>CM076259.1:92770548-95653638 GCA_038380795.1 Pyrocephalus nanus | reverse complement strand
GAAAAGTACAGCCTGGACCCTTCCAGGTGAGCTCAACTGGAAGATGTCCTGCCCCTTATGCGCTGTGTCTGCCAGTGGTCATTCATTCAGCCCATGAACTGGACAATAGTTCATTCATGGTAGAATAAATTCGTCAAATACATACAGTGGGCATGAGGTCCACCTGTTTGTTCTCTTTATTCTGACTCTTGAAGGTCTGCACAGCATGCTAATGTAGGGGTGGCCTCCAACCACTAGACAAGGCTGGAGCTGAACAGAAGTAAACTCTCTGGGTGGATTTTATAGATATTTGCCCTTGCTACTTGTCACTGTGTGTCTCTGCATAACTTCTTAGTAGTAAAGGGTTTTGTTTAGTCTCTCAATAAGATTTGTGTCATACTGGGAAGACCAACTGTAAATGTAGACCTAGGGATTTCTTCTTGTCTAAGAGGGATCTAAAGGAACTTTTTGTGTAGCTTTCTGTCTTCACTACATTATCAAAACAGTGCAAGTGACAGCATGTAGCATATGAGTCCATTCATTTTTAAAGGTTGTGGGAAAGGAAAATTCCCATTTGTAATCTTTCCTCCTTGACTGTTGCTGATCTAGTAGGCTAAAACTAAAGCACTCATCTTGAATGCTTTCCTTGATAGGGTCAGGGAAAAATAAATACAATCGTTACTTCAGAAACTTTAGTTTAAGGAAGCATTTTTTTCTCCTTATTGAAGTCGCAGAAAAAATGAGATGCACCATTAATTATAAGTAATACACCAAAAACAATTATCATAGATAATTTTTCATATATTTTCTCATAGATTTTTTTTTTTTTTTTAAAGAATAACCTTCCATGGGGAAAATCTGTTCAGTTCTTGTGATTTAATCAAATTAGTATCAAAGCAGCTTATTAATTTGTTAATGATAAATAACTAACCAGCAGGAATGAGCTATCCTTTCAGGATCAATATCAGCAGTACAAAAGATAAACTACAATGCTAGACACTTAGGTTAGTAAACAATTGCAAATTTCTAAGCATTCTTCTGTAATTAATCCTCCAAAGTTTTAAATGCACACAAACACATAGAGCTGGTTGTGCACCAGGCCATCTCCAGGCTGTGTGGGTCACTAGCAGCCCCACTGCAAGGGAGTGGACTTTCCCTCATTTTCTCAGTGGGATATGTGATTCCTTCAGCATCAGGTGAGCTCCTGCCTCATAACCACCCACTGACCCAACATCCCACAAGACCTTGGATGTCCTTAGACATATCCTTGTGTGACAGCACACATGGACAGCCTCTGGATGAGTGCAGACGCCCCACAGGAGGGTGCTCTCTCCAATCTGGAGGGAGTTTGCAATGTCTTGGCCACTTTGCACAATGCCAAACCATGTCCAGCTGCCCTCTTTCTGCCTCCCTATCTCTCATTTTACAAACTATCATGCTTCTGTTGCTCTTTTTTTCAAGCTGACCTTTGCCTCAGAAGACTCTGATTCCCTGGTTACTTCTCAGTCTGACTGATGGTCGTATTTTCCTCCGGCACAATAAGTTTGGAGCAAATTTCTACTAAGGCAGTCTGGGGTATTTCACTCTACAAACATGGGATGCACTCACATTCCTCTTTTTCAGCCGTTGCTGTCCATATCATTTTGCAGCTAGAGAGCCTGGTCATCCTTCCAAACCACTATGCAAGGAAAGACAGATTTGTGAAGTCAAGAATTGAATATTACTGTTAATACCTTTCTGTATCATTATGTGGAAAAAAACCCCAAACAACAACAACAAAAAACAAAACCAAACAAAAAACCTCTTTGTTTTCCATATTAAGCTATTTCCATTCCTTACTGCACTGCATTAAGCAAGTGAGAAGAACTTGCAGGTTCTGTCAAAACCCAAACATAAGAATTTTCAGATCACAGAATGCCCTTCAAATCACACCAAATTATAAACTGGGATGTAGTTTTAACTGCACTTAAAAACATATATATAAAAGGCATAGAATATAAATCCTGTCTCTGAAAAAAAACACACATTCTTTCTCTGAAATCTTCACAGTGCTCACAGAAAAAAAGCCACGAAACTCTTAGTGTTGTATATTTCTGAACAAATAATTACTATTTGCCTGAGTTTCTTCAAATACCTTTGAAGAAATATTTTGGTATTCAGAGAATGAAAGAAAACACATTTTCATCAAAAAAAGACAGGTTTATGAATTCAGTTTGTGTCATGTGGGGCTGACTCTTTGCTGTGATGATTAGTTTTTAAATTAAGAAAATTTGTTCTTGCAATTAAAGAAAATCAGTAGAGAACCATGGAAACAAAAGAAACTGTCATTTATAACATCAGATATTCACTGTCTGCAGTTTTAGGCAGTTCACCTTTCAGTACAATTCAAAATTACAAAGTTCAACCAGCTTTAGCTTGATGCTGCTAGAAGAGCTAAAACATGTTTAGGCTCTGAATATTAATTATCACACTGTTTTAAAGGTTACAACAGTCACTTTCTCTAAGGGAGGTCATAGTTCTGATTGAATAGAGCCCTAATTATAGAATATTTTAGAACATTGCAGTGAGCTGCAGCAACAAAGCCAGAAAATAGATTATTTTTTTTTTTAACAATCCTAAAAAGATAATAAAGGCGTGAGAAAAAGAGAAAAACAAATCTGTTAAAAAAATAGAATTGAGACAATTATGAATTAATACTTTGTTTATTTTTTCTCCATTGGTATAGAAGAGAAAAAAGATATTACTCCATACAAACTACTGTGCTTGCTATTATTAGAGATTTTTTTTAATGAGAAAGCTGGATCAAGTGCTATTTAGCAATACAGACATGAATTGTATTACTGCAATTGAAGCAACTGTTTTCTGAAAAATACAAAGACTTATCAGCACTTGCTGACATTTAATACCTATGAATAATTAGTAATTAAAAAGATTATTTTGTGTAGAAGGTAATACATTTCATTCAATCATGACTAACTTGCATGCAGAAATTTATGCTACCATAATGGAAGCCATATAGCATTCCATATTTAGCATTTAGTCCTGATGTGCTATTGCTATTAAATCTTCAGACAAATTTTTGCATATAATTGTAGAAATTTTACCATAGAAAACATTTTAGTGAAAGTCTAGCAGGTGTGAATGTCCAACATATCTAATTTTTTCTTCTTTTCTCCTGCCTTGCCTTCTCTTCTGCTTCCTCCATATTGTGAACCCCTTCCACCTTGTGGATTTTCATTCTTCCTATCACCCAAAAAATCACTACAGCCAGTGCAAAGACATCTGTTCCCCCTTGCCAAAGCAGGTGAAATATATTGCAAGGCCTTTTTTTCCTTAGGAATCTAAGACTTCCCTTCCAGTCCTTCCTACAATCATGATGGTCCTATTACTGCAGGCTCAGGTGTCTTGTGATAACAGACTCATATCAAACTGCACCAGACTGCAGATATCCTGAGTCCTCAGTCCCCATTCTAGCAAGTTTGTCTGAACTGATAATTAGCTTGGAAAAGCCTGCCAAGCGATGTCCTTGTTTTGTCTTGATAAGCAGCTGTCAGCGATGCTTAAATCAGTAATGTCCATCTGAAAACTAGCATATCCTGTAAGGTATTTCTAATTGACTTCTGACTTAACAGTTGTCTAACAAAAGGTCTGTGGGAGTTACAGAGTGGAGTGTGAGTACATGGCTTACTGGGATAATTTGGACATAGCACAAGTCTTACCTGTGAATGATAGGCAGCAAGGATAACTGCAATGTTTCACCTTAGTTTCAAAAAACCGAAATTAATCTCAGTCCTAATCTTTCAGTCATTTTGTTCTCAGTTGCAAGACAAGCAGCAAACGTGTCATGCTTTGTTTTTAAAATCTGATAACTACAGTATGGGAACAAAAAACAACATCACAGCTTTCCCTGCAATTTCCAAGGAGAGAGATAAAACCTGATTTGTTCAGATAAAGCCTCCCTACCAAAGGCTGAATTGATGTGGATTTACCTGCTATCTTCCTAATAAATATCCTCTGAAATTGAATTGCAATTTTTTTCCTAGGCTTTTTGATGTTCCTGTTCTATTTTCTTCTTCCCTCTTTTTTTCTGTTTCTGAGTACATCTATCCATATCACAAGTACAGTAATTTAAATAGCTATGTAGTTCAGGACAATTTTGGCAAGTATTTAAATTAGTGTGTTGTTCTCAGTTGATGACTGGCTATCTCATATCTTTGCATAAAAATAATTTCCTAAATTTTTTTACCCTACTCATAGCCAGTTAAAAAATGTTTAAAATCTTCTCTCTGTGTTGCTGCATTGTTACAGGAATGTTTCAGAAAGGAAATAGTGATTCTTCATAAACATGACCTCTGCAGTAAGGAAAAACAAACTAAAGCCAAACAGCATGAGAATGAGTTTCACTGCCTGTTCTGGAGACATTTAACTAGGACTGTGACCTTTAGGAAAAAAAAAAAAAAAAAAAAAAAGAAGGAAAAAAAAGCACAGAAGATGAAAGGATGGGAAGATGTGTTACGAATATGTAGATACCCTGTAGCTAACTCTGTCTCATGAACTAAAATTATGGGGTTTTGCCTTATAGGTTTTTTAAGTACGGGGGACCAAGCTGCAAAAGGCAACTACGGATTGCTTGACCAAATCCAGGCTTTACGCTGGATTGAAGAAAATATCGGGTCCTTTGGAGGAGACCCAAAAAGAGTTACTATTTTTGGATCTGGGGCAGGAGCTTCCTGTGTCAGTCTCCTGACACTCTCCCACTATTCAGAAGGTAAGCAAAGCACTTTTTTTTTTTTTTTAGTATCCTTCTAGTGTCATGAAATTGGCCATATGAGGTAGGCTGAATTAGAATTACATGAGGTCTGTAATTTTTGTAAAATATCTACTAGCTAGTATTCTGGATTTGTATTTGTAAATGTAAAAATATTTTTATAGGGCAAACTAAATGCTATTACAGCATAAATCTCATGCAACAAATGCCAAGGGCAATATATTTTTTTCTAGTTTTATCAACAAATTCCACTGGGTCTCCTGTCAAAGAAGTTGCCCTAATTAAAATGGAAGAGAGCAGTGACCTTTTTGATTTTTTACACACTCTTGGCTGCACTTCCAACATATATTTAGATGCTTTCTTTACTTAATAATAACATAACTCATGCTTATTAAAAACTGTATTTAACTCCCCACAAATACTGTGTGATCCCACACAGTGTTCTTATGATTTTGGCAAGTGAGCTGTGGGATTTCTACCCTTAACACTTCACCCCGCAAAAAAAGAAAAAACAACAAGCACCAAGAATGTTCAGCAGGAGTACCAAATAATAAATATTCATGGTGATAAGACCAAATCTACATAGAATTTATAAAAGAAGACAACATGAAATTATCTATTATATTTATAAGTCCATGCCATTTTTATTACATCAAAACAGACAGGAATTTGTGACAGAAAGCTAAGCCCTAGCAAACAGTTACAGAGGGTGATTGGTAAACACCCCTCCATTTTGAAACGCATACAATTGTGCTTGACAGTTCAGTCAGCTGATACAAATAAGAGTGCAGTGGATAACTGTTGAGCAAGCCATGCAAAAATCAGGCAGATGGAACCGTGAAAAACTTAACTGATCAAATAATTGAAATTTTCTTGTATGTGCATTAAGTAATCATCTCAAAGGTGTATCAACAACAAAACCCACATGCTTTTTGTTGCTCTCTTTGACATTTTGAGAGCTTAACAGTAGAAATCATGTCAAGAAGACATCCCAGCATTTAATTTTAAATATAAAATAGGCCATTCTAGTGGTCTTACCAGAGAAAAAGAGATGGGGAAGCTTCACCAGTAAGCTCCCGTTGCTTTTTCAGTGCTCTGACACAAAGAAGCTTTTCAGATCAGATTTTCAGTACTCTTTTTATTAGTACACATAAAGAAACCAGTAAGAACTGAATCTCATCTCACTCTCTTTCAAAAATATTTAAATATATTTTTGTTCAACATATAGGCAGTGCTAACACACACAAGCAAAATTCAACATGTAGGCAGTGATAACATATACACACAAAACAATAATAAAAAAATTAAATGGTGGCAACATTTTCTGAGTAGAAGATTCAAACCTATTAAAAAATCTGCTCCAATAAAAGAAGTTTAAGTTATATGATGCATGGCTTCTGTGAAGGAAATTAGACTGTATAGTTTTCATTTGACCTTTAAACTACTGAAAGATTCATTTATGAGTGTCATTTACATGGCAAAGAGGATATGATTGCTTGTAGCTGCCAATCCTTTAAAGAAATTTTCACAGAACTACAACTGTGGCAAAGCAAGGGGACTTCCATCACAGATGCAAGAAATCTGCAGTATAAGCATGAGTTGAAACAGCAACCTGAATCCTTCATGTTTTATGTGTGTGAGCACCAAGAACATGAGAGATTTTAATTAGTAGCTTATTTGAGATAGTATAAAAAGAGAGTAGTGGTTAGGATCTATGGAAATTGAATAGAAATTTTGGTTTACGCATTCTTTAGTGATTGTATAATCGGAGCTTTTTTTGCTTTGTAAGAAATGCTTTTAATTTTTTTATTTTTCTATACACATAATTTCTAAATGTCTAATTGGATTTGTATTTAAACAATTTGCACCTGCAGGTTTGTTCCAAAAGGCAATCATACAGAGTGGAACAGCCCTGTCCAGCTGGGCAGTGAACTATCAGCCTGCCAAGTACACTCGGATATTGGCAGATAAAGTGGGCTGCGACATGCTGGATACCACTGATTTGGTTGAATGTCTTCGGAATAAGAATTACAAAGAACTCATTCAACAGACCATCACTCCAGCCACGTACCATATTGCCTTTGGGCCTGTGATAGATGGAGACGTGATTCCAGATGACCCTCAGATTCTAATGGAGCAAGGGGAATTCCTTAACTATGATATAATGCTGGGCGTGAATCAAGGAGAAGGTTTAAAATTTGTGGATGGAATTGTAGACAATGAAGATGGTGTTTCCCCCAATGATTTCGACTTTTCTGTCTCCAATTTTGTGGACAATCTTTATGGTTATCCAGAAGGGAAGGATACACTGCGAGAGACCATTAAATTCATGTACACCGACTGGGCAGACAAGGAAAACCCTGAAACAAGACGGAAGACCCTGGTTGCTCTTTTTACAGACCACCAGTGGGTTGCTCCAGCTGTTGCTACTGCTGACCTGCATGCCCAGTATGGATCTCCAACATATTTCTATGCATTTTATCACCACTGCCAAAGTGAAATGAAACCCAGCTGGGCTGATTCAGCTCATGGTGATGAAGTCCCTTATGTGTTTGGGATTCCTATGATTGGTCCCACAGAACTGTTCAACTGCAACTTTTCCAAGAATGATGTCATGCTCAGTGCAGTGGTTATGACATACTGGACTAACTTTGCCAAAACTGGGTAAGTGTGACCCCCAGAATTCCTTTCTGTTGATAGCATACTTCTGAAATAGTCAGTACCCCATTGCAGTGGCCTCAAACTATGATTTTGCAGTAGTATTATAGAACTGTTTACATTAAGAAAGCAGGTAAATGAGGCTTATTTATATTTAATAGATTTTTAATTAGTGTGTTCCCTCAAACTATTTTCTTTCAGTAGCTCAGTGAGAATAATAATGCACCATACTTTTGGTTCAAAAACTAGGATAATTATTAAGACAAAAAGCATATCTTAGAGAAAAGGTGGCTCACTAAGATATTGAAAAATCAGAGGCAACATGTCTGCCACTTGAAGAAGGAGCTTTCAGGCAGATAGCACTTATCTCCTATAAAAGAAAGGAAGTTCTTGTTTTTCAGTGACCTTCACAGAGACGAGGACTCAGGGAGAAATTAGAACAGAAGGGCAGACACTAGAAAATTTTTTTCCCTCTGAGGGCTATAATGGCAATAATAAATACTAGACTGGAATGAAGAAGAGACTCAGATAAAAATTCTGCTTTGAGAAGGTTAAAAATTTAAATTAATTCTGCTTAAAAAACCAAAATAAAGTCATCAGTGTTTTGCTGAAATAGCGTTGTAAACATCAAGGAAAGAACCCTCAATACAGCTTAATCTGTGAACACTATTAATAAATTCTGTTCTCTTCCTGTAGCATTCCTTTAAAGAGTATTGCAGTGTTTTTCTTGAGCAGCAAGGGCTTTTTTGTTAACCTTGAGTCTTTGGTACTGAATTAAAAGAAAGATACTTGTGGCACAAAGGAGCTGTAAATCTTTTCACTGAACGTTTAATGGTAGGATTGGGCTCTGGAAGCTGCAGCTTTACTGCACTGCAGTGAATGATGTGCAGCTATATAGAAAAACTCAGAGGTGCACATTGTGAAACACTCAGAGGCTTCAGCCCTTGCTACCTTTAATGAATCAAAATGACGTTCAAGGGAGAGGGATTTTGCTGTCTCAAAACAACCTCAACTGTGAATAGAGTAAAAACCAATCAAATGCTTCAGGTCAGTTTACAAGGCAAAAAAAGCATTCGTTGCACCACTTTAGGTAAACAGGTTCTTTTGCATACAGAAATCCCACAGTTCAGCAACAAAAGTGAATGAACTCTGTAATATTTAGATGTATTTGGCAATAAGAAGTCATCAGTACTGGGCTGGGCAAACATCATGATGAAATCTTGATTTATGGACAGAGAATGCTCAGTGCTGGCTGTACCACATACTCAGAAAAATTATGATACTGTCAGTTTTTCTTTATTTTTGTGGATGAGGTGCCACACGTACATAAAGTGTACATAACTGGAATTCTTATGGAGATGCAAGACCCCCATAGTCTCACTATTGTTTACAATTACTTTATGACTATTCCCTGTATATTAAGAAGTTTTATTAAGCAGTTTTTGAGGCTAACAGGAGCTTCTCACAGTCCCAGCTGCCACCATTACTCATAGCACTTTTCAGCTGTTGCTACTTGAAAGCTAATTCCAGCAGGTTATACCCAGTTCTCTAGTTATGAAGACATTGTCATACTATACCTAAAGGCAAAAAAGGTTCTTTGGGAGACCCATTAGTCATTTCTGAAACTTTCCCATTGTGGATGAGACAGGAAGGGGGTATATATTCTATTACAGACTCACTCCGTTATAGATGGTCTGAAAGATATGTCATTAGAAATGACCTCTAGCTGTAAAACTTGTTTTCACAAGGAAAGGAAAAGAGCAACCCAACACATATTACCTTGATGGATTTTTTTTTTTTTTTGTTTATAAGAACAATGATTAATTTTTCTGAAGAGTACAAGAAAATACTTGGAGGTAAATAATATCTTAAGATTATATTTGCTATGCATCTCTGGTTCCTCCAATGGAAAAGAGAAGGTTTTAGCACCTCAAGCCTAGAGCAAAGAGGATCTCTGGAGTAACCATTCTCCTCTCTACTCACGTGCAATCTGGAATCTGTGACTCAGGTCCTCCAACTCTCAAAAAGATATATATAGTTCAAGACTGCATTGTTGGGGGCTCTGCTTTGGGTTCTCCCCCCTCCCTCCCATTTTTAATTGATCATTTCCCATCCTTATTCTGATAGAGCTTTTCTTGCTTTGTGTTTGTACCAATTGCAACACATATAAAAAATCTGTTAACTGAAAGATTTTATTATTCCACATTTCCCTGTAGGTGAGCCTTGAACGTTAAAACTGCAGATATATTTATTTAATTTAAAAGTCTCTGAGACTCTTCTAATCTTGATGATTCTCCCGCAGAGACTGCATCCTAAGGAATTTATTACATAATTACGGCTCAGGTAGTTCATCATTCTGATAGACTGTGTTAGGCTTTTAATGACATGCCACCCGTTCCTAAAAAAAGACACATTGTTTAATGGGCCTACTGAAAAGGCTGGGTTTGGAGGGCAGGTCAATCTTATAAAATCACAACATAAGGCTTTTATTGTGTTTAACATTGAAGTCTGTTACTGAAGCTAGCAAATAGGAGATGACAATGAAGGTGTTTAATGGCGGATACTTTGTGCTTGAAACTAATGCCTTGAAGTTGCATTTTGCTAATCTTTCATTCTCTACCTTTCTATGACTCTTTTATTATTATTTTTGTTATTATTATTAACAATCTTCTTTTTTGCCTTTTCAAAACTGTGTTTCTAACATGCCTTAGAAAAAGGACAATTTTTTTACAGAGTGAGTGTGAGATAATACATTTGGAATAAAAACATGACAAGAAAATATAGCTTTTAATTCCACTGTGGGCAGAATTATATGTGATAGCTTCATTAAGAGATGCACTTAGTGCTTCAGTCTGCTGCCAGTAGTACTGTCTTAACTGTAATGGTAATTTTATGTGCCAAGTGTTCTGTTAGTTAGGGCCATGTTCCCTCCTTCGCAGATACATCACCAGGGGGAGAGTGAACAACATGAGGGGTTGTGTGCCAGTCCTTCACAGATACTCTGACAGCTACGCTCTTGTGAAGAAGGATTTGAAGTTTCACAGACCATATACAAAGCCATGCTGTCATTAGAGGCATCTATCAGGTTTCTAAAAATTGCCGTCTTTGTGAAGAATTACAGTTCTCTATTTTTGCTCCCATTCATCCAGCTCTACCTACGCTGGTATTGGGAAAGATAAAGGTCTAAATGATATATCCTTGTTGTCTTTGTACTTCAGATAAAAACTCCAGAATTATTTTACTGCCGTTGATTCTGAAGCACAAACCTGCGTATATTTCTGAGTCATTAGGAACGTCTATGTTTTATATTCAGTTTGGTTCTCTAACAGAAGGCATGATTAGACTTACAATTATAAAAGCATATTTTCAAATCAATTCTCAGTGAACTCTTTTATGAGGCTGCTTTTTTTTTTTTTTTTTTTTATGTTTATCTGTCTCCAATGGCAAATCTGTATTAGTCAAAAAACCCAGTGTTTTTTTAAGTTTTCCTTAGTGGTTATAATAGCTGACTGGAGCATGGAAACAGTGGTTGATAACTGAGAAAAGGAAGTAATGGAAGATATGCCTGTGTAATAGTCCTTCAGGCAGGAATGTCTGTGCCATTATTAGTATTGTGACACTATGAAAAAAAAATCAGCAGAATGAAGAAATGCCAGTTTTTCTCTTTTCTCTTTTTTTTTTTTTTTTTCTTCCCATATGGAGGTAAGAGTAGTGCTGAAAAAAAAATTATCAAAGGGCCTTTCAGAATGTTGGAGACAAACAGAAAACAGTATGTAACTGTGAAGACACTTTGCTCTCCAATGAAGTTAGAGAAGGACCCAAATAATAAAATACTTTAAGTGCATTAACATAACAGTTCCATTGTCCTGTTTTAGCAGTAGTTAAAACACAAATTGTATTTTGCCATGTTGTATGGAATATGGGTTATGAGAAGACATCTTAATTCATCATTCTTCCCATGACAATATCAGCAGATATGAAATACTCGCTTCTCTCTTTTGCCCTTCAGATCAGCTTCTAATCCACCTTGTGAACAGGAGTGTGTTGCTCTTCAGTCAGCATCCATTGCAGGCACATTTACTTTATATTGCCTGAGGAAAAAAAAAAAGCTTTGATTGTACATGTCTAGCCAAAGAAGTGTGAATTAAATTACAAGATGTAGCAACATCCTGAGTTGTGCAAAATCAGTGCAGACTGAAAGTAGGAGAAAAAAAGTGACAGGTGAAATGAGATTATGCTGCATATTAACAAAAATACACCTTTGATAAGACAAGAAAGACTATCATATTGTCTTCTGTTATATGGAAAAAAAGTTCAGATATTTCATGATGGGGATATTTTTTGATGGAGAAACTGTTTAAATTGAATTTTAAAGGTGGTAAAAATAAATAATGAGAGAGCAAAATGAAAAATAATAATAATTAATTTTGCTACAACAGTAGCATGAATTAAAAAAAAATCTCCCTAATAACGGTAGAATTGGAAAACAAGTTATCTAATCCCTATGAGAGTCATTACTGGAAGAAGTACAGAACTGAAAATACAGTGTTCATATTATACTGTTATCATCATGATTGCAGCAACTTTTAAAGGAAAATTTTGTAGCAGTCTTTTGTTATGCATTACACATTTGAGCCTCAAGAACCTAGAAGCACAAAGGTGATGTGAGTGGCTAAAAAAGGAAAATTTGAAATTAATAACAGAGAAGAGTTTTGTTGAACAGCTGATTTGATAGCAGAAATGATTGTCTGTACGTCTGCTTCATGCCTACCAATAAAACTGGAAAATTGCTCATAATAGAGAAGCTGTCCAAATACTCAAGAAAAAGACTTAAGTTGTAAGTTGCAACCTTATGATTTTATTAATTTTTTGCAGTGTACATAGGAGAAAAGCCAAGGAAAGTAAAAATTCTCTTGTTTATATATCTCCTGAGTATTTTTTGCACATTATCATTGGTCTGTAAAATCAAGATTCATGCATTATTAGATCTTCTGTTTAGGACTGGACTTAGTTATTTACTTTTCTTAAAAAAAAATAATTTTTGAGATACCTATCCTCCAAATTCAGAGAGAATATTCAGACCATTTTTCATTTATTAAGTGATCAACCCTAGAGTTGGTGTCAGTGGTAGAGCTGTGATAGCCACAGCAAAGAAATTACTTGTCTTTAGAACTGGCTGATTTTTTTCTGTTCCTTGTTTCAAGGGACAGCTTCATGCCCCCACAGAGTCATGTAAACAAATACTGAAATACAAGCCTACCCACATGTAATGTTATTTTCTCTTGTGTTTGGAGGAGGCGGCAGCATAATTGGCTGTTCCTAGTAGATACAGTTAAAAATGACAGATGGATGTAGAGAATGGAAGAGGGGGAAGGGGAGGTTTGATATTTACTTGTTTTGCAGGCTGTTTGTAGGGGAAGGGAATCACAGGATTACAGAATGGGAAAGGTTGAAAGGGAACACAATGAGAATGCCAATTTAAAAAATGTTTAGTTGCTAAAATAATCATCTGCTGACATTTTTATAGGGCCATTAAAAAAAAAAAAAAAAGGAAAAGAAAAAAAAGTGCATGTCCAGCTTGTTTGCTCATTGAAAAGAGTGCTCAGCTTCTTCATTTCCTGTACTGCGTATAAAGTGCAACTCATTTACCCAAACTAGCTTAATGAATCAGTTTTCTATAGGACCCTTCCCAGAGTCTTCTCTGCTGTGAATCAGAACAGCAAGGGGGAGCAATGCAGGAGTTCTGACAAGAAAAATGCATTTTGATAATATTGTTGATTTTTAACTTGCTTTAGAATTTATGTATTGAACCCCAAATTTCTGTAGAAGTAGATATATTGAATATGGACAGTATCTTCTCCTCTGGATTTTCCAAATCTTTTGGTCTGCTCCTTAATAACAAAAGAAAAGCTTTATTTTCTTCTTCAATGCATGTTAGAGTCCCTGAAAGTAGCAGCATATATCTGTTTCTGTACTGCTTGAAAGTGAATGTTACTCCTCTAGTTTTAACTGGGATGAACACTTAACAAGCAATTATCTTTTTGTTCAGAATTAACACAATTTGGCTGTTAATGCACAAAATTAAAATTAAATAAATTAAAAGATAGATAGATAGATAGATAGATAGATAGATAGATAGATAGATGGATGGATAGATAGATGGATAGATAAATGAAATGGTAGCAGTTTCAAACCCTGTAGTTTATATCTTTTATATCTTTTTGAGATGGGAAAGATTAGGTACAGTATTTTAAAAAATGACCAGCAACACACTAAACCACCCCAAATACTACAAGCACAAGTAAGCCAAAATACCAAAATTATGTGGGAAAATAATTCTTCTTTTCACTCAAATAAAAGGCATGATAAATTCTCTTTATGTACACCAAAGGAAGACTAAAGTAGGCTATCAAGCTCGTGGGCTTTTGAAAATGAAAAAAGAAAGAAAAACCTAAGATGCTTTAAAATCTGTAGTGGTGGGGCTAGATATTCCCATAACATAGATGACTGTATATTGGAAGAAAAGGTAAATACTATAATCATTTCCGCAGGAAATAAACTAATACATATGAAAAAGAAAAGGAGAATGGAGAGTTCTCAGAGTAATGCAGAGAAATACATGACAAAGTCCCAGAAAATACTCTTTGCTGCCAAAGAAGGTGCAAACTCTTGCAAAACAGAATATTAAGCTCATTATTAGTAATTTTAACTTTATATATTTTTTCATGGCAAGAGGAAGTAGTATATAACTTAAAGTTTACTAAAGTTGTAGATATACACATACATTGACAATCACAGAATCACAGAATATACTGAGTTGGAAGAGACCCACAAGGATCATCAAGTCCAACTCCCGGCCTTGCACAGAACCATCGCCAAGAGTCACACCTTGTGCTTGAGAGTATTCTCTAAATGCTTCTTGAACTCTGTCAAGCTTAGTGCTGTGACCACTTCTCTGGGAGCCTGTTCTAGTGCCCAGCCACCTTCTTGGTGAAGAATCTCTTTCTAATATCCAGCCTAAACATCCCCTGATAAAACTTCAAGCCATTCCCTCCAAGTTCTGTCACTGGTCACCACAGAGAAGAGTTCAGTGCCTGCCCCTCCTCTTCCCCCCTGAGGAAGTTGTAGACTGCAGTGAGGTCTCCCTTCATTCTTTGAGGCTGAACAGACCAAGTGACCTCAGCTGCTCCTCATATGGCTTCCCCTCAAGGCCCTTCACCATCTTCGTTGTCCTTCTTTCGACGATCTCCAATAGCTTAATGTCTCTCTTATGTTGCGGCACTCAAAACTGCACACAATATTCAAGGTGAGGCCTCACCAGTGCAGAGCAGAGCAGGACAATCCCCTCCCTTGACCGGCTGACAATGCTTCGCTTGATGCCTCCCAGGATGTGGTTGGCCCTCCTGGCTGCCAGGGGCACTGCTGACTCATTTTCAACTTGCCAACGACCAGGACCCCCAGGTCCTTTTCCGTGGCTCTGCTTTCCAGCATCTCATTCCCAGTCTGTACATACATCCGAGGTTGCCCCATCCCAGGTGCAGAATCCGGCACTTCCCCTTGTTGAACTTCATATGGTTGGTGATTGACCAGTCCTCTAATTTGTCAAGGTCTCTCTGCAGGGCTTCCCTGCCATGGAGAGAGCCAAAAGCTCCTCCCAGTTTTGTATCATCTGCAAACTACCTTAGTATCCCTTCCAGTTCTCTGTCCAAATCATTAATGAAGATGTTGAAGAGCACAGGGCCTAAGATGGAGCCCTGTGGAACCCCACTAGTGAGAGGTCATCCATGTTCCCCCATTCACTATTATCCTCTGTGAGCCAATCGTTCACTCACCCCGTGATGTGTTTATCCAGCTGTGTGCTGGACATTTTGTCCAGAAGGATCCTGTGAGAGACAGTATTGAAAGCTTTACTGAAATCTGAAAAGATTACATCAACTGGCTTCCCTTGATCAATTTGGTGGGTTCCTTTGTCATGAAAGGAAATCAAGTTTGATGAGCAGGACTTTCCTCTCATGAAGCCCTGCTGGCTGTGGCCAATGACTGCATAGTCTTCCAGGTGTTTTTCAGTATTTCCCAGAATAATCTTCTCCATAATTTTACCAGGCATTGAAGTGAGACTAACAATATTTAAATGCTCTTTGTGAAATTGGTTTCTCTTTATTCTGAACATATAAGGAAAAAAAAATATGGAAAAAGCATAATGTCAATTAAATATCTGGCTTGCCAGTGTTGAAATAATCTGAGTTCTGTGCTACTCTTATCTCTGCTGCTACTTCAGTACTACAAAACTTGTTGATCTAAGCTAATATATGTCTCATTTCTATAAAGTGGGACAGAGTTAAGGCTTACTGTCCTATGACTGTTAAGCACAGTTCCTTCATATCAGTGATCTCATGGAACTTTCAAATAGTTATCTGCTAATGCAAATGATGGAAAGATATGCAACATAAAAATAGTTCAACGTAGATATTTGAATGATGGAGGACTAATAGCTCAGTAAAGGAATATAGAGATAAATGGTTTCCAGTAGCAGTAGCCCTGCTACTTCATGTTTTAAAGGTTTTTCTTTGTAATATATACAGCTAATATTTCTTGCGTTCACATGGACTTCCAGTATTGCCATAGGAATTAGATGCCCATGTTTATACTTAGAGCAGTGGAAGTAGTGGTACCTTAAATGAGAAAGTTATTGTCAAACCCTAAGAAGAGTTGAACATACTCCTTTACAATGGGGAGAGGTAATTAGTACCTCTCTAATCTCTAAGACATAGTCTTTGGAGTATGATACTGAATCACAGAACTTCAAATGGCCTGTTGGGATCTGAAACACTACTCTTTCTCTGTTTTCATGTAAAACAATGCACTGTACAGTAAGTAATTTTCTTTTGATTATTTATTAACCACTGTTCTTCATTTAGGGAGGGCTTTTTAGCTCCTCTTTTTAGATAACTTTAAGTATTGAAAATCCATTAACTTCAGGATTGAGTGGGTTTGGGGATTTTTGCTTTTGCCTGTTTTTTGGGGGGATTAGATTAATGACTGTAATATTGTCTGGTTTTCTTTTTTTTAGAGATCCAAACCAGCCTGTTCCACAAGACACAAAGTTCATCCACACAAAACCCAACCGCTTTGAAGAAGTGGC
Source organism: Pyrocephalus nanus (assembly GCA_038380795.1). NCBI lineage: Eukaryota > Metazoa > Chordata > Aves > Passeriformes > Tyrannidae > Pyrocephalus > Pyrocephalus nanus. The sequence goes on along the minus strand of CM076259.1, from coordinate 95,637,091 downwards.
CTGGTCCAAATACAATCCTAAAGACCAACTTTATCTGCATATTGGCCTGAAACCCCGGGTTCGTGATCACTACCGAGCAACAAAAGTTGCCTTCTGGTTGGAGCTAGTGCCACACCTTCACAACCTGAATGAAATATTTCAGTACGTTTCCACAACAACTAAAGTCCCCCCTCCTGACATGACCTCATTTCCTTATGTGACGCGACGTTCTCCTGGTAAATTGTGGCCAGCCACCAAACGCCCAGCAATGACACCTGCCAACAATCCCAAACATTCAAAAGACACCCATAAAACAGCTCCAGAAGATACGACAGTTCTGATAGAAAACAAGCGAGATTACTCCACAGAGCTGAGCGTCACCATTGCCGTAGGGGCGTCCTTGCTGTTCCTCAATATTTTAGCTTTTGCTGCTTTGTATTACAAGAAGGACAAGAGACGTCATGAGACTCACAGGCGCCCCAGCCCCCAGAGGAACACAACCAACGATATAGCACACATACAAAACGAAGAGATCATGTCATTGCAGATGAAGCAGCTAGAACATGACCATGAGTGTGAATCGCTGCAGGCCCACGACACACTGAGACTAACCTGTCCACCTGACTACACGCTTACTTTGAGAAGGTCCCCAGATGACATCCCTCTAATGACACCCAACACCATAACCATGATCCCAAATACATTAACAGGAATGCAGCCTTTGCATACCTTCAACACCTTCAGTGGAGGACAAAACAGTACAAATTTGCCCCATGGACATTCGACCACTAGGGTATAGCTCAGCCCTTCCCCCTCTACCCTCTCAAGCCACTTCGAAGAAAGAAAAAAAAGAAAAAAAAAAGAAAAAAAAGAAGAGGAAAAAGTTATAATACCATCCATTGAATACCTTGTCAAAATCTAAAGTAAAAACAAGTAAAAGAGAAGGACAGTCATTATTTTCTTACTGATCCTTCCCACAGAAACTCACTGATATTAAAGATCAACTACAAACCCTGTGAAATGTGAAAAGTGTACATTGCTGTTGCGATACTGCTTTAAGATCTCAGCCACTTTGATTGAAAGTTGAGGCCAGAAGAAGTAATTTAAAATGGTGTTTTAAGTGTAACAAGCAAAGCAGAGTCTTCTGGAACACAGAGCCAGTGACTGTACAGGTTTTGTTTTGGGGTTTTATAATAAATAAAATAATAAAAAAGATTCCTTATGTGCCATACCATGAATGGCCATTGATAAAACAAAGACATCACCATGGGCTTTTACCCAGCATATGAAGCTGTAATCCAGATGGGGAAAATAGAATTTTATTATTAAAAACAAAAATGAAAAAAAAAAAAAAAAAAAAGAGGAGGACTGACTATGCAGTAAAATACGTATAGTTCTGTGCAAAGAGATGACTTGCCAGCCTGAACTATATTTAAAGAAACTTTGTAAAAATGTACATAGCTGTGAGTTTAAAAACAAACCAACAACAAAAAAAAAAAAAAAAAAAAAAAAAGAAGCAGCTTTTATTGATGTTTTCAGTTTGAAAAGAGCTTTTAGAAAGATTGTGCATTCGATTGTGACCTATGTGTATATACATTAGTCATATCACCTCTGTTTCCTCCAAGACCAAAGGAGGAATTCCTTCTTAATTACTAGTGGTAAACAAAAAACATGAGTTTTTTCTAACATGTTTCATTTATATGAGGCCATGGCGTCATGCAGAGGATACAGTTGTCTGTGTGACCTGCGTATTTTCTCTTACAGGTTACACTAGTGCATGTTAAAGTATTCATAGGAGATTGTTGTTCTTTTCTGAAACATTTTTTTCTATAATTTAATTTTGTGTTAGCCTTTGTTAAATTGCAACACAGCAATGGATTGGAAAATGAAGAGAAAAAAACACAAAAGAAAAAAATTACTATTTTATACTTGTTGAAATGAACCAAGAAACATCTAATAATATATATTCAGAGTCCAGTTTGTAGTTCTTGGTTATTGTGATACCTTAGGAAGAGTTTTGTGCCCTGACAAAAGCAATGAAAGCCTGTGTTTTGGTCAGCCTTCTCTGAGGAAAATTAGCTCTATATTCACCAGCATTTGCAGTAGAATCTCAGCTGATAAAGCACCTCAGCTTTGCTAAATGATGAAAAACTATTATTAGAAAGTGGGGAAATGCAGGGTTGGTTGGCTGGCTGTTTTTCAAAGTGTTCAGAATGGTCAGTGTGTAAAGAACTGCTCAACCCAGTATCTTGATTTGTGCTTGAGAGTGTACCTGTCAGAAAATGCTTTTTTTGCTGATTTCTTGCACAGCAGTCCTGTAGTCAAAGAATATTATGGAGAGAGAAGCAGAGACGTCATCAGCTGTTCTGCATCTGAACAAAATTGAAAATCCCAGAGATCATCACTCTCAGAAAAGGCAAAATTATTAGGTGGTTATTCCCTTCTGCCCTTCCTTCACTAGAAAAGCAGAGGCCAAGCAGAGCTATCAAACAAAGTAACTTGCCAGTTTGATTCAAACAACTGATTTGAATGTGAAAAGCTAGAAATTAGTTCTCGCAGATGACGATTGCTTTATATTTTGTCTTTGAAAGTTACTCCATCATTGAGAGATAGTAACCAAAGATATTTAAACAAATTGGTCTGCACTTGAACCTAGTTATCCCAGATGTATTTTCTATTATTATTCCACAACTACACTGCATAAATATCATCTGTCCCATAAATATCTAACACAAGATGCCTTGTACCCCTTCTTGTTTTCTACACTTTTTGTTTTTGAATAAAATATCTTGGAAGAGTGGCCCCTACAAATAAAATCAAAGACAAGGTGATTCACTGAGGTCTATTCATCTGCACAACTCCTTGTTGTAGCAGGCAATAAAACAAATTCTGAATGAAAGAAGTTAAAAGTCAATTACATGATAAAAATGCAACATGTGGCTGATACAATCCTTCATCTGTGGTAAACATACTATAAATCTGACCTGGAAGCTCAGGTTGGAATATGATAAAACGGCAACTTCAAAGTACAACTAGTAGAACATGGAAAACTGTTTGGTTTTTTTCACTGATCCATCACATAATACTGATAAATGCTGACTCTATTCCAGGCCATTTGCACCAATTATTTAATGCCTCAGCTGAGATGCAGCAGTTCATAACTCTTAAAAAAAGGTTTAAAAAAAAAAGAAAAAAAGAAAAAAAAAAAAAGAAAAAAAAAAGGTAATGATGCTTGACATCATAAGCAGTTGGGTATGTTTGTAATGTGAATTACAGTATTTGTTTAGTACTTCCAATTGTCTTCTGCTAGCAATATGTACAGTACTGTGTCAGGCTTGTGACATTTGGGTAAAAAAAAAGTTCCTGTAAGTGAATGATTTTAGCTTTTAAAAGTAATTACAATCAAGTTGATTTAATAATTTGATACATCTGGACTGATGTATGATTTATAGAGGGAACAGATTTATAGGGTCTTCATAGAATTCTATAATAATGATATCAAAATATACTTTGAAACTGTAAAAGAAAAACAAAAGTACTTTCCCAGGCTTATATTCTTGTCCTTACGAGGCACACAGGGTTCAATGGTTTCTTCTGTTATCGTTTTGCAATTTTTTGTTTTTTGCCTTAAGTAATGATAGAAGATATATATGGCTGGACACATATGTATAAACTTTTCAGCAGCATTTTTAATAATAAAATATCACGGTATTTTCTAATGCTTTGTGCAAATAACTACGTGTTCATCCTTTTGTGTAGAAAGTCTTTCAAGATGTGTTTTCTGCCCCATCTCCATTTCATTATCTAATGTAAACAATGCCTTGATACACAGTATAAAAATATTAAAGTAACAGAGGTTGCACTTTTAAGTTAGCATTGAGTTTTCATGGCTTTTGTAGTTCTACAAGCCTGCCAGTAAAAGAGAAGCAACTCAGACAATGAAGATGTAGGAGAATAAGCTCCATAAACTTATTACCTTTATGCACTGTAATTCCCATTGAAGCAATGGTTTAATTATTTTGTTAGTATTTTCTGAGGCACTGAAAAAAAAAGCTTGGGTAAGCAGCTTCCCTTACTAGTGTATAGCTTAGCAGCTGAAAAATATATCTTCCAAATTAGGGATCAGAATACTGCAGATAAAACTAATACCTCGAGCCTCCACAAATAAATATACTTTGCTTTTAAATTTAGATAAGCAATTAGTTTTACTAGGAAAAAATATGTAGGAGTAGCAGTATATGTTACTCATATATATTTAAGGTATTTGCATAGATTACAAATATGTCATTAATATCATTCTTCCTTCAAAGGCTGAGTAAGTAAATAATTTGTTCTTTTATGATGTTAGATTCTGTTTATCAATGAGGTTTCCTTTCACTGGAAAGGTGCATAGACATTTTAGTAATTTGAGCTGGGTATTGTTTGCTTTCTGTAACTATTCTGCTGAATAGAGGTACTAAGAATAATGTTTGAAGAATTTTGAGCATATTAGTGAGGAGTACTTGCAAAAAGCAAATTCTGAATTATTCATATCAGATTTTGATATGAATAACCAAGCTTCTGAGATAGAAATATGTGCCTACTGACCTAATCAAGCAGCTTGAATTTTGAATATTGAATTTGTATATAAAGCTTTTGCAAATAAACTGCAGGTTTATAGTTGTTCAGCAGATACATTTTATTACAGGTAAGCTTCAAAATTCCACAGCTTGCTCTGAGTTAATTCATACACAAGAAAAGGGTTTACAATTGTGTAATTTCTGTGAATTGTTCACCTTAAATTGTGAGGAGATTTTAATAAATTAGCTTATTTTCAGTTAAGCAGTTTCACATTTAAAAAAAAAAGGAAAGCTTCAGAACTTTGTTCATGCTAAGTAAATATTGTGTTTTGTTCTTTTGCTGTCTGAAATATAAATCTTCAGATTAGTATGTTCCTATTTTGACTTTACTAAGAATATGACAACTCAATGGTATTTAATATCACATAAAATCATTTGAAATAATACCATAATTATATGCTTCTCTCAGATTTGTAGTTTTACATTTGTATTATTTAACTGTTGTCAGTTGTTTCTCATATTTTCATCTGCAGCTGTATGACATCACAAACCTCATCAACCTGAATCTCTCCAGTGGCCATTGCAGCTCGTAAAAGCTGGGATTGTCATCCCACTAGAAATTATGGTATTACATATTTAATATCATAATATTTTAAATGCCTCTCAAAACATCAAATTAGCCTGAAAAATAAGAAGTAACCTTTTTTTAAAGCAAATTAAAAATAAGGCAGGGGTTTGGAAATGTCTAAACATCTTTTTTGAGCTGTAGCATAATAAATAACATTTCACTGTGGGATGAAGTTTTGATTCAAGCCATTTTGTTTGGTGTTCTACTGTGGGCACCAAGGTCCACACTGTGTCTTCTAAGTTATGTAAGTTAGTTCTAAGGAAGTTATGTTTTCTCAGTCTTTTATAGCCCACCTAAATTACTTTATCCAAATTTTACCATGTTAAAGAAACCCAGATCACTCAGGGATGATGTAGTCACAGTCCAGTCACAAAGTCCAGACAGAGATGAAGTTTTATTATAAACCAAGTGAACTACAGCTGAGACGCAGTGGCAATAAAGGAAAGTATGTATTAATATTCTAACAATTCAAATGTAAAATAAACATCTAATAGATAAGGTATTTTTATTAATGGAAAGTTCACAACCTTTTTCAATACCTACATTTTCCTAACTTCATTTTCTATGCCTTCCCCACAAAGAATAACAAAATCTTTTCAGACAGTATTTTCTGGAATATCCATAAAACTAAATGCAAAATTAAATAGGTGACATAATTTTGTTTTTCTACATAAAGATCCTCAGTTGCTGAAAGATAAAAAGTTCTTCCTCTAGTGCCTTTATCAGGACTTGTAGCTTATGTAGGTGATGCAGCATAATCCCATTCCCAGGTGTCCAATTCTAAGTAAAAAGGAAGAAGCTGGACAAAGAACTGACGTTGCCTTTGACTACTCAGCACAGTTGTGTTTCTGTCCAACAGCCAAAGATATGACACAAAAACATAGAGAGCTTTATGTATGTTTTATTTTTAAAAGACTGCATTTTTAGATACCGTGTTCTCATTTTGGAGCTTTTGATGTCTGATGTCATGCTTTTTGTTATAACTCAAAGCCCTTACTTATTTTTTGTCATCTCATATCTTTTATCTCTTATTATATCAGATATTTCCCTAGAGATAAAGATACATTTCCATGTCACAACAGTTATGTTTGGCCACAGATTTGTTCCATTCTATGCTGTATGAGACTGTGAGAGAGCATTTTCCATGTGACATTTTCCTTGCTGCTTTTAAAGTTCCCTTAAAGGGGTATTTACATGGCAGTATTCTTCATCCTTGAAATGCATTGATCTCTATGGCTATCTGCATTTTGTGCTAGCCTAACAGCTTTGCTTTGACACAGTGAATGTCTTAGTGGGAAATGCCAGCTTGGAGCCTGGCTCTTGTGTCACTCTGTAGTTTTTATTATTGTTATTATTCATTGTTGGCATCTGTTTCTTTTCTATATTGATCTTTAATCAAAGGTAAATTGAATTAGTATGTCATTCTATTGCACAGCAAGATTTCTCAAAGCCTAAATTGCTCTTAATTCTTGTTTAGATATAGCTAATTACGCTGCAGCATCAAAACATAAAAACCTTTCTAAACCATTAATATTTCCTGATTCTACTATCAGTTCAAACTAATAGGTGGCTGTCACAGTTAGCCAGTATGAGAAGAATTCATGGTATACTGCTGTCTACTTATTGGCACTTGTTTTACAAATATGGGAAAATTAATTCAATTAACATTTTCATGCATCAGAATTTGATTACATTATGTCAAAGGTAAGCAAGACCCAAGACAAAATTCATAGAAACCGTTCTAATATACTACACTGGTGGTTATTTTGCATAGGCAACAATTTGCAGGTCAATAGCAGCTGCATGAGTGCTTAGTACACTTTAGTCAATGGGGGTCTGACTTCAGAAACTAGAGTGAAATTTGAGGATTTCAGGAAATGAAGAGGATATTGCAGAAATATTCTTAATAGAGTTTCTGCTTTTAAGAATTCCTAGCAGCAGCAGCAAAGAAACTGCAGGGCGAGTGTTTCAAAATAAATAGGAAGCAAATGCAAATTGTTTTTAAATGAATTTGACAGTAAGAATTATGATGCGATGTGATATGAAATGACTTTAATGTGATGCATTTCTTCTGTATGAAAGGCCAACAGAAAAAGGAAAACCATCTTAAAGGATACATTTTTACAGGGACTAGTCAAATGAAATCACTGCAGATAATGAGACTATAATGGGATTTTGAACAGAGATGTTGTGTCATAATGCTATACCATATGGATTTAGATATGTTGAACATAATCTACAGTGCTCATCTGGGTATAGAGAAGTATAAAATTAGATCCCTAGGTGCCCTACTTTAGCAAGACAATAGTGGTGCCATGGTAGATAACACAGCAAAGTGAAATGTGCGCATTTGTCACGAAACGACAAAACATCCAAGTAATTTTACTCCAAGAAAGACAAAGTGCCAGACTCAATAAATAGGGAATAATGATAATACAAGCCAGAAACAGGTCCAGCCTGGAGAACCATCTTGCATGCCAACAGAGGGGTTATCCTCCAAATCTGTTTTTTTCTTCGTTTTCCTGGGGTGGGGGAGAGGCATGGAGGGGGAAGGTCCCTGAAGTATGCTGTTTTCCAATAATGACTGGCCTTTGAACCTTCAAAAATCACCAACAACTGACAGATGCTAGAAGTCCCTTTAAGCTGGAGCTGGGATGGAGAAGGAAGGAATATGAACTGTTTACTTATTATTAGTCACTTTTTATCTTCTCAGTGAAGGACAGTGAGGAAGAGGTAAGGGATGAAGAACAATGTGCTACAAGCTTCCCCCGGTACTTGATGAAAGGACAGCCAAGCACTTTACTCAGTTTTTGATTAGGCTGGAAACAGGCAGTCAAGGAGCAGTGGGCGGTGAGGGAGTTTCTGAAGATGGCAACAGCCACCTGCTGAGTTGATTTGTGAGTCTTAAATATCTCTCACCCATTATAATAGGCTTATTAAAAAATTTTTCTGCTGCTCCCCAGACTGTAGATTCTGCACCATTAATATAGCAGGAAGTCAGTAAGAATATGATTAAAAATTAATCAAATAAAAATTTAATTATCAAAAAATTAAAGTTCTCATATGTGTAAGAGAAGTAATATTCAATATTGCATTAATCTTGTGATCTGACTGCAGATGTGTTACTGTATCTCCAAATCAGACACAATAGAGAGTTCTAATGGAGGCACTACGATAAATCATCAGCTGTATATTCACATAGCTAGGAAGTGGTGTACCATTTACAACAGCTCTATAAATTGCTGCTTCAATAAATAGTAAGTTTGAAGTTACTTACCTTTTCTTGCTGAGTTTTTGGAATGAAAAATAATGTATCCCAAGGACACATGGAACAACTGCCAGGAGCTCTCAGATCTGCAGCGCACAGCTAAAGAAAAATGAAGACAATAAGTTGCTGGATCTTTGGACAGCTGAGACCTCTATTAGAAGCCTGAAGTCTTCTTCAGCTCTTATTGCCAACAGCCCATCCAGATCTTAAATATAATTAATTTCCCTGTGAAGAGCTGTTTTTTCCTCCAGAAAGCTGACATGTAACTAGGGACTAACACAGATTGAACATGAAAAATATCTCCTCAGATATATGATAATATCTCAGTGACTGCACTGACCTCTGGAGGGCAGGTTTACAAACTTTCTCAGCTGTCAGCAGTTTACTAACAGATGACCAGTCAGAAGCAGACAAGAGTGTTCAGTAAGTACCATGTGAGAGACAACACCTGCTACAAAGCAAAAATGCAGATAATTCCTCTTAATAAGATCACTCCAGTATAGAAGCACTTCAGCTTCCCAAAATCTTTATGAATCTGGCATATCAAATATAATAATTTGGAGATTGCAAGTAATCCAGGAGGAATAGTTAAATACATTTTAGTGCATGGCACATATATGTGGATTTGTAATAAAATGACTGTAGTTCTCCATCTTGAATTCAAGATCTGATCTTGACATTGTTTTTCACCTGGAATTATTTGGGAGTTTTATCTTTTTGGATAGTTGAGGGATTTATGCATTCTGAAGCTGTAGAGTTTTACTGTCATCTCTCCTTTCCTTATAACAGAGAAACTAACAATGGGAAAATTATTTGTTTCAGTCATCTCAATGATTGCCTGAAAGAGAAAGTAAAGTAGTTTGAGAGACAATATATTTGAGCATACTGCTTTTTACAACTGTCTAATTCTAACTGTAGGTGTTAAGAAATTTAGCATTTGGTCTCAGAGAAGTTTCTGCATTGCAAGCTTTGAAATTTTATGAAAATAATAATTTTTATAGGATATATAATTTGGGGAAACAAGATTTCTGGTAGATATACCATCTCAATTATTTTATTAGGTAATATGATGATTTATGTACAAATACATGACCTTTATAGGAACTTCTGGTAACTAACATTTGAATCTTGAAGGCTACATATTTAGATACTTGGGATGTATTTCTACATCTATTTATGCAGATATATTTATGACATATATATAGATACGGTTATTTTATGCTTTCTTGCTGCCAGTTTTCAGTGTCAGATTATAAAAGCTATTTTCAATTATTTACAATTCACAGAATATGAAAGATACTAGTGCATTTCACAGGTATTTTGGAACTGGTCCATTTAGAACCCTTTTTTTCCGAGATAAATAACAAGCCTTTGTTCTGAAGATGCATGCACAAATGCAACTGAGGGGAAGGTGGGAAGATAACTTATTGTGTCTTTTTTCATTCATTTGGTGAAAATAACTCCCCAGCTGCAATTGTTCTGTTTCAGAATGTAGTTCTCAGTTGTTCCTCAGAGAAAATGAATCCCATTCATCTGAAAAAATGAGGTTACAGAAATGTGTGTAAAAGCAACTTATGCAGAATGGACAAAGGCAAGTCAGGAGGATGACAGGAGCTACAGAAGAATTATGGCTGATAACCAAGGACACATGAGGAGGAGCCGGGAAGTGGCTTGAGCCTGAATCAACTAAATTCAGAAGTATAAACCAGAAACCAGGAAAATAACCAGAAAGCCCATAACACTGAGAATAAAAGTTCAGAAAATATTGCACGGGGCAAAGACTCAATACTAGACTGCCAAGATGAGTTTGCATTAGTATTTTTGTGTGGTTCAGGAATGTACAGTTAAAGGAAATCTGCCGATCCACATTTATTAAACTCTCCTCACAAACTAAACTACATTGTACATTGCAAGCGATCTTGGAGCAGATGAGATGGATTCCTTTTGCGGGTATATACTGAAAGATATGATCTAGGAATGCACCCCATGCCTTTAAGCAAACCACTGAGATTTGGGGATGCAAACCATCCTCTGACACTTCCCCACAGCCCTGGTACCAGTCCTGTGTATTTAATGGACTAGCAATTTAGCAATATGGCCCGTGGGTATAAAAATTACAGTCTTTTCCCACCGCATCAAGGCTAATTTATTCTGTTGTCTAAGTTCAGTTTATGGCTCAGTGCCTTTGATTTCAGTCCCAAAATATGTACAAAACTGCCAAGTCCTAAAACCATTTACAAAACACTTACTCATTTTTTAATTCTGCTCAACACTATGAAAAAGGGAAAGGGCAGGTCCCACTATTGACTGGGGATTATACTGATGAAAGGATATTTATTTTCTCTTTTAAATAAAGCTGGCACACATTTAATACTAAATCTCATTCTACTCCTGGTGGTTTAAGGATTCAGCAGTGCACTGAAATTTACTTGTTGTCCACTTAAGAACCTGAAATCTTTTTTAGAATATTTTATTGGGAAAACATGCACCATTTGGATTATGGTATATGTTCCTAACACTGACCTAAATGCCAGAGGTGCAGGTGTCCAGAGTGGACACATCCTAAAATATTTAAGAAAAAAACAAACAAACGAGCAAACAAAAAAAAAGCTTCTCAATTTTAATTTTAAACGGGTTTTATTTTTTTAATGCCTCATTTGATTTAAATCCTTTTGAATTATCATATCTAAGCACAGAATAGAATATTTTAAAAAATATCCTTTAGAAGTGTTATTTTACTCACTTTGGTAATTAATTTTATTACAACATATTGGGGGAATGAATTATGAATTTCAGTGTTAGGTTTCATGATTCTTCTCTGCTTACATCTCCTAGTAAATATTACAGTCATGGACAATAGAATTGTCACTGCACTCTGCAAAAACAGATGAGTATGTTTTCTGGTTTCTTTTTTGTACCAGACATTTTTGTCAAAGCTAGGCTTTTTATTATTTTAGTCTTGGTTGTTACAGTTAAACGCCCCTGTGTTAACTAAGAAAGGAACAGAACAAAACATCCTTTCCATACTTCCATGACAATTCTGATATCAAATTTATTGAGAGAACTCCTAAGATATCTCATCATGAATTGCAAGGCCTAAACTACGAGATTTTCTCAATTTAATGGGATATATGGGAACATACTTCTTTCAATCTCTAAGTTAACCTGCAATAGCCTCTTTAAAAAAAAAAAAAAAACAAACCACCAAACAAACCCAACCCAGAATGTTTGCATATTTATGGGGGATAAAACTATAGAAGGCAACCTCATCTCGGAGAAAAACAAACTTGCACCTAATACTAAATCTAATCCATATCACATGTGGTAGCCAGTAGCCTAAAGACAGGTTTCCTATATTCTTCAGAAGTATGGATTAACAGAACCATTTTTAAAATGGATTCTCCTTGTTAAAATAGAGATTAATTTTTATTAAATACAAAGTTTTAAAATATGATACTTTAAATTCAATCTTTTTTAATGTACTGAATAATGATTTTTAATCTACTGAATTAATAAATTTTTAAAAGCTTTCAGGACTTCATATAGATGTGAAATCTTTAGAGGAAGAATATTACAGAAAATCATCAGTCTAAAGAATCAAAGTAAAACAGCTGTTTACATAGAGTTATCATGTTTTATACTCTTGGTGAAAGAGCATGAATTTAAAAAAATTCCATTGAAACTTAGTAGAAAAAAATAAGAATGTTAATCAGTAGTAATATAGCTGCATTGAGTTTTTAAAGTAGTTGTGAACAAGGGAGTCAGAACATCAAATTATCTTAATTAAGAAAAATGTTTCATTTAGCAAATCTATATCTCCATTCCTGTGGGAATATAGGGGCTAAAAGTGCAATTTACATAAAGCAATTTAAAATCAAGAAACAAACAGGAATATCCTCAAAACTGAGTAAAACATTTATTTTCTGTATTGAACAGTTGAGTTATGTCAACCTGATCATTATTTCATTCTGCATATCTGAATCTCCCATGCATACAATTTTTTATTGCAATATTTCAGACTAATTTTCTCAAAATTGATTTTGAGGAATATTTAATGAAATAGTAAGAAATGGTAATGAAAAAAATTTTAAAAATTAGCAAGGTGGTTAGTAAGAGTAAGAAATACTTGATGGTTTTAATAATTTTTATTTACGAGAAGTGTGAAACACTGTAATACCTCACATAAAAGATGCAGTCATTGAAAAAGATTTGACCATTGCTCCATTCTGGTTCAACTGCAACCTCCTTCAATCTATCCACACCTGTGAATGAAGAAATAGTTTTCTGATTTCTTCTCTGTGTACCCTACTAACACCTATAAAGATAAAGAGTAATGGGACAGAGAATGGAGAATGTCACTGCAGTTTTGTCACTCTGCAGTCATTCAGCCATCAAGAAGTAAAGGAAGAACAAAAACGTGTGAAAGGAGACTAATTCTTAGGGAGAAGAGGCAACGAGGGAGGAGGTAGGAGAAGAATAGAAATGGCACTGTTCTTGGAGAGAGAAATGTTGCAGCAGAGAAGACGAAGGGCTGCAATCTAGAGTTTGTAGAGTCAGAGACACAGCTGATGGAGAAACTGATAGGGCAAGATTGACTTGCGTTTAAGTAAAGAGTTATTTTCCAATAATGAAAATCGAATGGCCAACGTAGATGTCAATTTTTTTTCAAACTACTATAAACACAAAAAATTATGTATTTACAGAAGGTTAAAAAAATCACATTCATGTCCAGCTCTGATTGGAACATGGAGTTGAACCTCTAAAGGCTGGAATCTCTGAGATATGAGTGTATACAGAGTGGGACAAGAACTGCACCATCTGGATATTTTCCTGGATGTTTACATCTGTAGTGGTTTTCCCTGGCACCAAGCAGAAAGAGTGATCCAGTAATGCACAAACTTCATCTGCAGACCAGTCTGAGTGTGCATGGTCTTCGAGAGATCAGGCTAGGCAGACCAGTAGCCTTTCCCTGTGATTTTCATACTCACTGAATCCATTTTCTAATGGTCCATTTCACCAAGAGTAATTGAAATGACTACAAGGACTTTTGTGAGAGGAATTGAAAATAGAAGATACAGTCATGGACTGCCTGTGTCAAGAATCTTTGAAACAGCACTCTGTGAGCTCAGTATTTGTGCTGAGATTTCACAATGAAAAAGAAACTGCTATTGGGACCAGAGGTAAAGATACAAAAGAGCTATGATATGAAAACTCAGAAGAGGTGAAAGCAGGGTTTACATTTACAGGGTGCAATAAGAACCATGCATAGAAAAGCAGAATAATGAAATGTAGTATAGGAGAGAGATCATGATGGAGATAACAAGTAGAAAATAATGGATACAAAAAGGCAAGAACAGAAACAAGAATAAATAAAATAGCAACAGATAAACTCTGGGGCTGAAAATGTTCTTGCATTCTTTTTCTTACATTTTGGTACCTGTTATGCAGAGGTTTGTAACCTCTGTGTTATAAATCTGTATGACTTGTATATAAAAGCTGTAGCAATAATGGGCAGAAGAGGCTGGTGAAATGTAAATATTGTGCTAAGCTGCAAATGTTATAATACTGTGCAAAATGCATGCACATTTTAAGTGATCTAAGTATATCAATTCTGGCATTGTCTGGAACAGACTGTTTAGATTCTTTCTTCTTATCTCTTCTGGTAATGTGGGCTGTAGTGGCACATAGGTAAGGCTGGTGAGTCCACAAGTGCACAGTCCAAATTTTCCATTGAGAAGGTGAGTGACTGTAACCAGGAAGTGTAAAAGGAATTTTTTGTTCTTTTTAGAAAAGAAGGTACTCTGTTTTTCTTCTAAGTGTACAGAATATTTTCATGTGTCTTCATCATTATAATCTCATTCTTTTCTTAAGCTGTAGAACATTACAATATCTTCTACATTAATCACTACTGAAAGCTATCTATTACAGCACACACTTTGTGATTAATAAAATCAACATTTCTTTTTCAAATATATATATATATATATCCTTTCTAATACTTAATTGTGGAATGTTCATGTGGAAGAGGGAATACCTTGTTCCTGCTTCCCATACTGTATTTCAATTTGTTGCCTTTCTGAGAACAAAACACCCCAAAGATGCAAGTTTCCTGTCTTTTAATTTTCTTCACTTATGATGCTATGCTATGCATCTTATATTTACTTGCACTTCCCTTCTTCCTTTCCCTCTGTGCATACACATAGAGGTACACCTTTTAACCTAGCTTGGGGTTAGCCAGATAAAGCATGGATGTAGACTCAAGGATAGATCAAGAGGCAGTCTGGACATAGTATATGTGACTTGGTTTGTCCTGTCTTGCTCACTTTCTTGCCACCACTACATTAAGGTGCTCCTTGGCACAGTGCCACATGTCAATAGCCCTGGTTCTCTGTCAAGGGTTGTCTTGGCCAAGTCTGTAGTTGAGGAAATTCCCCCCTTAGCTCTCTAAGAGGATGAAAGCCATAATTCCTTAAACTGAACTACTTTAAAAATACCTTCATTTGCTTCCCACTCCCTTCTTTTTTACATTACAATTAAGTATGTTCTTCAGAATTAGATATAATTAACTTAGAAAGACTGCAAGCATTGACAATAGAATTAACTCTTGAAGACAATTAAGCATTGTGGAAAGCATTTCCCTGTGTACACCCAGCTATCATAACATTTCCTCATACGAGGTCAAATGAGCAAATAACATCTAGACATAAAGTCTGCAAGAACTATGTGCCTGTTTGTAACTTTGGAAAGCATATTGTGTTTTTCTGCAAAGCTTTGATTTCCCTAGTTCTTTAGTCACAGATGTGCACATTAGTTTAAATATCTGCCCTCTAAAACCAATGGCAATATTTACACTGAATTAACGTGAACCAAGAACAATACTCATGCTTTTTTAAAACATAAAAGAAATGTGTAGGAGTTGCTTTATCATTTGTAAATTAAAGTCTTTTTTTTTTTTTATGTTTTTCCTCTCTGTTAAAAGTTGGAAAAAAAATTGCTGGTATCCTATTCACAATACATTCAAACTTTTGCTTATCTGCAGCAAGACATTTACAGTTATGACATTTATAATGAATTTGCAGGATTTAGTTGCATCTGTCTAAAAAACGCTTTGCTGTCAAGTTTTTTATTAAAACTAGTAAGAAAATTTGTTAAGAATAATAATTCACTAGAAGTGGTACTTGCATATAAAATCTCTAATTTTATGTCATAATAGTTGGAGTCATAAATTTGTCACTGACAACTGGGAACAATGGCAGTTATTACAAAATAAAACCCATTTTTTTGAGCACTTTGCTAGATAAAGTACTATAGGAATATCACACTCAGAAATGAAAATTAAACTCCAGGAAAAATCTTATTTTTCAGAAGGTTCTTCAGACTACTTCTCTGACACCAAAGAATAATCAATTCCAGTGTTAACAAAACTGTTTTGTTAGGGGAGTTTTGGTGGTGTTTGTTTCTTTTCTTGTGTTTTTGTGTTTTTTTTTTGTTTTTTTTTTTTTTTTTTTTTGTTTTTTTTTTTTGTTTTTTTTTTGTTTGTTTGTTTTTGGGGTTTTTTTGTGGGGTTTTTTTTGTGTTTTTTTTTTTTTTTTTTGGGTGGCTGTTTTTGGGTAATTCATCAAAGATTTCATATTTCTATGAGAAATGTACAGGAAAGTGTTTACACAGGAAAGTTTTCCTATTTACACAAGTAATCTCAATTGGACACATATTCATAATTCTGACTTTTTCTAACTTGTAGTGAAAGGAGGTGACTGACGTAAGGGGAGTAACAAAAATCTCAATATTAGACAAAATACAAATTAAATGTCACTTTAAATTTTATTATAGATCTGCTTCTCTCAATGTGTTTATTTCACCATTTAGATTAATTCCACATATAAGTAACATATAGTTGTTTGTAAGAATTTCCTACTCTATTAAAAAAAAAAAAATGAGGGAAGGGGGAATGATAAAATGATTGAACTTTTATTACACTAAAAATTTTTCATTGAATTGTATTCATATTGAAATTTTTCAGTATATTTTTGGCAGAAATAAAACAATAAAACTTGCTTATCTTTGAAAAATATGAAATCAGAGTGAACTTGATTTTTTATACTTTGTAAAACCAGAACTCTATTTTTAAGCAACATTAGACATGAAGAGGACTAAAATAAGCGAACTAGAAATTTACTCAATTTACCATGTAGGTTGTACATAAATTGTGCTCATTCGGCCCAAAGAATTAAGCAACATAAATAAAAGAGTGAAATGCTGTACCAAAAAACCAGAATCACACTCATAACATGAGTGATATTAACAACTGATATAAAAAGTGATATAACACTAATGATATTAATAAATCCATGCTATACCATGACTTACAGACAAGTGCATTCTTAAAAGCTTCAGTACAACTCAAAAAAGACTACAGGGAAAAATGCATGCAGTAGTTGGTGTATCTCATCAAATTATAGTTGAAAAATTAATTCTCAAAATGGATAAAAGAAGAAAAATCATATATGGCATGATAATAATCTGAGGCTTGAATGTTTGCTTCAAAGTGAGCAAGAAAATTTTTTTAAAAAATTATTTAAAACTGCAATAAATTACTGTCAACAAAACAAGAACTGAAGTGTTTCCTGTCTGATGTCGGTGACATACCTAGAAAAAATAATTGCCCTCATTAATTAGAGTACATTTTCACTTTATGCTTCTTATGTCACAGAAGAGGTTGAAAGGTGGGTTTGATTTGATATGGACATTTATGCCACAATAGCAGTTAATATAGAGGCAGAATGGAAGGAGCAAAGTAAACCCAGTTTGTACAAGCAGGGACACAGTACCTTTCCTGATTGTGATATTAAAGCAAAATAAATCCCTCCATTGAGTAGAATGGCAGATGAAGATTTGCCGCAGTGAGTCTATCTTGCATGTTTTTACTACAAATTTAATTTTTGTTGCTGTTTTTTATCTACTTACTGTTAATGGAGATAATAGAATTGCTTGTGCTTTGAAAGCAGTATAAACAAATAATAGAAAACGCAAGTTCCCATAGCACTGGAATTCTCAGAGCCGTTTTTACTTCTGTGTCATCACTGAGAGATAATTTTATCTAGCTACTTTCCAAGAAATGTATAGTTCAGAGATGTATTGTAATCTGTAAAAGGCACATGAATCTCAAAAGACAAGTTGAATAGCTTTTAACAAGGAACTTTTTCCTTCTTTTTTTTTTTTTAATCATACAAAGTCAGTCTGACCAGATATATAAGAGTTTTGTTTGCCACATATTGTTGTCTTCAATTTAGCAGCAGTGCTAATATATTTTTTAAACTTTTTCACTGCTGGATGGTTATTCTGCTATACTGTAATTGGCATTATGCATAATATAGTAATGTTCTGTGGACTTTTTGTTTGTTTTTAGGGGTTGTTGGGTTTTGGTTTGCCTTTTTATATTTTCTTTTTTTTCCATAATGGGCTATTTCCCATCTTGTCATTTTAGTGTTATTTCAGCAAATTTTCAGTGACTTTTCATTCTTTAAAATCAGCTTCTGTCAGGAGTAAAACACATCATCACCTCTCTGAGCCATTCAGTTGCCTTGGTGTTTGCCTTCAAATTAAGTTGCCAGCAAAATATAAAATCACAGCAGGAGAAAAAAAAAAACACATGGTTTTTATCATATCAAGCTATAAAAAGAAAAGAAGCACTGCTAAATAACCATCCATTCTCTGAACAATCTGCTTTGAGAGTAGGAGATAAATATTTGTATCTGAATGGAAGTAATTGCTTTGCTTGTTCTCCAGTCCTTCTCCACATCTAAGTCTTACAGTCCTCAGGACTGACTGTCCTGATTCAAAGCAGAGAAGTCCTTCCTAATAAAATACTCATACTCCTTTTTTAGGGACTATACTCTTTGCTACAGACTGTTTCTGTGGACTTCAAAGAATCATAGAATCCTAGAATGGTTGAGGTTAACTTGACTTGGTTAACCTGGCACCTTCACTTTTTTAATGAAAGCCAAAGCTTCCTGGAAATGTTTCCCCTTTCCCATCCTACTGAGAAGGCTTTCTTTAGAGACAAAAGAGAATAAATTCCCATTTGGGACCTACAAGGTGTTTTGAAAGGGACAGCTCTCCTGGATTTCTCGATGCTTTTGAAAGAGGAAAAGAGACTGCCTGGCTTGCCTTCAGGGTCTTTTGCTTTGTAGTAGAATACAGAGAAAGCATAGGTATGAAAAGCAGGTAGAAAAATTTGTTTCTATAGATATCTCTTTCAGTTTTCTTCACCCAGACTTTTACTTCATCTTCCCCAGAAGGAAAGAGACCAATCTACCTTACTTCCTAGTGATAAATAACTGCATATGTGTACTTAGAGACAGATACAACCCTAAAGCCAAGTGGAAAAAAAAAAAAAAAGAAAAAAAAAAGAAACGCTGAAACAACAAAACCCAGCAAAAACAGTGAAAAAAACACATGAATTTCAGTGTATCCTCCTTGATTTGTGTCTATCACCTTTTTCAGTAATGTAGCACAGGATCTTTGAGGATTCATTCCATTACTTTTAAAGGATCTATCTCTTTCCTCTCCAAAGCTTGTTTTTACTGTCCCTGAAGGAAACGAATGACAATTCTTTCTCTCAAGGAGTTTTTTAAGAACCTGAACAAATAAATTCAGTACTATATTATGCTGCTGCAAATTTTTACTAAGTACAGATTCATTGGCAGATAGAATGTGGGAAATAATGCCTTAACTCATAATTCTCAGATTTTGTTCCTGTGCTTTTTCCTTCAACATTTGCAGTGACTACTTTTTATGTTACTATTAGAGCCTACTACAAGTCATAGATGTATTAGCTATAATTCCTAGCAGGGAATTGAGTTTTCTTGGACCATTAAAACTTGTAGCTTCATATAACACCAGTAATCAAGCAAAGCCTTGCAATTTAGTCTGAGCATCATGTCATTAACAGTATATTTTTTTTTCTCCTCAAATTATTCAAATTAGCATTACCATCAACTGCATGCTTTTGGCCTTGCATGCTGTATTACGTTAATGGAATTTGGTAAATTGATGCAATGCCCTGACAATAACAGCTTGGCAGATCAGTTGTGATGGTAATAATAAGAACAGCAACAAGAGTTTCCTGCCTTCAACTGACTAATGGTATTAATGCTGTGACTCATCATTCCTCACATTTGAACAGGACAAAAAAATCTTCACAACCTTCATGTCATCATTTACCCATAGATGAAAACCTGTCATTTTATACAACGTGAAACTGTTATTTCCTTTTTCATCACCATACCCCTTAGCTTCTTAACTTTCCCTAAAGCAGATCTTAAGTCACCCATTTTATATCAGACCTCCATGTCTGCAAGTGATGTTGTTGTGAAAATAATGCCTGAATAGTCTCGAGCAGATCTCTAAAGTCATCTACAGCTTGACAATATCTCTGAAAAACTAAAATATGTAAAAAGCAAATAGCTCTTTTGGAGTATATTGATGTTACAGGTCTGTAACTGAAACATTTGATGAATTTAACAGGCATTATAAACTCATCTATGCATTTGTCTCAGAAATCCTTGGGTTTTTTGGTCTTGATATTGTTGTTCTCTGAAATAATGTCAGAGGTTAAAAAAAATTCATGTCATGATTTGAAAATGCACTCTGTATCTTTGCTTTACAGTAATACAAGACATGCCGTATAATCTGAATAGAGGGTTTGAACTTAAATAGACTGGACATGGACCTTTCTTCAGCAGAAGTAGGTAGCAAAATTTTAATATACATTCACAGGATATCCTGCAGCTATACAGACATACAGGGTACTATCAAGAAATGGTATAGAAAGTTAGGCAAAAGAAACACAAAGATAAGATTTCCAGTGATACTGCGAAAATTCTAGTTTCTGTTTCTATCTTTTGCATGAGGAAGAGTAATTTTAAAAAGAAAGCAACCTTCATAGATTGTAAGGATAAAAGGTTTTCCTATTATTCTAGTAGCCAAATAATTTATAGTGAGTACTCTGCATTTTTTTCCCAAAAAATCCTATTAGATCCTCTTAGGAATCCATCTTGCATCATTTCTCATACAGTATTTATTAACATATTGTCAAACTGAACATCATGTGGCTGGATCTCATCTCAGACTTTAATCTCATTCCCTTGGGAATTCAAAGATTAACAATAGATCTTATCAGTAGGATGTCTTACTGTCATTTCCGTTGCACATAATTACATTTCACGTTTTGCTTTTCACTGCACTTTCTCATAACTTGTCATTATTTGGTGATGAATACCCCTCTGTAGATGTCTGTGTTACAGTATTTAAAGTACTTCTGCAAAAGCAGTCGAAATCTGTACTGGTTTTCCACTGCTGAATTGTGCCACTTTACATTGCAAGCTGCAAGCATTGTATCATATAAACTCCACTACTGTTGCTCAGGGTAAAGAAATCAGAAGAAACTTCACTGAAACAAATAAAGTAGATACCTTCTACTGAATAAAGATACAAATCTTTCTATAAATACTTTCTATAAAAATTATCTTTGAGACCATAAATACTGACATTTTTATAAGTATTCTGAATTTAGTGAATAGACATTTTCCCCCTCATCTTCTCCATCTCATTCCAGGCTGACTGATTTTTTTCCAAGTGTTGTGATGGAAAGATAAGTAGAAAAAACCAGTTTCAAAGTACAGGATTTTATAGTTTTATTTTTTAGTTTGCTATTTTGAAATCAACATGTAGCATTCGTGAACATAATGTATTTCAGATTAAAAAAAGAAATATCTTCCAAATAAAACATGATATCTTGGAACTTACAGTATTTCTGCTTTAGAAAGAGCATTCAGTAGAGCTTTAGTTTTATTCCTGGGTAAATAAAAAGTGTTTTAATACATTTTTGTGTAGCAGAGGAATCAAAAATATTAATTATTCATATAGCATTGATTCAGTGATATAAGGCATAATTACATAACATCACAACACTGTATTTTTTTTAGTTGCCTTTTCCCCTCTGGTAAATATATATACTTTCACAGTAATTTCTTGACACAGCAGCTTGGGTTTTGTTTAATTCTAAATAAATGTTATGTGTCATCCTTGTTTCCAATCTCTGTGTAAAAAAATATTTCTGGGAATTCGTCTGCGTGTTGAAAACATACGAGTTCTCCTAATGAATTATAATTTTTAAATTATATTTACCAGACAATTTTTTTATACTGTCATCTATGTTAGGGATCAGTTTGTGTCCCCAAAATTTGTCCAAAATCCGTTTTCCTATTTTGTCATGATTCGTACATGCTATTTTTTTAATGATGTAAAGGTGATGAGGCATTCAGTGAGCAATTTAAGGAAAGAACTGCCAATCTTTCCAACCTGTTTCCATTCCAGGAATCTCTTCCTACTACATTTGGCTAGTCATGCTTGCAGGAACTTTAATTTCTGTGCAATATTCTTTATCCCCCAGCAGACAGGTGGCAAGATGAATTTATCACCTGAGAGTCAAGAGCAACATGACTATTAACGCTGAGAGGAGAGCAGAAGGAAAGCATGTGTTTTCCATAAAACTTCTGACCAACAAACATAAAACTGCTTTGTATACCTGAGATGACCATTCAGATATGCTGTATGCAAGGATGATAACAAACTGTTCTAAACCACTTCTTTTTATAACTTCAGAGAATGGAGCCTTGGAATGGAACTGTGACTTTTTGAACATATTTTTGCCAAACTGAAACTATTTGAAAACATATACTTTCCTGGTAAAATCTTCCTTGTGCTTGTCTTACACTGATTTCTTTTCCTTCACCTCTCTGTTCCCTCAAATAATAATAAATAAACAATATTGGGGTGCACAATGCACTGTAGATTGTTGTCTAGGCTAGTGTCTAGGCCAAAGTCAGCTGAATTTACAGAACTAGTGTATTCATCCTAAGGTAGAAGCTTACTGGTCAGCTGAGGTTTTTTAGCCTTCAGTGGTAGTATTGCCTAGGCTTTTGATTATAACATTTACCTGTAAATTCAGATTCCAGCAGCCTGGCTCTGAGTCTCATCCCTGGTGTCTATGATTTTACAGAGCCACACTACTAGCAGACCAGAACAGTCCAAATATTTCCAACATTTACAGTAAATAGGAAGTCATAGTGCTATCTTAACAACATATCTCAAAGTGAGATCTTATATTCTACAGTAACATAGGGGCAATCAATTTATATACTGTTAGTTTGTAGCTATTTAATTTCTCTCTTTTTTTTTTTAATTCCCAATTGAAATGTTTATTTATTGATTGATGTTTAATCCAAATTTCCCATTTAGTTCTTTTTCTTCATCTAATTAACATTTCACATATCTTAATTTCTTTCCTGAATTTGATCAATTCAGTCTTATTAGCACTTCAGGAATCAAAGTGGGAACTTTGAGCAGGTTGCTTAATTATGTGAGTAGTTAATTTGCTATTATGTAGAAATTCATACATAATAAGCAGTCTTTAACTGTTTAAAATTTCATATGATTACAGTATGAAAGAATTTTTTTTTAAATAATTGTTCTTCTATTGTTTTGAAATTAGTTATAAGAAGGAGTTAAATAATGCATTTTAGTCCTTTGTTTTTATTAAAGCTTTGTTCAAAACTAGTAATATGCCACAGGTCCCTTAACACTTTACCTCTTCATCTAATACACTCTGAAATCAGAGCTATTTATGAGAGTCTTAGCTTAAGAAGAGAGAATCTCTACAAGGATGTTCCAAGTCAGTTCATAAACTTGGCAGTACTTTTTTTAAATTCCTTGGGAAATGCCTTGTCTAACCTAAATCTGTATAACAAGTTACAGATACTGTTTTCTCTTCTTCTTTTAGAGCTTTTATTCATAGTTGACTGATTTTAATTTTACGAGGAGATTTTGATAAGGTCCTAAGCATCCAGATACCAACTCTCTGTTCTTTCATCTTTCAAAGGAGTAATACAAGAGTGCAGCTACCAAGCAAAATGTGGCAGAGGTGACTTTAAAACATAAAAACCCTTTACTCTGTAGATTAATCCATCCAGTCTGATGAGCAGTTGCAAGCTCTGATTTTTTTCCTACACAAGAAACTTGGAGAGGGAGAAAGAAATTGGGAGGGAGACAATTCTAAGCTAGAATAAAATACTTAGGTCAACTGGAGTCAAATCTTTAATGTATTTAAAGAGCTACGCAGACCTGTGCTGTCTGAAGACTAGACTGTGGATGCACACAGGTACATCCCACTGTAATCAATGGGAATATTTAATTAAATATCTTTAAAAAGCCTGTCAAATGACTCTGAGTCACAAAAATGTGCTGTTCAAAATCCAGCTAGAGTACAAGTCACCATGTCGCCAACTAATCCTCTTTTTTCATGGATTCTTTCACCTTGATTGTTTTGTAGGCTGATCACTTTTCTCTGTGAATGAGCACACTTTGCAGCCTGAGGTATTAGTTAAGATGAAATCTGTGCATGCTTCTTTTTAAAAAGGTGGAACAATTCAGTAACTTCTTCAGAAGTCAGCTATGTGGTAAGAACAGGAATATTTGAGGAAAGGGACTGCACTGAAAGAAGGACAAACCCTTACCTCAAAGTAACTTATCTCCACTGTGGAAAGAAACCTGTACATCCCAACCAGATACTGTAACTTTGTATGAAGAGTTTGAGTAATCTACTCTTCTGTAAACCATATATTTTAAAAAGATGAAATCTGGAGAGACTGAAACTATTCATCAACAGATTCAGTAAAAAAGATATTTTATTTTAATTGGGGGGTTCATATCAACATTTCAAAAGGAAATATTTATCTTTTTTAAAGATATTTTTCCATCTGAAGCTTTGTAAATGAATAAAAAAATAATGATTTTCTTTCCCCATATACAAAGATAATCGTATCTAGAGCAAATGCAGTGCTTTGCTTGACCTTTGATATTTCTGTGAAAATTAACACAGATATATTTCCAATTATCCCACTTTTTTCTCTTTTATACCTAATTAAAAAATTCAGCCACAACCAAAGAATCAGTTTCTTGTATAGCTCTACTTAGGATTCTAAGTCCCATTGAGTTTCAATGAGTCTTTTTGTTTGATACTGTCCCACTGAAGTCAATGGGTGCAGGATGAATCCCTTTATCCCTCATACACTTTGTAAATGCATGAGTCACACACCATGCAGCCAGGGAAGTGAGGCCATCAGCCAGAATTGTCAGGACTGAAGCCAACACTGCTTTGTTGATCTGCTCGTAGGAAGAGCCACAGAAGAATGCAAATTAGTACTTGCCCTTTGCTGGAATGAAAAGCACTACTTAATATTTCTAGATGCCTCAGTTCCAGACAAACATCCCCAAAATGCTGCTAGATGCTAATTTCTCAAACTATGTTTTATGATGACTACAAAACCACTTCTCTAGGAGTTCTGATTTGTTTTTATTAGACTGTTTGGTAACTAAAAAAAGAAAAAGAAAAAGATTTCTTATTATTTATATATGGCATCTTTGATATAAAAATTTATAGGATGTGTTCATTGGTTCCCCACTAGTTTAAACATATTTGGTAATTCTTGATAAGTAAAACATATACAATCCTCTCCCCCCCTCCCCAGCAAAAACACCTATGAACACATTAGGTTTGAAACCTGCGATAGTACTTGACAGAACCTAGTTATGCAAACAGGCGTTATAACTGTGTCTTTGAAAGTATTAATGAAAACAAGTTGAATCATATCACAGCTGCACATCTCTTTCAAGATATATTCATATTATGCCTGCACAGGGAGAGCCCTGTGCAGGTAGAATATGTAGGGAAAATTTGAAAAAAAAACCCCTTGACTTTAAGAACTGTATTGCTGCAGACAGTACTATTGTAGATGTATATATCAATAAAAAAAATTTAGAAAAAAAATAGTAAGAAAAAAAATTATGAGATCAAACTTTTGTAATGAAAATGAATAATTTAGCAAGAACATGGCCTGAATGTACAAGATTCAGTTTCCACATATCACGTTTCAGCCAAGCAACAAGGGAGAAACACTTCCCTATAATGAGCATCTCCATTGCCATGGAGCATTTTCCTTGACTCTGTTGGATCAAAAATGAGCCTTTTAGTGACAGAGGAGTATTGTATTCAGTGTTTAGAATTAATCCAGCTCTGAGCTGGATTAACTGGTCCACAGATTCTTTGGGCAGACCACCAGAGCTTGGAAGACAATGCATATAATGGAACTTTCTGAAATTATTTCTGGTCCAGATATATTCTCTTGTCTCTTCACACTTATGAACTACAAAAGAGAGGGCCTCAAACCTCTTGGAAAGTAAGCAAGTTCTTTGCCAGGAGTCATGAGTGCCAAATAATGATGAGGTTACACGGGCATCTTGCTTTGCATTTAGAATTACCTGTTTCTCAAAGCTAATTATCTATTCCTTCCAGCTCTATAAAACTGCTGAATCACAAACTCCTATAGCCAAATACTTCATTAATCCCTTTAAGACAATAAAGACATAAAATTAAATGACAAGCAAATAAAAAGGATAAGGAAGTTCAGTTATTTATTCATTTTCAATCCAAAATGATAATTGGGATGGCAGCACATACTAGAAAACATGCTCAGCATTTTACAGGTAGATGAAAGGGTGATGCCATCAGGACTTTACCTTCTTAGTGCCAGCCTTCTGCTCTGCCTTCACAGAATAAGGAAAGTAGGATTAAATTAATTCTGAGTTGCAAATTGTCAAGGATAGCACTTCATTCTTTACCATTTCTCATCTTCTCTTAGACCCGCTGAATCCCCAAGGGGCTGAGAGGAGGATCACCATGCCTGACACTAGTGAGACAGCTAAAGACGCTGCATGACAACTGTCCCTTGGGGTAGGTAAATTAATATTGTCAGTGCTTCTTTAAATTCATTTTCCTTTGCTATTTGAAAACTTCTTTTTGAGTAAGAGACATGTAGAAAAATAGTTTTCAAGATACTTCTGACAGCCTGGTTCCCACTAGAGAGACTGAGTGAAACAAGCCCTATGCAGGCCCTGAAATAGTCAACCCCATTTTGTCACGAAACTCTGTGGCAGAGTAGGTAATTCTTTGTATGGGAACATTTTGACATTGGGTGTAGTGCCAAAATTACAGATTCTGTATCTTAGTGTAAATGCCAGCTGGAAAAATTCTAGGCAACATTAACTGCTGAATAAAAAATCACACCAAAGTGGTAGTTCTTACAGAGTTCTATCTTGCTAGTGGTTTATCTTCAGTGGAAGATAGGAATAAAGGGAAAAATTCGTATTTCTCTGTGGTGAGTTGACCTTGGCTGGACTCCAGGTGCCCACCCAGCTGCTCTATCACTCCCCTTCCCAGTTGGACAGGGGAGAGAGTAAGGTGGACAACAACTTGTGGATTGGAATAAGGCAGTTTATTTAAAGCAAAAAGCAAAGCGGAAGCTTGAGAGCACAAAAGTGAAGCAAAAGATAACACAGTTTATTCTCTACTTCCCATGGTCAGCCACTCCCAAGTAGCAGGGCTTCAGCATGTGTGATGGTTCCTCAGTAGGCAGCCGTTGCAGACAATGAATGCCCCCCTCCTGCTCTGTGCCTCAGCTTTTATATCTGAACTGACATTATATGGTCTGGAATATCCCTTTGGTCGGGTTGGGGTCAGCTGGCCTGCTTGGGTCCCCTCCCAGGATCTTGCCCTCGCTTGGGAAAGGAATGTTACCGTGCTGATGCTGTGCTCAGCAGGAGCCAAAACACCGGTGTGTTATCAACACCCTTCCAGCTGCCAATGCAAAGCACAGCACTGTGAGGGCTACTGTGGGGAAATGAACTCCAGCTCAGCCAGACCCAATACATTTTGTTATTCACTTTCTAGGACGCATACAAATTTGATTAAGACCTTTAAAATAAGGCACAAAAAAGGGTAAAAAAATGAGTTAATTGAGGAAAACAGCACTTATTAAATTGTAACACAATTTTCTGATGGGTAAATTGGTTCTTGGAGAAGACTCCATTTAATCTAATAGAAGATGTCTGATAGAAAAAAAGAAATAATGGAAAGCATCCCAGCCAGTGTGATTTCTTTAGTCCTTCTTTGCACCATAGTAATAAATGACTGTTCAGATAGAGGGGAGTTGTATGCATTGTCTTGTCTGCACTGTGAATTCAAATGCAAAGATTTTTTTCTACTGCTCCTTCATTAAGATTTCCTGACAGCAGAGAAAAACAAATCTCAACCTAGAAGCTGAGATATATTAGCACCTAAATTGTTTGCTTGCAGGAACACATATTGTAAAGTGTGCAGTATTTATTCTGACCACTTAGATTGCTTGTTCACTTTAGTCCAGAGTAATTTTAGAACTGTAAAAAACCATGTCAGTCAGGCTTATTCAGGCAGATATTAAACAGAACTCATCTGAGAAAAGAAACAATAACAAAAGAAACAAACAGAAACTTAAATGATTGGCATTAATTTTTTTAATTTCCAACTTTATCAAAGACTGCAAGAAAAGACACATTAAATTCTGAAGTCTATTTCTGAAATACAATTAATTGTACAAAATGCAAGAATACTCCATAGGCCATTTCAACAGAAAAGTTGTTTCTAAATCTTCCACTGAACTATGGGTTTGGAGTTTTGTTGTTATTGTTGTTGTTTCATTTTGGGGGGGGGGGAGGGGGGTTGTAGGTTTATTAATTAGTTTTTTATGGGTTTTTATGCCTAGAAAACAAGTAAAAACATACAATATACTTGTTTAAAATCAGACTATCTGGTTTTCTAATGAAAGATCTATTTCAAAACTGAAATAAAGGTATTATATCCAAACTCCAGCTTATGAATAAAAGTGGGCATGCAGAGGGAAGGAGGACTTTCAGAGAATTACAGTTCCTTCATTACCAGAAGTTCTAATACATTTCTGAGATGAGCGTAGTTTAAAAGCTTCGAATAGGTCTGATCATTATATACATGCAGAAGGAAGCTATTTCATAACAACAGCTTGACAAACCTTCTTCTTTTGGGAAATTGAACAATAGTTGGTAGTCTCAGTGTCTTTAAAGAGCATTCATGAACTGATCTAAATTGAAAACATTCCATGTTTTGTCCCAGAGCCCTTGTTTTACTGCTAGGTTGGTAGGCACTTAGTAGTCTTCCTAGCTGCATACACAAATTCCATGTATATCCAGAAACCAGATGAAAAAGTATATGTAGAGACCATGAGTCTGCAGCTGGCTGTGGTGCTCACCTGAGTTACAGCCTTTGTCAGCAGTATTTCTGTAAAAGTTTAAAAGAAGCACAACAAAATAGTTTATCCTAAGTGGCCCTTTCGAAAGAAAATACAAAAGACATTAGAAAGGAAAGATAGAAAAGAATAAGCGTTTAAAATAGGGTAAGAAACATTTGAAAAAATAATCAAATTTGATACATTTTAAAAATAAGGTTTTTAGAAAATTACATTTTTTACACTATTATACAAAATATTTTGCAAGAACTAGCAAAAAAAGAATGAAATATTAGCATTACACGTTAAACACATGTACGAAAATCTTCCTTCCTTCCTTCCTTCCTTCTTCCTTCCTGCCTGCCTGCCTGCCTCCCTCCCTCCTCCCTTCCTTCCTTCCTTCCTTCCTGCCTCCCACCCTCCCTCCCTCCCTCCCTTCTTTCCTTCCTTCCTTTCCTTCCTTTGCTTCCTTTCCTTCCTTCCTTTCCTTCCCACCTCTCTCATTTTTAATCTCTTTCTCTTTTTTGCTCACTTTTTTCCACTTTCAGGTTCTACATATTTTTCCTGTATCTCTAGTTACTTATTAATTAATAATGATGCTGAGAAAGGAAAAGTCTTAAACATCAAAGCATATTGTCTATAGGTAAAAAAAAAGTGCAACTTCTGCATCATAAAACCAGCAAATATTTAGTTTTTCCATTGGAACTCAAGTATATCTACAAAATAAAAGGTCTAAATGTTTCTAAATAAAAGGTCTAAAAGATGCCCAGCTCTGACCCCAAGTGGCACTAATGAATTCATGCTGACACTGTATTGAGTTTGTACTTCAATATAGGACTTGTTTTGAAAAAACTTAGTTCACAGCAAAGCTGAGGGAGTTCCATAACAATTGAATAGCGTGGTCAGTTTGGCACTCAAGATTTGAGCTTGTTCTCTGAGATTTTGCATCACCCGTGTTCCTACTGTGCAGTCAGTTAAAGTGCTGGGCATCCCTTGAGGGAACCTGAGCACACCTTTGAGCACGTAGGTAAAGCACAATCCTTCATACAGGTGAACGAGTTGATCCCTGTGGGTAAAATCCTACCAATATCAGTAAAGTGATTCATATTAGTCAAAAGGGCAACAGAGGCGTTAGTAAGCACAAAGCACTCTTCTAAGTAGAAGAATGTCTGTTATTTAACAGACACAATCAACATAAGCCTGTTTAATTATGAGAGAAAATATGTCGCTTTAGCTTACTTTGTGCAGCTTTGAACCAAAAAAATGAACAGTAGCAGAGCAAGGCAGTTCAGTTGATTATTATCCTCATGCCTGCAAGGAAATCACAGTATCTCTTAATAAACTCATTATTTACATTTTAGTAATAGAAAAAAAAAAAGATTGTCATAAATATTAAAGAACTTCTCTGAGATACTAATCAATCCATGTTATCTTAAACAAATTGGAAGGGTATCCTCTTTTCTAAAAGTACTTAAGCAATTTGTGGTAGTGTGTAATTGTGCTCCCTCTCAGTGTTGCAGCTCTGATGAAGTGAATGGGTGAATTAGTGCTCCAAGGGGAAAAGCACATAATAAGTCCCTTTGAAACAACTTGAGAAGAACTGAATAAATTGTAGTTTTAGTTATGGTAATGAGACTTGAGGAGACAGTGCAGCTAGGAACCACAAAGATCCTACAACAATGCTTGTTTGCAGTAGCTAGATGGAAACCCTTTAATAACTCTCAAAGGCATGGCATCATTTTTTATCATCAACAGTCTGCCAAGACCTATCATTTTCTTTCAGAATATCATTTGCCTCAAGACAACAAGACCCATGACTTTGTCTGGAACAGCAAAAGACTAAAACAAAACAGAGGGAAAAAAAATTGAATAACAATTTTCTAACACAGTTATCTTGAACATGAGAGTTTTAATTTGTTCACATGCCAAAGCAAAATATTCTGCCATGGATGCCCATTGTTTCTCTGCTAGCCTGCCCGTATAACTGAAGTTCATAAGATATGATTTTTCCTTTGAAATCTTCCTTTGGCATTTGTTCCAGTTAACTCTTCTTTGCACTTACACAATTCTGATTTATTTTCTTTAGTATGTCTGCTTGGAGTTGTGCATAGAATGGCATTAATAGATGACGTCCTGATAGTAGCAATCACATTTAAACCTCCCATTTACAATTACATGATACGTCTTGAGCTTCATAAGCTTTCCCAGCCCCACCTGTTGTACTGCACCGGGGGTTCAGTAGTTCTGTCTCCTTTTCCATCTTGCTTGAATTTTGAGAGTACTTTCCCGGCAATACCCACCACCAATAGCTTAATGATACCACCAGCCTTAGCACTCAGAGGAACATAAAAAGCAAGAACATTAACATCAGCAAAAGATATAGCAACTCAGTGTGTGTATAAGAATTCTACTGAATATTTTTTAATAACAATTATATCTAGACCAATAATTT
Organism: Pyrocephalus nanus; assembly: GCA_038380795.1. Lineage (NCBI taxonomy): Eukaryota > Metazoa > Chordata > Aves > Passeriformes > Tyrannidae > Pyrocephalus > Pyrocephalus nanus. Next base: position 95,606,013 of record CM076259.1, on the reverse strand, counting down.
TTCTTGAATTAGATTATTTCAATTACAGTAACAATAAATTTGTGGCTTTACATAGATGCAGGGTGTGTTCATGAACAAGATTTTGAGCTTCGTCTACTGCAAGCTTTGGGATCCCAGCTATGAACTGTGTTGCAGTAAAATGTACAACTGCAAGCCTTTGACATGGATCTATCTCGGTAGTTCTTGCATACTCTCCAAAATATGGCATAGGAATTTCTTAGCTGTTCTAAATTAAATTCATTTGGTGTGTTCTGTGAAAAATAAAGAAGCCTCACACCATCGCCAACTCTCCAAGGTAACTAAACAACCCTCCCCCCAAATTCATTCTTCCCAACAGAAAAATTCTTGTGGCTAGGAAACTGATGACTATCTGATCCCTCATGCCTAGAAAACTGATGGGAATTTATGCCAAGTGACTTCCTGAATGACATCTAAAAGCAAGCAGAGTTCTACAAAATGGTTTTGAATACACAAAAGTATGTTCTTTCCTCATTTTAAAGAATGTCTCCTTCTCAATATATTGAATAATCTTTATTTAAGTAGAAATGCTCAAGTCGCTTTTAATATCTTTAAAGTCTTTACAGACTTAATTGTTTTGCAGTTTTCTTTGGTCCCCGCTCAGAAAAAATTCTGATCATATTCTTGTTACAAATTTTTCATTTCATGTCAAAGGAATTATTATTATAATGCTTTGTGTTCTCTTAGAAGTTGACTTGTATGGATACAAATTTGACTGTATAGATCTTGCAGTAGAATATGTGATATATTTAACATTATTTGGTTCTATTTTAAATTCCACTTCTCTGACAAGATATATACTTAATGATTAGATTATATGTGGTAAAGGAATTTATTGATATCTTACTGATGAATCAGAATATATTGATATATATTTCTGATATGACGTATCAGAAATAGATTTTCTAACAAAATATGATAATTTGCTAGTCACTCTAAAAGTAGGAACCATTTTTATTCCCACTGCTCCCGTAATCTACCAGGTTTTCAATAGGAAAGAAAATAGTGGCACAATTGGGACACTGCTTTATTGATGTTTGGTTTTATTTTTTTATTCTCTGTTATTTTAATAATATATCTATTATTTGTATGTGTCCCTACTATTGCATAATTCCCCAATACATAATCATATTTTACCTTTAAGACCTCATCTCATTCCTCTGACAGTTTAACTGTCCTACTCTCAAAAGACGTTTCCTTCAAAAGACATTTCAAGTGTAAATATGTAAAACTAATTTCAATAAGCATGTGGTTCTCTGTATTTTTGAATTTTTTGATATGGATGTACACTCTTAGTGGTAAAAAGATACAAAATTATTCAGAGAAAACTAGTGATAATTACCAATGCCAAACAAACAAACAAACAAACAAAAAACAAAACCAAAAAGCTAGATGCATTTTTCCGAGATTTAGAACCCTTTAGAAATCTAAAGGAAGACCAAAAAATCCCTCCTATACAAACGGTTATATGAAATCCCTAGAAGCCAAGAATTTGTAAACATTTTCTGCTCCATGTAAAGCACATAAATATTTTATATTCCACGTGTGTGATAACACTCATTCCTTCTGTTGTCAATACTCTCAAAAACAGAATACTTAAAGCCCACCAGTCACTCTGGTAAACTGGAAAATAGAGTTTCTCAGGGCAGAATTAATAAATGTGGCCTGGAAAGAGTACAGTTTCAGGGGTTTTATTAGGTAATTGATCCCTAGAGTTCCTATTTTCCTGTTTCCTTTAAGTGACTGTAGTGCCATGTGTAGCCATGGAGTACAAACCAGAAAATTCAAGTAGCTTTGAAGCAAGAAATTGTTTTTTTAAAGTTATTGCTGGTATCTTAGAAACTTTAAAACAGGTAGGTGAGAAATGTCAGAAATGAAGTGAAAGGTGTGCTTCAGGCTGGTATTTTTACAGTTAAAAAATTAAATGTTAGTTTCTAGCTCAACCTGATGAAAGATACTACTAACCCCAATGTAACTGGTCTTGAAATAAGACTGCATTGAATCATGGAATCATGGAATCATCGAATCATCAAATCAGATGGGTTGGAAAGGACCTTTGAGATCATCAAGTCCAACCCTTGATCTGCTACCACCACAGTTACTAGACTTGTGGTACTCAGTGCCACATCCAGTTTCTTCTTAAACACCTCCAGGTACAGAGAATCCACCACCTCCCTGGGCAGCCCATTCCAATGCTTGATTACTCCCTCTGTAAAGAATTTCTTCCTAATATCTAACCTAAACCTTCCCTGGCAGAGCTTGGGATCATGCCTTCTTGTCTTACTGACAGCTGCCTGGGAGAAGAGACCAACCCCCACCTGGCTACAGCCTCCTCTTGGGTAGTTGTAGAGAGTGATGAGGTCACCCCTGAGCCTCCTCTTCTCCAGACTAAACAACCCCAGCTCCCTCAGCCTCTCCTCATAGGACTTGTGCTCAAGTCCCTTCACCAGCCTGATTGCTTTTCTCTGGACCTGCTCCAGTACCTCAATGTCTTTCCTGAACTGAGGGGCCCAGAACTCTGCAGCTCTCTCTGCAGAGCCCTCCTGCCTTCCAGCTGATCGACACTCCCCCCTAACTTGGTGTCATCCGCAGATTTACTAATGGTGGATTCAATCCTTGTCTAAATCATCGATAAAGATGTTAAACAGGACTGGGCCCAGCATTGATCCCTGGAGGACACAATTAGTGACCAGCTGCCAGCTGGATGCAGCCCCGTTCACCAGCACTCTCTGGGCCCGGCCCTCCATCCAGTTCTTAACCCAGCACAGAGTGCCCTGTCCAAGCCATGGGCTGTCAGCTTTTCCAGGACTATGCTGTGGGAGACAGTGTCAAAGGCTTTGCTGAAGTCCAGATAGACACATCCACAGCCTTCCCCTCATCCACCAGGTGGGTCACCTGGTCATGAAAGGAGATCAGGCTGGTCAGACAGGACCTGCCCCCTCCTAAACCTGTGCTGGCTGGCTCTGATCCCTTGTCCATCCTGTAGGAGCTATGTGATTGAACTCAGGATGATCTGCTCCATAACCTTGCCAGGCACTGAGGTCAGGCTGACAGGCCTGTAGTTTCCTGGGTACTCCTTCTGGCCCTTTTTGTGGATCAGAATAGCTGTGGATAAAAGCTATTTTATAACAAGTTATACAGCTTATCTTAAAATGGATTTGAAAGAAGATTATTAGGTCAGTTTAAGATACATTAGGGGACAAGTTCTTCACAAAATTATTTAGGATCAAAGATCCTGAACAAGATCAAATTAATTAAATTTAATTTTGTAAAAATAGAAAAAGCATATAACTGGATGACATGAACAAGAATGCAATGATGTTCTGGAAAAAAAAAAAAATGATGCAGAAGAACACTCATCTTGAATTTGGATTAGAAAACATTCCCTCAGAATTGATATAGAGGATATCCAGCTAGAAAGCTACCTGTCAGATTTTAACCACATTGTTTCCATGAATTTACCCTCCTTCTTGTGACTTTTCAGTCCTACTACCTGTGCCAGATCTGGCACCTTTTTCTGACTCTATTTTTGTAAATATAGAAATTAGTGACCCTTTTTGTCCCTCACTCCTAGTCTTAGTTTCTATATTAGTCTCCTGGCTCCTGCAGTGACCCTTCATCTCTTAATGATTAATACAAAAAGAGTTCTTGTAATCCTAGAATAGATTATGTTCAATGAGACAGAGCCTCGGGGCTTTTTTTTGTTGCAGTTCAGTGAGTCTCTGCTGAGACATTTTTGGAAGCATATCATCTAGCCAGATTTTTCTGTTTTAATTTGCAACAGGCCTTCTGTACATCTTTACTGAATTTCATACCCTACATTGAGAGAATGGAAAAACTTCATAGCATAATGTTCCTTATCTGTGCTGCTACTGATCCTGGAAATCAAGATCTGGAGTCAGGTAGCACCATGCGTCCTGAATATCTTAGGGTGTAAGAGAAATTGTAGTTCCTTCCTGAGTTCTTCTGTGAGAAGTAAAACCTTGCCCCAGGACTTCTCCTCTAGGAGGCATGTTTGCTTTGTCAGATAGTTCATACTAGTTGAGTTGAAAGATTTCAGAAAAATGAAACAGCTTTAATTAAATCTGCTGGAATTTTAGAAGAGTGAATTCTGCCATAAGATATATTTGCTTTCTTTAAATCAAGGGATCCTGATTTATCTCCAAGATAAACATGGATGACATGGGGCCATATCATGTAAACACTACCTGTTTCACTTTTTGGATGTGTGCCCTTGCATTTTATGACCAGAATGTGCAATTTACTTAGTATATCCTTATAGTACATCATGCTTCATGCTCAAGTGCTGTCTTTGAACTAATGTGCATATAGACTATGAAAAGAACTGGCTGTGAAAATCCACACTCTTCTTCCTTGGTATGAAAATATGATATCACCGTAGGAGGTGACTTCTAAAATAATAGAAGTAATAGGATGAGGAAAAAAAGGTGATCAGTTTCTCTGTGTTGGCTGTTTGTAATTGGCTGTTAATGACTGCATGTCAAGGGCAGAAGGCTGATCTTTAGAAATTGCTTAGATGGTTACAACAGAAGAAAATCTAGTGCTTCTGAGAATCTGCCACAAGGGATGATCAAAAGGCTTCCTGCTTAATGGAAATGGCAGTGATAATGGTTCCACAAATCACTGGGCACACTGAGAGGTGAATGCACAAAGGGAAGAAGCCTAATGGCAATCCTGAGTGAGGACTGGAATCTGGAAACAGCAGATAGAGATTCTTGAGGATCAAGCAGAGGTGAAGAAAAGAGTTGACTTTAGACCCAAATGAAACCCATTTACACCCAAAGCCCGATCACTGTGCCTTACAGTGTAGTGAGGGTAGGCTCAAGGCGTGATATCTCACACTTCAGAAAGTTGCCCTTGATTTAATTCTGCTGGTTTTGCAGTATTTTAATAAGGTGGTATTAAACAGTAGTGCTTTCATATCCAATGAAATACACAGGATAGTATGAGAGCTTCTGGGAATAGTTTTGTATCCTTGGATTTTTCCTGTGTTTTTTTTTCCTCATTAGCCCTTTTATCATCTCACTACTATTTTGGAATTTCAGTGACTTATTGTGATGTACAGCCTTGGTATTTTTTGAGTGGGTGCTTAGAAAATAGATGTTCCATGTGACTTCTTCCATCTGTACATGTTTTTTCTAAAAAAACAACAGATTGCTTTGATGATGATATTCAAGAGGAAAAAAAAAACTGCTAATAATATTGTTTTTCTTTGCATGTCCTCTAATATGATTTTTTTCTGTCTGTTCCTACTTACTAAACAACCCTTTGATCCCCAATCCTTTTTTTTTAATTTAAAAATTCTGTTGAGTCTAATTTGTTTGTTTGGTTGGTTGGTTGGTTTGGTTTGTTTTTTAAAGTAATGTTTGCAGCAACCTTTTTGAGTTTTTCCCTTGAAATGATTAAATAATGTCACAGGCCCATTCAGGAATGCAGCTAAGTATTTACATCTTTTATTGAATGAAGTATTAGGGAAAAAAATAAAATAAAGAAGTGCAAACTATTCTAAAAGAATCTGAATAATCAACTTAATTGGTTTTCAATGGTCCATGAAATAGATGAATTATTCAGTCTTCACAGCAAATCTAAATTCTTCAGATTTAGGTAAGATAAATGATCTCCAAAAATAGAGGATAACATTTTCTTGAATAAAAGAAATACATTCTACTTCAAATGCAGGGGGATTGTGGAATCCATCTTGAATTTCCATTGCATGGTAAGACATGTGAAGAATGTAAGTATTGAAAAATAGTGAAAAAAACCAACTTTTTTCCTCTCTTATTTCAGATTCAGGACCTGATAACCAAGTTGTTAATGTATTGGTGATTTTGAAAATCAGCTGTCTAAAAATGGAATGAGTACTTATATATCTGCATTATCTGAAGCAAAGTTTTATTTCACAGAACCTTAGTGAAGAAAGTGAAAATGTTTTCATTTTACTGCTTAGTTATTTAGTGTAAAGGGGCTTGTGAGCAAAAAGAAAATATATGACCATATTTATCTCATTACATTTTGATATTGTATTACTAAAATCTAAACTCCCTATTCCAGCAAGGCAATTATCCTAAACTGAGACTTCCTGTCAAGCAAACATCAGTACTGCTGGAAAGACATCCATTTTGTGTAGAGAAAGCCTCTATTTTATGGGATTGTTTTTGAGTCATGTGAGGTTTGCACGGGTTGTACACAGAGCATGAAACAAAGTCAATAAATAATCAATATAACCTTACAGGAGATCAGTCTTCAGACACACTGATGTCTAAAGAAATGTCTGTCTTCCTTGTGGAGTTCCCTTCTGAAAGTTCATGGCTAACGGAGGAGGAAGAGCACACTTTTGGATAAAAATCTATTAACTACAGAACTCATGGAAGAAGTACTTGCATTGCCCATAACTTTCAGTGAGAATTTCAGCAAAATGTTTCTACTCCTCTGTCTCTAACCACCAGACAGGCTGAAAGATGGGACTCTTTTCCACTTGTCCTTTTGGTAACTAGACCAAATAGGAACCTGACTTGGTAGGTCCCAACCTTGTGATGTCAAGGACAATTCCAGTCCAATCTATTCTCTTACCCTTGTGTGAATCAGACTAAGTCCAGTGACCTTAAAGGAAAACCACAAGATCTGTACTTGCAGAAAAAATAATGGAAGATGCAACATTTATCAAGTACTATTAACTGGCTTACAACTGACTCACATATAAATGTCTCAGAAAATTTTTATATTCATTGCTGGAAGTTTTCATCTCACATTTTAAATCAGACACATACAGTGAAACTATGCAGTGTTTTTAGGAAGTAATTTTAAAAGCAGTTTCTCTTACCTTAGATGTTCACATTATAAGAGATGAATCTTTGAGTTCTTCCCCAAAAGCAACTTTAGTACATCTAAAATGGCAAGGAAAACAGTAACTCCAAATGCGATTATATTTCGCTCTACCATTTCAAAGTATTACTCCTTGTGGTAAATGGTCAGAATTGTACAGTGTTGCTTTAAGACAGGGAAATATTATGAGGCTGATTGATAAAAACAGGAGATGGGCCCTTTGCTTATCTTGCAGCTGGCTCAAGCAAGGCTTAACAACTGAATGACGTCTGGAGTGAGGTGATGGTCTCAAGCCTGATGTTGTTTCATTGAGGCAGAGAAGAACACTGCACCTTTGTACCAGCCAACAGCCACTCTCCCTTCACTATGAAAAACAAGCATTATTATCATCTGCTTCACTAAGGAGATAAGGATGTATGCAAAGACCTTCTAATGAAGGTCAGAGCCTTTACTGCCATCTCGGTACTTGGAGAAGGACCAAATGTTTATTCTACCTTTTTGTCAACTATAAATTCTGGCCAAGACTCTCATTAAGCCTCATTAACATATTAACTTACACAACCCTTAGGATGCATATGAAGGAAAACATGGAACATGTAATGCATATATGACCAAAGTCATCAAGCCCTACCCATTGGAGAACACTTATACAATCTTAAAGCTAGGAAATAAAACTGATCTAACTGATAAAAGTTATCAGTTTTATCTATCTCTCTGCCTGACCTAGGACCGTCCTCAGCCTGTGTACCCTTAAAAATATGAAATAATTAGTTATGTTATTGCTACCTCTAGAGACAAGTCCAATGCTATTTGTTTTGTCCATGTTGCCATCTCCCACATGGTCTTTTACTGACCCGTAGTCCTACTAAATATTATCGTTATTAGAATATGGACATTTTCCAATATTGTGTTAACAGATGGTCATTTGGAGGGAAAACAACTAACTTTAGTGTGTATGACAATGTTATTCCTAGCTGCATTAAAAAAATAGCACTCCTGTTCCAGACTTGACATAATGGTAAATGTGTCAAGTCTGATAACATGGACTGACAGCATAGCACTGAAACCTGGATAGTTCTGCTACTTTACTACTGTCTTGTCTCTGAGCAAGAGTGTCACAGAGACCAGAAAATGTTAATGAAAATTCTGTCTAATTGTCAATATTTCTCTAAATAAGACACATCTAGCTTGAAACAAAATTGAATGTCCAAGCACAGTCTTCATCACTGTTCAGGCTTTGATACTCAACAAGTTAAAACAACTGTGTCTAAGCCCTTAGTCAGTTCTATACACACTACCTCTTCTCTCCTCTTAGACTGGTAGGCAGGCTAAAAGCACAAACCAGACTGGTAATTCACAGCACAGATGGTGCTGAGGATTGAAGATTGTGCTGGAACTACAACAAACTACACATGTAGTTTGGGGATTATGAATAACTATTAACAATTTATCTTCAAATTTACTGCAAAAGCTGTGCTCTCTTAAGTTAAATTAGTGTGAATTGCCAGTATCATTTGCATGTTGGAGTGACATAAGATGGTGAGCCATGATTAATCAGATGTGCAGACAAAGATATCATCGCTTAGAAACTTGAACTTCCACTTAAGCTCATATAAAGATTAAAATTGAAATTGTCATGGATTTAGGCTGAGTTTCAAAGTAAACTATTTTTTTGAGGCTGGTTTAGAACAATTTTCTGCAGCAAGAGAATGGAAAGAAGCATTGTAAGATAAATTTTTTTTCTGCATTCCACATGCTAATGTAGTTAGGAACAGACAGGTATTTAGGCTACTAGATATGATAGCTTTCTACTATAAGATCAAGAGTATGACATTAGGGAAAGGCTGTGGATGTTGTCGGTCTAGACTTCAGTAAAGCATCTGACACCGTCTCCCACAGGAGTCCCAGCTGGTTGCTTATAGCTTAGATAGATGTGTCCTTTGCTGCATGAAAAACTGGCCCAGAGACCTGTGGTGAATGGAACTAAACCCAGTAAGCAGCCAGTCATTACTGGCGTTCTGCAGGGCTCAGTACTTTGGCCTGGTCCTGTTTAACATCTTTATCAATGATTTAAATAAGTTCAAATCATTGATGAAAATGTCAAACACCAAGTTCCTAGTAAGTTTGAAGACAATGCCATCTTAGTAGGATTTTTGGTCTGCTGGATAGTAGGAAGGCTCTTCAGTGGGCTCTGGAGAGGCTGGATTGATGGGCTCAGAACAACTGCATGAGGTTCAAAAAGACAAAGTGCAGGGTCCTGCACATAGGTTGCAGCAACTCCCTGCAGCACTCCAGGGTTGTGGAAGAGTAGCTTGAATGCTGTTCAGCAGAAAGTGACTTGGGGGTACTGACTGACAGACAGATGAACAGGAGCCAGCAGTGCACTCAGGTGGCCAAGAAGGCCAGTGGCATCCTGGCTTGTATCAAAAATAATGTGGCCAGCAGGACTAAGGAAGTGATTGCGCTTCCGAACTCATCACTGGTGAGGCCATATATCTTAAACCCTGTATTTAGTTTTTAGCCCCTCGCTACAAGCACACTGAGCATGTCCAGAGAAGGACAATGGAGCTGGTGACAGTTTAGAAAATATATCTTATGAGGAAGGATTGAGGGAGCTAGGGTTGTCTAGTCTGCAAAAGGGGATGTTCAGGGGGACCCCATTGCTCTCTACACCTACCTGAAAGTAGGTTGTAGTAAAGTGGAGGTCAGTCTCTTCTGCCATGTCTGAAGTGAAAAGATGAGAGGAAATGGCCTTAAGTTGTGACAAGGAAGGTTCAGATCAGACATTAGAAAAAAAGTTTACTGAAAGAGTGGTTAGGCACTGGAAAAAAATGACTTCCTTTAATGAAATATAATTAATTCTTAAATAATTATTTATACATTTAAACAGGATTTTTTCCCTGACATAAAACCAAAGTAGGAAATAAAACTGACTCATTTAACTTCTCCATTCAAGCTATAGCAGGATCTTTGTCTATATGTGGTTCTCAATATCTATTTCTGCAGCTGTTAAAAAAGCTTGTGGCTAGCTTTACATTTCAAATACAGAATCATGGAATAACAGAATTGTTACTGTTGGAAGGGATTTTTGGAGATCATGTAGTTCAATGCCCCTGCAATCATGTTGTTATCAACAAAAGGAAACTGTTGCCTTAGTTACCATTTTAACATGAATAAATATGTTATTAATTTTACTTTAGGTATAATTTTTTAAAATATTGTAAGTATGTAACAATAGATTCTTGATACTTAGTAAAGAACAGCCTTTGAGGTAGGTTATTTTGATATCATAACTGCTTATTATTTTCTCTCCACATTTTAAATTTGGAAAAAAATATTATACATGATCCATTTTTTTAAAACATTCTTTAAAAACTATTATTTTTCTCTTATTTTTGTTTGTAGCTGATTTGAACACACCTTAATACATTTAAGTAGGATTTGCACAAAGGAACAGAACAGTCTTAAAATTCAGACAATTTTACTCGCCTATTTTCTTAAGTCAACACATTGGACAAACACCAATTTTAATGCCCTGGCTTAAAACCAGGAAGTTTTTAAATGATTCTTTAATGTTTATTTTTAAAATATAGATGAGATTTTTGTAATATAGAGAGAGCATAAAATGTTTTACATTCTGTCAGTGGTCAAGGAGGACATTCAAAAGATACTTACATGTTCCCCTTTCCTGATTTAATCATTAGATTGTCTCACTTTCGTTTGTATATACCGAAATTAATTGGTAACCAAATATGAAGTAGAATTATGTATATCTATTATGCATAAATATTCACAACTGTGTTAAAAATATGTGTGTTCTTATATGTATTGTATTTGTTGAACAGTCATTAAGCTCAATTTTGTTCCTTCGCCTGGTGAGAAAATTAGGTTACAGCGGAATTACAATTGCTTCTCTAGACCATAATTCTACCTGAGAGAGAATCTGAATATCAATATGAATATGAATTCTTTTTTTAAATTCTAAATTGAAATATTAGAACAGCTAAGCATGAATATTGTAATTTATTGTGTATATAGCCACCATTGAAAAAACATGCTAATATTGAATGAAATATGCTTTACAAATAAGTGAAGTACTCCACAGTGGAATAGGTCACTTACAATAACATGAGCCAACAGTCTAGGCACATTGACACTAACAAGTTAAATCACTCAGACATAATGATGGGATTGTATCCTTTGTTGAGAAAATGGAAACAGCACAATAGGCCATTGAAAAACCCTGTTGAGTGAATAAGACTGATTGAAAGCATGAACAGGATGTTGACATTGTTAAGAAAGAGACAAATGTCATATAGTAATACAGAAAATGTTATATTTTCATTATTATGTCAGTAATTCATCCATACATTAAATACTGCCTGTAACATTTTAAAGCGTTGTTTCAGAAGTAGAAAAAAATTAGATAATAAATCAAGTTTTCATTTGTGAGGAGGATGGGGTAAAGGACTTTATTCAGTGAAATGATGGAAGGGTTTCGATTATTTGATTCGAAGAAAGAAAGATGGAGGTTAAATGTGATAGTATAATGTTACAGTAAGGTAATAGAACTGCAGGATTAATTGTGTCAAATCTCTTTATCTGATGCTAACATAATAATGCTTTATTTGATTTCAATAGTGGTTCATATGGCATTTATAGCAGTGAATGGTTGAAAATAAAATCTGAGTTTGACATTCTGTAGAAAAAAAAAGGATTGTATGAATGTGTATGAGGAGGAATGAGAACAAACATATATCTTGACTGGATTCTTGTCAGCATAAGGAGCTACACTGAAAAAAGTGATGATCAACATAATTTTTATTTATGCTATGTTATAAGAAATGCATACTAGTAAATTGATTCAACCAAGAAGCCTCATGACAAATTCCTCTTACCATGTTAGCTCATGTAAAATTAGACTTTATAAAATCCCCTCCCCCTTAAGTTAAAGATCAGCCAAACTGCTAACTGACCTTGGTTCTTGCTGTTTTTATTTGTGAAATCTTTTCTGTAAGAGCACTTGGAAGTGTTTTATTGCAAAAAATAAAAATAAAAAAAATTGACTGCATATTTTTCTTCTCAGTGTGCACCTATGGACAGGTTGAAACTGCAAAGGGGAAAGTGGCAGCCGTGTCTCCAGCCTGGGTACCGGGCTGGGCTCCAGCACCTGGGCAGCAGCTGGCAGGTCGTGGGTTGCTGAAGAAAGGTGTGTGACTTTAGGGAATATCTTTAGAACATCATCTCTTCCATCACTTCAGAGATGGCATAGAAGAAAAGCTTCAGAAAATTAGTATTTCTTAACTTTTATCAAAATAAATTTGTTTTCTTTGTGCTTTTATGTTTTATGTTTCCATTGTACAGTTATCAGGTAAATGCCTCTTCTATAATAATTAATAACACTGTTGTCTTTGTTTACATTTGTTTTCATCTGGTAGGCATTTAGTACCAGCAGAATAGATGGTTGGTGACTTGTTTTCTAGTTACATTCTCTTCCTAAACACTTCACTAGATTTTATAGTTATTTTTGCCCATTTTTACCAGCTGATACACGAAGTCAAAGGACTGGCTCTGCATCAGAACTATTATGTGTAATCTATATTTGAAGGGTGCTGTCTAAAGAAAATTTTAGGCATCAATAGGCATGCTGCATCTGAATTTATAAAATTTCTAGTAGATTACAATTAAAAAAAGAAAATAGTTTTCTCTCTACAGAATAGGAAGTTACCAAATCTGTATATTTCTATTTGTTTATTTAGTAATTTAGTTATTTCATTGCTCATGTGTGGAGATTTAATTGCAAGGTGGTTTTGCTGGGGTTTTTTTTTGTGAGAGGTAAAGATGTCTGCATGATAGTGCACCAGATAACTACCTAACTTTATGTCAGGGGGAATATTTCGTCTTCTCCCCTCAGGTCCTATTTCCATTTCTGTGGCAAGAACATCTCATCATGACATTTTGAGGTCTAAATTTATTTCTGAAACTGCTCCAGAAAAGCTCACCTGATTGTGTCCTATTGAGGACAATATGTTCCTTCTAGAGGATATATTAAAAAAAGTAAACTATAGGTTTCCTATGAAGGAAAAAGGCTACAGTTGCTTAGGTAGTTTGTCAAGGACTGACTGCATGGCAAGAACACCTTTGTCCACCTAAATAAGTATCTTATTTTTTCTGATCAGATTAGGCACCTGAAGATGACAGTCAACTAGAGTGAAAACAGTGTGCTACAGTTTATCTCTTTACTGTAGGACCGCTTTTAGAAGCATTTGGGAAGGCATTATTCCAATGGGAGTATCAATTCTTAATATGGTTTGCTTAGTCTGGAACAGCCAGCCTGGATTGCTTTTTCACAGCATTAAACCAAAAGAGTCACTAACCAAAGTTCTAAAGTCACATACTTTCCTTTTAAAAGAAATGGAATTCTCACTGATCTCTTTTGCTTTGTAATAACATTCATTGTATGTATTACATGCTGTTAACCAAACTCTGCTCTGCTTCAAAAAATGGAGATGGACAGGACATCTTCATAAACAATTATTTCGTATACTAAACTAGTTAGAACCATTCTGTTAAGAGAAAACTTATCATGAAAAGAGCTCTAAATACTGATTATCAGTGTGGGTAGGTCTTTAATTATAATTCCTTTAGTGCAAATATTTTTACTGGAAATTTCCAATTTAATGGCTACAGCAAGAAACTAAAAACAAGCTCTTTGGTAGAATGTGGGGGGAAAAAATAGACCAATGTGAATGGCCAGTATGAATGTGTCTCCAGTTGAAACCAGCCTCAAATTACAACTACATTATCCAGGTTACATCCTAGTTGGTTTTGTTGTGTCTTTTAAATGACCTAAGAAAAACAGTTTTTTGTAAATAGTTTGTGAGAAATTATTCAATATAACCTGCCAATTAAGGATGTCGTATTTTCAGAAGGTGAGTGGGTAATTAGAGCTGGTAACTCTTGTCATTTTATGCCAGAGCATATAATTTAACTATTTATTCCACCAAGGGCATTTACTATTCTGCAAAGATAGATATGTCTTTGGAGAAGATGAGGGCAAAGATTCCCTGAAGGAAATTTATGAATCACTGAGTATCTTTTAAAGAGACAGCATGAGCTATATAATATAGATCAACAACAAAAAACATATAAATCCCACATTTAACTAACAAATTCTCTGGCTCTCCATTTTAGGATTTTTTCTCAGGCAGGTCTTCAGTTCAGTTTAAAAGTAAAGGAATTCCTACTGATATAAAGAGCCAACTTAAGTATTGTCCCCTGTTGATGTATCATGTTAACCCAAACTTAAAAGCTTAATATAAAATTTGTCTTCTTAACTGATTCTGTGCATAAAAATAAACTTTCTCCAGGGAAACAAATGAAATATTTTCTTTTGTCAACTCCTTGGAGGAGAAAAAAGAAAGCCAAACTGATGATCAAGCCATTCCAAAAGGGATAAACTTGTCTATCCCTTATGTGTTAAGGTCATAAGAACAGACAAAAACTTTGCCAAGGTTTTGGGTTGGTTATTCGCCTGTCAAGAATTTGTGCTCCTCTTACAACTCAATGTATGAGACATTCAAAGCTTCCTATAGGAGAGAAACAACTATTTTTTTATATTTAGACTGAATTTAACCTTACTCAATCTGGTCTATGTGCTCCCTTATCTGTATTGTTCTGCTCTGAGCTATGAATTCATGTTTACAACAAATGAGAAAGCTTTTATGACTGTGACAAAGTAGAAATATCAAGAAAGTCACTTTGCAAAGACAGTATAGAAATGTTAGGGTTTTATGAATATGTTCAGCTTGCCACAAAGTCTGGTAATATAAATGAAAATCCTTTTCCTTTGAGTTCTATGCCACATGAAAGACAGATTCTACAGTAAAGAGGAGGGCCAAACTTCATTGTAGTCAATATCCTAACATAATGGTAGTTTCTCAAGGTACAAAATAAATATAGAATATGAGCTGAAAAAATGCGTATCATATCAGAGTCTAAATACAAGAATTTGTGAGGGAATTGATTTTGCATTTGTGAAAATGAAATGAGTATTACTTATTTACTTCCTTATTCTGAGCAGACCACCCATACTAAAGCAGTGCCAAGTTCTTAAAGTGAGCTATATTCAGCTCCTGTTTATGGATAGATTTGTAAAGGTCATTATTCAGCAACAGCCTTAACCGTGCATTAAAGCATATAAATAGTCCATTGAAGTATTCTTTGAGACCCTGTTTTTATTCTGAAGCACGTTTTCTCTACGTACTTTTTCATATGCCCTCTCTAGAGGGCACAACCTGTCAGTATGTCATACTGCTGCTGGATTTCATGAATTGACCCTGCCAAATACTTGTGAACAATTTGGTAAGAAGGACTCTATTGCACTGAGAGCATTGCATTCCCATGGATCATATGGGAATACCAGTCCAACTTCTGTTCTTTCCTTGCACAAAAATGCTTTTCATGCCTCTCAAGCAGAATCATTCCTTCCTACTAGAAGTGCTTTCAACACTTACTGTTAACAAACTCTCTGCTTCCCGCTGCAATGCCCGTAGGAATGTAATGAGCTTCTGGCATTGTATGGTGCCACCATGCACTCTGTCAAGGGAGTTACAGCAAGTTGCTCAAGAAGACAATATTATTATGTCAGAGATTTTGTTTGCCTGCTAAAAAATCTAATTAGGTTCACGAAGGAAACAAGCCTGCTTTGCAATGGAACATTGGCTAAATGAATGCCTGAACAAAGCGATATCCTTCATAAATACTATTTAGTATTATTAAATGAAGACCCTGACCAATCTGATCTGAACAGAACAACTTACTTTCAGATCATGCATATGCAGGAATCAATAGTACTTTGCACATTTCTAATTCTAAAATATACATAATGAAATGAATTATTGCTCAAAATTCAACATTAATTCCTCTCTTGTTCTTATCACACACATAAAAAGCCAATTTAGTGGAAATCTTTACTCAGTGTTGCAAATATTCTGATAAATGATCTTTTTTTCTTTAAGGCAGATAAATTTTACACAGGAATTCTCGTAGAAAATGGGGCCCAGGAGGTTTTGATCAGTGGATTTAAAATTATTAAACTATGAAAACACCAAGAAACATGGTAGTCGAGGTGGCTTTGAGAAAACATATTAAAAAGTGATTTTTATACAGCTCTACAGATACATGAAGAAAACATAGAAAGAAAAAGAGCTTTGAGATATTTAATACTCCACTTGCTGTTATTCTATTATAAACTTGTCCATTTTTTTTACATTTGCTACAGGTCTCTTTGAAATATCTGTTGTTTTTCTGATTCCTAACTATTTTACAGAGATCTTCCTCTGAGCCCTGAAATCCACTGAAGGTCAAGGTTGTCATCTTCTAATTCATACAGAGGGTGACAGAAATACTGCTACACCCCCATCTTTTTAAGATCAGTTCTGAAGGAAATAGATTTGAAGCAGACATTCTTCCTCACTAGGAGAATGAAAAAATATCTTTTAACTATTGGAAACCTGATTCAACCTCTAATATCAGAGAATTAATACTATTATATATCCTATGACATTATTTTTGGGGGTTTCTTATTAGGGAAAGCTGATATCACATAAGAATGTTCAAATCAGCACAGTGCTAAACAGTCAAGATCAGATTCAGTAATTAGATAAGATCTTCATGCATTTCTCTGAAGTACAGAGGGATAGGAAGCTGGAATTAAATTATCATCAGATAATTCCCTTTATATTAGATAATTCCCTCTGATTTCACATGTGGCAGATTGAGGCCATCCACCTGTTGTTTATGAATGCATATAAGCTAAAGAAAAAAAAAAAGGCAAAAAAAAAGGAGTTGAAGTTGGTTTTGTGTGAGAGACTGAAAATGGTTAATGGCTTAAACTTTTTCCCCCTGTAGCACACTGTGCAAAGAAGACCACCAAAGCCCACTCCCTTGCCTGGATTTCAGGGAATTGGGCTGTGAGTTAAACTATATATCTTGAGATAAGTTAAAGGTGGTACTCTTGTTCAAATTATCCCAGGTCTAAGGAGAAGTAGACAAGGCTGGGCAGAAGAGTGCAAAGCCAAACTCAGCAGTAGAAAATCAGCTCTAGGGAGGAGAAGGGTAGTTTCTGGAAGTGTAATGGTGAAACTTCTCTGCGTAAGGCAGAGGGAGTAAATATCCATCCTCCATTGCACAAACTGGCTCAGTCATGAAACTCCCCTCTGGGGAACGTCACATAAATATGGGATATTAACATGAGAGGCAACTGAGAAGGGGTCATAAACCATCCTGGACCCACAAATCACCCATCAAGAACAAGGACCAAAGACAGAAAATTAATAGAGAAAATTAACCCTTGTCACTCTAATCATAGTCGGATCTAAAGTGAACTGTAATTTGGAGTCTTTACTGGTTTGGTAGAGGTTAATTTGGGTATTATTAAAAAATTCTCATTAAAATTTTATTACAAAATTATTAATGCACACTCAGCTGTGAGGAAAGTTTATTTTAGGAAATGTCAGTAAGAGATATTGAGATATGCTATTACATATATCTTTTCCTCAGCCTTATCTTTATAACTTTATAGCTGGTTAGGAGAAAGAATATGTATTCTCTTATCCCTTTTATTTTTCTCTTTCATTCACATTTCAGTTTTCTTTTTATTTATTCTAATCTAATTCAGTAATTATTTAAAAAATCCATTAATTGACTAGTGAGAGGAGACTTTCTAGTGTTATTCTTTACGAAACGTGCAGTTACTCTGCAGGCTGAAATCTGACAGTTGTGGAGTAGGTATTTTCCACCATACTCTACTAATAAGTCTTCTCCACATCATGAGAAAGCAATTAGCAGCATGAAGAATGAGCACTGTTGGCAGCATGGCCTTGTGATATAGATTTTTTCTTTGTTTGCTTATTGTTTCTTCCTTGTAATTAAATTAAAAATGATGGACATTTCTATAAATACAAACAGTAAATCTTTTCCTACTACAGCTGAACAACAATCCTGCACTACAGACTCAAAGACTTTCTGCTAAAGTATTTACAACTACATGAAAGAACACTGTAGCCAGGTGGGTGTTGGTCTCTCCTCCCAGGCAGCCAGCAGTAGGACAAGAGGGCATGGTCTTAAGCTGTGCCAGGAGAAGTTTAGGTTGGATATCAGGAAGAAATCTTTTACGTATAGAGTAATCAGACACTAGAACGGGCTGCCCAGGGAGGTGGTGTATTCACCATCCCTGGAAGTTTTTAAGATAAGACTGGATGTGGCACTGAGTGCCATGGTCTAGTAACCATGGCAGTGTTGGATCAAGGGTTGGACTTTATGATCTCGGAGGTCTTTTCCAACCTTGTTGATTCTATCATCCCATGATTTTCAAGACCTAAAATGACTACAGTGAGTAGCAGTTCAAGACATTCAGAAAGGTCATTACTGAAGTTGCTTTTCTGCTTTCTTCTTTACCACTGACAATATTGTGTCCAGATGCCTGTGAGCTTCTTTTTGTTAAGCTCATTTGGAGCTGCGTCTAAGACCAAAGACAAGATATGAAAAGGTATACAACACTCCTCTTTCTGTTTTTATCTCCTCAGGGCTGTCCTCTGTAGTCAGCTTAGGCTGGGGAAATCTTAATTTCTTTCAGGGTGTGTACCTCCGGTAAAGTTTTGTTCCTGCCCATCATACTTGCTCTTAGCCTAGGAAAAACATCTTCCAATTGTCTGACCTAGCTCCTTCTGTTGCTTATGCTGTTATATTTCTTACTGTCACTGTATAGGCACTGATGTGAAATGATTGCTTTCAAAGTATTTAGTCTTCCCAATCCTCTTTCTCAGAGAATTTTGATGAAACAAAGCAAATGAATGGTGAGATTCTAGCACTGAGTAGCATTCAGGCTGAATTTCCCCATGTGATCCTTATCACGTCAGAATAAAGGTTAGGTTTTTCATCCCTTCCTGAGCTCTTTATGTCATTTTGAAAGATCCGAACTGATACATTTCATCCATATTTCATTGAGAATCAGTTTTCTTTTCAAATGCTTGGAGCAGTACCGTCCCCCCCTTACCCCCCCTCCTCCCCCGGAAATGGTTTGGATTTTCTTTTGAATATCCTTTTATCTCTTGCTTCATATCTTACACGGAAAATCTTTTGATCTATTTTCAAGGGTATTCTAGGACAATGACACTACTCAGAGAGAAACATGAGTTTTCTGCAATGATACCTGTGAATATAAGGTACATATATCAAATGCATTTTTATGTAGGATATACCCATGTATATCTGTGTATACCAGTACAGACATCTACATGTCCATGAGTATATATATATATAGAGAGAGAGAGAGAGAGAGAGAAAGAGTGAGAGAGAGAGAGAGAAAGTTATATGGTTTAGATTTTAGACATATTTAAAAATAAAACTGAATTAATTTTTTTAATAGTTTTTGTATGCTACTAGAGACAGAAGCAAGCATGCATGTATGAATGGATACTCGTGAAGATAAACCTACTACTCATATATTTTCTCCACATGAGATTTAGATAACTGTTTCTTACAGTAATCTGCAATTATTTTTCCTCTATTTCATAGAAAAATACAGCTCATTACTCTAATGCTCTGTTGAAGCCCACTTCAACTCTTCAACTAAACTGGCTGACGAAAGCTGATGTACAATTTGAACAGTTAAATACGTAGCTCGAAAATTATATTTATGTAACTTCATATCAATTGAAGAAGTTCTTAAAAGAAAATATGGTGACACAGGCTATAAATTCCTGAACCAAAAGAATATATCATGGACAGTTGATATTTGAGATAAGATATGTACTGAAATCGATTCTAATAGCAACAGAAGTCTTCATCCTTTACACATAAGTAAACAGAAAAAGGTCAAGCATGGCTTGGAGAAACACTTCAAGCATATTCATCTCCAGTTTCTTATTGTTTATCTTCTTAATCTAAATTCTTTTGTCAAATTACAAATAATAATACTTCTACTAAACTAAACTAAACTAATAATAATGATAATGATAATGATATTATTATTTCAGTCCATAATATTGTTTAATATAAGAATATTTCTGCCACTTCCCTAAAAAATTAAACTTAACAAAACCCAGGGAAAATACTGAATATTTTTTCTGCATATAGTCTGCAAAGTACTACCAAATGCAAAGCCTATAATGGCAAGACATTGATATTTGGAGAATACACTCAAGCAAAATCAGCCAGAGAAGCGAACTCTGAATAACCTATGTATGATGTCCACCTCTGAGGAGCTGATATGTATGAACATCATGAAGTTCTTCATAGCTGAGTGCAACACACAACCTTCTGTATTGATTTTGGCTGGGATAGAGTTAATTTTTTCCTTAGGAGCTGTTATAGTGCTGTGGTTTTTTATTTAGTGTTAGAATGATGTTGATAACACACTGATGTTTTGGCTGTTCCTAGGTAGTGCTTCCCCTAAATCATGGACTTCTCATTTTCCTGTGCTCTGTCAGTATGGAGCAGCACAATAGGGTGTGAAGAAACATGGCCAGGACAGGTGACCTGAAAGGGATATTCCATAACACTGAGTGTCATGATTAGTACATAAACTGGGGCAGTTGACCAGGAGGGAGATCATCACTGTTTGCAGATGGGCTGGGCTTTGGTCAGTTGGTGAGAAATTGTACTGTTTCTCTTAGGTTTTGTTATTCTTTCCCTCTTGCAATCGATTGAAATTATTATTATTATAGATATTATTATTAGCATATATATTATTATTTTAATGTTTGTTTCAATTATTAAAGTGCTCTAATCCCAACCCATGAGGTTTACCTTTTTTTTCTGATTCTTCAGAATTCACCCAGAGAGGGGGGTGAGGGGTAGAAGGAAGAGTGTGGAACCAGCTGTGTGATACTTAGGGTTAAACTATGACCCCCTCATATCAATACAGACTGATGAGTAAATTTACTAAAACTAGATGTACAAAGAAGGACTTGGGAATATCTTGGTGAATGAAAGGCTGGACATGAAACAGCAATTTAAACTCACAGCCCAGAGAGCCAACCATATTCTGGGCTGCATCAAAAACAGCATAGCCAGAAGGTAGAAGGAAGTGATTCCGCTTTTGGGAGACCCCACCTGGAGTACTGAGTCCAGCTCAGTGGACCTGTTCAAGCAGATCCAGAGCAGTGCCATAAAAATGACCAGAGGTCTGGAACACTTTTTTTCAGAAGAAAGGCTGAGTTGCGGTTGCTTAGCCTGAGGAAGAGAAGGCTTCGTGGAGACCTTATTGAAGCCTTTAAATATTACAGAGGATTTAATAAGAAAGATGAAGAAACACTTTTTATCAGGGCCTATAGTGACAGGAAAAGGGCAATGATTTTAAAGTGAAAGTCTGTCGGTTTAGATTAGATATCACAAAAAAAAAAAAAAAAATGTGAGAGTCGTGAGACACTGGGACAGACAAGCCAGCCTGAAGCCCCGTCACTGGAAGTGTCCAAGATCAGCTTTTTATTGTGCTTTAAGCAAAATGATCCTGGGAAAGATTTTCTTGCCCATGAAATGGGTTTGGACTAGATGGTCTTTAAAGGTCCCTTCTAACCCAAACCGTTCAATAATTATATGATAACATGATTCTGTGACAAACTAATTGATTAATATTAGAAAACTTGTTTAAGAAAATGTTTCTACAATCCCTCCAAAGGTCTTCTCCCTGTATTGCTGTGTAAGACTGTCCCTGTAATTTTTCATATTTGAGGGGATTTGTTTTTTCTTTTTTAGTTCATTCACAAAATACAATAACCAAAGGTATTTATGTTTCATAGTGCCAATGTAATGAATACTGCCAAGTGTATTACATCTGAACATCAAAAGCTTTTTAACGATAGATAGATTGATTGATTGATTGATTGTAAAGCTAATGACCAGATTCCAGGAGAGGTTCAATTTTTAAACATACGTAAATTGTATTGGAATGAAACAAACCATAAATAAATAAACTTACAGAGAAGTAAAAGTAATGTGATAGAGAAACATTTGATGTTATTGTTAGAGGAAAAACAACCTTTATATCAGGCTAAAACTGAAGTATTTGCTTTTACTGCACTGAGAGATGAAGTTCTGCTGTTTTGTAATTTCATGGGCTTTTTATTACATAACCAATAAAAATTAGCTCAATAGGAATCTACTTCACATGTTAGAAGAAACTGAGTGTGGCAATCATTCAAAAGGCATAATTTTTTAAATCTTTTTGTTTTGGGGGAAAACAGATGTCTATAAAGACAAAAAGTTCATATTTTTCTTTTTCTCCTCAAACTAGTAACATTTCAAAAGTAGTAGAAAATTTTCTTCTGTTGAGATCTTTTTCTTAACCTAAGACATATAGAGAAATACTTCAACATTTTTTTCTTCACTTTCTACTATTTTAGAAATATTTTCTTTCTGATGAGGACTCCAGAGATGAGAAAAGAGTTTCAAAAACTGAAAAACAATTAACTTCCTTGAATAGAATTAACAAGAATATACTGATAACATGCCTAGTGAAGATTAGATGGTACATGTTGACCTAAAATGTCCTTAGTCAACATTTGTCCAAAATGTCCTTACTAACATTTGTGATTCAATCCCTGTTTTCTTTCTTCCATTCACACACACCCACCCTCAGAGTTCCTCTAGTCTTTATAGTTGTATCCCAATTCTTGGGACACAGCACTAGCACCTTGATGTTCTTAAGCTGCTATTTAGTAGCTTGCTGCTTTTTTCCTCTCTTTTTTTCTTTTCCGCCCCTTATTCAAAATCAGTTAAATTTTCAACATTTTATTAAATACTTCAGGATTTTGGAGTGTTGTATTTGTTGAGCCACAACCATCACTGAATACCAGATAGAAGATCAGTTTCTCACTGTTTCTCATTCTGGGCAAGTGAACACTTTGGCGTGTAATACAAATTAAAGTGCAGCTTTAGCATCAGACAAAAAGAGAGAGAGCCTAACTGCTCACAATGTGATCAGTGACAAGAATTCTCCCCTTTGAAAGAACAAAATTCTTAGCAAACTCAAGTTTTAACTTTTAATCATTTAAAGATGAATTTTATCCATATCTTCCACTTTCATTTCATGTGAGTGTGGGAAGGTGACTGGGGATAAAAATTAGAGGAAACTGAGAAGTTTTGTTCACATCCTAGCAGAAATTATAACAGTACAGAAATTATAGGGTAAAATGCAGCTGCTACTCCTTGGATGGAATGTGGTTGGCATGCTCCACACAACAGTATGCATCTGTTGTATGTTGTATGATGGTTCCCCACACAGCAGTAAGCATCTGCTAAGGGGGATGGAATAGGGGGTGGAGCTGAGTACAGGCCATGGCCAGGCTCTGTAGAAATCCCTGCAGGGAGGGGAATTCAGTGGTACTTTGCAGTTGATAAAACTGCACAGCACCTGTCAACCAAGAGAGATAGGAGAAGATGTCCTGCTGTTGATCCAACAACTCGCAAAATCTCTCTCCTTGGATGAACTTGGTTCATTTATGCTGTTAGCGCACACCTCCATCCTAAAGTTGTCCACCTCCAAGGTGTGACCACTCCCCACTGGGCATGCACTGCAATTTTTTTTTTTTCCCCTGTATCTTCAAAAGAGAAGCAAGAGAATTTTACATGCAGTCAGTAATAAAGACATTTATGACTAGTCACTCAAGCTCCACCTAAACATAAAGAAATAGTATAAAAGTCGAGAATGGGGGAAAAGTTAGGGAAGACTCCTTTGTAACTGCTGGGATCAGTCAACAGGCTGAACCTGTCTTCTTCCACGTAGGGACACCTATTGGGTAAGAACTATACACACGCTGAATACTTTTATTGGGATTAGATCTTTTCTGTGTATTGCTTTAAATATGTTTTGCAGTCAAATACTATCACTGACCATCTTTGGACCTTAACCTGCCACAGTTTTGTATCAATAAAGAGCATTATTCCATAACTGTCAGTGTGAGTCCCTCACAGGTGCTGGCAGTTGCCAGCAGCAGGTAACATCCTTGAATAAAGTAGGAAGACTACACTGTTGGTGTAGTTTCCTGAAAAGAGGAGTCAAATCACCTTCAATCCAGCAGGACTGTTCAGTGAAGGGTCCCTGTAATGGGACACTGACAGCCTGATCAGGCACAAAGGTCTTGGTTTC
The DNA here is from genome assembly GCA_038380795.1 of Pyrocephalus nanus. Lineage (NCBI taxonomy): Eukaryota > Metazoa > Chordata > Aves > Passeriformes > Tyrannidae > Pyrocephalus > Pyrocephalus nanus. The sequence goes on along the minus strand of CM076259.1, from coordinate 95,582,000 downwards.
CCTGGGGCACTGACAAATCAAGAACTAAGGGTCAAGGAAATCTCCCCACACTAAGGGACAAGGAAATCTCCTCTTTTCACGTGACAGTGTGATATGTTTCAGCATTAAGATGTGAGCAAAGTGAATATTTAGAGATCCTGGAAGATCTCTTACACTTACACTTACACTCTTACACTTGGGAGCCTTTGGAAATTCTCAGACAGTAAGCAAGCCTTTTAAAGCTAGAATTTGGCATGAAAGGCAGTTCAGAAATCCCTTCAGCTGCCATTCTGCTATTCAGCAGTAATGTGGAGGAAATGTTCACTTCAGCAATATAAAAACCCAAAATATGTACAATATTCTATAAAAAAAGGGCAGTCAAAAAAAGGAAAAAAAAATCTTATGCTAACAAATTGAAGATTAGAAAATGAAGGAAGGTCATTCAATTTCTTTCCTAATTTTGTATCTGGATGTTGTATCATGGTACTTTAGAAATGTCAAGGAGAAAGAAATAATTCCTTTCCTAGCAAAACTGCCATCAGAGTGGAACGAATTAAGATTTGTGTGTGGTAAACTCACTAAATGTAGCATTTGATCTTTGAACCTTACAGGATTAAATAAAAAATTTCAACAATGAAAAACTCCAACAATGAAAAACTCACAAGACCCTTTTGTAAGTTATCCAGTGGTCTGATACAAAGAGAAGAGTTTCACAGTCATTTATCACAGAGCCCTAAAGAGTCTAAACCAGAGATAAATACTGTTAGATTCCTAATATGTGTTAGCGATATGCCAATTAAATATAGTGAAGATAAAGTGCTTGTGTAGATCAGTGCTCTTCAAATATAGTTTAAAGACTTACCCAGACATAGCACACCTAGAGGCCTTCAGATGTTTATCTTGTAATCCACTATCTCCCTTAGGACACACCTAAATTCAAAGTCAGAATCCATTGCAACATTTTCAGTGACAACAGTATTACTATATAGCATGATCAAAGGGAATTGGCATTAAAAACTGTATCTAAGATGATCTGCAGAGTTGGAAGAATTAGTGAAGAGGCAATGTTTACATTGCAAAAGGTCATGTTCCACTCATTCAACAACAAATAGTTACACAACTACATAGACAAAAAATTTCCTGCTCTGCTGATCTAATTGTTATGCCCCAGCTTTTGTTCTGTGAGGACAGCTGGCTATTTCTTCTTCACCAAGACACTGTGGCTAGGACTTTCTCTGGAAACTGCCCTCAGAGATAAAGGAGCAAAACAGAGCTGGCAGCAATTTTAAGCACCTTTTTTTTCAGAGCTTGGGAACTTGATTCCCACACTAAGAAATCAGGCAGGGTAGGCAGGAGATCAGCATGGTGGAGTAAGAACCTCCTGGACAAACTAAAGTGTAAGAAGGAAATGCACAGTCTGGGGACCAGAGATATGCAGGCTAGGAAAATTAATGGGACACTGCAGTTGTGAAGGAATGGAACCAACAAAGTTAAGAATAAGTTGTAGCAGAATTTGGTAAGAAATGTGAAGAATTACAAGATACATTGCTCAGAAAAGGGAGAAGTATTCTGTGTTCCTCACAATAAATAAGACAGGAAAACTGAGATTAGCTCAGTTGGTCAGGGCATGGTGCTAATACAAAGATCTCCATATGGGGCATTTGCTGGACTCGATGATCCTTGTGGGTCTCTTCCAACACAGAATATTCTGTGAAATCTCTGAACTAGTGAAAATCAGCATGGAGAAGACTTTTTGTCTTACTTTTCACTGGAAATCACTTTTCTCTCAAGTACTTGAACCTCAGGGCAGGGACTGGGGGAACAAAGAACTTTCCCTTGAGGGAGATCAGATTTTAAACCACCTCAGGAACCTGGACATACAAAAGGCCATTTGACCCAATAAGATGCAATATTTAAAGCAGTTGGTGCCTCTAAACTGATGAACAAATTATTCAGCCACTTTACTGATGAATATTTCTGCAATATTCCAGTGACAGAAAGCTTCCAGTACATTTAGAGGTCTTGATAAAATAGCATTTATTTTAATTCTCTGGCATGTAGTTTCCTAGGAATTTCAGTGGATACCTCTTTAAAACCTCAGAGGGATTAATTTTGAAAAAAATTTGAAGATATGATTCACCACTCTTTATTTTGTGTGTCCATTATTCGTTTTTATAAAACGGGTAAAACCAAGTCTTCTTTCCACTCTCTCACATAGTCCATTTGAAGGAGACTTCTGGTGTGTAAATTTTGCCAAGAGGACCCATCCTTGTTTATAAAAGTTCAAGAGCACCAGGATTTTTGGCATTCTTTATAATTGTGTTCTGGAATAGATTTCTTCATCTCCCATGGCTTTAATATATCTAACCTTATCATATACATCACATCCCTGTTCTTTGAATTAAGAATTCCTATTTGAGAACCTACCATCACATCATCTAGTCACACTGACATGACTTGGGAATTAGTGTTTAAAATCCTTTCCTGCAGTTGAGGTCAGTGAAATAAGTGAGGTAAAGTGTGTTGTTTGTATGGTCCTATCTGCCACTAGTTTCAGACACATTCTTTCTGTGACTATAAATTTCAGTGCTTACTGTAGTGACTTTCCCAAGTACATATATACATAGCTTTCCTAGGCCACTTGCTTATACCTGTATTAACTGAGTCTTTGATGTCTGTTTTAGTTTATTAAGATTTGTTTGTAGAAAACAAGTCATGTTCTTAGCAGTTACTTCCCCCTTACTTCCTTAATAGAACACCATCTGCATATATGAAAGTCATCTGGAGCACTTATTCATTTTAAATACAGAAAAACCATAGTATAATTATATTTCTAGATTAACTAGAGTAGCTTCTGCTACTATTTCATTTTTGCTCAGGATGATAAAATACTGAACAGGAAGAAGGTAGAATAGGGACATTTTTCTGCTAAAAAAATAGGTTCTTTTTTTTTTTAGTTTATTTTCCCTTTCAATTCTTCTCATTGAATTTACTTGCTGGAGTTTTTTAAGGTTGCTGGTTAATTATAATTTAATTTTAAATATATATATATAAAGACACTGAGCATCTCTTATTATATCTATTATATATATATATATAAATTCTATAGAAGAGTTATATTTAAAAAACAATTGTAGTAAATGAACTTTCTTAAGACATTATTATTATCACAATGTACAAAATTTTGAAAGCATACATTTTGAAATGTAAGCTGTGGTTTATAACATCATCGTACTTACATCTGTGACTTCTGAATTAACCACAGGATTTTAAAGGCTAATAAATGAGTAATAGGAGGTAGCCTATTCTTACTGTCTCACTGTTCATACCATATGATCAGTGGGTGCCATAAATCATGTGTAAAATATGATTGTTTTGCTTTCAAGAACAGATTTTCTTTTTTTTTTTCTTTTTTTTTCTTTTTTTTTAATGAGAATAGGATAGGAAATTCATCTAAAGCAAATATAGAAATTGAAATATAGAAAATTAATTTTAGAGGAAGTTTATCCTTGTTAAATATCACACGTCTCCTCCCTAAGTATTTATTTACACAAAACCCAAGCGGTTCAGGCTAAAAATACTTTTAAGCGAATTTTTAACAAGATGACAAGATTTTTAACAAATTTTTAACAAGATGACACAAACAGAATAAAACTTTCTGGTTTTAAATACTTTTTGAAGAGTGGAGTACAGAAAACTATAAAAAAGGATACTGGGTAAGTTATATGTATAAATAGCAAAAGGCATGCATTTATGTACTTGTTTTTTTGCAGTAGATTTTAAACACAAATTCATCTGTAGACATAATGTCCAGTTATAATGTCAGAGTGTCATGGGGTGAAGCTTATCTGGAAGCACTTCCCTGACAAAGGAGACCACGACTACATCTGATCAGCTCTGACTTGATTAACATAGCTGATCTGGAAAACAAAGGCACATCAGAAAAATTGTGCAGTGCATAACCTTACACTTTGATAACACATTTGGGAAAGAAAATCAGAGTGTGACAAAAAAGCCTGGTGACAACTGCTCTTTGGTTTTATATACAGAGAAAGTCAGAGATTGTCTTGAGGCTATATGATTAGAAAAGCCTTGGCAGACTTAGACCATCAGTCCAGTATGGAAAGTGAAAATTACTTCATGAAACAGTCCCTTAATGTGGGGCAGAAACATGTCCCTGTATGATGGACACAGTGCAGCAAGAGAGTCTTCAGTGAAGATATCACAAAAAGATGCTGGACCTGTAGTTGGGACTGGCACATCCAGGAGTGGGAGCGAGCTTCCTGTTCCCCAGGGCCCATTTGCTGATGGAGGAGTAGAGGCCATCTCTGGTCTACGTGGGAGTGAGCATGTGTGGTGTAGAAATGAAATTCTGATCTGTGGATATGGATCTCTATAAAAGAGAAAAAAACTTCATGAGGAAAGACAAGACCAGTGAATAATAATAGAAATGACAAGGAAATGTGATGAGGAAACTCTTTCAAATTTTATTTGAGATCCATCATTTTTGTATACAAACACCTACAATTTAAAATTATTGTTGCTTTACTTCCTTGAATATCTTTTCCCTCTATTTTACCATTTCATCTGAACCATTAATATATTGATAATACTTACTGTGTTCCTAGTTTTACCCCAGAGAAACTGCATTGACTCCACAGAATTTCTTCCAATTTATATCAGGATGAAGAAGAAAAATTCAAATAATTTGTTTTCCCTTTCAACAGAATGAGGAAAGCTATGTTATAGCTTTTTGACATAGTCCATTTTGTTGTAGCTTCAGGAAATTAATGCTGTAAAAAAATCTCTCTTTTCCATTTTTTAATGTCTGGATTAAAATTTCCAGCCACATTAACCTTTGTATTACTATTAATAGTTCAATTATTAATAAATTCCCTATTCCTAAAATGTTTGATATTTGGCATATTTTACAACTTCCACCACTTGAAATATCTTATTACTTTACTTTTCCAAAAATTTTTGACCCCAGTAGAAAAGATGATTTTCATTAGTGGGACTGTGCTTGTGTGTCTCAGTTTTGACAAGCAGAATTGCATTTTGTCTGCTTGACTGACAGAATTCTGTAACTGAATGACTGATTTGAAATTCTTTATACTAGTGATAGCTATATTCCATGATGGAAAAGAGTTTTGATTCCAGTACTGTGGTTGGTTTTTTTTCTGTTTAACAGTTAATAAACCTTAGCTATTCCATGGTTCATGACAAATGTAGAAACTTACAAGATAAGGGGCTACTGTGTCTGTCTCAAACACTGGTAGCTAGATAGATGTGGAGCCAATCAAGGATTGTTGTTAAGAGCCCACTGTGAGAGAGAACTGGATGGGTCTGGAGAAGGGACCATACAGAGGTAGGGCAGCACTTTTTTTTACAAAAGTCCTTGTAGCTTATGCAGATAAGCACAAAACAGTAGAAAACAATCACAGGGATGAGTCAAGAAATGGGCATGGACTGTTGTTTAAAAGTTGACCCAGTATAGGGGATCATGATCACCAAAGATTCCTGAAGCTCTCCGATCCATTTCCCAAAAGGTCTGGGAGAACAGACTGGGCATGATAACTAATTTGCATAGAAAGAGAGAAACTTATCTCCAGGGTACCCCCCTGCAGTCTGGGCATGCACCCCAGGACCATGAACACCACATCATCTAGATTGGTGCTGGAGCCAGGACTGCTGATCTTTTTTCCTTTCTTTGTCTATTTCTCTCTTCCTCTCTAATCTCTCTCCCTCCTCTTTTATCCTAACCCTTATTCAAAACCCACTGCTGTGTGCTTATACTATAAGAAAAGGGAATATCTCATACCAAGTTTCCATGCCAAGTGTATAATTAACTAATGAAACTCTATAAGTTTTTGCAGACCCTCTGACCTTAGTCATTCCTTTTCAACCATGAGCATCTACACACCTGCATTCCCCATCCCTTTCGGGGTTGGATGCTACAAGAAAAATATATTTTTAATAAGGCAAAAATAAAATACAAGAAAAACAGCAAACATAAAAATGTGCAGCTTTGACTATGGTATAAACCAAATGCATTACTTATGGCAGATTTGTATGATTAATAAAGGTTTTTTCATTATTTTTTCCTATTTAATTTTCCAGCACTTACATGGAATGGGACAGAGAGAGGGGCACTGGAACCACCTGGTATATGTACAGGACACAATATGCCTTTGATAGTTTTATAGCCTTATAGTAGGAATAGAAGAGAAAAAAAGGTCTAAATGAGTGGAAACTGAAGAAGAGATAAGTTTTCTCCTTTAATGTCTTGTCCTATCACATCACTATTGGAGGAATGCTAGGCAGGACAACTTTTTTCTCTGTCACTTCTTATATTGGATTTATTATGGTAATTTCAGAAACTGACAATGAAGGACTATTTTCTTGGCTCTGACTCCAATCACTAATTTGCTGGCCACTGCTACCTTGGGTGGAGTGATTAACAGGAAGCAGAGACCACGGAATGTGAAGGTTCCACTTCTTCCTCCTACTTCTCCTACTTATAAAATTTGTATTTGAATGCTTAATTACTAGTTCACATCTCACATTTGAAAATATAGATATTTAAAAACAAGTAGTTCTACCTACCTTCTGGATAGCTGTTAGACATGGGTAAGAATAGATAGAGCACATTTCAGAAGTATGAGTTTTAAATACGAGGCATGTAAAAAATCCTGCTTTTTTGGTTATAAAACTTCCTTTATATTATAACTAATTTTTAGAATCTCCTCTATAGTATTGATTTACCCTAATGTACCCATAAAATTTACTGGTTTAAAGAGCAACTTCAGCTAAGTACATCTCTTGTGATAGTGCACTCAACATGTCAAAGCTAAAGATACATTTTCTGCCTACGAACTAGTAACCTTTTAATACAACCAAGCAACTGCTGAATTTTCTGCCCTATATGTCTTGAGACTTCATTTGAATCTTACAAATTACTCTGACTCTGACCTTTTCATGCAAGATAAGTCAAATGTGGTGACATTATCAAAATCTGTATTTTATTTTTATATTCATAATTTCTTAGTGTATAAAATATTATGTAAACTCTTTTTTCCAACTGAAATAAAAATTTGTTTTGACTCTTCAAACAATTATTAAGACTCTACAAGGCATGTTTGTGAAGAAAATAGTTTTAAATATTTTTTTAACTGTTCTATATTTCTACTTCACTAATACAAACCCAATTTCCAAGTAACTGAGGTTACTGCACATTTTTTTTTCTGAATTTCATATATTGAGTGCCAGAGCTACTAAAACTATGTAAATCTCACTAATTTAATATCTTCCCACATAAACATTGTATTAGATGTGCATTTTAAAAAATTGAAGTTTAATCTATGTAATTACCTGACAGATAACATTTTTAGATGCATTGGCTTGTTACAGAAAAAGAAGATATAAAGCAGTTCCTAGAGTGGCATAAGTTAATTAGGGAATCTGAAAGTCTGAAAAAGCATAAAACAAAAACATTTAGATGCAAGTACATGTCACAGTGATTTTTAAGAGATCTCCAAGATAATATAAGAAATATATTCATAAAATTTGTTTACTTTTGGTTAGACTATGATTTTTTTTTTCCTTTGCTTATCTTTGAACATGTACATTCTCTGTCCAATTTGAATCAAGGTCACAAGCTAGTCATTCTTGAATTATAAATTAATATTTTTTTACAATCATTTTACTTTTTTGTCTGATCCAATCCCCCTCTGTTCTCCCCATTTCTTTTCATATAGAAATAAATACCAAGAAATAAAAGGGATTAATTTATTGTTTAATATCAAGATTAGATAGTCTGTGTATCATGACCTAACTTAATTGTAAATGTTGACCATGGAAGCCTATATGAATAGAAATGAATGAAAGATAGTTGGAATATTTTACTGAAGTGAGAACAGAACATAAACAGCACTGAAATCATTATATTGTTGATCTCAGTCTTATTTTTAGTCTTTCACTCTCACTTTCTTTATTCAAATTCTAGTTTAACTTGAATTCTACAGAATATCCTTCATAAATAACAAAAATTATAGAGGTTTTTTTTTTTTTTTTCTAAAATTAGGTCTGTTTTTTCATCTTACTGTATTCCTTACAGATATATATCACTGTTTAGTATAGAGAGGTCAATCATTAAATTGTTCTAGGACAGTGAAAAACTATGTTACCAACTAAAGTATTTTCTTATTTCTAACGTTATTGGTTCTCAGTTTCTCTTTCTTCATTATAAGAGTGAAGTTGCTTCTTTTTCTGGAGGAGTTACATAATCTGAAAAGAAAACTTCTAAGCTAAAAGTTGTATTTAATGCAAATATAACAGGCTTTGACCTTTGGTTTGAGGTGATAACAAATGTGATGACTAGAGTTGTAAACAATTACATTTACATTTTTCTTTTGGATTTTCTTTTGGATTAAAATCTCTCTCATTTTAGAAAGCTGTAGTGTGCCTGATTCTAGGTCAAGAGTTGTGATTATGAGAAGGCACTAACACATCCTTTGTAGTTAGCTAAGCCCAAAAGATCGGGGAGATGTAGTTTTGACACTTCTTGCCCTTTAAGAAGTGTATTGTGGAAAGAGTGATGGTCTTTATTGTAGCTTGACTTGGTGGAATATGCTGTGAAAATACACATTTCAAGGTCTTTGATGATGCTTTTTGGGAAGAGGAAATCCTGTCATCTGGTGAGGGCAGGTGGGTACCCAGATCAGTGACTCCTCAGACTGTCAAAGACTGAACAGCAACTTGTCCGGATATGAAACCCATAGAGAGGAGACAACCAGATGTCTCTAGAAAGCCTTGTAGATTGAAGAGGGCTACTGACAAAAGGGAGATGGGGCTTAGTATGGGTTACAGGGAAGAAATACTTGGTAATTATGCAAAGGTTATAATAATGTGGTTTAAGGGTATTGTAATCATTTTTGTAACATTGTGGAGTGCTTGGAGGAAAAGCCAAAAGGAGAGAAAAGGAGGGATCAGTGTGGATCTTCTCCCCTCATCAGGGAAGAAAAAGTGAGGACAAATAGAGAATAAAGTGAATAAAAGTAGCTGACTATGTAAAAAGAGGTATCAGTAGACTTCAGTTAACTGTCTCTGAACCCAGGGTAGCTTTGCAGAAGCAGTTTCATAATCTAAGTTCTTCTCCTGTAGGTTTGTTTGTGAAATATTTTATACACTTCTGGTGAAATTTTCAATCAACTACAGAACTAGCAGGTTTTCTATTGAATTTGTATTTATCAGACCTTCCCTGGGAATAAAAAATAGAGTGAGGGAAACTAAGCCCTTCCCATAAAACTTCTTGGCTTGAAAAGTTTTATGCTCTGGAACAAATATACTAAGAAATCACTTACAATGATTTATGTTGTTATATTGTTAACTCAAGCAATATTCTTACCCTATACACTCAGGTTAAGTATCAAAAGAAAATTTGATGCTATCAAGTAATGCATATTCTGTGTAGCTGCTTCATGAATAATTCTTTTTTTGCTACCCATGAGTCATTTTTTGATTTTTTGTATCCTTTTTGCATCTTAAAAATCACAATCCTTTCACAACAATCACTAGCAGAAAACTTTACTCACAGTGAATGTCCCTTTGAAGTCAGTAAGGCTTAAAGAAGATCATCAGCATCTGTACACATATATCTGCAAGTCTTGCTTCAACTACTCTTCACAGGCTTGGTGAAAATGATAGACTCTAGAAAATATTTTCTAGGTATTAAGCTTAAGTATTAGTCTCATGAAATGTAAAAAATCCCCACAAACCCTCATTTCTTTCCTTCTCTGCCTAGTCTGAACTTACATCTGAATTTACATGTTGCCTGTGTTTTTTATTGAACATTGGCTTCTTTCCTCTCCTTGCATTGCCTTGTAATCCTGAGTTGTGACTGCATGAAATTTACTTAAATTATGTCCTGTCATTCAGAAACATAAGAAAAATGGAAAGTCTAACAGATAATAATCCTTAAAATTATTACAATAATTTTATATTTTATTACATAAAAAGTACTGCTAGTGCCTTAAACCTGCTAGTGCATAGTGCTCTAACCATAGAAAATATAGTTTAGATTATGTGAAATACTTGGCAAAAGGAGAGATTTAGAGGACTCCAACCCTTCTGACTAGCTCCAGACTACCTAGTCCCTCATGAAAGCTTTGAGGAACCAGAGAAAATCTGTGAAATGCTTCAGGATCTTTTTTCTCTTGTGGGTTTTCCACTTGATTTACTCTGCTGCCTCCTAAAAATAAAACATGCAATATGCAGTGCTCATCCATTAAATGTTAAATGAAACACAGGGGCAACACATTCCCTTGTTGCTAGTATGTATATGTGTGTTCCTTGAACATAGTTCTAGCTAACAGTTTACTGGTTGACCCTTATAACCAAATATCTCCAGCTCATCTCCCAAAGCAACTGGCAGCAGAATTGTCAATTTTGAATTCCATCAATTCTAAAAAATAAAATAAAACATTGCAAAGAAAAGACCACATGATTTTAAAGGATGTTAAATGTTTATTGGAGGTATTATTTCAGTGAGAAATGTTGAGTACTTCTGGGGAAAAATGCACTTTGTCTGAAACTTTCTCAAGGTTTTCCTTCACACTAGGAAGACAGACTATAGATTTTTATCATATAAATTACTTCAATAGCTTTATTTTCCTTCCCAGGTGTATGAAACTGTTTGGATTCATGCCAAAACTAACATTAACAGAACGCAAATAGTGTACTAAATTACTGACAGAGCTGACTCCATCTGTAGTAGACCCAGAAGCTGTGTAAGTGCTGAATGAACATGATTTTGTATTTTGAGAGTGAAAGCTATAAATTAATTGTGATACTTCCTTCCAGGAATGAAAAGATGCTCTATAATGCTTTCCCACTGAGGATATCTTTTAGGTGATAAAAAAACCTTCTTTTTTATTTTGAGAAGTAGTAGTAATAGTAGGTGTGAAAATCAGATATTTCATGATTACATATATTTTGTAATGAAAAGGTAAAGAAATATGTCTAGGAAATGAATGGTTTTCATTAATTTCATTTGGTTTTCTTTCCTCAAAAAATATTTAGTCTATTAAACTTTAACTTAAGCTTCATTCATATTGATATTTATTACAATCCCAATGAGTATACCTTGTATGAGGAAGATTACCATCTCGGACATTAGCTGTATTTACTATCAATGGAACTAAGTAAATCTGGTGCAACTGTTCCAAGTATATCATGTATTCTCAGTTATACAAAACTTAAATATGTTGGGGGGGATCTGGTAGGAGAGGGAACAGGGTAAAATTTTTATTTTATTCTCTATTACCTATCAATATAATTTTACTCAGAAGAAAAAAAGGTGCATTGTTAACATACTTTAAAAGATGTGATTGACCAGGAATTGTCAGCAATGTATTCATAAGGATAGAAAACATTGATTTCATCAACATAAATTTAAAATACCCCTTATCTTGAAAACCCTCTGTCATAAACCATTTTATCTGTTTGAGTTTTCCTGTAGAAATCTCTTCAAATCAATATATTTTAAAATTTTAGATAGTTCCCACTAATTAAATAAACTATAGCTAAAACTAAGTACTTGTTATCACACTCTTGAATCTTATAAATGATTTATACTAATCCTAACAAATGATAACAAGATGCTAACATCCAGGAACGACTTCTTCTTAGTCCATTAACATTCTTTTTCATGGTGGATGGATAGCATTTCTTGGCCCTTAGACACTGTTCTTAAGCCACAAAACATACCACAGATTCACAGGATAACGGAGGCTGGAAGGGACCTCTTGAGATGATCTAGTCCATCAACTAGAGAAAGTTGCTCAGGATCATGCCCAGTTGCAGTTTAATTGTATTCAAGCATGGAAGTTCCATCACCTCTCTGTGTAACCTGTGCCAGTGTTCAATCACCTTCACATTAAAAAAAAAGTGCTTCTTGATGTTCAGAGGAAATTTCCTGTGTTTCACTGTGTGTCTATTGCCTCTGGTTCTGCCTCAGAGAACCACTGAAGAGTCTGACTTCCTTTTCTTCACACCCCCACAGGGAATTTACATACATCTATAAGACATATCCCACTCATCAAGCTTTCCCCTCTACAGACAAAAGAGTCCCAGCTGTCTCAGTCTCCTCTCACATGAAAGATGCTCCAATATTTAATCATTACTATGGCCCTAATTTCTCCGACTTCCTGTGGACTCATAGCAAGAGATTTTTTTTACCCATTTCTTCTCTTCTTATAGTGGGTCTACAATTAAATTCTTCAGTGTTTAGTCCTTTCAGGTTTTTTCAATCACAGGTCATGCATTTCTAATATTATTAATAATAATATAACAAGAAATCAAAATATTTAGTTCACGCAGTTGGATAGTCTCACGGGATAGGTAATATAGTCACTTTGAGGTGCTGCAGCCTTTCAACTTCACTCTAAGAAGGCAGCAGCAGTACTTTAAAGGGAACTGTGGAAAGAGAAAACAAATTATTTATAATACATAAGAATTTGTTATTTGTAAATTCATATCCTACTGAATTTTAGTCACTCAATGCTGCACTTAGGAAAAATTATGACCTAAACCATTTAGTGACATGACTTAAGACTGGGTAGTAATTCATGTATTGCTTATTTCTTGCCCAGTGTGCAAGTGACTGTTATGATAAGTTGTGCTGGCTTTGAAATTTTTATCGTATTTTTGCCCTCTTATAGGTGTAACAGCATATAACCTGTTAAACTTCCCTTTGCACTGACTTCCTGAAAATCCCACACAAAGCTTTTCAGCATTATATATAATGGCACTTTCACACAGAGGGGACTATGATAATTCAGAAAATGGTAAAGCCTGCTGAACATAAGTTTCTTTTGATTTTTCCTCTCTTTTTCTAGTAGAAATATGGTCTCTGTTTTTATTTCTATGCCTTCAGCAATATTTCTGGCAATCCCATGTTGTCCTACAGTCCTTACGAAGTTCATGCAAATATCTACGTGGGCAGTTCTTGAAAGGCAAACTACTTAACAAAGTGAGCTTTTATCAAAGCATTAAGCTGTTAATAAATGAAGAATGTTTATCCTCAGAAGAGCTTCAAAGAGTGTTTTGATGAAGATGAGCTTTCTTTCTCTCTTGCAGCTGTCCTTGCTTGTGGATGGGAGCTGGCAGGCCAGATCAGGCTTGCTGCCAGAGAAGAATAAGTAGGAGGAGGTGGGCAAGGTTTCAGTGCAGGTGTTCCTTTAGAACTTGCTGTTTGATTACATCCTAAACTGTGTCTGTGAAAGTGAGGCTGCTTTGTTCTTTTATATCTGCACTGTTCTATTTTTAAACATGATAAAGCCCCCAGAAAACATTTGCATTTTTTTAGGTCACTAAATAGAAAACAAAAATCCAAGTGAACAAAGACACTGACCAGCAATAACCTATAACAGAATCATATTCATTTTTTATAATTTTAATCATGCTGCTGAGGTAATTCTTTGCATTAAATTAGAAATAATAATACTGAATGAGGAGATTCATCTTCAAACATAACTAAATAAAATGGACAGAAAAACATTAAGTTTAAAAAAAATCTAATAGAAGTACGGTTTAACAATCTTATTAGTTTTATTTTGGTGGGAGTTTTTCAACACATGAGTGTTTACATCTTTAAAGAGAAGTTGAATTGCTGTGCTTCATTCAGTGTCTGCTCTTTTAGGTGTTTTTATGAATATTGCTCCAGAACTGTGAACTCACCTCTCTCTCTTTATTTTTTTTTTTTAATTTCATTTTTTTGATGGTGGTAGTGTTACCATTTTCTTTGATTCTGATTAATGTTTTTGCCCTTTGTCCCACCTACTCAATTTCAATCTAAAATTTGAAGGCAAGCCCTTGGAAAAATATCTTTCAAGCTTGAATAGTAATAATTTCCTTCATTATTCTATAGATTTGATAGACAAAAGAGAAAGACATCATGGCTTGAAAATACCACATATATTAGGACTTCAATCTATAATAAATCAAATTGCCAATAAAATCTTATTAACTATATAAACCATGCAACAACATCCACATAAAATAATTTTTTAATATTAGATATTTCATATCTGAATGTTTGGAAGTATTGAACATCATCACAATAAGTGCAAAATACTATCCAAAATATAGTACTAAGAGGATTACAAACATTTCAGTATGCATCTGTAGGTACAATTTTCTAGCTCTATTTTCTCGTTGCATGAGAAATTCTCATTCCAAACTAGTGGAAAGGAAGCCAAAACTGGTCATGCCTCTTTAGCTGCATATTGGTCTGCTATGATAAGATACCTGGATGGCATAAAATATGTATTGGTGTCTCTTCTGTTTTTTTTTCTTCTTAACAGTGGCAGAAGAAAACACTCTGGTATACAGAAAAGGGATCAAGTATTTATGCTACTTGATAGTAACTTGTTTTTCAGTTTATTGCAAAATCATAAATCTGAGAAGAGAGTCATGTAGGATGGCATTTGCCTCTTTTTTTTTTTTTTTTTTTTTTTTCCTGGAGAAAAGTCCTTTGTCTGACATGTTTCTTTCAATTTTTTTTTCTGGCAATAAATATTGAACTTAAGATACTTGGAATAAAACCAAAGGATGTGAAAAATGAGATTCAAAAACTTGAAAGCAAAAGCTCTCAAATTTCAGGCAGTGAACAAGCACAAGGGTAAGAAGTTCAGTATCTAATTCAGCATCACTGAGACCCAATAAGGCGTTTCCAAGTGTCTAAGGATATATCCTAATTTTAAGCCATCTGGATATAAGGTTTTTCAGTCTGTCATTTTTTATGGATTAGCAAACAGCCTTTAAGTAGGCACTGAAAGCCATATGTCAGTATCCCGACAATTACAGCTCTAATTCCATGTTCTGGAAGCTAGCGAAGGTGCATGTTAGGGTGCCTTGAAAACTTCTTCCCATTTTATGAATAGATACCAGAGAAAAAAAGAAAGCCTTTCTGTTATACCTCATAGGACCTATGCATTATACTAAGTACAGGTTTCTCTCCTAATGACTGCTTAAGAGCCCCCAAAAAAGTAAAGCTGTCATGACAGAAAAGACTGAAAGACATCTTCCTTGAAATATTCTATGTTCTCCTAGAAAGTACCTAGAGAGAAATTTCATTTGTGCTCTCTCTCTCTACTGAATTTTTACTTCATATTGACCTTATTTCAGGCAGGCCTCTAATTACTTTATAAAGTTTGCATTCACTTTCTTTTAATCCTGGGCCACTATCCCCAAAACCACTTTCCCTGTATATTGGTTTTTTTCACTCTTTCTTTTTAGGGAAGTTTAATTTTTTTTCTTTTTTTTTTTTTTTATTGTCACCAATTCCCTCATTAGATTATAATAGTCAAAAGATAGAAGAAATGTCTTTCCTCTATATCTAAAACAAGTACAGTCAAAAATAACCTTCACTTTGTTGATATTTCTATACCATTCTTTTCCATTTTTACTGGAAAATGTGAACTCTATGTTATTATGTCAAAAAGATGACTCCTCTTAAAAAATACTGAGTGAGGGCTTCTCTAGCTCCTGGTAAAAAGAAAATAATGAAAATAAATAGAAGGGCATTGTAACAAAAATTGTGTTATGCCTTTTTCAGCAGAACAATTAAGCACAGGAGACTGAAAAAGTTTTCTTCTGGGATGTGCTTGTTTGTCAGAAAGGATATACTTCAAATATAGTTTGTTATACTCCACGTCATTTGCATCTATCAGCTTCAGTGATAGAGCTAAACAAGTTGATATTTTTTTTCAGAACTGACAAAAGGCAGCAGACTAAGGTTATATGTTGCCATGATCATAGATTATAACTGCTTCAGAGAACAGAATTAAAATAATAGAAGAATTTTCAGTGCGACAAACTCCACTGGTTGCAAATTGAAACTAGACAGTTTCACATAGGAACTGAGAACACATTGCTTAAAAAGGAAGAAAACTGTTAGACAAACCTACTGTTCCCTTACAGTGAATACTCCTGTACATTTGAATTTTAAATTACAACCATATACAGAAGTTAGAGGCACTTTCTTTCCATAATCAGAATTATGGGAATAATGGTATTTTCAGTCTGATAAAAACCTACCTAATCTGACAGTTTTCCATTTAGTTGCCTAAAGAGGGAGATAAAACAAATAAATTTAGTTTTCCCTTGTTTCGGTTTTCAGTAAAAGAACAGTTAAAGGTAAAACAAATGGCTAGATTTAATTCCTTATCATAGAATTGATACTGTTTAAAGCCAAAATTCTGGAAATTACAAGCATTGTCTTGAAATTAGAAGACTAAATCAGGTAGAAAGTATCTTTGAAACTGGGCTTTCTCAATCAGACCTGTGCTGTTGAGTACTCTGAGATGAGTTTTTCATTGTCAGATTTCATTGACTAACAGAAAAATTTTGGTAGAAATAAAGTAAGGGAAAATATTAGGCCAGCTGTTGTCCTACCTTTACAGAGTTCCCTATTAAGTTTTGCTCTCTTAATGAAATAAAACAGGAATCTGTGGGAAAAGATAAAAAACCCCTTTTGTTATTGTTTAAATTTACTAGGAAAGCTAGGCTAAACTGAAATGAAATGAGGGAAGAAGTTGTTAATGCAATAGTCCCACTGCTTACCAGCTGGTTGGCAGATAGAAGAGGGAGAAATGGGGAACAGGATGACCTCTGTTCAGACTTCTTAAAATTCATGGCCTTACCTATATTTTATGAGCACCAGGAAGAGAGAAATACATTAGAAATTCCAGCCACCCAAGAATGTATATGATTCCCAAGTTTCCTCTGATTCATGAAATGTAAAAAATGCCATTTATAATTTATTGACTAAGATGTGCAATGTACATATTTACCAGGTTGTTCAAGCATACCAACAGCCTATTAAGGGACACAAATAAATAACAGCTTAGTTACACTTTCCACTCTTCCTGCTTTGACTCTCCACCTCAAACCTGGCTAATTAAAGTGCCCAGTGGGTGGCTTTTTAGAGTCTTTTGTCCTGAAGGTAATATACCTCAGGGAAAAGTTAGCAGGAGGGGAATAAGGTTCAGATGCAATGAAGCAGAGGGTCAGTAATAATGGATTCTTTTAATAATAGCTCTTATTTAAAACTTTAAATTCAGATACTATGTGTTGAAGAAGTCATATTTTATCCCTAGCTTTTTTAAAAGAATGCCTATCTAGTTTTTGGTGGTTTGTCAGTTTTTCTTTCAAAAGAGCAATGAGTAAGGGAAAGAATAATTTCACTTCTGGGCTGTATAATCACAGCTGAACCACCACCAAAGCTATATCTTCTCTCCTCATCTAACCTCTCTTAATGGATTTGAACATATAGATTTTTAAGATCTTATATATATATATATATATATATATAAAGATAAAAGGAATACCCATTAGTGTTTGAGGAAGAAAATATGACTTCCTCTTCTTATTGCCTATAACTTGGCTGGTAGTTAACTCTTTCCATTTTGTTTTAAGTTCACCACAGTAGAGTGGATAGTTTTTCAGTGGCCAGAGCAGTGCAGTGCAGAGACAGCAGTAAGGCATCCATGTACTGAAAGTGCTCTATTTGCAGGAAGTTCCCCAGGGTTTATATCCAAGCAATGTCTCTATATCCTTGCTTTTCTATTTATTTACTGAAAATTTGACATTACAGATGTGAATGTTAATATTTTACTGAACAGATCTGAATTACAGCTAACACACCATTTAAGAAATCTCACAGGGTTCTAAACCAAGATGATGTGTATGTTCAGGCCTTGTGGGCTGACATCTTGACTAATTTATTATTCCCTTATCCATTGCATAATTTTCAACTCCAATGTAAAACATTAGAAAACAACAGAAGACTGCATAGGATCTACATAAGGTTTAGGTACTGTAGGAAATGCAATGCTACATTTTAAATTATAAGAACTATTTTATTTATATAAACAACAGTTAAGAGAATAAATGTCATAGAAGAGAACTGCACAGCTGGATGATCAGTGGCCAGCAGTAAGAGCCTCTTAATCACAAAATAATTAATTAGCTGGATAAAATTCTAGTCTTACTGAGTAAAATTGTCTTTGATTTCCCTCCCTCTGTGCAGAGGGACTGCATAAGAGCTGGAAATGAGTGCCATTTAAACCCTAATTTACCAATTTAGATAGCACCTCAGCAAGGCTTAGAATTTATGTTACTTATATGTTGGGAGGTAGAATGACTTGTTACCTAATAAAAGTAAAAAAGATAAAAGTATGCTATTTTTTAATTATTAGGTAGGAAGAAGTATCATAAATGAAAAAGAAAAACCCAAAAGTGACTACCTAATTCTGGTGTACTTTTAATGAAGCTCTTCTTTCACCATAGACAATAAAAGAAAGGAACAGTTAAATGTCAGTCAGGAGAAATGAACTACTATAGTATACTAAGACATTTATGCTTTCCATCTGTAAGTCATGGGAAGAGTTATTCATAGCCTATTCTAATAAACAACATGCCCAATTTTAAAAAGCTTATTTTACTTGGTTGGTAACTGCTCATGGACAGATTTTTTTTTATTAATATCACCTAAAAATAAGAAATTTTTTTTTGAGGTTAATGTATTTTCTTGATTGCTTCCACATCTGAGACTCCTCCTGATTTTGATTAGAAGCCTGTATCCTTACTGAAATTTAGAGTTTGATTCTCTTTGGAAAAAAATTAGGAAATTAAGAAGAAATATGTATTCCTTTCTCTTGGGTGAGATAAATAAATTAAAATGTGAACAATTAGCATTGACATTTGAATGCGACACTCAGCAATGCAACCTGTTTAAGAAGTAAGAGAGAGACATTATATGTCATTTATCAATTCAGGATGTTACCAGTATTCTAAGTGGACATAATGAATGTACTACTCTGTAAAGAGGCAAAAAACACCTCAAAACCTGTATTTATATGTTTTAGTACGTATTTCTAAGTTTGTAAGTTTAGCAAAAAGCATAAACTATCTTATATGCTTTATTTCTATCTTTCTTATTGAAAAGAAGGAATTAGTCTTTCCAATATTAAAGCAAATCATCTTTTATGCTTAGCTTCTGAATGTTCTGCACACATGTCCTAGCTTGGTCCCCTTAAATGTAATTTTAATTAGTTCCCTTAAATTTTTCACACCTGAAACTTTAAAAGCAAAAATGCATTGAAATATATATTTTGTTTCTTCTATCTAGGTCAGCTGTGTTAGTGTCTAGGCTAATATCCCTCACTCCTGACTTGGAAACTAATGTAATGGGACAGATTTCATGGTTACTTTTCTGACAGATTTCAGTGTTCTCCCATCTTGCCCACTTATACAGTGGGTCACAGATAAGGAAGGAGCTTTTTGTGGAGAACCAAAGCTGATAGGCCTCACCTGATTTCACTTGGATTCTGTGAGTCTTCACCTCAACTCACTAATACCCAGAAATGAGCTCTGTGTTGGATACCTGGTTCCAGATAGTTTAAGGATGAGAGATAGTTTTGTTTTGTCCAGTGCCAGCCTTGATTTCTGGCACTGAATCTTCCTGGGATTATAATTATTCCAGAGAGCAGTTCTTCGCTCCTAGAATTATGTGGGTGAAGAGAGTAAAGTGTTTCATCCTAGATGATTATTTTTTATTCTCCTGTGATTCAGGCACCTGAAGAAATGTCTTTACACAGTTTGTCACCTCCTTGTTTCTCCTGACAAGGAAACATCTCCAAGAAAAGTCTATTTCCTTGCATCTCTGAGTATAAGAACTGCTGAGGTCAGGACCTCTAAGTGTCAACTGAGGAGCAGTGAGTGGTCTAGGAGATGATCCCCGGAACACAAGGAAAAAATCAGTGGGCACTGAAAGAAAAAATTGGAGGGACCCATTTATTCCTACTGATGTTCAAGGGTATGGAAGTGGAGACAGATGTTGAGGAGGTGAATACCTTATCTGGTATGGCAGAATAAGGTGAACTATTGTCAGCAACAAGAAAGAATGCTAGCCCAGAAGTTTCATCTTTCATTTAGTCATATCCTTTTTGGTGTAAGATGAAAGTGAACAATAGATGCTACTGCATAATTTACAAGTGAATATCTCTGAGATCTGTGGGTGAGGCAGTAAAGAACAGGTAAACTACTCTTGTAACCTTAACAGCACTGCATATAAGCAGAAAACAGTGAGGAGGAGATGCAATATCTGGTATTGCAATGGAGACAGAGTGAAAACAAGTGCAGATTGATTGTGTGCAATGCATTTTCAGAGATGCTATTGCATAAATAGCTGGGCAAGGAGGCCAGCTATTGCCTTCATGCAGGCTCCACTGCCACTTGGGACACCTTAAATATCCAATGTGCCAGTGTGGAACGTGAATAAAGGGTATAGCACTCATGGGAGACCTAGGTTCTTCTGAAATGAAACTGGATGCCTATGTGTAAAATAACTGAATCCTGCCTTATATTATGCAGTGAAAACTATCCACATGCCAAAACAGAAGTCAAATCCCTTCATTAGATTAATTTGAAATTAGATTTAGCTAGCAACTCTTTCTTGTGATGTCTCCAGGATTCTTTCCTTCTGTAAGCTTTTTTCAGAAAACTAAACTGAAAGATATTTTCAGTGCTGGACTATGAATGGTTGTTCAGACTCTGCCATTCTTTGACACTAAAGCCCCTTTCTGTAGCTGGCAAAAGGGCAACCTGAACAGCCTTTGAGTTATTATCATTCACCTACAGAGCAGGGAGACCTCATCTATATCTGGTGAGTAACCTCTTGTATGTGCTGTCTCTCACCCTGCACTGTTTGGGAGGGAGCTGCTGAGCACAGTCAGACAGACACCAAGAAACTTTCTGACAAATATGCAGTAGGACTAATTGGATGTCAGTACCTGAGGCTGTGTCCCAGCCTCCTTCAGTGTGCAAGCACAGGCAATCTCAAAGTAAAATATTGCAGTACTAATTCTATTTTTTTTCAGCTCCTGCTTCTTCCGGTTTTAGTCAAGAAATGTTCTGTCCTAAAATCTACTCTGGAGATAAAGTAGGTTGGTGAGGTTATCTACTTATATGTCAGGTTTTTTGCTTTCACAGAGAAATCTAACTCTTTCTGGTGTAGGTTTTGTTTTGGGTTTTTTTTGTCATATGTTTGTTTGGTTTGGTTTGGTTTGATTTGGTTTGGTTTGGTTGGTTTTTGTCCATCTAAGTTCAGCAGCCTGTAGCTATGCAACCTAAAATTAGGTCACTTTCTTTTAAGTCAAAACATGAAGCTAGTGCCAAAATAAGCCAACCAACCTTGCCTTCTCAAGTGGGTTTGTTCCACATTTGAACAAAAAAACCCAACAACCCAAAAGAACAAACTATCTAATTTAGCAGTGACCCTCTACATTTTTGCAATTTCTTTTCTGTAGTTGCTATCCTGATTATATTGTGTGTCATGGGACCATTACAGCCTTGCCTTGACTGGGATGTGAGTGACTGAGCACGATGAGCTGTGGTCAGCAGAAATTCAAGGGAGACCTGAATGACATGAGACTGTGGCTAGGCAAGAGATCAACAAGTGACAGGAGAGCAAGACCTGAAACTTTCAGGAAGGCACAGGGCGACCAGTCATGGAAGCATCTGCCAAAGTTCGGCTAACAAACGCCCATGGAGGGAGGTGGGGGCACATTGTTAGATGATTGGTAGCATGTGGAGGCAGAGGACCAGGCAGAAAGGCTACACACTGGTGCCCAAGTGATGCTCAGAGGCTGATCCTGAGCCCTGTATCTGCTTGAGGTGTTGGGAATTGGAAATTTCAGAGAACTGTAGCTGCATCCATGTATGTGTGTGCCCATACTCTCAGAATTTTTCCTAACACAACCTATTCCTCACGTGGTCCAGTTAGTAAATTAAGCTTAGGAATGTCCTGCTGCCTGTTGTTCAGTTTCCCTCATGGCATTATAACTCATACATAATTACTAGAACAGCTGTATTAAAGGAAGACCAGTGCTTTCTTAAGTTGTTTTTTTTTTTTTTTTTTTTTTTGCATGCTGAGTCAAGAAAATCGTTGGTCAAATTCATGATCTGTAGCTTCTTAAGTGAAGAAGCTTACCTATATATATCAATGCCTGTTCTGAAGATCATTAGATACTCAGGTAACTTGTGTTGTATTTAAATAACATGATGTGTATTTTGAATCCTTCTCGTAGGAAATAATTGAGATTTTTTTAATTTCTGAAATGAATATATGCCATAATCCATATTTTTTCATTTATTGTATTTAAACTTACTTTTATTTCCAAATAAATCCTATTTGAGCATTTCATTATTTTTCACTTGTTAAAACTTGTGGAACAACAAAAAAGGTTGTAACTCAAAACATAGAGATAGATTATAGAGCAACCAAAATCCAAAATATGTCAGAAATATACTTTTACTCTAGATAGATGCAGTGACACCATTGCTCATATACAGAAAATCAGTCTGGAAACATGATTGTCACTGTCACTAACAGACAGATTGACCAGGCCAGTTTTGTCCTCCCAGGCACTCCCCAAAACCAGACAGGTCACAAACAATGCAAATTGCTGCTGACTGTCATTTAATTGGAATATTCTCTCTTCTACTTTTAAGATGAGACTATATGCAAGGGAACTAAAAACATGACACCTGATTTTACAAACAGTTACTTCTCCCAGGGAGAGACATTCTGTGGAAGAAAGTTATTGTTAGTTCATCAGGCTACAGACAATTTCTAGGTTACTGATTCAGTACCTCTGCACTGGATATTAAAGGATCAAACCTGCATCTTTTAGTATGCAATTTAAGAGTTTAGTTCTGAGTAGTTGATTTAGACCTTGTATACAGAATAAGACTTCCGATCTCCCCCTAAGTTTTTCCCATGTCCTAGACTCTGTGTCCCATCTCTATTGCTATTCTGCACCCTGAGGTGCAGAACATGTGTTCCAGATAAACACTGAAGGCTTCAACTCATACACAAAATTAGTGTGTTCAATTTGAGCCATACTTATAAAGAATTATATAGCATGTCTTTGGTATACTTTCTACTTCTTTAAATAATTAATATTCCTTTTTCCAAACAGTGCTTTCCACCCTTCAAAAGGTTTATTACTCAAATGGGAGAGCCTTTCATTATCTAAGTGTAGTACTAAACAGTTATATCCCTTTTTTGACTGGGACTTTCCAGCATGCCAAGCTCCCTTTGGAAAGCAATTACACTGAAAGAGAAAATTAAACCAGAAACCTGCAGAGCTATGGATATGTCCTGGCTTTCTTCTGAACAAAGAGATTGAAATTTCATACTAAATTTTTTGACCTTTCAAGACCCAACCCATTGTTCTTCTGAATAGCGATGTAGCAATTCAAAACAATCCACATAGAGGCTGTGGCCCCAATTATGTAGAATTTACAGGTGTGCAATTGTGCTATGGTCTTACATCAACAAGAGTGTGTTTCCACTTACCACTGAAAGAGCACCTAAATGTCACAGTCTGCTTTTAAATAGATTTTCCTGACAGATTAGTCAATTATTTCCGCTTTCAAGATAGAATACATTCATACAAAGTTTAAGTAACAAATCCATCTACTTTGCCCTCTGTCTCAACATTTTTGAGCAAGAATTAAATGTAAATGCACTAGTTATGTTTGATTCAAATTTTCAGATAATACACATAGCGCATTCCTAATGTACCATTGCCAGCATAATTCATTAACAGTTTCTTCAAACCTCCTGCTCTCACAATTATTGAGTATCTCTACCTACATTCAGGCTGATGCTTCTTAACAATCAATTAAGGTTTAATTTATCTTCCTTTTTTTTTTTTTTTCTTCTGAAATCCCTGTTAGAAGTTTGAGGTTTTAATCTCTCATCTTGACAGCTCAGCTTTTACTAACAACATTTTCTGAATCAAATGAGCTTCTGGGTGGCTGTGAATTTTTGTTTGTAGCTTAGGCAATCTTTCTTATCATGCTGTATGACTTCATCAGTAAAGATGTAGGAATAAAATGATCAAACTCAGACTCCTATACAAAGTAGATATATGCAGAAAATAAATTATTCTATGAATGCCTGAAAATCAAGCCTAAAGTTACTTGAAAATACTACCATTTTCTTTGTAAAATGTCTCAGGACACACATTCTTCAGTACCTGTAGCTATGCAATGTTAATTTTCCATTCCATGTATTGGATGTGTATCATCTTTGCACAGAAAATATGGTAAATACTAATGAGCCTTCACTGAAAAAGGTAAATAATTTTATTTAGAAACATTTTAGAATTGTCTGTTTGGTTTACCCTTGACTACAGGAAGTAGGAAAAGCAACATGAAATTCACTTTTGCATTCTCCTTTCCTACCGTTTCTTCTTGCCTGCAGAAGCACACCTCTTCTTCATCTCTGAGAACAATAAAGGATGAACCTGATTGCTTAATCCTTAAATCATCAGTCATGATTCTCAGATTTTCACAAGAGGTCTAAAGGTGATCTCCCCAACACAGGCACATACACAGACAAAAATGTCTCTTTTTCAAACTCCAATAACAATCATTTGGTAATAAATAATAAGACTATAAGAATATAAGCTATCAAGAATTACATTGTTTTGCATGCACACAGGCTGTCTATTACAAAGGAACTAAAAGGACACAAAATAACCTTGGTGGCCTGATTTCTTCTTTTAATTTTATTTTACTGATACTTCCTACAGAGCCATTGACTTGGAGAATCAGTCCACAACTACTCCATCTGCATGGATATAATTCTGAGAGGTTATAATTTTTTCCCCAAAATTTCTGATAGTATCATTTTCCCTGGATATTATTTTAATATTACAAAAGTGGAGTTTTACTTAAAGAACTGGCAGTGGTAATGGACAAACAATTTTGTTTTCATGTAAATTTTTCAGGCAAGAAAGACTGAAAAGCAAAAAAGAAACTAGTTAAAGTCTTTGATTCTCAACTATTGGAATTTCATTTTTTATATTTATTTTTTCCTTCCTCCCTCAAACCCAGTTAATTTTAGGTGGGTAAGAGATGTTCTATGAAGAATCATTTGCAAAGTTGACTGAATTCATTCTGTGAGCAATGTGACAGTATGTCAGGAAATAAATGCATTTGCCATCATACTGATGTAGGAGTGTGATTGATTTGGCTGCACAAGATTTTGCCTGATGAAGTTTTAACCATCTGAATCAGAAATAAACCCTGTCACAGAGTGAATGTTGTCTTTTCTGCCACAAAAATATTTGGGGATAAATGTTTACTTTACAAATCAAAATATTTTTTTCCTTAAATGAACGTAAATGAAATTTATTGCTAGTTGCATTCAACTGTTTTAGTCTGATAAAGAAATGAGTCTGATGAGCCAAATCCCCCTAGTCTGTGTGTCTGTGTTTGTTTTTTAACTTAATAAATTAAACTGTTAAGTATTTTTATAGGAAAAGGCTTGTTTCAAGAAAGAATAGAATTTTACTATCTAATGTCAGTGAGTTTTCAGTCAAGAAAAGTACAGCAGCATCAAATCTTGAACTGTGCTGGGTTTGGCTTTTTTAAGAGAATTCTTTTCATAGAGAAAGATAAAAAGAAGGTTTTTTACATTGTTATCAACAATAGAGAAGGTAGAGGACTTTTTATCCCATGGACATATGCAGGTAAGTTTCATTCTAAGCAGATATTGAATGTAATATACATTCAATATATACATATATATATATATATAAATATATATATATAAATCTAAGGCTACTTCATAGGTTTTGGAGGTAAATCCCTAACAAAGGACAAGTTTCATTAGGTAGAACTAATGGAAAAGGTGGTTATTAAACACTTTTGTGATGTATTGATCTTGTAATGTTCTTAGACTGACTCAGAATAGAGAACTGCACCGTTGTAGGGGGGTAGTGACACTATGCATCTGTACTAACCTTTGCTGCATTTTGGGGATATGAGAAATCATTAGGAGAACCCTAATCTTCATCTCACAACAACAAAAACAATTACTGAGCCTGTTATCTTGAGAAGAAAAGAGCCTATGTCTGTGCTAGGCACCTGCAGTGCTGTCTTCAACCACCACATATTGCTGCTTCATGCACCTGCTGCTGTCAAGGCCATCTGTGACCATGGCACCAGATGGAATTCACACCAATTGCTGGGTTTAAAAAAATTCAGTTCATAAATTATGAAGGTCTTGAAGATAAAGTCTTGAAGTGGCAGTCTTCTACTTATTGATGGCTGGGGAACAAGACATTTCGACGTTATACATAGATGTATGAAGAAATGTAACAAGGAATATGGCAGCGTGTCATATGGGGATATAAGGCCAGCTCTGCTCACTGCAGTTTGATTGCAAACAGTAAAAGGTGGCACACTGTGTCTGAACCTTTGCATGCATTTTTAAACATGTTTTTCAAAATACTTTATCATTTGAAACTGCTAGCTTAGCTTGGCATGGCTGGTGGCTATCTTGTCACTTTGCATTACTCCCAAATCAAAGGAAGAGAGTTAACAAGGATGTAGAAAAATAAAAGGGAGATACAGTTTCTTTTAAAATACAAAACAATTCTTGTTATCTCTCCCTAATTGCCATTTTAAATATTTCTCAGGCAAATAGTTACAGCTAAGCATGAAAATATACTACTTTTTTCTTCCTTTTTTTCCTCTGAGGATGTAGTTCTGGTAAGGTATAGATTCAGTCTTTCCTGTCCTATAGGTATTCATATTGTTTGTCTGGAGTATTTTCTTGTAACTTAATTAATGTCCATATGAGGACGTTTGGATGACTTCTTTTACTGACTTTAAAATAGTATCCACTTTTTAAATGGCTTTTCATGAGAGTAAAGGAGTCGCTTCCAGAATGTGTGAGAGTAAACTCTTAAGCTAAGAGGGTTTTTAAGAGTTCAAGATTCTCTGGATTGTTGATTACAATTCTAACTGTTTGATTACTGCAGAATGGCTGGTTTCCTTCAAAGAAAGCAATACAAAGCAAAAGA
Source organism: Pyrocephalus nanus (assembly GCA_038380795.1). Taxonomy (NCBI): domain Eukaryota; kingdom Metazoa; phylum Chordata; class Aves; order Passeriformes; family Tyrannidae; genus Pyrocephalus; species Pyrocephalus nanus. The sequence goes on along the minus strand of CM076259.1, from coordinate 95,555,073 downwards.
GACATAGGACTGTAATGGCAATTTATTCTAATCAACAAAGTTTTGAGGTATATACTCTGATAAGGGGAAAAGCAAGTCAACCCTGATTTTTAGCAAGAGGATTCTAAATCGTTGCACATTTCTAGACCTGCCTGCTTTGCAATGGATTTAGCTTTGGGGATGCCTGAAGGTCTATTACCTTTCACAGAATATATTTATTCCATGGTAATACATGGAAATTAAATGAATTTACTGAAGTGGAAAAAAGGGCAGGAAATTGTGCCAAACCAGCTTTGCTTAAAATGTATAAACACTGAGGCTTTGACACACTTGCTTTCATCTGAAGGACAGGGTATCCATAAGTTAAGACATAAGAATAATAAGTTTTAAATTGTTTAATCAAAGATCTTTTGGACTTTAAACCATCATAGACAGTATCCACTAAACAGTTTTGATACATCTTCTAAAGTTAATTGTAACTAACTCATTGAGCTTAATCTAACTGTAATTTACAGGGGTGTTTAGCAATAATAAATATTTAGGATACAGAAAAGAACTTTTTTCTGTGTATGTATATATGCATATATATATATACTCATAAAAATATATATGTAAAGTTGAGTGTACTGTAAATTATGTGGATTATGTCCCAACTGCAACTTATTAAAAGAAGCAGAAATTTCAGCAGATATTAGTTTACTGTCCTTACAGGTTTTCTAGGCAATGACAATGACATCATGCTGAGGATGGGCTTCCACTGGAATCAGAAATGGGCAGTGTGATGCTAACCTATGCTAGTTTACTCTGTATTGGCTATTCTAACCCTTCTTCAGCGTTTTTCTTTTTTATTCTGTTTTCCAGGTTGGAGGTGTAATTAATCAGAATTTTGTAAAAGCTCCTTATATGAGCGTTCTAAAGTTGTGTAGGACTATTGAGGTCGGTGAAAGTAGATTGACCGACATTTTGTGAGTTGCTATCTTTACGGGTACAGTCTAAATCAATATTTAAAAATAGATATTTTTCAAATAATATCTTCTTTTTTTTGTTGTTGTTATTAATGTCATTGATGGGGTTTTTACCCCTGTGATGAGTTAGATTTGGTCAACAGCCAAACATCCACCCAGACGCTCACTCACTCTCCCTCTCCTCAGTGAGAGAATGGGATAAAAGAAGATGAGAAAACTCAGGCATTGAGATAAAGATAGGCAGATAGCTTAAAAATTATTATTGCATGCAAAACATATTTAACTTGAAGAAAATTAATTTAATTTAGTACTGACTAAAATGGATTTGTGTCATGACAAATGAAGACAACAACTTTCCAACTTTCCTCCCACCTTTTCCAGGATCAACTTCACTTCTCTGTTCCACATGACTCTGCCTCCACCCAGAGGTGCAGAAGGGGCTGAGGGGCTACAGTCAGCATACAGTAGTTTCTGTTTCTTATCTGTTGCCGTTTAAGCCCAGACAACAAGCCCCACAAAGCTGCTCACTCAGTCTGCCACCTGGTGGGATGGGGGAGAGAATCTGAAGGATGAAAGTGAGAAAACTGTGGGCTGAGATAGAGGCAGTTTAATGGATAAAGAAAAACCTGTGTATGCAAGCAAAGCAAAACAAGAAGCTCATTTCCCACTTCCCATCAGCAGGCAGGTTTTTAGCCATCTTCAGGAAAGCCTGTCTCCATCACATGTAGCAGTGACTTGGGAATAAAAATGCTGTTACTGTGAACATCTACTCACTTCCTCCTCCTTATTCCCCCAGCTTTATTCTCTGAGCATGATGTCATATGGTGTGGGATATCCCACAGATTAGTTGGGGTCAGCTGTCTCATCCATGTCATCTCTCAGCTCCTTGTGTACTTCCAGTCTCCTTGCAGTGGGGTGGGGTGAGAAGCTGAAAAGGTCTTTATGCTGTGAAAACATTGCTCAGCAATAACAAAAATATTTCTGTATTATCAACACCATTTTCAATGCAAATTGAAAACACATCCCCATACTAGCTACTGTGAATAAAATTAACTCTACCCCAGGCAAAACCACCACTTCACCTCACACTTTTCCCCTGCCCTGGCATGGGGTTTCCATGAGCCACAGTTCCTTCAAGAATATCTACCCACCCGCTCTGCTCTGACATTCTCCATGGACTGCAGTGTATGTATCTGCTTCATCATGGTCCACTGCGAGCTGTAGGGGGACAACCTGTCCCACTCTTGTAGTCTTCCATGGTCTTCTCCAGTTCCTGGAGCACCTTATCCTACTATGACTTTGGTGTTTCCTCTGTTGTTTCTTATTCTTTCTCTCACTCTATTTTTTCTTTCTGCCAACATTATCTAAAGGTATTTTCCCAGAGGTGTCACCAGTTTGGCTGAAGTGCTCAGCTGTACCTTGCAAATCATTTGGAAGCGTTTGTGCCCAGCATGGGGCATCCCTGGCCTCTACTCACAGAGACCACCCTATAGACCCTTACTACCAGCACCTGGAAACTTAAATTCAATACATTTCCTTACGTTAACATAGTCCAATAAATATTAGTGAATTTATAAAATTTTTTAGGCTTCCAGTTTATGTAAAATATAAATTTCTTGAACACTGTCAAGGAAGATGCAAATCAGTTTGTTGAAAATAAATAAAAGATACTGTCAGTATCTCTAACCCCCTAAGGATAAATTGCCATCATTCTGAGATTCAGTTTGCATTTTACCCTCCTTCACAAGAATCTTCCACCTCAGAATTAGGACACAGAAGCATATTTTTCCCCATCAAACTTGTTACTGATCTTATGAATTGCTTAGAGTGACAAGTTAATGTCTTTTGGAATTGACATGAAGCCATAAGAACTCTTTGATCTGGACAAATTACTGAAATGTTCCAGAATCCATTACAAACCAGCCACTATGATAAAACCCTAAGTCTACAAAAAATTCAGACAATTGGAAAGTGAATGGAAACAAGAATTTAAGAGAAATGTTTGTTGAATAATTTGAAATAACATAACACATAACACAAGTGGGAGAAGCACAGCTAATTCACGTAATCATAAATGGAAATAACAGAGGATGTAATATAAAAATTTGAAACTCAGTTGTGTGAATCAAGCTTATTGTCTACTTGCAAATAAATACTTCCCTTGAAAGAATACTTTGGAAAACAACAGTTCTGGAGTAACAAGACTGGAATCTTCATGAAGCTCCAGGGATTTTTATGTTGCAGAAGAGGTCTGATTATGATATACACAGTGTTTCTATGTGGGGTTTCAGGCAACATTTTTGTGCACTTTTGCTGCCTGAGTATCTATCTGTTTCTTACATTGGCTGTATACTGCAGTTCAAATCACGTTATTGTCTTGCATTCCATTCTGTGTGTGTATATGAGATTAGTCTCATCTTTGTAACTTTCTTATGTCAAGCAGAATTCAGCCTTCAGAAGCCAGGAACAAATCTGACTCAGTACTAGTCACTGAGGATCAAAATTGCAAGGCCAAATTGGCAACAAAGAGACATCTCTGTGTTTAATGAAAGTGTAAGTCCTGTTTATACATTCATTTATATTTATGAATGTATTTAGGTATCATGTATATACCTACATTAACTACTGTTAAACTCTCCAAGCTGGAAATATTCTAATTGTTACTTAATTTGTGTTAGCTTTTGCTTAACTTTGTACAGTTGTGTAGTGTAATACATAATACAAGATAAATTTCTTTAACCAAAAACAGTGAGAGGAATTCTGTATAAAACTAATTACCTTTTTTAAAAATAAATTGTAATTTTCTGAAATAAAAAACATTTCTTCAGTAAAATGTCTAAACAGTTCTGCTAATCTTCAGTGTGTATTCTAAAAGCAATGGTGGTGTAGGAGTAACTGTTGACCATATTGTGCTGTACACCATGCAGTTCATTCTACAACATAATTTCCAAGATTGTATTTCCTTTGAAAATTCAGAAAACTCTGAACTAGTAAAGCTTCCGTATATTTCTATATTTCATCTTGGACAGGGAGTGCAACTAGGATGAGAAAATGAGACAATATCTTCCTAATTATCCTGGAGATATGTGATGAGTCGACAACACATGAACAGTAATAAACAATTAAGTCTGCAATTCTGTTCCTATTTCTCTGTTCTGTACTTCATGGAAGAGTTATTAATACTCTTTTGCTATAATTTACTCTGATTTACACACCACAATATTATCTCTTGGGTCCATATGTTCTCCTGCTTCAAACTTCATTCCCTAGTCCCTGACCAGTTAAAAACCTCCATGTTTATAACCACCTGTATTGCCAACTCCCTTTTGTTTATATGCAAAGAGGCACTGAATAAAACTACATTCATTTTTCATGTTATTCTAAACTATCAGGGGCCTTGTTAACTGTGATTTCAGGAGTTAGAAAAACAGGAAAGAAGCCAGCAACTGAAAGCTGGTGAGTTTGCTTTTATCACTGCTTTGCTACTGGTTCCGGCTTCTCCTTCTGTTTCCTTGGAAACAGATACTGGGCAAGCAAAAACAAGGTGAGGGTTTTAAAATATTTACTTTAAAAAACTGCTGCTTGTTCTGTTTCCTCCGGATTCTGTCCTAAGAAAAAAGAATGGAAATACTTAGCAAACTACTACTGTATGGTAATGTATGTCTGTTGTCCCTATAGCATGGGTAATAGAGAGACCTTCAGTATGTCCTTTTGCCTTGTTTACTTATATCTTTTTAAGATATAACCGTATTATTAAAAAGGAGATAAAGAGAAGCCAAAAACAGCCAAAGCCAACCTCTCTGTCACATTCAGCTGTTCTATGAGCAATACAATTGTCACTGTAAAAGGATTGGCCTTGGGCACGTAATGGTAAATTGAACAAAGTTTCAATTATATTTATACCAGAAACAGCATAACAATGCAAACACCACCTCAAATCTATTGTTATCTAATACAAGAAATCATACCCTTAAAAATATGCTCTTTAAAAACTGAGATACATTTCTTTCTTATGAGACTGATGTGACTGGAGAATTATCTATACCTTTCTGGTCTGTTATTGAAATCTATATGCTTAGCTGAAACATATCTGAGCCTTGATTCAACAACTCTAGCTGGAGAGCTTGCAAGAACCAATTTTTTTACCATTTTGGTTTTGATCCCCATCAGAAATACAAGAAAAAGATTCTTTTTGACAAAAGTTTTAGTCCTGGCCAGAACTAAAACCACATTCTGCTAAAACATATTAGATATGCTTCTACAATTAAATATGGGCAAGTTGAATGCTAATGCTTGAGGAAACTGATTTTTCTTTTGGTATTGTAGACTTGTATGTGCCAATTATAAGCTGAGAGATATCCATCTTATTAACTTCTCATTTAAGATGATTTTTTTTTTTTTAGGAGTACATAAAGGAGAATCACCTGGTGCTCTATAGCAAAGAAGGTTGTAATCTCAATAGCAGTGCTTGGCAGTGCAGGACAGCCTTTTTCATTTAAGCTGTGTTAGTGGCAAGTGCAAACTCTGATAAGTACTGTTATTTACACACAGCATAAGTTGCTGCTACATAAGTGTAGTGATGAGTGCATAACTCAAAACAAAATCCACTGTGTATTCAAGATTTTTAAGCTACCAGATAGCTAGTTTCTTAATTGCAAACTTTTGTTCTGTAATGTCTGTGTTTTCTTTTTATTTTTCTGGTCCCTGGCAAAATAATATTGTTCAGTTTTAGACAGTACTAGAGAACAGGTGAAAAAACTAACAAAATGTTGAGTTAAAAGATACAAATGAAAAATATGGACTACATATATTTTTCACAATATTTTTACATTCCAGAGACAATTGCTCAGGCTATCAATAACAGGAAATAGGGAGAGCTTTTCCTCTGAATTCTCTGCCAATGCTTAAGTTGTGTAGGTACTAGGTGACTTTTATCATGCTGGATCCATTTGGATTTTTTTTAATACATTTTTCCACACTACTTTTTCCAAGTCTAGGTTTTGGTTTTATCTTTATCACTGGCAGCATAGTAAGTCAGCTTAATGTATCTATATCCTTTACATCCTGTAATGTTCTTTAGGAATTGAGAGGACTTTAGTGCTTTAGAGGAGCTGCTTGTTGAAAGAGTAGAAAATGCTGCATAAAAAGAAATTATGGTGCTAAAAGTGTATGAGGCTGTGAAACAAAAATGCATTTACGAAGTGCAAGTCAAAAAGCTTATCTGACTATCCTTAGATCCCTTCCCATCTCACTGTGATACTGAACAGTACTACTAACACAAATTCAAGCCCCCATAAGGGGTGGAACTTCAGTCTTTTTAGTAAATAATTCCAAAAAGTCTTCTGGGAGGCAAAGTCCTAAAGTGGCTAGAACTCTCTGAAAAAGGTTAGATATACTCTCATGATCTTCTGTTTCAGAAATAACCCTGTGTTCTTAAGGACAGTTTCTAGGTATGCTTCAGATTTTAATCTCTATATCCAGAAGGAACATGAAAATAATGTTCTAAGTTGACCACAATGTTCTGGGGGTTGACTTTACCTTGTCCATAGATTCACTTGTCATCTTTAATCCATGTGTTTGTTTCCAGTGTGAACTCGCTCTGTTCCTCTTCTGAAAGAATACTTCTGTATCCTTTAGGCCAAAAAGTTAAATTACCTGGAATCACCTTTTCCTGTTCTTCTTGATTGACTCTCAGTGGCTAAATACATTGCTTCATTGTATTTCGATACACAGATCTATATTTTGATTACTATTAGAATAGAAATTAGTTCAGGAAAGCAGGATTTGGGTTTGAACTCTTTATTTTAGTTTTGTTTTTTTTTGTTTTTTTTCTTTCAAAAGCAGGCTACTGAGCTAGAAATCATATTTGTATATCACAAAAAAGGATGTTTTGAAATTCATACCATGTAATTCATAGCACGTAAGACCATGAACACTTCAAATGGAAAACAGCAGCTAAAAGAACTAATAGAAAGAGCTCCAATGTCCAAATAGAAGGGTAATGATATAATTCTTCAATGAATGAATTTATAGTATGAAACCAAAATCTTCCATTTATGTTATTCTCATGGATGTAAAAGCATTAACCAGTGTTTGATAGATTCAGGCACAACCACTGTGTTCATGTTCTGCCTAAGATCTGAAGCTTCTATTGATATCACACAGGCTGCATATCTGGGCATGTTTATCTGAACTAGAATTAACTTCAAAAGTAAAGGATGATTGACTAAATAGCACTGAGGCATAATAACTTGAAGTACACTTGTCATATTCAATGCAAATTCTGAAAACAACAAATAGATACTTGTCAAAACTTGTCATTTCTATGCTATTGCATGATGATAAAATGCACAGTGTTTTAGGTGCCTCTTGTCAACAGGATGTAATTAACTGTGGCTACAGTTAGGTAGTGTTTTTGCTGAGAAGATCAACAGCTCTGATTCTCTCTGCAGGGAGTGTGTTTGTTTAGAAAGGTTCTTAGCTTTTCTGAAACTCTGTCATCTGGTTCTCTCCAGGGGTTTCAAAGCAATCATCCCCCTACTCCAAGGACCTAGCAACAAAACTAAATCATGACATACCAAAATTAACACTTGCACAAGCTCATTGAAACATACTTGGGGTTTTCATCTTGTAAAAAAATCTTCTGTTTAAAGTAGTTTAATCCCAAGCTTTCTTTACGCATTACCACTCTCTAGTTCATGCTGCATAAAAATTAAATGTCTTTGTGCAAGATTATTTGATGCTTAGGTGAAATCCAACTAGAGAGGAAAAGCTGTTTTTTTTCTTTGATCTGTCAGTACTGATAATATGCATAGTGAATAATAAAATTCTCACATGCTACAACTTAGTATATTTTATAATTATTAAGAAATCTGACAACTAAAGGGGAACCCAGATTTGAGGCTTAGCAGGTTTGCAATTATAAAATAAAGCTTAGTGAGTGTAATGATGCTTTAGACACTACATCTCAGTCTATGTTTTTTAAGGACTGATATTTTATTCTGAAACCCAAGGGAACACATTTTACCACATTTAATACATCCCATGTTTTCAAGAGCCCAAAAGTCAGCCTCAAAATGAAATTAGTGTGTGCTGTAGCTCCACTGTTTAACTCATATAAAAGACCCTTTTCAGGTTTTGCTTCAGTGAATGAGAAATTCCCTTGGGAGAAGTGTAAAGGAGTTCAGTATTTAGAAAGGCTAACTTTAAATACACAAGGTTTGGTTCCCTGTGCTACCATGGCAGTTGTGAGCAACGTAGATTTCTGTAGAAGGTAATTTAGAACATCAATTTGATGTAGGATAGTCTGAACAGCCTTGTCCAAATGTAGTATCTGTATTATTTCTGAAGCAGAACTTTTTAAAGCTCCATGAAGCCATGATGATTACATCCTTAACTTCCCTCAATCATTTTGCTGTATCAACTTGAGAAAAAAACTGCCAGGGCAACACCCAGTGTTTTATATAATTAATATTATTTTTATATTCTTATTAATGAACAAAACATTTGTAAAATCCAATTAGATCTTATATTCTCCACTGATTTTTTTTCAAAAAGCACACAAATGTATTCTATGAAAGTATTCTAAACTTTTACTTTAAATCACTGCTTTTCAAATATTTGTATTTTTCTATTGTTACCATTATTTAGCACTACAATTCAAACTCCTTTTTTCAATACTTAAAGAACAATCACCTTGGTTACTTCCCTAAGAGACTTGGTAAATGTCACAATCCTTCCTTCTCAGCATCTTCTCTTCAAGAATCTTCAAAAGAACAGACTTTCATTTAACCATAGGAGTCAAAAGCACATATTATAGGCTTTTGGAGAACTATGTTAGATTCTTGTAAGATTATAATAACTTTCCAGCGGAAATGTTATTTATTAATAGAGAATGTAGTCAACTGCAATTTACAAGTCACTATCAGTCCCAGCAACTTGCTCTCAAGCGAATGTGCTGTTCACCAAAAGCTGTAGAGGATAGCTACATGTGTCTCCAGTTATATAATTTAATTTTACTCTATATGAATGCTAAGGAGCTAACAGTGAGTCTGATTAGTTTCCAGCATTTTACTATTGATACTTACTTTTTCTGAAGGAGTTGAATTTTTTTCTTTACAAGTGTTTTAATGCCATATACTTTCTTAGAGTGCTACATTCATATTAAAAAAAACAGGGAAAAAATTGTATTCAATACTTTTTGAGTTTTGATGAAAATGATTAAAATAGTTTTTTTGCTTTTACATTTATTTGTTTTCCTAATTCAGCATGATAGTGATAACAAAATGGCAGAACTAAATTATGCCAGCTTTCTATCAGCATCCCAGTCATCAGTGTTTAATAACTCAAAATTCTTACTTCTTCTGGCACATCATATTAACCTAACTATTTTCTCTGTAAAAATAATGAAAAAAGAAACAAAAGGGAATTGTAGGACATTGGTATTTAATAAGAGAAGGTCAAACTAGATGCCCTCAATAAGTGAATGTTGCTCACAATATATTTTTTAAGGCCATGAATTTATGTTTGAAAAATATTGCTTTGATCATCCTCATGCTTTAAACATCAACCTCCCATGTGTGAACTTGAGTGGCTATTTTAATGCTTTGAAAGACTGCTTCTGTGGATTGGCTTGATTTTTTTGGTTAAGTATCTTAAAAAATACTGCTTGTTTTTTTTCAGAATGACTCACTGAAGCAATACACTACCACAGCAGAAATTTATTGGCAAAACTATGTTGCTTTAGGAAGTTATACACTTACTAAATGTATCTACAGCATTTGTCTTGATCCATATCTAATTTGTTTTCATGTTCTGTATGCACAGATACAGAGTCATTTCACATATCAATTTCCTTATTTACACAACCTATGTTTCTTTTTCTGTAGATTCCAGTCTGGAGAATTTTTTAAAAATAGGTTTAGCTGTAGTGCTGATGAGGCAACAATTACAAAATGTGAAAGGAAGAAATTTCGGCATTTTCCTTTCCGTGGCTGAGAGAATATTCTTCAGTGAGTGCTTTTGATAAAAAGGAGATCATACCAACCCAGAAATCTCTCATTAGATGTAAGGTTTCTCTCTGTAGTGTTTGTGTATGCAGTACTTAGTATAAAATGAATTGAAAAAAAAAAATAAACCAAAAGTCTAGTGGTGACAGTTTCAGAATTGTTCTTCTTTCCTTGAAAATATATTAAAAAAATCAACTGGAATTCTATTATGATGAATAATAAAACATTTTTAAGAATTTTTCAGATATTCACACCTTCTTCTAACTTCTTAATATAATTTTATAAACTACACCATCACTTATACTTTATAGGCCAACAGAAAAATTACACTGTAAATTTAATTGCACTGTAGTTACAAATAGTTATAAATGGTTCTCAGAACATTTTGTGGACTATTGCTTAGAGTGAAAGAGCTGATTTTTTCTCAAATATATTGATCTATCTCCAGAAATCAATGTCAACATCACACAGTAACAGTGTAAAAACCTCTTAATATATTTTTTCAGTAGAAGAACTGAACAGATGCAAACATGACAGAATTCCCTTAGAATTTAATTTTTGCTACCATATTTGCAGATAAAATGTTAATAATTGTTGGTTCTTTTTTTCTTGATTGCTTGGGGTTTTTTTGTGAAATATTCATTCCCCAGTTTTATGCTGAAGTAAGTTCAAAGCTGTCATGAGAACATAGTGAAGAAATGAAAATAATGTTCTCTTCTCAAGCTTGATAGACAGAAACAGATCCTGTGAGCTGAGTACTATAGTGCAGTTCAGACGTAATCCCTGCTTTTTAAATTTTCCATCAGTAACGCTTTGTGACATTTTTCAAACAGAAGTAGTCCTGCCACAACCATGCTCATTTCCTGTCAAGCACCTGCAGATCACAAATGAACACAAAAGACAGCAATCCACCCAGAGGAGTTTTTCACCTTGAAATAGACTTTCCCTAGTGTCATATTACTGAAAGATCACAATTTCCTTTGTTTGCTGTGAACTGAATGAAAGTCACTGATCACAGAAACAACCAGACTTATGCCTGTGAACAAAGCTAACTGACACAATTTGGGCTATGTGTGGGTATTTTACTTTATTTTTTTGCCTTTTTTTTTTTTTTTCCAGAAATTAGGTCATTTCACTTGCTGGAACAGGGGGCACCGGTTGTGCTACTTTTTGTTCTAGGCATGGCAGAGAAAAACTAACTCTATGTCTGTAGCCCTGGGTTGCAGATTAGCACTTTCATGGATTTTACAGTAGGACTCCTAATGCAATCGCTCTTGAATTCATTTCAGTTGGAGTCAGTCAGAGTAGCGACTGTCTAAATTATTTAAGCTAGCCCATTTCTTTTTGACTGAAATAGATTAGAGGACAATTGCATACGGACCTCATATAATATTTGAGGGCATGAGCAGTAACTTTTTCATTTAGAAAAGCCAGAAGCAGAGGAGAACTTGGGTACACACAGGCTCAGACTGTGACAAAAACTAACAAGGCAGTGTGTTCTTCTTCTCCATAGTCATCCATTCTTTTTCAGGATGGAGGTTTAACAGGAAAGGAAAAGGAAAGGAAGAACTCTACTGTTATGAAATAAAAATTTGCCTGGATATATAAAATGGAATGAACATTTGATGTTTGTTTAATTTTCCAGTGCATGTGTCACAGCCTGGCAAATATTAATGTGTTTCCACTTACTAAACTAACCACTTTCAGGTTTATCATGATCTATGTGTCTGTCACATGAAAACTGAGTGCTCAACTCTAGAATAGAAACATCCAAGAAAGTAAAAAAAGGCAGGCCCCAGGGATCAGCAAACCTGCTCTAGGTAAGACAACCATCAAAAGAATAACAAACCCACCCCACCAACAAGCCAAAACAACACCAAGAATGCTAAATAGTGCTAAAGGGTGATTTTGTAGTTATGACTGAAACATATGCCAGTGTACATATTCTGCAGAATTTGATCTTTCTGCAGAAGAGAGCAGGGCTACTCACAAAATTGCTTCTGAATTAACTTGGATAAAGTCACCCAGACTAGCTAAATTATTTAAGCTATATAATTTCAGTTTTGTCCATTAGCTCATTCATATTACACCATACTTTAAAAATAAAAAATTGCCGTGCCTCAGTTGTCAGTTGCAGTAATGAAACCAATCTTGCTTCCATGGTGTTCTACATATTATAGCTGTGTATAATAATAGTATGGCTCTGTTTTGTGTATCTATTCACAGCAGCAGAGCTTGTATTACTCTGTGTGGTCCGTGGTCTTCTGTGTGGTTTGTTTGTTTGGTTGGGTTTTATTTTATTTTTTAAATATTCAAATAGTAACATTTTAAATAGTACTTATGTAAAATAGGTGTGGCTTTTTGTTAATCTATATTATACTTCCATATATTCATGTAGGTAATTTTCTTATTGTCTTGACTTTATGGAACCATTTTCTGACTGACTGAACATCATTTAACACTCTCTTCTTTCCTTATCATTGCTGTAAGACCCTGTAATATATTAGATCAATTATTTTCTTTTTTTCCCTTTAAATAAATTATAGTCTTTAATAAAATTAACACAAATATACCTAATTCTTTCTACAGTGCAATTAGATGGAAAATTCTACTTAAGGTACTAAATATAGAAAACAATGAAAATTAAAACAAAATTTCAGTGAGAATGAAAATATCTGAGTTTTCTACTTATTTATTATCTGAAAAAAATTTAATTCTAATATTCTTCAGGTACTTTTTCCTGTGATCATTGAATAGACTTTCTTATTCTTCTGGGCATTACAAATAGGATCCCTATTGATCCCCTGGACAATATCTTTTTGCTTTGCATATGCGTCACTGTGCTTGCAAATTTCATTTGTATGACCTTGGTGTCTTTTTAAGTAATGTTCCAGTTCATTTCTTTCAGATTACACAATGTCATTTCTCTTTTCCTATACTTTTGCATTGCTCTTTAAAACAAAAGGTGACAACACATCATTTTTTCATGCTCTTTAATAATTTCTCAGAAGTACATAATTTTATCTGACCATGTATTGACTTCCTATGTGTTTGTGTATACATATGGTTTTGTTTTTCTTTTTCTTTTCTCTTCCATGGAAAATGTTGTAAAATATGTCTCTTAGTTGTTATTGATATTGTTAGTTGCAATCTTAGGGAAAGTCCAGAATGTTTTTTCTGGAGAACCCCTAAAAGCAAATAAAAAGATGATGTCATCAAGGACATATATAAATATTGTCAAAAAGACCAAGAATTATCTACTACAGTATGAAAAGACATGTTGTGATAGAGGTTTCTTTTTTCTTTTTTTTCTTCTTAGGATACCTGTAGTTTTGCTCATTTCTGTGTTCCCCTTTCTTAAATGCCTGTCATTGTCTTAGGTATAATTTAATTCACAGGGAATCTCAAAATGATTGCAACTGTCACTCACTGTCACCTCTACGGGAGTAGTGTTGTAGCCTAAATGCTTTACAAATGTAAGGAAGGAAATTTCTTGTACCTTATATTACCTGGGGAAAAAAAAAAAAAAAAGAAAGAAAGAAAGAAACAAATAAACAAACCAACCAGGATGACTTTAAAGAAGCCTTCCTTCTTGTCTTTTATAGGTATACTCAGTAGTTTGCAATCTGGTTGTCTTCATTTCTCTACAGTTCTTTGAAACACTATCCTGCCACTTAAGATGACATTTGTCTTACTATCCTACAAAAGGTAGCTGACCATGGCCAAAAGCTGAATACCAACACAGACCCTCACCCAGCTCACTTCTCTCTCCTGTGGGGTGGGTGATTGTAGAAAGCAGAGAAGTCTTATGGATTGAGACAAAAGTAGTTAAATAAGTGAGGCTAAAATTGTGCACAGAAGCAAAGCAGAATACACCACTTCCTATCAGCAGAGAGGTGCTTAGCCAATTCTGGACAGCAGGACCTCAGCGCATGAAATGGTTGCTTGGGAAGACAAACACCGTAACTACAAGTGTCTCTTCTTTCTCCTCTTTCGTTTTATTGTTAAAGAAGATGTTATATAGTATGGAGTATCCCTTAGGTCAGTTGGGGTGAGCTGTCCTGGCTGAGTCTGCTACTAACTTCTTGTGCACCCTCAGCACAGATGCTTGCTGGGGAGAAGGGTGGAGGCAAAGCCGTGATGCTGTAAAAGCAGAGTTCAGTAGAAGCCAAAATACTGGTGCCTTGTTTTAGCCACGATCTAAAACACAGGACACTGCTATGAAGACAATTAGCTCCATTCCAGTCAGATCCATTAATATTTGTAAATATATTACTGGAGTTTTAATGAAGATGGGAAAGATAATGTTGCAGACTACAATCATATTTAAGTCGTCGTCTGAGGTTGCCTTCCAAATTAAAAGAAAACACAAGTGAAACTCCATAAGTAATAAGAAACTTCACCACTGGACACATTCTATTTTCTTTTGTATTTAAATATGATATATAACTTGATGGTTAAGGTTTCCATTAAAAATAAGAAATACTTCTGTTCATTAAAATAGACAATGTGATATATTTCACATTGCTCTTAGGAATTACAGATTCCAAAAATAATAAAAAAGCAATTAGTAGAAAAATTACACTTAGAAATCAGGGAAAAGTCTACAATTATTGTGTTTTCAATGAGATACACTTATTATCTGTAGGTTTTTCAGTGTAGCTAATAAGCTCAGAAGTGCACTTATAGCCGAGCAACACAACAGTATGAAAACCTTTGTGTTTTGCTCTTATGCAAGTATCAAGGGAAGCTCTGCAAAATACAAAGAGCAATTATGAGTTTTTGGTGTGGCCCAGTTTAGCAAACTAATTTCCCAACATCCTAATTTAACTGCTCTGAAAAGGGCATGAAAAGAAATTCTAAATAATTTCTATTTAAATAGAATATCCCTCCACGGATCATCATATATAACTGGAATTGCAAAAGTTCTGCTTCTTCCTCTCTGGAATGCTTGACAAAGTAAAAAAATGGATAAAGTAAATCAGAAACAAAAAAAGAAATAAGATTAATTGTCATCAAGGGATAATTTATGGCACATGATTTTGTGTTAACATTGTCTTCTAGCTCAAACAGATTTTTCCCTCTGTGATATTTATTCCAAACACCTTTATTAATACTGAGCAGTCATATTCTATTGGAGTTTTCATTTTTCTGGGCTGACAAGTCAAAGTTTTAACATATCCTCTCACACAGAAGGCTGTCAATGCTCTTGACCATATTAGCAACCGTCCTCTGCATTTTTTCAAATCTGCATTAATCTTCCTATCAGAAACACTCAAAACTGCATGCAGTTTTCCAGATGAGGTCTTACTAAGTCCTTATGCAATAATAGTTTTTAACCATCTCTACTGAACATATTTTATGGCTTGGATATTTGATAGACGTTTGTCTCTTTTCTGAAATCACACCAAACTGTCATCTTTTAATCAGCCGTAGTAGACACAGGACTTCCCTTTGGCTCATTATCTCGGTGAAGATGAACTGAGTTAATCTTTTGAGTTTTAAAGGGCAAAGAAAAATTTAGGAAAAATAATTAACTTGATATAAAGTCTTCATAAGTATGGAATCCAACAATCCTATCACCTCACAAGCTTGCTTTTTTTTTTTTTCCCTATAGAATCACAGCCCATATGGGCTATGAATCTATATACACATGATTTAAGAAATACTTACAAAAGGACGTTTAATGAGTCAGTTTTTCTCAAAGAATAAACAGTGGGATGTAAGGATTTTTTTTTTTTTAAATCGTACATACATATTTCATATTATAACCTCATTATCATATATAAATATTAACTGTATGCTATGCATTCTCTATATACATGTCTATGTATATATCTATTTTTACTCGTGCATCTTTAGTTCTAACCATTCATTTTACATTAAAAATACATTTTTTTTCTGTACACAAACAAAAATAAATCCCTTTTACATAACTTCCTCTAGACTGAGAAAGAGGATTGCAGAATTGTAGGAAATGTAGTAACATTCACGAGCTCAAAATGCGGGAGGCTAAAGGTAAGATTTCTACAAACTTGAAGCTTAGTAGTAGGAAAGAACACAAGAAACTTTCCTGCCTTTGATTCACCTTCTTAATTACAAGGGAGAGGCATTTATAAAACACAGGTAGTGTACTTATCAGTCCAACAGCAGAAAAGTATGCAGTAATTTTATTTTTTCACTCATTTAGGTTTAATTTCAATCTTTTATAGTTATTGGCTTAAACGCAAAAACCTGGTATTTAATTTTATAGCATAGTAATGAGCCATTAGGTTTAACCACATAATTTACTATCTTGTTTTTCAATATTAAACCAAATAACAAACGTTGAAAAGTGGATTCTTTTTAATCTGTAAACTAGTCCTTCCTGACTGTGGCAATGGATCAATTTCCAGTATCGTTAAGACCTTGATGACCATTTGCAGGGTAAGCATTATCTTCTGTACTTAGTGAAAAGAATTGTCACAGGAGTTGGAGGAATTCCAAAACAGAAAGTTGAAATGGATATAACTTGGTTTTGTGGCTTTATCCAGATCAGAGAGGTAATCTACATTCCTGCTGTAGCTGTGCTATAAGTAGGCCACAAAGCCAGCTGAGATTGTGTTATTTCTGCCTCATCAGTTAGCACCTTTGAATGAAAAGGCAGATATGATTTATGGTGGAACAGAGGCTGATAGAGCCCAGATGGAAATGCTCATACTATGGTAACTGAAATTCAAAAAAAATGGGTTAGTGTTGAAATGCAAAATGTAATGTAGGTCATATAAATGAAGATAAGTAATTAATTCTCATAAAGCTGACAGACAAGAGTTCTAAAATAAGTGTTTGTATCTTCTCTGATTAGCAATGCCAGTAATATATTTTCACTATAAGGGTAATCTCTCTTCTTCCTCTGTTTTGCAGACTAAGCTTAACTGCAAACAAAGTCTATTGCTTCCTGAAGGTGGTTTGATGACCTATGATAAACAAATTATCAGTCTATCCAAGGTGAGGGTGGACAGGTGTCTGAACACATAACCTTCACAGTTGGTATTTATTGTCAAGTTTGTTGTCAAGATCAGCAAACAAAGCATTTTTATCATTCTAATATTTACTACACAACATTTCTACAAAAATTATAGCATTTTGATATAATGTTTGGGAAAATACTTTAAAAAAATCCTGCTGCTTTTTCCTAAACAGTAAAAATTAATTATGTTGATTGTGTGTGTGGATTTATGTGACTTTCTGTAAGAAATTGTGGTTTGGTTATTTTGTTTTGTTTTGTTGTGGGTTTTTGTTGTTGCTGTTGTTGTTGCTGTTCTTTCTTGTTTTGGTTTGGTTAGGGTTTGTTGTTGTTGCTGTTATTCAGTTTCTTGTAAGAAGCAAAATTAAGCTACTGAAGGAGCAAAATTTCTCATGTACTCCCATCCAGAACTAGAGATAAATTTTATGCACTGGATATATTTGCAATGCATTTTTAGATGAAGTCTGAGTACAGTTTGGTCCCCAATCTACTATTTACCCCATTACAGTCTTGCATGTATGCTCTAGCACCTTCTGCTTTGATTGACCGCCCTCTTGTGAATGTCCTGAGTAAACAGAAGTTGTGGTATATTGACCTCAGTCTCCCTGGTGACATTGTATAAAGCTTCTATCCTCCATTCTGTTATAATACAAAAAAAGAATTGGATACAGAAGCAAATACTGACATTACTGGTTCATTGACTGTTCCAAACCAAGTCTCTGGCCATGGTACAGATAGAGGAACTTAAAGCAAGCAGAAATTATGAGAGTGTATCTCCTAAAAGGCTCCAAAAGGTAAAAAAATGTGATGGAAGCCATTTTAGTACCAGTTATCCTGGGATGACACACACTATTTTAATCCTGAATACACCATAACCCCGTTTCAATGGATGATGAGATGGAGAGCACTTATGCTAAAGAAACTCTCTTGCTTGGTGGTTTTGGATCTATCTTGGAAGACTAGATAGTCTTGTGAATTTTTATTTTTTTCTATCTAAAGAAAATTCAGCTTTTTTCCTTGAAAATGTATGCTGCATGGCAGAGGAAAAAAGAATAGAAAAATCACTATTTCTACTCTTGATTTATTTTTTATTTTTACCCAATAAAGGGTTGTAAAAGCATATTGAGGAAAAGTTGCAGCCTTGAACAACTGAAGAACATTATAGTAAAAATATTACTGTCTGAATAATAAAAAAATGTGGTTGGAATGGAAGGGAGATTTGGTTCAGAAACTTATAATTCTGTTTCATAAACCATACACTACATTGAATTTATTCTTTTTCTTGTAACACGTAAGAAATCTGCATGGTTACAATTTCAGAAATCTCATTGCAGGTTTAAAAATTTTAAACGTGTATGCCAAAATCTCCTGTAGATGCTGGGTGAAGACACCGTTCACTCTTTTTGATCTCCTCCAGTATACAAAGCTGTCATCATATAGTTTGCTTAGCATTATCATATCAGTAGCTTGCCTCTCTTAATTTTTGCTTCTTCCTTATCTACTGATATATAATCCATTTGTGCTCTATTTTTATAACCTCTATCAGTTTTTCATAGTACCAATACTTTCTTACAAATGCTTTGTTTTTCTTTTTAATTTCATCATAAGATATGCTACTTTTAAAGGGGTTTATCTAATTTTATTTATTTCTCTGCACTTTTCTGAAACTTGCATCTTTCTTGAACAGTTTCCCTAATTTCTTCTTTACTGTTCCTCTGTTCCCTTCAGTAAGTTTTTTCAACTAATCATCTCTTCATGAGCCTTTTTGCTATCTCATGCATGCTCATTATTTTTCTTAAGTTCTTATATTTATCCCTATCCTTCTAATTTCCTAGTTAGAGGAAGGTATGATGAGGATATTCCCATATGGACAAGTTAATTATTAAAATTTTAAAAAAAGGAAAGTGAGATTGTTTTTTTCTATCTTCAACATTTATAAATCCCATCTTGCAGAATTTATCATACAGTGAAGGCACCTTTCTTTAAAAAATTAAAAATAAGTGATGCCTCATATAATGTAGAAGTGCAGTCCAGATTTTTGTTTATCAGGCAATACTTGTGTACAAAATTCTTTTGTTCTCTCTTGGACCAGTAATATAGCTAAAATGTACAGATTTACCATCAATTTTATTTGTTACATTTATAATATAATATAGCTAAAATGTACAGATTGCCATCAATTGTATTTGTCACACTTATACTGTATATTAATTACACTCAAATGTTCAAAGTATAATCTACTATTTTTGATACTTAGTATAAAGACATAAACTGTACACTAGAAGCCACAGTGCTAGTTTATCGAATGCTAACAATCTAGATTATTTCTTTGAAATCTGTATAAGAGATTGTATATATTATTTTTAAAATTTCTTATTAATTTTTCTCATTCATAATAATCAAACTGCAGCAAAATTATGTATGTTAGAGGAGTTCTTTAAGTTTTTGTTCATATTTTTGAAACATTTTAAAAAAATCAGATTTATTCTATTTTTTAAATGAAGATCCACTAAAAAAATTTAAGAAGTTCCTCTTAAAATGTTGCTTTTAGTATTCTCTCTGAAAAACTGTTATACTGAAAAATACATTACTGAAATCAGTGAAAGATTACCTGTTTCTGGAATATATTCAGAATCTCCTTATGGCAACCTCCAATTAGAAATTAGCAGTCAAGTTGTCAGAATCACCAGTGCTATGAAAACTAGCTGATAACATTGGTAACGTTTTGCTTCCTCATTGATAATAGTTTCAGGACTGCTATTTCCTGGTTGTTTTTTTTTTTTTTTTTTAAGCAAAGAGAATAGTGAAGGACATAAGAGTTAGAACTTGTAAAGCACAGCAGCAGTGAACATGCAGAGTGTCTCTTCTAATCTATGAAGGGATGACATGCTGTGCTTACTTTGAAGAACTGTAAAAATGGGAATTGCAAATAGGAAATAGAAGAGAGAAATGGGAAACACATACTTCAACAACTACTTACCTTAGACTGTCATTTCTTTATAGAGGAAACCAGCAGTAGGTCAAGATTTAATCTGAAAGTTTACAGTGAGGTTTCATAAAATGGACCTCTTTCTCCTCAAAGTAAATCTCAGTATGTTTCTCACTTTATTTCTGTGAAATCTTTGAGGTAACAGGCAGATCAGATGGGGTACCTAGAAGGATTTGATTCTCTCAGAATAAATCTCATGAAGCTTTACCATGCTCCTGATTGTCTACCTTTGAGCTGTGATATTTACTTCTAAATCTTGCCATCATCAAGGCTCCAGAAACTTTTCCTCACCCCCTTAAACTAAAAGTTTCTCAGGTACTTTCAAAATAAAGAGTTAAGTAAAGCAGGAACTGATGTAGCTTGTGTAATGCCAAACTCGATTTCAAAGCAAAATCTGACAAAATGTAAGAACTCAAGTAGGAGTGATGTATGACACATAACCATAAGGGACAGACAGATGACACACTTTTGCAGTAGAAGGATTATCATCATAGCATCAATTGAATTAAGATAGCCCATGTATTTAGAAGCCCTACTCATCCCTGACCCCACTCTCAGACCTGCCACAGTGTACATGGAGAAATAAATGTAAAAATTAACATCCCCTTATATCAGTTTGCCTTTCATAGGTTTCTGTATGTTTTGACTTTGAATAATATGTTGATGAAACTGTATTTTTTATAAACAAGCTTTTTCATGCCAGTGATTTTCTTTTACTACTTTTTGTGTGTGTGTGGTTTTCTATGTTCACAATTAAAGTATTTAGTAAGCCTGAAATCAGACACCCTTGGTGAATATGACCAAGCATGCAATTGCAATCACATAGACCTTTGTGTCATTTAACTTTATTTGTATGTCAGGGTCAATATTACAAAAAATCTCTTTGCTACTACAATGCATCATGCATTTTTAGACAATAGTCTTTGCACTTTTAATCCTGGGAACATAAAACACAGAGTTACAGCACTTGCAACTCTCTGAAAATTTTTTTTATATAAAATGCAGTTATAATTTATTCTCTTAAAAAAAGGTTAGATGCATTCTTCACGAATCCCTCCTAAAAAGACTTCTTTTTTTCAGACAACGATCCAGATCACTCACTTTCCTCCACTTACTGATCTGTATTTGTGCAAGCTCCCAAATATTCCATCAAACATAGACAGTCAGATGTAATAAGATATCCTGAATAGATAGACTTGCTTTTCACATTATATCCCAACATCAGACAGCACTGCCTAAACTATTTCAAGACTTAGTAACTCTGATCATAAATATTGTCAGCTACTTGCTGTTATGGCCCTATGGAAAATCTTTATGCAGTAGTCTTATAAACAACCCCCTTGCTCTGGGTTTTATGAAAGCTTGAGTTTTATGTTCTCATCTTAGGAGAAAATGGTCACAGAACTCTCACTTGCGGAGTGCCTCAGTAACTATGGTATTCATTCCAGGTGATGCCATACTCATATCTTTCTGTAATGGAGTCATAAAAGGAAGGATTATAGGTTATCTGCCTCCCTGTCTGAGCTTTGATATGCTCAGTTCGAAAATGTAGAGTAACTAAGTACTCATGATCCCATTCGTGTCAACTGTTTGTAGGAAAAAGTGAAGGCTATTGGCATGAACAAATCAATCTGCAATTCAGCTTAACTAGAGTGCTTTGCAGGCAGACCTTGTTAGTCTATATATGTGTACCACACCTCAGAAACTGGCTGCTTTGGATTTCTGAGAACTCTATTGTCTATGAAATCTATGTATATAATGGCTATGATCCATATCATCATATAGACGGATTGAGAAACTATTTTAACAATCATTTAGGATTTCTAAAATTATGTAAATTGAAAACTAGATTTGCTTGGTGTGCAGTCCACATATTCACTTAAACATATTTCATACCAAGTCAGAGTGGTTTGCTTCTCATAGGCATCATTTCACTCCTAAAGTAATAATCAATTTCACATATATTTAATATTTTTATCAGTATGCCCATATTCTCTCAATTACCTATTTAAATAAATGATACAAATAAAGGAGAATTTTTTTTTTGTTCAAAGACTAAAATTTCTTAGATTCCCTGGTTTCTCCTCCTTTCCACCTGAAACTGTCTATCTTTGAATGATTATCTTGGGGTTCTGTTCATAACAACTGAAAGAGTATAGTTGGATATCTGACATGTCAGCTCAAAAACGTGAGAAAGTCACCATTACTTTTTTAATGCAGTCCTCTAACTTAAATCTTCACTTTCTTAAATGTATTTTTACGTTACATAACAGTGAGTGTCAATGTTGCATTGTTTATCTACCTTATCCCAAGAATCAGATATGAGAGCAATTTTGAAGACAAATTTAAAATTTGTTTGGCTTGTGTATTACTTAATTATTTCTGTAGTCCCTAGGAATATTTGATAGTAAATTTAATCCTTTCCAAATACTTGTTTAGGATAGGTTTAGAATAGCCTAAGTCCAACAGAACTGAACCAGTCTTTTTCATACATACCTATGCCTTCATTAAAAAAATAAAAGTATATTTTTTAAATGTCTAAAGTGCATTAAATCACTTCCCCTAACCACAAAATTATTGAATCACTTTCCCCTATTTGACCCACTGCTGAACAAGCAGGACACAAACCCACTTTTTCTACCCTTACATTAATAAAAAACAGCACTTACAAATGTTTTGGCTCCAGAACTCAGTCAGTGTAGTTAGCATGTGCCTTAAGCAGAAGCACACTTGTGGTCAGATAATTTTGCTTCGTGATACAAATCAGATTTAGTTGTCTATGTTTGATTTTCTCATCTTAAATCTTGTTATAGTCAATGTAGGAAACAGACAATTTGAGGCATAGCTTATCAGACCTGATGAACCAGTTATTTACCTGAGGATGAGGTGACTTATACCCAAAATGTACAAAATATTAGAAAGATAGTTGAGATATCCATTTAAATTTCTTAAGAGGAATTGGGGCAAATATTTCCCACTCTTCATATAGTATATAACATAGTCACTGATCGACTCAAAAAGTGACATTTGGGTTTCTTGAAGCTCGGTTCTTGAAGCTACAGGAGTCTTCAGAATTTTCAAGTGGAACAATGTCATTTAAATTCAGAAATTAAAAAAACCCTGTTTTAAGTATTTAGTTATATTTTTATTAGGATGATGATTATTGTTATTTGAACAAAAGCCTTTAAATTCCAGATAACTTCTTTTTTGGGTATAACAGACTTTTATTGAGTAAAAGTCCTGAATTTCTACACCTATAGTTGTAACAATAGTAATAACTTTAAGTAGCTTTTCAGCATATCATGCACCTCAGTGGTACTAATTATTTAGGAAAGAAAATAAAAAAGGTAGAACTCCAGAGAGGAGTATTAACACATTCTACTTTAGAACAATTGTCTGCTCTGTTATTAGATATTGAATTATGAGTGTGTCATTGTGCCTGAACCTGCATCTTCACGGGTTTACTTAGGACAAAAAGAAGAATATTTTAATATTTCTAAATACTTTTAAATCTGAATGCTTATCTCAGTTCATGCAGAGAGCAAAATGGCAATTTTCAGTGGTTACTCAACATGTGGAGCACAGTGAGAATAGAAGATGGTCCTTTGTTTAATGCTATAACAGATAAAATATTGTACTTTACATTGAACTCCAGTGCATATATTTTCATAGATTTTGCAATTATTTTTCATAGATTAAGGATCATCAGGACCCTTCTATTTTCATATGCTATCACATTACCTTCAGCTGAGAAAATAGTGATAATATAGAAGGACTATTATCTTTATATTTTTTCAAACATACACATGATTTTCCAACTCCATGTCCTAGTAATACATTTTCACTCAACTTTATAAATTGCCATCAAATTCTATTAAATCACTGGCTATTGAAGAAATTTTACAAAACTGTTAAACTGATGGCTTTTGTTCAGTTATACACTTACCTTCATTTGTACATATGGCTTTATATATAGCTCAGAGATTAAAAAAGCCATGAAACCAAACAAACCCCAAACCCAGTAGGTAGGGGTGGTAGAGAAATAAAGGAAAAGTCACCACTAACAAATGTTCAAGTATTCAAATTTTGTTTGGCTTCAGGTTCTGAAGGGCAAAGATACCCTCTAGGGAGGCCCAACAGGCAGTCCCTGGTACAAATCCTGTCAAGTGCAAAGAAGAGCCACATGCCAAGAGGCCCCTTTACCCAAGGCCAGCCTGACAGGATGATAGGATTACTGGTACAGACTTGGGCATTGCATGGTCCTGCAAGACACAGGCAAACTCATATGCAAAAGTAGAAAACTAGAAAAAAGTCCAGAATATGTGCATGGGGACAATAAGGAAAAGACCTAAAGGGGATTCCAGAAAATATCACAGGAACCAGAAGAACTGGCCAATGGGCCCATGAGCTACAAATTTTATTTCAAGGGAGGAGTCACACAGAGAGAGAAGGTGGTTGTTGTTGGGATCTCCTTTACGTCATTGGAAGACATTTAATGATTTAAACAACAGCCACAGTAAAACTCAACCTAAAAGCAGCAAAAGACTTAGATTAAAATTATGTTGGTATAAGCATCATTGGAGCTCAAGCTCTTGAAAAATGCAATTATCTCTGCTCCTACAAGTTATGTTCAAAGAAAAAATATATAAATTGATCCAAGGTATTTACAAATTTCAATTAGGAGCCTCAAGCTTCACTGGATTCTCTGTCTGAATCTCTGTAATATCTACTAACATAATTTTCCATTTGGGATACAAGATAGACATCTTGTTAGTTTTTAGTATTACTAGATGACCTAGTATAAAACTTGACTGAAAAGCATTAGAGGTATCAGTTTAATTTTTCAAATACTGACCTTTTTTTTTTTTTAATTTCTTCAAGGTAATGTTTTTGTTTTGACTGAAATTTATGAAAAAAGTAGTTTGAAATATTAGATAAGCACAAAGGGTTTTAGCACAACACTATATTTATATTTTTTTTAATTACCTGTATCCCTGTTCTAGACTAACTCTATAAAAAGAATCCATAAATACTCTCATTGAAGTCTTTTTATACCAATTTTACAAAGGAATGTCGGTGTAGTTTGAGATTTCCTTTACAGTGATGTACCAATGGACAAAAATTGTTAATTATGTAGTTTGATAAACAAGAATGGTCTTCAGCATTTTTTAAAAAGTGCTGACATGGCATGTTTCTTTCTGCAATGTCAGGAAATAATGCTGCTGATCAGCATAAACTATTGCTAAGTCTCTGAAATTTGGTTTTGCATAAACTTTCTACAGAAAATTATAGGAGTAAGCTCCATGGATCTGCTCAAACACAGATCTGTTCAAAGATTTTTCATCTGCAAGAAACATATAAGAATTTATTACTGATTTCCCCCAAAAAATTCTTTCACATTTGTATTATCTAGATTTTCATTATTGTCTAGGTGCTATAACACAGCTTGATCACGAGGGCAGGTTGGCTTTGTGTTGTGCACTGTTTGTGGTGCTGAAGTTTTTGGGATGTGGCTATAAATACCACGACAGGAGGAGGAGATGATAAACTCTCTTTATCCTAAAAGCTTTTGTCCCCAGATTCAATATAATGAAGTTACAAGGAAAGAAAAACACAGAGAGTGAAATGAGCTTGAATGAGTTACCCACTGATTGAATCTGGAAAAAAATCTATCATTTTTAAACAAGGATGCACTCACATATAGTGAACTTTTTGCTCAGCTTTTTTTTTGAGTTTGCTGGTTGTATAGGCCAATATTAACAAGCAGAAATATTTGATTACCTAGTTTTACTTAGAAGCATAAAACGAATCTGTACATAAGAACAAAATTTATAGATAAGACAGTGGAATATGTTCTAAAAATATACGATTGGAAGGAATTCAGTGCAACATGCAGCTTTGTTCCTTAGTATCTTGAGAGAATACATATCAGATATGTCCTTATTTTCCTAAAGTTAAAGCCTCTGAGTTTTGTAGAACAATTTGTATGGACAGTAACCACACCAGCCTGTTGGGAATGTGAGATGTTCAGTGTCTGAAATGTGTCAGTACAGTTCTGGCTGTGAATGAAATCAATGTCTGTCTTTTTCCTTCTTTTAGCTTGCTCTAGCAAGGTGTTGATTAAACTATGATGAGAACTGCTGTTGCAATTAACACTAAATGAGATTTGTTAATTGCTTTCTTTTGAAGCAAACTAGGTCTTTTCTTCTGCTACCCTCTGTGCTCCTTGTGAATTGATATAGGGAGTAAGGGTAGCGAAAATTGACTGTGGAGGTAGTGACAATTCAAAATTCAGTCTAATTACTACAACTACAGATGGCATTAGAATTTAAGTAAATGAAAAGATGTAAAAAATGGCACTTAAACCAATGATTAGCCAAAACATAATTTGTGCATTATGTTTATTTTTTATTATTTAGATTTATTAAAACTCATTAGAATATTAGCATTAACAAACAATCAAGCAAACAAACAACAAAAAACAAACACACTAAAAAAAAAACCAAACACCCTCCCTCCCTCCCTCAAAAGAAAAAACAAACACCAAAAAACAAAAGACCAAACTCTGTGTTTGTTGTGGGCCCCTTCTCAAGCTTGTACAGGTTGCTCTGGAGCTCTTGATGACATTCCTCTCTTCTGTTGTGTCAACCGCACCACTCAGCTCTGTGTCATCTGCAAACTTGCTGAGGGGGCACTCGACCTTGCTATGTCATTGATAAAGATATTCAAGAGCACTAGTCCCAAGACAGAGCCCTGAGGGATATGGCTTTTCCTCAGTCTCCATCTGGACATGGAGTCATTGACCACAACTCTCTGGCTGTATAAAGCCAGTCAGTTCCTTATTGAACAGATAGCCCACTCTTCAAATCCACATCTCTCCATTTTTGAGATGCAGATGTGATGTGGAACTGTGTCAAAGGCCTTACAGAAATCTAGTGAAATGACATCAGTCAGTCACATCTTGACAACCATTGCAGTCACTCCATCATAGAAGGCAACCAGATTGGTCAGGAACAATTTGGCTTGGCAAAGCTGAGCTGGCTGCCTCGGATCACCTCCTTGTCTTTTATGTACTTTAGCATGTCTTCTAGGAGGATCAACTCCATGATCTTCCAAGACACAGAGGTGAGGCTTACCAGTCTATAGTTCCCCAGGTGTTCCCAAAGAGGGAAGACTAAGGCAACGCTGGAGCTGAACTTGGTGAGGGATGCAAACGATGTCAATGGCTTCTGCAGGTATATCAGCCAGAAGAGGAAGGTCGAAGAAAGCATATCCCCTTGATGCAGTTGCCAAGCTACTCTATATTTGAAAAGTCATGGCATTCAGGTGAAGTCCCCAGTAACTGGAAAAAGTTTAATATTATACCATTTATAAAAGGGTAGAAAGGAAAACCATGGGGACTAACTGTCAGACTCACATCTGTGTCTGGAAAGATCAAGGAACAGATTCTCCTAGAAGCTGTGCTAAGGAAAATGAGGTGATTTGAGGGAGGTGATTTGAGACAGCAAACATGCTTTCACCAAGGACAAGTCCTGTCTGACAAATCTGATGTACTTCTAAAATGGAGTGACTATATAAGATGACAAGAGAAGGGCTACAGATGTCAAATATCTGGAATTCTGTAAGGCCTTTGGCACAGTCCCCTCCCACCATCCTTCTCTCATAATTGGAGAAAAAAGGATTTCATGGGTGGACTTTTTGTTGGATGAGGAACTGGTTGGATGATCACATCCAGAGGGTACTTGCCAATGGCTCAGTGTCCTGATGGACATCAGTGACAAGTGGTGTCCCTCAGAAGTCCATACTGGGACCAGTGTTATTAATATTTATATCTTTATATTTATATATTCATAAATAACACAGACATTCTCTGATTCTATAATTACTAAGGTGCTTATATAATATAGTGGAGTTTTGTATTCAGATTGCATTTGCACATTTTACTCTTTTCTCATTACTTTTTTCTGTGTTTAATCTTAGGCACAGTAATCAAGTATATTCCATTCATGAAGCAACCAGTCAATTGGATTGTATTCACTTGGTCTCGAAATAACATGGCGTTCAACAAGAGAGAAATTTTTAATTTGTAATAATTTGTAATTTGTAATAAAGAGGATTGGACAAGATAACTCTTCAGGGGTCCCTTCCAGCTTCATCTGTTCTTGGAATCACGGGATGATAGTTCCATACCTTCAACTACAGCTAAGGGATAAAAATATCCTCAAAGCTGTATTGAAAAAACAGTATTGGTAACAAAACTCTAGGAACTTAATGCACTATATTTTGAACTCCTTCATGCATTGCTAGGGTCTTTATATTTTGAACACATTTAAATCTAAGAATTTCAGATAAAATGATAAAATGACTTATGAAGATATTTCAGATAAATGACTCATGAAAATATTGTCATCCCAGTTAATAGAACCCAGACTTTTTAAAATAAAGGATCTGATTCCCTAGAATGAGCTCAAGTATTGGATAGAGGCCAATCTGGGGTCTTGAATTTTACTCCAATAGTGAGAAATAAACAGTCCTACAGGAAAAAACAACAGAATCGGATTAATATAATCCAATGCTGCATAGGACACAAAGTATCTGAAAGTATCTAAATAAGTAATTACTGTTACAGGGAAGTAGTAGTTAAGTGGCTAGTGTCCTTTCAGAAATTTCAGCCTCATTTTCTTATAACTTTCTTGATAATTAATGCCTTAACTATTAAGGGGCTTGGATATTTTTCAACTTTAATTATACTTCACTCCTATGATACTACTAGAAATGACTTTTAGGAGACTTTTTATTTTGGAAAGTTTGCACAGAAAATTTTCTTGATCTCAGAGTTTCAGAGTTCTTACATAAAATGACTTATTCTTAGTTTTTCCTTAACAACAGACAATCTAATAATAGAGAGAGGTAGAAATGATGACATGGGAGATTTGAAAGATATCTAATATTAGTACTATAGTTATTAGGATGCTCCTCTTATCAAATTCAATAGATTTTTTCCTTATAATTCTCATATGGGAAAGCAGTCTTCACAATTTTTCTTTCCTTCTTTCTGAGTCTGCATCTCATGAGGTTTCTTTGTTTCTGTTAAACTGAAAATCAGTGCAGTAACAGACGTATAAGTATTATATATAAGTATTATAAGGAGGATTCCATTATTGTGCAGTATTCTATCATACATGTACCTGTTTTTTAATTTTCCCAGTCTTAATCTTTTACTTCCATCATTGTACTGCTTTTGAGATTCCTATGCTGTGATCTGTACATACTTTTCTCTCTCTGTGCTCACAATTCTATACCTCTGACAAACTCAGTGTAAAAGGTCTCTGCACAGCTTTTTTTTGTGAAGATCCAGATGACATTGATACATTTTCGAAAACAGAATATATATAGAATCTTTATAGATATATAATTATTAGAGATATATAGGCAAAATTATAGGAGGGAGGAATAGCAGTGTTTTTATATAAGAATCTGGAGACCAAAGTTAAGATTTTTACTTTGAGCTGTGTAAAATCATGGGATGTAGCTACCATACTTCTGAATATGCAATAATAATTTGAGGGATTCAGAAATAATAGGCAGTTTTGTGGTTCAATTAATCATTAAGGACGTCAGTTTATCCTAATAAGACAAATTTTCTGCTAATGTAAAGTAAATATAAAGTGGCCCCTTAAGATGTGGAAGACGATTGTTGGTGAGATGAATCTCATGCAACATATTTCCACTATTTCCACTAAATATATTTGGAGGACTAATATGGGAAAATACAAGCATGGGGTACAGAATATTTGATCAGTATTTGTTTTTGATCAAGGAAACAAAAGAAAATAAATTTTTTGAAAACAATTATTAGATAGTATGATTGAAGTTGCTTAAAAAGAAGAAATGTGAGAAATTAATAAATTGAAATTTGCCATAGATTGAACCTAGGCTCTCATTCTTAAACAGATATAACTGAAATCACACAGATTTAGTTAGCATATGTTGGTACATGTTCCTGATTTCCTTCTTAAAACTTAAAATTTATATGAAAGAAAAAAAGCTTATAATTTTTACTTATACTTTTCATATGTTTTATTACAAACCTAAAAAGAAGAAAAGAAAATCAAATAACAGCATAGAAATTACTATAGATAACTGGAAAATTTAGTCCTGTTATTACTGAACTACATTCAGTTCATACTGAAAGAGAAGTCAACTGTAATTTCTCAAATAAAGAATAGGGTCAAAACCTGTTAAAATATCAAACTAGGTATTCTGTAAGCAAAGTGTTCTACTGTTAAAATATCTAAAATATATAGTAAAGGTCAGCCAAAGAATAATTTGTTATGAAATGAGGTAACTTTGAGTATGTTTCTCTAATCTAGGGATGGTTAAGAGAACTGACTTTTTAAAATTGGCTTTTAGATAGAATAATTTTTTATTGTTTTTTTTTTTTTTCAGATAGAATAAAAATATTAAAAGCAAAGATTTCTCAGCTTAACAATGATTTTGAGGACCAAGGTTTAGCTGCAAAACCTGCTTATAACTAATGTTTTACAGTTTCCTAGGAAAAAAGACAAAAAAACCCCAAACAAACAAACAAAACAAACAAACAAACAATTTGTCATAGGTCTTCAAGTTCTGCCCCGGGCTGAAGCACTACCTGTTCCTTGGGCATAACAGTCTTGCTCCTACCTTCCCTCCTCGACTCAGACTGTGTGGTCCAGACCAAGAAACCTTTATCTCTTATATCGCACCTTGAACAATGTGATATGACTGTCTATCTTCGAGAATGTCTGTTGGTTTTCTTGGTATGGACTGAGGAAGAGAAAGACAATGCCCTTTTAGTGATCCGTGCAGTCCTTTGGTTTAATTTTTCTCCAATTCTGAAAAAAAAAAAAATTTGTTCTAAGGAGACCATCAAGTTAGTTCAGGTAAAGTAGTTTCCTATTCCTACTTCATTGTTTCTGGGAATAAAGGGAAAAATGGGAGAGACAACTGAGAAGATAACTCCATCCTGGTGGCTATGCAGGGGGAATTGTGAAATGTATGACGAGCACTGATACTGGTCTCAGCTTTCAGGACTTCTGTATGATTAATGTAATATCTGACACTTAGTGCCATGGTCTAGTAACCATGGCACTGCTGGATCAAGGGTTGGACTTGATGATCGCGGGGGTGTTTTCCACCTAGCTGATTCTATGATTCTATGATCTGTGTATACAACCTGCAATGAAGTTACTGGTAACATGCATAGAAGAACAATCTTTGCTGCACTTTTTTTCCCAGCCCAATCTTACCATTGAAATGGCAGGTTGGAAGGAAAAAACAATGTATGAGGAGAAAGGGCAACAACATATATTTTTTCTTCACGTAACAGTATGCACTTGCAGACTTCTGAGTAAAAAAACTTTGAAGATTCAGGGAAAAGTAAACAATTATTAGCCAAAATGGGGATAATTTGCATCAGATTTTGTTATCCTTTATCTTCCAACTTTCAAGCTAATCAAGCAAGGATAAAGTTAAGAAAGGGAAGAAAAATCAGCAATATAAATTTATGCTACTTTGAGGAACAGAAGGTAGGTGAAAGAAATGCAGAAGACAAATTGAAAGCTTTATTTAATTTTTCCCTCGTCTGATACTGTTATTTATTGTATATTAGAGCTATGGAAAATGAAAAGACATAACTTTAAAATTAATAATGGTCTTACCCCCTAAACTTCAGATATTATTACAGTGTACATATTTATAAAGAAAGTCAACTACTTCCTATATTTTTCTAAAAAATTAATGAAATATAGACAGTGCTATTTCCATGTAAGCTTTTTGATTTGCAAGTCTACAGTATTTTTCTTATCCTCTGTGTTTTGTTACAGAAGTGGCTACCATGTGATCTGACTATTTATTCCAATTCAGTGAGATCAGAAGAGATTTGAAGGTGAATAGTACAAGAGTACCAGAATAAAATTTCATTGATTCAGATGGGAAGATGGTCCTATCAGCTACATTATCATCTGAGAGCAGTGCATGGTACTGTCATTGATTAGGAAACTCAGCACTCTTCTTACTTCAGTAAACCTGTGCTTTTTGCTTTTATCTCTGATGAGATTTTGGCCTATTATATTTAGGGGAATTATCCAGGGAATTGCATGTTAGATATAAAAAATATCCATAACATTACAGGATGAAACTGAAACAGCAGTTTCTCAGCACAGAACAAATCAGCAGTTATTAACTTGAGCCATTTTAAATTTATATAAACAAATAATAAGGTTATTCTGTATAATTATAGGAGTCAGATTTATTTTCTGTATTTCACTATAGAACAAGCCTTTGCAAGTAGGTCATACTATCAGAACAAAATGACTGAATATTGTGGTTTTATTTGAGAATGAGATTTCTGAGTTCTGAAATAAAGTGATGCCCTCTGTGATTAATTAAAAGAAGCAGTATTTCTGTTTAAAAACATATCTTATGTTAACATGAAAGTCATACTGAGCTCTATTAGTGGAAATTCCAATCTGTTGATATTAGATAATTATTTCATAAATTTTGTAAAGTTCAGCTTTTATTTTTAAAGGGTGAGCTTTTGAAGCAAGGCATGCAATTGTTTCATCAAGCAAGAAGATAATGGTAATTGTTAACACTGGTGGTTATCACTGACCTCTAAATCTTCTTTCACTAAGACCACTTAAGTCTGATTCTTTTAGTGATTCTTCACTACTAGTCAATTGTACTTGATTTGTGCAACGTGAGTGTATAATAAAATACACCAACCATGTATATATTAGAGAGACAGTCACACTGGACCATATCATTCATCTGCTTTGTTCAGTATTCTGTATCAGACTAATCCCTGATATTGTCTAGGAGGTGAGAAATCTTTCCACAATGTGAGAATTCTGTGTAATCTATCCAAACAGGGAGGCACTTTTTTGATTATCCTTAAGCCCAAAAGATTCAGGCTGAATCCTATCTATGGAAGTGTAGACATTGCCATTGCCATTGCAATGTCTTCTATACTTTTTAAAAATGAATTTTTTTGTTTCTGTAATTGGTGAAGTATCAAAAAAAAAACTTTCATAATGCTATAGTACATTTTTAAAAGATGCTGCTGTCTTCTTGTTCAAAACAATGGTGCAGTGGTCTCTGTAATTATTTTGTAGTTTTTGTTTTAATGTGCTCTGCAGCACTGCTTTGCTGATTTTTTGACCCACGGTATTACTATTATTTTTAGGTGCAGCTGTTATTATTCCTAAGATTAAACATGATGGAATCCTCAAAGAAGAAAGATTTCAAAGCCTGTTGATACACAGTGACAGCACTAGCCGTAGAAATAAGGAAGCAGAATTTTTATTATCAATTACAGGTACTTAATCATGTGGCACTAAGGAGGTTATATAGTATAAAGCTAGTATATAGCGTAGTTGTTTGTCTTGAAATTCTAACAACAACAGCTCAGAGAGAAATTTGCTAATTCGTAATAGATTTTTTCCCTATTTGTATCTGTTCTCAAAGACACTTTTTGTGTTTGGATTTTTTGAATGATGCTTAAAGGACTTTTTAATCCTTTTATCTGAGTAAAGAGCACAGAATCCGTACTCTTGTAACATCTGTATCCCTCAATCATGATTTCCAATGCCTTGATAACCATCCATCTTTGCTGTCCTGGAAAAATTATAGCTTTCAGTTGTGATTCAAACAGTATGGGGGATGAAGAGAAGATTTCTTCAACTTTTAAACTTCATGACTTTTGGAAATGGAGCCCTGTGAAACCCCACCAGTCTGGCGTTACCACATTCACTATTACCCTCTGTGCTCAGCCTGGGAGCCAATTGCTCACCCACCACATGATGTGTGCTGGACAGTTTGTCCAGAAGGATCCGGTGAGAAACAGTATTGAAAGCTTAACTGAAAATCAAAAGAGTACATCAGCTGGCTTCCCTTGATCAGCTAGGTGGGTTCCCTTGTCATAAAAGGAAATCAAGTTTGATAAGCAGGACTTTCCTCTCATGAAACCATGCTGGCTGTGACCAATGACTGTGTTGTCTTTCAGGTGTTTTTCAATATTTCCCAGAATAATCTTCTCCATAACTTTACAAGGCACTGACATGAGACTGACAGGCTTGAAGTTTCTGGAGCCCTCCTTTTGCCCTTCTAAAAAATCAGGACAACATTCACCAGACTCAGTCAAAGAGATTCCTCAAGGAACCTTATTATTTCCAGTGAAATGCCTCTTCTCTGATTAATTGATTCTTCGGAGAAGTATGAAAATCTGTCTAATTTCCTCATGGTAAGCCAAAAATAACTACCTCTAGCAGAATGCTTCTATAGCTTTTCCAATTAAAAAAAAGAACATTGAAAAACAATGGTACTATGCAGCTATGGTGAAACTCTGATGACCAACATCCAACTAAGAGCTGTGGAAAAATGGAATGTCCCAAATCCTCTGTGTGTAATGTAGTGCTCCATTTAATAGTCAGACTACTGGCTGCACTAGAGCAGTAGAGAATATGTGTGGAGGTTTTTAAGTTGCCCTCAGAGTGAGAAAATCCCAATGTAGTCCCACTTTGATAATCAAGTACATTAATAAAATGTATCAGAGGAAATAAAACAGAAAAACTGAAAACAAGTAATAGGTATTTCTCAGGGAAGCTGAAGAAGGCTGGTATTATTATAAATATCAGTTAAAGTTATTCTACATATCAGTTAAAGACTTTGATTCCAGAAGGTATGCAACTGCCTAATGATGAAATGTAAATTATACCCTAATTATACCAAAGCCAAATGGATTTCCTTCAGCCATATGCAAAAGATAAGATTTGTAAATTTGCTACTTTCCTACTCACAGACAAGTACAAATAGCTTTTGCTTTAATCTACCCTCAGCCTAACACCAATACTATTAATATATTCATGTTTAACATATTAATATATACCTGCTTTCTGTGAATATTCTTTTTCTGTACTAATGAGACTTGTTAACTTTTCTTTCAAGGATCATCTGCTAATCTCCACTGGGTGCCAAGAATGTAATGTGATTGCCCCAGATATTTTGTTCCCATTTCTGAAATCCTACTGTGATTCAAAAGAGATGATGAATCTTTCAGGAAATACTATTTCCTGACCTTATAACTTGTAAGTTGAGCTTCTAACTCCCTAGTAATTGTGGCTTCCTTAGTAAGATAAAGAGATTGCAGAATAACCAAGTAGGATTTACTCTGCTACTGAGTGTTGGTAGTGTGGCTTTGACTGATCCTGAGACAGATGACACAATCTCACAACATAAGCACAGGACTACTCCAACAGAATAAAATAGTACAGTTAGAAAACAAGTCAATGGAAATGCAGCTTTATGGCTGACAAAATGTCAGAAGTACTAACCTGCAAAAAAAATAGAAGGGACACATCCACCACGCCTTAGCTGACTGGAACCACGTGAAAATGTACACTAGAACAGCAAGAACAATTAATATAGATGCTAGGAAGAAATTCTTTACTCAGAGGATAGTAAGGAACTGGAACAAGTTGCCCAGAGAAGCCGTGGATGCCCCACATCCACAGGTGTTCCAGGCCAGGTTGGATGGAGCTCTGAGCACCTCATCTCATGGATGTCATCCAGGCCCTTGGGCATCCCTGCATAATGATCTTTAAAGGTTCCTTCCAATCCAAGCCACTCTATGATTCTATGAAGAACTACTTTCTTTTTTTTTTTTTTTTTTTTCGCTATGGGAGGGCTGGTAGGAGGGAGAACATTATTAACATGTCTGCATGCTAGATGCAGTAGGCAGAATGGTAGGGGAAAAAAATCATTTTAATGAGGCATGGAAGTTAGTCCTCAGTTGGTTACATTGTTACAAAGGAGAGATTTCAGTTAAAAAGTTAAAATAAAACACTAACTAACCCAAAATCTTTCTGGTAATAATCATGAATAATTCCGTAACAGACTGTGGTACTAAAAGTCACTACTATGTATAAATTATGAGGTACACAATATTACTTCAAAAGGATCAATTAAAGCAATTATACAATCACTCCATTGTAACGTTCCTGCTGGTCAGTTGATAATGTAATGAATGTTTTCAATATTCCATCTATGCTGAGGGAATTAAAGTTATTGAAATAAAAGGTTGATAATATAGTTATAATAAACCCCCATAAAGCTGCATATTAGCCCATTTAGTTACACATAATTTCTTTTAACTATTTGTCTTAGCTCTAATAATTATTTTATATAACACAGCCTTAAGAATCTCTCTAAAATGTAACATAATTGACCTTGGTTTTCAATGTTACTTTTGACCAATCTAAACAGTTATTATGAGCTGTTTGAAATCAGTGAATTCTATCTGTGTAAAATCCAGTTTAACAAACATGGTATAATATCTGTTTAATCTCAAAGAAATTGATATATAAGGTAATATTCAGTAAATTATCCAGTAAATTATCCTATAAAACACAGAGTTCCACTTCAAAACAAATAAAATTTGTATTTTAAAAGCAGTCATTACATAAACTAGTCTAGCCAAGGAATTAATTTCCCTCTGAAATAAGATTTAAATAAACCCACTAATTTTAACAGGGAAAAATCATAATATTTCCTATTTCTTCTTTTATTTTAAAATTGAAAAGAAATTATTATTTTTAGTAATTGTCTCTAAGAAAACAGAAAAATATAAACTTCTTGTAATTATTCAAAATTTAAATATAAGAACTCCAATCTATCTATAAAAATCAATTTGGCTGTACTATAAAGTAGTTTGAAATCTCCCAGTTAAAAATGGATTAACAAAGAACGCTTAATACAGGGAGTATTCCAGAGGTTTTCTTCTATCCTCCTAACTCCCCCACAATGTTTTCTAATAAGTAATGTCTGAAGATTTTCCCATCTGTGTGTGAATTTTGTCAGAACTATGAGAAAAATTGCAAAGAGAAAACAATATGAAGGTTTAGTATTTAAAGGGGCTAGACAATTTTCAGTTGGGGTTGCCATATTAGAGGGCTGGGCAATCACAAGCCATATGAAATTTAACAAAGACAAGTGCCAGATTCTGCACCTGGGATGGGGCAATCCCAGGCTTTCAAACTGGGGAACGAGATGCTGGAAAGCAGTGCCATGGAAAGGGACTTGGGAGTCCTGGTCAGCAGCAGATTGACTATTGAGTCAGCAGTGCCCTGACAGCCAGGAGGGACAACCGTGTCCTGGGGGGCATCAGGCAAAGCATCATCAGCTGGTCAAGGGTGGGGATTGTCCTGCTCTGCTCTGCACTGGTGAGGCCTCACCTTGGATATTGTGTGCAATTTTCGGCACCACAAAATCAGAAAGATGTTAAGTTATTAGGGAGTGTCCAAAGGAGGGCAATGAAGATGGTGAAGGGTTTAGAGAGGAAGCTGTGCGAGGAACATTTGTGGTCACTTGACTTGTTCATCCTGGAGAAGAGGAGACTGAGCAGAGACCTCATTGCAGTCTGTAACTTCCTTGTGAAGGGAAGAGGGGCAGACACTGATCTCTTCTCTGTGGTGACCACTGACAGGACCCAAGGGAATGTCCTGAAGTTGTCTCAGTGAGAGTTTAGGTTGGATATTAGAAAAAGATTCTTCATCCAGAAGGTTTTTGGGCAGTGGAACAGGCTCCCCAGGGAAGTGGTCACAGTACCAAGACTGACAGAGTTAAAGAAGAGTTTGGACAATGCTTTCAGGCAAATGTTGTGATTCTTGGGATTGCCCTGTGCCAGGCCAGGAGCTGGACTCAATTATCCTCGTGGGTCTCTTACAACTCAGAATATTCTATGACTGATGATTCATTTTTCCAAAAAATAAAAGCTTTGCATATTTATAGTAGGGAGTTGAAAATTATAAATATTTATCAAATAATTTTAAAATATTTTTTGAACCTCTTAGTTTCTTTCAAAGTGACAGACGTGTATGCTTTCACAAAAGTTTTCCCTTTGTTAGATCTGTAATTGCAGATATGCTCCTACTTCAGTCTGACATATTGAAGACATAAGTGTTCTGCCAATAGGACAAAGAAGAAGAGGGTTATAGGCCTCCATCCTGTTGTTTCTTGTCACGGAAATAGGATATGCATTGGATCTGAAATTAAGACAATGTGACCTTCCATTTCTCTCCAGCCAAGAATTTTTACAGTCAGAAAGCTAATGAACAGGTATATTACTTTACTGTGAAGTAGCAACAACTTTTCAATTCAAGATGAGATGTCTCTGGAGTGAAATAGCTACACTGTCCCCTTCCCAGATGTATAATTAGATTTGTACTGAAAATTGCCTAAATATTCTTGATTAGATGCAAATAGATTTCTAAATAGCAACCTCAGATGACATGCAGATTTCAATTTGATGGCTGTCACCTGTGTTCTCCTCAGCATCTCATAATTTTATCTAGAAAAGAGGAAATCTACCTAAAATCATTGTTTCTCCTAAAAAAAATGAAAGCGAGTAACAAAACTGTTTTATTCAATTATTTGAAAGACAAATACAGCAAAATCAAAGTGCTGTGCCTGGGAAATCAGAGCCTTCACACCAGAAAACTGTGGTACAGAGGAACTGGGAAGAGCATCTTTCTGGGAAAGCCCCTGGGCTGGTGGTGGGCAGCTACATGAACATGAGCCCATGGCATGTGCTGGCAGTAGAGTTGTCCAACAGATCCTAGGGTGTATTGACAGTTGCACAGCTAAGGAAGCTGGGTTGGGTCAACCTAGAAAAGGGATGACATTTGGGGGTCTAACAGCTTTCCAGCCTCTGTGAGGCATCATCAAACAGATGTATATGAGCTCCTCATAGCAGTGCAGGATAGGAGGGTGAAGGTCAACAGGTTCAAGTTGAAACAAAAGATGTTCAGCATACATATAAGGAAAAAAACCTTGTTACTGTAAAAATAATCAATATCTATATCAACTGTTGAATTTGAAATTTCAGTTGGAACAACAACTTAAGCTTATCCACTAAAAGATTAATTTTTTGTTGTAGCCATTCTCAAGTTATTTTTCAATGTCATAGATTAGTGTTAACAAAAGTAAATTAGGTTATGTACAAAAAGTGGCATTGGTTTAGAGGTGTTAGATTTTATTTTATTTGTATTGTGCAAAAGCACTTTGTGGGGCAATGAAGTGCACCTTTGCTGTAGCACTTGAAAAGATTTACTCACCTAAAGATCTCTAAATCCAGAATATTTAAAAGATGCAGAGTAGGTGTTCATGGTGGATAATAGTAGGTAATAATTGTCAAAGTAGTATCAATGTGTTCTGCAATAGAATGTCTTTTCCAGTTCAATCTCATGATAGTAGGTTTTCTACCCTTGATGTGTAAAATTGTCCACTGATTTACAAACTTACATTGTGAAGTTCTATTTCATATGCAAATTGAGACTATGCACCTGAATTTCAGCTGTAAATGCAAAAGCATAATTATATTCTGAACTTTATACCTTTTTTTTTTTTTAATTGGGTGATGCATTACATTTTACAGCTGTGATCTTTCTAAGGTCCTTGTGACTAATACTTTGCCTTACAGGCATATGTTTAAACATTGAGTGGTTTTAAAATGATGAATTAGAGAGACTCTCTGGTAAATGCCTTTTTACCATCTAATTCCATGCATTGCTAAGTCTCTTCTTCTTGTACATAGTCTCAATATCAGCACACGAAGACCAGTGAAGTTCAGGCAGTCATCTTTGATTCTGAAATGGACTGATTCTGGCAACTGAGGTAGATGTTAACACTTCTTTAACACAGGGTACTTTTTTACTACCCTGTGATGTATCATTTTAGTTATGCTAATTTACATGAAAATGCAAGGCAAATAATTCAGCACATAAAATAAGTGTCCAGTGCAAGATGGCAACAGATAAATATTTGAACCTTAAAGAACTGACCCTGAAGGGAAAAGAATCCATTTGATCCATTAATAATGAGAACTTTCTCTTTGATCCTTGCTGTTCCTGCTACATCAGAGAAAACCATGAGATAAAACATCTTGTGAGATGTATCAGGTGCTGCTAAAACAGCAAGCAAAGCACTTATAAACATAATCTTGAAAACAAAAATGTTAGGCAAGATCTGAAATAGATTCATTATCAAAACTTCACAGCCCAAACCAACAATTCTCAGTGCCTTCTCTCTCCCATGTTTTAAATCACATAGCTTAAATTCTCATGAAAGATAAAAATACTTCCATAAAAAAAAAAAATACAAGGTAGATCTTAATATTCATATTAAAATAATATTTTGTTTATAAGATAAGGAAAACAATTCAAGATTCACCAAGCAGTATGATATTTTATGAATTGTAGTCAACTTGTCACTTGCATGGCAGAATTATTAAAAATTTTTCATAAGCATTTTTTGAGATGGAGAGTGATGACTTCACATCTGCTGGCATGTTTTGATTGTCATAACACTGGCTAGAGGACATCTGTCCTCTAGACTGGTAAAGTCTGACTGTTGATCTTGCAACCATATGCTATCAGCACACTGAGTCAATACATTTGAAGTGCAGGTCCAGGATCAGCACCAGAGAAGAAGAACAGCAAAGGGCAACAGAACTATTCCAGGGGAGGTTGTGAGACAGACTATTTGGATACAGCTAAAGGATAACATCACTGCTTAACTGAAAATTTTACTGTAGTAGTGTTCATATATTAAAATTTTACATGAAATGTCAAATTTGCAACTTCATTGGTTTGCATTACTTTTAAGATTTCAAATGTTTAAAAATAGTGCACATTCATTATTTTTATGCAAATGTGAAACTAAGAAAATATCAAACCACAGCATTTTTTTCCAGGATGGGAAGCTTTGTCATTGACCACTTTTGCTCACATGATAATATCTGTCTTATCATAAAGACATATAAAAATTATTTTGATTAAATCTATAGCGTTCCAGGGACCTATATAGAGAAACTTATTGTTACATGGAACCTTTAATGTGTACTTTATTGATCTTATACTACCTTAGGATATAGCTATACTAGGTTACATTGGTCAGCCCTTTTTCATATATTTATATACCAGGCTAATGTGAAGATAGATTGATACTGAAGAAAACAGAATGGATTAAAAAATTACTTAACTCCATAACAATTTTTAAATTTTAAATTAAATTACTGTCTTTATACTGAAGGAGAGTAGGTGTGCTCACATGTTCTGTTTTGTTCTGTTGACTCAGTTTTCCATGTCACTGACCCCTAGCCAAGGAGCTGCGATGAATAGCTATGGACAAGGACAATGATGTTGGTAGCACCTTAAAACACCATCACATTTTGGAACAAAGTACTGCAGCCTCTCTCCATCAACAAAATATCAGAACTGATTTCTGTTGAATTAAAGAGGTCAATGTCCTTAATGCAAGAAATATGCATGTTTATGAACTGTCTTCTCTTTGCCAGAGAACATTACCAAGATCTGTTGCATCTATTTCATTAAAGCTACAGTTTTGAAATGTCCAGTGGGTGTAAGATTATTGTAAAGCAATTTATTTCTGCAACAACAATGTGCCTGTTTTCATGCTCCAGTTGTCTTTCAGATTTCTCTTAAGACTGGTAGAAAAATGTCTGTCAAAACTTGGACATTCCTCAAAGCAAATGACTCATATAAAAAATGGAATAATAATCAAGAGAATAGGTAGTGCAAATAACAAGACTGAAGAATGAAAGCAAAATGTGCATATACCTTAAAAGAAAACTATAGGGGTGAAAATGCATTGCATGAGAGTTAGTTCATCTGAAATTGCTAACTAACCCCACAAATCCTATGAGATATTTGGAAGCTCTAATACATTATTGAAGTTTTCCAGTTAGAGATATAAAAATAATAATATCCATTCTCTTTTATATCTCATAATTCAACTCACTGCATTGTATGCAATCTGTAAACAAGCATCTGCATGTTGCAGAATGGTAAATTAAGGATAAATATTAGCTAAAGGGTTAAGGTGCATTATTCATTAGAATATGTCAGAATTTTTATTTGTTTATTTTTGGTATTTTTAGTTTCCATTATACTTTGAACAAAGGCCCAATTTTTTACTTTTAATGACATATACTACAGAAAGGCAGTAGCAGAAATTCGAGAACAGATGTGTCTGTGACTATGTGCATTGCTGTAGAGACATATGCCTTCATTCTGCACTAACTGGAGTTTACTAGAAGTGAATTTTTCTTCTTCATAGAGATGAATTTACTGTAGTTGTCTGGGAACTTTTAGTTATCATTATCTAAAAGTCAGAGATACGAAGTTACTGAAGTCCCTAAGAAGAACTGACTGGAAGTTGTTCTGTGGTTATAAATCTGTAAACAAAATCTTCAGTGTGGCTGCAAAGTCCTCAGTTGGTAGGTAGCATGGGTTTGATCAGCCATTATTTCTTCAAGTTTGTCATGGCTGAATCCTTGGACTTTTTGATAGTGAAACAAAATCCTAATATGATGGAGAAGCCTTTTTGAGTTTCACTTTGTTCTTTATTGTTGTTCTTTGTTGTTGTTTTTTTTGTGGTTGTTTGTTTGTTTGTTTGTTTTTGTTTTGTTTTTTGTTTGTTTTGGTTGGTTGGTTGTGTTTTTTTCCCTGTTGTTTATTTTTCAAAGAATTTTTAAATAAAGTGTAGGAATGAAGCAATCTTTTGTCATGTATTTAGCATACACAACTGTTCAATAAAAAATAGGTAAGGTTTGAACTGAACTTGGGTGAAAATGCTAAGTAGGTATCTGGTAATGTAGTGGTTCATCTAGTTTGAATGAACAATTCTCTTGCCACAATTAGAAGCTTATAATTTCCCTAAGTATGGTGTTACATTAGGATTAGGGAGGATTCAGGAATTAGATTTGGCAACAGCAGATTCTAAGAGCAAGACTTACAGTGGAAAGGTTTTGAGCAAGGTTTTTCTGCAGGGTTTAAACTATAATTAGATTTGGGGGTGTGTTTTTTGTCAATGAGGGCAACAATTACTGGGCAATGAATTGTTGTTAATTCTGCAGTTTGG
Source organism: Pyrocephalus nanus (assembly GCA_038380795.1). NCBI lineage: Eukaryota > Metazoa > Chordata > Aves > Passeriformes > Tyrannidae > Pyrocephalus > Pyrocephalus nanus. The sequence goes on along the minus strand of CM076259.1, from coordinate 95,512,149 downwards.
ATTAGAGGTAGAAATGTGAAGACAACACTTGAAGAACATTCATTCCCAGAACGTGGATGAGCACTGATGCAAGCAAGGAAAGCAACCCCTAGTTCATCCCCAGTTAAAGAAACTTTTCAAAAATAAGGAATGTATCCATGTGTACCTGGTGTCAGCTGAGGATTAAAAAAAATGGGTGAGTAGTATTTTTCAGACTTCATGAAGTACTGCACTGCTATGATTTTACTTTTAGTTTAACATCAACTCAAGTATCCACATGTGTCTATAGCCTTTCTGAACCAGAGACTGCCTGACAGCTGAAGTGAGTTTCATGTTCCAGAGCCATTAGTAGCCACTTTTCCCTCACATCAAGCTCATCACACTTTAATTAGACAGAATTCAGGCATTGAAACTCATCTGTTTGTAAAGAGGCAATATTTTGTCAGAAAGGAAATACAGAGATGAAAGTTTCAGCTCAATAGGTAAAATCAGAATCTGAAAAAGAGGTTATTTCTCTAGTTACATTGGAAAATTACATATTTAGATGTTGACTTCTACACATACATGAATGTACTATATTCAGTTTCTAAACAAATTAGTAAAATAATTACAAGGTTAGTGATAGAGTAAAATGCTTCAACATTAGCAGGCTGGTAGCTACATGGGAAGGAAAAAAAAACATTCACAGAAGGTAAAGTCACACTCTTGATGTTTCAGAAGACTTAACCTGACAGCTATATTCCAAAGATTGTGTCAAAATTTTAATTTTCCAAATCTGAATAGTATTGTAGATAATGAAGTGCTGAGTGAAACACTTAGCTATTTCAGTTTGTCTAAATTCATAGTTTTAAACAAAATAGGTGTGAACTCATTTCAGATCTTCAGTCCAACTGGTACATTGCAGTCCATGTCTGTAAGGTTAAAGTTGTTTCTTACATAATGGCATGGTCTCATCTGTACCACTGACTGAGAACAGCTGCTGGCTTGTGCTGCTCTTCAAAACTTTCCTGGGTGTTGTTTGGAAGAGGACAAGTTTCTTGGACTACAGAAATGTTTAGAAAGATGTTAAACATGCAGGCAAAAACCCTGTTTATTTTACTGTAAGAAGTCAGCTAATCTAGACTCCTTGTTCAGCCTCCATATGTTAACTTAAATTAGATAGATTTTCCTTCTAAATTAAGTATTAGGCTTCAAAACCCAGCAAAAATACATGAAGTGTGCCTACAATCTGCGATGTGATGCTTTCAAATATCTTGACTTTACCATTGTTCTTCTAGTCATTTAAATTGGCTGCCTGTTCAGCACAGATCAATATGATGAATTATGTCAAATGGAGCAGCAATTTTGTCACAAGAAAGCAGCCCCTGGTTGCATATTATATGACATGTTTTATGGATGTGTTTGGCAAGCTCTGGGAATTCATACTGGACAGATGCAGGAAGGGTACAGAAAACAGCTTCAGGAATCTGCGGAATAAATGTTCCAAACTGAAATACATGACAGCATGAAAGGCAACTCAAGTATGAAATCAGCCCTAAATTGCTTGAGGTGGCTGTTCTGTTCTCCCCAAAATTATGGATTTTGTATTCCTAATGTTATACTTACACTTCAAACCTCAGCCTTCAAGAGATTTGGAGTTCCTCTGTTCGAAGACAGTGTCTGAATAGTATCACAACTTCACATTTAGATGTGATTTAAGCAAATAAGTTTTCAGGGAATTGGTGAAGCGTTCCTAATCTGCTCTCAGGAAGCTACGCAGTGACTGCACAAGAAAACTAAAATTTATTCCTTTACCCTTGTAGCCTGTTGTTTTAGGGCTTGAGAATGAGGAACAGGATGATTTTATGTATACTGTTCTTCATATTTTACTTGTTCTACTGAGAATTATGAGTTTCTAAGCAATGTAAAACATGGTATTCTTCACTAACAAGACGCATTCAGGGAAAATAAATTAGAGGCCTGGCTTGGCAATAGCTAAGCAAATAATTTGCTGTTTATGCAGGTCACTTAACTATCTGCCCCAATTGCTAGTCAAAACAAAATCTGTGTCTGACTAGAATTGAGGGCATTGCTTGCCACTCTGCAACCATTCTTCTTTTGCCCATATAAGCCATGATTTATGATTTAAGGTATTGAAAAAACTCTGACTCGTCAACGGCAGTGATGTGCCATGACATAAATCCAAAACACAGGAGTCTTTCTCTAGCTAATGTTATTATTCTAAAGAGATTCCAATCAATATTTATTAAAATACTTTGAAAAAGTGGGGAAACTATAATAATTAGCTGCACACAAACATCCTAACAGGTAATTTAAAACTTCTCAGTTTTAATCCAGAAAAAATACCAGAGACCAAAAAGCTCTCATCACTTTAATGAGTAAAAGTAGAATAAAAATAATCAGAAAATGTCTTCAAAGACACTTTAAAAATCATCTGGCAATGCCAACTGTTGTACAAGCACTTGCCTCTCTTCTACCATCTCCTTTTTTTGGCTTTAGCCTTGACTTATTAAATCTCTTCTATTCCTACATAGTTTTGTGTCTGAACATTCTGCTGCATTTACTAAATCTTCATTATCATAAATCTATTCTGAATCAACCTTTAACAAGGTATATCCTAGCATGACTTAAAGATGACTATATCAACCAAATCCAACTCCCATAACAATCTAGTCACAAAAACAAAGTACATTCACTGCTTGCATGCATTGTTAAATTCTAGTCAGGAATTTTCTACAAAAACTTTATGCATTAAATAACCCCAAAAGTATTTGATTCCATCTGGCACATTAATTAAAACATTAACAGTAATTTTGATTGTCATAAAATAGAGGAATATGTATGTGGTTTCCACAATCTTTAAAAAATATACTGCCATGTTCTGAAAAACAAGGTTAGTTTTTGAAAGACTTATGCAATATATTGCCTTAGTTTCTTAATGTTCTTCATCACTTGTTATATCTGAATCACCTTTCAAGATTGTATCAAGATTAGCTAATAAACAAATTATAGTGACTGAGCATGCAAGATAAAACAATACATTAAAGCCTGTATCCAAGCAGAAACATGTAACTATTATGACAGAATGATCTGGAAAAAAATGAACTTGATATTGAAAAATATTGAACAAGTGTTCTGAGAAAGTACCATGTCCTGGCAGATTTGCAGAATGGTCAATCCATTAAAATACAAAACCAGCATCTCCGGTCTCCCACTTACTGTTTTAACAACTGCTTTACATACCAGTTATAAAAGTAGAAAATAGATTTTCTGGAATGTGTGAAATGAAACAACAAATATGATTTTGTATATCTTTTCCATGTAACATTTCTCTATGGGGAAATAAAGGGAAGAAATTAAACACTTCTATTTCTTCCTAGAGCCTTCACAGCAAGCAGTGAAATGTCATGACTGGTGGTAACAAAAGTTTTCAATGCATTTGAAAAAGTACCATAAACAACACAAGGCCACTGGACTGTTAAATCATTAATCCTTAAAATCAGTTTGATCTCTATATTATGTCCAGATTGTAAACTTAATTGGGAATATACAAAAATGAGGTTACTAGAGTAACAAATTATCTTAATACTTCTTTCTAACTAATTATGGGAGTGGAGAGGAAAGGGAGAAAGAGATGGGGAAAAAAAAAGTTGCAGTAGTGAAAGAACCCAATAATGAGATATTTTCACATACAAAAGCTTGACAGTGTAATGGGGTCTTTGTGAGAAGCTGAGATCTCTGGTCTGTCAGTTAAGGAGACATCAATGATCAATCTACAGGCTTAATTGTCCTCTTTTGGTTTTACTTGTCATCTTGGATTTATTTTGCAAAGGCCATCTCAGAAGTAACACCATGAAAAGATGATCTCAGCTCATTGCTCACAATTTAGCTTAGGGTACAGTCCTCTCAGAAACTATTAGAAATAAGTGGATTAAGACTCACTCCTGTAGTATAGTTTTAAAAGGAGGTAAAGACTGCAACCCAAAGGCTACTTACCTTTTTAAGGTTTGAATTTGTCACTGAGTTTATTGGACATTGGGGAAGTTTCTAGCAGCTTCTCACAGAAGCCACTCCTGTAGCCACCCCACTACCAAAAGATTGCAGCACAAACCCAATAAACTGCACCTGCTCTGGGCAATGAGTTGGACTTGGTCATCTCAGAAGTGCCTCCTAGACTCAGCCATCCTGTGTGACTTTTGGAAAGCCATCCATCTGTCAGTTCATCACTGTTGCTAATGACAAAGTAGAATCCTAGAATGGAAGCAACATGGTAATGTCACTGAAAGAGAAAGGACTGTTAGATGAAAAAAACCTCTTTGCTAAAGCTGGGGAGTTATAGGTAAGTTGGTTTTCCTTTCTTAAGGATCTCATTGCCTTCTTGTATCTTTGTAATTTTGCTCTTTAATACATACTTAGAAAATGGTCCCTAATATGGAGTAATTATTTATTGAGTTCATGTGTTTTACACTCCAAAATAATGTGCTTTTAAAAGTAAAATAAAAAAAAAATTACCTTGGATCAAATGTATGAATTTTTTAAAAAAAATATAGTAATTAATAATAATTTATTTCTCTGTCTCTAGCTGGTCAACCTAGGTTTTTTTTTAGTGTGTTGGGATTTTTTTACAAGATAGTCTAGAATAATAACTTTTTTCAGAGTCACACCTTCAAAACCAGTTCAAATTAGATAGCTATTAAATTGGGGCAATTGTATACTTTATTACTCACTGATTTGAGTCAGTAAAGATAGGTAATTTTTACACTGTGACTGAAAATACTAGATATCCAACTTATTTCTCCTATGCCATTTAATAATAATGAATTTTCAAACCCAGAATAATTCATTCTAATAAAATATTATTCTATTAATTAATCAAAATCATAATTTTCAATGTCAGATCAAAGAAAACAAAAATTATTAGAAGACTACTAATAAATAACAGAATTATAAAATTACAGAATGGCTTGGATTGAGAGGGACCTTAAACATTAGGAAGTTTGACTCCTCCCCTCCAAAGGTAGGGTTGCCACCCACTAGGTCAGGCTGCTCAAAGTCCCATGCAGCCTGGACTTGAACACTGCCAGGGATGGGGCATCCCTGCTGCTCTGGGAAACCTGTTCCAGAGTCTCACCACCCTCAAGGGTAAAGAATTTGCTTTTTAGGTTTAATCTAAGCCTACCCTCTTTCAGTATCAAGCTGTAACTCCTTGTCCTATCACAATATGTCCTTTTTAAAAATGTCCTTTCAAGCTTTCTTCTAGGCTCCCTTCAGGTACTGGAAGGCTACTGTAAGGTATTCCCACAGCCTTCCCTTGTCCAAGCTGAACTACCTCAACTCTCTCATAGGAGAGATGTTCCATCCCTCTAATCATAATTGTGGCCTTCCTCTCACTCCAACAGGTCTGTGTCCTTCTTATGTAGGAGGCCAAAGAGTTGGATGCAGCCCCCAAGTGGGGTTTTATAGGATTGGAGTAGGGGGAGAGTATCACCTTCCTTGACCTGCTGGCCATGCTTCTTTTGATGCATGCCACTTCACAGTTTGTTTTTTGGACTGCAAGTACACATTGCCTGGTCATGTCAAACTTCTCATCCACCAGTGCTCTCCAGCCTCTCTCTTCAGGGCAGCTCTCAATCCCAGATTGTATCTCTGCTTGGGACTGCTCAGACCCGTATACAGCACTTGGATGTCGAGCTGTCGGCCACAACTCTTTGAGTGGGCTTATCCAGCCAATTCCTTGTCCACTGAGTAGTCTGTCTGTCAAATCCATGTCTCTCCGGTACAAAAGCAAGGATATGATGTGGTCCAGTGTCAAATGTTTTGCACAAGTCCAGGTAGGTTATGTTGGTTGCTCTTCCCTCATCTGCCAATGTTGTAACTGCGTTGTAGAAGGCCACCAAATTTGTCAGGCATGACTTACCCTTAGTGATGCCATGATGGTGGTCACCAGTCACCTCCTTATTTTCCATGGGCTTTAGCACAATTTCCAGGAGGGGTTATATTTCCTCTTTTCCAGTCAGTGGTACCTTCACCAGACTACCAGAACTTCTCAAATATGTTGGATAGTGGCTTAGCCTCTTCACCTACTAGTTCCCTCTTTCATTGTTACATAGTGGAAATTAGACACTAATATTTAATGCATGTACACACAGGGATAATTTTTTATTCATTTCCTGGAGAAGAACTGAGGAGACATCTCACTAAAGCTTTTCTTGAGTTTTCAAAGAATATTGCTCTCCATTTGTCTTCCTTTTTCTCAAGGTTAGTATAGTTTTAATTTTTTTGTTTATATTTAAATGCTAGCTAGAGATTTTGGAGCTGTCATTGATAGATAACAGAACATTAGATACATATACACCAGGGTCTAAATTCTGCTTGTTTCATTTTGCACAAATGACCATGGATGATTAAAACAAAAACAAAAACAAAAACAAAAAAAAAAAAAGGGAAATTCATAAACACAAAGATTTTTTTAAACTTTGAGAGGAAAATGGATAGAAGGTAAACCAATGAGTATATATGTAGAGAGAGAGTAAAAAATCCCAAAACAACAAAAACCAAAAAAAAAAAATTTTGCCTATTCTCTGTTTTAAATTTTAGACCTATTCCTGCAATCATATATTTATGAACATAAACCATATGAGCAGATTATCAGTAAGTCTTTTTCTGTAAATAATAACACTTGAGTCTATATTAACCAAAAGTTTTTAACTTGTAATGTATCAAATTATTTTATGGTTAAAAGCATGAAGTGCAGCATTCTTGATTGCTCCTTTCTCACTGCTAAAAATTTCATGTGCATGTGAGTTTTAATAAAAAATAGTAACTCTAAATCTCTGTAGATTGGATGTCAAAACTTTTTTTTTCTGCCTCAGTGTTGCATCTAAAATACAAATATTATATTCCAGTATTACACTCCCAAGAAAGTGATTTCTGTTGCTTGAAGTCCTCTGCATGAAGACCTATATTTACTCCAAATCACACGAAACAGGAAGTCCGTTATAGAACCATTGAAAGAAAGCTGGCCAGGCATTTTGGCAGTTCTTTATTTGATCAGTTTCTTCACATCTTCCTTGAAAGAACTAAACAGATACCTCTGGCCAAGTCTGCAGTGTCATATAAATATTTATTCAACCGTTATTCTTAGGACATGAGCCAATTGCCTCAAGTTGCACCACGGGAGGTTTAGATTGGATATTAGGAAAAAATTCTTCACTGAAAGGATTATCAAGCATGAGAACAGACACCTAGGGAAACGGTAGAGTCACCATCCCTGAAGATATTTAAATGATGTGTAGCTGTGGTGCTTAGAGACATGTTTAGGGCAGGACCTGGCCATACTGAGTTAGTGATCTTAGACATATTTTCCAATCTTAAATGATTTTGTGATTTTTATATTATTATTTCCCCTCTCTTCAGATGTTTAAAATTAAGCTGAATTCGAGACAGTTTCTCCCATTATTGAAAGAAAGAAGTAGACACTTCTGGGGGAACCAAGACAGGTTATATAAATTGTTCCATTTTTAGATAAGGTGGATTGTTCTCTAACAGGGACTCTTGCTCCAATTTTTAGTTACAGTTGCAGTAAGTGATACCACTGAAATAGTTCAGAACATGAAGCTACATATTCTGCCAGTTTCTATGAAATGATTGAAACCACAAAAGGAATGTTTCTTATTATCTGCTCAAATCACTAGGCCCAGCAACATTCAGGAGAGAAGCATAAGAATACCATCAGGGTATTTTCACAGACTTGTGTAAAACAAAATCCTGCCTCCAGGAGGGTCATAAAAAGTGCCTAGGGAGGAATGTAAGACTAGGAAAAATCTGTATTACTTCCCCTTAGATGTCTATATTTCAAATATTTTCATTTTTATGATTTCTTGAGCTAAATTCTCAGTCAATTTTCTCACTTCCTCATGAATTTCATATTTTTTCCAGTCTCTCTTTTAAGCAATGTAGTTCAACATCTCTTGCCAAAGGAACAAAACTAAACTATAGTCTTTTTTTTTTAATAAATAATAGTATGCAAATAAATTTTTTTAAAAAAAGACTACTAGTAAAGCAGTTTAAACCTAACAAAATCAGTTTTTAGAGAGAAAAAAAGAGTACTAGGAAATTTTTTTACGGAATTTTTGCTCTTCTTTTCTCCTTGCTATAAGCTCAAAAGTCCTGCAATCCAAAGCTGTAACAGCTGTACCAATAGTAGATATATGTGTTTCTGCTTTGGATCACCTGAAGTCAAAGGAAAATACCATCCTCTTACTCATTGACAACTTACAATAAGTCAGAATTTCTGAGGGAAGAAATGTATTTTTTTCCCAGTATTTCCTTTCCTTACAATCTTCAAACTCTAAGGTATTATGATAGTGTTCTTCCAGTTTCCATAGTCTGTACTGTCACTGAGGACTAAGACCTCCAGTTATCACCTGTTTCATGAGTAATTCCTCTTCCTCCCCTACAGGAAAGACAAATACCTTTCCTCTTTGTAAAGCACTAGTTGTTATTTACAGTATGAGGTCAGATGAAATAGATTGATCCAGTACTATAAGCCTATTAACTGTGGTCTAAAAGTCTCTGAAATTTTTCACATACTCAACATCTGCAAAAATGTACACATGTGTTGACAGGCATTGAAGCAGTGAATGGGACAGTTGCTCTAAAGAGAAGTTACACTGAGTCCTGATAACGATTGTCCACGTGATTAATAATAAAATTATGTGTAATAAGAATTGCTGCAGCTTATAATGGGATAAGGATGCACTTTGGAACATCTAGGGGCAAAATCTGTAGATTCCACAGAAAGGGCCAGAATTGTACAAGCCTTAGCAGTTCTTGAGGTAAGGGAGTCCAAAGATGGACTCAACACAACGCACAGGATAAGGGCAGCAGATTAACCACAATCTGTGACCCAGCTGTCCCATTGAGGGAACAACTCCTGATTGAAGAATGTATCTGTTTTCAGACTGTATTCCTTACCTTAGAGAAATGATGAACTATTTGCGTTCTCTGCTTTCAGTGGTTTATATTTTATGATGTTTAAGGATGGAAAAAACTCCTAATAGCATTTATCATTAAATTTCTTGATTAAACAGAGAATGTGAAAAATTGTTTCACTCGTAACTTACCCTTATACTTGGTTTCAAGGCAAACGAATATTAATTATATACCAATTAAAGCAGTTGTAGTTTGCATGTGTCATGGACCTTTGATTTGGCTATAGGAAACTTCAGCATGGTCATATTAATCAGAATATGAAGGCAAAAATTGTAATTTGGAATGCAAATGGGGAAAAGAGATTAAAGAAACACTGTTAAAGGTGATGGATTACAGCTTCAATAAGTTCTTCCTCCTGCCCCGGGTTGCAAGATGCTGAGGGCACTGGGGTTGTTTAGTCTGGAGAAGAGGAGGCTCAGGGGTGACCTCATCACTCTCTACAACTACCTGAAATGAGGTTGTAGCCAGGTGGAAGTCGATCTCTTCTCCCAGGCAATCAGCAGCAGGACAAAAGAGCATGGGCTTAAGCAGTGCCAGTGGAGGTTTAGGTTGGGAAGTTCTTTACAGAGAGAGTGATCAGGCATTGGAATGGCCTGCCCAGAGAGGTGGTGGATTCACCATCCCTGGAGCTTTTTAAGATGAGGCTGGATGTGGCACTGAGTGCCATGATCTAGTAATCACAGTGGGGTTGGATCAAGAGTTGGATTTGATGATCTCAGAGATCTCTTCCAACCCAGTTAATTCGATGATTCTACGATTCTATGATATTCTTTTTGAATGAAAATTTCGCTCTTAGAAACAAAAAAAAAGAACCAGATGAAAAACTGTGAAGAAAATGGGGTTGTGAGTCACCTAGGAAGATGTAAATCCTTATAAAAAATCACTGCCATTTAACTTAAAGAGAAAAGCACAAAAGCACACTGCTGACTGTACATTACCTGTCTTAAACAGAGGACCATTTTTTTTCTTTACTCAGAACTCAAAATCAGACAATTTTTATTAGCAGTACATTTCCAGAGGCTTTTTTGCAATAGTTCCATCTCATCGGAGTGTCTTTGTAAAGTCTAGTGGACATTCAATAGAAAATAAAATATCAAACTCAGCAATGAAGGAAAAAAAGAAAGAACCAGAAACTAAATCCTAAAGAAAACTGGCTTTCAAGTAGTTAATGGTAAGAAATCAGATCAAGTAGAACAGAACTGGAAGGCCAGTGCTGAATGAGAAACCATGGCAGTAAAATCCTAGCAATGCAGTATTATAAATTCACAAGAAATTTTCACCTAAAAAGAGGGAAAATAATTTTCAAGATCATTCACATAAGGAAAAAATTAAATAAATGGTTGATATCAGAATATAAAACTCATTGATACAAAATGTTTGCCTTGAAAGTATGTTAACAATTTGCTTCTAATTTTGGTTTTGAAGTTCAGTGTTCCAGTTCTGAAATAGCTGAGAAGAGAATTCATAGCACACATTGCTTCTTCACTTGCATAACAGGATGTCATCACTTGTTCTCTCTTTATGCTGGGAAAATAAACATTTGTGATGAACAACATTTATGAACTCTTCGTTTTATCCCAGCAATGCTTTTATTTCAGTAATTAAAGTGATTTTTAATGGTTATTGACAGCATGTTTTTAAAGCAGTATGAATTACTGGTGTTAAAAGTACCATGAACACCTATTAATAAATAATAGGCTTTGATAGAACATAAAAATTTAGATCACCTCTGCTGATTTTTGGCATTCCATCTTTCAAGTAGTCTTACTAATGTGGTCATAATTTTCCTCCTAATTGCTTCTGACTGATATCACTATAAAGATGTTTTTTGTGTCGTGAAGTTTGGGGTTTAATTAAGGGTTCAGTTCATTTGTCTACACATGGGTGCCTGAACTCCTCTAAGCTACCTGTATGGATATGTTTAGGGTTGGTGGGAAACATCTCTTGTGGGGCAGAAAAATCAGTGTCTAAGTTTGAGAGAAAGTTATTACCAGTGAAGTCTGGAGACCAACTGGGCTGACCAAATGTAAATTCTTTCTTTCAGGAAGAAATCCAGCTGATTCTTGCTCTGAACATCATGGAGCGTGGGTCTCTTGCTGATGTATGAACACTTGTTTCACTGAAACTAATATTTGAGTTACTGAATCAAGAGGAGAATGTGATCCATGTTTTCCAACAGAACACATTTACCAGTTGAGTCAGATGGTGCATAGAAGTATTTGTAGGAAAAATTCACTGTAAGCTATTTTTGTTATTTATGCTTCAGGAAAACGTATTCTTATTTATAAATTATATTAAATAATTTTTAAAAAGCCCCAAAACTAAAAATGTTGTTAAGGCTTTGAAAATTTCAGACTTTTTCACACAGTTAGTATAAGTCCTAGATAAATAATAGGATGAATAAAACTTCTTGATTATTCAGAATAGGATTTTTTCAGATAATTACATAACAATATAAAAATACCACTAACAGCTGTAATTTATGCATTGTCTATGCAAACAGAGGACATAGAATATAAGCATGATGAAAGGTTTGCTTTCTTTTTCCAAGGAACAGATTGAAGTTTTACAAATTTCACAGCTCAAAAGTAGATGGCTTTCTTACTTTAATTTTTTTATATTTTCTCAGGAGTGGTAACTAGTGGCATAAAAATGTTTAGCATTCATTAATATTCTGCATCTTGCTTTGCTCTACCTTAGTTTCACTGCTTTAAACAGACGTTTGAAGACCTGTCAGTTATCTTACCTCATTTCCTCTTTCCTTTCTTTTTCGTATGTGAAGGTACAAAATAGCAAGGGGTATGCTATCACTGCTACCCAGTTCCACATCTCATTTTCTTGTTCTATATGCATTTTTTTCCCTCTACTAAGTGAAAATATAGAACACAGTTCTTCATGTACTATTACAAGACATTCACTTTGAGCAGTAGAAACAATTTTAAAAAAGTTTGAAACAAGAGAACATTTTCCTGAAACTTTTAGGGGAATTTAATCTTCAATGAAAAAGTAATGAAGTAATACTTCAAACATTGTAAGGATTGAGGTCCAGTCTTTTTTTTTTTTTTTTTTTTTTTCTGTAATAAGCTTAAACAAGGTGTCTAAAAACTTATAAATGTTAAAAGTGACCTATGCATCCTGTGGCTGATTGAGTTCTCAGTTCCAAATGACAAGCTGAAGATGCCCTTTGAAGTACATGAGAGAATTAGAAGTTTAAGGAGATCTCAAAAAGTGTTCTGTAAAGAAGTATCTTTGCAAGTTTTTGCACAGAAGATGTTGAAGCAGGCTCATGTGCACAAATATTTCTTCACTGGATCTGTAGATTATGGCAACTATTGACAGGAAAGATAATTGCTACTTGGGGGAAAAAATAAAAATATAAACTGTGTAAAGAGAGAGAGGGAGACAGAGAAAAGAAAAAAGAAAAAAAAAGTAAAGAAAGAGCAGAGAAAATTCAAAGGGGAAGGGAAAAAAAAGCTCTTCCCGGTGGCCTATGAGGAAGAGATGCAACTGGGTTCCTAGGCAAGCACCACTGCTGGACCACTCTCTACTCTAGCAAGTGGTAGTCCATAAAGCTTTTTCTATATTAATTTTAAGTTTTTCATCAGGACTTGCCTGAAGTCCTTACTGCTTGTTCCTGATTATTAATGCTGACTGGAGCATGCTGTCGCATAGGTTGGGAGGGGCAAGATTTTCATAGAATCAGAAAGGTTGGGGTTGAAGGAGCCTTAAAAATCATCTGCCTCCAACTCCATGGGCAGGGACACCGTCTGCTAATCCAGGTTACTCAGAGCCTCATTCAGCCTGGTCTTGAACACCTCCAAGGATGGGACAACTGCAGCTTTTATGGGCAACCTGTTGCAGTGTCTCACCACCCTTACAGTAAAGAATTTCTTCCTAATACCTAATCTAAACCTACCCCCCTTCAGCTTCAGAGCATTCCCCCTCATTCTGTCACTACATGCCCTTCTCCAGCCTTCTTGTAAGTCTCCTGTAGGTACTGGAAGGCTGCTATAAGGTCTCCTCAGAGCCTGCTGTTCTCCAGGATTAACAAACTCAGCTGCCTCAGCTGCTCTTCATAGGAAAGGTGCTCCAGCTCTCTGATCATTTTCACGGCTCTCATCTTGACACACTCCAACAGGTCCACATGTTGAATGTCCCAGAGCTGGACACAGTACTCCAGATGGGGTGTCACAAGAGCAGAGCAGAGGGGCAGAAGCATCGCTTTTGACCTGCTGGCCACAACTGTGGTTGGCTTTCTGGGCTGTGAGTGCACATTGCCAAATCATATTAATTACTGTCAATACCCCTCAGGTCCGTGTCCCCAGGGTTAGTCTTGATTCATTCTCCTCCCAGCCTGTACATGCGCTTGGGATTGCCCCAACCCAGGTGCAGGAGCTTGCATTAGGCCTTGCCAAAGTACATGAGGTTTTGCATGATGACTGGTCAATAAATGTTGTTCATGTATATTATTGGATAAACCTGAAAAACAAGGGATAGGAAAAATTTGAGGGGAAGTTGACGTGATTCTCAAGACTGTGGGAGTTATTTCAGTTAATGGCAACCTGATATATCAGTATCAGGGTTTGAAGATGCAGGTGAATAACAATACTAGCACAAGCCCAACAGCATGAGAAAATTGGAAAATTATGAGGCATTGGAAAAGTCACAGCAACTTGTGTGAAAGGTTGCAAAGTTTGGAGGAAAGGCAGACTACAGCACTGCTCAAGGAAATCCTTGAGCATTACAAAATTTAGGATATTTAAGGCACTCTGGAAAGCAAAAAAGAAGACTATAAGTGCCTGAACTTGAACTTGCCTAACCAAGCAAATGCATTCATCTCTGATGACTGAGATACCTCCCTCTTCTTCCATTCTAAGATGTGTTTCATAGGGTTTCATAAATTCAGTTTGATGAGTAGAAGTTCAAGTAAGATTTTCCTAAGTTCATAGCAAACGCAGACCTTATCTGCTCTTTGGTTCGGAGCAAAGAGAAAGACAAAAGACATCTTATGAATAATAATGGTAATTTCCAGAGGGGTTTTATTTTTTTTTTGTATGCTGACTGCAAGAAACAGCATCATAGGTTTATTTGCTTAACAGAGTAGGCAATAGTTGAGCAGCATTTGTCAATACTTAGTGATATTTAAAATCTGAGATTAGGTTGTCCAGTAATGTATTTATAAATTATATACATATATGTGTCATATGCATATGACAGTACTTGTATGTGTTGGTATAGACTTTCAAAGGAAGTGGGGTTGATTAGTTCAGTGGTGTTTTTCAGGCAAATTCCTAAGATTTTAAAAAAGCTTTGAATCTAGCATTCAGAAACATTTTTATGAAAAGAAAGTATTTAATTGGACAGAGAAAGAGATATACCAGCTGTATGGCAAATCCTTACTATCTGTTAATTATGGACAAAAAAGAAAATAATTATGAAAGTATACTGAAGAATACTGAATTCTTCTTTTTTTTTACCCCTAAAATATAAGAAGAAATTTTTATTTTTATGTTAATCCTGAGCCACTGCTCATCTTCTAGATATACAAATTCTTTTGTTCCATTTAACTAAGATAACCTTTTGAAAAAGCAAGCTCAGTAATGAGTCAATTCAACAGTCAACATATAAATTGCTAGCTAAAAAAACATATCTGACTCTACTTGTTTTTATACAGAGATGAATAGGATACTTACACATTGCACAAAACAACCTATAGAAAATCTGAATGTTTGCTAAATCACCACTCTGTGAGCCAATTACCACAATTTCAAAAGAACAGATTCAATTCACTACTATGAGTCCACTACAAAGCAAGCAAAAAATTAAAAAGCACGGGACAAAATTTGCTTGTATGTCAGCAAGGACATACAGTTACTTTAAAAGTATCAAAATAGTAGGGAGACATAAATCCTTATTATGTATAGGTACAAGATGCATTGGTTTCTTTGCCTTTGGCCAGATTATCACAATCATTTTCTTGCAAGGAAAGGAGAACTGAAAATATTTCATGCTGGTTGCATCTTCTGTTAATAAATAGTGGGCTATTTTTGTCTATAACATCTCAAAAAGGACTGTATTGTTTGTCAGAAACAATAGTTTGCTTATGACCTGAAAGCATAATCGTAGTAAAGTTTAAATTATAAGGACAACACTAGATATGCTGAGATGTATAGAGCACTACATTTTTTAAATCAGCTCAGGTGTACTGATCTATACTTTAAAATTTTACCTTCTGTCTTTGGAACAGAGGTGACACAAAATATAACTCCTGAAGAGGTGTAGCATGATTTTCTGATAAAATAATCTTCTGGTAACATTTAGGATGAAAAATAAATATGCTGTAGTCCTGTCTCTGTTACAAAATCAAGTCACTTAATCTCCTTGGTTGAGATTCACTTCCATTCTGCAATAGATTTATGCACTCTCTGAAACCGAGCTTGAGGAAGTTAGTGATACACAGACCTGAGTGAATTTACTCTCTTACTCACATCCTTGTCTGAAAATCTGGAATAACAGCTTTTTTTACCTGCAAAAGGTACATGTATTTTAATAATATTCTTCATCCTTCACACTTCGCAGATGTGGAGACTGTGTTGAGAACATACTTCATGTACGGCTTGTAGCACTTCTGCTCCAAAACCACATGAATAATTTCTCATAACTGATTCATTTATTTCAATGTAAATTGTAACAGAAAGTACCACTTAATTAAAGTTGTTTAGTCCTGAGTCTGAACAACCCAAATTTTTGACTATGCATACAAGTATGCTTCTTAAAGCATTTTTAGTACTATATTTTTGTAAGTGAAAACTTCAGCGTTGTGCAGCATTGCACAGCTAACAAAATGCAACAGCTCTCATGCACACACTTTCCAGGCTGAATTGATACAATTTTATGTTTCTCTCTTCATGCTGAAGCATTGCTTGAACCGTTGTGACTTGTCAAACTTTAAATATTCCTTGTCTTCTCTGAGAACAATTCAAGGCCATCAGATAATGTGGCAGCCATTCATTTTGCAACAAAGAGTGTGGCTCAGTCACAGAGATGGAAGATTTAACACAAGAAACACTTCCTTTAGAAGTACTAGCAGCCCACTGCTATTACCCTGAAATGAATGTGCTGTCTTTCTTTATTCATTATTCACTCCTTTTCCTTTTAACTAAAATCAGTTTAGGGTGGGGGGTGTGTGGGGAATAATAAAAAGAAAAGACAGTGTTCTCTTGATAGTCTTTTTTCATCACTGACAGACTTTGATTCACACCTTTGTGTTAGGAAGTCTGTTATTTTCCATTTGACTTTAACAGGATTTTTGCTGTAACCTTATTAAGAATCCTTCTGAATTCTAAACTTTTCACTTAACACTTACAATGGAAATGAATTCTGTAATCTGATTTTTCATACAAAAAACCCTATAATTGTTCTGTATTCATTAATTTTCAAGGTATTCAATTATTATTTTGCTTTCAGTATTTCAGGATATTTCCCATCTACTGAATCTAGAACCCTCATATCCAGCCTTTATTGTGTTATTTTACTGACTTAATGGATTGAAAGCAATAGTTAAGTTCCACTGTTGCCATCTCTGGGAAACTCTTTCCTTTGCTTAACTACTCCTACCCTGAAGAATTTTTTTCTTATGTCCAATCAAAATTTTCTTTTTTTCAAGTTGTGTCCATTGCCATCTGTTCTGTTTCTGTGCACCTTTGAGTGGAGTCTAGCACTGTATTTTTAGCACCAACTGTAAGGTAAACAAAAACTACAGTAAGATTTCCTTTTCTTCCCCACACTAAACAAATTCATTTCCTTTAGTTTCTTCTTGTACTGTTGCATCCAGAAAAGAATGAAAATAATTTAGGCAAATAACTTTGATCTCAAAACAGTAGCACTGCCATGCATATAATTCAAAAGTCCTTTCAACATCATGATCTATTATGTATGCATGCACACACGTGCACATACACACACAGAAAAACACTTCCAGTGACTCACTACTCTGTAGAATGAATTTTCAATGACCATAAAAAAAGAATGCATGCACATTCAGGTCATTGAACAAGAACATACTGGAATACCCTTGGGCTACCTAAAAGTCATTTCTGGGAAAACCTACCAAGATAAAGTATCTTAAAAAAAAAATGTTGAGACATATCTAAGAAATGTGAGTTGTGTTATCAAGGAATTATATCTTCCTGGATGCTAAAGTCAATTAGTCACATATGGAAAAAATATCAGAGAACCATATCTTGAAGGGTGCAGAATAAAAACAGGAATCTAGTTGGGAAAAATCTCTCAACCATTGTATTGGTATTGCTCAAAATGACCAAGTATATAATATATATCATATAGTAACCTAGATAACTACAGAACATGAGAAAAAATATTGGCTTATTGGAAAAAAAGAACAGCTTACCAAAATTAAAAGCCAGATATTAAAAAAAAACAACTGAAAGTGTGATAAATAATGACTGAGGAACAGAATAGAGATATGTGGCTTGCTATGACTTACATAAAAAATGAAATATTTATTTTTTAAAAGTAGTCATATTTTATAGTACAACTTAAGTTGAGATAAAAGTTGCATGTTATGAGATTTTTCCTCTTAAAAAGGAAAAATAATTAACATTTTTGGATACAGAGCTTCAAGTTTAGGGTCTAAAGAAAGACCTATATCCACCCCTGCTTTTATAATTTCTTATAAGTTCTTGATAAACAACCATTCAAGAAGTTACAATCATCTCATGGCTTTTTGTTTGTTTGTTTGTTTGTTTTGGTTGGGTTTTTGTTTTGTTTTGTTGTTTGTTTTTTAATTATTATTTATTTATTAAAAATTAAAACATGCCATATGAAAAACTGCCATACTTAAATGAGTTAGTTTTTACAGAATCAGAGAAGAGAAACATAGAATGGTTTGCATTGGAAGGAACCTTAAAGAACATCTAGTTCCAAACCACCCCACAATGGGCAAGGGCATCTTCCACTAGACCAGATTGCTCAAAGCCCCATCCAGCCCAGCCCTGAACATGGCCAGAGACAGGGCAGACACAACTTCTCCAGACAAACTGTTCCAGTTCCTCACCCTCCTAACAGTAAGGAATTTGATCTTTAAATATGATCTTAGCATGCCCTCTTTCAGTTTAAAGCTATTATAGTGTCCTGTCACTACATGATCTGGTAAAATGTCCTCTCCATCTTTCTCATAGGCCCTTTTAGGTACTGCAAGGCTTCTGTAAAATCTCCCTGGAGTCACCTCTTCTCCAGGCTGAACAATCTCAACTCTCTGAACCAGCCCTCATTACCTTCATAACCCTTATCGGATTCACTCCAACAGGTCCATGTCTTTCTATGTTTGGACCCCAGAGCTGGACACAGTACTCCAGGTGGGGTCTCTCAAGAGCAGAGTAGAAGGGAAGAATCTCTACTGACCTGCTGGCCACGCTTCTTTTTTTTGCAAGACACAATTGGCTTTCTGGGCTGCAAGTACACATTGTCTGGTCATGCCAAACTTCTCATTCACCAACGCCCCCAAATCTCTCTCTTCAAGGCAGCTCTCAATCCATTCTCTGCCCAGCTTGCGGGGAGATCTGTGCTTGGGATTGCCCAGATCCATATAAAGGACCTTGCACTTGGCCTTGTTGGAGTTCATGAGATTCACACAGGCTCGCCTTTCAACCCCATCAAGGTCCCTCTGGATGCCATCCCTTCTCTCCAGTGTGTTAACTTCACCCCACCCCTTGGTGTCATTGACAAACTTGCTGAGAGTGCACTCAGTCCCACTGTCCATGTTTCTGACAAAGAAGTTGCACAGCACCAGTCCCAGCTCTGACCCCTGAGGAACACCACTTGACACTGATCTCCACTTGGATGTCGAGCTGTCGGCCACAACTCTTTGAGTGGGCTTATCCAGCCAATTCCTTGTCCACTGAGTAGTCTGTCTGTCAAATCCATGTCTCTCCAGTACAAAAGCAAGGATATGATGTGGTCCAGTGTCAAATGTTTTGCACAAGTCCAGGTAGGTTATGTTGGTTGCTCTTCCCTCATCTGCCAATGTTGTAACTGCGTTGTAGAAGGCCACCAAATTTGTCAGGCATGACTTACCCTTAGTGATGCCATGATGGTGATCACCAGTCACCTCCTTATTTTCCATGGGCTTTAGCACAATTTCCAGGAGGATCTGCTCCATCATCTTGCCAGGCACTGAGGTGAGATTGAGTGGTCCTGAGTCTTCCTTTCTACTCTTTTTAAAAATGGGGTTATATTTCCTCTTTTCCAGTCAGTGGTACCTTCATCATACTACCAGAACTTATCAAATATGATGGATAGTTGTTTAGCCACTTAATCCTACAGTTCCCTCAGGACCCACAGATGCATCTCATCAACGTGCATGTCTAGGGCAAGTGCACCTTCATGTTTATCAGATGGTCTCAAATCTGATTTTTTCCCACTCCTTCTCCTTGTTGTTCTTCGTGTTCCTAGTCCCTGCCTTTGGCTTCTGTCAGCTGGGCAGAGAGGCTGGAGCAGTTGCTGCTAAAAGCTGAGGCAGAAAAGTCCTTGAATAGCTCAGCCTCCTCCATATCCTGGCTAGCCAGGTCTCCTATTTCATTGCTGGGAAAGACCACAATTTTTCCTAGTTTACTTTTTATCAGGAACTTACTTGTAGAAGCTTTTTTTGTTGCCCCTGACACCCTTGGCCAGATTCATTTCTATCAGGACTTTCCCTTTCCTAACCTGATCCCTGCTTGCTTTGACAATTTCTCTGAATTCCTCCCAGGCCACCTGTCCTTGCTTCCAACATCTGTAGACATTCTTTTTTGTGTTTGATTTATCCAGGAGCTCCCTGGATAAATCTATGAAGGTGTCCTGGCATTTTTGCCTGACTTCCTCTTTTTTCTGATGTATCACTCTTGATACTTTTATATAAAACAGCTTCCCTTCACAGCTTTATCCCATGTACCTCTTCCAAATGTCGGGCCCATTTTTTTTTAATTTCTTTATTGATGATCTGGATGAGGGGATTGAGTCCATCATTAGCAAATTTGCAGATGACACCAAATTAAGGGGGAATGTTGATCAGCTGGAAGGGAGGAAGGCTCTTTGGAGGGACCTGGACAAGATAGAGAGATGGGCTGATTCCAGCGGGATGAGGTTCAACAAGGCCAAGTACCGGGTCCTGCACTTTGGCCCCAACAACCCCCTGCAGCGCTACAGGCTGGGCACAGAGTGGCTGGAGAGCAGCCAGGCAGAAAGGGACCTGGGAGTTTGGATTCACAGGAAGCTGAAGAGGAACCAGCAGTGTTCAATTTAAGATTCTAGGATTAGAATTCAAAAGAAGTCAGGGTTTATCTGATTTATTTACACAAGAGCCAATTTTTCCTCTGTGAGTTGACAGTGAATTCCACAGGTTTTGTATGAAAAATGACTTCCATTTTTACTGGTTTTGTTTCAAAATAAACTGAATCAGTCAAACCTAATGCAACTGCCTCATTCCAAGGCAAAGAATCCCCTTTGAAAATTTCTTTTGGTGGAAAGAAATCTAAGAAAGGTCCAACTGCTAGGCAGTCATCACCCTGCTAGAGGATAACTAGCTCACTTACTGATTTACATCCATGTGCCTGCTGAAACCTACTGCTTCAGAGCAGAGAACCCTGAATTAGGATACCTATACCTGCTCTTTTGCAGTAGGAAATTTGTTTAGTAACTCAAAGAAGTATAATATACAAGTTTTCCTTGTGTGACTCCAGAAGTGTAATAAACACTTTCCCAAATAAGGTACTAGTCATCCTTTTTATAATAAATTTTTTTCAGAGTAATGTTATGCATGGGAATAAGCAGTTAAACTTTGCATAATTTGTACACCTCCAAGAGCAAGTGCAAGCAAATACTTATAATCAGTAATAAAATGCTACATACATTTCCTATACCTCCAGCTCAGTCTTTCCTTGCCTGTCAAAAGGGATCAATTTACATTTCAAATTGTAAGCTTTGCTTCCTTCCCACAGCTCCTGGCAGAGGCAGCAAATTTTCAGTCTGAATTAATGCAAGAAACAAATCCTATTTTATCACTTTATAATCCAGTGAGTCAAGAATCATCCCTACCATGTGAAACTTTTGCAGATATCTTTATTGGTAAGGTATGCTTTACCATAAAATAGTTTACATTGAAAGGATATAGCTAGTTTTGCACACCAGATATTGAAGTCTTCACTAATTCCTGCCATTTTAGTGCTACAGTTTTAATCCAAAAGGCAAGCAATCAGTCAACAGGAAATGGCTGACGCTGTGGATTTAAAATGAAGTTGGCACCTTCCTCAAGATACACACAGCGAGTTCAGAGCCTTACACCAGCCTTAGTACTTGGACAGATTGATTCCCCAAACTGTCATCTTTCCTAACATTTGTTCGGCTTTATTGACATCAGTGACCTTGGATGGATTCTTAATTAGGCAATAATTAGATTTTTCTCTGAGCAGAATAAAATGACACCATGTTAAAATTGAAAGCAATATCCTCTTCATGCTAAGGCTCCAAAGGCTGGCTACCCCAGTTGAGGGGAACAGATGTTTGGAGCAGAAGAATCTGAGTAAAAAAAAAAAAAAAAAAAAAAAAAGAAAAAAAGGCAAAAAAAAAAAAATCCAGTAAAAGTGGGCCACAGGTTTATTTTATTTTTAAAAATATCTGGTCACCTCATGTGTCACTGTAATGTTGCCTTTCTAAAAGAAGATCTTTCAAACACTTTTTTTTTTAAAGCCAGGTACTCACTTTCTTGTGACCTATATGTATGTAAGAGTTTCAGAAAAGGGCTGCTTTCTGCAACTGGAGCACAGAAGGATAAGACAACACCCTCTTGAGATACATCCCTCTTTAGCAACATTGAATTCAAGATCTCTCAACCTCCTTTCCACTGTGCCACAAATCACACAAAGTTAGTGTATTTTATGAAACCAGAGGAATGACAGAAATATATGTAGAAGATACAGCACACTATAAATTATATAGCATAGTTGTGATATATAATTCCTAACATGAATTGTATAATACATAACATACAAAATACAATATAATTTGAATATATTACATATATAATATGATTTCATATGATATTTTAAATCATAACATCAGAACTCTGTTTAACATTTTTCAGACAGTTCTGTCTTTTTCCATGCTTTTTATGAAAGATAAAGAAAATTTTGTTCAGCATTTTACTCTTTTTAGTATCACTCAGCTAATTGTATTGTGCAGTTCACAGTAAAAAAAGATATATTTATGTTTTTGTTGACCTCATACTTTTACAAATTTAATTTCCACTTATTCACCTCTTACTCAAACAGGATATATTCTGTCCACTGAAGGCAAAGGAGAAGTGATTGCAGTGCTGTAGACAACCAAAACTAAATAAAATATTAAGACATAAGCCACAGAACACTTAATCATTCTGGACGGCACGTATACAAATATACCTTCTTTCCACCTTCACAGGGTTAGCTAGCCAAGGTAAGAACAAACTTCAGACTCCACAGCAAAACTGGTAAGAGAGGAAAATCTATTCTCTACTCCATTTCAAGAGGTCTTCAGTAATAAAAAACCTGAGGACCTCTGAAGTGTGTTGAATAGTGGTATCCACTGTGGCTTGCCTTTTCATAAAAACAAAACCAGAACTATACCCTAACACAATTTAATTTCTCTTCACAGTTATAATTCTAAAAGCTTGATCTAGAATTTAATTAAAATCACTGGAACTTTAGTAATGCCACTGGTATCTGAAACAGACGTATTTTATAACATAAGAGGATGATGTATTTTATTATAAAATCCTTTTAATTTTAAGTATTGCTTACACTCAGTCTCCACTGGTTTGGTCTTTATGTGTATTTTCCGTAAGACTTTTAAGAACCTAGGAAATGCCATGTTATTCGAGTAGATGTCTGTTTAAAGCCACACTTTAAAAGCAGAATACTGTTTCAATTGTAACCACCGTGATGTGAAAGCTATCAAATTTAGAAAACACTTTTACAGGCAAGTTACAGGTAATTTAGCCTCATAAGGAGCTTCCTCTTTGTCTAGTCTAATGGCTGTCTTATGCTTTAAAGAACAGTTTCAAATTTCTTTAAAAACTTTTTAAAATATTACTTTACTCTCAAAAAAAGTTTAATTATCTTTAAATCTTTCTAACTTCCTTGCCTCACTGGTGCCTTCTGGCAATGGAAACTGCTGATTAATTATGCATTTAGAAAAAAAGACCCAGTTCTTTTATCTATTTCTGAGCAACTCAATTGCACCACAGGAATCAAGATCTGAGTCTTCTTTCTCTTCTAACTTCTTCATATTGTGCACTGCATTTCACTGAACACAAAAGATGTAATGCAGTGGGAAAGTAAGTCCCAGTCCAACAATGACAAAAGCATAAATTACAGCCTCAGAAATGGTTACAAAGATAAAAGAATTCTTTGTGGGCTGGAATCCAAAGACAGCAGTACTGTCTCTTATTATTTGAAACAATCTAAATGCAGCAGGGAATCCTTTGGACATGTTACTTTACTGACCTAACTAATACGAATCCCCTTTGATATCAACACTGTTTTCTCATATATTTCCTGTGGCCTAACAGCAATATCTTTACCTTGCATGAAAGGGATTCAGCTGACCTGATTTTGCTCAGTGAAAGCGTAGGACATCCTGATATCTATGAGAGAGAGTAACCTCATTTTGTAGATACTCTATAGCTCCTGAGTGAGAGTGACTACAGAAGGGCAGACTCTAATTTGCCTTCTAGGTCTCTTCACGTAGCTAAAAATTTGGGGGGTGGGAGGGAAGAAAAAGAAAGAAAAGAAAGGAAGAGACAAAGAGAAAGAAAAAAACAAACAAAAGAATGAAAGAAAAAGAAAGAAAAAAAGAAAGAAAAAGAGCAAAAGAATGAAAGAAAGAAAGAGAGAGAAAGAAGGAAAGAGGCCTCCCTCTTACATATTAATCTTTCCAAATAATTTTCTGATTGCACATCAATATAAGAAAAGCAGAAGATATATAAGAGTTTTTTTAAATGGTCCAGAAATAAAACTGAGTTAATCATTACAAAGTGATATATTTTGAACATACATGAATACTTTGAATGTAACAAAGGGTGAGGAGAGAAAGAATATGAAGATATGAAGTAGGCTGAAACAGCCTGTCATCCTATCAAGTCATACCTGTTTATATTACTTTTTTTCTTCTGTTTTTTTCAAGCCCAGAAGCATTTAATTAACACCCCATGTGAGAGACACTGTTTGAAGTCATAGCACTAATAAAATCAACGGCATAGTTGTCAGCAACTTTGTAAGAGGCAGGGTTTCATTACTGTCTACTCCAGAAGTTATTCTGAATTAGATTTTTCTTCAATTTCCTATATATTTTGTTGTTATTGGTATTCTTCTTAATATTATTGTTATTATTGTTAAATTATTTTCCCTGACCAATACTTGAAAGAATATCTGTAGTTTTCATTAGTCATGAAAGAAAAGAAATTTATCAGGGCAGACTGTAAGCATATGTGGAATGTGAGAGCACCTGCTTCATGGAGGTGATCCTATCTATGACCTCTTCAGTGCAAAGGGGATAATAAATAAAGGTGGAAGTGATGAATAAGAAGACACAGAAACACAAAGCCAACCGACATGGGACAGCAGAGTCATCACCAAGTCTCCAGTCACAAGTAAAACACCCATTAAGAAACTATGGGCACAGCTTTGGAGAGGAACAGCCTGTGCTTTGTCACTCATGAGAAGGAAACAAGAGCATGGGGATTTGGGATCTTAGAAGGGTGTGTCAGTGAGACAACACAAGACTTAGGAGGGGTCGAGTGGGGCAAAGGGAGGGGAAGGATCAAAGGAGTAAGGGGCAAACAGGGCTGGGTATAACATGGTCCAGCTGCGTGCAGGCTGTGGCACATCAGCAGGTTTATCTCTCAACCCTGTACCTGTCTTCTAAATCCTGTGGTAGGTTTCCCTTTTCCACCTCATTTGTTATCCAGTGTAAGTGCTGTAGGGATTAGGTGATTTTATCAATCTATGTAAGCATCTGAAGGGGGGTTGTCAAAAGAATGGAGCCAGACCCCTCTTATGGTGCCAAGCAGCAGGATGAGAGGCAATGGACAGAAACTGGAACACAGGAAGTTTTAACTAAAGATGCTGAAGAATCTCTTTACTGTGCAGGTGACCAAGTTCTGGAACAGGTTGTCCAGAGAGGTGTTAAAGTCTCCTTCACTGGAGATATTCAAAAGCTGTCTGGACACAATCCTGTGTCATGTGCTCTGGGATGACCCTGCTTGAGCAGGGAGGATGGACCAGATGACCCACTGTGGTCCCTTCTAATCTTACCCATTCTGTGACTTTGTGATGCTGTGAGAAGCCGTTTGCTAGCAGCATGAGTGGACTGGGGCCAGACACCACAGTGAGATGAATGTACAAGATTCATGGGTTGGTGCTGCCTGCAGCTGGAGACAGTGGAGTCTCAGGGACACCAGCTGAAGCAGGTGGGGGACTTGACCTCAATTGCTGGGTTAAAATGATGTGTTTTCTGAAAATCAGTGGCAGAACTACCAGATGAGTGAAGGGCTGAGTGCCAAGTGCCTGGTGCTGGCTGCTGGGATTGGAGGCAAGCATCTGTATCTCCCCTAAACCCAGTACTAGAGAGAGGCATCAGTCAGGTGGCAGAGCTACAACAGTATTTAGGAGGATCCATGGGCAGCTGTTGGTGAGCACCAGAAGGTAAGCACCTGCATGTAAATCAGGGACCTGTGGATCAGGTAAGTGGTCCCAGGACTCAGGAAAAGATACCAGATGGACAGAGGGGCAGTATCAGTGCCCAAGGGATCCATGAACGTGCATGTGCCTGTGACTCTGGAGAGAGCAAATGTGTTAGTGCACACGTGCACACTTGCACTAGTGACCTACAATCCTAATCAACCAAAGAGTCTGTCTGCACTTGTGTTTGTGTGAGCACTGCATCAGCGTGCTGTGGAAGGCAGTGCCTTGTCTGTGGCAGCACATGTAATTGGGCCTGTGTATACACGTCTGTGTATGTGTCCTTGGGACACCTGCTCAGTCTCTCATAGGAGAAGTGCACTATCCCCCTAATCACCTACTTGGCTCTTCATAGCTGCCTTGAATCCACAAAATTTCTCAATGGTTTTATGGCTTATATTTCCCTCAGAAAATCCCACTTTCTTCTACAATACTTGTCTTTACCTACTATGGCTTATGTGGTTTCTGCAGTACTTCAGTTAATTTTACCTTCTTTTGTGTTTCCTTTTTTTTTTTTTTTTTTTTTCCTGCCAGCGACATAACAAGAAAAACATAGTATCTTCCTTAGAAAGTCAAAATCTGAAGGTGGATCCCTGTACTTTTAATTTCAAGTTTTTATGTATTTGTATTTGAATGTGTTGAAATGGAAAAAAGTTGGTAGAACTCCAGAACAAATTCACATGCAGTATGCTTTTTTGTATCTTGACTAAAATGTCCTCAATTCCTATGTAGCTAGTTAAAAAATCAGTGTTGTGTCCTTTCAACAGCATGTAGGCAGACTTAAAATACATAGTAGACGTGTAAGTGACTCAGATGAGGGATACAACTATAAACTAGTAGAGACAACACATGGAGATCATGGTACTAGATGTACTCATTACTATTTTCTCTAGGTGATACTTTGAAATATTAGCTATTTACTGGCATGGCCTTGTCTTGATTGAACAACAACCACAAAAAAAAAAAAAAAAAATCAGGTGTTTTACATTAAGAGTACTTCAATCAAGAAACATGACAGGTATGACATTTAAAAAGTGAGTGATGTGACAGTCACAACAAGATACATCTTACAGCTACATCAGTGGATTTAGACATTTGCAAGAAGTCTGAATTATGTCTTCATGAGCAGGTGGTGTTTTCAATGTGAAACTCTTCCAAAGCTATCACTCACATGACTAAAATTATATCCTTTTATAGCTGACAGGCTTTGTATCAAGTACTGCTTGAGAGCAGGCACAGATCTGATAAAACAACATGCAACAGGTCATATCTATGTAAACATGCCTCCAGATGTTTGCCATGGTAACCTGTGAAGACTGTGTTTTATCAGTAGTCAAAGAGAAGTTTGAGAGTTTTCTTGTGTTTATTTGTGTCTTAATTTCGGCTGGGATAGAATTAGCTTCTTCTCAGTAGCTGGTATAGTGCTATGTTTTGTATTCAGAATGAGAATAATGTTGATAACACAGTGATGTTTTGTTTTTTATTAAGTTGTGCTTATATTATGTCAAGGACTCAGTTTTTTTTATATGTCTCATGCTCTCCCAGTGAGGAGACACACAAAAGAAAACTGGAAGAGACCATATCCAAGACAGGTGACCTAAACTGGACGAAGGGATATTCCATAACCATGGAATGCCATGCCCAGTATATAAACTGGAGGACTTACCTAGAATGGGGGCTATTCTGGGTTCGGGAACAGAGTCTGGCATCCACCAGTAAGTGGTGAGCAACTGTGTTGCGTACCACTTTTATGGGTTTTTTTCCATTATTATTATTATTGTTATTATTATTATTATTATTATTATTGTTGCATTTTAGTTTGTTTTCAACTATTAAACTGTTCTTATCTCAAACTACAACTTTTACTTTTGATTCTCCTCCACATTCCACCAGGGTGGGGGTGAGAGAAGGGGGTCTGAGCAAATGGCTGCAAGGTCCCTAATTTCCAGCTGGGTTTAAACTATGACACTGTGTTACTGTTGTTTTAATGTTAGCAGTATACTTTCCTTATAAGGAAAGAAGAAACAAGATAACCCCAACTTATGTTTCATGAGGTTTTTTAATTTGTCATCAGTGGTGTACATATTCTATGTTCTTATAAAATTTAACCAAATAAAAATGAGCATTTTTTCATGATCAATCATAAATAAGTATGTAAGACCAATCAGTATGAGATACCTAATTCCAGTAATGCATGGAAGCACCTTAAGTGAAACTTGGACATAAATTAAAAATTTAAATCCCGAATTTTTCCCCAGTAACATTCTCAATCATTGACTAAGACCAGAAGTACTTACACACCACATGCACTGTACTATCAGTAGGTAATATACTTCATGTTAAAGCTATTTTGTACTATTGCTAACTTGGTATATAACTATTCTTCCAAATAAACATATTGTACTCTAAGGACAAACATATAGTAATTGAAATATTGTATATTCTTACTTTCCCTTGTGTGTGCTCTCAATACAAAACTGACTGGACTAAAGAAATTGAGGAGCTGAAGTAAAAGAGACCTAGAATTAAAATATATCCAAAACTATATAAAAGAAGCAGAAGAATGAAAATCTAGCTAAATCAGTAGTTATACTGAGGATGATATCACTTAAGACTGGAACCTATAAATCAGGGAAAATATTGATTGAGGGATATGTAGGTAAAATTTAAGATGTTTTAAGGCCCAAAAAATGCTTTAGAATGAGCAAGACTGACAAAGTGAGTGGGAAAATAGTAATGGAAGTTATATGGGAGTTACTCTATCATAGCAACACCAAAACAGAGATCATAATTCTGTTGTGGAAGAAGTAATAAGATAACATTTCTTCTGAAAGATGTGCCACATGACACATCATATCTGTAACAATTAATAGTATTAAATCTGTCAAGCTAAAGATGACACTTTGGCAATAAGATATAATTCAAAAATATTAAAAAATGAGACATCTGAGAACTTACAAGGGTCTTGAAAAACCTGTGAGCAAAGAAGGGTGGATGCATATGGGAAGAATTCACATAAACAAAGGCCCATTAGTCCAGATGAAATATTCCAAGACACTTAGAAACTACTTTTGAAAGAAAGTGATGTAGGCAAAGATAAGTGGAAAAAAAAGCAAAAACCCAAGCCCATAAAACTCTATGGGGGTTTCAAAAACAAAGTTCCTGTTAACTTTAACACAGTTCATTTTTTAGACAAAAATTAATATCAGTCAAATATTTAATGTGGCTTTTCATGGAAAATTATAAGTGAAGTCTGTGAATATGGGTATTGGCACAGCAATGTAATACACTATTAAAACTGAGGAACTGGAAATTATTGTGATTTCTGTTGGGACAATGTCAGACTAGGAGAAAGTATCTACTAGATGTTTGCAAGTATCTATTTTGGGACATGTCTTGCATAATATTTTCTTACTGACTTAAGATTAACAATTAGCAAGAATTTAATTTTCTTGATGACATAAGTTTGGGAGATCCTATACAAATAGAGGAAGATTCAAATGTTACAACAGACTCAAAAACTGGACTCACATACTATGCTTTCTATACATAAAGAACTATCTGAAATGATGCAGCTGTGGACTTAAATCAGTTACTTGGAGACTGCTATACTGGATTAATTTTTAGTGTAGAATTTCTCAAACTGGCCTTCAGAGAAAGAGCAGAATTAATCGGGTCACATATCTACCTACAATCAGAAAGACCTTTTTTCATATCTAAGTCATCTCTGAACTTATTGGTACCTGGAGGATCAAAATTTCATATGTCTGATCTCTACATACCTGCCAACATCAAATGTTCATTGTCTATACTATTTACATAAATGTCTAAAACTTCTTTGAATTATAGTGAAATGAAGCTGGGTTATGTCTCAGCACTGATATGAATACTGCACTTTTTAACATTTTAGGGCATGCAGACTGGAGGGGAAAATAGAGAGAGTGTGAGCAGATTCATGTACTTGTGTCTCTGTGAATATTATTATGTTTGTTGGACAGCAAGTTATCCACACACCTTCCTGACTCCCAGAGTTGCAGTGAATAAACAGGCTTTGCTCTTTGCCCTGTTCCAAAAGCATTAGTGGCAGATGAGATGCCTTCTAAAATGGTATAATTGTCAGTCACTACTTATATACCAAATACATTTGTTTACTCACCAGGTCTTCCTTCCACCTTTCCAACTAACTTGTGAATATACTGGTACAGAGGGTAATTAAGAAAATATATTGATCAATTTCTTAGTTAAAAAAAAAAAATCTCTGCTAGTGGCTTTCTTGGCAATTTTCTAAGCTACAGGCTAAGGTTTATGAACTCTATCAGTGAAATGCTTACATTGATCATGTCAGTCAATTGGAGGTTACTTTGCGCATTTTGGCACATCTATGATATGTTCTGCAATGAACCTGCAAATTTACCATTAATTTTCCAGAATTAGGACTTTGGGACTGTTACTCTACTTTAAATTAAAAGTTTGGGATCTATAAGGATCATGAGTAGTTATGTTTATTTATCTAAAATATTCTATATTATGAATGTTATCTAAAACAGTTGATAAAATTTTATCCATATTGTATACTGTCATTATTATAAAATCAAGTCTATTGATTTTACTAAAGGAAGAATATGATTTTTAAAATTGTGCTACAACCTAATTGTAATTCTAAAAGTTTTTTAGAATTTAATATATGAATAAATTATTTGAGGAAATATATGATTAAATTATTTGAAGAGTCAGGGATGGTGATCATGGGGAAAGTATCTATCCAGTGCAATTTAATGTGCTGATTTTAGAGAGAGAATATAGGGCTAGATGAACCTTTGGTCAGTCTCATTCTTATGTTTTTATACTCTCATTAGGTATGTTTTATTTTGAATTTAAATACCTCATTTCAGAAAATTTCAGCTCTGCCAGAATGGAAATGTTGCATATCTTGGTAAAAAATACCAGTTTTCTAGTGAGCGCAGACTGATGTAACCTCAAAATCCACCACCTTCTTAAAAAGCTAATCAAGTAATTATGGTGCTCTGTTGGATATACATGGGCTGCCATGTTACCCCTTCAACCAAAACCAAAAATGATGAAACAATAGTTTGATTCTACCTCACCCTTCACTTCAATGTTTCTTATTTCAGAAAAGGAAGATTTTTCATATTGTACTTTTTTCCCCTGGCCTTGACAAAACTTAAGTAAAAAAAAAAAAAAAAAAAAAAAAAAAAAAAAAAAAGTAGAAGAATCAAATGGGTGTAACTCTCACTGAACTTCATGAAGAGTTTTGAAATCTTAAGTCAAGAAAAATCTCACTCACTCAATATCAGTTTTCATTACCGGCTGGAAGTCTACTGCATTTTTCAAAAAGGTTCATTGAGGTTCATAAACATTTTTAGATCCTTGAACCTACCTTAGAGTAGGAAATGTGTTTACTTATGAAATATCAAAGAAAGAAGGCTTACCAACCTGTTTCTAAACATTTTCATTGATTTCTGTCTTCCATTTTTTCTGTGCTTTGGGAATGAGAAAATACACAGCATTTAACATCCTACCAACACTGACAACTCATGTAAAGTACTAGAAGGTTTCAGTGTGAGTCAGTGGGGGCAGGCACTACCTGTCCCCAGGCCTACCTAACATGCTGAGAAGTATGCCAAAATAAGGCGTAGCTGTGTAATTCATGGTTATTTGCTCTAACGTGTGTGCTCACACTACAGAGATAAAAACACAGGAGATTTGTAATCTGGAAATGTTTTATTAATTGGGAAATTTTTACCACTACTGAGGAAATAACTTCATATATAAATGCCCATTTTTCCATGATCCCGGTTTTTTTATGTTCTAAAAGACTATTAGTAGTAATGATCATTGATATTAGAGCAACATTTTCTTCCTTCCTCTACTTCCTAATAATATTAGAATACTCATCAAGCCCAACCCTTCCTACTGATCTATTTGGTTTCTTTAAAAAAAGATAACAATTTGAACTGTGATTACATAGCTAAATAGTTCATCTCTAGAAACCAGAAGGTACGCTTTTTAGTGACTGACTGCTTTACTGGTTTCTGCTTGACAAGTGCAGGTAGCATTCTGGTTCAGAAGAAAGTCTCTGCCTAAGAGAAATGCATAAACTGATTTACTGAATAAATTCCTCAAAAAAAGAGAACAGCGAGACTCTTCAAAAGAACATATTTTCCACATATGAGGTATCAGATGCTTTAAGGAACAAAAATGGACTTAAGCACATAGTATCTGCAAAATAGCCTAAAGTTACATTATTGTGTTGCTGTCTTCAGCACTATCTAGTTTCACCCTAGATGTTCATTGATCTGGGAGCAGAACAGCTAACCTGTTATAGCTGCTGTGAAGAGTATATAGTCCTATATAATTAATTACATCTCCCCATTTTTCTTTCACCCTTATTGCAAAAAGCTATTAGTGGTGTCCTGTTTTCCCAGAGTTATCATCTACAGTTTTGTCAATGATAATGTGTTATTGTCAAATAGCACAGAAATGAATAACAAGTTAATTGCACAGATATCATATCCAAAAGCTATGCATTTATTGAAAAAGATGGGAGTAAATATGCTTTTTGAGACCTAGTTCATTAATTAAAAAAAGACCCTAATAAATAAAAAGGTCAAGTTATTACTTATTATTAGTTATTAGTTATTCTGACAAAAATGAAAATTTGGGAACACAGCAAGCAGAGACTATTTCTGCACACCAAGGAGCTAATATGAGGATTAAAATCTCATTTAATGTTTAGAATTTCATTATGGAAGTATTAGTCTTTTTAATAAAAAATCAACTTCTTCAGACCTTCTAAAGGATGTGCAAATTACCTGTTTAAAATAACAAACTAAAATGTGTTATTAAAAGTCTCACCTGAATCTGGTTGTTTGCCCACGGTTATCTTTTTAAAGTTTTTTGTTATGCTCATGTAGCATTCCTGGTTTTTCCTTTCCCACAGGCTCACCTGGAATAGACTGTGGTAGTTTTGTGTTTTTGTGAGATATATAAATAATTCTTGCTCTCCTCTTCTAGTAAAACAATTCTTGGTATCAGGTAGGAAGCTAGGACTTGATTCTTTTGCATTTTATTAGCTTGTTATTACAGCAGTAGATACTGAATACATCTGTTGACATATTTTAAAATAATGGTTTTAGAAGTCCTTCTGGACTCTTAAAAGGAATCATCCTCATTTTTAAGTATTACCCACATTTTCTGTGACTATGAAGTGAAATACTGGGGTGAAGTTTAGATACGAATGTGCAGAACTCCCTTGCAAATATTAATTTTTAAATCAGAATTCATAACCATATGTTACAAAATCTTTAGTATTATTAGCATAATAAGTAGTCAAAGTTATGGAACTTGACACCTTGAGTGGATTCAATTTAGTGTTATAAGTTTTAATTAAAATTACTTTCAATAATTTATTCTAAATGCATTTATTAATTAGAAATATACAAGATTCTTATGAAAAATAATGAAATTACACTGAAATTTTTAAATGTGTCTGTGTTTGAAACTGGAACACTATTATCTATGATTAGGGTAAAAGAGATCCTATTTTGCTGCATAATATTTTAGAATTTTAAGGATTTGTGAATATTTAAGGATGGAAAATATATAGAATGCCAAAAACCCATCTCAAACCACTTGAAAAACAATGTTCCATTGTTAAAGTCCATTTAGTGCTAATCTAGTTAAAGTTATGATTATTTGATTCTTGAGACCGCTTTCAGTCAGCAGTGAATACAGTGGATTTTGGCCTAAGATTTCCAGTGCACCACAGTGAATTCTGGGCCAGAAATACTGTGGTTGGGTTGAGGGTCTACTAGATCTCGGCCTTCGTGAACATCCATTTCTTATTTGATGAGGAGGTAAGATTAAGGAATGTCTCAGTCTCCTTTCTTCCTGTACCTCCTCTTCTTCTCTTTAAAGGAAATGGGGTAAGGCACTGCAGGACCTCAAGTAATGCCAATAGACCATTGCAACCCTGGGACTACACATCATCCTTTCATCTCTCAGTGACAGCTGTAGGAATCCACAGGCATTGTCTTCTGATGGGAATTTAAACCCACTTCTTTACAGCAGAACTTTCTGCTCAGTATGGAAATAACCATGGGATCAGGTCAGTCCTAAAGAAAATAAAACTCAGACATTGCTAAAGAAAAGGGTTCACTATCCAAGAAAAACTCCTTCACTGTTTTAGAGTAAGAAAACTATGACTCCTCCACTTCAGCCACTCTGAATCTTCTTTCAGAAAAACTACAGTGCCCAAAGATCACCAAAGGACACTGCAAGCATATTTGAACAATCTTCCTGATTCTCTGAAAACTCAGGTTCATCTTTGTACACCAGAAGTCCTTCAGACTTTCTGCTCTGACCATTAGAAATGTTAGAAATATTAGAACATTATGCACTTGCAGAATCTCTGATGGCGTAACACAAATATAAAATGACTGCAGCTAAAGCTGTCTTTTCTCATGATATTCTACCTATTTAAAGGATGATTCTTACTAACATTTTGCTACCTTTTTCTACCTTTCATTTAGTCTACCTTTGACTGAGAATATTAGGATCTAGAAAGTGTGCTTCTCATTTTACATGTGTATATTGTATATCATACTTCTGTGTTTGCTAAAGAGGTCTTTCCTATTTCAATGTTTCAACTACACATATTTTTCTTTCCTCCTCCACCTCCACCCAATGTGGAGGAACCTTCTCATGTGCATCATAGCTGGTTCAATCCACTGTTGTTAATTTTTCACATATTTATTATTAAATACAAATCACATATTTATTATTAATATACATTAATAAAATGTACCACACCCTTTAAAAAATCTCCAACATTCCCAAGACTGTCCCAATGTAACTTCTGAATCTCATTTGTCTACAGTGTTGCAGACTTTAATGACTTTCAATGAAAAAACTCCAAATGGAAATAAAGAAATATCTCTAGTGTTCAAATTCTTTGAGAAATGCCATGTATCAAAGAGAGAAAATTTTAGGATTTAACTTTTTCACTGATTTTTTTTTCCAAACCTATTCTTTCTTATACACTGACATCATCATAGCAACCATGATATTAAGAACATAGTGAAAAATGTATTCTGAAAACTTTCAAGCAGTAAGTTTTCACATTTATCAACAAATTGAGTCCATTTCATCACTATTTAGATACAAAAATTAAAATATTATCTTAGCTTTCTTGCCTTCTCTTTATTTCACAATTTAGAAACAAACAGTTCTGTGAAATTTTTCTGTAAGCCTTTAAAGAAAGAAGAAGTAAATTTTACTAGGGCCTTGTCTGGAAAATTGTTCTTTTTTTCATCAGTACTTGAGTTACTACACATGAGATCCCCAATTTAAATATAGTTATACAAGAGCAGAGTGTCTTTGCTAAACGAGACAAGCCACATTAGTAAAGTCTGTAATAGGAACCAATAAATGCTATAGCAGGATAAGATAAACCAATATCTAGCTATTTTCACAATAAATTTACACAGTAGTTGTCTCAAGCAACATTTATCTCCAGAGTCTGACACTTGTTTTAGAGCAGCTATTCAATAAGTCTTACTACTCTTGAACCATTTGTAATTAACAATATGTTCAGCCTTTCAGGTCAAGCAGTCAAAAATCTTTTCAACCAAGGTGAAAGACAAAGACAGGCTTACGGCTTCCATATCCCTATGTAGGTATTGCATATAATTTTTTTACATCAATATTAAGTGCAGAACTAAAAATTATATTGTTTTTCCACTCTAAGCCAGTCTTTCTCCATTTCTGTGGCTCTCACGTGCTCTCCTGACTTCACAATCTTTGTGGTATTGGCTACACAATACTTCTCTGTGGACCTAGGTGGAAATTCTGAATTATCACAGACCTTCTTCTCAGTGTCATGAAAATTTTACATTTTATTCTAGCTATTAGGAAAGGGTACAGTCACCTGGATGTTCACACTGCAAAAATTATTGTCGCCGTTTACTGTAAATGTAATGGCTAAATTCACGTAGAAAATATCTTGTCACACTATGTTCTTGTAGCTGATGAAATAAATTACAATCTCCTGAAAGCCAAGAAGAAAGGACATAAAATTGACAGCACAAATTATCATATCTCTCTTTTTCTTTGTGATAACCAAACCACATATAGTTGCCACTTTAGGATGTTCAGGTAATTTCAGATATGTTGAAGTGTCATGGCAACACTTAAACACCTTAAGATATGAGAAGTGAAAGTCCTGAAATTAGCAATAAGATAAGTAGAGAGGCAATGATAGCTAAAGCGTAGCTGAGGAAGGTTGATGATTATCTGCTTCAATTTTCTGATGCCAAGGCTACCTTAGGGCCATTTATTAATACCAACTAATTAACATAAAAGTCAGTAAATTCTTCTGTGGTTGACAAAATAATGTTTAAAGAATGTTTGAAGTCTAACTTAGAAGTAGAAGAAATTCTATTTATTCATACGTTTATAAGCATGAATAAAAAATTAAAATAAGGAATCTAAATAGATGATTTTATAGCCATTTCTGAAACAACTGTATTTACCTGACTATAGACAATACAATTAAAAAGTAACTTAAGGAATAATAATCCTTAGTCTTTCATCAGCATCAGCCAGCCATTACTACAAACTCAAAATCTGTCTTCCTTTCCCCCCACCCAACTTCATCAATTAATAATTGCCACAGCTTCGTTCACATTAACCAGCTGCTTTTATTCTGCATCTTGATGGTAAGATCTTACGCTACACCCATCTGTTTTTCTCACTTGTATTCTTAATAATATTGAGAATAAGAGAGCAACAATGTCATGCATTTCTATTCTGGTAACCATCCTGATGATCTTTTGATATACATACTTCATTCAAAGTCTCATTCACCCTCTTCAGCTCTATATTGAAAAAGTGCTGATGAAATTTGTGTAAATTAATCTCCTAGAATGTAATGTATTTTTTCTTGCAGTTCTGAACACTGAGATTTTAGTTAGTTTCCTGTCTTGGTTAAATAAGTGCAAACTTACTGAAAAATAGTAAAAATTGTATCAGATTATCCTGACAACATGATGACCATCTGCCATTATACAATAGTTTTTGCTCTGGTTGAACTTGGAAGTTTTTTTTTAAATGTACAAACCATTTACTTTCCCCAGTGTCAGACTGCATTATTGTAATAAAATAGAGGCTGTAGAATAGTACAGTGGGTTGATCCCGGCTGGATGCCAAGTACCCACCAAAGCCAGTCTTTTCCCTCTGCAGCTGGGCAGAGGAGAAAAAAATATAATGAAGAGTTCGTGACTTGGAATAAGGATGGAGGGAGATAACTCACTCGTTACCATCACAGGCAAAAAAGACTTCACTTGGGCATATTAATTGAATTTATTGCCAACAGAATCATAGCAGGATAATGAGAAGTAAAATAAATCTTAAAACCACCTTTCACTCACCTCGCTCTCCTTTCCATGCACTACCTCCTCCCCACCAGTGGTGCAGGAAGATGAGAATGGGTATTATGGTCAGTCCATCACAGGTTGTTTCTGCCACTGTCAGGGAGAGAAGTCCTTCCCCTGTTCCAGCATGAGGTCTATCCCATGGGAGAAAGTTCTCCATGAACTTCTTCAGTGTGAGCCTATCACATTGGCAAGAGTTCTTCACAAGCTGCTCCAGCATGGGTCACTATTTTTCACAGGATGCAGTCCTTCAGACACAGCTGCTCCAACATGAGTCCCCCACAGAGTCACTTCTAAACAGGAATACCTGCTCCAGCATGGGCTCCTCTCTCCATGGTATGTATGTCCCTGACAGGAGCCTGCTCTACCATGAGTTTCCCACAGGTTCACATCCTCTTTCAGGTATTCACCTGCTCTGGCTTGGGTCTTGTCCATGGGCTGCAGGTGGATCTCCTCACCCCCACTGATTCCATGGGCTGCAGGGGCAGAGCTGCCTCACCATGGTCTGCCCCATGGCCTGCAGGGGAATTTGCACTCCAGTGCCTGGAGCACCTTCTCCACTTCCTTCTCGACTGGTCTTAGTGTCTGCAGAGCTGTTCCTCTCACATATTCTTACTTCTCTCTTCTCTGGTTGCAATGACATCTACTCGATAGCTTTTTCCATCTTAAATATGTTATCACAGAGGTGTTACTACCATCTCTGATTGGCTTGGCCTTGGCCAGTAGTGAATCTGTCCTTGAGCTGGCTGGCATTGGCTCTGCTGGGCGTGGAGGAAGCTTCTGGCAGCTGGTAACAGAAGCTATTCCTGTAGTCCCCTTGCTACCAAAACATGGCCACGAAAACCCAATACAAAACTTAAAAGGCAAACTACAGATGATAGCAATTCAACTTTTTATCTTTTAATAGGAACTTGAAGAAATCATTAACACCAGGTAGTATTTCCACCTAAAATGTATATTTCACCAGTTAAGTT
Source organism: Pyrocephalus nanus (assembly GCA_038380795.1). Taxonomy (NCBI): domain Eukaryota; kingdom Metazoa; phylum Chordata; class Aves; order Passeriformes; family Tyrannidae; genus Pyrocephalus; species Pyrocephalus nanus. The sequence goes on along the minus strand of CM076259.1, from coordinate 95,473,977 downwards.
ACAAAAATACAGTCTATTATTTTTTCTGTACACCTGGTGTCTTGGGTTGAATTAATAAATTTCTGAGGAAAAGAGAGAGGAGAATTAAATTAGTATAAAAATTCTGTGTAGATTAATGGAAAGAATCATTAATGTAAGATACATTAGAAAAGAAGGAAAAGAAAACAAATAAGATAGAAATATAATGATGCTAAGATAAAATGACAAAACAAAGTGGGAGCTGAAAAGGTTGACATTTGTAGAAATGAAATTATGTAGAGCGTGATTTCATTATCTAACCTTCTTTTTTGGCAGATGACAAAAAGCCTTGTCAGATCAGAAGACCCACTGCTGAAACAAAAAAGCCCCAGGATTGACAGAAAATCAAAATCAAGCTGGACAAGTGATGAAATATGGTAGGTATGTGTCCATAATTACAATGCAGGAGTCATCTGCTCTGTCTTCCAGATTTGTCTCTAATGGCAGTTGTTAGTTTCCATGCTGTAACACCTAGCTTGTGCCCCAGGCATGGAATTCTTACTTGCTGGCACTTATTTGGTGAATTTACCTTTCTTTAATATGTATGATGCTTTCAGGTTTTCTGAAGCCAATATGCTATTTTAGTAATAGTCTGAATGCCATATATTGATAAAATATTGCCACATGCATCATTATTTTTCTGTTTCTGTCTAAAGATCTCAGTGTAACAGATGAACCGCCGTAATCCAACAATAATATTAATTTGGTAATACAGGTAATATGGTGGCAATAAAACTTTACATCATTGCTTGGATTTTTTAATCCTAAAGTGGGTACCACTTGGGTTGCATTAGGAAGCATTAATTCAGAAGTTCTACAAAAATATTACAGATAATTTTCAGAAGAGCAGTTCTTTCCAAGTAAATGTGGACTGGCTCACAAAATATGAGACAAAAGAATGTTGTAATTGTAGTGTAATTACACAGTTGAAGTGAGAACCTTTTGCCTCTGCTGCATTGGAGAACCCAATTGTCTCTACAGAACGTGAACATCTAGAAGAGAAGAAGAAATACCTGTGAAACATCTCTGATGTGTGGTTTGAAAAATTTATAATGCAGGGGCTTCTGCATTTATATCTCTACTTATATATCTCCATTGAAGGAAAGATCTAGGCTCCTGTGATCTGTCCTTTTATGACAGGAAAAAGCAAAGACCAGGACATATCATAATCCCTGCATTCTTTCTGTTAGATCAGTATTCCCGGCTACTACAGGCTCAATAGAAGTACTGCTTGGACTACAAGCATTCAACTGCTGTGTATGCAAATTTTTCATTAACTTCAAGTTTTTTAACAGCCTGAGATGACTACAAGTTCCCCATCTCATCTCAGTAGCTTAAAACTTGTAACCTGCAAAATTGATGCCACAGAAATATTTTGAAAGATATTAACATTTTCCACTGTAGACTTGCTTTAAGGAAACCAGAACGACTTGAACTGAGGCAAGGTTAATTAAACACAAGGATATCTAACTTACCAAGTGCCATACAAAGGCAAACTACAGAAAAAAAATGTACTTCTTTGGTGTCATATGACTAGCAACCTATTTGCAAGAACATCAAGGAATTAAAAGAATATTCTTTAGCATGTATCCCAGGGACACATATGTTTCAGTGGATGGGATGCTGGAAAGCAGTGCCATGGAAAGGGACTTGGGGGTTCTGATTGAAGACAAGTTGAATTTGAGTCAGCAGTGCCCTGGCAGCCAGGAGGGCCAACCGTGTCCTGGGGGGAATCAGGCAAAGCATCGCCAGCCGGTCAAGGGAGGGGATTGTCCCGCTTTGCTCTGCACTGGTGAGGCCTCACCTCAAATATTGTGTGCAGTTTTGGGAACCATGATATAAGAAAGATATTAAGCCATTAGAGAGTGTCCAAAGGAGGACAACAAAGATGGTGAAGGGCCTTGAGGAGAAGCCGTATGAGGAGTGGCTGAGGTCACTTGGTCTGTTCAGCCTGGAGAAGATGAGACTGAGAGGAGACCTCATTGCAGTCTATGACATCCTTGTGAGGGGAAGAGAGGGACAGGCCCTGAGCTCTTCTCTGTGGTGACCAGTGACAGGACCTGAGGGAAGCCTGTAGTTGTGTCAAGGAAGGTTTAGGATGGATATTATAAAAAGATTATTCACCCAGAGGGTAGCTGAGTACTGGAATAGGCTTGCCAGGGAAGTCATCACAGCACCAGAGTTCAAGAAGCATTTGGATGATACTCTCAGGCACACGGTATAACTCTTGGGAATGGTCCTGTACAGGTCTAAGGGTTTGTCTCGATGATCCTTGTGGGTCCCTTCTGACTCAGGATATTCTGTGATTCTGTTTTTTTTTAGGTAAAAAAGAAGGAATTTTGGCTGCTGCTAAATGCATAAAGCACTTTCTAATCTTTTAAATTGTTCTTTTTTAATATTTTTGTTCTTGGAGCACCTAAAGAAGTTAGTGTTGCTCAAAAGACAAGGAAAGCTAATGGACACTTTTTATGGGTGGAAACAACACTATAGCTACCTAAAATCTTGTTCTGATGGGTTCTGCAAGAAAAAAAAAAAGTATATTTCTGCTTTGTTTCAAAACTAATTTATTTACATATGAAAAGATTGAAATTTCTACTCACTGATTTTATGATTGCAATAATCTTTTTCCTTTACAAGGAGCAAAATACAAATCAACACTAAAAATGAATAAGCTGAAAGGGGACATGTCTGAAGTTTTTATGAAGTGCAGCAGTAAACAAATGTTCTCTGATTTAAATCTTAATTACAGTTATTTCCCAAACATTAAAGCCATCATATCAAAATGCATAACGTAAAAGCCTGAACACAATAGTTAAATTTCTAATCTATTAACTGAAAAGGCTTTTCACATGTTATATGGAGTCATACATAACGATACTTTTATAAAATTTCATGGCTTTTAAAAACCTAGTGCATGACTATATTTTGATGGACTCATTTCAAATTCCTAAATAAATAATAAAAACCCCAAACAAACAAACAACAACAACAAAAACCAACCAAACAAAAAACCACAAAAAGTGTTTCTAACTAGGGTGCGCAATCTTGAACTTAGAATTTAAGTATCTTGTTTGATAGGGATTTGATTTCATGATATCTCGTCAACCCTTTTTAATAATGTTGTTATCCAGTAATTTCCTTACTTTTCTCTTTAATAGACATGTATTACAGCATAATAGATGTTTTAACTTCAGTTGTAAATCCCACAATAAAAGTGAATAAATGTTTTATTGTTACGCTTCCTTAAGATTCGATTTTGAATTTTTTGCCTTTGGATATTAAATATTTTGAAAGTTTTCTTATTTATTCACTCCCTAATTTCTAAATTACAGACTTTGAAACAGATTTATCTACTGTTGTAAACAGTACAAATTACAAATTTGCATTTTTCCAAACACATTGAAGATTCTTACTGAAAATTATTTCAAACACTTGTGAATAAAAGAGAACATCACAATTCAGTGAGTAAAGTTGTGAAAGTCTTATCTATGTCAGTTTCGGTGCTGAATCCTTGGGTATTCAGTAGCAGAGATTGGAGATAATTCTATTAATTTGTACAGAAACCCAAGTTTCTAAGTGCTTTAAAATAGACTAGCAGAAATTCTTCATGGACTAAACTCCTTAAAACCAGGCAATGTCTTTAAATCCTCCTCTTCAAACATACAGTTTTAACAGAAATAACTAAATGTTTTAAATTATATATCTCAAATTTATTAGGTCAGTTTAGAAATAAAGGAAGGTTTTACAAATAACAACATTCCTCCTGCTTACTCTGTCCTTTAGAACAAGCTAATGTTTTCATATTCCATTTCATAAAACTATTGCATTCTGAATGGCAGCAAACTCCCACACAGTCTTCTCCTAGGAAATTCTTAGGGAGCTTCCATAGCATCCAAGACACAGCTGCTTGGTTGACACAGGTTTCAGGAATCTCTTAACCTTTGAGCATAATTTTTTAGCTCTTTGCTCTGATTGTCCCTCTTCTTTTCTACCTGTAGCCCTTCAAATCTTTCTGTGAGCATTATCCTTTGCTATTTGAGGAATGACACAATCCCTGTGCCTGCCTTTCAAAGGGAAACCAAAATACTGCATTGGTCTTCTCCCAGGACCATCTTTAAAAACCTAAGAATTACTAGGCATACAGATTGCCACTTGAATATAAAATCATGTTAGCTGGCAAAGGTATTGGTCTAAAATCTGGAAGTTTTGTTTTTTCCAGTGTACATTTTGAAACTGGTAAAACAACTCTTGTTTTACCTAACCTCTCTATATATTCATGATAATATATTTACAGGCTATCAATTAATATAAGCTTGTACTTAATTATAATAATTAAATTTAATAATTGTCTTGTCTCATCTCTTCGTGTTTCTATAACAAGGAAGGCGTTCAACCCTAAAATCTAAATACTGCATGCTTATGCCCTAAATGGCTTAATATAAAACGGAAAAATGTTACCTTGCCTAAGCTGAATGACATAGGTCTTCTGTGGTGTAAAAGAATAATAAACTGGTAAAATCTTGCTTATACCCTATTATTTTTTCTGACGAAATGTTTTCACCATATGTAAACTATAAGACTCTTAATAGTACAAGGTGTGAAGCTCTCAAACTCAAAAAAAACCCCAAACCCTGTACTTGTCACATAATATTCCATCATTACTATAACTGTGACTGAAATAATGTCATTGTAACTTAAATTTATATAAAATGATTAATAGAACTTGGTTGCTGACCAAAATTTAAATAAAATCTGTAAAATATGTTATATGTGTTATAGAAAATAAGAACAAAGCTGTCTTTTGAGACATCTACCTGCAGCTAGAGTATAAGGCGACATCATATAAGGACCAAAAAAACACCCATATTTTTTGAAGCTAATTATTTAATAATTCTCCATAAATGTAAAAAAATTACATATTCCATTATATCATTATTGATTAGTGACAAGAGAATAAAATTTGTTTTCATATTTTCATTTCTTGCTGTAAACCATGAGCACAATCTGATGTGAACCCATCATTACTGCAATTTCATTTAATACAATATGATTTTCTCATGAAGTCTTTTTTCCACCATATTCCAGGACATTCAGTGAGGATGAAAATTCCTTTTTTTCTTGTCAGATAAAGAAAATTTTTTTTTTTTTTTCTACAATGACAGTTAATGATGCATATTCCACACCCTGGTGTTTGCCACATACGTCCTATTACAATAATTTAGCATTAATCTTTAAGCCTGCTCTCCATCTTACACAAAATACAGGAAAAAAAATCCAAAACCTCCTTTTTTTTTTTTTTTTTTTAATAGGACAGCCAATTTCTAATTTAATATAAATAAAAGTGATGCTTTATCATTTCAGACATTAACGAAATTCATAAAAGAAAGACTGAAGTTATTATATTCTTATCTTCCTAATGAATGCTTAGACAAGAAATTTTAAGGACAGCTAAAACATTCACACTGTCGAAACTAGTATTCAAACAAAAATGGAAAGGGGTGAAGAGTCTGATGTTTATGAGTTACACCAAGACAAATGAACTTGAGGTCAGACTGTTTCGCCATTATCTTTAGCTTCTTGAAGAAGTTCAGACTAACACTTGCCAAGGGACACAGAACTCTGCAAATTGACATCTTGTGATATTGTAAAATAGAAAGTAATTCCTAGAGATACCATGTAGTCTGGAGTAATTTTTTAGACCATTTCTATTAAACTGACTTTTAACAGAGAACATTTTTCTGGGCAATTGTACCAGTGTGGCAGATATCTTCTGTCTGTCAGGATTCAGGCATGCTCCCAGGTACAATATCAGAGCACTTGAGGTGGCAGCTTTCTTCTTGGCCCACTCAAGTAAAATGAGAACCTAATGTGTTAAACTTTGTGAGACCAAGAAAAGCATGCTGGGAGTAACACACTGTGAGATATTGTGGCTAATGGATTTACCACACCTTTTGGCATTACCCATCTGTTACCTAGCTGCATAAAACCCAAAACTTAATTCATACTCAGCCTTTTCAGGTTTCTTTTTCTGTGATTTAGGTTCATTTTGTGAATACTCATTGGAATCTTCTCTGACAGCACAGATACTGCTGGGTGCATTTGTCTGCATACCCAATATTTCTTGGTAACTAAATGACTCCCAGCTGATTTGCCAGTGTTGGGCATAGGACTAAAATTTGTTTATTTGTTTTTCTTTTCAACTTATGTTTTGTCCTAGAGGTGTAGTAGTGACAAACACTCTTTATTTTTTACTAACCTAATGACACTTCTCCAGATTTCAAACAGCCACATATACCAACAAAACCATGATGATTTATCAACAGAAGTTTCCTTCAGCTTTCATAAAAGAAATATTATGGTGTAACTAATCACCAAAATCCTACAATGCAGGAATGATCAGAGAAGATGGTCACAGGCAATGTACTTGTGATACTCAGGAAAGGATACAGGGAGTGTGGTCACAAGAGTGACCACAGCTGTTGTAAGGAAAGCTGAACTTAAAACAAAAGAAAGCAGAGTGAGACCTTCTTTTTATTCAAACATTTGATCTGGTCAGCTGACTGTCTAAACGGAGTTTAATGGTTTTAATATCTTTCTGAGCCAGCTGGACTAGCATGGGGGAAATGTATTTGTGGCTCTGGCCAACACAAAGCATAAAATCTGAGCAACCAAGGGGACAAACTTTGAAAACAGCAACATACTTGAGCTCCTAGATATTCCTTCAAGTAACAGGGTGGTCAGCATATATAGAGGTTGATGATGGGAATCATGTTTGTAATGTGTTCCAGGTGGATATTGCAACTGGTATATTGTGCTTGCATTAGGACTTCAGTACATTGCTGCATACCCTGCTAAATCAAAATCCCATGTAACTTCCAATATCTTCAAATAAATAAATTTTCTATTAAAGCTTTAAACCTTCTTTTCACAGATATCTGAAAGAGCCTGGTCAGAGAGTGTTGGATTCTGACACAAGAACAAAACAGTTGACAGATTTGTTAGCTGCAGTTTAGGAGGACTACTAACAGGAATGATCTTCTCTTGAGGTTGCTGAGAATTACTTTGCTTTGAAAAGGTCAGAAGATGCATTTGTTTGGCAATAAATAGTATATTTTCAATGATCCACTCATTAAACTCCCTGTATGAAGGTCTTTTAAAGTTCTGGATTCTGCTATGTACCATTAGACTGTATTAAACTGTACCTGAATTCCCTTTTCTCAATTTCACAGCTTCTTAGAAACTACTGTCCTGATCTTGCTTATCTTTTTTTTTGGCCAACATTCACATCTATGAGCCTGCATTTATTTCTGATGTTTGGATTATTGAGGGGTTTTATGCTCTTTGGATTTATTTTTTTTAAGATCTTATATATGCATGTTTTCTTTTGGTTTGGTTTGTTGGTTTTTTTTACATTTTCAGAATTTCAGTATTCATTTTCAGAAATTCAAAATTTACATTTTCAGTAATTTTCCTATCTGAGACTCACTTTTTGAATGAACAGAAGTAGTAATGGTTTTATTGACTGTGATGGTGCAGAATCTGGTTAATTTTCCTATTCACAAGGAGTGTTCATGTCTTGGCACCAATGCCTAGGCCAGTTCTGCATTTCAGAGCCAATACATTAGTACTCAGAGAGATGATTACATTGAGCCAGAATCTCTGCCTTGCCAGTTAGAAAATGCAGTACAGGCTCTGAGCCCAGGTGGACAGTATCCAGGAATGCCACCTGTTGGCTTCTCTAATTTTTGACTGTTCACAAACTGGCACACACTGGCTGATCCCTTCATTGCCATTGTTCTATCTCAACATATTCCCACTACAGGGAATAGGACATGAGCCTAGGTGTGTCTACATTAGCTTAGTTCTATCTTTCAGTGAAGAAAATTCTGTGGAAAGTTGCCCTGCAGAAAAAGAAAAGGAGCAGATTATGCACATTACAATTGATTTATATGATACCAAAAATTTTTCTTATTTTCCAAGATTATAAGTAGTTTGTTATCATCCTCCCCAAATACTAGAAGCCCATTATTTATAGTGTAGAGGGTATTTATGCTATTATATCCTGATGAGTTATTTTATTTAAAGGCTTGGGTTTTTTTGTAAGAAAATTCTTCTTTATTCTGATAACTTATTTTGCATCCTATCTGGTAAGTAGTACACAGAAATTTTTCCTAATATGTATATTCATATTTTCATTTGTATGTATCATACTTTTTCCTTTGTTAATGTCCATGGAATTTTTTTCTTTTGGTGATAAAAATATTCATAGCTTGACCAGAAAAAAAAAAAAAAAAAAGGAAAGAAGAAGAAAAAAAGAATAATTAACACAAATTATACAAATTCACTTTAAATAAAACAAGAGCTAAACCCTCTGGGACTAGAATGCAAGCAATCCCAGTATAGGTAGACATCATTGTATCAGAGCAAACTGATTTTACAAGAACATTTCTATAACCATATTATATGATATAATCTGAAATATGTATGAAGCAACACATCATGCAGTTCACAATAACGGTTATTCTTCCAAAACTGAAGCAAAAATAGACCATAATAACAGAGGTTAATAAGAATCAGGTTGAATTGAGATATTTTTTAATCATGGAATTCAGAAATTATTTTAAGTCCCTTCTAAAAGACCCTAATTTTTCTTATAGGCACTTTTGTGAAGATAATAACCTGTATCTGTTAGCCCTTCATGCAGATGTAGGTTTGAGGACATCATAACACGTGCAAATAGGTAAATGACACACTGACAGACTTTCTGTGTTCTAGGATACATGTGCATAACAAGATGGTTTACTCGCCCAGAGACATCTGAAAGTATGGGTTTCAAAGTAGGGAGAAGCAAATGCAACTGGAGTTGTATTATCAGAAGTAGAGTCATAATTTACAAAAAAAAAATCCTCCACCACCACCATCACCATTTGAGAACTACTGCTGATCCAAGCATAATGTTGGACAGAAGCACTGTATGCTGCATACTTCTAATTCTCTCTTAAAAAACAAGCAATTTCCACACATCTGCAGTTTGAGTACTAAACTAGTTTGGGCAGGACTAGATGATGACACATAGAGGAAAAGATGCAATTCTGAGGTCTTTTTCCCTATGCAATACCAGATTATTTTACATGTACTTTAAGGTCTGTGCCCTTCATTCTGCCAGTTTTGATTAGATATTCTACTATGTGGAAGCTGAAGAGATGATTAGCTGGCCCTGGATCTAGAGATGATGCTGATAATTGTAATTTTCAGTATGCATTTTTGCTTGATCTGTGCAGCATATATAATATACATGTAGTCCAAATGTGACTTTTCAGAGCCCTGTAGCTGATTGTGAAAGAAGAATGTACTTGTGCACTTATGATTTTCTCATAAAGTGACAATTTTTGGAGTAAGGAACTGCTTGATCAGTCATGTAATAAATAATTAAAAGATTCATCTTGATATTCTACTAAATCTTGTTTATACACATACTCAAGAAAATAAAAAATACATGTCATTGTCTCACAGTAGTTTACAAAAGGAAGTAAGTTCTTGTCTTCCCAGAAAAGCAGGGAAGCAGCATAAAAGGAAGTGATGTTACTTATGTGTAAAGTACACATAAGAAGTGAGAACAAAGCTCTTTGAATAAACGACTTTGAAGTCAGTGTCAGTCATTGTTTGAAGCTAATGAGTAAAACCATCTGATTCGTTGTAGTTGAGGGGATAGGAGGGATGAAGTCCCTTCTTGAACTGGTACACATTCACACGTGACCAGTAAAACTCCTGTTTTAGGAGTAACAGTGGTCAGTGGTAGAGAGAGGAAGAAGGACTTGTTATGAAATAAAAGTGAAGGAATGTAGACTGTGTCCTCTGGTTTGCATACTAAAGTAAATTAAATACATCAGATAAATAAGAAGTAAAAAGGGATTGTAAAAAGACAAAACTTTTCTTTCTAACAATGAGCTAAGGATAAAACAGAAATCATTAACTCCCGAAGAAAATGTCATCAAATCACTTTCATTCCAGTCAGTGTTTTTGAAGCAAACAACAAAGAATCCCGAGGGCTACATCCAAAGAGTATTTAAAGTCTGCAGCCACTAAACTGATGTCAAAAGGAGAAAAAAAAAGAAGTGTTAGCCTTGCTCATTGCTTGAGGAAATCAGGTCAGTGAAAGGATGCTACTAAAACACTATGTAAAAATCAGCACTTCTTGCAGTGGAAATGACCTTTAACATACATTTTGTCTCTAGGAAAAATTTTTGATTTAATAGAGGAACATTTTAGTAACAAGAAATACTATCATTAGAAAAATATGTGTTTGTGTTGTATTTGGTATAACTGTGATTCGCTTGCAAAGCAAATTTGAAATCAAAGCATGCACTCAGGCACTCTAATGAGGGCGGTAGTCATTTGGTTTACATACTATAAAAACATATACTGACTCATCTTCCAGAGAACAGAGTCTGTATCAAGAAAATCTGATTATTTTTATTTTTATTCCTTCTGTTTTGGGCTGAAGATTTTGTTTCCTGTATAGAATTTGCTTCAGTTTCAAAGTTGTTATTGCATAACCAGACAAAATCAGAGCATGAATGGTAATAGGTAAACTTGGAATAGTGTTACCTTATGTAAAGAAGTTTTGGTCAAAAATTTACAAAAAACAATTGTATTTCATCTAAGGCTATCTAACTGACTAATTTGTTCTCAGTATTAGAGATTATGATTGTCTATCTTATATTAAAAAAACCTGTAGTGATCTTGTGCCTACATGTCTAGGTGCTTCATCTCATTTCATGATTTCCATAACCCCTCTCTTTCAATTTTTGCTGCATCACAATTTGCATAATATTCAAGAGACTTAGATTTCTTAGTTTTGCATTCAAAATATTGTTATGGACAAAAAGAAATCATGTCTTATAAAGAAAGGAACATATTTACTGTCAGTAATAACAAGAGTTAAAATCAAAATGCACAAAGGTTTATATATACCCTTTTCTCCAGTGCAATTGCAAAGCCATGTTACATCTTAGCTTACTATGTATTTTTCATGTACATCAGACACTTGTTCTTAGTTTCTTGCCCAGGCCCCAAGACTGCATTTCTCTAACCAACCACTAATGAACTATTTATAATCCCAAGGTTGCCACTGACAACCTGTGCCCTTGTTTTGTTTGCTGTTTGTTGTTTGGTTTTTTTAATCATCCCATGTTAGTATTTCTGTACAGTATGCAGAGAAGCATATCTGTCTGTATATAAAATGAAGGCTGAGATTTTTTTTCTACAACCAGGTCACTTGAAGGAGCAATAAGTAGATGAAAATATAACAGTATATATTACAGTCTCTCTAGACATCATGGAAAGTTGCACTGAAGCTTTAATACTGTCATAGCAAAGCTGGTATAACCTTTAGAGTGACCTTTCTCTGTTGTCTAATAAAAATCAACTGTAACTTAATAGAAAACAACATTACCATGCACATAATAATAAGCAGTATAATGACTCTTTAGCTGCATAAGCTACATTAATATCTTGCAAGAAGATATAACTTACATAATATATATGCAATTTCACCTGAATTTAAGATATACATTTTCATTAAAAAAGGCATATTTTGTATATTGATTTACAACTTTATTTTTGAGGAATATAGATTTTTTGTCACTAAAGGAAAAAAAAAAGCCTGATTGATATGGGTGAGCAGAGTATATATATATTTGTGTGACAAGTACAAGTAAGCCAGTAATACCTCTGTTATCCATGGCACTCAACACATTTGCAACTAAATTAGATATTTATTAAGGGAAGAGTTTATGGAGACGTCACAACTTTAGATAATATTTAGCCTATTTAACAGATTTACTTTCCGTTTCTTCTGTTTCTATCCTTCCTCACACTGTTCTCTATTCAAATTTCATTCTATAGAGCTGATGGGAAAAACTAAAATACCGCACTTTCATATTTTTCACTGAGAATAGGTCAGTGAGCAGTAAGTCTTGTGGCTCAGCATAAATCTTAAAAGCAAATTTTTGATAAATTTGTGGGTTCATAGTGGTATTCACATGTCAAATATCCAGTAGCAGTGTGGTCAAGTGCACTGTAATCAGCAACTAGACAGACTTTATTCAGGAGCAACTTAGGCTACATTTTAGAATTACCAAGAAAAAAAAGCATAATACTTCTTTTCTGAGTGACAAAAGTGCCTTTTTCACTGTTCATGACACAATGTTTCAGAGCTAATTAAAGCTGACCAGTTGATTAACCTTTCATCTTCAAGTAAAAATTGCAATAGACTCACAGCTGTTCTCACACTCATTTGCCAATGCTTTGGACAACAGACCATCTGTTGAAACTAACATTTTTTATGATAAGCTATAATAATACTTGTTTAAAATGTTGCATTAAAGGGAAGTATTACTTTCTTGTTCTGTTTCTGAACCTATGTTAATATTCAAAAAGACAGACTGCCTTAAAACATGAGAAAGAATGGCTTTTAGCACTTGCTGGTCAAATGACTGGATTATCTAAATTCTGGCAGCTCAGTTCTTGAATTTCATTAGAGAGAACCTGACCCACACACACTCCTTGGGCTTACTTCCTGCTGCCCTTTTGTACCACTTACCCCGTAACACTTCTAGGGGAAGAGAACATCTTGCAATCAAGACAGTAGTTCTTCAAGGTGAAATTATCACTGAGCAGATGGAAATTTGTTCTTTATGACCAAGGGCACAGCGATTGATTATTCAAGACGATCAGTTTGTCATAAATGGGTCAGAAGACATTAAAAATGAAAATACAGACAAAATTATTCTTGAATCCATGCCATGTAGATTAGAAGAAAGTGATGCCATTTTGAAGAAAAATAATGATCAGCAGAAGGAAGAAAACTCAATAAAGATAGGAAAAATAATTTACAAAGGCATGATCTTGTACATACAGGTGAGGTAAATTTTGATGTACATAATACCATCAGTTGTTTTGAAAATGCAAATATAGCCATATTTAATCAGAAACAAACAAAATATAATAGCAATAAATGCCATTCCTTTTTATTCCCACAGATGGCATTTATCCCTTCCAGATTCATAGCTCATCTTAGCTGGTACAGAAATCAAATCTGCTCCTATATGTAATCTATTATCTACATAAAGTGGTATAGTTGTTCAGTGCTTCCACATTGTTATTTCTCACTGGCAAGTCATATTTAAGAACTCCACTTCTACCTCTATCTTATTTCTGACTTTAAGTTGCCCACTCAATTGCTGTGACTTGATCATTTGTAGGGTGCTTTAGGCTAACAGAAAAACAGCATAGAATGGAATAGAATAGAAAAGAACAGAATAGAATATTTCAGTTGGAAAGCATCTTTAATGACCATCTAGTTCAACTGCTTGACTAATTTGGGGCTCATCATAAATTAAAGCATATTGTTAGGGGGCTTGTACAAATGCCTCTTAAACACTGATAGGCTTGGGGCATCAACCACCTGTCTAGGAAGCCTGTATTTGAGCACCTTCTAAGCAAAGAAATGTTTTGTAATGTTAAGTCCGAACCTCCTCCAAAGCATTTTTGAGCCATTGCCATGGATCAAAATTCTACCTGGATCTTCGGTAAAAAAGCTCAACCCCTCCTTCTCCACTTCCACTCCTCAGGAAGTTGTAAAGAGTAATGATAATTCTACAAATACTTCTCCTAATGAAATGGTTCTATGCATGGAAACTTGCATTTTATGACAACCTGCATGCTGAGTTTTTACAAGACAGTTCATGATAGAGATCCTGACTTGTGACTAAATGCAGTGGGAAGCAACTTCTTTGAGCAATAATGAGTCCACAAATAGAGATGAGAGAAGCTTGTTTTTATGGGCTCTGCCACACTGCTATCTTTGCAATTTGAGCATAATTTCATCATAGAGTAGCTAACCAAAGGTTGCTGTAGAGAATTATTACTATCATACCTGTGTGGCAGAACAGTTTGCCAAGTCAGCTTTGCACCAGCTTATACAGAAATCTCATTTATAACCTAAAAGTGGTCTTGTTGTCTGTCACAGATTGCATGAGCTTCCATAAACCAGTACTTATATAGCTGGAGTTAGAACATAAAATTTTCCCATACATGATTGTGGAAGTGTTTGAGGAGTTGCAACATTGTTTCAAATAGGTAGGCCAGAAATATTTTAGTCACAGTTATCAGTAGTGCCCCTCTTCCCTATCACTGCAAAATGAAAAAAAAAAATCTCATCAAATGGCATTAGTGACAGTAGTGTAATCTGCAGGCTCATTTACTGCAACTGATACTGTCACAGGTGCATTGTTTTAATTATTGTCAGTCATTTTGCATTGATTCAGTCAGCACCACCATGTCCTTTACAGGAAGTGTTTCAGAATTTTAAAGCCATTGTTACAGCTGCGCCAGGTCCAGGTGGTAAAAATCAAATTCAAGATGACAAAGGCAAAAACTCACATAGAGGAGAAAGTTTGCATGATAGAAGTTGATGAATTTATTTCTTTGACAAAAAATTGAGGGCTACGGGGCATAGTGTGTGAGAAAATAGAGTTAATGATGTCAGTTATTTTATAGAATTCTGATTTAATGGGTCTTTAATGATATAGAAAATAGTAATCTTTATAAATGACTAAATTCTGCCTTATGGTCACTACAAGGGCATTTACTATACTGGTAAAGTATTTGAGGAAAATAAGCTTTCAAATACATGTTTGAGGTGAGAAAGCTGCTGAACTTCTTTTTTTCACTGTGTTCTTGAAATCTAGTTTGTTCTTGAGATAGAAACTGGAGCAGATTAAATACCACACAAGAGTAAGTTTTCAAGACATGCAGTCCTAATTGGCTTTAGAAGTTATGATGAAGACATAAACAGGCGTTTTATTACTAAAGTAAAATATGCACTAGATGGAAGTGTTATATATATACTGCATGGGTGAAAAGCATGCTTGGGGTTATTATGGAAGTGGAAAAAGTGAACTAAGTGTATATGAATATACGACTGTTTACATGACACAGTGAATTTTTATTTTTTTTTTTTTTTTAAGCTTTGGGGGCTTTTAAACTAAAAAACAATGACTGAATGAAAACCCCTGTTATGACCTTGTGTAGATTTTAGAAATAATTTTGGAAAATGCTTTACATAAGAACATAATTAACTTAATGAATCAAATTTACTGTTCCATCTCAGAGGGACACTGAAAATTCACCTCTGAGTAAGTGAAGTGTTTTAAATGCTGTTCCATTTATAGTTTCTTTATGGATTTAAGGCCAATGAATGAGGCACCATGACACAAAATAGCCATTTGACTAAGTGCCAATATTTAAGGCTGGAAATGTACAATAATTTTATTAGTAAAAATATATTCATAAAAGAGAAGGAGCCTTAAAATTAAAACCAGAAATAATTTTTGTTTGGTTTTGTTGGTTTTTTGTTTTGTTTTGGTTTGTTTTTTTTTTTTTTTTAATTTAATGCAAACTGGTGCTTTTTAGTTGGGAAAATGGAGTGGGTTTTTTCAGGTGGGTTTATATCTCAATGATAGGCATTAACAATAACCTAGAAATTGTCCTTAAGAAATCAGGTTGTCTATTGCTGAATTGACCTCTGATGGTCTGGAGACAAGATGTTGTAGCAAAACGGCACATAACAGTAACCTACTTTAGGGCTCTAAATGTCCTTCCAAAGTGTCTTTTTTTTTTACTTTTCACAGCTTGCTAGGAAAAAATTAAAAGAGAAAAAATATATGACTTCAACAGAAATGATTATTTCAAATGTATATAATTTATACAAAAAAAATTTTCTTTTAAAAAGTTTATATAGATGGATACTCTGCATTTAGTAAAGGGTTATTTTGTCTGGAATATCACAAAAAGCAAACAAAACAAAAAAAAAGTTGTCTTAATTCAAGGGGACCAGAATTTTAATTAAAATGAAAATAATTGGAAGCAGACATTTTTGAGATCAAAGATTGATGTGAGTGAACTTATTCTTTTTCAAAAATTAGAAAAGTTCTGGATTTTCAAAATTAATTTCTGTAAATATTTTAAATTAATTTACAAATATTTTAGTAATTATATTAAAAAATCATTGAAAATATTATGTAGAGGAAAAAAGTAGGCTGCAGTATAAGCAGGAATTTTTAAAATCTCAGAATTTTAAATTGTTGCCCAGCCAGTTCTATTTTGATGCTCCAAAGGGCCACAGCAGACCTCAATGAAGAAAACGGTATCTACATTTGATATCATATCGACAGAAGCCTTTACAACCGAAGGCGACTGAAGGCCCACACTAAGACCTTAAATCATCTTATCCGTCAGTTGCTTTATGCTGATGACGCCGCCCTTGTCGCCCACACTGAGCTTTTTGGGCTGGAAGTCAGCTGGAAGAAAACAGAAGTTTTCTATCAGCCTGCAACTCAGGAATTCCTCCATCATCCCCATATTGCCATTGGCAAAACAGAGCTCAAATCAGTCCAGCAATTTAATTACCTGGGAAACATCATCTCCTCGGACGGTAAGATTGTTGAAGAAATGGACAACATGTTAGCAAAGGTGTACAGAGCCTTCGGTGAACTACATAAAAGAGTTTGGCGTAATAAACACCTGAAGAAAAGTACAAAGATCAATGTTTACAGAGCCATTGTACTGTCTACTCTTTTATATGGATCTGAATCATGGATCATTTACCGCCACCACTTGCGTCTCTTAGAACGCTTCCATCAGCGCTGCCTCTGTACAATCCTAAACATCCACTGGACTGACTTTGTGACCAACACGTCTGTCCTTGAACAGGCAGCAGTCACGAGCATTGAGGCCATGCTGCTGAGAACACAGCTGCGCTGGGCAGGGCATGTCTCCAGGATGCAGGACTGCTGCCTCCCTAAGATCGTGCTATGTGGGGAACTTGCCACTCGCTGCCGCAAGAGAGGAGCCCCGAAGAGGAGATACAAGGACTGCCTGAAACAGCCTTGGCCACATTGATCGTCACTATTGGTCTACCCCGGCCTCCAATCAGGAGAGCTGGAGACACACTATCTATAACGCTGCTGCTTCTTTTGAGAACACACATAGAATCATTCTTGAGGAGAAAAGACAAAGCAGAAAGAACCGTGTCTTGCCGATACTGCCTAAGGAGACTTTCTGCTGTGCCTTTTGCTACCGGACTTGCCTATCTCACATTGGCCTTTTCAGCCATCAGCGCGCTTGTAGCAAGCGTGGGTAGAGCTCTTCTCAAATCTTCGTTTACGAAGCCTAGCCATGAAAATGATGAACTAGCCATAAGATGTATAAATAAGGTAAGTAATCTCATGGTGAGACTGATTTCACCATCTTATCCCATAAATGAGATCCATCAAATTTTTATCTGTTTTGGTTTGGCTTGTTTACTACGTTTTGAGGCTTATTTTAACTGCATTTCAGATATATTTCCCCTAGATTTACTCTAATTCTTAGATTTCTACCTGTTGTCTGCCACACCTACTTAGCAGCAAAAATTCTCTTAAAAGATGCTTTTAAATGCTTTTTATTATATATTCTTGTGTATGATGTATATGTACTGAGTATGTATATGTGTGCTGCAGCATGATTCAACCTTGTGCCTCCTGTAGAATCATCGGCTCTCATCTATAACACTGAGCTCGGTTTTTGTATAATGTAAATGTAGTTTAGAGTCAAAATTCCTTCTCAAAAGCCACTCATTCAAGTGTCAAGACTAGCTAAAGCAACAAAAATTATATCAATGAAATTTTGTAAATCTACCAATCCCTTCAAATATTCATTTTTTTCTCTTGAATTGATCTAATTTTCAGAACTGTTAGTTTAAATTGTTTCTATTCATTCAAGTCTCAGCGTTTTTTGCAGTTTCACTGTTTTATGCAGTGTGAGCAGGTAGGAGCAGTACTTTGCACTTTCAGAAGTCATGCTTTTACTTAATGGGTTTTGTTGGTTGTTTGGTTTTGTTGGTTTTTTTTTTCCTTCTGTGCAATAATAACTTCTGGCATTAATTAATAGCAAATGAATCTCAAAATCCCCAGGCTTACACTGAAGCTGAGGAATACAAATTAGTTATTTTTTGATTTCTGTTTTAAACAAAAAGGTCAGTTGTTTTGTTCTCATTCCCCTCATAGAGTTGTAGACATGCATTTAGCAGTGGGTAACTTCACAGCATAAGAGCAGCAGCACAACATGACATTACAATGTACCTTGTTGCAGACCTTTCATTTCAATAAGAACCAGCTGTTCAATTATTCATGTTCTTCAAATTCAGAAGCCAAGAGGCATTATATTCTGAGGGTTAGGCACTACCAAAAGAGTACTTATGGAGAGATGGATATTTAATGCCTCAGTAAGTTCTGTCCTGGTTTGATTAGACATTAACAGAAGGAGTTAATAATGGACTTTAAAAACTGATATGTGAAGCAGAAAATGAAATTTAGAGATACAATGAAAGTGCCAATGCACTTGTAGTTTGGGTCATCTAAGGGAGTCAAGACTAACAATAGACTGGAATTCATGGGCTCTTCATTTTTTTTTCCATGATAGTCAAAGATTTGGATTACAAGATGCTAATGCATGTTATTTATCACTGCATAATACTATTATTTTTCACCTATATAGGACATTTAATTAACTTTCAAGTGCTTCATTATCTAATTCATTATCGTGGTACAGCTGAGATTTGGAAAAATAATTTTATTTTGAAGAGTTTGAGTGATCTGAGGAAGGATATGACTTGAGGTAAGAAAATCCATGAGAGGGAAGAGATGTGAAAGGATCATAGAAATAGTGGAGTTGTCATATTTCATAATATGTTTAATGAATATGTGGTTTTAACATATTCTTCTGCTCTATCCATTGCATCCCATCCTATGATAAGAAGTTGTATTAAAAATTGTAAGTAGGTGAACAGGAAGAAAAACAAAAAGGAAAAGCAAAAGGAGTCTTACCCTAATTATGTGTTATATTCCCAAGTATTAACACTTAGACATAGTATGCATGATAAAACTAACTATGCATATCTATGGTCAAAATAGGCCGTTTACCAAATATAAAAATGTCTTAAAAATGAGAGGAAAAAAAAGGGGAAGAAAAGAGAATCTCCAATTTAAATCTGAAATTAATTTACCTGCCAAAAGAAAAGATTGCATAAGTAAATCTGAGATATTTGTGTAAACCAATGTGCACATGGGCGCAACCAGCTCTGTTTAATTATAAAAGAGCACAGTAAGTAATATCAGTAAAACAAGGTTGAACAATCCTACCTTGCTCTGCAGAGCATTTTGGTGCCTACTTGGTGAAGAATATTATTGAACCACAATGTTTCATTGGGTCCAAATTAACAGTAGTAACTGAATATGATTGCTTGATATCATTCACCCCAAACCAGCATCTGAACCACAGTTGGTAGGAAAATGGTTATTAGTATGAATAAGTTATAACAAATCAGCTCCGAACTGACCTATACATTATGGAAGAATGAAAAATAGTTATTATAATGTAAAAACAGTAGTGGTAAACATAAGAAATATGTCAGAAATAATATGCTGTCACAATATTTTTAAAAACTCAATTTAAAATAATTAACATGATTCATGAAATTTTGCACAGGAAAAATTCCAGTATAAGGATGAGTTTTTATCGTGTATCCAAAATTAGAAAATAAGATGGAAAAACTCATATTTCTTGATAAAGACAGAGAGATTACTAACTAATTACCATCAAAGGCAAAGCACAGTTGATTTTGGGAAAATTAGCTCATCTCAAAGCTACAGCAGAGAACGAATATTCAGTTTCTCTTCTGTGTGTATTTTTCTCATACAGTATGTATCAACATATGTAGACTGTTGAAAAACTGTGTAAATCTGACACAAGTCATAGAGTAAAGGATTACAAACAAAAGATTCAGATTCACAGACTATAGGAAGAGAACTTAGTGCCTAAATTCAAAGACTAATGTCAGAATCTAACTTTAATTGAAAGAAAGGCACTTTCAGACTGCTGGTCATACTTGTTTCTGTTTGTAGCAGGCAGAAGAGCTTTCTGGGTAGACATTACAAGGAAAACATCTCATCCTGTGAGGATTTTGATATGTAGCATGTTTATCAGGAATAAATTCATATTATTTCTAAGGCACAAATACATGTTGTTCAATAGGAGTCTAAAGAATTTTTTTTTTCAGTTTATTTTATATGCATAATTAAGGACAGAGATTCCAGAGAAAATGATAGAATCTGAAGTGCAAGACACTTGGTGATAATACATAGAAGTAGAAATCAAGGTCTTACTGACTTCGTGAATCGACATGTATGTGTCAAAGTACACACATTATATTGTATTTGAAATTAGGGTTTAACTTTCGATTCTTACCCCAAAAAAAAAAAAAGAAAAAGAAAAAAAAAAGAAAAAAAAAAAAAGAAATACCATGTTTACCCCATGTAATTTTCAACTCTGCTTAAATGTTATTTTTGGGTAATTAATGGTGACAGGAGAGGAATTCAATTTATCTACTGGAGACTAGTCTCCACTAAACTCACATACCACATACCTATCATTGTCTTAGAAGCAGTATCCCTAGTTTCATGTGAACTTTTCCATTCTCAAAGTTTTGATGTGGGTCTGCTGAGCTTGGGTGCATAAGAAAATATGCTTCTTAGTAATGCTATAAAATAAACAGAAATGTGTTAAAAGCAATATAGTCTACAATGCCTTTGAAACTGTTAAAAGATAGTTATTTGAAAAACAGAACCAAAGCAGAGAACTTATTACTTGCTTGTTAAGGCCCAAGGTTGCACTTGGTCTAAATAATATGAAAGATATATAACTTTTTATCTTGCAGCTTGGAGTCCAAGGTTGCCCTGAGATGCAATTGTGTGCCACCTGAAGGCTTAGGGAAGTCACTGCTGTTTAAAACTAGAAAGGCAAGGGTGTTAATCATTCCCAAAGCTGATGATTGTAAGGCTTAATTCACAGAATACTTTCTATCTTTGGACATCAATTGTAGAAGCACAGAAGAAGAGGTAAATTTGGAATTTGTTAGGTTTTTTGTTTTTTGGTTTTTTTCTATGTCTCTTTTGGAGCACAGTTGTGCATTCATCCATTTTGAACATATGTGAACATGAATGTATGTGAATATTTGTAGGGCTGGATGAGGTTTTGATATAATAAACAGGTTGTACAGAGAAGCCATTCCCTCTGCTTTTCCCCTGGTTCCTAACGATTTGCAAAATATTTTCTACGTCAGTGAAATGAAGGCAGGAAGGAAAACAGATACAATGGGTTTCTTTCTGTCCACTTAGAACTTGTAATGATAATTTGGGATCTCATTTAGTACATTCTCTCCTGGCACTCATTAGTAAAAAGGACTATGTGCACTGTGGGAATTAATGTTTTAGTATGCCTGAATTGCACTTACAAACAAAACAGAAGCAAATATGCATTTTGAGATAAAGAAACCCACTTCAGACACAATAAAGCTTGACAGTGTCTTGCCTCTTTACAGTATTAATACACTTCTTATATCATTAAAGGGTATAATGAAACTCTCATCTGAGAATTTTTTATTAGGAACTGGTTATTGAACTTTATTTTATAAGCCTGATAGACATTAAAACCTTAAATTTTCAGACCACTAGATATAGGAAGATAATTTCTTGCATTTTGAACCCTATTTAAAGCCCAAGATCTAAGACACCAGGAGGTATCCCAGAAATTTGGAAAGAAACGGACAATTACATTTTGATTTCAAGGGCAGCAGCTCACGTTATTTACCTTGCTTTTAGAGAAAAAAGCCAAACCTGAAGACTCATCTTTGCATTTAGCGTCACTCCATTTACAAAGATTCATTTACATCACTCAGATTGTTCACAGTGTGTGGTAGACATCAAATGTCTCTTTTATAAAAGGCAGGAGCAGTTCCCAGGTCCTATATTTGCAGTGGCCTTATACTACCTCAGAGTAAGATTTGAATGCACACCAATCTTTCCTGCTTTGTGTTTTCTGTGAATAAAGACACCACTCATGAAGACTAAAGATAGTCCTGGGATACTCCAGACTGTCTTACATCCAGCATTAATGGGGAACCAGGTTCTTAAGGTTCACTGTGATTCACTGTATTGCAATTTAGTCTAGACACAGCCAGTGTAACTACATACACCTCAAAGGAAATCAATATTACTTAAAAATATCTCCATGTTTTATTTGTTCTACTTTCTAATTGATGTATGATATTTATTATGTATTTTAAAATAAAAATAATAGTACTGTCCTTGTAAAAATAGTTCATGTGATAAGAAGAAATGTACAGCTCTTGTCAACAGAGAAACAAATATGAACAAACAGAAAACTCTATTAATTCTCCTTCCAGTTTCAGTCAGCAAGAGCTTATAGAAAAATCACAAGTCACAGTCACAGTGTAAACTCACATTTTCCAGAGCACAGAGCATAGAAAAAAAGTCATGAAGTACAAGGCTCATGAACAAACTTTTTGTATCTTTAATATAAAATGTCCTTTCAAAGATGTCTCCTGCTATTTGTGTTGTGTGTTAACATTGGATACTAGTCATGTCAGTGCACAGGCACACAGCATGGAAATGTGAACTGCCCCTACCATCTGAGTGCTAATGAGCAAAGGATGACACTCTAAGTGTCAGTGATGTTTTCTTGCTTATCAAAGCAGTCAGTGAAAGAGACAGCTTACTGTTATCCCTATATTGTTTTTTAAAATAAGTTTTAGCACATTGAGTAGCAGCTTGCAAAGGGAGATTTAAAAAAACATGCCATAGAGTGGTATATAAAATCTGAATCTTCCAAGCAAAATTTATACCTGGGAATGTTTCTAGACACTGTGCAAGACTGGCTTTGCTACAAAACTGAGAATATTCCCCATATCAAATTTGTTCTGCGCTAGCTCACATTTTCTCAAGAATGGTTTGAGAGTTGCAAGGAAAAATAGATAATAACTATTCAATAGGCAATGTGCTTGCATCTATAATGATCCTGCAGCTGAGATAGCTATGTTTATCAGGAATAAATTCATATTATTTCTAAGGCACAAATACATGTTGTTCAATAGGAGTCTAAAGAATTTTTTTTTTTCAGTTTATTTTATATGCATAATTAAGGACAGAGATTCCAGAGAAAATGATAGAATCTGAAGTGCAAGACACTTGGTGATAATACATAGAAGTAGAAATCAAGGTCTTACTGACTTCGTGAATCCACATGTATGTGTCAAAGTACACACATTATATTGTATTTGAAATTAGGGTTTAACTTTCAATTCTTACCCCAAAAAAAAAAAAAAGAAAAAGAAAAAAAAAAAAAAAAAAAGAAATACCATGTTTACCCCATGTAATTTTCAACTCTGCTTAAATGTTATTTTTGGGTAATTAATGGTGACAGGAGAGGAATTCAATTTATCTACTGGAGACTCTGAATCTATGGGTTTTACAAAGATTTCTGGACAATTATAAGAGACAAGTTTCTATAAAACTGACTTACATTTGACCGTCAGTGTTCCATGCAATGAGAATTCAAGATTTATAGATTGGCATGAAAGATAAATTCATAGAGATGAAACCATTAATGTTTGACAAGTCTTTTAAGGCCACTAGCATCCTGTGCTGGTGACCTCCTAGTCACTGGAATTTTTACTTCCTCTCGCTGACAGAAATTATTCACCAGGAAATCAGTGATCTAGAGCCTTTCTTGTCAGCAGGCCAGACCCACAGTAATTGTCTTGGAAGTTCCCTAAACCTCTCTGTCCATGAGCATCTGAATCTAGTGCTCCTCAGCTGAAAGAAGAGGGTCCAGTAAAGAATTCCTGTCATGCTTTGCCTGCCAGACATAAAGAAGGAAACTAAGAACACTTTCTGAGTGCTTTATAACTGATGACAGCAAGTACCAGAACACACAGTGAAATTAAAATCTTTTTTTTTTTGCTATTTGAACATCTCCATTTTTAACATATAACAAATGTTGAACTTGATATTTTAAAGACCTAATAAGGTTTTAGCATGGGATAGTATTGATTTATTATGGAATGGCAATAAGCAATAGAAAATTATATTTTCAATCCACATTTCATTTTAATAAAGTTTGTTGCATATTTACGAAGGAACCCAGTTATATGTTTTGTTTTATTGTTCCATTCATATCTGTTTCTGGTTGTGTATAAGCAACCCTTAGCCTAAAACTAAAATACACAAAGTATAGTCAGTATGTACTGGTGCAGTACTATACCATTCATCCAGCCTAATCTCTGGACAACTGTATTACAACTAGACATCCTGTCCTACCCTCGGACCCCTTTCCTCAACATTAAGAAGAAACCTGCATTTGCTAGATTGATTGTGTCAAAAAATATGTTCCTATTGACATCTTCTATTGGTTGTAAGGACACTGTAGGGTGAACATCTGACTGAAAGACATTTGATGTTTCGATAGTATAACTATAACACTGAATTCCCTTTAACTATATTCATGCTTTTTCTGCATTATTCCATTATTCATTATTCATTATATGTTAAATACCTCAGCCTTGTCCTCATCTTTGATAACTGTGGTCCCACCCATGTCCAATAAAGAATTTTTGCTATTGATGTATCTATAGGAATCTATATCCTTTATTTATTTATTTATTTATTTTTATTTTATTTATTATTTATTATCCTTATCCCTAACAGAAGTGGCAAGATCAAGTTCAAGTTTTGCATTCTTCTCTCTAATTTTCTTTCTGCATGACCTAACTATATTCCTAAACTCTTCCTGAGTAGCCAGCCCTTTTTTCCATAATCAGTAGGCTCTCTTTTTTACCCTAATCTTCTTCAAAATCTCCCTGTTCAGCCAGACCGGTCATTTTCCCTGTCAGCTTTGCTTTTAGACAAACTGGAACAGCTGTCTCTTAAGTGTTCAAGACTTCCTTCTTGAAGCATGTCCATCCTTCCCTGGACCCCTTTGTTTTCAAGGGTATTTTCCCAGGGAAACTACCTTCAAGTCATGATTTTTCTAAAATACTATTTTTTTAAAAATCCATATACCACAGGTTAGATATAGAAATAAGAAATTTATCAAAATATTAAAAAGTAATTAAATTTTTCCCTATTCTTGTTGGATTGAAGTCTCATCATGCCACTGGTATTGTTATTAGCAACTGAATTGAAACTGACTTAATTTTATTAAGACTGTATATCTCTTTTATTCTTAAAAGGAAAAGATTATTCATTTTTTAGATTCAGTATTGTAAGCAGAACATTGTTAATATTTAGGCAAATACATGATCTTTGTTACAATTACAAAAGTTGCAAAAATGGTGCAAAAAAAAGTAAAAAAGTAAAAAATATTTTCTTTACAGTTCTTAGCATTCTTACTCTTAGCATAAAAATAATAGTTAACTAGAAAAATCTTTCAGTTCTTCTTCCTATTACAAAAAAAATCAAACCCCCAATACATGATGTCTTCTTAAAAAGCAAATGAATAACCAATATATAAAAAAAATCAACCATAGACACCCCAAACCAAACCAAACCCGAAATCCAAATAAATAAAAGGAATGAACCTTGAAAATAGAAGAATGTAATATATAAACCTTTTTTTTCTATGAAGTTTCTTTTTTTTTTTTTTTTCCCTAAAAGTAACATTCTATTTAAAAGTACTCCTCTGGGCAATTTTAAACCAAATAAACATATCTCTTTAAATCTTCTCCTTCTAGTTAAAGAGGTTTTTATAGTTTAACTGTAGGAAAAATTTTGAATAACTCTATAAGCTTCAAATTTCCTTAATAATGGTACCGTGAAGAGTATGCCTTAGCAAGATTATACTTCAGCAAAGTCTCTGGAGGCAATGACCCTAAGAAATAAACAAAAATAGAAAGGAATATAAACTTTATTACTAAAGTAGGCACTTATGACCCTGGATACAGAGCTAGCACCAAAGAGTAGTATAATTATTACATATAATTACAAGAACCATATCTTGTTACCTCCTCTCCCTCCCAAAAATGTTATAATGAGGTTACATAAATTATAAACACCTATAAGTTACTTTTTATGACAACAGGTTTCACACTTTTCATCACCCAGGGGAAGAACATCAAAACAATCTCAATAACCAGTTTGAATAAACTTGGGGGATAAGGGTTTTGATTGGGTGAATGGCTTGTTTTTGTTTGTTTTATAATATGAATTGTCTATGTTTGTAGTAGATTGTTTTCAGCTAATTCCTTGCAGCTGTTACTAAATTATAGGCTCTGCTTTCCAAGGCCACTCAGGGAAAGCAAAACTAGTGCTATTTAACCACTAATCTGACTATGTAATGGTCTGAATGAAAAACATTTGCTATTTCTAGCTGTACAACACACAGTCTTTGCCAACTATTCCGTGACTGCATGACTGCCATTTATTTCCTGATAAATCTAAAGAAAAATCTTTATATTCCTTTGAAAACATTATATCAATAAAGATAAATGGCTTGTCTTATTAACTCAAGTGTCATTAGCCAAACGTTATGTCATAGTACCTAAAATACAGTAGCCGTACTAGTATTATAAAGTATGAAGGTCTGATTTTAGTTGGTGGATTCAGGGACGAAACTAACATACCTAGACAAAAAAAATTCACTTAAGTATCCACAGATTACTTCAGCTTCGTTAATCATATATTTTACAGTATCCAATTGTAAACAGTAGTAGATGATTTTTAGCAGAGTCTCCAGAATAACGGAAACTATCAATCAAATCCTCCAAAGAGTGGGTGTTTATTATATAAAGTCATAATTCAATCTATAGAAATACGACTGCATTTTATTCTACCTGGATCAGAGGGTTTTATATTCACAAGATATTTGTTCCATGCCATCTACTGATAATATCAAAATCATCCTATCTAGTGGTTTGGTATGTATTTTCTCTGCTAAGAGGAAGAGTAATGTTATAAAAGATCTATGTGTATTGTTAAAAAAATGTATCTCTGGCTTAAAGTCTTATGAAAGTGATAGTTGTCAGTGTTGCCCTGCTTTTCTCTTACATGGTGATGTTGCTGAATATACTACTTCAATGAAAGTGCTATTTTTTTTTTCCCCCAAAAAATAGGGGAGTTGGGGCCAGAAATCTAAAGACCTTTAAATAGGATTTGAATACTTAATTCTACATTATTTTGATCACAAGTTTACACAGTTTACAAGAGAACTACTAATTTAAGTATTAAGTTCATAACATTCTGTAGGCTGAAACTGAGGTTGAGAAAGAACACTGGACAGACTTTAATAAGTAAAGGAAATCCTAGTGCTGTAACTTGTGACTACAAGAGAATCAAAGGCTCACAAGCAGTATTACTCAGAAGATCCATAACATGATGGTTGTCTCCTGGTGGAGGGCCTCCGAGACATAAGAATATGACCTATGAGATCTTCAATATGTCCAATTTATTAGGATAGCTCAGGGTTTTTATAGTATCTGTATACAACGTCTCTGGACAAGAAGGACCTTTACCTTCTTCTTGGCACTGATTTCCTTTTGTTCTAGCAAAGAGACTCGCAGCCATCTTGGCACTCATAACTTATAGTACTTATAAAACTATATAAAAACTTATAAAAGTTTATAAAAGTACAACACACAATATAAATTGCTCACACATTCAACATGTTCCTCCCACAGTTGTCCACAAATACTATTTAATATGAGACTCAGACAACGTCTTGCAGATGGCACCTTAATTTGAGAACTTCACTCAAGTCTTTTTGATAAATTATGTTTATTATCACTTAAAATTAATAAAACTGCATTCTGTAACTTTACAGACCATTGCTTCCTCTTGCTTCAATGCTTACCTGTGTCAAAATAAATAACTGGGGAGCAAATAAGAAATAGGGACAATACAGAAAAGACAAGTTTAGAACTACTTTAACAAAAAACCCTAATTTAGGGCTTTACACAGCAGGTTTTCTTCTCTTTCAACTCTCTGTGCTGGAGAACTTGCAAATACTTTCCAGCAATCCTTTTCCCTCTCTTTCCTCTAAGTGCAACCCCATTTTCATTATTTCCTCTCAAAGGAACTTATTTCAAACTCACTTCCTCATGAATAAAAACTTTATTGAAGACTAAATACTGAGTCTAATGCAAATGGCAATAAATAATCATCAGTGTCCAGATAATTTCAGGAAATTATATTATTATGAAGCTGTGGCATTCAATACACTTCTACATGAGGATTATTTTGTAATGGCTACCTGTTGCATGACAAATTGTGTACAAACATTAAAGTCAGTGTGAGTATTTGCAAGTATTTTTCAACTAGAAACATTAATTATGAATATTTAAGGCATATGAGCTTAATGAACTGTTCATCAAATGAACAGTTTAAAGTGCAAAAAATGGTTACCACTTATAGCTGACTGCTCTATGATTTCCCCTTCCGTATGGCTTGGTAAATCATGTGCCCTGCCTGACAGAGCACAACACAGCTGTGAGACAAGGCTCGTGTAATTATACCTTCCAAATTTATAGCTAAGCACTTGGCCTTTTATTTATTAGCAAAGGTAAACTATAAACAGATGTCAGTGTTTTGTGTCAGAATCTTCATTTTGGCTTTTTCCCGTCTGACAAATTGCCCTAGTTGGTGGATTGAAATACTGAAGAAAACCATTCTTAGTATATGTTGCAGTTCTTTGGGGGTTCCTTGGGGGTCCTCCTGTCCTGCCGGCTGCTCGGTGAAGGTTTCCAGGGCTGAGGACACCCCCTACCCCCGCCGCCCGTCCCTCGTGGCAGGGACGGGCGGCGTAGGCCCTTAGGCCAGGAGACAGAGACCACACAGCACGCAGGGAGTCCAGCAGCGGAGAGCAGACAAAAAGAGCTTTATTCAAATCTCCCGCAGCTTATAAAGGCTGCGGGGGAAGGACTGGATTGGCCATTCAACTAGCCAATCCAAAGAGACAATATAATAACTATGGCAACACAGAAACCAATGAGAGGCAAGTTAGTTCACAACCCCGACAAGTATAAGAATTAAAAGTCAGTGATGCAGTTCCATCAGGTAAAGGATATTTAGTCTATCCACTACTATCCTGCATGTGTTCAAGTTAAAATTGTCATTCTGACTGGTCAAAGTTCTGATTAACTGATAATTTAGATGATTTATATTCCCTATGCATTGTTCTGAAATGATGACTCAGGTTGTACAAAAATATTCAATTGAGACTAATTACATCTGCCGGTATTTGCTCCTTCATCTTGTAACACCATTAAGCACTCTTAAAGAAAGCTCAACCAGACATCTGATTATTTAACTGAATGCTTATGATATACAGGAGAATAAATTAGATCTGTACAAACAACTTAAGTTCTGAGAAGTCTTATCTCTGGAATGGCTGACTTCTGACATTAATAAACTAATGATTGAAAATATCTTTTAAACCTCCAGTGAATATTCTTACACATTTTTGAAAAATTCTACTTTTTATGCACTAGCATAAAACTAAATACCAACCATTGGTTCATTTTAAAAGGTTATATATAAAGTAAGCAACATTTATAACTAAACCTGTTTTATAATAAAAAACAGTAACATTAAATTCAAAATTAATCCATTAGTTTCTCTGTTTATTCAGATATTAATATAATAAAAGAGTTCATTTTTTCTGTTTTCTAAAATGCTTTATTAATGAATCTTAAAATTGTATTTATCAGATAATGAAGCAAAAGTGTGATAACTGCTGAGGCCTATCTTAAGGTTTCTTTGTCTGAATCATTGATGACATAAAAGCAATGGATCTCTGAGGGAAAAAAATAAGATGCATTTTGACTTGATTTGATTTTACACTGACATATTGAAAATTAAAGTCAATATAGATGAATTGGAAGTAAGACATGCAGAGTACAAAACTTCAAAATTAATTATTCTGGTTTTTTTTTTCAGGAGAAATCCATAATATAATCTGAACATTTTATTCTCTATCTAGAAAAGTAGAGGTTGACAGTGTTCATAAAAATAGTCAGTGTATCATTTCCAAAATATTAATGCATTACAACACTTTGTATTGTACATCATAACATTCTTTAAAACATACTGTAACTCCTCATAGCTCATGGAGTGTGTTACATATACATTATCAAATTCTTACCCTTTTTCAGCCCTACATATCTCTACTCAGCCTATCTAACATGCCATTTCTGTGTTGTGGAAGGACCTGCTGTTCCATGCAGGGCAGGTTGAACATCAAACATCTCCACACATTCAGGCCCGGTTGGATGGGGCTCTGAGCAACCTGTTCTAG
Organism: Pyrocephalus nanus; assembly: GCA_038380795.1. Taxonomy (NCBI): domain Eukaryota; kingdom Metazoa; phylum Chordata; class Aves; order Passeriformes; family Tyrannidae; genus Pyrocephalus; species Pyrocephalus nanus. The sequence goes on along the minus strand of CM076259.1, from coordinate 95,443,713 downwards.
TGAAAGGTGTCCCTGCTCACAGCAGGGGTGTTGGAACTACATGATCTTCAAGGTCCCTGCTGACCTAGACCATTTAATGATATGGAGTTCTTTGTTTATTTCACAGGAAGGCCTTGGTTCTGTTGGAATAGTTGTAAAGATGAAGTATGGATTAGTATAGTTATGAATCATCTAGAAACAATCTGTTTCTAATGTCAAGGTACATGACATCAATAGTTGATGCTTTCAAGCTTATGCTTTAAATGAAAATATCTCATGCTGGAAAGATTCAGAAGTTGTAAGAAATATACCTTTTATCAGGATATAATTCTAAAACTACATTAAAAATTATACAATTTTAACATTCATTAGACAGGGAGTCTTTTTTTGTTTTATTGATTTTTATACTGAAAATTTTACTGCTTTTATAGCTAGCTTTGAAACCTATCCATAATTTTTTTAATTAGAAAAATGAAGTACTTAAAATACCAAGTCAAATGGAAAAGAACAGAAAGAATTACTTTTGCATTTTCCCAAGGGCTGTCACAGGCTTGTTATTTTGTATGATTGATACTAGCCATTCAGATGTTCCAGTAAAAGGAAGAAAATAGCTGCTTAAGGCTTCATCTTAGGCTTGTTATCTCTTAATAGGAAATCAAGAAAAATGATCAAAAGAAAGAAGTGAAAATAAGTTGCACAACACATGCATAGTCCCCATTTATGCTTAATGAGACCAATTCATTACTACACTTAAATGAAAGTAGGGGCAGGACAGAGAGAGAGAAAAAGGATTCATAATTCTCCTCTTTGTCTATTTATCCTCTTATTTTTATCAATGAGAAATATTTTTTCTTAAATTATTTAAAGCAGAGTCTGATCAGAGCTAGACTGGCCACTCATCTTCTCTTGAACCATGTAACTGATTGGCTTAGAGAAGATTGAATAATGTTAGTCAACAGTAACAAAACCTGAAAGTAATTGTAAGCCTCAGAATATTTTTAGCTACAAATTGCAGAAAGTATGAGAAGAACAAGTTCATCACAGTGCATAGTACTTTGAGGAAATATAAATCTCTATAAAATATTGACAGTTTATTTGAGCATGTTTCATCAAGACAAAGTATTTAAAGACAAAATTAATGATAATGAAAAAATGTTATAGATTCTGAAATGCTGAGTCAGCTAGCCTTTCAAATGTCAGTCCACTAATGTATTCCAGCACTGCTGCTGGACCCATATAACAAAATATCTTTTCTCTGTTAGTCAGAGTGGCAAAAATTCAAAGCACTCCACAAAATGAAAAAGTTCAACTTTCCAGAAAATATTTATGTGATATAAAGGTGGCAAGGGAAAGACCAGATGATATTTACCTCAGGTCTCATTCCTTTTTCAACTATATCCCTTTGCAGATTTGTTCTAAAATTAAACATTATATTTATGTATATATAGTCTTCTTACAGGATGCTAAATTCTTTTTTTCTTTTTTTTCTTTGTTTAACTTATCCATAAACTATCCTTAGTGTGCAAAATTTCTTTTGCATTATTTTTATTTCAGATAGACTCCTGCATAATGGTTTATCTATCACCTGAAAACCACTGGATGAATACCAGGCTGTATGTTCTCTAACAGTTTTTCATGCTAGTTTCCCCAGAACCTTCTCTTATTAGTTCTTGTGCAAATTGTTACAGATTTTCTTGACCACATCAGTCTTTTGAAGGATTCTTCATTTTGAAAGTGGTGAAATGTGTTCCTTTGTTTTCCTTGGAAAGACTGGTGCAAGTCATTCAATGAGTAATGAAAACTATTATTGTACAAAGAAAATTAATTCAATTTTAAAAAATCTTCTATTTTTTGATTCTTTATTGTAGAAAAACACATTATAGTAGATTGCTTTAATATACTAGATTTTTAAATGTCTCAGTTGTGTTCCCATTTTTACCTGGCACATTTATTTAAACTGTAATCTTCCATTTCATCTTTTCTCATTTAAGGTGCTGTCTTCTGTAAAACCTGTTCTTTGTTTTCCTGAATACATTAAGATCCATTTCAGCTTCATTAACATTTGGAAACATTTTTTAAAAAGAAAAAAGTAGAAAGAAAAATATAATAGAACTTTTGTCATTGACAAACAAGATTTCTACTAACTGTTTTCAATGCAAATAACACCCAGTGTGATTCAGTTTCTTTTTCAAGTTTATTTAAAAAATTCCTTGACATAACACCCTGACTTTGTCAGCAGATATGCAGGAAGGACTAGATTTACAAGTCCTTAGGCAGTTCATTTGCCTTTTATTTCGGATGCTTTGGATTGCAGCCTCTCAGCATTCATGCATGACCTTTTTCCAAAGCTGCTGTTTTTACCAGAGTTGATTTAATTGCAGAGGTGAACTTTAACTTTTGAAGAGCCATAATCCACTCATTCGATTCACATGCAGTTATCTTTCTTGTACTCTACCAGAAAAAGGTTCCTATTAAAGTTCAAAACTGCCTTGTTGAGTTTCTGAGCTACAAGAATGTAAAGTGTTGTTCATTACAGTGCTGTCTTACTTTTTATTCTTGAGAAGGTACTCAGAGACAATATTATGGATGTCATCCAGCCATATCCTACACATACATACAGATAACAGAAAATTTAAAAATTAAAAAAAGATGTCTTGGTATGTGATAAGGTCACTTTTACAGTATCTTCTATTTTGGTAAGTAAACATAAATACCTTAAAATTCAATAAACAAGATGTCCTTTACTGGGGTGAAGGAAGAGAGAGATGATTTAGGTTTCTTATTGGCTCAGATATGAAAAGGCCTGACAACAAATGGCATTATAAAAAAGCTGTTTAAGCAAGACAGAAGAAAAAGAAGACTGTAGATAGCAAGTAAATTTTACCATCCTTTCAGATTCTAGATACCCCAATTTCATGCAGAACTGAATAGACCTCAGATGGATTTTCATACAACACTGTGCAGATTCTGTCTGTGGAGAGTTCCCCTCCAGTGGTAGACACAAAATTACATCTTTTAAACGAGTAAGTAATTTTTAAGATACGCAACAGTTAAAATGCATATAAAGTCAATAAATGGAATAAGAAAACAAAAGAATACCCATACCATATTCAAGGATGTCAGCCCCAGCCAGTCAGCATATTCAGTGTCTACAGAGAACTTTTAATCATACCTAATGGGAGCATTTTAATGGAATTGACTGGCCTAAAGTACAAGAACATAAGTTGCTGAGTATTAGGAGTTTGATACATTAAGTTGATCCAGTGCTTAGGGTTTGACCAACAAATAAATTCAATTATTTTAATAGGAAGAAGTACCACTTTAAATAATTGTGTGATTATTTTGTGACTCACATCCATACCATCACTGGTTCTCATCCAAATATTGCTCTAATATTTAATTTAAAATATAGTAAAATGTAAGTAACTTTGGGAAATGGAAAGGGAACACTTTCTTGTCTCTATATAGCACCTTGGAAGACAGATGTTTAGGAATGATGTAGCCACCTAATCATTGGTATCTTTTACTACTGAAGATATGGAGGCATCTGCATGGGGCTGACAGGAGCAGCAGAGGACCTCTAGGTAGTTAACATTCTAAAGAGGGCAGTTAGTGGTCTTCTTGGTACTCCACTGTCATCGTTTAGGAATGGTACTTTCCAATTTAGTACTTTCACTAAAACCATGTGCTGCTTTCCCCACCCTCCCCTGTGGTGTGCTGGAGAGTGGAACTGGAGGCACAAAAGTCATGGGTTGAGATAAGAAAAATTTACTGGAAACAGCATTGAGATAAGAAAATGAACAGTAACAGCAACAGTACTAATGACAGAGGGTACAAGAAAAGAAATGATTCACACAAAACCCCCCTGAAAATTGACAGATGGCTCCCTCCACCAGGTTCACTTGACCAGAAGGAACCCCTTCCCTTTGAAAGAAACTCCCTTCCCTCCACCTTGGCAATAACATGAGGTGGTATAGAATAACATCAAGGTCCCAGCCATATCCCCTCCTGGCTACTGCAAAAATTAAACATATCCTGGCCAGAACCAGGACACCCACTAAATACAAAATAACATTATATGTTTATGTTTAGAATTACTCTCCATTTTAGAGTCCAACTTTCTCTTTGCCTCAATAATTTTTTGAGGAACACTCAGTGAAGGAAGCATTTAGTACAACAACTCTTTCCTCAACAGAAGCATTCTCCAAGACACTACCTGATACAGAAACAATTTTAAAGATATTTTGATCTATATAATGTTAGCTTTACTTATGTGTTTTGATTGCTAACCTTTATTGTACTATAAAGTACTATAAATAAATCTGACACTGTAAAGTTTGAGTGCTTGACTGAGATCATTAAGGCAGACATACCTATTCAAAAAATACTGTTGTTTTTATTTCCATGAAAAATTTCTGATTCATCTCATAAATAAAAAGCATTGCCTGATGCCTATCCACCTACTGAAAGATTGCTATCATTCCCATTAGGTTGCTCCTAGTGTAATCTATTGATTTTATGTAGTACACAATCTTTCAGCAAGTTAAATGCAGAATAACAATATATGCTATTGGAGTTCCAGTTGCATTTTACAGAAAGTATTGATAAGATCTAAAATAAAACATACTTTACATGTTAAAACCAAATATCTGACTTTTAGCATCACTTAAATCTTTCCAATCTAATGAAAGAAATTGTTAGTCCAGATTTTAATCTGGGCTGTAATGCTATCACAGAAAAACAAAATACAGCCATAATATATGTAGTAATAATATAAATAATCATACAGTTAGAATTATTATGTGTTTTGCTCACCTTTTTCAATATCTCTTTGTACCTGGAGGTTGACAGCATCAGTCTTTCTCAAGCAAGCAGGGGCACAGGGGGGCCAGAGCTGGGTGTAATCATTGCAGCTCGTCATCTGGGCTCCAGGCTCTTCACTTACACTGCAAAGAAGGCAATGGTTTTACATTTCTTCTGCATGTGTTTTTAATTCCTTTCCTCTTTTTCTCCTTTTTCTGCTTTTACTAGAGTCTGGTTCTGAATAAAGTTCCACATCATACTCTCTCTTTGCTGATCTGTGACTTCACTGTGTGCATAAATTTACTATATATATGTGGCACATTTAATATTAGACACTTATTCTTTGCTGTCTGTTACTTTCACACTTGTTTTGTCCAGCTTCTAGATCTGCATTTCTTTAACCAAACATCTCCAGCACCAGCCTGTGCCCCTTATCATCCTTTGTTGTACTTTTCTACACTGTATCATGTTTCCACATTTGACAAATTCGCTGTTGTCAAGCTGGATCTGTTTTTCTCTACAATGTATCATTATAATAGTAATAAATATCTCATTTGCACAGAACAACTACTTGTTGCTACTATCTGTGTAAAAACTATGCTTGTTCCATACAAGTATAAGGAGAAATAAAACCAGTGGTAGCCATAGCTACCCAATCATTAAAAAAAATTCTGTTGAAGGCAAACCAAATGAGATCAAAGCTCCAGAAACATCAAGGAAGTTCAGGCAAACCAAGCCTGACAAGTTTTACTCTTGAGGCCTTGCAAATTTTGTTAGTAGGCTGTTACTAGCAATGGCAATACAGTATTACTTGGCTAAAATGCCACAGCTGGTCTCCTTCAAATTCAGTTTTGCTGATCACTGCAACCTGCTCCACATAAGAAAATCTTATTTTTCATTTTGTAAGAGTGAATTGAGAACTCTCTTAGACTTCAGACTTTAGATATTGCTGAATACTTTCATGTGTGGACTACTAACAATTTTATAATGCATAGGTTCTTAATTTCTGTTTAAAATTTGATATTATTTTCTAGGACTATATATGTGCATATGCATAAATTTGTGCATATATGTATAAATATTTGTTAAAAAACATTTAATTTTGTCTGTGTATTTGCTTTGGAACATACTGTACACTTTAGTGAGAGTCTCTTCAGAGAAGTTACAAGTGTGTTTTCTGCCACAGATGAATGTGAATATGTAAAACAAGGTAGAAATACAACTTGACCTTTTACTTCATGAAATTAGGCTGAAAGTAGTTTTAACACTCTCTCAATACATGCTCTCACGCTTGCAGTATATTTCGTTTGGCCTTCCCACATGGGCAGTTCTCATTTTACATCACCACACTTTCTTTGTGAACAAAGTAAGGTTTAAATGTCCTTGAGAAAGGACATTTGGCTTAAACTTTGGATCTCAGTGAGAAGTTGACTAAGAGAAATGAAACTAAACAGTAAGGAAAGGACTTAGAGTGTCAACTTTAAAATGTGTGAAAGGTGGTTTAAGTGGTATATATACATATAATCTGGGAGCAAGATTTCCTAAAAGTAGCATTTTGTTTGTGTTCAAGATAAATGAAATCTTAACCCTTAAATAGATGATTCATTTTACAATGAGTATATTATTCATAGGAGTCATAAGAGTATCCTATGGGACCCAGGGTCAACCTATACAAAGTGTTATGAAGCTTGTACATGCCAACATGTTCCTGAAGAGGTTAGCTCTAAACTAGCTCTAAATGGCCTCTGTAGAACTCAAAACACTAGGAGTCTGCCATGAAAATAGGAACACAGTTCATTCTGCAGAGGTAAGCAGACCCACTCCTGGGTAATAATGAAAGCAAATGAATTTTAAAATATTCTTCCTCCAAGGAAAATTCTTTACAATATTCTTCTTCTATAGAAATACAATAATATAAAATATTCCCAATTCTCCTCTTTGGAAGTAATCTAACTTAAATGTAATTTTATTTTATTTTATTCTCTTTTATGGTAGCAGTATTATAATAGGTTCAAATCTACTCAGGTGATGCCTGAGGTGATACAGGAACCAGGCAGTTATGTGCAGTTCAGGGTGCAGTAATTCCACTGTCAAAATCCATAAAACTGCAAACACACAATGAGTGATAGATATCATGTATCATGGTGACAGATTCCAGTTGTTCATTTCCCCCATACAGTCTGTATACAGCTAAACAATTTATTCTATGAGGAAGAAGAGGGGGTTCAAGATTAGATGGTGAAGACTGCAAAATTCTTCAAGCTTGTACTAAAAAAAAAAAAAAAAGGAAGGGTAAAAAAACCTGATGCTAAAAGAAAGTAGGTCAGGACTAGACTCTTCAGAGCATTCAAAACTTCCAGAATTTAATCGCAGAAGAGAAATAAAGGGAATGGGATCTTACATAATGTCTATACTTGTTAAAAGTAAGCAAAGCAAAAACGTGATGGTATCAAGAGGAAGTGGAAATAGCAACAGTCAAAGTATTTGTAATTTTTCAACTGACAAAATCTTTCAGAGGGATTTGTTTATGTGAAAAAGAGCAGCACATGCACAGAAAACTCAAAGTTCACTATCAATTGATACATATTGTGTTCTTTTCATGAAACAAAAGTGTTTTTCAGCAGTTGAAACTTTTTTTGGTTTAGGCTCATTGCTTTCTGTGATAAACGAAAAGTTTTTGTTTAAAAGATGCTTTTTTCCTAACCTTTAGAAAATTATGCTTGTCTTAACTGAATTGGGGACTTAAGGATAATATTAACCTTTTACATCCTATGATAGAGCAGGTTCTTCTCTGACCTATTGATCACTAATCACCTGAGGAAAATTTGCAAAGGACAGTGACATGAAATTATTGATCTCTTTCCAGCTAATAACTCCATTTTGAAGATGTGCCTGAAAACGGAAGTAGACATTTTATAACCTATGATGGATATCCATTTCTTGTGTATTCAAAACGGTAATCATAGAGAATGACACGACTTTTAAAGAAAGCATTAGTCAAGAAAAAGATATTCTAAAAACAATGAGAAAGGAATAAAGGAAGAAAGGAAGAAAGGAAGAAAGGAAGAAAGGAAGAAAGGAAGAAAGGAAGAAAGGAAGAAAGGAACTGTTGCTTTGAAACATAACTGCCTGAGGAAGAAAGTAGCAGTCCAATGATATTTGTATACATAATTTCTTGAACTTTCCTCTAACAACCTTTAAACTTTTATTTATCTATCCATCTGCAGTAAAAAAAAAAAAAAGTTGCACTTTCACAAGACAGTTCTTCATTCTGCTTGTGATTAAAGAGTTCACAATGGCCACGTACACAGAAGCAATGATTTCTTCATGCATTGTATTACTGACACAGTAATTTAGGCACCACAGCCTCTGCAAAACACTGCTATCCAAAACATCCTTAATCCTCCTCTCCAAATATCTGAGAACTTTGGCTGTCTTTCATGCAATTGCCTTTAACCATCTGTGAAATCTACTCATTCTTCACAACACTATTTATAATTTTGTTATCTACTCACCGTATTATTTGTCATGTCCAGCAATTTTGCATGTTCTGCCCAGACACTCATGGCTGTACAGGTAACCAAACCTCAGTTGTCCACTTCAGACATTCTCAGAGCAAGCAGTATGTTCCCAGTAATAGATAGCTCTTGCAAGATATGTTGCCAGTGTGCTCCTGTCTCTTATATTCTTGCCTAATAATAGAGTATAAAAAAGTTTAAATAAAAGGTACCAATTTGTTTAGCAGTTCCATAGTCCCTTTATTTTCCAGATTTCCTGATTTTTTCTTCTGGCTTCTTCTCTTTTCCAAGGTTATGAAGCAGATCATCCTGAGTGCAATCACATGACACTAACAGGATGGACAAGGGATCAGACCCAGTCAGCATGGGGTTAGGAGGGGCAGGTCCTGTCTGACCAACCTGATCTCCTTTTATGACCAGGTGACCCGCCTGGTGGATGAGGGGAAGGCTGTGGATGTGTCTATCTGGACTTCAGCAAAGCCTTTGATACTGTCTCCCACAGCATAGTCCTGGAAAAGCTGCAGCCCACAGCTTGGATAGGGGCACTCTGTGCTGGGTTAGGAACTGGCTAGAGGGCTGGGCCCAGAGAGTGCTGGTGAATGGGGCTGCATCCGGTTGGTGTCCAGTCAGTAGCGATGTCCCCCGGGGATCAGTGTTGGGTCAAGTTCTATTTAACATCTTTACTGATGATCTGGATGAGGGGATTGAGTCCACCATTAGTAAATCTGCAGATGACACCAAGCTGGGGGGGAGTGTTGACCTGCTGGAAGGCAAGAGGGCTGTGCAGAGGGACCCGGATAGGCTGGAGAGTTGGGCTGCTTCCAGCAGGATTAAGTTCAACAAGGCCAAGTGCCGGGTCTTGCACTTTGGCCACAACAACCCCTGCAGCGCTACAGGCTGGGCACAGAGTGGCTGGAGAGCAGCCAGGTGGAAAGGGACCTGGGAATTTGGATTGATAGGAAGCTGAACACGAGCCAGCAGTGTGCCCAGGTGGCCAAGAAGGCCAATGGCATCCGGGCCTGTATGAGGAACAGTGTGGCCAGTGGGACCAGGAAAGTGATCCTTCCCCTGTACTCAGTGCTGGTGAGGCCACACCTGGAGTGCTGTGTCCAGCTCTGGGCCCCTCAGTTCAGGAAAGATATTGAGGTACTGGAGCAGGTCCAAAGAAGAACAACGAGACTGGTGAAGGGATTGAAGGACTATAAGGAGAGGCTGAGGGAGCTAGGGCTGGGCTCAGGGGAGACCTCATCACTCTCTACAACTACCAAGAGGTGGGGGTCGGTCTCTTCTCCCAGGCAACCAGGAGCAGGACAAGAGGGCAAGGTCTTAAGCTGGGCCAGGGGAAGTGTAGGTTGAATATTAGGAAGAAATTTTTTTACAGAGAGAGTAATCAGACATTGGAATGGGCTACCCAGGGAGGTGGTAGATTCACAGTCCTTGGAGCTTTTTAAGATGAGGTTGGATATGGCACTTAGTGCTGTGGTCTAGTAACCACGGCAGTGTTGGATCAAGGGTTGGACTTGATGATCTCGGAGGTCTTTTCCAACCCAACTGACTCTATGATTCTATTCTCTGATTCTCTGATTCTATTCTTTGTCCAACTACCCTCTCTCCTGACTCCTGATGATTTCCTTATTAAGCAATATCTTCTTTTATTATAAATATGCTTTCCAGGGCAAGGCTCAAAGCAGCTCACAGGGGCAGGCAAGGTAAGCAAGGTAAGGCAAGGTTACAGTGGCAATCCACAGGGTTGGCAGAGTATGAAATAAGGAGACAAGGTATAAGTGCAAGACAGAAAGAGACAGTTCCCTCTGTTAACTCAGGGTTCTTATGCGTCATGAAGCCACATCAACTCATCTTAGTTGTTTCAGTTACCTGACACTAGTTAAGCTTCACTATTACTAATACTATAGCATGAACAAAACCACCACGGACTCTTTTCTAACTGCATTTGTATTTGCCTCCAGAGAATCCCTATTCACTGTTCCCAGACTATTGCAGCACTAGCACTCTGCATTAACTCTCTAATGAAGCTAATGCAAAACCACTGTGATCTTGCCACAAAACTAAATTTTACCAGTGAAGACATACAACCTTTAACACTCTAGAACACAAGGGTTAAAAGCACATATTGCCTGAGAGGGTATTTTCACATACTGAAAATCTATGTCCCTGGTTGTGGCAGCAAAACACCCCTGATTCAATGCATTTCATCAAGTCTCTTAAGACATTAGAATTTTCTTTTTAGACCTCTAAACCAAAGGTACTACATAAGGACAAAGTGTACTCCCTCTCAGTGATTAAATAAATCATTTTGGTGTACATGCAGGGAAGTTTTATGTAACATGAAATTTATATTATGTCTTCTGTATTTCTCTATGCCTTTGTGTTTTGAAATTAATGATTAACTTTAGAAATAAACATATTTTATACGAGACTTTTAAGAGTTTATAAAACTTTAAATGTGACTAACTGCAACAGCTTCTTATCTGTATGGGCTGTAATATTAAAAAACAATAATCCATGTTGATGGAATCTTGCCTTTAAAGTTTCCCAACAGATTAAAAAGAGACCGCTGGGTGAAGTCATTGTAAACACTAGAGATAACTTTCCATATGGCAAGAATTCCTAGCATTATTTGGTAATCACCACTGTATGCTCATAGACCTGGAGCTGCTTATCCTTATTGAATATGATCATCTACTTAGAAATTCTGTTGTGTTGAATTTATCTGCAATATGTTACTCATAAAAAATACCCAAGTCCTACCTATTGGTTTCAGACATAGATTTGGGTCATCAAAGGTATGTTATTTATGTATCTAGATCCTCTTCCCCACCACCCCCTGTCCTGCTCTCCATTCTTTTTCAGAAGTGGGATGAAAAAAAATTTATACAGATACAAATAAAAATTAGTATTTTTCGGTCAAACCCTTCAGTCAGTAATAAAAGAGTCTTTCCACAATTTCTGTTACTTTCTGCTTCACTGAAGCTCCCCAGCACAGTGCCAAATTTACCAATTGAAAATCTACATCTCCTACCTTCTTTCAGCCACTTTCCCTGGATGACACTAAATACCTATATGTAGGTAGGCTAAATCAAGTCTTAAATTTCCATTTTTTGTAATATTTCATAACAAGTAGTGATCAAAGTAATAAGAATATCTATCTCTATGGACATTGTAATACTTCACTAGGATATGGCATCTCATAATTGTTTACTACTGTCTTAAAGTAGGTTCCAATATTAAATAAATCATCTATTTTAAAACATGCAACATTTTCTGAAAAAAGTCAGAAGCAAGATGTCAATATTTCGGAAATGTAACTGAAAACTTAAGGATTTAAACATCTAAAATATATTTCAAAATAGAATTTTTTTTAATAAGATTGGAATCTTAAAGTTACAGAAATAGGATAGAATATTAAATATTAATGGCAAATGGTTTTGAATATTGAGAAAAAAGTCCACTTTTTAATATATAATATCTAGAAATTTTAATATTACAATGTCAAATAGAGAAACTTCACCAATTCCACTATCTTCCACTAAATTCTTCCTCTTCTTCCCTCATAAAAAGAATAAAAACCTTTATGAAAATTCTTTTTTCTTTTCATGAGGATGCACATAAAAGAATAAATACTAAAAGTTTCCTTTTCAAATTACATTGAACACATAGTAGAAATCCTTTGAATTAAATTGACTTAATAACTTATATTTAATCTTGTTCTATGTCACATTCTGTATTTAAAATCATGATTTTATCAGTTTCTGGTTGGCTGACAGTAGAATGTTTTGAACATTAGGTAAATGAAGAAAAGATACATAAATATTTTTCTTTATGAAAATATTGTTGTGGTCATATCTTCAAACTTTTTTTCTCTTTGTTAATTAAACACCCATGGGTTCTTTTTACCAGAGCTGACATTATTATTCTTAGAACTATAGAAAGCCTTTGGTTGGAGTGATCTTTGAAGGTCATCTAATAAGTAAAAAGGGTGACATTCCACTTAAAACCAGAGTAATCAGCTTTTAAGCCTGATAATCATCTAGTATGTGCAATGCCAGTGGAAAGAGGCATTTCTAGTACTCAGCTAGTCTGCTCAAAAAATTTAAATCTCAGACCAGTCTCGCACTTCGAAAATGTCCCAAGTTCCTATTTTTCATCTTTGATTATAGCAAAAAGGCTGAAGATTACTGATGTAGAGATACAGGCATATTCTAGTGTCTAATGTTAGACATCACAAATCTTAATCCTTGTCCTTCAGGGTATTTTCTAGAATGTTTCTGTACAGCAAGTTTTACTAAATTCTTAAAATCAGTCAGCCAGCTGAGGTTCATTCTGAACCTTAATGGATGCTCAGCACTTAGGTGTTGGCCTCCAGTATGATCAGAGGATCTCTTTAAGCTTAGTCATAATTCACTGATGTTTAAATCCTCAAACCAATTTCTATTTTAATCCTTTAAATATGTTTGAACTGGACTACATCCAGTATGTGTACAGATCCCCGAATACAATACAAGAAAAAGGATCAGGATAATTTCAGTTAGAGCTTGTGAAGGAAAAGGAGATTATCACATTCAGTGAAATTATATACAATATTGCTTAAAAATTAGAATGTATGTTTTCTTTTAATTAAAGAGGTTTTTATTAATATCTCGATTAAGTTTATTAAATATCTAGACTTACTCTAGACTTTTTTAACTCTGCTATTGATCATGAATCACTTAAAAAAAATGTATAGGAAAATGCTGGGATAAAACCAACTACCCATTGCTTACCTAGAGCAGTGCATTAGTCTCAAAAACCTAACACTTTCCAATCCTCTGAGTTGCTCCAATTGGTCCATAACCTAGGCTCTGCTTTTGGCAATAGCACTGGCTATTTCTTTTTTCACAGAGCTCACTGTTATATACTTGTATATATGGGAAAAAGAGAACCCATCACACTGAATGGAAGCTTGCCTGAGACACCTAATTGGTACCCATGATCTGGATGGATATGCATCATGGCAAAACAAAATTTCTGAAGTTTTTTATGTCTACTTCATCCTAATCCTTATGCTTACATTGACATGAAGTGCAGAACAATTTCTTGGTCTTTTATTTTCTGTCACGCTTTTCAGCTTAAATAATTGTCTTTCCTTGTTATCAAAACAGGAGTTGATCATAATACAACTACAGAATATATATGATGCCATCTGTACAGTTCTACATGGTCTATGTTATAGTCATAGATCTCTGTTAGAGATCTAGGGTCATGTGCAAGGAGACTTAGGCATATACATATACAGTGACTGAGATGCAATGAAAGATAAAAACTAACTGAAAAGTAAGAAAGGACCCTTCTTTTCTTTCTCTTCCTTTTTGGATATTGTTTCAAGATCCTCTAGCTAGGAAACCTACTTTTTCTGCTTTTTTTTTTTTCTGTAATGACATTCATTATTTACTGACATAGCTCTTCACTCTTTACAAAGGACACTGGTACCTTAGCAGGAGTCATCTTAGGTAACCAGGGAACACATCTTTACTTCATGTCTCATGGATTCATAATTGAAATGACAATTCCATTGAAAAGTCAATATGCAGAAAGTAAGAAAATTTGAAGATCATCAGCTAAGCTTAGGAAAACAGACCACATTAACTGAAAAAAGCCCCCATACAGTCAATTTGAGTTGCATCACGGAGAGCACACTTGTCCACAAATCCAGTTTTCTGCATTCCTGATTTTACATTTCCCATTAATCAAATAATCAACATGGATAATCACAAGCAAAGTTACTCTTTTACTACTCTTTCTGTTTGTTTCTCTTCAATCTACTTCTAAACTGTGTAATTGGGAGACTATAAAAACCGTTCGTGGTGCATACAATGGATACCACTGTTTTTTCTTGTTAGGACTCTTGTGGTTTAGGAATGGTATTGTCCAAATTAGTTTTCCCATTAAAACTGCTCTAAACCACATGCCATTATTTCACTCCCTCCCCTCTCTCTTCCTCTACCACTGCACTGGGATGGAAAGAGGAAATGGAGGCACAAAAGATAAAGATCACGGGTTGAGATAAGAATAATTTACTGGAAACAACGAGATAAGAAAACAATGTGAGAGATGGGGTTATACAGAAGATTTTTTTCAGGAGAGAAAAAGAGCTTTCACTCAAGGAAGCTTTGATGCTAGGAGAAACCTACTGTGGGAGAAAATTTTTCCCCCAAATAGCTTTTTATATATTTCTCTGCCTGCCTGTTTGAGAAGTTAGCTCTCTTGTTACAAGAAGAGAAAGTTCTCAAAGACATGCCTGAGGCTCCTGCTGTGGACAGGGAGACCATAAAGCACAGGGGAGAATACAGCTTTGACTTATGTCCATGTGAAAGGTATTGATATAAAAGCACCCAGGGAACAGGCTCTCTGTGCTCTTTCCACCCACCATGATTTTTGCAGTATCTTTTAGGGTTTTCAGCTTCAGAATAAACTTTTCCTTCATACCTTAGCCGTGGTTAGGTCCTCTGAGGTACCTCCATGGACATCAGTTCATACAACGAGTAACAGCAACAACATTAATAAAGAAAGTGTGTAAGTGAGGTGAGTGATTCATATGCAAATGCTCACCACTATAACCATCAGTAGCCTGACAATACCTGATCAGTGCCAGGCTGCCCTGACCTAGAAAAGACTTCCTTCCCTCTGCCCCCAGCAACGAGGTGAAATGGAATAAAATAACCTCCAGTCAAGTTCCCTCCTGGCTACTGCAAAAATTAACCAGAACAAAGTGTATTTCTTGACTGCATGTAAGGAAAGTTTAGTAAATGTGGCATAATATGAAAGAGGAAATAAATAATTAAAATGCTTACTGTGAAATATAATAAAGGAATTCTTGAGGCCAGTCATGGATAATTTTCTCATTAATGAGAGTGGTTACAAAATGCGAGTTCTCAGGACAAGAACATACTGCTGTAGTGAGAGTCCACCCATGTGATAAAAACCTAAATAATTTAAAATCATGTACTCAAACCAAAACAATATGCAATACCTCAGGGGTCTGCCATTTTTCAATGCAAAAATGTTGGCTGACACTCAACCCAAATAAAGTGAACATCTCATCTAAGCTAATATCACTTGTCCATATTCTAGAGAACATGCAAGCAACGGAAAAATCCTGTACACCTCTGCATATTCATGAAAATGTGTATTTTATATAAAACATTGTTTTTCAAAACAACTTCTCTACCCTTCATTGACAAATTACCTTTTATCAGGGAATACTCTGATGGGATAAACTATTTTTATCTGTATTTTTTTCTGACTTCAAGTTGCTGGCTAGTTTCACTGCTAATTGTGTTTCTCACTACTAGATATTTCTCATGTTGTTCTCTTTGTTTTGTTCATCATCTGAAGGAACATAGTTTACCTATTAATATACTTTATCCATTTATTGAATGATAGTTGAATGAAGTACTTCAGTATGCTAAAGAAAAAAAAAACAAACTAACTTTGCGCTAGGCTTTGTGTGTGTTTGATATTTGTCCAATACGTTGATTCTGTAAATACACAGTTATGAAATCACAAACAAATTTTCCATCCAAAATTACATTTCCAAAACCACCACTTTTGTGCATTTGTATCATAATACATTACACCAACAGAAACATATTTATAATAGCTACTAATTAAAGTAATAAACAAAAGTCATACTAAATTTTTAAAACCCCACTAATTTAGACTTTTTTTTTTTTTTTTAAGAAAGAGAACAGAAAGAAATAAAATGTGTTTTCTGGGCTTTTTTCATCTTCACTTGTAGCTTGTACACACAATAGACTTCACTATGTTTCATTTTATTGGCTATATGTGTATATGGTAACATAATTCTAACCACTGTATTTATTGGAAATAGGTATGTCTTACCTCTTATATTGATTTTTAACCTTCTGTTCCTACTTAATTTATATCTCTCTCAGTATGTTGTTTTAAAATATTGGCTATTTCTTTATTTTGAATCATACATGCAGAAGTACTTTTATTGTTTCCTCAAGGGCTGATCTTTCCTCCATTGAGTTCTTCATTTATTTCAGTACTACTGTGTCATGTTGCAACATATGCATAGTTAATATTCTTTATTTTTATATCACCTTCATTACAGACTATGATCAGAAATCAGTTCTGAAGAGTAAAAGAACAGCATAATTTGCAGACTGTGTTACTTAAAGAAAAGAACAGATATTTAAATTTAAATTATAAATATTATACATATATATAAAGTATTAATATATTATGCAGACTTAATGTTGCATAATTCATTTATAATGAGGTCTTTCAAGCAAGGTATCATGACACATTTCCTATCCTGGATGTTTGTAATTATAGAAGGAGAATGATAATTCATATTTTAAAAAAAGTATTGACTTTATATCAGTATTTTTGCAACATTTTGTCAATAATGTATTTTTATGCTAATTTCTGTCATAGTATTGGACATTCTTTTAATCTAAAACTTCAGTTCTGAAATATATCATTAAATTCATTTACACCATATTATGAGAAAATGTTTTTATTAATCTTGCAGATAAGAATATAAAGGAGTTGTGAATATATATATCTTAATTTGATATTTCATTCTTATTATATAGTTAAAATATAGCATGTTGAGTAAGCTATATTTTCTGGGTATTTTTATCATAAATTCTTTCATAATTTATCATAAATTCTTTAACAAATGTGGTATAATACTATAAAAGATATATTTTAAGTTCCTGCAGCCACAGATTTTGTGGCTGGTCTAGGTCTAAAAAAACACATGAATGTCAAAATTTTTAATGCAACTTTAATTTGATTCAGATTTTATTTTCTTGTAAGCTATTTTTTTAATAAACATCTTTAAAGGAAAGGAATACCATACACAACTTTTTCTGTTTCAGGTAAAAAAAGTAAACCCAAATTCTATATAGTTTTGAAGTTCTGCTTATTAAAAAATGTATCATAATCTGTCATCACTGAGCAATGGAATTTTTGCATGTCTTTTCCCTCAAGCCATGTAAAGTTCAGAGGAAGGAGATTTCTTCTTCATATTGAGAAAATAGCATTTGTCTCCTGCAAGCTGCTGAATGTTGGGATAGGGGGGAGAGGTTTGGGTAGGGCTCCATAAATGTGTTAGACATGAGAATACTGAAGATTACCACACCGTATGTTAAGTAGGAAAATCTATGTACAGCTGAAATCTATCTACAGAAGGGCAGGGCTGTGGGGAGGTGCAAACCAATCTTTTTGTGGCATTCCTGGGACAGGATATAGTGGTTTCTGAGGGTCAGTGTGGAGCCCTGGGCCCAGGGCAGGGTAGGGGAAGTTTAAGGGTGCTGGGCAAGAATGTTTAGGGCTGTTGGTGCCCCGATGGACATGACAGTTTCCCAATGATTGTACAAAATTTAAAAAAAATGACAGAAGATGTTTAATGTGAAGATAATCAATGGTTTTAAATTAAGAAAACAGATAGTGAACTCTTCAAAACATTTATTACTGCAGGAACTCAAGCCTTTGAAGAAACACAGGTTTATCAGAAAAGGAAGGATTTGACACTATAGCTGGACACTTAAAATTTTTTGTCTAAAAGTGAATTTGCCATCTAGGCAAACAACTGGTCAATGCAGTCAGTGAAATGAGAGAGCTAGTCAGCTTATTCTAAACGAGGCTTCTTGACTTGGTCATCTGAATGTCTTTAGATTCTTCAGGGTGCACTGCCAAAGTATGATAGAGACACTTAAATTCATTCCTCTCTCATAATACACAATAAAGCCCTAAGATTTCTGTATAAATAAAAGTTCCAAGGCCGAGTATTCACAGAAGACAAAAGGTACTTTTCAAGACAAGATATATTGTACATATAATTGCATAAACAGATACAGAAAATGGTATCATAGATGATTCTTTTATTTCTCAGTAGATAAAAGCATAAAAGAAAACAATAAAAGCAATTTAGCAGGTAAAGAGGAAATGTTAGCCCTTAATGAAAATTATCACTTATATATAGCTTTTTTTTTTATGAAGTGCCAATTTTCAATTGATAAGACTTGAATTGTGTCACAAACAACAATTTCAGCAAGAAAAACTAGTAATTTGTTTTCAGCTTAATTAGTACTTCATGTAAACAAGCTGTTGTTAGTCAGGAGTGAGCTTGGTACTAATTAAGTAACCAGTCTGTTGAGTTTTGCAATTTAAAAAAGAAAAAAAAAGAAAAAGAAAGAAAGAAAAAAAACCCCACCATACCAGTAAATAATTCCCTATTTGCAGTACTCCAAGTTAAATTAACTTGATGTTTTATTTGGTCACTACTCTAGCTCCACAATTAATGCTAACAGCAAATTTAGCAGAATAATGTTATATGTAAAATATTGTAATACACTAAATACTCTTACAGTACATGAATGTTCAATTAGCTAACAGCATTAGATGTAAAAGTGTATTAAAGATCTACACCTTCACTACCTTCACTACATTTCATTACATCAGATCTGAATATCCCTACTCAGGTCTGCAGACTACTTCCTAAAACTCTAGACAGATTTGGTAATATTCAGATTTAAATTTCAGGAACCATGGTATATTAATTCTGCTCATTGCTTCTGAATATGTCTTAGAAGGAAAGAGTTGTTCATAGCTTGAGTGAGGGATTAGGTACAGAAAAGGAGGTAGAAAGCTCTAACAGTAAAGATATTTTTATTTCAGTAGCTAGCAGTCCCACTGTAGGTAGATAAATCTGCTGTGCTAAGGAGGCAGAGGAAGTGAAGAATTTTTTTTTTTCTAATTTTTTTTTGTATAAATAGATGTATTTAGCTGAGTTCTGAACTGGACTATATCTTTGTGTCTACAAGCGTGGCCAACATTAAAGAACGGGTAAAATGAAGAGAAGGGTGACCTAAAGCTCTCTCAGTATGTCTTCTCTGGGTCAAAATAATACTCTGTGAATAAAGTATGAGATATACAAGGTAAATATTAATCTTTGATCACAGTGCCTCTGTTTCAGTGTAAATTCTAGAATGTAAGCTTCATTGCTTCTCTTGATAAAGTGGTTATATAGTACAAACATTTCATAATGTACTGAACTCCCATAAATCAATTTGAAATTAGTTTACTGTCAAGTTGATAAATCTCATCTTATCGTTATACCTTGAAGGTGATTTAACAAGTATTTCACAGTGTAAAATTTATACAATGTTAGGGAGAGATAAGAAAACAAGTGTTCCAAACCAATAATTATTGTCACATTCATTTATAAATTCTACTATGTTAAAGATTTGAATAAAGCTTTAAATAAAGCTTTTGGATACAGTTTATGCATAATCATAATTGTACTCTGTAAACTCTGAAATCTCTTGAGTTAGGTATAACTTCAATGTACTTTTTGTGGTTTATATAACCATTTTTTCCTAAGACTGGGCACAGATCAACAGTCAGTGTAAGTATGAATACTTCCAAGAAGTGTTGCTTATTTATTTTCTTTTGCCTTTTACCACCCATGATAATCTCAAGCAATGGAAACACATGTGCAGAAAGACATTTAGATTTCTTTCTGGAATTGTCCATAGTGGAGAATATAGTTGGTAATTTTCTCCAATTAACCAGTTTTTTACCTCCTTTAATTATATAAAAAAAATTGAATACTACATTGAGGAGTTACATAACCATGGTTATGACTGGGTTCATGAAATTTAAGAAGCATAACATATGCTCATTCACGGTAGATAGATGGATAAATAGAGTCATGATATTATGTGCACATAACTTTTCTGGCTTCCAGAAATGAGCTCTAGCACAGCATAAAATGATATAATTACATTCTGGAGCTACCTGCAGAAAGTGTAGTTCTCATTTTTTCACTGAAGAAAAAGGATGGGTTCATCACACAATTGGAAGTTAAAACTACTTGATTCAAAGCAGGCATTTATCTCAGCATCTGTAAGTGGATATCTGATATTCTTTTCACATTACCATAGATATAACTACTGTAAAATGAAATGCAGTGTACGAATTTCTGGCCTCAGCCATCTGAACTACCCAGCAGTCCTGTGCTAATGCAGAAATGATCCTACTGGTAATTAGCTATCATTTCTGTGTGGTTCTTTTTTAATGGAAAGAAGGCCACCCTGTGTCTGCTGTTGCATCATGGGGACAAGAAAAAACAATATTGCTCCTGCTAGTAGTAAATCAGTAGCTACTAGTACTGCTAACCTTATTGTATGCTAAATGCATGATGCTTTAGCTTTGGTCAGTCAGGTTGCTAGAAAACTGGTCTACATGAATTAGAGTATGGTATCGAGTATGTCTTGTTATGATACACATTTTGAGATAACAGTACAAGTCTGGAAATATTGACACAAGTTGGGGAAAAAACCTCACTAATTGCCAGTTGTTGAAGAGATGAGCCTTGAGAGCTGTGAAATGACTGCTTCAAGAATTACAAAGAAAAGTAGTAGATGAGTGGGAAAAAAAAAAGTAGATGAGCCACAGCATAACAACAGCCCAGCAAGAAGCTGCGAGCAGCCCAGGCTGCCTAGAAACACTGTTCTGTAGGCAGGGACCTCCAACAGAGGGAAGAGGGGTGGGAAATTATCACCACGGGAGCTAAGGTAGCAGAAGCCCTGCAGGATGGTGGGATCCAGGCATGTGCCTTTTGGCTGTCTGCCAGCTCTGGGCTCCAGCTTTCCTTCCCTCCCACTCCTCTGCTTCCAGAGAGCCTTGAGGAACCTGGGCCTTGCCTGACAGTTGTTCCAGGCTGCACATGGTGTGCATGTCTGTGCACCTGAGTGCATCTTTTTCCTCAGAAATTCTGACAGTTTTTAAACAGTTGAGTAGTTATGATTTTGGGCAGCGTTGTTGTACTTCAACATGCAGAAGACAGTCTTTACAACAGTCTACAGTGCAGAACAGCAGAACTGAAGCACCTTACTGTTTGGTACCTTCAAAAAAATTAAATTAAAAAAAACACAAAACCCATCACCCTAAAAACCCCAAAACAAAACAAAACAAAACAAAAACCCAAACAAACAAATTACAACAAAACCAAAACAAAAACCAAAAAGGATGAAAATAAACCCCAAAAAACCACACCACCACCACCACAAAAAAAACCCCACGAAAACCAAAACACAAAACAAACAAACAAACAAACAAATAAACTATATAATATGTAAATAGTGTATAATAGATTACACAGATATATACGGGAATTAGTGGCTGATGTTCCAAGTGACTTCCATGTGAACTGTTGAAACTTAATACAAAATTTAACATTCACTTTAATTAAATACTACATTAAAAATAAATTTCTTAATTATAATTTCCTACATTTATTTTTAAATTTATATGTTTTTCTTTTGGAGAAAAATATTATCATAATAATATTGAAAAAATAATCAGAATACAACAGAAGAATATATGAAATATTCCTTTTCACCATAACAACCTTCAAATCTGAAATCACTAGAGAAAAGAGAAAAAAAGTCACCCTAATTTCAGTCAGTTGGCAAGATTAGAGATATCACAGGTACATCTGATTTGCAGTGATAATGAGAAAATCAGTTTATGTGGTGTTTATTAAGTAACAAATACATATCTAACTATTACTTCTGTATTTTTTATATGAGAAAGAAGTCTCTTTGGACCTACACCACATTTTATGATGAATAAATGAGGCCAATACAAAACAAGGTTGCTTGACTTTTTTCTCTTTAT
Source organism: Pyrocephalus nanus (assembly GCA_038380795.1). Taxonomy (NCBI): domain Eukaryota; kingdom Metazoa; phylum Chordata; class Aves; order Passeriformes; family Tyrannidae; genus Pyrocephalus; species Pyrocephalus nanus. Next base: position 95,421,697 of record CM076259.1, on the reverse strand, counting down.
TTTAGATGTATTTTGGCAGGTAAAAGGAGCATTAAACCTCCCCTAATTTCTTACTTATAAATGCACTTTATAGTTGCATAAGATCTTGTGTCTGGTTTCTCCTCCCATTATTGCCCAAGCATTTAGAAGAATATGAAGTCTAAAAAGGTCATAAATGAAATGGAATGCAGCAATGTTGACAACAAACACTTTGCAGATCTATCTGAGACCATTTAAGGGCTGTTTACTTTTGGATGAAGGATTACCTATTAAATCTGAAAGAGGTTGCAAGCTGAATAAACATCATCTAGTAGGGTCACTGCTCCTTATTGTCATGCAGGAGAAGTAACAAGAATGTTCTAGGTAGACTGGCGATGCATCATACATCTAAATCATACTGAAAGGATTAGAAGGCACTGAGTTGAAATGGCACTAACAGAAATGGCAATTTTCAACAGATTTTTTCAGGAAGGATATAGTTAAAAAACAAAAAGGATGATTAAGCCCTTTCTTGCAAATAAAAATGGCAGCCTATAATATTGAGAAAGGGGGCAAAGGAATTATGTGATAAATATAGTTCAAAGCAAGTCACTTGTTGCATCTGTAGGCACGTGATTGTAACAGACTTCTTCATACAATCCTCCCAAGTAATTTCAGTGTAGTAACGTTAAAAAAAATTAAAGGATTTTGTGTCATAAAGATTTTTTAAAGCCATGTCCCTATGCTATACACATGGGGAAAAAATAAAATCTAGACTAAAGGACGGATGAAGAAATGGGTTTTCAAATTAATATTAAATAAATATGTTTTTATAATCCTGATCAAGAAGGAATTATTGAAATGTGGCATGCTTTCAATGGATCTGAGCAAGGTCTGGGAAGTGCAACCTAAAACATGTTTCCATTAGTTGAGGGATGTGTGTCACTATCATGTCTCTAAATTAAGTACAGGTTCTTGGGTATCTTTTAACAGATGTTCCATTGTTTTTTATATCTGTTGAATAGAATAAGTGTCAAAATACTCTCCTACTTGACTGCAGCATAGACTATGAGTATACTTCAGCTATCAAGATGTCATCCTTTGTCAGCACGCATCTGAGGAAATAATATCAGTCATTTTGCTTCCACTAGTAAATGTATTTTTCTTTTTTTTTAGAGAGAACAAAATCCAGTGCATGTTTAGAAGTAACTTGACTTAATGTATTATGAGCTTTCTCTCTTTCATTACTAGAAAATAAATTTCTGGGATAGATTTATAGATAGACATTATTAATTCTCATTTATTGCCACTGAAATGAGAGTACTTGTTCTATAGTAGACCTTCAACTTCCTTCTAGTGCACTACACCGTGGAAGGCATTTATGTGCATGCACCAGTTTGCTCCTGTTACTCTGGTCAATGCTATAAATAATACAAATTTTGGAATAAATATTTGAGCTGAACTGTAGGTATTTTACATATTGTTAATCTGAGCTTCTAAGGAGCTTTTCAAAGTCAAATCTTTGTTTTTGGGGGATGCTGAGTGTGGAATTACCCAGGTGATAAAGTCAGTAAGAAGTAAGGCTCATTATAATATAACACTTTCTTGAAGGCAAGTGTATGATTAATTAACCTTCAGAACTATATCAATGGTGCCAGGTTATTATCCATTCAAAATGGTTTTGTGTTTGCTTTCTTTATCAACAGGCTATGCTCAGTGGGAAAATTAATGGTAAATAGAAAATTTATTTTCCCTCACTTTGTGCCAAGAGGGTTTAAAATTAGATAATTGTGATAGATTAGACATCTGGCATCAAATCTGACCTCTTTCACTGTTCTATTTGAATGCATTGTAGTGTATAACATCAGTGCCCCCTGCTAGGATAGGTTTAAAGTGCAAGCAATAGAAAAATAATGTTTACACATTATGATACAAATTTTTAAACACAAATTCAGAACTTCTATTTGTTGACACTTTAAATAGCATCATGGAAAATATTTCAAGCATTTCACTGGATTTGGGTCCATTTGCTTTTACTAGATTGAAAACAGGAGATTACAGCTCATGATGGATTTTCTCTTGAATTCTCTTGCTAAATATTTTAATCTTTCCATCACTGCAGAATCAAAGAAAAGCAGAATGCCTGGTTATGAGTTTATTTTTTACTCTATGACTTATATATTTAATTTTCAAAAGTCTTTTTATTTTTATTGCTATTTAGATTTGTAGATCCACGTGTAAAAATGTCAAATTCTGTATCCTCTTCTGATTATATTTGAATATATTTTTATTGAGAATGGTAGGATGATTATTTATTTCTGCCAGTGACTTTTGCTCTATTAATCTTCTCTTCGGCTCTGTCACTGATAATGCTTTAGGCTGCAGTTGAGCTCTGTGTTGACTGTATTAATATGCATACTGTTGTTTGTCACCTCATTTATTTCAGTGTTTTCAAGATAATAACCTGTTCTTCCCAGAGAAAGGAAAACTCATTTGTTCAGTATGGGACAGTATTTTGGTATTAGGAAGCTCAATTTGTTCAGGATATTTTAGGACTGCTCTTTATATTTTCTTGAATACAGTTTCTCTTTGTCTAACTCATTCTTTTGTGGTACGTTTTCCCCATTTTAATATCTTCTTCCACCTTTTTAAGTATAAATATAGTGATATCCTTTATCTGTCAGTAGATATGCTGCTCTCATTTTCACAAACAAATAAACTCAATAAATTATGCTCCAAATAATGTATAGTTCATGATATATGTGATCTGTGAGGATAGTTTATTTTGCTGTTGCTACTTTCTGTCACTTTCTGCTCCCCTAAGTAACAATCCCTGGCACCAATACTTGCTAGAGGTGGAGCAAGGGTAGATGAAAAGAGATGCAGAAAAGGGATCTGGGGATCCTGGTGGACTCCAGCCTTCTCATAAGCCAGCAATAAGCCCTTGCAGCAAAAGCAGCCAACAACCTCCAGGGCTGCAATAGGCAGAGTGTGGCCAGCAGCTTAAAGGAGAACATCTTCCTGCTCTGTTCAGCCCTGAGAGGATATGTCTGAAGTGCTGGGACCAGTGCTGGAAGTCCCAGCACAAAAGAGACATGAATTTACTGCAGGAAGTCCAGTGAAAGGATATTAATGCATTGCACCAGAGGAAGTTACTGCAAAATCAGGCTATTGTATAATTAAGAGCAGTCATCAAAAATATAGTCTGTACCATCCTTAAGCTATATCCATGTCTTAGAGACGCTCCTTGGGGCAATCAGAGATACTCTCAGTTCTACCTGAGAGTAGTATCTATATCAGACCAAGAATAAACAGCATATTGAAATACTTTGAAGTGATTCTTTGACAGATACTGCCATGTAATTTCAGGAGCACAGCTTTCGGAACTCCAGTGGATGGCGATGCTCTCACTGGGTTTTTTTGTATAACTACAGAGCTGTGAACTTAGTCGGCTACCTTACAAATGAAACTAAATGAGCTGGAGACTTTTATGCTGTAAGGATGCTCTTAGAAAATCTAGTACACAGTGGTAGTGGTAAACTATTGCACATCTACCAAAACAGTATAAAGTCATCGAACAAGTACAAGTCATACCCATATGATGGGAAAGGGGATGAAGGATGAAAGGGAGAGGGAAAAGAGCTGACATAGATCTTTTATGACAAGATCTCTAAGATCATTGGCTCCATCCTCTTCTACTTCCCTTGAAAATGTAACTTTGTATAGACAATTTGATTTTATGTGTCAGAGAGAGAAAGAATATACAAAAGTAACATTATGTCAACTGATGACTATTTTCCAATTAAATACTGGAGATGGGGGTGGACTGACTTGAGCCCTGGCCAACTTTTTCAACATCTTGCATTTAATGGTTCATGAATAAATCAAAGTGAAGAGAACTAAATGAAAATGTACTAATTTCTAAGGATGAACACCTGCACATTAAATTGACTTTTGCAATACTAATGCAAGTCTACACTTCTTAAATATAGTAGTTGCTCTGTTTTGTCCCTCTGTGCATTAGTGGGAGTTTATAATCTTGATTCATTCTAGATTAATGCTTACACAGTCTGAACCCAAGCTGGCTATTTATTCCTTAATATGAGAGTAACCTGATGTAATTCTGCACAGTGTCTTAAGCATATTCTCTGCAGGTAAAAATCATCAACACAGTAATTAAGGCCAGATCAGTTTTACTTAAATGGCATCTAAATAGTTATATGATGATTTTTTTTCCCCCACTAAACTGTGTGACAGTTCACACTGTCTTTTATTCAGCTGCATTTAGGCTTTAAAGATAAAAGATATCTTCTTGGATGCCCTGAGAATTCTAAAAGCCAAGTTTCAGAAGTAAGACTATAGATTTGAATTAAAATGATTGAGGATTTAAATATCTTTCTGAACATATACTGAGGAAAACTAAGCATTTGTTAGATCATAAAATCATAGAATCATAGAATTAACTGGGTTGGAAGAGACTTTGAGATCATCAAGTCCAACCCTTGTTCCAACCCCACTGTGATTACTAGATTGTGGCACTCAGTGCCACATCCAGCCTCATCTTAAAAACCTCCAAGGACAGTGAATCCACCATCTCTCTGGGCAGGCCATTCCAATGCCCTGATCACTCTCTCTGTAAAGAACTTCTTCCTAATGTCTAATCTAACCCTCCCCCAGCAAAGCTTAAGCCCATGCCCTCTTGTCCTGCTGCTGATTGCCTGGGAGAAGAGACCAACTCCCACCTGGCTACAACCTCCTTTCAGGTAGAGAGTGATGAGGTCACCCCTGAACCTTCTCTTCTCCAGACTAAACAACCTCAGCTCCCTCAGCCTCTCCTCATAGGACTTGTGCTCAAGTCCCTTGAGCAAGATATTGCCTTGGACATGAATGTTGCAGCACCCTGTGAAAATCAGGCATGTTCTTTCCTCCTGTTCCAACACAGAAAAAAAAAAGCAACACAAAGCTGATAACTTTGTACTATGCATATGTCATTTGAGGTGTTTAGTAAGAGCATCTCTTTAAATATTTCTAAAATTCTTGCAACAAAAAAAATCTCTTTCATGACATCCTCAGTTAAATGCTTCAAGATAGGTTCTTTTCTGTGTTCATTTTACAAGATCAGCTCACATTATGAATATTTTAAAAAATGGATGTCACAAATGCCTTAAATGGATTCAACCAAAAGGAGCAATCCATTTTTAGGTCGCCCTCCAACCCTCTTTTCTCTCCAGAATGTTAAAGCATGAAAAACAATGAAATTAAATCCAGGTATTACATACTTGCAGCTGTAAGTTTTCTGCTCTAGAAAGAAATTATCTTCTGTGGATATATGTGCACATAAAGATTCTTGGATTTGTCCAATAACGTAGAATGAAGCATTCTTGTTTATTGATTTGGTCTTGGATCTTTTTCACTCATTTAATTAGAAACACGACTTCTCCAAAAAGCAGTCTCATGTTTCTATCTTAAAAGTTCTTTGTCTATATAGCTGAATATCTTTAACTTTTCTATATTTATGATCTGGATTTTTATAATGATAGAAAAATATGAAGACAAAATAAATACAGAAATATACTTTACACAGATTGAAATCTTAGCAGGGTAACTCATTTCAGTACACTGGTATGTTCTTGTTTTCTTCCAAAAGAAAAGAGAAATAAATGAGAATGTGGAAAAGGAAAATTACTCTTTGAACATTGTTTTATTGTAGATTATACAGGACAAAATTGTAATATAATCTTCAGATACAATAACAAATAAAAATATTTGCTCTTTTAATTATTAATCATGATACAGTAAAGCTCTATAAATACCAGGTTATAAGATAAAGCCACGTTCCATGAAGCTGAAAGCCTGCATTCAAGTGAGGAAAAGAATCTATTTAGAGATGATTTCCTTTGATAAGCTTCTCTGAATTAACACTTGTACAGATCTCTGAAGAAAAAAATCAATCCAATTACATAATTTGTTCTTCCTGAGGGGCAGTGTATGGAGAGAATAGATACCAGCGAAATTTTTGAGAAAACAGTGAAAACTTTGTGGCTTCAGCCTCAGACACCCACAAAGAAAGTAAAAGAGTGGATGAAGCATGCAACAAATTTACTTAAAGAGTCATTATGATTTTATTAAAATAGAATTCTATAAAATAGTAAAAGCTTTTCAAGAAAGCAAACAAAATTGTGAGTAAATTCTACTCTTCAGGGTCTATATCTAAGACAAACTAGGGTCTCAGGGGATGTGACAATTTTCATTGTACACAGTTGCAAATTTCCCTTTCTTGTTTACTCTGTAAAGATTCAGGGGAAAAAAATTATGTTGATTTGTTTGATAAGAAGCTCAGCAGGACCTCTCAGTGTGCACTTAGAGCCCAGAAAGCAAAACACATCCTAGGCTACATCAAAAGAAGCATGGCTGGGACATCGAGGGAGGTGATTCTACCCCTCTGCTCTCTTTTGATGAAACCCCACCTGGGGTACTACATCCAGCTCTGTAACTGTGTGTTGGGTTTTGGTAGCAGGGGAGGCTAGAAGGATGGCTTCTCTGAGAAGTTGCCAGAAACATCCTCCATGTTTGACAGAGCCAGTGCCAGCCAGACCCAAGATGGACCTACTGCTGGCCGGGGCTGAGCCCATCAGTGTTGGTGGAAGCACCTCTAGGATAACAAGAATGAGAAAACATTATTGCACAGAAGCCATTGTGGCCAGAGAAGAGACAAGTGAGAATATGTGAGAGGAACTTGTTTTACATTGCATGATGCTGAAGAATTCCATTAGATAGGTCCTCTTATTTGCATATGTGCATGCCTATACACAGCATATATAGGTGAGGGTAAAAAAAATCTAGTGGTGTGTAAAGTAGATCTCCACCAATTTTTCACCTTGACTGGTTTTAACAGAAAGCAGATGCTACAGAACAGAAGATGAATACAAGAAGCAGCTATTTCTGCACTGTACTTAAAAGTGTTGTTGAGCAGGGTAATTCACACCTCCCATCAAGGCCTTTGGGAACTGCTGAGGACCCCGACACAAATAAAGTATTAATTTCACCTTAATGACTTTCCTTTTTTTCAGAAACTTTTATATTTAGTGATATATTGCTTGTGTTTCTCAGCAACTTCTCTTTCTACTGCATATGTGCAAAAGAGCATAAGCAATAAACAATGCTGTATAAACAATTTAATTTGTATAACCTTAAAAAAGTAAACAGTCAAAGAGTAACAGGAAAAAAGAAAAGCAGTTATTGAATATTCTGATCACGCTGGTGTTTGATACTGCAGTGACAGAAGAAACAGTTGTTGTCACTGGTAAATGGAATATGTAAAATAAGTCGGGGGAAAAAATAAGAAGATTGGATGTACAGTTTTGCTTTTGAGATATGTTTTCTTTTTCTACATGTTAAGTTCAAAAAAGTCATAGAACTATTTGAATTCAAAAATGAGAACTTTTGAGTTGTCTGATCTATCCAGTGAGTATTAGGAAACATTTAGTTCTTTTTGAGGGACACAACAGTAATAAAATAGATCCTTCTTATTGAGCATAGTTGGTGTTTAGACTCATATTCTGCACTTTAAGCATCTGGACCATGGGAAATCTGTGTAAGCAGTAGTTTAATTTACATCTATAGTCACTCAGTCTGAAGATAAAAAGCAGAAGACTGTCTTCTACAGTGAAATATGGTGTAACGCCAAACATCTTCTGAAAGTTAGACCATACAATTCTCTCTAGTTCAATAAAATACATACATTATATGAAATTTAGTCTTAAAGAGAGAATACAATACCAGTTGCCTGCTATTTAGACAAAATATTGGAATACAACATTAAAACCTAACATTTAAGGACTCTGAAGTTAAGGGAAATTAAAGAACAATGCATTCCATTTCATTAATGAAGAAAAGAATGTTTCAGTCTGTGTTGTCCTGTAGGAGATTTCAATCTGAAGAAGCTAAATTGTGAAATAGGAAGCAGGCAGAGAGAGCAATTTGTAGAACCCAGACCTGCTTAACAGATATGAAACTGAAATGATGTTTTATAGAGATAATAGATCTGCACGTACTAAAAATAAAGTGGCAAAAGCATGTAACTGATGAACCTGTGATCCATGCTTCAGAGCAACACTCAGTGTTAAAGCTATACTTTAGTTAAAGTGACATGAGAAACTGAACTTGACTTTGAGCATGAGTAGTTGCGCAATACTTTATTCTTTGATTAAAATAACAATGTGTTTTTACATTTGTGTTGTCATTTTTATTCTTTAGGAGCTGTCAAATAAAGGCTTGTGCAGAAGGCTTTGATTAAACAATATGTGTAGACAGACTCTTCAAAAGAAAAGTATATAAACAAAGCATCTTACCCTTCTGTGTATTCCTCCTATTTCTCTGGATACAAAATTACATGGAGAGGTTCATTCTCCCTTTAGGCAGAGTTTTTGATAATGCATCCCCATTGAGATTAGGTGTGTATATAGTGATTTTCTAAGAGTATATGGAAGGTGAAAATGTCTTGACAGACTGTTTAATATTTACTCAGAGAGCTTGTCCATGCTTGTTCTCAGTGTTGTAGAAATTCAGTGCATGCTCTTTGCTTTATCTGATGTACACTTCAAGTTTGCAGGGAGTACATATATATAATTTTTTTAATATCAGTTATGGATGAATACTCATATTTAATGAAATGGTTATACACATGGTAAGAAAGACAGTTTTTCTCCGATTTCCTTCTGTGTTCCATTTTTTGAAGTTTTCCATTATTCAAAAAATATATCAAAAAGTAAAGAAGCTTCAAACTAAATAATAATAAAAATCTTTATAATATGGACTATAACTTGATAAGATTGAATAAATAAGAAAATTGTCTGAATTTAGAGGAGCTTCGGGGAGAGGATTGGTTCTGGAGCTTTTTTGTGGGGGAGATATTGATATTTCTGTGATCTTTTTAATTCACACAACACCTGGAACAGACTAAAATAATCTAGTGCTCTTAAAAAAGTATTATTTCCATTAGATTAATATGAATTACTCTAAATTACATTACTAGATTACATATGCAAAGCAAGCCATGGGAGCAAAGGAAGACGGAAATAAATTGCAAAGGAAGAAAAGAATGATCATAAGGAATGCCCCTTAATGTCTTTGTGAGTACTGGCTGGGAAATCTGACAGCTTTAGCTACACAGATGGCTTGACTGCAGTATGAACCAAACTTTTATCCTTTTCATGTTTACACCTTTTACCAAAACTAAGTTTGAGAGTCACACACAAAATTAAAAAGTGAAGTGGCTAATTAGAATTTCAGGAAAACTCTACAGAATACAAGTCAGGTCCTTGGCTTGATTTTGTTTAAACTCCTTAACAAGACAGTCTAAATGGCTCTCCTATCATTTCTGGAGGAATAGAAAATCTCCAGTTTGGTGTGCATAGTTTTTTCGATAGAAACACATGCCCCTGTCCAGAGTCTTGTCTAACTGAATAAAGAGTATCCGCTGTATCCATGTGGAGCAAGGAACTACTAAAGATGAAACTCATTATGGTCCTGTTAATATGTCCAGAAATTTTGCATGTCATCTGTCTATCAGCTGTTACAGAATCTATATAAGTTATGGTTGGAGAGGATGCAAATATCATCATACTTCATACTAGATGTCCAGATGAAACCTTTCCATAGGTTACTGTCTGGAATTATAAAAACAATTTAATGCCTATTCAGATGGAGTATTTTAGACCCCTGATACTGAAAAGTCATATCTTCTTATTTTTATAAAAACTTTCTGGACTTCACAGGTTGTTTAGACATTTAGCAAGCAAGCAAGAAAAGGATAGTATGAGTCATTTCTTCTCTCAAAATATAGCAGGATTAGGAACTGACTCTCAGCTTTTATGTGACTGTCACAGACTGGTAGCTTATTGTATAAACCAGACTAAATTTTATCTGTCCTACATTTTTTCTCCATATGGGAGGTTTCAGCTATTTCAGGATAAAACAGATATAACCTTCATCCATTTTACAGAAACTGGGTTATTTTGCCAGAAATAGTATAAAGCAAGATTAAGTTTAGAAGGTTACAGAGATGATAGGCCAATCCTTATAGAGTTTGCTTAAAGTACACACACTTCATTTAATTTTCAATTTCAGTGTTAAAATTTCTCTCAATACAATTGAGGCCTTTTATCCTTTTTAAGAGCAATGTTCTCAGCTCTCATACATTTAAATCCTTCCCCAGAACTATGCACACTCTAATAGTTTCTACAAACCCAGATATTTTACACAATAAGAGAAAAATCTGGTACCAGGGTGTGGACATCTAAGTTTAGATGCCTAAGTGAGAGTTACAGCTAACACAGTATGCTGCATTTAACATAAAGCAGAGAGTGGAACAGAAGAAGCCTTCAGATCATTATGAAAAAGGTGTTTATGTTTGAACAGATGAACAGCTGCCAAGTCAAGATTTACTATATTAATTATCATTTCACTATTAACAATGGGAGCTGATTTCTAGACACTGGTATTTATGTTTCTACAACCTGAAGATTTTAATACCTTTGAGGAGGAATGATGATGGGATGGAGTAAATTAACTAGAGAGTCCATTGTAGATGTTCATGAATCATACTTCTGGCCTAATGACCAAGAAAGGTCTTTGGTCTTCCTTATTTGAGAAGTGGTTTGGCTAAGAAGTTTTTTCTAAAAAGGTAGAACAATATCAGGTATTGCTGTTCAAATCAATTTTTTTATTGATTTATAGAGAAAGTGATTTTCAATAAGGAAGTAAGGGATTAGCTAATCTATTCCTTACTTTCCCTCAATCTTTTCCTTTAGCTTTGAATGCAAAGCTAAGTAATGTAGATGGATTTTCCTCAATGAGTTTTCCTTTAGAGTTTTTAGTTTCTTGGTTATGTTGCTTTTTGAAGTCAAAAAATCTGAAATCTCACTCAGGATTTATTTACAAGTGGAGTGAACAATTTTAATTAGCATCCAAATTTCTTTGGCTAGTATAAGTTAGGGTTTAGTTTCTTTGACAAACAAGATTTAAATTAACTAATTGGGCTGTTTGGATTTGGATTGTAGATGGCTATGTTCTGTAACTAGTATAGTTAAACTAAACCTTGATCTTGGAGGAATTGATAAGTACCATGATTTTTTCGCAGAGAAGCTAAAGCAGAAATTCTAGACTAAATTTTCTCCTGGATACAGTAGAGCAGCCCTCTGTTTGTTGTGGGGTTTTTTTAATTTTTTTTTTTCTATCACTGTTAATCTCTTTCACACCTCCTGCACTTAATTCTCAAAGGCTGTATCCTCTCTGGCAGCTTGTCTTTCCCACAATGCAGAGATTAATACACTACATGGAAAAAAATTACTCTTTCATATCATAGTGTTGTGGTTAGCACAAGGGTTCCCTGTCAACATCTGAGCACCCATCCTATCCATACTATCACTCAGGCTTCAGAGAGCACATTCAAGACTAAAAAAGGGCTGTTGTAGAATCACAACTGTGAAATGGATGGGTTTTGGGAATGGTGCTGTGCATTGTGATTGCTCAGACCCTCAAGGACAATATTCTCTCCTGTCATCCAGATATCATTCAAAGACAAGAAATAGCAACACCTCATCCTCTCCTCTTAACATATCTGCAGGAAATAAATAGTGAAAGTCCAGGAATGGCTTCTTTCTTAGTGTACTGCTCCAGCTCTCGAGGAGGTTATGTTTAATGCTGCAATCTCTAGAAAGGCTTGTTTTTAATCTGAGTCTACCTTTGTCATACCAGGTCAGAAAGCATTAGATGCAGATTAATTATGACCATTTTGGGCCTCTCATTTGGTCATACTGATGCAAGTAAATTGCCAGATTTGACAATGAGATTAATAAATGTTTGGAAAGTAATTAAATATTTGAATGGTAATTATTTTCTTGATAAATAGAAATCCATAGGAATGAGAAATATCTACCTGTTTCCTGACTTCCTCTGCCCTGCCAATCTCTCTGCTTCCTGGCTCTTGCTTCCTTGATTCACTCAGTTCTGGTTCTGAGCCACCTCTGTGCTAGAGCACTGCTCTGTAGACCTACATTCCAAAGAGGATGTAGAATTTTTGTAGATATTGTTATTCTCCATATGTTTCATAATACTTTTTTATACATTTTCTACCCTATGTTTTACAAGCACATATGACAGACTGTTCTTCACTTTCTGAAGTGTAGTGTCAGGTTCTGAATTAAGCTACAGTCATATATCCAAGGGAACTTCAACATAGACCACTGAGCTGAACTTACCCTAAAACTGTAAGAGATCTCTTGGAGTCAGATGCAAAACTGCACGAACTTTAATTAACTATTTAAGGTGGGAAAAATTAATTATGGAAAATATAATGGATCTGATTTAATTAGGGGATTTCACAGTTAAATTCATTCTTTATCAATGCATTTTCTCTCTGGTTTACACTATTCAGTACAAATTGAGAGAGAGCAAAAATAATAATAATAAAAACCCTAAAAATCACAGGAAAAATATTCTACATTGTCTGAAAAACTAAAAGAAAGTGTATTAAGATTTTTCAATTTGTAAATTATATATTACAATAGTCAAGAAATTTATCTATCTTGTTGCTGGATGGTTTGCATATTTTCTTTTTATATGAATGCAAATCAGGTTGCAGATGCCACAGTATCCTTATTTTTAATCAGTTTTCCTGTTAACAGCAATACTGACCAACATCTTACCTTAGTCAACTCTTAAAACAAATCACAGCTTCAAGAGCTGATGACTAAACACTGAGTCTTGTACTGAAGAGGAATGCCTGGTACAAGATCAGTAAAGTAAACATTCACTAGAAATCATAGAAAAGACAAAAGGGATAGTAGGATAAGGATTGAATAGTTTTTATTTAAGCAGTTTAACATGCTTACTTTATTAAGAAACCAGGAAAATATCCAACATACTTAGCTATATTTGTTACTACTTAACTAAAGTAAACAAATCATAGAATTGTAGAATGATTTGAATATGAAGGGACCTTCAAAGTTCATCTTGTCCAGTCCCCCCTCAGATAGGCAGGGATATGTTTCACTACATAAGGTTGTTCAAAGACACATCTAATCTTGAACACTTCCGGGGGGGGGGGCATCCACAACATCTCTGGACAGCCTGTTTCCCCTTATCTTAATAAAACAGTCTAGCTTTTATCCAATCTAAATCTGCCCACTTTCAATCCAAAACCATTGCCTCTTGTACTATCACTACAGGCCTTAGTTTAACTGAGTTGGCAGCTAGAACTGGAAATAGAAGTTATGTGACAAGATCTAGTACCAGTAGAGTTCCTCCATCACTTCTTTCTCCTTTCACAAGTGGGCTGGAATAATAGCATCTTGTTTTATACAGTTTATGATATTTGGTGTCTGAAATTGGTCTTGAAGACAGATAATTTTCTGATTGCCTAAATCAGAAACTATTGGATAAAACATGAATCTTTCCGTAAGTTTCAGAGTTTCAGTACATCTTCGTACAGTTGGGAGGTGGAGAATATGTTTTGTCTTCAGCTTAGGAATTTTTCATTTCAAAAATTAAGAATTTGTAGCAACAATCTAAATAATTGCAGCTTTTTCCTCAGCCCTTTATATATTACTTTTCAAATCTCACTTTCATAAAATAACTACAATAAAGCTGTTTCTTCACATTAGCAATGCAATGAATATTCAATAAAGGAAGCTCAAGATTGATATTTTACATAGTGAGTTAGTATTCTTCATCTTGTTTCTATAACTACAATAAGCAGTCCAACATCAATATTCATAATGCATTAAGTTCTGTTCATTTATTAAACAGTGGATGATTAAATTAAATACAACTTTAGCATCTCATTTGACTCTCTCAAGTCTGAAAAGCCTAAAATACCCACTTAGATGGAAATGCAGTTTATTCTGGTAGTATCTTAATGCCACTATAATTTCTTTCTCCTTGGAAAGTCAGTATTGTGAATTTCACTGAAATGCAACCCCTCAGCTTTCTCACCCTCTACTCGGACACTTGTGAAAGACGTTGTATTCAAGAAGCTGGTGATACTGGACAGGCCATGTCTGCTCTAATGGGGTTCCTACTTAGAGAAACCTGAGATAAACATTCTTGAGAATCTGTATGTAATTAGTACAACCTGCAGTTTAGAGTACCTTGGAGCATTCACAGTGAGGTCCAGCAAAAGCCCTGCACTGGCTCACTCTAGCCTTGCCCTATCCCCAATGAAGAACACCCTTACCAAAATTTCTAGCTCAATTCCAGAACAAAAGTCTTAGAATATAATGCTAAAATATAACAGACATAAGCTAAATTTATTTCATGAGTACATTCATCATTCTGACCTGGAAGTGGTTTGAGGCAATTTTTTCAACTATTCTATGAAGCAAATTAATGTAATAACAAGGAGCCTTAAGTTGCTAAAGCTTTTAAAGTCTGTAAATTAGTGAAATTTTCTTTTATCTTATTTCCCCCACAAGCATATAATGCCCCTATGAAATGATAACTGTGCACTTTTAATTATTACCAGTTTGTGCTAACAAGGTGCCAGTGTTACTATACTGTTTGGTGAAGCAAACCTCATTACAAAAATAGCACAACTAAAATTATTTTAGCCAGAGGCATCTCCTGTTTATAACAAGTCTATAATCATCATTACTTTTGTTTTTAGTTATGGCAGAAAATGGTTGCTTCATAATAAAATACTAAGTAAAACTAAAATACCACCCTGCTTATATACCAACTGCTAATTCTTAATTGTTTGGAACATATTGCATATTTATATATGTAGTTCCAACAAAACATTGTAGAGACAGAATCAGTGTTGATTTTGTAATTAAGACCTATTTTTTATACATATTGAGCTATATGTTAGATGTAAATTAAAAAATGGGTAGTGGCTCAACACTGCTTGATGCATGGTAGCTTTTATTTATTTACAGGTGATGTTCAACAAAAGTCCTGAGCTCTCCATACCATATAAACACACCTGGAAATTACTTGTCTGCTTCATGATGGAAATGAACAGAAATCACTGTCTTGGTACTGATGTGACTTATGGATGTGTG
Organism: Pyrocephalus nanus; assembly: GCA_038380795.1. Taxonomy (NCBI): domain Eukaryota; kingdom Metazoa; phylum Chordata; class Aves; order Passeriformes; family Tyrannidae; genus Pyrocephalus; species Pyrocephalus nanus. The sequence goes on along the minus strand of CM076259.1, from coordinate 95,406,677 downwards.
AAACATTATGTTTCTCCTGGATAGTACCTGTAATTAGGAAATCCAAGAGTGCTTTTAGGCTCTTACAATCCTGTGCATACCCTACTGAGACTCAGGATAACAGGCAACAGCTATTGCCAGATGACAGCTATTCACCACACTTTCATTTATCATAGAAGGTGATGCTAAGCAGGTAGACAGTGATAAGAAAGTGAATAGTCACTCTTCACATCCCAAAAAATAAGTCTGCATGCAGTGTTTGCCACAGGGGGAGTAATTCATCTTTGGACCCTGTTCCACTCTTGTCAGTATGGCTTGACATGTTGTCATACTATTAAGGGCAGCAGCAAAAAAGAGACAGCAGTTGCTTTGGGCCACATCTTTAGAAACTTAGAGGGGGAAGAAGGGACCTGCTCAGTTGCAGAGCTCTACAATATTTACTGTATGATCAGGTAAACATACAAATTTTTGCCTTTTTTTTTTTTTTTTTTTTTTTTTTTTAAGTTTGGCTAGATTATGCCATTCAGTTTCAATGAATATATACCATTCATTGTTATGTTATATTACCTTACTGTACATATGCTTATATAATCCAGTGTATAATTCAGATATATAAAAGAAAAAGAAATGTCTGACTTCTTACCTTTCTTACCTACTTTTGCATTTTGATTTTTTTTCTCTCCAGTGGAAGCTGTGTTGAATCTAGAGCTGAACTAAATATTTCAGTGAAAACTGTAATCTAATGTTTGATTATGGTATTAGCAAATGAATGTGAACCGTAAGTTTTGAAGGTCTTTGCTTGGTTTGATGTATATAAATGAAATAAAGTTTAAAAAAGAGCAGGAATTTAAGCAGTATTATGCAAGGATCACTGGAAAGAAGGTTTTAGCTATGAAAAAGTCAAGCCTACCTTATGTTGGAAGTTAAATGACATCAGAATGATATTTTAACAGGAATGAATGTCTCTCTAGTTCAGTGTCTTGAATGTAACTGCAGCCAATATTATATTCTGAGATAAATAGTAACTAGAACACAAGGAACCTGTGTCTTAGTCAAATCTGTCTAAGTTATCTATGGCTCAAGAGACTTTCTCCTCTAGAGCCTGTATCTTTGCATTTGATAGCTCTCAGTGGTCTGGCCTGTTCTTCCTTGAATTTGCCTGACAGCTTATAAAACCAAATGAAATTATTAACTTCCATAATATTCGGTAGCAATTTGTGCTACAATGAATTTATAAATTCTGTGATGGAGTAATGCATAATGAAAGGCACTGTATTGAGGCTGCAGCGCAGCGGCAGTTTCCATAAAGGCAGCTGTAAGATGGAGTGGGCTGATCCCTGCCATCAAAGAAGAATCTTAGTGCTGAGACCAGGTCGCAGAACAAGTAGCTGCACAGAAGCAGCCTCCCTTCTGTGAGAGAAAAAGCATCTGTCAGATATGCACTCAGAACTCAGTACGTGAAGCCCTGTAAGGGCAGAACTGATACAGGCATGCATTCCTCTGAGCACAAGAGCTGAAAGTCACTAGAGCAAGTATGGTAAGCTCATCTCCATCAGGCTTTTACATTTGTACTATGGATTTTCCAAAGCTGAAACAAAACAAACAATAAAAAACTTGTATATATTTCTCAAAACACGATCTGTAGAACTGTTTACATTTTTTTCTCCACATTATAACTTTTTTTTTTCAATTTTTAATCTGGGATAAAAACTACATTTAAAACCCTTTTTGAGATATTATCAACTATAATTTAGTAGAGGAAAAAGCAAAACTAACATTGATCTATCTTGCAACATGTAGATCTCAAGAGCATGAGGCATGATAATTGTTTTTGTGCTTTGCTTTTCATAGTGAAGATATTCCTGGATATTTGTTTATCATGTTTCTAGATGTGTGTTACTAGAGAAATTCAAGTAGGTGTTTCCCTAGCTTATTTTGTCATTCTTAGTTAGCCATAACTACTGGTATCAAGCTCCCGCCTAATTTAGCTGGAAAGTCTCACAAGAATGTATTTATGAAGAATAGTAATCAAAGACAAAATAATTGAGACTCAGATGAGCAGAATTAAAAAACAATACAAGAAAAAAAGGAACCAAATTAGAGTTGTGAGAATGCCTCTACTGGCAGACAAACAGACTTATTTCAGAATTTGTTTGATTTATTTGGAAATCAAATCCAAAGCTAAGTGAGATAAAGATTTAGAGTATTAAGAAGAACAAAAATAGATTTTATGTGCTACTTCTATTTGATAACGAATTATTGGATGTGTCTTTTCAGAGTCATTTGTAGAAAATAAGGCCTTTGCAAAGGCTATGGTTAAGAAACCCCTGCAGCAGGATGCTCTGCCTGGAATGGGGTAAAACAACTTGAACAATGCCCTATCTGCAAAGTTATCAGTGGTAAATGAAGAAGGGGGCTCATGCTGCTTTCGGTGTTGAATAATGCTGAAACCAATCTGATTCATTACTTCCAAAGTTAAACATCCTGATACTGGGATGCATTAGACCTAGTAAAATACCCAGATAAAGGAACAAAGAAGTGATACAACTGATAATTTTTCTAAAGCTAATGAGCTGATTCAGCTGGCTTCAAGACATATGACTGACAGTCAATCACTTTATACTATAAAAGCCCAGTCCCAAATTTTAACAGCAGGGTCTTCTAACATATCCCTCCTTGGACTGTGTTGTGGAGATTCCTCCCTTGAGTGGGGATGCCCCTCAGGGTTACTACTCGAGGCTGAGCAAAAGAGATTTGCCCCCAGTCACTGGTCTGGGTGAGTAGCATCAATCTCTATGTAATAATTAGTTTTGCTAGGTTTAATACAATTGCTTTAACATAATTGCTTCAATACTGCTTCATAGTGCACTGTATCATAATAGTGCCCATAGCTCCTATACCGTGTACTAAAAAATCCTGTCAAAGGTTTTTTGATAAAATTATTATCATAATAAATAATGTATATTTATACATATATATCAGGTTTGCTTTCCTTAACCATGTAGGACAAAGTCGTATACAAAGATTCAACTACACCTGTATAATCTTTAGACTATTGAGAAAGTCTGGGGCTGAGATTGGCTTCATCCACACCAAGGCTCTTCTCTGAGAAGGAGCTTAGAAAGTGAGGGGTCCCTTATGCACCTTGTGACTCAGTGGGAGAGCTTCTTTAATTAACTTTGTCTGAAGCTCCTACTCTGCCCGCAACACCCCCTGCCCACAGGTTTTTATATTTGAAGATATATCTGCATAACATTGCCCTGTGCTGGGCCCTAACTCAAATATTTACTGATCCAACAGACTTAATCACTGTGCTATGCCTGAGTTTATAACACATTTGATCTTCTTAGTCTTTTAATCTGAAAACAGTGATATGTTATTGCAGTCAACAGATTTTGGATTAAGGCGGGTTAGGATTTGGAAAAATTATAATATGATCAGAAAATAAAAAATATAATGCAGATGTGGTCATTGTTGTTATTTGATTACTTCCATTACCTGAATTTTCTTTCCACTAAAACCCTTGTGGAAACAGAAAATGACTGTTACAATGGACTGCCTAGAAATGGGAAATTTCAATTTAAAGGAATCAAAAATATATTCTGGAATAACTACTTTAATATAGAAAAATAATGTAAGACTGCAAAAGTCTTGCAGCCAGAGAGAGAATAAAAAGAGGGGTTTAGGTGTGACTTAGATGTGCAGATAAGATGGTAGGGATTCTAAATATATATAAATAAAACCTTTAATCATCATATTTTCTTTTTTTGTTCTCAAGTACAAAAGTCAGTGAAGCAAGATGAGATTTTTTTCGGCACTTCTCTTCAGTTTTGTTGTGTCAGTTCTACTTCTGCTGAATGCTTGGGGCAGAAGCGCCATTTTAGATGCTTTACTAAGTGCTGAGATAATTGTTCTCTGTTGCTTTTGGGAGTTAAGATTTGCATTTGTGTTTCCTAATGCTCTTTGCTTATAATTGAAGCAATACAACATTTCATTAAATGTAAATGTCATGTAAAACATTTTAGACATTCAACTGGAACAAAACAAGCACTTCACATCTTTGAGCAACAAGGTCATATACAATAATACAAGATCATCAGACAAATAAACTGGTACCTATGTATTACAAGACATTAAGTCATAGCCAGTCACTGCTCATGAAGCAGAAAGGAAGTAATGTAAATTCATCCTTTACAAATGAGGACATTTGCAGAAAATCTGTGATTTAGTGTAATTCATTAATACTTAAATTGATTGTGTGCTGTATTTTTTGGTCTGAATAAATAGACGTTACCCTAATCTTGTAGAATAAGAACAATTCTGAATATTACTATACTTTGTGAAGTACTACACACATATAAAACTTTTTGATTCTTCATATGATGAATCAATTTAATATATTGTATTTGTTAGTTAGGGGGATGTAATAGAGCAACTGAATTAAAGGAAAAAAAAACATTTTACAATTTTACATTTTACAATTTTACATTTTACAGTTACTAAACTAAGTGTATTGTTAAAGAATAAGAAGCAAATCACTAAAGACATTGTCAAGATCGTCATCACCACAGAAATCTGAAGCGCTGAGAATAAAGTTATTCCTTGCAATCTAGACAGTTTCGATTTCATGAGAGTGAATAAATGCATATGATTTTTATTTATAAACCCGTTCTTCCCTAAAGCCTAGATTTTTCCATTTGCTACTTCATTTTCATGAAGATGAGCTGAAGATGAATTTGACCAACACTACTAAGGGGGAAACTGTAAGTCTGTGGAAATGCAGCTCTCAGTAGCAGTCACTGTCAGCAGTATGTCAGGGCAATGAGGTCAAGAGGGATGCTCTGCCCACCTAGAACAGAAGGCTGGGGTCTATTGCACCTGGTAGGAAGTTGGGAAAGTTCAGAGTAGGGATGCATTCCCAAGAAGAATGTCAATGGACATGTGCCAGGCACTTCCTAATGTGATGTAAATCTGCACTAGTACTTTTCTTACAGAAATTATGGTTTTGAGAACAGCAATATTCAAAAAATAAACTTAAATTTGAAAGATCAGAAGATTATGGTGTGTCAATAACCAAAAAGCAGACTTTAGTGACTGCAGAAAATGTAAAAATGATTTTTAAAAGAATTTTCCTAAAGTATTATTTCTCATATATACATACACAAACCTATACACAAGACATAGAATAATTTACTTTTTAACTGGTAATACTAACAAAAAATTTATCTCTGAGTTAAGTTCAGTGATGGATTATAGTCAAATACTTTATCTGAGGCTCTATAAAATTTTTTGTTGTGGGGGATAAAGACTTCATTAAATGTTTATTTTATCCAAAGCAGTATTCATTTTTTTTTCCCAAGATGGAGACCAGTGTATGAATCTGTTACATTCTTTACTCGATTTTAATCAAAAATAAGAGAGCATAAAATGGCTATCAAGGTTTTCCATTAGAGACTTGATGTTTGAAGATTTTTCTCATATCCAACCATAATACTTTAAGAAGAAACATATAAATTTTAGTGCATTTTCACCAAGATTTCACTAATTTTCAGAATTCTCTCTTTTTGTTTAAACTTCTGTGTGAAATTACATCAAGCTAAAGTTTTAATGCTATATGTTTGTGACTTTTTTCTGCTGACAAAGGTAATTTTTCTATGTTGCCCTTAATATGGTTAATGCAAACATTACTTTACAGCTGAGCTTTGCAGTTTTGTTTAACTGTGTTTCTCTTTTGTGCTAAATTATGAGAAATTTTCTTTTTCTTTTTTTTTTTTTTTTTATTTTGCCAGTATTTTAACCTCACTGCATTTTTCTTTTTCTTTAGTCTCTTTTTTTTTTTTTTTTTTTTTTTTTTTTTTTTAAATTAAATAATATCTTTTGCTTCAGGCATTCACTGGATCATAGGTATTAAAGTTACTTGTGAGAAGCCCTGGGAAATTGCAGACTAATATTTTCCCTATAGGCAGAAAACAAGAAAGTTTGGTGGAAATTAAAACATCAGGATGTACTGTCTGAAAGTACTATGTATATATGCATGTGTTGTAGGCAAATATGACCACAAAGTTATTTTTTATAATATCTATGACTTTCTTTACAGACTATTTCATACCATGCTCAGATACTTCTCTCTTCCCAGGTCTCTTTCACAGTGAATGAAACACACTTGAATACTTGAATAATTTGCTTTATTATTTAGTTTTCAGCATTTTGTCTAGCAACAGCAATGTATAAATGGCATCAGAAATAATTTAATGATTTAATTAATGGAGCAGATGTGTCTATACAGTCAAATTACACTGTGCTGTATAATCTAAGATAGATTGTGGTTTGAATTTCTTTTGTTCATGTCATTATCTCATCTGTCTTTTTTCTTTTTCTCAAAAAAGGTTTTTGCTTTTCTGTCTCTTTTCTTACTTGCTTGTTGCACACTCTTATGGAAATACTAAGATATTCTGAAGCAACAGTTTAAATTCAAATAATCTTCCTATGATTACAATTTAGCAGTAGTCAGTATACACTCCTAAATAAAGGCCATCTTTTGTAAAAGAGTAAACAGTTTTGAGGAGTCTCAGATGACAGGAAAAGGATCTTTGTTGATGTTTGCCTCCATTTTAGTAAATTTCTCAAATATTTTGTGCTTATTCACATTTCCTATGATGCTTATACATATATATAAAACAGTATGACAACTTCCTTGTATTAACAATCACTGTGATTAGCGTAACTTGGAATCCAATTTTAAACATTACCATTTCAACATGTCAAGTATTTTCCTTGCCATTATTATAGGCAATTTCTGTAATGGCCAAAATGTCGTGGATGTCTTTTTGCTCGCATGTGGATATTCCTCTTGTGCAGAAGGCTCTCACTGGTTGTGTAGCTTTCTTTCCTGTTTTGTAATATTTGCAGGTAAAGGAAACTGCAGGTAGAATAGATGGTTAGGAGATTGTACTGGAACTGCAGGTAACCTTTTGTAGCTGCTGCTGTCCTTTATAAATTAGGACTTCATGCTGCAGTCCTTTGAATTCAGGAATAACTGCTGCTTCTGATAACATTGTTTTCTTTAGTCTATGCTAGTTCATTATTTTCTCTATGGAAAATGATGCAATCCTTAAGGGAGGCATAAATCTTTCATTTTACAGTAGAGAGGGGAAGAGGAGAAGCTGAGAAAGCTCTTCAACTTGACTGCTCAGTTCATCACTTAGGCTTTGCTGCTACCTAGAACTTTTTGGAACTGTGTAAGAGCAAGGGCAATGGCTCCTTTTTCTAGCCAGAGAGTACTACCCATCCATGGAAAGTTTATTTGTAGCACAGCTTTCTGCCCGCAAATCTCAGTACATACTAACTGAAATCAATGCAGACAGAATCATATTTCTATGACATTTCACTTGATATTCTAGGAAGGATTCAAAATTAATTTTTTTGCTTCAAGTACATTTTTATGTTAGTGATGCCTCAGATATTTAATAATACGTTCCTTATTTTAGTGATTTGGGGAGTAAAAATAATCACCACCTAATCTTAGAGACTACAGAGGAATGGTGCTGTTCAGTATTAAAAATAGTCTTCTAGTAAGCATGGGTTGTTAATTTTCTTTTATTTACAAGAGTACATTCAAATTTCATCAAATTAAAGGCTATAAAACCTTTTTAAATCAAAGTGTTTTAAACTGAGATCTCATGCTGATCAGCTGAGTCAAATTAGCTCAACCAAATTGAATTCAACGGCTTTTAATAGCATTTATATCACTGTATAAAAGATACTATTAGTGAAACATTTATGCCCCATAATTGGAAATTATGAATATTCATATGAAATGTGAATTGATTACCCCTCAAAATGGGAAATTAAATGAGTTTAGAGGAAAACAACTGTAATGTCACAAACCTGACATACAAAATCAAGAAGCTAGAGCAACTAGTGAAGAAGAATAAACTAGATAGACTTAGAAGAACAGAAATAAAACAGACTTTCAGTCGCAGAATGCAAACTTTGAAGGGTCATGCTGCTTGGGAATGGTAGAAACATCATTTGACATGTCATAGAAGGAAGCTTTCAAGAACAACAGGAATATTTATACATTAAAGATCCAAAAGAACTAAGGTAATATAAGTGAAATAGAACTTGCTTGGGTCAAATATTAAGGTAAAGTAAGATGTTAAAAGATGTTTTATGCAAATGGGGTTGAAATTTTATTTACTCCCAAATGTCTGGATTTAGAAAGGGATAGCTGTTTACCTAGATAAAGAGGGATAATGAGGTTTTAAATTTTAAAATAAACTCTAGGTAACAAATACTATTGATAATGTCAGGTTTAATTTTTTTTCTGCATGCAGTAATTAAGATATATCTTCATCAGCTAGTCACAAATCTATTAAGAAGTGATATCATTTCAGTTTCTTTTTTTTTTTAATTTTGATGAATGGTGAGATCATAGCAAAAATGGAAATAATAACAAGTTTATTTAATTTAAACTAAATTAAACATATCAAAATTCCGCTTTCAGAAAAGATTATGTGAATGAAAATGAAACAATCAAGGAGCTGAAAGATGAAGCTAAATTTGTTTAAATCACAAACACACAAATTATCTTTATTCACTCATAAACAATATAAATGAGACAATAAACACTGATGCTTTAATAGATAGTTTCAATTACGGTTGGAATAATACTTTGAATCTCAGAAATTATCAAGCAGATGGTCTATAAGTGGAAATAGATGTAGACCATACAGGAAGCTATTTTATAGTTCAAGATAGAGACTAAATGAAAATTACTAGAAGCCTTATATAGCCAGACCTGTCAAAGACATTAATCCAATAAGGTTCTTTTTTATGTAGACAAAGGCAGAGTAAACACAGAATAAAATTAAGTATAGTCTAAATGCCATCTCATATCTGAGTTTTGTCTGTGTTTTCAAAGAAAGAAATTGTATTGGTTGCAGGAGCAGGGGCTGAAGGCCAAAAAGGAATGAATGTTTATTGTCCTAATGGAATTATAGACAAAACTTTTAAATTTGGGGAATCTTTTTGCCATAAACATTGAATAACTGTTACATGACAATGTATTCCTATTTAAAAAACAAACAAAACTTAAAAAAAAATTGCTTTTTTATGTATGTGAAAACATATATGCAGAGAGAGAATTACTGGGAAAGACAAACCTCTCTAGTGGAGAAAAAAAGAGACAGCCAGGTGAATTGAAAGAGAAACAGATTTCTGCTATCCCTTTCCAGAAACACTGGTAGTATTAGGAGATCATGAAACTTTGACTTCTCATCCTCCTTCTTTATTTCACTTTTTGCAATGTACTGTGGCAGGTAGTTTCAAAACAATATGTAAAAAGAGTTTCTGATAATTGTGGGAAAAGTAAAGTAAAATGAAAAAAAAAAAAAAAGAATAGTCATGATCCAGCTGCTAAAACCTTCATCATTTCTATGATGCTAAAAGGTCAGAAGAGTAAAAATCAACGTGACATCAAAGATCAGGCCATATATATCATAGTAGCAAGAATCGGCAGAGGAAGCAGGTTAATAGTCCATGGAAATACTCTCATTAGTACAGTAGTTTCTTTAGACTCCTGACATTTGATCTACACTACATTCAGTCTTGGATGATCAAACATTTAAAATTTCATTCATAGTTCATTATGCATTAAAAAAAACCACATCATATTCTGATTTGGGAAACTACCAATCTCCAAATTAGAAAAAGTGCTCCAGTAATTTTAAATCACTTCATACTGCCTAAGACCACTTTCAAACTCAAGTATTTATAAAAATTCTTTTAAGTATCACAGTAATTTTCCACATCTCCAAGTCATGTGTAACTTGAGCTCCAATCTTTCTGGAGTAAAGTACATTTTCAAAGCTGAAGAGTACATCTTTTTTTTTCCTATCATAGGACTCAGAGGAGAAAGACAGAAATGTGAAATCTGGGTTGATTGTGGGTTAATCAGAAATAAAAGATGCAAGCCAGTGAAATTTACATTTGTTTCAGGTAGGAAGGTGGTCTCAGTGAGCATGACTCCCCTTGAATAGTTGATAGTTTTGAAATATCATAAATTAAAATACAAAAAAATAAGTGCTTATGACATAATCAAAATTCTGGATTGACCCTCTAGTTTCTGCTTACTCCATTTGTAATAAGCAGTAAGGAATCTGTTCTTATACACCTGAAAAGTTAAGAACTCATTATCTATTGTAGATGTTTGTGATGCTCTAGCTTAAAGCTCCTTCAGGAGTCTCTTTGGCTATTACTTTGGTCCTTTTTGTATTCTTTACTCTTAATGATGCTGTGGCTTGACCTTGACTGGCTTCCAGATGCCCATACAGTGGCTCTATCAGTCACTACCCTCCTCAACCATTGCCTCTCCATGGGCTGTAGGGGATTCTCTGCTCAAAAAAAAACCCTCAAAAATATTTTTTTTCACAATTCTACTCATATTTTGAAAATTCTGAGAGATTTTTTAGTTCTGTTCCTTTCCTCCTGCTAATTACTTGGTACCTAGAAAGTGAAGAGAAAAAAGGAGGAAAGGAAGGAAGATTTCTGTTTTAAACACTTGAATAATTAATGAAAGAATAAGAGAAGAAAGTTTGTGGAGTCTCTCTTGTTTTGCTGCAGGTTTGGGTGGTCTGGGCCAAAAATAGTCCACACAGATGTAAAATTTCTATCACTATTGTAAGAATTCCAGATATCTGTGCAGCGTAAAGTATAGGCAAACCTTACCGATATCTGCTTTTCCTGTAGATGTTAACAAAAGGAAGGCTGATATAACTGTACGACAAGTATGCTGTTTAGCTGCAGGAAGGAATCCAGGAGCATTTGCCGGTCACTTCTCAGATACAAAATTATCTACTAGAAATAGTTTCAGACATGGCTAATTTTATACAGATTCACATCAGTGTAAATGAAAAAAGCAAATAGAAACTCAGTACTATGAATGCAAAGGCAAGCAGCCAAATCAAGGAAATAATCAGCAGGTTTACTCAGCTGTGATTGTCTACATTTTATTTAAAAACAGTCATTCTAATAAAACTGAAAGTCATATCAATATATGTGGCATTTCCTGCTCTTTTTTTAAAAAAAGAGAGCACTTTTTTAAAAAAAATAAGTAATTAATAATGATGTTATTTTTAACTTGTTCACCACTATTCCCTGTGAAACTTTTATCCTCTTCTCCTCTTCCTTTCAATATTTGTTTTTCAATTTGATACAGAAATAGTAGTAGTAGTTCTCACATTCTAATTGGTCCTTTACACATGAATGAATTAATCTGTCTTCTATGCTAATGTACTTTAAAAGATACCATTATGGTCACCTGATAACATTTTTCAGCACAACAGCTTAGTAGAGATTTTTTTGTAATTTACTCTATACAGATATTTCCATTTGTCCAGTCTGTTTGAAAGACATTGCCAAAGATGTTACTTGCTTTAGATAAAACCAATATTCTTCAAGTCATCCTTTCCCTTCTGTATATTTTTACTAATAGTAAACTAGTGGACAACATATTTACATTTAATATGTAAGTATATTTTCATGTAATATATGTATATTTATTAACAAGTACTAATATTATGTTTGTTTGAAAGCACTAAGGCCATATTGCAATGAAAGGGGGGAAATTACATTAAGAGCTGTGCAAGCCTGTCAAAAGACAAGTTCATTTGAACTGGTAGTGCAAGGGTGTCTCTGCCTATGAATATAGATTATTTGCTACAAATCTGAGATGATTGTCTGATGCAGAAGCTATATAAGAGAATTTGCATGATAGTCAATTTGATTAGTGTTGTGTCAAACTGTGAAGTCCTATATAAAACCATAAGACATAAGTCTATCCAAAGTTAAAGTAGGTTATTAAGGACATTGTCCAAATGCCTCTTAAACACTGATAGGCTTGGGGCATTGATCACCTCTCTAGGAAGCCTGGTCCAGGGTTTGACCACCCTCATGATAAAGAAATGCTTTCTAACATCCAATCTAAACCTCCCCTAGTACAGATTCGAACAATTCCTGTCGGTGAATCCCAGGGAGAAGATATCAGCACCTTTCTCTCTCTCTCTCCACTTTCCCTATGCAAGGAGCTGTAGAGAGCAATGAGGTTGCTCCACAGCCTCCTTTTCTCCAAACTAGACAAACTCAATGTCCTCTACTTCTGCTGTTCGTAAGACATTCCTTCCAGTCTTTTCACTAGCTTACTTTTTTTCTCTGGATCCTTTTCCTCTCTTTACATCCTTGTTAAATTGTGGGGTCCAGAACTGCCCATAAAACTCAAGATGAGGCTGCACCAATGCTGAATACTGGGATAATCACTTTTTTTGGGCAGCTGATGTTGCTGTGTTGGGTGAACCCCAGGATGGGGTTTGTTCTCTTGGCTGCCAGGGCACACTCTGCTGACTCACGCTGAGCCTGCTATCAAGGAACAGCCCCATATCCCTTTCTGCAGGGCTGGTGTCCAGCCACTCCTCTCCCTATTTATACTTGTGTCTCATGTTACTCTACTGTAGCTGCAGAATCCAGCACTTGAAGTTCTTAAATTTCAGACCACTGAGGATTGCTCAGTGCTCCAAACTATCTCAATCCCTCCACAAGGCTTCTTGTCCCTCGAGAGAGTCAACAGAACCTCCCAGTTTGGTATCAGCAGGCTTGAATGCATTCAGTCCCTGAATCCAGATCACTGACAAATGTATTGAACTGAACTGGACCTAAAACTGAGATAAGAATGTCCATGCTGAGTTAGGTTTAAGTACCAGCCAGCTCAATTTTTTATGGTAACCAAAAGTGATTGTGTAGGAATACAAGAGCATAAAAGATTTTATTTCAGAGAGTCTATATTATTATTTTCCTTTTTTATAAGATCATTACATACTTTATCAGATTTTGTGAGTGTCTCACAGTAATCCTTAGATTATTGTTATCCATAAGGATATTTTTCAACCTATAGTTCTACATAATAATTTCTACACTTTGATTGTACCTAAGAGCAGATATTCCCTTTACAACCATTATGTTATAATGGTTAAAGTTATAAGTTAAATGGTTAATGGTTAAATGTTATAAGTTAAAAAATTATGAATTTATTAACTACTATGCTATCTAAGTTTATAATATAAATAATGAGCAGAAATAGATCTAGCATGAGGACATTAGCCAGTGGTATTTAATACTCAGGCTATATATATTTTTTTATTCTTTACAAAGAGATAATATCTATTGTTTCACAAGATATACTCAGAAAAATATTTCCATATTAGGATCTGATTATTTCTCTTTTGGCTTTTAGAAATATAGTTTAAATATATTTTCCCAAAACCTAACCAAAGAGGTAACTTACACTGACCCATTTATAATTATTTTCATTTTTCTTTTTTTCCTTTTAAATAAAAAATGTTATTTCCCTTCTTACAATCATACAAAATCTGCTGTGCCCCCTGTAATTATGAAAAATATATTCAATGATGATCAAAGATAACAGTAGCTAGATCATACGATATTCCCAGATATTGGTTTTCAAGTCTTAGTGCTTAATCTACTACACAATATACATCCCATGGTCTTCATTACTTTGGTCTGAAATCCTACATTGTTCTTGAAATTAACCTTATTACTTGCATGGTTCTACCTGCTTCTTTTGTGGACTTCTATATGAAAGAGGCAGAGCAGGAAGCTAAAATACACTGCAAAACCCTCTGCCACTCATATGTGTGTGTGAATATATATAATGTTGTCCACCATGCAGATCAGCCAATAATATTTATAAACATATGGTGACTCAGGAAACAAGTGTCATGGATGCATTCATTTCCAGGCTGCTGAAGATTAGAAAAGTAATTCATGTTTGTGATGGACATGATACAGTACCTTCAGTTTCCTCAAATTGAAATTAAATTGAATAGTTCATGTTTGACTGCAAAGCAATACAATATATAAAGGTAGTCTTTGGGTTGTTGGGAAAGAACAAGTTTCTGTGCTCTTACCCCAACAATTCTCTCCACAGTTTCACTGGTGAGGAAGTGAATGAGCAGCTCTGTGGTTCTTGGTGGTTGGCTGGGAATAAACCATGATACCTATGAAGCTCCCTTTCCACACATTTTATGATTCCACATTCCTTTTTTTTTTTTTTATGTGGTTTTGCATTTCTTCTTTGTACTCTTCATTCCAGCATTTAAGAAATCATTACAAAACAATCAAACTACTTGAATCCTAAAGCAAAGGTTTTCAGGAAAAAAATGACATAAACAAAGCTTTTCAATTGCAGGTGTAAGGAAATTAAGTGTAACTTATAAAAGATGATTTGTCCAGGTCCAGCAGTTATTTAATGAAAGTGTCACTTTGCAGAGGAAGAATCTTTAATTCAGCAAATCATAAAACAATATGGTAGAGCTTAAAATCCTTTGAGCCCAAAATAGTTATAACACCTTAATTCACTCAATTCATGACTCCAGGTTTTCCATCTTACTATGACTTGAGTGGAGTGTGATGTCAGACATATGATTCATTTACACATAAATAATTGCCAGACTAAGATAAATAAAATATAAGCACATTGTCCAACAAGAATATTATTTATATTACTTGTTGAAGTGTCCATTCTTCTCTAATATAATGAGGTTTTTTAACTATAAATTCTTATAAACTCTTATAATTTCATTACAAAATGAGAACAACATTGTTGTAACAACAGAATTCTTATTTCTTTCTTCTTATAACATTAGCCCAGTTAAACATGTGCTTGTAGTTTAATGTATCACATCATAGCACACTTATTTTTGCACTACTGTTTAGCTTAGATGATAATATTGTGGACACTGATAGGAGTTTTACACTCAAAATGTTTCTTTTTTTTATCAAATCCATTCCCCTGAAAAACACATATACAACTAGTACACTTCTTTGTAGCTTAATTAAAATAGATTCCTTCTTTTTGTCCTCCTTTGTAATTACTTTCCTCACTTTTAGAGTGTTTTGCTACAGTCTTTCAACTCTATGACAGTGATATATGACCAGCCAGTGGATGAGCTAATGCTCCATGCAACATGAGTCACCTAGCAGGGAATTTCTTCAGTCACTGAACACCTGACCTACATTTTCAAGGAACCGAACAGGTCAACTTGTTATCCTGTGATTTTCTGTGTATTTGGATAGTAGCTAAGCAGGTACTGTAAGGAATCGAATTCTAGACACCTAACCAGTGTCTTTCATATTTTATAGTGATCACCGTTTCTTAAAATTGTCTTTTGACTTTCATTAATCTTGGCAGTTGGTGGGTTACCTTTTATGAGATTATAAATACATTAAGTGATTCTACTTTCTACAGGTTGAAGTTACTGACTTGTAGTTTTCTTACTGAATATTTTAACAATGGGGCTAGAGAACTATGAAATAGGATTATTATTTCCTTTCCAGAAAGTTTTTAGAGAAAATTATTCTCTTGTTTGCTGTATAGTCCCTTCTGATCAGCAATTAACACTGACAGGTTTTACAAAAAGTATCTGGTTGCCTGAAAGCTGCTTGTAATGCAGTTCTGAGAGGTAGTTTGCTCTAAACCTGAACCCACAATAGATTTGCCATGTGTCTTTCAGGTTTTTTTGAGTGTTATAAATTGTAACTCACACTGTGAGTGTGAATATTATTGAAACACTCTGTAAATATAATGCTGTATTAAGAAAATATTTCTGGACAGAAATGTAAAGCATGCTGTGCATCTCCAAACATTTTCATTTCCAGATTCAGTGGTAATGATGGAAAAAAATATAAAATTTACTTTTCAAACATTTAATTCTTTAGGACATTAAGGACTAAAGATGAAAATTATTCTATTTCTTTGCTTTTACTGTGTATTTAAGATTTAAGATTTGTCTTTAAAGCATGCTCTTTATTACAGTAATAAAAATGTGATAATATTTGACACATACAGTGAGAAATATTCTGTGTATTTAGAAATGAATAGTGCTTCCATGGAAGCAGTAGGGTTCATTTAAACCTATCTCAAAGGGAATGTTGCGATTAGGTTCAGGAGTTAATTCCACAGTCTCAACTGTCTGTATTCTTCCCCATGCATGTATATATGTAGACAGTAATTAATTTACATATTTTTTTCTGGAAGCCTTCTCCTCCTTGACAAATGAAAAAATTATTTCAAAGGTGTCAGCTGGAGCTGCAGGGGATATGAAGGGGAAACACTGATTCATAGTCTCTCAGAATATAAACATTTTGATAACAATATTCAAATCCATTGAAGTATGTGCATGATTGCAATATATTGAAGGCCTTCTTGGACAAAGTCTGGACATCAAAGAGAGACTGAAAAATTATGTAATGCAATATGATACAGCTTTTTTTTATTGAAAAAGTGCTCACAGCCAATAAATATTTATTGAAGTACCTTATCCACAGGGGTATACACCTATAAACAGGATCATCGGTTTGTGAGCTAACGTGAAACCAAATCAAAACAGATATTTGCAACATTCAATTTTTCTTTTTCTGAATTGATGTAAACATTATATTTATTTAGTTTACAGGAATATGTTTTATTCAAGAACTAGCTTCTGAACTGGTGTTGAAATATTTTTCATGCAGCAGCCATATCCATCTCAAAATGTTTTGAGGCCTGTTTTAAATAGAGGGATATGTATTTTTAAGTCTCTGAAGGAGTAACCCTGTTTCTATAAGCCAATCATAAAAAATGCTAGCTTTAGCAAAGCTTGTTTTGAAAATATTGTTTACAGATGTCAAATAGGAGCAAGAATATATAAGGGCAGTTGTCACAATCTAGGAAATTACATAAAATATTTGTATCTGTACTGCTGTATATCAAGACATGATTTAACATGTCAAGACATGATTAAGGGAAAATACACAGTTTATTGTGTTAGAAACTGAGAATAACATATATGCTTAGCCAGTAGCGAGGAGCCAGTAGTTTAAAATAACTTTCCAAGAAGATACAATAATTGTGAGACATGAAGAGATAGTTACCAAAATATTCAACTTATGAACGTGGTTTTCCCTAAGAAAAGTTATGTTTCTGTTTGTCCACTTATTTGCTGCAGATTTTGATTTTGGTGTTTTCATCAAAAATAGTGAGGGGAAGTATAAGATAAAAGCGAAAAAAAAATTGTTTTGGCGGTGGGGTTTTTATGAATTTTTTTTTTATGGAGCATACTCCCTACCCATCTGAAGTGTCTTTAAGTACTTGAAGTAACAATGTGATCTGAATAGCTTTTACATTTCCATTAATAGATTTAGATTGACTATTTTCTGCCATCTTTATAAGTGAAGTAAAAGTGTCAGAAAAGATTGTGTACTAAAGGGTTACCCAAAGACCTTCTTCTTCACTTTGTAATCAGTTCACTCTTCTATTTCAAGCTTCCTGACTATCCACAGATCCAAAATGCCTGATATACTTCTTTTAAACACCATAATCATACAGGAAAAAAAAAGAAAAAATTAACTTTTCTTGACTAAATGAAATGCAAAGGCAATTAAGTTGACTGCAGATGGCTGTTACTACAAAAGGAGTAAAACATGAGATAGCTAGTTATCCCTTCTGACTTAAATGACATTAGAATTTTACTTTGAGATTTCCACTATAAGTAAGGGCATAGCTAATATGAATAAATGTGAAATTAAATATGAAATAATTTCTTGAGGGAGGGTCTCTGTACAGTAATTGATATTAATAGATAGTTTAAAATATTTTAATGGAGCATCAAAACGCAGATTTAATTTTAAAAAAAAAAAGCTCATATGGGTGTTCCTTCTATGATATGATTAATGGAGACACATGGCAGTAAACTTTCCATGTGGTGCACAGAAACTTAAATTATGGGACTCTTAATGCCAGTGGCAGTTGAGCAGCTAGAGCAGCAACCGTGTACCACTTTGAAATGTCATTTTACTTCAGTAATGATTTATATGTTATTTAAAGTTGCTTTAAGAATTACTTGAAAGAAAACATTTTATGCAAATTCAGTGCTTCAAAATGGTAGTTGAAATTTTCAAGCCTTCATATTGATAATTATTTTTCTGAATACATGTTCTGGTTCTAAAAAACAAAATGTCAAGATTGCTGAACAACATCTTCATATGAAGACAGTAGAAACTATATTCTCAGCAGAACTGATATGAAAAGAGTATTATTTTTGTTCCACCAAACTTCTGGTTTTACAGGAAAATACTGGCCTAAATGAGGATGTTGGAAATACAGCATACACAGAACTAAGACTGTCATGAGATCTCCCTTGTCTCCATCCCTTCCACACTCTCTTGCTGCTTTTCAGTGTTATACTTTGGGACTTTTCAATTTTGAAAAACTCTTTTTAGTTTCATGCAATATGCATGGATATAATGATACTGACTGGATGTCAGCTGTTCATGGAGGAGATAGTGGTCCACATGATAGGTAACCTGAGCATCCACAGGAGTGTGCTGTGCTGCTTACATCCCTTGGCTGCAGAACACAATTGACTACCTCCCTGTAAGAGGAGCCTGCAGGCAGGTCCTGTATGGTATTGGAGATTAAACCACCTGTGTGTCTTTGTCTTTGTCTAATGGTCCAACAACCAGTTCCGAGGTGAATATCCTACTGTCTACTGTGAAGAAAATGAACTCCTTCCCAGCTGAAGCCACAACACAGTGAAATAACTCATTTAAGTTATGGAGAGTGTTAATAAATAAACAGGCCGTGTGCATGAATTAATCAATTCAGGCTGTCACAATTAAGATTAAAGGCTTGGCTATTCCTGGTGCCAGACTAATTAAACAGATTTATAAGAAACTAGGTTTCAAAACATGGCTGTATTTTCTTTAAAATATCAGGTTTTAAAGTTCAATTTTGAAAATTGGCTGTTAGATTGATCTAAATGCATTTATTACATGTCTCCAGTACTAATGTGGGTACAGTCAGAATGGGGCTCTGTGTTCTCAGAATATTGAAAGAGTGAAAGCAGGCAGTCACTGACTGAGATACATCCAGAACAGGCAAAGCAAGTAATGGCTGAGGAAAAAAATAATCATGTTAAAAAATGAAACACTAAACTATGAGCTATAGGACTCATAATTCTTTGATATATATTTGGTTGTAAAAATAATTTCAACAGAGATACCTTGAATTATATAGTTTTCCACATGCCAGAGCATCTGCCAGTATCACCCTCAGATGGCTGGAAAAGAAACATCCATGTCCAGTCTAGGCATGGCAGCATCTGCTTGATAACTGAGTATATGCTGGTGTCTGAGGTAGTGTTTGCTTGAATCAAATTATCCTTCAGGTTGGAAAGATGCTAAACTCTTCAGTCAGGACGAGATATGAGGAGGAAGGGAGGATTTTGGCAGGGTACAAGAGCACCTGTGATGCATGTGAGATAACAGCCAAACAACAGAATATTCATTTCTCATATTTTTTTCCCCAGAAGCTATTGTTTTCCAGGATTATGATGAAATCAGTGGAGTAGAACGCTTAAATGCAGATGGAGCAGATGAAATGCAGATCTAGCATAACCAAATGAACCATGGACTTACTGTATCGCAAGCTGAAAATTACAATAAACCAGTGAATGCATCATTTTCAAGCTCCCTAAAAATATTCTGAAAATGCATGTTCTTAATTGACTTCCTGGTGTTAAGTATTGCATAACAGTAGTTACTATATTAATATGTTACATAAATGGTAAAGTGATGAATTCAGACCTCAAGGACTTTATAGTTTTGTAGTATAAATCACAAGTAATATTACTACCCCATTTTCATACTGATAAATTGATGTTTCTTCATATTACAAGCCAACACCTAAGGACAAAATCAGTATTCCTTAACATTCATGGAAATATCTGATTTCAGAAAGATGAGGCAAGTTATTAGCAAACATATTAGCAGATTATCCGAGCTAGTGTGATTAACATAGTGCTATTATTGCAAACGTGATCTCTATTTTTTATTAATGACAAGTTCTGTGCTTCATTGGGAAAATTTAATTTACTTTTTTTAAGGTCCAAGTGTGTTTCAAAATAGTAAAAACATTTCTTGTATACATTTAGAGTGAAAGTGAACTTGATTATCTAATTCATGGACCAGTGAAGACAGTGCTATTTTATTATAAGAATTTCCAAAATGAAGCAAGCAAGAACATCTTAACATTTTTATATTTTGTTGATTGATATCTATGTGACACAAAAATCCAAAGACTTTTATAAATATCTAAGAAAGTTTCTTGTGTGTCACAGAATCACAGAATGGGTCAGGTTTGAAGGGACCACAGTGAGTCATCTGGTCCAACGTCCCTACTCAAGCAGCATTTTCCTAGAACATGTGACACAGGATTGCATCCAGAAAGTTCTGGAATATCTCCAGTCATATTCATAGATCAAATATTCACACTGTTCTCATGTGGTGTCTTCTTCACAATTCACTTTTTTTTTTCCAAATTGTTTTCTATGTAGGGTGATACATTCCATTTAATAGCATTAATACTGGAGTCAATATTAATATAGGCACCAATAGTATTAATGCTGAAGCCAAATGAATATTTAATTTTTTTCCCATTATTTCAGAAACTTTAGTGTGCAACCAAGCACACATGAAATATTTGAATAGTGTAAATTACCAAGATTTATTTTAGGATTTTCAATGGTACCCCTTTGGACCAACCCTATCTCTTTTGTTAAGCCCAGGGCAGATGTAATCTAAAACACTCAGTGCTAATATTAGGATAGAAATAGAATCCAAAATTTATTCAAACATTTCATCTAATTTTCATAACATTCCATGGCCTTGCTTCTGTATATTTTTGTCTAAACTAATAGTAATTCTACCGAGCATTAGAGAGAGGGGGAGAAAAATCTTTAGTTCACCATTTTGAAATATCTTGCAAACAACAATGATTCTGTGTAATAGAAAATGTAATAGATCAGGTCATATGATGGATCATACAATGAGTAAATATGACAGTACTTGATTTTTCTTCATTTTCTTAAAATTATTTTTTAATTGTTCATATGGATGAAAGACATCAACTTGACATGAAACCATCAAGGAAAGAAATATAGCTCAAAGAAGATGAATTGAGGTATGCAGTATTTCTGCACGTGAATTTGTATTTCCAATATTATATGTGTTCGATTCCCCTTAGAGGTGACAAAAAACTAATGAACATTCCTGTTTTAACTGTGCTTATGAACCACTGAAAATGACAAAAAAATTACAAGAACGTGATTTTAAAACTGAATTGGTGATATGTCATGTGATAAGGGATTAGGCTAATCTACAGATCCTCTGAAAGTATTCTAAGAATTAAGGAGTTTGAAATGAACAATTTATTTAGTTATTGTTTACAGATTGTTGTGTAATACGCTATGTTTTGAATGATAGGAAAATTAACAAATAATAATGGAGGCCCTAGCATCTTTAATGGATAACTAATTTTTTTCTGAAACTGCTGCAAACTATTATATTAAGGAGATTAGTATGAATATTATTAAGAGAAGCCATAGAAACTGATTCTATTCTTCCATGCTTCTATTCTTCCTGTATTGTCTTCAGATTAATATTTTTAAACTAAGTGTTTAAACAAGTGTTAAAATCAGTTCAGATCTGTTGTCTTTAGACAAAAAAAAAAAACCATAAATTGAGAATCTATGAAATTTTCAAGATATATACCCACAGACATTTATTTTTGTGAAATAGAAATATAGAATACATTTCAATTACTGGGAAAAAAAAAATCATAGAAGAATGAAACAAGAACCTGGAATCATAAGGTCTGCAATAGCAATTTTCATACACTTTTTTCATCAAAAAATAATATTCTCTGTATTGCGTTATCCTTACCATGGTTGTTGCCATTGGAATTTGCTAATAGAATAGAAAACCCACAGTTTAGTTTCTTAGGTTTCACAATTCATCATGGCTAGGCTTCGCGAACGAGGATAAAAATATTTCTTGATAAGAGAAGAGAGGAACTATACAGATATTCAGTTTACACAAGCTTTTTAAAGATAATGTCCTCTGGAATGTCATTCCTTGTCAAGTTTGTGCAATGACACCTGTAGTGCATTCACACTTGTGGGAACCTCCATAGGAAGACAGAGAACAGTTTCTGCTTCCCTTATGTACTTTTTGTTTCAGTAAGTTGTGTTGCTGCATTTTGTGCTGGCACACAAGTTTTCACGAAAAAACTCAGAAAGGTTTGGTTGATGTCAATAATGTCGTGTGAATGAAACTCCCACCTGTGGAGTCAGTCTCAGGATTCAAGTTGCTATCAGGAAGATTTGCTGCCAAGAGTGAGCACACCTGTAACATGGCTCAGCCAAGCACAACGTGGGTGTCTGAGCTTAAGGGTAACCCCCAGCCAAAATTGTTGGGCCCTCAGCAAGGCTCTTTTTAAAGCCCTTTCTCAGAGTTTTTTTGTTTGATTGTTTTTTTAAGTTTTGTTTGTTTTTTTTATTTACGGGGGGTGTTATGTTTTGGCTTTTGTTTTGGTTTTTGTTTGGTTTGGTTTTGTTTGGTTTTTGGTTTGGGGTTTTGTTTGGTTGGTTGATTTGGGTTTTTTTCCACAGCTTTCTTTTTCAAAGCTACAGTTACAGGACATCAGAGCTGTCCTGAAACTCAGACAGCTAAACCCCTAGACTTGGGAGATCTAGGGAGGTGGCCTCAGGGTTCTGACAGCAATCACTTTGGATGAAGGGAATTAAAAATAGGTTAAACTTATCATGCAATTAAGTACTCATAATAATTAGAAAGTCCAAGGTTTTACTTGACAAATGTTTAGCAAATTCTATTTAGCAAATTCAAGGGAGATACTAAACTAACAATCTATACAGCTGGTCAGCTTGCTGTGCTGTGCTTTTTCTTAAGCAAGCATAGGCAATATGAGGGAATTAAGTGGGTGCAGCTGAGCTGAGCTAAGTTTACCAAGTAAATGCCTAACAAAAGTCCTACTAATTTCTATATATTGTTTCTGTTCCATGTCTCCAATTACATGAGCATGTTGGAGTAAATTCCAAAGTCACAAGAACAATCGTTTAGGACAGTTTTGATTCTGTTCCTTTTTAAATTAATATTATAAAGGTCAGTAACAGCACTTTACAGAAAGCAAGTGATGACATCTACTCAAGGAAATGAGAAAAAATGCCCCATCTGGATTCTTGCAAATAAATTGTTCTCTCAGCTCTTTCCTACAGAAAAAAAAATAGTTTGATTTTTTAAAAATTTTTTATTTATATGGAAGTTACATTAGCACTCTCTTCACTACTTTTAGGAATAAATTAAAGTATTTTATTGCAATGAATTATCAATATATGTGTTGGTTTATCACAATAGCAAGTAACTTAGTTTCCTGGTTCATTACTGGTTTCTGAAAAATCGTGATGCTTGTACCCAAAGTTACTCTGTAATAGGAAATACAGCACATTCAAAGTGCTTCAAAAGTGCCATCCTGATCTGAACTACAGCACTAGCACAGACACTCCTAATTAATTTTCTTTTGAGATTCCTTTTGGGGTAAATCAACTATCTGTGTTTGAGAGAACTACAAGGAAAGTTTGAACATAATTTGCTATGGTCATTTCCTAACAGCAGTAAGAATGAGACCACAAAAGAGCCTGAGTTTTGCCTGTGCTACGAAACCCTTGAATGTTATCCTCTGAGACTTGTACCCTCAGCACTTTCTTATTTTCTTGTGCAGTGTTGCAGAGTGGGAAATGTATAATCTTTAATTATATGCTACAAGAAAACCAAATCATAAACCAAACCCAAAAATTTATTTGATGATGTAACACATGAGCAAAACTGCATTTCAGGATTTTAGCACAATAACCTTTTCTTTGAAAGTGAATTGGATTTTTACAAATCACCTTCAGTGTGAGACCTTAGGATCCCTTAAATTCTAAATGAAGGGCAGTAATATCCAGTGAGGGGATATATTTATCTGCTCCAGCAACATCGAAAGTATGTATCTGATTCTAGAAATACATATTTTTTTGAATTGTTCTGATTGCCTCTTAAAACAGTCAAGTGGCTATCATATCTCTCACATCACTATCAGTAGCATGTAAAAACTATCATATCGTAAAGACTTACCAAAACGAGACAAAAAATTAGGCAGATTTTTCATGCAGATAAAAGACATTTATCTACTTCATGATATGTGCAATTTGTTCTGAAGACCTGTGAGGTAGCAATTACAAACTAAAGTAAAACGCACTGGCACAAAACATGCTGGATTAGACAGTGTGATATGTTGCTCAGGAAGCTGTGGAAGCCAAGGATACACTGAGTTTCTAAAAGGAACTGGATGTTTATGTGGAAATAAAAATAATTGGAAAAAATTTGGAGTTTATCTGAGATTTGACCAACCTGTAGTCATTATACAAAACCTAATCACACATGTCAGATGCTACTTAGTGATATTTGTGAAAAGTTTAATGCTTCCTCCAACTATGCTATATTAATTACCATTGAAAACAGGTTGCAAGACCAAGAGTAAATTCCAAGTGTAACTCTTGCTGACCAATTAAAAACAAGAAAATCTCAACACAAAATGTTATTACACCATTGCTATCAGTGCTATCCATGTGGTACTATTATGAGCAAGACTCCCTGGCAAAGGGCATCCCTATATTATGCAGATATACTCTGAGCTGGAATAGAAATTATTGTAGTAGTAATGTTAAAGACTCTGGTCTTTATGAAATTCTAACAAAATTCTCTAGTATATTCATCTGTGCTAAAATTGGTCAACTTTAAACTGATGGCAATGATGAGAAAAACATAGTAATTTAAAGACTGCTTCTTTGCTGGATACTTCTCATAAATGCATTTTGTCCTTTTTTGGATTGTGGCCTGTTCCAGTAAAGTTGCCCAAGTGCCTTCAAGATTCTGCAGAGATCTTAGTGTTCAGCTTGGTTTCATCATCAGCAAAATCCTTTCCACAAACAATGAACACTGCAGTATTCCCTGCTAGTGGCACACAACAAAGTCTATTTTTGTTATAGCCTGAGGTGCTTTTCCACAGCAGATCAACATTCATCATTTTCTTTTCTGCAATTTTCTCTGTCTTACAGTTTCATTCAGTTATGCGACAAACCTGTCTCTTGACATGACTGATAGAACTGGGTGTGACGTCTCTCGTCACCCATTGCAATACCTGGCCAAAAGATAGTTTGCAGAGATACATAAAAATAAATTTCAGGCTTCCAGACATAGATTTAAGAAGAAGAAGAAAAACATTTTTCCCCCACTTATAAACATTGTAAAACACTTTCAAGTGCATGCCTGTTAGCAACAATATTTTAAATAACAAGAATGTTCAGAAGTAGGCAGAGAATTTCTCATATTACCTTCAATTCATTGATTAACCTGACAAAGGAGAGTGTTAGGTGAAGTGCGTTCATATGAATGTTACATTCAACAGACAAGTTTTAGGCAAGACCCTACCCTTGGTAGAAATTAGATAAATTAATGTAGATCAGTTCTTTTTATTGAAGGTCAGTTCTCAGTTTGATTTTTAAAGTCAGCAATAAAAAAACCACAAATAGCAGTGGCAAAACCATTTTCTTTGGTAGTTCATTCCCTTAACAATAGTATAATTATGAGCCTAATGAAAGTCTTAGTTTAAAGACCACAAAAATATATAAATATTTCTTTGAGAGAGGAATAATTATAGGTTTTTTTCCCATTTACCAGTGCTGCTTATACAGAACTTTTTTATTTAACAGAAATGTGATAACAATTATATTAATTTTTTTTCCAGTAGTAAACTGCATTAAACACATCCAAATTTTCTTTTCAGTTTTCTAGGAATAAGGTAATAAGTAAGATGTTTATATTTTGTGATTTAATTTTATTTTCACTGTCTTTGATCAATGAGTAATAAATATTTTGCCCTGTAAGCTGGAATACACCCAAATTACCTATAATGCTAAGAATATCCTGTGGAGAAAGTGAGAAGGCAGTTTATTTATAGCTTTATTTGTGGAAAGTGATATGACCTGATTCTTACACAGTCCTGTACTATGAAAATCCAAAAATATAATATGGAAACATTCCATCTTTCACACATGATGTAAACAGTCCCTCAGGTGTATTCATCACATTTACTTCTGTGCCTTTGCAGAGTAATATGCATATCCTAGCCAGACATATCTGGCTAAGAGACAGAGTGAACTGGCTGAACAGGGGGATGTACCTGTTGTACAGAATGTAGAAACGCTTTTCTAGCAGAGGAACAGAGTATTGTAGAGACCATGATCTATGCAAAGCTCCTAAAAAATCTGTGATATGCAAATTACATTTAGCCAGTGTGTCTTGTAACAGATTTGGTTAATGAAATGATACACTACGTGACACTGTAACCTTGACCAATTCATAGGAAGGAGCATGCCTACACACTGCGTGCCGAAAGCAGAATAATTCATTCAAATTACCTGCATTGCAGCTGAGCAACTCTTAAACTCCCCTGAAATCCTACAGCCTTTAATGCTACCTCCCAACCACATAGAAAGCCAGTTGTCACAAGATCCTATAATTCATTTTTCATGCAGTACACTGGAGACAAATTACTGTCAGTACTCAGTACTGCAGTTTTTATCATCTTCTAGAACAAAAGATACAGGTTTGAGGTGGGGTTTTTTTCCTTTCTTTTTTTTTCTTTTTTTTTTTTTTTTTTTAATTTTATTTTTTTTTCTTCCCTCTGGGGGAGTGAAACCGTCAGAGCTTTGTCAGCCTTTTTGGCCATGAACCTTAAAGAACTCACTAAGTTTAGCAGCCTTAATATCTTTGCAGCACTATAAATAAAGATCTGTTTTCCCAAGGTAGGCAGCATTTCAGGAGTGGATACAGCAAAGGGAAGAAAAAACGAGAGAAAGCAAACAATGATGGTTGAAATTGGACAATTACCAACCTAACCCATTGAGGTTGACATTGAGGCCAGCAGCTTGCTATAAATTATCATTTTATTGAAGAGGGAAATTATATTTGATATGCACCAAGGTAGCTTAGACAGAGAAATTGCATGGCATCTTTCCTAGCAACATCCCTGACCTTATTTTGCCAGGTTATTTAAATTAAAGGAGCCAGACTTGGAGCAACAATGGCTGGCAGTTGTTCCTCTGTATTCATTGATGCTTCAGAATGAAATTCACAGTGTCTGGCTAAGATTTTTTTCACTTTGTTTCCCATCAGGAAAGGCTACCTTCTTTTTCTGTAGGATGAAATCCCTTACATTTTCTTTACAAGAAGAATAAACGTCCCTCACAATCACTTTCATTCCTGTACTTCTTTAAATCCCTGTGCAACACAAGGATTCATGTGTTACGCTTGTTCATTTTCATGTCCATGTTTCAGTCTTGTTCCCATGGGTTCACTGTTTGCTTTACAGTAGTGTTGCCCCTTAGAGCAGCAAGGCTTCAGTATTGCTGCAGGCTTCCTAACATTACAGCCCTGCAAATGTCAAATGGTGTTCCGGTGAAACCTGATGGCTCATTTGCTTGGATCTTCCCCCTCCAGGCTCTTTTCAGCTTTCTCTTCTTCCCTCCTCCCTCAAGAGCCTGATGCCTGGCATATTTCCCAACTGCATTAGTCATGCCAGAAGCGGAACCACATATCCTCAATTGAGCTGGTTCCACAGGCTGCCCAAGAGCCCTTATGAGACCAACAGACCATACAGCTCTTATAATTTTGCTAGAAATACACTGTTTATGGATGGGGAAGCAGTAATTGTGTATTTCAAGTGTTCTTTCTGAGCTTTCAACTGTGATAGCTGCAAGATTTGTTTGGTGTAAACATGAAATTAAATGTTATTATTTAAATGTTTTTAGTCCTATGGACTTCAAAGAAGCTTTGATAATCTAGAACCTTATATTTTTAAATGAAAAACTATTTGTACTTAGCTGTCAGCATACATGTTATTGCTCATTAGAGATCCTCTACCTTTTATGCTATAGCTGTCTCTATCAAACTTAGTGAGAAATCTGAAAAATAAACCAAAGCAAATTGCCTCATAATTTTCTATTTTTCACCTCTTCATGAATTAAAAAATCAGAAGACATTTGGTGGTCATAAATAAAAAATATAAACTCTTTCAAGTATTTTTCTGATATTACTCTCTGTAAACTTGTCTGCTTATAAACCTCATGGCAATGACAGAGATGGATAGCTATATGAAGTTATGTGACTCAGAATCTTACATTAACCTCTACTGATCTTCCATAACTTTTATAAATTAAATGGAAATAATTCCACAAGTTTAAATTCCATCTTAACAAAACAGTGGTGATCAGAGTGGGAAAGAGAGATGGAGAAAGAGAAGTAGGCCCAGGAAATACGTTTGTCCATTTGGAGGGCTAGGGACACACTGCTGAAAACAATATAAAGTGTATCAACACAATTTTTTAACACTTAAATCTGCAAAAAAGAAAGGAAAAATTTATTTTCTTTTTTTTTTGTGGTTTAACTTTCAGATAGTGCAAGAGAGATACAGAGGATGCTATGAGGAGGACAAAAGGGATGTAGGAAGTTGTCAGAGTCCATCAAAGAACAATAGCAATGGACCAAGCTGTTCATGTGAGTTAACCACACTAGAGACAGCCTTCAAGCACATGCTATCTAGAAGACCCAGAAATGTCAGGGCTGTTATTAATTTTTATTCTTAAAATATCTTCTGGCTGTTTTTCTAGTGGGAAAAAAAAAATTCCAAAACATGAGCCAGTGTAAAGCAATTTTTCAGCTTTTATTTTGGTCTCTTCAGGAACCTGAATCTAATCTCATCATCATCATCATCCTGGCTAGGCTTTGTAAACGAAGATTTGAGAAGGGCTCTACCCACGCTTGCTACAAGCACACTGATGGCTAAAAAGGCCAATGTGAGATAGACAAGTCCGGTTGCAGAAGGCACAGCAGAAACACTCCCCATGTGATGTTGATGAGACGTGATTCTTTCTGCGTTGTCTTTTCTCCTTGAGAGTGACACTGGGTGTGTTCTCAAAAGCAGCAGCAGCGTTATAGATGGTGTGTCTCCAGGCCTCCTGATTGGAGGTCAGGGTAGACCAATGGTGGTGATCAATATGGCCAAGGCTGAGGGATTGTTTCAGGCAGTCCTTGTATCTCCTCTTCGGGGCTCCTCTCTTGCGGCAGCCAGTGCCAAGTTCCCCATAGAGCACGATCTTAGGGAGGCAGCAGTCCTGCATCCTGGAGACGTGCCCTGCCCAGCGCAGCTGTGTTCTCAGCAGCATGGCCTCAATGCTCGTGACTGCTGCCTGTTCAAGGACAGACATGTTGGTCACAAAGTCAGTCCAGTGGATGTTTAGGGTTGTACGGAGGCAGCGCTGATGGAAGCGTTCTAAGAGACACAAGTGGTAGCGGTAAATGACCCACGATTCAGACCCATGAATCTAACCTATGCAGCAACCTTTGCCTGTGTCCTCATCATATCTGTACATGTCATATTAAGTGATACAACTGACATTTTTCATCTTATGTTTCTTCTTTAGCCACTCCCAAGAGAGAAATTTTCACTAAATTTAAAAAAAAAAAAAAAAAAAAAAGTGCTGGGTACCTTGACTGGAAATGACTGACTCCTCTAGAAACAAACAAAAATGGCTATAAAATCAGAGGTCTCTGATTAATAAGTTGGTTACTAAATAAGTTGGTTACTTAAACAATCTATAAAATACAGTTTTGGAAAAAAAAAATTCTTAGCTTGTTCCAGATTACAAAGAGCCAGAACTTGTGTCTGTATCTTCTTCATGCTCAAAAGGAAGAGACTAAGGAGAAAAGAACGTTTTAAAAAAAATCATTTAGAAAGAGGTCAGCAGGAAATAAGCACCATTTATTCCTTTATCAATTTGAGATAATGAATTTATTTAAAAAAATTATGCCTGACATAATTCTGATCTCAGTGAAGACCTTCTTTGTCCTCCTATATCAAAGGTCTAAATGGCAGCAAAGATGACACAATTGTCATCAGTTTCCAATAAACAGGGATGTCTATGAGCCAGAATACAATGCCATAGTATGAAAAGAAATTACAAACTCACCCATGACACGTAGTTCCTCCTAATCTATAACAAAGGATGCAACAGCCTAGTATTTCAGGTTTTGAAAGATGGATTTTTTTGTGTGTGTGTGTGTTTGGTGTTTTTTTTGTTTGTTTGGGGTTTTTTTTAGGTTTTTTTTTCACTTTGCTTTTTGTAGGAGGAAGACAGAAGTTTTGACTTGTTTCAATTTCCTTCTGGTTTCAGATTTTTTTGTTTGTTTTCATATTTGGGGTTTGTATTTATTTGTGCTTTTGTTTATTTGGAGTTTCTTCATATTTGACTACAGTTTCCTTTATGAAAGAGAATTTCTGGAATAAAGAAGAGATAAGTGGGAATAATTTCCATGTTTCTTAAGACATTTCATATCCTATGATAGTGCTAAGAACCACAGTTAAATTCTCTTCCATTCACTTACTCACCCCTCATTTCCTGCACTGTCACTCTCATTTCTAACAAGAATTAGAACTAATGATAAACACAAAAGATGATTAATTAATAAATTAAATAACTAGCACTAAAGACTAGATGGAGATATTTTATGAACTGTGAAAAAGACTCATCATTTTTAATGACTGAAAATTCATGTATTAATTTTTTTTGTCCTAATTAGAATGTTTCTAAGTCACTGAAGCTACATCTCAGTTAAAAATATATCAAAAGAATGTTATTAAGTGGTTTCTTGTTGTCAGTTTCATAGCATTACACAATGTCTGTTAAATTTATCACACTGTTAAGTAGCAGTGGAAAGCCACAAGAAGCAGTTAACTGACACAATCCTGCTGTAAACAATTGGCCTTCCTGAGGTAAAGCTCCAGTGAAATGGTTGGTTTTCAACAATCAGCTAAATAGTTATTCCCTGTAAAATCTTGAGAAACTGGACTTTGAAGACTATTTTTGCTAAGGACTTCTCCCTAGCAAACTCTGTATTTAACTTTTTGCTTCTGACTTAATTTTTGGTGTGAAGTAGGAAGTAGAACCGCTTAAGAAAAGATATTTTGGAACATTGGTAACAGGAAATTATGTCTGTCACTGATTTTTTTTTTTTTCCAGGAAACATGTCTCTGATGAATCTTATTATTCTCTTAGTAAAACATGATTCAAATAAATGCTAGCAACCGATTTTTTAAAGTTGCTAATAGTTTTGATGTAATCAAAGAAAAGCTTCAAAATTTAGGCAAAATGAAAACAAAGCATCCAACTCTCAACAACTGCTTGTGTTTCCTGTCTCAGCATTTATTGATATTTATGCTATAATAAGTAAAAAGTTTTGAAGAATTTATGGAGCGGGGGGAGGAGAATCAAACCTTTTTTTCTTTTGTCTAATAGATCATCCATGCAAACCCAGTAATCTGATCAATCTGAACATAGATTTCAGTAATGTCTGTCAAACACACCTATATTTGCTAGCATGTGTTGCATTACCATTTCTTCTATATTCTACTAGAGCAAAACTTCTGAAGCAAGGTGCATGGCCTCACCCATGATTACATACAGGCTAGAATATGAACGTTGCAGAGCTACACGCCGGTGTTTTCCACCCACTCTTCCTTTCAGAAAAAAAAGTATTGTAGTTGCCAAAGCCAAATCAGATATTCTTATGCTGTAGGTTTACATCTGTATTGCTTTCCACGTTTTTCTCTCTGTGACTTTTACACATGTACTTTCCACACATTAAACGACTTAATGGATTACGTCTTCTTTTCCTATAAAAAGGAATGAAGAATGATAAAATGTAAAAAATTTATTAGTTTTTGTTTAGTATAATCTGACTTAAAAATGGCTTACTATGTGTATAATGAAGCAATCACAAATACCAGATTATAAAACTATCATGTCACATCAGCTACTGCTATATTTTAAATGAATATAAATGTATCTCACTGAAAAAAAAAATCACAAAAAAAAGTAAGAAAGTAGTTATGTTTTAAAAATCAAGTATCGTAACTGTCATTGCCAGGTTCTAGACTGCCAAAAAGTTCAATTTTAAATAAGGAGTCATGAAGAACACAATGCAACTAACAGAACAATACCCATGGTATTTAGATCATTTCAGAATTTCTAAGCAGAAGTAGCACTGATATCAAATGCTATGAAACTGACTTTAAACCACAAAAAATTAGTAAATATTCTCTTTCTTTAAATTAGATTTATCCTGTATTTCTTTATCATTAGCTATTTCTTATTTCATGAACCTTGTTAATACAAACACAGCAGCTAGCTCTGAACATGAGCCAGCAACACTGGTTTTCTAGGCAAAAAAAAAAAAAAAAGAACAAAGGACTAAGGAGAGACTGAGATAAAAACAGTTATATTTGGTTGCATTCAGAAAGTGAAAAGCTGATTCATGCTAATATTTTACTTTGACAAGAACTGCAGATTTGTCTGTACTAATTGATTTATGCAGACATCATCAATATGACTGAAAATAAAAAATATTAAGGAAAACTGTAGTATATAGTGTTGGAATTTAGTTACTGATTTCCATGGAACAATTTTCACATTTTTCTTCAAATATTTAAGTTTTAGAAAAATATTCATTTTATAACAAAATTATTTTATTAAATTATGCTGGGAATTTTGGTAACC
The DNA here is from genome assembly GCA_038380795.1 of Pyrocephalus nanus. Classification (NCBI taxonomy): domain Eukaryota; kingdom Metazoa; phylum Chordata; class Aves; order Passeriformes; family Tyrannidae; genus Pyrocephalus; species Pyrocephalus nanus. The sequence goes on along the minus strand of CM076259.1, from coordinate 95,374,077 downwards.
TAAGTTCTTCCTGTGTTGTTACTCAGACCTGCACAACAGAAACATCTCTATGTCCCTCCATGGGGTGTTGCTTTAAATAAGTAACATACACTGCAAGGATGAACTCAGCATGGAGATCAAACTTGTCATAATAGTGCTTGTGTGATAACTACACCAGTAGTATCTGCATGATTGGTGTATTCATGCCAGACTTGAGAGACATAAATGGTGTGCCTTTCTTAGTCTGATAAATATTCTATTTAGAAGCATGATTTGAGTGTCAAAGCAAAGTTTGAAGTAAAGGGATCTCATAATCTTGTACTTACAGAAAGGTAGTTTTGCAAGGCTTCTTATCTCTTAGACTAATATTCTAATGACAAAAGTGTAAACTCCACTATCTCTCTTCAAAATATTTCACAATAAGAGATTATTGTTTGAACTCCAGGGGAAGATTGAGACAATGTATTTGCAGTTCAAACTATGAATTTAAGTCTCAGAGTAACAAATGTTTAGGGACAGATTTAGAATTGCTTAGAAGTTTGTATTCCTCTTCACTCTTATTGTTTAACTCTCAGCAAGTATAAAAGAAAGGATTTACTTGATATCTACCACATCATCCTCATTAAACTCCAACAGAAAGATTGCTGACCATTCATTTTATATTACATTTTTTAGTTATTATTAATCAATACAGATGTTGATGGCCCTATATTTAAAACCTGAATACAGTAAAATTTTATGGAACAGCAAGCTCATTAATTTAGGTATTATTGTAATACTAAGCTAGTCAAAATATATTGTGTCTTTATAAAATTATCTATCTGACCAGGTTGGTAAAACCAATACTAATTTACTCAGCTAATTTTGTTAATGTATCTAGATACGGAAAGCATTTTTTTCTGATCTATCTATCTATCTATCTATCTATCTATCTATCTATCTATCTATCTATCTATCTGTTTGAGCTTCTAGTTATATGTTAAATTTTTGTATCCCTCAAGAAATTTAAACTGTTGGGTACCAACTGGCTTCACAAGATGCAGCTGGGATATTTGGAAAAACCTTTTTTTTCATTTCTGACAATACTAGAGTGAAGGTAGCTGAAGCACTATATTTCAGCTGATTTAAGGAACACAGTTGGCTATAGACTCCCACATTGGTACAGTGGTTTCTACAGGAACACACTTATAACCTATTCTGTGCAAGTAGTTTACATTATGCCAAAAGCTTAAATCAATATAGAATTTCAGAAGAATATTTTATTTATTATCAAAAGGATTTACCAGTGAAAATGTTGCACTTTTATTAAAATATATTTATTAAGAGCAGTAAATTAATCTGTAGATTTGATTATTTTTCATATATTGAGAGACCCCTCTCATCAGTAATAAAAGTTCTCTCACCTTTTTTTATCCTTATGTTTACTGTCTGCATGTAAATTGTAGACCTCTCAAAATTTATGAAAATTGCCTTGTCCTTCATTAATATCCAAGTTGCTGATCTTTTTTAGGTTTCTGTTTTTCCAAATAATTTCTAAGAAACCATGTGGGAAGCTTTGTGTATAAGCTGCTGTTTTTCGTCTCTGCCAGCTCCTTCTAGAAGTCAGTGGTTCCCTTCTATTGCATCTTCTAAGATGTTCTTCAGCAGAACCATCATGCCATGGATCTCTCCAGATATGTGTGACTATCTCAAGCCTTCATCTGAGAAGAATTTAAGGATTTTGTATGCTTGGCTAGTATTGCTTTGAACATTCCATACAGACATTACCTCAAGAGTCCCCAAACCAGGAATTATACAAACTACTATCGGCTATAAAGCTAACATTATTCTATTCCTTTTGTTAAGTATTTGACCATAGGCACATGAACTGTAGAGAACTCTTACAGCACTTGTATAGTTAGTTTGTACAATAAATAAAAAAAAACCTGAGCATGATGGACTCCCTATTTGTGGAACATCTGTTCAGTGTATGTTTACCCAAGAGGAGTCTAGACAATGATATAGTATCTGCATTATCATGAAAGTTCATTTTAGCACCATATATTTTTTTATTAAGGACATCACTTCAAGTTTTAAAGTCATTCATAGAACCACAATGTTGTTTAGGTTGAAAGGGAACTCTGAAGATCATTTTGTCCAACCTCCCTGCTCAAGCAGGGCCACTTGGAACCAGTTCCCCAGGACCATGTCCACAAGGCTTTTGAATATCTCCAAAGGTGAACACTAAGCAACCTTTCTGGGCAACTGTTGCCAGTGCTCAGTCACTTTCATAGTTCCTGAGAAGGAACCTCCTAGGTCTCAGTTTGTGTCCATGGCTTATATCTATAAAAACCTTCCTGAAGGCTCAAAAACTGTCCAGAGCACTTCACACATCTGAATTGGTCTTTGAAATACAACTTTTTTTGGGGGGAAATTGACCTATATGACAAGAATAAATAACAGAAAAATATACTCGTAAAACTGAATACCACTGTTTCCTGGTATAGGAGCAAGATGTTACTACTCACAGGCTCTCTTCTATATGAGGAGATTTTAAGGGAAAAAACAAAACAAAACAACCCAAAACAGACCAATCAAAGAAAACCCCCAAATTCACAAAAAAAAAAGCCACAACAGTTAAAATAGAGACCCTGTTAGACTCAATATTGAAACTGCTGTGAGGAGATAAAACTCTTTTCCCCAAACATATCTTCCATGAACATTAGAGAATAAGTGATAACTCTTGCTCTCAAACATTATGCTCTGACTCTATCCCTAGTGAATAGTAGGAAAAGGGTAATTTTGTCCTGAAGCTAGCCAGAGTTTAGATTTGATTATAGGTTTGAAATAGGGTGCATTTTATTATAATTAAAATTATTTTAATTACAATTAAAAACTTAGTTTCCACAGAAAAAATAATTAAATCAGTAAATTGACCTTTTCTTGCTTAAAATATCATTCCAAGTGAGAAGAAATGTCTTATACCTTCACACACAAAAACCAAAAGCCAAAATAAAACCAAAAACCCCACAAAACCCCAAAACCAAACAAACAAACCACACAGACACACACAAACCCCAACCAACAAACAAACAAATTAGGAATTTCTTCAATTTCTAATAGCAAAACCACCTGCAATTTTAAATAAGCTAGTGTCTGTGATTTATATTGAGCTATGCACTTTGGTCTCAAACATTTATCCATGTTCTCAAATATTAAGTAGAAAATGTAACTACAATACTGTAATTCTTTTTCTTCTCTGCATTCTCGTACTCTTCTGCTCTTTTCTTGAAATTTTTGTATGTGACGTCTCATAGAATTAAAAATAGTGGATGTTGTCTTGAGGATAGCAGGGCCCATCCCTGCCAGATCCTCAAAAAAGTCAGTAAAATCTTTTTTTTTTTCTGTCTATGTCTCATTAATAACACATATTAACACAAAACAGCATTACACCATCCATGTTTAAGAGAACAGTATCGTAGAAATAAAGACCAGTATGATTTATTCACTACTTAGAGTACTAATGAGGAAAAAATATTTAATAAATATGACTTGGAAAATGGCGTGAGGGAAGAAGTCTTGCGAAGGAACTTTCTCCAACACACCTCCTTTCAATCAGCCAAAGTAGTCATATGTTAGTCCATATCGTTTTGGAGATAATGAGCAGAATCCCCAAATCTTGCCATCATTATCTTGATAATGAATACTCTATACTGATTTTGTTGTGTAGTATTCTTTGAAGTCTCCATTGCTTTACAGGCATGCACATATATGCTCCTGCAAAAACATACACTCCACATTCAAGTCTATAAGAAACCTTTCTACTGAGACTCCCCAACAGTTAAAATATCAATGTAACCCCTTTGATTCATCAATCATCACATAAGACTTGTACACTCTAAGTGCAGTCTTGCTAGACTATCCAAGCATATCCAGACAGTCGTCTTTCTGATATATTACATTTTTTTCTTTGGTTTTGTAGATTATAATAACATTTCTTCTCATGTAAATTTTTCATGTTCCTTAGGTTTCATATATAGTTGCTCACTGCATCCTTTTATCAATTCTTTAGAGCTCTTCTATATTTCCAGCTCTATCTGTACCAACTCATGTCTCTGTCATAGATTTCTACAGTATTGATTAGCTTCCCCTGATGTATTACCTTGTTTTCCCCTCTTGTATCTTTTGCAGATTAAGCTGTCATTTCTGTGGCTTTATATTTTCTACATTTTGACATGTAGAAAACTTACCTTGTCTTAACTTCATTGAGTTATTCATCTTCTTTAATCCTTTCTATCAGAAATGAAATTAATTGGTTATTTGTCCTTTGCCATTTGAATGACGACACAAAATTAAGATGTTCATTCATTTTAACATACAAACATTTTATGTGTGGTTATTTCACCTTGTATTATTAAGGAAATGTATAGATTTCTACTTTAAATAAAATAGAAATGTGTATACAAGGTTCTCCTGTCACAATTTCATTACACTACATTCATTGCATTTCATTACATTGCAAAGCCAGTGTCAGAAATAACTACCAAATGGTAAGAATGGTAACAGACATGCAGTAATTTCTTTACAATCACATAGAAAAATTGCAAACAGAGAAGAAAAATATATTTTATTTTAACTTACAATGAAATATGCCTTAAATTCTTTAATAGAACTTTTCATTTATTAAGAGAATTCACAATAAATAGCAACAGAAATGGAAAAAAGAGTTCTAGTTTTAGAGCTACCTCTCAGAATACAGTCCTGATGTGAACCTACAACTAATCAAAAGTTACTGACTTTTCAAAATCACATATCATGCTTTATATGAAAGAAAAAATTTTACAGAAATCAAAACTCCAGCACACATGATAAATGATCAATGAGAGAATCATCAATCCTAGAAGCTGTTAACCTCATGACTCTAAAAAAAATACAGAGAATGGAAAAATCTTGAACTTTGAAAAAAAAATAGATGTGCCTTCCAGAGCTAACAACTGCTCAGATGCCTCTCCAGTACTGAGCTACTGTCCCGTTGAGCACAAATTCAAACTGCTCAGAGACTACTTTATTTACAGTGAAGTTACTGAAGAGCTGGCAGTAGTAGCTACCAGTGCAGCTGTGCAGTCTGGCAAAGCAGCACTCCACTGTGCCCTTGCCTGTCTGGAAGTCAAGGCACATCAGCACTCTGAATGTGAAAGTTTCCCCCAAAGTGAAGGATTTATAATGTAGCATAAGTAAGAAATGCCCGTGTCCAAACAATAATTTACAAGTGCAGTGAAGGCTTATGAGTCAATAAACAAAGTAACAGAAGGAAATAGACTCTTTAGAAACAGCTGATCTTCCTACCCAAACCACTACTGAATACACAGAAGAGCTAATCTTTTAAACAATAGTTCCTGAATCATTTACAAACATATCATACAACACCTTCCTCCAACACTACACAAAGAAGAAACCCCAAACAACCCAAACAACACTCTCCCTGCTCCCAATGTTATAAAGTGAAAAGAAATCTTCAAAACCCCAAACTTAGAAGTCAAAGGCAGTTTGATACATGCTGTGCCTTAATTCATATCACTGAATTTGGCTTTCAAATAAATGCTGTATCAGAATGTTCACTAAAACACTGTACAGTCCTTATTTTAGGTTTCACATTAGTCACGGAGATTAACAGCCATGGCCACTGCCTACAAAAACTATTACAGCTGCAATCTTCAGAATATTTTACAACTGCTTCTACCATATCAAAATTAAAATTTACAAATTATACCAAGATGGGATGCAAATTTGAGGCCTAGATTACCATATGGCAGAAACAACCCTTACTCACTGGATTTAGCGTTCCAGAGGTTGTTTGTTTCACTAATGAAGAACAGCAGAGCTATTGACAAAACCAGAAATATATAACAGCAGTATTATGCATCCTGAGTCTTGACTTATTTGGCTTGATTTAAATTATCTTTCCATGACATGCTCAGTGTATCACACAAAGAGAATTCTGCAGGAACAATGGTTATTTTAAAAGAATTCCATAAAGCCAGCAAGCCAGTTGATCTTCACTGAAAAAAGATGGAGCATCACTAAAATGCCTACTCTATCTCTGAAATAGAGCTGGAAGCCTGAGTGAGCTTCAGAAAACTGAAAGGCAAGGACACCCTGTCTCAGTTTGAGGAAAAGTTGGTCTGTTTGTTTCCTGATTTTATCACTTTTTGAATTGCTTCACTGTCTGAAGTTTTCTAGCCCATTCTTCGCAATGAAAGAAATGGGTTTTGCTCTTTTATTTCACAGCATGAATTTCCTATAGATTTCGTTGTGTGTTCTTCAGAGGAAGACAAAATAAAACAAGAACAAAAACCAAAACCAAACCAAACAAACCCCCAAACAAATCAATATACTATTTTAGTTCTTAGCTAAAGAAGAGGAAAGCCCCAATAAGTTAAATGCACAATATTTGATCACAGATAATCAAACTCTAGTCATTCATATGGAAGTTGTGAAATAATAGACTTTCAGTTGTACAGGTATACAAAGAATGAAGAGGTGAACCCAGAGAATCATGAATTTTTCAAGGGAAGTTCATTATAATATATTATATTACGTTTGTATTTAGTAATGCATCTCTCTTGCAGAATGACTTGGGGGGTGTGGGGAGTGAGTTTGGGCACTGTGTGGTGAAAACACTTTATGGTGCACCACTTACCTGACTGGTCAGAGCAATTGACCTGCAGTTAAAAACAAGTTTCCTTTCTGACAGATAACTTGGGTGACACTGCCCTGCATGTATACACCCACTGATTATACCTCCAGCAAGCAGAGCCAGAGATTCTAAAAGAACTATAAGTATAGAATGATATAAATTATCCATTAATTTATAAACTATAAAATTCTAATATTTTAAAGTGTATACATATTTTTATTAAACCTGATGAGCTTTGCCAATTCTCAACATCTGTAAGAATCTAAAAATCTTGATCTCAAACTGTGCATTCTTTAACAGTGTCACTGTATGGAACCCTTGTGAAAAATAATTTCCTAAGGAACAAAATATATCCTGTTGTTTTCCTCTCTGTGCTTTCCATTTTATTATTATTATAATTATTATCATTGTTAGACATTTTCTTTTCCGAGTAATTTGTAGTAGAATATAACCCTCCACTTTGTCTCTCTGTGGGTACATCCGTGTTACTTTAGTACCTTCAAAGACATCAAACCGCAACAGTGTAGAAAATTATGCTTGATATTTGAGAACTGTTTTCATTCAGATTAATTTATCCCTTCAATTTTCCTGTGAAAACAATCACAGTGAAGACTAACCGCTGAGTGATTTAGTTTAAACCACAGGTGCACCAAATCTTTTTATTCTGCCTGCAGAGAGATCTTTGAATATCTCCATATCCATTTCAGTAACAGTAATTGGTTTATAATAGCAGTCTTGGAAAAAATATGCACAAAGGTTTGAAAGAAATAAAAAAAAATCTGCTATTTATTTTATAGTGTTGTTTAAAAAGAAATCCCTGTGTCATAAGCTTACTTGATTTGAAATATAAAACATTTATTGAAATTTGCTACAACATTAAGAGTTATCTCTACAGTATAATTATGGAAATAATCTCACTCTTCTTTTTGTCTTACACTGTCCATCTTAAAAAGGGCTTGCCTGTTGCAAGATTTTAAAGAATATTTTGTATTTGGCTTTAGCTTGAATCTACTACAGAGAAGACACACATAGTTAATCTATACCTATCCTATCACATTAATGACACTGAAATTCATAATTGCTTCAGATTATTGTTCCAGTTTGTTTACACTTTGAAAATACCTAAGAAAGAAAAGGAGAAAAAAACACCTCTATTAAGTTAAGAAACAAATTAACAACTATTATTCCATACTGTTACTTTTCTCTTACAGTTGAGTGTATAAAATATTGCTTGAATTATAATGTTTATCTGGCATTTGTTTCTAGTTCACACGAAAAAGGTTATGTGCAAATACTTTGCCTTTTCTGCTCACCCCACCTCCTGCCCCACCTTCCCAAGCTTGAAACCTTCAAACTGAAAAATATATTCCTCTTTTCACCCTTCTTGAGCTCTAACAGAAATTGTCAACATTTGCTCCCAGGTCTGTATGGTTCACAACTCCTTCTTCATCAGCCTACAACTGATGGAAGGCTTACTGAGACAGTAAGCAGCATCAATAGCCAACTATCATAGTCCAAATAGTTGTGATTGTATTTTCAGTGAGCAACTACCATTTTGAGAGATGAAATGAACTATATGAGTCAAGAATGGCCATGTAAAACTGAAAATGTTCCTGAAACATATTTATTTATATTTAAATTTATATTTATTTATTGGCTATAATTTATTACTCCTCTATTTCTTACTGAGCATTTAAGTCTACTGATAATTAATATATTTTCTGATTCTATTAAAAAAAAAAGATTAGACACACATTACTGTTGTCATACAGTAAGGTTTATATAAATGGCATTGTAGAAACACTAATTTTGAAGTTAACAGTAGAAGTTATAATATATTTTAAAAAACAAGAGAAAAAACCCCTACTAATAGTAGGCAAGTGACAGGTGGACCCTGTTATCTAGAGTTAGTGAGTCCTGTGCCATCAGTCCTGTGCCATCACTAGGTACCCAGTGTGGCATTCTGCAATATTTCCTTTCCTAACTTCCTAGGCCCATTTCTCTTCCATTTAGGCTTGTGGAAAAGCTTGTGAAAAATGTTTTAGATTAAACGGATTTGAAGCGCTCAGATATTACAACAGGAAACAAAGCCCAGGAAGTAATCCAAATTCTTATCAAATTTGAAACTGTATAGCAGTGCCTTGTGGTTTAAAATATTGGTGCTTTAATTACTTGTGAAATAGTAAACACCAGGAGCCCAGAGCTGAACATTCTGCTTAAATTTTGAAGAACCAAAAAATGTGGTAATTAATGAAACCCCCTGTTTTACTAGCATATTTAACTATCTTTAATGAAAGCTACATTTATGTTTTTCTATAAAGACATACATATGCAAAAGTAACATATATTAGAATGCATTATGTATGTTTATAGTTGAACTTTAAAAAATAGTTTAATCCAGTGTGAGATGAATCCGAGACTAGACACTGAAGGCATGCTTTGTTTGGATTGATTTAAGATATCTTAATTGTTAATGTGAGTCACTTCCAGCTCCTACTGTTGGGAATGTAGAGAAGCCAGAATTTTCATATTTTAATTCTCCTTGACCTACCATAACATCTAATCAGGTTATTTACGTCATGTCCCACAAGTACCTAGTTTTCTATGTTGAGAAGCATGCTCAAATGCAAATGACACATATGCATTAAAATAAGGACAGTATTTCCCACAGTGCTTTAATCATAATCTTTTAGCATGCAGGACAAGGCTAAACTTGTTTGAGGTAAGCACATGTTTACAGTCCACAGATTACTAGTGTCCTAGTGGCTGCTCAGTAAATGTACTAATAACAAACAAAATTTCATCTACTTTGCTTTATATTTTTATATTTATTCTTCTGAGTGTCACAAGTTGTGGACATTATCTACCAATAAAGTCATCACAATATTGTCTGAAATATAGTCCAGTATACAAGTCTCTGCTAAAATTACTAGAAGTATAAGAAGTTAAATTTGTGGAAATGTTGACCTACTTGTGGGACTTCACATAAAAATTAGATCTTCTTTACAAAAAAAGCACATGCCCATGCAGAAATCAAAGAGGAAATCCCATATAGAGCAGCCAGACTACAGTTTATTTCTGTCACAAGATTTAGTCCTTCAGTTTCGGGATTCCAGTGGCATTGACCACATATCGGGGCAACATGGGCTTGTGCCTTTTCTACTCATTGTCTTTAGCTGTAAGCACAGTGAAAGTATTTCCTCATTGAAGACTGACAAATAAGGTGAAAATGGAATAGAAGAAAATGCCCACTGTCTGATCTGTAAACGGGATTTCTCTGTGTTCCTATATTTACAAACATGGAAACACTTTAGAATCCCAAAGAAGATCTCTTCCCCATCTCCACTTTGAGAAATATCTTTTCCAATATCAGCTAACTTTTTTCTCACAGGCCAAGGATTTTCTTTATTGCATGCACAAATGTTCCTGACCAACTTCAAATCTTTGCCAAATCTGATTCCTAAATCTGCAACTGTAAAGCAAATAAAAGTTGGTTATTGTAAATAAGTAGAACATATTTCTTGGACAAAGAATGAGTTCAAGTAATATCCCCCCTAAGAAAAAGAATTGGAAGAAATTGAAATTGCATTTTGATGCAATTATTCTAATAATATAGTGCCAAAATCGTCTTAATAGCCATATATTCTACACACCTCATAGGAAGCTAGTGCAGAGAATACTTGATTTATTAGAGTGACAACTTCATGAAACTGCAGAAATTTGGCAAGCAGAATTAGAAGTATTAATTATCTATTTTTTGACGTGTAACAAATCATGGTGTCATTTATTCATTAACATATGAAAAGTCAAATATATCCATTAATTTCCTCTCTAATGAATGTATTTTACATGACTATTTTTTTCTGTGCAGCATATTCTAAAGTCACAGTGAATAAAAACTAGAGTCACTGTTTTGAAGCCAGGATAACTATCTTTGTAATGTCCTCCCTCCCACACCTCAAAACATAAATAAAGCTCAGCCTTCAAAACCATCAGTTTTATTATGGTCATGTTACATCTTATGGAAGTAGTAGTAGTGTGCCACAACTTTGTTTGACAAGAAAGAGGTTTACTTCTAATGTTTTGTCTAAATGCCATGTTTTTAATTTGATCCAATTATCAAGTTTTGTGATACAGTAAAAAAGATAAAGACTCAAGTTACTCCACCTACTCATAGCAGCTATTTTAGGTATCCGTTTCACAATGGTACGACTTACTTTTTGACTTCTTCCTAATGTTTTAGAAAAAGAAAAAAAAAGTGTTGTTTGTTTGCTTGTTTGTTTGTTTGTTTAATTTTTTTTATTTATTTTGCATTCATGATAAAATTTGATGTTACAAGCAATTCCTTTGTTGGGAAATGTGTCTTCTACAGAAAAAGTGGAACATGCACACAATTATAGACTTCAATTAATGTAATTATTTCATTTCACTCAAAGATAAAAATATTTGTCTCTGTAACAACTTCAGGCCTTATCCAACAAATTTGATGCTCTGAGGCATCTGGTATGATTCTTGGGTCTGTCATGTTCATGGCCAAGACCTGGACTTCCATGATCCTTTTGGTCCTTTCCAACTCCAGATATTTTAAGATTCTATGAAATTTAAAGTAAATTTAGACAGATATTGGTTTAATATTCCACTCGGTGGAGTTCTGTCAATAAATAATACTAATAAAGTCACAAGAAAATAATTTATTTTCAAAGAAACAAGTATTAAGATTCAGGCTTTATGCAAAATTAATTGCAAATTGTTTTCATCTCTATATTTTAATATAATTATGAAGACTAAAGGAAGCCCTTGCAATAATTCCAACAAAGCCTTCTCATGTATTGCTGAAAATGTTGCAGTAATCTCATTGGACTCAAACTCTAAATAACAACAACTTATCTGATTATTTTGTAAATTTTATACTAGTACCAAAGCTGTCATAATAGCCCACACTTTGTCAATAACAGTGCCGATGAAGGGAAAAGGTCATGAAGTCTTTGACTATGAGAGAAAATCTTTATGTTGAATGACATTCCACAAACATATTGTTTCATCTCCTTAATATTCTGTTCTCTAATACATAGCCCGCTCTGGGAAAAAGAGAAAAAGCTTTTTTCATCTTATTCTAGTAAAACTGAATTTCTTATGTTAGAGTCACTAAAATGTTACCTAACTAAGTTGTTAGTTTTTTTGCCTTCTCTCTCTATATATACTTTAAGTCTGTGGCTGATCTACAAACCTTCTAATTAAAAAAAGTCTGTCAGGGCTTTTCAGGTCCAAAACGAGTGGGTGCTGGTTGATGCTAATTTATAATCAAGTTATTATTTTATATTAAATTACATGAATGTGGAATTCAAGATAAATATCACATATATTCTACTTGGACATGATGCAATTATTTAATGTTGATGAAAAATTCTTTGAGAGATTAGGTTTCATGAACAAAACAATTTGCATTCATTTGAGGAAATGTTCAAATCTAACTGTGCAATTAGCTACATTTTCAGGAAGTCTCTGCACAGTAACCAAGGCTTACTTCAGAAATTCCACAGTCTAATACCTATTTTAACTGTATTGAGGACCAATTGTAGCACTTACTCAAAGCAAAGAATACCACCTATTTCATCTTCTGTCTTAGAGTTTTCAGAATAGGTTTTTTTCAGAGAAACTTATTTGCAATTCAATGAAAATATTTTTCAATGTTGAAGTTCTTCCTTGTTCTCAGCAAATATTTGCCTTTAGATTTTAGAGGTGGAACAGCATTCCCCAGTGATACTTGGAATAATCCTATGATGCCATCCCTTAAAAGAATCCTTTCTATGTTCAAGGCACAACTTTACCTGAACTTGTTCAAAATTGTCATTAAATACTGATATAACAACAAGTCTGAGCCACAGGACACTATGTGTATCTTTCCATTTGCACATGTAATTAAGTCTAATCATGCTGTTTAACTGTATTCTTATGAAATGTCTACCTATGAGCTCTTGGTACCCTATCTTTAGTGTTGTGGAGTGCAATACCCAATTGACAAGTGACAAGACTGTTCAATATAAAAAGGTTATTCTGCAAATAAATGTTCCATTGTAAGCATTCTTTCACTAGCACCTCTAATATCTCATAATTTTTTGCTTTTAGGTAAGTATGAGCAAATTTTTCTAGCTAACTAGGTCACTAAGCAATTTCAGGTTCAGTTTAAAGTTGAGAAAAATACTTCATGGTGTTTTGGTAGAATACTGACGCCTCATATCATACATCACAGTTTTTAGAAAATACACAGAACATCCTGCACCTCAAATTGCTTACAGACCAAACTACTTTAGAGATATAGTAAACAGTGTATGGGTAGAGGTTCTGCCATAAGACATTAGTTCTTACTTACAAGAATAGTTTAAGTACACTTCTGATTCTTCTTTCTTGGGATCTTGGGTAGAGCTACAATTACATTTTTATTTAAAGATGTGGTATTTAGAAGAGCATGCAGAGACAGAACAAAGGCGAATGACTTCAAACTGAGAATAGGTTTAGACTAGATAATAGGAAGAAATTCCTTACTATGAGGGTGGTGAGGCACTGGAATAGGGTGTCCTGAAAATTTATGGATACCCCATCCCTGGAAGTGTTCAAAGTTTGACTGAGTGAAGGTCTGAGCAACCTGGATTAATGGAAGGTTTCCAGCCCATGGCAGGGATGATTCCATGACATCCTTTTTGTCAATTTGTGCCATTATAGGAGCAGTTAAACCAGCATTAAATATCAAGACATTTAAACACAAAGAAAAAACGATAAGTTTGTCATTAGCTACCTGTAAATGTTTTTCCATTTCTTTATTTACACTTAAAGAGATACTACAATCAGGTGGAGATATACAGCAAGTGTAGTTATTATTCTGATTACCTTTCCACAAATCATGAAAGCACAGTAGAATATTTTTATCATATGTCTGTTTCTTGTGGGTTTTTTTTACTTTGAGAGGTACTAAGATGATGGCAATCTGGCAAGGATATGTTTTTGCTACAAAATAAACTTCAGCGATACCAGTTCTGGTTGTAGAACTTCTCTTTTTACTAATCACATCTTGATGTCAATTGCAATATGCAACTTACATTCTGATTGATAGCCTTTCCTTAGGGGAAAAAAGGAAAATTTCATTAGCTAGACTTGCTTTGCTTTTTCTATTCTTACTATAATACAAATGGTAATGAAGAGTTTGAAAACTTCTTTATTAAACAGATTTACTAACAAAACTAATTTTTCCGTGGAAGACATTTTGAAACAAAAATACTTTTTAGTGAATAGAGTAATAACATATTTTTCCTAATTACTGCTTGTGTTTTCTGAAGTTCAGTAATCTCTGGATAAGTTCACTCACTTTTTTCATCTTCATGTTTTCCTTACAATCTCAGAAATATCAACAACATATGAAAAGTATATTGCTGATTATTTTTTACCCTATATTCTTAAAATTCAAACCTAATAATGAGAAAACACGTATTTTCTTTCCTTGTATTTTCTTTGCAATAAATCATATAAAACCAACAACCTAAAATATAGCTCTGTTTTTATACTATGTTTAGCTGTGACATTTTTTAGGCAACTTTTGTTAGAGTTTCATAGAATGCTCTATCTCCCAGGAGAGAAAGACTTAACATTTGCTGTGTTTCTTTTCTGGTAGATACAAAGAAAAAAATCTAATATACACCTATGACTTATAGCAGTCATAAGAATTCACTTAGATAATTTTTTGACAATGCTTACTCAGATATTTTTGTAGAGGTTGAATCTGCAGGCCAGCAATAGAAGACAATGAAAATTTGGGTTAAAATGTAAATTAACTCAGACTGTTGAAGCTGTAATTCAAATGTGTTATCACAATATTTAAGTATACAGCTTAATAATGGAAGACATAAGCCTCTGGAACTGCATATTCTCTTATCTTCTTAAGTGTTTTACTTCCATTTAATGCACCAAATTTCCTGTATACATCAGGATGGATATTCTCAGCAAGTACTAAGTTATATAAAACCAATTTTACACTGTATGTTAAAAAAAAAAATCAACATATAACACAAGCACATTCTTTCAAGTCTTTCTTTCTACTCCCATTCTTATGTTCATGAAACTTATGTCAAGTCATTATAGCTCAGCTGTGTGTATAGAAGACAAAACTTTGCAAATTAAGGTAGATTAAAAATCATATCCTTTTTTCAGTAGTATTTATGGTGCTAGCTTAACAAAAATATATATATAAATATTCAAATGCAGTAAATAAGACATAGTTTCCATTAAATAGCTCAGTCTTGTTCTCTAAATTCCCAGAGCTGCTTTTGAGATTCTATTATTTTTGATCCTTTCCTGTCAAAAAGAGGACCTTTGAATTAAATTAAAAAATATATTTCTGTTCTGAAATATTCATGGACTCTGAACTTTGTCTATAATTAATATGTATGGGAAACACTTAGAATAAATTAGTTGCTATTTGAAACTGAGTTTTGTGAAGAAATAATATGTGATAAGAAAGACCATTAATCAAAAATGGTTCAAATAATATAGAAAAAAAAAAAAGTGAACTCTCTTTATCTCCACTGCTTTTAAATATAACTGAGACAAGAACTGCAAAAGGCCAAAGATCAATTTAGTTTAAATTTTATTCTGTACTTACTCAGCCACAGAGAAACAAAAAAGAAGTCCTTAATAAACAAATGCTTTAAGTGATCCTGAAAAATATCACATGAACTTGCCACTGAAAAGACAATGTGTGAATTCTGAGGCGCAAATCTCCTGGACCAAATCCAGTTTTGTTTTACTCTGTCATAAACATGACTATTAGACCTGAAATGTAACAATTTCTGTTCCCCGCCTTTTCTTAAAAACCTAACTCTTGTAATCATTTAAAAATGTGTAATACAGTATTTCACAGTAAGTAAATCTTCCCTGTATGGTAGATAAGAACCAAAAATATAACACTTGAGCCCTGAAGCTTGCTGTACTATCTGGCAGTGTCAACTGGAATGAGAAGACAACTGTTATTGCCAACACAGCAGCAGGTTTTGTTTTACTAGTTTACTTATTCCATTTTGATAGCTATGAAATAGCTTCAAAATGGCAACAATTTATGTTATAGCAGAAGAAAAAATTTTTAATAATCAGTTACAGAAATTCTACTCATTAAGCATGGTTTCGTTTGTTTTCTTTTATAAAATATCAATTTTATTCTTTTTTTACTTTCTTATAGTTTTTTAACACTTAGATTACTAAAAGATTACATCTGCTTTGGGCAGATATTGTCACATTCTGATCATTTCTGCAAGCTTCTGCTATTTGTTTATGATTCATTGTGTATAAAAAATGTGCCATTTGTCAAGGTCTGTTTCAATCTTTTGCAGTTTCTATCTTTTGCACAGCTAGCCCTTCTCAGCTCGAATCTTGCCCACTCTGGGATTTTACAGCTCTTCCAATGATCAGCTATGGAACATACTGTTTTAAGCTGCACGTCTGGACTGGTTTGAGACCTTTCATTTTGATGGGGAGCTGCTACAAATGATTTCACACAGATTCTGGCAGATTTATCTTTTAAAATAGTTACAAATCCAGCACTTAACAAGATGACACAGACTTCTTGGGATTTGAGCAATTTAATACTTTGGGTTTAATATCCAACGTCAGGTGCTCGTGCAGTGTTTCAATGTTTATTGCTTGGTTGTGTCAGAGCTTTTAGATAGGAATTTTCTCTGGCACTTATTCTTGAAAATCATTCAATCCCTTTTTTCCAGTTCTGCTTTCAAATGACTGCAACTGTAAAAATTTATTTGTAAGCTATTTCTATTTATGTATCTAAAAAGCTTCCTGTCTATGTTGAACTATAAAAAGTAATACAGCTTTTGTTTTTCTTTGTTTGACTCAGAAAAGTTCTTTTTGAGCATAACACAAACTTTACTTGTAAGTATGAGTGAGTAGTTAAATATAGGAGTGATCAGAACAAGTCTACCTGAAATTCCACTAAACAGAACATGGCCGGTCAATTAGCACTTGCAAAAGAAACTGGATTTAGAGGATAATCCCTGTTTCACATCTTTAGTTGGTAGTATATATCTTTGATGCACAGACAACCAAGAATCCCATTCTTCAGAAATCATCCACATATTTAGCTCTTGATCTGAATGAAATTTCAATTAATCAGCTACTTGTTTGTTTTCATCATATCATATAAATTAGTGTACATATCATATAGTTATTTAATGTAGCTATTCATGGTTCAACGTAACAAAACAAGAAACAAGAGAGCAACCATTATCTATGTTGACAAGCACGGACTTGAGGAACTAATAGGCTGACGTCACAGCAAAGATTGTGAACTTCGATTCTGAAGGAAAAAAGAAAAAAAATACTGCTCAGAAGATATGCAATTTTACTCGAAGAGGAAGCTGTCTGTGAAGCCTTGTAACATCTTTCTGTATTCTTATGAAACCAAGGTCCCTCTCCATAATCCACTGCATAGCATAAAATACAACCAGAGAACAAAAAAAGGTTAAATACTGGTGAGGGTTTTTTAACTTCAGTATATAATGTCAACTCTGGATGTGAGAAAAGCAGACTTAAGGCTGCTCAGGGAATTAATAAATCTCCTGGGAAAATGTTTTTGCAGGTGCTTGGGTCTAATAGTCCTGGTCACTTTTCAAACTCACCTCGTAAGGGCACAGGAGCATGCAATTCCCAAATGTCAGGAGTCAGGCAGGCGAGGCAGAAGGCAGGCTTGGCTGAACAGGGATCTCCTCTTGGAAATAACATGGAAGTGGAAGGTGTAAATCCAGTGGAAGCAAGGTCAAGTGACAAGGGAAGAATACAGAGATGCTGCTTGCCAATGTAGGGAGAAAACTTGTGCTGCCAAAGCTCAGCTGGAGATGAAGCTGGCCAGAAATGTGAGAATCATAGAATCATAGAATTAACTGGGTTGGAAGAGACCTCCAAGATCATCAAGTCCAACCCTTGATCCAACCCCACTGTGATTACTAGATCATGGCACTCATCCAACCTCATATTAAAAGCTTCCAGGGACAGTGAATCCACCACTTCCCTTGGCAGGCCATTCCAATGCCTGACCACTCTCTCTGTAAAGAATTTCTTTCTAATATACAACCTAAACCTCCCCTGACAGAGCTTAAGCCTGTGCCCTCTTATCCTACTGCTGAATGCCTGGGAGAAGAGACTGACCCTCACCTGGCTACAACCTCCTCTCAGGTAGTTGTAGAGAGTGATGAGGTCACCCCTGAGCCTCCTCTTCTCCAGACTAAACAACCCCAGTTCCCTCAGCCTCTCCTCATAGGACTTGTGCTCAAGTCCCTTCACCAGCCTGGTTGCTCTTCTCTGGACCTGCTCCAGCACCTCAATGTCCTTCCTGAACTGAGGGGCCCAGAACTGAACACAGTACTCAAGGTGTGGCCTCACCAGCACTGAGTACAGGGAAAGAATCACTTCCCTGCTCCTGCTGGCCACACTGTTCTTGATGCAGGCCAGGATGCCATTGGCCTTCTTGGCCACCTGGGCACACTGCTGGCTCCTGTCAATCAACACTTCCAGATCCCTTTCTAGCTGCTTGCTCTCCAGCCACTCTGTGCCCATCCTGTAGCACTGCAGGGGGTTGTTGTGGCCAAAGTGCAAGACCCGGCACTTGGCATTTCATCCCATGGGAATCAGCCCAACTCTCCAGCCTATCCGGGTCCCTCTGCAGAGCCCTCCTGCCTTCCAGCAGGTCGACACTCCCTTCCAACTTGGTGTCATCTGCAAATTTGCTAATGATGGACTCAATCCCCTCATCTGAATCATTGATAAAGATGTTAAACAGGACTGGGCCCAGCACTGATCCCTGGGGGACACCACTGGTGACCAGCCCCCAGCTGGATGCAGCCCCGTTCACCAGCACTCTCTGGGCCCGGCCCTCCATCCAGTTCCTAACCCAGCACAGAGTGCCCCTGTCCAAGCTGTGGGTTGCCAGCTTTTTCAGGAGTAGATTATGGGAGACGGTGTCAAAGGCTTTGCTGAAGTCCAGATAGACACATCCACAGCCTTCCCCTCATCCAGCAGGCGGATCACCTGATCATAAAAGGAGATCAGGTTGGTCAAACAGGACCTGCCCCTCCTAAACCTGTGCTGGCTGGCTCTGATCCCTTGTCCATCCCTGTAGGTGCTGTGTGATTGCACTCAGGATGATCTGCTCCATAACCTTGCCAGGCACTGAGGTCAGGCTGACAGGCCTGTAGTTTCCCTGGTCCTCCTTGCAGCCCTTTTTGTAGATTGGCATGACATTCGCCAACTTCCAGTCATCTGGGACTTCCCAAGAGAGCCAGGACTGTTGGTAAATGATGGAAAGGGGACAATAAAACGAGTTTCTTCAAATATATTAATGGCAATAGGCAGTATAGAAATATAGAAATTGGCCAGGTACAGGATGAGGATGGTCACCCCACAAACAGGGACAAAGACAAGGCAGAGATGGTTAATGTTTTTTTTGCCTCTGCCTTCAACACAGATGACAGACCAAGGGGGTCTCAGTGCCCTGAGCTGGAGGACCAGGACTGCAAGAATGATCAACTCCCAGTCAACTCTGAATTTGTACAGGATCTGCTGGCCCAGCTGGATCCCTACAGGCCTAGGAAGCCTGGTGGGATTCACTGAGAGTTCTCAAAGAGCTGGCTGATGCCATTGCAAAGCCTCTCTTGATTATTTTTGTACGGTCTTGGGAATCTGGAGAGATCCCAGCTGACTGGAAGGTGGTGAATGTTGTTCTGATTTTCAAGAAGGGCAAGAAGGAGGACTTCAGAAAATACAGGCGCATGATGTGATTCCTGGGATGCTCTGTACAGGGCCAGGCGTTGGACTCCATGATCTTGATGCGTCCCTTTCAACTTGTTGTATTCTATGTCATACTTTTTTTTTTCTTAATATGTAAAATCTAAAATGAGATCTTTATTCTCAAGACAGGGTGATCCTTCAGGGATTTCAGTGCTCTATAATAACTAATTAATTATATCACAGGAATAAATGTTTATTATTACTATTATTATTAGTTACTACTGTTACTATTATTACTCAAGATTTAAACTTATCAGAAGCTACTCCAACTCTTTCTCCTGGAAGAACCAATTCATCAAGGGCCTAGCAGTTTTTAAGTACATGATACAGTGTACAGTGTAATCTTTTGTCAAAGAATAACAGTGCTGACTTTTCATAAAATTTAACAATCATGAGCCATTTATTTGAGTAAGCAATTCATATACTGGGTTTTGATTGGCTTAAGAGTTAGTGGGATAACCTTGTCTGTATGCCACAGTGCTAAACACCAGGAAATAGCACCAGTTTAGTCAAAGC
The DNA here is from genome assembly GCA_038380795.1 of Pyrocephalus nanus. Taxonomy (NCBI): domain Eukaryota; kingdom Metazoa; phylum Chordata; class Aves; order Passeriformes; family Tyrannidae; genus Pyrocephalus; species Pyrocephalus nanus. The sequence goes on along the minus strand of CM076259.1, from coordinate 95,354,069 downwards.
CTTTCTGTGTGATTTTATACAGATCACTTACGCAGTTTCTTATTCTTCAGGCCTTTCATTTCTGATTGTTTTGTATTCTTGAGATGATGTCTTTTCCTAAATATGATGTCTCTGTACAATGCACAATTCTAGAGTAAAAGCAGGCTTATTATGCTATGCTTGAATCTGATTCCTCAACAAGGAACCCTTGCTAGAGTTGTGAGGAGAAAGGACATTTCTTCTCCACTCTTCCAGTGTGAGCTCCTGTTCCTTCATCATCACTTCCATTTTTCTCATACTAGGTGCATAAATACACTATACTGACAATCTGTCTGAGGTTCTTTAATTCACAGTAGTAGCCACCATTTTGTTCTGTCTGCAGTATTCTTATCTTTCATTGTGTCTAATATGGCATTGTCTCTCTGCACAGGCCTAGAAAAATCTTCCTTCAGACCTCTGCTACTTAGACAAAACTGAAGGTATAAGTACCAAATGATGAGTAGACTCAAACTGGTAATTTCTGTCCATTAAAATAAAACATTACAGATTAACATTATATGTTAATGGCTTGAACAGGGCACTTTCAATGGTACTTCAGAGTTCTTTTGAGTGGACAGGTATCTATCATCAGCTCTGCTAAGAAACTTGGGAAAGCTGAGACAGTGAAGTGTACATCACCTTGTTTTTTGAGCCCAATTATATAGGAAAACTAACAAAAAGCTAAGTACAGGAGAATAAACCATAGGAAATCAACTTATGTGAAAGCTAAAGAAGGGATAAATATGTTTTCCTGGGCCATGTATTAAGTTTTCCAGTAACCCAGAAGCCATCAACTAAGCATTAATAATTTATATTCCAGTCATAAGGTAAAAAGAACAATCTGAAAAAAAGTCTGTCTTATTAAAGGTTATGGTGATGTACAGTGCATTTATTCACTTCACAACTTTCAAGATAGTTCTTGTATCATTGTTACATTATTTAAAACTTGAATTTGTTTAGCTTCAGCTTTCTGCCATTAAATCTAATTACATTTTCTATTCCTGATTAAATAACTTTTTCCGACTAACATTCTTTGAGTGCTTGAAGACTGTCATCGAACCACCTGCAAACTTTTTTTAACAAGCAATTAGATCAGAATCTCTGGGTTTAGATCTCAGGGAAAAAACCCCATCACTCTGTCAATAATTTCTATGACTGTTTATTTGCATCTTTAATTTTTGACAGCTATATAGAATTGGAGAAGTCAGAATCAAAAGGAGGGATCCCATTTTGGTCATATACCAAAGTAATGAATTTTTCCTCCTGCGAGGTTGTGTTCTTATTCCTCTTGGACCAACTGCTTAGATAATAATGTTGCACAGGTAGCTTGTGTTCAGTTGATTTTATTAATGACCATAAGTCTTCTGCAAGTCAATGTTTTCATAGACAAGGTTACTGTAAAGAAAATAGAGCTGGTAATTCATTATTTTACATGTAATTGTATTGGGAGAAACTCTGTTCCCCTGCAAACTACTTACTAAATAACTCAGATCACTGCATAATTAATTTTTCCCTATTGCTGAACACCTGCATCATCTTCAAATCATATGTGGAGTTTATTTTCTTTCATGTCATTGTTAAAAATAATTAATGAATGATAAAGAACCAAGAATTGAGATCTTCTAAAATGTCGTGTCTTCATTTATGTTATACATTTACGTTAAGCCACTAGTCATTTAGTAATTTTTAATCCACATAATAAGTGTCATTTTAAATTCCATTCTATCTTTTGCTGAGATGTGATGTGTACCAGATCAAGTACCTTGTGATAATGAAAGTGAATCACATCAAAACTGTTACTAGTACAAAAAAAGAAAAAAAGTAATTTTGTCAAATATGTTACCAAAATAGTTTTGAAGGATAATTTGGGGGTTTTTTTCCTCATAAACTATGTTCACTGAGATAATTTTCATTGATGTTCTCTACTTATTTATCCATCTTTTCATTTTTAAGATATTCCTTATTTTGTTCAAGATCAATATTCTGGTGATTCAATGACTAAGTAAGATGTATCTGTAAGCATTTTCAAACACTGAGACATTAGCTGTCTTCCAACTCTAGAACTTTTCTAATGTCTTATGACTGACTAAAAATCAATAGCAAGGATTAATGTGATTATTTTGAGATGTGAATTATCTTACCAGTAATAATGTAGTGAGACAAAATGTCACATGCAATCATGGTAGATCACATAGGAAAACGTATAGAGTTTTTTGTTTTGGGGTTTTTTGTTTGGTTAGTTGTGATGCCTTTGAATTTTTAGGATCTTTAGCTTTTTGTGGATTTTGATGTAGCTGTGTAGTTTGTCACACTTTAGAATAGCAGTTGACACTTACCGAACTGTATTCTCATGCTTCATATTGAACTTCCTAAGTTCTACAAGCTTGTTTAGGGTTCATTTCAAGGAAGGATCTAGCAAATACATCATGTTTAAGAACAAATGCACCCTAGACCAGAACAACAAGATATCACTGTAGCCAAAGCAACCTTGGAGAAGCTCCAAAGATAATGCGCGCCGGAGGGAGAAGGAGGAAGATGAGGAAGGAAGGTGTCTTGAGACGTCAGACTCAATTCCAAGGAGGAGTGGCAGGGGAGCAATTCCAAGGAGTATCTGGGGGAAGATAGTTCTTGGGTTGGATGGATAGTATTATAAAATTGTAAAACCCCTGGAGACGCCTTTGTACTCTGTAAACTAGAAGGTCTTCATTAAAAGAACTGCTCTATATTTTATCTACACATATATTGCCTGGTAAGTTTTTTCTCCCATTGTAGGCGTCAGATGGTTAGGTTTGTTTTGCTGGGGTTTTTTTCAACAGAGCGAGTTCATTTCTTTTGCAGGAACTGAAAAAAATGCAATATAAGATCACTTGTGCCAAAAACCACACATAAAACAAAACATAGCAGTTGATGCAGACTTCTAATGTGAATTAGTTGCCTTGTAGTCACTATGTGTTCTTCTATTGACTTCCATCAAGACAGGATTATTTTCCTTTGTACTTTAAGCTTTTGATATGTGATACAGTTTACTTCTCTTGAAATACATATGTTTAGGGGGGGTAGCATACATAGGACTTCTATGTATTCTTTGTTCTCTAACTTCTGAAATTATGTATTTAAGGAGTTGTATAAAGCCTGGGGAAAAACTGCATTTATTTCATACTTGAATTGTTTCATAAGACCACTAATAGTAGTTATACTTAACCAGCTATCTGTAGCTGGTACTCACTTTAGTCATGATTTGAAAAAATCATTTACTTTGACAAAAATCAGTCAATAACTACCACTAAACCCATTTTTATTTAATGTAAGAAAAAATTGGGCTAATAGGCTTCATACAGAAGGGAATACTTTGTGAGATTGCTACTAAAGACACACAGAGAAAAAGAGTAAATTATAATGAAACAAAGAGCTAATTAACCACAACTCTCAAAAAAAAAAAAAAAAAAAGTTCTTCTAAGATCTACCATTTTTTCTTAAAAACAGAAAATAAAAAGAAACTACAGAAAAACACAGTATTTTTGCATTTAGTGTCTATTTGCTTGCAGGATCATGAAAAAAAGTCTGTATTTAGAGACTGAGGTGAGTGGAGGCCTTTTAATAGAATTGAAGGTCATGGCAGATGATTTAGTGGTTTTATCGCCACTGGGAAGAGAGCTCAGTGTAATGTCAAAATGAAACAGCAGTACAAGTGGAAACAAAAGCAATTATAACATACATGATTTAAGGTCGTGTTCCTGTGCTACATTTCAATTCAGTTAAGTTAAGCAGTCCTTGGATAGTACTTGTTCCAAACCTAAAACTCCCTAAGGCTAGTCTGACAAGTCTAGAAAGAAATCAATTCATAAGTAAATGATAGCTTAAACAAAAAATTCAAAATTGGATAAAAACTGTATAATTGTATTACATTAATTCAAAGCCACATTAGTAATAAGAAAAAGTCTTCACAAATTCAACTAAACTATAATCTTATTAAGGTCAAGATAAATGTATGCAATTATTTTCCCACTTTGAAATAATTCTTCACTTACAAAATCTAAGTATGACCAAATTTGAAAGTTTTGCTTTAAGCAACATTAATTCTTATTGGTTTCTAAGTAATTTCCTTAAAATAGTCATCCAAAACTAATTTAGGAAAATGAAAACTCAACCTGTCCCCTGAAGAGACTATAAATATGTCAGGATATTTGGAATCTGGACAGAGACAAGTTCCAAAACTTAGCAAATATATATATATATTATTTTTAAAGTTAATCATTAGGTACCAACTTAACAATAGTCGTGTTTAAATTCCATTACGGTAAATGAGATTAAAATGCATACTTATTATCTATGTTGTATATATAATAGATTTTAATATTAATACTAAAGGCAAAACGTATACTTATATTCTTCCAAGTGAGACTTTAACTTTCTAATATAATAACAATTACTGAGCAAAACTATTTTGTTTCTCTTGAGTAACATTTTCTCTTTCTCTTGTGTATAGTTAAGAAGTTGTGATTCATGTTAATAATTATGAAATTACGTGATTTTCTTGATTTTAATACATCATAGAGTTGGCCCAGAGCAATCTCAGTTGTTTCTAGGGTATGAGCAGATTAAACAAACTAGTCTTTTGAACAAGACCTTTGAAGAGAAAGAAGATATTACTGGGGAGAGGAAAACAGCAAAACTAAGAGGAGGAGAGGAGAGGGAAGGGGAGCAGAACAGCAAGGAGAGGAGGCTGAAAAAAATTGATCTAATCTTTCCCTTGAAGGATGTAAAATTATTTTGCTTAGAAGAGGCGTCTAGAGGTCTTTGTTTCTACTTATATTAAAACCAGAGCCATTTTGCTCTAGGGCTTGCCCAGGTGAGTTTTAAGCATGCCTATTGATGTACAACTCACTTTTCTGGAATATACAAATAATCCAATGACCAATACCTGGTCACTCTCATTGTGGTTTTTTTCTTGTATTACATGGCTGGAATTTCCATCATCCCAACTTGTTTCTGTTATCTGTTTTCCCACAATGTGCGCTTCCAGGAAGGGAAGTCCATTCTATACCACTGAATCAGGCAATTGTTAGTAGCAGTAAGGTCAACCATTAGCCTTTGTTTTTAAAGTTGGACAAAACCAACTTTCTCCACTTGTCCTTTTAAGCCATGTGCACCTGTCCCTTTGTTGGATTTACTACTGGAAAGCCAGTATATCAATGTGTTTTGGGGAGCCCAAAAAGGAACACAAATATTTAAGGGACATTAGGGGTATTTGATAGATGTGGAAGTTTAGTTGTTGTTCTTACATTTTCTGTGATAATCCTTCCCAAATGGTTGTATTACACATACATAATCAAAAGTAATTATATATAAAAAAAAAAAGATCAGAGAAAGGAGATGGATATGAAACAGATTAATTACTAAAGCATTTTAGCAAAATAAAAGAACTGAGGTGGAAGTTGATACAAGAGGAAAAGTCAATAGATGGCTATGTTCCAGATAAAGACAATAATTTGGAAATCTCAGCAAGAAAAAATTAGAAAAGTTATGTAAAAATGCTCTTTTCATTGTTTCAATCTTAGTGATGTAAAACCAATTTTATTACCTGTGTCTATTCAAGAAATACAAAAAAGGTTACAATGTAGATATCTGAAGAGGGATTATCACAGTCTAATCTAGACTTAATTTTAAAATTTCCTGTAGAGAAATGAAGAAAACATTAGACTTCTTCTATGAATATTTAAAAGATCAAAGATTCTTATGCTCTGAATGTGCTCTAATTGTTTTCTTCTCTTTCCACTGACAGTTGAGGAATCCCAGACAAACAGATTCATCTAGATCACTAACATTTAAGGACAACTAAAACGAGGTGAATATCAATGTTAGTGTGTGGCAGCAAAGGAGGAAAAGGTATTATTTGAATATTCTAGGTTTGTTCTTCCATCAAATGACTTGTTTTTAACAGGCTGATGAATAAACATTATTTTCTTCAATTTCTAAACATATCAATTTTTTACAAAATGTCTTTGAGTAACAAGGCAGGACAAGGAATTACCAACATTGTCATTACTTATTCCTTTTATTTTTGGTGCCTTGAATCTATAGCAGTCTTCCTCTGGCAATCTTCTTCCTTTTCTTCTTTACATTTTTTAAAGAGCCACATATTGCCTCTGCCTCTGCTGAAAGCTACTATTTGGTCACGTGAGATTTTCCAGAGAGCAAAAGAACTTGCAGACCTAATAAAACACAAATACTAAGATGAAAAACTAAGAACAGTTAGTTTAGTGTGCATCAATACCATGGAAGAAGTTTCAGCAGGGATGCTGATTTGGCTTATGAAGATGGTGTGATCCCCTTACATCAAATTCTGTAACAAACAAACAAAGAAGAAAATATCCTCCCTCAGCTAAGTGGTTTGTGGCAGTTGAATGCTTCTGGCAGTTTTTAAACATTAAATTTATGTCATAAGTAGTAAATGAATACTGTCATGGAATTTGACAGCGGAAAGTTATATTTAAATTGCAGCTCCTGGTACACTTTAATTCCATTAAAACTGCTCTCCCCAATAATCCTTGTGCACTGTTTGGGAGATGGGCCAGGAGCTACTCTCAGTAGGCAGTTTACAAGAAGCCCTGCTTTTCTGGGATCTGAGATCTTAACGTCATGGCTGTGGGCCAGTCTATGACAAAAGGCTGCAGCGTCAATGAATGCCCCCAGTGAATTTTTAGTTATTATTGTAACGATCTAACTTAAGTAGACTGAAAAGATAATTTGTGAGGAACTTCATCAAACCAACAAACAAAAAAAAAAAAAAAACAAAATTAGCCCAACACTAAAGGAAAAGAGAAAAAGCATTTTATACGTTGAATAAAAATTATCTAAAAATATCATGTTTAGAGAAGCGCAAAGAATGAGAGAATTGGTCCAAGTACCTTTTGTTTTCTATCAAGTCCAGCACCCCTTCGGACACGTATTTGTTTTATGTAGTGAATCAGAATGTAGATCAACATTTCACATTTTATATAATTTGATGTATACATATATATATATTATTACTTGTCACAGTAATACGATGTGCGCATACGTATATATGTATGCGCATATGGTGTTACTATGACAAGATCTTTGTTTTCTAACATTTATCAAAGATAGTTAAAAATATATCTGAACAAGAACGAAAGCACAAGAAAAAAGCATGAAAGATAGCTGAGAGGCAAAAAGGAAACAAAGGAAAGAAAAATCACATCAGGAAAAGTACCATTAATTTCCTATATTTTGAATTGGACCTTATATTAAAATCACATAAATAGGATGGGGAAGTAGTTAAGAATGCAAAGTGTGCAAGATTAAATAGATTAAAAAACAAATCCAAGAAAATGTGTGGTAAGATTAAAGGCTTCTCTTCTAAAAATCTTCAAAGGGAGTACAAATTATTTGCAGATACAACAAAGATAGGCCTGCATTAGGAAAGTTGGAGCATGTAGCTGTACAGAGAGGGAACTGTGCCTGCAGATGACTGCTAAAGAAGATGGGTTTGAGAGAGAGTATTCAATAACTCATTAAAATGCTCCGGCTATTAAAAAGCCACTAGCAGAATTAACGTGATTTTCTCAGGGTCCCAGCACTCTATGAAGGAGATGGGAAGGGCACAAACCACAAATATTATTTAATTGAGAAATGAGAGTTTCTGTGCTAACTGCTGTTGTCCTTAGTGATGAAAAGGAGAAGGGGAAGTAGATATTCTTTTTTCCTTACCCATAATATAGAATGTGAGAAACTTTTCCATAAACACCCTATTGTCATTTTTGAATGAACTTCTTATTGTCATTCTCCACCTTATTGTCATTTTTGAATGAACTTCTTATTGTCATTCTCCACTGGAAACATTGAAAAGTAATTTTTGCTGAAATTGGTAGGCTATAAGGAAATAGCACATTTTCTGCCAGGACTGAAAATGGCTTAAGGGCACAAAAAATATCTGTACAGTTCTAGAGTAAAAGGGAATTTGATGCCAGAAAAAGTTACCTATATTTTCATTAAGATTATTATAGTCAGGAGAGAGAAGACTCTTTTAAAAAAATTGGAAGATTCTGCTTAGAGTTCAGCCTACTTTGGGGTAGAACTGACCATCCCTCTGCTCATCAAAGAACACTGAAGACTTTAATCTCTAAAATTTATTTATGTGAAACTGCTCGAGTAAAAAAGGCTGTCTCTGCTAATTTTTATCCCATTTCATGTATTTTTACAGATTTGAAGATTTCAGTTTTAGCTATTCCCTTTAAAAAAAGTCTTCAAAGTTTTTCCTGGAGCTCTTCATCAGATATTTGTTTTTGGGTTTTTTGTTCAGTTTTGGTTTGGTTTGGTTCAGTTCTTGTTGTTGTTTTTGGTTTTGGGTTTTTTTTTGAGACAACTGACAATCATCTTTTGCCAACCATCAAAGTTATGTCTGCTCTGCTACTCTCAGAAAAAAAGTCCTTTATTTCCTCCCTTATTTAGATATACTTGTTAGAAAACAAGAAGAAGGCAAATATAGAAACTTTCTCTTTTTTTAATTTTATCAAGCCATAGCCCATATATAGTGTAGAATAAAACAAACTGAAAAAGGTAGTGCTACCATGAATGTTTGTAGGTAGATAAAGACTATTTCTTCTTCAAGACTTTGCATATACAAGAAAACTGTGAGTTTTTTGTTTGCTTTCAAAACAATTCAGCCAAAAATTTAGCATTTAAAATTTTAAAAAAGTTAATAGGAACCATAACTTTCATGTTGAAGAGTAAGGTAAAAAGACATTACCCACAAAAGCAAAGTTAACCCCATGTAAATACATTAGTTCATGCCTTAGCTCTCGAAAACCTTAAGGTGTCACACAAAGTAATGTAATCCACTGTAAAATGAAACTAGTGTTTAACTTGTCAAGAAGTAGTTTTCAAAAATTTATGAATGCCAGCCAGGTAACATGTAATTGTAACTATTAACTTTTTAGAGTAACACTGAAAATAAGTCTGATTTGTTGATGCTGTGTATGTTTTATTTTCATGTTACTGAGTTGACAGCAAGATGAGAAGAGCTTGATATAAATATATGGCTTATTTAAATCTGCTTACTAGAATTTTCTTATCACAATTAAATGATATTTTTGTCCCTTGATTATATTATTCAATATATTTTCAAACAGTGAAATATATGAAGCAAAACTAATTGAAGAAAGCAAATAATTTTCAATGAATTCCGTTTCAACATGAAACATCAGTTTGATAGAATAAGACATACAGTGATATTGTATGAGATTTAATGTGTGCTTCATCCAGGTGTCTGGTGCCCACTGATTAGATTTTAAAATATAAGTCTCTCAGGAGTTTGTTGGATTAGTATGGTTATTCTATTTTTTATTCTTGGAACATAATTATATAAACTGCATTTATCTACTTTATCAGCAATGTCTAGACCAAGTATTTGCAGCTACGTTGCTAACTTCTTTAACTTCCAAAGGCTGCTCAAAGTATGTCTGTGAATCATTCTCTTCACACAGAGGCACAACTTTCCAAATTTGTTCAGAGCTCCAAACTTTGGTGTAAGATACTAGAATCAAACCACCCCCCTCAGTTAACAACAAAGTATTGTATGAGTTGTTTGAGCAGCTGTGGCACCATTTTTTGTATATTTGATTCTGCTGGCAACATTTTCACTATTTTCAACAGAGGTCTACTGATTTGAAGGGAAGCAGACCTGTAGGTACCCATTATCCAGTTATCTGCCTCTAATCCCTTTCTTTTTTTTTTTCTTTTAAATTAGAAGGTAAAAAAAAAGAAAAAGAAAAAGAATCTGTATTTTCCTCACAGCAGAAACTAGTCTGCCTTCCAGTAGTTACTTAGTGTTACATTAATATGAACCTGTCAGAAAACTTCTGTTTATCTTTGTGTTGCCAATACACCCAAGTAAAATCTGAAACCAATTTCTGTTTGACTGAAAATAAGAAAATGCTCCCTTGGTTCGGCAACATTTAGTTCTTGTTTCTTTGAATCATCCAAGTATTGTATACAATTGTTATCATAACAATTATCAACAAGTAGAATTGAAAAAACAACTATAAGGTGGTTTATCATTGTAGATAATAGCATTTTAAGAGCTAGACTATCTGCTTAGGAGGAATTGAAAAAAAAGTCATCAAATTTTCAATAAAGCAGATAGAAAGAAAAAATATAAAAAACCATGACTGAGTTGTAATTGCTTGTTTCTACTTCACTGTGTTTCGAAATACTATTTTTTTCCCCAAACTTTGTTTGTAGACCTTCACAGATATTTGAAAATTCTAATTTTCAGCTTTAAAGACTTTTTTAATAATGTAAACATCCACAGAAAGGTCAAATGAAGCAATGGCACCATGAGATGATGCAGCTAACATATATTGTAAAGGTTTTTGTTTGGTTTTGGTTGTTTTGCTTGTTTTTTGTTGGTTTGGGGATTTATCATTTGGCTGGTTGGAAATTTTTTTTTAGTCTTTTTTTTTTTTTTTTCTCCCAGAGTATTATGTTGTATGTGCTTCTAGTTATGCAGACTTTCAAATGTTCAGCTAATGCAAAAGACTCCACTACTCTGCTACACAAGTGTTCAGAGGACTGGATGACTTTTCCTGTGAAGAAAATATGAGAGAGATGAGAGAGTTCAAGTTGCTCAACCTGGAGGTGAGAAGGCTCTGGGGAGACTTTGTTGTTGCCTTTAAGGACTGAAAGGGAGCTTATAAGAAAAATGAGCACAAGTTTTTTAGCACACCCTGTTGTAACAGAGTAAATGGTAAAGATTTTAAACTAATAGAGGGTAAATATAGGCTACATATAAGGAAAAAATATTTTATGATGAGGATGGTAAAACACTGGAACTGTTTGACCAGGGAAGTTGTAGATGCTTCATCTCTGGAAATATTCAAGGTCAGATTGGAAGGGTCTTTGAAAAACCTGGTCTAGTGGAAGGTGTCCCTACACCATGGCAGGGAGGTTGGACTGGATAAACTCTAAAGGTCACTTCCAATCCAATTACAATTCTACAATACTCTTATTTCACTCTGAAGTTTCAAGATACCAATTAAAATCTTTGAAGAGGCGATTTTCAAGAAAATAACTCAAAAATACCTTCGTACAGACACAAATATACATATATTCATCACCTTTTCACTAGCAATAATTGCAGTACAAGTATATGCTAAAGAAAAAAAAAAAGCAGCAAAGCAAGCAAAACCCCAGAAAGCGCTGACTAGTGTAGACTTGTGGCAAGAGATTTTATAATCTCAAGATTATATTATACTAATTCTTAAATATATAAGAAATCTCTGATACAGGTGACATAGATTACCTTTAGTTTCTTTGCATCTTTTGTAAATTGGAGTTTGCAAAACTTTTTTTCATTACTGTAAAGAGATCTGATATTTTTTACTGCTAATAATAACCATAATTACTGGAGATATTACTTAATTGCTAGGAAGCATAGCACATAGTAGTTCCATAATGTTGTATTTATATTTACCTAACCATGGGAGACATAAAGCCATCTACCTTGACTAATGATTGTATGTTACTTGACTACTTTATAATCTGATAGCTATCTGTCATAGTGCAGACAATTTAAACTTGGTTATTCTCAAGATTTAGTGGTCTAGCAGACCTCCCATTCTGACATACTCCAAGATTTTTCTACCCATTTTTTCAAATAAATACTTATATAGAACTGGGAATTGGGTACACCAGCCACAACTCCAACCTGACCATCACTGTTTGAAACACTGCAGAATCATGTTTTTGGTTAAAAAAACAAAGCAGGTGAATGGAAAAAAAATATTAGTTCATTTTGCTCAATTACTGAAGCAGAAAAGTGTTAAATAGTCCAGTTCATAAACAAATGAAAACATGACTTTTTGCTCTGAAGGAGGGAGAAGAACTGAATTTTTAGACTCTCCAGGGTGAAGAATATGATAATAATAAAATTAATTGACCCTTAAGGAAAAAAAAATAAAGCTGATATGCCATAATTTATTGATTATGTGGTGGAAGTGTTTTCCTGTACACTGGAACTAATTACATGTCAAGGGTGACAGAATTAATGAGAACACATAATTCTTGATAATTGTTAATAAAACCGAACTGATGCTTAAAATTGATCCTTTATGTCTCTCATTTACCCATACATTCAGACCAATTTTTAAGACATTAGCTTTTTCAGTTCCTTCTCAAAATCAATGTCATATATGAGCTGTCTTTCACTACATTAGAAAGCAAAAAAGAAAGAAAGAATAGAAAGACAGAAGCAGTTTTATTTTTCCTAGAAACACAAAAATATCTCCAGGTACAGCACAGACAGAATGGGATGTATGCAAAAATGCTGCATCAATAAATCCTTGACTGACTCTTCACACATACAGAAAGTTTAATAACTAAATAACCTTCTAATATTTTTCTATATCTATGTGGAGAGATATAGGGAAAGGATAGAATACATAAAGGTTTTGCAAATGACTGATTTGTTTTTCTTCCTAAGAAAAAAATGTCTTTATTTAAATGAAACTGTCTGCTTGACATTAGTCAAATTCTTCCTTTTAAATGTGTCGTATTTTATCCACATTTATAGCATTCAGTGAATCAAACAGAGACTGAATCTGGTGGCTCAAGAGACTAACCTGTGAAAGGTCACACCTACTTCAATATCTTTCAAAAAGGTAATATGAAAAAGAATAAATAAACTGGAGACCACAAGGAGTGGGAGGGTATATTAAGAATAAGCTACATCTTATAAATTGAGGCAGTAATTTAAGGAATGGAGACTTGGATTAGACAGCAATTACGTCAACAGACTCAGTAAAAATGTTTTCCCAAAGAAAGTTAGAATTATTATTATTCCTATTATTTTTTCATTCTCTTTTCTATGAATCTTGCCTGCAAAATGTAATTTTGTTTGTAGATATCTATTTTATTTCTGTAAAGATATTTTAACTCTTCCAATGTTTTGAACAAGGTAATTTTTAAATTGTGTCTTATGTTTAAAGAAGGACACTTTTGTTTTAAATTAAGGTTTGTATTTGACTGAGCAAATATTTGTTAAAATAAAATATAACCCAGAAAAAGATTTAGCTACACTTACATGTACATATAAATATATATATACACATATGCAAACATATATATGAATATATGTCTGCATATATAACCATATTTAGGCAAGTGAACAGTTTTAAATGTCAAAGGGAACTACCTACATATTTCAGCGATCTCCTAAATTAGCCACAGTTTTGATCAGCTACCATCTTAAGATTCTTGGAATCTGATTATATGGTTGAAGGCCAGGGAGAAGTAGCTGTAAATGCATAGAGGAACTGAAAATATTGTGTTCCACAAAGAGTCAGCAAACTACTAATAAAGATTAGATTCCTAAGTTTCTGGTGTTAAATGTAACTGATTTTATTCTCAGTAGTGGTCAGCAGTGAGAATCTAATATATCCTAAAAAATCACAGTGCATTCAAAGGTAGCAAAGGTAAAGATTGCAAGTGCTGCTACTTACAGCAATAAAGACCAATATAAAGATAGTAGTTCAGATTATTTCTAGCATGGAACTTCTTCTTGGATGATCAAGGATATCAATTTGACAAAACTACATACATATTATTATCAACATTTTTCCTTGTAATGACACATTATACAAACATGATAAATCAGCCAAATATCTGAGAAGCTACTCACAAGAACTAATGAATTTTAATAAAAATTAATGTTTTGTTAAAATTACTATCAAATAGTTTTTTATATGCTGAAATTATTGCAAGCTCATAAATGTTGCAACAGTCTCATTAAGCAAATGTATTTAAATAGGCGCTTAAAGGTATATGTTGTTTAGAAGAACATAGACAAAAAAGTCTACATGAAATATTAAAAATGTTTAAAACACAATAATTCATTTAGATCAGCAGTAATCTTTTTAAGGACTATATCTGTTATTTTTCTTTTTTGATGCTGAAAAAGTCCTTTCCTTATAAAATGAGTAACAAGGGGTGAGCATAAAAGACTTACAGATGAAGAAAAGGTAAGAGTTTGTTAGGCAGGATTTAAATATAGATTCTTTTTTCAAATGTCACAGCATTTATCCAAAAATCAAGATGTGACATCTATAAATATGGGAATAAAGATCTCATTACAAGTCTTTCTACATCTGCTAATATAACTTGCAAATTTCTTGGGTTTGGCTTTTTAGGGATCCCTCTTTCAAAAATACATACCTGAGTATATATATGCTTGTGTATATACACATATATGTAGGAAAGAAAGAGTAAGAGGATGATCAACTAAATTCCATGGAAACAGCCTGACTATACAACACCCACGTCTTATTTTATGTAAGAAAATATACCCCCCCCCAACAACAACAACAACAAAAAACTAAAAGCAAAGACAAAACAAAACAAACAAACAAACAAAAGAAACAACACCAAAAACCAACAACAGAAACCATCAAGGATAGATCTATTTTCAACATATGTTCAAAACACTACTTCTTGAGAATTAGGAAAAGAGATCATATAGACTTGCACAACCTCTGTGAGCACCATGTTGCAGAGCAGCCCTGTAAACAAGGATTTTGAGACACTGGTGGGTGAAAAACTGGACTTTGAGCTGGCAATGTGTGCTTGCAGCCCAGAAAGTCAGCCACATCCTGGGCTGTATCAAAAGCAGAGTGGACAGCAGATCAAGAAAAGTGACTCTGTCCCTCTAATCCACTCTCATGAGACCCCCTCTGGAGTACTTCATCCAGCTTTGCAGTCTCCAGTACAGAAAAGACATAAACTTGTTAGAGGAAGGTCATGCAAATGCTCAGAGGACCAAAACACTTCTCCTCTGAAGAAACAGAGCGTTGAATAGAAGAGTTCCCTTGGAAGGGACCTACAATGACCATCCAGTCCAAATGCCTGAACAATTCAGGCCTGACCAAAAGTTAAAGTATATCATTAAAGGTATCATCCTAATGACTCTTAAACACTGACAGGCTTGGGACATCGATTACCTTTCTAGGAAGCCTGTTCCAGAGTTTAACCACCCTCCCAGTAGAGAAATGGTTTCTGATATCAAGTCATTCGAGTGATGGCATTTGTCTTCCCAAGTCACCATTCTGTGTGACAGAGCCCAGCTTTCTTACAGAGGGTTGAACCCCTCCCTGCCCATAGGAAGTGGTGAAAGAATTGCTTTGCCTGTGTGTGCAACTTTTGCAGCTTTTGTTTTACTTATTAAGCCATCTTTACCAGAAACCATGAGTTTTCTTACTTTTGCCCTTCTGATTCTCTTCCCCGTCTCAGTGGCAGGCAGTAAGCAAATGACTGTGTGGGGCTTGGCTGTTGACAGGGTTAAACCACAGCAGTGTGTCAGAGGAATCAGATTTTCTAAGGGATCTATTTTCTTCCTCTACCAAGGAAACACATGAGGATTTAGAGAACATAAGAGATAATGGAATTATCAGTGACTGAATTGGGCAGGATATGGTAATTCCTACTGCTCAATATTACTTATCATGCTGCTAGTCTAAGTAAAAAACATGAGCATAAACATTACTGGGAATTTAAATGTGAAGTAAGAAGCATGAGTGAATCAGAAGATCCAGATCAGGAAGTGTATTTCCAGTAAATATGTGAAAAGTTTCTTCTCATAAATCTGCTTTTATAACCATGTAATAGCAACAGCAGCATTCAAAAACATCAGTTATCATTAAAAGGTTTACTTACATCCTAACTTGTTTCTCAGAAAAAAAAAAAAAAAAAAGAAAAAAGGCAGTTTAAAAAAATGGCCTTACACTGTCTCTCTGTATCTTATTTCTCAGGTACAAAATGATACAAAAATGGCTTGCAATTCAGAGTGTCATGACAACACTTTGGACATGAGCTTATCTGCACCACATTTTATCAGAATAGCAATTGTGGAAGTACAGTGTTTCCAGTGCTGACATGCAAGGTTCTCAAATCAATTTTCATATTTTAAAGATTAATATCTTCTAATAATATCAAGAACCAATAGTTCTGAAGAGTTCAGTAGAAAGACAATATGTTAAATAATCTTAAGAGAAGGACAGATTTAGGTCTTAAAGGCACTGCATTAATTTACTTATTAAACTGTCTTTACCAGAACCCATGAGTTTATATGCAACATATAAATGCTGAGGATAAAAGAACTTAGCTGTCCTTGCACTGAAGTTTCAGCATGCATCTCTGATTTTCAAGTGACCTTTTAGAGCTACAGCAAGTTGTACAGCAGAATTCAAGGTTAACTACAGTGTATCCTGGATGTACTTGTTCCAGTAGTATCACCTCATAACTCCTTTGAGACTTCATCACTGGTTGCTCTCATCAGGGAAGAAACAAGTGTTCCCCCCTTGAGAAAGAGTCTATATATCATTATATCCTTATATTCCATTGGATGGTTTGAATTCCATAAGTGATTATCTCACTGAAATTCCTCTTCCAAGTGAGAAGTTTTTCTCAGATCGGAACTTTTCAAGCTTACTAGAGTGATATTTTGGACAACAGTCTGTGAATTGCATAAATAATCGGGGTGTCTTTAATCAGGATGCATGCGACACTTGAAAGTCTGAAGTACTACCATAATGTAAATATCTGTTAAAATCAATTAAAAATAAGATTAAAAAAATACTATTTCCATTTCATGCAAATATTATCTGTTTAACAATAATCAACCACTACTACTTCTTAATAGTTATCCCACAATTTTTGAAAAAATAGGTCTGCATCTTGTTAGAAAAAAAATAAAAGAAAACATTTGAAAGTGTGCATAAGCTCAATTCCCTAATCTGATGTTGAAATATATTTGGAAGCCTAGCTTAGTCCACAAAGATGGACAACTTACCTGAGGTAAAGGAAAGAAACCCAAGTCTGCACATGTGTACTATGATGTAAAAATTTTAGACTTACAATACATATGCTATACCTTACTAGTGCTGAATCATATTATTGTGGTATCTATTTCCAGTAGGAAAAATGCTGACCAAACACAATGTATCTGTGCTTAATTAGACACTGCTACTCTTGGTCTATGTTTGGCCCAGCCGCCTGTGAGAATTTGTTCTTTTCCTGCCAAGTTATGGGAAAACAAGGTCTGATAAACGGGAACTTCATCCTTGAAGGCAGAATTTCGCATAAACTAAAATTGGTTGGTATCTCACTATTGGCTGATGGCCCTACAAGGGCATTTAAAGGAGAAAGTGAAGAGGAGGGTGATGTAGTAAACCGCCAGACTCATCTAGGGAAGACCCCCCAAGGTGTATCATGCAGGCACTAGGAAATTCCAATGCACACATGTGTGCACAGAAGGGGCACCACTTCCATAACAGGGGGAGGGACCAAAGGCCTCCAGCTGGGTGGTGCTGGCCACACCAGCCCAGGTGGATGTCACCGACAAATTGGTTATAAAAGCAGATGTCTGGTGCTCGGGGGGGGACTCACACTTCACTCGAAGGAACATGTTGCCTTTTGTGGGGACACCCGCTTTGTGTGAGTCTGCTGACCCTTCAGGCCACAGCTGCTATAGATAATTCTTGGGATTTGGAGTTCGTAAGACAACCTCGTAAGTAACACCTGTGAGTGGGGGTTTTACTGAGGGCTTATCTCTCTCTGTCCTTTCTCTCGGTTTCTTTATTTGTTGGCTACTTTTTTGTAATAAAATATTGGGTTTTTCTGAGTTTCCAATGGTGTTTTGGTTTCCATTTCAGAATCCCTCAGAACCTTTGCCTGGAACACACAAGTAAAAAAAAGTGTTTTGAAAGAAATTGGTTAGAAAGATGGTGAAGGACAAAATCTCACTTTTTTGAAATGCAGATCAACAGCAGGTTGAAATATTTAATCCAAGTTAGTTTTAGTGGAGAAAGAAAAAGGGTTAAAATACTATCATGTAATCAGTGTGAACACCTAAAAAACTACAAACCAGAGTCAATTTGAAATCATAAATATCAATCAGTTTAAATTTAATTCTTGGAACAGTGTTGAAAGACCAGTCATCAACTTTTCAGCTGTAATGTGTCAATGGGAGAGGCTAGGATAATACTATGGAAGCACCTGGAAAATTAGACTACAAAAAACAGAATTTACTTTTTTTTTTACATAGAAAACAATAAAATGGTAAAGGACAAATATAATATGAAAAAAATGTGAAAACTGTGAAAGACTTTGAAGGCAAGAATGAGAAGCTACCTACAGAAATGAGAGATGAGTCAGAGATTTCAGAAAGTGGGGCTAGATAGACAAGAAAAATTTAGTCACCTCCATTTTGGAATGCCTGAAGGGCTGTCTTAGAGCAGTACACTGAGTATTAGAAAATGTCAGTATATAGGAAAACATTTTTTTATATATAAATGTAATTCAGAAGTAATTGTTTGTTGGGAGTGGACCAGCAGAAGCCTACAGAGAGTGGAGAGAGATGCAAAAGAGCTGCAAGGAAGGCTCAGAAGAAGAGATCTATTTGGAAGTCCTCTAGCAACTGCAGCTGTGCAGAACTGCTTGGGACCCAGCTACAAGGCCGCAGCCTCACAGCCTCTGAAGAATTCCCCTCTTCTGGGCCCCCAGGCCATTCCTCCCTAGCTCTCCCTTCCCTCTGTGTGACCAGACATATTCCCTGCAGCCTATCCCTCCAAGTTCCCTTATCAATGACCCCCGGGATTCGATGTTTCCTAGCAAGAAACCCACCTTTATTCCTGAACCTTCTGTATCCCCCTGTATATAAACTGACATCTTGCTTTAATAAACCGCATTTTGTGGGTCACACCACCTGTGTGCCTGTCCCCTATACAAGGTGGCCGCAAGGGTCTATCTCGGGGGATCAAAACCCTCCCTCAATAATTGTTAGTTTTTGTCTAATGCAAGGAAGCTAAAATAGAAAAATATACATATAAAAAAAAGATAGGAAAAGTACTGAACACCTCTGTCTCCAGCATACTCAAACTGAGCTAACAGTGAACCATCCAGAAAGAAACGTCAGACAGGCTGAGATGGATGATAGCCCAAGAGAGATGTCAGTTAAGAGAGGATATGAAAGAGAGTTTCAGTATAGGGAAAGTCAGGGCAAAGATTTAGCCAGTGGATCTGAAGATGAAAGGGAGAATGGACATAAAAATGGCAGAGAAAGGACAAAGTGTATTTTTTATTTGTTTTTGTTTAAAGCTCATATTTAGAAAATTGAGAACACATTTGCCACAGGAAAAAATTTTGAGGTAAGTCTTCAAAAGAAACAAGATCAGAGGAGTAATGTATTTAGAGGAGGCCTAGGACTTGGAAATAACAAAGAATTTGCTAATTTTTTTTTATCATTACATTACTGTATTTGTAATTTTAATTTCTTTTTCATTTGTACATTTTTAGAAAATCACAAAAAGCACACTTCCATGAGGAGGGACTTTCTAAGACAGATGTCTCATCTATCCTTCCTGTAATAAAATTGTTTTGGGTTTAGTTTTACACAGTTGAAATTACAAATCTCTGTTAAGTTCCCTTATCAAGCAGGATTAACATTGGTGGTAGAAACCAGTTTGTGTGATTTCTTCCCCCCCTCCCCCCCCCAACTTCTTTTAGGGAAAAAGGTAAACTGTAAAATAAATATGAAGGGGAGATGGAAGAAGAATCAGAGGCTGAGAGCTTATCTTGTTCTAAAATGGAGATTCATTAAACTGTGGATGGGACTATATGATAATGTTATTTGAAATCAGTCAGACTATTTGATCCCAGAGGGATTTTGTAACCACCATTTGCTACGATCCTATATTTCAGATAGCTTATATGACCAAATAGAAATTGATGAAGAAAACAAAAGAAGACAAAACACCAAAAAACCCCATCCCTAACCCTGTAGAATGGAATTAGTGGAAATTAGTGAAAATTGAGTTTTTTCATTACATCTTTCCTTAAATGCTGGCAATCCTTATATAGCAGCTATCCTTCCTCAGTGCCCAATCACAGGAACAAGTAAAAAAATTAATTGAAATTGAGCTGGTCAGCTGGGGTACAATTAACTTTCTTCACAGTGGCTGATAGGGGGGCCATGTTTTGGATTTGTGCTGAATACAAGGTTGATAATGTAGAGATGTTTTTGTTATTGCTGAGCAGGGCTTACACAGAGCCAAGGCCTTTTCTGCTTCTTGTACTGCCACATGCGCAAGGAAGTTGGGGGTGTGGGGGAGGCTGGGAGGAGACACAGCCAGGACAGGTGACCCAAACTGACCAAGGGGATGTTCCAGATCATGTGACATCATGCTCAGAATATAAAGTAAGGGAAAGAAGGAGGAAGTCTGGGATGTTTGGAGTGATGGCATTTGTCTTCACAAGTAAGTGTTATGTGTGATGGGGCCCTGCTCTCCTGGAGATGGTTGAATACCTGCCTGCCCATGGGAAGCAGTGAATTAATTCTTTGTTTTATTTTGCTTGTGTGTGTGGCTTTTGATTTTCCCATTAAACTGGCTTTATCTCAACCCACATGTTTTCCAGCTCTTACCCTTCTGATTTTCTCCCCGGTCCTGATGGCGTGAGAGTGAGCAAGGAGCTGTGTGGGTGAAAAAGTTTAAATTTCCAAATGAAAATATCTTGTGTTTGGAAAGCAAATTAAGGATGGCCTGAATAATAATTTTTCTGCTAACATTCTCAAAAAGAATAATTACCTGACCCATCACCTTTACAGAGAACTCTAGTATGAAGGTGCTGAATAATTAAATCTCCTTTCCTTGAATATTTCTGGACTATAAACAAAAGCCATGTATGATTTGGTTTTGGCTTTACATACCAAAGACATATGCATGCAGTTTTAAGTAATGCATATTCAGTCATCACACATCTGTTTTCAAACTTCTTAATGACAATAATGGGGCCTGATTCACACCCCACAGATCATCAAAGACAAAATTCTATACATAGGGCATCCAACACAATCATTCCTGCACCCTCAAATTTCTGCAATTGGCAAAAATGGAATAAATCCAGTGATTCCTTTCAAAATTGACATTCATTAAAAGTGCCACCTCTATATGGGGTATCTGACCACTAAAGACATATTACAGTTTCTATGTCACTATCACAGTCTGAAGTTCCAGAAGGGCTAGATAATATTTATATCCATACATATATTTTATTAAAATAATAATAATAGCTCCCTCCATATATGTTATTTTTCACAGCAAGTTCATCATCCATTTATAAGCCTATATTAGTCCACCTGGCTCTCAAAATGTACCAGTAATTGCCGAGTAATATCTCATTATTTATCCTTGTCTGTGTGACAACTCTAGGCTGGAATTTAATACCTGAATTTCAGAAATGAAGTCTGTGAGCAGAATAGAAATTTCTTAGAGTATATTACAACCAAAAGCCTGTTATGATGTTTTGTTCCAAATATATCTCCAGTCATTGATGCTATACTATTAAGAACAGGAAAAAAAACCCTTTCAATATCTTGATTGATAAATTAACATATAACAAATATCATACTCCTAAGTTGTGTCAGCAAGTTTATTATACAAATTATGAATTCAAGAAAGCATCAACAAACTTTTTTTTAAAATATCAGATATTAAAAATAAGAATGTTTTATCTGCAAGTTCTGCAGAACCTTTGCTACTATTTCAAACAACTTCTACTTTCCCAGGATATAATAGGATGGTTTCTTCACCATACAGATTGGTCTTTGTGTGAGCAGCTTATTCATTATTGATGCAGATTGATTTTGTCTGATTACCTTCCCTGTAGTTGATAAGAGTCCTGCACAACTTACCTTTTATTTTTGCTGTACGTGATAAACTGAAATTACTTTTTGCTGCCATGGTAACTTTATTTTATAATAGTGTTCCATTTCAGCTTTTGTACTAAATTTGC
Organism: Pyrocephalus nanus; assembly: GCA_038380795.1. NCBI lineage: Eukaryota > Metazoa > Chordata > Aves > Passeriformes > Tyrannidae > Pyrocephalus > Pyrocephalus nanus. Next base: position 95,332,190 of record CM076259.1, on the reverse strand, counting down.
TCACAACGTAGGAGGAAGAAAAAAGGAAGAAAAGTGACATGAGAACAAGAAAGTGACGATAACTAAAACAAATCACAAAATATTCAAAATTAAGAATGAGTTCTTTCAAGTGTTGACTCAAGGGGGGAGAAGAACACCATGTGAAATTTAATACTAATTTTTATTTGGCAAAATTTACAACAAAAATGAGAAGGGCCTGGTTAGATATAGATTTCATTCCATTATCTAGCCATCAAAATGAAATACAAGAATCAGAGATAAAACTAGTCAATAATTTAAAATAATAAGAAGAAAGTAAACAAAATAACCATATTGGAAAGGTGTCAATGAAAATAAGAAGTTACGGAGATCCTCTTTTGATTTTCTACGTACCATGCTGCTGTAGTTACAAGTTTTGACAAAATGAGGTCATGGAATCATACCAGTCAATGAAAATGGTAATTCCTAGGTGTTTTTTCTTTTGAGTTTAAAGGCATTTAATACAATCTACAGCATGTATTTTACTTCACAACGATGCTTGAGCTTGAATATATGCCTTATATACATTTTCAATTAGAAATTCACTTCATAAATGTATGAAAAAAATGAAAGAAAACAATGTTGCAGACATGTTCATCCTAAAATATGCAGAAAGAAATGTTCCAGGGTTTGATTTTTGTTGTTGCTGGTTTGTTTTGTTTTTCTTTGGTTTGGATTTCTTTGGGGAAAAAAATTACTTGTGTAGTAGAAATAAAATTGAATTATCTATACCAGTGAAACAATATTATCTTTCCCAATCTGGCGTCAGCTGTTTGAAAACACTAAGTTTCAAGAACCTTCTGTATCAAACCACTCAGTGTTCCTAAAAGACCTGTGTCAACTTTTAATAGAGAATCTTGACAGCAGGACCACCAATAGATTGTGACTCTTTTTTTCTCTGTAGGGAAGACAGTCCTCTTCTTGAAACAAAGCAAGGATGACAACCATAGTTTGCAGTGTAGGGAAGCGGAAGAAGAAAAAGTGGTACTACTGTTAACTTTATGACATAACAGATTTTTTTTGTATAAAGAAAATAAATCAATCTCTTTTTCTGCAACCTTTCCTTTTTTTGACTTGAGCTAATGATTTGCTAATTTTAAGCAAAGAAACAACAAATGTAATAGTTCCAAATATGGACTGGCAGTATCTGTTGAGAAAATGCTTTTTTCATTGTGCAGAAAACTTGCCAGTTGTAAAGCTGAGTAAACACTGGATTTATTAAGGTAATGGTCAAACCACAGAAAATAGTTCTGGTCAAAACAAATGTACTTCAAAGAACTTGAAAAAACAAACATACACAAACACAAATCTTTATAAAACATATTTACACATGCTGTCTTGATGTCACATATCACTGATGAAATGAAGTGATATTTCTGAATTTATTTTTTATTATGGAAACCATGACATTTTTCCCCTTTTCCAATTTTTTATTGTTAAATTAATTATTTCTACAACAAGAAAAATGCTAATTTTCCTTTGGGTGTCACACTGTTTATATATTTCTGGAACATTTCCTTCAGTGGACGTGTATTGAGATTTTTCTTATTTTTATTTTAACTGAATCTATTTTCGTCAAATTCAGTCTATGTTAAAAAATATCTTCTATCCCTCAAAAAGGATATTTTTCCATATTAACTTATGTGAAAGAATAAACAGACAAATAAGAAAACACTCAGACCTAGGTAGAAACACATACTACTACTAAAAACTCCATGTCACCTCCAGAAGGATCCAAGGTTGATCTGTTTTTTAGATTCTCACAACAGTGTCACTAGGGAATTGCATACAATATTTGGAGCATTCACTACTTCAGGGCATGAAGGTTCTAAAAATAAAAGCTGACACTATTGTAATGTGCTTAAATGTGATTGACAAGAGCACTGGAGTCATAAAGAATGAGAGAAAATTGTTATGACACTAAGCAAGCTCCTTAAACAATGTTCGTGTTCTGGGATATTTTCCTTCATGCATCTCAAAAGTGTTCACTGTGAAGTGGTAAGGTTCTTAGCCATAATTTTTTCTTTTGTTTCTCTGGATAAAAATAGTCATTCCATAAGATAGAGGTTACCTTTAAGAAATCCATATTTCTTTCCAGAAGAGGAAACAAATATGGAATTTCATTCTTCACTGAAAAGTCTATTAGTGTTCTGTAGCATTCATCAAGACAGAATTTTCCCTTTCTGATACCTCTACTTACATTCTAATGAATTCTTCACAATTCCTAAGAAAAACCATGAGACGTACAAGACAGGATTTAAGAAAAACCCAAATAAAATCTCAACACTATTGTTTAGAATCTCCCTGCACTGCTGGAGGGGAGGAAGTAGAGCCTGAGAAGAAGGGAGGGGTTGGAGGAAGGTGCTTTAAAGATTTCTTTTGCTTCTTATTACCCTGACTGATTCTGATTGATAATAAATTCAATTAATATCCCCAAGATGAGCCTGTTTTGCCTGTGATGGTAATCGATTTGTGATTTCTCCCTGTCCTTATCTCAACTCATGAGCCTTTCATTATATTTTCTCTCCCGTGTCCAGTTGTGGAGGTGATTGATGGGTCCCTGACATCCACTCAGAATCAACCCACCACAGCGGAATTTGTAGAGCAGTGGCAGTTCTGATTGTGGGTTTAAAGGAAAATGGCAATGTATCAACTCACATTTGATTATTGCAAAAAGTGTTACATATTTCTATGTAAAAATATGCACAGGCAATTGTGCAGTAGAAAGTGCTGGGAAAAGATAAATGGGAAAGGAATTGAACTCTAAATTCTTTTTTTTTTTTTTTTTTTTTTTTTTTTTTTTTTTTAAATTCAGTAAAACTAAAACTTTCCATTAGTGCATTTCCCTCTTCAGGTTTTTATACTTCATTTTTTAATACATTGCTAGTCCCAGAGCTATAGACATCTGAAATGTACATTTAAAGCTATCTGTTCATAATTTGATACTAGCATAGCAAGTAGCACCTGCTGATTCCCAGGGTGCACCAATAAGTGCTGTCTGCAGGCTGAAACAGCTGGCACCACTATTTAACACAATCAGGATTTACATTTAAAATGTACTTGGTATTATATTAAGTTTCAATAACTACTTTTCATCATGTGACCATCTGTTCTTGCAGTTGCAATTTTGTGCTTCCCTTGATAGCTGTCCTCAAAAAAAAACAAAAACAAAAACAAAAACACCAACCAACCAACCAACCAACCAACCAAAAAACCCACAAAAACAAAAAACAACCCACCCCCCCCCAAAAAAAAAAAAAAACCACCAAAAAAACCCACAACGAAGGCAAAACCTTAAAGTCATGCTGGGCATTGTACAGTAAATCTCTTTACGGAACACTAAGGAATACAATTGCCTAATGTTGTCTAGGCCTGATAGGCAGCTCATCACCACACATCCAGTTGTTCACTTCCCCAGTGGGATAAGGGAGAGAATCCAAAGGATAAAAGTGTAAAAACTCGTGGGTGGAGATAAAGACAATTTTACAAATTAACAAATGCTGTGCAGACAAGCAAAACAATACAAGGAATTTATTCATCCCTCTCCATGGGCAGCGAGGTGTTCAGCCATCTCCAGGAAAGCCAGGCTGTATCATGTGTAAAGGTTACTTGGAAATATCATCAATCTGAACATCCTCCCTTCCTCCTTCTTCTTCCAGCTTTATACACTGACCTTGATGCCGTATGGTTTGGGGTATCCCTTTGGGCAGTTGGGGTCAGCTGTCCCAACTCTGTTGCCTCCCACCTTCTTGTACATCCCAGCCTGCTCAGTGATAGGGCAATGTGGGAAGCAGGAAAGGCCTTGATGCTCTGCAAGAACAAAATAGGTATCCAATGAAAACATCCTTGATAGCTCAAGGATCAACACTGTTTTCTTGACAAATCCAAAACAGCACCACATAGGCTAAATGAAGGAAAGTAACTCGTCTATCCCAGCCAAAACCAAAACACCTGAGAACAAATATTGGCTTCTTAAATATCACTAAGGGCACCATGAATATTTCAGAAAGAGGCGTAAACAATGTGAACAACCAAAGCTAAAAACTGGTAACTGAAACCTACTCATTCATAGCATCAGAAAATTAAAAAAAAAAAACAAAAACAAAACCAACCAACCAAACAAAACACCAACAAAAACCACAAACAAACAAAAAACAAACAAACAAAACAAAACAAAACAAAACACAAAAAAAAACAATATAAAACATTGGCTACAGACAGAAATGGTCCAATGTCACCTATAAATTACTTCCTGACTACAATACATGGATCATTTTCTTGGGAAGTGGAGAACACGAGTGTAAGTGCCCTCAGAAACAAGAAGGCAATTTCTGCTACTGTAAAGAATTATGATCAGTTGCCTATTGATCAATAACAATAAAATTTACTCTAAGAAAAATATTGCAGAGCAAAGGAAGCCATGACTAACACTCCAAGGTTTGAAGGGAAGATTAACTCTAATTATGTCTTATAAATTCCAGCAAGATGATGACAATAAACCCAAATATATGGTTCAGCATGTAAAGATGAACTGAAATACAATAAACCCACTGTATTTTTAGTGCTGTTTTTGAAACTTTAGATAAAATGTCTGAACTAACTAAATTTTTTTTTTATAAAGTAGAAAAGTAGTTTCTTATACTGCTTCAAGTTACATGGACAAAAGAACTTGAATTGATTGTATTAATCCTGTCAGAGAAACAGATAGCTACTGTGCTCTTCTGCAAGCAACAAAAGGAAAAGTTCCATCAGGGCATTGCATTCCTGGTCAGAGTGAGATATTCTGAGGATGGCTAACCAGTGACTAAGCCTTGCAGACTGCAGACAATTTGTGTTTTGAGGCAATTGTGGTGGTGCTGCAGACAGACACACTACAGACATTCCATAGCACTTATTTTGTGGTAGTTCTGGTCTGATTCCATGGACTGGATGTCGTTTAGCAATTGGAGCATTAAGTGGCACTTTTTGGTGATCTTTTAATTTGATTTCAGCCACGAAGAGTGGAAGCAGCTAAGAGATTTTCTTTGAAAGCAGAATTCTGACATCAGAAAGATTAACATACAATAAATATGTATAAATATATATAAATACCTTTAGTGCTTCTCTTGTAAGGCAAGAAACATTACTTTTGCTGTATTTGAATTTGTAGTGTCTGTAGCAGAATTCGTACGTTTGTGAGTCTGATTAAGGTTGAGCTATAAGAAAATTTGAAACAAATAATTATATAATCAAAATTTATAAAAAGAAAGCATGATTTTACCCACAAAAAGTTAGTTGTTGAACAAACAGGAGAATCTCAGAGAATGAATAGTCAAGTGTTTGGTTGTATTAAAAGTTGTTTATTAGGGCTAGTAAAGGATTACCTTCTTTATTACATTACCTTGGTGATAACATTTCTATTTGCTTGTAATGACATTTCTTCCCTTCGGTAATGACTTTTCTGCCACTTTTCTGCTGCAAATTCAGTAGCAGATTTGATAGATCCTGTCCTTAAAATGAAAATTTAAACATTTAGATTGCTTTATTAAAGGCCAAAAAAAAAAAAAAAAAAAAAAAGTCTAAATATATAAATAATCAAGTACCCAAGCAATAAAACTCACTAATAATTTGTCCTACTGTATGTCCCCATGAACCTTTTATTTAGAATTTAGTCTTCATGACTGCAGAAAAAGGAAATAAAAAAATCTCTATTTCAATGGCTAGAGATGCTCAGGTAGGGAAAATTAATGTCTACCCCAAGGTTATGATTGCTTCTTCTAGGAACTAGAGAATTACTAATTGCTGAATCCTCTCTCCCCCTAAAACTAGACTGTGGGGTTTTACACTGAAAGGCAAAAGGATGTTTAGTCTTTAGTTTCTCTCTTCCTATATTGGTATTTACTCCATAAGAAAAGTCTTCTGAAATTCTGCAACTTCTAGACTAGCAGAGAATATGCACTGACGATTCAAAAAAGCATCAGAAAAGTTGCCTCATAGATCTAAATTAGCCCATGGTTAAAAAGCTGATAATTACTTTCAAATAAAATTAAAAGCATATATAGAATGAATCATAGAATCATAGAACATTATGGGGTTGGAAGAGACCTTAAAGATCATCCAGCCCCAACACCCCCTGCCATGGGCAAGGACACTTCCCACCCACTAGATCAGATTACTCAAGGCCTTATCCAATCCCGCTTTGAACACTGCCAGGGATAGGGCATCCACAACCTCCCTGGGCAACCTCCCTGTTCCAGTGTCTCACCACCCACACAGTGAAGAATTTATTCCTAATATCAATTAGATTTGCCCTCTTTCAGTTTGTACCCATTACTCCTTGTCTCATCACTACAGTTCCTGGAAAAGAGTCCCTCTCTGGCTTCCCTGCAGGGCCCTTTCAGATAATGTAAGGTTGCTATGAGGTCTCCATGCAGCCTTCTCTTCTCCAGGATGAACAGCCCCAACTTTCTCAGCCTGTCTTTGTAGGGCAGGTGTTCCAGCACTCTTATCAACTTCATGGCCCTCCTCTGGACTTGTTCCAAGAATAAAATTAAATATATAAATGTATGATAAGTAAATTTGGTTTTAAGCACTCAGTTTACTTCAGGCATCCCTGACTTATTCCACAGTTATGATGCTGTTGTGCCTTTACAATTCTTATGATGAATAATTTTCTTTGCTTGCTACATGAATACTTTTAAAAAGTAGAATTTTAACTGTAATTGAGGACAAACATGAAATGATTTTAAGTTTCTATGAGAAATTAAGTGATTAGTAGTATTATGAAAACTACTTATACTCCTAAAAATCAGATTCATATTTTTTTATTAGGGCCAAGTTGCCTTATATACTTCATATACCATAAGCAGACAATTACTCACTTCCATTATTTTTATTGTTAATCTAAAAGTAGGGGAGGATAAAGATTAAATAAATTTGCACAATCCTTTCATGAGCTGCAGTCTGTTGCTGGAAGGTAATAGAGCAAACCATGACAAATATCTCATGTTCTAGCTGCATTGTAATTGTTAATTTATACAAACATTCTTGGGAGACTTATTTTTGATGGGTCTTCTATTGATATTTGTCAACACTGAAAAACATTCAATTTCTGGTGGATTACAATGCTCTGCTTTGGTTTACATGTGTTATTTTAAAATAAGCAAATTGAAGTGTCTATTTTGTTATAATTAATAATTTCATTTATGTAACGCTAAATTGATTTAGATGAGAAGTGTTTAGTTCCCAGATGGAAGGGACCAAGGGCTGATTAAATTAAAGCATGTTGTTAAGGGCTTTGTCCAAGCACCTCTTAAATATTGACAAGCTTGGGGCATTTACCACGTTTTTCAGAAGCTTGTCCCAGAGTTTGGCCACCCTCCTGGTAAAGAAATGTTTGGTCTAAACCTCTCCTAACTCATCTTTGAACCATTCCCATGTGTCCTGTCACTGGATCCTAGGGAGAAAAGAGCTGCACTTCCCTCTCCATTTCTCCTTCTCCAGAAGATGTAGAGAGCAATGAAGTCACCTGTCAGCCTCCTCCTCTCAAAACTAGATAAGCTCAAAGTCCTCAGCCACTCTGTCAGGATGTTCCTTCCAGGTCTTTCACCAGCTTTGTTGCTCTCCTCTGGATGGATTTAAAAACCATCACATCCTTCTCAACACTATGGGTCCCGGAACTACACAGATCATTTGGGGTTAGGCTGCTCCAGTGCTGAATACAGCAGGATAATCACCTTTTTTGACCAGCTGTTTATTTTGTGTTTGATGCACCCAAGGATGGGGTTTGCCTTCTTGGCTGCCAGGGCACCCTGCTGATTGCTGTCGAGCCTGCTGTTGACCAGTATCCCAGATCCCTTTCTGCAAGGCTGCTCACCGGGCAATCCTCTCTCTATTTCTACTTGTGCCCACCATTACTCCATCCTTGGTGCACAATCCAGCATTTCACCTTGTTAAATTTAACCTCATTATAATGAGTGTATGTGCAATTTGAGAACCGATCCTTATCCATAAAACACAAAACTATGTTCCAGTCTTAGGAGTAATTGTTTGGGTTATCCACGATGGACTTACAACTTGAAAAACATGTGATTTTAATTTTACTTCATATTTTACATATAGACTGTGAATTTGTTAATTCTTTGATGAACTTTTGAATTTGTCACAAGTATTGTGCTAGGTTTTGCACTGAGCTGCAAAAGAAAAACAGCCTACACAAAGGTAAAGGCAGCTTACCTACACAAGTTTGGATGTAAAAGATGCAAGGAAAAACTCTATACAGCATGAACCTCAGTTGGATTTAAGACAAATAACTCAGGCAGGAACATTATGAATGAATTACCGTACTTGTGATGCACACTATTTGCTTGATCCAAAGAGATGTATACATGCTTTGGGAAAGGGAGTGAAGTCTAAACTTTTTACTGTATACTGGGAGTGGGAGTGACATTACGGAACTGTGACCTACTCTCCTGTCAAGGGATTTGGATATTGAACTGAGAAAATCCTGAGATACCAATTGCAGTCCTCTGCTTTCATGGTCAAGCATATTATACAATGCCATTTATAAACTAAGCAAGCTTCTGAACAATAGTTGAACAAATCTCCATCCATTAGAAAACTTCCATAACTTTTCTGATAGTAAATAAGGCATTTAACTTCTATTCTAAGTTTATTCATAGGCAGTTGGTACCCATTTGTTCTTATTACTTGTAGTTTAAATAGCTCACATATCTTCCTGGTGTTTATATTTTCTCCTCCTCCAGCCTCTCCCCCTCCTCCAACATACATTTAGATTGAACAGTCATATTAGACTTAGACCTTAATTTTCCAGGTTTAATGAGCCAAAGCTTTTATTTCTTCCAGCAAGATAAACTCTCCATTATACTTATTATTCTGTAAGCCTTCTATGCACTGATTCCAGTTGAAATGCCGCTCCCTTTGTATAGGTGACCTTGCAAGCTTTCTCCTTTCTTGGAATGTTAGCTGCGTCATCACTGAATCATCGAATTTAAGACATCATAAACACTGCCTTTCCTTCACTTCTTCAGCCAGTTATTTCATTAATATTTCTCTTTTTAATTCCCTCCCCGTAATCTAAAATCTTTTGCAAAATACCCCTTTTGTTGAACAAGATCTACAAAAGTAGTTTTTCCAAAACTAATTTTTTGTACAGCTCCTCTGTTTCAATTTTGGTACCCAACTAAACAGTGTCTAAAAATATACCACACTTTACTATATCTGAACAAAGACAGTCTTGGGACTTTTATGCAAGGGATGCAAAGTGAAACTTTCCCAATGATTCTAGACTTCTTCAACACAAGCAATCAGCTCTGTGACAGCAGAACTAAGCCAGACTGTGGAAATCTTTTCAGAATTCTTTAATGAGGAACTGAACTATTAAGAATGCAGTGAGGTAGCAGAACTTCTAAATAGTTTTGCTTCTTAGTACTCTATTCTTCTTGTCATCTTCATCTTATCCAGGATAGATCACTAATGTTTATCAGTACAAAACATTTACTTCATTCCTGTACTGGGTTTACATGGCAAAGTTTTGGTAGAGGAGTGCTGCAGGTGTGTCCTTTGTGAGAAGAGAGCATGAGCTACCCCTATGTCGGGCACAGACCACTCCAGCTGACTCCAAAACAGAGGTACCACTGGGCAAAGCTGATCCCATCAGCAATTCTGGTGGCACTTTTCTGACAACATATCTAAAAAGGATAAAAAATGCTGTGCAGTAGCTGTGCAAGAGATTCAAAAACGTAAGAGAAACAGCCCAGCAGAAACTTGGGTCAGAAAAGAAGGAGAGGAGGTACTCCAGGCACCAGAACAAGCATTCCCATGCAGCCCAGGGAGAAAACTGTGGTGAAGGAGATTGTCATCCTGTAGTCAATGAAGGACCACACCAGAGCAGACATTCACAGAGCAGCTCATGAAAAACCTATGCAGGGGCAAGTTGTGGCAGGAACTGTGGCCCATCGGGAAGCCACACCTGTTCCTGAAGAAACCTGTTCCTGAAGGACTGTATCCTGTAGAACGAACACTCTCTGAAGAACTTCCTGTAGGACCATATCTCATGGAAAGGACCTACATTGGAGACTTCATGAAGTACTGTGTCCTATGGAGTAGTGTGCAGAAGTTGTGGCAGTGAAGTGCTATGACCTGACAGCAAAACCTTTCCCCATTTCCCTTCTGTCACTAGAGATGAGGGAGTAAGAGAAAGACCTGGGAAGAAGGTGGGGGTGGAGGGAAGGTATTTGCAATTTAGTTTGTATTTCCCGCTCCAAGACAAGTTTGTTTTGCCCACGATGGAGATTTTCCTGTCCTTACGTCAACCCATGAGCTCTTTCATTTTATTTTCTTGCCTTGTCCTGCTTAGGAAAGGGAGCGAGCAAGGGTCATTGAACACCTGGAAATCCAGCAAGCCAGCAAAGATTGGCCTTATCTCTCCCTTAAGTGTAGGGTTTATGCAGAAACTTGCCAAATTACATGAGGGATTAGGAGAAGAATAAAATGTTTATCATGTTCCAACTTGCTACAATAAGGATTTTATTGTTCCACATTGCCTTAGGATAACGTTAATTTTCATAGAATAAGATAGACAAAATGTACAAAATGAAAGTACAGGAAAGCAATAATATTTATTTGCAACAAAACTATTCTAATATGGTCAGATAAGAACCTTAATTAATTGCACAAAAAGATTACAAGCAGAATAAATGACAAAATAAAGACTGTCCTGCACCTTATTTGGTAGCATAGCTTAAGCAATATAATGAGATCATGTAAAAATAATGTATAGTCTGGGGTTCATTCTATAACTGTCTGCTGATGTGCTTTATATCACTACACAAGTCATTTGACCATTGAGTTTCCCCTGATTTAATCAGGCTGCATGCTGTCCAGAAAGGGATTGTTTATCTTTCTGAATGTGTTCTTACATTAGCAAGGCACTGTGATAATACATAAACCAAAAAATCAAAGAGAATAGAGCAAGAAAGGCTCTGGAGAGATCATCAGGTTCATAAGTTATCATGTCGTAAACCCTGGGCCACATTCTGAGACACAGTCAAGTATCTTAGGTCTGCCTTCTGTCAGCTGAAGATCCAGGTTATATATAGATTACACTTTAAAGTACTATTAGAGTTGTTGTTTGTTTTTTTTTTTTTTTTTTAAGTTCCTAAACACAATATCAAAGAAAAGCATTACAGCATTTGCATATTAGCAGACAGTAGTATAGCCTTTGACATATGAGAATAGCACCACAGCTCTCAGGACAATGACATAAGCTATGGCTTGTAAATTTTTTATTTACTAAACCTGCTGCTTAACTTTTTTTGGCACATGATGACTTTTCTTTCCTCTAAAAGACATAGGGTTTGCAAATCCATCACACAAGATGATGCAGCTTCTGAATACTTTTTTAGAATATTACTGATTTAGTGATCTCTGTCAGATTCTGCCAATCACCTGGAAGATAACTCTAGGAAAGGTAATGTAAAGAAGTGATATTCACCAAGACCATGAAGTGGAAGAGAACTAGAGAAAGAAGATGGAAAAATAACAATAATAAAGGAAAAGTGAAATAGACTTCTCAGCAGGTGGTGAATGCAGCAAAAAGCCCTAAATGATAAAGAATTGATGATTTATTCTACAGAAAAATGTTTGTTGTGTTTTTTTTGTTTACCTATGTATATTCTTTCACCGCTATCTAGATGAAAACTTTATTTCATTGAGTGATGAACACATATTCTTCATTCCACAGGACCATGACTAAATAACAATCTTTCTTTTCATAATAGATTTGCTAATCAGAATTTCTTGACGAAATGGGAGCAACTGTGAAGTTGAAATGTAGGTCTGTAAATTATTTTCTATTTTTTCTTTAAGTCAAAATAATTCTGTGTCCTGTAGTTCCTGGGACACACACATCCTTAACATTATGAAAGAGTTAAAGAACACACATGTTAGTATAATGGCCCAGACTCTATATACAACATTGTTCAAGATAATTTTTGGAAAAATACACTCTACACTGTATTTTCTTCTAAGCAAATGAAAAGCTTCCTTGTCTTTTAGAAAATTAATGTAAATTTAGAAGAAGCTTCCTAACACAGCAAGAGAAAGTGTTTCATTAAAAGGAAATGAGATACCAACATCCACGTAGGAGACACCCAATTTGATTTGGATTCCTTCAGAAATCTAGGTACAAAAGCATGGATTTTAGATTACAAACACTGCCCCAACAATTAGCAAAATTGATAGCTTGATGATGCAGAGATTGATATGTTAAAGCCAGTCTTATAGTCTCATACAGTAACTTGTCAAACTTAAGTACACAGAATTCTATTTACAAAAACAGTAACTTTCTCTCTAGGCTCTCCTCTCCCCAGCCCTTAGATTGGTTTGTATGTGAAGTACACACAGTATATGCCACCATTAGAAAATCCATCCAAATCTTGGGATACCAAATATGCACTGAAACTTGCATAAGGATGACCAAAACCTTATGACTCAGACGTGGTCTCCAGAATGCTTAATGTCTAGACTGAGCTGGACAAAAGACCGACTATTTGAAAAATGGCCTTGTATTTTATCTTCATGGCTTTTTATGAACCCTTGAAGAAAAAACATGAATCATTTCCCTGAGCAGCAATTAGCTGAGGAAGTAATCTCCATATGATTACATTTTGCTGCAAAGGATAAGATGAATCTGACCTACCACAGAGCATACTGGTAGGTGATTCTTATCACTTTATTTGCATCATATCTCTGTTTAGTCTGTATATTCAACTAGATCTTTTCAATGAAGCATAGATTTTTTTTCTCTTTTTTCCTGATTTTTTTTTTTTAAATCTAAGATAATCTTGATTATTTTTGTACACTTGTTTTTATTGACATATGAAGTCACTGACCTGTATTTTCCTTCTATTAGAGAATACACATACCATCTACTTTAGCGGTATAGAACTTTCATTCTTTAAGGAATTTATAAAACTGCTCGGCTTATGAACAAGCTCCCAGCAAAAACAAAATGTGATTTTCCATGTAAGGACAAGATATTAGCCTAACAATAGATTTTAGGTATAACAGCAGTAGACACTCTTTTCTTGGATCAGACTAGAAGAGATCACTGCATGCAGTTAAATATTGGTGAACTAATGCCTTTTCAACATATTTAATTATAAAAATCTGTTCCTTTTCTATGCAAACCTGCTTTCAGCTGTCAATGTCAAAAGTAAATCTATGATCATCAATAGATACCTTCTGTGTATGCAGATTGCAGAATGATATCAAAAGTCAAAATTATGTTTTTTCAAAGCTATCTGATCTCATTTTTAATTCCAGTTCTTGGCTTATCCACCATCACCTGTGGTGAGGGTTTCAATGTTTAACTATCTTCACTGTTGGGAAATCATATCTTATTTAAAATCTCACCTCAAATTCAAGACACTGGATCATGTCATCCCTTTATCTGCAAGACTGAAAAAACAGACTAATTGCTAATGCAAAGTGCATAGTGACCAAGTTCTACGTCTTTTTTCCTTGCTTCTCTTTGACAAAATGACCAGACTGAAGCCTTCAAGTTTCAGAGCTAAGGCCTTCTCCTGGTATTTAAATACTTTTCCTGGTTCTTCCGTTGACTGTCTTCTGTATTTCTTCTTGAAGCTTCATCATCTAAATCAGACAAAACATTGTAGCAACAAGCTTACCAGTTTCTCTTCCTCTTGATTTTTTTTTTAAATTTAATATCTTAAGGATTACTGTAATCTTTATACCAGGTATAACACTGCATGGAGAATTTGTGTGAAAGCTGTCATTTCTGAACACCCTCAAAGTCTTCTCTGAGCCATTGCTAACCTGACCTGAAGTTCCCTATCCTAAAAACATTACTTATGATTTTTCCACCAAAAATTATATCAAGATTTTTTTACTAAAATATGTTTGGCTCAACAGTGCTTATTTATCATAATAGTTTGGATCACTGCATAAAATTTATACCTACTTTTTATTTACTAGCCTATAAATGAGTGTCACATGAAAATTTTATTGCAAAGGCATTTTATAAACTAGATAGCAGTGAAAATATTGGGAAAGATAAAAAAGCAGTGTTACTATCAACAACTGTATTTGGAGATCTGTCAGTCAGACTATTTTTAAGTACTGATTAACTCAACTGAATAGACGCGTATATCTGTGCTCTTTTTTTTTTTTTTTTTTTTTTTTTTTTTTTTTTAATCAATAATTTATAGAATATTTTGTCAGCCTGTGAAGGACTTGTGTTTTTTATCCTTAATTCTCTATTGTGCTTTCTCCCCATATGAGGAACACCATACATTTCCCTTCATGAAGATGGAGGTGTAACTATTGATAGTGAGAGATTACATTATAGTGAGATAATAGTTTTGCAAAATGTAACATTAAATAAGAGAATCATAGAATAGTAGAACCTATAAATGATCACTAAAAGGGAATATGGGATATCTCCAAGTCCTTCTTTCTGCTTGAAGCAGGACTGTCTCCCATGATCACCACTCAACATCAGTTCAACCAGAGTAAAGTTTAACCAAGACTACACTTTTTACTAGACTTTTTAGCTGGGTATTTATAGTCAAGACTTTCTAGCTAGGATTTGAAAACTTTGAATGATGCAAATCTCCACAATCTCCCTGTGTAACCTCTTTCAGCACTCTTTCACTCACTTGCCAGTGAAGATTTTTTTGCTTTCTAATGTCATTTAAACAACACAAACACAACTCTGTTCCTTTCTGTTCTGCTTGTCAATAACAAGAACAGTTTGGTTTCATCATAACCATTTTTTCAAGAATATTTATGTAGGTTTTGCATTGCCTCCTAGCTTCTACTTACTGAGCTAAGTAATCCTCTCCTTTAAGGTCATGTGCTCAGGTTCTTGACCACCTCAATAACTAAGTCTTGGGCACTCGACATCCTACTTACATCAGCCTAGGCCAGAAGAAGAGATTCTAATCTATGTATGGCTTTCCCAGATTTATTAAGACGGAAATGGTAAGAACACCTCACTTCTTGTTGAACTCCAGTTCAATAGTTTCTGCTACCCATCCCTGAGATTGATCAGGGTCTCTCTGGATTGAGACTGGCATTTTTTGCTTTAACTATTCCCTCTAATTCAGCATTGTTGGGCTCCAGGACTGACTTTTTTTGTATATCTGTTCACTTAGGGCTGCAAATTAGTAAAATCATTTAACATTTCCTTCAGAGTGGAACAGTCAGGTCAATTTTAAGTCCCACTAACAAGGAAGCTGGAAGAAGGTTACTTTCAGGTCTATAACTCTGTGTGAGGAGAATATTCCATGATCTGGACTTTCATTTGAAAGATTTGACTGGACTTTTCAGTCAGTCACCTGTACAGGTTTTCTCAAAAATCTAGTTGAATTTCGTGCCTTACACGGAAAGTAGATTAGATAGACTTGACTTAGTCTAGTTTCCCAGATGTTCTTTCTAGAAATTCTTTAAAAACAGAGTTGAAAAGAGAGTGAACATCATATATAGAGAGTCTAAAGATATCTTAGAAGTCCCACTGGCTCCAAAGTTATAGTGCTTAGTAAAAACACTGAGATGGAATGTAGGAGGTGGAAATTCCGACCGCACTCTTGGCAGCAGCTCAGGACAAAGGACATACTTTTGAGTTAGCCATATCTCTAGTATTTATTAGAAAATTTTTCTGAATCTCAGTATGGGAATTCTGGTCAAAATCAGGAGAACCCTTCCACTATACCTGAAGTCTAGGCTTCATTTAAATCTGGCAAAGCATGAAACTCAAATTTCTATGATGTCTAATACAAGTTTCCTTATCACTGTAATGTTTATATTTTTTCTCTTCTTTTTCTTTTTTGGCTGTTTTCTATCTTTGTGTAATTTTGACCAGGTAATCTGTCTTAGAACTAGAAACTATTTCTGACAAAAGGAAAATCAATAACTATGGTTTGAAAAATCATTATCATGTCAGTTGTAATTTTCGCATGGCTGTGACGGAATTTACAGCATCGTTCTGTTGATGATTTCCAAAGTGGTACTGATAATCTATACTCCTAAAAGTATTATATTGACAGATGAGTATTATTGATGGATGAATATGCTGTTACCCCCATTTCTTGGATAATGTCAATTGCAGAATCCTCAATTGTGGTGACGTGTTTTTTTTTGTTTGTTTTTGTTTGTTTGTTTGTTTGTTTTCCAATTTATATTTAATTTCTTTATTGTTGTGGGGGGTTTTTTGTGTGTGTTTTGTTTGTTGGTTCTTTTGGTTTTTTGTTTTGTTTTTAGAAGCATTAAGTAAATAAACATTAAGTAAATAAAAAGTCATAGGAAAAAAATAGCCATTAATCTGTCAAAATGTCATGTACTTAATTGGTTGTGCTCCAAGTATCAAGTGTTATAACAACATTATAACATTATTTTCATTTAGGAAAAACATTATTTTCATTTAGGAAAAAATTTTAAATCACAAAAGATAAAACAATTGTGGGGGTGTATTAAATATGTGCAGGTACATTATGCAAAATATTCTCAGATTTTTTTAGGCAAGGAAAAAAGAAAGAATTGTTTAAGAATGAAGATGTAAATTTCTTTGTAAAAAAAAAAAGGTCTAAGTTAGAAAATTTTAAGACCTAAAGTTTGGTGTTTTCTCTTCTATGTAACAAGAAATGTGTGCCAATCAACAAAATTTTGATTTGAGAAAAAGCAAAGCCCTTACATTTTAGCAAGAATGTATATATTATTAGTTTTCAAATATGCTTTTTTGTTTGCATACAATTGAAAAAAGACCTCAAAACATTAGAACACATATGTAATACTATATCTATCACAAATACTCTCATAAGACATGCAAGTGATTTACGTTCTGAGCAGGACATTTAAGTTCTAATAGTCCATCACAAGTGAAAGACTACATAAAGAACATTTCTAGGTTCATTATAGGTAAGTTCAGGTGTCTGTAGGGTATATATTTACATTTCAAACAGTAACCAAGATTTTTCTTTAAAATCAAAGAAGAGAAAAAAGCATTTCTGCAACAAATTGACTGATCTGTCTTAGGTTTCTCCATTAAAGGTAGATAAACCAGGCCCTAGAAGTGTCTATTTCTCACCTTTAAGAGTAAAAGGAGGGTTCCACAGAGGATGTTGGGACAGCCAAAATGTACATCAATATGTTTGTGGTTCCTGTAGCTGATGTCACCCATCAGTCGTAGCAGTGAAAGCTACCTTTGAGTGGACAATGGAAAATACAACCAAAGCAAAAAAACAAACAAACAATTTTTTTTTTTTTTTAAATGAGAAAGGGAGAAGAAAGGAAAGGAAAATACCTTAGCAGTGATGAGTAGCAAAGAGAAAAAATGGGTATCTCTCTAGATGAATATCCTCTTCTTGGCATTTTTTTCAGTCCAACAACTGCTCCCTCCAAAAACCTATTCCAAACTAACTGCATATATTGCCTCATTTTTTTGCTCTGATATAGTAGTAGTGTTCAGTTGTACCATACTTTGGTCAATTGCAGATATTGCATAGCTGATTGTCTTTTAAAGCTGTGTGCATGTGCATTATTGTGAAATGTTTATGTCTATTTTGCTAATGGTAACCTATCAAATTCCGTTTGTTCCGTAGCATATGTTTGTAAAATAAAAATAATGCAGCAAAGTGTATAAAATGGGGGAAAAAAGAAAAGGCAATTCAAACATTAATTGGAACCACTTCTTCAAACTCACATTATAGCAGTATTTATACCTTAAACAGTCACCAGGAATTTCCTACTACTAGTAGGAATTGCAAAACAAGATGATTAAGTATACCTTGGAATATGAGGGTAAAAGGTAGTCACAGTGGTATGCAGGGGCATGTAGGTGGAAGGTTATGAACTGAAAGGGGAGACTGCAATGCTATGAGCTAAAGAGCTGGAAATTGGAGCCATTTAGGTCAAAGCAGTTTCCCACAGGAGGCTAGGCAATTATCTTTGATGTAGGTCTCCACTTTAGATGTCTGAAATTGGAGAGAAAAATCCATGTTTATCTCAGTTTCTCATTGAGAAAGTACATATGCCTATTTTTTCCCCCTAATTTTCACATTTGCACTTATTTAGACCACTAGATTGTCTCAGTTCTTCAATCTTTCTAAACTGAAGCATTGTGCTTACAAAAAGGAAGTCCTCAGCACCTCCACAACATAAATAACTGCAGCTTTTGAGCCCTTTTAAATCTTATACTTCTTTTCTAAATTCGTAGTAATAAAAACGAAGAGGAGATAATACTTTTTTTGAGGTAGTTCTCAATATTATATACTCAGAAAAAAACAGAGAATAAAATCTTGGCCACTCTGAAGTTAAGAAAATTGTGGCATTTCAATTAGAGAAGTGAGAACGACAGAGAAATAAGTTGTTATCTTAAAAATTTAGGAATAGTTCAAAGCCTACTATTATTTACCATGTTGCTGCCTCTGTAAATTTACTCAACAGCCTAAAAAATGAAGAAATGGTCAACAACAGCTCAAACATAAAAAATGAAAAAAAACTTACCTTTTCACTGAACCACCAGCCAATCTCCAACTTATGAGAAATAGTTAGAGTCCTAATAGCAATAGGATAGGATCTACTGAGGAATCACAAAGAGGATACAACTATTTTGAAGTTGTAAGGGATTTGTTTGGTGTTTTTTAGAACATATAAAAAACCATGTTCACCTTGAAGAGAATGAATCAAAGAATCATCATTCTTCTACATTTATGTCATGCTTTCACTGTTATTTAAGCAATCCCCTGCAGGGGAACAGTTCTTAATATCATTATTAAAAAAGTGTTGCACAAACAATTTACCATACTACATTTGCAATCTTGAATATGTAATGATGGGATGGCAATTAAATACTTTGCCCAACACTTTGTTCAACAGGAGACATAAATGACATTGTAAAGCTAATTGGCAATTAGTGTCCTAAAAGGTTAACATTTGTAGAGTGAATAAAAGGATTTCTGTTAAGAGAAACAACCTGATTTAAACAAGACTTGGGCGCACATAGGATTTACACAAATTGTCAATCTACTCTGATATGCTGCTAGAGCAATTTTGATAAGGATCTTCATTAGTTGTTGTCATTAGAAGGAGTAAAATAATTGCTGTGATTTCTGTTAGTATCTATAACTCGTGTCTCTACTGCTGCTAAAAAAGAAAAAAAAATAAAATTATGGTATGTCTTTATATGGTGATACGGGGCCAGGAATCTTCTGCCACTAGACACAGATTTCCTTTTATTGGCAGCAGGTCCAGGTTAAGCAGTTAACAGAAATACTGGTAGCTTCATGACTTAAACAGGGGCATGAAACTAAGGCCATGTGTTCCTATTCCCACTCCATTTTTGTAGAGGTAAGGAGATTTGCCACAAATGGTGGAAAACCCTGTATTGTAAATGCAAAGGGAATAGATATGTTAAACAAGATTTTTCCATCAGTACTGTTAATCTATAGACTATAACTGCTAATGAAAGTGTAGTATAAAGTTATTACTTTTTAAGAAAAAAAATTAAAACTATTCTTCATATAAATGCCCAAGCAAAGTTAATACTTGACTCCTGAGGGTCAATTAGCTCCTCCATTTTATTTTTGGTGTTGTTTCATCCTACATCACTTGTCTGTAGATAAGATAGGCTAAGTTTATGAGAAAAAAAGTGACTGGGTTCACCAATTTTCAGCAGCAGCGCTCTCAGCTTACGTCTCCCTCCATAATGCAACAGCCAGGTGATGAGAAGAGTGCAAGGATTGTGAGATATCAGTGAGGTGCTTAAGTAGGTTTCTTAGTCCCTGACTCCTTTGGTCTGTGTGTGTGTGAGGGACCAACACTATTTAATATATTCATCAGTGTCAAAGGGATTGTGCACAGTGTGACCGAGCTTGTAGATGGTACCAAGCTGAGTAATGGAGGGTATTCATTAGAGGGAAGGGATGTCATCGACAAGTACCTTGACAGCCTTGAGATGTGGACCCATGTGAATCTCAGGAAGTTCAACAAGGTCAAGTGCAAGGTCCTGTACCTAGGTCAGGGGAATCCCCAGTATCAATACAGGCTGTGAGATGAGTAGATCGAGAAGAGACGTGTGGAATAGTTTCATCATGATGCGTGAAAAATTGGAGAAACATGAGCTGACCATGTGCACTTGCAGTCTAGAAAGCCAAACATATCCTGGGCTGCATCAAAAGCAGCGTGGCCAGCAGGTTAGAGGAGTTGATTTCCCCCCTCTACTCCTCTATGGTGGACATGTTAGAGGACGGTCATGAAAATTACAGAGAATTGGAACATCTCTCTGAAGAAAGATTGAGTCTGGATTGTTCAGTCCAGGGAGTACTTGCTGCAGCTTTTCAATAAATAAAGGGAATTATAAGAAGGAGAAGAAAGACTTTTTTACCAAGGCATGTAATGAAAGGATAATGGTCAATGGGTTTAAACTGAAAAAGGGTAGATTGAGTTTGGACATAAGGAAGAAAGTGTTTGTGATGAAGACAGGGAGACACTGGAAGAGGTCTCTCAGTCGTGGAAGCTGTGGATGCTCTGTCACTGGAAATGTTCAAGGTCAGGTTTTGATGATTCTTTGAGCAGTCTAATCTAAAAAAATATGTCCCTGCCCATGGCAGAGCAGTTGGACTAGATAATCTTTAAAGGTTCCTTCTAACTGATACTGTTCTGTGAGACTACAATTCTATGAAAACATGTCTTTGCCCAATTTACCTTTCTCTAAACAGAAGCTACACAACTACAGAAAGTATTCTGTAGAAAATAAAAAGTGCTCTGGGGACTTACAGAAAAACTTTCATTTCTGTGGATCAAGGATGTATGGACTTAGGTTGTCTTGAATAAACCCCCAACTTATGTAAGTGGACAGTGGTTTTTGTTGTAAAAGAATGGCAATTGTTTTAGCTTTCCAGTGGCACTGGAAACTTATAGCTGAGTAAAAATAACTGTTTCGGATGGAAGACAAGAAATAACATCTTAAAAGATTTATCAAGAAAGAGTAAATAGAGAACAAGGACAAAAAAGAAAAAGGTTAGTATAATGGATGGGGACAGAGTAACAATATAGTAGAACAAATAGGTAAACAAGTCTAGGAAATTGCATTTTACTGGATATTCTTTCATTTCATTGCTGAGATAATGCTAAAGGGAGAAAGTAAGGGAAGAAGGCAAAACAGCGCTTTTAAATGATGACGGAGATTAAAAAAAAAAAAAAGTTTTATTTCCATTCACAGTGCCAGAATATACATAACACTAATCCAAAATAGATTAATGGGGATTTCCATATACTCAAGAGTGGCACAGTCAGTGCCTGTCAGTCCTTTGCAGTCATTCGGACAGTTCCCCAGCTAGTGAGTGACTCACACATTGTTTGCTTTCGTAATCTGTCCACACAGTTTATTCATCAAATATCAAACTTACTATAAGAACTCTATGGTCTCAACCCAAAGCCTAGCAAATTAATGGGAGCAATTCTAACAGGAGTGTTCACAGTATTTTTCTAAAGTATCTTCTGGAAAAGGCGGTGGTTGACAGACTCTGAACCTGATAAGATTATTATCTATAATGAAAAATCTTTGTAAGTCCTTTCCTAAATAGTATCACAAAATATATTTCTAACTTGGAGGGGCAGTGCATGAGTTGATGGTAGATGATTGGTTTCTTTTGTAATTGTAAACTTTTAAAATGTAAAAATAAATAAATAAATAAATAAAATATATTTTTCATTTGTTTTAGCCTTATACTGCAATTTTCCTAAATTTTTATATTTTAATAAATAAAGCTAGTTTTAAAGCTAGGACTTATGTGTCCTCAACATTTCTAATGAACCAAAGGGTTAGATCCTTCAGACTTATTTTAAAAAATCAGAATATAATGTACGTCCTGTACATGTTGCTTATCTCTTCGTGAAAACTGGATTAAGACTCTTGCAAAAATTATGTCCGTGAATTATAATTTATAGTTTAAAAGCAAAATGTATAAAAGGCAGCATACTAGTGTTATTATTGTTATTGCAGTTAATATATTCTCAGCACATGCAATACATAGTATTTTCCAAATGTTTTGTCTACTTTTCTTGTTTCCAGTTACTTGGAACTAAGGAAATAGGTAGTAAAATATTTACCTCAGCTATCTCGTCTGTTGTTTTTAGTTTGCCAGCCTTGCTTAGTGTGAGTGTGTGTGTGGGAGGTGTTTACACTTTTTTTCACCTACCTTTTTTGGCTGAAATATTTGAAGAAGCCCTCTTGTTATTCTTTTCAACCTTTGCCAAGTTTGAGCCCAACTGCACCTTAGTCATCCTCACCCAATCCCTACACAAGCAGATTGCATCTCTATACTGTTCCCAGGATACCTGTCCCTGTTTGACCACAAGGTCCTCACTCAGCTATGCTGGTCTTTTGCTGCCCTTGCACTTTCCCACGGCATCCTATTGACTCAGTCCTTGAAGAGATGGAATTTTGTTTTTCCAAAGTTCAGGATCCTGACTTTATTCCTTATCTGACTTATACCACCCAGAACTGTGAACTCCACCAGTGTGTGATCACTGCAGCCCAGGCTGCTTCCAACCTTGACACTCCCAAGTAGGTCACTTACCTTGGCGACCATCAGGTTGAGTATCCTACTCCTTCTGGTAGGGCTAAACAAATTACTACCTTGCAGGAACTGGGTTTATTTATTAAAGCATTAGAGGTGAAAACACCTATCAGTTCTCCTTCTCATGACATTGATTCTTGAACGAAAAAGCAGTTGGTTAAACATGGAGGGGAAATGACAAACTCATAATGAGTAATCTTATTTCTTTTCATAACAATTCTCTTGGCAGCAAAATTCTGGTAAACTAAAAGTTTTAGAATTTTAGAGTGTTAATTGATACTACTTTATATGAAGCCCTTATAAGCATATTGCATACAATAGAGGTTGACATAGTTTATAATCAGTATTAGTTTTGATCCTTTCTCTCTCACGATGACTGTGGAGAGATCAAAATTGAGAAATCTACAGAGGCAACAAAGATATCCTTTGATGTGGAAAATAATCCAGGGAGTATGTGGAAATGGGCACTGGAATGGAAAGAGGCTGCTATAAAAGATCAAAAGAAATAGGTCCCAAAGAGTACTGGCTGAACAGTAATTGGATGTTTCCTTCTGAAGGGTCTGATTAATGGTAGCAGAAGTATAAATTTACCTTAGAGCTCTTTCTTTGTGAGCTTTATGTACATACAAACACATTTATATGTATGCAAAGAACTTCAACATAATTTGTGCCATAGTGTAGAACTATAACACTTTAAAAAAGGAAAAAACCAAACATGTTGGGTGCACAACATACTATATAGATATCACATATTTCTTCAAATAGTGGTAACTATACTAAAAACTTACATCGTTTAACTCGTTATTGACTTCATAGGGATTCATAAGACTACATTACATATAAGGACAATTAAAAGACAGTAAGTCGTTCATGCAAACTTAACTCCCCCACAAAAACTAGAAAAGTCTAAAATTATGACAGATTAATAGTAAAACTGAGCAGAACTCTACTCACTACCAAGATCAGTGCTGTTGCAGAAGTTCATAAAGGGAAGCTGGTATGCTTTAAACAGGATTTTGTAACATGTAATATAATTAGGCCCTGTAGCAATGTTCTTAACAATGGAAAATTTCAATTTATATTTCTAATTGTATTTACTCTGTGTTTAAAAACGTAGCTGAAAAAATCAGCTTGCTAAATAGTGGAATTATTTTCAGGGCCTAAAGTATCTTTAAATAGCTCCATGTTCCTTTTTCTCTACTTGGAATATGAAATGTTCTATTTTAACAAATTGTATTATACTATAATCTGTATTGTAATGAATATTACAGCCTGTGTCATGATGCTTTTGATAAATCCTTGAAAGAAAATGCCTAGGGATTTAGCTTGATTTCTGTTGCATACATTACCTTAGTTGCATATTAAACAGTTTCCAAAAAGCAATTCAGATTTAACCAAAGTACTTCTACACTTGGTTCCATCCATTTGCATGCAATTTGCTGTTATGAATAACAGCTTTTCTCTCATCACTCACAGATAACTGTGTAGTGCTCTTTTAGAGTTTTCTTTGGCTATCAGATGGCTTTTGTTAAGACTATAATCAAAGATTTTTAACATTCATCTTCTTCTTACTCAAGAAAAGACACCAACAATAGATAAATAAAAAACCAGGTTTTTCCTGTGTGGAAATCAGTGGGAACTTTGACTTTTCCCTGACTTGGACTTAAAAGTGTTTCTGCAGAATATCTTATTAGCTTACCTACAAAGTGCTTGAGTCTAATTTGGGTTCATTCAAGTAGCATTCCTGCCTTTCTAGTATGCATAGGTGGATTCGAAAGACAATTTGAAAATTACTTTGATTGTCAAATAAGTAACAACTATTTCAATCATCCATCTATCTGTGTTTTTTTAGGGAAGTGTTTGTTTTGATATTGCAACACCTATTTAGACTTTTTAGCATAGGCTACCTTATTCTTCCAATGATTGCTGACTCCTATAAGCCACTATTGATGTATTTTACATTTAAGATACGATTGCACATGATCATTTTTTTTAAACTTTGGGTGTATTTGTTATTCATGAAAGTTCCACAGTTAGAGAGAAAAGGAATCCTGAAGGATGGAGCTGGTTTTCATCTCTGAGTTTCATGTTAATCAGGAAGGACATTTTTCTGTGTCCTAACTGCAGACTATGCTGTGCCAACCAGTCACCTAATTTACATGCATTAGCTAAGTGAGTTACTCAAATTACATAGTACATTGTAAGACAGAAGAATTTACAGTTGTATCTCCCAAAACTTAATCTAGAAATCATTCTGTCCCCATGAAGATTATAGTGCAGTTGTATTTAGAGTCCTATGGTTGAAAGAAACAAACAGAGATCATCTATGTTACTGCCACCTCCCTATTGTTGATATTCTCATTTCATACATCTCTTTTCATCTTATATCTAGTAGACTTTGATTTTTTTTTGGAAGAATACTAGACAGTATACCTTGTCTGGGCATTTTGTTCTGGTAATCTGCTTTTTCTAGTATCATTAAATGCCCTAATATATAACCTGAACTTTCATTTTTGTAGTCTAAACACACTTCATCCGATAGTTTGCCATTAAAGAGTAGAACTAATTTTTCATCTTTATTTTAGGACGTGTATGGTTTAAGCATTTTATCATATTTTCTCTTTTATAAGAAGTGTACATTTATACATTTTTTCCTATAAAGTCTTTTGAGTTTCCTCTGAACACTTAATTTGATTTACAGTTGGTCTGGTAGTACAATGCTTCATGCTGAATATAGGACTGAATGTAGACTCAGGGCACTGCAGAATTCTAATCTGTGCATTTCATGTGCACAGTGCATTCTTCCATAATCTATGTTGTAAATGACAATATTAAATGAAAAATGGATTAATGAAAATTCTTCTCCCCAAGAAAAAAATCTTTATATTCCTTTCATTTTCATGGTGAACTATAACTTTCCTTTTAATATGGGGTTGTTGAGGTTTTTCAGCAGCTTTGCATTCATCCTGAAAAACTTTCATGTTTGTTGGTTTTTTTTTTTTTTTGATTGGTTGGTTTTGGTTGTGTTATATTTTCTTACGTGACTTATGAATATTTCAGCACTTTTATTTCTTTTAGACATGGCATGTTATAAAATCTGTGTGTTAGCATATTCTTGTCTTTCTCTTTTAAATTTTCCTCTTTCTTCTTTCATACCTTCCACCTTCTCTTTTGTATATATGATATTTTTTCAATAAAGAATAATTTTTAGTCACCCTTGAAGAAATTAGACATCTTGAATTTAAAATGCTATTCTGATTTAATGAATCATGCAGTATTTTTAAGTGTTTAAAAAATGAGTTTAAACTATAGCAAATTCAATGAAGAAAAAAACTTCATTAACCTAGGTGAGAATTAGCATTATGAATGAAGTTTAAGGACTTTCTATAATCCAAGTCTAGAATCTGGGGAAGTAAAATTAGAATATTTTGTCATTTACTAGACCTCTTTAAAAAAGGCCCTACATGACAACAATAATTGAGTATCCTCATCTTTCAACTGAGGGAAGAGAAAGCATTTATCCTTGGGGCTAACCAAATACTGACCTCATCTTTCTTCCAAATAACCTATTTATTTTTTGCAGGAATTGAAAAAGAAAGAAAATAAATAATTACTTACCAGATTTTATTTGACAGAATCTAGTTAAACAGTGAAAAATAAAAGCATGGTCCACTGATTTACTCCAGTAAAAAGCCTTTAACTTCAAAAGAATCTTTTTTTCTGAAATAAGCCATTAAAATTAACTAGTTTCATATACAGCACAACTATCTAGCAGTTACTTCATAAAATACAAGTCTAATGTAGCTATTCATTCCTGGGATTTATTTCATTCTTACATTGTCACTGAACTGAAAAAAAAAAAAAAAACCTGTGGAAATATGCATCTGGAAAGCATAAAAACTTGAAAACTCTGGTACTCTTGTATTGATCAATGGGCATACAGATCTAGACTTTCTCAATGCCTACTGACAGACTGTAATAGTAGTAATTAGAACTGGTTTTTAAATGTTTCCAAAATTCATCTGCATTTCCTCTCTCTCTCTTTTTAAGGTTAAAGTAGCAGAAATTAAAAATAAAGCAAACCCAATCAAATGAAGCTTAAGAAGCCTAATCACAAAAAAAAAAAAAAGCCCCCACACTTTATATCTTCTGTTAAATAAAATGCTAATTTTCATTAAGTAATACAAATATAACTTCTGTCTTCTTGATATGGTAACAGAGAATAAGAGATATTTGCACCTGATTATTATCAGATGAGCACTGAATTATTTGTCTACTTCCTCCTCAGGCATTCTTTCCCTTCCTTCTAGACTTAAAAACTCAATATTACTTATTTGGGCTTTTACACATAGAAAATGGAAGAACAATGTCTTGCATATCAGATATAAGCACAAATATAAGAAAATGCATAGTAAAGTAAAGACACAACAGATAGCTAAGTCCTCCAAAACTGAGGTGCCTACAAGTATCCTAACCTTTCCTGTAACTGCCTAGTTCATTAAGGCTGAGCAAAGTTTGATCCAGATACTGTTATTTATAAATGTATCTTCCCAGACAAAACAGATTAGAATAGCCTTCCTTCCAAAAGCCATATCCACGAGAATAAAATTATAAACAACACATCCTACATTAACCAGGCAGCCACTGCAGATGAGGCATGGCTCATACTGTTCACACTTCTATGAAAAACCTTTGACTCACTACAGATTTGCCTTTCTCCATGTGAAAGAACACAAATTAAAAAAAAATATATTTCTAACAAAAAGACTTAAGGGATGAACATCAGTAGCTTATCTTTTCCGAAAGTGAAATTCTATTCCACACTTACTTCTGGTTATAAACCCATGCCTAAGAAAATTCCTAAGTAAATACTGAGATTTTTGCAAGCAGTATGTGTTAATTAATAATAAATTGCCTAGACCGAGTAGAGATTAAAAAGTGAAACAGAGGAAGAGAGAAAAAAGAAAATGACAATAGAGTTGGGTTGTTTCAGTACTTATATAATTTGAATATTCATATTATTTAAGCACAGGGTTTTTTTTAAATTTCTTTTCACAAAGGAATGAGTGAAGACCTACTTGTAAATAAAGGTGATATAGGAAAAAGCTAGTATGTCTATAAATATATATTTAGGATGGAAATAAAAGGAATATTGTAACAGCTAAAATGAATTTAAAAGTCTAAGTTTAAAATTATATTTGAGAAATGTATGGATAAATTATGATAGTCTAGAATTCTAAAGGACTGCATTGGACGATCCAAGAGTGTAATTTTCAAAGGATTTAATATCACTAGACTTCGCATTTATAAGAGGTACTTCTGCTATCCAAATTCTTAGATATAAAAGTACTGTATTAATGCTTGAGTTCAACAAGGCACTTTAGAATTAGCTAAAGTATGCATAAATAGTGCTATTAATGTGATGATTTTTGAGCTTATTCCTTTAAGGGGAAATGATCAACTGACTTTCTCATAGGTAATAAGCCATAGACAGTTGTTTAGTATTCAGAAAAAATTTGCAGTACATTAGCTAGCTGTCTTTAGAAGGGTTATTTCATCATGCTAGCATCACTAGTACAGAATCTACACAAAGAAAGAAAATAATAAAGAAGAAAATAACAAGAACTGTCTCAACTTTTTTCTACTTGAATTCCAGTGTGCATGTAAATGAAATATTTATCCTTTTTCATCTTGTCCTTTCCCCATTTCTGACTCTTAACTCATGAAAGCTTTCAATTCCCAATACTGTCTTTGTGATAAGTCCTGATTCTTTCTTCTCATTCTTCTGTGGGGTACCACTCCGCATAATACTCATTTTATCTTAATACAATACAGTACTGCACATGCACAGTGTCTTCTTGATTCAAAAATAATATGACAAAAAAAGGCAGTAGACAAAGCTAGACATGCAGCCAGAACAGATTAACATGCTTGTGACAGAATTTGTAGCTTTCAACTTTTCTTGGAGTTAGATAACATGGAATTTCAGAGATAAAATGGAAAGGAGTAAGAAGACTGACATTAGTACAATCTGTCACTAAATTTAGTGGAAAAAAGCCCCTATCCTACCAGCAGGATAAGGCAACAGGTGAATATTTTAGAGTTATCTGGGTACAACTTTGGCCAGTCAAACCTCACTGTGTATCTTCTGATTTTCACCTGTGTTCATTTTTACTCTGACACTTGACCTTCTATTTTCCTTCATCTTTTCTATTAAACGGATAAGTGGGATCGTTATCTCCATATCCTCCTGGTCCTTCATCCTCTACACTGTGCAGCATGACTGAAGTTTTCCATCAATCACAGCTGCATGGAGCCTGTGTCTTTATCCCTGCAATATTTGGATACAACTTCTATTGCACTCTGATATGAATTCAGTTTCTCAGTTAAGAACTTAATCCAAAGTATCTCATATCCTAATCTTTTGTTCCTAAATATTTTATGCACTGCCATGTGCCATGGGATGTACAGAAGTCTAAGTCAATTATATATATAGCTTTGTTAATTTAAAGTTTCATTGTCATTTCCCTGTGAAAATTAAACAAATTAGTAATGCATGACCATTTTCATATTAAACATACTTTAAGGCTAGCAATCTCTGCCCATTCTCCACCTCAACAAATAATCTTTGGACATTTTAAAACCCAGACAAAAAATAAAATTCAGAACTTTCTTACCATCACCCTAGAAGTTTCATTTTTAACCTTACAGTAGTATAGGTGTATAAAATTACTATACCTCAGAAGTAATACCTCAGATATTGAAATCAGTTTTTCAGCAATGGACTAACTAATACCTATGTCATCTGTCAAGGTACTTGAGTGCTTTAAATATTTTTGGGGTTTTTTTCTTTATTTCTTTTTTGGCCAGCTTTCCTTTTTGGAATAATCAAAATCTTTACAATTATTCACGCTGATTTTCCAGATTTCATCTATGGTGAGTTATTTCTTTCATTAATTCTTATTCCCTTGGGGGAAAAAAGTACCTGTTTGCGGGAGATCTCCTAACAAGAAGCATGACATAGAAATTATTTTAAGACAGGTTAGTTTCTCATTGTGTAAAATTCACCATATAGAAGAAGTCCTGAAAAAGTTCTTTTTTTCCTAAAAGGACATCAATGAAAACTTAGTGACATATTAAAATATTAACCTAGTACATAAAATAGAAAAGTCCTTGAGAAGCTGAGACAAAGAGTGCAGGGGTAGAGCAGAAGAGACATAGAGTGATAAGACATGGGATATACATCTGGCACTAGAAAGCTCACTAGATAAGCTACTGCTAGAAAGCTCACAGATAAAAGTGATTCATAAAATGCCATTAAAAAATAAAAAATTAAGGTGAAAAAAAATTGGGTTTAGTGGCAACAAAGATAAAGAAGAAATAATATCTAAAATATACAAAGGACAAAGGTAATGTGGAAGCCAGTGAAGAAAAAGCAAAAATGTAAAAGTCTGTTAACACATGAAAGTGACACCAAGTTGATCCTGAAGTGTGGAAAAAAACATATATATCTATATGATATATTATCTGATGAAGAACTCCAGAAGCATGTTTCTACACTCTCCAGCAGCTGAAACTACTGGCTTTAAGACCTGGAAGAGCAATGGAAGGGTGAGTACAACTTCAAGAAAAGCAATAGCAACTACAAATATGTAAGTTACAATTTTAATTGTATTATTATTACTATTATTTTCTCTGCAGGGAAATATTGAAAGTATTACTATTTGTCCTTTTTCTGTAATAATTAGATCTAGACTAATAATGATTTTTCAATAAAATTTTTAATATTTAAATAATAAAACACATGAACTCTTGGCTTTATGCATTAAATGTGTTTTCTGTTTGAGCATAAACAAGATTCTGGGAACAGTTGGCTTCTTAAGGAGGTAATCTTTACGAACAAATTGTTTTCTCTAGTGAGAACTACACTCCACTAATAAGAAACCCCACTTGATTTTCTAAGTACCTCGCATATATCTTCCTGTCCTGTGTCTTAAATAGAAATCTGATTTCCTCAGAAGTTACTTGGGGGGAATAAGGGGGAAAAAAAAAAAAAAAAAAAAAAAGAGGAAAAATATGGTTATCTTCATTATTTCCCAGACAGCTGTTTCCCATTTATGTTTTGGAGAAATCAGTTATGCTGGCAGTGATCTGGTTTAACTTATCCCAAGGTATCACTGTATTTGAAACATCATAATCTCCCTACATATTTAAAGATGCCCACTAACATTGGTATTAATTAATAATAAAGGTCTATAATAATAGTAAAAAGAAAGCACTTCCTTTAACACTTCTTATATGTGTCTCAAAAATGATGTTTTAATTAAAGGTACTTTGTAATATGCCGAGAACTAATTTATTCTATTAAAATTTCATTTAAAATGGCACTACCTTTTTGGTAATAGATTTGCTGACACTAGCTCTGCTCAATTTTTTTCATGAACTAAAATGTTTTGCGGTGGGACCTGTGTCCTGTCTGCATGGGAGACAGGTAACTGGCCTGAAGGACAGAGTGACTAGAAGAACCTGGATATGCTGTAGCCATAAGTGTGTGTGCAGATAATACTGATAATACTAGAAATTTGAATGACATTTCCTAATAGCACAAAGACAGGAGTTTAAATTCTTCTTCTAAAGCCATTAGTCCTTACTGGATTTTCTAACCATTGATAAACCCAGAAAAAAGTATGTCATTTTTCCAGCAAAGACAGCAGGTCTGCAGGCAGTGTCTCCAGAAGAATGTTATCGAAGGCACTGCCCCACTAGGATGTACAGCAATCGGGTTCATGCAACGTTCTCCCTTATTGGATATCTCTATGGGTTTTAAAAAATTCAAATCTCATGACAGGATGAGTTTGTGTTTGCATGTCACCACTGAACAGAAAAAGAGGTCAAATAATTACAAAAGGACTAGGTATTTCAGAAGACAGAAGAGTAAGTGAAGTTCTAGTAAAAGTCCCTCACAGAAAATGAACAAAAATTAAGAGAAAATCCTTATTGTTTTGTTTTAGTTTTTTTTTCATGGAGTATCAGAAGTCTCTTGTAATACTAGCTGGAGAATTACAAAAAATTTATCATAAAAAAGTTTTTATATTTTCTAGTATACAAAGCAAATATACTAAGGACACAGCAATAAGATGTGTGTGCATATGTGTGTCTATGTGTATGTTTGCATCAGGGGGATAAAATTCTTTTGCAGATTTCTAAGGAAGAAATAGGATGATGTGACAGAAAACTCTGAGGTACCTGAATTTTGACTGATGATTCCATATTAAAATTCCACTTCCATAAACATCTATACAGATTTACAATTGGAATTTCCTACATCGAGTTAAAAAAAAAAAAGCTTAAAATAAAAATTATCTTTTTCTCTAATCCTCAATTTTTAACCACATTTTTAAGCATATTATGATTTGTAATCTTTTCTTAATACTATAATCATTTACCATTTTTACTCTACATCTATTTTCATTATGTATAGAATCAATGTTATTACAGATTTATTAGTAAAACTGGCCAAAATCTTGGGCTCCAGGATTATGCTTTATAAAGAAAAGGAAAGAAATAAAAAGGTAGAAAGACAAAATTGACAAATTTAGAATTTATAAAATCACAGTTATTATTGAAAAGTATGTAAATTAACTCCTTAAAAAGAAGAAAAAAAAAGGTGAAAATTGCACACTAGAATTTGTTTTTCTAATTATAAATTTATCCAAGTCATCCAAACCTCTTGACTTTCCAGTCACTTACATATCCTCTAGCTCTTCTTCACAACCTATTCTCCTCTTTGTGACCCTTGTCTTTCACACAAAAAACAAATAAAAAACATGTTCACATCATCTATTTTCAGTCTTAGAATTAAATATATGCTTCCATCAGCCCAATATATGACCTGTTGTTTCAGTAAATTATTTCCTAATAGAGCTTATCTGGACTTCTAGTAATCCTGAATGAAAGACTGCTATTACACAGACTAGACTTAAATTCAGGAAGTCTAAGTAGCCTTCCCCAGTATAATAATGCAAGACAATAAAATGTAACTGTTACCACTAACTTTTTTAGTCTCCCTCAGCTCTCTGGGGAGGTATGATAGGACCAGTGTTATTGTAGGTTTAAAAATCACATAAGTAAATCTGCTTCCAGTAGTTCCAGTTCTGAATATATCTGTCATTCAAGCTGACACCACAAAACTACTTTCTGAACCATAAAGCAAAGTACCAGCTCGTTACTAAGAATTCTCTGCTTTATGTATGACTGAGTCGGAAACAACAAGTTTTGCTAAGAGATTTGGCACATTAGTTAAAGCAAAATGCCATTCTTTCTAGGTGGAGTTACATCATATCTGTGTCTCTCAATGCTATCCATTTAAGAAATATATGAACAAACATAATAGAAAGTTAAAATAAAATTCTGGGTTCAAGATCTCTGGACCATTCTTTCTTTCAGATGATAGATAACTTTTGTGAGGACAGGGTAAGAAGCACTTTAAAAATCAATGCATGTTAACAATATCATGAATGGTTGTAGAAATTAGGTTGTTGGCATTTTGCCAAATAAATATTACAGGATGGCTGAAGGCAGAGATGCATACCAGGATTAGCAGAGGAAGGGAATTGTCAAGAATGACATAAATGCCTTGTGATTTGTTCTTAGATTGTTTCTTGACTGTTACGAATATTGAGTCTATCCAAAAACTCTTTCAGGTCAGTTACTCTTTTCAGTTGTAAAGCATATTTTCATAGCCACCATTTCTATTAATTTTCTGTCATACTATTATGCATTAAAGTGATTCTGCTTCACCAGCCCACAGTGATATTGCCATGCCATTTGGAGAAAGAAAATACCATGTCCTTTCCAAATGTGCCAGACCTTCCAACTACTCCAGACGGAAACAAAAATAATGCATTGTATAGTCTCATAAGCCTGCCCAACAGTAAAGATAATTTTGGGGGTTTTATTTTTTAAAAGAGATAAGAAAAATTTTGTTAATACCTACTTCGGCCTATTTGGCTTTTATTCCTGCTCTTAAAAAACCCCAACATTTTGAAATAATATTCTTCTTCTGACAGTATTCATATTGTTTTTGAAGACAGTGACATCTCACTATTTTTCTAGTTTTATCAGTCTCTATAATTTAAAAAGTTATGTTTATGCTTTTTACAGAGAAATATTTCCTCGGGGAGAAATACATTAGAAAGAGAGTAGGAAGTCAGGTGAGGCGAGTTTTTTTATACACCATAAAGGGCAATCACTTTGCTGCACAGGAAAGACTACTTGACACACCTTAGAAGATAGGCACACTCTTTTTTTTTCCTGCCCACACACCTAGAAAGAACTTCAGGACATAATGTGCCCAGCCAAGAGTTAGAAATGGGGACACTGCTGTTCTCTCTTAACAGAAGCAAAGCTCAGCAATAGAAGCAATGTTGAGAGTAGAATTCAACACATGTAAGACGCATATTGAGTTTTTTCTTTGGATTAGATTGTGCTATACTGGAATACAATCCATGAAGAAAGCAAGGAAATGTCTGATTTTTAATGTAGGGCATCGTAAAGAAGAGAATGAAGAGAACAATAGAGCAGAAAAAAAATAAATAATCTCTGTTTAAAATACTTTTAAAAATCCACTTTTCTGAATAAAAAGAATTGTCATAGTTCTTTATTGTCACATTATCATATTTATAATTTTAAGTACTTTTAATCTATAAAATTTAGTTTTGGAGCTTCTTAGAGGAAGGCCATCTTTTTGTGCAAGAATTACCTTGTATACTGAGATAGTATAAATACTACTAAAACTACATATGTAAGGACAGCAATAATAAACAAAACACATTCAAATGAGATTTCATTTCTCCAGGCACCATGTGGGATTTGTATCCTTTCATCCATTCATTTAAATTCTGTTCATGCAATGTTCTGTAATTTGTTTTGTATTTTTAGACATGGGAATGAAACTTACCATTATAGTTGAACTTCAAAAGCACATTCTGGCAAGGAAAGAACATTTCGGGTAACACCTCTGAATTCACATACTCAGAAAGTTCACAATGTGTTTATCAAAGCTGTCCTTGCAGTGTGAAGGGATAGAAAGTCTTTCCTTAAAGAAAGTCAGACACAGTGAAACCTCTATCAATATCCTAATCTTGCTTTCCTGGAACACAGAGAATCACTGTCCTCGCGCTTTTTAGAGAACAGGAATTTTTCCTTTAAATAGGTCAAGGCCCTTTTTTTTTTTTTTTTTTTTTTTTTTTTTTTTTTTTTTTTTTCCTTCTTCTTCTTCTGGAAGAGAATTGTGTATTTGCTAGCTCTAGAAATTATCCTGTAAAGATAGAGTCTTCTTTCTTTTATTACTAAGCTAGTTGGTTGTAACAAAATTTCCTTTGCCTGCTGAGTAACTGTAAACTATTGGGCAAACTTTTGAGAAACATGCGTGCACTATTTGGCATACTGGGCTATAGACAAAACTGAAAATCCATTACAGCCATCATGGGCAAGATGGTAACTATAGCAAAATCAAATATAAGTGACATAATGTCCTCAGTATGGTGTTCAGTCTCTGATTTTGTTTCTCAATAGAGTATTCGCAATACATAAGAAGAAGCTCAAAGTAAAGGGCTAATCCTGGAAGGCTGAGAGAATCCTCAAAGGAAAATGAAAAGTACCAAACATCTCTAGAGGAAACACATAGCCTTACTCTGGATCATGTTTTCAGCCTACAGTAGTCTAAACTTTCTGAGGGAGGATTAATTCTCTATAACCATTGACATATAAACTATTGCTGTAAACCAAGCTAAGGCAAGCCTCATTTCCTATTCTTCCATGCATATTCAGAACTTTGTCTTTTGAAACTAAAATTAATTAAAACTGGCAAAATGATCAGTGACTAAATAGCTGCAAGATCTCATTACTGAAAATTACCCATTTTGAATGTAATGAGTATAAAAATGGTTTGAGACTTAACTATAATTTTGCATTTATACTTACATATTTGGGATGTTAGAGTTCAGGCTCAGCCTGTCTGCTCTCATATGCACTCCATTGCTGCTGTAAAGCTACTGTAAATGTCAGTGGCAACAGAGCTCCACCCAACACTCATGTACCTTCTCTCTGTAAACCTCAGTCTTTGGAAAATGATCCTCTTTTACATTTTCTCTGTTACGTTATGTCTTATATATTCAGGATCTATTATTTACTTCTACGCAAAAAATGATGACTGTTACAACCGTCTTACCAGGGAGCACTGAAGAAGCGAAGTTCTAGGTTCTCAAACAAAGGGTGACAAAATAGTGTGAAAAAACCTCTTTTCGTTCTAGTATACAACCTCTACTTACTTTGCTGGAGTCTTTGAAAGGGGAAGAGCATCAAAGAAAAATGTTGCAATTGCCATTAAGTTTGGAAACCTGAAAAACATCTTTGTCTATTTAGGGATAAGAATCAAGAAAGAAGAAGGGTTTGTGGAAGCAAATATTTTTTGGATTAGATGTGATGGTAAAAACTCTTCCCAGGAATAGTAAAAGAAATTTCAGTGAAGAAGTGAGAAGTAGCTATGGACACATTTAATTTTGGCATATAATGACTGCTAATCATCTCGCTTCCTTTAAGAAAGAGAGAAAGAAGATTTACCAGGAGCTTCATTCCATCATAAGACAGATGTCACAAAATCAGAGAAAGGGACATAACTATGCTAAAGAATTCATAATCTTCAACTAAATAATCCCACTAAGCAGCCTAGAGAAGCATACTTACAACTACATTCAGAAAATAAGAAAGGTATAACAAACTAAATTGATAACATATATTGATTTTGCATTAGCTTAACTACATCAGTTAGGCTTAAAGTTTCCAGACTTTATGGAGATATTAGAGTAAATGGAGAATGCTGAGAAATTTGGGTGAAATTATACTGTGAATAAAATTTGCAGGGATATAATTTTTTTCTAGCTTTTTGCTTTAATCCTTACTCCCCAGCAGCTGTTTAATTGTGGACCTTTCCTTCTTTCTTCCCTTAAACCCCTACCCAGTTAATTCTGTTCTTAATGAAGACTAATTCCTCTCTTACTCAAGTTAAGTAAAGCAAGTATTTAGACTGGTAACATCTGAATTAGGCCAGTTGTGAATATATAATAAATGAAATGGAAATATGGAATGAATTATGTTCAAGTAAGGTACTTTGAGCTTCCAGCTTCTGTTGCCACATGTACTCTGTTTATTGTTATTCATCATATCTTTTTCTAATCATGAGATTTGAACTACATCATCAAAGAATTCTTAAAAGCATATTATAACATAACCCTAGATTCATGCAAAAATGGACAACTCTATTCTTAGGCTTTAAGCAGGTTAAAACATAGAATAACTTATTAATGTTGAAAGAAAGCTCCTGAGGTTACACAGCAACCTGAAAAAGCATGTTATTATCTTGTTCAGAGAGTTGTCTGTTTTTGTCTGAGAATAATCACTGGGATATGGGAGTAGGAAAGAACTGCCATTTGTCAAAAGAAGGTAAAGGAAATTAAGGTCCCTCAAGGTTATTTGTGAAGTTGTTGATGTGAAAAAAAAATGTTCAGACTGGAAAATTAGCAAGAAAGAGCCTACTTAGCAAAATAACCTCCCAATATTTATCTAAAAATATACTCTAACTAAATTAGCACAGAACAACTTTCCTATTAATTATAAATTAAATTCTTATTTGGTAACTTAATTTAATATCCAGCTTAAATATTCTTGGTAAGTCCCTATTTGAAGGAGACGAGAGGATAAAAAGAAACTATCATTTAAAGTTGGGGACAAATCTTTCAAAATAACACGAACTTTAAAATTCATTAAATTAGACTCTCCTTCAGAGGTATATACCCTAAATAAATTTTTACACAGAGGAAAAGGACTTCTATTGTGATGAGTTTTAAGTAGTGTCTGGAATATTGTCTGGAACAGTTTATTTGGGTCATTCTGACTTGATAAGAAAATGCTATTTCTGTATCTGTATTTTCATAAGCAACACGCTGAAGCTTAATTTGCTTTCCCTACTTCAATAACAACTAAAGGAAACATCTGGAAGAGATGTTTTGTAGAGTTTCCCATTTAACTGCCATGCACCAAAACAGAATTATTTAGCAACTTATATTTACTAAATTGAGATATTCCTGTATACTTGTTTTATTCATCAACTCAGTCTACCCTATACCTGACTAACTGTATGACAAATTACTAAATTCTCCTCTCCTTGAAAATATTTTCAAGCTAACTAAAAAAATATTAATTATCTGAAGAGACTTCAACACAGATATACAATATTTTGTATTCACTAAAACAAAAAGAGAAAAAATATGTTTAAAGTGTGCAGACTTTAAAGTGTGCAGTAGTCAATATAATCCAAAGTGAACATCTTACTCTATGTAGACTTTTAGAACTGCTATTTTAATTGGTGTTAGGTGTTCTTAGCACTTTCATTCAATCAGGACATTTGACAAGAAAAGTCTTGTATGGGCAGCTAAAAGCAACTAAGTGTCATCCTGGTATTTAGTCATTTAAAACACCCATGAGCGTCAGCAGTGTATAACTGTATAATTGACTCACCTCTGCAATAGCTGCTTTATAGCTGGTTAACTGATTACAGGAGTTTTGACAGCTTGCATTAATGAAAAAAACAGACACATTTTAAGTATCCATGTGATATTGTAGTCACAGATTAGGATACTTATATTTAAATGCCTGCTTGTGGACATTCACTATGTATGTAGAGGACTAGGTGTTGCTCACTGTTATAGCTACCTCTGGCAAGACAGACAACAGACAAGAGACTCTCCCCTGTTGAATAAAATGAAACTAAAAATTGCAGACATGTTCTCCATATCCTAAATCTAACTCTTTGCCAGCACAGTTTGGAATCACATGAAAAGTCTCAAAATTCTAAGACCAAGTTAATAACATTTGTCATTACTCATAGTCCTTTTCCAGGGATTTCTAGATCTTTCTGTTTCATACCAGAATTTTACAAATTTCTTGAGACCAAAATGCCATAACTGCTTTGCTCGAGACCAGGATGCTAACATCTAGTAGGGATTGCTGCACTGAACTTCAAGCATGTAGAGGAACTACTGCTTTCGCTTCTTTTTCTGCATTTTATTATATGCACTGTAATCTTTCTGAAGCACAGACATTAGTTACCCATCTTTTCTACAAATGTACAATGGGGAAAGAGGAAACAAGAGGAAAGTTGGTGCACTTATATATGACTATCTCTCTGCTTACCTCTTAAAGCTAAAAGGATATGCAACGTATGTCCTACAGCATAGCACTTGGGCCTAACTTCTTAGGATAGTTTTTCCTGAAACAAAAAAGAAAAAGAGCTTCTTACAGGTCAAATAGTATGTCAAAGAATCCTCATGGATCCCTAGCTTAATTTATTTTTTTATTTACTGAAAATTTTTGCCATTCTTTTTTTTTTTTTTTCACTGTTGAAGAATCAGAAAAAAAAGAAAAAGGAGAAAATAAAAAAGGAGATTTTTCTGAAACAAGTTTTCTACATGATATATAATCTCAATTTCTTTTTAAGAACTCTTTTCAGCTGTGATATTCATGCTACATAGAAAATGGCAATTAAAAGAAATTTATGTTGGATTTCACTAGGTAGAACTTACTAAAAAATAAGAAAATTATGCATCACTGCTTCCCATGAGGATTAAAACTGCCTTAATGGTCTAAGTTGTTTATGATATAGTCAAGACAGAATTTGAGCTAAATGAGCCTGGACTGAATTTTTGAAACACAAAAAAAACCTGTTCCTAGATTTATACTTAAGAAATTACATGCTAGGAAATTCTGAAAGAAAAGTTATATGGGAAATAATGTAAGACAGTATCCATTGCTTATGGTGCATGCATACAGCTGTATTTACTTATGTACTAAGTATCACAGTGCACAAGCTGTACATTCAGAAATTTAAAACAGTCAAAATCTTCATATATACCTTCAACAAGTCCAACCCAATCCTTCAGTTTTTCATTGCTCTGAGAATTACATTTTTTTTCCACTTCTTTTCTAAGTTGCTTTAAAGAATTACGACATCTTTGACGACTATGAAGACTTTCTTTAATGACTGCTTATAGAACAAAATTTTAGAGGTTTTTGGAATTCATTGCCATAAATGGATTTCTAAGGTTTTTGTTTAGGATCATTTGCAAATGGTTCTGAATGACTGAGATTGACTATTTTACAGATTTATAAATAAATTTTAATTAAAAACCCCAAATAATGGTAACAAAATTTAAGACATCAGTATACAGACATTCTTGAACTATATAAAAGTTGGAAATGAACAAAAAACTTTATAGAGTCTAATTAAGGTGAAAAACAAAAACAATGAGTGCAACAGAATGCTTGATTCTGAATTAAGGTTTATTGAATATCAAGTAAAAGTTGAGCATTTCAGGGTAGCTTACCTGAATTTAACATCAATTAATTTTAAATTTATAGAACTGAGACTTTTATTGCATGTATTAGAAATCAAATAATTATGAAAGTATTTTAAGAACATTTAAGGTATCAGCAATAATCTAGAAATAAAGATTCTATGTGACCAAAAGGAATTCCTAGCAATATTTCTACTTATACTGAAATATAAGAATGTGGAAGAGATAGAGTTTTTTAAATAATTCTGTCTGAAAAATTCCCACTATCTTCTACAAGGTATGGGTTGTTTGGGTTTTTTTCCTAGGGGTTTTTTTTTGTTTGGTTGGTTTGTTTTGTTTTATTGTGATTTGATTTGGTGGTGGTGTTTTCTTTTCCTCCCAAAATAGACTTAAAGATAGGTCATTTATTTTTCTACCTATTTTGTATCTAGTGTCATTTCAGCACAGTATGCTCATTTTATCTGGTGCTGAACTGCTCTGTCATGCTTCAAGATTGGAAATAATCAAGGAACAGGCCAAAGAAATGCTTTTTGCTACAATGATATGTCTTGCAAAATGACTTTGAGAAATAACACTTTCATTAGTAATGGAATAAGTCAAAGGAAAGAGCAAAGAAGGGCAGTTCAGGAGAATATATACTGACTTGGAGAAAAGGGAAAATCAAAACCCACTATATGTCACAGTGCCATATACTGCCATCTGTGATAGTGTTTGTTGTTTCTTTCTAATACAGAATGTTAACTGATATTTGCACCTCAAAGGATAAACAGTTGAAAATATTTTACCTAAGGACAAGTTCATGAGCAATTTTTCCAGTGATAATGAAAATTATCTGCTGATTTCCCACAGGCAACAGTTCCTTGCTTTTCAGACTATTTGAAAGGAAAAGCTACAGAGGAGAATGAGGACGGTAAATGTTTGTGCTACACAGTTGAATAGTTTAAGGAAATCATATACTATTTTTGCAAATTGCACTGAGAAAAACTGAATATTTATTTCCTAGTTTATAACACAAAATATTTTCCACAACACAATTAAATTGTATTCAATTCACAAATAATAGAAAACTTCTCAAAAGAACAGATAGACTTCAAAAAGCCCCCAAGAAAATTCACAAAAAATATATGTATCTTTTTATCTTCAAGGGAAAGGAAAAATGACAATGTGGAGCATTGTCTCATTCTTTGACATAAAATCCATATATTATGTCCTTGTTTCATATTTTCTAATCTGCAAACCATTCTGTCAAGCACCCAGTTTTCCTTGGAGAAGTTCTGCTGATGAAACTCTCCCATGACTAATGGATCTGATGATGACCCTTTGCAATAATATTGAAAATAGAGCTACAGTTGGTTTGCATTCACTGGCTCTGTTCACTTTAAATGGCAAAGTAAAATAGTCCCTTCCTTCCCATGAATAATGATAAAAAGTGAACATGAGGCTAAGACAGCCAGTGTACTTCCTCATGTATACAAAACACTGTTTTATTTCCATAAATCAATATAATAAATGTTTATGAAATTTTTTTTTCCCAAGCATAAATCAGTGTTAGCTACAATGAAAACATTGGCACCACTGCAGAGACTGGAAACTCTGAAGTGTCCTACACTGGACTTAACTCCAGTTTGTCGACATCTGTCTTGTATTGTATAGGGAGAGCAGGACTATGAACAATATCTTTCTTATACACGGCCTCACCAGTGCTGAATAATCACTTTCCTCAATATCCCAGCTACACTTTTGCTAATTAATACAGCACAGTGTGTAGTTTGCCTTCATCACATTGGCCCATTGTTAACTCACATTCACCAGGACCCGAGGTCACTTTCTAAAGAGAGGTTTCACTCTTACAGCCCAGCCTGTACTGGTCCAAGAGGTCCATTCCAGGTGCAGGACTCAGTGTTTTTTCTTCTATAACATTCAGTCTAGAGCTTAGAAACTGGTACCTGTTCTCTCAAGACCGATTATTTTCTTGGATTATGAGTGGAGACCCTCACATCTTCTAACTAAAACCTATTTATCCTGGTGTTCCTATTTCTGTAGTATCTACTACTGGTGGCATTTCTTTGCTTCACAAAGAGGGTTACTTGCCCTACCATCTGAGTATCTCAGTAAAACCAGTGTTTAGATTGCGTCAATATCACTTTGACAAGAAATAGTCTCTTAATTTTCTTACTTACTGTAGTGTTTGTTATGTTTGTTATATTTTCCAAATGGGGACACCGCTGTCTATAAATAATATGATAATGCAGACCAACCCTCATTAGAAAAACCTCCACAACTTAGACTGGAAAGATTCTCACTCCATTCTCTCTTCTCAAAGCATCAACCTGCCAAATCTTCCTAGAACTATTTAGACAAAAATGTTTAAATTAAGTTGATACAGGAACTTTTATTTCTGAATTCATCCTCATCTTTACTCCCGTTATGAATCTTTTCAACATTTCATATTTCTCACCTATTTTATTATCAGAAAGAGACTTTCCCATCTAAGTAAACCAAGAACCTCCATAGTGTCTTTTCACCTTCCATCCTTTACCCAGAAATTTTAGATTCTGAAAGTTTTGCTTCAGTGTTGCCTTTCAGTTGCAATTATTGTAAATTTGGAGTATTCCTAATTACTTGGTGAATTTTACAAAGTGTGATGGAAAGCATACTTTCATTACCAGACGCCTGGAGGATTGTCTTAGCCCAGGAATGCATACTGAGGTGGTTTGACACTGTCTCATGTGACTTATAGTTCCTTTTATGTGATTTCTCCTACCTAACTCTGTCTTAAAGGCATGAAGTAGATTAGAATTTCAAAGACTATTAGAATGAAAATTAGAATAAAGGGTAAAGGAATTTATATTCTTTTCTGCTTTTTCAATCTTTTTAATCCTATTTCATTTATCAGGTAGAAAGAGAAGAATAATAACAAAGAGCCTTTGGTTACAAGGGTTATGCTCTTAGAACATCAGAAAAGGAGTTTGTGTCCATAACCTGAGTGCACTGCTGCCATAAGTGTTCTTGAAAGCAGGTGTTTCATGGGACTTTGAAGATGGATTGGATTTATAAGCCAGACTGACTGCTTTCACAAATACCTTCTAATTCATGTTCAGAATCTACATATACACCCACACAGCACTTTATTTTAAATATACATATTTGTATTTATTTGGATAACTAAATTATCAGTTCACTGTGTCTTTTAATTGTAGAATCATGTTACCCAAAATACTGAGAAAGGAGATTAAAAGAAGAAGCATTAGAGAAAGTGAAAGAAAAAGAGACAATCATAGCTATCACTGGAGTCCTGTGAGAGTCCAGCTTCCATGTGGCCAGGTGGTAAGTAAGCAAACATGGAGAGCACATGTTGCTGCTTTTATTGCGTTGTCCCTCCTGTGGCCGCCCCCCGCAGGTGGGATTCCTGGCCCAGTGGCCACTCTGAGGCTCTAGGGTGTGGTGGAGGATGGTACTCCCACTGTGCCAGATAAACAGAGGCAGGATTAGGGGTACCAGGAGGGTGGTGTGGTGCGGGTGTGCTCCTGGCTGCCTTTGACTGACAGCTGGGGTTGTCCCAGCATGCTTGCAGGGGCTGGGGTGTGGGACAGGGCATCACCTCACCTCCAGGAGATTTGATCCTCCCCATGCACACACACCTGAGTTGTTCTGAGCCAGTGTAACAATCCAGTATCTCACGCAACATCATAAACAGCTTTTCAGCCGCTCTTTCCCAAGCCTGTACCATTGCATGGGGTTGTTGCAGCCCAAGTGCAAGACTCAGTATTTTACCTTACTGAACCTCATACCACTGGCTTTGGCCCATCCAGCCTGTCCAGAGTGCTCTGCAAAGCCTTCCTACCCTCCAGCAGATCAACACTGCCATTCAACTTAACAACACTGCTGCCCAAATTAGTAACATCTGCAAACCTACTGAACAGGCACTTGACCCCTCATCCAGATCATAGCTGAATAGATATTGAATAGGGCTGTCCCAAATACTGAGTTCTGGGGAACATCACTTGTGACCACCTGCCAGCTGGATGTAACTTCATTGTCCACCACTCTCTGGGCCCAGCAATCCAGACAGTCTTTCGCCCAGTGAATAGTGTACCCGACCAAGCCATGGACAGGCAGTTTCTCCAAGGGAATGCTATGAGAGACAGTGCCAAAGGCTTTACTAATGTCCAGGTAGACGACATCCACAGTCTTTTTCTCATCCACTAAGCATGTCACTTTGTCATAGAGGGAGATCAGGTCAGTCAAGCAGGACCTGTTTTTCATAAACCCGTGTTGGCTGGGAGTGATCCCCTGGTTATTCTTTACATATCACAGAGAGACCACTTATGATCTACTCTATAACCTCCCCAGAACTGAGGTCTCACTGGCATGCCTGTTGTTCCCAGGATCCTCCTTCCAGAACTTATTGTACATGAGTCTCACATTTGCTAACCTCCAGACAACCAGGATCTCCCTGGTTATCCAGGACTGCTGATAATTAATTAAAAACAGCTTGGCAAGCTCTTCTGACAGCTCTATTAGTACTCTTGGGTGGATCCCATATGGCTCAATAGAGCAGAGTTAGCCAGTAAGAGACACCAAAGAGGAAAAGACCAGATATTTCTTGATTTTTATTTTTTTTTTACTTGTCTTGACATAGGCATATTTGGCAAGCTAAAACCTACTCAACTAGTTTAATAACTAATAATAACTAGTTAAATAACTATTCCATAAATAACTAAAAATAGAGAAGTTTTTATTTCTTTCCCTTTAAAACACATCTATAAAAGGGAAAAAAGTACTGCTGTTGAGC
The DNA here is from genome assembly GCA_038380795.1 of Pyrocephalus nanus. Lineage (NCBI taxonomy): Eukaryota > Metazoa > Chordata > Aves > Passeriformes > Tyrannidae > Pyrocephalus > Pyrocephalus nanus. Next base: position 95,287,365 of record CM076259.1, on the reverse strand, counting down.
TTTTTTCTAATACTTATGCTGTCACAACATTTACTTTAGAAATGGAAGATCTGTATGCAACAAATACCTTCTCCTGAGAATTTGTATACTTATATTTCTGATGTGTTAGCCAAAACAAGTAGACAAAACAATAGAAACATTATAAAAGAATTATAACATTACAGGCAGAAATTTAGTTTCCCATGAAGTCCCAGGTAATGAATAATTAAACAGGATTTATTTTAAGGGATTGCTCACTTGGATTTAAATTACACTGCAGACCTCTGAATTTCTCTATAGACTTCATTCTTTTGTCTAGAATATAAAAAAATGTCGGCAATTATCTTCTTTCTGAAAGGCATATAAGTTCAGAATTTAAAAACTCTAAAGTTCTGTTTCTTTTTTAATGTCTCTTCTCTGTAAATTTCTTTAGTCTACCAACATATATGGATAATACAAAAGTTCTATGGTTTCTCAGATAAGTATCTGCAATTCCAGTTCCCACATTTTCAGTCCTGCTGTTCATTTTTTCTCAGTTGTTTTTTTTTTTTTTAATTGAAGAAGAATACAATTATAATTCCTTTCCAAGTAAAACCTAAATAAAATGTATTCATATCTTGCGCACAAAAGGCATGTTCAAATGCTTTTGTATGGAATTATTTTTCTTTTAGAAGACATGAGAAAAAAATAGGTTTTTTAGTTCTTCTATTACTTTCTCACTCTTGTCTTATCACTGAATTTAAATAAGCATATTTTAATTAAATAAAAATATTTTTTACTAGTATGAATGTGCATCAACAACTTTGAAAATTGAAAAATGATTTGTATTGAAGATTATCATAGATTTAATTATCATATGGAAAATGACCACTTTATTAACTGACTTGCAAACAGAAATCTTGATATTGAGTAGAATTTTTGCAATTTATTTTTACCTGTATTTAAACTGAAACTGAAAAACAAAAAAACAGAGCAAGTAATTTTACTCTCTGTAATTAGCAGAAAGATTTTTGTGAACTGATAGAATTTTCTTTAGCTTCTATTATTTAGTTTAAAAAGGTCTGCTAAATTGCTATCAAAGAACTAAAGTACCCCAACACTTAAGTTCCTACTTTTTTGCATAAAAAGAGTATTTTTTAATAAATAGTTTATATATATTTATTTAATCTGTGGGTTGTTTTGGAGTTTGGTTTGGAGTTTCTTGTTTTGTGTTTGTTCTTTTCCCAAAGCCAGAATACAGCTTTGTTTTGTTAGAAGAAAGACTAAAAGTTCTGTTAATTGTGTCTCCCGATTCATTCAGAACTTAACATTCTAATTGAATTGTAGAAATGCTGAAATCTGATATTATTACAGCTACTATTGCAGTTTAAGTTTGTATTCTATTAAATTAGTTTTACTTTTTTGAGATAAACATGTATCTGCAATTAAACATTTGCTCCAAAATTACCTCATGATTTGCTTTCATATCTGGAATTTATAAATTGGAGTAATAAAAAAATGAATTAAAAGAAAGAAGTAAATATGAAGTGCCTGAAACAGTGCTTCCCTGGATGACAGTGTGAAGGACTTCTCTAACTACCTTCAGTCTTCTTAAATTTTTTTGCTCACAAAAACACTGTAACTACCTTAATTCGGGTGTACCTGCATTGCTTTGTCCACTTAAGTTTTAAACCACTCAAACATTCATTATTCTTAAATTTCCTTTGAGAAGCTGTCTAATAAATACGAGCATTAGCAAATATTTCCTTAATTCAATCTCAATTTTACTTTCTCATTTTGTCTGATTACTCTAAATTATACTTACATATATTAATTTGTTTACAACCTATGAATAAGATGCTTTATAAACTGTGCTTCTTTGGTCATTGTTTATCTGGAGTATATATTGCAAAATCTTGTGTTTGTTTCTTAAATCATTGAAACAGTTCAATTTTGTTTGTTGGCATTATTTTCAATTCTTAAAATAGGTTTGAAGAGAGACAAGTGCTCAAAATATCAAAAATTTAAGTTCTGGGCTGTTTTTTTTGTTTACTTATTTGTCTGTTTTTTATTTCAGAGCATCCTGACTGAAAAAGACCACCTCTGAAGAAATAATTTATTGTGCTATGTTCTGTTGTCCTTCCTGAACACATATATCAGCTTTCTTGATTATTAGTATACAGTATCAAAAAACGCATTTCCTATTATTTTCCTACAACAATTTATACCTAGCTTGATATTTATTTTCTTCTTGAGATCATCATACAAGCTAAATGTGGTACAAATCTTTTAACTGCTGTCAAACAGCAGTTACCAATGCAGGTGAAATTCCCATGCTGTGATGAGGCAGACGTGGAATGTGTGGGAAGGTTTTCCTGAGGCATCCTAGAGGATCTCCATCAGGATCTCCCCAGAACAGGCCCTTTGCTACCATCTGAGATGCTGCAGAATCAGCATATCCTCAAGGGTTATCACCTACGGTCCAAGACATCTGGGAAATGCAAGTCACTTCTAAGTGGCATCTGACAATCAGCTTGCATGTTGCAGGATACTTCACTTTCCATTAGTCATCTAAGCATAAGCAACTAAATAGGTCCTACATCTGTAGCTGACATCCTACATCTGTAGCCTACACATAGGCATCTACATTGCAGATATCTGAAATTGTTTTAATCAGAAGCTGACTCTTATTCAAGTGGAAGAATTTAGTTGCCTAAAAGTAAGGACACCTGTTTTAACTGTTTCAAAATTTCCCAGCCTTGTCTTCAACTGATGATACAAAGCAATGCAGAAGTAGGATCACATCTGCTATGACAATCCAGCTGCTTCAATAACTTAGGCTACCTAAAAAGGCAGAGATGCTTGTGCATAAAAATGAATTGAAGCCTCGGTGTGCTAGTTATTCAATGGAGAGTAGCAGTAACCTGAGCAAGTCAATGGAGGGAAACAAATTCCTATAAGGCACATTTCATATCTCTTTCAAGTTATGACATCTGGATGAAATTAATTATGTGATATGTCTCCTTTTAACTGTAAAGACATTCTAAATAACCAGATTAGCTAAGCATATGTCACAGTTTAGATGTCTATATTTGTCACAGGAATTCCATGTGTCTCTACGTGATAGATTGCAGGAATATGTAAACTTGCTCTTAAAACTGTGCAAGTTCAAATTAGACAGTTAAAATCTCTAAATTGAATAATCAGTAAGCACAATCTAATGAAAGTTAAGACATATTAGTTAAGTTTCAGTGACATATTAACACTCAGCTTCTGTTTCAGAACTGTCAGGTGTACAGCCAATTCAGAGACTTAAGCACTGATCAAACTTAAATCTAATAGACATTTAATGCAAGAATGTATCATTAATTCAGGTAAATCTAAGACAGATCTAATGTTTTTACTGTTGTGTAAAAACAGTTGCAGAGTTAGAAAATTGGTAACTGCCCAGATTTATGGGTGGAATTTGTTTGCTTAATTATCAACATCTCATTTAAGATTTGGGTTAAAAGAAATGACATGGCACAGAATTGCTGTAGTTCTGCCTCCTACACCAATTGCTGAAGGTTATATGTTATTCTAAAGGGAATTATCTCAAAAAACACAAGTTTTGATGTTTAGGCTGCTGGTTTATGTGCCTAAGTCCTCAAGAATTTTGTCTGTTGCAAAAATGTTGTGGCATAATAATCCTTTTTTGTTCACATGCAGAAATTAAGCTCTCACAGATACGTATGTTGAGAAAATATGCTGTTTTAAATAATTCAGTGCACACTGGAATCTTTTCTAAATGGCTAATAATTCAAATACTGCCTTTGGCTGTAACCTATGGCTGGAAAAAATGTCATTATGACTAAGTAGGGACTAGTATAATTAAAAAAAAACAAAAAAATAAAAAAGCATTTGAGAAAAATTACTCATTCAGAAAAATATTCATGCATGTTTTCTATAGGCAAATTTTAAGGCTGGTGAACAATTAGATCAGTATTAGCTGTAATTTCAGTTATTTTTAGTAGAAGAGAAGCAAAGGACATGACACTGATGTGAAGCACTATACTGTGACTATGAAATTGGCATACTTCAAGCTATCAAGGGAACTCAGGTTAAAATTCTGATTGCAAATGTAATACAACATCTAAAGTAAATCAGAAACCTCCTAGAGCAGCACACAGAAACTAGACAGACTATTTTGTATCCAAGATGGCAATATATGCCCTGTTTAGGAGTCTCAATCCTATTCTTCAGGCAGAATGTGAGTCAAGATTAAGATATAAATAAGGCAGGTTTATGAAACTTAGAGAGAGTGTAAGTTCAACTATGAATGTGAATAATATGAATAAAACATAAATTAAGATGCCATTAAACTTTCTAAAACACCTTTTAAGGTGTCTTGTTCTGGCTTACTGATCCTATTCAACAGTGGCTTAGATATTCTATCTCACCGTACTTCTCTGTTGTATGTGCCAGATAACACAGGTGTTTTGCATATAGTAGGGAATCTCATAGGACACTATATGCCTCTGATTAGGTAAGTGAATTAAATCACCAAGTTAAATTGCTCATGGAATCTGGGCAGCAGTCAGCTGATTGAGGAAATCTGTTGATCAACTGAGACTTACTCATCTAGAAGATGAGTTGTCAGGCTCATATAGGTACTTTGGGTATTCTGTAGTGCTGAAATGGCATCAGACGTGTTAGAAGTACAGGCAGAGGACTATACCCCTGGCCAGAGTTTAAGCTAACCCACAAAATTATTGCATATGACTTGAGAAATTGCTGCATGTGACAGATGACCATGTAAGAGAGGGCAAAAATTACACTTCTGGGCTTCCCAGTATAAGAGAGAGATACAGGTGAGACTCCATTGAAGGGCTACCAAGAGGATGAAAGGACTTGAGTGTCTCTCCTGTGAAGAAAGATCAAAGTAGCTGAGACTGTTCAATCTGGAAAAGATTCATGGGAAATTCCATCTGTGTATATAAATAGCTAAAAGGAGATATCACAGTTTAAACCCAGTAAGCAACTAAGTACCGAACAGCAGCTTGCTCAGTACCTCTCAGCACAATGGGGGAAGCTAATTGGAAGGGTAAAAGTGAGAAAACTCTTGAGTTAAGAACAATTTAATAGTGAAATACTATAATGAAAATAATAACAACAATGACAATGACTATAATTTAAAATGAAAAGGAAAATAACAGAGAGAAAAATAAACAGGTTATACAAATGAAGACAATTGTTCACCACGAACTAACTGATGTCCAGCCAGTCCCTGATCAGCATGACCCCCACCCCAACTTTCCCCTTAGTTTTATTGCTGAGCGTGTTGCCATAAAGCGTGGGATATCCCTTGGGTCAGTTGGGGTCAACTGTCCCAGGTATGTCCCCTTCCATCTCCTTGTGCACCCCCCTCCTGCTCACTGGGGGGGTGGGGTGACAATCAGAAAAGGCCCTAATGCTGTGCAAGTGCTGACAGCAATAATTGAAATATCCCTGTATCATCAACACTGCTTCCAGCACAAGCCCAAAACACATCCTCATGCTAGCTACTATGAAGACACTTAACTCTACCCCAGCCAAAATCTGTCCTGCAGAATGTAAAGAAGATGAAGCTAGCCTCTTCAGTGGTGCTCACTGGCAGGAGCAGAAGCTGTGGGCACAAACTAAAATAAGGGAGGGTCCCTCTGAACAATGACTAACAAAACATTTTTTCACTGGGAAGGTGACTAAGTATTAAAACAAGTTGCCAGAGAAGTGGAGTCTCCATCCTTGGAGATATTCAAAATCCATCTTGGCATAAACTTGGTCAACCAGGTCTAGGTGACCCCATTGGAGCAGTGAGATTCAGTCATATGATCTCCAGAGGTCCTTTCCAGCCTCAGTCATTCTATCATTCCAAGATAGCATCATGATGAATGGGCTTGATTTCACAGAAATTTAAGGGTATTTATGTCAGATATGGCCAAATTTGGTAGAATGTCAATAATACTTTACAAAATCAAATTTACTAAGTACAAAAGAATATCAATTTTAGTGCAGATGTAAGAAAATTGGAACCAAAGGGGGAAATATTATTAGAGCTATTGCTCTAATTACTTGGAAGGATACTGGAATGTAGAAAGACGAGATAAAAAGTAGGAAAAAAGAGGATAAGCAGTGGGAAATAAAGTAAAAAGCTATCCAAATCTTGTGGTCAGTGCTGTTCAGAGGTGGCAATGATGTGGTTGAGCACTACAGCCTAAATCAGGACAATAAAGCACACCTCTTTTTCTAACCACGCTTCATGTATCAATTTTGTGGTCACAGCAAAGTGCAGGTGACTGAGAGCTTTCTATGTCTAGCAGGAAAACACCTGAATGGGTGGATCAAACAATCCAGCACCACTGTTAGTGGTGTTAATGTGTTAGTACTTGTTTCAGGCCCAACAACATCAGCATCTGTCATTTCCTACCTGGATGTCTGTGCTGAAGCAAAGAGTGTCCCTATAGTAATTATTTTAGTAGCTGAAACCACTCCTTATTTGCTGGTTCCTATATTTCTGGGACCCATGTATTTAATTTCTTATGCCCTTAAGCTATCTAAAGTTTTGCTTGTTTATTTGTTTGTTTCCAAGTGGTTCCTGGTTTTTCTTTCCATTCCTCTGTGTGCTAATTCTTATTTCTTTCTCAAGATGACATTCTCATTTAACTTCCAGGATAGCAATAATTTCCTTCTGCTTTGCTTCCCCCTGTGTTTCTTTTAAGGGAAAGCACCAATCTCTACTCTCCTTATTTAAAAATCTCTGTGGTCTTCAACCCCCATATGCATGTCATTTTCTCCTCTGTCATTTTTACTATTTCCAGTAGTGCATTTTTCTGTGCTATCACCTTCAGTTAAGGTTTCTTGTGGTTATCTAAAAAATTATTATCTTCTTCTTTATTTGATTCTTATCCTTTGTAAAAGCAAGTTGAGCAATTACCTTAACTGGAAACCAAATGTACACAAGGCAAAGAAAAAACATTCTACTGCCTTAGTGCAGTACTAGCCATCTAGTGGGACAGAAACTCAGGGAAAATCTCAGTTAGGTCCTAAATCTTGGTCTCGAATCTTGTCTTGCTAACAGTCTTAAGACAGCTCTATTGCTGCACTATAGGAAGTTGCTAACATGCTCCATGTTAAAATTTTACATAATATCTTTTCTCATCAGCAAAGTAAATGAAATATTCTTAATAGGTGTTTGATCCCTCTGCAAAGCTTCCTTCTCCTTCTCCAAGACATAGTAAAGTTTGATTCATTTGATGTATTTTGTTTGTACCTAATTTGTTTGCTCACTTTTGTTCTTGAAGGTAGTTCAACCACTTTTCCCTGCACTTTACTATATTGAACCTAAGGAGATACCATGCATAGAAAATCATGTTCTGAATAGTTAGATACTGATACAATTTTATATGTAGCTGAAAACAGTTTTCTGAAGGGAAGTTTTTTACTGTAAGGATAATCACACACAATTCTGACTGTAAAATTCTCTAGAGAGTGTACAGATTTTATTTCCTACAGGTACATTTCACAGAAAGTAGGACATTTACCATATTTACCACATATCTGGATATCACATATTCTATTACCTAAGCACATATATAATTATGACTTCCTAAACATAGCTCTTAACACATTTGGTCAGGTGAGGGGAGGTAGAAAGACAGTCCAAGTCATTGTAAATATATGTGTAGGTGCAGATTAAATACATAAAATTTTGAAAAGATAATACTATCAGTTGGACTCTACTGAAAAATAAAACTACTGAAGCTTCTTGTGACACTTTCTCACTTAGAAAGTTATTTACGCAGTTCAGCTATTACATTATTCCAGAATAAAAATTATATTTCTCATAGTTTTTTCATTAATTAGTATATTTATTTTCTAAATTGAAGACCAAAATTCTAACCATATAAACTTTAATTGCAGTGAGAAGAGCATTACTAGCAGCCCAGTGTACAGGCTGTCTTGTTAAATGGAAAGTTATCTAGGGATTTTGTGCGACAAGTTTTTGTAGGAGTGCTTTATGACTAGAGCTCGAGAAAATCCCACAACCCAGTAACCAAAAAGCAAGTTAGCTATATAATGTGGATACCAACTAATGTTGTCAAGGGTAGAAGGACAGTTGGCAGATTTGATATAAAATTTGTTTCTCAGAAAGGTTAAAGAAGGAGCAGAAGTGAAGAAACAATTAGATTTTTACCAGCAAAGGGAAAAACATAATTTCTTTCCGTGGCTAATGATCAGCACCGTATATGTTGCTTCCTATAGGGAAAGGAAAGAAGAAGGAATTTTTACTTAAAGTTAACTAAATATTTAGAATAAAAAAAAAAACACCTCATGACTAATCAAGGATAATCAAGTAAAATCAAACTAAATGTCCTGTTAAGAATTTATTATTTTTTCAGTGTTCATGACAGACTATCAAAGGGGGGGTAAGGTCCCGCGACAGACCCTGAGGCACATTTTGTATGGGAGATAGGACACACGAGATGTGACCCACAAAATGGAGATTTATTAAAACAAGATGACAGTTTATATAAAGGGGAATACAGAAGGTTCCGGAACAGAGGTGGGTTTCTAGCTAGGGAACATCGAATCCTGAGAGTTAGTGATAAGGGGACTTGGGAAGATTGGCCGTGGGGAATATGTCTGATCACGCGAGGGGAAGGGAAGGCTAGGGAAGAAATGGAAGGAGTGGCCTGGGGGCACAGACATGGGAATCTGCAGAAGTTGCAAGGCTGCGGCCTTGTAGCTGGGTCCCAAGCAGTTCTGCACAGCTGCAGTTGCTAGGAGACTTCGAGATAGATCTCTTCTGCTGAGCCTTCCTTGCAACTCTCTTGCATGTTTCTCCACTCTCTGTAGGCCTCTTCTGGTCCACCCCTGACAACAGACAGTCCATATTTGTCAATATCATTCCTGTAACTGATCTTTGATGACATTTATATTATATTTGCATGGTTCAGTTAATATATATAAACAAAATCAAATAGATTTAACTTTTTTATTGGTTTCTGTAGTTTTCTCTGCAGTGTGCTCAATTACATCTATTAGGAGGCCTTCACAGAAAGTAAAAGAAATAAACAGACTTCAGTAATACTATATTATGATCAAAAATATGAGTGTATAGTATTCAAAAAACATTTCTTGGGGCTGACATTTTCCATGTTTTGTGTGTCTATGCAACTGTTCCTTTCAAAAAGTTTAAGTCAGACTACTTTAAGTAATTCTAACAGAGCTCTGGGAAGACAGATAGTTTTTCTAATGTGGAGACTTTGAACTGAGGTGACCTCTATATCTGATTTAGTAGTGTGCCTTAAAATCTGGGTATTAATTTTGTATCTTCATTTCCTAACATAAATTTACAAAGATGGTACACAGGATTTGGGAAAACCTTTTCAGACCTCCAAATTTCATCCAAAAAATCTTAACCTTTTTTCTTGCTACACACATGGTTACTTGCCACTTTTGTTTACCATATCATGTTCAAATAGGGCAACAGGCTATGCAAATCTATCAGTACATATAATCCTTATGTCTCTAAAAAATGTCCTGTGATGATATGACTCACAGTAGTACTGTACATTGACAAATATTCTTATCAACTTTTGGAAAAAATACCCCGTATCATTGAAAGAGAACTAGGAAATATCCTTTTTTTGATAGCAATTGTGTTCCACTAATTCTAGTTATATTCACTTTATTGTGAGCTTTACATCACTGACTGTTGCAATCTTACAATACTGTTTTTTCTTCATTGATAAATTGAACATGATAGACTGATCTGTTTTATGTTCGTTCCTTTAGGCTTTCTGCTGGTTTTATTTGCTTTGTTCTACCATCTAACTATACTTTCAAGACTGTAAAGTGCTTCAGTTGAATATTTGCAGATCTGACTGCTACAGTATAGGACAGAGAATATATATTACAGTTTTGTTCCTTTCCACTGAGAGAAAGGCAGCAGTGAATTCTCCTGTTGTCATTCTTGAATTATGTGATTTTCAAATTCAGGACTGTAGAGTAGTGATGAAAACTTGCATTTATTATGTTTCAATTTCATTTATACCCCTATGTAGAGAATTTTGCATCTATGTTCATCATTCTAATATCACTTGGCGTGTTCTCAGAGGAATAATTTTAATTATTCTTGTTATATTAGTAATAATCACGATAAATATGATAGTTGTCAGAAGACATTTTACAGCTTCTATGAATGCAATGCTCTTGTAGAAGTCAGGAGATGGAAAAAGTTGCTGTATTCATTTGTCCATCAGGGACTGCCAAAACCTGAAATCTGTTTCCTGAATGTTTGATAAAAGACAGTGCTATGCAAAATGTGATTATTTGTGTTGGGAAGGAGTAAGGGGTGTTACCATTATATGACTCATCTCTACAGAGATTGCTTACTTCTTAGCAGTTATGGTGGCACCACCCATGGCTGCCACCAGAGGTATCAACTCCTTCACTCAATCATTTTACCTAGCTACTGTAGCTGATGGTTAAGTAAATGAAGACCCCATTAATGTCATAAAATAAGATTCTGAAAAGATGATTGGCTGTGTAAAACACTGTATACAATGGACAACTAAGAATATTGCATAGAAATTCTATGTAGTGATTATACTGCATCTTATTACTGGTATAAAAGAAACACTATCAAAAGATGAAGTTGTAATCCAAATGAAATTACTAGTTCACTGTGACATGACCACAGGGAAGCAAGTTGGCTTCTCAAACATTTTTTAATCTATAAAGATTATTATAGTTCAGTAAAGGACACAATACACATATTACAAGTATTTTGTGCCTGTTTTCTCTAAAATTGGCTTATATTAAGAGATGCAGTTTTATTGTTTGACACAGAATGCATCCCTATCACCTACTTTCAATGAGTTTTAAAAAGGATCAGTGAACATAACTCAAACTGGAGAAAAATAGCAGTGAGTGAAGTCTAAGCATCCTATTTATCATTGAGCCTCTTAAGACTGCAAGTAGTATTGTTTGACTGTGGTTCAGTTTTAAGCAGAAACATTAGTCTGACTAAGGAAGCATATAGAATTCAAACTTATTCCAAGCATATTCAGAGCTATATTTATTTATATTTTAAGAAATTCATCCTGTGTCTGAAGTTTAATAGATGTTAGCTCAGCTGATTCAGGATTTTGGCAGATTCCATTGTGTAAGCATTTAGCATCAGTGGCTGAATTTATTATTCCATTATCATCTGTAAAGGAACAATGAAAGACAGTGTCGTAATTTCTGAGTTATATAGCAGTTGGCACTGAAGAATGAGTTGATGAATGCTGCTTACCTCTCATAGTACAACAGATTTGTTTTCCAGATATTTCACAGTATCTATGTTGCACCTGACAGCTTCAAGAGGAATGGATTTTTGCAGTGCTTCTGATGTTCCTGTCTAGAACACCTCTGAAATTTTAGCGCCAAAAATTTCAAGCACTTTCCCAAAGAAAGAGTGGTTTAGATGTGGACATAAATATTTTTTCAGATTCTCTTTGGAACATTTCTTTACAGTTCTCCATAACGCAGCTTAGACTATGCTGTGAGTTGTAAAGTTTAGCTGAACAGTGAAACATTTCCTTGGGAAAATTTCTATCAATGGGAAACTGACACCTGATGACTAAGATAGAAATTATTGTTTTGATGGTGGAAGGCTGGGAGGGTGTTCTTTCAGCTCCTCAACTGCTATTTTTATGCATAGGTCTTTGAACATCTCCAGCTGAGATATTAAAAAAAAATTTACTTGAAAAATAAAGTGCGTGGACAATTTTTTACAGATGTAAGGATTAAAAAGGGTTTGTGTTATAATTACAAATAGGGAGAGGAACTTTAGTAATAAATATTCATACCATTGTGCCATCTGAAGGGGGCCACCCCTGCCTCTGTCAGCTGAGGAACAGCAGAAAAGCCAAGGAGGGAATGAAAATTTAACATCAAAGGAAAACAGCAAACAGTTTTGTCGTTAGACTTGATTATATTAATAATAGTTCATGGTAGAATTGGCTGTTTGTATTTTGACTGGTGATGAGTCACTGTTGTATTTTCACTACATTCTTAAATTATTAATTAGTCTAACAAGAAATTCTAACTGTTTTAGATTCCAGCAAAAGGAAAGCGTATTATTCAAAGTGTATCCAACAAGAGTGCTTCTCTAGAAAGGTATACAAAGTTTTAGCTTTTAGCTCAAAGTACACCTGGTCCTCTTCAATTATGATTACATTTGTGAGCAAAATTATGAAGTACTTTAACATAGCCTATTGCCAGAAACAAGATCATAGAGACAGAAAATAAACCCTTAAAACTAAGATCTGATATAAAAAAATTGCACGTTATTATATTGCAGGGCGATTTATAGCTTTACTCTTTTTACTGTTTTATTTTTTATTTTTTTTAACAGTACTTAGCCATACATGCATCATTCAAATCTTCTACCCCTGATACACAAACTTATTTGTAATATCCCAGTGTTGTGGGTTTACTCTGGACCAATTTCCTCTCACCCCCTACACAATTGCTATAAGTTGAAAGAAGTTTTATGCAGACAAAAGAGATCTGATGTGGGTAGAATAATGTTAGGATTTATTACCAGCAAGATAAAAACTAAAGAACTATATATACAACAATTCAAACTAGGCAAAAGTGCTATGTATTTACAGAAGTACCCTTCCCCCCTTGTATCAATTTAGGAGGAGAAGCAGTCTCTTTTCCATTTCCAGAGCTACAGGTCTTCTAAATAATATAGCAGCACTTGAAAGTTCCTTTTCTGTTATATCTAGGACGGCAGCTCCAATTCGTCACAGCTGGAACTGTCTTTCTCTCTCTCTCTCTCTCTCTCTCTTCTATGTCAACCTCAGGGCTGGGCCTACCGCCTCCTGGGCTAAGACCAGAGGGTAGGGGGTTACCAGGTCCTGTGGGGTCCTCCATGGACTGCAAGGGGACACTTGCCTACCATGGATCTTCACCACAGATAAGGGGGGTAATGGCTTCAAGTCCTTCCCCTGTTTCCCGTGGGGCCCCTCCTCACAAGAAATAGTCCTTGATGGACCTCTCTAGCGTGAGTCCACCTTCAGGCAACAGTTCTTCCATTCTCTGCTGTCCCTTAGGGTCACAAATCCAGCTGCACCAGCATGGATCCCTCATCGGAATCACAAGTCCTAACTGGGACGACTTGCTCCAGCGTAGGTCTCTCTCTCTCCATGGGCCACAGGTCTCCAGCACGAGTCTGTTTCATATTAAGCCTCCCACAGGGTCACAGCCTTCTTGTGCACTCACATACATTCACCTGCTTCAGCACAGACTCCTTCATGAGCTGCAGGGGGTCTCCTCACTCAGTAATCTTCTTTAGATGGCAGGGGTTTTTAGTTTTCAGTCTTTCCCCTGCTGAAGGAAGAGAGATGGGGGAGAGAAGGAGCTCCCCCACCCCCCCACCCCCACCTCCTTCAGGCCTCTCTTCTCTCTCTTCTGGCTGCCAGCTTTGACCTTGGTGTCTGCGCTCTCTCTCTGCCCGGAATTCTTTCTGCAGCAGCACATCTTGTCCAGGCAGTTTTCTCTAGAGATTTTTCTCCACTGTGTTACAGGAGAGAAGGGGGCCTGGCCCCCTCACCTGGGCTAGACTTGGCCCGGTATGGGGAGCACACACACCCGGGCCCAACAGGGCCGGCTGCTACACTGGCTCTCACATTTTTTCTTCTACCTCGTGGCTCTTATCTCTTCTGCCCCCACAGCTTCTCTTCCATTTTCTTAAATATGTAATTGGCAGAGGCGTAACTTGAACTTTTGATTGGCTTTGCTCCAGAAATCCACCTGGAAAACTATTTTCAGCCCCAGGGGGCTCTGGTCATCAATCCCACGACACCCACTTTATGTCTAGTTTCAGTTGACTCTCAGATATAGATATTAATACTAGGATAAATATTTTTCCAGTGATAAATAACCAGATAGTGTGTTTTTAATAAATAAAGAGCAGGTTGAAGATTATTTATTTGCCTAACTTCCTTCACTCTTCATTTTAATGACATGTAGTGAATAAGCATACGACTCTATCAATCTGTGGATTCAGGATAGTGCTTTTTTTCTGAAAATTTGACATACGAATTTCTCTACCATATTTTGACATATATATTAATATTCCATTGAATTTTTGTTGATATTTCACAAGAATATAATTCTATTAAAATATATACCATGCAAAAACTTAAAGAAAACAAACAATATCCACAAAACTGCTAACTGAATAAGGAAGTGTTCAAGTGCTAGCCAAGGAGGTCCTTAGCCTTCTTCAGATCAGGAAATATTTCAGTGCTTCACAAGACAGTAAAGTAACTTCATTGACCAATCCCATCCCAGTCCTTTTCAAACCAATGAAAAATGTCTTCACATAAGAACGTGCACATATAGTACTCAATACACATATAATAGCAACAGTAATTTAAAATGACATTTACTTTCACAACCACAAATCTTTGTCCTTTAGAGCAGGAATTTAGCAATAAATTGTCATTCATGGTGATGCCATCAGCTAGGTAGAATCTTACAATATTCAAAACATGTATTCTCTTTCTCCAAAGACTGAATTACTTAAAGGAAAGCATTGATTTTTGCCAGGAGACATACAGAAAGACAATCAATCAATGACAGCTTTGCAAGAAAGCTACTAGTAAAACTACCCTTCGTTCTCACTGTGTATTCCTTGAGGTCATACATTTATTTTAAATTTCTGTTTCCCTGATGATTGAGGGACAGGCACAATTAGAATAAGTCATAGTCAATTTTCACTTTTACATAAATGAACCAAAGGAAAACATTATGAATAAGCAAAATATCTTTTTAAAAGAAACCTTTGCATGGATTGGGCTGCTTTCAGTTTGTCACCTTTAAATGTGTTTTTCTTTTACTTCTTGTTGTGGTTTAGGAATGGTACTTCCCAGTTTAATGTTTTAACTGAAACTCTCCAAGCTATGTGTTACTGGCTCCCTCCCACACTGTGTCAGGCTGGAGAGTAAAATCAAAGGTAAAGATCACAGGTTGAGATATGGCAAATTTACTGGAAATTGCAATGAGATAAGAAAAGGAACAGTGATAGAAACAATATTAATAACAAAAGTGTACAAAAGAGAGTGATCCACTTGCAAAAAAGCTCACTGTGGAGCTCAACCCAGCCACAGCCACACCACCCTGACTGCTCCCTCCAGTTCCAGACCAGTGTTATCCAACTCCTCCATCCGCCACACTCGCTCAGTCAGAAGGCAACCCTTCTGCCCACCCCCAGCAATGACAGCGAGGTGATATAGAATAACCTCCATGTCCTAGCCTTGCCCGCTTTGGGTTACTGCAAAAAAACTACCCCTCTCCTGGCCAGAACCAGTACAGTTCTCTACGCACATTTGTATTTCAAGCTATGCTGACTGATATGCTTCACTGTATTTTGGAAAACTTCAGTTGCTTATGCTGTTTGTCTGAAGTAAATGATATCTTTACTCTTCATACCTTTCTTTTAAGGCAAAGTTATAGAGATTTTAACATCGTTAAACACAGAAGTCATGTAACAGTGAAGTAGGAAACAACTATTAAAGTTCGAACTTTTTATCCCAAGACAAAAATTCGTTCAATATAATATAGTATTTTACAATACAAATATTGGGATTTGGAAACAGAGACCTTGCAGAGACTTGCAGTTATCCAACTGTAAAACACATTGTCATTCAAAAATATAATGTTTTTATCAACGCAAAAACACAAAGCCAAACTATAAATAAGACCAAAAATAATGCTCTCTTGGTTTTTAAGATAACTACAAAACTTCAGCATTTTTTGAAGAGGACAGAGTGTTGCTTCAAGAGAAGATCAGCATCTTCAAATGGAAAATAAAAAAAATATTCCAGTCTTGGAACTTTGACTGACATTGTTCAAGGTCCAAAGTATAGATTGCTTGTGAATAAGAAAAAATACAGCTTCAAGTTGCTGACATAGAGAAAATTTTATATTTCACAAAAAATAAATTAATTTAAAAAATTAATTAGCAACTAATAACTGAATATGCTACACTTGTTATTAGTATTTACAGACAGATTGTACAATGAACTGGGAAAAAAGGTCTATTAAAACATATATGCTGAAACACCAGGTCTGACAATTTCTCTAGAATTCAATGAAGTGGTGGTCAAATGTATGTGATCACTCAATGGCAACACAGAAGACAGAAATTTATCCTCTACTTCTTGATATTGCCCCTTAAATGTTGTTATTAGATATTGCCCAACAATGTTGTTGGGTTTTTTTCAGTGACAAATAGGTATGATTTCACAAGTAAATGATCCTGCAAAATTAATAAATCTTAGAAAAAAATCTGGAAAGAAATTCATTATCTAGGAGTCTTTTCCTCAGAAGCCTTTGCAACATGTGACTATACCTGTTCCAAAATCTCTCATTTAAAAGTCATCAACCAAATATTGTGAAAATACAGACTGCTATGTACTGCTGAAAGCACAAGACTGCAAAAGTAATCCCTCTGTGAATAATACTAAAAGGCGGTGCAATGCTTCAATTATAATTTATTGGACAGAAGGTTCCGGTGAAGAATGTCAAGTATGTCAGATAAAAAAGCAGATGCCTCTGTTGTGTTATGCTATATATGCTACTTTCTGTATCTCATCTCATTCACACAAAATGAATATAAAATATTAAGCTATTACGGAAGACCTAAATAGCAAAGGAGACTCCTACCATGGTTCAGTAGTCACTGTAGTAAAATTTAATTTTGAAAAGGTACTATTCAACTGCCAGTAACAACATTCTATAAATCAGACTTTAGGAATAATCAATGACAGAAAAAGACACTATTCTCATATTAATAAAAGAATAACTATCCAAATAGCTACTGTGGAACACATTATCCTTTATAAATCATTACTCCTGTTTAACATGCATTAGCTTGCTTTTCTTCACATTTTTGGTGGTTCTAGGCTGGAGATAATGCTTTTCAGCACAGTACATCTTATGATTGATCTGATTATACAATAAATGTTTCAAGTACAGGTATTTCATGTTTCCCATTTAATTTTAATTTATATCTAACAGTTATGCAAAGGAGATTCAAATTTTCTCACTAGTCTTCTAAAAAAAAAATAATTTCTTCACAAATTAAGAACTGTAAATACAGAAGAGCATGCTCAGATAATAATTCTGGAATAATTTTCCCTATCCACACAACCAAAACAGATGTATAATTAGAGAGGATTTACTATAATTAAATCAGTAATTTAATATTTCAACAATAAATCTCGTTTATTGTTTATGGCAGGTATCTTATTTTCTTGATAATTAAGGTTTACACTTAACAGTCAGTGTATTTTTCAGAATTTGATCTAGCAAATTTTAGTTTTAAACACCTCAAGAACTTGGTCTTCCAGTCCTTCCCTTAGGAAATTTTTCCTATAATCTTGTCATGAGATGCTTTATGGTTATCACTACCAAGTGACAGTGCTTGCAGGTATAACATGATACTCTTACTTAAGGCCCAAAACAATCTCTACAGAAAGATAATTGAAGTGGAAAAAATCCCCTTAAATTTAATCTTTGATGGTCAGGTAAATAACAGAACTGAGAGTGGAAAACTCAAGGCAATTATTATGGCTGCCTTGCAGGTTTCAGACCAATAATAGTGCAGTCATGCCTATTCACTTCAGTTTAGACTTTCAATTTACTTTACATCCAGCATCCAGCCAATCTGAGCTAAAGACTGAATCAATGATATTAATTGATTTTACATTTGCCTTGTTTACCTTACCTATGTATTTAACTTATTTATAGGCTATATGAAATGTTAAATTCTTACCCTATTTATGAAGTAGTTCCTTTATAGTCATGGAAAAATTTTGGATAAATTTAGATTACAGGCTATCTATATGTCACAAATTACATGATGGATGAAAAAGGGCCTAGACAGCATTTTGCTTTCCTTTCAAAAAATGAATATGGGAAAGAAGCCTGTTTGGCTGCACATACTTGTAAGATTATTCATAAGTCTTTGTCAGGTGAGATTCCCTAGGCACTAAGGGGATGAGAATGAGGCATTCTCATCTGAATAACCAGCAGTGAAGGACAATGTATTTTTTTACATCTTCATTTATATGCACTGTTAATGAATGCTGTATCAGAATAAGCATCTTTATAAGATCTTTGTGAAAATTTTGTGCTGGTTTCTAACTCTTCACAAAGTAGAATAATTAGGAGTGACAGCTTTCTGGCAGTTATGTTTTTAGCTTTTTCTGTTGATAGTCAAAGTAAACCTCCAGATCATTTAATCTTCAATCTGTGGTCTTTAGAAACCAAAAAACTGACAGGTGTTTGACACCTCAGAGATCTCTATCTACCTGAGAGATGCCAAGCTCTCCTTTGTGATCAGTAACATACAAAATGTTATATTTAGTGATGAGACATTTCTAAAAGCCATAAGAAAATTTCCTCATTTTAGAGGTGGTGACATTTAACTACTGAGGTCTGGGTGTCCGTCAGGAGGGAGAGAGAAGCAGAGGGTGGCAATGGGGCCAGCCAGGCCATGAGACCATGCCCTCCTTTGAGCAGAACTCTGTCCTGCAGCACTCAGCAAGGGAGCAGGCCTGGGATGGGGATGATGACCAGTGTTATGCCGGAACCCTGGAATTGCCCAGTAAAGCCCTCATGGTGGGATGGTTGAGATCTGATCTGGCTCCAGGGTCAGAACACCCTCAGAGACTGACACATAGGGCTGAAGGAGACTTGGAGCAGTCATTCCTGATGACAAAGCTCTAGCAGCTTTCCTTTTTCATTGCTGATGACTGATTTCTGTCTAACCTGCCCTCCAGGAAAAAATACTTTTTTGCCGGCAATCCACTTTACGCAGAAAAGAACCTATTACCTATCAGTTTGAAGCAGCTGAAGCATATTAGAAGATGAGCATCCCTTCAAAATAGATGAGTCCATGTATTTCACTGTTTTTTTTATGGCATGGTTTATGACATTGTTACCTTTTTTTTTTTCTTATTCTTGTTTATGGTACCAAATACCAACCTCCACCAAAACACATCCAGGTTTGAGCAAAGTGAGAGAATCACTTGATATATCTCACAAGCCTGACTTCAATTTTTACAGATTAATACAGTGGGTTTTGGTGTTGTTTTTTTTTTTTTTTTTTTAATTTAAGGTTTAGATTTTCTTTGGCATTTCTAGATATATATTCATCTTGACATCCAGCATGCAATTAATTGCAGAATTGCTTTGTACTTGCTCCACACCCTGTCTTGCATGGTAAAAATGAAGTTACACAATCAGACTGGTTTCTGGTCTGATCAAAAACACCTTTGCACCTCCATAGAAAGTTGTTTTATGTGATAGAATAAAACCAAATAATAGAAATATGTCAAAAATGTAAAAATGTAGGATTGTAAGAATAAAATGCTTAAATTTTCCATAAATAAAATAAATATCAATGGTTATTAAAAAATCCTGGTGAAAATTAACAAAATTATAAGTGAGATCCAGAAACAAACCAAAAAACCAATATTTTCTTTAACTTGAACTGATGGGAAAATTAATTATCACAGTTTGGAAATAAATTCCTGACTTTTTTTTTGGTTTGTTGATTTGTTTGTTTATTATTTTACTTCAAGATGCGAAGTTATTCTCAAACACATTTGAATATTAACTAATGAAATCTAATAAAATTAAAATCTCACTTTCCTGGTGACAAATACCTCATATTACTTGTACGGAAGCTTTCTACTGATAATTTGCTTTGATTTTCAATTATGGCAGTATATCTGAGATGAAAACATTTCATTCTATGTCAGCAATATTGTTTTTATTAAAATTCTAGGTGATATATTAATAAGAGGTTTAGTAATCCAGATTTTTCCTGTTAAAAAAACAACAAACAAATCAACCTCTCATTAGCTATACTACTATTATGGAGAATAATTTTCCTAAATAATGTCAGTATTTTTCTTTGTGTTTTGTCAAGTACATTATTTCAAGGCCTAGAAAATCCTTTTACATTCTTTTGAGAATGACATCTTGTGACTGAATCTTCTAGCCACCAAATAAATGTTCAATAAACATGTAAGAATTGTTAATTAAACTTTTAAAAGTTGAAGTAACTTTAAAAATTTTAAAAATTGATTTAACTTTATTTTTGGTGATTATTAAACAAAATTACTTAAATAGTAACTAACAAAATAAATTAAAATATTTTAGAATATGTGACTTTCTTCCCTATATATTTGAGATACAACTTGAAGTTATTCATGATTCAAAGAAAAACTGTCCTATTAAAGCAGAACTTTTTTCTCTTCGAAATGAATCTAAGTTTAAGTTTTCAATGAAATGCTTACAATCTACAAATTTACATGAGAGAGGTAGATATTTAATTTTGCTCTTTTTTTTTTAACATACCTTTGTGAATATTTTCTGCAATAAATTATATAATTAATGTTTTAGAGAAGGAAGAAAAAAATGTTGAGCTACCTTCTGCTTTTAGGGATAGGAATTTATATGCAACATTTCACAATGGTCATTATATATCATATAATTACCTATATGCTTTTCAATTACTGTTTATATATGACTACTATATATTCTGTTTAATCAGAAGTTTATTTCTACTTCCATATATTACAGGTATATTAATCTCATGATTTCAGAAAAAAAATCCACGGAATTCTTCCTTTAAGTAACCTCCAACTAGTGTACATTTGGGACTATGAGATAACATCCTGTGCATGTATTCTGTATGGTCCAAGCAGCCTTCTCAAATTATTTTGCTCTTTGTAGATTTCACTACTTTGGATTTTTGCTTGCTTGCTTTATTGTCATTAAGCTTCAAATTAGAGATCCAAATTATATTTCTTTGCTACTTTAAATTTCCAGACTGATTACATACAGAATGTTTATCCTCATTTACAGTTGAACTTCCAGAACATTGTGTAGAAAGAGACTTGGCCAACATCTATGTGTGGTTGGGCAGAGGATGGAAAGTTGTTACTTTGGCCAAATGACAATGACTTTTTCACTGCAGATGTGCTCTTACATAAAAGGCATAGTGCCCTGGTGACAGCTGGGAAAGAACAGCTTCCAGAAAGACATGATGATAGAGCTCAAATAACTGAAGCACTGCCATAGATCGATACAGGTGGCAGAAAAGCTGGGAAGTGGGGGTTATTTCTTGCACAGGAAAGAAATCTGAATTCGTGGATCTTTGTTCTAGGAAAGGTTGTGAACTGGTTTGAAAACTAGAGTATACACTACTATCACTGAAATGTTGGCAAGTCCCTCCAGAAAGAGGAGGAAGTTGTTTTTCAACAACCAGTGTAAATCTCATGATTACAGTCTCTGTGTCTCCCGTCACCATTATTATATTTACTGGATAGGCAAAATGGTGGTTTACAAAGTGGTAAATATCTGGTTGTGCTAATTACAGTTTCTTGATACAGGAACTCAGTGAGGTGGCTAAGAAAATACTTCTGCTGATTAAGAATAATCACTAGCAGCCTCAGCTACATCAATCTCTGCTACTGTAAGGTGGATGAATTTAACATCACAAGCGATATGAGGTGAACAAGTAGAATTACTATCCTCAGTTTCAGAAGAGTTGAAGGTATTCCAGGGAACCAGTTGTTGGAATTCCATGGGAGGCTGCCTGCAGGGTGAAAGGACACAGGAAACCTGACTGATCTTGCTGGGCAGTCTCATCAGAGCACAGAAAGGGATCGTTCTGCTATGTAGAAGTTGAGAGGGAGTAGCAGAAGGGTAGGTTGTACAGGCAAATCTTGACTGGGTTCAGATGTGAAAAAATAATGCATAGAAGGGGAATTCTGGGATTTGTCACTTAAGTGGAACACAGAGACTTTACTCAGGTATGATGGATGGAGTTAGATTTGGTATGGAGTGTAAGAGACTGCAAGAAAAGCATCTGTAAATACAGACAAGGAAAACTGAAGAAACTAGGCCAAAGCTCAGGAGGATGGAGAATGCAGTGATAAAAGATAAAGGAAATTATTCTTTTCATAGAACCAGAGAAATGTTCAGGGAAGCCCTAGTCCAGAAAGATCTATGAAAATTTCGCAATGTAAATCCTGAATGGACAAGGCCTTGAGTACCCTCTTCTAACACTGAATTTAACTGTATGTTGAACAATGTTGGATAGATGACCTGCAGAGGTTCTTTCCAGTCTATATCTCTATTCTAATTTCACTACCTAAATTATTTTCTTGTGTTCTTTTTCTGGTAAAAGAGACTTTTTTTTAGGTAAACAAAGTTTCTGAGGGTGCTGCATCTGTAGCTGGCCACCTTCTTGATGTCTTTTCAAAACTTTTCTTTGTTAGTATCAGGGTTTTTTTTCATGTTTGCTTTCTTTTTTATTTCTGGCTGTAACCTGTAAGTAACAGCAAGGTATCTTAACATTCTATTAAGAAATTGTTTTCTTTTTGCATAGTCTAAAGGAGTTGAATGAAAAGCTTGCTAGAGCCTAATAGATATTTATTTTCTTGGAAAATAAATTAGCACATATGTTGTCTCACAATTATATGAGAGGTTTTATCCTTGTTCTTTCTCAGATAGATTTCTGCTAACCTTAATGGCAGGTTCTCATCACAGCAAGGTCAGATCTTTTCAAATAAAGAGTGGAGGTGAAGGCAGCTGTATTCCCTAAGCTACTTGAATAGTCTCTCTTCTGTGCATGGTATTTTGAAAGCAAAAGCAATTTATAAATTAATGCTAGGGTTACTGAACCATTCAGTGATCTAAGAGTCCCTGTGAATTCCAATTACTTCTCTTTCACAAACTTATTGCACAGTTGCTAGTATGAGGTCAGTACAGTGAAGTTCACTGCAATCAAGATAGGACAAGGTTTACCTTTGTTTATCTTCATCATTCATAGGTTGTGTAGATTCATTTGACTGTAATCCATTATGTTTGTGGGGAGGGAGTGCTGTAACATTACTTGAAATAAGTGCCAACTCTCAGGCTAAGACAGATATATCTCAATAAACGGAAGCAGAACCCTTACTTGTATGCCAAAGCCTACTAAGGCAAATGGATTTAGCAATGTTGTATTTGATAATAATTTTGTCAAATATTTTACTGTAAATTACCTCAATCTCTTTTCAGCCATGTGAACTCAGTTACTAGGAGGAAGCATTCTGGGTTTGTCTATACTCTTTGCATTTCTATTGTAAGATCTAAGTTGCTGGAAAAAAAAAAAAAAAACACAAAAAAACCAAACCATCAAACCTAACCAACTCACCAAACTCACCCACACCTAGTGGTTGATTTCCGCTGAGTCTTGTTTAGTGTAATTTCTCAGTGTAGATCCTCACATGAGACACTGTATCTAGATGCATGACTTTAGGACTAGGTACATTGAACTGAATTTGTTCTGACTGTGTTTGATTTGAGTTAGACTTCTGAGAGGAGGTTTTAGAGAGATGAATTAGACCCTCTGGGGAAAAGCATAAGACTGTCAGGTAAAGAAGACACCGTTTTACACCTGAAGACTGGAATAGCTCCAAAAGTTCTTACAGTATGTATCAAATGTATGAGAAGTTTGCTTTTCTACAGCATAGGAGAATATGTTTTGCCCTGAGCTATCCATATCTTTTGCTCATTTTTTTCATATGCTAATAAGCATAATAAGAATAGCAAGCCATTAAATTTAGTGTTAACTTATTGGGCACTTCAAATAAAACAGCGCTGTGCTGCTGAGAACAATATAACATGCCATTCGCAGTGTACAAGTCCCACAATTAAAATGCTAATTAACACTTTTATTTATAAGGAGCAAGGTTATTTGATTATAATCCCATTTCCCTGCTCTCTTCAGCAATATGGATTGATCAGTCAATGCAACAACAAACCATCCCAGTTGCCTGAGGAATGATTTTATTTTGCTCTCTCCATACAGATTTGATATACACCATGAAGAAGACATTGGCAAAATTAGGCAGAAACAACTTAGAAGTTTCTTTCTTTTTTTCTTTTCTTTTCTTTTTAACTCTGTAGAGAAACTGCAGTTGAATTTGGCTTTTGCTCATCATAGCTTGTGGAGAGCTTAGCTGGAGTCAGATCCCTTGGTTAGTTACTGAAATCAGAATATATCTTTCCACACTAATAGTAAGTAAATAGTAATTTAGAATGTTCAGTTATACAGCAATTAAACAAAACATGTCTGTTTCTTCATCTGTCTAGAGATTTAAAAAATAAGAAAATGGAAGAGTGAAAATGCATATGTATGTGCATGCATATAGAAATATATACATTATAAATATCCGTTGTATACACAAATATGTGTGTATGGTTGTATAAAGGTGAGAGTGTAATGTATTCTAATATTTGTGTCTCAGATTCTTATAAGATGTGGAATTATTTCTAGATCAATTTATACCGGAAGTTAGCAACCTATGGGATGGGATTCCTCACAGAGTTTTCTCATTGTTTCAAAACATAATAATAAAAAAAAAAAAAAAAAGTATATACATGTGCACAGTAACCACATTAGAGTACATATCTTTCATACTGAAACTTGGTAACATGTCATAGCATTGGTCTGCAGGAGTTTCCAACAATCAGGGACTTGTTCTAACCGCTAGAATACAAGGCATGTTTATTCAGAGAAAAAAAGAAACATCGCAGACAGAAAAGGCATGAGCTGTCCACACAGCTAAGCTTGGGAGTGTTTGGAATAGCTGTGTTTGTAAACCACTGAACCTGAAAACACTGAAAAGACAGCTCTATTTTTTTTCTGATCCAAGATGGCTTATGCATCACCAGGTTTTTTTTTCATTATAGCATTTGGTATTTAAAGCTTAATGTAAATGGATCCAACACCTGTGTGCCTGCACCAAGTATTTGATACACATTTATACAAAACTCCTCATACTGAGCCCCTGAGAATAAGGAAAGCATGATTTTCTCTCCATTCTTATCTTTCATCACAGATCCTTTGAATATGTAGTATGATCTCATGATATCTATATGCTCTATATATAATGGCATATTTTATACTCCTTCATACTCTATGTCTTGCAGAGATACCTTGTAAAAATACAATTTTTCCCCCTTCAGGACAGGACTGCACCTGCATTTTGAAATGTATGGGAAAATAGAATCTTTGCTTGATCATTAATACAATGAATACAACAATAATGAAATAATCAACATTTCCCCTAATTTTCTTTTTACATGACCATTTTACTTAGCTTGATTATGGAGAAACAGGTTCTGCATCCATGGAACTTCAAACTGGGATTTCCTTCTTTATTTAGTTTCATCCGAGAAGATAATAAATTCCCAATGAAAAAACAAGGAAATGAGAGAAATTTCAATCAAACAGCTGAATCATCGTCTTCAGAATAGTATACCCATATGTGTATACCAAAAAGGATGAACCTGAAGTTGCAGAGTGAGCTGGCTGATATTGTTGAAAGGTTGGGTTTTTAACATCTTTGAAAGTTCCCAGCTTTCAGGTTGTTTTCCTGGTGACTGCAGGTAGACAAATATTCTACTCATCTTCAGAAAAGGGCAAGTAGGTCAGGATGAGAAAATAGGAAATATAGACTGGTCATTCGCACTTCATTCCATGAGAAAATTATGGAGAAAATACTCTTGGAACACATTTCTGAGCACACAAGGGAGCGGGTGACTGGAAGAGTTAGTGTGGAGGTACCAACCTAAATCACACCTAATCAATCTCACTGCCTTCCATGATGAAATGACTATATATGGAGATAAAGAGAGAGCCATGGATGTAATTTATCTCTACCTTATCAAAACTTGAAAGTCTCTATTTACAAGTCAAGTTCCTCAGAAGTCTGTTCTGTGGTTTCTTTTATCTTTATAACATATCTGGAGGAAGAACTGGGGAGGGATTAATTCCTTGTAGTGAAACAGACTGACTGAGATCTGCTGAAAAGGGCCTTGGGGCTGAGGTGGCAGCATCATGGCCTGGCAGTGAAGAAAGACAACAGCACCCTAGGTGTTATCAACAGGAAGACAGCACAGATGCCCTTTTACATTATTACTCCCCTTTACATATCACATGTTAGACAGTATCCAGTTCAGAGCCCACCAGTGCAAGACGAATGCTGATAAATTTTAATTAGCTCAGCTGGGAACCATCAAGCAGCTCCAGCACATGACTCATGAAGAGATGTTGAGGGAGCTGGACTGCTTCCCCCTAGAGAAAAGATTGCCTTGGGAGCACCAAACAGCAGCTCCTCATCATCTATAAAGTTGTAATTGAGATGAATTTGTCTTTTTACTGATGCTTATAATGAAAAAATGAGAGATAAGTCATGCATAAAAAGCTTATTTGCCTAGATATAAGGGTAAAAAACTGCCACCATAAAGATAATGGAGCACTGGAACATCCAGCCCTCCAAATGTTGTGAGTTCTTCATCTTCTCCATCCATCATTATTCTCCATCTCTTCTCCCTGAAATCCTCCAACCTTGGAGGTCTTTAAGACTCAGATGGACAAAACCCTGAGCAATTTGATCTGCCTCTACAGCTGGTCCTGCTTTAGGTGAGCTAGGGCTTTGTGAGGTCCCTTCCAAACTGAACTATCCAATGCTAGTATATAAGGGAAGAAATGTACCATGTTGTGAGAATTTTTCTCAGCACTTATGTTACAATAGGTTGTCGAGGAAAAAATAAAGTTTTCTATTAAACAATTTATGCTATAAGTTCATTATGAATAATAAGTCCATTATGACTTCCTTTGCAGTATTTAATCAATTTGACCTTTGAGTACTCAGGCTGACATCATAGTAGAGAATTTACACTGCCATTAAAACATATTAACAAAAACATGATGAGAAACTGCCTTTATTTCTTCCAGGGGACTAACATGGCTCCTGACTTGTGGTAAACAAGTTTTCAGAATTTTTAGTCCTTACTACTTACAAGGTTTTTAATCCTTCTTAGTTCTGGATTAATAGCCTACAGCTATGTGACGTGAATGTTGAAAGACAATTCATCATCTTGACACCTGGATGCAAAAACAAAGGGACTTCTCTTGGCTGTAAAAGATGCAGATGGACAGTAAATGTAACAGCTACAAAGTATGTGAACAGATGAAAAAAAGATTGCTGCTCCTTACTGGAGAAACATTCCTCACCTGAGAATCAGAACCTGGGGTCAAGAGTCATATTAGTCCCCTGGAAGAATCTGCAAAACATCTCTTCACCTTGCATCAAATAGATATTTTTTCCCTACTCTTATAAGTATACTTCCCCTTGTTAATCCCATAGGCTATCTGAAAAATATTGCGAAGAAGAACCAACAGGATATTTGGTGGCATACTTGGAATCTAGGAAAATTCTTTCTTACGGTGCCTGAAGACTTCATGTGATTTTTGTGAAGGGAAGTGGTAATTTATTAAGAGGTTAATTTGTGGGGTTTTGTCTTTTGTACAATATCTGTGCAAAAGAGATGGCTTTGAGTGTGATTTTTACCTTGTTATTATCCTTGGTGTGTACTTTTAACGCATAGAAAAAAGGAAATACCTTTTCTTTCACATTCTTTTAAGTATAAAATGAACTTCAAAGTATTCTTTACTATAAAATCTAAATATCTATGCCTTTAAAAGTCTTTAATAACTATAAACTGATGTTAAATTGACTGTACTACATGAAAATATAGCAATGTTAATATCCTAGTGCCTCCTGTGAATTGCTGGATTTATTTGGTTTCCTTGAAGATATGAATCACAAGAGAAGAGTCTTCCTGCCAGAAGTTTTCCTGCAAATAGCTTTCCTCTTTTTGCAATTTTTTATCATTGTCATCTAACATGGCTGAGGAATTCTGTTTCTACTGGAGAGAAAGACAGTTCATCTTTGCAGCTTTCCTCTGGAAAAACACATTTAAAATAACTTTGAAAGCACACAGAGACATTAAACCTGCCCCTACAGAAGATGCCATAAATCTAATGAAACACAAGCAGAGGTGAAAAACAACAAGAGGGAAGGAAAAAAAGAAAACATTATCTCAGTGAAAAGTAAGTAAATTGCCAACTGCTGACAAACCCCTAAAATATTGAGTAAAGATGATCAGATAAGATGAAAAGGTAAGGTGAATGATCTAAATTTCACAGGCTTTGAATTCATTGTAATTAGATTATGTTACCTCAAGCAGCAAAAGCAAGCTATCTCAACATATGTATGAATTGCACCCAAATTAGGTGTGATGAGTGATTTAAAACTTTGGCTGCAATTAAATATTTTTTAGTGGAAAATTTAGAATAGAAATTGACTATCAAAAGGAGGTTTAAGAGACTGTTGACTGGTTTTATAGGAAAAGTGTGTGTGTTGACAGATAACATTGATTTTTCTCAGTATGAACTGATTACAAAACTGTGAGATACAGGTAATAACATCAGTAATAACAAAACTATAACAGAACTTATAGTCTGAGCTTAGCTGAACATCTGTACCACTGCTAGAATTGTGGTGCAGAATTATCATCCCTCCACTTCTTTCAAACATATGGCAGATTGGGAATGCTTTCTTGAACAAATTTGCTAATGATTCTCCCTGAATCCTTCATTTGTTAGTTGCTTTACAATACATCCTTGAAAATGTTTTAGGACACAACTTTGTTAATATTAGCTCACTTACTGAATATATTCAAACATATATCAATTGCATTTCATATTTACTAGTCTTCTTGAAAAATAAACCTCACTGTATTCCCTTAACTTCCCTCTGCCAAGAATTGTATCTTCTTAGAGAATTCTGATTAAAAAAAAAAAAAAGGACAAGACTTTTCCCTGCTATGATTTACTGTGTATCTCTTTAGTCAGTGGACCTCTGCTAGCATTTGTAAAGTTTTCTGCGCAGTAACAAGAATCTTTTGAAATAAATAATTTTCTTTTAAACAGATCACTTGCTTCTGACCAGCTCAATAATAAAAATAAATAGTTCATGAATAGGTAAATAGTAAGTTGCTGACCAAGAGAACATGATAATAACTGACATATGAATTTAAATCATCGTTTAAGGATGACTTCATTACCAGAATTTTGTTTTGTCTCCTTTTAAAAAAACCAAAACAGAACAAAACAAAACAAAAACAACAACAAAAACAAAAAAAACCAAAACAAAACAAAAAAAAACAAACAAAAAAACCAAAACAAAACAAAACCAGAATTGATTTTGCAATTTATGATTCAGCATCTTTAATATACTTATTCTATTGCAGGTTACAAGTAATGTAATTGGAGCCTTTTTTTGTATGTTAGGTAATGGAAATCCAAGCTTTGCTCTGCCTTAATGTGTGTTGCAGAGCTGCATCATGTGCATGACAAATCAAAAGACCACAGTGTGTCATTTAGACCAAAAACTCAGTCTTCTGATAGGGGTTAAATCCTCTGCTCCTTCAAAGTTTAAAAAGATTTTTAGAATAAGTACTGTAGCTTATTACAGGAAATATGATAAAGCAACAGTAAAGTAATGAAAACAATGTGCGCATTCAGCATTCGTTGACATAAGAATTAGCATTTTTACAGTGCTTTGAAAATCTGAGCATTTTATGAAGATTAGCAAAGTACTTTGCTACCTTATTTGTTTTATTTTTTTCTGAGCTTGAGGTAATAATTATATTCTGGTTTGCTTTTTTAATTTACTTCTGTACAATATATGAAAACATTTCCTGTAATTTTTTGCAGTTTTTCCAAACTAATCCATGTGTAAAGTTCAAGAACAAACCATATTCCCCAGAGTTTTCCACAAACAGTGACCTCTCTATTTTAGCTGGACTTCCAGATTTGACTAGATTTGACTAGATTTGACTTCCAGATCTTCCTAGATTTGACTCATCTACCTGGATTTTACAGATTCTATATTTGATATGATTTTAATGCTAAATTGAGCCTGTATTCCTTAACCATATAGTGTAATCAGACATAACCTTTTGGTGATAAATGAAGAGTGCTTACTGAAATTTGATGATGCATTGTAAAAGCCAGATCACTTGGCATTTCTTGGTGGCAGTTATGTATGAGAACCTTCTTTGGTCCTTAGGACACTTTTCATAATTGACACAGTGAGAAAACTGAAGTTTGGTGGCCCTCTAAGAGCTACTAATAAGCAAGCACAAATTGGTCTGCATTAAAACAAAGCAAATGCACAAAATTATTTATTCACTACTGCTAAACCCAGAATTAAGCTTTTATATAACTAGGAAATGTGTTTTCTGAATGTTTCTCTATATGATTGGGAGCAGCAAAAGCAGTATAAAAGAGTTACTTTATTTATATTTATATTTTTCTTGTTCTACTGTGAGTCTTCATGGAAGAAAGATTACTCAGAAGCATTGCTGAGACAAGTAAGACCTTGACTACATCTACCCAGGTCTAACCTATGAGGTGATTCTGATACGTGTTGGGAAAAATAAAAACCCACAGATAATGATTAAAGGTGAGATGAGGTTTACCCAAAAGCATTAGAATGCATTTTCTAGGGATGCACAGGAAAGAAACAAAGAAACACAAATGAACTCTTAACAACTTTAATCCATACAGCTTCTTGGGCATAGGAGACAAAAAAGCTGATAATAACCTATGCAATAGCAACTAATACAAATTAAATAATAAAAGAAATGATACTTTAGAGTGACATGAAGAAAAAAAACAAACAACAAACCCGCCAGTGGTTTATACCAATGGTTTAACTTAGAAAGCAATATATAGTTAAAACAACAGTCCCCTGGGGAAACATCCACAAAAATCTGCCGCTGCTCTGTGTAAAGGTCAGGTGGGCACATAGGACATAGACACTTGGCAATGCTGGAATACTCTGCCCAAACAGATTCCTGCACCTGGTCACAACTCTCCTGGATGCTGTGATCAGTGCCAACACGTTTTCTACAGGACACTTGTGTATGTATGTTTATGTGTATATTCATATAAGAAGAGAGATCACTATATACCTACTATGCCCAACCTGCTTAGCAAGTCAATCTGAGTTTTTATGTTGTTGATTGTCATGTTTCTGTCCTTGTGGCTACCTCACGTCTACATTCCTTTGTGACAGATGTTGAAAGAAACTGGCCTTTTATTTCAGTTTTTGTATGTGAGTGAATTCCAGTGACTGAATTCTGTGGCACCAGAATCTGCATCAGTTCTTATTTATAGAAAGCTTAGGTACCCATTCAATTCTGCACGCTCACCTGATGTGTCACATGTATTCAAATCCGCATATTTGTGATCTATTATATTCACTCTACTTAACACACCATATCTATAGATATATCAGTGTAAAAATATATCTAGTGTTAATCTAGTCAGACTGTTGACTTTGTTAACTGACATTTAACTTAGAGAGCAATAACTGGTGAGAGCAAGAATCCCTTGCGAAAACATATCCATAAATGTCTGCCACTGCTGTGTGTAAAGGCCAGATAGGAAGACAGGATATAGACACTTGGACCTGGTAGAGTCCTCTGCCCCTACAGAGTTCTTGCAGCTGGTCACACCAGCCTGGAAACTGGTCAGCTGAATAGACATCCTGTGTTTAAATAACACTTTTTATTTAAATAAAGGGGGGGAAATATTGTAATGGAGTTAGAAATTATATCTATTTTTAGATAGTTTGTTATCAACATACAAGAGTATCACTCTGATTATGCATATCAGATCTGCTCATTCTTTCATTAAAGCAAAAATAGAAATACATTTTATCATGAATTTATACTGGCACTTAGCTTGTTTCCCGCTTGTCCTTACGCAGTGTTTAAACCACCCTTTTAAAAACATGAGTATTCAATATAACTTTTTTTCTCTTCCCAGATCTGGGGGGGATCATAAAGTAGAATTTCAGTTCAAGACACGTTGCTTTTACTCAGATAACAAGTTCTTGGTTCCAACCTTTTCTTGTTTATGAACTCTCAGTATAAATTATGCATGCACAATTATATATTAGTTATACATATAAACTCCCTTATAAATACTTATAAATATAAACTCCTTCTTCTTAATCACCTTTCGTTAACACTTTAGAAATGTTGTGTGGGTACCTAGATGTTGCTAAACCCCTGGAAGAAGGAAACTGTTGGTAAGCTATCATCTCTTGTGAAACAAGGTACCCTCAACTCTCCTATTAAAGGGATATCTAGCTAGAAAATCTTAGGTTCTCAAGAAAAAAAATCCAGTGTGAATGTGACACTTCACCTCATGTTTAAAGCACTCATCTCTGAGAAAAACTAGAAATTCCATTAATTTTTTCATTTTGACATGAAAATATCCTTTAAGACTATATAAACTGAATTACAAAATATTAAAATACAGAACTATCTTAGGACAAGAAGTAACTTAAGATTCTTTAACCCCCAGTTGGTGCTCCCATCATTTGCTGCAGAGAACTACTTGCTGTTATATGACATGCTATAAAATAAAATAGCCCCACAAGAAAGATGTGAATGTTTCCTTTGATATTGTTGGAAGGTCAGATTGTTTTGCACACACAGAAATTTCCCAGCTACATTCCTGTTTGGTCGTTCTGTCCTAAACTTACTCTTAAAATTCATATGCTGAAGGCATATGATGTTGGCAAATGATATAGGCACATCATATGATGTGCCTATAGAGAGATTTAGGAGAGTTTGACTCTGCAGGTATGTGATACAGAGTTGAAAAATAGACTTAATGTATCTGGCATGAGACCTCCTGAAGATTAAAATATTGTCTCTTTCAAGCTGTAGGTTGGTTTACACTTTAGGATTAGGATGACTCTACCTTCCTTCTTTCTCCCGCCAGTGGATGTCAGTCACTTGGGATGAGGAGTGTGTATCCAATTGTCTCCATCCAGATAGGAATCTGAGATCTGCATAAACAGAGTACAGTATTAAATGAATGTAGCAGTACTCACAGCTGCCATGGGCTTTGTCAGAAATCGATCTGCTAGTTTGACTGGAACCAGTTTGATCAGCTTAATCAAGGAAGATAAGCTGAATGGTTCTGGCAAACACTGTAGAAACAAAGTACTTGTTAGCACTCAGATGCTTCTTAGAAACTTTTGTTTGAAACGAAGATGGTTTTTATGTGACATTTAGGGAAGGTTTTTGAGGCGTATGGTTCTTAAGATAGCAATTCTTTCCTTAGATCCCACTTTTTGTACACATGCCTTTTAGCTAAGGGATGTAGCTGTCTTTTTCTTCCTCTTGAGTAGTATTTTTTGTCTGATGTATATTGTTTAGCATTGTAAACAATAAGAATATTTTCTTTACATTTAAAATAGTTGTTGCTGATTTATGAAAAACGCTAAGTTGCCCTACAACCGTTTAGCTTGCTTTTTGACATCATTGTATCTTGTACTCCCTAACATCTCTCCCTTTGTTCCCTCTGAGACAACTTCAACTCCCCTTTCACTAGGATACATCCTTTGGATGAGACCAAATTAGATCAGTAGCTTATCATTATTCATGTGCTTCTATTTCTTAGGCTAGAAAGGAATTGGTATTATTTGATTTAGTGAAGACATGTATTTATCACTCATGGAGGATAATACTTTGGGTTTCTCTAATGAGAAGCCATATCTAACTAGTTTGTTGGGGTTTTTTGAAGAGTGTTTTTGTTTTGTTTTGTTTTGTTTTTGGGGGGGGTGGTTTTGGTGGTTTGGTGTTTTTCTTTGGGGGGATTGTTTTGTTGGTTTTTGTTTTTTGTTTTTTTTTTGTTAACACTTTCTGAAATAGACTGTTATCAGCAAAAAAAATTGCTCTAGAAATGTATGAGAAACAAGTCAAAATTTTGCCAGAAATATTCAGAAGAATAAATTCCCAGTGTTAATCATACACAAATAGCAAGATAGTAGATGAAATATCTAGGACATACTGTCAATTTAGGTGCTGGAATCTACTGTTTTGAAGAAAAATCTGCCAGAAATATCCTGATAGTGAATTTTTAGCAACCTAATGCCTTACACACACAGTGAAATATTATTGAAGTTTTCTGAAAGAGATGGCGCTACAGTCTTTTTAAATCCACTGAGGATTAAAATTTGAGTAGCCAGCCAGCACAAAAATGTCAGCAAGTTTGTAGATCTAAGCAAGGAAAGAAGAAATGTTGTCTTGCTTCTCTGTTCCTGTAGCTTTCAATTGCTTTAAACTGTGGATTTCAAATGAACAGGGCATGAATATAGGGGGCAGGCTTTTCATTGCCACTTCCAAGTCTACAACAAATTATGATGTGTACCTACAGGGTACTTTTTTTTTATTCGCAGATGCATTAAAATTGGTTGCTGTCTGTGTGACCTGTGAATAAATGATGTTTCTTAAAGAAGATTCACCACAGGTTTTGACATCATTATTTTCTCTGATAAAATGCAGGCAGATCAGAGTGTTGCAGTGAGTCCATTCACTTAAAAAGCTGCTTTGCATGTTTTTTAGTTTGAGAATGGTCTGTTGGTTCAATTAGGAGTTCATTATAACCTCTATACACTGTGACAAAATCTTCAATTTGATAAGCTGGTCAGAACAGCACAGAAGCCACAGAGACTTTATTAATTTTTAGAACTCTCCAGAAGACAGTGGGAAAATGTATCGGAAAATTTTAATTCTCCTCATCTGCTGGAAAAAACAGTTACTATATGGTTATAAAAACAACCTACAGTTTCCACTTACTTACTGAAGTGGGGCTTATCTGGGTTTTTTAGGTGTAACAAATGTGGTACAGAACATGGGTAGGTACTTCTAAATAGAGACTGTGAAGTAATCTTACCTAACTTTAAAAGTCTATAGCTGATTTCTACATTGTAGTTCATCACTGCTTTACAGTCAGTAAAGAAATAAGCACCTCTGTGGAATCTCATAAAGCAGATATCCAAAATGGTTCAAATGAGTCATGCCCTAAAATGCCTATTTTCTTTCCATTTCTTCTAATGAAATACTGAGCTAAGTTTCTCAGAAGTAAGTGTGGACTAACTATAGACTTCTGGGCATAATTCCTTTATCAAAATATAAGAATCTAAGACATTTTTGTAAAATTAATTTAATTTGCATTGCCTCCATCTGACCTCCATACTCTAGCTCCTGCCCTGAGGTGTCTGTATTTCTGATGGGCAGATATTACACAGAACCCAGGAGAAACCAATTTTACTGTTGAGGACCTAGAAGCTAGGCAGACCCTACAGTGCCTAAAATGTCAAGGGAAGTAAAAGTTTAAGCAAGGGTATTCCCCCAATAAAATTAGGTGAGATAAATCACTACAAGTTCTATTTAAAGGAGAAGGTTTTCATGAGGTTGGAATTGTTGGAGAAGCATAGCAAATTCCTAGAAGACACATATTAAAAATACTTTGTCAGGGTTTATCCTCTTACTGTGGAACGAGGTGAGATATTTCATAAGAGATTTATAGTCTTCTCTCTTATGAATCCTTTCAGGGTTATAAGAAACCTGTAAGTACACTTACATAAGAAATAGGATTCTGTACTGCTCTTTCATTCTCTGCCTTTAGCAGTTCCCTGCTGTGCAGAATGCAGCAAGCAAACAGACAAGAGAGATTTGTGAGGCAAATAGTTATTTTTTACAGCTGTTTTTACCATTTTTATTTTTCTGACTTGTGAAGGGGGAAATTTTTGGTAGTGTTTTGTATTTGTTCCTTTGTTTATGTGAAGTATGCATAGGTGATTGTTTTGGGGGACTTCCTTATTTTTTTTTTTATTTCCTTATCTTGATTTTCCTCCTTTTCTGTTGTTTTTATTTGTTTGTTAGTCTTATTTTTGAGTGGTGAAATTCCTATTTGGCAGGTTTTTTGTGAGTTTATATGTGTCTTTATTTATTGTTATTTTACTATCTATTTAGATGTGACTTTATGAGTGACTTTTTCAGAAGATTTTCTTTCCTCCCATAGCACTTGCTTATTGGGTTGTGGTGGCTTGCCTTTTTCTCCCCCTCTTTTTTTTTTTTTTTTTTTTTTTGGTGTTTCTTTAGATATTTAGTTAGAGAGACTATGGACAGAGGGAAAGCTTCTAGCAACTTCCTACAAAAGCCATCCTACTCCCTGTTATCAAAACCTTGCCACACAAACCTAATATAACCTAATTCAACATTCCTTTCTTTGGTTTTTTATTTTGTTTTGTTTTCCAGTGGCTTGACACTTTTTTCTGTGCATCAATTTGTGTGGTATTTATCCTTGACTTTTTTGTGCATCTAGATTGTTATTTAAGCAAGAAGAACTTTCCAGTGGTGGTAGATCAGTTAATCTTGAGCATTCTTGATCCTTACAAGTCCACAGAACCTAATGGGATACATCTCATTCAATAGGATAAACTCTTCTCAGTCAAACTAAAGTCCTCTAAAGTGATTGAAAATGGAGAACTGGCCCTGCAAGGAAAGGCTGGGGAGGCTGGGCTGGAGAAGAGGTGGTTTAGGTAGGGGACCTAACAGTCATCACCCACTGATTTCAACAGTAGAAGGTTGGACATTGCCTTCTAATTAAATGTTTTATATGAAGCCTCACTTAATGAAAATTTAGCTTTCTAAT
Organism: Pyrocephalus nanus; assembly: GCA_038380795.1. NCBI lineage: Eukaryota > Metazoa > Chordata > Aves > Passeriformes > Tyrannidae > Pyrocephalus > Pyrocephalus nanus. The sequence goes on along the minus strand of CM076259.1, from coordinate 95,250,878 downwards.
TAATACTTTGTGTCATATAGTTCAGTCTGCAGAGTACATGAAATTATAAAGTATTTATTGTGGAGTAACTGAAAAATTACATATTATATCTTCAAACTTATTTTTAGACCTTGCTAATTTGGATGTTCTCTGGGACTGGTAGGATCACATCAGTACAAAGGAGAAAAAAGCTGATAGGGTTTAAGATGTCTTTTACACATTCTTGTGAAAGCTGAATGAAAGGAATTGAAATGTTAGTTTCCAATTGTCCTGTTCATTTCAACACAAAATATAACGATTCTAGGCTTGGCACAAGTGAGGAAAGACAGTAAATTTTGCGCATTTTGTTTGATTGCTTGTTCTTTATTTCAGTTTCTGCCCCTCTCCCAGTTAAGCTGCATCATAACTGCAGACTGGGGATGATTCAAAATCACAGATTTCCAAGATGCCAAAATTTTCACAATCATGAATTTTGCAAGATTTCCCTATCCCTACTTCTTTAGTCCAAGAACATTTCTGTCAGCATTTTTAAATCCAGGAATTATTTCTGTGTGCAGCATCACAAAATTTGGAACTATTAATAAAAATGGACATTTTACCATGATGCTGTCACTTGCAGTGAAGAAATAGTTGCTCATCATATATTCATGTTGTTATTCTTGTTTTTCTGAATGCATATGAAATATTAAGCAATCTTTATTCCTAAACATTTTCCAGCTAACAGTCAGAAAGCTTATAAGAAATTCAATATTCTATTTGTTTGTGCTTTGGAGTAATATAATGCATGTAAGGTTTTTTGTTATAATTTTATTTCTTTTTCTGACATTTTTCACCTTCTCATCAGCTTAAATACACCTGGGTTTTCAAAATGTACCTATTTTAACTAGAGCATAGTCCCTCACTGCTTTATCCATGTTTATAGTACTCTTCTTAAATAGCAAGATATGCTGGTGTGATTGCACCTGTTCATGGAGCCAGAAAGTGCATTTCAAATAAGTTTTATTACTGAGAGTGAATATATACTTGGGTGACTGTGTTCTTCGCTCCTTTTCAGCTCTGCAAAATGTGTAACAGTTATGCCATAAAGAAGGCAGTAGTTTCAACAAGCGGGAGTGAGGAGTGTCTTACCTATTCTACTGAAGTGGATGATATGGAGAGACCACCTGCAAAGACAGGAGAACAAACGTGTGGAAGAGGCTTTTTGTTAAATTATTTGAATTTCAAAGAGAGTGGATTTTCTGTTTTTTTTCTCCCCTTCCTCCATGAGTTTTTACTTTGCTTTGTTTTGATATGTTGTTTTTTTTGTTTGGTTTGGTTTTTTGTTTTGGTTTGGTTTCTTATGGGTTTTTTTGGGTGTTTTTTCTAATTTAGACTAGGTACAGGAAAACGTTGTGGAGCATTTTGCTCTTTTTTTTTTTTTTTTTTTTTTTTTTTTCTTTCAGATCATTTTACTTGGTTTATTAACTGTTTTTAAAACTGTTTTTATCTCTATACTTCAATCTTACACTGGGTCTTATTGTCTTTTAGTAGTCATTGGTAGAACAAACACAATCCTGGGGGGCATTTAATATTCTGTGCTATAACATCCACTGGTCTTTTTTTCATGGACTAAAATATTTTAAAAATTATTTCATATCCTGGTTCATTTTGTCATCTTATGTACTAATTATACCCTCTGTACCTGGAAATGAGGGACCCATTCCAGTTAACAACTTTAGAAGACTTATTTGCATTGCTACAAACCAAAGTGTGAAGTATTTTGTCACCTGAACATATTTACATGCCTTTTCCTGAACTGTTAATGGAAAATGTAGACAGTTGTTTTTGCCAAAACCTAATTACCAAACTGCTACTGTCTGCTTATTATTATTAGTTGAAAGACTGTTGTTGAATGTTTAGGAGCTACTCAGAAAAATCAAGTATATTACAGATATATGATTACAATACCTAGATTGAATTTCAGAGTAAAAGACGAAAATGCAGAAGACAAAAGCCCTTTGGAACATGATCAGATAAATATTTAATTCATAAGAATGTTCTACAAGTTCTTTTCATGCAGACAGAAAAGGATGTGCATGGAGTAAAATAAATGTATCTAGAAACCCCACTAAGTAATACCTGCAGACATGTAGAGACCCATTCAAACACAGTGCCATGGTGTCAAAGCAACAGTGGAAATGCTTACTGACTACAGACTAAAAAGAATATCAGCTAATTTGTTGTGAATGTTTCTTTCTCATTACATCTTTTTGATGGCGACTATTTTATGACTCTTGAAAGTTATGTAATTACATAAATGATGATGGAAGTATGAAATGGTAATGAAGAAAATTCTTTGTAGCCTTTCTAGTTAACTTGAAAACATGTAATAGGACAAGAGGTGAAAATGTATCTGTCATTGAATTAATAGGTCAGATAGTGGGTCCTAAAGTTTCCCTTTGTCAGAGACAGATGGTGGAACTACAGAAAAAATTACTTCTTCTAACAGCCATTTTTCAAGTGGTATTAATTCTACAATACATACAAAAAATATTTTTCTTCATACCTTTTTTGCACTCTATTACTCTTCAACACTGGCATTCTTAATCACTGGTCATTGAGGCACATTTAAAAAAACCCAAACAAACAAAAAACAAACTGTAAAAAAATCCCAATGAAGAAGTTGAAATAAACAGGCACTGTAGTAGGGATGGGTATTTTTGTGTGGCTACCTGATTTTAAAGATAGATGAAAAACAATGTACACAATGTATGATTATACATGCTTTTTTATTTCCTGAGGATTCACTGTGGATTTTAGATGGCCAAGTGAATTGATGGAACATGCACTAGCAGGAAAATGTTTTGTACATTAAACAATAATAAATTTAAATGATTTTGTTCCATGAGATAGAGATGTGGCTGTGTAGTCTGGAAGCCTTATGAAACTAACTTGAAAGAAGTTTGTTTCTTAAATTTTAATTAAATGTAGGTAGGAGTGGATTACTCTTCTTCAAATAATAGATGGATTCAGTATTTGCCAAGTTATAAAAATATAGACCTGAGGTAAAAGGCAAATACAGAATTACTGGAAACAGATCTGTTCCAGTCCACCTTGCTATTAATAAAACTGGTGAAAATGTCTTACTGTTTAATGAGTTATATTTAGGATTATACAACCCAGAATTTTTTTTCTCCCCCCCCCCCAAACTATCAAAGTGTATTTCTCAAATTATTTTGCAGGAATATTTGCACTGAATTGTTAGGAGTTCTAACTAGACTTCATATTTTACATTGAGTATAATTAAACAAGTAAAGCCACAGAAGTAATATGATCAGTATGAAGTGTTTCATAACCTAACACTTATGTATTTATATTTAAAGATTTTTGTAATTTTATTCTAGAACACTCTGGCCTTCATGACAATGAAACAACAGGGACAGCAAATGCATACTCAGAAAGAAACTTATTCATCAATTTTTTTTAAAGTTTTTTTGTTGATATATTTCAGACCATAAACTAGAAAATATAGTAATATATGTAAAAAGAAAACAAAAACAAAAACAAAAAACAATTGATTTAGAATTATAAAAGACAAGATAAAAAAGGACACAGTGCTTCTTACTTTTGATGTACTTCTAATCTCTGATAGAAGCTCAAATGCCAGCATTTCAGAGAATTAAAAAATTAATACTTCTTTGAGAACCAGATTTGAAAGAATTTTGAAAGAGATCAAAATTGACTGACCATCCATCATTTTGTGATAAATTGTGAGGGAAGACTAAGAGGCATTCAGTTTAGCTAGAAATTAATATTATTAGAAATACATGTTACTATTGCATCCTCATCATGCCCGCTACCAAACTATCTCCTCTTTGAAAGGATGGAATAGAAACCTATATGGGACAAATCTGGTGGTCCTCCTCAGAACATGAGAAAAAAACCTCAGCTGTGAACTCGAGTGGCTCACTGGTTGTCAGTGGTATCACTGAACACTGAATAAAATCAGTTAAGAGGTACTTGGGAAACACAAGAACTCCATATGTAAGTGTTCTCATTCCCACACCACACAGCAGTAATCCCTTTCTACACCTGTGTCTTGATGCTGATGATTAGGAAAGATTTAAGTGTCCACATGAGATTTTTCTGTCCCCGTCTTGCATTCAGTTTTGCTGAACAACTAAATACTTGAATGAATATCACTGTTTTGGTGAAGAGGGTAAAGCACCTAAGAACATTTTATACCTTTTAATGTTCAAATATACTAAACAGAAGTCCACAGAAAGAATTAACTGCATTTTATAAGATTGCACCAAATTCAGAATAATTCTTTTCTTCTAATTTCCATTTTAGAAGCACAGAAAACCTGATTCATACTAAAACAAGTATTTTCCTGCCTTCCTTTAAAACACTGAAAACTGACAACAGATCAATCAGGACAGAATTAAAATTTCATGGATTTTAAAAAAATAAGTATTTCTTATAATTATTGTATATTTAGTAATAATAATAATAATAATAATAATTCCCTATGTCAACTTCTTCAATTTTTTTAAAAGGAGCACATAATATATGCAGCCTTTTACATTTTACTTTGGTACCTGTATTTCATATGAAGTGGGGAGAATTATATGATGTTCATAAATACTGTGTTTGTAAATACTGTATGATTTCTTCTAATATATAGTCTCAAGCTCTGCCAGGGGAGGTTTAGGTTAGATATTAGGAAGAAATTCCTTACAGAGAGGGTAATCAGGCATTGGAATGGGCTGCCCAGGGAAGTGGTAGATTCTCCATCCCTGGAGGTATTTAAGAAGAGACTGGATGTGGCACTAAGTGCCATAGTCTAGAACTGTGGTGGTAGTGGATTGAGGGTTGGACTTGATCTCAGAGGTCCATTCCAAGCCGTCTCATTCTATGATTCTATATTTATTTTTTCACTGCCTGTTATTCAAGAAGGTAGGGAGTAGACTTAATAAGGGAATCCAATCCCTCATCAATTGAGTCCCATGCGGTTTCATTGCTAAAAAATTGGTTGAATAAGAAAAATGTATCTGGTACATGATAATGAATTTTCATAAAATAATGTAATAATTAAATCTTTTTTTCATGATAATACTATAAAAATAAAAATTACAAACAACATTTTCTTCAATTTTTCCTCCTAGATGCTTAAATTTTAGTGGTTAAAAGAATGATAATAGAAATTGTTTATAATCCTATTGCCTACCCAAGCTATCTATCCTCAAAGACTTATTTAGGAAAAATAAAGTCAAGGCTTTTAAATCCTCAGTGTTCTCATTGAGTAAACAACTGAAGAGAACCACAACAACTCTCAGTAGAAAAAGGAAGTGAAAAAACAATGAGAATGAATCATAATCAGGCTTATTTATCAGTAACAGCAAGCATGGTACCTATAAAAATACAAAAGGTTTGAGCAAGCAATGGTGCAAATCAATATTTTAGCTATATGAGCTCAGTGAGGTTCCTGAAGCGTTTCAAGTATTTCTTGGTTCTGTAATAGAAAGAAGTGTTGAGAGTTAAAATAAATATATCTTTTGTATTGTATTAAGTAGAAATGAAGTAATAGACATTTTGCTTTACTGATGCCTTAATTTCCATGAAAAAGAACACTTTCTCCAGGAGGTGATTTTGTAGAAAGATACAGACTCTAAAGATAATGACAAACTATTGATGACAATAGTTGTGTGACACAGGTATAAGCCTGAAACACTAATGGCAATACCTCTTACATTTTAATAAGTTGAATGTCTAATACATATCAGCAGGGTGGTGCTTTAAAAAAATGTGAAAACCAGCTCAGGAGTAGAAATATCTATGTAACAAATTACTCAGAGCAACAGATAATGCAATGTCATCTCCTTGAAATGAGAGGAATTGTGAAATTATTGAATTGTACCTATATTAGAAAACTGTATTTTCTGTTCATTTGTAGATACAACCTAACTTGGAACCCTCAGCATATGAAAGTATTCTTCAGGTCTGCCAATAAATTAACCAGATGTCTCAAAAATCCAGTATGTAAATTTTGTGATAATGAGACTAGGCATTTTTAAAAAATCATGCATGTGTACATATACAAACACTTTCTTGCATGACAGTTGAAGTCACTAAGAGGCCAAAAGCAACCTTTACTTCATCTCCACCTTTGAATGCAATTTCAGTACAATTAGAGTTCATTTTTTTATTTTATGAAACTCAGAGTTGTTAAATAAAATCTTTTTTCTAGATTTGTCTTACATTTCCTTGGTTTATATTTTAATATTTCAAGTCAAAACCAAAACAATCGAAAACCAACTAACCAAACAAAAATAAACGCATACAGAAATATCAAGACTAAATTACCTGTTTAAAATCAAATTGAGTTGGAAGAATAGTTCAAATTCCTTAGCTGGTCTTTGACAAACCTGGACTCTATTTTAATATTCCTAATTCTGTAGCTTCTTAGACCATTTAGTCTTGTGATTATTAACCGTGCTCTCCCTGATCTTTTCTGTAAAACTTCTCTTCCTTTGGTTGGCTTTGCTTGAATTTTTTTTTTTCAAGTAAAATCAATAACAATGAAAGAGAAACAGAGTATTTTTAGAATTTGAGTGAGATCAAGTTCTACCAAAATCATATTTCATTTGAGTGATACTATGCCTTCTACCTTGCCTGCTTAATTTCCAACACTTGGAAATTGCCTCTTCCTGTGCCCTTAGGAGGTGAGTTTTGAAAAATGACCTGCACTGATGGATCCCAGCACCTGCAAAAACATTTTCCCGGAGGATCTTACATACTAATTCCCCAAGCAGCCTGAATTCTTCTCTTGTCATATCCAGAATTCAGGTTTTACTGGCGCTTTTCCTTCTGTCAACTGAGATTTTAAATTTGATCGCCAAGATGGCCACCAATCTCCACTTTGCTTTTGAGATCTTCTCTGTTGACAAGCAGTAGATCAAGGATGGCAACTTTCCAAGTCAGCTTCCTCAGGACCTGTTCCATAAAGTTGTCATCCAAGTTTCTTAGGAATTTTCTGGTCCAGGTTGTACCAGCTGTGTGATGCTCCGAGTTAATTTCTGGCAAGTTGGAGTTCCCCATAGAGGCAACAGCATTTGATTTAGCAGTGTCCCTTAGTTCCTCAAAGAAAAATTCATCAGCTTCATCATCCTGGCTGGGAGGTCTGTAGTAGACTCCCATAATGACATCTGCATTATTTGTTTGCCCTTTGATTTTTACCCAGAGGGTCTAAGCAGTGACTCTTATTTTTATTTGTCTCCTAGTAAATATAATGCATTAGAATTAAAACAACTTTGTCACATGAGCCATAGGACGGTGTTAGTGTTAGCCAGAGTGATTTTAGTATAACAGAAGCAAATCTCTCCAATTTTTGCTTAAATAGCTAGTATCTTTTAGGAGAAAAGGAGAAAAAAGTATCAAGGAAATCACAAGAAAAAAAAATTAAGGCAAAAGCAGTCAGTGAATGAAAAAAAAAGGAAAATGTTCAGTGGAAGGCATTTAATTTCAGAAGGCATGCTGGCAAAGCTAAGATTCCCTGAAACTATTCATGCCAAACTGACTTGTCAGTGGAAAGAGAACTAACTACAGGCACAAGAAATCTAAGCATGGTGAGGCAAATGTTAATAGGAAGTGACTTCCTCTGCCATTATTGATCATGCTAATGACTGAATATTGCTCTTCAGGCTGATGCACAGTGCGTGAAAAGGGGATGGTAAATCCTAATGCAGCCAGAAGATGAGACATCCCCCATTCCTTGAGGTGCTTTAGTATGTACTTTCTGATTCTACAATAAAATTCAGCTTTCACAGGGACTAAAATGAATAAGAAGATTTTAATGTTTGTATCCACTTCTCTGTCATTGTCTCATAGATTAAATCAAACCTGCTGCCTACTGAAGAAGGTCATTTTTTTGCCAGTTTAGTGCCACATTACATTAAATTCAACAAACATATTACAACAATATTATGATGTAGTACTAGCTGTGTCAGAGGTTCACAGATAAACTTTCAATTTAACAATGAGTTCAAAGGCTATTGGTCAAATATTGCTTTTAGTCACAACCTGGCACATGAAAGAAACCATCTGGCTGCACTGTTCCTGGACATTAAAATAATAACATATATAATTATAGATACTGCTCTAGGAATGACTAAAATTTACTGCTTCCATGTTCCTTTTTCTTCTAAATTTATTTTTACTCACAGGAATTAGATTTTAATGTAAATATCAGGTTTTGGACAAACTATACATAGTGATGTATCAGGCTTTGAGGTGCTGGTGCAATCCAAACAAGGGCAACAAAGCTGGTGAATGGTTTTTAAGGAGTGATTGAGGGAACTGGGGTTGTTCAGTTTGGAGAAAAGGAGGCTCAGGGAAGACTCTTCTGCCAAATAGTGAATTAAGAGAAAATATTACCTCAAGTTGAACCAGGGGAGGTTTAGGTTAGATATTAGGAAAATTTTCTGTATGGAGAGGGCTGTCAAGCATTGGAAAAGGCTGCCCAGAAACAGGTAGGTGTAGTCACTCTGGAGGCATGTAAAAGATGGATGAATGTGGCCCTTCAGAACATGTTTTAGTGGTGGCCTTGGCAGTGCTGGGTTAGTGGTTGGATTTAATGACCTTAAACATTTTTTCCAATCTAAATAATTCTGCAATTCTATTTGAACACAGGTCTTGGTCTTCAGATGGAGAAAGAAAATTGAGGGAAAATTACAATGTCAAGTGTCATATAATTATTCTATTTACCTTGCATTAAAATTTTTGTGCTGCTTGGATTATTAATTTCATCCCATTCTACAATTAACATTTGTTTCAAGAGACCTTGTAAACAAGAACAAAAAAAAAAAAAAAATCCAACTGAACTGGAATTTCACAAGATCTTTTCAGCATATTAATGAATTTTCTTCATATTGAGAATGTTATTTATATTCATAATCTTCTACTGGCATGTTTCTAATATTTATTCTCAGCTCATGTGAATAAATGTCCATCTAAAAATTATTTGAACTCCTGTTTTTCACTATTCCAATATGATATCACAATGAACTGTTACTAATGATGTGTTTTATGCTTCTTTTTAGTTTAGTGCATATTAAGGTAGTTTTGGTAATGCACAAATACCCAATGATCATGCAATTAAAAAAAATATAATTTTAACACTGGTTGAGGTCCCTAATCTCTAGAAAGCATTTTGAATGTTTGAGAGGAATTTGAAGATATATATATATACCTCAAATTTTCCTTTTGGCTAGCTCTAGGTTTTACCTGATATTTGAGTTGTCTTAAGTGGAGACATTCATTAATCAATATAGAACTTAAACTCTTCTTTCTCTCTGCTTACAGACATGCACCCATAGCACTATTCCAGCTTGTACATTAACTTAATTTCATACTAAAATGATGTGAAGCTGAGTTTCTCATTCCTAGTTGATCTCAGAACATACTGAATATACACTAGTATGAACCTGTCCATACATCTGGTTCCTTGAGTCTGACTCTGTGTTTAGTCTCTTCTACCCTGAATTCATCTGGTGTAAAACAAAGGGAATGGGATTGTCTGATCTACACCTGAGGATTAATTCAGAAATTGATATATCTCTGTAATGGTAACCTTTGTGAACATCTAGACAGGTGTCATGAATGAGTGATTTAGGTCACTTGAAGAACCATTGCCAAAGGTATTAGCAAAAGCAGGTTTGATAGAAATTCATGAAAGTGTGACAAAGTCATGCAAGAGCATAAAGAAGCTTAACATAGCAGTTTGAAAAAGTTGAATGAAATGAGAAAGGAAAATTGGTTTTGGTTTTTTGTGGTTTTCTTTCTGTTGTTTGTTTGGTTGGTTTTGGTTTGTTTTTTGTTGTCACTTTTTTTTTTCACATAGAGAAATAAATGATTTCATTGCAAAAATTCAATTATGGGAGCAGTTCCCATAGGTATCTAATAGACAATTTACATTAAATTTTCTCAAATGATTCCCATAGAGATCAAAATAAAAATGTTTTTTTAATGACTTAAAGGGAAAAGAAAGAATTAAGAAGAGAAAATGTAATGAGGCATCAAATATATTAACACTGAAGAAACATTGCTGTGCTGTGCAACCTCTTTTACAGAGGGTATGCTTCTGTGTCCATGAGTCTACTTGGATTAGAAAGTTTGAAGCACTTGCTAATTGCATGTAAAATGAATATGAGGCAACATTCAAAGATCATTTTTGCTGACACTTGCAAAGCAGCATCACACAGTGATGCTTTCAAGAGGAAGTGGAAATTATGAACTTTGATACGGGAAGGATGCCTTTGAAGGTCTGGTTCTCTTTGTTTCTGGATTATGATCCACACAAGTTATTTTACTGCTAATAAATAATTCTTTGTAGTTTCTACTCTTCCTCTTCTACATATTTTAACATAGAGGGCTTGAACTTTGAATACAACTAGATAAGTATAAAAAAAGGAGAATAATGTTTAGCTGATCTCACAAATCCATTCCTTAGCTGTTTTTACTTTCATTGATAGTTTTGAAACACTGTGGATCTTGGTGAAGAAGTCTCCTCTTTAATATCTGTATATCTGTGCACATAAATAAACATGCAAATACATATACTCCTATGTACATCGTTTTGTATAGTATATGTTATACAGATTCATGATTGTGTATCTATAGAAATATTTCAATTTTTTCATTAACCTAATCAATTAGTAAAAAAGTTATTAATTGTATCCATTATTTCAATTCAAATAGAAAATGCAATGCAAAACCATAAATTTCCTTAAGTAGGGTTGAATATGTCTTGGAAATTGAGATATCAGAATAATGAACTTTACATTTGCTTTTATATTGTGCCATTGTTTAAATTTTTTTATCTGTGTCAGTCTTTCTGTCTGAGTGTGACATGGTGGAGTACAGGAAAAAAACACATATTTTTTATTTTACTTACTTTTGTTTTTTTTGTGTGAAATAAGAGGTTTTTTTTAATTTGCTCCCATATTTACTTTATTCTGGGAAGAAAAATATGATATTTTATATACATTGTGTTCATAGCAATTTAAAAGATATTATGAAATGTGTAAAAAAAAAAAAAAAAGAAAAAGTTTTTTTCCATTATTATTTCCCAAACAGTTAAGAACCTCCAAAAAACACACATCTAAATTACTTGTTATATCAAACTATAGAATTATCAGACAAACGGATCCTTAGGAACACCCAGCCCAAATAAAATGAGAATTCTATCCCAGAAGCTGATTTTGGTCATAGTACTGTAGTTTGAAATGGGTATCACACTGAATCAACTTCATCATATTTAACCCCACATGAAACAAAACTCTTCTTCTTTTCGTTATTTGAGATTCTGTTAGCTCCCCTGACTTCAGTGGGAGCTGTCCCAGTAAAGTAATTATCCTTACTCAGCTGAAAGAACAGAAGCAACTAACTGGGGAGAGACACTGCAGCTGAGGCTCAGCATTGCTCTCTCAGCAGGAGTGCAGATGAAAGGCACCAGGCAACATCACAGAAGCCACTCAGCCACCAGGTCAAGAAAAGAAAAGAAAAACTGTTAGCAGTAATTCCACCTTTCCCTCAGGAATAAAAAAAGCAGCCCTAGATAGCTCTCAGGAAGGATGACAAAAAGTTGGTGAAGACTGTAGAACACCTACACTTGAACTACAAAGAAAGGGAGAAGCTCAATATGTGCTCCAACTAAGTGTTAACATACTACCTCAGGGTACTATGCTTGTAAAATGCTCAATAATACTGTTAGGTATGTATATATGTTATTTGTTATTCTAAAGACAATATGAAAGAAAGGTTAAAAATGAGAAAGCCAAGCTGTATATTTTAAGGGATGACCATAATCCTATGAAATATCTCTTAAAATGTGTGTAAAACATAGTGTATATATATAGTATATATATATGTATATATATGTATATATATAGTATAGAAGTTTCTACAGAGAAAAAAATACATGCTTTGTTTTCATACTTAAAGGATATTTTTGTACATTTTCAAAAAAATTGTTGTGATCTTATAATATGGAAAATTTACAGTTAAATCAATAGGTATTGATAATTTCTGTTTAGGAAACATCAATCCAAGAACTTACATTGAATAATCAGTACAGTAAATTTTATCATTTGCAGCGTTATGAGTGAATAAAACCTCTGTAATCTAGTAAAGAGTAAAACAAAATAAAGAAACCTAAGACTGGCTGGTATAAACATTATTCTAAAATATCACTAGTTACACAGAATTTTACTCACAAAGCGTAAATGATGATGCAATAATGATTGCAAAAGAAAATGCCATATCCTGCCTCTGGGGAGTAATGACCTCTTGCTTCAACAAGGCTGGAGACTGAGTGGCTGGAAAGGAGCTCTGAGGAAAAGAACCTGAATGTGTTGATGGACGACAAGTTGAACATGAGCCAGCAGTGCACCTTTCTTGCAAAGGCAGCCAAATGTCTCCTGGGCTACCACAGGCATCATCTTCCCAGCAGATCAAGGCAAGTGACCCTTCACATCTGCTTGGTCCCAAGGAGACACATCTAAACTGCTGTGTTCAGTGCTGGGCTCCTCAGTACCAGAAGGACGTGGAAAAACTGAAGTGTGTGCAGCTAAGGGCTACAACAGCTGGGGTTGTTCAGCATCGAGAAGAGAAGAATCAGGGAGATCTTATCAATGTATACCAATGATTAGCAGGAGGAAACAAAAATACATATGCCCTCATTAGGGATTAGACCACCTTTGGGATACAACTGAAAAAGAATCACGTGTTTAGTTTCCTCCAAAAAGTTATAGACTTGCACCAAAAACACTCTCCAAACTGAGGCTATGGAAGTCATGGATGGATTTATGCCAAAACCAAACTACACTTCCAAATTTTAAAAAACCTTTAAATACAGTTTTATCTTATTCAGTTTATATTATGATCCAGGGTGAACATCAACATTTAATAGTCATTAGAAAATACAGAACATAAAGCTCATTTGTCACAGAAAACTTACTTCCAGAAAAAATATCAGTATAGAACAATCCAAAATTGTCTGAACTTCCTGAGAAAATTCTTAGATAAAAACAGCTAATTTGACAGGTTTATCAAGGAACATCAAACAAAATTTCATTCCTCATATGGTAAGACAGAACTGGAGCATATTGTGTCAGGAAGTGTGATACAAAGACAACTAAGCTGCCAGCAATATAGGACTAAATACACAAAGCATGGCTTCAGTCTGAGAATGATATAATTTTCAGTCAAAATCATCCAACCAATCACTGCAGAATTACCAGTGTTAATTACTTGAGAGACTATGTAACTTGCAAAATTAAAGCCAGTCCACAGCCAAACAGTAAGGAAACCTGTTCCTTACTCAGATTTGGCCCTTCTCAGTCCATGCCTGTGCCTGAGAGCAGTAAAACATTCCCTGATTCCACAAAGGAAAAGGGACAGGAGGTCCACCTGCTACTCCCACGTGTCATCTCTCTGCCCCTCTACCTCATTCTCCTGAGGTTCACAGTACTGGATCATACACTTTTACCTAGAAGATGAAGATGATGTCAGGTGTAAAGCTGGGCTAGATAAAAAACAGAGAAGCAATTCTGCTGCCACAGTGAGTTCATCACCATCAAAAACCTGCTACCAAAGGCAATGCAGCAGAGATATGCCAGTGACGATGTCTAAAGCCTTTAGGATTTTTGAGTGCAGTGTGTGCTGAGCACTGCTAATGGTTTGTTGCACACAAACAATGCGGGCAAGGCAACTTATCTTAAAACGAGTTCATACACCTTTGCCCATTCCCAGCCTATTATGACCTATAGTTGAAACTACAAATGTCTTTGTGGTAGCAACTATCTTTTATTATATTTCTGTGTAATACCTAGCACAGTGGAGTCCCCAGCACTTAGGAGTCCCGACAGTGAAAAGTAGAAGTTAATACGCACTCCTTTATTTCACCATTTCTTCCAACAGCCTTTGTGAAAATACAATAAGATTAAAATCTATAAAAAGAAAGACCTGCAAAGTGCTTAAAAAAACCTTATGTGACCAAAGCTGATGCAACACCATTTAATGCTGAAGGCCTTAAAGGTGCTTCCGTGTGGTCATTGCAATAGCACTTTATTTCTGATTGCTGCCAACCCTGTCTCCCTGTCCCAGCCTCTCCTGCAGTCTCTAGAATGACAGAAACTGAAGCTTCAACTGCAGCTGGAGATGTCAAAAGGTGTTTATGATGTTTCATTTACATTCTTATTACAAAGAATTACTCTGGGAGTAATTAGTACCTTAGCTGGATTCTAGGTGTCTACCAAGCTGCTTTGCTCTATCATACCTCTCCTTAGGAGGACAGGGTGAGAGAAAATAAGGTGGAAAAAACTCATAGGTCAAGGTAAAAGCAGTTCAATAAAGAAGAAGCAAAGATTGCACATGTGTAAGCAAAAGGAAACAATAGTTTTATTTTCTACTTCCTATCAACAGGTGCTTCAGTACCCACAATGGTTTCTTCTGAAAGACAAAGATAAATCATGAGTTCCCAAACTCCCACCCCTTCCTCCTTCTTTCTCTTAGCTTTTATATCTCAGCAGTCATCACATGGAATGGAACATCCCTTTGGTCAGTTAGAGTTGACTGTACTGGATATGTACACTCCCAAAATTTTACCCACCCCCAGCCTACTGGTGAGAGGAAAAAGTTGGAGAGACAGCCCTGATGCTGTTGAGAACTTCTCAACAGTTGCAAAAACACTAGTGTCTTATTATCTCCTTTCTAAATACCAATGCAAAGCAGAGCACTATGAGGGCTGGTACGAGGAAAATTATCTCACTCAGACCAAATACAAATGCTTATTCAATGGTGTCCTTTTTAAACTCTCTCCAATTTAAACTCGAAAAGTTTTAAAATGCTACAAAGTGTGGGACAATGATCCCATCATACCTTTTGATCACATTTAGGAGAGATTCAAGTTAAATTCATGTGCAGTCTGATTCAAATAGGCAAGGGAAGAGGGAGAGGAACAAGAAAAAAATTTGTATTTCTCGGGGTTTTTTTGCCTAGCTTTTCTGTCCAATGGAGAATTCTCGTCAGAACACAGTATCCTGGCCAGCAAGAAGTTACAGATATGTTGCCAGTATTAAATAACTGTGATCTAATCTAGTCTGGTCCCAGAAACCAACAAATTGCAAACATCTGAACTATTTCTAGAAGCCAGGAAAGCCAAATGCCAATTTTTTCTTGTTCTTTTCACTGCCAAGAACAAGGGGCCCAACATAGCCAAAATATCAGCCCACAGCAAAGACATATCTGGTTTCTTCTGCAAGTCTAAGGAACTACAGTCCAAATAGTGCTTTTGACATGCAAGTATGGTATCAAAATCAATGTGCTACAGTTATGTATAGCCCCAAGGAACTTAAAGGCATACATAAATACTAGTGATATTAAATAGTCAGAAACAGTTAAATAGGGAACAATTATTCCTACACTCCTTAAGATCTATCAGGCTTACCTTCAGGTAATCCCAAATTTTATTGCCATTTATTTAAAGTAGACAAAATTAGCTGCATGCATTTTTATATTGATTTTTTCCTATTATTATTTCACAGCCCTCATTATTCTGACACGATGAATATTTATTTCTAAAGATATTCAGTTCACAGAATGACAGTGGTGCAGGCATTCATGATGTGAGCCAGATGCTACAAAAACACGATGATTTTGTGGATTTTTTGGGGATTCTGTATTCTAGGGCAGTAGCTGATCTCTATCTTAACAACCTTCCAGGATTTCTGCTAAACCTCAAATCCCTTCTCAATAAGGGTGCTTATACAAAACCTCAGCAGTCACTTCAGAGTTTCAGTTCAAAGTGTACAAAACCTTATGTGCAAATCCATGTACAGTTTTTATTGCCATTCACCGATTTGCTTTCCTTGGCACCACTATCACTAAAAGAAAGTGTCGGAATTGTTTTCTGTTTCCATCTCCCACATTCAAACAGTCTGTTTCAAACACAGAGCTAGCTGAATACATCAGGAGTCAGCAGGAGCAGAATGGCCTGATTTGGATCTCTGCCTGCCTCAAGACACTTAGTTTAATTTCACTGTTTGCATTTACCAGACACTATAGTAAGGAATGGGCTTTCAAAAGGAATGTTACTGTGCTGAAATTAGAGAATGAAAAGTTATTGTTGAAGCTGCTGATTTTTTAATACAGATGTAAGGATTTGCACTGAATGCATAAGTATTGTTTGTACCTATCATATATTTAAAGAGAAAAAATGAGATATTATTCTGCTTTTCAGCTTATTTATATACTTATATAAACTATTTTGTGTAATTTTAACATTGATTTGTTTCTCTGACTTTATGCAGCTATTGTTACAATTATACTTTTTTTCATTTATAGCAGCCTTTTGCAGTTTAGCTCTACAGAAATGAACATCAATAACAAAAAGTATGTTTAAAGGAGATTTTATGCTGTTTTGCAAGATACCATACTGAGATGCCACTGTGTGTTGACCTGTGGTTAAAGTTAGAATTGAAAACTGTGTTTTAGATTTACTGATTCATTTACCTCCACTCCATAAACCTGACAGCAGTACTCAGAGGCTGATGTGAGTTCCCATCAATGTCTTGTGGAGCACCAAAGATCTGAAAGGCATTTTTCTTTCTATGGGACTAAGGATTTGGTAGGAAATCTTCAGAAAAGCCAAACTGCAAGGCAAGTAGTCTCTCCTAAGTGATTTCAGTATCTTTAAATCATCTTCTTGCTCAGCAGGACCATTGTGAAAGCCTATTATTCTTTCTGTTGAAAGCCTTTTCCCTCTAACTGTGTGCTCTCAACCTGAACTGCTGTTATACCTTTTTATTTTACATTGTGCACCTGTCTGGTGCAAAAAATTATCATCCACCCTGACATTACTTATATCCTTCAAACATTTTATATTTCCATTAAAGCATAACATCTTACCTTTTGTCCCTTGGGCAATATCAGTACAGGTTACGTTGAGTTTGTAATTTGAAATTATTCTTGAAGAAATTCAGGATAGGAAAATGTTTTGGTGATGGTCTAATGCAATGGAAAAATTTTGTAAAGGGAGACATCCTTGCTTTCTGGGTTACCTGCAGATGTAGCAGGCCTGGGGGCCACTAGGCTTCTTCTTTCTTTGATGGTATATTATCCATCTGTCTGAGTTCCTGGGAGACCTTCACAGATAATATTTTAGAGTAATTTGAGGCTGTAAGTCTGTAACCAGATGAACAAACAGAACGTCTACACTGTAAGTCTGGTCACAATCCCAGTCCCAGATGCACAAATAGTGTGAGTTACACTACTAATCTGGGAGCATTTGGTAAACTGCCAGCTGCAAAAATAGTGCAATTTATTGCTTGTGACAGAGTAAGGTTCAGAAATTGCTGTTGATAAATACTTTGGTGTCAGGAAGGACAGGCAATAGTTTACCATGGAATAAGGATGAGTTATTTACCCTTTGGGATATTTTCACCAGCAAATTTGGTTCATATCATTCCTCAACCCCCTCTCCCCACAAAATTCTACAAATAAAATGAGAACAGACAACTTGCCGAACAGGAAATGTGAGGAGAGGCAACAAGTAGAGGAAATAGAAAGAATACCATATAATAATATTTTTTTTTTAAATATCCTAAAAGCCATTAAATGTAATATTTACTCAGGTGTCAGTCACCTAATAGATCAATATTTTTCAGAGTGCTTTAAATTGATTAGAATAATTTGCATAGTTATTTCATTAATTGAATTAATAATCACCTTTGCTGCATATTCTTAAACCTAAGATGCTAAGCTTTAATGGATCAAAATCAAAAACCATCAACCTTCTAACTAAAGAATATTAAAAGGTAAAATAATAAAACATGTAAAAATCAACATTTATGTGTCTATAAGGTATATGCCAGGTGTCAGATAACTGTGTAATCTCTTCCTGTTGATGGTGACTATGTAGTCCACACAGCAAATAGATCTGGGAAACTGCTCATGTCTTCAAAACCTACCCATTTAGGGCTCAGTTAATTTGACAAAAGTGAACTATAGTGACAGCTGAGACATAAGCCAGATATGCAGCAACATGATCAAGTTTAAGGCAACTTAGAAATATTTATGTGGTAAATGTGAATGGGACTTATAAGAAAGATGCTGTCGGTCTTAGCTGTTTAACATGGTCATGCAGCAGGTGATCCTGAGAGTCTTTAACATGCTTCTTTGGGAACATAAACTCAGATGTCTACAAGAATCTCAGGATATTAACTTCTGAGGATTGAGATATTGAAAGTAAGTGCCTAATATGAACAGTGAGTACTTTTTTGTCACCTAAACTTTTTGATTTTCTGTCAATCAAAACTTTCAATTCTTCTAAACTTACATTGTGTGCTGAGAAAAACTGAACCTCCCAAACTGATTGATGAAAGAACATGGCAGAAAAGCAACAAAAACTACTTTATAGGTTGCACTGAAGTAATAGAAGAGTAATTGAGCAGGATGAAAAATAGCATCACTACTGTAGAATATAATATGCACTAACTGAATGAAAACAGAAATCATGGGGGGTTTTTAATGATTCCTTGATAGAGAAGAGGAATAGAAAAAGAGTTATCTTCCTTGGAAAAAACAGAGTATTTTATTAGACTGATGACTAACTGCCAGCGTCAATATTTGCTTAAAATTTCAGAAATAAATTAGGCAGAAAACTGTTTTGATGCAATTTACCTATCTTATGACTTATGGTACATAAACCAGGAGCAATAAAAGTACTAGAATTCAATACAAATAAGAAAACTAAATTGTAATTGCAATTCTGGTGAATGTATTTTATAATATTTTGCTTTTCTCCTCTGCATATTGTTTACTATCCACTTATGATCATAAATTCAAGCCCAAGTAGGCACCCATAAAATATATTTATTAAAATAGCAACTAAAATATAATTTATTTTTTAAAGTATTACCTCAAATGTCTGTTAACATTATATAGTACAATAAGGGAATCTAAACACTGTAATCCTATTTATGTTAATATTATCTAAATAAAAAAGTGCCTAAGAACTAAGAAAACTTGTTGCTCATTGTGTAAGTGAAGAGGATTTTTTTACTGATGTAAGAAACTGTATCAGGGAATGTTGATATTTTTTGGTCTGTATTTGGCCCGGCCACCTGTGAAAGTTTTGTTCCTTGCCTGCCAAGTTCACTTATAAATGGGAGCAGTGTCCTTGGAGAGAGAGTTTCTTGTACAAACTGTTTTAATCGCTGTTCTGTGATTGGCTCATTGCCTGTAGAGGACATTTGAAGGAAAAACTGAAGAGGAGAGGATGAAGTAAGCCCCCAGATCCAAACAGATAAGACCACTTGAGTGAAACAGTGCAAGTGTGAGGAGAATCCCAAAGTTCTCCTGCATGTGCTGAAGGGGTACACTCACATAATGGGGGCAGGGACTGAAGGCCTCTGGCTGGGTGGTGCTGGCCACACCGGCCCAGGGAGGCGTTACCAGTTAATTGGATAAAAAATGCAGGTGGCTCATGCTCGGGGCCCTCAAGCTTCACATGAAGGACAACGTCGCCTTTGTGGGGATGTCAGCTATCTTTGTGAGCCTGCTGACCCTCTGAGGATGCATCCTCTGCCATGGGGAATTCTGGTTATCCAGGGGTCTGTAAGAAAACCTCGTAAAACACATCTGTGTGAGTGGGGGTTTCACAGAGGGCTTGGTTCACTCCTTTCCTGTCTCTTGGGTTCTCATTTACTTGGCCACTTTTGTAATGAATATTGGGTTTATTGTTGAGCTTTCAGCAGTGTCTTGGTTTTCAATGTCAACATCCTTCGAACTTACCCTGTTACAGAAACTTATAAACCAAATAGATGAGGCAAAAGAGGGGCAACCAGACACAACTGGGCAACAGATGATAATATTTTTTCTGAGTTTTCTGTCTTCTAGGCTTAATTAAGAAGAAACAACTATATATCAGAAAAAAAGGCAAAAAATTGGTAGTGACACTAGGAAATGATAAAAAGAAGGGAAGGATTCTTCTCATGAAAAAGAAGGAACTAGGATAAATTTAAAAGTATTAAAGAATGTAGCAAAAGAACAGTAAGGTAATGAAATAAGAACAGTATTTTATGCAATTTCAGAAATTAGTCATAGAATACCTTACTGTAATAGTGGTTTCATTCACTGGTCTGGCTTATATTCATTGCTAAGACTGCCAATTTTTTAATTGGTATTTATCTTCAGACCGAGATACATAAGTTTATGTTTACAACACAGGTGTCTGCACCCGCACATCACAGTGTTATTCAGTTGTGTAATCACAGATGTCTGGTAGCATTTACCATGCTAAGGCTTATCCAAGACCTAAAAAAGTGACAGATAGGTTTCAGATTTTATAAGTTAAGTTTCTGATTATTTGTATTTTTTCTGTGTGTTTTTCAGTGTGCACTTTGTCAGATAGGTCATAGAATTGTAGAATCATAGTACTATGGAATCATAGAATGGTTCACACTGGAAGGGAATTTTAGGGAACTTTGAGATGTCTAGTTCCAACCCCTCTTTCCCTAGATCAGGCTGCTACAAACACCATTAACCACTTACAGTGATGAGGCAACTACAATTTCTCTGGGTGACCTGTTTCAGTATCTCACATACTCACTGTGAAACATTAGCTCAGTTGATTAGAGCACAGTGCTAACGACACCAAGGTTGTGGGTTTGATCCCTGTATGGGTCATTCACTTAAGAGTTGGATTTGTTGATCCATGTGGATCCCTTCCAACTCAGAATATTCTGTAATTAAGTCCAATATAAACCTACTCGCAGTTTCAAATTGTTGCTTCTTTTCCTAGCACTGCAGGCTTTTGTAAAAGTCTCTCTCCATCTTTCCTCTAAGCCCCATTTATATATTGGAAGGCCACAATAAGGTCTCCTTGGAGCCTTCTCTTCTCCAGACTGAATAACCCCAACTCAGCCTCTCTTCACAGGAGAACTGTTCCAGACCTCTGATAATTTTCATGGCTCTCATCTGGACCCACTTTGACAGGTCCTTGTCTTTCTTTTGCTGGGGGGCTCCAGAGCTGGATGGAGTGCTACAGCTGCAGTCTCACAAAACTGAAGCAAGAAGAGGAGAATTACAATTGGAGATTGCCCAAATTCTTCTGCAGGACCCCATACTTGGTCTTGTTGAACTTCATGAGATTTGCATGGTCCCAATTCTCAAGGCTGTCAAGGCTCTTCTGTGTGGTACCCTTTCCTCCAAGAGAAACAACTGCACTGATCACCTTGATGCTATCTGCAAACTTGCTGAGGGTGACTCAGTCCCACTGTCTGTGTCACTCCACTAAATGGGCTGAATTCATTGAAAGCATTCAGTCATTATGACTATGCCTCTATTACCTGGATACAAAACTTTAGTTTAGATGCATTAGTTTAGCTATAGTCTTTTGCATGTAATAAAGAATTGAATTAGATGCAGATTGTTGGATTTTGGTTGTGGTTTTTTGTTAAAGATAATATGTTATCAGTGATGTGAAGAAATAGTGAAGCATCTTTAACCTTTATTTAATCAAAACATATTGTATTGTGTCCAGCTTTTCTTATTCTTCAAAGTTCAGCCCAATTTTAATAGTAAATTTGAGTTAAGTATCCACTATCTATTGGTTATGTAACTATGGCATTCCTGAAATATACATGAGCTTATACTTTCCAAAAGGCTTTACAATATATATTCTACTAAATAAGAGGGAGATCTTTTTGCTTGTTTTTGTGTTTTAACATCGGCCTCCATTAATCTGCTGATTGGCTTTTGGGAGTAACATGATAAAACATGGAAATATATCTGTCTAGTCATTCACATAAATTTAATGGTGAAAGACTTACATATTTTAATTTATACTCTTACTAAGGAATGTTTAGTTCAAAAATTAAAGAATTTCTAAAGGAAGATTTAACATTAAAAAAATCCCCAACTCTAAATCATTTATCTTTTCATTTACTAAAAAAAAAAAAAAAAAAAAAGAGGCAGAAAACACAACCTCTGTCATTAACAATAGTTTTGTCAATTCCTAACATATAATTAGCCTGGTTGTGCTGTACTGTAATTAGTATAATGATCTGCACTACTAAACTTGTCAAACAAACGCCCTCTTAATCATCTACAATCTGTTACCTCCAATGATTTCCTCAAAGTTTACATGGAGTATTATTAGACACATTTTTAATAGTTGAAACCACTTTTTCACACTTTTCTTCTTTACTGAGTAGTATTTTACATGAAGACTATTCTATACCAGATAGAAATATAGATTGATTAAAAATGTTGAAACCATTTGCATGGCTCTGTCATACAAAGAAACGTAGTTGAGTAATACTTTTGTGCTTTTTAAAAGTCTGCTGACATGGAGGTTAATGGGATTTCTTGGTTAAGACCAGAAGAAAATGGGTATACAAAGATTGCAGTATAGCACTGAATTGTTATGTATTTCCAAAGCTTTTTATTGTAGCATATAAATGTGGTGATATATACACAAATATTCACGCACATGTAGTTTAATACCAAAAAAGCCAATATTATCCATTGCATTCTCATATAAAACTTTGCTGATGAAATCTGAAAAGTTTTTGAATATATTTAGAAGCTTAAACACTGCAGTTAAATTTATAAAACGGGGGTTGGTTTTGTCTTTGGGTTTATTTGTTTTCTCCTTTGGAGTCAACAACACTAAAAGAATACACAAAAATTTTGGAATCATAGTATCGCAGGATCATTGAGGTTTGAAATGACCTCTAAGATTATCAAGTCCAGTTGCAAATCTGACACTGACAAATCCACCACTAAACTATGTTCCTGAGCACCACATCTACACCTCTTTTAAATACTTCCAGGGATTGTGATTCAATTACTTCCACGAGCAGCCTAGTACAGCTTGAGGCCATTTCCTCTGGTCTTGTCAGTTGTTACCTGGGATAAGAGATGGACCCCCAACTCCCTATAGACTCCTTCTACATAGCTGTAGAGAGTGATAAGGTGTCCCTTGAGCCTCCTTTTCTCCTTGCTAAACAACCCAGTCTCCCTCAGTTGCTCCTCATCAGACTTGTACTCTAGACCTTGAGCCCTGAGGAACACCACTAGTGACTGGCTGCCAATTGGATTTAACTCCATTGTCCAAAACTATCTGGGCCCAGAAATAGAGATAGTTTTTGAACCAGTGAAGAATGCACCCATCCAAGCCATGGACAGCCAGTTTCTCTGGGAGAATGCTGTCAGAACTGGTGTCAAAGACCTTTCCATAGTCTAAATAGACAAGATCCACAGACTTTCCCTTATCCAGTAAGAAGGTCATCTGGTCATAGAAGATGATCAGGCTGGACAAGCAGGACCTGCATTTCATAAACCATGTTGGCTGAGAGTGATTCCCTGGTTGTTCTGTACGTACCACGGGATGGGACTCAAGATGATCTACTCCATAACCCTCTCTAGAACTGACGTCAGACTGATAGGCCTGGTGTTCCCTGGATCCTTCTTCCAGAACTTGTTGTACACGGGTCTCACACTGATCTTCCTGGTTAGCCAGGACTGCTGGTAAATGATGGAAAATGGCTCAGTGAGCTCTTCAAACAGCTCTATTAGTACTCTTGGGTGGATCCCATCCCACCTGGACATATACAACCCGAGGGCTGTGTATGTCTAAAAGGTGTAGCAGGTCACTGACAATTTCCCCTTGAATTATGGAGGTTTCATTCTGGTCCCCATCTCTGTCATCCAGTTTAGGATGCTGAGTAACTAAGTGATCTTTCTACTAAAGACTGGGGCAAAAAAGACATTAAATATCTCTGTCTTTTCCACATCCTTTGTCTCACAGCATTAAGTAAATGATGGAGATTCTCCTTAACCCTCCTCTTGTTGTTAATATAGTAAGAGAAATATATATTTATATTATCTTTTACAGTGGTATCTCAATTAAGTTCTAGTTGGGCTTTGAATCTTCTAATCCTCCCATCTTTCAAATTTCATAAACTCTCTTTTTTTTCCTGAGTTTTAACTAAATTTGTCTGTTCAGCCAGGATATTCTTCTCCACTGGCTTATTTTGGCACATAATAACAGTCTACTGCTGCACTCAGGATCATTTTTATTCTCAGAAATAGATGTAGGAGTAATGTTTATTTATATGGAATTCTGTTTAGAAGCTGTTGAGCAAGTGATTTTACTCAGGGATAAGAATACAGAAGAATGTAGAAACTATACCATGTACTGATGTACTTGTGACTTCTTAACTTTTCTTCAGGTATCTATCTCGACATCAAGAAATCTGGTATGAGTTGCTGTTTTTTATTGTTTAGTTGGTTGTGGATTTTTTTGGCTTGATTTGGTTTTTGGGAGGGTTTTTTTTTTGGTTGGTTTTGTTTTTTGGTTTGGTTTGGGTTTTTTATGTAGTATTATTCTCAAACTCTTCAGTTTACTATAAATGTGACCTGTACATTTACTGAACAGATGGAAAGCTAGATTTTTTTAGTTCATTAATAATATTCTAGATACACACCATATCTGTGGATTAGTAGTAAATTGAGGAAAACATTTTTTACCCTTAAGGTACAATAAAAGAGCAATGGAGTTGTCTGAACATAACTGATTATTGCCATTTTAGATGATGCAACACATCCAAGAAAAGCCTAGGGCTGGAGGGTGAGATACAGGACTGTGGGACACTGAACGCTTTCTGGAGTGGCAGCTTGATGCCAGGTAGGTTACCTCAGAGGATCTTAACTGTCCCTGCATAGTTAGTCCCTGAATTCCTCTCCTCGACTGTTTGCCTCTCCTTTAGAGGCAGCAGGTTTCTCGCTTCATTTGAACATCGAGAGTCAAAGGTGACTTGAAAAAATTATGGTTAAATTATATTTCTGCTTCCCAGCTGTTGGGCCTTTGATAACAGCTAAGGGTAAACTGGTCTAAATGACTTTTTAATGCTCCATTTGGAAATAACTGACCCTTTATGCCTTCAAATAGTCTCTGTACAGTTATGGTGTGAGAGGTTTACCATGGCCTCAAAGCAACTTGTGATTTATGAATTTCTCTGAGCATGATTTACAAGGAAATTGGTTATCATTAAGAAGCAGCTGTTTTTACCAGGTCTGACCTAGGTCAGAATGGCTTCAGAGTGTTAATGATTACGGTTGCCTGTCTCAAGTAAATTGCTTGTGAATGACTTTGCAAGGCAAAACTGCTTTAAAATGGACACCATTGCTGCAAGTTGTTAATGTGTTTGCTGACCACAAAATCATAAAAGGTATTTAGTATAATTCCTGACTGAACATAAACATGTAACTGATAAAGTCATGAAACACAAAATCTATCTTTTTATATGCATTTTTTAGGGAAAAATACATTATCTGTAGTCATGAGACTACCCTTGAGTATTAGAATATTTTATAGTCCAATGTCTAAATGGAGAAATTAATATACGATAACCTCATCTGATAGTAGGCAAAAGAAATATAATCAAATTTTGTACGTCAAAGCTTTGGTTTCAGACAAGAATTTCATATTTTCCAATATGTAACTTCTATCAGATAACAATTTTAAATATAAAAATTCTACATTTATAAAAAGCAAATGGGATTATTTTGGTTTAACATGAATACTTCTTTCTATTTCTTCCACAATGATATCTAAAATCCTTCTCAATATTTCATGTGTATATAACCAGAGATTTATATAGCTCATAGAAGCCTGTAGAAATTACAGTATTCTAATGTTCAAGTCATTGTTGCTCTTATGAGAGGGGTGGAGCTTGAGATCACCAGGGGATCTTAGTACAGACAAAGGATTTCCATGGGGAACGACTGTTCTGTAACATTATTGTTTCTTAAGTTCTTTCTGAATTCTTGAACTTATATGCAGTTATACCCTGAATGCTTCCTTGAATTAACACTTGGAAACTAAAATTCCTGTAGAATATCATGATAATACTGTATATTATATATTTTATAATCGTAATGCAGTTTTTGCTAAGTGTGGACTTTCAACTGCAAATTTTTCAGCATTTACTCTCTCCTCCATAATCTCAATTAAAATGAAACAAAACCGTTGCTTTAATTTATATTGCTCTCTATGTAATTATCTGATTAGAATAAATCCAGCTTAATGTTGTGTAAGAAGTGGAAACTTTTTGGCAAGAAAATTTATGGAATTCTCTGGTTTTTATACTGGGCCAGAGTCTTGTGTGCCTGCTATGATTTACATGATTTCCACCAAATCCTTCTGAAACCTTCTGCCAGAAAAACATAATATGTTACTCATCCCAAATTATAGGCTCCAAATTACTTATTTCATTTTTATGCCTCCAAATCATAGTAGGTATCAATAATTTAATGACCCTTGACTAATAAAAGTAGTTCTAAACTATTAAAGTTGCTTGAGCTGACCTAGCTACAGTTATTTTTAGTTTAACAGGTGGGCAAAGATTCACACAGAGAATCTATGGACCTAATCTAAATCTCTTCAAAAAAACCAAGTTTACATCAGGCCCCAAATGGTTTTGGTTGAGGCATTTTCTAGAGGATTTAAGGTAAATTCATGCTCAGCTAAACATTTCTGTCTAAACCAATTGCTACCCTTTTTATCATATATTCTTTCTATCACTTACCTTTTCCTCAATCACAGTTATACAAGATCATGCCTTCTTTCTCTTGAGGTATGTGGGCCTCTCTTTACTAACATTTTCATTTCTAAATAACACTCAGAATAATAATTTCAATCAGCTTCTTTGCTAATTATGCTCCTCCTCCCAATATACATGTCATAAGACTCAGAAGGAAAGGCAAACAGCCATCACATGCAAACTCTCATGCTCATCTCCAGCAGTGTTTGTCTCCATCTCCGATTCCAACAGCTGGTAGGAGGCAGTGCTTAATGCAAACTGGCTACCCCCCTCCATTGAGAAGCCAAAGCTTGTTTTGATTTTAATAGCATTCATTCTGTCATTGCAGGAATTAAAAATGGTTTCATATAATTTTGATTTTTATTCTTGTTTTCTAATACTTTGCAGTTGCTGCAGAGAAGCAAGGGAATATGTTACTATATACTCTATGCCTCTTTTCTACCTTTGCTTCAGTAGGAGTGCAGGATAGAGTTTGAAAACTAACTGAATATAACTCAGTTTTCAAAATGGCAGACAAAAAACATGAGCAATCACAGAGATACAGTGCAAAGATAATGTAAAAGTTTGTTCTTTGTCTCTATTTTTGTGCTTTCCTAAAGTACATTCTGGCCCCATAAAACCTTCTTTATATCACAAGGAGATTATGCATTGTTGGCCTAACATTGCAAATAAACTTTGATGATATTTTTCTTTTATCATTCAAAACTGTAGTGTTTCCAGTGATTTAATTTAAAATCACACTTTATCATTGAAGAGGGTTTTGATTTTTTTTTTTTTAAGGAATTACATTCTTTTAAAGACTATGTATTTCTACAATTACAATGTTATTTCCCATATTACTGAAAAAGAGTGGTTCACATTCTATGTTCTAAACTACGAGGAATAAAATACTATATTGTTCCAGAAGAACAATTTACACATACAAATTTTGTCACTATTGTTAATGTAATTGTTCTCTAAAGTAAAAGAAGCCACTGTTGACCTTCATTGACAAAGTATTTTCAGCATAAAAGATAGAAATACCCACTTGTGACAAACCTCCTTGCAGGACATTACAAATCCCTCCATCCAGTGCATCAGTGATGACCAGCCAAGGCAGAGGCTCTGATCTGTTCATCTCTCATTCACAGGTCTGCTCTGAAGGTACAGTATGAGCAAGTCTTATCCAGAGGTTAATAATCACACTCTTGTCCAAAGTCTCTGTCTCTTTCTATTTGTTCTTGACTTGAGTTGTTAGAAATGTAAGAAAGCTTGTTATTGGTGAATGAGAGTTCCAGATAATTTATGCAAAGTCAGACCTCATTTTTCTTTTATTTTGTCTGTCTTCAAGTGCGATTTTAAAATACCTCCAGCCTAGAGTTTGATTATTTGGTTGCTTGGTTTCAGGGAAAATGGGCAAAGGCAATCTGTTTAAATAAACAATGTTTTCATTACTTGTAAATTCTTAAACTCTACCATTCCCATATTGTCTATAAAATCGTATGCAATATCAATAGCTATGATAAATAATTTTGTCTATTTTCAGATAGAATCCAGAATGACATGAGTGATTTTGGGACAGGGGTTATGATTCTTTGTTGCTGACATTTTTTGAGGCATTCAGCTATTAGATCATGCAAATAATAATAGTATATTTGTTTATATCAATACATTTATGATTGGGACAACTCTTCAAGAGTTAGTCTTTATGCTATTTTATCAAAGACAGGGATATCCATCAAGAAAAGTAATGCGAGAGATAGTTTTTACAAAGAAAATATTTCAAGTTAATTAAATAATATCATATCAGTTGGATTCAAAAGGAAAAAGGTGCTCTTAATAATGAAAAATAGTCTGCTTTTAAATTGACATTTGAACAAGACATTTATTATCAAAGAACAAATCAAGAATATATACAATCTTTTGTATATTCTTTGCTTTAAACACAATAATGAACAAAATTCAGCAGAGTGAGTAGTACAGAAATTGTCAGTGTAATATTGTATGCAAAAAACTCACCTTAGATGCACAATACAAACCTAAACATTTTATAGTTCAATTAAACAAATTTGTAATTAACCTAAAGTTGATTTTTGTCAGAGCTAATGAATGCAATGGTTTCTTAAGAAAAAAAAGCAACAAAACTAAATCACTGCTTAGATGTTCAAAGTATTTGTGAGATCTTATGAAATAACAGGAAGTATTAAAATGTTGTCAGTCTTTCTTCCTGTCTTGTTTGTCTTGTATTATTTCTGACTCTTTAAATATATATGTTAAAATATAACACAAAAAATCCACTACTACACAATGTCTATTGCTGTCTATTGTTGAAAGAAGGATATTTTATATATGACTGATGCTGTCACATAACTGCATACAATTAGGATGTAAATGTACAAAGCATTTAGTTGTGGATTTGTTTGTTCATTTGGTTTTTGCTTCTTAACTGTGAATATTTAGTCTTTTGTTGCATCACAGACAACTAGGAGACACCTTTTATGAACTTTCATTTTAGGAAGTCAAGACTGTCAAGAAAAAGAGTATTCAATGTCTTTTTTATATAAAAAAAATTTTCTGCCTCCTGAGCCAACTTCTCCATCTGCTTGCACCTTGAATTAATTCAAAATCCTTTGTTTATGAAAGCACAAGCTGTTGCTATTGGAAGTGTGGCATTGTAGCATACTGATAATTTCAACTTCACTGAAGATTCAAGAAGGAGGAAAAGGTGGGCTAACATGGCTAAACTTCTTCATCATTATCACCATCACATCTTTATAAGCTGCAAATGTGGAAAGGTAAATGATACTGGACAATATAAAGGATGCATATGAGATTTTGCTTTCCATGTGAATATAGTAGCTAAAAACTGGAAAGGCACTGGTGGTGAAGCAACAGATTCCTTCTTCTATTGTCATTGTAGACATTAATATTCCAATTTTTACAGTGTTATTTTAAATGCAATTTGATGAATGCAAAAAAGCAAGAATTTCCTCTTGTGTGTATACCAAAATCTTGTTTGGATTTTCAGAGTGGAGAGGCTGATCTAATGATATCTTGCATACAACATACAGTCTTTAATTGTTCTTCCTATCATTTATGGCACTTCAGTCTTGGTGTGTCTCCGTATAGATTTTAATATCTCATAACAATTACATTTCTTTTATTCAGAATCTATTATTCAAATAACTAAGAAGAAAAGTTGACTGAATAAAGTGACAGAGTTTCAGAAATGATGAAAATATTTTTCTTTTGTATTTCTTAGCTTCAGAAATCTTGGTGTGCCTTTAAAGATTTAATTCAAACTTAGCATTACACTGTATAATATTTTTCACTGCACTGCATATTTGTCACAACTTTCCTTTAGTACATTGCAGTTCTGTGCCAGTTTTTGGTACTGCCTCCACCCCGTTTGTAATATGATTCATTCTTAATCAGCCCAGAGAGTTATGAAAAACAGGAGACAGAGAGGCTTTATGAATAATATTAATCTTCTTTGTTTGTGCTGTTCACTCGGTCTCTTAAAAAAATCTTGATTATTTCAAGGTTCTACAGCATTTGGATCCAGAGAGCAATTAATGGTTTCAGCAGCTCATGTCAGTACTCTGCAACACAAAACTAGAGCTATTACCCTCCAGGAATATCTTATGAAAAGGACTGGCAATGAATTACTGCAGAGGGAAGGTGACAAGACTGTAAAATAAGGATCTTCAGTTCTGACAACATTATCCTCACAATGACCAGAAAGGAAATTGATTAGGAGACACGAGCAACTGGGGTTTGGAAGGTGACTCTGAACTGTTGCCTGTTCTTACATGTAAGGAAAACTACAGAGATAGAATTTATCTAACTGAGTTCTAGTTGACTAAAAGTCTAGAGTGGAGGTTTACCCCTCCTAGACCATCAGAGAACACAGGCAAGTTCCTCCAAACTGTGCCTCTTCTTATCTCTGTGTTGTGTCCTATTTACCTCAGCTATCTGCCTTAAGGAGGAATGATTTGCCAATGGAAGATTCCCTCCACTTGTTTACACACGGAGCTTAGATCAGTAGCTCAGTCTAAGCATGTAAGGGACCAAATTTGATAAAATCAAACAATTTTAGGATAAAAGTTTGGGAGTGAGATATGAGTTTTTCATGTTCTTTACTTTTTGTTCTCTTCCCTTGATTTTTTTTTTAAATCAGAAACAAATATTGTGAGGGCACTTAAATATTAAACCCTAGGATAATCTAAATTAATTAATGAATAATTAATATATCACAGAGCCTGTATGTATTTCCCTGAAATACTTGTTGAGATATGAGATTGCAATTTTTTGTTTTAAAGACTTCATTTAGAATTTTTTCTTAAATTTTGTCTTCAGATGAAAATTCACTATACAGTGAATGTATTTACACATGCATTATATATAAAAAAAAAAAGATAATAAGTGGCTGGGAAATTTATAGGTTTAGAATCTTGAAACTGATGAATTATATAGATGTACTATATATGCAAACTTCATGCTCCTCCAAACCCATGAATAATAGCTTATTGTTTGTTTTATTCTTATAATTTCTATGTAAACTTCTATTTTCAAATGTTATCTCTTTGGCAGATTCAAAAAATAGCTAATATTCTGTATCTGCATCATTTTACATCTTTAGAAGTTTTTTATAGTGAACTATGATCCCAATTAAGGAATAAGACTTGCCATTGATATTCATGGACACTAAATCACATGGTATCACTTCTCCTTATGTTTTTCTATATGCTGCACCTATGGAGATGCCTACAATTATGTCGGTGCCACCTGCTTAACTGTACAGTTAAAAAAAAATTTCTGTTTTCTTTCACTGTGTAAAAATTGCAAGCTTCAAAAAAATAGTCAAAAAATGCCTTTGAGGGTTGTATATAACCTGATACAGATCAAAAAATAGAAATTATGCAAAAGAGGGGTTTTGTTGCTATTTATTTTCTCAGAACATAAATGAAGTTCTCCTCAAGAAAAGGATTAACAGCTTCATAAGTAATCTTGGAAGTTTTGTCACAGAGAAAATACAAAGACCATAAATTCTTTTTACGATATAGTGATTTACACAGTCAAATGTAGCTTTTTGTGCTGGAAATGAATTGTTATAAGCCAGATATCTTATATATACCTGTAGTTAATGAGGAGAAATGAGGGGTCTTTTAATATAAATGTAGACTTCTAAAGAAGTTGCTCCCAACTCTATGAACTACTAGCTCAGTTTTGAGTGATATAGATAAAATTAAAATAATCCATACTTTATCTGAAACTTCTAGGGTAATGAAAGTCGGTGTGGCAATTTTCTGAGGGCTCTCAACTGAAGAACACTTTCAAAGCTGTCAAATTCCCTTTTTGGGTCCCAGATTTTTATGCTGCTCCTATAAAAACTTCCACAAAGGAAATTAGTAGCTCATTTCTTTCAAGCAAACAGAAGCTATTTTGTAGCTTTAAATGTTTAACAGACATTTAAATTTGTAGAATGTCTTTATGTAAATCAGATATTTGGTTAGGTGGGATTTCCATATACTTGTCATAAACAAAGATTAACGATAACTCCATGGGTACTACATCTGCTGTAAGTACATCTCAAACTCAATCCATCTTGATAACACAGAAATTGTACTAACACTTCTCACTTTTTATACATTCAGATGATTTTGAATATATTTTTTAAGGAAAAAAAAGTTCAAAACATTCTGTTTGAAGTGTGAAAGATATGGTCCTTCTGTTAGGAGTGATGCTATTATTTTTCTGTCAAAACATGAGTTTATGATGATTCATTAATTGCTCACATATTTTATACTGGTGTAAGTATCTTGAGCTTTTACAGCTCATATTTATCCCACTCAAAATTTCTTAATTTGGTACAACTGTAAAAGTAAATCCCCAGTTGTTTTATCTGGATGCAAACATACATAAACCATTCTCTACATAAAAAATTAAGTACATGAGGAGGCTATTAAATGTTACAGGCACTAGGAAATTCTGTGAAATGAACTTTGAATTCCACTCCATAGTTTTGTCAGCTAAGCTGGCAATGTTTTGGTTTTGTTTGTTGTTTTTTTTTTTTTTTTTTTTTTTTTTTTTTTAATACAGGCTGCTACTGTAAAAACTACCTTGTTGAAGGACTGAAATTTGATTTATCTTTCTGATTCTACTGACACACAAGACAAACAACTAATTTAAGACTCTCTAAAAACTCAGCCTGAGCATATTTTAATGTCAATATTTGCTCTATATTCTATTTCCTATTCTTCATTTGAGAATTAAAAGCTAAACCCAGTCCAAACCCAATACCAAATCCTCTTTGCACAGTCATCTTTTACTTGGGTCAGCCTGCAACCCTGTTGAAGGCAAAGGGCCAAAGATAGTTACATCAGAATCTCAAGATTTGGAAATCAGCAACTGTCATATAAGCTCCTTTACCTAGTTGTGGTATTAGAACTCACAATATTATATGATTGTAAACTCAGTGGGAATTATTGTTTTATTTCAATACAGAATTAGTAACTGAAGAGTTCAGAAAGGGTCATCCTCATGTCAAGCCTGCTGACCCTACTTGGTTAAAATTTTAATTCTCTTTAACAGAACAGCCAACCATGTTATGGTTATAATTGTTAGACTTTGCCAAAAAATCTGATATGTATAGACTACAAATTGTTAGAGAAATTATCTATTTTTACTTATATCACACTGTGAAATACAACTGAAAAGTTTTTAAATTGTCAATATAGGTCATTTCCACATATAGAGTACTTTAAAGACATTTTCTTGAAAGGTAGTTCAAAGATAATTATAACAGAAATAAAATGAGATTGACATATTTTAATTGACTTTTTTTTAATATATACTCATTTGACAGTAATATTTTTCTTCTGGAAGTCTACAATATTTACATAATGTCGAAATCATCTTTGCTCTACTAGTAAGAGATTTGCCAATATGCATGCCTTATAAACACATGTATGCACATTAGGTGCATTCTTTTAACAAATAAAATTACATTCCTCTATATGTTTATGTTCATTTAGTATCCTACAGGTACTCCTCAGGTATTATTACTCTGTAAGACTCCTGAACTTGACCCTTGCACCTTACACAGTGTAAGAAGCAATGCATAACTATTTTTCCCCAGGACAGAACGAATGGACAACTTGCTGTTTATATGGTGTTTGAGTGGATTTGGTGGAGACATGTGGTTTCCCCCATATTCCTTAAGTGAGATAGTTTTTATTTTGCTTTGCTTTGCTTTGAAATACAAGCTTTTATGCTTCCTGTTTCCCTGTGTTGGTAGGCAATGTTTCACCATTTCCATGCTTTATTGCATGCCTTTCCACTTAATGAGCTGGCTGTGACACTCCTGTTATTAGGGTCATTCTTCATCTGGCCATTATGGTGCAGATTGTATTGTGATACTTTAGGACATAAATTATTGTAATTAAAAGGTCAAAACTTAAACATAAGCTTACAAGCTTGTCCTTCCCAAAAGGTTCAGAGAATCACTTGACATTTTGCATTTTTTGGTTGATTGGTTGGTTGGGTTGTTTCCTTAGTTGAATTTTTGGTGTGGGGTAGGTCTTTAGGTTAGACTTTTTTCCATGACTGTTACAAGAATCAACATTAAATCGCCTGGATTTTATGTAATTACTGACAATTTAAGAGGGCAGTTCAAAGACCTTTCTATGCCCAAAAGATTCAGATGTTGACTGCAAATATATAAGTTATTTTAGAAAAAGTATTTAAATACAGTGGTTGAAAAAAATAAAAGTATGGGAATGAAGGTATCATTTAGTCTCGTGGTGTTGTATAATTTACTACCAAGTAGTTGCTTATGATCTACTTATTAATTATAACTGCATCTTTATATAACATTAAATATAACTGCATCTAAATATAACATGTTATAATAAATATTTACGCAAAGGTGGTTTCAGAGTTATTGGTGTAAACGTATAGATAATGACTTGGAAATTTTAAATCCTAGTATACTTATTTGGTCCTCTTTTCATTTGTTCACAATGACAGTTTCCCTGTTCAAGACATGGGTTCACTTACTGTACAGACATGGTTGTAGATATATTACTGTGTGATTTATTACACAAGACATACGAACAATCACAGAATCATAGAAATATAGATTCATAGAATGGTTTGGGTTGGAAGGAACCTTAAAGACCATCGAGTTGCAACTTTCCTGCCATGAGCAGGGACACATTCCACTAGACCAGATTGCCCAAAACCCCATCTGTCCTGACCTTGAGCACTTCTAGGGATTTGGCATCCACCATTTCCCTGGGCAACCTGTTCCATTGCCCCCTGTCTTATCACTGCATGCCCTCTGTGCCTTTCTTGTGGGGCCCCTTTAGGTACTGGAAGGCTGTTGTAAGGTCTCTGGAGCCTTCTCTTCTCCAGGCTGAACAACCTAAACTCACTCAGTTTGTCTTCATAGGAAAGATACTCCAGCACTGTAATCATCTTCATGGCCCTCCTCTGCACTCACTCCAACAGGTCCATAGGTATTCTGAAACCTGATCTTCTCCTTCCACATGTGGTTCTTCATTCTTCCAGTCCTGCCTTTGCCTTCAAATACCAAAGAGCATGTGCATTTGCAAATGTCAGCATTTAGAATTACCTGCCATTTTCATACATGTATAGTAACACTAAATTTTAACTTCATTTTATATCAGAATGTTAAGTAATCTTTGTATGTCATTTCATTGGTGCTTTCCTAGTTGTAAGTGAACTAATCTGGAAATAAATTAATCTGAATCTCTAAAAAAGAGGATGTTTCATGATGTAATCTATTTTTAGCATATTTCTTGAGTGAAAATAGCTTGTGAATATGTAATTCATACATTATTAAATATATGATCCCATGAAGAAAAGGGAGAAAATATATTTTAAAACATTTTTAAAATGTTTATTTTCCAGATTATTGAACCATGTGCTGACTTCTATTTTACTAACATGATTTTTAGTTGCATGAGATTTTATATCTCCACATAAATTTCTGGTGTTAAAGTGGTGTAAACAGCAGACAAGGGAAACAATTAAGAGACAAAACAAAAGAGCTGACAGTTTGAAGCAGAAAAAAAATTGTTTTCATAAACCACACAGGCATACAGGCACACACATACACATACACAGATGTTTTAAAGAAATACATTTTCCTACTTAATATCATCATTGCTCAAGGATTTAAGCAAATTAGAGTCAGTATGGATTTAGAATAAAGATTCCTGAGACAATCTAAACTCATAAATAATGAGTAAGTGTTCCTCTTGGTTCTCTAAGAATAAGAGATGAATCCAAATGTCATGATTTGTACAGATAGTAAATTTCTGTATGAAAAAAAGTGAGCTGAAAACAAATTAATAACTACCATCAAAAGCTGAAATGAAGTAGTAAAAAATAAATAGTGATCAGGAAAACAACAATTTGAGAAATTCGCTAAGAAATTAGATTTATACAATCCTAAATTTATGCTTTAGGTGTCATATTATGCATTGAAATATAACTTAAATTATTCTGTCCTTTAGAGATAAAGGACAAAGTAAATATCTATGCTAAGAAACAGAGACTATGATAAAAGGAATGGAACACAGAAAAAAAAAAGATTACCATTATTAATAAGACTTAATTGTTCTACTCTTAGTTCACCTTTGAACTAAATTTATTCTAATAATTTTAATATTCTTCTTAATCAAAATTTGCATGTAAAAGTAATGCACCTGAAGATGAATAACCTATACTTTGTGTATTTAGACGGATTTATTACTTCATTTTAACATATCCTTCAGTAAAATTCAGCTCAGTCATGTTCTGATTCTATTTCCATTCAAAGGTTCCTATTCTATTGCTTACTCCTTGGAGAGCACACAGGCACACAACACGCTGTCACTCCTACTGTCTGAGGCTCCAGCTCCTCTCTGTGGTTCAGATGGTCAGCGCAGTCCCAAGGGAAGGATGACTTTTGACCACTTGCTGTGCCGGGGCCCAGATGATGCCCAGTTCCGATGCACAGCAGCTCCACTGTGGTCTCCACCAGCAGCATAGCCTTGATCTCCTCTGGAAGGACACTGCTGTATGCACTGTTTATTTCCTCCTGAGATGGTGATCATAAGCCACTCAATTGTTCATTGGTCACATCATTCCAGGCTAATATTTAGACCTTTTTTTCCCATTTCTAGTGCTAATTAACAGTTGCTACTTGAATTGCTGTTACTTTTTTGCATCCAAATGTGTTATTAGTCTGAAAAACTGTGAAGAGTTCTTCTGGACTTCTTTCTTTCTTCTCTGCACACGTCTAAAGCACTTTTGTGCAGCCCAAGTTATCTATGCTTTGTTCTTCCAGCAGATGATAGAATCACCTAATGAGTTTGAGCTGAGCAGACATGGTCATAGTGTCACTTGTCTAAGAGATGGTTTTGGATAGGCTCTACACCACAATATTACCCTATCATTCTAAATTAAATAAAAAGATACCTTACTTTCTATGATCATACCTATTTAAGTCCCTTTGCCTTTTCTGATAATCTACCAGAAAAACTAAGACCCAAACACTCTTTGCATCTGTAAACTATGTTTAATGTTTTCTTCTCTGGCCTCTGATTTATATACTCTTTTATCTGTAAGAGAGGTTTAAAAGATTTTTTTAAAAAAACCTATACATGTAATGAATGTATCTGCTCTCTTAACTAAGTGCTGTCACGCACTTTGTCACATGAAAAGGGGGAATTTGCTCAAACCTTTAGTGTTTGATTAGCCTTTCAGCACCCCAGGAAAGCTTAGACCCTTGTGACTGACCACTCTTGCAGTCTTGCATTATGAGGATCCTTTCCTGAGCAGATCACTAGATCAGAGGGCAGTTTGACTGACTTGTTCAGAGTCACACCAAAGAGAGAGACACTGTGCTGGATATCCACACCTTTATACACTGCCAGTGACTGCCAGTGCCCTTGAAGGTCTCACATTAACAGTTTACAGTATAACATTTTATTAATAAAATTGTGACAGATTAAGGTTCAACAATTGCCAGTGATAATATCTGACTGCAAAATATATTCAAATAAACATAAAAAAGCAGTACACTAATAAGATGCAATCCCTAAAAAAATTTGCTCCAGATAATCATTCAGCATG
Organism: Pyrocephalus nanus; assembly: GCA_038380795.1. NCBI lineage: Eukaryota > Metazoa > Chordata > Aves > Passeriformes > Tyrannidae > Pyrocephalus > Pyrocephalus nanus. Next base: position 95,213,121 of record CM076259.1, on the reverse strand, counting down.
CATAGAGTACAGTTCTTTCCCAATAGACATCCCTCAGGGGGAGAAGATAGATTCAGCCCATCAGCTGATCCCAGAAGTTACTCTGGAGTCTTCCCTGACTTCTCCCTGTTCTTAACTCACTTTTAGACCATTTCTTTATGTTTAGGTGACACTTGAATGACTTTAGTCACACATCTTACTTGGTGAGGGGTGTTTGTACCTTGGGAGCAGATATCTCAGTGTAGTACCTGAGATAACCTTGTGATGGGGATATGTGTCAGTCCAAGGAGAGTAATTTTGCCAGAGTTGTTGATTCAACAGCCGGACATTTTCCTTTATCTTCCTTGTTTTTCAGCTGCTGTGTGGCTTGTCAACTTAGAAAGTGCCCCCAAGTTCCCTCCTCTGCAAGGGCTTTGATAGAGCCTGGTTGTGGTGTATCCACTGCACTCCATTCCACTCTCTTTAGTCCCCCTTAGACTGTGTGTGGGAAGTCAGGCGTACTGACCACATTCCATGCAGGGAATAGTAACTGTGTTTTCCACTACATTTTCTGTACTGTAATCTTTTTATCCACAGTCATTTTACCACACACTTTCACCTACTTCAGTAAGGTATTAGTAGCAACAGGTGTCATTAGCAACAATATATTTTTTTTTTAAATGGTGTAGAAGCCTTTGAAGAAAATCATTACATGATAACACAAGCAGAGTTACATATTTAGCAACACATTATTAGTGTAGTTACTGTTGGCTAGATTTTATAATGCTACATTTTAAACATGTAACGTCTGATCTTGATAACTGAAAAATGTAACAAATTCTTTAAAGAACATCATTGTTTCTTAAGAAGCAGATGTATTAACAGGTATGTTTAGACAACTTATCAGAATGAAATAAACAAAACAAAAATAGTTATTGCTGGGTTTTTTTACAAGACAAGATAAATTTAGAGTAAGGGACATACACAAACAGCAACATGTTTGTTGCCCGATGTGCCTGATGCGCCTGTCTGCAGTAATTCAACTACACTCCAGACGTGGTATAAAGTATACGGTGGAAAAATGTGTACCAGTTTGATTCATGTGCAGAGCCTTATATGCAAATTCCACTGTAGGTATGTTTGGGGCTAAATCACAACTAATAAAATTACGCTTTAGCTAAGGCTTATTAGACAGACCCTGATAAGGTGTCACTTACATGTACTTACATGAATTTTGGTTGCTCTAGAATACAAATGGATGCAGTTTGTGCTTATACACATGACTTAAGCGTACTGATTCTTTTTTCGTTTGTTAATTTCTTATTCCAAATATATACCATAATGTGTTGTTAAAAATCTTTCAGTATCCCCTTAGTCTATGTCTGTAAAATTTGGTGCTTTGTGTCCTTAAGAGCTGCTAAGAAACAGTTTCTATGATATCTTGCTATATATTTTCTTTATCTAGACCTTCTATTCCATCACATTGGCCCAAGAAAGACAGTCTACATGTCTTGTAGTTCTATTCTGCCTTTAAGGACTAGTGTAGCATGAAGTTTATCTTCTTTTTGCCTGGAGAATATTTCAAACTTCTGTCAAATAAAATGCAGTGTGAACACATTTTGTAGTCTAGGCAAAATTGAGCTTATTGACCTCATTTCAAATACATTAAGGTACAGCAGTTGCTAGCTGCACTGGTTTGTAAATTTTCTGCCATTCAGACAGGTAAATATGGATTGTAAAATATGAAATAAAACTTAATTATTTTTTGTATTAGTTCAGCAAGTGCAAATGAATATGCACAAAAATACTGTATTTGCTTTGTGGAGGAAAGAAAACCCCAACTTTTTACCTGTGAAGTGTTAGACTGAAATGCTATCTCTAGGATTCAACTTTTAATGGAGGAGACAGCAATGATTTACGTACAAGTGTTCTGATAATTGCAAGGTTAACAGATGCATTACAAAGGCAAGAAATGACAATTTAATGAGCTTTTTAGTAGTCTTACTCCATTTTAAAGGAACAATAATATTTGTGAAAACAGAAAGAAATTTAATTTTTTTTTTAATACTTCCAATAATTTAAACTTGTATTTAATATATGAACTTGAAAGTCATTTGGGAAAAAATCGAAATAATACCATAAGAATCTAGAAATTATTAATATTTCTCTTATGATGAAATTAAGAATTTTCTGCCAATATTCAAAATGTACCATAAAATGCATATTCTAAGCAGAAAACCTCCAAGTGTCATTTCTCCCTTTCAGTAAACTAAGTGGATACCATGGGATTCATCTGACCAGATTAAGATATCTACAATACAGGTTCTTATGTTTGGATTTGTCATCCAAGTAACTTAAGGCTGCTTTTCCACAGATAATTCTGAATTGTATGAATGTAAATTCTGAATTTTCACTTGAGACATCTATAGTCTTGATATCCTGTGCACTCACTAAATCAGTGATGCTGAAAATTATTTATTGTTTGTTTAATTATTTGTTGTAATTAAAGAGTATATTTTGTTTCACTCAGCCCATATTTCATTCAGCCTTCTTTGCACATTGTCATATTGTGCTACTTAAATACCAAAGGGGTTTGGGGGGTTGTTTTGTTGATAAAGAGATTTTGTCTCTACTACTGTTTTTTTGCTATGTATAAGATAGTCTGCATTGCAGGTCTTTTTTCAGGAAACAAACCCTAAGAATTGACCATCTCCCTTTAAAGTAAATAAATGAGCAAAACTAGGCAAGTTACATAGAAACATATTAGGACAATAGTATGCATTACAACAGAAAATGTTAGAACGTCTCTGCTCTTCTTCGTAAGAGCTGCTTCTTTCACTTAAGTGAAAAAATAAATCATGAAGAACACTAATATACCAAATGTTTTAGAAATTTTAAAAGTACAATGAATTACAATCAAATGTAATTTTAAAATACAGTTTCTGTATATATCATTACATATTAAGTATCTCAATTTAAAAAAAGTTTGATATAATTAAACTTTATGTATATGTTGTAGATTATTCATATATTCATAAATTATGTTATGAAAGTAGTTTGCCAGGAGATGCACTCGTTTATCTTGGCTTTGTTTTTCTTTGGGGATTTTTGGTTTGGCTTTTTTTTTTTTTTTTACATATTAAGCTCTCTTTATTTCAGCCCATGACTTTTCACACTTTTTCCCATCTGATTCTCTCCACCATTTCATGGGGTTGCAGACAAGGAAGCAACCCTGTGGTGCTTAGCTGATGACCAGAATTAAACTACCTTTACACTGTCCTCCAGGGGAAAAAATGAAATAATTAGCACATGAACTGCCTATAACCATACGTGCTATCTTATGGTTTGCACAACAGGTTGTTTGTGGAGTTGCATATCTCAGGCTGCTAAACCTTTTTTACAATATTTTGCCTCCAGATTATTGACTCAGGTGCAGTCCAAAATGGTACTAAATAGAAGTTGTCATCATCTGACACCTCTTCAATAATGTATGAGGAACAACATAAGACTAATCACCCCCATCTCTTTCACTGGAGCTCATTCTCTATAAATTTCTGAAAAAGAAAACATAACAACCCCGTCTGTGTTATTCCTATGTCCTATTTACACTATCATAGATTATCTCTAAAACTCTTGGATTCTTTCCAGCTTGACGGAAGAGAGAAGGGCACGGGGTATTACTGTATTCTGAATGAGAATTGTTATCTCTCATTATATTCACAGTCAAATAAGTCAATAGTTGAGAAATTTCTTTTCAAAAACATTGAACAACAAAGTATTGTGTCCTAACACAGATAATCAATATCTTTGTTTATTTCTAGACAACAGTTTGCAGGAAACATTAAGTCTTTGTATATGTCTTTTTCTAATTAAAAGACATTATAGGTATTTTTTTTTTGGTAAGGAAGTGGATGTACCCTTCAGAACTGATGAATTACTTGATGTTTTTGTTCCCCTTGTCACCATGAGTGAAGATTTATGTAGACATGTGACTATCTTGTGCCACTTTTTTACTGTGACAAGGTAGAAAATGACTTTTGCTATATTGAGTTCAGTTTTCATGCTTGATGGATTGGGCTTCTCCAATGGAAGCGATATCTGTCTTTGATCTTCTCAAGGCAAAAGAGTCAGAGTTTTTTGCCCTTGTGAATGACTTTCAGTATAAAAAAATCCTTTTTATAATAACTAGACACAGAAGCAGAGCTTTGGCAGAAAGCAATCAAACCATTTATTAGCTGAGACAAAGGTAAGAGAAATAAAAACTACTCCACTAAGCAGAAAACCAATAATGATTTAAATGTCAGGGTTGAACTTTCAGAATAAAAGAATGATACTAAATAAAAATAGTTTTCTATTTTATGTATAATAGGAGAAATAAGAGCAGGATAAAAATGTATTCTGAAATCAACAGGAAACAAATATACATAAAATTAAGACAAATATTGAGGCAGTAGAAAAGAGAATTTCCTCTACAAAAACAATGAAAACATGCATTTGATAAATGCAGGTTGAATAAGAAATGCAAATTCCAGTCAAGTGCATTTACAAAGAAATGAATAGGTGGTTCATTGGTTTGCATTCCAAAGTAATTTTCAGCTAATCTTACAAAAAGAAATAACTAGGGGACCTAGGGAACTACAGATTAGTTAATTTTGCAGTTACATTAATTACTGTTTTCTGCATAAATAGATGGATGACAAAGAGCAAGGACAGGACATCTTATTAAATATTTACCTCTTGTATTCTCTCTGCTACAGTGGTATTTGAATGCAGTCTCTGGTTCATATCTAATCTGTAAAGAAGCAGATCATATACCATTGGTTTCGTTTTCTTTTCTATCTTAACATTCATTGAAGCCCCTGATGAAAAACTAAGGAAGAAAAATGATTATCCAAAGAGAAAGAAGTTTGTTAAACTAGCTGACAGAAAACCCCCAAAATACTATTAACAAGAGCAATGATTGGAAAAAGCCCCATGAGAAATGAGATATGTTCCCCCTCAGAGATAAGTGATAGCATTATCAAAGTGCCTTACTGAAATAAATTAATTAGAAAAGGTGTGAATCTATTCCATTTAAGATTGCTAATAACAATGAAAATTAACATTATTACCTGTGATAATAGTAATCAAAAAAGATTAGGAAAATGCAAAACTTATTCTGTTTGTTTTGATAGAAAATTTGATTCTAAGTAGACCATATCTTTACTTGCTCTTTATCTTCACTTAAAAGGGAAAAAAAATTCACTGAAACTGATAGTATCAGAATGGATGTCTGGAACACAGTGATCCCATAGAGATGCTTTGTTGATGTCCTAGTTGATGTCAGTAGGTTTTAGTGCTGTTTTATGAATAGAAATGAGATCTCTGTATTGTAGTTCAGCATGACTTAATATCATCCTTCAGTGCTACTTTAATCTTCCCATTGTTAATTGTGCAATTACTGTCTGTTGAGAAAACATTGTCTGTCTAATTCTAGGCTTCTTTTCTCCAATACATTTCCTACTGCTTACCCTGAGAATACCAATGCTTATTTCTTAAGTTTAAGATTAATTTGTGTTTCTCTCTAGTAGAAGGATCATTTTCACATTTTTAATGCCCAAAATTACTAAATATTTTAAGTCAATCTCTGCCCAGTATGTAAATGCTGTTATTTTCCACCTGATGTTCTATGCCATTCTGTTGGGGAGTTCAATTTTTTTTTTTTTAAGGTAATTTTAATGAAAACAGTTGCATCAGGACAATAATTTTGCTGGAAGAAAAACTTGCCCTATGGTGATGCTATATTTTTAGTATTATTATTTTTGGTAATAGGCTATATCCTCTTCATTTAGACTGATGTTTTATAGTAGCTAGAAGAAGAAGCAGAGCTTTGACAGAAGACAATCAAACCATTTATTAGTTGATGTAAAAGTGAGTAAGAGAAATAAAAGCTACTCCATTAAGCAGAAAACCAACAATTATTTAAATGTCCGTAATAAACAGCAGTGGTGTAAATTAGGTGTACAGAAAAATCCACTTAATTCATAATAATTTAAAAGTAAAAATGCATTTATTAGGTAATAGGTACTGTAGAAACTATCTAAGTAGAATTATTTCCTTTTTTCTCTTTTCCTTTTTCCTTGTTTATGTTTTCTGATGTTATAAATGTCATGTCAAGAATGACTTACTGCTGAGAAGAATTGCACATTGAATTATTCTGAACCACATGTCACACAATAGCAAAACACCAGCAGTCATCTTTGCTTAGGAGGATTTTTGGCATATAAGTTAAGCTAAATATTTTGCGAGAAAATATTTTTTGCAACTATTAATGATTCTATTTTTTTAATTTCAAGTTTGGAGAAAGATCTACTGATATATTATTTTAATTTACTAACCTCCTTTATTTCCATCAGAATATGTTTTCATGCTAATTAATCAGTCAAAACCTAAATGGAACTTTGTACATGAATAGATGTAAAGTCCCACATAAAGGAAATCAGAGACTGTGTGAATGTGTGTTTCTCTTCCCATCCTATTAACCTCAGGCTTAGACTGGTAGAACATTCTCTCATGTCCCACTAAAAAAAAATTCTCTTCAAAAAATTTAAATTGTAGGCTATAATGCAAAAAGTATAGTTCATCAGTTTCCTGGAGATTTGAGTTCATGGCAGATATAGTCATTGTGATCTTGTTGTAATTAAAACCTTTCTTGTTTTTTTCTTTTAATATATGCTAATTATGTATACTAATTAACTCCAAATTATCCAATATTTCAACAGAGAAACTCATAGTAAAATTATTTAAATATGTTGAGGTGTTTTCAGATTTATATCTCCTTGGGATGTAAATAAAATTCATATAAGTAATGACAGAAATTTTTTAATATCTTTAAAAAAGTACTGCATCAAAAACTAAGCAGTAAGAATAAAATATATCAGATTCCTTCCAGGTGAAGCCCTGCAGGTCTCCAGTCCCACAGACAACTTCTAAAGCACTGACCCTCTTCCTGAGGTTAGTCTATCAGGGCATGGTTTTCCCTCCTGGCTGCCAGGGCACTGCTGACTCATATTCAGCTTTCCATTCACCAGAACTGCCAGATCCCTTCCTGTGATGCTGCTCTCCAGCTTCTCATTCCCCAGTCTGCAAGTATATCCAGGGTTGCCCCATCCCAGGTGCAGAATTTGACACGTCTTTTAAACTACATACAGTTGGTTATTGCCCAACCCTCTGACTTGTCAGGTCTCTCTGCAGGATCCCTCTGCCTTTGAGGGAGTCAAGTGCTCCTTCCAGTTTAGGATCATTGGAAAACTTACTCAGTATATCCTCGAGTCCTGGGTCAAAGTCATTTATGAAGATGTTGAAAAGCACAGGGCCTAAGATGGACCCTGCAGAATCTTGCTAGGGACTGGTCTCGAGCTTGATGTTACCCTACTTACTACAATCCTTTGCACCTGAGCCATGGGCCAATTGCTCACTCATTACACTCATAGAGCGTTCTGGTTGATGGCAAGTTGAATATGAGGCAACAGTGTGTCCTGCCAGATGGGAGGGACAATCGTGTCCTGGGATGCATGAGGCACAGCAGTGTTAGCTGGTCGAGGGAGGTGATTGTCCTACTCATGTGCTGGTATGATCTCGACTTGAGTACTGTGTGCAGTTTTGGGCACCCCCGTTGAAGGAAGATATTTAGCTATTAGAGAGTGTCCGATGCAGGGATAAGAAGATAGTGAAGGGCCTTTTGAGTGGAGCTGTATGAGCAGTGTCTGAGGTAATTTGTTTTGTTCAGCCTGAAGAAGAGGAGACTGAGAGGAGACCTCATAAGAGTCTGCATCTTCTTCATGAGGGGAAGAGGAGGGGCAGGTACTGATCTTTTCTCTTTGGTGACCTATGAGATGGCCTGAGGCAATGGCACAAAACCACATCAGGGGAGGTTTATGTTAGATATTGGGAAGACATTCTTCACCCAGGGGGTGACTGGGCACTGGAACAGGCTCCCCAGGGAAGTGGTCACAGCACTGACTGCCAGAATTCAAGAAGAGCTTGAAGAATGCTCTTATGGTGAGATTCGTGGCATTGTCCCATGGAGGGACAGGAGTTGATTTCAGTGATCCTTGTGGGTACCTTCCAACTCTGGATACACTATGATTCCATAATCTCCCCCTGTCCTTTCTCTCTATGCTTATTGTGACTCCTTATATTTTCTCCCCCCTGTCCAATTGAGGAGGGAAGTGATAGAGCAGCTTTTCTGGATACCTGGCATCAAGCCACAGTCAACCCACCACATCTGGTCAGTTAGTCTTTTACTTTTGATACATTTCAGAATGTTTTCCAGATTTAGAGGATTTACAGGACATCCTAATTTGTTTGTAATACCGAAATCAATATCAGAAGCAGGGAGCTTCTGATTAGAAATTATTTCATTTATATTCATGATTATCTTTCCCCCTAGAATACTCTGTTGCAAGTACATGTATTTTATTGCAATCATTCTTTAGTTTCCTTGTGAATGTGCAGGTTACTACTACTGAACTTTCTATTTGCTGGCACATATTCTCTACCTGTCTTGAATTCTTCTACCATCTGTTGTTTTTCCCTCCAGTGATATGCTTGATTTATTTCCATTTGTTTTTCTTTTACTTTTCTCATAATTTAATTCATGTTTGAGGTACTCATTACTTTCTTTATATGCTTGCTAACCAGTTACATCCATGGAAATTACAGAATTTTTTTTGCATGTACAGCATTATTTTCTTGATCCTTTTTTCCTGACACTTAAATTGTTTCTCAACAACCCAGCTTCGACTTACATATACATTTCAGCACCACAAGTGTTAGAAAGTCTTTGTAAATCTTAAATATGTTTCATTATGACTGGGTTATCTTGGTTTCTGTGCAGCTGTTTGCCTAACTTCTACTGGACAAACCATGCATTTTAAGTAAAAATGAAGTTTAAATGATAAATTATGTAAAGTTTGGCTTTTTACTTCAAATTTTAGAATTTAGGCCTATAAAGATCAAATTTTATTTCAAGTCATCTATCAATATTTGAATGTCAGAACGGCTGGCTGTGTTTCGGGTTATATTTACTAAATTGATAGCTTTAGATTTGCTTTAATAGAAGCAGTCATACCCCTTAGGATTAATTTCCTGAAAGTTTTTGGAAGGGTAATACATCTTTAAGTCATTACAGTTATTTACTTAGGAGATTATTTAGACTGCAACTAAATAAAGAGAAAGTCTTTGGACTTGTAAATTTAAGCCCTTCTCCATCTCCCTAATTTTAGTTTGCATCTGGTTTGTTATCCTTGAAATGGGCTTAGCCCATCCTATCTTGAATGGTGTTTTCCTCTGGCTATATTTAGTAATAATTGCCAATCTTGAGATCTCCAAATGGGAGATCTTGTTTTTCAATTTAGTGATTCCTACTGGCAGAGCCATTGAGCAGTGCCAGCCCAAACAGCATTCAAGTCCAGACAAAACACTTCCTCTCCACTCTGAGCCACCACAGCAACTGCTCTCAACTGTCCCAGTTGTGCACTATTTCCACCTTCTTCTGTTATTTGTTTTTCTATGTTGATGAGCCAAATGCCTTTTGTTGACACCCCCTTGATAAGGGGAGGTGATCTAAAATTGGTGAAGGTTTAAAATGTTACTGGAATGCTAATGAATTTGCATTTATAATAATTTGTATTTTGGAAACTTTAGTAGGCCTTTCAGGTAATTTCAGTACTGCAACTGCCTTTAGGTTAGCACAACATTTTCTGACCGTAGATTTTTGTGCAAATCCTTCTGGGGGTGTTGTCCCCTTTAAAATAGATTCCATCAAATTAAATAGATCTCTGGTTGGTACAAGCTGCCCTTGATGCTTCACTGCTCAGATTAAAGACCCTTTTTCCACTTGGAAAACTTCTTTTCCCTCTTTACATGCAGTCCAAAGGTCTCTTTGGTCCATCAGGTCCAGTTTGAAACAGGTTACAGTAAGTATCATGCTCCGCTAAATACCATTCTCCTGTCATAAGATCAAGTGGGTGAACAGATCCCAGTGCTTTATGTAATTTTTTTCCCTTACTAGTGTTTTGACTACCTCCTCATATTCTGAGTTCTACTCCCACTGTTTTCCCTGTTAAAAAATTTAGTACAGTGGGCAAGCAATGATAGGAAGTCCAGGTACTTTTTTTTTTTTTTTTTGCCATACACTAAAGTTCCCATTAACAGCTGTAATTCTTCCTTGGATTGGGATATTTTTATTTGCATTTGTTCTGTTTTTCTTAAAGCATCTGGATGAACTACTGTGCTTCTTGCTATCCTCCAAATACCCCAATATTTTATTTCTTTTTTTGGTCCTTGACATATTTCAGGTGGAATTTCAACTTCTACTTTATTTAATGCTTCCCATACTGCTGCTGCAGCTTCCCCTATCCTTTTGCAGGTATTTCCTTCATTTAGAATATCATCATATGCCTTGGTAGTTTCACATCTGGGGTGAGTTAGACTGTCTGTAAAAATTCAGTACGTGCAGCATGAGCAATCACAGCTGAAAGTTTACACCTCTGAAGGAGCCTGTTAAAAATATATCAAATTCCTCACTGAGTAAAGGAAAACTGTGCTATTCAAGTAGAGCATATCCTGAGTACAAGCTGATTTCTGCACAGAAGCCATGAGATCAAAGAATCCAGTAGTTTCAATAACCAGTAGATCTCACTGCATCCTGTGGATCTATTCCTCCTGCCTAATATACAACCCACGCAGCTAAAGAGTAATCATGATCTCTGTGAACTGTGGTTAAAAACATACCAGGTATGTTTTTGCTTCTTCTTCATTCCATATAATCCAATCTCCCAGAGTCAGAGAGATTCAACACATATATTCCGTCTCAAGTTCTCTCAAATGCCTTGAAAAGCTCTTGTAATTTAGCCAGTTCTGCAGGAGACCAGGGAATTGTATGCATTGCCTTAACAATTTCCTTCTATCCCTTGTTAATAATTTCAGTCTTAATTAATGGTCATAAGAGGAAAGGGTCAGGGAGAGGGTCAGATGTGGCGATAAAATTCTCTCCACTACCATCCCAAATGTCCTCATACCAAGTTTCAGAGTCCTCATGATAGGCTAAGTTAAAAATTTGACTACCCATTCCTGGAAAGGGTAATTGGCTTATTAGGGGATGTAATGTTTTTGCAGATGTTTGCCAGGTTTTTCCGCACAACTGATGTTTTAAGATTCCAGTTCCTCTATAGGAAAATGTATAGAGAATTCCAATTTTTCTGTAATTCCCTTTTCAGAAGCTAATGATGCCTTTAGCATATAGCTTTCGGATCAAATCACTGCATTTTTTTCTGGAGGTGGAGATTCTTTAGCCTCTCACTGTGCATAAGAGAGACAAACATCTAATAAAGCATAGACAACTCCTTTCCCTTTTCCAGCTTTTGGTTTCTGTTTTGTTAAATACCACTCAATACGTTTTATGGTCTTATCTTTCCAAGATTTTCTGACAAAGTCTTCCCAAGACTTTATATGGCCCCTATCTGCTTTTCGATGTCAGTCCACAGCTTTCCAGTCATGTCAGTTATCCCATCCCCTTTGTCTAAAAACTTTGGGCTTGGGCTTATTCCATGCTTTTGCAAGTAGTCAGTGATATCACTTGTCATCCTGCTGACTATGCCAATTTGTTGCTTTTAAGGGTTACAGATCACTCAAAGATGACAGCATTTTGATTAGTCTGTATGCAACACTTCAACCGAATTTCAGTATTTTTTTGTAGTATCATTTGCATCATTATTCCATTTTATCATTTAGTGTGTTCAAATGTGATACTGCAAATCTTTGACTTTTTGTTTTTGAAAAGGTTTTTGAAAAGATATGTTTCAGCATATCTACTACCAGCTCTGCCAATAGATTCTAGCAATAGATTTTACTGTACTGAAGTTATATAAACTGTATTCTATTCAAAGAGAAAACACTGCTGTTATTAATATTTAACAATAATTTTTATAGTATTCTACTTTATAATTATTTTAATATTTGAACATACACTAAAATGTTATCAAAATTCTCTAGATAATTGCAACCCACTGACTGCTATAAACAATTTAGAAAATTTTTAATGTAATTTAATTTGTTAAAAAAGAATGGTCTGACCCATGATAATTATTTAAAAATATTCCTGTAATTTAAAATGATAAAGCTTTTAATACAAGACTCCTATCTGATTTTTAAAATTAATTCCTATAATCAAATCCTCTTGTCAATGACTGTTTGATTTATTCAGGCAGAATAACTTCATTTAAGTATTAACTGAGTTTTCTCAGCATGCTAAAAATATCATGGGTCCTCTTGAAGTCAATTTTCAAAGTACTTTACCTCTTATGAAGGCAAGATTACTCCCTTACTTTTTGGATGATAAAAATAAATTAAATTTATTTGAGGAGGAGATTCTCTTTGTTATTATGGAAAATGTTATAGAACCATTTTATACTTTTAAATGGATTCTACCCTCTCCATTTTCCCTTCTCGTGAGAAAAGCATAACAGCAGGAATAATACTGTTGAAGCATTTGGCATTTGTCTTGCAAACAATAGCAGGTGTTTAATTATGTATTTCAAAAAGACCATTGAAACTTTTCCAGCACAGGTGAATGGGTTACACCATTAGAAAGATGCTGTTAGAGAAATCTGCATATATTGGGGCTTTTTCCTGACTTACTGCATTATATTTATTGAAGAAAGCAAAGAAGAAAAACAAAAATATGAAGTCAACTATTTAAAAAACTAAAAGCAAATAATTGAAAATATTTTCTTTCTGCAAAATGTTTAACAGGAAAATTTGTTATTCATAGAATTCTGAATTTTTCATTAGAAGTCATCTGATTGGAATAGAACTATATAAATGTAAATGAAATAGTTATTTTTAGATGAAATAGACCTTCCCTTGACAAAATGTAATGTACTAACCATGGAGAAACTTTCAGGAAGGCACGGGAGCAGTTGGTTTGGCTCAGAAGCAGTACAGAGTAGATATTAAGGAATTATTAAATGCAGATTTCATGAACTATCATAGTAACCTCAGCAAATGCGTAGTATAATATTGCCTTGCACAGTCATCCATATTAATGAAAAAGAAGACTATGAAATACCAAAAATAACTATGTAAATTTGAATACAACATGGTAAAGACATTGTCTTTTCAAATGGGATAGAAACATCTTTAAACCTTCGAGTACTCTGTGGAATCACTGCCTGCATGTGTTGAAGTTCAATGCTGTGTCACATTCCCAGTGACACCTCCCAGGTAACTAGGTAAGTATTCATCTGACTATGCAATATACTTTTGCTCTCCAGAGACTTCAGGTGAAAGATTGGAATCTTTTTGATGTTTGATGGCTGAAATTTCATTTATAATATTGTTATATATGAGACAAGCACACATTCAGCAAAGTCATGTTAGTATACTGATTATGCTTTCTTTGACACATGTTGGATAAAGAAAAAAGTTGTTTCTTATTTGGAGAAACCCTTGCTGTACCTTGGGTTTGGTCCTAAAAGCTAAAACTTGAGAATTTAAAACTCACACATATAGTGTCAAGTTCTATTTTTGTAGAGTAGAGAAAACATTTATAGTACCTGAAGTTCTCACTGACAAACGATAGCCTAGAGGAAGGTTTCATAGCTGTTTGAGTGATACCCCATTTTCAGTTATCGTAGGGGTCGGTCTCAAGCTGCAGCTTCAGGAAGCAGAGAAGACTATAGGAAATTCAAAGCAGTGGGAACCAAGTAAAGGGATATAATTTTTTTTTCCCCAGAAGTTAACAGCAGGTAGAAAGCATCAGACTCAAAAGACAGAAAAAAACCCCACTAAGAGCCTGCAAAGAAAAGCCATATTTCATAGCTGAGAGATACAATAATAGAGTGCAGTCTAGTTTTGCCTTTGATTTAATTCAGTTTTAGTTTCTATTGCACTCAGCACCCAGACACTTTAAAGTTCAGGTAGAATTCAAATAAAATCAAACTAAAGCATATATAAATCTAATTTAGTTCATTCATATGCTTGCAGTTATGGTATTTGAAATTAAATATTGAGAAAAATATGTAACAAAGTAGAAGAAGAATAGAAATGCAAATTATCTTCTGAGGCACTTGTGAAAAGCTTATTTTTGGGTGCTGCTTCTCTTGTTAAGAACATAAGAATCATCTAACCAAAATCCGTTATATAATCTTAACTGGAAATTGACTCTAGGTAATTTGAGGTGCATCAGTTATACCACAGACTTAAAGAAAAAAAATCAAAATAAAGGATTAATGCCCCCCAGATAGTACAATCTCCACTGTTTTTTTCATCGTTTTTCAGAATAAAACAATATTTCTGAGTAACATTATGTGCAGTATTTGGCAAGAATCTATTTGAAACCACTTTTGTTACAGAACTCATATAATTAAAAGCAGATTCATGGTTCACATAGGAAATATTAGTCAAGAAGAGACATTAAAAAGCAATGTAACAAGTACCAATTATGGTTGCTCTGAAAACTATGTTTTCATCATGTTATAATAGATTTCTTCAAAGATTTTTCCTCTCTAATTTGGAATTTTCAGACTTGAATTTGGAGTTTCTCCTTGTGCTGGTTTGGTTTTTTTTTAACCTCTTTTTTAACAAATTCCTTCAAAATTTTTTCCCTCCCATATAGTACAACTTGCTACTTTCTAGATAGTTGCTTTCTTGATATATTTTCCTGTATTTGTAGATTCATCTGCAGAATGAGTGTATTTCTGCTAAAGAAGAATGGAGGATATTTTTAGTTGCCTTTTGATGTTATCAAAAGAGCATTCTGATACAAATTGACAAAACTGCGTCTCCATTGGCTCAATTTTGGAAATATCAGCCCATTAGACATGGCCTACCAGGGCATTAGACATTGGAATCAGCAAGTCTGCAACAAAATCAAGCTATTAAAAAAATTTTGAAACATTTTAAAAACTGGAAAATCCTGAAAAAATTCTCCACCAACCCACTGAAATCAAAAGAGCTCTAACCTAGAATTCTCTATGAAATTGTTTTTAAAGTCTCACTCCCTAGAAGGAGGATTCAAAAAAATGGTTATATTTACAATATTGAATATTTAACTGAGATAATCTAGCCCCAAAATAATATTCATATTTATTGTGGCTAGAACAGCATGTGGAAAGAACTCATTTATGCACACAGAAAAGTCTGAATGTAAATCTATTAATCCTCTTGTGATATCACCTACTCTGAAACAAATGAAAAGGTTAAGAGGGAGCGACAGTGGTAATACCCTTGTTCCTCAAAAGACAGTTTTCTATATTGCTGGTTTACATAACAACAACATATGCAAGTTCTTTAAGAAAGGATTTTATGTTCCAGCAGCTGAATTTTTCAAGACATTTTGTTTATGGAAGTATGATTGCGTATGTAGAGTTTAGCACATGATGCTAAGAATTAGAACTATATATTTTTCTTTGAATTCTTGGTTGTGAATGTATCTCAATTCCTATGTGTTGAGTTATGAAAAACAACGTTTATTGGAAAATTAACTGCATTGTATATGTAGAACCAAAAATTTACTGTAAGCCTAATAAATTTTTTTGCAGTCTAGTAAAATACTCATTTTTTTTATTGCAGCTTCAACAATATTTATTATCTAAATAAGTAAATACTGGGTTGTTTAAACTGATAAAGACATTACCAAATAACTCCAGCGCTGTAAAACTTCACAAAGATGTGGTCAGACTTCTAAGTGTGTAAGGAGTTCTTTTCAAGAACTGAGCTGAATACCCCTCAGCCACAGTTAATCCCATGAGAACTTTCTCTGGCTAAGGAATAGCTTTAATAATCCTTGCTCATAGTAAAAAAGAAGTTATCTGAGATACTACACAGAGTGCTGTTCAAGGGGAGAGATACTGTTTGCTACATTGGTTTTATCTGCAATATGGGCAAACTATGAAGCTGTAAAGAGTAACACAATAAAGATACTTAAAACTAAAACTGACTTCACTGGTCTGGGCTGTAACAGAATTAATTTTCCTTGCAGTAGCTTGTATGGTGGTGTGTTTTGGATTTGTGACCAAAACGGTGCTGATAACACAGGGATGTTTTACCTATTGCTTAGCAGTGTTTCTAAAGCCACTCCCCCCAGCGGATAGGCTGAGGGTTCACAAGGTGCTGGGAGTGGACACAGCTGGGACAGCTGATCCCAAATGAACAGAGGGAAATCCCACAGCATATGATGTCATGTTCAGCATATAAAGCTGAGGGAGGGAGGAGAAAAGGGACACATTCAGAATGATGGCGTTTGTCTTCCTAATGCACTTTATATATGATGGAGCCCTGATTTCCTGGAGATGACTGAAAACCTGCCTGCCCACAGGAAGAGTTGAATAATTTCTTTTTTTGTTTTGCATACATGTGTGGATTTTGTGTTAACCTGTCTCAACTGATGTTTGTGTTTTCTGTTAAGCTGTCTCAACTGATGAGATTTCTGACTTTCACTCTTGTGATTCTGTTCCCCATTCCACCCAGGAATGGCATATATAGGCGGCTGGGTGAGGCTGAGGTGTTAGCTGGGGTTAAACTGTGCTAATAACTATGAAAGTTTGGAGAACGATCTTGTCATACTGAGTCCTAAGTAAAAATATACAACATGAAAGGTAATTTGGAACCACCAAGCAGTTTATAAGGCATCAGATTTAAAAGAAATTAAACCTAATCTTTTTCACAAAGGCAACTTCCTCAGGCTTTGGAAAACTAATATTACAAAGAGGAGAGATGTAGTGATAGCTGTAGAATGGAGTGGTGTATACTCAGTGGTTCAGAAGGGTTTATCTAGGACAAAACTGTTGTCCATGAACTTGTACTCAGTTTAATTTCTGGCAGCCAGATCCTGACAAGCATTTCTTCATGGGAAGCCCTTTAACTGTTTATTTTTGGTTTTTGTTTTTTTTTTTTTTCCCTATCTTCTAATCAGTGATACAAGTACCTACAAGCATCCTGTAAATGCTTTTGCTCTGAGAATATGAAAGGATGTGATTTCTTTCATATATACATCCAGTTTGTGAAGGAAAACCTTGATTCTGGAATCACAAGTTAGAGGTTAACTGCTTGACTTAGATAAAAACTAGTTATTATGTTAGACAGAGACTGCCAACCAAAGAGACCTGATCTTGAAGGAAGAGTTCATGCAGATGAGAGTGACCAACGAACAGGTGGAATCTGGTCTTAAAACTCCCCATGCAGGGCAAGGGTGGGAGTGTGGCACAGTTCATGCCTTTTACCATTTTATGGGTTTGCATGTTTTACCCGGCGTATATTTAAACTTGTTCTCTTTGTGTTATAATCATCCATCTCAGATCTGAATGTAAGAGTTTCACACAAGACCTTACTTACTGTTCAGAGCAAGAATTCTCCTTACTTTTACAAACCCCACTATTTATGCTTAAATGCCACACGGTGCAGAGAAGCATATTCCTAAATACCATGTGTTAGGCAAAATGTCCTTTAGAAATATACCACTAAAAAGTAACCTTTTCTATATGGAATATTCCTGCATCAGGGACAAATCAACACAATGCCCAGATTTTCTCCTTTTTTTTTTTGGCTCAAAAAAATTTGAAGGCAGAGTAGGAAATATTCATATATGTTAATAATAACAACAATGATAATAATCATAAATTCCTCTGAAAGTAAACCATGGTCTGTCTAAATAATTTCCTATGGAGC
The DNA here is from genome assembly GCA_038380795.1 of Pyrocephalus nanus. Taxonomy (NCBI): domain Eukaryota; kingdom Metazoa; phylum Chordata; class Aves; order Passeriformes; family Tyrannidae; genus Pyrocephalus; species Pyrocephalus nanus. The sequence continues at coordinate 95,195,454 of CM076259.1, read as the reverse complement.
AGCTATTATAGATCCTGAATGCAGATAATTCCTCTTCTTGATGCAACAGATTTGTGAAAATTTTAGCAGCCTTATCTTATTAGGATCAACAGTGCACCCTAAATAGTAAAAACGAGAACATATTTCTCTCTTTATTTCCCTATCCCTATCTACAGACAATTAGTATCTGTGAACATTTCATTTTGTTAAAAAAAGTATATTATAATTTCCTTTCTGAGCATTCAAACATCTCACAAATCTTCTTTTATTAATGACATTAAGATATTAAGACTACTGTAATGTTGATGAACTTTGTTTATGTAAAAAAAAGCATGTTTTATGATTTCTTCTCTGAAAAGTGGTCACTGACTGTCTTCAAATTACCTTTTTTTTTTTCCTTCTCAAAGGATCGGCACTCTCATAGAGAATGACATCCTTTCTGAGCATTTATTTCTAATGGGTACAGTATCTGAATCCCCTGAGAAGCTGAATTTCAAGGCATTTTCTTTTTTAGTTCACTTTTTGCACTCAGACTCTAACATACTGTAACATGTTTGTTTTTTCTTTCTTTTACTTTAATAATTTTGATAGAACAGTAAACCAGCAAGAAAAAAAAAAAAAAAAAAAGTAAGGACAAAGCCATGTTCCTACTTTTAACATAAAATCTATGATATTACATCAGCCTGATTAAAGCATTCTCAGGGTAACTCATATTTCATTTGCGTCACATTGTACTGCATGCTTACTTGCTTATATAATGGCCTATAGCTACACAATCTCCCTTTATAAGCTTCTCAGCCTCTAAAAATACTCCTTCCATGGGCAGCCTGCATTGCTCTCAGAGAAATCTATTAAAAAGATACTTTTCAATTGCATCATTTATCTACTGCTGTAAATTTACACAGTGCTTTCAAGGGAGACATACTCTTCCATCTTAGTTTCCAGAGGCAAGGACTTGGTGTGCACTTAGATTTTACTTCTATAACTATGTAGGATAGGGCAATTTTTTTTAACCATTACAACTTCAGTAGTAAAAATCCTTATATGGTAACATTTATCCTAGTGAAGCCATTGTTGAAAAAATATTTGTCTAAGCACACAAACTTGAACCCTTGGATGTCTATCTGTTATCTAAATGGATCAACTAAGTGTGTATATACTTCATATGGCAGTACTTAGGTAGCAATAGATTTTGCACAGAGCAGTGGTCCTAAATGTCAGGGGATTTTCTACTAAAGCTATACCTCTGAAAGCATAGGATAAAGCATCTAAAACAGAAATCTAAGATCATGAAGGCCAAACAGAAGAGGAAAATGCATACTGAAAAATAATAATAAAAAAAAGGTTTAGGAAACCTCTGTTTGGCTTTCAGTTTTGTATGACACATTTCCATTCCCTTTTTCAACCTACTCTTTCCAGGGCACTGAAAGCTGGTATTCCCTTGTCCCCCACCTCCATTTGCTCACTATACTTCAGATGCTTTATTGACACTCCTGCTTATTCAGCTGTGGTTGCCTCATTCTGAAAACTCCTGAATGCTCAGTCACCGCCATCTCGTCTTCATAACCCTGGCCCTAAGATGCACACTAAAATGTATCAAGATTGTGTTGAAAATCTGCACTATAAGAGCGGCATTTGAGTTGTTCGTCCACTTGCATTTACGACTAAAATGACTGGCCATTTACCCACCTCTCTACTGTTTGACATGTGTATATTACCTTCTTTTCCACTTCCATTTTTAGATAGATTGCTGCCATCACGGGAACTGGTGGAAACAAGTGGCAGTACAGTGAATTAGCGGAGCAGTACCTGCCCTTGAACCTTTTCTGAGTGTGCAGTACCACTGATCTCACAGCATGGACATGGCAGGCTCTGTAAACTGGCTGTATCCTACCTTCCACAATCCTGGATAGGATTTGATCAGGAACAAGATGACTTTGACATCCTTTTGACAGTCACTGTAGCGATAAAAGTACATTGCAACAGATGGATATCTGTAGAAATTAAACTCCTTCTTTAGAGTGGAAGGAAGTTGGTGGAACATTACGACTTAGAAAAATATACTTCTCTCTCAGCATGTCTCCAAGTGTAAATAGTAAAGAATTAAATTTTATCCTATGTGCTAAGTGGTTGATTATTCAGATTATTGTCTTAACCTCGGATGTTTAAGTATGAAAGAGAAGCACCATTTCTCCATTTAAATTTTGTGGGAAACAGCTAGAGGAAATACTAACAATAATAAACTGCTTTCAACAGTTGGATAAGAATAAATTGTTATTTGTTATTCTGTGTTATCTGGTATTCAGCACTATGCCAATATGTAGCATTATTCGTCATATATGCATTTGTTCTAACTCCTCTGAGAAAAGAAGTGCAGTTGCCACATTTTAAATTTAAAAGCTTTATTTTATGAAAGATGTTCTTTTGCACATAGATGTGCTCCAGAAGGCATATCATACTATTCTTAAAATATTTTTAAACAGGAGCTTGGACTCACTTGTAGAAGAAACTGGGCAAACTGTTCATTGCGTATGATACACTTGGCATACATAATCTTTTTCTTTTATCTGTAAATCAGCTCTGAGAACTATTTGATTTATTTCCATATTCAGAATTACTCAGCTATAGCTTAAGTCACGACCTGCTCCTGCTCTCACAAAATCTGCATCATTTTCCTTTGTGTATTATGTAACACCTACCCAGATCAGAGGGAACTGTTACTTTTCCCTTAGTGGATAACCACATCTAATCAAAAAAAAAAAAAAAAAAAAATATCACCAAAAAGAAGTTTTATCTACCTAAGGAAGAAGAGATCTAGATTCACCAGAAACACAGAATCACAGGATGGCTGAGGTTGGAATACACGTCTGAGGTTCATCTACTCCAGTCTCCTTTTTCTTGCAGGATCCCCTAGAGCCATTTGCAAGGTTGAAAAATTCTTACGAGAATGGTAATTTTTTAGATCATAGTCTAGGTTCAAATAATTTCTCTTTTTCCTTAGCATTAGTTATTTACAGTAGGGCTTTATAAATGAAAATGCTGACAAAATTGCTATTTTTCTTCTGCGCTTTTTCTAAGCTTAAATTTTCTTTGCTTTATACTAACTAGTTAAATTTTTTTTACCCAAAAGTATATAATAACAGTAAGAAAAAAATTATTTTGATTAATATTATATAAATTCTACTTACAAAATTTCCATTGTTATTTAATAAAGGAATTTTATATTTCTCTTTATATTCCCCAGTTGAGCTACTTCAAAATCAGAATACTATATTTTTTAAGCAACATGAAAAAACCCACTCTTTATTTCATGGGTGTTAGATTCAAAATTAAATAAATTCAAATCTCAAGTAAATATTTCTTCAATAAGCTTTGAGAATATTGATAAACTTTCTGTTATATGAAAAATAAATTCCAAGCTGTCAGTAAGAAAAATGGATTTATTTTCAATTTAAAAATTCAAAAGACATATATTCAATAATTTCCTGAACTATATTGTAGCAATCTAGTTATTATAAACTATTTTCTACAGTTGTTTTCTCTATCTGAAGGGTTTTAATTAGATGGACATTTAACAAATACAGTATCCCAATAGGAAGTGTTGTCAACTGTACTGTAGAATCAAGAAAAAGTCTCTTGGAGCAAAAATTGCTGAATGCAGTTACACAGCTCAATAAAATATTATGTCCTATAGCAACATCATTACAGTCTCCAGACTTGTAACTCTTTATTAATCATAGGAGGTTTTAACTTTTTATCTTACATGAGTTGTTGCTGTTTCCTTTTTCCCCATGCTTAATGGAGAGACATAAGTAACCTAATTCTTTTCTTCAGATCTCCAAAGTAGAATTATGTATACGGGGAAAAAATAATTAATAATTTCACACAGTTCTGCATTAAATGAATGATACTTTCAAAATGTTAAGGAAAAAAAAAAGAGAAGACATAAGCCTTTTAATTTTTTTTAATGCTAATCTTTTCCAAGCCCTGAAAACATTCCATATCTTAAGTATTCATGCAGTGAAGTCAAGATAGTTCTCAGTCAAATAATCTTATGGCATTTTGGACCCAAAAAAGTACCATTCTTTGGAAGTGATGGGTTAGAAAGTCAGTTTGATTGATCTGGCAGGATTTCTGGATATATTTTTAAATTAATAAAATGAAATGTCTCTGACTTACTGTATATTTGCAATGAAGTTTTTCTGTAACAGCAGCTTCTTTTCTGTGTGGTACTTACTCTGCTTTAATGGGCCTTTTTTTATGTAGCTGACAGGTTGAGAAATGGGGGGTTTGTTTCTGCTGTTTTCTGTTTCTTCTTTCATTTGTGGTTTATATAATTCTGAAAGAAATAGCATAGTGTTTATATTGCCTCTATAATGATAAGGAGACATTCATTCTTACTTTCCAAGTTTTGGAAGGGTGCCTATTAAAGAAAAATCAAAGATGGTGGAAAAGGTCAGTCTTTCAAAATTTAAATGTAGGTGCAAACCTCATGCTGTTAGCCATCAGTCATATTGATTTCAAAAATTCAGTTCAGTTGCAGTGTTGTGCTTTAATAAATTTGACTTTGATGGACAGTTCAAATTGATTTAACATAGTTATTCACCACATACAGAAAACAGGCAGGAAACAAGCATGTTTATTTGCTCTCGATATAGCTGTTTTTTGATATGAGCTGGTGCGCTCATGCTGCCAACTCCAACTCTTCAGCTTGTTGCCTTGGCAGCCAGAAAAATGATTGAGAAGACACATACGGCTTCATCTTACAAACATTACCAGCATAATTTCTAAGTCTGTAAGGTGGAAAAACTAATTAATTTCATACGGTATTCCTTAATAAATAAAGCTTGTTAAGGGAGTGCAAGCATGTTGAAAGAGAAATTGGGTATAAAGGGGAAACTCTCAATTGGAAAACACTAGGACAAAACAACCTATCATCTATTAGATTGCAGTAAAATAGAGTAAAATATGTAATTAATATTTCAACTTTTCACCCATGCCCTTGGTATTTCTAAGTTTTGTCCTTGCACCAAGTCATCATTCAGAAGATATATGAAACATACAAAACAACACACATACTGCAGGTACTTATGAATTTCTGGTATTTTATTGATTTTGACATGCTTTGGATAGCTTGCTTGCAATTAATTCTGGAAGCAACCTTCTAAAACCAAGTAAGAGTCTTTTACATACCAAATCAACAGAATTATTCTCTTAAAGGTAAAAAAAAAAAAAAAAAAAAAAAAAAAAAAAAAAAAAAAAAGATCACAACAGAAGTCCTGAAAATAGAGGGCTAAATATTGACACTTTCATTCATGATAAGATGAATGTTCTTCCCTCTTATTCTAATAACTTCTCTATAGTTTTCAAAGCAAATAATGATGGAATGAACATAACGATGCAATGGAAATACTAAGGAAATAAACTGCTACTGTCATGTTAGCCCTACTGAAAAATATAGCTAGAGACACAAATGCCAGAATTTTATCAATGGCATGATGGAATGGATCAATTTAGGTGGCCCCTAAGGGGAAAAAGCCCTAAACAATCAAGCAAACATAAAACCCCACCAAAAGAAAAGATTATTTATCTAACATGCTATGCAAAGTGCTAGGAACTCACATACACGTGGTTTGATTTGATCATTCTTTTACATTCTTTTGTTTTGTTTTTTAATATCTGTCCAACTTCTAGCAGAAAATGATAAGGCTTTGTTAAGTATTGTCCTGATTCATCTGCAGCCTGTAGCTTTGATCCTTTTGATTCCCCTTCACACACTCACTTTAGGTGAAGAATAGTTTTGATTGTCTTATAGTAAAAAACTAAATTGATAAAAAAAAAGAACATGCAATTAAATTGTGCTATAAAAAGGAGAATTCCCTACCAGTGCCTAAATCAAACCTAGTCAAAGTGTTCTAGAGTAATTACAACAACATGAAAGCAGAAGCATTTTTTTAACAACAAGGAGCAAAATAAATATAGTTACAGATAATACGGAATTGCTTCAGAAGTAATTTAGTGCCATGAAATACACTTTCACATGTTCAGTATCCATTGCAGAACCTAACTGCCTTACTCTAACAAATCTGTCAGTGGTGCAAACACATTTTACTATCAGGGAAGGGTGTATTCTTAAGAGAAGTGTAGCCAGTCTACTTGAGATGCCCAGTGTAAGAAGAGACAAATTCAGCTTTGGAAATTTATTCCTCCTCTTCCAATCAAGGGGATTTAATTAACCAGATATCTCAGGTAGAAGACCCTCTGTTTTTAAAGATCACTGGTGTAGGACATGTTCCACATAGGAAAAAATGGAAATTGATATCAAAGAGAGGTTTTGGTTTGAAAACAGTACTTAATTAAAAAAAAAAAAAAAAAAATCACAATTTCTTATATTTTTAGAGTGATTAATACAAAATCTGACCTTTCAATTTGAAGGGAGAAGACTTAGTTGTGTCCTGGAGTAAAGATGAAAACCACTCTTTCACGGCAGACTTAATTCAGCATAAATTAAAGAGGTGACAGCATTAAACAGATACATATCCATAGCTAACCAGAGACAGACAGACAGACAGAGGAACAAACTACAAAACTGTCTTTGTTTTGCTGTCATAAAGTGGCAAATTTAATCCTAGTGTGAACGTACTACAACATACATAGTCAAACTTCCATAGTATTAGTTGTATATACTAGGCAATAGTGAAGTTGCATCAGCAAATTTGTGGATATTTTTATTCCCATATATTCCAGAAAATCTGAAACTACTACAGAGAAATCCAATAAAAGTAGTCACGGAAAAAAACAGAAAAATAAATCCAAAAGGACTTCAGGTTTCACCTTAGAGAAGTGATAGCAAAGAGGTAATATATCTCATCTGAAATACCATGAATGGGCAAAAATACATTAAATTAAATTAAAATTTAGATTTATGTGGAAGATTTATTCAGGATTGAGGAACAAATGGAAAAATATTTAGCAGGTGACAAATTTAAGTTTGCAATTAGACTTTTAATCTTCTGATTAGTGAATTTCTCAAACATTGCTCCATGGAGGCAAAGTGAAGCCAGAAAGTTGGAGTATAAAATAAGTTTACAACAGGAATTAAATATTTTTTCCTCTTTTAAAATATAAAATACTGAACATAGTATCAGAATAATTTAATTATTAGGTAAAAAAACCTGAATGCTCCATAGACTCTCTAAGATTCCCTTATGAAAGCTCAGTTATTTTCTGTTGGCTTGCACTGGCAGTTGCACATTTTTCTTTCAATTAACTCTAATGATAAAAATTGTGTTTACACACTGGGACACCACAAGTGATACAGAAGGTATGACCACATATGTACTGACTTAGTCAGAAAACAGAGTAAGCCAGTTTGAGTGTATGGGTAAAGATTTAAAAAACTTATTTGAATATGTATGCTGATCTAGTGTTCCAGAGACTCAGACAAGCTCTTATACAGAGGACAATTAGCTTTATACTTAATATGGGTGTCTCTAATTTTATCACATTTTACTTTATTAGTTTTTCAAGTCCTTCAGCTATCTATTTAATTTTGGGTCTGCTTTCATCTGATAGTAACTTAGCTTTCAATGCCCAAAACTTGTCCAATTACATTCATATACACACAAGTTCACATTCATCATTATCGCATTAAGAGCTTGCTCACAGCCTATAAACCTAAAAGCTTTTTTTCAGAATTTTCTAGCAGCTTCCAACAAAAAATATAAACAGGTCATATTTTTTCCACTTAGTGCCATAAAAATTAGGCAACATTCTAGAGGTATTATGGTCCTCAGTTTCCCTTTATACTCCATGTAAAAATTTGTAAGTCATTTATTCTAATAGTTTAGACAGAATACTTGGTTGACTCATTCCACTGAGATCACGAGAATTCTTTACAGAAGAAGAAACTATTCAGCTTGCCTAATGGTGGCAAAATCCTGAAGCCTATGGAAATTGAATTTTATGAAGTAAATGACATATCACTCAGCTTTTATTTGTTGGAAAGCATGTGATAGTACAGTAGAAGAAGTATGCAAAGGTTTTTCTTGAGTCATCATTGTTATGATTTCAAATGAACTATGAATATGAAATGAATATACAACTAAACTAACATATAAAAAATAACGTGCATTATAAGTAATATAGGTATTATTTTTGCTATTTCTTATTTCAGTTAATAAACCAACAGTAAATTATCAGTAACCCATAAATGAAAAGTGATTTTTGTCTAAGATCATGCCCACATTGCTCAGTGCAGCTCTGGTGAAAATATGTCAGTGGAATGTGAAGAGTGGTGGGTATGTAGACATTTTACATGCAAAGTGAGTAGCTAAAGGTAAGCCAGGCAGCTAATCAAACATCTTTAAAGCCTGCATTTTATCTGATTGAGTCAACATTCATAGAAAAGAGTTTGGCAGGTGAAAATTAGGGAGAATAGCTAGCTGTCCAAAGAAAATTGCTTTTTCAATTCTCTGTAAATTGTTGTGCTCTAGAACAGTATTAGAAACAGACATTCAAGCTGAATATAAAAGAGGTTCGAGTGTTTAAAAAAGGACAAGAAAGTGAGTGGCAAAAAAGAAGATTCTTCCTATACTCTTATCATATACTACTGAATCTCAAGAAAACCACTACAGAAATAAGATCTATAATATACATGATTATACCAATTTTTCAAGTGTGAGTAGTATAAAATACAGGTATTTTCTTTAAAGTAAATGTCTTCTTGTTGCACATTAGTCTATGCCTACTTGTACCCTTATTTGCACAATCCAGGTAGTTAAGTGTTCATTGACAACTTTTACTGCAAAAAGACATTTCAATAAAATTTGTAAGATAATGCATACCTGTCCAAATTATTATACCTTGTCTTCAGCTGTGTAAATCCTCAAAGATTCAATAAGTAAATGGAGCTGTAAGGGTATCAACTGGCTATCTAACTTCATCATATACCCAGACTGAGAATACTCTCAGGTAAGGACTTAAGACACTTGGTTTGTTTCTTTTCTCAGTTCTGGAATACCAGATAAAAATCAAAGACAAAATAAGAAATTGAACTAACATGAAATTGCTATGCCTTAACTGTAATCAGGCAGTAGTTCAGAAGTCAGTGATGTACCTAAGTGTGTATTTGGCAGCTTTTTTGAATTTCTAGCTGAAATGACCATGTAACTCTTTACAGCTTGGCAGTTCCGGGGAGAATTTCTGTAGGAAAAGAAAGTAATTCCAATTGCTCTTTCACCTACCAATGTAATCACTTCTTTTGAAACTGTTAAGGAAGTCCAGCTATACATTTGGCTGCATCAAAATTGAAATGAAAGACAAGAAAGAGAAGAGAATTTTACGTGATTGGCTCCTATGAATAAAACATATATCAAGTCTGTGCACTGACATAAATAAAAAAATTTGGACCAATCTTGTTGAAGATGGTCATCTGAATAATTAAGATGAAGAAAAAGTGGAGACATTCAATGATTTTTTTGCTGGACTCTAATTTTACTAATAAACTTTGGGCTTCCCTCTTCCCTGATTTGGAATTACGAGCATGGGAACAGTGTATTTCCTTTTGTGGACACTGAAATTGTAAGGGAGCAGTTGTATCAACTGAATGTTCACAAGTCCATGGGGCCTAATGAGATTCAGTACCTAAGGAGCAAGTGAATGCTATGGCAGAACCACTCTTGGTCATCTTCTAGAGGTCCTGGGAGTTTGGGGAGGTCCCTTCTGATGGGAAGACAGTCAGGTAACTCATTACAGAAAAAAGGCATATGGGAAGGCCCAAGCAATGAGCTGTTAGCCTAGCCTTAGTTTCTGGAAAAATTATGGAGCAGATTAAGCTGGCTGCTATTGAAAAGCATTTAAAGAATAATGCAATCATCAGGCACAATCAATGTGGCTTCCAAAGGAAAAGTCCTGTTCAAATAATTTGATACTCTTCTGTAATAAGTTCACCCACTTCTTGGATAAATGGAATGCAATGGGTGTATTTTTTCTGGATTTTAGTAAGGCTTTTGATACTGCTCCTCATAGCATCTTTCTGGAGAAGTTTTCCAACTGTGAGATGAGCGGTTTCACAGTGCACTGGGTGAAGAACTAGCTGAAGGGCAAGGCTCAAAGAGATGTAGTGAATGGGGCTATATCTGGTGGTGATGGCCCATCACTGGTGTTCTTCAGTGTTCAATTCTAGAGCGAGTTCTGTTCAATGTACTTATCAATGCTCTGAATTGATATGCAGCAGTTAAACTCAGAATTAGCAAATTTGCTCATGATACCAAACTGGGAGGTGCTGTGAGTTGTTGAGGGACAAGAGGCCTTGTAGAGGGATCCGGATAGATAGGATGGAGCAATGTTTAATGGGATTAAATTTAACAAGTTGAAAAACTTGATTCTGTACCTAGAACCGAGTGACATTAGCTACAAATAAAAATGAGGTGATGAATGACTTGAGAGAAGCCCTGCAGAAAGGGATTTGGGGTTGCTGGTCAGCAGCAGGCTCGGTAGGAGTCAGCCCAGTGCCCAGGATGCCAAAAGGGCAAATCACATCCAGGGATGCACCAAACACAACATCACCAGCTACTCAAAATTGATGATTACCTCATTTTATTCAGTGTTCTTGTTGTCTCCCCTTGAGTACTTGGGCAGTTCTGGGCCCTACAATTTAAGAAATATGTAAAGGTCCTTGAAAACTGGTTAAAAGGACTGGCAGGCATGTCCTGTGAGGAGTGGCTGAGGATTCTGAATTTGTGTAATTAGTAGGAAAGGAGACTGAGGGATGAGCTCTACTTTGAGCTCTAATTTACCTTGTTACAGGTACACCTCTTGACAAATAACTTTGTCAAATGCAAACTGCTTTGAATTACCTAAATAAGATTTCTACAAAACAGATCATAAGGAAGGTGTATAGTGGAGGTTTTTCTCACTCAATATAGAATCAAATAATTTTGGATTACACTAAAGACTGGTTATTGTTCATGCTCAATATATTAATGACTACAATAATTTTCATAAATTGCAATTCAAGTATTGTCCCTTATCCCTGCCACTTCTAACAAGGCATACTTTCCCTAAGAAATATTTTCAGTGATATAATTTTCCTTTGACTTTCGCTCAAGAATTTATTTTCTTTGGGAATTTTGTTTGTTTGGTTTGAGGGGGGTTTGATTGTATGTTTGGGGTTTTTTCACAGGTTGTAAATGTCACTGGCTTCTGACTTCATTTAGTCCTTCCCCATTTTTATTTATCTGATAACTTTTACAGGAGTCTTTCTTTCTTTGATGAAGTCATTAAACCACCTTTGGGTTTGAATTTTATTTGGATAAATGGTGCATTGAAAAGGCCTCTCTAGTATGGAGGCAGCTGGAGAAGACTTCTATTGTTCTCATCTTTTTTGTTTTACTGAGGAGTATTACTCATAATCTGTATATTTTTCTTCTTTAAGGGCTGTATCTCTTTCTACTGTCTGAAAATAGAAGCTGATTCACTCTAGGATCTTGACCGATAGCTCTGGGAGTGAATCATAATAGTGCTTTCTCAGGGGAAACATCCTTCATTCATAGCAGTAGTGTGTCATGATAAGGCAAATTAAACTCTAAAGGAAATTTGGGACCAGTATTGAATCTGTATTGAGAGCAGTACTGTTTAGTGTCTTTGTCAATGACATAGGCAGTGAGATTGAGTGCACATTCTACAGATTTGCAGATGACAGGAAGCTGAAGAGTGCACTTGAAACACCAGAAGGAAGGGATGTCATCCAGAGGGACCTGGAGAAGCTTCAGAAGTTGGCCCATGAGAACCTCATGATGGTCAACAAGTCCGTGTGCAAGGTTCTGCACCTGGGTTCAGGCAATCACAGACACTGGGAGTACACACTGGGAGAAGAACTCATTGAGAGCAGCCCTTCCAAGAAAGACTTAGGACTTCTGGAGAACAAAAAGCTGGACATGAGGCACAGAAGGTCAACCACACCATGGGCTGCATCAAAAGCAGTGTGGTCAGCAGGTCAAGGGAGGTGATTCTTTCCGTCTACTCTGACCTTGTGAGACCTCACCTGGAGTACTGTGTCCAGCTCCAGGGACCTCAACACAAAAAAGAGATGGAACCATTAGAGGGTTCCAGAATACGAATATGATAGGAGGGCTATGAATATGACTGGAGGCTGAAGCACCTCATGCTGAGAGAGTTGTAAATGTTCAGCCAGGAGAAAAGAAGGTGGGGAGACCTTATTGTGTCCTTTCAGCATATAAAAGGGGTTTACAAAAAAGAGGAAGACTGACTTTTTTGCATGGGCAGATAGTGGTAGGGGAAGGGGTCATAGCTTTAAAGTGAAAGATGACAGGTTTAGATAGATATTAGGAAGAAATTCTTTGCTATAAGGATGATGAGGCACTGGAGCAGGTTGCTCAGAGACTATGTATGCCCTGTTCCTATGAAGTGTTCAAAGACAGGTTGGATGGGTGTTTGAGCAACCTGATCTAGCCAAATGTGTCCCTGTCCATGATGGGGATTAGAAGCAGATGATCTTTAAAGTCCCTTCCAACACAAGACATTCTATGATTCTATGACTATTCTCCTTTCACCGTATCCTACTAAATAAGATGGGATGTGAAAGGTTCATTTCTGGAACACAGTGTTCCTTTGCGTTTATGCCAGAGGAGACAGTTCTTAATAATAGGATTTTCAAGCAGTTCTGCAAGTTTTGATCTGAATCCAAATTTTAAATTTAATTTAATCTTCAGCTATTTTCTCTTATGCTCACTTAAGGACTTCTATGAGGTTTGGTTTGATTTGGTTTGAGTTTTTTCTGTTTGTTTGTTTGTGATATTTTGATTATTACTTTGTTTTACATCTGATACATTAACACACATTAGCCTTCTGCAGTCTTTTTTATCTGTATTGCAATTTCCTCTTTTTACAGTAGATTTTTTTTTTTAATTCTCTTGGTTTTCGGCAATAAGGGAATTTAAATGGCATTTTTCCTTGCTTTTCTCTACATGTCTGTTACCAATTTCACTGTCTTATAGCCGATATACATTTTTTTAAAAAAAAGGCATGTCTGCACATATACAAACCAGATCAAATATCTTGCTGCAGCACTTGGTTGAATATCAGCTAACTGGAAAAGTTGCTCAACTGGAGTACAGTGTGAGGAAAATAAATAATAAATGTATACTTTTTTTTTTTTTCAGGAAAACTCAGTGCAGCTCAGCGCATGTACAAGAGTCCCTGCACCTTTTGTACCTCAGAGACAAAAACTGTCAAAGGACTTCACACTTAATCTCATAAAGTGACAGTCATCTTGTGAATTCCTCACATTGAAAGCTAGTGAATAAAGTCTAAGATCTCTTCGCAGATTTCTCTATCAAAAGACTCAAAATTTATCCCCTGTATGTTCAAAAAGTAACATTCTTCTCAAGATAAAAGATAATTAATGCAGTGAATGACACCTTGCAATAGCCATATAGAAGGGTGAATTCATCCTAGCTGAAAACAGCAAATAGGAAAAAAATTATAAAAAAAGGCAGTGCTGAAACTATTTAACCTTAAAAACAGCTGGGAGTTTTTTCTCTTGTTATGTTTGTAAAACACTACTGTTATAATGTATCATATGAGGATCAAAGCTGTTAGATCAGCACTTACTACTCACTATTAAACATGGAATTTCAGAATTTTTGAAAATATTTATGATTTTCTAGAAATTCAAGTAATGCTTTCCAAATGTAGTAAGAGGTTTAGATGATTGGAATATCAAATTAAATTAGGACTGAACTGAAGAAAGTTTAATATAATATTCTTATACCATGAGGGTTTCTAGAGCTGAAACAAATGGCACTATGTATATATGTAAGTACATGTATAACACATATACTGTGTTCAAACTCCCAAACGCTTCCTGTCTTGCAAATATTCTAAGGCTATTGTTCAGGTTAAAATTAGTATTAAGGTTCAGGTATGGTACAGAGACCTGATAATTGCTATATCATCATATACCCAATAGTTTTATGCTAATTTTAATATCAACTACTGACATATATTTAGGCTAGGCTGCGTCTTAAAATTAGGTGATCATCCCTCAAACTATTTCACTATCTGATATAATGTTTCAAAGTTTCCATGCCCTCCAGAATGACCATTTGTAGGCTCAGATATTTTGCATCAGTTAGGACACAAAAGTTGAACTATGCTGTATTATTATTACATTTATAATTCCAAGATAAGAGACTATTGATGCACCTGAAGTTCTACAGAGGTCTGAGGCTTTCTCAAGCCTCATTTTAGTATGAGCTTTCCAAGGTCTCACTTGCTATGCTGAAGGAATTGTTCTCACCATAGGGCAACAGTCTTTGTTCTTCCTGGATTATTGGGAAGAGGAAAAAAAAACTAAACAACAACACAGCACATAACTCTTTGTATTGTACTGAACTGTTACTGCTGCATTTGTAGACACTTAGATTCAGGCCAATAAGCTCCATTTCATTCATACATCTGGACACTTTAACCTTCACCTCCCTTGACTATAACACATATGTTTATTCTCTAACACACTTGCAGACTGTTTGACAGCCCATCTGATTAAACAGAAAAACCCTGACATTTAGAAGAATTTTAAAAATCCACATAGTCTTCCAGAAAGAATGAAATGCCAATTCACAAATGAAGATTATCAACAATTATTTGTATCAACAGTATAACCTACTTTCTTCTTGAATATAGTAGTGACTCTCTGCAAAGAAAGTATTTTTTTCTCCTACTTTCAACATTTCATTTTTAATGAAAATAAAAACAGGAAAACCCCCTTTTTATTAGTTTTGTCCAAAGTTCTGAAATCTGCCAGCTGAAATTATGTCTTCTTAACCAAGTCCCATTACCTGTTCGTCTATGAAGACTAGATGGCTTTTGAGATCTTTGAGTGCCCAAAGCACTAGACTGAGAAGTTTTTCTGGGAAACACCAAAAAAGCAGTTATTCTTGTGTTTATTGAAATTGGTTGTGGACCAGTTTATTGTACTGGTCTAACTATCCATACTGCATTTTAAATTCTGACTTTTTTTAATACAGAGTGAATTAAATGAGTTTTCATAAATGTTTGTGTTTTGTGATTCTTATCCTGAGCTTGTGTACTTCTAGATAAGACCATCTTGAGGGGTGGGGAACACAAAAAACCCAAAACACCCAAACAGGAAAGGAAAAGGAAAAGAAAAAGGAAAGGGAATAAAGAGAAAAAAGTTGTACTGGAGAAACAGTTGCTCCTAATTGCTGAGAAAGGGTAGTTGATCGAAATAAGTGGAATGATCATGGAACAATCCAGATTTGGGAAAACAGTAAAATTTCATTACAGTTTTAATGATAAAACAAAGTGTTTCAACTTTGTTACACACCCTCAAAAAGGAAACAAAAATGGAACAAAAGCTTTTTTTTTTTTTTTTTTTAAATTTAGGCTAACCTTTTCAACACAAAATATTGTGGGACATAAGGCACTGTTCTCAAGGAACACTGAGTAATAAGACAGATAAGTTTATATTTAGTGTCGATGTGGGCAAATGAGGAAAAAATAAGAAGGAAGGCTTGATGAATACCTGCTTAGAAAGAACTAGAAGGATTACCTAGTAGTGGCATAAAATTTGAGAGTAGCATTACATCTCACAGATAACCCTGTCCACTGAATAAATTCTATTTTCTCAAGCAATTTAATGCATCATGCATAAAAAAGAAACTGGGATGCAGGGATGACTGGTTTGTTTATTTGTATAGAATTCCTTTAGGCATTTTCCTGCAATTGGTATAATTCTTTCAGAATCTACAGCTAAAGCAGTGTACTCCAATAAATAAAATCCTCAGGGAATCTCAGATAATTACTCTAGTTCATAAAAACAGCTCCAATTCTCAACTAAATATATGCCTCAAACCCATTAAACAATGACAAATTGGCCTGGAGAACAACTTTGAGAACAATAAAATTAATGTGGTTATTTGTTAATTTTGAAAAAAAAAAAAAATTCCTGACTAAGAAAATAATAAATAAATCTCTATCTAAAATCCATTACTGGGAATATGTTATACACAGATAGATCACCAGATAGTTTCTACTAGTGGAAGCCAGATTTATTTCAAGCTTAAGAACTCTATCGTGGTTATAGCTTTTTTAGCAATTTGCTATCACAATTTCCCCATAAGGATTACATCCTGGTTTTGCTGCCCAGAGAGATGTCAGAGCTGTTCTGGATAGCATGCAGCCAGCATGTGGAAGATGAGCTCATTAACTGCATCTCTGGGATACCTTGCATTGGCAAAGTTCCTGCATGCTCCTGCTTGGCAAAGACTTGCATTTTCCAGAATATCTAGGGATTAGTATTTTTACTTGTCTTGCCAGCAGATCAGTACCCCTGAGGCATAACTGAACCTCAGTCTACAAAGCAGCAAAAAACAGAGCTTTTTAATTTTTTATATTTTTTTTCTTTGTATCATAAGAAAGTACATAAACCAAGATGTCTCTGTTGATAAGAAATTGTGAAGTCTATTTCATATACATTTTTGTTAGTTTTGTTAGTTTGCTACCAGTTCTTGCATGCTGGACTTCGTGGACATCTGTCATGGTTTTGCCTGTGACAGAGTTCATTTTCTTCTTAGCAGCTGGTACAGTGCTGGGTTTGGGGATTTAGGCTGAGAATAATGTTGATGACACACTGACACAGTGAGGGAAGTGGTGGCGCAGTGTGGGAATGACAGGTCTGCACACTTGCGGGATCCAAGGAGAAATGGCCTCTTTATTAAGATGGCTTCCAGCTCACATAAGGTAGGGCAAGAACTCTCTAGAAAGAGGGTATAACTTGGGAGGAGTAAGGGAGGAGCATGCAAAATAGTGGGATGGCACAACCAAATATGGAAGGGTGCTGCAATGCAGCAAAACTCAACAAGCGGGAGGAAAGGGTCCAGGGCCATGAGGGATAACTTAAATCACAGTATATAGGGAATTATACAATAAACTGGGAAATACAGCATAAAATGCAGAATGCTTCTTTTCAAACAGTTCATATCCTCTCATACAGAGGTCTCATCTTCATAAAGAATTTCAGGCTCCATACTTCTCTTCCATCCTTCATATTCTTCTTCTCCAACAGGGAAGGAAGAATTTTCTTTGCCCTTCTTTTGATTAAATTAACCTACCGTAAAAGAAGATCCTTCAGTCCAATGAAAAAAGCACACAGTTAAATCCATGCAGCTCACAATAAGAAAAGTAACTTTAGAATTTCCATACAATTAGGAGTGTGGGGAAAACAGTACTGAGCAGGGGAAAAAAAATATGCCCACAGTTATACATAGGCTAGAATTCTTAGAAAGAGAAGTCTTAAAATGAAGCAATACTCTGACATTAATTATTCATTTTATTTTTTAAATCAGTTATTTTCATTTAAATCTAAGCTCACAATCACAGAAGTAGAGTTTATATTTTAACATAATTCAGTAACAGATGGGAAAACACACAAGTAAAACAAGGAAGGACTAAAAGAGAGAACTCTTGTATTTACCATTTCTGCTGAAACTGACATTTCTTTTTTGACAGATCCAGATTGTGTTTGGAAAAAAAACAGTGTATTTTTTTCTTATATGGTTTTATTTTGATTTTCTTTCTGTTGTTCAGAAAGAGATTATTTGAGCTCATTTAATGAAAAAAGATTTTTCTTTGTTTTTCTTTGCTTCTTCTCAAAGAGATCAGTTTTCAGGGATAAATAGCATTAATTAATTCACTTTAAAAAACTTGTTTTCCATAACTGTCTTGGGTTTTGGCCAGGACATAGTTAATATTCTTTGCAATAGCTGTGAGGGGCAGAGCCTGGAGCTGGGTAGGCATGTCTAGGTTGTTATTCTACACCACCTCATATTGCTGCTGGAGGGTGGAAGTAAGGGAATCTCACTTCCAAGAGAGAGAGAGGTGTGGCTTGCGATCAGGAAGAAAAGCATGGGCATGTTTATTATCTTGGGGGTTGAGCCACATCAGCTCCAATCACTCTCTTTTTGTATTTGTTATTAATGTCATTGCCGTTACTTATCTTTGCTTTCTTATCTCATGGCTGTTTCCAGTAAGTTGCTCTTATCTCAACCTGTAATGTCTGCCTTTTGCCTCTCTCGCTGGAGGGAGTGGGGGAAGAAGAGCAGGAGTACTGTTATTAAGCCATGGTAATAACTGTGAGGTTTTTCCCATCTATTTATCTAGGAGATTTTTCTCAGTTTCCTGGAACACTGCTGGAGCTGGCTACCCAAGTTCTTTTCCTCTCACTGCCTTCTTTTCACAAAGAAATTTTGTCTGTAGGTTCAGGGGAGAGCCATGCCTTCTTGCAATACTTGAGAGAAAAAGACTAAAACTGACAAGACCCTCCATGACAGGAAAGTGTAATATCAATTTTTTGAACTAAAATGTCAGAAATCCTGAACATGCATTCTGTTTATTTTTTTGCAAAGAAATTGATATCTCACAACATTAATAAAAAAAAATTCTCACAAAAATTCCATTTTTTTTTTAGTTTTTGAAGTAAAATATTCCATTTTTTCTTTTTTTTTTCTTTTTTTTTTAATGAATTGTTATATGGATGAAATTTCATTGAAAACTATTAAATTATAAAATTATCAAAATAGAACTTACAGTGATATTATTCTCATACATTTAAATAAAATATAAGAGTATTGTAATAAAAAATGCTTTCCAGGATCAACATATTAAAACTTTATGTGCATCATGAGTCATACCTAGAAAGTTCTATTTCAGGCTATTTCTGTATTGATGTCACTGCTGGACCTGTATTTTATGAAGAGATCTATGAGCTGGATCTAAACTACCTAGCTGAGGATTGGAAAAAAATGTATCACAAACTAAAAAGCTCTCCTGAGAAGCTCAAATTACCTAAACAGTTTGTCTGCACTGAGTTCTGCTCTCTTATTGCTGTATCAATTGTATCACTCCAGTTACTTTGGTATGTGCTGTAACATGCACAAAAGTATACCAGTAATAGTGTTTTTCTCTTCAATAAATTGGATTTTTTGTGAATTAGTCAGTGTTCAAAATACAAATTTTGATGACTTCACTTTCTAAAATTAATCCACAGTTGTACATAGAGTAGATACACTTGAACAGTCTGATGTCAGAGAAAGTGGTTGTGACTGTTACAAGATTAAGTGCAATTTTCAGGAAAGTCATCAAGGAAAACTAATAAAAGTGTTAATAGAGTAAAGAAAGGGGAATCTGTATGAAACAACCATGCAAATGGCTAACTGAAGTAAGCTTTAGAATGTTATTGAACCTACCCTTGGGATTTTCTTAGAAAGAAACGCTTCAGGTTCTCATCTATACAGACTTGCTGGAATGTGCTGTAGGTAATTAAATATTGATTGTAGTTGTCAATGCATATACTACCTATTGTCCATGTCCATGCAAAATGAAATGTATAAAGTTTGAATTAATCTTGCAACTACCTTTGAATAGTTACATTTTAATTACATATTCCTTGCCAGTAAGAAAATTAATCCTATTAGAAATTGAAGAGTATAAGAAATTTTTAATAGTTAAGTGACTCAAACATTAAGAGCAGTAACCAAGTTTTGCTTACTGCTTTTTTTAAGACATACATGTATTTGTAATGTTTTCTGATCTGATCATGTTTGATCGCATTTTTTAACAAACATCTGTAGAAAAAAATGTCAATAATAATCACTAAAATCAAGTTAAGCTTACTTGCTTTTCTTGAAAAGTTATTATAAGATCAACGTTCAGTTTCAGCTATAGCAATTGTTGTTCATAGGGTGCTTCATGCAACCTTAAAAATCTTTCATTACATTCCTCTGTGCTCTAATTCATGACCTTATTCTTCTTTGTCTTCCTTAAATACATTTTTTCTCTAATTTGATCTAAGTGAATAAAGTAAAATAACAAAGCCAAACAGAGTTTTAGAAGGAACATACAAAGTTGTGAAGCACTAGCTAAGTGTGCTAGTTTTTTTATAATCAGTTATTGAATATTCTGCTGGTATTACCGTATGTTGATTTCTGGGCCTTGATTGATTTTCTGTCTGAACATGTTTCTGTGCAGATAAACTGCGTATAGAGAGTATAAGGCTATTGCTTACATGTATTTTTTTCCAAAGATATATATATTATACTGAGTACAAAGCCAGAGATAATCAGTTTTCCTTTAAAGAAACAGGGATTTTTTTATTTAAATGGTTCTGAAAGGACCAATACATTCTAAAGTTGCTTCCTTGTTTATCATCACAGTGTTTCATTGCTTAATGAATTAAAGGTTTTATTTTTCCTTTCTTAGCAAGGTAGAACTCTTAAACATATTTAAATTTCTGTAGGAGCAATAGTATTATATGGATGAACTCCTTTGTCTGTGAATGTAGTCCCTAACTTATATTACAAAAAGAAAAAGTTATGTGTAGTAAAACTTCTCTCCTTTTCTAAATTACTTTTGTAGCAGTTCTGAGTATAAGAAGTCTGCTGATGTGAATTTTGAGTATTAACTGTAATAACCCGCAAAACTCAAGCCTCAAGTTTTGCTTAAAGTAGTTAGTTGGGAACTCATAGCTGAGTAAATCACCCTAATTACTTTGATGTATCACCTAAATGTCAGTCTATCAAATTATCTGATCCATGAGTAATCTTCTGAAGACGGGTATGTTCTCTCTTATTCCCATAGAACATGTACAGTATCTTAGTTTTCTTCCTGTTTTTCTGGAAGAAACAGTAGCACCAAACCAGAGCTTCCAGAAAAGAAAACAGTGCAATGCCAAAAACATGTGTTCTAATGAATGGATCTCAAGGAAAAAAAAAAAAAAACAAACTAAAAACACCCCCTCCCCCAAGAAAAAAAGAAACAGTAACAAAAATATATGCAAACAAACTATGACAACATTTAAATATTAGTGATTTGCACAGTCCTGCATGAAGTAGTTTACCTCTTTCTCTCTCCACCCAGAGAAAACCAACTAATGTTGCAGTGTGCTAAAGAAAAACTAACAGGTTTCTCCTCATGACAGCTGGTGAAGCCAAATAAATAAGGGGTCTCAACTTTATATAAGCTGGGAACATTCTTTAAACATTAACAGCAGATGATGATTAGATATCTTCTCATTTCAAAAATTTCTGTTTTAGTGATGCTCATATTAATGGCAAAAATTAGGCTTTAAAGAATTACTGTGCCATCAAAAAATTTGTTTTTTTCCTTCAAGTGGAAAGATTGGAATCTCAACAGTTACTACAATCAGTAGCTTGAAAAATTCCATTAGCCTTGTCTCTGAAGGAATTGAATAAGGTTCGATTGATGATGTATCAAACAATGAGATCTTAGCTTATAGTAATCCTCCTAACATTGGAGCCCTGCAGGAAAGACCTATTTTATTGTATATGATAAATATGGAAGATTCCCAGATGTCAAGCAAGTATTTTGTTACCGGCTTGCTGGTAGTACAATAAGTCCTGGTGACGAATGCACCATTTTATGGACACCCTTTCATTTTCCCTTGAGGCTTGTCAGACTGCTGCCAATAACTGAGAAAAAGAGGATTGGGTTGAACTGTTAGGAGAAAAATATAAAGGGATGTTGCCATAGTCTTTTCTACATTAAATATTTTATTAAACCTCCCAGCTTGAGGTCAGGTGGGGGAAAAAATAATCAAAGAGAATTAATTATCATCTGCTTGTCATCAGGAATTCATACACTGATCATTCATTGCATCCTAATGGCTTGGTCTGTTGTCACAGAAGTGCACACACAGATGGTGAAAGTATGTTACAATACTATCTAGAAGAAATAGTGTTGTGGGTGGGAGTAGAGGCTTTTAGGCAAAGTTTATTAAAGAAGCCCTGCTGTTGAGTCAAGAGGTGCAGAAAGGATCCCCTTGCTTTCTAAACTCCTTCTCATAGAGGAGTCCAGGTATGGCTGGATCCCATCTTGGCCCTAAGACTTTGTCAATGGCTTAAGTGCAACTTTGTCCTGCAGGATTAAAGATTGCAAACTGAGAATATTTATATAAAATTAATCATTTATTATTGCAAATGATCAGCCAAAAGACCCTAATCAGAATTATTTACTGCAAAATGCAAATTCT
The DNA here is from genome assembly GCA_038380795.1 of Pyrocephalus nanus. Classification (NCBI taxonomy): domain Eukaryota; kingdom Metazoa; phylum Chordata; class Aves; order Passeriformes; family Tyrannidae; genus Pyrocephalus; species Pyrocephalus nanus. The sequence goes on along the minus strand of CM076259.1, from coordinate 95,173,382 downwards.
AAAACTACAAGTAGTATAGTATAAAATAGGATAGTGCATTGTATTAAAGCAACTATTGAAGCAATTATATTAAAGCTACCAAAGAGAAAGGATTATTAATTAAAGTTCAGTGTAACCATACCATACCAATGCTCATGAACAGATCTCTTTCTCAGCCTCGAGGAGTATCCTTGAGGGATGTTCCCACCCAAGGGAGAAATCTCCACATATGCACCCCAAGATAGGTTATGTTAGAAGAACCTGACTGTATGAAAGTGGACTGGACTTTTACAGTATAAAGTGATTGACTGACAGTCACCTGACCTGTGGTTGCCTCACCATCAGGATGTTAATTCAGGGTTGAAGTCAGACTGATTTCAACTTAGCCTGGTGCCCCTCTCAGCCCACCACTGACAGATTTGCATATAAGACATTATCCTATTGAGTTTCTTGGTCTGTATTCCAGGGGAAATGTCCTACTACAAATGGTCAACAGTGAATATAAAGGCAAAAATGGTCAATAGTGAATATAATGGAAAACTGCAACTCCTGAATACATTTTCAGCCAAATGATGCATCTAGCAAGTGAGAAGAATGATACGAATCTGGCATGTGTACTTTAGGAATACAAAATCAACAGAGGAGTAAAGTGAAAGAAAAAATCAGATGTAAAATAAAAAAAGGCCATTGGAACCTATCAAGTCTGTCGTGGTTTTGCCCACCAACCCATCCCTGGGGCTGAGGATGGTTTTGATGCATCGACCTCTGGGTTATGGGCCCAGCACGCTTCCGCTGCACAAAACCACAACACAGTCAAATTCATAAACACCGTTTATGAACATGATATTCTTCTATGACAAGATCAGGGAAAGTCTGTGCATGTTGTGTACCCGGACATCGGTAAAGCATTTGACACCATCTCCCACAGTATTCTCCTGGAGAAACCAGTTGTTCATGGCTTGGATGGGTGCAGTCTCCTCTGGGTAAATGGCTGGATGGCTGGACCCAGAAAGTGATGCTGAATGAAGTGAATGGTGATGAATGGACAAACTGGAAGCCAGTCATGAGAGTTGTTATCCAGGACTCAGGGCTGAGGTCCGTCTTGTTTAAGATCTTTACAAACTATCTGGATGAGTGTAGCGAGTGCCCCCTCAGTAACTTTGCTGCCAAAACCAGGTGGGATGTGGTGCTGATCTTCAGGAGCGAAGGAAATCTCTGCAGAGGAATCTGGACAGGTTGGATCAATGGGCTGAAGCCAGATGGCATGAGGTTCAATAAGGCACAGTGTCAGGTCCTGCACTTGGGTCACAGCAACTGCCAGCAACACTCCAGGTTTGGGGAAAAGTGACTGGAAAGACACCCAGAGGAAAAATATCTGCAGATCTGTTTGGCAGCCAGCTGAACATGAGCCGGCAGTGTGCCCAGGTGGCCAAGAAGGCCAATGGCATCCTGGCTTGTGTTCGGAATAGCGTGGCCAGCAGGATGAGGGCAGTGATTGTCCCTCTGTACTTGGAACTGGTGAGGTTACACCTGGAGTGCTGTATTCAGTTCTGGAATCCTCATTACATTGAGGTCTTGGAGTGTGTCCAGAGGAGGGCAATAGAGCTGTGTCTCCTTAGAGAAAATTAACCAGCTACTACAAAGTACTAGAATAGTAAAAGATATCATGGAGCTGATTTTCTTGGGTATTTTAGAGATGTAGATGGTTACTAAATATGTTTTTGGTCCAAGTGTGTAATATATCATATACGCAGAAACCCTTTGGATGCAAAGTCATTCATTTTAAACAGATTGCTATATCCAGCAGTTTGGCACTTTGAAGCAGTTTCCTTCAGATTCAGATGACTAAATAAATAAATAAAATAAAATAAAAGTGAAAAATAGTGAGAAACTGTAGAACATTGCTAACCATAGTTGACTATTTTGTTTTCTTTCTCATTTGCATTGATGATCTTGTGATTTGAATGTTGATTTACCTTCAGCTTATTACTTTGCAGGAAATGGTATATAATTGGCATTCAAATCATTCTCTGTATACTGCTAGTAGTGAGTTGCTTCCAGAAGGGACAAATGTCTCAACATTCATTTAAAAAATCCTACATATTTTCTTATGTGTCATGGCTTTTTTTTTCTGAAATAATTTAAATTTAAAGGAGCAAAATAAATTCCACACCTAATCAATATCAAGATTGTGTTTAGAAAATAAATGATACTGTGTTAAAGTAAAAACAACATACTCCATCACAATAATTTGCATATATTATCGATCATTTGAGTACACTTCATTTGGTATTCTATGAGATAGCTTTTAATAGAACAGAGCAGAACAGAACAGAACAGAATGTCCTCTGCACTGTCGTAATATCTTTTTTTTTTTTTTTTTAACAATGTAATAGCATGGAAACCTTCAATATTAAGATCAGAACCATTTTTCCTGCTGTCCCAATGAGATGATTTAATATAAAAGTTTAAAATGCTATGTAACACTATCTTGAATTGCAATACATAAATGACGAGATTTAGAAATATGTGTTTCATGCATTTTCAGAGTGGTGTAGCATTAGGACTGCAAGCAAGTCGAGGAAGCTTTGGCATGAAGGTTAGAAAACTGAACAAAATGCTGAAAAAGAATGATGAGAACAGAAAAAAATACTGATTGCATTTATACTGAATAACAGCTGAATTACAAACTGATGAAAGTTGCAGATAATACCATGAGGGAGGGCTGGATCTCACAGATCCAAAGGCAAGTTACGAGAAACAGCCAGACCCCATGGATAAATGGAGGGGAGCACAGGAGAACCTTTGCAGAGTATGATCTTGCAAGGAAGGTGGTGCTTAGGCAACTATATCAGTAACACTGAGCAAGGCTGAGATTACCTACATAATGGTATGAGAATTGGTTGTGCCACCATTCGGAGGCACATTTCCAGCTTGGAGAAATGGGCAAGCAGGCACCTCAGAAAGTTCATCAGAAGGGATGTGCTGAGTCCTGCAGCCCATACATGCTGGGTTCTTACTGGCTGTAAAACAGTTTTGCAGAAGAGGATCTGGCAATCCTGCTGCACACCAAGCTGAATATGAGCCAATATATCCTTGCAGCAAGAAAACTCCATCCAAACAGCCTCCTGGATGCAATAAAGAAGACAGCTACCACCAGATTGAAGGAAGTGATCCTTCCCCTCTACTCTGTCCTCATGAGAATCATCTGGACTGCTAGGTCACAGACAAGAAGACACAGACATGAAGACACAGAACTGAGTCCAGCAAAAAGCCAAGAAGATGACCGGCACCTCTCATAGGAAGAGAGACTGAGAAAGGTAGGACTGTTCAGTTTGGAGTGGAGAAGACTAAGAGCAGATCTTACCAATGTGTTTAGATGCCTTACGAGAGGGTCTAGAGAAGATGACATCAGACTCTGCTCAGTGTTGCCCAGTAACAAGACAAGTCAGTGAATGCAAATGGAAATGCAGGAAAATCCATTCAAACAAAGAAAAACACTTCTACCGCAAGGGTGCTCAAGCACTGGAAGAGGTTGCACAAACAGGTTAGTTCTCTCCATCCTTGGAGATATTCACAACATGATTGGATCAGCCCTGAGCAATCTGCTCCAGCTGACTAAATGGGAATAGAAATCAAATTTCCATACAGATGTAGCAAACCCCATGCATGACAAATAGTGGGTAAATCAATTTGGACTGGAAGGACAGCAGGATAGAGAAAAGGAGTTAAGCAGGTAGGGAGGGCTGTTGGAGGGGCAAGGGCTGCAGACTGAGTAGTTTGTGTTTCCAGGCTGCCTGGAGTCACTGTCAAAGCCTTGTCTGGATCACCATGACTGGTGCCATACAATAAACTAGACCTATCACTGTTGGTACCTCACAGGTGAGGGATGGGCTTGAAAACATGTGGCAGACTTTTGAAAAAGAGACAAGGAGAGAAATATTTATTTTTTAACATGAAGGAACTGATAACCTTTTTGTATTTCAATGCAACACAGGAAGGTATTTCAAGAAAATGTTCTTGAAGTTTTGGATTTTGTTTTGAGATTATCTGCAACCACCTGAAAAAAAAAGAAAAGTAAATTAGAGCAGTAGAGAAAACAGTGGGCTGCTTCTGGTGAGACAGAATCCACCTCTATAAAAAGCATAGTACAGGAGAGTGATGGTAATAGCAGCTGAATATGAAGAAGACTTCCTACCATGGTACCCTGGGTATGAAAACATCTGGGTTGCAGCTTTTTTTTTTTTTTCTTTTTTTAAATCTCTCTCTTTAAGAAGCATCAAAGCGAAGATGACTAGTGAATCCTTCATGAAAATGTGTTAATTAGGACTTCAGGCTTTTTCTTTCTCTTTTAGCAGAGCTCCGATCAACACTAAGAATGCAACACACAGAGCCAGTTGTAGACCAGTTAGAAGAGAAAATTGATGCATATGAGAAGTCTGGACAGTCAGGAAGCCTTGCAGGGTCAGATTACCTAATTAAGACTTGAATAGCTTTTTGATCTCACTACTCTTTTACAAAGAGGCAAAATCGAAAAACATAGATGTTTTCTGTGAGGATTATACAGGCTGAAGGCCTGGAAAGAAGCAGACCCTAGAAGCAGGTTTTGGGCCGAGCAGAGTACTGAGTAATTCATTAGAGGAATAAGTTGTTACCCCCAAAGCCTGTTATGTTCCTAGGTGACAGCTAGCAGCCAATCAGATGCTGTGGTTACAATTTTTCCTTTTATAAGGAATACTTCCATGGTTTTGTAAGGTTATAAAAGGCTGAGTCCTTTGAGTAAAGTTGTCTCAGTTCCTTCCCCCACTGAGTACATATCTTTTAATACGCTACAATTTTCCTACAGTTTGTGAATTTGTGAACTTTGTAAAACTCCATTGTTGAAAGGACGTCTGGGCTTTGATGAGCTGATAGTTTAAGATTTAGGAAGCTTCTGTCTGTTGTGCTCATTTCTGAACTGTAATTTTTCAGTCATGGGGTGCATTAGGATGAGCTCTGGGGCTCTCTGGGTTGGTTGCACATGTCAATTTGGTTTTTGTAACATTCTATATTCCTGGGGTCAGGAGAAATTATTCACCTAAGCAGAAGATTATTACTAAGAGACTGAATGAAGTCCTCTATTATTCAGATTCAGTTTAGGTGACTAGAAGCTTTATTTAGAATATTCATTTGTGGAGCTGAGATGGATATATTTGAAGCAGCCTTTTGTGTGTATCTACCTACATGGTTTATTGAAGATAAATGAAAGGAATTAAAAGAGTAGCTCGAAGTGCTTATTGGTGTTGTCAGATGTGAATTTTAAGCAAGGAGAAATGTTTTTGAAAATGAAGACACTAAAATAGATCAAACTGGGGAAAAGGCCACAGGAAAGCCAAGTAAATTTTTATGCAAATAGATAGGCCCAATTAAAGCCATCAGACTTCATTATAATTGTGCAGGCATAGGTTACAGCTTCTCTATCTATATAGCGATACTAGCTACGTGACTCAACTCTTTGCTATGTAGGTGGAAACAGCAATTCTGTAGAGGAAATCAACTGATTCTGGAGAACATTAGCATTCAGGGCTACTTAGGCATCAGAGGGCTTTGAGTATCAAAATTTGAATATATTTAAGTTATTTATATATACACATACAAATGTGTGCAATAGCTACGCATACATAATAAGTATGAATAAACCTTTTATTTATTAGACAGTTTTAATCTGAATTTTTTAGAATAGAAAGGGGTTTTTAGCTAAAAAGCAGAAAAGGAAAAGGATTACAGCTTGCCTGGACTGCGTTTTGCAGAGCAAATTCTGGCTGTGATAGAAAGATACTTGTGGTTTCAGACTTTCATCACCTGGTAGTAGAAGACTACCAAATCAGAAAGAGGGTCAGCTTTAAACCTCCATCTTGACACTACGAAATTTCAATTTTATGAGAGAAAAGGCAAAGTCTTGAAAAGCCTGCAGATGTCAATGCCTTTGCTCTTTGCTCAGCTAAGGCACGCTGACCCTCAGGGCCTTCACTGGGTTGTGTACACCTTCAGCTATTGGCCAGAAACTGGAACTGGGCCACATGTGTTTAAAGGTTGACACAGGAACTGGCATTTACTTAAGCAAGTTTTTAGTTTAGGTCTTGCATATGATTGATATGACTAGATCCCAGAGATCAATGAAGACCTGAATAACATCTATTTTATAACCATTCTCCTGGAAACGATCAAACAATTCATCTATTTGAGGTTCTATATGCTGAAACCTTGTGAAAAATCCCAGTATACTTCAGTCATGTATATTATAAGTAATTAGTAGATAGCAATCACAACAAAACTCAGTTATGCATAATCAGTCATATCAGGCTATTTTTGAACTTCTTTAGTACTTGGCAGAATTTTTCTTTCAGTAGTGCTTCATGTTCCCTAAATCCAGCCACTAATTCTTATGACTTTCAAATGGCTCAGTGAGGCTTTATAGAGCAACATGGTTAAGTTTTGCACTTTATTAGCTTCGAAGAGACAATGACTATATATGGCACCAGTGGGTGTTTTTCCACATAGTTGCAGTATAAAGAATTTGGCTGTACCTGTTTGCTTTAATGGATACATCTGTTCACTTTTGGACTATAAATTTCAAAGTCATCCTATAGTTGAATTCAGATGCAAGCTGTGTTTTAAAAAGGTAGTACATGACAAGTTTATGCAATTCAACAGCAGATTTCATTCTTTCTAACTGCTTTTAAGAAAATCATATCTGACACGGTAACATGTCATATACTGTTTAGCTCTTCTATTTTTAACTCTGTTAAAACTTTATAATTACAATTTTAAAGATGTTTCTATTTTGTCTTTCAACATATTAAAAATGTTTCATCAAGGAAACATAGAAGGGATTAATATAGCTATAGGAATAAAAGGAATCCAGGTATTCATAAAAAAAATAATTAAAGAAATACATCAGGGTTTATACAACACTACTCAGTAAAAAGTTTCAAGAGCTGGAAAGTTGTGTAAATTACAGGGATTTGGTGCTTCAGAAATATTGACATTATAATTATAATCAAATCTTTCAGGGCTATGTTCAGCAGTGGAGTGGCAGCCACCAAAGGAGTTGACCACCTATATATTTATAGGAATGGGTTTATCAGGAAAAAAAAAAAAAAAAAAAGGAAATATCTCTATGGCGACAATGAATTATAATTTGGACTATTAGATAACATCTTTGCATCTGATATGAAGTTCTCACTAGGTGATAGAGAATTTACTTAAACCAGACATTTTACAGATAGCCATGAGTTGCATTTTTCTCACTTTTTGTGTGCCTGTGCTGAAGCTCAGAACCATGATTACTAGTCAAATTTGCAACCATGAAAAAGAAAGTTTTGCTGTAATATATAAGTGAATATACACTCTAAATCGTATAGGAAATTAGCTGATAGTGGTCGTATTCAGAATATCTAGAATTAATGGAAATATTTGGCTGAAATCAATCTATGCATTAGTTCTTCACTTACAAAATAAAAGTGGTAATTTCTCTTTATTTCTCAGGATCCAAATTTTCATTTCATTATAGTAGGAAACACTTGAATAACACATTTTTGTACACTGAGGCTGTACAAAGTATTGATTTTATACTTCAGCAAATAAAACTTTCTGGATGTCTTACATTTAATTTTAAGTTAAGCAAGAAATATCTGAAATTAAATGCCTTTTAGAAATGGAATACCCTATTCTGAAAATGTTGAAACAGAATTTTTTAATATTTTACCTTTTTTCCCATTTGTTTTCAGGGAAAACAGTTCTGTTAATTTGGAACAAATTATAATAAAATTTGATTGAATGACATATTAAACAAAATTTTTTCACTGATATCTATATTAGCATTTTAAGACAGAAAAGCCTCAGATGAAATTAGCATTCTTCTATTTAAGATTTAAGCAGGCAATAGTAAATACTACTTTCAGTAACATTTTGAAATTCAGAATAAAATAAAAAAATATGATAGGCATCTCTACTTCTTGGAATTTGTCAGATTTGTTCACTGTATAAATGAAGAAACTTGAAACCAGTTTTAGCCTTCCTTCATAAACTCTCATACAGTGTGATTCTTGGGATGGTCCTGTGCATGACCAGAAGTTAGACTTTGATAATTCTTGTGGTCCCTTCAAACTCAGGATTATCTATGCATTCATTATATTATTAATATAGTATGTAAGTGTGCTTGCCTATTACATTCATAAGAAAAGATTAAATGACAAAAAAATAAAAGTTTTACAAGTTCCCATTGATTAAATAACACAAATCCAGTGTTTTATACCTCTTGTATGCTTTACGATTCTTCTAGTCCCTATGTTAGGTTTAGCACATTTTGCTGGGACCACGTGTTTCTTACGGTACTTTTCCTTCTTTGAATTTATATAAAATCCACTTGCATTTAAAGAAAACTTTTTCAGTTCATTTTATTTTGTTTATAAATCAATTTTTATTGACCAGTTTCATTTCAATTGCTTCTCTGCATACATGCAAATAAGGCATCATTGTCGTCTGGATGTTTGCTGCAAGCGAAGCAGATACAATAAATGTATAAGAAATTAAACTAAGGTTTTTACAGATGAAGAACAGAGCTTTCCACAAAGAGTGGATTTCTTTTGAAGGCAACCAAATCATTCATTCAGTACATTAATTTTAGGAAGAAGTGTCCTGGTAAATCTGAGATTGCAAGGTAAGGAAATTTTTTTTCTTCCCTACATCTTGAAAGAGTAAATAAACAATGAAGCAATTAATATTTTACACTGTCATATAAAACTAGGTTAACTTGATATGGAACTCATTATGCTAGGATGAAGGGATTCTATTTAGTTACTTTCCTGGTAAATTCTCTTTCAGGTGTTTATTTTTAAGCTAACTGGGTCCAAGGATTTCTGTAAATTAAAAATAGTTCTCTGCAGGGTAGCCTTCAGATTTAGAGCTTCTAAATCTAGTTCTGCTGTCTTTGTTTGTGCTGAAAGACACAATTAGGATTCCTGTGCAGTAAAATGCTTCTCAGTATTCCTGATAAAGAAAGACCCATCTATTTCAGTCACAAAAACATAAATAAATAACTAGGCCCTGTATTTGCATATGTTTGTAGCGATTCAATTTGACTTTTAGATACCTTGGTTGAGATGTTCAATATTAATAGGTACTCGATTCAAAGATTAAGCTTTGAGCTCCAGAGAACACCGGGGGTTGCAGTGGGAATGAGCAGCTTGGTAGCACTTAGTTGCCACCTGGGGTTATATCATGACATTATGAAAAGTAATTTCTTGCAGCATTTTCCAAACAAGGTGTCAAATAAACTTACAGACTACCTAATATCTGGAATTTACTTTCTTTCCAATCCTGACAAACACATTTATACCTATTCAAAAGGAATAACCTGTAGTTCATTTCACTAGGATGGGTGCTTTCAAATGCAGTGAAATGAGCAGAATCACAGTTTCAATTCTAGTTAAACCTCTTGTTTTGGTTTGGGTTTTTTCAGTTTATTGTGGGGGGGGGGAGATGTATGTGTTTTGTTGTTTTTTTGCTTGGTTTTGTTTTTGGGGTTTTGTATTGTTTGTTGCTGTTGTTTTGGTTGTTTGTTTGCTTGTTTGTTTTCCCCAGACTGTTCCTGCAGAAGGAGGGTATACTTCCCTTGTCATTCCCTGGTTTCTATTGGGAACTGATGGCCAGATAATGCAATCCTAGCAGGCTCACTTTTCTTTCAACTGTACACAAAGTCTCTTCTAGGGCTTAAGATACTGAAAACAGCAGCATGGGAGATTGCTATTTCCCACCGTAGACCCATTAGAGAAAATTGAAGCCACACAATAAAGTAGCGAGTTTCCTTCTTCCACAGTCTTCAAAAAAAGACATTTCAGAACACCTTTTTTTTTTTTTTTTTAATAGTGACAAGATGGTGACTCTACCTGCAGAGAAGTAATATATTCCTTTGTTATTGAAGCCACATGCTTTTTAGTTACCCACTCAGTGTATGAGCATTCAACAGAATTATCTCCCAAGCAATTCAGAAGGTGAGTTAATAGCTTATTTTTTTCTTCAAGGTATGTGTTGTACTGCAGAGTTACAAGGACAAATTATAAAGTTTTCTGTAAGCCTATCTATCCTCAAAAGCAGTATTAAATAACTTTGTATTTCACTTAAGGTGTTATTAAGGTTTTAATGGGAAGTGATATCACACCTTAGCAAATCCTGATATTTAAAAAAAAAAATAAATTTTCTTTCCCTCCCTCCCCAAAATAAAATATATATTAAAATGTTCAGCAAAAATAACACATACTTTCATTTAGGAAACTTCAAGGAGTTTGCACTTTTCTAGCTCAATGTCATGTCCTTGAAAACCTTGGAAAATGAAATTATGAATATACTTAAATGCCAAACTCTTCATTAGGCCTGTCAGTTCCTGAAAGAAGAATCTACAGTGTGTAAACTGACATGACTACAGTGATTTTCCAATTCACCTTGGATTTATCCTCTTATGTTGATAGTTACATGAATAGCCAACAGCACTTTTGTGAGGGTGATATATGACTTACATATAAAACTGTGCCAGCTATGTATCTTCTACCTACTATAAATGAAATATTAGGCAAGTCTTCAAGATGTTACTTTTTTTTTTCCATTTCAACTTTCATAAAACTGTTTTACTGTCAGCTGAAAGTACAGCTGCACTATAAATGCAAACTTGCATTTATCACAGAAACAGAGGTTTTATCAGCTCAAGGTCATAATAAGAGTTACTAATTTTTCTTTTATCATATTTCAGAGTGTATGAAGGCTTATATGATTAAATGTTAATGAAAAATTATATTTGGAACTAAAATAGTAGAAGTCATTATATAACACAATTTTTATCCAAAGTTGTACTGTTTTTCAGGTGTATATATATATGAGGATGTGATAAAGAAATTTTTCCCTCCTGACAAAATTTGATTTTTTTTTCCAGAATTGGGCGTATTTTTGAAATATTCTTAGTGTGAATAAAATGCAATTCAATACATCCCTATTTAATCTTTCAAACAAAATACTAATTAATCTAAAATTTCATAGATCTGTGGCCCCTCAGGTTTGGAAACTGAATTCTAACATTTCCCCAAACTTCTTCATAACTCTAGTTTTCATTTAACTCTTTGAGTTTAGGCAGTCATCTCAAAAATGCTCAGTTGAATAATATACTATTCTCTATGTCAGCAAAAATGGGTGAATGAAAAGACAAACACATAGCAGAAGGAATCTTCTGTGGAGGATTTTCCTGAAGAAGGAAAAAATGCTAGATATTTCATAAAGTGCTACACTATATTAACTATTTTAACTCTAAGTTATTTAGTGTGTCAGGACTGGGTAGCAGAGGGAAAACAGAGGGAAATATGCAAACAAATTAGTAATCAAACTTTTGCTACTGTCCACTAGGTTAAGATCGTAAATTTAGATAGAGTATAATACAGTTTATATTAGAAATAAAACATAGTGTTGTTGAAATGTTACTACTATTTGTCTCTAATGAAGTGGAGGTGTAACATATTTTTTGGATAAAAATGAATAAAGAATAAGTAATATTAACCTTGCTAATCTGATAATGCATTTTCCAAATACTTTGGGAACTGCTTAGCCTGAGGCCATAATAGTTTCCTAACAAAAAAATAATAGTTTCTAAGTAGAAAGGACAATTTCTTGCTTCAATACATGTCAGCAGTTCAGTAAAGGATCCTACTCTTTTCAAGGCAGACTCCTAGGCTGAACTTTGAATGCTTAAATGGGTTTCCTTTTCACTCAGTGCTGATGAAGGGAGTTGGTTTCCTTTTCTTTTCCTCTTCTACTGTTTTGATTTGAGGAACATAATAAGCTAAAAAATACAGCTTTTAGTTCAAAATACATACCTGGAAAAAAAGACTATCTGTTTTTTTTTACGTAAAACTCACAGTCTTTTATCCTGTGTTTTGCCAGGTGACTTCATATGACTTTAACTTAGTTCTACATTATGTCTTTGCATCGTAGATTAAAAGAGAACAGGAGGAAAATGGCAAGGCAGAAAATACGTTTCTGTCACAAAAGAGAAACTCATTGTAATTTTAAGCCTACCTAAACTTTCAACTGGTAATTACAGAAAAAAGATTAACATACCTGAACACCATTAATGAAATCCCAACAACCCAACAACAATAACAGCCGGGGTTTAATTTTTATACTGTAATATTCTGGATGTCAAATAGCCTTTAAAGTTATCTGAGTTTTGAAAAGAAGTGATTATCACAAAAACAAATAAACAAACAAACAAACAAAACCAAAACAAACAAAAAACCCCCAACAAAACACCAAAAAACCTCTAGAGTAAGGTCAGGTGCTGAAGGTGTGTGAAAAGGCCAATGATGAAGCTCTTTATAACTTGCAAGGACAGTCAAGCACACTGGGACAAACTCTCCAGCTTGATTTACACGGACTTTGTCAAAATCAGCAAGATACAAACACAGTGGAAGTAACTGATAAGATCTCAAGCAATTAAAGGGAAAGGCTGTAGCATGTCCCTGATGACTCTTTTACAAATTATTGACAACTTTCAAATGATTTCTTGTATTGAAACTTCTACTTGTTTCATTGATACAAGGTAGATCACTGAGACCAAAAAAAATGCAAACCACATTTTTCTATCATTTTCTTTTTTAAAAGAAACCTTAATCAACATAAATTTATAGTTGAATATCTTTTTATTCTTATACCTTTTTTTTTTCCCATTTAGCTATATTTCTTTTCCTAAAAGTGCCTAAGAATAATTCTTTGTTATACAAAGTCTGACATCTTTTGACATGCTTAAGATATTATGAATATTAATGCATGTCTTCCTGAGAAACACAGATATTTCTTCTGGTACTTTTACATCCCTGTAATGGAGCTTTTGAGAGATGACTTTTTTTTTTTTTTTTTTTTTTTTTTTTTTTTTTTTCAATATATTCTGTTCTGTATCTTTCCCAAAAACTGAGTAAGAAGAGCACCAATTTCATTTTCCAAGTCCTTTAGCATCAGATGTTTATCTTGAAATAGCCTTTGACTATGCTCAAGCTCAGTCACATCCAATCATCAGCTTTTATCATCAGGGCTTCAACACATCTGACACAGACCTTGATTTCCCAGGTGATGCTCAATACACTACAAGATTTCAAATAAACAGAAAAGAAGCTGCAACAGCATGTGAATGAGAAAGCTAGCTCCCTTGACAAAGACTCATGAATACTTCAGAGAACAGAAAGTGCAGATTGTTGCTGTATTTTTCTTAGAGAATCTCAATCATAATTCTTTTAATAAAATGACAGTTTGGAAAAGGTTTTTTTTTCCATTCCACAATGACATAGGGAAATACAAACTGAATTTCTGCAGGGGTGCATAAGCCGGTTGCAATGCATTGGGCTATAATGAAGAAGCTTCATTTTCAATTCAGCAGATACCTTCATCCAAGCAAATCTTCTTTTTAGCAAATTCAGTAAATATACTGATTCATATTCAGTGAGGGAGTAATTCGTATTTTATTATTAATTCATACAGTTTGTACTCATCAGCAATGTTGGAATACATTTACCAGAGATGCCCCTGAAAAGATAAGCTTGTTGTACAACTTTGCAGGCGCACAGGTTACCTTTCTGGAGAGTGCCTCCTCGATGTCAGTTATATATTTTTTGAGAGGAGAAGGAGGAAACGGGGATATGTTTTCCGTGATTTGACTTCTGTAAAGATTGTTTTGAATGTTGTTCAGTGAGTATCATCAGAATTTTCCTTTGAGATTTATTTGGCTTCATAACCTAGCCTGTGCAAGGGATGACTTTCCCATAAGAATTAGCTATTCTGCACTGGTAAACACATACAGGTAGGCAGCTTGCAAAGCAAGATATAACAAGCACTTGTTTTATTAATGTCTCAGTGAAAAAGTTCATGCTGGAGTATTTTATTTTGAATAAAAATTGAGTGACAGAAGTCTATCCTGAACTCAAAACATTAGAGAAGAATTTTAATCCTTCAAGCTCTTAAGTAATCTAACGTTGTATGAGATTATTTTACTGTCTCTTATTATTTTTTATAAAATATAAGAAAAATGCACTGAATTAAAAGTTTGACTTCATGTAAATGTTTGAAATAAAAAAAAAAAAGGAACCATTAAGAAAATTAAATTATTAACAAAATTCCAGAGAATGCTTAAATCTGATTTTAAACTTCAAACTACAGTCTTATAGACTAGATTCAATGAACAAAGCTCAGACAAAGAATATTCCCATAATCTGAAATTTTGTGCTCCATTAATTTTTCAGTTTTTATTTTGATGAAGAGTCTCATACAGAAAATACACAGGTTTTTTTTCTTATCTGTATGATAAATAGTTGTTCAAAGTGTTGTTAAATAGTTATTCATAATTTTATCTACAGACACTGCTTGATGAAAATATCATAAGTATGGATCCAAGTAGACCTTAAAGGAGTGTAAACATTCCTTGCAGTTGTGGAAGAGCTAGGCAATAAAATGCAGATAAATTAAACAAAAAACAGAAAGTAAAAATAGTGTACAGAAGATATAATTGTCTAAATTTTATGCATCTGATAATATTTTTAATCAGGCAGTTACTATTCATGAACGATATCCTGAAGTTACCAGAGTATTCCATGAAAACATACAATATAATCTTCAATAAAAAAGCTGGGGGGAAGAAATGAATGACAAAAACTGTGTAGAAACTAGCAGAAATATTGAAACAAGATTGAGAAACTATATTATAGAGCCTCAAATTGCATACTTTAGTCCCAATTTGTATAACACACCTGGGTCAGGAACAGAGGGGAAGAGCTAGAACAATTAAAAGTAGAGCCACTTTAAGGGAATAAAATGAAAAGCATTCTCCAGCATTCAGATTGAGAGAAGATATGATAACCATAAGATCATGTGTGTCATGAAGAAATTGAGCACTTAAGATCAATCACATTCTTCGCAAATATGGAAACAAAGAATTTCTCAAAGACATTTGCAGGTTGCAGATTCAAAAGAGGAAGCCTTTCACAAAATGCAGAGTTAAACTGTGAGTAAAGTGATGAAGTCACTACAGAATTCTGGAATGCATTTTCTTGGTGTTGAAAAAGCTCTTAACTGCATAATATAGAATATCAATTCACCCAGGGATAATACATGGAAGTATCAGTGTAAATATTGCTGGCTCTAGAGGTTCCAGAGCAAGACCTTGCTGTGGACTTGCTAATATCATGATAAAAAAGTATTCTGTTTTTGCTTTCCTCCCCCCTATATTCCTTCTTAGGCCTTAAATACTGGACTATGTGTTGGAATTACATTGTTGGGCTGGATTAATCTTATATTTGATCCACTACATTCATTTTTTTACTTCCTATGGAAATCAAAATCAAGATTACATGGGGGTTTTTTTTGTTTTGTTTTTTTTCTTTGCATTTGACAGAAAAAAAAAAAAAAGCTGTACTTCTGTGTTCTGCCTAATTTTATAAGAGGGCTTTCTTCAGAGGTTGCTTAAGGGGAAAAATGTGAATAAAAGATAAATAATACCATTTTTCTAATGGCCTTCCGCTCAAATTTTCTTCTATAAACTGTAGAAAGCAGTTTATGAAATGTGCTCAATATATATGTTAATCTTTAGTTTGGATTGTCTGCATAGAGCACCTGGACAAGTACAGAAGTGACAAAGAGTAGTGAGTTGACCCTGGCTGGATGCCAGGTACTCATTAAAGCTGTTCTACCACTCCCCTCTGCAACTGGACAGAGGACAGAAAATAGAATGAATTGAGATATCACCAGGAGAGATCACATACTGATTACCACCACAAGCAAAACAGACTCTAAGTGGTGATATTAATTAAATTTATTACTAACAGGATCAGATCAGGAGAATGAGAAACAATATAAATCTTAAAAACACCTTTCCCCACCCCTCCTTCCTTCCCATGTTCTACCTTCTCCCCACAAGTGGTACAGGGACATGGGTAATGGGGGTTATTCCTGCTGCTACTCAGACAGAAAAGTCCTCCCCCTGCTCCCTGTGGCTTCCTTCCCACAGTAGACAGTCCTTCAAAAATTCTCCAGTGTGAGTTCATCTCATGGGCAAGTTCTTCACAAACTGCTGTAATGTGGGTCAGTTTTCCACAGAGTACAGTTCTTCAGGCACAGGCTGCTCCACCATGGGTCTCCCATATAAACAAAAGTCCTACCAGGAAAACCTGCTCCAGCATCGTCTCCTGTCTCTATGGGTCAGCAGATCCCTACCAGGATCCTGCTCCAGGTTAGGCCTCCCACAGCATCACAGCCTGCTTTGGGTATCCACCCACTCCGGTGTGGGCTCCTTTATGGGCTGCAGGTGGATCTCTGCATCCTCCATGGGCTGCAGAGGCACAGCTGCCTCATCATGGGCTGCACCACGGGCTGCAGGGGAACCTCAGCTGTGGTGCCTGGAGCACCTCCTCCCCTCCTTCTGCACTGACCTTGATGTCTGCAGAGTTGTTGACATGTTCCCACTCTGCTCTCCTCTGGCTGCAATTTTCATCTGTCCAACCTCTCTTCTTTTTTTTTTTTTTTTTTTTGCCTTCCCTTAAATATCTTATCATAGAGGTATTATGTCATTTCTGATTTGCTCGGCCTTGGCCAGTAGTGGGTTCCTCCTGGAGTTGGTTGGCATTGGCTGTACCGGACATGGGGGAAGCTTCTGGCAAATTCTCAAAGAATCCACCCCCTTGCTATCAAAACTTGGCCATGCAAACCCAATATACCAATGCAATCTGATCGTCAAAGTTTAGGGGTGTTTGTCAGTCATAGATGTATTGAGCTGAAGTAGGACAAAAAGAACTCAGTACATTGTTTGTTCTGGCCTACAAATATCCTCTCTGTTCTATTGGAAAACCAGATGGAATTCCCTGTGTTTAAGGTTGTGCTCATTGCATCCTGCCCTCTCAATGGGCACCACTGAAAAGAGGTGCTCCATCTTCTTGACACCCTCCCTTCAAAGCCTGCGTTCTTTACAGAATCAAGGAATCACATAATGTGTAAGGTTAGAAGGGACCACAGTGGGTCATCTGGTCCAACCTCCCTGCTCAACCAGGGTCATCCTAGAGCACATGGCATGGAATTGCATCCAGATCAGTGAGGGAGACTCCACAACCTCTCTGGGAAACCTGTTTCAGTGTGAGGTCACAGATACAGTAAAGAAGTTCAACCTTATATTCAGATGGAACTTCCTGTGCATCATTTTCTGCCCATTGTCTCCTGTCCTATTGCTTGGCAACACTCAGAAGAGCCTGGCTCCATACTCTTGATGACCTCCCTTCAGATACTTATAGACATTGATGAAGTCTCTTCTCAGTTGTCTCTTCTCAAGGCTGAACAGGTACAAATCCCTCAGCCTTTCCTTGTAAGAGAGTACTTCTGTCTCCAAATTTTTGTTGCCCTCTGCTGGACTCATTCCAAGGGCTTCACATCTCTCTTGTACTGAAGAGCCCAGAACTGGGCACAGATATGACCTCACCAGGGCTGTGTAGAGGGGCAGAATCACCTCCCTCAGCCTTCTGGCAGTTCTCTTCTTAATCCACCCCAGGATACCATTGGCCTTCTTGACCACAAGGAGGGCACACTGCGGGGTAATGGACAGCTTGTTGTCCACCAGGACCCTTAGGTCCCTCTCCACAGAGCTGTTGTCCCGTAGGTTAGCCCCCAGTCTATACTGGTACATGGGTTTATTCTTCCCCAGGTGCAGGACCCTGCCTTTGCCTTTGTTAAATTTCAGATGTTTCTTCTCTGCCCATCTTCAAACTTGTCCAGATGCTTCTGAAGGGCTGCACAGCATTCAACTTTACATTCTACCTAGCTTATCCAGACAAAACAGTGCTGCCTTCTCAGGTTTTTCCTCACAGAAGAGTTGCTCCAGTCCCTTCAGCATCTCTGTGGCCCTTTGTTGAACTCTCTCCTGTATGCCTATGTCTCTCTCGTGTTAACGAATCTGAAACTTGACACCATACTCCACACAAAACATACCCTGGTAATTTGTCTTTTCTGTCCCTGTCCTCCTATTATAACTAGAGTTTTCATTACATCTAGGTAAAGAGTGAACCATTTACTAGTTAACATCCAAACACAGCTGCATCCAGTGCAGTCCTTCAGGCTACAAGATCGCAAGAGGAAAGCTTTCCATCCAAACCAGTCATTGGCAATCAATGTCATGTCTCTGCCAAGATAAATGCAATGTCCACTTTCAAATGGCATTTTTGTGTTTCAGGAAGTTTAATTCTTAGTCTTCTTAATATTGTTTTGCCCATCAATCTTTTCAAAGGCATTTTTACCAGAATCAAAATCTACGTGCAGAAAACTGTTTCCCATTCACCAAAAGATTTTCTCAACAGGAGTCATATGGTTTTGAAAAAATTAAGTGGTGTAAAATTTATGTCCTCACATCAGAAATCTGACCTCTAAAAGCCATAAGATAAAAAAGTTTAATAGCTGACCAAAATAAATTTTACTTTTATGATTTTTTTTTTGTTATTAACAAAAATCTGTTCGGATACAATATCACCTTAACTAGAAGCACAATGACTGGTTTTCTTAGTGTTTTATATTATTAGCTTGACGTATCACTGATTGAATTGAAAATTATTCAGTCAACATTTGTTTAGAATCATATGAAAGCAAGGCTTATATGGCCCGTTATAAAACCAAGAGAAACACAACCAATTATTAATTCAAAAGATAATACTGAATATTACTGATTGTTTTTGTCAGAGTACAATCAACCTAATGGAAAATTCTATTTGAAATAACAGATTGCTGTATGATTGAAATATTTACAAAGATTGCTTAGATTCTTACAGCTGAATCACAGTGTAGATTTCACTGCCTAGTCATGAAAAAGCACTTGTAAAAACAGCCATTCAGGTCTGTCAAGTCAATAAATTATACATCACTTCTAAAATTACTCCTTTCAAGCCTTTTGAAAGCCATATTTTAGGGGAGGATTTCTTATTCTTAATTAGTGTGTAGAAAATCAAAAACATTATGCACAGCATTTATCAGTTCATTTCGTGCCTGATGAATTATCAATTCATAAGCATTAAAATAACAAAATATCATACTTACATTTCCCAAGTGGAGTACTTGCAATTAAATTCGTATATTGATATATTAACTATTTAATTGATATAACATATGATAGTATATCATATTCTATGATATTATACCATATTCCTTTAAACTCATACAATATATGAAAGTGCTGAGCAACATTTTTCATTAAAGTACTGAGAAAGAGTTTGGATTAGAATTTATTTGAACATTATTTGCGAAGTGCTAACCTACCTATAATTCCTATAACTCACATATAATAGAATTTATTTTGGGTTAAGTTTTCATTTGTATTTACCACATTCTTTTAAATTGTCCAAGTAATCTAGTCTGGTATGTTAAACCAGAATTCCTGAAATTATTAAAAGAACCAAAATACCCCACACAACCAAAAAGGGAAGATCTAGTGTTTTGCTCTGCTTAATAATGTGCATGAGTGGAACATTTGTATGTCACATTCATACTGAGCAATCTCTGTCTGTAATATTTATTTGATTCATTTGGCTCTTAAATGATTAGGCTTCTCTCACATATGTACTCAGACTTAATGCATGTGAAAAGTAGTGTTATCATGCCATCCTTTGGGATATTAGGTTAAGGACAGTATCCTGTATCAGCATGGGTGATTTTTCAGCTTAAGAAAATTTCTTATTTTTCAGCTGTTTGTCATCACAGTTACAAAGAGAATTATTTATGATACTTTTGACAGACATTAATTATTAATGACAAAAATAAGAAGAACAATGCTACCATATTATCAGCTTTATAATGACTATCACAGTTATTGTGTTGCATGAACTGGCAAACTGCATTTTTGAATTTAATCCTTAAAGGTTTTTCATTTTACTCCATAATTTTGAAAATCTTTGTGCATTTGATTAAGAAATTAAATAAATGCAATTAAATCTGGTTCAGTCTCATATTTAAATGATTAAGCTATTGTTCCTTCAAAAAGCCTTTATAATTTTAAAATTTATGTTCATAAATTGCATTGATTTTTATGAGAGACATTGGAAAAAAATGAATAACTTTTTACAGCTGTTCACTGGTTTTGGAACAGATACATTTTTCAAGTATCCCCTATAAATATCTTTCTAGAAGATTAGATTAAATCTAAATATAAAAAGTCTAAAGTATTTTGTTTGGTGATCTCATAAAGCAGTTTAAACTTAAATTTAGAAATATTTATTTCAGAGATACTGTTTAGACAAATATAGTGTACAAAAGATATATATGCACCTATATGAAAGAAATATATAATCAGTCTAGATGAATTAGATTCAAAATCCACCTAAATTCCAAGAATAAAAATGTGGGGTTAAAATGACAATTATTTAATTGATTTAAAATATTCTCTTGTTTATCAATGTATATTGCTTCTTCTAAGTAAAATTAAACACAAATTTTCTATTTTGCTTTACAACAGTGAACATCACAAACAGGGATAGCTTGTTAGACTTTATTTCCATGGGAGAGTAGTTTCACAGAACCTAACTTTAGAGAATAGACTGATACAATAGATCAGACAAGATTAATCCCTGCTCTGTTTCAGGAAAATTAAATAGAGATACTAGAAACCATTGTGATAGACAGCAGGAAAACTACTGTGGCATTCTTGGACTTATTAAACACCTTCAAGCTGACAGAATTTCCACTAAAACAGTCACCATTTTGCAGGATTAAGGACTCAGTCCTGATATTTGCTTTTTTTTTTTTTTTTTATGTAACAGAAACAACATTGAACCCTGCTCTGTGAGTTTAGTACCTGATATGACTTTGGGAAAGTTTTGATAGCATTAAAAAAGAAGATTGCGTGCTCAAGCTCTTCTCTTGAAGTAATTTACATGGTGTAATCATTGGTTTTGATTTATATTTAAAGGTTAGACTAACTTGCAGAGAGAAAAAAGATTTCATGATTTTGTTCAATATTGTCTTCTGAAGATTTGTTTATTGGTTTGTACTTGTTGGAATTAAAAAGTAGTTTATCATAATAGCCAGAGGGTTGAAACTTAACTTAGTTAAGTTTCATATTCTGTTTTTTCTTCATTCCTAATTTCTTTCTTGCAGAGTATCTCTTTAATTTAATTTGGACATGAAGAATTTAAGTATTTATATTTTGCAAACTGTATCATATCAGATCAGATTTATAAGACACACAGCTCCAAAGAGATAATTAGAAAGGAAAAATAACTCTAATGGTGCATAATTGAGCTACAGAATGACAATGTTTTCATTAACTCTGTGTGCTGGTTTTGGCTGGGAATAAGCTTAATTTTTTTCCCAGTGGCTGTTATGGGGCTATGTTTTGTATTTGTGCTGGACACAATGATGAGAATAGACATACTTCTGTTATTCCTGAGCAGGGCTTACACAGAGCCAAGGCCTTTTCTGCTTTTCCTACTGCCACACTGACAAGGATGTTGGGGGTGCATGGGAGACTGGGAGGAGACATAGTCAGGACAGGTGACCCAAACTGGCCAAAGGGATACTCCAAACAATATGACATCGTGCTCAGGATATAAAGTGGGGCAAAGAAGGAGAAAGAGGAGTGAAGGTGTTTGTATTCCCAAGTAACTGTTACATTCGATGGAGCCCTACTCTCCTGGAGATGGCTGAACACCTGCATGCCCATGTGATTTAATTCCTTGTTTTGCTTTGCTTGTGTGAGTGGTTTTTGCTTTCCCTATTAAACTGTCTTTATCCCAACCCACAAGTTTTCCAGCTTTTACCCTTCTGATTTTGTCCCTGATGCTGCTGGTGGGGCAGTGAGCAAGCTGTTGCACGGAGCTTGGCTGCTAGCTGGGGTTAAACCACAACACTTTGAAATTCAGTCAGTCACTTGAGATGTTATTTGTGTATACCGGTAGTTATATGCTTACTATGTAATGACATAAGTATTGATAAAGTCACTATGGTGCTGTGCATGGGGAATGGATTCTATTTCCTATCTAGAGGCCCTGACAACACATTCCTGACAGGAAACTGCCTGCGAAATTTTATAAAGGAATATAAGAAGTCTAAAAAAAAAATTGCCAAAAGACAATTTTTTCTTTCTTAGTATAGAGGAATATTCTAACTTATGTTGCATTAACTCATTATGCACACTGAATAACTCCATTATGAATAAGAATTCAGCAAAGAATTTCTGAGTTACCACATGTTAAATTACTTCTCTAAAGTTTTGGAATTCATTCTTCAGAGCCAAGTTCTAACTCCTCAGGTCCAACCAGCATGAGTTTCCAGTAAATAATGTACATATTTGGAATAGTGTTTCCAGTAAATATGTTCACACACATGCATGCACACGTGTGCACATAGCCACATGGATTGGCACAGACGGATGTCAGTGCCTTCACACAAAGCTGAATTGCACGGACAGCCTGACCTAGTTCCTTTCTTTTCAGATGATCAGGATTGAAGTCCTGTACTAGACTATGCTCATATTTACACATAATGTGGATTCTTCAGCTTCCGACACCTGGTCTCCCCTGACAGCTACTACTAGATCCCAATCTGCACAGCTAGTGGCATCAGGAACATGTGAACCCCTGAGACTGTAGCTCCACTCCAGCTGTTCTTGTCACATATACAAACAGAAACAGCTGTTTCCTGGAGCTGCTCCAGACCTACAGTCTGCACAGAAGCTGAGACTCAGAATTGCAGTTTCTCAGGTAGCAGCTCTGTTCTGTGGTCTCTGTAGTATCTGACTTGCAGAGTCCTTGTCTCCACATCCTTTGACTCCAGACTTCTGGTCTCCCCTTTAGCCTCCCCTCAGACCTCTTGTGCTGGCTTGAAGTTTGTTAGTGCATGATATGTGCATACATACACACACACAAACCCAAGGAAAAATACACACTCTTGGTGTCAGCACTCAGCTCCTGGCCTGTGGACTCAGCTCTGTGGAAGGGTGGGTGCTCAGCCCTCTCTCACAGGCATGGGGAAGGGGAAGCCATCAAAAAAAACCATCAAAGATGAAGTTTAATTAGAAGAGACCAGAGAGGTTGCACTGGCTAGTGTAGACGTGGCTGGGCACAAGGATTGCCCATTCCCTGCTCACACCCCACAGTCACTTTATCCTCTTTTCCCTTACCTTTTCCACTCTTATCCCTCCTTTTATTGCCTTTGGTTCTCCACTGAAATATTCCATGGTATTCCTGCAATATTCCTACAAACATCTCATTAGAAGTTTTATGCAGTTCCAAAATACTTTTCCCCAATCTCCCCTTGCATGCCCTTTACCCTGTTAAGCAATAATGTGAAGCATGAAAAGGATTTTTGGGAGAATTTAGTTGTCTGAATCCTGCAGGTAGGTTTCACAGGTAGGCATGGGGCTGGTATTTCCCCTTTAACAACTGCAGGTGTTTTGTTTTGAGTTTGCCAGCTCAGGTTACTGAGGTTCCTCTTCCTGCTTTGGCTTCTTCATAGCCTTGTGGTTATGGAGAATACACTTGAAATACATAAGCTAAGAGCAGCCACTTAATGCAGTCTTTGAATCACAGTTCCAGACTTGAGCATCTCAAAATTCCTTAAGTCGATTTGATTTATTTCAGCACCTGTCTGGTGTGTTGGGATGGGGTTCTTTCCTGGTGTGATGAAAAAGCCTCTAGATGAAAAGATCCTGGTGTTGCTGATATCTATGCCACTTTCAGTCCTGACAGTGTCAGCATCTGCCTACCACTTCCCAGAAAAGACCACAGGCTGCTCAGTGTACCAGAATAGAATCTTATCTGCCTAACCTAAGCACTCCATGTCAGCTAACCTGTCAGTGCTTTTGAAAGCAATCCTTTACAGCGAGTGCCCAGATTCCTAGTAGGACAAAATGGGACAGGGACACACCTTTGATGGCACTGAGGGAAGGTTTTTCCGCCTTAAGTGGTTTCCAGTCACTGAAAGCAGCTTAATATTCTAATACACAGCATGAAGGTAATGAAATGTTGCACATTACTCACTCATTTAAATAATTATTATGAAAAAATTCTTTGCTACCAGTAGATGAAAAACTATACATTTCCTACATTTTTTAGACCTTGATCATATGTCTTTCCTGTGTGCTTGGGTTTGTATTTTTTTTTTGTTGTAGTTTGTTTGTTTTGTTTTGTTTTTGTTAAAGATTTCATTTATTTTATATTAAATACCTTTATGTCGTACATAATTTACTATGTTCCTAAAGCTTGAAGGAATACAACTACTCGGAATATTTCCTAAAATACCCTAACTGTTTCAAGCAATGTAATGGGCTTATTAATCAGCAAGTCCGAAAAAATGAAATTGAAAAATAAATGCAGTATAGAGTTATTTTTTTTCAGACTTTGAGAATTAGTAATGAATGTTTGCAGAATTCCATGGAGAGTATGTTAGTAATTGCAGGTCTTTAAATGCATGGTATAAGCCATGATGAAAAAGAGTTTGAGTCTATAGAAACACATTTCCCACATAATGAAAAAAAAAAGTATTTTTGAGATTTACACCATGCCATTTCTGACTAGACAGTAAATCCTGTGCAATAACATTTCAAAGTATGGTGAGTTTTTGATCATTTGAGAATCGATATGATATTGTGCAGTTGGAGTGTGAACATGGGTCTAGATCCACAATGGGCCATCACTATCCTGTTGAGTGATTGTGCTCAGGAAAATCAGCTGAATACAGATAACTTTAGACAGCAGAACAGGAGTAATAAGCTGACTTGTCTTCTAGAAAACACAGAGAAAACACAGCAAATAATATTTTTCTTTAAAAGCATAAGAATATATTGCAAGCGTAAAATGCAGTTAATAAAATAACTGAGAAAAATAGAGAAAATCATCCTGTTCCATTTTCATTACTCAAATGTGTGAATAATGAGAAGAAGATGTTAATTCCTTGAAATAAGTAGAAACTGATAAAAAAAATACAAAGGAAATATGGAAACAAATTCTGTGGTCAGTAACAAAGGTGTAAATATGCTAACCTTCACTGAAATAAAATGTGGTATAGAGAATTTATATAAATAGGCTAATGACAAAATGGACATGAGAACTTTGCAAAACCAACAAGGTTTACCTTCAGACTTAAACAGATTTAAACCTCATGGAAAACTGAACAGTTGAAACAGTAAGATCTCTTTGAAAGTTGGAAAATAATAATTTAAATTTTCAAAATACTAAAAAACCTCACAATACATAATTAAAAAAATTATTTTCCCCTCTTTATCTTTTCCCCACTGCCCTTCTTTTCACATCTTCTAAATACAATATAGACCTATTTTAATCAAATACCAAGTCTTCCTGATTTGTTTTACTAGTTAGCTCACAGCCAGTTTGGTCAAGCTGTGTTAAAAGACACAGACAAGAGAGTCACATTAGATTTCAACCACAGAATGAAGATAAATGGCTTGGTGTGTTTGAGAGGGAAGCTCCTGTGGGATGTGAACGTGAAATGCACTGATGATAAGCATAGCTATGGCCCGTGGTCAGTAGAAAAAATAATGAAAAATAAATCTTCATGCTAGGTTTCTTAAGGATACATAATATAGGCTGTGTGATATCAGATCAATGGAAAATAAAGAATGCTTTGGAAAGTGACTTGTCTAAAGCGATTCTTTTGAGACGAGACCAAAATTGTAATGTTATACCTGCACATAAGTGAATACTAAATCAAGCACAATTATACAATGGATATAACTGGGAAAAAATGCACTATTACTTTCGTTTTTTCTATGGATTAGCATGAGATGCTAATAGATTCTGCTACAGTTGCCATGTGCTGAAACGTAGGTTCTTTACTACAGTCAGGGAACATGCCTGTTTAATACTGTCTTTATAATTGTGTCTGTTGAAAATTGTGTGAAAGTAGGAAAATAGAGTGAATTTGCCTTTCTAATAGAATCTTCACACTGTTTTTGTTTTGTTGCTGTTGTATGCTGTGGCATTTTTTAAAAATATGTGCTGGAATTAAAGATCCTGTGAGGAAATGCTATGCAACATGAATTATGATTACAAATATAAAACTGCACTATGCAGAATGACTTTAAAGACATCAAACCTGTTGGAAATATTTTTCTAGAAGTTAATATTCTTAATTTCTACCCATGAATCATGGACAGCCTCCCGCAATTTCTAAATTATGCCTCCTTAATTAATAAAAGTGTTTTTATTTTACACCAGTTTAACCCATGACAGACTACATGTAGCATTGCTCAGCAAGACCTTGTGCTTATATTACAATTAATTTACTATTTAAATAGATTATTTATAATAATTATTTGCTTGAAAAAAGGCTGAATAATTAGGAGAGTAACCTCTTTTTCCTACACAGGAGCAAATAACTTGAATGCAGCTTTGGAAAGAAATAATCTAATTATAGTTTTCCTTGAAGGCAATTTTCAATTTTTGTTTGTTTGTTTGTTTTGTTTTGTTGTTGGTTGTTTTTTGTTTATTATTATTATTTTAATTACTTTTTAAAATGGTATTTTTTTCAGGTTGAACTGTGTCACCTGGAAAGACCTGTCAGATAAACCTACAGCTATTTTTTTTTTTTCTGATATATCCAATGTTCTGCAAATGGAATGTGTTGGTAAAGCTTGCAGAATAGTTATTGTAGGTCATGGTTCAGAAACTTTGTCACTGCCAGAGAAAGATTTGGATTAGATTTGGATTCTAAAGTAGTAGTTTAGAAGCTGTTTAGAACAGGTGAACCTCACAGAGATCTACAGCATGTGAGTGATCAATTTCATCATAGATACATGTAATATGTTATTATATCTACGAAACTGTTTCCACTTTTTTCTCACTCCTAACATAACTATTATTTTCTGTTTCTGGTTTATTTCCTACATGTATATTTTTTGACCAATGTATTTATTTTCTGTTTTCTTTTCTAAAACACTCAGTAGAAAAGAAGTGAAACAGAACATGCCTTAACCCATGGGAGGTGTACAGAAACGTTCTCAAAACCAGAATTTTATCTGCTATAACTTTTTTCTAAACCATTTGGCCAAATACATTAATAGTAGAAAAACTGTCACTGCAGTGACTTTCATCAGAAAGACAGAAAGTGATGTACTAGCATTCATCTGGGGAAAAAGGATGAAATTTAACCTTCATTCCAATCAGCTTTGCTTTAACTTCTTTATTTCTACTCCTGTGTTCCTTTGCAATATTTGTCCCTTTTGACCTTCTGTCATGAGATTTCTGTGTGTGACTGTAAGTTTTCATAGATGATGAATAATGTCTTAAAATCTTAACTCTAATTTGTGTTTGTTTAAGCCAGTTTAAGCTAGACTCAGCCTCATAGAGCTAGATTTTGAATACTTGACATGCCTCTTATAAATAACATTTCCACATCCCACTATTGGCAATGAATGGACTGACATCCGAAATTTCAACTTAACTCCATACTCTGACTTTCATCTTAAGCCACTATTAATTTACAGCATGTTTGTCTAAAATCTGCCTGTAAACTGGTGTGCCAAGTTTAGCAACTGACCAAACATTTCCAGTTTTTCAATATTCAAATTAGTGTCTCTAGCAGATTAGTAACTGCAGTTAAGCATGGCAGTATTACTTCTGTAATCTACAACCAACAGACTGTATCAAAAAATGGTATTTTCTTTAATCTTTGGAAGTATCCAGAGAATAAGACTGTTCACTTTTCAATTATGTGTTCTTCCGGATCTCCTCCACTCCAATTTGAAGGTGGTTCAAAGTTGCTGTCAAGGAAATGCTTTTACTAACTCCTGTAATAATTATATTTATTTTGCAGACAGCATATTGCCAGGTCTAAAAAAAGGACTAAAATTTTTAAAGGTAGATTAAGATGTCCCTAACTTCTCTTTAATTTGAAATTATGAACTTCCATCCCCCTGCCTTTTCAGATTCTGATACTAAAAGTTTTCCTGGTCTTGGATCTGAAGAGCTGTTTCATAATCCATTTCTTATTTCCATCATTCTGTTGCTTTTCAACTCAATATAAGATTTACTTATCTAATGTGCTATATTGCAATTTTCACTGTATAGTCTTAATAATAGCATACATTTGTACACATTTAAAAGGTTGAAAATCACATACAATATTTAGCTTTAAAAAATCCAGAGCCTTTTGCCCTAATTTTAGTTATTCTAACCTCTTGTCATAGCTTCAGTGTTTTTATGTTTTGTCAGAAGTTATCCAAACTCTGGAGTGGTTCTTCTTGACCTTTTTCCTCTCTTATAAGAAGCATAGGCAGCACAGATTCCAACATCAGCCCAGGACCAAAGCACAACAGAACCGGAAGTGCACATGGTGACAGAAAGCTTACTCAACTCCTGCTTAAGAACTCCACTCTAATGAAACTGAAAAGTACTGCTTAGAATCATAGAATCATAAAATCATAAAATAAACTGGATTGGAACTCTGAGATCATCAAGGCCAACCCTTGATCCAACACTGCCATGGTTACTAGACCATGGCACTCAGTGCCACATCCATTCTCATCTTAAAAACCTCCAGGGACAGTGAATCCACCACTTCCCTTGGCAGGCCATTCCAGTGCCTGATCACTCTCTCTGTAAAAAACTTCTTCCTAATATCCAACCTAAACCTCCCCTGGCACAGCTTAAGCCCGTGCCCACTTGTCCTAGAAGATTGCCTGGGAGAAGAGACTGACCCTCACCTGGCTAGAAGCTCCTTTCAGGTGGTTGTAGAGAGTGATGACATCACCCCTGAGCCTCCTCTTCTCCAGACTAAACAACTCCAGCTTCCTCAGCCTCTCCTCATAGGACTTATGCTGGAATCCCTTCACCAGCCTCAGTGCTCTTCTTTGGATCTTGTCATGTATGTATAACAAGGTCATTTTCTCAAACATTATAACCATGTAAAAATTAATGAAAATTCCTTGTGTCTGACAATAATGGAGGAAGTTCAAATAGACTAGAAAGGATGGAGTTTGCATTTCTGCTCCCAGTGTTGTTCTGAAATACCTAAGTAGTTCGGGGCTAATCCTTGGTGTCTCCACTGTGGCTCCCTATCATGTAGGCACTGATATTAAATTTGCACAGAAACAATATAAGGAATAAATTATGAATAATCCTTAAAAAGCTCCAACCATCTGTTTCTAGGTATAGTAAAGGAGAAGAATCTTATGCTAGGGATTATTAGGAAAGAAAAACCGTGAAAAGAAGAAAGTATCATATTACTATGTGAATTCCTTATGTACTTGCTTCTTTAAAAATATGTTTATTTTAGTTATCCTGTCTCAAAAAGGATCCAGCAGAATTATAAAAATAGGAAATAAAACTGCAACAAAGATGAGTGATATAGAATAAATTCTGTATGTAGAAAGAGTAAAGCTCCTCAGATAGGAAGAAAGATAGCTGAAGGACATTAATAAATACGAGACCGTGAAGTGAAATTCACTATTGCTCAAAATCAAATATCAGTAAGTACCAAAGGACATTTGCCTTAAACCTAAGCATGGTAGTTTAGAATAACTTATAGTATTATATAAGAATTTTATAACATTTTGGTGTCATAGCCAGACACAATTTTACAGAAGTGAGCACTGTCTTCACCAGAGGGGTAAAACAAGATGAATGTAGTTGCATGTAAAAGTTATCCAAGTAGAAAAGCTGCCAGACAGACATATAGATAAAGACAAACCTGATAACCTTGACCTCAGCAACTAACATGCTCCAAGGACCACAGTCATCAGTACTAACTGTAGCCACTAGACTATGACTCAACTCAAGTTTTCTCAGTTTAACCTTTTCAATTGTCTATCCCATTCCTCCAAAGAATAAGTCAGTGGGTGGGGCTGAGCTGTCCACTGGGGTTAGAACAAGAGTCATTCATTTTACATCAGTCAGTTTACATCTATCAGTTTTTATGATAATTCCCAGTGACACAGTTTAAAATATAAAACTTACTTTCAAAACTTACATTCTACAATGTTTGACTATGCAAGCATTTAAAGACATGCAGTAACGAGATAACAGACATTCTATAACCTGTTAAATCAAATGAAGCTATGTTTTTATAGCATATAAATAATTGAAAAAAGGTTTAGAAAAGTAATTTTGAAAGTGCTGGTAAGAGTATGTTAAACCCCTTATATTTTAGTTTCTTGACCCTTTCCAACTGAAATATTTTTCTGTGTACATATACAACAAACTGCACAATAAAATTGCTTGTATTAATCTTTGAGATTCAGCTGAGGGAATGGTGTTGCAAAACAGTTATTTTAACTGGCTTACAAAATTCTGTTCCCTTTTTCCTTGAGGTACAACCTGCAGCTGTTTTACAAATATACGTTTTGCTCTTTGGGGAAATTTCAGAAAGATGACAATACAAACAATCTAAAAATAGATTTACATCATTGCTAAAGCATGAACAATGGACACCACCCACACCCCCTTAAATACCTGTCAGATATAAGGAGTGATGAAAGAACAGAACTTGTATTACAGCTATAGAACTTTTACCAGAGACCCACTTGGCATATAATAGGGTAGAGTAACTTCGTTATTTTCTTCTTCAAGGTAGTGACAGATCATCTCATAAGAAGAAAGATGGTATCTAGTAGTCCAAATGTATGGGAATTTTTTTATATATATATTTTCCTCTATGTATTTGCAATACAGATCAAGAGATGGGTTTCATTGTCAAATTTTGACAGTGTGGTGGAGGGCAATCTTCACTGACTTCAGGTTAGGGAAAAAGAAAAGCTAGTAAAATTAAACCACAAGAAAAACTTGTAAATTTTATTTTAAAAATTATTTAGTAAAATTTCTTATTACTATTTATTATTGCTACAAATTATTTAGGCTGAAAATTCAGTGTAAAGAAAAGGAAAAAATATCTTTATGGGATAACCTTGGAATTCTGGGTTACAGTAAAGTCTCTCTTTTTCTTCCTGTATGAAAAGAATTGATATATAAAACAACCAGTGGGTTTTTATCTTTAAGGTAATAACCAGGGAGATTTTTTCCTTACTGTTATGATGTGATATTGCAAGATATAAGTCTCCTTGGTCAAATTTCATCATGGAAAAGGACAGCCATTGTATGCTTAAGCAAACACAAATCTGTGTCAATTATTATTCCATGAAGTAGGATAATTAGCAATAAGAATCTCTATTAATCACATGTAACTTAAAAATTGCTCTTCAAAGCAAGAGTTGTAAGATAAATATGACTTCTTTGAAAAATCTCTTTAAAATACTTCAACGATGAATTTTAACTTTCTGTATTTAATCATCAAAGTGAGCAACTGTTTGGTTTTAAATTGCTGAGAAACCAAAATATTTTATTTGGGAAGGATGGTTAAGACAAACGTGATGGAATAACTCAGTTCTAGAAAATGAATTATGAAGTTTAATTTCTTATACATAATTCATGTATTTAAAATATATAGTTGAAATTGATGTAAAAAAAAGGACAAAATTACACCATGATAGGTTAGAAATATCAGGGGAGTTCAATAATACATGAAAGAAATGTGCAAAGATGTTTTAATTTAGTTTTTCAATACAAATTTTAAATTGTTATGCAAAAATAATAAGTTGTTCTAAGTCACTATCTGAATTTCTAAGATTCACATCAAAACATTAGACTCAGATCTCGGGGGACAAGCATGTTGCTAGAGTCAAGAAAGAATCTGAGTGAACTATTTCCCACTATATTACACTGTTGTTTCTAAACCCATAAAACTGTGTAATCGGATTTGCTTTGTTCTGCAGAGTCCTTAGAGACTGGTGGATAAAATTTCTAGAGTGCTCTTTTTGGATACTGCAATTATTTCTGATAACGTCTTTATCCAAAGGTGTCAGGTGAAAATGAGATCTGGTTTGCAAACTTCACAGTTGAAATTACCTGCTACCAATAATACATTGCAACTTTAAAATAAAAACTAAAAAATTAACTTTGACAAGATTCATTTTTTTTATCTGATAGGGTTTTATAAATATTTAGATATATGTGCATATTTTAATGTATACATCCGTATATGTGGTGTGTATATACATACTTAGAATTTGCATTTTACTAGTATGATCAGAATTTCGACATGCACAAAGGAAAGAAAAAATTTCCTTTATAATTTTTATTTCACTTACCTTCACTTACCTCACTAAAATACATGACAAATAGATTTTTTCAATCACATCCTCTTCTGTGGTTAAGTATTCAGTTAAAGTGTAAGCCTATGAAAACAAACATGAATTAAGATATTTGTCAAATCCAAACTCAACAGTGGACATAATTTTGTTTCTCCAATAAATTGTATTTCTAGAGGGTTTTTTGTCTATTATTTTTCTTTTTCAATTAGTTCAGCCCAGTGTTTACAGTAGCAGTTGAAACTTTTCCTTAATCACTAAATAAATTCCCAAATCAATGAGAGTGCTATTACAAAAGTAATTCAGCTTCCACACAGATTCCTTGAAGGCAGAAACATTAGTTACTGAAGACCTCCAGAGCTTATAGCTGCTTCTTCTACTAATATCTTGTCCAGTATTTATGACAGTCTGCCCATCTGTTTCCAATATTACTGCATTGTAAATGCACCTATATTTAATTTTACCAGGTGAATCAAATGATATTCAAAATAGATACACATAATGCTTATATATTTTTCAAATTATTTCAGTAAATTGTGTAAAATCATATTTATAATTGCATAAAATACTTATTTTCAACAAATTTACCCCCCCCATATATATATATATATATATATATATATGAATACAAATACTTAGTTTCAGATTGGGAACATTTTCAGACTGATTGGAAAAATTTTTGTGCTTGCATTGTTTTAGAGATAAAGAAATTTAGGTAATCAAATTTATTATCATAAAAAAGGACTTTAAATGTAAAGAAAAATTTATTTCATCATTCAGATATACGAATGTATGTTTTGATTTTCCATTTGACTTCCATTTAGTTTTAAAATATATCCAAAATATAGTTTACCTCTGATTTAATTTTTAGGAAGTTGTATTTGCCAAAACAAGAATATCAAATTCATTTAGCATTATTTGTCTTATACATTTCCTAATTCCACTGATCATTTGTAAATTCTCAGTAAAGCATCCATTTTTTGAATTAGTACCAATATTTTTTATTATATAAATTGTTTTGGTCTGCAAAATTTAGCTGGCATTGTGTTCTATATCTTTGATTTAGTCTCATAAATGAGTGATTACAAGGCAAAATGAAAGGTTATGCCCAGGTTTTTTTAAACCTCAGAAATGTGTTGGGAAAAGACTGACTCGAGTTATATTTTCTTCAGATCTCTTCATTATTTTAGATAGAAATCTGTGGACTGGCCAGAACCATTTCAGAATTGACAAAACCCATATTTTAAAGTGACAAGTCTAATTTGTAAACAAGCTCTTAGGGTTCTCCTTCACATGCTCTCCTGGTTTCATCTGTGATAGAATTAGTTTTCTTCTTAGTACCTGGTCCAGTGCTTTGTTTTGGATGCAGTGTGAGGTTGATGTTGATAACACACATGCTGATGTTACAGTTCCTGCTGAGCAGTGCCTACTTTAAATCCAGAACCTTTCATTTTCCCATGCTCTGCCAATGAGAAGCTGCACAAGAAGCTGTGACACTGCCCTGAACCGGCAGAAAGAATATTCCATACCGTAGGATGCCATGCCCAGTGTATAAACTGTGGCAGCTGGCTGGGAGTTGCCGATTGCTGGTCAGGGACAGGCTGGGCATCGGTGAGTGGGTGGTGAGAAACTGTTTTTTGCATCACTTGTCTGTCCTGGGTTTTATTCATCTTTCTCTTTTTGTAATCTCTCTTTTTATTACAATTATTATTATTATATGATTATAATTATATTTTATTTTATTTCAGTTGTTAGTCTGTTTTTATTTCAACCCACGGGTATCACTGTTTTTTTTTTATTCTCCTCCTCCCCATCCCTTTGTGGATTGGTTGGGGTGAGTATCTGTACGATACTTAGTTGCCAGCTGGGCTTAAACAATGACTCATTCTTATATTTTGGGGACTCAACCTACTGTAGAGATTTCCTATAATCAAATATTTCTCAACATTTTCCCTTGTATTGAAAGCTATTCTCAGAAATAGGATGAACACTTGAAGGGAACTCTAGAGGCTGCCTTGACTAAATGAAGTTTGAAGTGGAAGCAGGTGTAAAAGGAAGTAATTTTAGAGAAAGCTTCAACTTGGATGGGTTTTTCAACCACTAGTGTTGTTAATCTTGATTTATAGAGTACTTAACCTCTAAACCAGGCCTCCCTTGTATTTACCTTGTTGACTTTGGAAATATTATTACTTGACATACTTGGAGTTACAAAGGCTGCTGTAGCTCTTAAACTCACTTTTTCTGCTGTAGACACAAAGGATTTTTTTTCATGTTCGGAATAGTTAATACTCATCATGTTTTGGCTGTAAACATAATTCCAAACTGATGGTCTCATCATATTTATTCAACTCCCACTGTTCAGGGGAAAAAGGAAAGTATGCTTAGACAGCATTAAGTTATCCCAAAAGTTCAGACTAAATACTTTATATTCCACTAATTTTGAAACTTCCAAGTCTCCTAGAGTTTTGTTCTCCCTTTACTTTTAAACTCATTAACTAGAACTTGTTGATTCTACACTGTGTACGTTATTTTAATGCTCTTTCATTTGAATTCCTCTATGCAGCACAACTTTTGTTTTTTGAGCTTCAAGGTCATGTTTGCTTCTAATTGAAGTTTTTTACATGAATTAGAGACATATTTCAGATGACTGGTTTTTCCATGTTTTTGACTAACCCATAAGGTCTTAAAATTCTTCCCCCATGCTGACCCTTTAGCAAAAGATTTATACTTTTTACCTACAGTAGTTCTGTTTTCAGAAGTAGATCTACTTGTTCTGTCTTCCTCCAAAAACAGGCCATATGTTTGAGATGAAAAGCTCTCTTGGGAAGTGAAAAGTATTATTTTAAGTCCCTGCAGCCTGAGAGTACCCTGGTCACAAAACCCTGAGGGTCCTTGTTGTTGTTATTTGTGATCGCTTTTTGTAGTCAGGCATCTGATGTTTTCTATGTCTACATTTAAGGATCTGATCATGGATTTTATGTCACAAGCTTTCATAATTTATGTGTTCTTTAGATATCTGCTCAAAAGAAGATAATTCTAGAAAGACACACTATAGATGAACTACTTTATTATAATTTGCAATTAATACCAGAAGACTTTTAAGCAAGAGCAAAATGTGCATTGTAAATATATTCTTTATATTTTTTCCAATACCAATGCTTACATGGATCAAATATAAATGTATTTTTCAAATAGGAATTCTAACCTAATTTATGTACGATACATTAAAAATGTTATCATTCTGTGTTCTATTTAACAGGATTTATTTTATAAATCTAAAATAGTAAATTACTTAAGAGTATTTCCTACCATGGAGGAAGATAACAAAAGCATAGGATAAAGTGAAAAGCATTGGCATTTCCAAAGGTATTTGCTAAAATTTTTACAGAATCTATTGTAAATCATTGCATGACAACTGGAAGTACATTGCTATCTCCAGGCTGACTTTGTCTTGTTTTTATTTTTTGTAATGAAGAATTTTATATGCGTAAAGATGTATGTTTCTTAATTATTAATAATATCAAACGATCCTGTTCATATTTACATATTTAAAATTAAATTGTAATAATAAACACTCTCAAACATGGAGACTTGTAGCAAATTAGCTTTTGCCCACCTAAGAGTAGATACAGAATATTTTCTAGGATGAATCTGAAGCCTAGCTCAATCTGAATTGGGTCAAATTCTGTTGATGAGTGGGTTTATGTCTTGAGGGAGAAGAAGCGAACTGGGCCTTTAGAGTTCTGGGTACTTAGAGTCCATTTTAGCAAATCTCAGGGCAATATTAGTATAGCTAAAGAATACACAAACTTGTCTCTTGGTTTTAAATACACATCTTAATTACTTGACGTTAGATTCTTTCTAAAGGAGGAACTAATCATCGACTAAAGATGCACCATTTTCCTGACAGAGGTTATAGACAAATTCAGCTATTGGGTTCCAATGTACATTTGAATGGCTTTGTATAAACATTTTAATGTATTATGGTGAGGTATTTTAAAACAAGATGATTTTTATATACATACTAGTGCATTCCCTGCTATCAGAGCTGCAACATCCCAAAAGAATAATGCATTCAGTATTTTCAGTGTGCTATAAGACATATAGGCTATAAGATATGTCCATATATTATAAACAGATAAGACTTATCATTTTCTGCTTTCAAAAAAGGGGAGTGTTTTCTCCATCTAATAGTTCAAACTTAGAGAAAAATCTTGTTGAACATCTGAAACAAAAAAGGTTTCTCTTTGATATAGAACAGCTATAGCATACACTTCTTTTGTCACAAAATGAAACAGAATGAGAAGATAGTAATCAGACTCCTGAAGGCTAAAGACAACAATAAAAATGTTTACATAAACATATTTTCAGAATATTTTACAAAGTACATAATTTGTTATTATTGTTTGGTATTATTATCCATTATCTTTGTACAAATCCTACTGGATATTTTTCTCCCTTCTTGAACATTGATACAAGTATCCTAGCAATGTTTTTTGTAATGAAGTGTAAACAGTGAATGAATACTCACAAGAAATGCTCTGAGGTGTAGTAGAGCATTGGAATGGTAGTAAAATAATGTATCAAGAAAATAAATTCACATTATACAAGTTTTACATACATAACTGAGTTATATGATGCTACAATAAGCTTAGCTAGACTGGTTACTTTACATATGGAGACTAGGATCTAAATTACAGGATCATAGAATGGGTAAGGTGGGGGACATCTGGTCCATGTTTTCAATATTGGTGGGGACATCTGGTCCAACAGGATTGTGTCCAGACTTTTTTTTTTTTTTCAATCTCTAGTGAGGGAAACTCCACAACCTCTCTGGAAAATCTGTTCCAGTGCTTGGTCACACTCACTTTAAGTAAGTTCTTTCTCATATTCAGGTGGGACTTCTGTGCATCAGTTTCTGCCTGTTGCTTCTTGTCCTATTGCTTGGCATCACCATTATTTGGCAAAAGTCTGAATTTTTCATTGTTTTGGTTCTGATGAGTAGCACAAGCTTCTATTTAAACAGATACTTCCAGTTAATTTATCTAATATCCTACAAAAATGAATTCCCCGTAGAAATGCTCCCCGTCAGCTTCCACTATCTCCCCCAAAACCACCTTATATGTAAGTTTCCTTCTTGTTGAAGTTTCTCGGCTGGAGAACTCACCTTCTTTATCTTTCCCCTCTGTCACATTCAGACCCTTTCCCTCTTCTCCCTTTTTTGTTTACATATCTGCTGCTTTGTCACAACATGGACAATATGAAATTTACTGAGAATTCCACTGCTTATTGTATTTTCACATAACTTTGGTAAAAGAGATCACTATTGACCACTTTTTCAGTGCATGCTCAAGAAACTCCACTGGATTAAATGGCCTGTAATCACAGGGCGAACATAATAATAAGCCAGCAAACAGAAGTACAAAACCTTTACTGCTGCATACACATAACTTGGCAAAATGAGCAACAACTCACATCCTTCGGTGACAGTGATTTTTTTCTACTTTTAGGACAAACATATTTTATAAGCACCTTAGGGTAAACATATGCAGGTATTCTTCCCAAGAATGCCAAGGCAGTTGAAGGATTAAAAAAAAGATTTATTTCAGATGCGAGGACCACTTTTTCATGATGTGACACACTGGGCCTCCAGGGGAAAAACAGCGAGTTCCTGCCCCTCAGGGCCTCTTTATCCTCTCTGTTTCTCCCGCTCCTTCCTAAGACCTCTGTGCATGTCTGTTAGGGCTATCTCTCTCCTCTCACATATCACACAGAGAGGCTGAGAGCTTCTCTTGTATGTGGATGGAGAAAGCATTGAAGCCGCCTTTGAGGAAGAGTTACCATATATATATATATATATATAGGCATATATATATATATAGGCAGAAAGCCTTCCTAGTGAAAACTAAGTTCCTAACTTTCCTTTACAAATTCTTTCAAAATTTTATCTATCCCTACAGCACAAATTAGCAATGATATAAAATATATTTATTCCTGAGACTTATAGAAAGTAACCTTCTGGGATCCTGAGTGATGTACTTCAATTGGGTTATAATGTTATTTGTTTCAGCTGCAGATTGCCTCCTTCCTCCTCTATTAATTAGATCAAGTTTCCAGCAAAGTGCACTGAGGAAACAATCCTTCCTTGAGATTGGAATGAGTTATGACTTAATGATGAAATATTGAAATGTTTTGGAGACATGAGCTTTCTAAATCTTAGAGTTAAATACAGTTTTTCATACTTTTCACATATTTTTCTAGAATGAAATTTATCCTTAGAATCAGAAATTATTCTTCACCAATTCTATTGACCATATTTATTGAAGGTTTTGATTAGTGTTTCTCTCTTTAATTTATCAGTTTGCATAGAGAATTAGACTATCTGAGAAAAAGACTTTGGTATTTATATTCTCTGGTGCATTGCAGATAGTTTCAAATATCTGTTGTCAAAGAAAATTTGTTCAAGTATAGCGAAAAAAAGGGGTTGCACCTTAGCCTTGACATCATACTTAATCATCAGTGTCTTGTTTTCTTAAGCATACAGTAGAAATTTACTCTCACTTTCATATGGATAGGCCAGCTTTCCTAACCAGTGAGATTCTCATGACCGTATAACATATGACATGTATAACATATACTCATATAAAGAATCATCTAAAAACATTTGAATTTTGAAGACCATGGAAACTACAAAAAATATCAGTTTTGGCACTCTCTTAATGGTATTGGAATTGACTGGCAAGGTTTTAGCGGCAGGGAAACTTCAGGGTGAGAAGCTGCAAGAAGCTCGTCGCATGTCCAACAGAGCCAACCCCATCTGGCTAAAGATGTATCTGCTACTGGCCAAGGCAAAGTGCATCACTGATGATAGTAGCACCTCTGGGATAATGTATTTAAGGGGGAAAAACTGCTGCACAACAGAAACTGGGAGAGAGAAGAGTAGGAATATGTGAGAACATGTGAGAGAAACAGCCCAGCAGACACTAAGGCCACTGAAGGAGAGGGAGGAGGTGCTTCAAGGACCAGAGCAGAGATTCCCCTGCAGCCTGTGATGCAGACCATGGTGAAATAGGCTATCCCCCTGCAGCCCGTGAAGGTTCACAGTAGAACAGAGGCCTACCTGGAGCCTGTGGAGGACCCTCATGCTGGAGCAGGTGGATGCCTGAGGAGACTGTGACCCCGCAGGAAGCCCACATTGGCATAAGAAACACCTACAACGTAAACCATGCAGCAATAGAATCCTGAAGGAATTAAGATACAACTCCATAGGACAAATTCTGAATCCTGAAACTAATGTTCTAACTAATATATATCCCCAAATTCAAAGGTATAAAGGGCAATGCCCAAGCATCAAAATATGGTAACAGACTCACAACTTCAGTGGCTTCTGGAAAAAAGGAATAATACTGCAATGTATCAAGCAGAGCAAAAGCAAAATTTTTAAGAGACAACAGCTATGTTTTGTGTGACCTGGAGGAACAGTGTGTATGTTACACAACGGTAGATTTCAGATCTTCCATCACCATTTACTTGCTCCATCACCCTGAAATAATAACCTTCACCTTTGTTCTTCAGTGTTTGTGAGCAGTGCTCTGTGTGAATTAAATTCAGTGCCGAGGACAGCAGATTAGCTGTTGTTACCTGAGCTAAAAGACTTATCTTGTGTACAGCATTTCAATGCTCTTTGTATGGGGGAAGACAAATTATATGATAATAGAGTATAAACTTCTTTGCATTTTTTCCTTGAAAATTATGGTTATAATTGACAACAGCATAATCACTCAAATATTGTTCTCCCTCTAACATGGATTCAAAGTACACAGTTTTGGGTTTTTTTACTTACCAAAAAGATACTGCTTCATCCTGTGTTATATATGCTGCATGAATTGCTGTCACTAACAGTAATGAGTGGTTTGTAATGTCAGAGATGAGAGGCTACAAAGTCAAGTGAAATCCTGTGAAGACGAATCTCATGATGCCCCAGCAACACTTAGAAGTCCTCTCTTTCTTGAATCCTGTCAGGAAGATTAATTATTAAAAGCTTGGTCATGGCATTCAATTATTAAAAAAACCTATGCACACACAAATACACACACATTTAACTTGCACTCAGAAATGTCAAATTGTCCTTTACTGTTTCAGTTTTTCCACTTTATTTCTTAAAAAAGTTCCGTAAACTGCAAAAATGTGTATTTATTTTGTATTAGGAAAATTTGTTGAAAATAGGAATTTTATGTGCAGGATTTCTGCCTTTATTTTCTATTTCTGTTTTACATGGGAAATTTTTGTGTATAATATTAAAACAATTTTGGGTTACAGGACAACCTTTTGGTATATTCACATGTATATTAAATGCTTTAAAGAAATCACATTGAGATCACTTTATAAACTTTGTCAAATTTCTTTATTTTGGAAGTCATTGTGTATGTCATATATACATTTATAAATATCAAAGAATTTAAATGAAAATAGTAATATTCTCCTAATGTTTCTGAATCAGAAAGGGAACAATATAGAAGATTTTTTTTTCTAGCTGATTAGTGTTATCTCTGTATATTTTCTGGCTATTTTTTCTATTCCTATTTATCTCAAGATCACAATTATGGAATATTGACAAAATAATATTTTCAGAACAAATTGTATGGAAAGCACTTTGTTAAATCTGTAGAATAGTACCTAAAATTCATATTACTATTTTTCTTGTAAAATCACCTTTATACATAAGGATATTTGTTAATTCTGATTATTAGTTTTGCATTCCAGTGATAGAAATTATCTGACTTTTAGCCACTGTAGTATAGTCTTTGAGATTTTATTAAAACTAAGTGTAAGTAACCAGAAGTTTCTAAGCTGATATCAGGAAATATTTTACATCTGTAAAATGTACATACTTTATCTGTAATTAGGTCGGCACCCTTAGGTTTATCTCTTTATCTCTCCAGAAATTTCTGCAAATCTTTTAACTAAATAAAAACCATCCACCTCAAGAAAAAAGAAAAGTACCTAAAACAGGGGAAGAGATTAAATTTTTAAAGAAATTAAAATATTTCATCTCTTTCAGCGATTCCGAAGATACGAAAATGTGAACTGGAACATTTGAGTTCTCTATAGACTCTTGCAGAAATCTTGGTGATACTTCGATCTGAAGATCTTCTGGGACTGAGAAAAATCTCAAAAGCCAAAGTGATCTCAATACCATCACTACATCCTAAATTGCATTTTTCCAGGAAACTGCTGATAGAGAACCTCACTCAGTCCAGTATATGTGCTACCAGAAGATGCAGTACGAGTGGTTACTATTAAAAATATACCATAGCCATTCCTTTAATTAATTTTGTTTATTACTCTTTTATATTAAGGTTTTTCTATCAGTGCCCAGACAATGGTCTGGGTCACTGTGATTTTATCTACATATAGATGTAGATGTGTAAACAATCAAAGGAAAGGATTACTGCAACAACTGAGATAGAATGAATATATATTAAATAATTAGATACAATTAGAAAAATATAAATAAGAAATATTTATAATGTAATAAAATTAAAAAAATAAATAGATAATAAAATAAAAATAATAAAATGAATTTTTTCACCAAAAATGTTTCTTATGCTTAATAAATGGTTTTAAATGGTTTTAAATGGTTTTTAAAAATGCAGGTTTTTTTCTGAATACTTTCCTTTCCCATAAGTGCTCTGAAGTACAGAAAAAAATCACAAGTGTTTGAACCTCATTTCTTAAGAAAAAATAAAATAAAATTCTGTTTGATTATAACCAGAGATAATAATTCAGATATTTCTCTTTTTCTATCTCTCTTCTGCCTCCACCTATACCCCTGACCTTGTCATTTCTTTAAAAATGTCAGGTGTTTGACTGTGAGTTTATTAACAGTTATGCAAGTTTGTTTTTTTGCCAGTGTGTCAGTGAGTTACCTTAAACAATACTCTTTAAAGAAACCTCCCCTTTAAGAATTTTCTCTGCCTCTGGGTTATTGCTTATTAGTAAAGCTAAGAAAATTATTATTTTTTACAGTCATTTAGATTTAGGCCTTCTTTTGGTAGCTTCCTTAAGAGCATATCCACCTCCTTCACTGTGTAATTCTCCATGGTCTGCAAGAGGAAAATCTTGTCACCACGGCCTTCTCCACAGACTGCACAGCTCTGTTTTGGCACATGAAGCACATCCTCCCTCTGTTTTCTTCAAGTCTGCCTATTAGCAGAATAGACACAGCACACAGTCCCACTCTGTGGTACTTTCATGTACATGAAAGGTACATGGGCTTCAGCAAGGGATGAAGTGAAGTGCTGAAGTGCCCCATCTGCACAAGGCACCTCACACTTTTGCTGGTGAAGCAGCATCAGTCAAGCAGAAGGTTTGACTGTAAGCCCTGCACTCTGCCTTTCACATTGCTGCAGAGCTGTCAGCTGCCACCAGCTCTAATGACAGGGGTGTTCATGAACTAGTTCAACAGTGTCTGAATGAATATTTTGTTCTTTTCCTGTTAGATTTTATACCTTTTCATGCTCACACTTTTCTTATTGAATCCCTGATCTACTAATGATCCATTCAATGGGGTCTCTCATAGAATCACAGAGTAATTAGGTTTAGAAAAGACCTCCATGACCATTGAGTCCAACCTTCACTGAATACCACCATGTCAACTAAACCATAGCACTAAGTGCCATATCCAGTTGTTTCTTGAACACTTCCTGGGACAGTAACACCACCGCCTCCCTCCATTCCAGTGCTTAATCAGTCTTAACCAGAACTTCTTCCTGATGTCCAACCTGAACCTCTCCTGGTGCAGCTTGAGGACGTGTCCTTTGTCCTGTTTCTAGGTGCTTAAGAGAAGTTGCCTACATCACTACACTACACTACATCACCCACTACAATCTCCTTTCAGGTAGCTGTAGAGAGTGATAAGGTCTCCCCTGAGCCTCATTTTCTCCAGGCTAAACAGCCCTAGCTCCCTTATCTGCTCCTCAAAGGACTTACTTTCTAGACCCTTCTTCAGCTTCTTTGCCTCTCTCTGGACATGCTCCCGCATTTCTATTCTTGTAGCAAGGGTCTCAGAACTGGTCACAAGACTTCAAGTGTGGCCTAACAAATGCTGAATAGAGGGGAACAGTCTCTGCCCTGGTCTTGAGTACTTTTCTTTGACAGCTTTCCAGCCACACCTCCTCAGCCTGGAGCATTTCATGGGCTTGTAGTCACCAAAGTGCAGGACTGTCCACTTTACCCTATTGTATCTCATACCATTGGCCTTGGCCTATTGATCCTAACCTACCCATATTCCTCTGCTCCCTCCAGAGCTTCCTTTCCTCCAGCAGATCAACACTCCTGTCCACCTTAGTGTCATCTGCAAAATTACTGAGGGTGCAGGTTGATCCCCTGATCAGCCATACAGATATTAAACATGACTCTCTTCCTGAACACCCATGGCAGGAAAGAAAGACAGTCGAAAGGTTTCACGTTTGTATCAGCACATCTTAATCTGCTAGAATCCAAGTGTCCTTAGCATGTCCTTGGGGACCTATAAGCCTAAATCCTAGTGTTGGTGGAAGGTTAGTCCATTTATCTTCAATACATAGCAGGCAAGTAGAGAAATTGAGACAGAATTATTAAAGAAAACTATTGAAACTAACTTCTGGTTTTTTCCTAAATAGCATAAAGAAATAATTATATTTAGCACGTAAAATTAGGCAATTTGCATCTCTATGGTAACTGATTGCTACCCTCTGTTTGACTGATAACAGGTTTACTCTCACTGATATTTTTTAGTTTTACTTGTAGCTAATTTTCTGAAACATAACTATTGCATTCAGACCTCTAATCAATTATTATGAATTTGTAGAGATATAATTTTAAAATGAGCCTTTAAGAGTTTTCCCCTCATTTTAAATGCAGTTAATACACTAGATTTGAAAAACTGTTTTTTCTTAATTTCTACTGTTGATTGCAGTAATAATAAAGCTAATTGCCTGTAATCCAGTAAAGTATAATTACACCTGGCTTGATTTAGACAAAGATGTAGATACTTCATAATTAGATCATATGAAACATTGTGTGAATAATTCATAAGAAAATATGATTTATGAGATCATTTTGTAGACTTATTTTAAACAAATATTCCAAGCAAGTTATGGGCACACTGTGTGGGATTCACCTTATCTGACTTTAGTTGTCTAAAAATAGTTATCTAAGTCCAAGTTTGTATCTTAAGATTCTCTCCATAACTAACAAAGAGTAGCCAACAACACAAGAGGCAAGGGAAAATAATGGTCAGGTGTCTCAGATGGCCTAAGTTTCAGCATGCTAATTAATGCTCTCTTAGTCAATTAAGTTAAATAATCATCAATTAGTCACTAAATTTGAATCTGCTAACTGAGATTAGTAATCATAATTTAAACTCAAGCAGTTATTTTAAAAGGAGTCTTTACTTTGAAGATACTTTATATAAGTTATGCAATATAGGATAAATCAGTATAAAACTTGCAAAACTCAATGCTTTAAACACATATTAATACCAAGCTTTCCTCTCTTCATGTTTAAAGAAACGATGGGTTTGCCTAATTCTTTTCAAGTTCTAGAGGAAAACAGCTGGAGGATGTAAAGTTCTTTTAACTTTTATTTTCTAAATAAAGTAGATGTCACTAAAATGATTCTAAAGACAACTATTTTTAAAATTTGTCATCCACTGGTTGCATAGTGAATCAGTTTCTAAGGATTTC
Organism: Pyrocephalus nanus; assembly: GCA_038380795.1. Classification (NCBI taxonomy): domain Eukaryota; kingdom Metazoa; phylum Chordata; class Aves; order Passeriformes; family Tyrannidae; genus Pyrocephalus; species Pyrocephalus nanus. The sequence goes on along the minus strand of CM076259.1, from coordinate 95,128,490 downwards.
AGAAAGATGGTAGATGATATGTAAATATACTTAGTCTATGGAAGCATAGTAAACATAATATCAGGTGCAGATAAATTAGGAACAACATCTTATATAGGCAAATGGGTCAGCTTTAGTATTCTGCCTTGAAGTTTTGCTTTTAAACATATATCTCTTTATAATTTCTTTTCTCCATGCATATAAGACTTAAATCCCTTCCCCATCCCCACAACACATTCCTTTACTCATTTTGAAGCAATTATTTTTATGCTTTGCTTCATTTTAAAAATTAAATAAATTAATGCAGTTAAAAGAATAACAGGTCTGTTTTTCAAATGTTGCCAAAAATATCTGGGGGAATAATTTTCACTTCTTATAGGGAAAAAACACAAGGTTTTTTGCTGTTGTCATTAACTATAGATAATCATAAATTCATTTTGTTTGGGAATTTTTCTCATTTATTTTGCATGGATGTTCATCTATTTAAAAAGTCTGAGCAAAAGTAGGTCTGTAAATTTCAAATATAGGGAGAGTGAAATAAAAAACCCCATGCTATTACCATTACAGAGCAGGAGGAAAAAAGCTTGTAACCTTTTTATGAACAGCCCTACAGCTGAAATGGATGAGAACTTCAGATGAAATTTGGCATGGAAATAATTCTTATTTAAAAGAAGCACCTTTGCTTTCAGACGAAATTGGGTTTGACTTTACCAAGGTATGAGCTTTTGAATATTGAATACTGACTGCAATAATAAGGTTTTAAGCCTCTCTTTCACTTTCTCCCTTCTTTCCCTCAGTACCTAAAATTTCCTTTCATATGAACATTAAAAGTATACACTATCTTTACGATAAACAGTGAAATAGCATATATTGCTACAGATTAATGATGTCACTTCTTTATTTCATAGATATTAAATTCTGAAACCGTTTTTGATATTTCTGGTTTTGTTGCTTATTTTATTATAGCGCTTATAGTTGGTACTCTGTTCACTGCCTTGCCCCTCATTAAGGACTAACTGTCCTTTATCTGAAATGCCTCTTTAGTCTAATTTGCAAGAGTGTGAACATTCACAAAATTGAAACTCATGCCAGTATTATATGGTCTTAAAAGACCTCTTTTCAAAAGAGGCTTTTATTTCTCTCACATAATCTGAGATTGGATTCCAACTATCCTTCTAAATCAATATAGCTATTGCAGCAAACTCTAGTAGCCTTTGTTAATCTCAGTCATTAGGAATAAAGCACTCCGATTAAGTGATTTTGTAATTGATAACAGTCTTGCCATACAACAGTGAGAGAGGCTGGATTCAAATTACAGTTTCATATGGTTGAAAAAGTGACCTTTCCTGTTCATTCTTTATTCTATCAGGCCTCCTCTATCTGAATCAAGTGAGAGAAGACAGCATATACTTTAAGGTTCCTTGCATGAGAAACTTTATGCTAGAGTTCTGAATGTCTTTCCAGTTTGAGAACTCAAGTTCACCTCATATTGACTGCACCTGTAGTTTTCCTTCTAAACAGATTTACCACTTCTCAAGAACTTTTGCCTTCATTGATTACTTCAGCTGAAGGATTCTAGCATAACTTTTTTGTGAATGCAGTATTGTAGCTGCTGAATCCATTAAGTTATCCATATCTTACATGTTTTGAGAAGTATTTGCTCTTTTCCTTACAATATGCATTTTCCTTGGAATAAAGACATACTTTAATTGTTTTTAATTAGCTTAGCATAATATGCATAAAGATTCAAGTCAAAGCTTTCAAATAGATAGAAACTAAATTAGATGGACAGTGCAGAAACTATACTCAGAACTTCTGCCAGTATATAGGTTTTGTTTAAATTAAAGTCATAATTTAAAGTCAAACTCACACTTTTTTTGTCTTTTAAAACCCTTAAGATCTTAAATGAAAGTAGATATCATTTTTTTTTTTTTCAAAAGATCAAATGCCAATAAAGTCTAAGGTTGAATTTCTCAATTCTTCCAAATAAACAGATGACTTTGGATCATTTAAATTTTCTCCAGGAGTTTTACATCCATGGTGTTCGTTCAAGATGTGGTAATTCAATTGCAAGACAATAACTGGTTAGAGAGCTTTTTCTAATAGCCATATGTACAGAGAGCAAAGAATAAATGGTAGCTGGACATCCCTCCTGTCATTGTTTTATAATAGTCAATTTGGTTTCCTCACTTCAGTATGTAATTCTGAGGCAGAGAAAAGCAGTTCGTCACCTGTTCCTTTCCTCATCTAACTCATCAGGATAAATAGGTCAAGCTTCTTTCGGAAGCATAGGTCACAAGGAATTCAAGGAGCAGTACAGGCAAACTAATAAATATTTGTCTACCCTTGCTATGAAGCATCAACACTCACACAAGTTTTGGTGTCAACACTGATTACTTTTTTAAACTAACCTTGTTTGCCGTGAGAGTCTGATGAATATTCTCTTGGCAAATAGGAGAATTGCCCCTGCAGCTTCTCTCTCTACTTCTTTGTTAACACAGGCTTTTTTAATTCTTTTTAACTCTAACCATCTGTTACGAACAGGATCTTCAAACGCACGTGGGTGCTTAATTCAATTTGTTGGGTAAGAAAGACACCTAAATGTGCCTGGAGGGTCTAATGTGATGTTTGTTTCTGTTTCTTTACTCCTGCACTGCATTGCATGTTCACTCCAAAACCTTGTCCTCTTGGTAAAATTACAGACATAACTGATACAAAAATTAATGTTTAGATTTTTACATATAAAATTCCCTAATGGCTTCTATTTTGACATAAATAAATGTAGTTTGATAATTTAAACAAGTTGGTGGAATAAGGTAATACCTTTTATAAGACTATTATAGCTGGAAAGAAACAAATTTACTTTGTTAAAATTAATGGACATATTTCGGCTCAAAAAATAAATTTGTTGAAGTTTAATGGCACTAAGAGCTCTCATTAGTTACTACTTTCACAACATGTCCTATTTAAATACCATATCTTTCATAATCATCAAAGAAATGAAGCTGTCTTACAGACTTTTTTGTCTGTAACTATTTTTGTAAATTTTCCTCTTTGCTAAGAGTGTCCTCTGTAAAGTACAGACAGGAAGGCTGTGAAAATAATTGATAGATTTGTGCTGCTAATGCATTAACTAATAGCTGAGTACTTCAAAAAGTCATTTTGGATAGAGACACATGTAGAAATTTTAATTTTTTCCTACCAACATCTAATACTAAGAAGTTATTCCTTTGTCTTAGTGTAATACCAAACAGTATGCTTAAAATAGCTCTGTCTAAATCCAACTTACTTTTCTATTTGAAGGCAAAACACATATAAAAGTATATAACCTCTTTTCTCTCACTTTAGCAGAAGTAAATTAAAGTGTTGTCACTACACTTATAGGCAAAGAAAGATTTTTTTTTCATTTCTCTCTGTGATAACTGAGGAATTAAATAATAATCCCTCCCAATAAAAACTTGTTCTCAGTTACATCTGTTCTGAAAAGCAGTGTCATCCTTCAAGAAAGTTGAACTTTCCAGCCATTTTTGGGATGTTATACTTTCAATTTCTGATGATAATGAACTTTATGCTACATTAAAGCATTCATTAACATAAAAATAAAACAAATTTTTAAAAGAAGGAAAAGGATAATCAGCATCTCCTACTTCTTATGCAATTATCTTAGTGAGTAACCCTTTGTTTTAGATGAGGTGGAGGAGCTGAGTCTGGTGGAATACACAAAATTCTCTTCCATATAAAAATGCCTAGGTTTGGATATTGGCACCAAAGATGGTATTCAAGACAAGATAAAGTTTTAAATCTCTCATGGACAGCAGAGTATAGATGGGTCTTTGGTCTCTCTCAAAAAGTTGTGAAGTCTGCTTCTTCCTGTGAATAGAATTATTTTGTTTATTTCTCTGGTCTTCTGCTGCCTCATGCCATTATATTAGCTGGGCTTTCCATAACATCTTCTGTAATAAAGAAGGAAAAGTGGGCAAGATTTTCTAAAAGAAACATTAAAAAAGGGAGGCACAGAGGGAAGCAAAGTTATGATGCCTGAAATGGAGGAAAACTTTAAAGGATGAGAGGGAGCTATCCTTTGAAGTATAAAGTTGTGACATGATCAAAAGCTCACTGTAGGTAATGGAAAGATTTCTATTGACTTCATTGGCCTTTGAATTCAACATAGTCTAGAGGAAAACAACAAACTTTGCTCCCTTTTCCCGCCAGCTCCTTAGTTGTGCTGTTTTCACAATCAGTCATACTAAGTAAACAAGATAGAGAGTAAGGATTAGAGTTAGAAATCATATGCTTTAGTCAGAAAAAATAGAGAAAAATTATTAATTTATTTTAAAACTGTAAAGTGTAACATTTTTAAAGAAATTTAATGAAGTTAAATATACTGGATACTATTTCAGATATCTAGATATTAATAATTTACCATAGTTTTTCAGGGAAAAAAATAGAATATTTTTTGTACAACTTTTCCAAAACAGTTTTTATAACATAGTTTTTCAAAAATATAAAATACTTTTTTCTTTTATGTTAGTTCTTTCTTCCTTCTGAGGCATTTCTAACAAGATACATAGTAATGTCCTAGTGAAACTAAATGTTGTAGCTTAATTTTAATGACAGTCTTAGTCTCAGATAACTTCCACCATTTATTTCTTAGACCCCTTTTTCAATTAACTTAGAGAAACTTTCTGAACAAGGCCTTTTAAAGACAACTTACAGTTATAATGTCATTATAATTTTTCCAAATCTTTAGTTTCTCATTGTATTCTAAAGTTTTAAAGAAAGGTTTTGTTCAAACACCATTTTTTTATAGAAATAATAAAGGGCTAGAAGAGTGCAGAGTAACTTGATGCTACCACTGCATCAGTAGATAACTTTGGTCATATTAGCTGAGATGCAAATGAAAAATAGTGTCTGTGCATCTCCATTGCTCCTACTACACAGTCTTAAAAACCTGTTTGACTTTTACAGTACTCAAATAATGCCTTCCACTGAGCTTCTGAAAAAGTTATATCTCAAGTCCAAGTGTCCATTTTTTAAGAACTGATATTTCAGTTGTATTTTCATCTTTCCCCTTTCAAAAAATTTTATTTTACTTTATTTGTTTTCTTTCTTTGTTTATTTGTTTTCAGCAGACTTTTGAGATGTGAAAGCTCTCTCTCAATTGAAACAATCTCATTACCACAAAGCAGCCAAAGGTGGCGTGTTTAAAAATTATTAAACTTAATCCCACCTCTGTACCTCTGTAAATAATTGTAGAAACCAGCACAGCAAAAAGATTATTTCATATACACAGTAAGGATGAGGGAAAGACAGACTACACTTTTCCATAGAAGTACCTCCCCTTACAGCATACTTGTTATGGAACTCATGGTTGCAGCAGGACACTAGCATGGTCTTTCCCTTCAGCATTAGGATTACAAAAAATTTGTTCAGCTTTTAAAGTTAATTATTATTGCCAGTGCCAATATCTAGGCAGGAATAACCTAGAGATAATTCTTTTTGTAATTTTTCCATTTTAGATAGTAGCATCTTACGTGCCCTTAGAATGACTTTGTTACATGGAAAGGGGTATTTGTACATCTGCAAACCTACTGAAGATGACCACAATCCCCACGTGTGCTTAATTCCTGAGATTTCCTTTCATGGAAATCATGGTATTGTATAGTCAACATTTTTTATTCTACAAAATGCAGCAAGCTTTATCCTTGCTCTTTTAGAAAAAATTACACAGGTGTGAAAAAAAAAATCTCAGGTGAAACAAATTATTTAACCAGTAAGTTAAAAAACATGAATAATCACCCTTTTGGTTCATGTTGTGGTTCATCCCAGGAAAAAATAATCTGTTGTTTAGGCTTAGCAGCATTTAGTCCAAAAGTGTGGAGTTCTGCTAAACTATTATTTTATTCTAGCCATACCCAAATGATGGACTGGGGCTAATATTACCTAGCTACAAGGGATTTTGTGGCTTTATCTATCTATCTAATATATTCTGTCTCTTTTAAAAATCCTCCAATTCCGAATCCATTACACAGCTGCAAGAAGAATAGATATGAATTAAGTCTGTAAATTATCCAAAGCTTCAAGTTTGAAAATGGTTGCTTTTTTATGCACTATTTTTCTTAACTAAATGTAATGTAACAAAGAACTACCTCTCCCTCTCCCTCCCTTTACTTTGCATCCTATGGAAAGAGGACTCTGATCAAGTTACTCTTAGCTGATGAGTTTCTTCTGCTGCCTTCATTATTTCATTAGCTCATTGACTAATAAAATGATACAAGAGCCAGTTAAGGTTTGTCTGTGTGTTTCTCAACATATTTTGTGAAAAAAAGCATGTATGTAGTGAGAGGGCAGAGAACAGAAACCAGTTGGATGGAATTAAAATCCTAGTCCTGAATTTACACCGTGGTAGGCACTAGATAATTCAAATGAAAGCAAAATGCTTTAAGTGTCTCAACCAGGAGAAAAAAAAGCTTCATTCAGAGTTTATATTTATTCTGAAGCAGTGAATACAAGGGAAAGTCAAATAAAAATGTGTAGCAAGAATCACTTGGGGCTTGTGAAGTGTGAAGCATCAAACATGGCAGCTGTCAGTCTGTGTCAGGTCCAGCCAATTGAGCCCAAGTCAGATGGCTGACAAGAGTCAATCAGGAGACCTGTTAGCCTGACTGGTGGTTTATTCTTTGTGTATAAAATCCATCACTTGTTGACTTGGTGGTTTTTCTTTTTCTGTGTGCTACTTGATGGCAGTTGCACTCCTATTCCTATCTAAGCTTTTCTGGTTTTTGGAGTGTTTTGTTTGTTTGTTTGCTTAGGTCTTTTGGGTTTTCATACCTGATCCTGGAAAACTTCATCCATACTTTCTGACTCCTGCCTCTGCTTTTGTGGCCTTATCCTAGTCCTCCTTGCTCCTTTTCCTATTTGATACCTTCTTATTCCTTGTTCCAGGAATGGGAACAGTTACTCCAACAATGTTGTCTTGTCCTTCAGTTCAGTAAGCTTTTATTTCTAGAATATTGTAACAATATAGTTGTTAAGCATAATTAATAATAATCCAACACTGTTGAACTGACCACATAATTTGATAATTCCTTGTTATACTTACTATACCTCTTGTATTGTTGAGGGTTCCTTTGGTTAGTTTGTTTGTTTTGTTGTTTGTTTGGGAGTTTTGCTTCTTTGTTATGTCATTATTGTTGTTGGGGGTTTTGGTGAGTTTTTTTCCCTCTTTAGGATATTTACAGGTTGGAGTTTTTTGGTTTTTTTCCTTTTGATGCTCTGAATTATTAATGACCCCATGTCAAAAGTTCTCGTGGTGCCTGTAATTTTATTTTATTTTCTTTGACAGATTTTCTTACAGTTCTTTTTCAGTAGTCTCAGACAAAACTATGCACTCTTGGCAGAGTAGAGGCGGATATTTTTTGTTGGGTTACAAGGTCTTCAACTGGATTAAGAGCAAGAGATTTAACACGTTGATCATTTCCTCTCTCTTATATTTCTATTCACTTACTGGCTACAGAATATAGTAGCTATTTGTCTTTCAGATTACCTTCTTGCTTTCTAAAGTTTTTATAGCAGTAGCAAAATAATAAAAATACAGGGAAAAGTGAATTCATTTGAAGAATTCAAAAAGAAGTTAAATGATACTACTAAATTTTATTCAAATGGTACTCTTACTGTATACAATTATAAGAAAAAAATTACATGAGGAGTTAGGAGGAGTTAGTGATAAGCAAAAACACGTTTACATAAATTTAAATAATGTATTTACAATAGCGGTTGTATATGTGGATATGATATACACAACTCCTCAAAGATGGAAGATTTTACCCTGTGCAGTAGAACATGAACTTGTCTAATTCGGACAGGATGGGATTATATGATAATCAGTCATACTCAGGAAAAGACCAAGTATGTTCTTAACATTTAACCTTCAGTGCATACATATAAAGGTCACTGTATAGCAGATATTTTCTCCTGTAATTCTGAATTCCAGTCAGATATTTTAATAACATTATTATGGCTAAATACTTAAGAGCAAATCTAGAGTCATCTTAGTAGGCAAGTACAGAGCTGATAGCACTAATGGAACTAAAAAAGATTTGGGAACAAGCAGCTTGTTGTGGACAATTTAAAATCCAAAATGGTAGTCTCAAATGAAGTATTGATCTTTCTGGTGGGTCTTTTTTAAGGTTAAGCATGTTACAGCTTAGGGAAAATACATTTTTCAAGTGAGTTATTTGTGGAGTGGTATTAATTCCAATATAAAAATAGCTGTCAGAATAAATGTAGAACTATCCCACTAATTACAATACATAACAAATACAATATTTCTCATGTGTTCAACGTCTTTCTTATTTATCTCATATATATCATATGATTACAAGATACCCATGTTAAACACACTTTGAGTAAGGAGAAAGGAAATCTGTTTTGATATAAATGAGCAGCTGAGGGCTTTGGGCTTGTCTAGTTAAGAGAGAAGCAGGCTCTCTGCAGCTTCCTGTGGAGATGAAGTGAAGAGGAAGGTGCTTTTCTCCCCGGGGGCCAATGACAAGATACATGTGAGCGGCTGGAAGCTGCATGGGGGAGGTTAAGGGTGAATGTTAGAAAGCATTACTTTACCCAGAGGGTGCTCAAACCCTGGAAGAGGCTGCCCAGAGAGCTGATCAATGTCCCAAGCAGGGCAGTATTTAACAGGCATGTGGACAATACCCCTAACAACATGCTTTAACTTTTGGTAAGCCCTGAACTGGTCAGCCAGCTGCACTGGAAGATTGTTTTAGGTCCCTTTCAACTTAAATTATTCTCCTCTCCTCGCCTCCCCTCCCATGTCCTTTCTTTCTCTCTTTCTCTCTTTCTTTTTCTTTCTCTCTTTCCTTTTCTTTCCTTTTCTTTCCTTTTCTTTCCTTTTCTTTCCTTTTCTTTCCTTTTCTTTCCTTTTTTTTCCTTTTCTTTCCTTTTCTTTCCTTTTCTTTCCTTTTCTTTCCTTTTCTTTCCTTTTCTTTCCTTTTCTTGCTTTCTTTTTTTCTTTCTTTTCCTTCTTTTTCTTTCTTTTGCTTTCTTTTGCTTTCTTTTGCTTTCTTTTGCTTTCTTTTGCTTTCTTTTGCTTTCTTTTTCTTTCTTTTTCTTTCTTTTGCTTTCTTTTTCTTTCTTTTTCTTTCTTTTGCTTTCTTTTTCTTGCTTTCTTTTTTCTTTCTTTTTCTTTCTTTTGCTTTCTTTTTCTTTCTTTTTCTTTCTTTTTCTTTCTTTTGCTTTCTTTTGCTTTCTTTTGCTTTCTTTTGCTTTCTTTTGCTTTCTTTTTCTTTCTTTTTCTTTCTTTTTCTTTCTTTTTCTTTCTTTTTCTTTCTTTCTTTTTCTTTCTTTTTCTTTCTTTTTCTTTCTTTTTCTTTCTTTTTCTTTCTTTTTCTTTCTTTTTCTTTCTTTTTCTTTCTTTTTCTTTCTTTTTCTTTCTTTTTCTTTCTTTTTCTTGCTTTCTTTTTTCTTTCTTTTTCTTTCTTTTCCTTCTTTTTCTTTCTTTTTCTTTCCTTCTTTTTTTTTTTTCTTTCATCGTTGCCATTCTGTAGTATTACAGTACTATAGTCTACATGGCCTGAATGGAGAATTATATCAGTAAATTTTTTTGTCAGGGTATTTCTAATATTTTATTATTCAACTAATAAATCATAGTTGTTATCTTAAAGAGCAGTTCTATCTTGTGAGAGTATCATGTCTAGAACATTCCTATTCCTACCACTCACTTTCTGATCCACCAAAATATTGCATTGAACTTGCCCAGATAATTCTCTAGGAAAAAGGAAACATCAGGTATGATTCTTCCATATTATTTTCTTGTTCCCTTTGGTTTCTTTGCTTTTATTCCAGTATATTTCTGCTCTCTTAGCTAAAACGTCTGATAGGAATGAAAAAAAGGAGTGACACAATTTTAGCATACTTGAAGAATTGTGCTAGTTTAACTTAAAATAATTAGTTCAGCAATAAATTTTCCAGGGAGCCTTACACAGGCACTGAAACTCTCACTCTAAGGACTTCAGAAGAGAACCCATTAGAAACAGAGAGATTCAACTACAGTGAAGAGTGAAAACCAGAAAAAGCAGTTTCTATGCTCATCCTTTTAAAAGACTATCTTAAAAATGCTCTAACAATTAACAGTACACCTCAGTTTGTTCTTTCTATAAGTATTACTTCATTCGACTGGTTTTCTTTTTTTTTTTTTTTTTCTCCTACTAAAGGACAGTTTACAGAAGACTTCATTTCCTTCTGTAAGGTTGCAATCTCATGTAATCAGTTTTTTTGGTCCTAGATTTTAGCTAACATAATCTCGGGAAAGATTAATTCCTTTTATTGGATTGTACTAACAGTATTTAGTCCCAGAAATTATGCTTTTATATATATTTAGGAGGATAGCCATTTTGCAATACATCAGTGGCAGAGACACATGCTAGAAAGAATGTAAGTTCTGCAAATACAGAGTTGGCAGTGCAGGTGACAGATCTGCACACAGTGCAAAAGCCTCTGGGGTTTGCAATGCCACAGCTCATTTCCTTGCCCATTTTGCTTCCCATTCTATTCTTTTTACTGCTTTCACTGATCTCTCCCAGATACTTACAAAATTTAATTTACGTGCTGTTTTTAGACAATGTGTTAATAAAAATAGTGTGTTTTTAATAAAGATATTGAATTTTAAGTGATATTTATTTAAATGTTGTCCTACCAAGTGGCCCACATAACTGATTTTTTTTCTTTTGAGGGTTTTGTGAATGAAAATTTTTACAGGTAGAAAACAAGACTTGAATATGAGCTGTCAAAACCAAATAAACATGTGATATATTTACTTTTGTAATATATAATTGACAGCTTCAGTGGTAAACGTTGACTTTTTAAATATGTTGGCTAATTTCTCTTCCTAGGCAATTTTTTTATTATTTGCTTCCTTCAGTGAAATATTGAATTAAAACCAGTTGGACTGATATTTGATTATTTTCATTAACCGCACTTTGGCTTTCAACTTTGCCTGGTTTTGTCCCTTCTAGACACAACCATGAGGTCTACCTATGGCCACTACAGAGTTGGAGGCCTTTGAAAAATTCTGCATTATTCTCAGTAAAGAAAATCAGCTATTTCTTATTATCCTTTAACCAGGTTAAGAAAGATGTGGCAGTCAGACATGAGTTAAACAGATAAGAGAAACTCAATCCTCCCTCTGCTACCCATCTCACAGAAAAGAAAGGAAACTGGCCCACTCTGCCCAGTAATAAGGCAAAGAGACAAAAAAGGGAATAAGTGACTTATTAAGTTAAAACTATTAAATTAGTGCCTTAAATAAATTTAGAATGTTATTTTTTTTTCTGTGACTCTAAGGAAGTCTTCTATCTTTTAGCTCATCTAACAACTTGCCCTCTTAAGGCAGGATGTTATTCAGTTTTCTTCTCTTTTCACATGATAGATATAAGCTGCTTCAGAAAATAATCTATCTTGTCCTAAAAATTATTTCTGATCAGTGCAACAAGGATACTCTTTAGTGTCTGTGGAGTCAATGTAGTTGAGGTGAGTGAGATCTTTAATTTTTAGATAACCTATGTTAAGTGAAAGGAATCTCAGCCTCAAATATCACATGCATACTTTCAAAATTCTTCAATGTTTCTAACGTAATATCACTAGCTCAAGCCAAATATGTATTAAACTCCATGGAATCTATTCTACCTCCTGAAACAAAATGAACAATTTCAAGTAATATCCAGTCTGACTTTGAAGTTGCAAAACATTTTCTTCTGATTATTCAAAATATTTTTTAGTTTATAAATAATTTTAAAGATTTTGTGCTTTTTATTTTCTTGGTTGTATTCGTGACCAGCAACTTAATCAGTTAACAGTAATCTGTTATCTTCTAAGCTGTTATACACTAGTAAAATAACTTTTAGGATTTACCATTCATAAGAAATTAAAATTTCATTTGCTATGAATTTTTTCACATTATTTAATTGCACATATGCCGGAACAGACAGTGCTGCTGTGCTTCCTATATGTTATTGATGATTATTAATGTTAAATATTGATTTTATCATGTTTCATCTTTGAAATATTGGGCTTGTCTCAGAATAAGCATCCAAAAGAGATGTCAAATTTAAATACATAATCAATTGTACTTTACAGTATGGTGCTGAATTGAATTATTTTGTGCCAAGAACAGCAGCAAATCTTTATACTGAAATAAAAAAAAAAAAAAACATGAGATACAGACACTTTGTAAAACTGAAGAATTCAACATATCATGCTAAGAACTGATCTGAAGCTTTAAAAGATTTTTTAGAGGCTGTGGATCATGCTGATAGTTAGACATCAGAGTCATGAAAAATAGTAGCAGAAAAGGTTATGGAATAGCTCCAGCTCTAAAGAACTGGATGATTGAATATGAAATGATAAGTAATCACTACAAAGCCTGTCTTGAAAAATGTATCTTTCAATCCTAAAGAGGATGTACCAGAAAAAAGGCCTGTTCTTATTATGGTTTATCAGGGAACAGGTAGATTTATCTGAAAACCACTTGGAGACAAAGAAATCATTCTAAAGTCATATAACCTTTGCTAATGCATAAGGCATATAACCTTTAGTTATATATATAGCAAAGTATTAGGAAAAAAAAAATCGCTGTTAGGGTGGTCCGGCATTGGAATAGGTTGCCCAGGGTGCTGGTGGAGTCCCCATCCCTGGGAGTGTTAAGAGGTGTCTGGATCTGGCACTGGGTAATATTGTTTACTGGTTTAGAGGTTGCAGTGATGGTGCTGGGTCGATGTTTGGACTTGATAATCTTAAAGGTCTCTTCCAACCTTGATGATTCTGTGATTCTAACCCCAGATTGCTACAAAGTTATTAGAAGGTATTGTGTACATTGGCCTATCACTCTAGAGTTATATCAAGCTATCGAGTCAACTGTGTTAGCTGCCAGCAAATTGACAAGTAATAGAATTACTGTCTGGGAATAGAGGAAAAATGCCTTTCATCAGATACTAGCTATAAGAACCCAATGCTGTTATCTTCTCTGCGGAAAACTTTAAGGTTCAAATAATTTGTGGGGAAAATAAAATAAATAAGATCCAGGTTTCTTGTCTTGTTCTAAAACCTGGGCTTTTACAGAAAGAGAGAGACAACATAATATCCCTTTGATTTGAACAAAACTACAATCACTAATGGTTGCTAGATCAGGTGTACAAAAATGTCTGAGTGATCAGTTATGATTAAATATTAAACCCTTCAGTGTATTTTTACTGATGAAGGTATATGGTAATGATGAAACAGATCAAAAAGCATCTCTTAGATACAATTTTCGTTTGTTACTGGCCTGGCTGAAGGGCAAAATGAAGCACAAAATTTACCAGGACTGATAGCAAAATTTTAATATTAATTACCTGCCCTGAGAAACAATATCTATAATGGAAAAAGGAGTGCTAGAGTCACCCATGATATCTACAGGTATAAACAAAGTCAGCAAGCAAACATAGCACATTGCGGTTTCACTGAGGAAGCCTAGACTCAAATGCAATATTTTTCTAGATCTATTTTTGTAGTCAAACTTGGAAAGCATAGCACTTAGCTCATAATCTAAAACTTAGACAAAAAGGGAGTAGATTCTAATGAAAATGAGCCAATATAGAATTATAATCATAGAATCAGATGGGTTGGAAAGGACCTCTGAGATCATCAAGTCCAACTCTTGATCCACTGCCACCACAGTCACTAGACTATGGCACTCAGTGCCACATCCACTCTCTTCTTAAATACCTCCAGGGACAGAGAATCTACCACCTCCCTGGGCAACCCATTCCAGTGCCTGATCACCCTCTCTGTTAAGATTTTCTTCCTAATATCTAACCTAAACCTCCCCTGGCAGAGCTTGAGACCATGCCCTCTTGTCTTACTGATAGCTGCCTGGGAAAAGAGAGCAACCCCCACCTGGTACCTCCTCCTCTCAGGTAGTTGTAGAGAGTGATGAGGTCTCCCCTGAGCCTCCTCTTCTCCAGCCTAAATAACCCCAGCTACCTCAGCCTCTCCTCAGAGGACCTGTGCTTGAGTCCCTTCACCAGCCTGGTTGTTCTTCTCTGGACCTGCTTCAGCACCTCAATATCCTTCCTGAACTGAAAGGCCCAGAGCTGGACACAGCACTCCAGGTGTGGCTTCACAAATACTGAGTACAGGGGAAGAATCACTTCCCTGCTCCTGCTGGACACACTGCTCCTGATGCAGGCCAGGATGCCATTGGCCTTCTTGGCGACCTGGGCACACTGCTGGCTCATGTTCAGCCTCCTCCCAATCCAAACTCCCAGGTCCCTTTCTGCCAAGCTGCTCTCCAGCCACTCTGTCCCCAGGCTGTAGCGCTGCAGGGGTTGTTGTGGCCAAAGTGCAGGACCCAGCACTTGGCCTTGTTGAACTTTATCCCGTTGGAATCAGCCCAATTTCAACATGAATTTCAATTTCTTGTATTACCTAGAGGAAGGATATTCCATCTGGATTTCTTACAAAAATATCATATATATAAAATAATTTTTCAATTTTGTATTTCTAGAGCTGCATTCCAGAACTCTTTAATTTCTACTGTATACATCCTTGCTTTATTTTTAAAGTGGCTTGAGTTCTAATACCTTATGTGTAGCTAATAATTATAATTTATTTTTACTTCAGCATGCAACTGACCTATTTAAAGGCACTTTCAATAAAAGAAATTAATATATTTGTCATAATTTCTATCGGAACCTAGATAATAAGTAAAAATGAGAAATCTTGGCTATGCATAAACACAAAGCAGTTTTTCCTTTCAGTTCAGTCTCAAAACTCTCAGAAGCTCTCGTGATACATAAGCCACGTTTTTATTTGATTACACTTATGTACATTATATTTTTTTGTTTATATCCAAAGTGAAAGTTTGGAAATTATAGGAAGAGTTAGAAAAGTAAATGCAACCCTAAGAAAAAATACTGATTGAAATCAGAGCTTCCTGAGACACAACAATAAGCAGGTGTTAACAAACAAATGCTAACTAAGCAGACATATTTTCTTCTCTTATCAGAAGTGATCATCAGAACCATGACTGATCAACCTGCAATTGCATAAAGTAGAAAAGGAGAAACCTTAGAACCCTACTGAATTAATTCCTTGGCAAACAGTTCTGCTATTCCTTCAAAATCACATACATCTAAATTCTTAATTATTGTAAAATAGCTGTAGAATTATAGACTAGTACAGGTTGCAATCCATCTTTATATGTCATCTTGTCCACCTACCTGCTTAAAGAAGAGCCAGCACAGATCAGGCTACTCACAGCTCTGACCAACTGAGTTGTAAGCATCTTCAAGGATGGAGGTTCCACATCTCCAGCAGCTTCTCATGATCTTTGACCACACTCACAGTAAAAACATCTCCAGATCTAATGGGAATTTCCCATATGGCAACTTGAGTGTCCATTGCCTTTTGTCCTAACCCTGGGCACCTTCAAGAGGAGTCTGTATCGGAAAAGTGAGTCTTTCTCCCTACCCTCTACCATTGCTTTTCAGCTCCTCTTTATGGAATATTATAATTCCTGCTGATAGCTGGCATGCTCTTTTAATGGAGCCAGTGTCCATGCAGTGCAGCATTCCTTTCATCATTACCTCACCCCCAGAGTCCTGTCCATTTGCTGCTGGGGCAAAATTTTACAAAGACTACACTCCTCCATTTTTTTTTACTGACGGTGTGGTCATATTTTTCCCCTTCCTTCTTGGTGGGGAGTTTTTTATTGTCTTCCAAATGTCATTGTTTTCACTAGACACAGTTTGAATACTGAATTCTAATAGAATTTTGAGCTATGTGAGTCTTGATCTCAAGCAATGTCTACATTGCTAATTGAAAAAGATAAGATAAAATAACAGAAAGGACATGCATGAAGGTGTTCAATATAACAGAGGTTATAAGCAACTTGGTCCTAATTAATCATACCAAATCATTAAGGAATGTTACAGCTACAGCTGAAAGAAGTTATATTTGTACTAAGGCATTTTACTACGCTCCTAGAAATTAGTCTCTTCTGTTGTTTTAATTTATTTATTTATTTATATGGCTACTTTTCAACAAAATCTCGAAAGGTTCTTAACTTATAGCACATATGTTTTTTATTTGCAATTGGTGTTGAAGATCTGGTTATGCCCACGAGGGCATAATTATTATTATCAGGAAAAATGTCATCAGGAGGTTGCCTTTGAGATAGTCCATCAAGTCAAATTATTGATGACATTATAAAGGTATTGGCAATGATACCTAAAAAGAAATAATAAAAAAATCTGTGTAGATACTACCCAGTGATGCTGTGACCACTTCATTTTTGTCTTCACTGAGAGCCAAACACCCCCTCAGACCACCACTTACCAGAAAACTCCTACCTACAGATAAGTGCATATACACAAAATGAAGAAAAAGCAGCAATAAAGGAAAACAACATTAAGGAAATGTATCTATTACATTCAACACTTCAAATGCCTGTTAGGTGCCTAAGTTTTACATGGTGAATCATTAATATTTCACTGCTCTTTCTCGATTTAGAGTTGAGAGCAAACAAATTAGTATTATGTAAAGAAGATAAGGAGAATTTGAATGTTTGGTTTATACACTCTAAGACATGGTACATTCTCAGATTTAAGCAATCTGTGACCTGAAGGATGGAAGGCAAACTGAAACGAACAAATAAAACAAATCTACTGAGGCTTAACACTGAGAGCACATTTGATTTGTTAGATTGGGCATGATGTTTCAATATTCAAAGTTTTTTATATTTAAAGAGATGCAACGTGTCACATTTAAAGTCAAGATCTTTCCTTCAGTAATTTTTAAAATGTTGGGAAAAAAAAATCTTCATCCTTAGATTTCATAAGAACTGATGTATTTCTGATGTAGAAGTGAAATAATTAATAGTAGGTGGCACATAATGTGAAATGTACTAAAGAAATACTTTTAACATACTTCAATTTTCTGCTGGACTTTTTGAGTGAAGTGTTGGATTGGATTGGATATCTCTCAGAGTCCCTTATGACTTTCTTTTTCTGTCTTAATTACATTTTATTTCTGTGACCCATAGAATGGCAAATCTATATGAATGAACACCCTGAATCAAAGAATTAGAAATACTTTAAATTTAAAAATATGTATGAATATATTTATATGCTGGTTTACAGAGAACTACTCTTTAAAAAAAAAAAAAAAAAAAAAAATGGTACGTGCTCTTATAATTATTCTGTTTATAAAAGGCCTGATTTCATAACGACAGATTTCACTGTTTCTGAAAATTGGAACCTTTTTAAAATATTTAACCTTAAGCATTCAATACTTAAGTTACTTAATACTGACACTTACAAATAATGTTATCTTCACATGAAAAATACTGATTAGCAATATTTTCCTTCTATCAATTTTAGTAGGATTTTAGCAAAAAAATAACCAAGAAATACAAATTCGTCTCATAGCCATGATGCAGTTATTATCCCAGAGCATGTTTTACTGTGGTCTAATTACACCAAAATGTTTCTACAGTACCACTAGACATACACATCTTCTTGAGTTTGATTCATCATTATACATGTCACTACACATTTAGTATCTTATAAGAACAGACTAATAAAGAGGAGAAAAAAAGTAACTAAGAGTAACTACAACCCTGTACACCTTGTCAGACACTGCTTCAATTAGGATTTCTCTTTGGACTGTAACTACTCTCTTAACTAGATTGACCCAGGCTTGCAGTAAAATATTTCTGTGCTACTCCAGAACGTCTAGTCTCTCTTGTTCATTTGCTACTTAGTCCTGAACTTCAAGATATATTTGATACAACTGATCACCAAATTAATAAACAGCAACATGAACTTAACTTCTATAACTCTACATTAGTAATTTGAACATTTTACAAAATGTTTTACCCTTCACTTTAAACAAATATAGTTCAAACTACACTTTTCACATCAAGTAGACCCAGAGAAGTATAATAATTTGTTAGTATGGATATCTATGTGAAACTACAGAATATATGCAGATACCTAAAAGCAATGGGACTTTCAAATTACTAATGTTTTCTATGAACTACACTTAAGCACTTCATCATCATAACTCCTTTGCAATATTGCAATGCACCCATTAGATTAAGTTATTTTGCTGAAAAAAATATTGTACATTAAGACCAGCTTTAGAGTGTGTTAATATCATTGCACAGCTTTTATTTTCTTCCTTGAACAAGTAAAAATCTAGGTCTTGGCAAGTTTTACTCACACTTTTCAGAAATCTGTAGATGTTCCATATACACTTAGTTCCACTGAAGAAGCATATCTAAGTTCTGTCAAAATAAGTCAGCAGTATAAGCACTTATTATATATCAAGTTGCAACTCCTTTTTTATTGCCCTAAGGAACTTTTCCTTTCAGGGACTTTATCGTAATTAGAAGGGGGATATAGAAGTGTTTAAGGAGCCCATAAAGAGAGTTTGTGCCTCCCAGAAAAATTCGTGGAGGCACAACAGAAAAACTAAGAAGACACAAAACAGAATTTAATAATTAAATAAAACCAGCCAACGAAATAAACAAACAAATAAACCAAAAACCCCAAAACCTCAAACACTAGTATCTAAGGCAGAAATAATAAATCAGATAGTGGGGAATAAAAAGAAGTTCATACTTTTCTGCAGAAAAGAGATCACTAGTTATAAGTTGGCCACAGCCATGACGGAGATTTATGTAAAAATAAGACAATTATTTGCCAGATAGGTTCCCTACATGTCTTGAAACATGAAGGGTCAGAAATGTAACCTGAATTTTGCTTTGAAACTTTCAATATAACTTTAGTATTTCTTTACAGAGCACCTGAATATATACAATATATACCCGACAATTTTTTTCTCTGTCCTCAAAAGTAAAAAGAAAAGAAAAGTTGGTGTTAAAATTTAATTTACTAGGCTTACTTTTTAATTATCACAATCTACTTTTTCTTGTTATACATGTGGTTGCCTATAATATTGAGTAATTGTTCTTTAGAATGGATTAGAATTTTAAGTAACTGGTGAGGTGCCAGGCATTGAAATAGAGACTTATTTTCCTTTTAAATAGAAGCCCATAAGTGTGTATTGACGGGCTGTGAAGATCAGTTACGCAACAGATTTAACTCCTGGACTGAACTGCACTGACATGTTGGACCTGACTACTGCTGTGATGAATGATGATTGTGCTGAATAATGATCAGAGGGCTGGAGCACTCTGCTATGACAAAAGGCTGAGAGAATGAGGATTATTTAGCCTAAAGAAGAGAAGGCTTTAGGGAGACCTTCTTGCTCATTTCAACACTTGGAGGGGGCCTACAAGAAAGCTGGGGAGGGAGTTTTTACACGGCTTTGTAGAGTTAGGACAAGGGGTAAAGGCTTTAAACTGAAACAGGGCAGGTATAGAATAGATATTAGAAAGAAATATTTTACTGTGAGGGTCATGATGCAGAGGAAAAGGTTTACCAGAGAAGCTGTGGACTCTGCATCCCTGGAAGTTTTCAAGGCAAGGTTGGATGGGGCTTAGAGCAACCTGGCTTAATGGAAGCTGTGCCTGCCCATAGCAGGGTATCAGAAGTAGATAAGCTTGAAGGTCTATGATTCGGTGATTCTATGAAGTATCCGAGATCTAGTCAGCTATATTCGGGCAGGGTTTACAACTGTAAATTACCACCTGACTACTGTTCTAAAAGCTTTTAGTAATTATTTGATACAAAGAAGAAACAACAAGAAAAATTAAAAGGTTCTTTAGACTATATCTGAAGTTGGAAAGAACTCACTGAGAAGAAAATGTAATGCCATGAAATGGTGAATTCCATAAATCAAGGGAAAGGAAGGAAATAAAAACATTAAAAAACCATGATCTTTTTAAGAATGTTTCTTTGTAATCTTTGGTTTTGAAAAATTTAGTCAAAAATCCATCAGACAACACAACACTGTGGCAGAACCAACCTTTCAGACAGAGTCCCCTTCAAGTCTTATTTGCATGATCACAAATTTATGACTAGTGCAAAGATATAGCCTCAAGTAGTAGTCATATGGGCAATGTAACTTCCAGATGATGAGGCTTCACAAATTAAGATCAATTTGACACTGAACACTGGAGGTGGTCACATACCTTTTCTGTGAGTTATATCCTGAGAGTAGAAGACATATTTGATCATCCCAAACAAGCTGACACATCATTTTGTTTGTAGTAATTTTGCATAAAGCTTTTTAGACTTAAAATTACCTTCTTTTTTCTTATTTCTATATGATTTTGTTAACTGGAGATAGAACTGTTAAAAAGATACACATAATTTGATCACATTTCAGTGAAGAATACTGTATTTGAAAGCTGATTTTTCAGTTACAGTAAGGAAAAGAGTATAATGTTCAAATCTATTCTCTGAAGTGGAGCCTTCCACACCAAGGTAGAACTGTTTACATTATTGCTTGCTGTTTGAAAAAATATGCCATTACAATTCTGTATGGCTGGCTCTACAAAATAAATTTCTCATCAAAACAGAAGCTTTTAATCTTGTTCCTGTACAGTTTGCAAAGCTTTCTCAAGGGATCCCAGACTTTACTGGTTAATGGCATAGAGTGTACTTACTTGAGCTGATTACATTCTGGTTTATAGTTACCTATTTGAGAAACCAATTACAGCTCCAAACTGTGTCAACAGTGTTTGACCTAATTTGATGCCAGTTAATCAGTTACATAAACAAATTCTCTTTATAGGACAAATTGAATTGGAGTTAGAGAATATACAATATAAACTCTACACCATACTTTAGATATAAAAAATAAAATCAAGTGTATTTTTTAGAGTGACTTTATTGAAATGTAAAGGACACCCTTGGAAAGAAAGCATGCTTGGGGAAGCAAACAAATTGCTCCAGTAGCTACTGTCTTGTAATTTGCTGAGAATCTTTATCATTGAGCTGTTTTGTAAGAAATAGTGAAGTACCATTTCAGCTCTTTCATTTTTTAATCTGAAAGATCTATTCTTATAGATCTAATGTTCTTTCAAAAGTTGATTCTAGCATTAGAACTAGGATGTGTATGGGTACTCATCTTCCAAATGTGTGAGGTATCAGACAACTTCCTAATTTTTGCATTTTAAGAGCATTATGTTATGATTGGCCTAATTACATTTTGGAAATCATGGCAGCTGAAGACATTCATAAATACCTTAAGTTCAGGGTAATACAAAAAAGATGAAAACCCCACATTGTTCATTTCTCTTGGATATCAGATGTCAGATATCAACTCACACAAACTGAAACCAGAAAAGGCAAAAGAAAGGTGTCTATCACTTTCAGACATCAGTGGAATCACAGAGTATGAACAGATGGTGGAAGCTGTGAAATCAGATTGTTGAGCTTGGAAAGGATGGGAATGTGTGCTCCAGAAAGAAAACAGACTCTGGATAAAAAATGTCTTGCAGAAAGCCTTTAGAAGGGTGGACATTTCTAAGGTATGATAAAATACAGTCATTTTAGAAACAGAGGGAAAGAAGATGAATTAAAAAAAACAGAATTAGTTAAAAACAACTTAGTCTACAGCAACTGTATATATGTGAGAAGTACCCCGATTTCACATAAATGTTATTCCTGCAGTTATCTCAGCTGGGGAGGGGGGTAAATGCTAGTTGGAGAGAACAGTCTTCTAATTACAGTGTAATCTGACTCAAGTTAGAAGAAATTGATCTGCTTTGCCTGTAGGGTGACTTAAGTTACCTCATTTATTAACTTAATGGTCCTAGGTATGAATAGCATCCATTTGTTTCAGTGGAAAGCGTCTTTTCAAAGAAGACTGAATGAAAAAGGTAAATTTTAATTAGTAAGAACACATTCATAATAACAATCTTTTTCATTAATCCCATCATGCTTATTATGTACTTCTGCAGTCCTCAGAGTATTCTGATGCAAGAGAAACAACATTAAATCTATCTACAACTTTTACAAAAATTAGAAGGTTTGGGCTATGAATTTTTGATGAGCAGTAAATACATGTCTATCAGCATTACTTGGTAAATAAATAGTATGACATACTAGATGTCCATGAATAAATGGTAATGCATCTGCTACAATTTTAAGAGGAAGAAGAATGACTTTCTAAATACTATTGTGCATTCTTTCTCTTTTAAAATAACTTTTTCTGAAGGTAGATAATGGACTGAACATTATGTTATAATATAACTTAGAACAAATTTACTACAGATCAGTGAAGAGAAAGGTAAAGTCTTAGTGCAATTTTTAAAGAATTATTTAAGTCTGCAAATGTATACTTTACTGATGAATCTGTATATAGCCAAGGCCCACTACCTCTAAGTTGCATAGGTATTGTACAATGGCTTGTAGAGTAATTATCACATGTATTTCCCAGATTCTGGATGTTTAGTCTTTATTAATGAATATATTTTGTATTTCAGTGTTCTCATAGTAATTTATCCCTTCCCCAGTGCTTTTTATTTTAAGTTCTATGACTTTCTAAAAGGATGAAGAATATAGATGTGAGATACACACACAGATACCATTTTAAAAAAATAAAAATCCTCAGTCTCTTTTCCAAGGCCTGAGCTAAAATCATTGCATTTGATGGGAAACTCCTATGACACTTAAAGATTTTGATTCCAGTGTCAAGTGAGTTCTTAGCTGCATGGATAGCACAAGTACTCTCTGAACCATTTAATAATGTTTCATCATCCTGCTCACTTACTCAGTGTAAAGCTTTATTGATCATATTCTTCATGTAGTGGCAAAGCTATCCTTCTGAACTGATTCTAGAGGATGAGAAGCCAGGACATTTGAACAAGGAATTTCTTGTATTGTAGTACTAGTGCCATTTACCTCTGAAGACAACATAAATATGTCCACTTGTTTCAAGGACTTTGCAATGAGCTGTCTCTTTCTTTATCCTTCTGAAGTTCCACTAACTGTGATATATTACTTTTTATTGCCATCAGTTGGAAAAATATCATGAACTTATTTGTCACAACAGTAAAATCAGTAAAAAAAGGCAATTTATATTAAAGGATGTGTCTCATTTGGTTTCCTTTTAGTCCGATCAGGAGCAAACAATGAGATATATTTTCATGAAAATCCAAGGTTCACATGTGTAATAATAGTGGAATTTATAGTTCCCCTGAATGCATCAAAACTTTCTTACTCATCTAAAGTTTTCTGCTGTTTTCAGCTATGATAGAGCTAATTTTCTCCATAGTAGCTGGTATGAGGCTGTGTTTTGGATCTGTGCTGGAAATGGTCTTGATAATGCAGGGATCTTTTCCTTATTGCTGAGCACTGCTCACACAGACCCAAGGTCTTTTCTGCCTCTCTCCCCATACCACCAGCGTGGAGGTTGGGGGTGCACAAGGAACTGGGAGGGGACACAGCTGGGGCAGCTGACTCCCACTGTCCAGAGGGAAAACCCACACTCTGTGGTGTGATGCTCA
The DNA here is from genome assembly GCA_038380795.1 of Pyrocephalus nanus. Lineage (NCBI taxonomy): Eukaryota > Metazoa > Chordata > Aves > Passeriformes > Tyrannidae > Pyrocephalus > Pyrocephalus nanus. Next base: position 95,105,035 of record CM076259.1, on the reverse strand, counting down.
GCATACAGAGCTGGAGGAAGCAGGAGGAAAGGGGTCTTCCCAAGCACTGTCAGGTGTGATTGAGCCTGACTTTCCTGGAGATGGCTGAACCTGCCTGCCCATGGGAAGTAGTGAATTAATTCCTTGTTTTCCTTTGCTTGCATATGTGGATTTTGCTTTACCTATTAAACTGTCCGTGTTTCAACCAATAAATTTTCTCACTTTTACCCTTCTCATTCTCTCCTCCATCCCACTGAGGGGGAAATAACTGAGCAACTGGGTGGGGCTTAGTTGTTGGCTAGAGTTAAACCATTACAAGTTTAAAAGGGTGTTGTAAGAAAAAATAGTGTAAAAAGGTGATCTCTTGTAAAAGATTGGGTTAATCTCAAAGTGCAAACATGTTGGTTAGACAAATAATATTGGATCAGAATTGAAATAAAGTGAATAACCAGACAATCTATACAAATGGAAAATGGGATAAAATAGGTGAAACCAGGTGAGATATCTAAGTAGTTGTTACAAATACTACCCTATACTTCATAAATTTGCTCATATCTCTAACCATCATAATTAGATAGTTCAAAAGAGCCTTTAAGAATCTCTGAGTCATTTTGACCATGGTTAAACAGGACTCTGAGGGATTTCAATAGTGCACAAGATACGAAAGTACCTTGTATTGTGCTCATATTCCTAAATTATTTAGGTAGAATTTACTCAATGTAAATAGAGTTAATGAAGAAACTACACGTATAGTATGTAGATACCATCCTGAAAAAACATGAAATATTAAGGGACTGTGACTTAACCATATTCTTTTACCCTAAGAGCTATAATCACCTACAAAGGGAATAAAATGAAATTCTGCTGCCTGTGTTGCCTCATGGCTCAAGAAAGATGTGTGAACTCCAAATTTCTAATCATACAAAACTAAACTACCTACTTTGTTTCAGCACAACTAGAGTGCCTTTCATCTGATAAAATGTTTCCTATCATTTTGAAAATCTCTGTTGTGGCTTGAGGGAAACCTTGTACATCTTAAAATAATACGATATATAAACTGTCAGTGTTTCATCTGCTATCGTCCAAGAAATATCATTATAAGTAACAAATTCTCAAGAGAATATACCAAATGTTCATAACCTTCTCCCATAATAATATTGCTTTCATTATAGTATCTTATTAAGAGTATTAAACTATTACATAGGGTGGAAAAAGACATATTTTTAGCCACTTTCCTGGAGATATCACTGCTGAGCTTTCCCAAGATGCAGTTATTTCCTCTTAGTTTCCTTTTCCTTTACAGATAAAGCATATCCTATATTAGATTTTCCTGGGCCATTAATAATTTAGGGACTTTTACATTGCATTATATATAAAATCGCTTTTGTTAATAAAAACAATTAAAGAACAAAGATTTTATGTGTGGATACTGTTTAATTCTTTGCTGGACAGGGCTCTGAATTCTGGAATTAGGTACTGCATGTTATCTATAACTTTGAAACGACTCCAGCATTCAAGGGTATGTCCATCAAAGAGTGAAAGTATGGACACACTTATAATGGAAAAAAAAATCAGATTAATTATGTGGGTTTTTTTAATTTCAGATAATTGAAGCATTTAAATCCCATAATCAATCTGTTTTCCTAAATACTCTGTATAAACATAAATAATTATAAAATAAATATATAAGTATTTTTAAAATATTATAATGTAATTGTCCTTGAATTCTACTTGAAATTGAATATAAAAACCAGTTCTATTTACTGTGTCATTCTTACTTCCTTGTGTCTCAATATGATACCATTCTCTTTTACAACATTTTTCCTCTCTAATTTCAGTCTGATTTCATATAAAAGCACAGGAATGTGCAGGGTTACAAATATTTTCATATTAAAGTAGAAATTAAGCTTCTATCATTTATGACTCTCCTTTCTGGTCACTGTTGACTCTTATTTTAGACATGGAAAAAAATTTATATAAATGCACACTAGTAATACATAAAATGTATTTTCATCTGTGTAAAGAAATGTGTATTAGTTTAGTTTTGTTACAGAAAAAAACACATTATTGTCATCTGACCTAAAATTCACTGTTATTCTAACAAGTATTTACCATTTGAGGAAGGAAACTGTAAAACCAGTAACATGAAATATTGATGATTTCTAAAATTACTAAAAGGATTCTATTCAGCTTTGATTTTTAATAGGAGTTTTTACCTATCAATAATAGAGCCTTGAGCTTTACCCCTGAAGCTGCAATCAGAATAATTTAGACATATTCAGTCTGTACATAATCAAAATATATATTGGAAGACTAATAACTAGTTAGGACTAATAAGATAAATTCTAAAAATTTCCTTAAATATTGTCTACCGTTGTATTTCGTTATTGTTTAGAATAAATCACATTATTGATAGTTGGAAAAATTTTGTTACAAAGTGAGGAATTAATTTACCTAACTTGATTTATTTAACTATCCTGTGTGACTACAGAATCATAATAAATGTGGGGTTTGGTGTCCAGACACCATCTCCAGTGGTGACATTTCCAGATGTAAGTTTCTCTTACTTAGTGGGACAGCATATTTGTTTTTTTGTGCTCAGTCTATCTACATTACAAAGGTTGGATCATATTGTCATACTTAAGTTACTGAAACTAGACAAAACCAGAGTGAGTGAAATTACTCTGCAAAAAGTTACGTGACATATACAGAGTGAGAAGTTTTGCTGTAGTCCCCCATGAATTATCACCCCGAGCATCAGCAACATTCACTTTACCACTACTGATCAAATTATCTCAGCTCTGAAGGATCCCTTAAATTTAACAGGGTTTTTGGTGTGTGGATTAAAGTAATAATAAAGACAAAATGTACAGCAAAGTCAAATGCTCAGTTGCAATGTTTTGCAGTTATTTTTGAAAGAGGCCAGTTAAGGATTCATGGCAAGAATTACAGTAATCTTGATTTATTTGGGTTAGTTTTCTATGAGTGTCTCTAGACAACAAACCTCAGTTTTCAGAGCATGACAGTTAAGAGTAACTGCTTGCAAGTATTAAAGATTTTGTACTGCTTTCTCTCTGCTAAAGAGAATGCTGAACCTAGTTTCTATGCCAACCTATGATTGAAATGCATAGTGTACACCAGATGATTTATTAACTAGGGGTTTTTTTTGAGAGATGGGTCTTGTAAATTTGTGCCCCAATATGTTTTAAGATAAGGATTTATCTAGTACATCTGCAACTTTAAGTTTTAGTATTATATATTACATTTTCAATTATAAGAACTCTTATATTTCAAAGGATTTCAACCAAATACAAATTTGTATACTTTGCGAAGGATGTGACTCACTTATGTATGTATGAAATTTGCTATAGTATTCAATTGACATTTGATGGAGCAGCTAATTGTGGAAATCATTTCCAGACATGTGAATGACTGAAAAATCAACAAGAATAGTCAGCATGACCTCACCAAAGGGAAGTCATGCCTGACCAGTTTGAGAAATTCTATAAGGAGATAACTGGTTTGATAGATGAGGAGAGAGCACTGACTATTGTCTACCTGAACTTCAGTAAGGGCTTTGACACTCTCACCCATATGATCCTCATAGAGGAGCTCTCGATATATGGCCTGGATGGGCAGACGGGGAGGGGGCTTGAAAACTGGCTGAATGGCCAGGCTCAGGGGGTGATGGAACAGTTCTAGCTGGAGGACAGTGAATAACAGTGTACCCTAGGGGTCAATATTGGGTTCACTCCAGTTTAACATCCTCTTTAATCATCTGGATGATGTGGTAGAATGTTTGTTTGAAGAAACACAAAATGAAGGAATAGCTAAAAAGCCAGAGGATTATGCTGTTGTCCAGTGGGACCTTGAGAAGCCAGAGAAAAGGGCTGACAGTTCAACAAGGGGATGTGCCAAATCCTGCATTTGAGGAGAAGCAACCCCATGGTGGGGATTGCCCAGCTGGAAGGCAGTTTAGCAGAAAAAGTGTCCTAGAGGACGTGAAATTGAAGAGCCAGCAATATGCTCTTGCTGCAAAGAAGGCTGATGGTGCCCTGTGCTGCTACAGGCAAGTCAAAGGAAGTGATCTTTCCCCTCTGCTCAGCACTGGTGAGGCCACACCTGGAGAACTTTATTCACTTCTGGCCTCCCCAAGAACAAGAGAAACATGGAACTACTGTACAGAGTCCAGCAAAGGGACATAAAGATGATTAAGGGTCTGAGTATTTTATGATGAACAGTTTAGAGAGCTGGAATTGTTCAGCCTGGAGAAAAGAAGGCCTCAGGGGGACCTTGTCAATGTAAAGAAGACAGAGCCACTCTCTTTTTCAGTGGTGCACAGGGATAGAACTAGAGGGAATGGGCACAACCTTAGTGAAAACTTAGTAGAGTCCATCTGAACAGCAGGAAATGCTTTTTTTTTTTTTTACTACAAGGATGACTAAGCACTGGCACAGGTTGCCCAGGGATGTTGTGTATCATCCTTGAAGATATTGAAAATCTGTGTGGAAATGGTCCTGGGCAACTCAGTCTAGAAAGCCCTACCAGAGCAGGTGATTTGGACCGGATATGTCTGGAGGTCTCTTCTAACCTCAACCATTCTGTGATACTGTGGCTTTCTTACTGTCTGCCCAACTAGTGAAGTATGTAGTTTTACAGAAAGTGGCTGGTATCTGTTCACTCTCACAAAGATGAAGAGGTAGATAAAAATTATTATTGTGTGTTGCCAAAATTAGCATGTTAACAATTGCTATGCTCAAAACCTTGACATGGCAAATTTAGGATGTTTATTTAAATTAATTATAAGCATATGTACTTTGAATTTGATCTGATCAGTGGCTTGTAAGAATAGAGGTTAGTGATTTCTGTAGAGTGCTAGAGCCTGCAACGTTTTTGAAAAATGTGGTAACTTACTCCTTTCAGTAACATAACATTCTGAATGTAAATTATATTTTTTAAGACATACATGTTATAGACCAGTGACATGGAAATAGCACTAGACAACTTTATATAGGCATATAAATCAAATCTGAGGGATTGGATTCAGATGTTTGAACAGAGGCACATTTTTCCAGCATTTTACACACCTTTTTTGATACTTCACTCCTGGTCCAATTCTGAAAATCACCACTATAGAAGAAAAATATTAAGTTGTTAGAGAGAGTCCAAAGGAGAACAACAAAGATGGTGAAGGGCCTTGAGGTCCCTTGGTCTCTTCAGAAGAGGAGACTGAGGGGAGATCTCTGCAGTCTAAAACTTCCTCATGAGGGGAAGAAGAGAGGCAGACTCTTCTCTGGGGTGACCAGTGACAGGACCTGAGGGAGTGTCCTGAAGTTGTGTCAGGGGATGTTTTGGTTGGATATTAGAAAAAGATTATTCACCCAGAGGGTGGCTGGGAACTGGAACAGGCTCCCCAGGGAAGTGGTCACAGACCAAAGGCTGACAGAGTTTAAGAAATGTTTGGGTGATACTCTCAGGCACATGGTGTGACTCTTGGGAATGGTTCTGTGCAAGGCCAGGAGTTGGACTTGATGATTCTTGTGGGTCCCTTCAAATTCAGCACATTCTGTGATTTCAGTTTGTAATAATTGTGAATAAAGTTTGGAAAAACACACTGGTTTTAGCAAACATACCTATATCTAACCAGAATACACATGTAAGATATTGCTAACTTTTTAAACCAGTTTTTAAGGACAGAAAATACTTTATTTATAATTGGCTTGTGAAAATACTGTGTCATCAATGAAAACAAGTACTGTTTAAAAGCAGCCTGCTTTTAGAACACTTATTTCTATTTTTTGAACATAGCAGGAAGATAGTTTTCAGTCTTAAAATAAAAAATTTGCAGATTTATATATATCTCCAGAACAGAATATTTAATTACTTATTTATGGTTCTTTTCTAAATAAACAACAAAAAAATCCTCGCAACTAATAGGAAATAATTTCAATTTTTTCCCACATCCTATTATAAGGGGTGCATTTTACTAGTCCAAATCTGAAACTTTTTACAAAATCATATAATCTTAGAATATGTTAGATTGAAGTGGAGAACATCTGGTCCATCCACCTGCTCAAAAAAGGGCCAGCACAGATCAGGCTGCTCACAGCTCTGGCCAGTGAAGTTGTGAGCATCTTCAAGGATGGAGATTCCACAACTTCTCCAGGAGCCTGTCATGGTGTAAGACCACCCTCATGGTAGAAACTTCTCCAGATCTAATTGGAATTTCTTATATGGCAACTTGAATGTCCATTGCCTCTTGTCCTATGACTGTGCACCTTCAGGAAGACTCTACACCTTCAAGATGAGTCTTTCTCCCCTAGGCTCCACTGAATATCTGAAGCACAATGATACCTCCTCCTACATTAGACCCGGCACTCAGCTTCTCCTCACGTCTTGTACTCCAGTCGCTGAGCATCCCGGTGACTCTTGGTCAGATTTGCTCTGTACAGTACATCAGTATCGTTCTTGTTCTTGGGACCCCAAAACTACTCTCCCAAGTGCCAAATGGAGGGGAGCAAGCACTACTCTGGACCTGATGGCATTACTCTAGCTGATTCATTTCAGGATGCCCAGGCTGAATTTCTCCCCTACAAAACCACACTGCAGATTCATGTTTAATTTGTCCACTGACATCCCAGGTCCTTTTCTGCAAAGAACAAAACAGGTAATGAAGAGTCAGCTTGACATCATAGAACTAAATACAACCATTTGAGCTCTGCAAGCTGTCCAATTGTTCACCTCAGTAGAGTTCTTTCAAAACAGTCAATTATTATTTTTATTTCAAGGATAGTGTGGGACACAATATCATTGTGAGTTTTCACCATTAACAAAAAAACTACTAACTTCAGTTGGACAGTCTGTATTACTAGGTACTGTTCATTATGAGCAACAAACAGAAATGAGAAACTTCCAGTTATATTGGAGCTAAGCAGAGTTATGTGGATATTCACAAAGGTGTGTCAGTAACAAAGATGTGAGGAAGAGGGCAATAGTTGCATTCAGATCTTCATGACTGTTTACCATAGGGCCCTTCACAGCAATTTAGATGTCTGAAATTACCTCATACTCATCTTGCTTCAGCCTGAAGTTGCTGAGAAACATAACAACATAAGCATTTTTCCAGCAGGGAATAGCAGTGACACTGAGCTATGTATATTAAGCTTATATAGCTCATTGCATTACATCCATGCTAGGGCTAAAGCAAGAAATGAAAACGTTACCTGCTGCTTTTATGCATCTTTAAGGTCTGGATAATGCTGTCATCTGCATACTTTTGCACTACTTGAATAATATAAACCACTGTAGCAATCATTAGAAGAAGCCCTCAAGGACACATTAGCATGTTTTTTCTTTGGCTAAATCTTTCCTGTCATTATTCCAGAAAGAGGGAAGCAAACAGATCCCCTGACACCTGAATAGTGTCAGATGGCAAGACATATTGAACACAAATCTCAGCATACACTACAGATAAGCCCACTACCCAAGCAATCTCAGGATTACAATACAGTTTTATATCCCCATCCTTGTACTGAGTACAGGTGAAATACAGCAAAGGATGTAGAAATTTGCCATGTACAAAAAGAACAAATGAGAGTTAAATACAGCTTTTTCTCCTTTTGATGAATATGTAGCTCCCTTTGATGTTGATAACAATTGCTTGTACACATGAAGAGACTATCTCCATAGACAGGAAAATTTTAGCTAGGCTTTGTGAATAGGCATTTGAATGCAAAAGAGAATTAGAAAACTGAATCAAAGGGCAGAATAACATGGAATTCCAAAAATTTTATATATGATGTTACAATGAAATGGATTTTTGCTTCATCCTTCCCTTCCCTTCCTTTCCCTTCCCTTCCCTTCCCTTCCCTTCCCTTCCCTTCCCTTCCCTTCCCTTCCCTTCCCTTCCCTTCCCTTCCCTTCCTTCCCACTGTGATGTTCTATTGTGTTAATAAATGTGGATACAGGTTGAAAATTACAATGAAAATATTTCCTTTTACTGCACATCAAGCAAAAGAAGTCAGCAATCACAGTTCATTAAATATTGATGTAGGTGGTACTTTCAGACCTTGTATGTCACTTTGCTGCTACTGTCAGAGTGAAAAAATCTTACTGTACAGAGAAGTTTCCACTATCATAAGTTTTTTCCTCCAAGCTTTGTTTTTCTGACAATAAGTAAGATTTACAGAAAAGCTAGGAGGATTGTAGGTTAGATATACAGCTTTAATTTAGTTACTATATTGACACATACAGATTTTTTAAAGTGAATTTATATGTGCAAGTAGGCAACTGTTCATACATTTTTTAAATACATTCCTGATTTATTTGGCAACTTAATGAATGTACTTTATGAAAGTTTTACATTTATGGGCCTATAAAATGTGTATCATTTTTATTTTACTAAAGAAACTGAAGCAAACATTATAGCATTAGGAAAATTTAGTGTGCTTTGCACACATCTGGCATTGTATAAGAAGTAGGATGGTGTAAGCTCAGAATAGTTTACCTTTTCCCTTTATTAACACAATTAAATTACTCTACTTAGGGCACCAGACTGCAGTCATCCTCCTGTCTGTCCAATTCTATTTCCAAAATACTGACAATCTAAAGGAATTGCCAAAGTATAACAATCAGCATTTGAATTGTAAAAGTCTTCTGCTCTGACTCAGAAATTTAGTATGGAGTTTATCAGAAACTTTTAAATATATAAACTTGTCTTGGAAAGATAGGAGATTCTTGTCTTTTCTTCTTCATAACCTTCAAATAACAGTGTTCTTCTGAAATGTGTGAACTTGACCTAAAAAGTTGTGATGAATAGAGTTAAATCCTCTTGGTGGCCGGTCACAAGTAGTGTCCCTTGGGACTCAGCACTGGGGCCAGTCCTGTTAAATGGTTTGGATGAGGGGATAGAAGGCACTCACAGTCATTTTTCCCCCAAGATAGCAAGTTGGGTGGGAATATTCATCTGCTGGAGGGCAGGAAGGCTCTGCAAAGGGATCTGGACAACTCGATCAATGGGCTGAGCCAAATAGTATGAAGTTTAATAAGGACAAGTGCCAGATCCTGCATTTGCATCACAACTCCAAGAAACACTACAGGCTGGAAAGAAAAGTGGCTGAAAAGCTGTCCAGTGGAAAAGGACCTGGGGGTGCTGGTCAATAGCTGGATAGACATGAGCCAGCAGTGTGCCCAGATGGCCAAGAAAGCAAATGGCATCCTGGCTTGGATCAGAAATAGTGGGGCCAGCAGGGCAAGGGCAGTGATTGTTCCCCTGTACTTGGCACTGGTGAGCCTGCACCTCGAGTCCTGTGTTCAGTTTGGGGACCCTTGCTAGAAGACATTGAGGCTCTTGATTGTGTTGAAAGAAGAGCAATAAAGCTTGAGAAAGGTCTGGAGCACAAGTCTTCTGAGAAGAGGCTGAGAGAGGTGGGGTTGTTTAGCCTGGAGAATAGGAGACTCAGGGCAGACCTTAACTGCTCTCTGCAACCACCTGAAATGAGGCTATACTGAGGTGGGGGTCAGTCTCTTCTCCCAGAGAACAAATGACAGGACAAGAGGAAATAGTCTGAAGTTGTACTCTGCAGGTTTAAGTTATATATTATGAAAACTTCTTCTCCCCTAAGGTTGTCATTCACTGGAAAAGTCTGTTCAGGGAAGTGGTTGAGTCACCAGCCCTGGATGTATTTAACATATTTGTAGCTGTGATACTCAGGGATGTGTTTATTGGTGGATCTAGAAGTGCTGGATTGGTAATTGAACTCAATGGTCTTAAAGGGCTTTTCTAACCTAAATGATTCTCTGACTATAGGTGTGTGTCACTTGCTTCAGTCATAAGAAATAATTAAATGTGGACAAGAGTTGTAACCAGAACTTTGTTACTCAAGAGGAAGAATAACAGGAGGAAGAAGTTATTCTTTGAAGAGAGATGAGAAGAGAGGGAAGAAGTGAGCACAGGAGTGAGGAAGGAAGGAAGCAAGAAAGTAAGGAAGGAAGGAGGGAGGGAAGGAAGAAAGGAAGGAAGGAAGTAAAGGCCTTCTCAACTGCTTTAAAACAGAAGACTCTAGATTGTAGTTTTAGCTCGTTTATCCTTGGTTAAAAGTGATAACTTGAAGAACAAGGTCCTTGGGACTTTTACTAACACTATATTAAAACTTCAACACACATTTACAATAGTATTAAGTCAGTAAAAATTAAGTTTAGACTAACTCATTTCTCAAGTAACCCATAATAAAATGAAAAGAATAATCACATTTAAATACAGTTATGGTTGAGAATTTCTCCATTAATTTCAAAACTATATTTAGAATCTGAAGTGTGTTAATATCACAAATATCGATACCTAAATTAATAATCTCTGCTGTGATCAGTGAAGGAAGAGACTTGTTTTCTGAATTGATCCCTATTAGAGAGTAAATTAGACTACTGCTATTTTGCAGTATAAACTGCATATTGAAAACACTCATTTGTTTATAAGGTACAAATTTATCAAAACCATAGCTGAACTTCTGTTTGAAACATGGTGGCAAGGAATACTGCACAAATCATCCCAAGAGCTCCTGGGTTTGTAGTGCTTCCTGTGATTCAGCCTCCAGGTTTAGATTAGATATTAGGAAGCATTTTTTTCACTGACAGGGTGGTTAAGCATTGTAATGGGCCACCATGGGAGCTGGTGGAGTCACTGTTTCTGGAAAGTGTTCAAGATACAACAGGACATGGCACTTGTTTCTATGGTTTAGTTGACAAAGTGGTGTTCAGTGAAAGGTTGGACTTGACCTTTTTTTCCAATCTTACTGATTCTATGATACTATGATTCTACATCTGCAGGAAATATAACTTACTTGTTTTTGAAATGTATGTCATATTAAATCCCTGGAATCTAAGAGGTTGTATGGCAACACCAGGAGACTCTTTATTCAAAGTAAACTGAAATCACATATTATCACAAATAACACTAAAATTTGAAGAAGCAATGGTGGGATTGTTCCCAAATTCACTTCCAGTTGAGAGAACCCTGAATTTATTTTACTGAAAACACCCTCCCAAAAAACAAAACCAAAACCAACAACAACAAAAAAAATCAACCAACCAAACAAAAAACCCAACTCCAACCTATTTTGTTGCAATAAAAGGAATCCTGGCAAGAGTGCCCTTTGAAACTGACAAAGGCTGTGCTGTAGAATACAATATTTTGATAGAGATATTCATTCTCATTGGCACAAGCAATCATTTCTGCATGGTGCAGCATAACACCCAGCATGTTTTTATGATTCTGTCCCAGTAACACTATATGCCTGTTAGTATGATTAATCAGCTCAAACAGAATACAGCTTGGGTTTAACTCTCCTGCTGCTTGCTGCAGAGCTGAATCAGTCAGAGCCAGTTAAGGAAGTGCACTTCCCTCTGTTGCACAGTATGAGCATGACCTGTGACTCTCTGCTATGATGATATAATATTATTTCCAATCCACTCTCTAATTCCCTTTCACACATACCATTTATTTGTTCACAGTGGAGGGCATTGCACTGTAAGAACTGATCATGAATTTCATGGTGTCGTTTTTCAGTAAGAAATGCCTGTTTGTTAAGGAATAAAATCCCCCACATATTATCTCAATGGCTTATCCCTTAATATTTTGTCTTCAATTAAACCACTGAAAAAGAAAGTTCAAAATTCTCAACATATAATTTCAGAAACTATTGAACAAAAGATTATTTCTTGCTTAAGTATAATGCATTTGTTATTGCTCCAGATCACTAAATGAGACCTTGAAGCTTTTGATGATAATCATTTTCTCTCTTTCTCCCTTTCCAGTCAAGCAACAGAAGTAGATAGACAAAGTTTTGGGGTCTTTTGGCATTGCATAACATCTGAGAGTAATGTTTTTTAAATGCAGTATTTAAGCATATTACTGTACACCTAACACAATAAAGGGCTGTTGGTTTTGTCTTTTCTTGTTTTGGTTTGGTTGTATTTAGTTGTGGTGGTTTTTATTTGGGGTTTTGTTTTGTGGGTTTTTTTTTTGTTGTTAGGGTAAATAAAAAAAGGAATAAACATGAGAACAATTCAGGAAAATTAAACTTAAGATTTGCACTTTCCCCAGTGCAAACATGGAGAAGTTAGGTGATCAAGACTGATGTCCCTGTTTTAATCAACAGAAGCAATGAAATACCTCTGGATGTTTATCCATTTAATCATAAAATAGATAAGGCACATGCATCAGGCACTATAGGTGTTGAGGCTGGTTATTGACTAAACGGAAGGGCTTTATCAGCCTAGATGTCTGGGGGCAATGTGAGATGCCCTAGTACATAAAATCTTAGAATCATACAATGATTTGGGGTAGTTCCAAACTTCCTGCCACAGGCAGTGACACCTCCCACTAGACGAAGTTGCTCAAAAACTCGTCCAACCCAACCTTGAACACTTCCAGGGATGGGGCATGCACAACTTCTCTGGGCAACATGTTCCAGTATCTCATGACCCTCACAATAAAAATTTTCTTCCTAATATCTAATTTAAACCTGCCCTTGTTCCTTTTAAAGCGATTAACCTTTACATATACTTGCAAAAAGTCCATCTCCATCTCTCTTTGTAGCCCCCTTCAGGCACTGGAAGATGCTATAAGCTCTGCCAAGAGTCTTCTCTTCTCCAGGCTGAACAACTCCAACTCTCTCAACCTGTCTTCATAGGAGAGGTCCTTCAGCCCTACAGTCATCTTTATGGCCCTCCTCTGAAACTACTCCAAACTTTCTTCTATGGAGAACCACAGAGCTGGATGCAGTACTGCAGGTGCCTTCAACCTGCTGGCCAGACTAATTTTGAGGCATGTCAGAATATGGTTGTCATTCTGGGCTGCAAGCACACATTGCCAGGTCATGTTGAGCTTCTTCTCAACAAACATACCCAAGTCTTTCTCCTCAAGGCTGCTTTCAATCCAAGCCTGCATTGGATTTGTGCTTGGATTGCCCAGACCTCTGTGCAGGGCCTTCCACTTGGCCTTTTTGAACTTCATGAGGTTTGCACAGACTCACCAGACTCCTGCAGATGCCATCTCTTCCTTCCGGGATGTCAATCCCACCACACAGCTGGGTGTTGCTGGCAAACTTGTCAATTCCACTGTTCATGTGCTAACAAAGATGGTAAACAGTGCTGATACCAATGCCAGCCCCAGAGGAACACCACTCAGCACTGATCTTCGCTCAGCTTTTTCTCAAGCTGTGTCTGGTTTACCCATTATCATAATTCTCTGCTTTTATCTTGACCCAAGAGCTTTTTCATTTTATTCTCTCCCTCTGTCTTTTGGGGAGTGGGAGTGAGAGTGAAGCTGGGGGGAGCTTGGGACTTAGGCAAGGTCAACCCATCACATTTATACATGATGACAAACATCAGCATTATAAACTATGTGAGTTTCAGCATCTCTCATTGGACACAAATAGTTTCATATACATTTTGTGCTATTAACCATTTACAGAGAGAAAATAATACCTGTGAAAGGATTATGATATCTGATGTGGTCTACGAATAACTGTTGTCTGTGACCCTTACAGGAAAACATCAAGAGTGTGTTTTGGGGTTTTTTTGAGAATTTCATCTTTCTTTGTTTCCTGAACTGAATTTCCACAAGCATAGACAAGATTGACAGCAAAATTGTGAAATTAGAAAAAAAAAGTAAATAAATAATTATGCAAATATCATGCTTACAATTGCTAAGCTTCAGGCAGATTCTTCAGTGCAGTTTTGTAAAACTGAGCCTTCAGAAGTAAAGACTTGGAGAATCCTCCCTTGACTGACAGAGCAAGTCAGTCAGGAAGACCCATGAGACCAGAAACAGTGTCTGAGGTTTTAGTAGCACAACACTCATAAAATTGTAATCATACTCTAGAGGCAAGGAACAAAGTCTGACTCTGTTTCTCTTACTGAAGGATACTATGGATGTTTTGTTAAGATCTGGAGGTCTTATTAAAAACAGGAAGCATATCACCAAATACTTTTGGGGATTGTTGGGATATCCCTAGACAGTTAATTTGATCCTGAATAATGTAAAAACACAAGAAGCTAACAAAAAAATTCTAAAAAAAAAAACCCAAAACCTAGATTTTGTTGTTTTTTTTTTTTTTTTTTTTTAATCAGGCTTTAAACATAAAAATACATTTTTTTTACCAAGTATTTGGACTACCATTTCCTTCATCACAAAAACATGCCAAAATCTGGAGTTGTAACGTGACTGTGCTCAGTGTGACCCATTGTGAAACATATTCATGTTGAGCACAATATGCTAAAAATGTGAGTTCTTTGCAGCTACAATTGACCGTAGGATTGCCTTAAATATTAGTCCTCTGATACTGCACAAAATTCATGATCAGCTCATGTAGGTTGGTTCTGATTAGGCAGCACCAAGCAGTTATCACCTCTCTTTTCTCAGTCATTTTCCTGTGAACAAGAAAGAAGTGGAACATCATTTTGAGATGAGTTAGGAGACCAACGGAATATAGGGAAGTAAATTTTCATTTTAAAAGGCAGAAAAGAAGAAGAATACACTTGGAGCAGCTTTCAATCTGTTCTCAGTTGGAACTGTATTATGAACTAAAGCAAAATAAATAGCAAAAGGGAGAAGAAATCACTAATATTTAGAGCTGACATTTTCAACTTTCTTGGCAGCAAAATAGGAGTCCTGCTCCATTAAAGGCTCAAGTACTTTTAACAGATCTTATGTTATTGCAGCTACACTAAGAGGTAAATAACCTCTTACATAAAACCTCAAAATCTTTGTTGAATTTTTTAAATTTTCTCTTCCAGAAACCCCACCACCTTTTTTTTTTCCTTTCTCTCCCTTATATATTTCCTTAAGTGTTATCCTAAGGATTCGATTACACCCAAAATGGCAACATACTTGTTTACCTCTGAAACAAAATTGTTCTAAAAAAAACCCTGAATATATACATTTTCAAACACTAATTATTCAGTGTTGTTTCACTCTGATCCATGCCAAGGGATTTATTAATAAGAGACTGGGTTCCACTTCCCCTTATGGGGCAGGTTGCAACAGCAGTGGTCTCACAGGCCTTAAGAAAAATCCTATCTCCTGTGCAGAAATGTATTTAATAAAAGAATATTTTGCAGCAACTGAAACTACACAAGCCATCAAACAGCTTCTTAGCTAGTTGAACCAGATGGGTCAGAACCAAACTGTGTGTATTTTAAGAGTTGCCCTCTTTTGGTTTTGCACAGCTATCTCAGCGAAGTCCTCTATACATAATCTTCGTATTATAAATTTGTTTAGAGAGTTGTTTCCTTAGAGCAAATATTATCAGGATATTTTTCATATGTAGGAATGCCTGAAATTAAATTCTTCTAAATTTTATAAGCATATGCTTTCCTAATTCAGTTGCTTAGGCAACATATCTTTTGTGTGTGTGTGTGTGTGTGCTGTTCAATGGCTCATAATTATTTAACTTTGCTCCCAAATGGTACAATAGTGCCTCTTTGTAAACTGCGAATTCCCTGAGTGCAGCTTCAGTGGAGATGAATTCTTCTTTCTAAAGGAAGGAACTTTTGATAATGAATCCTAAAATTTACTGTATTGTATCAGTGGGCTGGTCTAGCCTTTTCCTATTATAATTTCTATTATTGAAGGTCAGATTTTATTGTGGAAGACATATAAAGTTTTAAGAAATTTTACATTAATTATAAACCTTAGCACAGGTCATTCTACTGCACAGTCTATCTCCTCCTGAACCCTCTCCAAACATAACTTTCATGTGTGATGGGGAAACAAACTGTCTCATTTACAATATGCCTGGTCTTCTGGTGATTTTATATAAATTCCCTGTAGTTCATACACATGTAGTGCAGCTTAAAGGAATGACAGGAGTATGTGACATATGATATCTAATTTTTTGATATTTTTTTCCAGAAAACAGCTGTAAGTACTCTGTAAATCACATTGAATTTCGCAGATATCACAGAAGAAAAAATATTTTGATTATAATATATCAGAAGATGTGGCTTCACAAACATATATGTAGAAACATTACACTGGTTACAAGCTGTAAGGCTACACTTAATGAGGATATCATGAGTTGTGATTAAAAATGTCCACTGGTGGTCTGTTACTGATAACAATTTTATTTAAAATGCAACAATAATTTAACTATAAAATGCAACAATAAATTATACCTTCTAACCCCATTTTAAACCCCTCTGTGTCACATACTCATGTCTTCATCTACCCTATAAATGACATGCACTCTTAACATGGATACCAAGACTTACCAAAAGCCCGCTGATAATTTTTTGCCCCTCTACTTCTAACATAATGTGCTCTCAACTATTTTTATTTGTCAGCTGTGCTGGCTTTGGCTGGGCTAGAGTGAATTTTCTTCACAGTGGATAGTGTGGGGCTGTGTTTTGTATTTGTGCTGAACACAGGGTGGATAATATGGAGATATTTTTGTTATTGCTGAGCAGGGCTAACACAGAACCAAGGTCTTTTCTGCTCTTCATACTGCCACACTGGCAAGGATGTGGGGGGTGCACGGGAGGCTGGGAGGGGATAGAAATGGGACAGGTAACCTAAATTGGCCCAAGGGATATTCCAGACCACATGACATCATGCTCAGTATATAAAGTGGATGGAAGAAAGAGGAAGTGGATGGTATTTGGAGTGATGGTGTTTACCTTCCCAAGTAACCGCTGTGTGTGATGGGGCCCTGCTCTCCTGGAGATGGTTAAATACCTGCTTGTCCATGGGACACAATGAATTAGTTATTTGTTTTGATTGTGTGCACAGCTTTTGCTTTCCCTATTAAACTGTCTATCTTAACCCATGATTTTTCTAGCTTTTATTCTTCTGATTTTTCCCTGATCCTGCTAGTGGGGGAAGTGAGCTCTGAAGTGCTAGGTGGCTTGATGCCATGATATCAGCCTATTCATAACAAGTAAAATTGCCAAAGCTGTTCACTTCAGGAACTTTCTCTCCCCAGAGAGGTCCACGAGGTTTCATACTACACCATTTACAAATTATACCATTACACTGGTATTTATATTCACTGAGGATAATGCTTTCAAAACCTTTCTGGAGTGCCCATGATAGCCATAATGTACATCCAAACACTTATGTACCATTAGTATTCTCTGAATAATAATCCTTTTCATGGAACAGGAAATAGGAGGGAAGGATTCACTTTACTTGACAAATTCCCAGAACCAGCAGTCTGAAACAGCAGGAAAATTGAAAGTCAGCAAACTGATGTAGTTTCAGGATGGTATCAACTTGTTTCATGGCCAAAACACTGCTGATTGTCAGCAGAACTGGGTAACCACCTCATGTATTTTACACCCTTTTATGCATGAGTATCACTCAGTCAAGAGTGGAAAATGAAGTATCTGTTCTGTCCTTAAGAAACACTCAGATATTATGTATGGGACCTGAATATCTAATTCAACCACTATTCCCATGCCAAATTTCTTGTAGATACAAAAGCAACACTACAGTGTTAATTCAACCCTCAGTGACCTCTCACACATAAAACCAAAATGATGGTAAGCAAAAGAGAAGGGAAGAGAAGACAAATTTGATCTCATAATGGTGAAAAAGTGACATTGGAGCTGCCATAACTTCTAAAAGTTGCCTTTCCAAGGAACAGGAAATAATAATCAGTTGTTCATAAGGAGTCCATATAAATAACTTATCAGTATCTTACAAATGTCAAAAATTACATTATCATTCATCTAAGGAAGTAAGACTGATTGAATGGTTTCCAGTATAATGTGTAGCAAGTTCCTTTGTCTGATTTACAGCTAGGCCAACTCTAAGAATGTTCATATTTCCATATTTTTGGCCTGTTCAGTGATTATTTATAGCTTGAGGACAAAAAAAAAAAAAAAAAAAAAAAGAGGGTTCATGTAGTACTTTTATAGATTCTTTTGGGAACAAACAAAAATAATTTACCTGCCCTGGGAATTATTTCTAATCCATTTTCAAGAACCTGTGATCAGCAATGAATATTACAATAGTTCTTTGAAAAAAAAAAAAGGAATCTTTTTTTTTGCATTAAGGAAATAAATATCAAGAACACTGCCAACTTTTCTACACTGTTAGGTGACTGTTCTATGTATTTACTGAATATATAGGAAGTGTATACTGGTGTGAGAGAGAGAGATTCATCTATTTGTTCTGACAGACTAATGGGAATATGCCAGAAAATGTAGAACACAATTTTTATTGCTCACTCATATTTGAATAATGTAGGTGGTCAGCAACTTGCATCTCGCACCTTTTACTAAAGTAGAAATGTTAGAAGTCTGGAGAAAGGTGGTAAGGTTGGTCATAAAATCTAATGAAGGCAAAACTGAAAGAATTTTCTCCAAAGAATAAAACAGTTGAAGTGGTGTGAATCTTAGATGTGCATGGAGATGGCAGGTATCTCAGGTGTCCATGCAGTTGAGCATCCCAGAAAACTGATAGGCAACAACTATTCAACACTTATTCCTAGACTGGAAGCATGAACATCTCAAGAAACTAAAAGAATGTAATTTCAAAATATGAATGAAAGTTACCTTTCATGTCATACATAGCTGATCTGTGGGTTCCTTGCTACGGAAAGCTGTAAACACTAAACACTGGCATAAATTCAGAAGAGAACAGAAAAGAAATCATTCATTCATTCATTCATTCATTCATTCATTCATTCATTCATTCATTCATTCATTCATCCATTCAACTATTTCAGGAAATTCTTGAGGTGTAAATTGCCAAAGGATAAGAGAATACAGTGGGGGAGCTAATTTACTTGTCCTTCTCTGCAAATTTTCACTGAGCTTTCACTGTTAGCTTCTGTTGAAGACAATACCCTCATTGGATCTTTGGTCCAGTAATAATTTCCTTTCCTTAGCTTAATTAAAATGAATATACATTCCTTTCTTCGTTTGGATAAACTTTAGATCATTTCCTTAGTCTTTGAATAATAAATTTGTCTTTTTGAAAATGATAAATTTTGAGGTAATTTTATAAGTGAAGGAATGGGAGGTGGCAGGAAGAGCTGCAAAGACAGTACTCAGAACCTTCCACAAGGAAATCAATGCCTAACCAGTCTGAGAAAGGGTTTACTTGGAAGACCAACCCAACTCTTCTAGTAGTTGTTGGTGAGCAAGTTCAGGTCAGGTCTCTTGGGTCAGCTGTTTTGTCTGTGTTGCCTCCAGTCTTCTCTCTTACTCTGGAGGATGGGCAGAGGCAGAACTAGAGAAAGCCACGAGCCTGTGGGAGCACTGCTCAGCATTAGACAAAACGAGGGTGTATCAGCCAGGCTCAGTCACAAATCCAAATCACAGCATTCTATAGGTTTCTATGAAAAAAGGTTAACTCCATACCTGTCAAATCCCAGCCAGACACAGTGCTACTATGGTTCATAGGAAAATACTATTTAAATTATAAATGCATAAGAACCAAAACTGAGGAGATATTTTTCTCCAAGGAGAGGAAAATGAATGACATGGAAGGTCAGTGTCATACTGAAAGGAGATGAGATAAGTGATACACAGGGCTTCAGGTGTAAGTATAGTGACTAAAATTGCTGAGTAAGCTAGTAGGCGTCTTGAAAACCTAATAGGGAAACATCTTTGAAAAAGAATATTCCCATAGAGAAGAGAAAGCAAAGCTAAACAAGGCAAAGCAGAACAAGGCTAAGGGATCCAAAATACATTGCTGATTCAGGATAATAAAAATAGAAGTAATGTGGTCTCTGTCACATTAAGAGACTAAAATACCTCAGTCAATTTAATCTAGCAAAATGGATTTCTGTCTGTAAATGTAACAGCAAGGTAAATGCAAGAAAGATAAAATCCCTTTCTCTGATTTCCTATCTCTTGATTATCTATGTTAAAAAAAATGTCACTGGAACATGTATAATAATATTTGTAATGGTCTATCCATAACCTACATATCTATTAAACTCTGGGACAATCTTTCAGAAGGATGATAATGAGACACACACAAAAAAAATGCAACTACTTTTAAAAAGAATTCTATTAATTACAACAAAGGCTACATAACAAACTATAAACAATAATTGCAACGACTGGGGAATTAGAAGGCTTCTTCCAGAGCTCTGTCACTGAAATAAATTTTCTTCTATTTGCTACAGAGAACAGTAACACCATCATGGTGTTACTGTTTTTTTTTAAAAATAAAAAGATATGTTCTCTGAATTAAATCTATTCCAATATATTTATTTTTTAAATTATAACATATAACCCTTACCATCCTACAAGTGTTTCAAAACTTTTGATTTTTCTTAAGGATAAAAAAAAAAAAGAAGTTTATGGACCAGTAACTGAATGTGATTTTTATAATAATGTGTAAAATATAAGGAAGAATCAGCTATAACTGATGTTAGATCAAGACTTCATTCTAGACAAATGTATTGAAACATTAGTGAAAAATTAGGTGACCTAACAACCTAGAATAATAACAACCTTTCAGTCTTGATCCCTTCAGTTCTAGAGTTGCTTTTTATGATAAGGACTATTGCCAAGAGAAAAACTAATTTCAGCTATTCTAGCTGAAATTTCATGTGCAGCTATTGAGAACAACCAGGCAACATCCAGGTAGAAATATATTTCTCAAACAGTACTCAGTAATACACAAAATTAGTCTTTTACATAGATGTCCTATTAACATATTATTTATTTTACAAAGACTTCTGCTTTAAATTCATACTATTGAAATACTTGTGCTCTTGAGAGTCATGCAGACAAAATATACTTTTCAGGAAACCAGTGATAGATATGGAGCTAATAATGAGATATATAATAATAGGTATTTTCTTTGCATTTTTAATTTAAATATTTATAATGTACTTATTATAAATAAAATGTGCAATTATTAGTGCTGAAAGGAATCTGACTAACTGAAGATAAATGACTGCTATCTTTATATACTGTGAATTAGCTTAGTAGTTTCAATGCAGTCAGATCACAATTTACTTGAACAGGGAATCTGAAAACAAAAAGGAAATTATTTCATTGATCTTTTAAGAGAAATGAGGAAAAACTTGTTCCTACAAAAAAAAATAAAGTAAAAAGTACAACACCGGAGTAAGAAGGCTCCTGATTTACTTTGATATATTTCCAAAAACAACATAAATTATTAAAAGATTATGTATTATTCTAATTAACTAATTATTATTATATTATCTAGTTATTTCTTTGAATGAATTGTTAAAAATGCTTTTGATACAGGCAATAAAGAACAATAGACTCTCACCTTGATTCTGACAAGAGTGAATGATTCCTCTGTGTTGAAAGCAAGGTATTGACTGTAAACACAGAATAAAAGAGTTCTTTATTCTCCACAAGGAAAAGAAGCATCACAGACCTATAGAAGCTGTATATTTGAACAGCATTTTTCATTAGAAGTAAAATTAACAAAGAATCTATATGAAACTCATTGGGAATAAATTATAGAGAAAACAGTATATGGGTAAATGACACCTTTTAAAATAATACTATTATTAAGGGCACAAATGTTGGATAATGAAGCTGAAAAGAAAGCAGAGAAGTGCAGGAAAAGGACAATAGCTAACTCATGTGCTCTTAACTGACCTGAAACTTGACATAGAGATGTATAAAATGTGAAATGATTTCATATTACTTGAGGTTACTGTGTAAGAAGTTTTATAACTTGGAGAAGTAAAGTAAGAAAGGACAAGATTCAAAGAGTTACAATTAATGGAATGTCAGGCAGTAGAAGAAAAACTTTCTCAAAGTACAGTCTTATGAGTAGAAGGCATCACTGGCTTAATAAAAACTAAAAGCTGAAAATGATCAATATGAAGTTTTCAGTATTTAGCATCAATATTCACTGTACAAAAAAATTGTCCATGGAACAGCAAAAGCTCTTGATTTCTTAAGTAACAAAATGAATGTTGAAATTTTTAGATGTGGTTAATCTGTAATGAGAAAAATAATCAGTTTAAAAAAAAATGTTACATACATGTCTTCAGTTTAGTAAGCCTAATCAAGATCATTCTTGTGTAGTGAGAGATTTGTTTAAAGCAAATTAGAGCCACTTGACTCTTAAGTTTAAGGATCCATGGAAATCAGGGGGATTATTAAGCATCGGTAAAGCAAGAAAATACTGTACAGCTTCAAATGAAGGTGAAACAGGATCAAAGAAAATGCGGAGCAGACATTTCCACTTCCTGCACATGGGAAATGTCAAGAAAAAAAAATATTCAAATAAGCTAATTTGCTTTACTTATTTGCTAAGATAATTTACTCACAACACATACATGTATGTCTCATATATGTAATAAAACATATAATAAAATATAGTATTCTTATATGTAATAAAGGGAAACACAGACTATAAGAAATTATGGAAGGGATAGTGGAGATCTCATTAAAATGTTCCCAGAAAGGAAGGTTTTCCAAAGGTCAACATTCTAACTATTCAGTGGGTACTTTCGAGAGCTCTTTTGGATCTCTTATTCTTTAATGTTCTCATTAATGACCTGATGCAGTACAGAGTATCCATATTCAAAGCTAGAGATGATACTCTGGGAAAAGAATAGGAGAAAAGGAAAGGAGAATGAGAGAACTACAAGTACTCTTACCATAAAAATAGTTTGCTCAAATAAGTAAGTATTCTAAATAAATATTGTAAATCCCACTAAGGATTTGTTCAGAATCTGGAGTTGCAGTTGATATCAAAAATGCCTCAAAGGAAAAAAACTGGCTAAACATCAGCATCACATAAGGTCTTGTGCCTTTCTATTAACTTGGGTTGCATATTAACACACAAGTTAATAAGGAAGTTACTCTTTACTCTGTTTAGACTTGAATGCATGCAACTTTGCCACATAATTGTGTTTACAATAAACACATGTCTTCTGTAAATGTAAGTTTCCTTGATTTTCTTTCTAAATATTTTTTGACTAAGGACTTTTTCATTATTTCCTAATTAGAAAATATTAACATTCACAGTAAAATTCCTTCAAAATAAAATTTCAGTGAGTTCACTTTACAGCATCCAATCAGAGGACCTTAAAGTTCAATTAAGTTCCAACTTTAAAATTTTTGGGACCTTACATTTTGACAAATGTTTTGTCTGTTTTTTTTTGTTTGGTTGTTTTTTTTCTGTGGAGAATCAAATATTAGGGCATAATAACTGTTTAAAGAAGGAAAGTATGAAAAGATATTTGCTTTTCAAGGCAACATTAGAATGCTCATTATATGCTCAAAAATTGAATACAATGAAAAGAAATCATGTTCTATTCCTGTGTCAGGAAGCAGCATTGCACTATTAGGTATTCATCAATTCACTTTGCTTCTAAATGTATGTGGCACTCACTTTATTCTACTAGTTTAATAAAATTGCTGTAGACCTGAAAAATATGGGACAGTGTTCATTAGCTTAATTCATCATTCAAATGACATTCAAGATATAACTTTTTTTGATTAAATTTAGTTAAACCTTTTCAATAGTAAGTATGGGGTTCCTCTCACTTGAAGGGAATACTTATAGAACATATTTTATTCTTTTTTCAAATCTACATCCTAACCACTGACACCCTTCCTGCCCTTCCTCCATCTCTACCTCTCTTCTAATGTCTTAGAAAAGGCAAAACAGAAGGAATGAAGAAGTTCCAAGAGGCAGAGGGTAGAGAAAGGTAGAGAAAAAATGCAGTTTGGTTTTAAAATAATTTATCTGGAATTGATCAATATTACTGCTATATCTATGAAACAGAATTTGGAGAAGAGTTTATTCATGAAAATAGTTGATCAGAAAGGTCACGCATGCAAAACATACTTAAAACCTAAAGAACACATAGTCCTGCTGACTTCAGCGATGACGTTTTGTTTCATTCAATGAGGCACATACCTTTTCAAAATGAGATTAAATTGTGATGTATTTTAAAATGATATTTCCAAATTTATGGGGTTTTGGTTTTGTCTTCCGCATTTTCTAATCTTCAAATATTTCTTTAGTATTGTAAGCAAAATACTGTCCTCCAATACAGTATAGCAATGCATACTTACATCTTAATAACGAAAAGTGAACTTCTTTGATGAACATTTAAATTTAGACAGGCCTGAGACACAGCTCTATTCAGCAACAGAATGTTGGAGGATAATTTTATCCTCTGCCTAAATCTCACAAATATGCCAAAGACCCAAAATGAAAGAAAGTTTATATTAATTCCTTTGAGTATTATATTGTCATGTTATTTAATAATATAAAAATATGTTCACATATATAAACATATGTACACACAGATATATGCATACATAGTGTTTGGATTTATTTTGGTCCTAAGCCTGTCTTTTCCCAAATACAAGATCTATGTATCCTCCATTATTTATTTTTCTTCATTATTGTTCTTATATAAATTAGTTTAGATTCTTTATTCTATCCTTTTGTTTTTAAGAAGCTCATTAAAGTACTACTACAGTTACACAGCAATTGCATACCTTGTAAGAAAAAAATGTTCTTTGTTTTTGTTTTTTTTTTAAATTCTAATCAATATTATAGAGTCCTTTTTTGCATGCATTGTTCCTTAAAATGCTCCTATAGTGAAATCATATATTTTCTTAACAAAATTCATCTAGTATTTTCATTTGAGCAAGATTCATTTTACATCTGCTTTTCTGCAGAGAATATCAAAACAGACATAAGGAATAAGATAATTATTTTAATTTAAACCAATCCTTTCCTTTAGTTTGTTTACCTAAAACTGCCTCATGCCATATATATGGTTATGGTAAACTCACTCAGAGAACTGGACCAAGTGATCAAAATTTACTCTAAATTTTCTTTAGCAGGAAGCACCTCAATTAAGGTCAGTGTGGCATTCTGAGTTTTAATTTTTAATCTCAAAGACTTCAGAACTTTTTATACATTTAAATTGTGTCTATCTCATGTCTGGAGGCTTTTTATTAAAATCTGAATAAAGTGAAATTTCAAATATGTCCTTTGCAAGTCTATTTGTCTGTTATAGAGATAATTAATGTTTCAGCATCCAAAAGTAGATGGATTCCTTTTCTGAGGGAATATAAGATATTTTATTTTTCATCTCAAACTCTTTATTTCCTGTAAATAAGCTAAATCCTAATAAAATTGTTTATTTCAGACCGCTTCGCAAAGCCTAAGTGTTTTTACTTCTATGATGTGTTCCTGAACAGGAAAATTTAAAATCTGATTAAACATAAACCATATCTCAATAAAAGTTTAGCTCCTGCGGGGCTAGTATGCCTAGGAGGATTTGTGAGTCACTGGACCATATGGTTCTATTCATCGATTGACTGATAAAGGGTCTAAGTTAAGAATATCATAGGAGTCACAGGAAAGAATGTGATTCCAACAAAGGTGAAGTGACTGGGAGTCACTTTAACTGCTTTAATTTTCGCATTGCAGCCTCTCAAGAGAAAACTATTGGGATGCTGAAAACTGTTGCATGAAAGCTGACATGAAGCAATATGGGTTGATTTAATATTCCCATTCTGCATGAATGTGTTTTTAAGCACTAATAACACGTAATTTCTTTGCCCACTGCTACAAAAAAAGGAAACACAAAACCCTTTTACAACTATTCAATTTTAAATATTTTATCCACACAATGTAAATATAAATAAATATTATATATATATAAATAATAAAATATAACTTTTTTCACTCTCAGCCCCAAAATGCTATGAGTTAATAATTTCTATATGAACTTTCTGGCCCTATTATGTTGTATTATACTATATTATATATTATTTAATACTAAAGAATAGGATTTTCCTTGCTATTCCTAAAATTATTTAAGTTTAGAGATATACCCCAGAGATTAGGAAATCAGAAAATAATAAATATGTGCTATTCAGCGGTTTCCCAGGTTTTATTCCAGCAGTTATTGGTCTTTGTATGCTATCTCTTTTTTTCTATCATACTTTTCATAAATGAAAAAAATATTATTAACACTCAAAAGTCTTGAGGGTTGGATATTGCATTTAGTACAGGGACAGGATGTAGAGATTTTGCTAGATCTTAGTGTTTTTGTTTTAAAATGTTAACTGCTATTTTTAAGTTACAGTTGCACAAATGAACTAAGTTGGATGCTCCCTGGTCAACAAATTGAAAGTAAGAGAGATTACCATAGAAACAACATCATGATAAGCCTGTGATATTGTTAAAAGAAAGCCATGGTTGCAAAATCATCAGTGCTTGAGTCACAAAAAACAGATGAAATGCTAAAGCGTCCCCTCACTTGACAAAGGGCAAGTGTTTAAGGATCAGTCAGTGAGCTACTCATCAGTGATTCACAATGTAGCAAAGCAGTCTCTTACAAAGCTTCCAAGTACAGGCCAAAATTATCTGTAAAGTACACAAAGGTCTATACTGCAAAGAAAGAAATGTGTTTCGAGGTATTGAGCCTACATGGTAGAGCCAGTTAATCAACAAAAGCAAGTTCACAATGCCCTGAGTTGTGACTGAAAAATATTTAAGCATGGAGCATAAAAAGAGAAAAGGAACAGTGAGGCCAGTGAAATTCTACAGGAGAACAAAAATTGAATATAGGATACTAAGAGAAGAAAATGAAGCAAGACTGCTGGTCAAACATTAAATAGTATCCCTGCTTCAGAAGATATTGGGTAGAAATGATGGAGTTATCTTCTCTATATGAATATGCTCTAAGGAGTGTAAATGAGAAGTCAGGCAAAACAAAGCCTAGCACAGCAAAAAAACTGAATGGAAATGGAAGGGGAAAGAAGAAGGGGAAAATGGAAATGGCTAATAGTCTTCAAAAGGAAGCATCATTAGAATTACTAACTACTTCTCCTTCTTTAAGTACAAGTTCATCAATTCTCACCATAAACTGTGTTAATATTAATCAAAACAGAAAAGAGATAAGCATAATGTGGAAGGCCTGAAACTGTGTTCAGTAAATATTACTAATGACTGATTTCCTTTTATGACAAGATAACCTACCTAGTGGATCAAGGGAAGCCAGCTGATGTAATCTTTTTGGATTTCAGTAAAGCTTTCAATGATGTCTCTCACAGGATCCTTCTGGACAAAATGTCCAGCACACAGCTGGTTAAGCACATCATGTGGTAGGTGAGCAATTGGCTCACAGGTCAATCACAGAGGGTAATAGTGAATGGGGGAACATCATACTGGTGACCTGTCACTACTGGGGTTCCACCATAGGCTTCGAGCTAGGATGTGTACATTGGGGTCTCAATTTTTGGTGTTCCTGGACAGCTGTGAAGAGGTAGAAAATACTTGGACAACAAGTGACCTTCTTTTTGTGGGAGTATCTCAGTGATGAAATTATCAGGGGTTTGACTTCTGTTTTATGTGCTGATGTCAATAGGTAGAAGTGCTGTCTAATTACCTGGGACCGAGACAGAAAAAAATGAAAGGCCATAAACAAAAAGCTAAAAGAAGAGAAAGAAAGAAGAGAAAAATGCTTCAGCCTACATAAGAAGAATACTTTCAAATTATGTGACTGAAAAAAATATGAAGAAGGAGAAACTTGAGATGGAAAAGCTAAGCATTTTCAAGTTCTTCTTCAAAGCAGAGGTAACTTCTTGCATGTTAGTACCGCTCAGGAAAGAATGGAAGCTACAGATGACAGACTCAAGTTCAGAGCTCAGAGTATATTCAGCAAAATTAAGTGAACTTGGTTATGTGTCAATGGGGTGATTTATGATACCTTGGAGTTTTGATGTTTTATTTTTTTTTAATTTTTGTAGATCTTAGAAGTAGTTATGTAGTAAATGTAGATTTTAGAGTAGCAGCAATATTATCCCTTTACCCTTAACACACCAGCTCACACCCCTGTTACCCATTCCCATATCAATTCCCTAAATTCCTTAGCCTATTTAGTCTCTTTTTCAAGGCAGAAGAATAAAAGAACATCTTAACCCTACAGAACAAGATATAGCCTAGACCCAACAACCTTCAGGCCTAGAATTCTGGAAAGCCTCCAAGGACCTTACGTGCTCTGAGGAAGATGAAGATGAAGAAGAGGGGGTCCCAAAATGCCCCCAGAGGCAATTTCCTAGAGGCATGGTGGGGGCAGAACCTGGGTGGTGGCTGGACGGGATTGGGTGAAAATCATTATAAAACTGTGAACATCTCAATTTCAGGAGTGCGTGCGCTGGGGGTATTCCAGAAAGACTGGGGGCTCATTAAAACCTTTGTATCCTTATCTTATCTCCTACCTAATTTGGCTTGGAGTCTTTTTTTCCCCACAGCCATTTAGGCAACATTTAGATAATTGATTGTAATTCTACAGTGACTGTGCTTTAACCTAACCATGTCAAGGTAGTGGATATTAATTTAATTCCACATGATTCTGCTCGAAAATCTCCTGCCTAGATGTGCATCATTAAACTAATTCTCTTTTTTCTTCCTTCAGATATGACACGAGACGCAAGAGTGTTTTCTGTTCCCTGAGTCTGACTGTGAACATTGATTGTTACAGATGTCAGCTGGGGAGAGAAGATTTTTTTCTGAAGACTAGCCCTTTCTTTAGTATGGAAACACAGGTCCACGATTTGAAACTCCACAGAACTTATTTGTTTCATAGTTTTGGCATAACCTCTGAGATATAAAATCACTAGTTTCACTTCTAAATATATCCTGACTGGGTGCTAATTCCTGAGAAAGAGGCATAGTCTATTCAGCAATGAATCAATACATGTCTATGTTTTTTAAGCATAAGGAAACATGCTTCTTTTTAATTCTTTTTAATTTAAAATTTGTTAAACAATGTTCTTTACAAAAACTCTAAGCACATATCTATATCTTGAAATTTAGACTAGGGGAGGGGATAATACCAAAGAGAATGTGATAGAGACATACACGTACATTTAACAGTGTTTTTAATTGTCAACAATATTTTATTTGCATTGTTAACAATTATTACTTTCTACTACCAACAAATCTATTCAGAGGTACACCTCTTCTTAGGAATCATTCTGGGGCTCGTGGCTGTCTGATAATTTGGATAAGGACAAGAACAAACTTTTGAGGCCAGGAAAAAGTCATTATAATATTCAAGGTATGACTATTGCAATGTTTCTTAGCCTGCTATGACTTCTAATAAGACTGAATTCATAAAACATCTTCAGTGTTGAATATTCAATGATGAAACATTTCTTGGTGTTAAATCTCATAAACAGTTCAGAAAATATGGGAAGGCATTTCACGCAAACGTACTATTCATAGACAGTATCCTAAGAAAATATCAAAGTTGAGTTAGATCCTTAGGATTTATACCTTGAGTAAACACCCATCTCTTTGTAGTCCAAATAATTTTAACAAGATAACATAGAGAAGGAAGCTCTTTTCAGTGTAAATAAACCTACTATAATAAAAATTTACCCTAGTCTGAGTCAATGTCTACAGAGGTTGATGAGAATTAACATGGTTTCAATTAATGATATTTTTGAGGTGTGCTACTACCTCATTACTTTCTAACGGAAAAGCAGAAATTGCTGTAGTAAAAACACAAGAAAAACGCTCTCATTTTTTGACGTACTAATAAAATAAGAATCCATTTAGGAGGCTCACACTTGTGCCAGAATAAGTATTTTACCTGCAGACATATACTTTTACCTCAGTGTTACAACTACCAGGCCTTACTATTTCAAATTCTTTTGGTTGCAAACCGTTAAGGTTTCTTAGTGAAAGAATTTTGGGGTCCAATGAATTTACGACTGTTTCACAATAACAGATAGAGTGTTCGTGTGAGAGTAATAGTGAGGTGATAGTTTTAAACCTTATTGAAAATCTGTGGTGTTTTTCTCTGTGTTCTGTCACTCACAGAAAATGAAGCCATAGGTTTTATCTTTTGTGAGGGAAAACAAAAGTGAAATAAAAAAAAGCATAAAAGATCCATAAAGACAGAAACATCTCTGCATTCTGATTTCTAGTTCAGCGTAGGTGTTCTTTTAAATGATACCTTTGCTGAGGTCACTAATTAGCTGTAGTTTAAAAGTTGCTGAAATAAAGAATATATTATCTAATAAAATAACTTGAATCATTAAAGCAGAATGTAGTAATTTACTCTATTTTTTATACATAAGTTTAATACATTTAATTCTTAAATGAAAGCATCTGTTTCCACTTCAACTAAAATGAAACGTTTAGAATTAATTTTTTAAAAGTAAGTAGAACTTTAAGTGTCTCATCATCAAGAATTTGATTAATATTCTTTATAATACTGATAATAAGAGACACACTTGTGATTCCTGTGGAGTTCTCATTTATTATTGCAGTTTCTCATTAAAATGCCTTCATTTAATATACAATTAAAAAGTGTTTCTAAAAGCATCCATGTTGGATTATTTATTTGCAATTTGGACCATTTAATAACTCAGATTCATAATACTAGTTCTATTCCCTGACTACCTTTACTTTCTGCTCAGGCAGATTATAAAGGGTTGTCTATGCACCAGATTCTTTTCTGTAAAATGGAAGGTTTATTTTAAGCCTTTAATATTTTTATTTATATATTAGATATATTTTATATATATTTTTATATATATATTTATATCTATTTATATATTTATTAGCTAAATATCTTGTTAGGTAATTTGATTAGTCTGAAAACTTTATGTCATTCACATGAAACGATGAAAATAAAGCTTTAATTATTGGAAAATGAAAAAAATGAAAGACATTGAAACACATTTTCATACAACAGTCCAAGTTGCAGTGAAGTAGAGGACAAAAAAAAAACCCCCCAAAAACCCAACAGCTTTTAGGAGTACAAGACAGGGCATAAGCAATAGTCATAAATGTCCCCTTAATGATAATACAGAAGTACTTCTATAGATAGTGATGCAACACAAAATTTATGAGTGATCATTTCTGTCTGCCCATGAGATAATCTGCCAACTTCATTCAGAAGAAAAGGGAATATTGCACAGATCAGCAAGGTTAGCTACAGCCTTATATAGCAAAGCCTAAGGCAGCTTCATCGGTGTCATTAACTTACAGTCAGCTTTGTGCCATTGGCCTTCTTGGCCACCTGCTGAGTCATGTCCAGCTGGTTGTCAGCCAGCACCCCAGGGTCCTTTTCCACTGCCACTCTGCCCTGAGCCTGTAGTCCTGCTTGGGGTTATTGTGGCCTAAGTGTAAGATCCAGCACTTCATCTTGTTGGAGCTCATACTGTTGGTCTTGGCGCATCTATCCAGCCTGTCCAGATCCCTCTGCTGAGCCTTCCTACCTTCCCTCAGATCAACACTCTCACTCTCAACTTGGTGTCGTCCATGAATTTACTAAGCGTAGATTCAATCCCCTCAGCCAGATCATTAAAACAGATATTGAACAGGCCAAATACTTATTCCTAGGGGACACCACTAGTGACTGGATGCCAACTGAATGCACCATTCATCATCCCTCTCTGGGCCCAGCCATCCAACCAGTTCTTAACCCAGTGAAGAATGCAACTGTCCAAGCCATGGGCTGCCAGCTTTTCCAGGAGTATGCCATGGGAGACAGTGCCAAAGACTTTGCTGAAGTCCCAATAGATTACATTACCACCTTCCCCTCATCTACTACTGGGTCACCTGGTCATGTAAGGGGATCGAGTTGGTCAGGCAGGACTTGCCCTTCCTAAAACCATGATTGCTGAGTCTGATCGCTTAGTTGCCCTATATGCTCCATGTGGTCATACTCAAGATTATCTGCTCCATAACCTTGTTGGGCACCAAGGTCATCTGACAGGCCTGTAATTCCTCGGATCCTCATTCTGGCCCTTCTTGTGGATCACAAGGGGGCATCACAATGGTAAACCTCCAGTCTTCTGGGACCTCCGTGGTGAGACAGGACTCATGATAAATGAGCTTAGCAAACTCTTCTGTCAGCTCCCTCATCAGCCTAGGATGAATCCCATTTGGTCCCATAGACTTGTGAACATCTAAGTGGCTTATCAGGTTACTAATTACTTCCTCCTGGAGGGTCCATTCTGCTCCTTGTCTACCAGCTCAGGGGGCCAGTTGTCCTGAGGATAAACTGGTCTCACTGTTGAAGAATGAGGTAAAGAATTTAAGTACCGTTTCCTCATCTTTGATAATTATCTTCCCTTCTGTGTTCGAAAAAGAGTGGAGGATTTCCTTGGGCCCTCTTCTGTTATTAATGCATTTATAAAAACACTTTTTATTATCTTTTACAGAAGCGGTCCGATTAAGTACCAGCTGG
The DNA here is from genome assembly GCA_038380795.1 of Pyrocephalus nanus. NCBI lineage: Eukaryota > Metazoa > Chordata > Aves > Passeriformes > Tyrannidae > Pyrocephalus > Pyrocephalus nanus. Next base: position 95,072,855 of record CM076259.1, on the reverse strand, counting down.
GCTTTCAGTTTTCTAATTTTCATTCTACATGACCTAAAAACACCCTTAACACTTCCTGAGTTTCTTGCCCCTTTTTCCAAAGGTGATACACCCTCTTTTTTTCGCTAAGAACCTAAAGCTTTTTCTGCAGCATTTAAACCTGCAATTGCTACTATGTTTCTTCCTAGCAGGAAGGAAATGGTTGTTGGATCTGTGCTGCATTTTGATCTAAACAAACACTAGGTAGGAGTTTAATCAAAGACTTAATCTTCTATGTCAACAGTTTGTGCATGGATAGCTCTCAACATTTACTACATGCATTCTGTATTGACATTTATGCTCCAAGCAAACTCCAGCAATGATTTGTCTTTGGATTATATCAGAGGGTCTGTGAGTGTTGGCTTATCTGAAGTAAAACTGTGTTCTTTGGTTTTGCTTGAATATGTAGATAGTTGATTCTGCTTTATAGCTGCATAAATGCTTTTTCATGGACCCAGGATTCTTAAATGCTGCAATGAGTTAAAATTCAGTCCCATTAACTTTGAGAAACCACCTTTCGCAAACAACTCATTCAATACAATATCCACTGGAATACCATTAGAAAAGTTGCATAAACACAGAGAGGTAAACTCCAAATTTTATTCCAGAAAATGTTTGCCTTTTTGTGTGTGTGTTTTCAAAGCCTCAATTCTTTTCATAAAGACCAAGTTTATCTTTCTACAAATGTGATGTTCAGTGACTTACTTACACTGACTTCCATAACTCCACTTTCTCTGACCCATTCCACAGCATTCCTGAAGCCCCATTTTTACACATACCATTCCTCCTTCATTTGCTTTTGTCTATTTTATCCTCTACTGAAACTATTCAGGAGTTAATACATCTTTGGTTACCAACATAGTGAAATTCAGTCTTTAATCTTTTAAAGGATTTTATTTACCCAATAGGCACTAGACGAAATAGTGACATTTATTTAAATACATGGTTTTACCACGGAACCAAAAAAGACATACATTTTTCTCTTACCACTGTCTTCTGTGTTTCATATTCAGTTTGATTTTTTGCCCTTGTAGATGACATGGGAATTGGATCCTTTATCTAGGATTTTGGGATTCTGCCTACTGTTGTTGGGACAAGAACTCCAGCTGTCTGCCTGCTGCTCAGAAAGCCCAGACAAACCACCAATATAGAAGCACAGCTCCTGTTCAGTGGCTCTAAACTATCCAGAATACCCTCTGCACACACTGACCATCTGCTTTCATTCTGTGATCAGAGCTGCAGTGGGCATCAAGAGCGGGCAGCAGGTGTTACAGCTTTGTTCAGAATAAATACAAGGGCCACAGTACTGTGCTGAGTATATTCTTGGACTTACTGCAGGTGGATCCATGTAAACCAGCAGCCTCTACAGGTATTATTTGGCTGTTCAAGAACAAAAATGGTGCCTATTGGCCATAGGTCATTAATTTAGTCAAAGTCCCTGTAATTCTTCTGTATTTAATCTGTTCATCTTTACAGCATTGCAAAGGGCTATAAAATCATTGCTTTAGACAGGGAGAGGGTAGTGTTCTAAAAAAAAAAAAAAAAAAAAGAATAGGATTTAGAAAAAACTCAGAAAAAAAAATTGAAATTCTGCTCCTCCAAATATGACCAGCTGTAGTCTCTTTCACAAGGCTCCTGAACTTAATTATGTCTCTTAAAGGTGCTTGCTTTCTGTCCTTGGAAATATACATGACTATCTCAGACTTTGCCGGGCTAAGAACTTATCAGATGTTCATAGGTCCAAAAAGGGTCCAGAAAATAGTCATGTTTACAGCTATATTTCCTCATCTAGTATTTTCACAGGATATCCAGTCTTGCATTTCTCACCAAAAGGTGGATATACCTCCCAATTTCTTGTAAATAAGAGAGAAAAGGAGAAGAAAATAGTGAACTTATTATCAAGATATGTATACAGTAAATTAGTAGTGTAACACAATGCAGTAGCAGTAAGAACATTTGTCAAGTACTAGTCTGCAGTCCTGTGGTCTGCTCAGTGACATTTAAAATGATCCCTCTCCCTCACCAGAAGGAATGCTCTACTTCCCTCACTCTATACATGTATACTGTAGTAAGTAGAGGGACACTCGGTCCCTTATGTTGAAACCTGTTCCTCTTGGTAAAAAGATATTCTTTTGAATGAGGAGCAGGTAAGGAAAGAAACACAAGCCTCATCATGGTTCTCTTGAAGAAGTGAGGACATTCCTCATCTAATCAGGTGAACTTAAGATGGTATATTGCTTAGAGCCTTTTATCTAAATTAGTACATTGAAAAACAAAAAGACAAAAACCAAAAGACAAACATCTTGAGGAAGGAAATGGGATTAAGGATTCCTTCCTTCAACACAACTGCTCTCAGTATTAGGCACCAGTTTAAATCTCCTGGTGTTTATATTTTTGAATGTTGTCATTTTCATCATTAACAGAAATGTTAAAAACATAGATGGGATATGCTGAGACTGTTAAACTCATCCAGTACAAAGATTGCAAAGTACTCAATTGAGTATGGGGGCTTTTTTCTCTGTTTTTTTGGTTGAGATTTTTTGTCTTTTTTCTTTTTTTTTCCTTGACCCTCCTAAGAATAAGAAATGTACTGAAGTTCTTACAGTTGTCTTCATATCTCAAGCCAGTGCTTTAATTACTATATAAGAAGAAGCCTTTACTCATCCTGCAGTGGCAAGAGAACAAGAGTAGAGATAGACATCAAGCTGCAGGAGACAGTTCTGGACTAGGAGCTCTGAAAAATCTTTCGGTCTTGAAACACATTTGAGTAGACTTGAACTGTACTAGGAAAATGGTAGCTACATTTTTCTCCTATTTTCTAACTTTTGTTTGTGTGCATGTGCATTTATGACCAGCATAAGGGTCATCATCAACAAATGCTGGAGTAGCTGCATGATTGTTGAAGATAACCTCAGCCAACTTTGACTAGGAAGCCTGAAACAACTCCACCCTGAAATCTCTTGGCTTCCCAGATGTGTCATAAGATTGAAGCAAAAGATATTTTTTAGCTATGCATGTTGTAGTTTCAGTAGAAAAATATAGTCTTAATAAGGGAATATGGCCTTGGATTACAAAGGAACATATATTGTGCATTTAGGTATGCATAAACATGTATATTTGACAGTGCCAGAGAAATTAGTATAAATCTCTCCCTGAAATTACTCTGAAAAATACATACTATTATATAATATATATTAAATTGTTTATAATGCATATGATATAATGTATACCTATGAAATAATGCATCACACAATTTTTCAGTTTTCATTCAAGAAGGTTGACTTCCATACCTCAGAAAATTACTATATCCCTATAAAAATATATTTCCAAGAATCCGTTTCATCTGGTACACAAAATTCCCGAGAAAGAACCTCTCATTAGCTAAGATAATAACTGCATTGATGCAATGATGATGCTTTGGGTTGCTCATCTGGAAAACTGAGATGCTCTATTTATTAAATTCCATAAGCTCAAACACTTTTTAATGACCCTGATAAGTTATTTGTAATTTGGAACTAACTGGGAAGAAAGCAGTTCCTTGTTGCACCATTTATTTAAGACTTAACAGAAAACTACCTTGTAACATTGAAATTTTGTAAGTAATATTAAACTAAGGTAACTGCCTGGGGACTGGTCTGAATTATAATTCTTAGCATAATTTAATTGAAAAAAAATACAGGACAGAATGAACAGAATACTTTTAGGTTCATCACTTCAGATCTCACTGGCTACATAAAAAGAATCTAACTTAATTGATCAGAATTCATTATAACAGGTACATATATAAGTCAGAATTTTTGACCTTTTCATTTTGTATCTCTCTTTATAATATCAAAGAACCTTGTCAGTCTGACACTGAGGGGGAGACATAATATGTTATAGAATGCAAGTGCTAATAGATTTCCAAGAAGTACATAATGCTTTGAGTATCTGCCAAAACTTTAAAAAGTTAGTTTGTAGAGATACACATAGACAAAGCTGAATAAAAAAACCATCTCCATTCAGCCATAATACTTAATTATTCAACAAAGAGAATACCAAAGGAACTTAATTTTAGAATTACTAGTAGTCACACTATGACATCCAAAGAATTGGGAGTTAAAGATAGCTTCCCATTCAAAGTCCAAGGCACAAAACTACTAATTATTTCACTTCAGATTCATCATGAAGGTAATACAAATAATTTTCTATAAAAACAATTAAAAAATTTACTATCTGTTTAAATAAAGACATAATCAATTTTAAAATGAAATTTTTTTTGAAAGTTCTACAAATTTGGGCTCACACTGGTAGGAATTTCATAACAAAAGATGGCACTTGGTTACTATGCAAATTATTTTTAAAGGAATTAATTATTTGTCTTTCAAAGATTGTTATTTTTTTTTCTGCCAAACTGGTCTTATTAAGAGTCTTGCTACCACAAGCTCCAGTTCCAGAAGCAAGAATTGTAACTACTCACCTCGATGGCCTGACCACATTATACTATGAATGACTAGAACTTGTCATCTTGATGCTGCTCTGAGATGTCAGATGTTATTTTTCCTCAATCTCATGGTCATGTTCCTATATAAGGCACTTAATCCTCTAAAATGGATGTGAGGAGAGGAGAGAGAAAAGTGTCAGGAAACATTTCGAACTTTGTCTTCCTTGTTCAGTCTATGTCATGTGCATGGCAAGGGAGCAGGCGGCTGTCTGGTTTGGGTTTAGCTTCAGAAACTCTATGATGAGAATTAGCAAGCAGATTTGGGGCATGAGGATGACAATATATGTGACATTTCTGAAAGTCTGATAGATATATGCATCATGTGAAGTGGTTTAGGGTTAATGAGGTAAAGACGGTGAAGAAGAAGTAAAATTAAGGGGAGTTGCAAGTTCTCTTAGAACACGTGCATTTCAATACTGAAAGTTGCCAAATATTGTGAGATGAGAAGCACAAGTGATTAAAATTACTGTAATGGTGTGAAAGCTAGAAAAGAAAAATATATTTTTTTTTTCAAGGCTTGAATTTCGAGCAAGTTTGTAGCATAAAAGAACTGTATCTACTGTATTTTTATGATATCCACTGATGTTTTGAAGAAAATTTATATGATTTAGTTAATTAGGCATAATTAGGCAATTAGTTTTTTGTTATTTTTTTCATAGCAAGAGACTTTAATTACTATGGAATTGTAAGCTATTTACAGTTTTCTTGTTTATTTTTGCTATATGAATGACAATTTAAAAAATAGAATTATTTTTCAATTAAGGCAAAACCATTTAGCTTTTACTGTATTATACAGAAATATATGTTATATATTATGCTTATATTATGCTTTGTACAACAGTATATTTTAAAAAAAGTATATATCTCCAAACCCTTTCAGGTTTCAAATAATTACATAATAATTTTACGTGCCATTTATGCTTTTAACCAAAGACTGTATTATTTGCTGGGAAATTGAACTGAAAAACTTTTGACTGTTTACAAATCATGCACTGAGACTTTTGTTTTCTAAAATAGTGATATAAACATGTACTCTATGATGGGCCTGTCTGTACAAATATTACCTTATTTAAATTCACAAAGAAAGACCTGTGTAACAGCAAGACTTTGTGACTCTATTTCTTTATAAAACTTTTATGTAAATATTTTAAAATATAATTTGAGGGTATTCTGACATTATTTATTGGGTTTACATGGCAACATTTTGGTAGCAGGGATGCTACAGGGGTGATTTCTGTGACAAGCTGCCAGAAACTTCTCTCATGTCCAACAGAGCCAAAGGCAGCTGGATCCTACAGAACTCCCTGCTGCCCAACTCTGAGCCCATTAGCAACAGTAGGAGAACCTCTGGGGTAATAGATTTAAGAGAGGGAAAAAGTTGTTGTATGATAGCAATTGTAACCAGAGAGAGGAGTGAGAATATGTGAGAGCAACAGGTCCTCAGACACCCAGGTCACTGGAACAGGATGGGGAGGAGGTGCTCTAGAAGCAGGAGCAGAGGTTCTCTTGCAGCCAGTGGTGCAGATCGTGGTGAAGCAGCTGTGCCCCTGCACCCCATGGAGGTTCATGGTAGAGCAGACATCCACCAGCAGCCCCTGCAGGACCTGGTGCCAGACCAGATGGATGTATAAAGGAGATTGCTATCCTGTGGGAAGTCCATACTGGAGCTGACAGGACATGTGGCCCTGTGGGGAGAGGAGCCCACACTGGAGCAGGTTTCTTGGCAGCACTTGTGACCCTGCAGGCGACCCACACTGGAGCAGTTCTTTGAGGACTGCATCCTGTGGAAGGGACCCCATGCTGGAGCAGGGAAGAGTATGAGGAGTTCTCCTCCCAAAGAGGAAGGAGCAACAGACAAGGTGAACTGATCTTAGCCCCCATTCCCTGTCCTCCTGTGACACTGATGGGGAGTAGTTAGAGAATTCAGTAGTAAAGCTGAGGTTGGTAAGAACGGTGGAAGGAGGGAAAATTATTTCAAGATTTGTTTTCATTTCTCATTATGCTACTCTGATTTAATTTGTAATAAAATAAATTAATTTTCCCTGAGTCAATTCTATTATACCTGTGAAAGTAACTATGGACTCTACCTGTCCTTATCTTAAACCATGAGCTTTTAGTTGCATTTTCTCGTCTCTGTCCATTTGGAGAGGGGAGTAACAAAGCAGCTTTGGTGAGCACCTGGCATTCAGCCAACCAAGCCACCGCAGATCCATGTGTGCATTATAAACCTCTACTCAATTAATTTGCTAAGATTGCTAAGTCTTCAATGCAACCAAATCAAGTTTCTATAAATCTCCATTTCCCATATAGTTGTTGCATCTCAGCTTGAACTGAATCTTACGTGGAGACTTTTTGCTCATTTTAATTCATCCAAAGTTCAAGATGAACTCACCTTGAATAGATATTTCACACTGCTTTCTATATTGAATTATTTTATTATATTTTGGTTTAACATTTAAAGTGAAACCTTAACATTGGCCACGTTAAGTAACTAATTTTGAGGAAATTTCAATTTTTACAATCTGTCTTTTGAAGAAATGGTATTCCAAATACCATCTGTTGGTAATAAATATACATATATATATATATAAACACAACCAAATACAGAAATAAACTGCCCTAAATATAAGTTCAGAAATAAACCTCCCTTCCTAATGACTGCAGGAAGCATGAAACACTCACTTAATCAGAGGGTTGTAAAGGTTTTCTACCTATGCTTTTACATACCTGTCACAGTGCACACTAAAACATTATGATCATGGTATGTTGGAAAAATGCTACAACAGAGAACTCTGATTACTACAGCTTACACTATTTGCTACAGTGTAGCTAATCATTAAAATTCTCAGTTCTATCAGTAATAATATCCCGCATAAGTGGAACATATTATTTTCAGGAAAGCATTTGCAACAAGAGAAAACTGAGCCCAGAGAAAAAAAAAATCTAAACAAAACCTCTACAAACCCCAAATGCATAGTCTCCCCAAAAACCTTCTACTTCCTCAAAGCCTCAAAGTTTGCAAATGCCATGGGCCTCCTTTCTACATATCTGTTTCTTTGTTCTGTTCTCAAATTCCCCTCAGATGTATTCTGCCTAAATCGCTTGGAAACACACAAATGAAAACTGCTGTAAGCTGTTTTTGAAACATTTTTATTTAATACACTGAAGTCCGTTCAGACTTTCTGTTCAAATTCAGTGCAGCAGCAATTTTTTCTTTTTAACAATTTGGCTTCTTTTCTGTCTGTAATAACGTCTTAAATTTGAAGAATAATATTAAATATGTTTTAAATGTTATCAGAGTTGCAGTTCAGCAACATTGTAGCATTTGGGTTTTTTTTTTGATCTCTAAAGACCAAAATCACCACCATCACTTGTTACTGAACTAAACCAAAAGAGTTTACAAAAAGAACTGTCTATAAAAAGAATGTCCAGAGTAGGAAACTTTTAGACCTTTGCTAAAACACATGTAATCAGTGATTAAATTCTCAGAAGATACAATTTCATTTTAGATCATTACCATGTTGGCTGTGAACGTTTCATAGTTCCTGATAGAAAACTCATCAAATAATATGCACTAATCATAAATTCTCTGAGAAATATGTCTTTCACAAATATGACAAAGGAGACCAACACTAAAATTTTAAACCATTTACAAATTCATATATATTGTTGCTTTGATCAAATCTATAAGAAAAATAATACTTAGTTGGTCTAGTAGGCACTTGACTCTGAATTTTCTTGGTCTGTTCTGTACAAGTGTAAACCCCCAGAAATTCAAATTCTTGACTTGTAACTTTCAACTGTCTTTTATTATAGAGTTACCCAAGTAGTATCTTTTAAAAAAGAATTTTTTTTTTCTCTTGTCCATTAACACAACTATTTTTTTTCCTTTCTTCTTCTGAATATCTACCTTTTGGAAAAAGTACAGAATTACTGCAAAATACCTATGCCACCAAACTTATGTCACATAACTTAGATGTGAGCTTGAGAGAAATAACTTCTTGGATATTTTATGGTCAAGTTTTAAATGTGATTTAATAATTCTCTGGTAAATTAGTTTACATCTGCCTCTGGCAGGCAGATGTGTAAATCCAGATCTGGTCTTCCACTGTAGGCATTCAACATGCCTTACTGAGACAAAATTTGTGGCAGACACTCTTGATAGAATGTTAAGTACCTGGCTTGGCTTTTGAAAGCTCATTTTAATACATGATTAATATAGTCATAAAATATATGCGTCAAGTCTCACACTTTTAATTCCTGCCAGCAAAAACAATATTTTCTTTTTGAATTTAATAGGAGACACTGGAAATAAGCAGGAAGCCACTAATAAAAGGAAGTGATGTTTTGCTTACAGATTTTTTCGTGTAATTTTCAAGCTTGCTCCACCATTCATGACCTAATGGACTTGAATATATTCACTGAAAACAAAATTCCAATTTCTCAACATTAACCTGTGCCCACAGTTTTGTTTAACAGCTTTCCATACCCCCTATCTCCACCACAAAAATTGTACTCTTTTGAACAGCAAACTGATATTTTTGAGGGTAAGGTATTTTTGTCATTTATATGTCATAATAAGCATATATTGTTGTTAACCCATGCTTTCACTGACCTTAGAAATTAGTAGGGAAAAGCCCTTTTAACAGCAGAATTCCAAGATGTGCCAGATAACTCTAGAGTGCTCTGAAACAGAGATTGCAGATATGACTATAATCAGAAAGTATTTTGCATCCCTGTGGCTTTTTACACGTGTATTGTATTTGTGTGTAGACATAGATATCTCTGGTTAATAAAGTTCTGTATATTTGCCTTGCATCAATGTTTGATAATTTGTGTAATGATTACTTTAAATTCTCACCTATTTCTACTCACTCATGTGTCTATCTATCTACTTATTTATGAAATGCATATATTGCTTTGAATGTATGAGGAGCGTTACCCTATAAACTCTTATTTCCAAAGAATCAGTAAATACTTTTGTGCAATGCATATTTATAAACATCTCTGTCTTTCTTGCTGAAAAAGAAAACAGGTGTTAGGGGAAGGAACGCAGAGTATCTCAGTCCTTTATTTGTCAAAACTTGAATGCTTTTGTAATTTTTTTTTTGTCTGACAATAAGACAATACTGAGATAATCCAAAAACCCATGGGTATTTGTAGTGTAAAGATTTTTCTAATTCCTTCTTCAAGCCCTGGCATGCTTTATCACTATCCCATAGATGCTATTGTGTCGAAATCTTTTCCATTGTTATTTCTTTAGTCCATAATAGTCTTTGTTTTCTGACAGTTATTCGCCCTCTCATCCCCTCTCTTCAAATCTATCTTTCAGTTCTGTGCTAGTAACCTAAGGATGGTAGTTTGTCAGTTTACAAATCAATTTGAGATTACAGGCTCTTCATGCTCAATCATGTCATAGAGCCTAACTATGGCTATATTAAGTATTTAGTGGTAGGTTTACAACAACACACTCTGAGCTGACTACTGATTGTGTCTTTCAAGTTCTTGTATGTTCTTCTTCTTTAAGTATTACTGCTACCTCTCCTGTTGTTTTTTTCAGAGTTGCCAACATATTCTAGAAGATGCATGTATGATTCATAGTCAGCCCTAGGGATGGAACACTTACTGCCATCCCATTATAGTCTGTTCACATAAGAACTCTTCAGTTGTTCCAGTCATCAAAGATATCTCATGAATAACTGCACAAGTTGTCAAATATAATAAATAATATGAAAGGAGAAAGATAACTGTATAAATGCAACAAAATTATTTAATGGCAAATATTTAGTGTTATTTATACAAGCTTATTTACATTTTATTTTCAGTCTCCATATCATTACTGATAGTTAAGCTTTAAGAGCTTTATTTCCTTTGGAATATGCTACAAATTATAAATTAGTATCTTACTGGAAAACCATGATTTCAACAGCAAGTGATTTCCTTTTTCCTACATTAAAGTGAATAAAAGACACCTCCATTGAACAAACAGCTTTATTTTCCAGTACAGAATTATTTTGTGCCTCAACAGATAAAAATGAGGCATATGTGTTATTACTCTCTGTAGATGTTTAAACTGAGTCTGGGGGAAGATTAGTCTAAGGCCTGACACTCTCAAATTTTGTATTTAAAATAGCTATCTCTTGGCAAGATTTTCATATGAGCCAAGAAGACACCTCTCTTCTCCCTCTTCAGCCCTGTGAAATAATCTGTGTGAATCACCCTTCCCACTGAGTTGTTGGTCCTGCTTAGGAATTCCCCCTTAGCTCCTCTGTGCTCCACCTACAGTTAATCCATGGATAACTTCACAGATCATAGTTTTATGTAGAGATAATGCTTCTAATAAGATTTTTATATTGCAGTGGCATGACACATGGGAATTGTCAGTATATATGAGTTATCTGGTACCAGACAGCTCCTTAAATTGAGAATATATTGTTTTCTCATTATCTGTACTGCAGTTCAATATTTATCCATTTATCCATTGGTGTGATCAGCCTTTTTCTTTAGTGATAAAAATGTAAAACACTATCATCTTATGGCCCTGTAATATAGTATTGTTATTGTTAGTACCGTGCTTTATACTGAATTTCCAAAGCCTCAGGACTGGTGTTTGTCATGTTTTTTGACCAAGTGTCTATGGCTCATTTTTTTTCTAACTTTCACAGAATCATAGAATGGGTAAGGTTGGAAGGGATCACAGTGGGTCATCTGGTCCAACCTCCCCACTCAACCAGGGTCATCCTGGAGCACATTGCACAGGATTGCATACAGATGGTGTTTGGATATCTCCAGTCAGGGGGACTCCATTAACGCTCTGGGCAGTCTGTTCCAGTGCTCAGTCACCCACACTGTAAAGTTCTTCCTCATGTTCAGATGGAGCTTCCTGTGCATCAGTTCATCTTTGTCATACAAACATAGTTTATATCTCTACTAATAATGAGCAGTTATTCTATGTAAAGGCATTTATTACTTTAATTACTCATTTATGACTGGTGTGATGCAGACAAAAGTATGTCTGGTAAGTATGAAAGAGGGGATCTTCAAAAAATCAGAGCCAGCATGAAGCATAGAGCAATATCTTCATGAGAAGATTAGGATAGGGAGCAGACTTGGATCTAAAGACCACAAACTGTGAGAATCAGTAATCATCCTCTGAAGAAATGCAGACCTGGAGGCAGGCAAAACTCAGCTTTGGGTAGCAAAACAAATAAAGGGATAGTATATAACACACATAAATGGCAGCTGATATAGTATGTTTGGATGTAACAAGGAAAACAGATGAATGCAGAATACATCACATGTCAACATATGTCCAAAAAAACCATCAAAACCTGTAAAAGGACTCTGAAAGTGTGTCCTATAATGAGGAAGAAGAAACCCTTGACATGAGCATCATATTACTCCCAGTGAAGAACTCCAGATACTAACAACTCTGCACATCCCCATTCCACCACCAGAATAAAACATGAAGAGTGGATCTGCATGGAAAAGATGAGTGTAAAAGCAGCAAAAGGGATAAAAACTTAGACCTGTGTATGTTGCATTTTTAATTACACTAGCAGTATTACTGAGGTATTTTCTGTATAAAAAGGTTCTGATTTTGCTATTATTCTTTCTTATATTTTTTGGAAAAATAGGTCTATATTCCTACTGATTCTTGAACTAGACTCTTAAGATATTTGTTTTTCTAAAAATAAACATTTGGTTTTGTATATGTACACATATTTATATATGCACAGATATGCCATATGCATACATATGCATATACATGTGCACATAAGGCACATTTATTTCCTGTCTACAAAGATTTTAAGTATAACAACACAAATTCACAGAGGAAACGTACATACAACATTTTGCTTTAGTGAGGTTATTTTGATCAGATTTTCTTTTAATGCACACATGACAGTACACATTGCTTCTATTACATTTCTATCACTATATCCAGGGAATATGCTTGAGATGAAAGTTCTGTTTTTTAATGCTTCCTCAGTAAAATGTCAGTTTTACAGCAATTTGACATAGTACTTAAATTTTGTCCAAGTTTCTCCATCTGTTTTATATTCCCATATGTTTATTGGCATTTGCATTCATACAGTGTCTATCTGTCCCATGACCATGCATAGGTTATGATATTTGCTTTTGTCATGGGAGATAATATCTCTGCAATACATTATTTTAGGATATTCTTCCTCAAATGCTTTGATTTTCATGGCTCAAATAGCTTTTGTAGCATGAAATATTATGGCTGGCCTAAATTGATCAGTACACAATGAGTAACCCTCATGACCTTTTACTATGCCGTTATTTACTTAGCAAAGGTAGATTGCCACATACGTTTCTCATTGCAGGGGGACATCAATTCTTACATATTCCTGAAAATACCTGACCTGGTATAAGGTAGTATTGGTTTTGCCCCTTTCACAGAGATACATAGCCTGTTTACTTGTTAGCACATTCAAGTTCTTTTCACTATTGACATTTCAAGTTCTTGACTCCGTAGCTTACAGCTGACACTAGAACAATTTTTTCTTATATCTTACCAACCATAGCTTAGAGTCACACTTTCTTCACCATGGAAAACAAACCTTATTTAAAATCTGCATCATTGAGGAGATAGGGATGGGCACAAAGACCTGCTGATGAAGATCAGAGAGCCTTTACTGCTGCTACAGTATGTGAAGGAAGAGCAAAGTGTTTATTGTACCTCTTTTGTCAACTATACATTCTGAAAAGGATCCTCATTAAGCTCCATTAACATGTTAATTTACACACCCCTTGGGATGCAAATGAAGGGGGTTTATTTTCTGCTAAATTCTAATACCCTTACTGAAACAGTAAACTATTAATACTGGAAATCAGGACTGTTAGAGGCATGGATCTTGCAAATAATATGTGAGTAGCTTCCACTAGTATTGACACATAATTAATCTCAAAATGGCTTTTCATTGTTCAAAGAAAATGTTTGCAACCAATGTCATATGATTACCATATAACATTACTGATAAATGGTATATAGGAAAATAAATTCAAACATCAAACCTCTTCAGCATGTATGGCATACATGCACATGTAAGTGTGTAGACACATGCTTCTTATATAAGATATTTTTTTTGGTACAAAACACCTTGTCTGAAGTCTGAATCTGAAAAAAAGAGATTATGATATGGTACTGAAACAAGGGAATAATTTACCAGCCATATTCTTATTCCAGGAATCCACAGTACAAAACAGAAATTTCTGCAATGGACTGTAAATTTACCTTCTTATCAAGATTTTTTCTTTTTCTTTTTTTTTTCAGATAGCATTATATATGTTCTTATCTGTATTTAAAATGTCATGATGGCTATTCAGAAGGTTTCTGGAATAGAAGCAGGACAGATGTAATAAAAATGGAAATTAACATTAAAACCCATGCAAATAACGTGCAGCTTACCAATTTTGAAAGTCCTATACTACAGGCTGCTAAAATATAGAACAATTTTCTAATTACTGCTTTCGGAAAAAAAACCCCTGACTCCTGCAGCAGTCACAGATGAATTTTAGCAAATACGTTAAAGTGATAGTAACACATAGGTGTGGTGAACTCTTTTCCTCTTGATATATAACACAGCATCAATTTATAATTAAATGAATGTGCATGTTGCCTTTGTTTTATCTTCTTTGTTAGCCAAATGTCAGTTTGACTTTAAAATTCTCCAGTGTTTTGTAAGATCTTGAACCTCAGTTGCATAATTATTTCAGATACTTTCTTCATCCTCAATCTCAGTAACTCTAAATTTTATCTAGGTATATGACGTTACTGAACTCTAAAGTTCTAGAACCCGAGTCTCAAAACAAGGCCTCAAGATTCAAGGACCTGTTATTTGGGACAGCTGACATAAGTACTTCTCAGTAGTGTATTTGTCTTCTGTCTATTCTAGAACAAGTTTAGCCTCATTTCACATAGGGCATAAAGCATATCATACAGTATTTTGTTTACTTCAGGATGGGGATATTCAAAAAGGCTATTACTGTGAAATAATGAATACATCATAATTAGTTATTCCAGGGTAACCTGTTCATATCCATAACCTCATGTTCTACAAATCTAAGTCACGTCTATCTACTTATCATTCTAATGTGAGTAAAGTTCTACAGCCTTTGGGACATATTTAAGTACTCTTGTATAATACTTCATTCTATGAACAAACCCATTGGATTCACTTTAAAGGCTCTTAAAAGACTTCAATGAGCTGTGAAATTAAGCTCTACCCTTGTACCCTTTTCAATCTGAATTTCATCATGGACATTTGTACAGCTGTTTTGTTGTATGAATGTTTGTGGAAGAGCTTTTAATTCACCTGAATCCCTGATATTCACAGATGAATGACCATATTCATAATCCCACCGTATAAGCATGAAATTATTAGCAGAGTTTGACAAGGCAAAGTTGAATGAAGGTTGTGCAGAATAGACAGTCCTTATGATTAAATTCAGCTTTGAGGTTCCCTAGCATACAATTTTACAACTTTTTTTGTTTTCTTTTCTTTTCTTTTTTATCTAGGTGAGAATCTGTACGTTCTAAACACAGTAGAATGTCATGGTGTTGTCCTTACAAATACCCAATATTAATTGTGGAAATATTCCTGAAATCAGTACAGCTCTTAGTTTACAGTAGTTCACAAATTTCCTCCTCAGGCTGAAAAAAAGACCAATATTTGAACAGATTTACCCTAAATACTAGAAGATCCAGAAAGAAATAAGAGACAGATTTGGCTGTTGAAGAAATGCCTTTTTTAAGGACAGCATTTTAATTTTCAGGGAACACAGTTCTGCTTTTCAGTGATGCATAGCAACAATGAAGGCCATGGACTGGCACTGCAGCACTCTTTGATGTTCACCACCCCAGCTGAGTACCCTGTTGGGTCTTAGTCAGAAGCTATGCAGGGAGGAGCAGGAATAACTTCTTTCAAGAAATACTGGAATCAAACCCAGCAACTCCAGCAATAGAAACTTTTGGGAGAAAGTGGAGAAAAGATGAGTGTGTTGTGTTAATGACACATGAAAACAAAGAGAATAAGTAACCCTGTGCAATAGCACAGCCATTCATTCCTCTATATATGTCAGCACCCATTACCTACAATTATTCTTCACAAAGTCTGCTTGTATTTTGTAGACTGGAGGGATGATGAGATATTGGATTACAGAGAGATAGTCTTACCATGGGAATAAATGGCAACAAGTATAAGGTGACCCAGTATGATAAGATAATAAATCCTCTTACTCTGTCTAGTATGTATTAGAAATACTTCAAGCAATTACAGCTAATGAGCAAATAATTACAGTTCACAATTAGTTCATAAGGAAGATGCACAGGGAGAAAAAAAAAAGGAGCTACTATAATAAATACATACTTTGATCAGCTCAGAAATGGAGTGCTAGTTGAATGACTTGTCTGTGCTGGTTTGGGCAGAGGTAGAATCATTTTTATTCATGGTGGGTAGTATGGGGTTTTGTTTTGGATTTATGCTGAACACAGGGTTGATCATATAGAATGTTTTTGGGTGTTGCTGAGAAGGGCTCACAGTGAAGCCAAGGCCTTTTCTGCTTTTTATATTGTCGCATTGGTGAGGAAGTTGCAGATGCATGAGAAGTTGGGTGGAGACACAGCCAGGACAGATGACTCCAGATGACCAAGGGGATATTCCATATCATATGACATCATGTTCAATATATAAAGCATGAGGAAGGAGGAAGGGAGAGGTTTTTGAACTGAAGGTGTTTGTCTTCCCAAGTCACCATTATGAGTGATGGGGCCCTGCTCTCCTGGAGATGACAGAACGGCTTCCCATCCATAAGAAGCAGTGAACAAATTCCTAGTTTTGCTTTGCTTGTGTGAGAAGCTTTGCTTTCCTATTAAACTGTCTTTATCTCAACCTACAGGTTTTCTACCTTTTACCTGTCCAATTCTCTCCCCAGTCCTTCTGGTGGGGCAGTGAGTGAGTAGTTGAATTGCACTTGGTTGATTGCCGGAGTCAAACCAAAACACTATCCCATTTAAAATCAAAAGTTCTTCCTGATGATGAGCAAATGAAAATCTAAGGTACAAGCACTTTCACTTGAAAATCCTTGTAAAGATGGTTTCAGTAGGCAGAAACAGCAAGTTTTGACTCTTTGAGATGTAGCTTACTCATTATAACTTTTTCCCAGCTTTTCCTGAACAGAGAGTAGGTTAAAGTATAAAGCTTGATGAAAAAAGTGCATAAGTTTTTTTCAGAGAATTTTTGCTTCATTTAAGACAGAGTGTCCCAGCCACACATTGTAAAGCTTTTCAGATCAAGGTGAGGAGGGATGATATGAACCCTGACAGAAGTGGATTACTCTTATAGCCATGTTTAGAAGATCATTTTCTTATGGAAAACTGATGATCCTCTAGTATCTTCACAGTATGCAACAAAGTTTCAATATGAGTAGAATATATTTTTTTTACAATATGTGTGCATTATGATACCTTCTATTTGTCCATTAGTTTTAGATTACTTTGTGATGTAATTTTTCTATCTCCCGGTATGCCACAGGTATTTGTAAACAGTATAATTGTACTGAAACACTAGGTTACCAGTGTCTTTTTTTTTCTTTTGCAAAAGTCAACATATTTGAAAAACATTAGAGTCAACATGGCTTATTTGGATATTAAGCTTTTTCATATAGTTTATTGACAAACTAGGAAATAGAACATAGGAGATCTTTATGCTGCACATTCAGAAAGTGACTTCGGTGATGAATATTTTTACCCATTGCAACATTAATCTGAGAACCCAAATTTTCATCACAATTATTTGCTGCTTTTCCTTCCTGAATACAGACTTGAAGGACTGGCCTTTGAATATCTATATCTGCATATCTATACATGAATATTATAAAAATCTATGAAGGCATTTTTACAAACATTAAATTTAACTAGATACTCTCAGAACACTGGGAGATAATACATGCATGTCACTTGTACTGAAATATTGGCCAGCTTTACATAGTAGCATGTGTGTCTACAGTAGGTATTAGCAACACTACCAGCCTGACACTTGCACTAAACAACAGACTCACATTAATGTAATTTAATAAGATGTCTTTTGTTATTAAACCAAGAATTGTATGTTGCCAGTTGAGGTGGAAAATAGATCCCAGAGGTTTTTCTCCCTTATTCCATCTGCAGTTATTTTTAGGGGGCTTTAATATTTAAAAGTCTATTACTAATTTCAGCATTGCCCACAGAAACCTGCTTTGTAGTTCTATTGCCAAATTATCCCTTGAAGGCAACTGCTGTAAATAATTTCTCAGTTCTGTTCCTAGACACTTGCCAAGGTCATTATCTGTCTTTTCCACAGTCCCTGAATTCTGACTTTGATTGTGAGTGGTAACTAAGAAACAGTTATGAGATGCAATCACAAGCTGTGGCAGTCTTATCAAAAGCTGAAGATGGTCCCTGAGCAATCTGATGAAGCCAGTGGCTCAGCTGCTCTTGCTTCTTTAATTCTTCATCTATCTTTCGAATTGGTCAGCCAACAGAGCAGAAAGAGCAAACATAAAACAGGCACTATGAAGCAGACATGACAGCCATAGAGAAAGGAGTCTCCAGAAAACCAGTTGAATGGAACTGACTATAGAATTCCAGCATTTAGCTTCTAACCAGCAATAATTTATTCTTGTGCTCTTATACTCTGCTTTATCTCTCACAGTGTCAAAAATCTGACATATTTTTTAATAAATAAATTATTATTGTCTGATGAGATTTTCTTGAGTTGAGCCAATGAGACTCTCTACAGACAGCTAGGAGCAGCCTCACATTCACAAGCCCTAGTCCTCTTGGTGGGCTTCAACTACCCTGAAAGCAATTGGAGACACAGCACTGTATGGCATAGATGACAACTTCTTTCTCCAAGAGATAAAGGATCCTACAAGGAGAAGTGCTATGCCAGACTTTGTTCACACCAAAAAAGAGGGCCTTGTGGGTAATGCAAAGCTCAAGTACAGCCTTGCCTGCAATGATCATGAAATGGTTCAGTTCAAGACCTTAGAGTGGTAAAGAGAGCACACAGCGAGCTTCTTACACTGGATTTCAAGAGAGCAGACACTGGCCTCTTCAGACATTTGCTTGGTAGACTATAGTGGCAATAAGCCACAGAAGAAAGAGGGACCCAAGAAAGCTGGTTAATACTAGAACATCACCTCCTTCAAGCTCAAGATCAGTGCATCCCAATGATGCAAGCAAGGGGCCAGGAAACTTGAATGGATGAACAAGGAGCTTCTGGCTAAATTGAAACAGAAGTTTACAGAATGTTTGAAAAAGGACAGTCAACTTGGGACGAACATAGGAACACTGTCAGAGTATTCAGGGATGCAATGAGGAAGAGTAAAGTCCGTTTGGAATCAAATGTGGTAAGGGATGTGAAGAACAACAAAAAAGGGCTTCTTCAAGTACATCAGTAGTGAAAGAAAAGCTTGGGAAAATGTGGGCCCACTGCTGAATGAGGTGGGTGCTCTGATGGTGAATACAGAGAAGGCAGAGTTACCAAATGCCTGTTTTGATTCATTCTTTACAGCTAAGGCCAGTCCTTAGGATTCTCAGACCCTAGAGGCAAGAGAGAAAATCTGGAGAAAGGAAGACTTTCCCTCGGTCAAAATGGATCAGAGGTCATTTAGACAAACCTGACACCCTCACACCCATGGGCTTTTATGGGATGCACTCATGAGTGCTAAGGGAAACAGCAGATGTTATTGCTAAGTCATTCTCTATCATCTTTGAAGGGTCATGGAGAATAGGAGAGGTTCCTGGGGACTGGAAGAAAGCAAAAGTTACTCCATTCTTAAGAAAGGGCAAGAGGGATAACTCAGGAAATAGCTCGTCAGTCAGCTTCACCTCCACCCCTGGAAAGGTGATTCTGAGTCATCCTGGTGACTCATCCTGGATGTCACCTCTAAGCATGTAGATGAAAAGAAGACTGTCAGGAGTAGCAAACAAAGATTCACCAAGGAGAAACCATGCTTGACCAATCTGATAGCCTTCAGTGATGGAATGGTTGGCAGGGTAGATGACTGGAGAGCAGTGAATGTTTTTTACCTTGACTTCATCAAGGCCTTTGACACTGTTTCCTGTGACATCCTCATAGGCAAGCTCAGGGACCATGTGTTAAATGAGTGGACAGTGATGTAGATTGAGAACTATCTGAATGGCATAGCTCAGAGAGTTGTGATCAGTGACACATCTGCTGGATGCCTGCAGATAGTAATGTTTCTCAGAGGTCAGTACTGGGTTGGGTCTTGTTCAGCTTATTCATCAATGACCTGGATAAAGGGACAGAACGTACTTTCAGCTATGATGATACAAACTGGGAGCAGTCTCTTATACACCAGAAGGCTGCACTGCCACTGAGCAAAATCTGGACAAGCTGGAGAATTGGGCAGAAGCAAAAAACATAATGAAGTTAAAAAATGCAAATTTAAGGATCTAGGAAGGAATGCACCAACTTTATCTTCTGGAAAACAACTCGATGGAGAAGGAAATGGGAATCCTGGTGGACAACAAGTTAACCTTGAGGCTACAATGTGCCCTTGTTGCAAAAAAAAAAAAAAAAAAAACAAAAAAAAAAAAACCAAACAAAAAAAAACAACAGTAGCATCCTGGGTTGCATTAGGAAGAGTGTAGCCAACAGGCTGAGGGAGGTTTGTTTCCATTTCTGGGCTCCCCAGTTCAAGAAAGACAAGATGGGTCTAGTGGAGGGCTACGAAGACCATTATGGGACTGGAACACTTCACTTATAAGGCTGAGGTAGCTGGGCCTGTTTAGCCTGGGGAAGAGATGATTGAGAAGGGATCTTACCAATGTGTACAAATATTTTAAAAGCAAGTATCAAGAGGACAGGGACAGAGTCTTCACAGTGGTGTCAAGGACAGGACAAGGGTCATCAAACACAAACTGATACACAGGAAGTTCCATCTGAATGTGAAGAAAAACCTATAAGCATGACTGAGCACTGGAACAGGCTCCCAAGAGACTTTGTAGAGTCTCCTCTGGAGATATTCAAAACCCACATGAACGTGATCTGTGCATCCCATTCCAGATGAACCTGCTTTAACAGGGGTATGGCACTAGACGATTTCCAGGCATCCTTTCTGACCCCAACCATTTTTTGAATCTGTGAGGCATGAGTTTCAAGATCAAAAGGATTGCAGTGTAAAGCCTTATTTTTTTTATATAGCTTTATGATGAAAAAGCACACCAAAACTGCAATATCAAAGATAGCTCATCTGTGAAAGTCACAGGTTTACAAGTGTTAAACACAGGACAAAAACATGCAAGGTTGATGTGTGAAGCTGGACACCAAGTTATATGCTGAAAAGCAATCATAAGCGACAGTGTGCAGATCAGTTCTTTAAGTTTAGGAACCATGTAAAAAGATAAAACTGCAGTTATTCAAGTTCCCACAGTAAGTATAGGCAGAATCTTTAGTAGATCCCAGCTTTCAGCACCATGTTCTGGCATCCCTCAGCCCCTCTGACTTTCAGTAATACTGTTTTGGGGTTTTTTTGACTCTGGGCATTTAGCCTCTACAGATTGAAAAGATGAAAATTAAAATGCTTTGAAAGCTCCTGACATTTCAGGGTAAAATCTGGTCCCAGAAGAGAGAAAAGAATGTTTACCCTGTCTCATATGTTAACTTCATAAAGAGATGCAGGGAAAAAACCCAATATTACAAACAAATAAACAAAAATCAATAAAAAATAAAATAAAAAAAGACAAGAAGAAAGGAAAGAAATGAAAAAAAGTGGAGAACTGGAGGGAAAAAGAAAGAGAAATATAGAAATGGAAGAAAGAGAGGAAGAAAGAAAGAATAAGAAAAAAAAAGAGAAAAAGAGAGAATGGAAAGAAGGAAAGAAAGAAGATGGCAAACCAATAAATGTCAGGGCTCTGACTTAAAACTACAAAGCTGACAAGAAATACATTACATTTTTTACTTTTTTTAGTAAATAAATACGTATGCACTGTTTTAGTCAGAGGCTACTTTAAATTCAAAAGCTACATCTATTCTATTAACTTAGAGTCTGATCATATTCCTAGGAGCTGGAGTTTGCTTTTGCATATTGTTAAATTATCAAGGTAGGATCTCACACAGGTTTTTTGACTCGACTAGTCAGCAAGCTTCTAAACAACTTCTGGGCACAGCTATTGATGTACCAAGGTGCAGGAAGCTTTCCACTTCTGAATAAACATTTAGCATAAGATCATCTTCTTTTAGAATATGAGAGAGTGTAATTTTATCTATTATCAATTGACCATTAGAGAACAATCCTTACATCTTTTAATTTGTTTTGACAGAAAAAATAACCCTGTATTATTTAAAACACACATGCAATTTCAGTACACAAAAATACAAGTATTCTATAGAGTAAAATGTATTAAATTCTAATTATTTTTTTTTAGAATTTCATTCTAAAGAAAAATAAATTATTAAATTGTATTTTATTTTAATCCATGCAAAACAATATGAGAATCACAGCAGCATATTTTTTAATCTGTGTTCACTCTTGACTCAAGATAGAGTTACATAGTAAATATTTCTGTTTCAAGGTCAATTTTTGTGTAACAGGTGTGGAATATTCATTTAATTATTTTAGCCAGCCATTTAACAAAAAATATTTTATACAAGGGAAGGAAAACGTTTTGCACCTTTGTACCCTTGTTAGGGTAAAAGTATATCCAAGCAGTTTCCTTACACTGTTGAATAATTAGTTCTCTGTGAGTATCACATTCTCCACATGACACTTCTTACATATTATGAAGATATAATTTATAAAGATAAACAGTATGTTTATAATTTAAAAATCCATATAGAAAACCTAGTTCAGGGTTTGGGTTGATTTTGTTTTCTTTCTTTTTTTTCTCCTTTCTTTTTTTTAATAAAAATGCTTTTATTAGCAGAAAAATAAAAGTTTAAACCTCTTAAATTAAAGTCACCAAATATTTTCCTCAGTAAACAAGCAAAGAATTGCTTGTTTAATTTAATTAAATTTTAAATTGAGTCATATTTAATTTAAAAAGGAGAGTCAAAAATAATCCACACAAACACAAGGAAATTTTTCCTTTTTCAATAGTACACTGAACTTTACCTTAACTAATGTTCCGCTGTGAATCCTTGCTGCTTCTTTACCAATTCAGATGTTCCCCCATGACACATATAGCAAAAAAAAAACATAAGGCCGGAAAACTA
This sequence comes from Pyrocephalus nanus, assembly GCA_038380795.1. NCBI lineage: Eukaryota > Metazoa > Chordata > Aves > Passeriformes > Tyrannidae > Pyrocephalus > Pyrocephalus nanus. The sequence continues at coordinate 95,050,106 of CM076259.1, read as the reverse complement.
AAAAGCAAACAATTGACAAACAAATCACAGAACCCTCTGATAATTAATTCTACCGCTGAAAGTAGAGAAAGCTGTGTGGTTTATTTCAAGTTGTATTCTGTGTATGTTGTGTTTTAATTTGATTTGTCACTCGGGGTTTCATTGCCCTTGTATCCCTTCTACTTAGTAAACACTGATGAAATTGCATTACAAAAGGTGGCAAAGAGTAATGGGGATTTTTTATTGATCAGTTAGAAATCTCAAGATTCAAACTGGGTCTATCCTTCAAAGATTTTCCAGAGTGGTTGTGGCACCACTCCTAATTTAGAGCAGCTACTGCCTAAAACTAATGCCAGCTCCAAGTCCACAACTTTGATGTAAGTTATACTGACATGAACTCTTTTGCAGTCACACACTCTATTACCTTGCCTTTATTGTACCAAAAGCCCCCACCCCTCTTGGCTGACAAACCATAACAGCCTTTCTCCGGAGAGGCTTACCTTGCATAACTAGGCAGTGTAAAACATCTAACTTTTCATAGAATTATAGAATCCTTATGGTTGGAAAAGACTTCTAAAAGCATTGAGTCCAACCATTAACCCAGCACCTCCATGCTTATCTCTAAACCATGCCCCCAGGTGCCACATCCACATGCCTTTTTAACACTTCCAGGGATGATGATTCCACCACTTCCCTGGACAGTGTATTCAACAGTCTGATACCCCCTCCCCATCCCACTTTCAGCGAAGATTTTTTTTCCTAATATCCAGTCTTAACCTCCCCTGATTGAACTTAATGCCATGTCCTCTTGCTCTATTGCTCATTACTTGGGGAAAGAGACCAACCCCTGCTCCGCTACAACTGATGGGTAGTTGTAAGGAGTGATAAGGTGCCCCTCGAGCCTTCTTTTCTCCAGGCTAAACAACCCCAGCTCCCTCAGCGTGTCCTCACAGGCCTCGTGCTTCAGACTCTGCACCAACTCAATTGCCCTTCTCTGGACATGTTCCAGCACCTCAATGTGTGTCTTGTAGTGAGAGGCCAAAAACTGAGCACGTTTTGCAGTGTGACCTCACCAGTGCTGAGTAAAGGGGGGCAATTACTGCCTTTGTACTGCTGGCCACGCTATATCTGATACAGGCCAGGATTCCATTGGCCTTCTTGGCCACCTGGGCACACTGCTGGCTCATGTTCAGCTGGCTTTTGATCAACACTCCCAGGTCCCTTTCCCCTAGGAGTCTTTCAAGCCACAAGTAAATACAAAATTTGATTCTGACTTTTCATAGCTTACTTTTAGTAGGAAAGGACTCAGACCAATGCTCTTAAAAACACCTCCCCTGATCTAATACTTCTTCAAAACTTTAGGATTCAAACTTACATCTGTCCTTTTCATTAATTTTATAGAAATTCAGTGTCTTTCATCTCTATGTTTTTCAGAAATTCAAGAGAGACCCTTTATCTAGCAATAAAGGTCATTAACTGATTGACTGTTTTCTCAGTGAGCTTAAAACAATGTCTGTAGCTAAGGAGAAGCTCAAATGATTTTTTACTCAAGTAATTATAGGATTGTTTCGCATGCTCATTTAATTTCCCAAAGGATATCAGACAGTAAGTTGAATATGGTTCAACAAAGGAAGCCTACAGACTGGAGGAAACATTTCTGATTGTTTCATATTCACTCACGAAAGCATATCATATGCTTTTAGATTTTTAGATTTTTGGAAACCTAAGCTTTTTAGAAACCTACAGAAACAGCCCTGTAGGTATGAGAGGATCTTGTCACATTTTAACTGAATCATTCCACTTATTTCACAGAAAAGCTTATTTATACTTTTCTCAGCAGGGGCATGTGAGATAATGTTGCATTCCATTCCTCACAGAAATTATTGAAATGGTACTCTCTCAACAAACGAGCTTTCATCTACTCTCTCCTGTTTGGAATAAAGGAGATGGTTAATTTCTCTTCTGTTTTAATTTTGAGTTTTATGTGTGTGTGTTTGTGAGTAATTTGTCTTATTATCTCCCTGAATTCTATTACATTTTTGTATAGAGATTGGTCATCGTAATTTTTCCCTGAAAAAAGTCATGGTTCTTTCAATGAACTTTGTCTGTTTAAATTTAAAAAAAAAAAAAAAAATAAAAATGAGAAGACAGATTGTGTCTGCTTCTTCATGACCTGGGCTCTCATAACTCTATTACCATGCATGCTCAGTCTTTAACTCCATTCAGCATTGTTCAGCAAACTTTTAGGAATCTCGGTGGTTGGATCAGGATGAAAAAAATCCGTGCTTCTTCAGCTTTACTAAATCCACTATGTTACTGAAGTATCTCTTTCTTAAACTGGGGTGGGACTTGTGCTATTCCACAACAGTTAGTCAATAATGACTCAAAGTTATTAATATTGAACAAGATTAATGGTCTGTTTTCACTGAGGATGTACTTCATGAGCACCTTCTGACATGCTGCACACTTATAATAATGTGCTGCACACAATAATTCCTTCTTTCTCTCAGTTTTGTGCTCCCGTGACTCATTTTTATTACTATGTCCAAACCCTGAGTAGATTTGCTCAATGCTTTAAGTCCAAAGTTTCTGGAAGGATAGCTTACTTTTGCTACTCTATAACACTTTAAGATTAGTGCCTTCAGAAGACCCTCACCCAGCATCATCATAACCAGAAAACTGCTTCAATGCATGATTCAAATTTTACTCTGAAGGAAGAAATAATTATAATTTGAGAATTGGTAAAAGCACTATAGAAAAATATGACACATAAAATCATATGCCAGGGAAATTTAGGGTTAATTTCAAGATCAACCTGACTCGATATCACTCTAGGAACAAGACAAAAGCCTCAGTGGAAGCATGAAAAAGGATAAAATTACGTATACATACACTTCAGTTTTGTGAAGAGCTGAACAGCATACCCTGAACAACTCTATTGATGCAAATGCCCATAAGAAGTGGGGTGTTAACTTAATTCCCAGAAGAATAAATTCAATAAAAAAACTGTATAAGGATTCTCACCGATCAGTCAACCACAAAAAGTATCACAGAAAGAATGACCCACATCATAGGTGATTTTCTGCACACTAAATAGGCACAAATTATAGATACGATGATAAGAGAAATTTACATAGAAAAAACCTCAACTCTGTCATGCTAAAGACTTATGAGGATTTCAGCAATAATCCTAAACAGTTTTACCAGAAAAATGCTTGATAGGTACTGAATTAAACTAAAGTTCTCTCTCAACAGAATAATGTCTGCTTGGTCAGAGATCTTTTTCTTGTTACATTTTTCAGAAGTAATATGATTGACTTTTCATTTCTTTGAAATGCCAAGTAACTTAAGAATTTTCTGATCAAGTTAAGTCCACCTGTATTCATTCTTAGACACTCTTTATCTCCATCTATTAGCCCTTTCCTGATACACTATACAGAGAGCTATCTTTTAAAGCCAGAACTTTTCCACAGTAAGGTCTAAATAAACCACTTCCTTTGCTAGTCTGGGATAATGTAACTACCTAAAAACAGTGCAGTCCACCACCATTCTCTTCTTCAATAGAAGAAGAAAATATGATAATATAGTGACAATTCATGAAAGCAGCGAGATTCAAGTAGGTCACCATGTTTTCCCTAGAAATATTAATGAACTAAGGTTATGATCTATCAGAAGTAGAATTTGTCTCATAAAGGGAAGAAATGAGAGGGTTTATATGTAGTTTTATTTAATTTCTGGGGACAATAATTGAATTTATTACCAGTCTATCAGAGTAGAATAATAATAAGCAAAAAGAAAACTTAAAACACCTTCCCTCCTACCTCCCTTCCTCCTGGACTAATCTTTACTCCCAAACTTTCTACCTTGCCCTCCCCCACGCAGCAGTCTGGGAAAGGGGAGAATGGGGGCTGCAGTCAGCTCATCACATAGTCACTCTGCCACTACTGCCCCCTCACTGGGGGGATTTTCAGTAGTATGCCCTATGAATTTTCTGTTTTTCATTAATACCAAACGTTTTCTTTTCAGAGATAGCCTGAGTGATAGCTTTTCTACAGTGATCTGAAATCGGGCACCTAATATATTTCTGCCACAATCATGATGGCTTCTGACATGCCTGCCTGCCATTCCTTCCCTTCTCTCTTACCAGGCTTTCAAGAACATCCTGTTCTGATAAAAGACAAGTCATCTTCTCAGTATCCAATGCCTGCTGTGTTCATACCAACTACGTCGGGAGCTGGCTCCACTACTGCATTGGCATTTTATCCTTATTGTATTCTTTATTGGATAATCATATCTGTAAGAGCGTTGTGACATAGAACATCACACAATTCTTTTTAGCTTTTTACCATTAATTCATAGAAACATAGAATCACAGAGTCTTTTGGGTTGGAAGTGATCTTCTATCCTAAATATCTAAAATTACTTAATTTGTGTTTGGTATTTCTTTACTTCTATATTTAGCTACAGATTCATTACCATAGTCCACATTTTTACAGATTTATTACAAACATGTGGAAGATAGTGTATGTTTTTAATGTATCTAAGAAATCTACTTTGGATTACTTGGGTTTGTGTTTTGAGCTTTTTTTTTTTTATTTATTTTCCCCAGCACTGTGAGATTTTTCATACAACTGTGCTTCTACTCCTGGGCCATGCTAGCAGCAGCTGTATCTGTCTTAGATCTTAACAACTTTGATTTACATTAATCTATAACCAGCACTTGGCATGCCTACTAGTTCCCTTTTTCTTGTACAAGTCTGCAGTATGCCTGCATCCATTTGTGCTCAGCCAGCCCATTGATCTGAACATAAATAACCATATGGAAGGAGAAAAATCATTGATAATTCATTTCTGTTCTTTCAAAAGTAAATGTTTCTTATCAGGAAATAAGACATTTTATGATTTTTTAAAAATTTCATGGCCTGTCCAGATTAGAAAATGTATGTCCTTCCTTTTGTATAAAAGAAGAATTTAGTAGATTCTCTGCTTACTATATATATATATATGATGTAATAATAAATGATTTTGTGGCTTGTTTTCTTTGTAGATTTCAATAATGAGATTCAAGGATTAGAAAAAACAACTCTAAACATAAACTTATTCAGACTAGAATGGGTTCCCAAATTGGAAACGGTGGTCTTTATCTTGTTCTTATTCTAAATAAATGTTCTGGGAGTTGTTTTTATTTTTTTTTCCCCTAAAAATAAAATTTTCTAATGCAGTCAGTTTCTTAAGTTGATGTAGATTTTGCTGTCTTTAGTTATCAGCACAGTAAGACACTAGCCAGATTGAGAAAGGGCTGCCTCCTGGAAACAGAGTAAAAAAAACTATCTGGGCAGGTTGCATCTACAGATCCTAAAGCATTAAATGGTATTAACCACTGTTGCTTCCCTTCCTCCCACAGTAGAAAATCTGGATAGCCCAGAAGTCCCTATAGCAGCCAGAAGGATGCAATTAAAAATCTTGTGATTTGGATGTGGTTCAAGCACCAGTTTGGCTTCCTTTACGCAGCATGAAAAGAGCATAGCAATTGTATAGGTGTGTTGGCTTTACAAGGCTTCTTGGTGAAATTTTTCCAAACTGCACAGGATGTCTCACACAGTCCACATTTTCAACACAAACAGCATCCAAGAGACACACAAACGGAGGCAACATTTAGAAGAAAGTAGTAATAACCTTGATCCCCAAACTGGTTGCTGTAAGATTGAACTTCCTTAATACACTTCACAAGATTTGACAGACAGAAAATTCAGATATTAAAGTTTTTAAAATGCTGTGCACATGCTAACATTTTAGTGGTTAAGGCACAAGTTTCCAAATATTTAAAAACAGTGTTCAGATTTTTTACATGGGCCCTCCTTCTTCCCATGGGGTCCTTCCCATGGGAAACAGTCCTTCACAAAGTTCTCCAGGGTGAGTCCTTCCAAGGGGCAATCTGCCTAATATCTTTTTTATTTTCCTTCTTAAATATGTAATCACAGAAGTGTTACTACCATTCCTGATTGGCTCAGCCTTGGCCAGTGGTGGGTCTATCCTAGAGGTGGCTGGCACTGGCTGTTTGGACATGGACATGGAAGCTTCTGGCACCTTCTCCCAGAAACCACCCCTGTAGCCCCCCTGCTACCAAAACCTGGACACAGAAACCAAATACACAGGCTAAGTGTGTATACCAACAAAAAAGGAAGCTCTGCAATGCAAATTAATATTCACTGAAAGAGATAGGAGTTGTGGGCAAAAATATTATCTAATTGTGTATGCAAAGACAATATGAAACTGTATTTGCACAGGCAGGCAGATTGAGAATGCCTTCATCCTTAATTCTGAAATCCCTAACTTTTGAACTCTGGCAATCTTTAAAATAATTTTTCACAAGGTATAAAGGCAGTTCTGGCAGCAACATTCTCACTTTATTTGCTGTTGGCTACTTCTTTTCTCAGAAAACTAGTGAAACCCAAAAGGACTTCATAATTTGCAACAGAAGGAAATTGACTTTCTTCTAACAGCCTTAATTCTTTCTTTTTGTTACTATTAAAACAGTTACCTGTGCCAGCTGATTTGACTCTGACTTGCATTTATATACTATATTCTTATTTTTGGTTGTCTGAAACGAAAGCAAAATCAAGATTTGATCAATCTGTCTATTCTACTCTCCCAGGAATGGTAAAAGGGGATGCTTTCAAAATATTTTTTCTATTAAAAAGATATCTGTAGTATCATGACCAAAGTGCATTAAAATAATAAAAAATCCCCAAACTCTTAGGAGCATAAAGCAGAATTGGCGTTCAATTTGTATTCCACCACAACATTTTAACATATCTTATTTCAGCAAGCAGACGGCGTAGCATTTAGTTCTCAGCTGTTGGGAATGTTGATGGACTTATCATCTTTGGCACAGTTTGTGTTGTACTTTTTAAATAATAACATTTTTTCACTAATTGATAGGAATTATACAATTCAACTATGTACCGAATACTTAGCACAGGGTGATGCATTCTAAGAAGTTAATGTTTTATGAACTTCAGTTTGTAACTTCAGTTTTCTGATTTCTGAAAGATTTCAGGTCCAGAAGCATTATCATTTCCTGTATTTGATTTACCTGAATTTTTCCTATTTAAGAGTAAATTTCTGAGATCAGTTGTTTGTTGGTTTTTTTTTTTTTAATACAGAGAATGTGTAGATTGTCCAGGAAATTTGAGGAATTTACCTCGTTTAAGGGAACCCAGGAGATTTATATAAATATTGACCTATTGGCTATCAATCATTTTCAAATTAAGCCTGAAGCAATTAGTCATTGTCTCATACAATAAATGTACTGTGACTCCATTATAAATTGGCAAGCTTATTTCTTCTAATGTATAATAATTATTATTGCTTTTAATGATTAATTTCTTATATGTAACCCAGCACTTTCTAGTATACTTTGGATGCAGGAGGCTCTCCTTCACAGTAGACTCTCATATAGAAAATACTGCTTAACATGTCTCACAGATATATCTATATTATTTGAACTTAAACTATTTTCTTTATTTTCATATAGCATCCAAAGAATATTAATTCATTTTTAGAACATATTTTCACTGTAAAGAATGAAATATGTTATTAGATTATTGACAGTATTATGTTCTTATATTTTATTCAGTGTGAATTTTTAAAATATCTCAGTGAGTTTAGTGCTAGTACCTTGATGTGATACACTTTAGGAAAGTAGTAGGTATCTAAAATTTTGCAGATGTAAATTATGTTCACCAAAAGATGATTAATGAACTATATGTTTTCTGAAAGATTTTTTCCTATAGTCTTTTTTGTAACTAATTTTTTTTTTGGTTGGTTGGTTGGGGTTTTGTTGTTGTTGTTGTTGGCCTGAAATAAACTTAGTGCTTGAGCCTTCACAGACCAGGATCAAGTTACTTTTTAGTTTTTATTCTTTTGTAAGGTTATTAGTCTACAGTCAAATAATATATCACAACTTTACAAACAGAATCTCTCTTGTTATTAATCAAAGGAGTTCATCAGCTTACTTACCCAGGAACTTACAGAAGGAATTAATGATCATGTAACTGTTCACTATCGTCCTTAAATCCCCTTTAAAGTCACAGCCTTCACAATAAAGTGCCAACAATTACATTTTTAATTTATTGGCAAGTGTATTGAATAACTCTGAACTAAATCAAATTTCTGTGTGATCCTTTCTACATTAAAGACAACCATATTTCCTGGGAGACCTGTGAGATTGGTTGTTCCCTACTGTCACTTATGATAAAATTATATACAGGTACATTCACTTCCTCATTAGATAACACAGCTTTAGCCATGCAGCTGCATAGCAGGTTTGCTATGGGTTACGTCTGGACTATGTATCTTTATATTTTATCTTTGTAAACCTAGATTCTTTTAATAAAATCATATTTAGCACGAAGCAGAATGTTTTTATTGGGGCCGCATGTTTCAAGTTTAAAAGTATGATGATGTCATCTTTGCATCTATAGGCATATGAATGTGCAAAGGTAATACATACACAATGGCATTTGGAAGACAAATTTTTGAGTATATTGAAAAATTTATATGTAAGTAATGAGTAGGATAAATGCAAGAGTTGTGTCATTCAGAGCACATTATATTGATTATATACTGAATAATATTAAATATTCTTAAATCCAAAATATTTTGCAAATTTCTCTTCAGAAAAATGTATGTGAGTATACTGTAGAAAACATATTGGAAAAAAATTAGAAACTATGTACAAGGAGGTTAGAATTATTCATATCTATGTATATATATACACACACTTATAAATGTTCTCTTTTGATAATTTCCTCAGGTTATGGTCCAATTTTCATTTAGTTCAAGTAAGAATTCAAAAGCAAACCATGAGAAACAAGCAGATAATTTAGATTCTCAGAAAATATAACTTCAGCTGGAAGCAGATTCCTTTCCCCAGTGCTTCTCACAATATTGTGTGTTCTATGTTCCATCTGCTGTAAAAGTTTTCACTGTCACCTGAAGTATCAAAAGAAAATTCTCTAATTTTACAAGACTGTTTATTTAAAAGCAATATAAATGAAAAAAATATTTCCCATTAAGTGAAAAAGAATAATTTATTACATATTACATAATATTACACATTAATTTATGAAAAATATAACAGCGTATAGATGTTCAATTCTGCATATGATGAAGTCAGCTGTCAGTCATGAACTTCATTTAAAACAGGAGCTATGTAAGGTCATTTTAGCATTCCTGATGTGATTGATTGAAAAAAAATAGTAGACGTGTAGACACGTATTATTGTGTTAAATGCAGGCTAAGATATTTTACACATTCTGACCACAACTTTCAAATCAGTAACAAAACTCTTATTGACCTCTCTTACTGACCTAACCTGGAACTTATTCAAGACCACCATAAAAAAAGAAAAAAAAAGAAAAAAAAGAAAAAAAAAAGAAAAAAAAAAACCACAACCAACCAAACAAAAAAAACACCAGTAATGTTGGCTTTTCTCACTTCTATTTTTTCAAAAATGTACTGGCACACATCCAGTGAAGAAATATATATGTATATGTCATTGGTAGCCAACCAGATGAAATGGTAAAATTTTATTTAGATTATCAGATAAAATATTACTCATGAGAACTGAAGCAGTGCTAAAAATCAAGGCAAGGGCTCCATTTCATAAAGCACTGTGTAATACACTGTAAAAACAGAAGAGATTATTTTTTGGGGGTGTGAGAAGCTTGAAGATAAAAAAATTTTAACTGAGGCACAGAAAAAAGTTCGTTTACAATCTTTAAATAAGCAAAATTTCTTTGACACCATAGCACATGACCATCTCCACATCTGCGGTGCATTTAGCTTGGCTGGTTGCCAGGATGCTCTCTCACTGGTGCTCTCACTCCGCCTCCTCAAACCAGAGAAGCTCATGGATCAAGGTAAAGACACTAAGAGCATTTATGAATTACCATCACAGGTAAAACAAAATTACCTTGATGAAAATTGATTTAATTTATTGCCTATTAAAATATATTTGAAAAGTAAAAAAAAAAAAAAAAAAAAAAAAAAGGACAAAACTCTATCTCTCCCCCAACCCAAGCAGCATTGGTAGAGATGGGGAATAGGGATGGTTACCACTGGAGCAGAATAGCTCCTCTCTGGCATTCATTCCTCCTCATACTTCCCCTGCAACAGCACAGGCTCTTCATTGACCACAGCTCCTTCAGGAAATACCCAGTTGCTTTGCATTCAGATCCTCCACAGGTTGCAATGTGGATATCTGCTCTGGCATGTTTCTCTCCGAGGGCTGCAGGGATATACCTGCTTCAACATGGTCTCTCCACCAGCTGCAGTGAAACTTCTGCTCCTGCATCTGTAGTACTTCCTCCTGCTCCTTCTCTGATATTGGTATCTAGAGGGTGTTTTTTACCACTTCTCACCACCTCTACAGCACTTTTTTGCCACTCCTTGCCCATGTTTTCTCAGAGATCCCATCCAAGGCTGAGGGGGATCAGCTGCGCCCTGTGGTGGGTCCATTTGAACTGGCTGAAATCAGCTGTGTTCAGATGGGGCAGTCCTGGTCTCTTAACACAGAGGTCGCCCTGCATCTCTTTGCTGCTAGTGCCTGGACACCTACATGACACCTCTGCAGTGAGACAAGAAGAATAGACTCACTGGACCTCATCTGCTTCCCTTGAACGTTTACCAATGTCAATCCATGCACGGGTGTTAGGCTCTGCAATTAACACAAACCTTTGTATCTTATTTTAAAAAGTGGAAGAAGAAATAAACACATGCAGGGGATGCAAAGGTATGCAGATGCTCTTCTATCCCTGTGAAATTTATAGCTCAAGCTCTTGTTTTACCAACAATAATTCATTTAGAAATCACATTGTACACAGAATTGAAGCGATGCCAAAATATCCATATAGGCAGGGAGAGCATTACTTGAACATGAGCCTGATAAGCCTGGAGAGTAATGGCTTACAATCACAAGAGATTTATTTGCATTAGAGGAGTATTTGCATATGGACAAGTTACAGAACAGGATCAGAGACACAAAATTATCATTGCATGTCTTTGCACTTTGTGAATAGAAATATGAATACATTATGATCTGAACTGGTACTAGTCTGTTTTATTAAAATACAAATTTATTTGAAATATGCTGTACTATAAGCTATATAATCAGCTGACAAAATAAATATTCACTAAGTACTCTTAATAAAATTTTTCACATATTTCAAAAGTGGATCTACTTAATTTGTAAAACAATGTGTTCCTAACTATGTCTAATTCAGTATGCTAAATCTATCTCATGTTTCTTTTGTCAAATAAGAGTAGACATATTTTCTGCATTTTATCAAGTCCTCTCAAACTGGAGATGGATGAGGGAATTCTTTGGAAAAAGCCACGTTCTTATTCTGAAATAAAATATATGCTGTTTAGAAACAAATGTATGTATATGTACGTATAACATATTTTTATTTTTCTGCTAAAGAGACTAGTAAATCTCACATAACATCTCATAGTAAAAAATAGTAAATAACTCAAAATTTTTAGAATTTAACCCAAACACAAAACAAGGTTTAGACACTGTTACTGACGTCACTTAAAGGACCCCTACCTTAACATCTGTCTAGGTGTACAGAGGTACAGTTTCTGGTTCTGCTCTGCTCTCAGTTAAATTTAAGTTCAAACAGAAATTCGCAGTTTCAAAACTGGAGACTACTCAGTACTGTCAACTGATTTTGTGTCTTTTGTTACATGCGTAAATATTTCTATATAATTTTCCACTTTTTAAAGTATAATTTACATGAAACATTAAATACACACATACGTATCATACAAGTAAACTGACATTAAAATATATTTAATTCAAGAAAAAATGTTTATACATTCCAGCAATACCAAGATAACATAAGACTTATTGATATTCAATTTTCAAATAGGCTTATGTCCTGATATAGCTGAGGTTTCTATTGCATAAGTTTATGGCAGAAGACTATTTGCCAAATAATGGAGTTTATCCTGTTTCTTTAAATGGTTTAAGGCAGATTTTTGGTGTGTCCTGGAAAGAACACTTTTTGACTTTCTTTTGCCTGTCCTGCTTGTTTAGATTACATACTTGAAGCAGAAACTCCTTAATTAGATTTTTTCTAGATGGCCTAAACCTGGGCTTATCTGATGTTCCTTGCAGTTCTGTAATAAAATAAATACTACTATTAATAAATAACCTCATATACTTGATGCACATAATTGGTCTTGATTTGCCTATGTGCATAACATTAATAATGCTTAATTTGTAACAGTCACAGTAGAATATTATATTGTAAAGGGAAGATCATAAGAGCTAGGAAATACAAGTATGCATCACTAAATGCTCTTTCACTATAATTTTCTTCCACAGAAATCTTTGATTCTTTGATTTCATGTGCTGCAAATGTTTATTGAATGATGAAGGTAATCAATATTTTAGGATTTATGACCACTCTTTACCCTCCCTTTTAACTACATATTGTTGAAATCTTGTTCTAAACTATTAATTATTGATTTTCTCACAGTCCTCTTTTCCAACATTATTAATATCAGTGATAAACCCCTGAGAAATGTTAATACAAGCATTAAAATGGGAGAGGATAAAATGATTGATTCACATCAATTGATTGTATGTTCATGTTCTTTCAAAACTTTTTTTTCCCCTGAAACTAAAGGATTATTTTGTACTGTGCATTTCATGAAAACCTGTATATTATAATTTTGCTACAATATTTCAAAAAGCATACTGATTATTTTTCAGAAATATCTCAATATCACAGGACTAAGTATTCTGACAACTTTTCTTGCCATTTTACAGGATCACAGAATGGGTAAAGTTGGAAGAGACCACTGGAGGTCACCTAGTCCAACCTCTCTGATTAAGCAGTGTCATCCTAGAGTATGTTACTCAGGATTGTGTACAGTCAGCTTTTGAATATATCCAAGGAAAGAGACTCTGCAACCTCTCTGGGCAACCTGTTCCAGTGTGTGATCAACCATGCAGTAAAAAAAGTTCTTCATATCAGGTGAAACTTCCTGGGTTCCAGTTTCTGCCCATTGCCTCTCATCCTATTGCTAGGCACCACCAAGAAAAGCCTGGCTCCATCCTCCTGACACTCTCCCTTCAGACACTTGTATATATTATTAAAATCCCCTCTCAGTCTTCTCTGCTCCAGGCTAAACAGGCCCAACTTCCTCAGCGTCTCCTCATAAGAGAGATGCTTCAGTCCCTCACTTTCTCAAACCTCTTGTCTGGGCTGTTGTTATAGCATGGTGCACTGTAAGCCTTCACTGCCAAGGTACACTCTTAGCTCACATTTAGCCTGCTGCTCACTAGGATCCCCCAGTTTTATGCACCAGAGCAGCTCTTCAGCAAGTCTGTTTCCAACTGGTCTAATGGGCCCAGTACAGGACTTTGCAATTCCCATTGCTGAGTTCATACAGTTCTTGTCATCCCATTCCTCTAACCTGTTTATATCCTTCTGCAGGTTGGTCTTACCTTTGAATACTTTTAGTGCTCATCACAGTGTGGTGCTGTCCATGATTTTGATAAAAGTACATAGAACTACAGAGTATCCCAAGTTGAAAAGGACCCATCAGGATCACCGAGTCCCACTCTTGGCCCTGCAAAGGACAGTCCAAGAATCACACCATGTGCCTGAAAGCATTGACCAAACACTTCTCAAACTCTGACAGGCTTTGTGCTGTCACCACTTCCCTAAGGAGCCTGTCCCAGAGCTCACACACCCTCTGTGTGAGAAACCTTTTCCTGATATCCAGCCTAAACCTCCCCTGACTCAGCTTTATGCCATTCCATCGAGTTCTGTCACTGATCACAAAAGTGAAGAGAATGACAGAATATTCTGAGATGGAATGGATCCGCAAGGATCATGTCCAACTCTTAAGTGAATGGCCCACTTGGGGATAAAACCCATGATGTCGGTATTATTAACATCATGCACTTACCAACTCAGCTAATCTCAGAAATTGGTACCTGCCCCTCCTCTTCTTCTTCAGAGGATGTTGAAGACTGTGATAAGGTCTCCCCTCAGTCTCCTCTTCTCCAGGCTGAACAAACTAAGTGAACTCAACCTCTCCTCATATGGCTTCCCCTCCAGACCCTTTACAATCCCTGTGACCCTCCTCTGGACACCCTCTGATAGCTTCATGTCTTTGTATATTGCTGTGCCCAAAACTGCACACAGTGCTTAAGGTGAGACTGCACCTGTACTTTTCCCCCCTCTGATGTATGCTGGCATTGAGAGGGACTCAGTTAACTCAGTTGTTGACTTTAAGAAGAGATGCACTGAATTCCATAAATGAATATTTGTCACTGTTTGATTATTGATTACAAAGATAACTAGTGCACTCATCTTGAGCACAGAGTTCTAGAACACATAAGTATATGTTCTGTCTCCTGGATCTCATATATGGTGTCATAGCCATCATATCATTGAAAGGCTTGTGTTGGAAGGGACCTTAAAGATCATTTAGATCAACCTCCCCACCATGACCAAAGATGCCACTAGATCAGGTTGCTCAGTATTCCATCTAACCTGGCCTTAACGCTTGCAGGAATGAAGTACCCCCAAATTCTCTGGCAACCTATTCCAGCGCTCACCAGCTTCACAACAAAGAATTACTCCTTAAGATCTAATCTGAATCTCTCCTCTTTTAGTTTAACAGTTCCCCCCTGTACTATTGCTATCTGCCTGTGTATAAAGTCGCTCTGCCTCTTCTTTGCAAACCTCCCTTAAGTACTGAAAGGCTGCAACGAGGTGTCTCTGGAGCCCTGTTTTCTCCAGGCTGAGCAACCCCAACCATCAGCCTGTTTTTGTAGGAGAGGTGCTCTAGCCCTCTTATCATCTTTGTGGCCCTACTCTAGACTGGCTCTAATAGATTCATGTCCTTCTTGTATTGGGGACCCCAGACCTGTATATGTTATTCCAGGTGGGACCTCATAAGAGAAGATTAAAGAGGCAGAATTCCCTCCCTTGACATGCTGACCACGCTACTTTTGATGCAGCCCATGACACAATTGGCTTTCTAGGCTACAAGCACGCATTGGTAGATCTCCAGCTTTTCATGCACCAGAACCCCCAAGTCCTTCTCTGCAAGACTGCTCTCAATGAGTTCTTTTCCCAGTGTGTACTCATGTCTGGGATTGCACCAATTCAGGGGCAGCACCTTGCACTTGGACTTGTTAAACTTCATGAGGTTCTCATGCTAAAAAAAAAGGTCCCCCGCTGCTCTAACTCTCTGGAAAAGCTGAAGTACTAAACCAAACAGCTTTTAAAAGAAGTGAAAAGCATTGTCTGGTAAAAGCAGATACAGGTATTAATGCAGTCCAGCTCTGTTTGTGTAAAATATTTTAATATTAGATTATGTGATGAAAGCTCATCTGCATTGCTGAATTGAGACTACATCTTCAGCTTCAATACTGTTTGGAACTGGTGAAGAGATACGAAGTGGCCTCCTCTCTTGCATCTACTTTCACGCATACTGTTTCTATGTTGTAAGTAGTTGGGATAGGTCAAAGCCTTTTATGTGTCCAAAGAAAAAAAAGCATTCATTACTGAATAAGTAAAATCTCAAGAAATTATAAAAATGTTTGATCACTTAAATCTTTCAGAACAAGAGAAAAAAAGAAGAACTGGTGGAAAAACAATATTCTTTGTTGCTTACAGCACAAATAAGATCCTATAAGAAATTACAAGTGAATGGGGGTTTTTTGGTTGTGTTTTTTTTCAGTTTAAGGTACAAGTTATTTCTTCCTATTTTTCCCATCAGCCACTATTTATACAACATCCATGGGTTTTATCTTCCTAGATGCTCACTGGAACTACTCAGATTTATCCAATTCAGGCTTGTAAATATAACAAGAGGCAAAACAGAGTACGTTTCCTAGTATTAGGATGGAGTGTATCTTCTTGAACAGTGCTTTGAGATTGAAAGCAACTGTGTTTTCGGATTTTTTCCCCTCACTTTCATGAATCATAATTTAGATCCTAAAGCGCATTACAGTTTTCATACTTTCATATTCTTTTGGGTTGACATGTCAAGTGCTGACAGTATGACATTTTGGATATTCATCTATCTTATTTCAGTGATTATTAATGTGTGTGTGAGTCATAAATCTCTGCTCTGCTCATTTACAAACTTTTTCAGGCAGTGCTGCTCAGTCTAGTCCTATTTAAATATTTTTTAGTTTTATCACAAAACCCATGTTTTGAGGCACAAATAATCAATCAAAAAATGCCATATTTTCTTCTGTGTATTTGGGTTAATGCAGATTGAATAGTAATTATGATCGTTAGAGATATAATTCAATATAAATAATGCCATAATTATAATTGAGTTGTATAATTAGACTAATACAGATACTCCAGTCTATCAAATGTATTTTGAGTTTGTCTTTATTCATAAAAAAACCAAGCAGATAGGAAGGGGGTAGGATGGAGTGAGGGATGAAAATGACAGGCTTTTTTACATGGCCTGATGTAAAATTGGTGAAATATTATTATATTTTATTGACATAAAATAAATCAAATTACATGATGATCAGGAAAAAAAAAGTTAAGTTAAAAAGTCAAAATGAAATAGAAAGTTTTCAGTGTTGCCTCATTACCTCATTGAACTATTTAATTCACTAGAGCCAAAAGTAACTTCAGTGTTTATATATACTTCTTTTACAGTTTCTTTCTTAAGGTAAATAATTCTGAAATTACAGAAATGTAGAATGTGAAAAAAAAATCACTTCATTGCAATGGTCATCCATGCTGCATTAGCATTAGTTCTCTCCTTTGTTTTCTTTGGGTTATCTGTGGTAGACCTGAGGCAACTCTGTTATGAGGTTAGTGTAGACATTAACCAAGCTAATGTTATAACTCTTGAATCCTTGCCATAAAGGACTTGAATTTTTCATATTTGTGTCTTATTTTAGGACTGGTATTCCAGGCACCTTATTTTTTGCAGTGTTGGTAGTCATTGTTCATGAGTATCAAAGTTATTAGGAATAGGGTTCTATCAAAACAATAGGAAGATGATTGCAAGTGCTCAGATTGTTCCAGATAATTCAGTCAGTGACCCTTTCATGTTGAATTTTGTTATTGATCCATAAAAGATTCATTTTGTTGAAACTAATTTTTTTTTTTATTTCAACGGTTTTCATATATAAATATTTATTCTTATAAATAGACATATGTGTGTTTGTGCGTGTGTGTGATTTCTTTCCCGGAAAATCAAGTGTTTCTTAAAATCATAGAGTGGTACAATATCCTGAGTTGGAAGGGATCCACAAGGATCATCACAGGCCAACTCCTAGTGCTGCACAGGACAGCCTCAAAAATTACATCATGTACCTGGGAGCCTTTTCCAAACATTTCTTGAACTCTGTCAGGCTTGGTGCTGTGACCACTTGCCTGGGGAGCCTGTTCCAGTGCCTAACCACGCTTGGATGAAAAACATTTTCCTAATAATGAACCTAAACAGTCCCTGATGCAACTTCATGTCATTCTCTCAGGTCCTGTCTCTGGTGACCACTGAGATGAAAGGATCAGTGCCTGTCCTTTCACTTCCCCTCATGAGGAAGTTGTAACTGCAATGAGGTCTCTACCCAGTCTCCTCTTCTCCAGGATGAACAAACCAAGGGACTCTGCTTTGATTTTGTGTCTAAATGATAATGCAAATAGTAACTTATTCTCGTCAGAGAACTGTACTACTTTTAGGCTAAAAACCAGTACAACAAGTTGGTCTCAGTCACTGTATTTGGTCTGCCAGAATGAATGTGACCTCTTCTGCTGTTACATTAATAAGGTTATTTTTTGTAGAGTAATCCTTTGGGATGTACCAGTGTAATCTCTGTCTTTTGGCATTCCTTCCATGTCAAAGACCAATTATTACATGAGAACTTTTTTTTCATCTCTTTTTTTTTTTCATATGAGAATGAATTATTCAGTCCTGTTGGTTCATCAAGAAAAAAATTGAAACATAGGAAATGGACCAGCTCCAAGGTCAATCTCTGAATTAATATGGAACAGAAAATGTTTCAGGGAAGCTATAATAACAATTTGTATAGAAAATGCTGATGCCTTGCAATTTGAAAGAAAAGGAAAAAGAAAAAAAGGCAAAAAATTAAGAACAAATATAACAAAGGGAATGGAAACAGGATTTTATAGTTGTTTTGCAAATGTTCAGTTTCAACAATGACAGACACTAGTGTGAGGACCTGAGATCAGCCTTGAAAGTCTCTCATGCTAAGAGAGCAAAGTAGGGGAGCAGGCCAAAATCAAAACAAGCTTGAAAACCTTCCTGACATAAGTTTTAAGAAGCTTTGCCAAAGAATCTCTTGCATCACTGGCAATATTGTCAAACAGTCTGACCAGTCAGAACTGATCTGCATGATAAAAAATTATTCCCTGACAGACTAATGACATTCCCTAAGTTAAGACAGTTTATTTACAAACTTGACTTATATATAATTATGTACTAATATTAAAATTGAAATGAAGTTTTAGCAATGTCTGTAGGAACAGTGAGCATATCCAATTCCATTTTATCTGTGGATCCCCCTTGTGATAGACTATAGACAAATAAATTTTATTTATAAAGTGTAGTGATGTTTCAAAGACAATTGAGTCCCTATAATCTAAATGAAAATTTGTGGCATCTTGGATGAGAGTCTCAGATTTGTGCCTTCTTTGAAGAAAAAACAAAAGGGAATGCAATTTATGAGTATTTTTTTCCTGGCAGTGCATAAAGGACAGCTTCTTTTCCTGGCCAGACAAAATGCACATAACTTGGGCCAAGTTGTATCATCTGTTGTCTTTGGTGGAGAAAATCTCTGGTGACAGCAGAATGTAGAAAGGAGAATTAGTGTTGCTCTTGCTAAGAGGGAAGGGTGACAGGTAGCAAACCAGGCAAAGCCATAAGTTAACAGCTTTTCTTTGTTGTGCTGCTAAGGAAAACAGAAGTATTAGGAGCACAGAAGTGTTTTAGAGATATTTAGGAGCACAGAAGTATTTTAGAGATATTTATATAATTCATGTCTATTTGTATTAATCTCATTTTCATGTTAGAACAATATAATTTCAGTTTCTATGTTCTTTAGAAGTACTAACCTTTATTATGCAAAACTCCTTCTTGCAGTTATTGCACACATTATTATAACTATCTTAAGATAATTAAACCAGAATTATTGATATTAAACTAATTTTATTGAGTTTTCAGAAGCTATCAATCAAGATTCTAGGTCCTTTTTTTTCCTTTTTATAGAAGTAACAAACACACAATCTGTGCTCCAAAGAGGTTCTACTGTAGTGGGAAAACTTAGATGTATTTTGAAGTTAAAATGAAAACATAGTCATATTTGCCCTTCTTGTAGGCTTGGGGTTCAGAAAGAAAGGAGTATATGGAAGGAGAAAAACTGTCCTGTCCTAGGAAATAGGTTTCATCTATTGTACCATTGCCTATCTTGCAGGAAACAGGAATTTTCAAAAAAAAACCAACAAATCTCCCCAAAGGAAAATCAAAGAAAAACATCTCAATACTGCCCATTAACCACTGTGTTGCAGTCTGCTACCTAGAGAACTCTGCTGCAGCACAGGAAGCTTGAATTTAAAGAAATAATTTAATAATTCAGGTCAGATCATTCTGCTTACTCTCATTCCTTATTTTTCCTATAAATGAATAAAAGCTTGTTCAATGGGTTTGGACTTTTCATAGCTAGTGAAAGATCTTTCTAATCCTTGCGCCCTGGACTAATTTAGGCAGATGGAAATACCTTTGTTTAGTTTTTAGTCACAAATGACTGTCAAAACTAATTCGTATGTCATTGTGAAATATTGTAGTTTGAACACCATGCACATTTTATGATTTAAAACCAGTAAAAAACATGGCCTATCAGTAGTTAAGATTTCTAGATCGAGGATGAATTCCACACATTCATATAATGTTGCTGATTTACAACAGGTAAGTGTCAAAATCACTCCCACTCTAGCTAATTAACCTTTTGTGAATTTCTTGTAAACTGTTTTTCTACAACTGCAATGGTGACAAATGGCTGATATTCTTTTCACCCTGCTTCCTCAAGAAATTGAAATGAACTTTTGTTTTCCAGTGAAAATCTCCTTTTGCTTCATAGGGTCTTGTTATCCTGCACATGTTCTGTTCTCAAGAGAATGTTTTCATACAAGAATATAATATTTCAAATGAAAAAAAAAAAAAAAAAAAAGCCACTTTCTCAGGCTTTAAAGAAACCTGAGCTTAGTTGTGGAGGGAATTCTTTTCAGTATTATTGCTTCATAAAATACATTGATTTCAGAGCTTCAATCTGTTCCAAAGAGAATATTTCACGGGATCTTGTTCAGTTCTTGTCCTCCCCAATGCCACTGGCAGAATATGTTACATTTGTTTGCAGTACACACTGAGGGAAAGAAAGAATAAGGAAAAAGACAGCTAGTAACATTTAGTGCAACTGCAATTCACTCACTAACAAAGGAGAAACAATTAATGGGGAATGGAGAACCAGCAAACATAAAATGATTTGTAAACAGAATTGAAACAGGCATAACATAACCAAAATCAAAGCTGACACTCTTGGGGAAAGCTTGTTCAAAATTTCAAGATCCTATCTGCCGGAAAACAGGTATGATAAGAGATCAAATTAGGCTATAGGATTAGGCAGTATTCATACTAGCAAGATGAGACTAAAATATACCATTATCTCAACTTAAGCTGCTTCATGATCTTTTTGTTTGTTTGTTTGTTTGTGGAACATCCTCAGTGTCTAAATAGAGAAGCCTACGTCATAGTTTTTCCCTTTACTTTTATGCTCAACAGACACCTACCAGGTATTAATCTGACCTGGTTTAGATGTCTGCTTCAGGATATGATAAATTAAGCTTTCAAAGTACTTTATATTCTTCATTTTCCAGAAAAAGATCCTAGCATATGCAGGATATAAGTAGGATATATAAGTATGATATAAGTATGCTATAAGTATGCATCTTCAGTGGGATGAATTTCCTACCTCAGTTATCTAGCTTTCCTGCTTTGCTATTCCTCACTCCCAGGTTATTGTGACCAGCAGCAAGACCAGCAAGACTCTGGTAAAAACGGTCCTAATATAGAGGAATACATGAATTAAAGAATTAATTCAGTACAGTACACCCTACTGCCTTACAACTCTGGGAGCAGGTATTTGATATCACCACTACTGAGGTTTTTCTCTTTCTCTCAAATCCTTTTGTAAATTTTGAAGTGACCATTGTAAATCCATTGTAAATTTTGAAGTGACAACTTTGGTCTTACTAAGGTGATAAAGCAGTGAAAATTCTTGGTTATTTAAGGAGTGTCTAGAATACTGCAGCAAACTTACCACTGAATAAACTTTCCATAATAGTTGAAGCTTTCTTCTGATGCACAGATAGTGGGGGGAGGAAGATTTTTTTTTTCTTTTTTTTTTTCATCTTTTTGATCTCATAGTTGAACATGGACTGTTAAAGGCAGATGAACTGAGTAGATCTGTTGGCTCGTGGCCTTCAAGAAATGTGAAATTTCTGTTTAAGCTTAATGAAACTGAATTTTAAATATAAGTTTTCAGGTGTTCAAAATAACTCATTTTAAAGTCAGTCAAATCTGCAAATACCTCATAGATTTCATTCAGAAAATAAAATTAGGTCTTCAGAAAATCTTCTTCTGTGATACAATCTGATTACAAAAGCCCTACTGCTGTCCTAAAAATCTAACTGGAAATTTCACAATGCAGAGAATGATTTTTCCTGCAGAGTTTTGAAATTGTGTTTAATTATGTCTGTCCAGAATTCCAAACTCTGTGCTCCTCGTGGGCTACATCAAATCCAAGAAATCTAGAATCTTTTAGGAATCAAGAGTGACTGGATATCAATTCTACAGTGTCTCCTCTGGAAAAGTTTGTAGATATGAAGGAAAAACTGTATAAGCACAAGATGACAATTATCTCATACATTCAGTAAGGACAATTCATTTAAAAAATGATAATATGTATCTCATTAACAAAAATTTGATTAGTGCTGGACCTAGAATTCAGCAAAGATAGTGAACTTCTTAATTGGAAAAGCATTTGGTTTTGAACAAATATATAAAAATCCACTTGAAAGTGAGGTTTAAGATGACTATAAATAGCTTTTGCTTTCTGTTCAATATCTTCTTTACATGCAACAATATTTACTTGGCAAAAATTTATTTAGTCACCAGAAATGCAACTAGTGCTATTACCTCATTGTATCATAAGCATCAACTATTCTTTAAAATCATTTAAATGATATAGTAGATCTAAAATAAGAGATAAAAGGGAAAGTGCACATCTTTCTGTGAAGAGTCTGTCTCAGTGTGGGACCAGGAGACTGAAGCTCATTTCAGCACTGATTGCAATGAGCATCGTGGGTACGCTTTGAAAGAAAAGGAAGAGTAGTTTTGAATACGAAGCTAATGAACAATCTGTCCTCCTCACAAAACAGCAAAATGCTATCCTTTGAAGTACCACCTCATTATTTTTTTATGATTTTTGTGCTTTATAAAGTAACTGATTGTACAAAGAAAAAAAAAGAAATAAAAAGAGAGAAAGATAAACCTCTGTAGCTAGGAAAATAAAAAAGAGTCATACTGACAAGGACTACAAAATATACATTTTTTACATCTGTTAGGAGGATGAGTTAAACGTAGCACTCCATTTTGTCTTTTATTTTTTCCTATAATTGCACCATAAGGAAAGGATTTTCTGATTCTTCATACATTCTGACAGTGATGAGGCTATTGAGATTATAAACATAAGCCTGTTTGTGGGTCATCGTGAACCTCAAATTTGTTTAAAGCTTTCCTGTCTGACAGAATTTTTCAGGAAAAGAATATATATTGAGCATTCCTGTAACTTGAAAAAAATTTAGAAACATTTTCACAAAAGCAAGTGTCACTTTAACATCATCTTTTGTACCATATCTTGTTCTGCTTGGTCATTGAAGAACCAGTAACAAAGTATTATAAGTATGCTGTTTGATTAGTATCTTATTAACCAACAATATATTGAACTTTGAAAATATCATCCTAAACCTTCAGCATGCAATTGCCTAACAGGCCTATTAACATATCATGGAGCTGAATGGAACACAGACAGAAAAGTGATAGATAATTCAGAAAATTAATGTGGGTGACCCAATAAGTTACACACTAATATATAAGTTCTGTTCTCTAAGTTTCCTATGGGTGTCATATTCATTGCATGGAGGATTTTATTGAAATGAATGTTAAATAACCATATTATTCACAAGTAATACTGCTTAGTCAAACTCCTGATATTAGCCCAAATGACTACGCATAAAACCTTTGATCCCAATCACTTACTGTGTGCCTGTATGTGATGCAGATTTTACAGAAAAATGAAATATGAATATTTCAGAGAGTTTTTAAAAACTATTCATTTTTTTTACCCTCCAGATTTTCAAAGCAATGTTTTGAAACCATGATTTACTGAGGAGACAGGAGAAAATTTAACTTTTTAGTAGAAAAGAAATAAAATCATATGAACAGAATATTCCAATCAGTTATGACATCTTGTCATGAGGGTCCAATATTTAAAAATTTTCAAAACTTTATCATTATTATTAGCAAGGACAATTTAATAGTCTTCAGTCACATGAAACTTTTCTATCTACAATTCCATTTTCAAAGAAAAAAAATCAAAGAAAGAATTTTGCAAATGGTGTTGCAAAGTCACTGTAATTGGAATCTATATCTGAATACTTATGTAAAAGATGGATTTACTGTGAATCCAACATCTATCACTCAAATCTTCTGAAGAACTGAATTTCCCAGCTGTTTGATTGGATTTTTCTCTATCCATGCCCTGTGGACAATGAAACACGAACTTAAAGCTGTCTTCAAATAATACACCCAACAACTCTATTGTGCACTTAAAATTTCATTACATCACTGATACTGCTTTGGTTGGTTTTATCCCAAAGGGAATTTTAAGGACAAAAATCAAAGTTTTAGTTAAGTGAGGATAAGACTAACCATCTCGAAAGTGTAAAGATATTTATCTGCACCAACCCATACTTTCAAAGTAAATTTTGCAGCAAAGCCCTAGACTTTAGTATATGTAAAGAATAATCTTCTCTTTCTGAAATTAATATTAAAAAATTAGTGAAGGCAGTAAATGTTAAAGAAACTGAAAACATATTAGGGTGAGGGTTTTTTGTATGCTTGTTTTTTGAAAAGTGAAGTTAGACTTTATAGTTCTCACACAGAAAGCTAAGTGGTATAATGGAAGCTGTATGCTAATGCACTTAAGATTTTTCTTTTGTCTAAGTCTTTGTGGGACTAGGATCCAAGATCTAAGAAAACGAAACACATAGTTATAATTTATAATTAATTACAGCTCTTACTAGTATTCCAAATAAGGAGGAAAGCTCCTGTCGAAATGAAGAAATTTGTTGCAGGCTTGGTTGTAGGTATTCTGGGAATTAATTAATTGGTACTAGTAGTATGGTTAAGATGATCCTGTTCTCTCCTACTTCCTCAGAAATTTGGATTTGGACAACAAGGACACGCAGATAAATAATATTACCACAGTAGTAGTGATTAAATTCATTCTTTTGCTTCAGAGTAGCTGCTGTTACAAATCTGCTGTACATTCACGCTCATGAATTTGGAAATAAAATTGATAACCACTTCTAAAGCACTAACTACAGGAAAAAAAATCAGTTAAAAATGGGGAAAAAAAGTCCAAGAAAATATGTAAAACAATCCCAATTGAGACTAGCTGAGAACTTAGGTCACAAAAGGGAATTAAACCATTCAGTTGCTTCTTAGGGTACACTTGTAGCTAAAATGTCATTAAAAAGAAGGTCTTGATAGTGTGTTAACCTTCTCAGTGAGGTATAAATAACTTGGCTTAGAGTGGAACAACAATTCTGCTTGACTACATACAGCATTATAGCTCATTTATATTAACCTCAAAATTATCTAGCTCCACAATAACAGTGATCAGTACACAAGAACTTCTGCAGGTCAGACCCTGTCTTGCAAACAGCAACATAGCAACAGCTGCTCTCTGCATACGTTTCATTATTTATAAACATATAACTACAACCCTGTTCAGAAGCAGACTGTACTTATTGAGACATAAATCCAGGAGTGGTAGTGATGGACAAGATCAGACCTTGGAGAAATGATTGATATTATACAAGTTGCTGGACTTGTATAATATTTAAAAAATGGGTCTGTAGTGCATGATCTTTAGGGACTGTAATTTATATCACTTTACTTAGTTTCATTGTTTTAATACACAAATCCATGACGTTGATAATGAATATCACTAACAAAATTCCTCAAAGTTTATAGAAATTCAAATATATGAAGCTCAATTAACAAAATTGCCTCAGAAGTAAAGCAACATATTAGTGGAAAGGACTAATTTTCAAAGTATTAATATTAGGATCTTATCCCAGTTCATTTAAGATTTAGAAGCTGAGACTTAACCTCTCCTTTTAAAACACTTTAAAGCCTGAGTAAGCAAGATGTGTCCGTTATTGAAACTAATTCTTAGAGTTCTGGCCTTGGAGGACTATCAAAGAAAAGTTATTTTTATTTTTATGTTTTACTTTTAAAATGCTAAATGAACTAAATGTTACTCCAATTTCCTTCCTTCAAAGAAAGCCATATCATGTTATCCACGTATTCTCTTAATCCACCAATTTAGGAAAATGTCAAGAGTTTAAATCCTGTAATGCATTTTCACTATCTTTATGACCTTCCCTATTTAT
The DNA here is from genome assembly GCA_038380795.1 of Pyrocephalus nanus. Classification (NCBI taxonomy): domain Eukaryota; kingdom Metazoa; phylum Chordata; class Aves; order Passeriformes; family Tyrannidae; genus Pyrocephalus; species Pyrocephalus nanus. The sequence goes on along the minus strand of CM076259.1, from coordinate 95,024,301 downwards.
GGAATTGGAGAAGAAGTATAAGATAAAAACTTGGTAACAGTAATATTTAAATTGTCAGGAGAATAGATTTGGCTTATAGTATTTTCTGTTCTCATTACAGACATTGTCATAAGAATGTAGAATTCAAATTTTAATGCCTCATGTATTTTAGCAATCACAATTGTAAAATGTTCTTTTGTGACCTTCTCAGTGTTTGTTTTCCAATGTATTAGCACCTTCTATATTCTCTGCCCAGAGCTCTTTCACTGTGTAATGGGAATGTCAGAATGCTCAGCCTATGTATACATAGCAGTATTTAAAAGTTTATATATTATAAAAAACATCAAACAAATAAGTGAATGAAATAAGAAATAGGAAAATAAAATAAGAAATATCACATCAGAAATGGCCAATTATGTGCATTTTTGTGCAATTAGAAATTAACTCCAACAAGAAAACAGCCTGATAAAACTTATGCTTTTTTTTTTTTCATTTTAAACTTTTTTAGTATTTATCTAAAATTCATTTTAAAATAATGAGGATAAGTGATGGATTCCCACTTTACTCACTAATGCATGTAATTTCCTAACTATTGAAATCTACAGATGACTTCAAGAAAGAGCAAACACATTTCTCTTTCTGTGTCAAACTAGAATTTGCAAGTGAAATTAAACAAAAGTCTTCAATTGGTCAGTTTTTTAGAGCTAGATCTATAGTGATTGCTGCCACATTATTATGTCTTGTAAATAACAAATACTAAGAGCACCAAGAGTAATTTCGGAGGAAAACAAATGGTGCTTTTGTTTCTTTGAGTATTTCATGTCACAATTTTAATATTTTTAGATTAAATTAATTTTTTCAACACAACTTCATGCAAATAATGCAGAAATAAAATGTTATATCAGTACAATTTTCCAAGAGAATAATGAAGAGAAAATTATGCAAATTAGTCAAACTTATTGATGTATCTATCTGTGTAGGAGGGCAAAATAGATGACCTTAAAATAACATAGCAATAAAATTATAAAATCTTAAAACTTGGATAATGAGAGTATTTATACTATCTTGTCTGTGTGAGGATGACATCATCATAACTGCTCTTTTAATGGATAATTTTTTTGATAATTTTGGATAATTTTTAATGGATAATTTAATGGATTATTTTGTTCTGTCTTTCAGTAAAGACTGTTCCCTTTTTGTGGCAGATCTAATGTTATAGAAGGTAAAATATTTGAAATACTGGATAACTGGAAAACAGACAAATGTACATGTACATGTACTTGTAACAAATTTTAAATTTTACATGAAAACCTATTATACCTTCATTGATAACAAAAACGTTAAGTAATGTGTTAAGGTTAGTGGTAACTAAAGATATTAATAAGTACAGGGTTGTTAAATAATCCCCAAAGTAAGTGTTAGAAAGCCAGGAAATTAATAGAAAAGCAAAAGTTGAAAGAAATTTAAATGTTTTGTGAAAATAAAGTAGATGTTTGTACATAGTCTTAATTTTACTAGTTAACTGAAGGAAATAAGTAATAGTGAATATTGACAGAAGAGCAACAATGTTTTTATTGTTGCCTAAATCATAGAATGGTAGGTTGGAAGAGACCTTAGTGATCATATACTTCCAATCCTTCTGCTGTGGGGAGGGACATCTTCTACTGTACCAGGTTGCTCAGTGTTGATTCAACCCAGTCTTGAACACTTCCAGTGATGGACCATTTACAGAGTCTCTGGGCAACCTTTTCTATACAGTTACCTGAGAGGAGGTTGTAGCCAGGTGGGGTTGGTCTCTTCTCCCAGGCAATCAGCAGTAGGACAAAAGGGCACAGGCTTAAGCCAGGGGAGGTTTAGGTTGGATATTAGAAAGAAGTTCTTTACAGAGGGAGTGATCAGACATTGGAATGGCCTGCCCAGAGAGGTGGTGGATTCACTGTCCCTGGAGGTTTTTAAGATGAGGCTGGATGTGGCACTGAGTGCCATGATCTCGTAATCACAGTGGGGTTGGATAAAGGGTTGGACTTGATGGTATCAGAGGTCTCATCCAAACCAGTTAATGCTATGATTCTATATCTTACCACCCTCATAGTAAAGATTTTCATTCTACTGGCTAATCTAAACTTTCCTTCTTTCAGTTTATAGCCATTCCCCCTTGTCCTATCACTACACATTAAAAAGTCCCTCTCAAGCTTTCTTGTATGCCCTCCTTAGGTACTGAAAGGCCACAATAAGGTCTCCCTGTAGCCTTCTCTTTTCCAGGCCAAACAAACTCATCTCTCTCAGCCTGTCTTCATAGGTGAGGTGCTCACGCCCTCTGACTATCTTTGTGGTCATCATCTGCACTCACTCCAGCAAGTCCCTGCCTTTCTTATGTTGCAGGACCCAGAGTTGGATGCAGTGCTCCAGGTGGGGTCTCACCTGAGCAGAGTAGAGAGGCAGAATCATTTCCCTCAATCTGTTTGCCACACTGCTTTTGATGCAGCCAGAGTATGGTTGGTTTTCTGGGCTGCAAAACATGCATTGCCAAGTCATGTTTAGCTTCTTGTCAGACAACACACCTAAGTTTTTCTCTTCAGGGCCGCTCTCAGTCCATTCTCTGTCCAGTCTATATTTATATGCTTGTCCCATGTGAGTTACAAGTATACAGACTGTCCCATGGACCTCAGTTAATTTTGTTACACAGGATGTCTGCAATAGAAGAGCTTGACTGCAGTCAAAGATAATTTTATGCCTCATATTCTTTTCTTAGTTCTGAAATACCATTCTAATAATAATAAAAATATTTTTTTCTTCTTCTTGTTCCCATGCTATTTATATGTTTTGGGTTGTTGGTTGTTTGTTTTTTGTTTTTTGTTTTTTTTTTTAATTTTATCAGCACCATTTCAAGTGAAAAGTGTGACTGGAAATAACTTTTCAGATCAAAGCAGTAAGAGGACTTAAGAGAACTTGCAAGGTATTTTAGATTAGTACAACGGGATAAGCTATAAAGACTTGTGTCATATTAACACTACCTGGACAGAAGCTGGAAAAACAGAAAGATCTTATTCAAAATATCTTGAAAGAATTAATCTAGAAAGTAGCCTAATGGAGGAAACCTTGACACCTCAGAAGTGACAGACTAGAGGATTTAGGGTTATTCCTATGTTTAGTATGCCACCAGATGAATTTGGTTCAAATATACAAAGAAAATTTATCTATTGGAATTGGTATTATTATCAAACAAAGTGATACAGTGAGATTAAAGGCTTTGATGTTCAAACTTAAAATGTGAATAACATTTTGCTGTAGTCTCTTGCTAGAATATACTCACAGCCAGCAACTAAAAAAAGCTCAAGATTTTTAGTAAACCTCTGAACAGTTTCCATTTTTTAAATATAGTGTCTAACTTATAGTTCTTAGAAGTATAAAAGACATAAGTTTTGACAATTTATCATTTTCTTCCAGTCAGATGATCTGTGTATATTACAACTTACAAACCAATGAAGTCTCTAAATTTTAGAGACACCTCGTTTCTTTTGTCAGATTTTCAGCTGAAGTGTGTTGTTCTACAGAAACCTCCTGGAGCCTGAAGTACTTTGTTTTGTAAGCACTAGGTTTCTCAGTATGAAAAATAATACTTTTTCAGCCAGCTTCATTAAGTGCAATGGCACAGTCACCCTACACTGAAAGATAAGTTAATCAGCTGTATCTATTCTCAGAGAGTATCAGTAGGCAGACAGACTCAATCCCTTATTTAGGAATGGCAGTTTGTATTCAGATCACATATTAATGAACTTCCAGCTTCAGCATCTCTCCAGTTTTAGTAGAGTGTCTATCTGGAATAATAAATACAGATCTGAAAAAGAGAACTCTCTACTCGAGTTTTAGTACATGGAAATTTCCCCATGTGTCTTGTTTTCCTTTTCAGTCACGTAACAAATTGTTTCCTTAGTGCGTTTACCAGAAAACTTTAGATATTTAATTAAATACTTTCGCATCTACTTTATGTACAATCATCAGGACAAATATCTTGACTATCACATTTTGTTCATTGCACCATTTATTTTTGATGCAATGAATCATATGCACCTGTAAAAAACAATGGCTTTTTGTCATTTTTGGATTAACTTAAGTGAGACTTATACATTGTAGAAATATGCTATATTTATCTTGTCATAAGGTTTATGTGCGTTCTTCCTATTTAATGCTTAGCTGTTGCACACACAGGAGTGTTAGGTCCATGTTCTTAAATGGAAATAAATAAGCAGGAACATTCCCTCTGCAGTGGGGGCACTGATTAATGAAACAGTCATATAACCACATTAACACAGAACACTTCTTAACATTAACTTTTCTTTCAGATGGGAGATAGCTTGTAAAATCTTTTCTAAGCTACACTGTAGGTCTCAAAAGATTACACAGTCAATACAATCTATGGAGTTCAGAGGCCTATTCAATTTATCTTCTAGCTAATGCCTACATTTTCATGTTTTGCAAGACTCCTAAGCTCTAATCAGAATGTGATGCTGCTGCACAAACAGAAGGAACATCCCAGAAGAGTGGTAAATTGAGCACTGAGAGATGCTATCCACAACCCATAGGATGCTGCAGCTCATCTGTAGGAGAAGGAGGCCAGGCAGGCGATTACATTTAGGAAAGTACATTTAGGATTACAACCTACTGGCAGCAGTGACAATTTGTCTGCTCACTATAACAGGGTCACCCACCTCACACAGACACAAGTTCATGTTTATGTGTCTGAATGCAGAGCTGAATCTCACCCTGAAATTTCCAACATTTATCTTGTAGGTGGTCTGTTTCTTAGATCTAACAATTGCTTCTTTGATTCAGACAATTTGCAACCCCTTTGAATTCAGTACCAAATTAGCTTTTCATAGAAAAAGCCTCTGCTTAAAATATTTTAAGTTTTTCAAGTTCTATTCAGATTCTATAATAAATCTTTGAGGGATACCTGAGTCATATTTCAGTCAGACACTGGAATCACTTCTTGTTCTTGGAGGCTTGATTGAAAACCTGCTGAAATCAACGGATACAGTCATATGCCTTCAACAGCTTTTGTATAAGGCTCTGACTGCCTGTGAATAAATACTATAAATCACCTCATTTTATATAGAAAAGTTTAAAAAAAAGTCTTTTGTTTTCAAAATGGACTCTGTATCCCTCATTATATTATTTAGCATCTATTTCCTTAAGTTGGAAAATACAAGTTCGATGGATTCGGTTATTCAATAATTAAAAAAGAGTTGGGTAAGGAAATATTTTAAGTTCTTAAAATGATTTAGCATTAACTCTCAGATAAAACTTCAGCATTATTTAAAAGGCTTTTATTGTTTATTTGGAATTCTTTAGGAGTGATTTTTACTTCACAATTACATTGAAAATACATTTTATTGTATTGCTAAGCTGTTACATTTGAACAAAGAAGGCAGCAGGTAAGATAGTGTCATTGTTATTATGATGCAAAGGTTGTATTCTATATATGATTTTTATAAAAAGCAAATGCTTAAATCTTTTTGAGGAAAATAAGTTCATTATTTTGGAATATCTGAACAGACTGGTTATTTCCAACTGGGAAGTAAAATAGTTCCTCTCTCCTTATGAATATTTGATTTCCTGCCCCTCACACCTGAAAACTATCACAAATGGAGCTTAATTAGAGGAGATGGGACTGACACAGCAAAGGCACAGCTCTGTGCAAGGACTGAGTGGTTTCAACTTACACCACAACAGTCCCTTCAATCCCCCATTCCCACACAGTGCCTCAACCTGAGGAACCTCTCCTACTCCAGGTGGGTCTGGCCCAGCCTTGACACTTCCCAGGGGCTCCTGTGGTGGCAGGGAGGGACAAACTCCACTGCCCCGTGGGGCTGCTAGGGCTCCCCCACCCGTCAGGGTGCACAGGTATCAGCCTTTGGGCACCATGGCCTGACAGCTACCTTCGCTGTTCTTGCTATAAACAAATTAGCAGAACTTTTTATACCATTATAGTTTTAACAATAGTGGTTTTGTGGTCTGGAGAATGGTGTGGGAGGGATGAGGTTGTTTTCCCCCAAGCTGTTCTAGACAGACAGACAGAACCTCCTGATATCACCGTTAGTGCCTGCTTCTGACCAGATGGCAGTCTGCAAATACCCACCACTTCTAACATAACTCACATTTCTTAAATGTACAGGTTCTTGAGTACAGGGCAACTTTATTTTTCTTTTAGATGAGTTGCTACTAATGTTTTTTTCCCAATATTTATGTTGACTGATGCATAACAGCACTTAAAGTAGTGTAGATCAAATAGTGATTACTATTTCTTTTTGTAACAGTCTATAATTTATGAAAAACAAGTTATGTTTTTAGTCAGTGCTATAAATAGTTAGACAAGAAAATATTGAAATTTTGATGAGTCAAAGTTCTCACATGAGTAGGCAAACAGAATTTTGATAAAATACAACAGGGTAACATCAGCACCTCATGACAAGCCCTTGGAACATTTCATTAGTTTTCCAGTTCCACTTCTTAAATTCTCCTTTGTGGTGGCTTCATAATATTGAGCATTTAAAAATAATTAAAATTGTAACAGAGTAGATTATGGAGACATTTGTTCTTAACAGTATATTCTGTGGCTTACATTTAATTTTTAAAAAGGGAAAAAAATGTGACAGGTTGTTAATAATAGTGGCATTTCTGCAGTCTATCCTGTAACAAGCCTTTAACCTTGACAAAGATCCATTGAGATTAACCTCTAGAAAAACTGGTATCATATGCAGCATCTTTAGCCTCAGGTTAATGGGATAAATAATTGAAGCAAGTACTCTGTGTAATGAGGTGAATTTTAACATTTTAATATAATAATCAGATCTAACCAATTGTCAAGTCTCTCTACAAGCTTTGTCTGTCCTGGGACTTGCTATTTTTAGCACAAAATGTAGTCAAGAATGCAAATTACTGTAGTAAGATGACAGGGTAGGGCAGAAGTGGAATGTAGCATGTATCTCATATAGTTACAGAAAATGAATACCTGAAATTTGCAACTACCCTTTCCACACCTGTATCTACCAGAGTGAATTGCAAAAACAGAATCTATTCCAACCTACTGCCTAACAACTCCTAATTGACTCACCTGTATAATTCAGTCTTTAATCTGTTTACTATCTACTAACATGAAGTTTAAGATAATGTTGATAAAAATTTTAAAAAAATCAAATCAAAAGGTAGCTGTTTTCCTAATCAAAAGAGGAGTTTTATCCTGTTTTACTTGCTTAAATGGCATACCATACACCCATAATTTGCAGTGTGTAAAAATGAGGAACTTGATTATTTGAAGGGCTTCTAAAAAATTTACAAAATCTACACTGTAAAGTTTCAACCTGCATGATGCTGTTCTTTTTGTTCACTATATCACTGTTTCAGAGCAAGCTCTGATAAATAAACTACATTGTTCTAACTCCTCATAGCTACTGATGCCCCAGAGTGGTCTCAGGTGACCAGGTTGCTAAAGCTTTGACTGCACACAGCAATGAGCCATAATTTCTGCCTGTCAAGCAGAGGACCTATGGTATAGAGTCACCAAAAAAAAAAAGCCCCCTATAAAAATACAGGTACTTCTGAAGGTCTGAGCAGCAAAAGGATTTAAGTGAGAATTGCAAACAATCTCAAAGCCTTGTAATTACTTATAATTAAGTTTTTACTTTTCATAGGAAATTATAATAATTGCATATCTAACAGAAAGTAAAAAGAAAGTTTTTTGCTCTCTATATCATTAGGGAATCAAAATGGGTCATAACATAAATTGTATAAATAGAAATTAAAACATCTTATGTATTGTTCTGCTGTAGAAGCATCATAGATCCAGAAAGACAATGGATATATGTAAGTATGCTATTATTTTTTGTTTAATGTATTCACATACAAATAAAAACTTCTGAATAGTAATACCTGTTTCATAAACTGCTTTCTCTTTGGTTTTGGGGGTTTTACAAAAAAAACTTGGTTTTTTGATTTTTTTTTCCCCTTGGTCTCAATTTGGTTTTAATTTGTTTGTTTTACATACTGAAGACTACAGAAGATAGTATTTTCAGTCACAGGAAAAAAAGACTAGGTTATACTACACATTATGGCTAACTCAAAACATTAACTAGTAGATTGATTTATTAACATTCATTCTTCATTTTTCCTTCTGTCTCCTTCTGTCTTGAAAATTTTTCTTACAGAAATTACTTATAGCCAGCTTTAAATTATCATATTCTATTAAGACAGGGCAGCCTCTGAACTGGGGTAGTATTGTCCAAATTGGTTAACAGATTCAGTCCTCCCGAAAGAGACCAGAAGTGCAACTCGTGGAAGGAAGAATTTGTGCCCAGGTGGCCAATTAGGCAGACAACATCCTGTCAGCATAGTATGCCCAGCAGGACCAGGGCACTGATCGTCCTCCTGTACTCAGCACTGGTGAGGCCACACCCCCTGTTCAGTTTTGAGCTCCGCACAACACAAAGGACATTGAGGTGCTGCAGTGTGTCCAGAGAAGGGCAATGAAGCTGATAAGAGGTCTGGAGAACAAGTCCTATGTGAAGCAGCTGAGGGAGCTGGGGGTGTTTAACATGGAAGAAACTAACTCATGTGAGACCTTACTACACTCTACAGCGACCTGAAAGGAGGTGAGGGTCAGTCTCTTCTCCCTGTGACAAGTGACAGGATGAGAGAAAATGGCCTCAAGTTGTGCCAGGGGAGGTTTAGATTGAATATTAATAAACATTTCTTCACAGAAAGGGTTTTCAAGGATTAGAGCAGGCTGCCCTGGGCAGTGGTGGAGTCTGTCTCTGGAGGTATTTCAAAGACACATAGATGAAGTACTTGGGGATGTGGATTAGTGCTGGACTTGACAGCACTTGGTTGAACTTGATGATCTTAGTCTTTTCCAACTTAAACTACTCCATGATTCTATTTCACACTTGAAATTCCCCAAAGCTTCATTACCTGCTTGATTTCCCAGGGGAAAAGAGACAGGTTTTCTCAAAAGCTGATTGATCAACTGGGAATATAAAAGATCATAGCAAGTGTGTCTGAAAAGTACAAAAGATAGTACAGAAATATTTGATTCACTTTGCTCCTCCCATATAATTTTAGACATTCAGCTTCACCTGTGTGCCTGGGAAGATCAAGTTTCTCCTAGCAACTTTTTTAAAACACATGGAAGACAGGAGGTGACTGTGGACAGACAGCACAGTTTCACAAAGGGAAAATCTTGTCTGATCAACCTTGTGGCTTTCTATGATGGAGTAACTACATCAGTGGATAAGGGAAGAGGTACAGATGCCATTTATCCAGACTTCTACAACACCTTTGACACAGTCCCCCATAACATCCTTCTCTCCAAATTGGAGAGTTATGGATTCAGAGAGTAGACTGTTAGGTGGATTGGGAATTGGCTGGACATCCAGAGGGTAGCGGTCAACGACTCAGAGTCCCAGTGGACATCAGTGACAAGTGGTTTCCCTCAAGGGTCCGTACTGGGGCCAGTGCTGTTTAATATCTTCGTTAATGATATAGATGAAGAGATTGAGGGCTCTCTCAGCAAATTTGCAGTTTACACCAAGCTGAGTGGTGCTGTTGCCACACCTGAAGGCAGGATACCATTCAGAGGGGACCTAGACAAGCTCAAGAAATGAGCACCTGGGAATCTTATATGATTTAACAAGAAAAAGTGCAAGGTGCTGCACCTGAGTTGGGGTAACTCTCTGTATCAATACAGGCTGGGGAATGAAGAAATCGAGAGCAGCCCTGCAGAGGAGGACTTATGGGTGCTGAAGAATGAGAGGCTGAACATGAGCTGGCAATGTGCACTTGTAGCCCAGATAGCCAATCATATCCTGGGCTGCATCAAAAGCAGGGTGGGCAGCAGGTCAAGAGAAGGGTCTGCCACTCTATTCTCCCCTTGTGAGACTCCACCTTGAGTAATGCATCTGAGTCTGAGGTCCTCAGCATTGGAACAGCACTTACCTGTTGAAGAGAGTCTAGAGGAGGCCACTAAGTATTGGAAGAATGGAACACCTCTTCTGTGAGGAAAGGCTGAGAGAACTGGGATTGTTCAGTCCATAAAAGATAAGCCTTTGAGGTGGCCGAATTGTTTCCTATACCTGAAGAAAAGATAGGACAAAACTACTTAAATGAGCATGTAGTGACAGGAAAAGGGGGAATGGGTCTAAATGGAATGGGAGTAGGTTTAGACTAGATATTAGGAAGAAATGCTTTAGTGCGAAAGTGGTAAGGCACTGGAAGAGGTTGCCCAGAGAAGCTGTGAATGCCCTATCCACGGAGGTGTTCAAGTCCAGGTTGGATGGGGCTCTGAGCAACTGATCTAGTCAAAGGTGTACCTGCCAATGGCAGTTTTGGAACTAGATCATCTTTGGGGTCCCCTTCCAATCCAAATCATACTATGATTCTTGTCGGAACAGTAGAACAGCACAGAATCCCAGCCTTAAAGCTCCACTCTACACATTGCATGCAAAGCTAAAGTATTGCACAGAGCTTTTGACATCTCTAGCAAAGACCTCAGGGGCTTGAAAATGTCTGATTACTCCTGAGATTTCCATGTCTGTCTCCTCATGTTCTGCTGCTTTATTGCCAAACTGAAATCATCATCCAATACCCAATAATCTGAAATTCATATTGATTAGCAGCATCCGTAAACAACTTTTTACCACAAAATCCAGTTTTTCTGTATGCATTGTAATCTTTGAAATTTGGCTTTCTAATTACTGTCTTCCTGACTATCAATATGACTGTAAGTTTTTCACAGTATCAGGTCTGAGCTATGGGACTCTTACCTCTGATATCTTCTTTGTCTGTCTTTGATGGACAAAGACAACAAGTAGCCTTTATTTTCTTTACAACTTTCACATTCTTTTCTTTTTTTTAGGCACCAAAATGCAATTCCTTTCATCTTGCCTGATAGGCCATGTTTTCTAAATTTCTTATCATATCAGGAACTCAGCTTTTCCTGGTGTACTTATGCATATGCATGTGCATACTTATGATTTTTTCTCTTATTTTCTGAATTAAACTAAAACTCTATTTAATGACAAGTAAAATAAAATATTTTCCCCTCTAATTTTATATAATTCATGTATTTTTGCACTCAAAGCAAATACTTATAATATAAATTCTATATTTTATGTATATATATAATGTATTATATATTTTTTCCTGTTGCTTGCAGTTTTCCTGCAGCTGTTCACCACTTACCATTGCCCTGTAATTCATTAACATTGTACAGTTAACTCTTACTCAACTATGATAACTTTTACTTTTTATGACTAAATATCAACATATGAATTTTAAGATTTGTATTTGTATCTGACTTACAAGAAATAGCAATTTGGGGGTTAAATATTTTCAGTTATATAGAACTTCTAAATTTCCTGAATTTTATCTTTTTCTTGTGAGATAATAAAATATATTTTTACTTAAATTCTTAATATGGAGAATATTTAAGGAAAAATTCTGTTTTGAAATAAATTCATGTATGTGTGATTCTATATCTTCTTGATAAATTTGCCCTTTAAAATGTTCTGAACATGTCTGTTGGTAGGTTCCATATTTTACTCTGAGGCAATACTTACTCTGAGGCAAAAAATTATGTTATCAAAAAAAAATGTTGAACATACTGCTTCAGGATGGAATAGCATGTTTGCAATGATTGAAGGTAAATAATTCCAAACTTACTTATGAGTGGCTAAATTTTGGAGCAATTAACTTTACAATGAGAAACTCTTGAAATGCTAAATAAGAATTCAGGAGCAGTGTGATAGAATGATTTGTAGAATAAACCTTTTATTACCTAAAGAAATAACGCCTGTCAGTATTTTCATTAGAAATGAAATGTATCTTTTCATCCCTGACTGAGACGGGAGGCAGGAGCAAGGTCAAATTTTAGTCTTAATCTCCCTAAGAAGGTAAATTTTAATGTATATAAATGATTTGCTGAATGGCTTTCTATGTGAAGAATAGTGCTAATTTTGCTATCAAAGTCCTATCAAAGGACTGAAATCACATTGCTAGCATTCTTTCATGTTATCACCTATAAATAAACAAACAAACAAATAAATTAATGAAGTAAAATTTTCTGGTTTCTGTTGATAATCCGTACTTTGATTTCTATGTATTTGTTAGAGTCAGGTGAATTAACAATTCCAGTTTTATCTTGTGCTTTATTTCCTACCTGAAAACTTTGAGTGAAAGATCCCCAGTTATACTTAATTTCCTACTGATCTCTTTCAGCATACTACAGACAGGAAAACATTAATCAACCCAAATGTACTCTTAAAGACACCCTCATGCATTGAATTCAAGTCTCACAATGCTCAGACGACTTGCAACACAACCTCTTATCTCCTTTTTCTCTCTCTCCCTTGTCACAAGCTGAGACAAAAGCCATAATGCAAAAGGTTAAAAAAGAAATCAAATAACAAGTAAAGTCATAAATGTGACAGAACCAGCCAAGGCTACCTTTTACTACTTTTCTAAAAAGCCTTTGAGGAAAATTTCTGAAGGCCCTGGGGAGAAGACAGTAAAAATAAGGCTGTGGTACCCCCTAAAGGAAGCTAATAGTAGCTTTTTTTTCTTTTTTTTTTCTCTTTTTTTTTTTTTTAGTTGATTTTTCTTTGTATTGATAGGTAAAGGCAGAAAAAAACCTCTTCCCCTTATGAAAAATCAAAGCAAAAAAAGGTAAAATTTTTATATTAATAGTCAAAGAGAAAAAAATCTTTAACTGAGTTTAGAATTTCCTGCAGATTTTTTTTTAATGGGAGGACAATGCAGCTAAAGGTCTGGACAACTCTGTGTTTTAAAAACATGGATAAAGATTCAGCCAGTGGTGAACTGAATATTAATATTAAAAAAAAAAAAAAGCAGCTGGAATTCCTTTAGTATCACTGTGCTTACAGAATTTTTATGTGCAAAATTTAAGAGTGAAATCACTAAAATAATTTTGGGAGATAGATAAATTGGATGGCAGGCTACTGAACTGTTTTTATCTTGCAAATTCCCCTTCTGAGACAAGGAATAATTTTTTTTTTATTATTTTCATTCAGAAGCACTCAATTACTACAAAAGAACTGTCATAGATGGAGTGGGAAAGACCTACAGAAGAAACTGTAGTACATACAGTCACATTACCTGTCTATTCATCTCCTCATCGTGTCCATGTTTATTTTGTCCAGTTCTCATTGTTTCCAAGTTACCCTCATATATAAGTTATAACTCAGAGCCTGAACTGAAAGTATATGAGGTGAAAATAAGCAAGTTTTGGAGAATAGAAATTATTTAGCAAGGAAAGTTTTATTAAAGAAAAGGCAAGTAATATCAATGTTTTAATTTTTAACTATTGTGGAACAGGGTCTGTAGCAATTAATTCTCTTCTCTGTAGCACTGTACCCTAGGTATTTAAATAGACTTTTCTCTACCAAACAATATTTTTCCATGTACCTGTGTGTTGTACCACCTGACTTGCAGGTTCTCCTGCCTTATTCTATCTCCTCCATCTCCTTTTTTTATTTTCTTCCCCCCCTTTTTTTTCCTCTTACTTTTTTACTTTTTCTCCACTTTCTTTGCTAGGAAAAAAAAATCTTGGTTCCAAAGAGATACAAAATAAATTTTAATTGTATATGATCTTTCACAGTGAAATTAGCAAAAAAAAAAAAAAATCTTCATTGAGTATCTGTGGTTTCCCTACACTGACATGTATGGATACAGTTCTAAAGCAAAAACATCTCTCTCTGAAATCATTATCTGTTATCCAAAATCACTACTCTGAATTGTGCCCTTCTAATATAGGTCGTCTCCTCTCCCTTCTCCCCTTTCCTATCTCCTATCTTCCTTCCTTTGCCCCTCTCTTCCTTGTTTCAGTTTCTAAAGAACTATGTGAGTATTCTCCAGGTTCTTCAAAATTCATTTTCACATAAACATAAATAGGTCACACTTAAGTTTCACTCATAGGATTAAATCACACCTCTTTTCTCCACCCCTTCCCCATGGAGTTCTTAATGGAGTACTTCAGACAAGCAGTTGTAATTATGTACTTGGCCTATTTTATACAAAAATGGACCCACAGCATGATATACAAAGAAAGAAATAAGGATTTTTAGAAACCTTTGGTAAAAGATAACTCAGATAAAAATCAGATTGAATTTATTACGAATAAACTGAGTAGCCATTTTCCTTTACTGATGAAGAAATTGCTAACAAAAATTTCAGGTTTTCAAACAAATAGATAAACAAAATCTATTGAAATAATGTAATATAAAACGAGTTCTTTGGACTTCCAAGTTTAGCATTATTTAGGGAATCCTATTTGTCATGATTTAGGACTGGTATTCTCCAGTTTAGTCTCCCACTGAGACTCTCCAAACCACCTTCCACTATAAAACCATCATAAAAGAAATTTACTGGAAACAGCAATGAGATAAGAAAAGGAACAATAACAGCAATAATACTAATGAAAGAAGGTAAAAGAAAGAAAGAAGAGAAGGTTTCACATGGAAACCTGCTGACAATAGGCAATATCTGACTGCTCCCTCTGCCACACTACACTGACCTGGAAGAGAGCCCTTCCCCTGTCCCTAAAAAATGACATGAGGTGATATAGAATAACCACTTGGTTCTAGCTAGGCCCCTTCCTGGCTACTGCAAAAAATTAACCCTGTCCCGACCAGAACCAGGACACTGTTTTAGATAAATCAAAGGTTATTTGACTATATGGATGATGAAATATAGGACTTCATATTTTCTCCATTTACTTTATTGCTTTTTTTCCTTATGCACATATCTTCTTGTCAAAAGCTTTTTTTGTTCTTCTTCTGAGTGAATCCCATCTGTAGGAAACAAAGGGAGATAAAACCAACCAACCAAACAGAAAACACACAGACACACACAGACACACACAGACACACACAGACACACACAGACACAAAACCCAACCCAAACCAAAAACCTAACCCAATCCCCAGCGTATAATTTCCATCATTATTAGTGGAAAACCCCTGTAGTTTGTATACTGAATGTATCTTATCAGAATACTCTCAGAAGATTGATCAAACTCTTTTTCCTACTAGAAGTGTTTTCCCAATTTTCAAAAATCTCTCTGAGGTTTTTGTAATCCATTCATTTAAGAAATTGAATTTCAATAAGAAAATACTGCAAATACTCTAAAATGATAAACAAAAATCACACACACAAAAAAAGGAGAAAATTGTCATATATATAGTAACATTTTGAAACTCTATACTTTCAAATAATCACTAGACAAAGATAGTATTTTGTTCAGGGTGCAAAGGCTTCCATTTGTAAGTTTAGCCAAATTATTTGAAAGATATTACATAGAATTTTAATTAATTATGAAAATGATCCACTATATCCTAACCAAATATCTAAATGCATCAGTTGCAACTTCTATACCATTTCTTCTGCTGTTTTGTTGGGTTTTTTTCCATAGAGTTTCACATAAGTTCTTGTTCTGCTTGAAGAAAAAGGCAATGAAAGCATCTCAGAAAATATTCATTTTTGTAAGAGAAAACACTAATACAGATAAAGTTGTCTGTCATTACCAACATACTAGAGAAACTAGGTAGGTTTAGTGCTGAGAAACAGTTTAATAGATTGAAATCAATACTGAACTAAACCAAATTGATGCCATATTAAAAATCTCTTTATTGTTCACTTCTTTTTTTTTTTTTTTTTTTCCCTCTGGAGAATTCTGATCTTAAGCCTATTTGTGCTGCAAAATATCTTTTGTATATGAATTAATTTAATTGGAAGCTTATTACCATGCAAGTTAATAATTTTAAATTTAATTGAGATCTTTCATAAAAGACTTTATAAAAGTGACTTACATTTAAGTTAAGAAAATACAAAAGTAGCAATCTAGTAAGTGATAAAATCAGTAATGTCTGGAACAACTACTGATGTTTTTCTTTTTCCTTGCATCAAGCTTGCAGATAGATATAAACACAGTAGTCTGAAGTGGATCAGATTTAGTAGTTCATACTTGATTCATCAACTATTGTCTCTCCTGAGATGTGAGTCTTCTCTTTTCTTCTCTTTAATCCTATGCCATTGGTTGTCTGCTTAATATTTGAACAACAAACAACAAAACTCCCAGTTATATTCTTATTACATACAAGTTCTAAGAGAAAATTGGATTACACCTATCATGGAATGGTAACTCATTAGGTTACTCATTAGGTTACTCATTAGTCTATTTTAATGCACCAGCAGTGGAAGTACAAAAATTGTTAATGATGTAGCTTTAAGATTTTTGTACTTAATTGTCTCTAAAACAGCTGAGCAATGGAACACTGATTAATGGTGGGAAGAAAATAAAGTTTCTGAATTGCTGAAAGAAAGTATGCTAAAAAACTGTGAATCTCATATATGTGAACTATAAAATTTTTATTTGCTTTTCCACTTGACTAGGGAAGCAACTGCTTTGGTAACCACAAAGTTACACAGCTGTAGACCATGACAAATAACTCATTAGAAGAATGTCTGACTTCAGTAAGAAATACAATTGTTATAAATTAAATATAGTGTAAAGAACTACTTTTAAGGAGAAGGGGCAAATTCACTTTGGAATTACAATTGGAGTTTTTATCTACAGAACTCAGTGCTGAATCCAAAACCAAATAAAAGGTCAGCCTAAGTAAAAAAGATCAGCTAATTAATCTAATAACATTGTAAAAAACACATAGCATAATAAAATGTTAATCTAAAATGGAACAATAATCCTCAAGGGACAGTGAAAAAAATTAAAACCTTGTTAAAACTGACTCCTAATCAAATTTACCATTGGCTGGATATATGAACTTTATTGCCTTATTTTATCTTTGAGCACTGATGCTCAAGAACAGTGCCATTAGGTACTCTAAGTGTTCCTGTATCACATGAAGTTACAGCAATCCAACATGCTTGAATTGTGTCCTGTCTGACTTCAGTTATGGTAGTCTATGACAAAAATCACATGCCATTATATCTATAATATCTTTGCCTCATTTACATTACAATAAAGCATTTCACTGATTCTCTGATTTCATTAATGTTTACCTAACAGTTATTAAAAAATATTTGTTCCATCTGTCAACATTCTAGCAGCCTAAAGCTTTACACATTATTGTTGTAATTAATGAACTGTGAAGTGTAGTTTGTGAATTTAGAAAATAGGAGAAAAGTAAAGTGATGGAGTCAAATTTCAGAGCTTTTTTCTTTCAAAACCGGAGTAATTTTGCTGCTGTATTTTGATATTTCATTTTCTATATTTATTTTGTAGTTATTTCTTTTACTTTCAGTTTTCTTTATTGTTTGCCCTCAAGATAATTCAATGCTACCTGTGCCAGAGATATAGATTTGAAGACCACCATATGTTCTTTTCTTCCTTATTTTCCATTATTTAAAAAATATAATTTAAAAAATAGTTTTGACATTTCTTTTGTAATTGCGAACTATGTAAGCATCTCCCAGTCTTATTCTCTGGTGTCTTATTTTTAAACTGTTCTTATCAGTGATCAAGATCCAAGATGAATAAATCAAAGCCAGTGAAATTGTTTTTCTTAAAAAATAAAAACTTTAATTCTATACACAAACACAGACAAAAGCATTTCAACAGAAAATTCCAAGAAGTTGTTCAGTTTTGACCTGTTGAAACCTAAAACTCCCTGAAAATATCCTACATATTCTATTTGAAATGAAAATTTTTGACATAGTAGCACTAGTAGTATTGAAATTATTTATCTTGGATACTATCATGCAAATGTTAAAAACCTGGGACTGCAAGACTCTGGAACTACAGACAGGGTGTGAGTCTATGCATTTGCCTTTGTCTTCAAATATATTTGTCCCTATTGATCAATGACTGTGGTGGGTGACTGGACAATGTAGGAAGGTTTACAAAATTGTGTTTTTTCAGTAGGTTTTTAATTACCCTTTCCAAAATTCGAGACACTAAATGGTATTTTAGTGCTAACCTGATTTGGTGATGTGTTCACTTAGAGGATTTCTGCACACTAGGATAGAAAAGAAAATAAGGTTGTCATACGAAGACCATATTTTTGTATTACCAGGTTTCATATCTTACATAAATAGTGAAATAAATACATACAGCAGTTTAATAATGGCAATAAAGAACAGATGTATTTTCAAATGGTATTGACATTTTAAACAAATACCACAATTCAATCTAATAAATGTAGTGAAAAATGGTAATTGAAGGATCCTAAATCTGAAATTGGAGGAATCCAACCAGTTCTACTGTCAGCTTTAGCAGCAAAGAGATTATTCTTTTGCCAATAAGAACAGACATCTTAGTCAATATTAAATCTTGTGAATTGATCTGACCTGTTAAATGAAAAAGTACCTCAAATGTGAAAAGTGACTTGAGTAAAGTCAATGATAACTCTCATTATGTACTAGGAGAAAGATAGTTAACACTGTGTGTTTGAGACTATGATTCCTTTCCTTTTGCTGATCATTACTTGATTTCATTATTGTGTCATTCATGGTCTCTTGTAGTGTTGATGAAATAATGATGCCAAAATGTATTATTTATTGTCAGTGTAATATCAAGAAATTATCTTTCTGTTATGTAAATTGATGAGAAATATCGTGGAAAAAAATATTTACTTAAAACACAAAACCAGCACTATCACGGACTTAAATTCTTGTTTCATTAGCAAATCACTTTGTATCTCAGAGTAAATTAGGAATGGCTCAAATACTGGAAGCCTTACATAAATGAACAGGGATTTATAACAGTAATATTTATTTCTATTTTTATAGTTGTTATTATTATTAAAGTCATCATCATGGCTAGGCTTCATGAACGAAGATTAGAGAAGGGCTCTACCCACGCCTGCTACAAGCGCACTGATGGCTAAAAAGGCCAATGTGAGATAGACAAGTCCGGTTGCAGGAGGTGCAGCAGAAAGACTCCCCAGGTGATATCAACAAGACGAGATTCTTTCTGCGTTGTCTTTTCTCCTCGAGAGTGATCCTGCGTGTGTTCTCAAAAGCAGCAGCAGCGTTATAGATGGTGTGTCTCCAGGCCTCCCGATTGGAAGCCAGGGTAGACCAACGGTGGTGATCAACATGGCCAAGGCTGAGGGATTGTTTCAGGCAGTCCTTGTATCTCCTCTTCGGGGCTCCTCTCTTGCGGCAGCCAGTGGCAAGTTCCCCACATAGCACGATCTTAGGGAGGCAGTGGTCCTGCATCCTGGAGACGTGCCCTGCCCAGCACAGCTGTGTTCTCAGCAGCATGGCCTCAATGCTCGTGACTGCTGCCTGTTCAAGGACAGACGTGTTGGTCACAAAGTCAGTCCAGTGGATGTTTAGGATTGTACGGAGGCAGCGCTGATGGAAGCGTTCTAAGAGACGCAAGTGGTGGCGGTAAATGATCCATGATTCAGAACCATATAAAAGAGTAGACAGTACAATGGCTCTGTAAACACTGATCTTAGTACTTTTCTTCAGGTGTTTGTTTTGCCACACTCTTTTATGGAGTTTACCGAAAGCTCTATATGCCTTTGCTAACCTGTTGTCAATTTCTGCATCAATCTTACCGTCTGATGAGATGATGCTTCCCAGGTAATTAAACTGCTGGACTGATTTGAGCGCTGTTTTATGCTGATGATGCCGCCCTTGTCACCCACACAGAAGTAGCTCTGCAACGTTTAACATCCTGCTTTGCAGAGGCTGCTGAGATTTTTGGTCTGGAAGTCAGCTTGAAGAAGACAGAAGTTTTATATTAGCCTGCACCTCAGGATTATTAAAGTAGAAACAAAATAAAAGGCCTTCTGACTTTTTGTTGTGGTTTTTTTTGACACCTTTGTCTTTTGATTTCTATTGCTTACATGTTATCTGCTGGAAACGCATCCCTTTGAATTAGTCTTTTCAAATTTATTCCTAATAATTAATCCGAAATAGGTTTCTAAAACTTATGTTCACAATCACAATGATTTGTGATTCTACAAGGTTAAATTTATAATAAAGATTTTCAGTTGTAAATAAAAGGAATATTAGGACACTAATATTGTCTTTTTCTGGACGCTGCTTTGTATGTATAGGGCAAGTATAATTGAAATTTACATGGTCTAGACAGATGAATATATCTATGAATATTAAATCCTTCTCTGCAAAACTGAAATGTGAACACTAGTTCACATACGGAATTTTATTGAATGGTTGAATGGTTTAACTAGTTGAGAAAATGGAAAACAAAAGTAAAAAGAAATAAGAAGGGAATATGCAAATAAACAATGGAGATTGCTGTAGTTTAATGTATCAATATGACATTGTTTTTCTGGTGTGGAACTTGTCAACTGTGTCAGATATTGATGTCATTGTGTTTCTTTTTAGGAGCCTATGTTAACTTTCTCATCAGAGTCAGGTTTTCCAAGATAGTTTTACAGGCTGTATTTTTAATAGAACAACTAATACCAATAAAACTTTTAAATATTTTCCACAAGGAAGAACTCCAGTTAAAACTGGTTCATGGGATCCATCGTTTAACTATACAATGTTAGTGCCTCTAAAATGTGAGACAGAATGCCTGTTCTAGCATGTGTTGTTTATATACCCTTGGGGGGAGGGAGTTTTGTTGGTTGTTTTTTATAAATTTGAGTGGTGCCATAATACCTTGTGTCTCCTTAATGATGCCATTGTCAAACCTTTTGTCAAGGCAGCTGAGGAAATGGTTTGCACTTAAAATTCTCATGAAGGACCTGTGAATTAGTGAACATGAATCAGTTAGTTGACTCGAATGGAAAGACATTTTGTGGAGGAGATTCCTTTATTTCCCCTTTAAATTGCGTTGTAAGAAAAAGATTGTAGCATCTACCAGAGAACTGTCTCCAGAAATATAGCAAAACTTTTGCAATCTCATCATATACTATAAAAAAAAAAAAAAAAAAAAAAGAAGAAGATTTTTACTGTGAAGTTATAAAAAGCTCAAAAGGAGGAAAGATGTATAAACATGGCAATAGAGGAAATATCACAATGATTTATTTGCATGTTATATATCGAGAACAAAAAAGTCTTTAATAAAATGTTCATGTCAAATGCACTCACGGCTTAGAAACCTACACTTACAAAACTGGACTTGATTAGATAGACTGTTCACATATGTCACAAATGAGTGCTTAGAGCATCATCAAAGGTATTGGCAAAAAGCAGGTCTTAAAATCAATTTGTGAAAGTATGACCTTAACAGAGTTTGATGACAAGGTTCACTCTATTACTTACTAAATGGATGAAGCATACATAAGAAAATGGTAAAAGAATCAATTTACGATGATTTGCATGAGGACAAGGAATGCAAAAGGCTAAGGGTGCAAGTGATATGAATTCTAAAGATAACATAAAGAAGGGTTTATCAACATTTAATCATTGACTAATTTAATACTTATAAAGTTATTCAGTAGGATTTACTATATTTATGACAATGACTTAATTATACATTTCACAATAACAGCATTCATACCTTAATCAATTCACAGACACTGACAAAGAGATATATATCTCTATATCTATGTGTGTGAAGGTACATATTAAAATTATGCTCAGGTTCAGTGAAATAGGTCAAATCCTTTAACATACCTGAACAGGCTTGTTCAGATGAACAGAAGGGTTGCATCTTGAAGAATGGGGAGGTGGGGGGGTACCAGCCTAGACCTCATCGTCAGTGATGCTCTTTTGAATATCAAAAACTTGAGAGTTCATGAGCTTGGAGGGGATTCCCACTCGGGGGAAAATGCTGGCATAGCCTGCTGCAGTCCAGGAGAGGTCAAAGTGCTTCACTTAAGACTGCAGTTTATAGGATCAGAAGATGATCGAATTTAGCTGTCAGCCAGTCTCCATCCTTGCTATAACCCAAGTTGGTAACTAGTTGACTTTTTTCCAACAGTATTTTTCCACTGGGGATAAAATTCATTTTTTCAAAACCCATTGTAGTAATGGCACCATTTCACTTGGGCTATTATTCAGGTGAATGATTTGACTGGTTTAGCGAGGATAACTGACTGTCCTTTGTTCCCCACCTTGGTCAGGCAGCTGATGTTCCTGTTACGGTCAGAATCGTTCCCACCTTTGTCATGCAAGAGCTCCTGGTACGGTCAGGGGACGCTTTGCAAGGCTTATCAGGAGCTGCTGAGGCCGTACAGCAGGACCGAAGGGAGCCGGGGGTGGGGGAAAATGCACCACCACAACGTAACACAGGAGGGTGCTTTGTTCATCCCATCCTTCATGATCTCTCTGTGTCTGTCTGTGGGTGTTGGGGGGGGATGTGTATGATGTTCGAAATATTGTCATATAATTCTGAGGGACACCATACACTTGTGGAATTATTATTTTCAAAAACATATGCAAAAAAAAGTAAGCCTCATGGCATAATGGATTTAATTCCTTTGCTGATGGTATTTTTTTTTATTTGTTTTCCCTTTTGCCAGTGAGTTACGAATTTTCTTCAAAGTAGCTCAATATGTGCTCTATGTTCATTAATTAAGAGGTATTGTAAATGTGATACTGAAATTCTGGGGTTTTTTTCTTTATTAGTGGAAAGGTATCAGTACTTTAACTATATCAGCGAGGCTACTGAAGGAGTAATAAACAATTCTCAGAGCACATAGTGTTCTAATACTTTGCATGATTACTTTTCTTTAATTGTGCATTAGCAATTCAAACATAGACATAAACATTCTGTCAAATCTACCCAGGTAATGAGATTCTATTTTAAAATTTATAATCAGTTTAAATCCTATTTAGGCAGTTCATTTCAACAACTTAAGCTGAGTTTGACTAATTAATTTTCCCAAACACAGAGCAATGAAGGCATCATAAATTAGCATTGAATTCTAAATTAAACTAGATGATTTGCACCACTGTCCCAGTTAACCCTTGTAAGGGTACTAGTGGGTTTGCCTAGGCCTGTTAGTCTAAATACTTTCAAGCAGGCTAATAAGGAAACAAAAGTATCTAAGGCTTTTCTCCCTGTGATGACAGGCAAATACTGAAGATTATGTACATCTTCAGATATACCAGAGAAGACATTTCTCAGTTTCTTAAACAGTTTGAAAAATCTCAGAGCACAAAACAAAAATTTGGATTCTATTGTTTATTAAAACTGATGAAACATACAAGGAATTTACAGACTCCAACCAGGTAATTAAAAAAAAATTGTTTTGTTTTGTTTGGGATTTTTTGTTTAAATATCTCTGCCATGGAAGGATTAGGAGAAAAAAATAAATTTAAAAGCCTATAGAAGTGCACAGACATCCATTCAGGCAATTACAAAGTAATAGCCTGACATTAAATATCACATCAAATAACAAATTAACACAAGTTTCTGAATAGATTATTTCTCTACAAAATTGCACTGGTTTCCAGTGTGTTTCTATGGGTTTATGTCGCTGCTTATGTGACAGATCAATTAAGAACTTCAGTGTTCAGCACTGGTGAGGTGGCACCTCAAATCCTGTGTTCATTTTTAGCCCCTCACTTCAATAAAGATATTGAGGTGCTGGAGCATGTTCAGAGAAGGGCAGCAGAGCTGGTGAAGGGTCTGGAGGGAGTTAGATCAGGATCAGCTGAGGATTGTTTAGCCTGGGTAAGAGTAGGCTTAGGGAAAACCTTATCAGTCTCTACAGCTACATGAAAGGAGGCTGTACTGAGGTGGAGGTTGGCCTCTTCTCCCAGGGAACTGGAGACAGGATGAGAGGACATAGCCTTAGGCTGTGCCAGGGGAGGTTTAGGTTGGATACCAGTAAGAATTTCTTCATTGAAAAAGTTGTTAAGCATTGGAACAGGCTACCCCCAGGGCTGTCCCCATCCCTGGAGGTCTTCAAGAAACATCTGAACATGACAGTGCCATGGTCTTGTTGACAAGCTGGTGATCAGTCTAAGGTTGGATTCAGTGATCTGGGAGATCTTTTCCAAACTAAATGATTCTGTGATTTTTGGTAAGGCACTGTACCTAGGTTTAAGTTGGTAAGTCAGTCAGCTTATGACCACTGACATTTCATGATACTTTTATAATGTCAAGAGTTTTGCAAGATTCTTGCAAACTTTCCCACTAAGTTATAATTCATATGCTTCTCAAAGGGGAGAGAAGTTGGGATCAGATAGGGCATTTAATCTAGGAGGAAAAATCTAAATAAAATGCAGTGCTTGAACAGTAAAAAGAAGTCCAAATGAGAAATTAGGCTTCATTGCTAGGCATAATGACTGGGGAAAAAAGTTTCTGAAAAAAAATGGAGGACTTTTGTCCTGATTTCATTGTACTCAGGAAGGTTGTCTTTTTGGAAGACACAAGCTACTGCTGTCTCCTGAATCTAAACTGTATGGCTGATGAAAGTAGAGGCAAGATGTCATACATTGAATTAAGAAGCTTAATGTGAAGGTGTTGCTTTTATGACCTCCTGAGTCTCATTAAAGGTAATTAGGATCAGCAGGGCAGGTAATCACAGTCTTGGTTCATTCTGGGAGGTGCTCTTGCACTTAGGGAAACTACAGAACATCTGCAAAGTACTTGTATTAAGGCCTGTTTGCCAATACTCACACTTGCAGAACCTCTTAAAATCATGATCCCTGAGGATTTAACCTCACACAAATCTCTGGTTATAGAAGCTCTTAAAATATTAAAGAAAATATTAAAAACAAGATAGTGGGTAAAACAAGGTATGGAAGTAAATGCTCAATGTATATGTAAGAAACAACAAAACGTAGTGACTCTAGTTCTATCTGAAGCTCAGGTACTGGGGTTTTTTTAGACAAAACCAAATCAGGGATTTTTTAATAAGAGATAGAGTCCCTAAGTTGTTAAATTCCTCACCTAAAGCCTACTTCTTCAAGTAATCCTGTGGAAGACACTGAGTGAAATGACAGGGATTGCCTGATTCGATTCAAAAAGTTCACTGTGCTGAGCTTCCTGGTAACAGCTAGAAAGCGAATGTTTGCAAAGGCAATTGAATTAGTGCTTAAATGCCAAACACTCAATAAAAAGTACTAGAACCATTATTGCTACTAGAAGATACACTGCTGAAGCAATTACATTGTAATACAGTGCATATTGTAAACATAAAGTAAACAAAATTTAATATATTCCTGTTATTTTCCTCTCACTGGGAGGATTTCCCATAAATACCTGCAAAACAGCAGCATTGATCTGTTTAAAATCCCTTCTGAAAGCCATTCTTTTACCAGAAAACAGGATCTTCACAATAGCTTCTGTCCTGAAGCTAAATGCACTGATTCACAGGTAGTTATTGCCTTGTGACTTTCTGATTCTCTGAACTCCATGTCTTTATCACCTTGCTCAACTTAATGCAGAATTTACAATATCTTTGTTAGGAGTAGATTTTTCTTTAGCTTCTGTACAACATCAACCACAATGGGTTTAAGCATTTATTTTTTGGATTGTAGCGTTAATCAGCTAATGAGAAATGTGAAAGGTGACTGAAAAATAAACTTATTGTTGACTTACTTAAAATTTGGTCTTCAGAGCTCTTCCTCTCCAGTGGAAATATTTTATCTATCTGGATATCTGAAAAAAAAAAAAAAAAAGTTGAAAATCATTGATCCAGCAAAATGATATTCTATTTGATGACTTTGATTTGTAGTTTGTAACACTGGGAAGCAGCATGTGAAAAAACTTCATGCAGAACAGTTTTATACTGTATGCATCGAACTTCTTGTATGTGGGATGCTCAACTACACTGGGCCATAGTTGTCATATATTATGACATTTTCAAAGCGGAAGTCCAATTCCTAGGAACCTTAAATCTGTCCCTTAATATTGTGGTCATAGGCACTAAACTAATAGTAGGAATAGTCATCGTTAACAGTGTTATATGATGAGGTATCGATATTTGACAGAAATTAATAGTCCTTATTCACATGGAAAGTGTAAGGGTAAAATAAATATAAAACCAGTCTGTTATAAGTTAGTATAAGAATTTAGACAACTCAATTCCAATTAAACATTGATAAATATATTAAGCAAGCGATAATAAAGCAAAACAGCACTGGGTGGCCTGGAGGCAAGTGCCTCGCCAAGGCACACACCGAAATGAAGTCAGTGTCTCTTTTTGTACATGTTCGTGGTTGTTAAGTACATGTTAAGTGGTGTCTCACACTGGCTTTTCGGATGTAAATTTCCTCCTGGCTTGAGTTCAGTGGCTCGGTAAGTAGTCATCTGGTATTTGTCAGAGATGAAAAGGTGTAGTTCTTATCAGTTGTTTATTGACGCTTGATTAGCAAGCTGTCTGTGAAACTCCTCTTATTTATTTACAACAAAAAGTTTCTGACTCCCTACATAAGATTTTATGAACAAAGTTAACCCTTCTATTACAAGTCTAATATGTTGCTCTTTCTATGCTCACATTGAAGTTTCATTCAAGCTTGAATATAGAAGCACAAATATCAAGCAAACAAGATTCTTGTTTGAAGTGGCCCCTGCTACCCCTTCAAATCTGTGAACCTTGGTTGTTTTATACCATTTTAGGAAGACTGACACAAAAATGCACTAGAAGGATTTTGTTGTTTTATAATCCCTAGAAAATAGGTAATTTTGAATTATAAGTTCATGCCATGTGATTTTTCTTAGTTTCCTTGCATTATTTCAACCACCATTTGCAGAAAGTGTCTTACATTTTGTTGCCCTGGTTCAGTTTTTATGAGGAGTTTGCTTCTACAAACAGCCTCATTTTCTGGCTCGTATGAGTGTTCTAGCACGAGCATGAATACAAGACAGTACAGATTTTGGGACTGAACTTGGACAGAACTAGAGTCTGATAAAGCAATTAGCTGCTTTGTTATTCAAAATCACTGATGAGTTATAGTTGTTTATTTATTTATTCTTATATTAGCATTTCTTAAGATGCAGTGCATGCTTACAGATGTAGCAGCCATTTTTTGTGATTTCATTGCATTTGGCAACTTAGTGACCTCTTCTTTCCTCAGTTGTATATGCAGTTACACTTACACCTCATTTACTTCCCTTTCTTCATATCAAAGAAAGCAAGGGAGAAGCTCCAGTCACTTTGGCCATGACCATTGGAAAAAAGTAACTGTAATCAGTTAACTGTGGGAACTCTGAACTGCTTTCCATCCTTGCCACACTTGGGACCACTTGAGGAGTGTGTGTGCTAAGAGTATAACACCAGATTCACCGAAGGTTTAGCTTTAGTAAATAGTTGCCAGATCTGCCTAAAACAATCACAGATTACTGCAGCTTTGCTGCACACTAGCTGAATCTACCATATGGCAGTACTGTGGAAATGATCCAAACATACTAAGGAGGTTTTTTTATTTTTTTGCTTCCTCCTTACCCTAATAAAACATGTTTATTTGTTATTTTCACTAGTCTTCTTGTTATATAAATATAGTGGGAAAACCTAGTGTGCCTTAAAAATTATGCTAGATCTAAAGCAAAGGTTTAATCAGTAACTGAAGCAGTAAGAAAAATTAACTTTACATTCCCTTGAGATTTCAGACTCTAACCTCTTATGAGTCTAAGATATCTCCAGCATTAGACCATGTCTTGGTTCTTATTAAAATTATTTCAGTACATTTTTTTTCAAATTCTGTCTTATATTCATTGCCATTCCTCTGCCTTAGTGTCTTAGATTTGTAGTCATAATACAAAAACACTAAAAAAAGGGAAAAATTTCTTGCATTTTCTGCTTAGCCCTACTGAGCCTAACATTATGCCCACTGAGCTCTTATGCATTTATTCTGTTCAGATAGTCAGATAAGCTTTTTAAACATGAGAGTGATGCATCTAGATCTTTGGCTACACATGGGAATGATTTTGGAAGTTGTCTGGAAACTGAAGTTTGGAATCAATTAAGAGCTCAACCACAGGCACCACATATCTTTCCTAGGTTCTTTCTGCTGCTTGTATTCAAAGTGATTGCCATCAAATATTAATTTCCACATTCAGTGAACTATTTTCATTTGATTAAAATGTACTTGAAATAGGTACTGATTTTAAATAACAGTTTTCCCTTATAAAACAGAATATTTCATTCAGATAGTTCAGATATTTTATGCAGTGCCTCACATGGTTTCTTTTACAGATGCTAGAACTGTGATTGCTTGTGTCAGTTGCTGATGTCAGCTGAAAATTCATACAAATAATAAAGAACAACTGAATATTTAACTAAAATAAAAACAGCTCAGTGCTACATAACTATTTTGAAGATGGAAAGGGTAAATTCATAGCATTTTCATTTGATCTGCTTAGATGGATGTCTTGATGTTCTTGTTTAGCTAACGGAGAAAAACAGAAACCAATTCAGTTATTCTCCTTCAGAAAGTAAATATATTTTCAATTACTGTTTTATACCATGTTTATTCAGTTAAACTGCTTTCAAAAATATAAAAGTTGTTCATTTAAAACATTTCTAAAAATTAGGAAGTAAAATCCGTTCCCTGAATTACCCATCAAAAGTCATTATCTGCAAGGTAGAGAAAAATAGCTGACTATTTCAGACATGACAGATATGTTTTTTGTTAGGTTTTGGAGGTTTTTTTTTTGGTTGGTCAGGAATCTTTGAACTTCCACTGAACTTACACCATTTAAATGCAGTACATTTCATGTCTTTTTACTTACTTCTTTTATAAGCTGCTGGGTCACTTTTTAGAATTGTACTTATATATACTCTCTGCTTTAAACTCTCAGGAACTGAAAAAGTTCAGTTAACAGATAAAACAGAGATTTCACCTTTTGGTGACTTGTGTGTGTGTGTGTGTGCGTGTGTTTGGTTTGTTTTGTATTGTTTTGTTTTGTTTTTCTGACAGTGCATTTGCATGGCAAAACTTTGGTAGCAGTGGACCTACAGGGATGAGAAGCTGCCAGAAGCTTCCCCCATATCTGGCAGAGCCACTGCCAGCCTGCTCCAAAATGGACTTTTCAGTGGCTAAGGACAAGCCTATCAGTGACAGTGGTAGCACCTCTGAGCTCACCTAGTTAAGAAGGAGGAAAAAAAAATCTGGGCAACTGTAGCAGAAGAGAGTCATGCAAACATGTCAGACAGCACTGCAGACACCAAGGTCAGTGAAGAAGGAGTGGGAGGAGGTGCTCCAGGCACCAGCCAGAGATTCCCCTGCAGTATGTGAGGAAGACTATGGTCAGGCAGACTGTCTCCTGCAGCCTGTGGAGGTCCGTGGTGGAACAGGTTCCAGAATGAGTGGACCCCATGCCAAATACCCAAGCTGGGGCAGGGGAAGAGAGGATAGAGACAACTTCTGATGAACTGACCTCATCCCCATTCACCTTGCACCATGGAGTGGGAAGAAATAGAGGATGGAGAGTAAAGTTAAACCAGGAAGAAGGGGGAAGGTGGTTTTAAGATTTGGTCTTATTTCTCATTCCTCCACTCTGATTTGATTGGTAACAAATTGAACTGATTTCCACAAGTCATCTCTGTTTTGCTCATCATGGTAAATGGTGAGTGATTTTTTCCCATCCTTATCTCACCCCATGAACTTTTGTTATATTTTTTAACCCCTGCCCAGCTGAAGAGGGGAGTGATAGAACAGTTTTGGTGGGCCCTCGGTGTCCAGACAGGGTTAACCCACCACATATTGCTCAGTGTTTTTCTTTTTACTCAGGTAATCTGATCCAAAACTCAAAGTAAATATAAAGCTTCTTATTGAACTTGCTGGGCTTTGGGTGATGACATGAAGTTGTTTCACCTGCGGAACATTATTCAGAATAAAGTCATTATTCATCATCATTTTTTTCCCTTAAAACAAGGAGGAATGAAGACAGGCACCTTATCCAGACTCAGAAAGCAATTCATGATAAGAACTAAAGATACAACCCACTCTTAACTTGCATAATGATAACAATACAGTGATAGTAGAAACATTGCAGAAAATATTGAATAATGTTAGAGTACTGTATGATAAAGAAGTACTGGATAATTGTATGTGCTGTCCTTGAAAATGTATTCAGATGACAGAATAATTTGTAACGCATTTTTATACGTGAGTCTCTTCTCTTGGATTTTCCCATGTTTCTTATTGGAATTCTGCTTCAGATTGTAAAATAAGTTCATGAAGCCTAGTCTGTCTTTACAACAACAATTTTGTTTTCTACATTTTAATCAAGGAAAGATAATGCACAATAACCTTTGTGTGCAGTTTAGTCCTGTATTCGTTAGTACTGTGTAAACATCGATTTTCTTATCATTTCATTTTTTTAAAAAAGCCCAGAAATCTATACTTCAAATTTATTATTTACTACCTTTTTTTCAATCAAAAAAAACCATTTTGTAGATGTGCATGAACATGCATCATCTTTACTGATTCTTCACAGCTTTAATTCTCAGATCTTGTACTTCTATCCAGCTGGATTCTCCTTGCTGTAGATATAGAATCATGAAGCCCAAGGTTCTGAGGAGAAAAAAAAAAAAGCTCAAATTTCAGTACTTCAGAAAAGACTGCCAAATTTTTCATAGACTTTGACAACTTTTCAGTTGTAGACTTCCCTGTTTATATCAAAACTGCCTTTCCATCTAGTGGGAGATGTAGAAGAATTGAACACAATTTTGCACACCTTTAGGTGGATAACTGATGAGTGCATCTTAACCCAGTATTTTCTGCAAAATAATTATATGGAGAAGTGCAGATAGTTTTTCATGTTTCAGCTTTCTCAAAAACATAGTCTTCAGTATACTGGAAAAGGATCACTATTAGTTCAGTTGGCCAGCAAACCAAAACCTTTTTTTTTTTTTTTTGTTCTATTTACCCTTTGACTTATAAAGGAAGGAGTCAAGAATCTCTACACTGAAGATGAACTGGTATTATGGCATACACCACACATTCAAAGCCAAAAAAAGTTGATCATACTATGTCATTGGTCTGTTTTTATTGCCAGGACCTGCAGGATACAGGAAGTTAATTCTGTTCTGCTACAAATAAACAAAGTTATGAATAGCTGAGATTTATCAGATCTCCATATTTCTGCAGGTAATTCTGGTGCTCTGATGGTGTCCCTTGGGTCCTATTGCTATTTCTTGATTAAATTAGTTCAGTTCTTTGTTTTCCTAAGTGATATTCCAAACTATTGTTTTCATTGTTTACTCAGGGGATTCCTTACTTTCATTTTGCACTGTCAATCCTCATTTCAAATCCTTTTTACTTTTGATGAATTTTCAAAAATTGAAATATATACGATCCACATAATTAACACATTCTTTTTTACAAGGTCAGCTATTTACCATTTAACACTGTAATCCTATTGTGGTTTTTGGGACACTGTGTTTGTGAGTATGTGTGCACAGAAGACTTGGGCTAATAGTATTTGCGAGAGGCATATGCATAAAAAGCAAGTATTTCTTGAATTTTTGCAAAGTTTAGATTATTATCATTATATTCTCATAAATTTTAGTACAGATCATTACAGTCTACTGTACTGAAACTCCTTTTTAATGCACTCTTCTGTTCTATTACAAGACAGACATTTTGAGTTTTCTCTTTTACCACTCAATTGTAGCAAGGCAGAAGAAAATTTAGTAGCATTTCAGGGTGAAAAATTGTTTTAACTGAATGAAAGTGGGAACAACATTTTTTCAGAATGAAATATGCAAGTTGACCAAGCTATCTCTTTTTCCTTGTAGGCAGTCTCAGGAGTCCTTCATGATTCCTTAGCATCAGAGCTATACTTTTTGGGAGGTGGAAGAAATTCTGATCTGAATGGAAGGGCAGTATATAAGAACAAGCCTTACATTGGACAGTCTATCAAAGGATGCCTCACCCTTCCTTTCTAGCAAACCTTTATCTCTGTATTTAGACTGAACCAGAGCATTTTCTCAGTGCATTTGATTCAAATACTGCTTTAGAGAGCTATTGAGTGAGAGACTCCAAAAGGAAAGAATGCAATTTATTATGAACCTTCTTTTACTGAGTAGCAGCATTTTACAAGCTTAATTTTCTAATTATAGAGTAGGACTACACGCCAAATTTATGAAATCAGTAATTACTATGTACTATGGCTTGTGAAAATTCAGTAATTAATGATCGCTCTACACGTCTACTGAAGTAGAGAAAAAAATTGGTAGTGTGGATTGGAAGCATTGTGGAAGATTAGATATTCAAGGAACCAGTGACCTTGACAGGGCATGTCTACTCTATTTGGACTCACATTTAGGGCTTGAGAAGCTAATATGTAAATCAGGTAGTCTGTAACTTAGATTTGGGAAAGGTAAATCATATGTGGATGAAGGGGCGGAATGTAGTGATCCTGACTCACTGAGCTCTGCACACTTAAGAGTTCCACATAGCAATTATCCTGAGTAGACCCATGCCCTTGATGTGCTGCTCATATTCCTGGGCTCACCACAGCAGAGCACCTTGGGCAACTACCACTCGCCACCTGAATATCATCTTTATGTCCTTGCCTTAGTCTAACAAGTCCTTGTGAGAACATTCTTTAGAACAGAGTTGTTTCCTTGTGAGGGAATTAGATGGTAGATCAAAAGACTAAAAGGGAAAGATTCTCTTCCTGGTCAGGATCTACTCTTCACAGTGTGCCATGAGAAAATCCAAATGGACTCTGTTCAATGCTACACAGGTGCCCTTAGGGGCAGAAGGTTTACTCACTAACTGTTTTTCTTCTCTCATTCTATCTTGTTAAAGAAGTTATTTTGTCAAGCCATTTTTTGTTGGATTTTTTTTTTTTTTACTGAGAAACATAAAGAACCCTGCACCAACTCAGTCTCACCTTACCCCTCACCCCAGTACAGAACAGTGTGTCTGAAAACCACAGGACAAAAACAAAAAACAACTAAGCAGTTTATGTTTTGGAATACTGAGAACATAGAAAAAGTGCCTGTAACAGCTACCAAAAAAAAGAAAAAAAAAAAAAAAGGATGAATAACATAAATTTCTGTCTCTCAGAGAATAGCTCTCTGCAATATTTGCTAAACTTATCCATTCTCTATATGTAGCTCCATAACAAAGTCTACAGAAAATGTTGGATCTTGCTCTTTTTCCAGTTCAGATGACAATGGCCACATTTGCAGTTTGCTGTTAAGGAAAGGCAACCTCAATGATGGTAATTATTTCAGAAATTTAAATTTAAATACTTCACTGGAGAGATTACAGAATCAAATATACTTGACCCTTTCTGGCCAAGAAATTTCTGTAGTTAGAAAGAACAAGTTTATAGTCTCTAAAACTGAATTATGTTCTGCAGGTAAGCACAGTTTTAGCTCTCACTAGAGGAATAATGGTAAATAAATTCAAATATGTACTGATGACATTATTTTATTTCTTCTGTTTGTAAGCTAAAAGATAAATCAGGTAAATTTTAAAAGACATTCCATACTGGAGACATAAGCAGGATTCAAAAAAGCACTGAGAAGACCCCAAAATACTAATGAAATGTATTTGAACTGTTACAGAACCTCTTTTACACCAAATGATGTTATATATTTGAGTACATTAATCAGCTTCTCAAGGAGTTATTTCAGTGAAAAAAGTGGTGCTGACCATGTCATCATTATGTTCTACTGATATAAAAAGCAATGTAAATTATTTGATGCGTGCTTATATAGATGCTGAGATTCAAAATTTATAAAATAATATTAAATGGACAGATTAAAAAATTAACATATAGGTAATGCACCTGTAAAAATAAACATTGAGAAAGGAATAAAGTTTGGATTTTTTTACAGGCTTTCATATCTTTTCATATCTAAATGTTGAACACTTCCTGATGTTAGGAATTTTGGTTTCCCATATGGACTTTCTATGTTACTGGTTATTTCATTTTCCTATTATTTGCTTGATGGCATTTGAGTAGAAAAGGGTCACTGAGTTCTCTAAACATAAACAGTGTTATCTGTACTCTTTTGAAATGGGTTCTGTCCCTCTGAAATCACTCATGAAAGGAAGAATGTATTATTCTTTAGAAACTGTAGATCTGCAAAGCTAGATTTTCTTCTGCATTTCCTGGAGGACTCTTTAGGCTGCTGACCTCTTCCTAAAACAAATGTAATTGATGCTTTTTGATTTACAGAAACATCAAGACTTTTATGTTGATACAGGAGGAAGAGAGAGAGGGTCAAGAGTAAATTCTAAACCAGCTCTCCTCTGATAGCAGC
The DNA here is from genome assembly GCA_038380795.1 of Pyrocephalus nanus. Taxonomy (NCBI): domain Eukaryota; kingdom Metazoa; phylum Chordata; class Aves; order Passeriformes; family Tyrannidae; genus Pyrocephalus; species Pyrocephalus nanus. The sequence goes on along the minus strand of CM076259.1, from coordinate 94,990,180 downwards.
GACCATTTCCTACACCTAAAGGGAAAAATTTGCTCAGATTTTCACTTCTGGAAATAACTTTCAACTTTTTTCCTGAATGTATGTGTGTTTGAACAAGTATTAGAAAAGCAATTTGTGTAGTAAATATAGAGCAGTTAAAGAAAATTATTTAATGTAATTTGCAAAGAAAAGAGGAAAGGGAGTATGGATTTATATTGTTATAACTGCAGACACTGAACTATCCTGTAGCAATCGGGGCAGGAGGTATTTATGGTACTTGAAGCCTCTCTAGTGTTCAACAGCATATCTATTCTTCTTACCAGTACATAGTTTATTTTAATAAGATATCATGTGCAAAGGAAGAAAAAAAAAAAAACCAACACAGACCAATACTTTATCTTCATCAAGTATATGTTGATGTGCCTATTAAAAGGACTGTTTATTGATCTCAGTGGCAGTGCTGATAAAAGTAAAAACTTTAGCTGACCAGTGCAGGTTTGAACTCTGATATTAGGTTTCTGTATGGTATGACTAATATCCACAACATGAGTTTTTTTTTCAAAACAAGTGTAAATATAAAAAAAGAAAATATATAAAACTGGCATATACCATAGTCATACACAACTTATACACTTACCTTTCATATATCATTCAAAACTGGCGTATAAACAAGATATGCTCCACTGACATAGTAGACTGGTGTCTAACTACAATTATAAGAAACATTTATTTTTAAATTTCTGCCTCAGAATCTTTTATAAGGCAGGCAAGACAATAGGACATATACTTCAGTAGGTTTGGGGTTTTTTTGTTTGTTTGTTTGGGTTTTCTTGAGTGATAGAAATGGAATGTTCTTATAGGATGTGGAAGTATCATATATAAAAATGCAATTCCTTATAATCAGATTGGTTCCTGAATTTGATCTTATGAGTGAATATCTTTATAATCAGGTGAAGGTCAGGTTTTTGAGAACACAGCTGGGAATCTCTGACTGCTGTTTGCTCAGTGTCAGATAAAGCATATGTAGATTCAGACATTGTTTCATTTTCCCCTATGCTGGATACTTCTCCAGTATTTGAACACATAATATTCAATTGGACAGGGTGCTGGGCCATCTTGTTTAGATGACTTTTCAGAATTAATGATAAATACAAACATTGAGGTCCCCTCCAATGTGGTATTCCAATCATATTCTCCATTTTCTTTCTTATTTGAATAAGAACTGGATGATTGGAAGGAAAATCACAACAAACTGTATATTAATTTTTATTTAAGATTGATGCTTAATATTGGTACCACAAACTCGAATATTCTTGGATATGGTAATATTGCTGTTCAATTCTGCTCTTTTTTTAACTCGAATTTAATTTGTTTTCCTTCCCTCTGCAAAGTGTCTGATAACGTGTTATGACCTTTTCATTATGAAATTTTCAACAATGTTTTTACAAGACTGAAAGTGACATTTCTGCCAACTACTTCACATAAAGTGATATTTGACCTTCTGTTCAGAATATGTTTAGAAGGAACAACAGAGTCATCCTTAAATATATCGATAATAAGTGTGATCAATGATAAGGCCAATTTCAACAAAATTCAATAAGATGAGTTCAATACAAGCCACTCCAAAATGTAATGATACATGGCAGCCATGCAATGTATAGCATAAAAATACTTTTAATTCAATTGATAGAAAATACCTGCCACTATTTTAACTTTGGGAAAATCAAAACAAAAGAAGAAGGGGAAAACCAATCCAACCCAACAACAACAACAAACCCTCCAAAAAAACAAAATCAAAAAAATCACAAAAAACCCCAAACCAAACGAAACAAACCCTGAAAGTTAGATAACCATATGACAGTTGAATCCTTGCTTTGCTGACATATGCATTTGCTTCATTTTAATGCCAAGTTTTATAATTGTTCATTCCGCTTGCAGACTAACATCTTGCTTAATTGAGTACTTCCAGACAATTCCCCTTATTGCTAGCCCTAAAGTCTTCTTGCCACACAGTCTTGTGTTATTTTAATAGGTATCTTGAAAAATAGATCTTATATCATTCAGAGGACAAACCTTTCCACTGGCAATGGATTTTATGGAGATTTCTTAATTTGAAGAGTTCCTGAAAGTTCAATGATAGCAACTCATGACCTATTCTGATAATGTGGTGTCCTTGAATGTAGAGCCCTTCCTCTAGATGATGTAATTTACCCAAAGAGAAGATTATTGAGGACTTACAAAGGCTAAAACTAATCCTGTTGAGTTCTAGGGCTATAAGAGAGTAGGAGTCTGTTCTGCTCTTTTTCAAATAAAAAGGGGTACTAATACTTAGATAAGACAGTTCTATAAGTACCAGAATCTGCTGCCATTTGTTAGGTTTTAAAAGAGACACTATTAGATAAAAGTGAGATAAAGATTCAAATTCAATCTGAAACCTGAGATTCATATGATTAATATTATAATTATATTGATTAGACTTACAGAAATAAAAGAAAAACTTTATTTATCAGTCCAGTCAGGATAAGTGGCATTATAACTAAAAATGAATATTACAGGCATTCTGTCCCTGAAAGAAAACTACTGTTATAATAATATTTTCAATGCAGTGTTTGCATTTAAGACCTGATACCTATTTTAAATCCATGTTAAAATACTGGGAAAATTTCTTATTTGCAATAAGGATTCTTTTTCATAAATATTTAGAGAAATATGTAAAAAAATTGGAAATTTTTATGACAGTAGTAGTTATTTTGGGTAATCAATAAATGACTTATAATGAAACATGTTCTGAAAAAAAAATCATAATAGAACTTTCCACTTTAACTGAAAATCTTTTCACTTAAACAAAAATTCACTTGCATCAACAGATTGGAAAATAAATTAAGAATATTCATTACTTCATCCAAGGAAAGGGACATGACTGTCAAAGTCATGGTTAACTGAAGAACCAGTAAAGAAAAAACAAGGCTTTGGTTTTAGTGAAAAGGGAGCCTTGGAGACTCTTTTCAGCACTTTCACATATCAAAAGAGAGTAATTAACTCAGAAGGGCTGGATTTACTCCAGGGGTGCAAACCAGGTCTACATTACACAACTGTGCATCACACTCTTCCAACAGCCATGAGGCTGATTGCCTATTCATACCCTGTGCTATGTAACTAAGTTTCTCAGCAAAATTCCTCTTTTCCATATCAAAATGACATTTTAACTTTTGGGTTTTTAAATACCCTTTTCACCACTTTATTTTCTGCTCTGTCTATTGATTTTTCTAACCTTTTGACAGCAGTTTTACTTGCCTTGTCTTTCTGCATAATTCTTTTAAATTACATTCAGACCACAAGACAAATTCTAATCTCTATTATACAAAAATGTAGTAAATCTATTGAAGTTAACAGAAATGTATGAGATTCAAAGTCTGATTCTCATAAAAAAATAGACCCATTGGCTTTTAGTATTCTAGCTTTTAAGCTAGGGAAAATCACAATGGGCTAAGTTCATTTCCAGTGGAATTACATCAATGTCTGCTGACTTTCAATGGATGAAATCTCACATTTTCTCTAAAATTTTTAATTAAAGCTATTTTTTTCTCTAAAACATAAATCTTAAAAGTTTAAAAATTTTGAAGTTATGATGGTAATTACTGTCCCAAGCCCTCCAGTAACTTTTAAGGAACTTCCCTAACTTCAGGTCATGTGCACACAATTCTGTAGCCCAAGTTTTGGTTCCCTTTCAATCTAGTTCAAATGAACTACTGAATGCATCATTTTCCTATTCTATGTCATTTTCCTATTAGAAGAAAAGTCATAAAAGTCAGTTATGTGAAGGTCCATCCTGAAACATAGATAGGAGCCACTTAGTATAAGCATTTGCATTCAAAACCTGGAAAATACTCCAAATGTTAATGTCACCCTAAACAGAAGGCCACTGAATTAGTCAGGCATGATTTGCCCCTGATGAATCCATATTGACTGTCTCTAATTACCTCCCTCTATTCCATATATTTTGATATATCTTCCAGCAGGTTCTATTCCATGTTTTCAGAGGACACAGAGGTGAAGCCAACGAGTGGGAAGTTCCCAGGGTCCTCCTTATTGCCCTTTTTTAAAATGAGTGTGATACTCTCTTTCTCCAGTCTCTGGGGACTTTGTCTGGTTATCATGATTTTTCAAATATGATAGACCAATGAAATCACTTAATTATGCCACACTTACAGTATCCTGCTCCTTTCTAAAAATAAAAAAAGATGTTGAATCTTTTAGAGTAAAAAATCAGAAGTTTTAGGGAGACTGTCAGTTCTTAGGCTGTACTTCAAAAGTAATGTCCACACTTGACAATTTCAAAGTAAAGAAAGAGTAACCCCTAAAAGTTTTATATAACATCTTTCTATCTCATATAATTATTGATTTATGCAAATATAATGATTTATCTTAAAACCACTTATAAGTTATTAACTTCTAGAATTCCACTTTCAGCATGAATGCACTTCTCTGAGCTTAATAATTCTGAAATTAATGAAATTGTAGGATTAAGTTCCAGGGATCTTCAGTACAAAGAACAAATGAACAAATTGTTTCATTCATTATCAATGGAACAATTGAATCAACCCTAAAAACCCCTCACTATTTTAAGTTGAGACTTATTCGGAATTATTATTTATCTTTTTATTATACTTTAGACTGGAGCACACATGCCAAGGAATTTTACTGCAGAAAATATTTCTTCCTCATCTTATAACTTGCATTCATTTGGCTTTTGCACCAAATACATTTGTATACATATAAATATAAATGTCCTTTTCCTTAGGTCCTGCAAGAACTCTGCATTTAGTTTAGAAGAATAGCCTCTCTGGGGAAACAAACAAAAATAAACAAACAAAAAACTAATCAACCAAGCAAACAAAATCTGTGAATCCTTGAGTTATTTGCAAATTATACTCTCTGAGATGGTTTGAGCCTTTCTGTTGAAACAAATGCATATTAGTATTTAACAATTCTAATATTGTATAAAAGAGACCTTTTCCCCCCTCCAGATATGCAGCTGCATTGCAGAGGATGTTTTTGCTCAGGCTTATAGTGGTTTGATGAGGAACCCAAAGAAGACATATTGAGGGAACTGACCAAATACTCGACTGATATTTTAATTAGAGATCTGTATCTTATGAGACACAGCATTCCATCATTCCCTCAGACTGACTATAAGATTGTAAGCTTCCATAATATCAAGCCTTAATGATCCCTCTGTTATGCACTTAAACATTTTAATTTAGATTGCAGAATATAAATTTCACCACAATTTCCAGTAAGTCATTAGTAAGTCAATATTACTCTGTGGGTGGAAAACAATTTGGTGTCTTTTTACACAGGTATCTCATCTAAGGCCATAAAACACCCTCTAGGTAGTGTAGTAAGACAATTTTCATTCTTCACTTGTTGCTTTTTCAAAGTATTTCAGAAAGTATCTGAAAATTTCTGGTCCAATTGTCTTAGAAAATTTTTTGAGCCAGTGATAAAAAATCCCCTCTATCTGCAGAATTTCATTAGTAAATTTTTTACCTGAACAGATAGGTGAAAGAAGTTGGTGGAATTTCTGCTTAAGAGAGGTTGATACTTGGTTATGCATTTTAGATAACAATAGAAATATTTCCATAGAAATATTACCTAGTAAACCTTTCTAGAAAGTACTATTGTACCAAATGATTTAGAGATCTCTGCCAAAATTTGGTCAATTCAAAAAACAACAAACGTATGCAAACAGTATAGATACAGTGGTAATGCATTACTTTTCCATGATTAACCAATAGCTCCGGTAAATTATCCAAGAGTTTAGTATAGACAGAGTTGGTGATAGCAATTAGATGTAGGCTTTTGTAGTTTTCAAATATAGAGAAACTTTAAGAATATCCTTTTCGGGGCTTCTCTTACACAATAGCTGGGTACCACAGAAAGATGATAATTTGTTATGTTCTGTATTTGGACTTTGTATTTACCAAAATCTAATGTAGTTTCCAAACCTAAAACTTCCACTGAACTGGAACAGTGAAACAATTGCATCAGGTTAAATTAGATTTGATACCTTCTCAATGGAACAAAATACAGGTGATATATCAGAAATGGGTGCAGAATCCAACAGATACCGTAGCACCATTTAAAAATAAAATGTTGCCAGATTCATTTACATTTGTTTACGCATAAAATGATAAAATAAATTTAAATTTTAATGTCTTAATTACCATATTGGTATTTCTTTTGTAAATATATGGAGACATGAAGGTTTAGTTGCATTTTGTAACATTTCTATTGATTTTTTCAGCTTCCAGCCAGCACTGTTTCTTTTCAAATGTTCACCCTATGATTTCAACATCTGTGTTATAACTGGTTTTACAGCCATAGGGACAGCTTCCAAAGTGCCCTGAATTCATGGATAATACAATTTAGGAGTGTACTTTTGGAGGAAAACTCACTCAAACAGTCAACAGGGATTGGAATCAGCCACCAGAGTATGAGCAGCCAATAGGGCTGATAGAAGCTGCTGCTGGTTAACTTGGCTTAAAAATGCTAAATTGCATTGTGAATACAGTGTTTTGTTTCATACTGTCTGACATTTTGACCTGTGTAAATAAATCTAATTTGGAAGCAAGATTTTTGGAATGTGAAAATGAGATACCTTAAAGCAAAAGGATGTGGGCTGAATTTCCTGGCTGAAATAACAGTTCTGTATCTGCCATTCTTTTCTCTGCTGCCCTATTGACTAAATACACTAATAAATCCATGAGTGTACTTATGTACCTCAACTACGGTAGTATCATCTTGACAGCTCTTTCTATTTCCATTAATCATAATCAAGTGTCATGCTTTTCAATAGCCCAAGGCAAGTTGACACAGTTGAGTTCAAAACGTGATTATTCAGCAGATGTGCCTCTGTGTGGCTCATGCTGAGGTCTTCGATTTTAATGAATCACAGAGCTTGAAGAGAGTCCAGGCTCATCTGGAGAGCACTCTAATGCACAAGCATCAGTGAGGACAAATGAAGGGAAAAGGGACACTTAGCACTGATCTAGCCTCACAACGTAGAAGAGAGGTTGAGCTGCATTACACCAATGACAGGAAAGATAAAGTTAAGAACAGATACAACCTTATTTTGCCTGAGGGCCTGAGTAGCATTTTTGGCAGAAGTATGATCACTGAATTATATCCTGTAAAAGTCATACAGCAGTTTCTTCCAAATCATTACATACAAAGGTAGAAAACTCAGACCGCCTTTCAAGAATAGACATGATTTAAGAGTTAATGTTGTTCTTGTCAGAGTGGTGTGTCTCAAATTTGCACAAGTGTGTAAGTTTAAAAAGCACCTTTTCTTTGGTTTTTGGTTTGTCTATACGCAAGACATAACATTTTATAGGAAAAAAATGCCATAGATAGACACTAAATAAATGCCTGATTAAATATAAGGGAACATGCATATATAAATGTGTGTGTGAATACATACATATATATGTGTATATATACATATATATATATGAATGAGGAATAGCATACGTATATGTTTTAAAAAGAGATCATAGTAAAGACAAGTTATAAGGTGTTTAAGGAGGGCATTTTATATTTCTTACAGTTTCATTGTACTCAAAGTGACAATTTCTCAGTTGAATTCTCAGACACTTACACTGGATATATTTTTAACCCAAGAAAAACAGATTTCCAGCTAAGACACTGAATTTGTTTTGGAAAGTCAAGTGCAAAAATGAAGCAATATAAAACTGAGTATTTGAAATTGTTGACAGAAAGATCATTATTTTCTAATTTTTGATCATTAAAAAAAGTGTGTGTCAAATGTTTACCAGGTACATCTGAGAAAAAACTTCTTTGGCCATGTAGTCAAATGAAAGCATTAATTGAGCACCTATTTGTTTTGTAAAAATATATTCCATGGAAATCATTAGGGTTCTTTCTCCCAATTCTCAGTCCAGCTGATAGCAGCTGTGATCTTTTCAGACTGCTTCAGGATTCCTGAGTTTTCTCAATGTTCTTGCTGGTAAGAAAAATATCTGAAGGTTTTGGGCACCACAATATCTCTAAGATATGTACTAAGCTGCGTAATAAAGTAGAGATCACCTGCCGCACTTGCAAGAGCCCCAGAAATTGTGCTTTAAAAAGTTAAAAGGTTTTTTTTATTCTACATCAAAATTTGGAAAAGTCTTTTTGACGGAAATAGGTTTAGTTCATGAGTCTGAAAGCATTCCATGGTTAAGCTGTCCATCCAAGTCAACATGTGTTCTGTGTATCCTTTTTTCTACAAAGAGAATTATAAATGCTTCAGGTATGAGAATGAGGTACTCCTAATGTACCTTAGAATCTTAAAAAAAACCCCAAGCAAACAAAAATCCTATGGGCTATTAGTGTAAGGATTCAATAGCAATGAATTTTAAGGATGTCAAAAAAGAGTAGTCCAACTTACTGAGAGGAAAGTGGAAAGCAATACCTTCTACAAAAAACACAAGACAAATATTCGATCTCTAAAACATTATGCAAGGTGAAACATAAATGAATGGCTGGTAAATAAGGACAATTACTCTCTACACTACATTCCCTGAAACTGTGGAGTTAGTTTCCATTGCAGCTTTATAGGCCAAGTATAGAAATAGGTCCCTTTGATTATTAATTAAAAAAAAAAATATATATTTTCAGTTCTCAACGTTCAGTTCTCAAAGAGAACCATATGGGGTGTCTTATACTCACAGTATTCAATCTGACATTTTTCACTATCCCCCTGCTGACTAGGTGAATCTCTTTTTAACTGTAAAGGTGAGAATGAATCTTTTCACTCTCTTCAATTCTGAAGTACTCATTTGTAGGAAGTGGGCCTATAGTGGTCTACAAGCAATGGCGAAGAATGCAGGAGAGCTGTAAGGAAGAGGCCTCCGAGGAAGAAATCCATCTATCCTGACAACTGCAGCTACAGGATACGCCTGAGTCCAGCGATAAGGGCAGCTAGCAAGATCCCCACAGACCCCCCTGTCTGTGCCTCCCACCACTTCTCCCCTTGCATTCCCTTTACCATATATGGCTAAATATACCCCCTAGCCTATCCTTTCAAACCCCCTTATCACTAAAACCCTGGATTTGGTGCTTCAAGCCAAAGATCCACCCCTGTTCCCGAATTTTCTGTATCCCACTGTATAAAAGCTAACTTCTTGTTGTATTAAACGGCCATTTTGCGAGACATATATCGCGTATGTGTGTGTCTCTTTCCCCAATGCAAAGTGTGCCCACAGGGTCCAATTCGCCCAGGGGACCCCCTCCTTCCCCGTAAGCGATAAATGGCGCTCCCAACGTGGCCAGGACTCATCTTTCTTATATTAAGGAAGATCCCTGTTCACCTGAGCTACTGCTAGCCTAGGATTTCCGGAGTCCGAGCTCGCCCAAGGACCTCTCTCACTCATGTAACCCCTGGACTCGGTCCAGTCAGTCCTCAGACGCTGTTCCTGCTGCTGAAGTCCAGCTGTGTGAGACCCCGGCACTGACGCAGCGACCGCTCCGGTAAGACGCTGCTACCCCGGGGGCACCGCGCCGCCAACGGACCTGCTGCGACTGCCACTCACGCGGCAGAGCTAGCCCCCCCCGCTCCCTGCTAAAACCGCGCGGGGATCAGCCCCCGTTCTGCCTGGGCAGACGCTGTTCCGGGAGCGACCCCGGCCCCGAGCCCGCGCAGCCGCGCGGCCGGACGTAGCCCGGCCGCTCCGCGGTCGCACCGGCCCTGCCGCGCGCCCCGGCCCCGGGCGCCGCGAAAAAACTCGCGCGCCGGGTGCCCCCCCCCCACCTCCGCCGCGCGCGCTCCGGACGGCACCCCGCGCCGCCGCCGCGCCGCCGCCGACACCCCCGCCGAGCCGCGCGCCCCCCCCCCCGCGCGCCCCGCCGCGGTGCCGAAGAGAGAGACGGAGCGCGGGGGAGCCGTTGCTACCCGCGGCTCCCACGCCGCCGGACACGCCGCTGGACCAGCGCAGCGCAGCCCTGGTCCTCCCGTGGCCGACTGAGGATTCGAGTGAGTGATCCATTTAACCCTTTAAACCCTAAAATATGGGAAATCGGCTTTCTAATGTAGAGAAGCAATTTTACGAACGTATTAAGGTTTTGGTAACATCGGAGGGGCTTCCCTTAGACCGAAAGTCCCTTAAAACATTAACCAAGTGGCTTTCTAAACACCAACTGCTCTCTGCGGACTTACTAACATACCGCCGATGGCATCAGCTGGGAGACACGTTAGCACACGCCTTTGAACAAGGCGACAAGGCTGCCGGTCTCTCTCTCATGTCCTGGCGTTTGATTCTGCCGCAGTTGAAAAAGCAAAAACACGCCGAAAATGGCGACCAGGGCAGGGAGAGTCCTTCTCTTCCATCCAAAAAGCCCGCGAAAACTAACAAAGCCCGCCCACCGGGCTCACAACATGGCGCCGAGGGCTGCCTCTCCGCCCCTCGCCGCGCGAAACAGCTAACCACGCCCCCGCTCCGGGATGACATCAGCCCCGAATCCACCCCCCCTCCTCCCCCGCGGCCGCGCGGAGTCAGGTTCCCCGGGGGGAGGGGCCGGAGCCTGCATTCCTCTCAGCGAGCTGACAGCCCAGCCTGCTCTGACACAGACACTGACACTCCTGCCTCTGAGAACAGATGGCAGAGTTCTCGCAAGCAGGCAGAGGATGCTGGGGACCTAGAATTAATGAAAGTTTTCCCGGTATTCCGAGAAAACAACCGACAACCAGTTTGGGAACCTGTCCCCTACCCCATTCTCCGGGACGCTAAGAAAGCAGTTAGTGATTATGGCTTAGATTCGCCTTTCGTCTCTGGCATGCTTGACTCATTGTTCGCCGCTTACACTTTAACACCCTCTGACATTCGGGTAATAACCAAAGGGCTTTTAAATTTGATGCAATATTCCCTATTTGAACAAGAGTGGAAAAAATTGATTCGACAATATGCTGATGGGTCACACGGTTCCTTGCAAATCTCTGTGCAGGATTTAATTAATGAATTATATGGAGAAGGCCCTTATGCTTCCAATGGGATGCAAACTAGAATACCATTCCACCGGCTGGATAAATCCAAAAGCCTAGCTTTAGAAGCCATCAAGGCTGTGGCAGAAGCAACAACCACTTCTCCCTCATTTGCACATATCCAGCAAGGCCTCAAAGAGCCTTTTTATGACTTTGCCACCAGACTGAGGGAAGCTATATCTAGGCAAGTGAAATCTTTAGAGGCCCAAGATGCTCTGTTTATCAGGTTAGCTATAGAACAAGCTAACTCAGACTGCCAACCTGTCCTACGTTCGCTAATCAATCCCACACCTATGTCTATGATTCAGGCCTGCAAGGAGATTGGATCGAGCAAGTTTAAAAGCAAAACAATAGCAGATGCATTAATTGAAGCGGAGCCTGTAAGGGCACAGGCAATCCAGGAAGCAATCATGGCTGCTGCTAAAGCTAATACTGTGTGCTTCAAATGCCAGCAACCAGGACACTTTGCACAAGACTGCCCAAACCCAGATCCTACCCCCAAGTTTCCTAAGACTCTGTGTCCAAAATGCAAAAAGGGGTATCACTGGGCACGTTTTTGCCGTTCCATCTTCACTAAGGAGGGGGACCCCATCCGCTCTAAAGGAGGAGGAACCACTGGCAGAACCTATAACCAGCAGCATCACCGTTTCAACCAGGGAAACGGATAAAGGAGCGTGAAGGACCACGCGATGACCCCAAGAGTCCTGACTGTCCATCCACAGATGACGTCCAAGAGATCCTCCTGTATCCCACAGACAACATAGTTTTAGAGACTCTTGACATCACTGCAGTCTCTGTTCAGCCAGACCAAGCCCTAAACAAAAATGACAAATTCCTGCTGACTGCACACTTAGAATGCCGTGACAAAGGGATAACTGTTGTCCCACAAATACTGTCTAACCTAAATCCATGTAACCTAACCATAAATGTCCAAGCCTCTTCTCTTCCAGCTCGCTTGTACACCGATGTTCCACTAGCTCGACTGCAGCCTCTGCAACTCCTGGAGAACTGTGCTCAAGAAGACCACCTCATGGTAAACTGGGCCAAACCAATTTCCCATAACCGGCCCATGCTAACTTGTCGCCTTTATTCTCCAGCAGCAAACCAGGAGGTCACGCTTAGTGGCATGCTTGATACGGGAGCTGATATGACCATCATAAGATCAACTGACTGGCCTACACACTGGACCACAACAAAGAGTGACACAGAAATCACAGGTATTGGCGGTCCACAGACTCCCATACAGAGTCACGACATCATTCAGGTAACAAACCCTGAAAATCAAGTGGCTACCACCAAGCCATACATTCTAAACCTCCCCTTTACCTTATGGGGAAGAGACATTTTAGACCAGTGGGGTGTTGTCCTCACCACAAATTTGTCCTAAGGGCCGCTGGCCATAGCCAGCCACTTCGCCTGGAATGGGTTCCCTCCTCCCCAATCTGGGTAGACCAGTGGCCAATCAGAGGAGAAAGACTCTCCATCTTAAAAGAATTAGTCCACGAGCAATTAAAACTAGGCCACATCGTTCCATCTACTAGTCCCTGGAACTCTCCCATCTTTTGCATCAAAAAAGCCTCAGGTAAATACAGGCTACTCCATGATCTTCGAGCCATTAATGCTGTCATCAAAACGATGGGAGCCTTGCAACCAGGGATGCCTTCAGCAGCTATGATCCCAAAAGACTGGCCTATTGTTATCATTGACATCCAAGACTGTTTTTTCTCTATTCCCTTGCATCCTGCAGACCAGGAGAAATTCGCCTTTTCCCTTCCAACACTGAATGTGGCAGAGCCTCTCCAACGCTACCAGTGGGTTGTTCTTCCACAGGGAATGAAAAACAGCCCCACCATCTGCCAGCATTTCATCTCCAACATCCTTTCTCCTGTCAGGTCTGCCTTTCCAGATGCTATTTGCTACCACTACATGGATGACATTCTGCTCGCTGCAAGCACTGATGCCAAAGTCCAAAAACTCACAAGTGCAGTGCTGGCTGCACTGCAACGCAATAACTTTACTATTTCTCCAACCAAAATCCAGACTTCCTCTCCCTGGAAGTACCTGGGTTGGCAAATCACCAATTCAGCAATTGTCCCACAGAAAATCTCCATTCCTTTGCAAATCACCACCTTAAATGACCTCCAAAAGACTCTGGGTACCTTGAATTGGCTACGTCCTGTTGTGGGTCTTTCCACAGATGACCTGCATCCACTGTTTGAACTCCTAAAAGGAGACCCAGACCTAACATCCCCACGGACACTAACCCCTGTTGCTAGGGATGCCTTAAAACTAATTGCCAACAAAATAAGTCTCTTTCAGGTACATCGACGCCTGGAGAAAGAAGAAGCTGTTCTTGTGGTGCTGAGAGGATCCACCCAGCCTTTTGCACTACTGGGTCAACTCTACGACAGGAACAGTAAGCTGTGTCTATGGGAGTGGATCTTCCTTCCCCACCAATTCACAAAAACCATAGTTTCCCTTCCGGAACTATTGGCCAAATTGTGTTACAAGGGCAGGACCAGGTGCTGGGAACTTGCAGGTGTAGATCCCGCCTACATCTACCTGCCACTCACTTCCCAGCATCTAGACCAACTCCTGACCATGAGCCTGGACTTCCAAATTGCTTTATCTGACTTTGCGGGTGAAATTAAAATCCATTACCCCCCTTGCAAATTTATCCAAAACATAGACAAAATTCCTCTTAAATACACTTCTAATTGGTCTCCTAACCCCCTTCCAAACGCCTTAACAGTCTTCACTGACGGCTCAGGCGCCACAGGCAATGCTGTCATTGTTTGGAAAGAGGGGGAGCATTGGCAACAAGACATTCACAAGGTCCAGGGCTCTCCTCAGTTAGTTGAACTGTCAGCAGTTGTTCGTGCCTTGTCCTTGTTCCCAGATAACCTCAATATCATCTCAGACTCGGCCTACGTTGTAGGTATTGTTCAGCGGTGTGAGAATTCATACCTCAAAGAAATTAAAAATGAGCAGCTATTCCGGCTATTCCAAAAATTGCTTTCTGCTGTAAATCACCGCTCTTCACCATTTTTTATCACTCATGTTCGCTCCCATACCACACTTCCTGGTCCAATAGTAGAAGGGAATCGACAAGCAGACCTCTTAGCAGGGTCAGCTGTCGTCCCACAGAGGCTAGAACAAGCCAAACTCTCCCACGATTTCTTCCATCAGAGTGCTCGAGCGCTGCAAAAACAATTTGGCCTCACTCAAAAACAATCTCGTGACATCATTTCAGCCTGCCCTGACTGCCAGCTGGTCACTCCATTGCCTGCAGAAGGAGTAAACCCTCGAGGCTTGCTCCCACTGCAAATTTGGCAGACAGATGTCACACACATTGACTCTTTTGGGAAATTAAAATTCGTTCATGTGTCCATTGACACCTGTTCAAATTACATTGTGGCCACAGCACACTCTGGTGAGAAGAGCCGTGATGTACAGAAACATTTCACCACAGCCTTTGCTCACATGGGTGTGCCTAAACAAATCAAAACTGATAATGGACCTGCCTATATAGCAAAGAACACTCAGGAATTTTTGGCCTTGTGGGGTGTAGAACACCGCACTGGTATTCCTCACTCTCCCACAGGTCAGGCAATAGTTGAAAGAGCTCATCTGACACTTAAATCCATGTTAAAGAGGCAGAAACGAAAGAGCAGTAGCCTCACACCACATGAGTGTCTGCAAAAAGCCATGTATGTCCTCAACTTCCTTAACAGGATTGAGGACGGGCAGGCACCAGCCTTTAAACACTTTACCAAAACAAACTCCATTCCAATTGAAAAAGCCAAAGTACTATACAAAGACTTAATATCTGACAAGTGGTTAGGACCTTTCCCCATCATAACCTGGGGAAGAGGTCATGCATGTATACTCACTGATACAGGTCCACGATGGGTTCCCTCAAGAAGAATCAAGCCCTTCCTAGAGGACTCCAGACCTTCCTGACTCTCATCATCTTTGTTCCACCGTGGACTACCTCAGCCTTCTCAGTTCCAGGCTGGATGCAGCAACCGACAGAAAACGTCTGGATCACCTTAGCCAAAGCTACCAACACAGACACAATGTGCCTTTCCCTCGACAGCGTGAGTCGCCCATTCAAAAGCTGTCTTGTGGGTATACCTGACTGGAACAGGTTTATCCAAAACACTTCCCTTGAAAATAATTTCCTTCCTTCTCCAAACACTATTTCCCAAACTCTCTTACGTTTAGGTTCCCTAGACACTGATCCCCAAGAATTAGACCTTTTAGGCTCATCTGTAGCTACCACTTGCCTGAGATTTAAACCCACTACTGCTCGTATTAAACTAAAACCTAACCTATCCCCTAACTCTTCCATCTATACTAACACCACCGCATGGTGCAATAACTCCCAACCTTACCCTATTCCTACTGAGAGTTTCCCTAAACCCACTAAGCTGCCTTCCACCTATTTCCTTATCTGTGGTGATAGAACATGGCAAGGCATACCAAGAGACCCAGTGGGAGGACCATGTACCATTGGAAAACTTACCCTGTACAACCCAGCTAAATTGCAAATAATCAGGAACCAAATTCCTGACGAACCCAAAACAATTCGAAATAAAAGGTCTTCTATTTTAATGCAAACCAAACCTAGATCACTCCCAATCAAAATTGACGCTAAACCACCGCCACATAATGCCCTTCAAAGCAATCCAGCCAAGGAGGATGAACTAAAAATCCATGTTCCACCAGGCTGTGACCCCAAATTTCAAATTTGGTCCCATGCCCAGAGATTCTGGGGAAGTTTTCCATTTGCCAACATTGGTACAGCCAAAGCTCTCTCCACTCTAGCCCACATGGCCTGCTGGATGGCCAAAGAAGCTAATGCTACCTCTCTAGCCATTAAGGGCCTAATAGCAGACACCCTGAAAATCAAAGAAGCTACTCTCCAAAATAGAGCAGCCATTGACTTTTTACTTCTTGCCCATGGCCACGGTTGCCAAGAATTTGAAGGGCTGTGTTGTCTGAATTTCTCAGACCACTCTGAGAGTGTGTACAAAAGCATTAACACTCTAAAACAACTTGTTAGTGACATTACCATAAACCAAGACAAAGGGTTTTCAGATCTTTTTAGTTGGCTCCACTTTCCTTCCCTTTCTGATTCGGTCAGCAAGGTTGTTAAAGGAATCGTCTTGTTTCTAATTATCACTTTTTCCATCCTTATCTTCCTTCCATGTCTAATTTGTTGTGCTAAAAAATCCTTGACTAAAAGTTTTTCCCAAGCCTTTCCAGTTCTAAATAACAGAAAAGGGGGAATTGTAGGAAGTGGGCCTATAGTGGTCTACAAGCAATGGCGAAGAATGCAGGAGAGCTGTAAGGAAGAGGCCTCCGAGGAAGAAATCCATCTATCCTGACAACTGCAGCTACAGGATACGCCTGAGTCCAGCGATAAGGGCAGCTAGCAAGATCCCCACAGACCTCCCTGTCTGTGCCTCCCACCACTTCTCCCCTTGCATTCCCTTTACCATATATGGCTAAATATACCCCCTAGCCTATCCTTTCAAACCCCCTTATCACTAAAACCCTGGATTTGGTGCTTCAAGCCAAAGATCCACCCCTGTTCCCGAATTTTCTGTATCCCACTGTATAAAAGCTAACTTCTTGTTGTATTAAACGGCCATTTTGCGAGACATATATCGCGTATGTGTGTGTCTCTTTCCCCAATGCAAAGTGTGCCCACAGGGTCCAATTCGCCCAGGGGACCCCCTCCTTCCCCGTAAGCGATACTCATTAAAGACTTAATCTACTTGAATTAAAAATTGTGCCATTTGTTACTGAAATTTATCTCAGAAAGAGGTCAGGCTTAAGAATAGAAAAGAAGAAGCAAGAAGACATATTTCATATTAAATAATAAATGCACAACTCTAAGTAAAATCAGGCTATGGAACAAGCTTCTGAAAAGTTTATAGATATCCAAGGTGGACTAACAATCTGTGGAAAGGATATTAAACTCATCTGTTTGCTCTAATCTTGTTTAGTTTCTTTCTTATACAGAAATTATAAAATATGAAAGACAGTTGACTAGTTCATCCAGAAATTGCTAATACTACATGACTTTATTTTTACTGTTACAGAAAAAAACGAGACCTGGAGAGGATCAAGAGTATCTACAGCTGATGGCAGACGATGAACTTAACAGCTTAGATTACTCCTGGGGACTGTCTCCCTGACCAGCACCTGCCCTCCCAAAAAACAAACCAAACCCCAAAGCCAAACAAGCAAATAAAACTAAAATCAAACCAAACTGAAACAAAAGAAATCCAAACCAAATCCAATCCAACCAAGCCAACAGCAAAAATCCCAACAACACAAACAAAAGAGATAGAAAGGAAAATGTTCTGCAATGTATTGCTGGGAAAAAATGTACTTTAATTCCCACAGAAGAATGTCTTTTTCTGGGCATCCTCTTCAGATTTTGTGAATTTTATCAATTTCCCTACTAGCTGCTCTTTCTGATTATACTGATGGCATTGATTGGACAATGCTCGGAGTGGATGCAGATGTTGCATACTTTCACTGGATACTAAGTTTAGTACATAAATTTTATGTGAACAATGTTTATTGGCTAATTAATCTTATTGACTATTTAAATTTTTAGGAATTACTACTGTTATCTACTAAGCTTGATGCAAGTCCAGGAATATGAGGGCATGATCACTACAGATATAGGTGTACAGCACGGCAACAGCAGCCAAAGAGAGGGAGGGTGTGAGTTTACAAAATTGAAGTGAAGGGCATGCTGCAGTATTACAAATGGTGGGCTGACTGCAGAGTTACACGTGGAAAGTGGAGATCCTTTGCCTTGCAAAGGTTGACACCCTTTCTTTACAGAGATGTCTTACAGATGTAGTCATTAATATTTCCAAAGTACTCTTGAGTCCTCAGCAATCTTGCCTTAAATATTTGGAATTGTAGATGAAGAATACTGATATTACTTGAGCTCCATTAAAATAAAATTTAAAGCTCTACTTTAACACAAAAATCTACCCTGTAAGGAGCTGAGTGATTCCTTTAAAAGGAACTCTGAAATGTGTAGACATGGAAGAATTTTTTTTTTTTTTAAAGCTAGGAATTTCTCAATTGTTTATTTCTTACATTTATTTGTTTCAATACACATGATTCCTTACTCTTCATGCTTTCTTTGCATCTTCTTATTTTTCTCCTTGTGTTTCTTATTTCTTTTAATTCATTCCAGGGAAATACAAGCAAATTTGATTCGGAAGCGACCTTGGAAACCAAGGCAGTGACAGCTTCAAAGTTTGTTCCAGCTACAGAGACAGATGACTTTGTTCAGTATCTTGTACTGCTGAGTTTTCAGCACCTCCAAGGGTGAAGATTCCATATCTCATCTGGGCAGCCCATTCCAGTATTGGGCTGCCCTCATCGTGAAGATTAATGTCTTTATTTTCAAGTAGAATTTACCTTACTGCAATTTTTCTTTGCCTCCAAATCATATGCTGTGCATCTATGAAAAAGTTTTGTCTCTGTGTTTTCTATGAGCATTTATTACGTAGTCAATGAAAATAAGTAGATCTTCCCTTAACCTGTGCTTCTTTTGCCTGAGTAAACCCAGTTCTTCCCAGTTTCCTGCTATGCCACGTGCTCCAACCCCCCTAGCTCAAGCTGTAGATGCACTGATGCTTAAAAGGATTCTTTGTGAGACCTTGCATAAAGCCCTGTCAAAATACTTACACACTTTTCCAGATAGTTATATGGAACAGTGTCTTTCAAGGCTGGCTGATTCTTGGTTTTGATAATTCTGTCTGACACACTGTAGAACTGGCTTTTATCCAGAGACGTAACAGTACTTTGCTGTTTCCTAGGAAGTCCATGTCAGGTTTCATCGTAACATTTGTATATATCTTGAATTCCTATATGATATGATTTACCTATTTTCCAGATTTCCTTGTAGGTTGGTGCATATTTTTTGTTGTTTTTGTTTAGTTTTGGTTTGTTTGTTTGTTTGAATCCAGCCGAAGTTTTAGATAGATGGATATTTCTATTTATGTCTGTTATTCATCTGATGCTTTTTCACCACTCCCCCTTTGATGAGATTCTTGTTTAAAGCCAGTTTTTGCCATATGAGGACAAAATCCACATGTTGCAAGAACAGATATGAAGACACAAGGATGACTGGGAATTCTTTATCCCTGTCTTTTCCCGTGTTGCTGACCATCTCTCTCTAAGCTTAATATAATCTTTTATTACATCTACCTGCTTACCTGAAACTACTGCTTGACGAACTGTATGCCATCTATTTTATCACCTAAAATTTTAGAAAAATCTGATTAATGGAGTTGTGAAATACCAACTTTGACCTGAATCAATGTCTTGGACTTCCATATCCTTCAGTTGTTCCACTGAATTGTTATAACCAGGTGGCCTGATAATCCATTTCTTTTGGTTATCCTAAACTTTGTAGTGAACATATCTGAAATATCTTGCTTACTACAAAAGATTCTCCTGTGTGATCAGTTTGTATATTAAAACCTCTACTTTTTCTACAGTAATTCCCTGATTCAAGTCCAAGGTCCAGTGACCTTGCAAGCCTGATGTGTGTGTCTGTTCGGAGTTTTTTCATTTGCATTGCTGGGGAACATGAGGCTGCACACCAGTTCTGGGTTTTTTAGTCACACATTCCCTGTGTCCCCTGGATAATACAGGGCTGAATATCTCTTTCAAATGGTGTGAAAGTTTGCTCCAGGCAAGTAAGCTTTTGATCCAGAGGATATGACCTGTAGTGTCTCCCTTTCCATTTGCATCAGAGTTATATAAATCCTTCTGATCAGTCACAGAGCTTTCAGTGAATCCATGAGAAGAGTGAAATTTAGTTCCTCGGCTTTTAAGTTTTTTACTCATGCTATTAATAGACCACATCTCACTGGGCTCCAATTCCACAGAGTCCTTCCTCTCACGCTTTTTCTTAATATAAGGCAGTAACTTTGCATGAATGTCAAATTTTTTGAAAATCAAATTCAAGAGCAGAGGGATTTGGGGGCAAAGCACCTACAGGAGCCATAGTAAGGCTCTCTTATACCTGTGAAAATGTAATTTTAAGGCAGATGGAAAGACTTGGAGAAAGCATGTTGTGCTACAGATTTCTCTATTGATTTTTTCCCCCCAGTTACACAAATATCATGGCTAATTTATTTTAAAATTCTATATCTATAACCTGTAGTTTTTTTCTTTGTAAAATCCATTGTAAAACTGATTATTATAACTGTTAAAAGATTGCTTTTAAAATTCTTGTACAAGTCTCTCTACTTTTATACTCATTTATATGTTAACACTACATTCTTCAAATGTCTGTGCTCCTTTATTTTAAATGTAGTAGTTTTCTGACAGAGAAAAAATAAAATACTATAAGAAACTGTGCCATTTAATCAGCGGTGATAAAATTTGCATAAATTAATGACATCAAATATAAAACATTGTCTTTTGGTGGAGCTTAGATGGGTATTTCCCCAAAGCTGTCTCTTTTCTAGACTGGTTAATTCAGCTACTGAGAAGCTAGCCTTTGCTTTGGTAGATGCTGACATCCACCAACAGGTAAAGTTTCATGCTCTGATGGATGAGATTTGACTACTAGACAAACTCCTACCCAGAAGCTCACTTCCCCTCCTCAGTAGTAAGGAGGGACAAAATAGGAAAAAAAATGATTTAGAAAGCTCGTGGATCAAGATAAATACAGGGAAATTGCTTATAAATTATTGTTGTGGGCAAAACGGACATGAATTTGGGAAAAATAACTTTTTTTATTTTTACACAGAACCACTTGAGTGAATACAAAGTTGGTAGAAAAAAAACACCACCAAACAAAACTGGGCATGTCTAGTGATCCAATAAGGTTTAAATTAAGAGTCCTCATCCATCTGTCAGCTGTAGAAGAAACATATGTACCTCAAGAAATCCCACAAGAGGCTGAGCAAGGTGAGAGTGTTCAGCTTGAAGAGAGAGGGCTCAAAGGGAATCCCATCCATGCCTATAAATATGTAATGGAGTGTAGAAAAGAAGTGACAGTGTAGTTCTTCTCAGTGGTGCCCAGTGATGTCCAGCAAAATTTCTTGTCCTGTTGAACTCAGCAAGAATTTTTCTATTGATGTGAGTAGGAAAAGAATTCATCCAACATTTTTAAATTTATTTCCAATAGTAATTAGCTAGACCTATTTTTTTTTCCCATCAGACTGAGGTGACCATTAGATTAGAACAAACAGTCATATCATACTGCTTACTGCTTTCTTTGCACTAATGTATAGGCTAAGGCCATAAAAATCAAAGTTTGGTTGCACACCTACAGTTGAGTCTCAGAGAGTGTCTAAAGTATCTTTTTTCTACACTTAAGAAGAATGTTATTTATGTTAAGAACATATGTTATTTACATATCATATGGAAAAAAGCATAGCTGTTTTTTTTTTATTTCCTGAAAATCTGAGAACTACAGAAAATAATAGTTGTCTGAGATAGTGATACTGAAGTATCTTGTTAAAATGAGATTATGAACTATATATTTTTTGAAGCGTGTGTATAAAGAGTATATATATATATATACACTGTGCTCAAACAGTATATATGGGCTAATTTGAGGCTAATATCTCTCTTAAACTTTCATAGAACCATAGAATATATGTTCTTAAGGTTAATGCAAATTGCATTTTTATTAAGGGAACAGGAACTTTGTATTTTCTCTGTCAAATTGATTATTGTTTTTAAAGTAGTCATGGAAAATAGAATATCCTCTTTGTAGGAGATTATAAGTATAGTTTTAAAATAATGAAAATCCTTCTGCTGCAAATGGACTGATGTAATGAAATGCAGTTCCATGCCAACATTCTTTAAATACTACAAAAGAAAATGAGGGGTTTTTGTGTAAGTATTTTCATAAGATAAAATTCAGGTATAAAGGTGTTATTTATTTAATCAGAATATTAATATTTTTAGATGATTAAGTGAAATTCCCCCTCAGACTGTGAGGTCATCCAAACAAAAAGTACAAAGCCTATAATCCAGGTGGCAAATTACAGGCTGAAATGTTAAATCATGATTCTCATAGCAAAAGTACAACCAGAGTGAGCACTCTGTAATCAAGCCATGTGATGGTATATTTTAGACTCAATAACTCTGCACAGTAAAGAAATCTCCAAATAATCAGTTCTCTTTTTCTATGAATATGTGTAAGTAAATGAAGAACTGTAATTCTTGGGTAATAATTGGTTTTAGGATTTGAAAATAAGGATTATAATGAAACTGTAATATAATCTTATCTATAAATGCATAAACAGAATTTCTTTAATACATATATACTCTTAGGGTAAAATATAGTTTTATAGAATGGTTGATTTTTAGTTTCACAAAAAGAGACTTTCTTAAAAAATATATTGTGCCAAAAATAATCGTTATTATTTGATTTACTTCTCTGTTTTCTTCTCAATTTTTTTTACACAGTCTGTCTTTTAAAGTGGCTTGAGACCATTTAAAGAAGTTTACATTAGCAATGAGGCCATCTTTGGCACAAAAGAAAATCTGAAGTAGCTTCAACTATGAGAGATTTGGATAAAGCAATGTCTTTTTTGTCTTGATGAAAACTATAATCCCTTTCTTAAGCCTGAAGCCTTCTCTCTTTCACAGTTCTGACATGAAAATTCAAAATGCAGAGCCTCTAAATCATGAGAAGTGGGAAAAAAAGAAACAGAAAACCAGTGATATCTTTCTTACTAGCAAAAGCAATAACAACAGCTGATAGATAAAAGTCAGTGCCTTGAGTACTTTATACATTTCTTCCTTATGATAAAACAAAATGTAATACAATTTTACTTGTTAGGGAAAAATGAATTATGGACATAGTAAATATTAAACACAATTGTGCAAAACCAGATTATTCTGGTTTATCTTTTCACATCAGATTTTGCATCTGCTAAGACATTTTCATAAAACAAATAAGTAAAATAAGTATCTGTGCTGATAGCCACGTTTTTACTCCATAGGCACAATATGCACAGTTTGCTTTACACTAAGACATTGTCATAAGTAAGCCAAATTTATGATGTTTTCTTCCAGTTATATTTAATCAGTGGCTGATACCAGTTGCCTCTGGAGGCAAGAACTAGTCCTTATGTTGCATGAAAAATTCTGTACTCATTACAACAGGATTAGAAATTACTCTTGAATCACTTTGTTTCAAGTGGACATCGAGCAGTTGAAGCTGCAGGGAGCCATTACAGTGACATGGTGTTCTTATTATTAAACATTGTTGTTCTTCGCTAGAAGATCACATCAGCGGTTTCATTCCTAGAAACTACAGTTCTATCAGGAGTAAATGAGGTTCTCTCTGCCTATCTAGAAATAAATTAAGTTACTTCTTGTTCAAGATGGATAAGATGATAAAAAATAAGAATCAGTAGAGCACACATCTCAGAAAAGCACAAAACCAGATAAATTAAAATGCATATATAAACTATAGGCAACAAGAATACTACACCACTAAGGGCAAATTATGTTACTTTTTAAAAAAGTGGCATAGTACATATATTTCTGTGTTAGTGGTGAAATTCAGGAATGGTCTCCTCCAGTCATATGGGAGAAAAGTTGAATGGTAGAGGGTCTCAAGATTTCAATATGCATGGAAGGTATTTTCAGGATACCTACTCTGTTTGGTAATTATGGAGATATAGTTTATGGTTTTCTTCCTGTTTCTGATGTTTGTTTCACATCTTGGTCTTAAGTTTCAGAGATAGTGTTGGATACAACTTCATATTAAAATGAGCTTTCCTAATCTGCACATGTTCAGTTTTGCTAATATTAATGGCAAGCACACGTGCATATTTAGAAGAAGTAGTAAACAGGAAGAGCCACATTGCCTTCTCTGGAGCTGGACTTGCTCATTATAAATAGTATTTTGGCTTTATGTCTTCTAAATAACAAAATGTGTCCTCTCCACCATTCTCAATCTTTTAAAAACTGACTTCTTATAGAAAACGACAGAATTCCTATTTATCAAACAAATATGTTGGCAAAGCAAGTAATTTATTCAATCTTTGTTAAAAAAAATATTAGACATTTTTAGAAAAAAATACATAAATCTTTAAACCCTTTTCCATTTCAAGGCTAGCTGAGTGTTCAGGTCTCACTGTGTAACTACATTCCTTACATGAAGATATCAGAATATGAATTTGATCTAATAAGATATCTCCTTTAAGAAATGTTGATTTACACCCTTAGGTGTCCCGCTGTCTCTCTGTTATTTGCTGATGTATATAAATGGCAAACTCAGATATAAACATCTGTACACTTACGAAATGTACATATATGAGAGTACTTCAACATCTAGAATACTATGCTAATCACTGGAAGATGCATAAAATATTTTTTCTATCTCCTGTGAACAAGACATTTACTCAAAAAAGCAATGTCCTTTGTCACATAAGAGTGCATGCAGGCATCAAACTATTCCACTATGAGATGTGGGAAAACATTCTCTCAGAAATGTGCCTTAAAGGATCATCTCAGCCTACACAGTCGGGAGAAGCCCTCTAAACGTAACTACTCTGACATGGGGTTTGCACATAAACTCACTTTTGAGGAAACATCTTACACAGGTATATAGTAAAAACGGTTTTTTTACCATGTCCATAGAAAGTTAGTTTTATGAGTTATTTATACAAATGATCATCTCATACCCTTGAGACAATGAGGAATAAAGGGAAAAAAACAGCAGGAATTGAAGTAATAGGAAAAATAAAGCATATGACCATGCATTAGCCTTTATTGAAAATTCATATAGTGGTGGCAACAGGTTTGGTAACTCTGGATCACAGTAAAGACTCTTTACAATAAGTTCTGTCTTAAATCCATGTTTATGTGCCATATAATGAGTCTCAAGCCAAGCAGGGACAGGTATTTCACCTTGTATATTAGTCCTCCAACCTTGAACTTTAAAGTAGACTGGAAATAGCAATTTTAAATACTGTATAAATTACACAATTTTACTAGAAACTGCATACTGTGAAACAGATGTGTGTTCAAATGTTACCTGATTGTTCTCTTCAGAGAATAATTTTAAGACTAATTCTATTCATTTGCTTCAGCAATTCAACAATGTCTCATCTTCCCATTGTCTGGTCTGTATTACTTATGATTCCTCTCTATAATAAAAAGGAACAATTTGTTGCTAGAAGCTTTGTAAGAGAAGGATATCTGCATCTCTTATTCAGCAAATAAAAAATGTTGAGAAAAATAATTGCAGCATCCTGGGAGGTAGTAGTTCTTTAATAGCACTATTTTAACTTCACTAGAGACCAAGTGAATGTCAAAAATTTCACTTTACTGTCAAATTCAGTTTCCTCATCACTTCTTAAGATCCTAGGAAAATGTCAAGTAAATCCAACACAATTAGACGCATCCTTGACTGAAAGGCTATTCTCCCTGAAGAAGTTATTAAAAGAACATTTTAGAGGCAGTTTGCTCAGTACCTGTGAAGAATTGATAGCTTGTACTTCCCATGTTCTTAAACTGAAGGAAAAAAAAGAAGAAAGAAAAAGCGAATTGCTCTTGGCAATGAGAACCTGCAGGCTGACACCTGCAGAATACAACATGATGTGGATCCAGCAGCACAAACATGTTGCTTTCATCTCTAAACCCCGTTTAGGTAAATTATTTGCAGGTAGCACACTAACCCATTAATGGCAATTAAACTGCTGAAATGTGATTTTAAAATAGGGAAAAAAAGAAGGACAATATTTTTCTATTTAATTGCCTTTTTAAAAAGATACTAATACAAAATCTGCATTTATGTTTTATAATTATTGTGATGGCATGGTGCATATTAGATATGTTTCTACAGTTGTTTCCCTGAATAATTTTGTGATTTAGGCTGACATGTAGGCTGTAATGGCATGCCTGTCCATGGCAGGAGGGTTGGAACTAAATAATCTTTAAGATCCCTTCCAACCCACACCACTTTATGATTCTGTGATTTCACAATGTGAATTGATATAGCAACAAGAAATTGTTTTAACCTGAGATTTAGATATCCTAATCTTTCCAACTAATGGAATTCCTCTAAAGGTCAGTGGGCACATTATTTGATATTCAAAGTAATATCAAATTATGGGTCATCATAATATTTCAAGAAAAAAGTTATAACTTTGGATTCGCTGTTTCCAGGGAAAATGTAGAAAACACGAATCAAACCAAACTAAACTAAAACATAAAACTGGAACAAAAATAACTGTGCCCCTACCCCCACCCTGCAACCCCTGCCTATTTTGAAGATATTCTACAGGTCAAAAGCAGCTTGATAACATATCCTATGAGCTGCATTACCTTTTTGGGCAAAGAACTGCTAAATAAAATATTTTAAATAAACCCAAAAATTTTTAAAATCTATAGTTGAGCACTACTTCAATTCTCTGTAAACATACATATCTACAACTTTATTCTTGTGATTATTCCTGTTTAATTCAGGACATTTGCACATATAAAGTAAAAGGATTAAGATGAGCTTCTTTAATTAATATTTGATGAAAAAGCAGAAGTAAATTTTAACAATTTTTAACAAATGTTAAACACTAGTAATGTAAGTCACATGGTATTAATGTATGAAAAGTCTTTTATTCAGTATTCCTACATAAAATACATTATCCGCAGGTAAAAAGTAATAACTTACTAATTTAAATAAAGACCGTAAGTTGAATTATTAATGTATAATATATAAATGCACTGGATAGAATTTTAAGTATATTATAAAATACCTTATGTTTTTTGTACACTTTCTCCATCTTTTCTGTTTTCATTTAAACCCAAATTTATTTGGTAAAACAAACAAAGAGTCAGACAACAAAATTCTGGAGATTTCATTCAGATAAACTAATACATTTCAGTGTACACCTCCATGGAATAAATTGGAAGTGCTAGCACTGTAGTAGTGCATTTCTATAATGTATGCCACATAAAAGGTGCCTAACCTTTCTTTTTCTCTTAACCTATGACTCAATTTTTTTTCATAATAATCCCTCCACAAACCATGTCTCAGAAGAAGAAAGAGATCAACTTTATAGTAAATCAAAGGCCTTGTCTTTCTCAAAACATTTAATCATGTTTGAGAACAATTCTGAAATCAAGTTATTTGACAGAAGTCAAGTAGCACTGCCGGTTCCTCAACAGAAGAAAATGATGGTCAGCATCACACGGGCCATTAAAGCTTTTCACTCAAGCTTGCACTTATAGGTTTAGCTCTCCTAAATCAAATGAATGTATGTGTATAGAAGCAGATGTTCACTCACATATTTTGATTCCCTTGTGGCTCAGACCGTTAGATAAATCTTTATCAGAAGTGAAAATCTTCAAAGAAGTCCACATTTTCACAAGATAGAGATCTTCTCTACATGTATGATGGTCATTCTTTCAGAAAGATCAAAACAGTTGTATTTGTAGTTCATATATTTAAGCCCCATCAAATATATATATTTTTTGTGAATAAATTTCACTTAGTGGGGAGCATGTAAAATATGTCTCCTTTTTTCTCAATGACTAGATTTCTAATTATGCTCTCTCCTCTGTTGTCCCTCTCTCCTTGTCGTTCTAGTATTTTACATTTAAGAACATCTTTTCTAACAGACTGAATCACAATAATAAACATGTCAGATCAGTAGTTCACTACTTAAACAAATTCTCTGCAGTTTAATTGTGGTTATTTCATATGGTTGTGGACGAGACAGCTTTTTTTTTTTTTTAAAGTTGCAAAGTGTTTTTTTTGTACTTGAAACTGAAATTATTTTTTCCTAAAATGAAAACACTGTGAAGAAAAAGCTGCAGTTGCATGGAGACTTTTTTTTTAAGTAATATGAACAATTCTGTTGCCTTGAATTGTTAATTAGTAATGTGCTTATTGCAACGTGAATAAAAATACTCCACACAGCATAACCTTTATACTGTATTGATTACAGTGAAGTCTAGCCGATTTTGTAGTAGGAATTAGCGTTTTCAGATGAGATGTTGCACAACACTAGTTCCAGCATCACATACTCTTTCCTTTAAATTTTGTATTTTATTTATGAAATTTACTTTACAGCATATGCTAATATTTGAATTGGATCATAAAGTGTAATGATAAATGTCAAATTCACACTCTGCATGAACGTAGAACTCTGTATTCTAATGTGTGTGTAGAATTCTACAGTATGGATCAACTACTCTTTTTCACTCTGTATCTAAAAATAGACAAATGCACACAATATATAAACAAACATAAACCATACAAACATACAACCAAAACCCCCTAAGACTTCTTCACTCTAAGAAAGTGTATAGACAGAATATTATACAGAAAAATTGGAATTTCATTAGATAGAATTAATATTTAGCCTCATTTATGTAGGTGTCAGAGGCAGCCATATAACTCTAAGTTAAATGGTGTATTAAGCTAGTAGAAATCATATCAATTTTGTAATTGAATAATTATTTGAAAAGTCTAAGAAAATTTAGTAAGTATAGTCTTGCCACCAGTCATATCTGAAACTGCTATATTTGTCATGAACTGCTGGTACTTGTAAAGTATCTAAAAGTCTTGCACATGTTATAATTATTTTTTTTTTTCAAATTATGGTCATGTGGAGAATTTTGCAAAGGAAAGGAGAGTGGTATTAGTTTTGATTAAAAAAAATGTGTTTATCACCTTACTTTTTCTAATTTAAAACATTGTGATTGTAATGTAATTTTAATGAATTATTGACATTCTGTTAAATTTGTGAGCTGGGAGATGCTAATTGATTTTAAATGAAGCTGAACAAGGGCATTAGTCTATACTTAAATTAAGTTCAAGCCTTCCCTCCCCCCTCCCTCCCACTCATTGGCATGGATTTAGACTCAAGACAGGCTCTTTAGTCCTATTGTTCGGCTGAAACTCATAAGTATATCCAATTAACATAAATCTGCTACAGATTCTGTATTTGATATTATAAGGAAAAATCAATTTCTCTCTGTATTTCCCAATTTCCTGTTTGATACTGAGGAATTCTGAATGTGAAACTATTCTTGAATCTGATACTTACCTTTGTAAGGAACCAAAGATGATGACTCTTAGAAAAGAAGTGAACACAAAATATTTTCGTGGCAGTCAAGTCTACATTTTGGATCAAAATTATGATCCAGAGCCCTTTAAAACACTGATGCCAGTCTGTTGGAAAATAAAATTATTAATTTCAAGCCAAGGTAAAAATATCAAGGGAATCACAAAGAAGGCTAAAAATAAATCCCAAAGATGGAAAATTTTGCCAGTCTTGTTGGTTTTAGCCGATCTCGGAGTGGAGAGCACTCTATAGTAGCAATGATTCTTCTTCCTGCCCAGTGCAACAGTCGTGCCATCAAAAGGTCATTCAGAGTTCTGTCTAAGATTTTAGGCTATTTTCTCTCTAAAAGCTAGCAAGTTGGTTATTTTGACAGAAAATAAATTTGATCAAATGCTGTGACAATACCATCATGGAGATTACTGAGCTATCCTTTAAAGAGTAGCTCCATTAGGGTAACACTGTACAGCACTGTGTACAGATATTAATCTAGGTCCCCAGAAACCAATAAAGGTAGGCATAATTTCCTTCCAAATGCCTGCAAAGTATCTGTCTATTTTAACTAATTGAATTTTCAATTTTATATGTTTATTTTTGCACTTAATGGCACTTATTTTAGATACTTTTTGCAGCAGCACCTCATATTTGGGCTCAGACCTGCAAGTGAATAGTCTAGACCCATTAGTGGTAATAGTGATCTAATATTAATTTAAAAGTTATAATTAAATTGGTATAAAATTATTACTGTAATAGTTCTGTTACTTTTTATATGGATATTGAAAGTTCACAACTAAAACTGTATGCATATTCCTTTAATGATCATAGGCTAGGAAAGGTAATCCTTCATTCATAAAATATGCATCAGGCTTGATCATTTTTCCAATGGTAACTCATTATCTATTTGAGGATATCACGAGTTTAAAATTCAAATCATAAGAAATTAAAATAAAAGGCAAGACTATTAGAGAAAATGTGATATAATTCAAGTGAAGTTCAACCTAGGATTATTTGTAGAATGGACTCAAAGCAGTGGAATAGACACTGGAAACCTTGCTATCTCTTTAAGTCAGTTTTAGAAGAAACCTCTGACATTCAATGTTCTGAAGGAGATTACTCCAACTTCAAAAAAATTCCATTCCATTGTGAGTTAGGGGGCAAGGAAAGGGGACTGGAAGGATGTAGTTTCATTGTTTAAAAATACAGTTATTTCACTAAATAGCCATATTAGTCAGATAATGAAAAGCTAACAAAATCATCCTGATGTGTTTAAAGAACCTGTGTTAACCTTGCTCAATCCAGTGTTCCTTTTCTGCATCCCTGTCTATAATACTTTTACAGCTATTCCATCTACAGTTTTAATATAGATAAAAAAATAACATATCCCTTTTTGGGGCTGGGGCATTCGTACTTATCCAATTATTAAGGAACTGGACTTAAGTTTATATTTGGAAATAAACAACTGGAAACTTGTTTGATTATTGTTCTGTGTTCTGCCCAACATAGGGAAGAAATTGGAAATTTTTATAGGTAAACATATCATTAGGCATAATTTCATACTTGTGAAAGGTCATATGTCTACATAAAAAATAGGCAAGCAACAAATATTCCCAAAATATCCAATGTCATAAAAACCCCTGTGAGAAATTACAGTCTATCCTATATTCAAATTTAACAAGATGCATATTGCTGATTAACCTGAAATAAACAAAAACCAACTAAAAATCTATTGTGTATGTAGTTAAAACACCCCAAGTTGTAATAAAAACCCCATAGTTTCCATCTCACTTGGTAGTCATGGAAATTATATATAGTTTGGTAGATGGATCACATTGTTCTGGTACTGTGTTTGTTTTTAGTGATGTTTCTTGTCTTTTTAGTGTTTGTTAGTTGATTTTTTTTTGGAATTGTATGTTAACCCTAATAAAGACAGATAGCGTAACTCTGAAAAATGTTTATTTTTAACTCATGAAGAGGGCTGGTAAAAATGTCAGAAATAGCAATTTATCATGAATAGTAGACCTCTTTTAGATATTTCAGAAGAAAGAGTTGTTAAAAGGCAAATTGTGATTGTTGTAATCAAGAGGGTTCACAAGGACTAGTTCAGAGTATGACTGCCACCTTGAGCTTTTCACTAAAAGGTAACAAAATATTTAGACAAAGCAAAGTAGATTCCTAAAATAAGACTCAATGTTTGCAACATCCATTTACCAATTTTTTGTCTTCTGAGGTGCTGAACCTTCATGCAGGTCTAAATACAGTGTGGTAATACTCAAACAAACACATGAATGCTGTAACAAGCAGGCTTTAAAGAAAAAGGATAACAGAAGGTCCCTCACCTCAAATTCCTGCAAAGGACAGAACTGACTTAGACATCTACATATTGAGAAACAATGATAATACAGCATAACACTTGGCTGTATTTCCTAGGTCTTTTAAAAGTTAGATATTGCAATGTTGACTGTTCCCTTTTGTGACTGCATTAGTCTTCATAGGCATTAGCTACCTTACAGTGTTTCTAAATTTGTCAACTGTTTCAAAATCTATGGTATAGACTTCTGGGAAATCTCACTTGCTAGATCTAAAATAAATAAATAAATAAATAAATTATATAAAAAATATACCATCAGTAGACCATTGACTACATTGTAGGCAAAAAACATACTACTTGCTTGCCATGATATGAAGCACATCATTCTCAACATAAAAAAGTGCAGTTATGATGTTGGCAGTGTGTAATGCTGTACATTGTATCTGTTTTAATTATTAGGATGTTGGTTTTGTAGTGTAGGTGGTGGCATCTGTTTCCAGAAGAGATTATGTGTTTATCAGATCATTGTAACATACACTTAATTTCATAGAAGGCACCTCATTTCCTCTTGACCATGTTCAGTGAGGCTATTTTCTTTTGTCAGAATAAAAATCAATGGACTCATTCAAAACTGCAAATCAATTTCTTCCATTTAGATTACAGTGCTTTTACGTGCTTCATTGTATGTAAACAGACTTCTCTCTCCTCAGTATATCTTATAATTTATCTAGAAACAGGAAGACAGACACCTAAGTTTTGTTTTGTTGTGGGTTTTTTTTCTATTTTTTTAAATTTGCTGCATGTTTTTTTAAAAAGTGAAGCTGCTGGAAACAGATAATGTTTTGTTCTTACGATTCATCATTTAAAATACTGCTTAGGTAAAATTCAGGATTAAAGGTTTATATTTTACAAAGGATAAAAGGGTTAGTGTCCAAGAAAATATTTTTAAATTGCCTACTTTACCCTTACACTATATGTTTAAATTGCACTGGGAAAAAATAGTTTGAAATGTTGTTGTAATGACTACCTTCCCATGGAATATTTAAAAAATATTGAAATAGTGTATTGCTATGGAGAATAGAAAAACTTTTAATTTAGCTTAACTTCTAGTTAAGAAAAAATTGCTAAATATACATGTAATAGTGCCACTAAGCGTATTTACTAGATATAAAATACATGAGATTGTCAGAGCTGAGTGACATAATTAGGAATTGTGTAAGAGAATCACGATTATGCCATAAAGTTCTATTATAAGACATTCTGCTTCATTGTCCCTTCATACATTTTATAACCAAAAGGAATAATAATAGAAATAATGATGAAACAATGATAATGAAAACAATATAATGTTTGTTATAGTATTCATGGTGTTACAAGAATAATTTTAGTTTCTTTTCAAAAGAGCAAAATAATTTTATATTTGCTATATATCTTCTGATTTATTTCAGAACTTGTACAGATCAAGGGGAAAAAAATGTATGTCCTAAAAGAGCATGTAATTATAATGGCCTGAAATAACGGTTTCTACAAATGTAGGGAACATTTGGGGTTATGTTGCTCCAAGAAAGCCTGGACCCAGATTCAATACAGTTGCAATCATTCAAAGTGAAACACTTTACACTCTTGCATATGAAAGCAAAAATAGGAGAACAATTCTTGGATTCAATAATTAAGAAATTATCTCTCTCGCAGACTGTAGCAAAGATTTGGAATTTGAAGATCTGACTTAGGGAGTCCTTTGATTTAAGGTATAAAAAGGCAAAAAACTAGTGCTTATAGAGATAGCTGACAGATATTCACTGTGTGGGCACGGAAAGTTGCTGGAGATGCTGCTGAAGGCAGAACACGACTGACCAGTAGTAGGTGTCACTGTGTGCAGTCCCCACTGACTGCAGCAACTCCACCTGCCCCATCACAGCTCTGCTGGAGGGAGGACAGGTCCACCCAGACCTGAAGCTGCAGACCGCTGATGCCTCTCACAGAGCTGGTGCTGGCAGGGGGGCTGTCCCTGACTGTGGGAGCTGGGTGTGTCAGAAGGGTGAGGAGCTGTAAGAAGGGCACATGCCACAGCATGGTGGGATACATTAACAAAATTTACAGGATCTTCTCTGAGCCTATGCAAAAAGGCCTCAAACCT
The DNA here is from genome assembly GCA_038380795.1 of Pyrocephalus nanus. Taxonomy (NCBI): domain Eukaryota; kingdom Metazoa; phylum Chordata; class Aves; order Passeriformes; family Tyrannidae; genus Pyrocephalus; species Pyrocephalus nanus. Next base: position 94,956,617 of record CM076259.1, on the reverse strand, counting down.
CCAGGAGGGACAGCCAAAGACTGTACTCACTGGATAACAAATGAAGACTTTGGTGGCAAAGGCAGGGTGATCATGTTAGGAGGAAACAGCGGGGTGACAGGGGGTCACCTACTGCAGGAAGGCCTCCATCTGCAAACCTGACCTGAAGTTTGCTGCTGGCAGGGAACTCAAATCAATGCTAGTATTACAATTTTTTTACCCTTTAAAAAGAAATCAATCACTTTTTGTTATGTGTGCATAGGGTTGGGGTGGGAAACATTGTGGATAATGGATTTTTTGTAATATTATTAAATATGTTTTAAAAACTGACATATGACAAGTCCAGACTTTGACTACAACAGCACTGTCTAGTTTTATACTGTTCTGCTTACCACTGTAATAATGCAGCTTATTCAAATCCAGCAGTGAAACATGCAAAAGCTGGCAATGAGGTTAAATCACTCTGAAGATTTGCTCTGTACATACACACACCATGTAACCTAGCATTTGTTCAGCCTTTCCACTCCTGTCCAACAGAGTGTTGAAAAAACATAACTAGAGGTCCACAGTTGGATGTACAAATAGTCTATAAACTATACATCCAGTCACATTCAAAAAGGCATTTGGATTCACAAATAGTATGATATATTGAATGCAACACATAAGGTTCTTTTGGATTGCCAGTGATAAATGCATTAATTGCAGAGTGGCTATATATAAGACTAACAATAAGATTTCAGTCACAAGTTTAATATCCCTGATTAACACTCAGCATAGAGGACCCAAAGCTTACTAAAAGGAGTCCCTTCTGGGAAAGGTGAGGAGTAAAAAGCCATTAACCTGTCCCTGCATTCCACATCAAATTCTCATTCCCCACTTAGATGCAAAATTGGGGTACTTTTTATACCTCATTATTCATTACTATGCAAAGTACTGTGAGTGGGACTGTGGTCAAATCTTTTGTTCTTTGTGGGCACAGGGTACAGAATATTTCTTGGTAGGAGGTGTGCTTGGTTTGTACAAAACATTTCTGGGTATCAGGTAGAAGAACAAGACCATGAAGCCTATGCCTTGCTCTACACCACCCATGTCTCCTTCCTCCCATGCCATAGCAACGTGAACCACCAGACCTCCATCTAGTGTCTGTGCTTGCATCTGTGGACCCTGCAGCATATTGAGTTTTGCATTTTCTTCACAATTTTATGCTTGTTACACAGACTTAAAAAGCAAGAGCTTGGTGAGCAGTAGGATCTCTGCCCCAAAGTGGATGGGTGTTCATCAGGTGATGGATTGGAAAGGAAGTGCCTTTGAGCTGAGAATGTCAAAGCCTTGTTTGGATTTGTTTTGTGGTATTCCTTTAAAATCATTTCACCTAACTTTAATGATTGTACCATCTACAAAAGCACAGACATTGTTCGCTTGTTTTGAGAAGACTTGAATCTCATTGTTTGTCATTTTCGAGAAAGAATAGCCCTGAAACAAGTGTCTTATTCCAATCTCTGTTGGTAAAGTGCTGTTGAAGTGCTACATACCCTTGATAATAAATGAAAAGGGAAAATTTCTGTCTCTTTCTAAAACCTACTCGAGGTATAAGAAAATTTAAGCTACCCACATTGAGTTTTAGATCAAACAATAATTACAAGAATTTAATAGGTTTTAAGTAATAATAATTGTGACTGTCTTTTTAATTTGTAAGCTCTTACCAACATAGTTCTTACCAAGCTATGTTCATTGATCCTGAACATGCCTCTTTGCTTTTTTTTTTACTTCCTCCTCTCCAGCTTCATGCTCTTTTTCATTCTTAATAATTCATGGAACCTTTTGTAGTTTCATATGGATTCATACATATATATATTTCCTACAGGCTTAATCTTTCAAGGTGCTGTTTTGAATATTTTCCAGAGTTCTTCCAATTCATTTGTTTCAGTTCATCACATTTTGCTCATAGGCTTTTTTAATTCACTCAAAGTTAATTTCCTGAAACTGAATATGCTAGCATTCTTGTATGATATAGTCTTATTTATTATTATGCTGTATGAAAATAACTGGTGGTAAATGTTTCTAAGCTTCTTTTTAAACTTCAGTCCTTTTTTTCTGTTGCAAAGAAAGGGCCTTCTATGTACTTTTAGTTGTATTTTTCAACAGATGTTATTCAGTGATATCCAAGACTACAACAGTTTCTTCTTTTAAGTAGAAAAGGAGCTATTTATAGTTTTCAATAAAATCTTAGGTCTAAAATATCTCCCTTCTGTTTGTCTGTGTCAGGTCTGACAATTTAAAAGCTTCTTTTATACTAATTTTCTTTCAGTGAAGGCCCTGGTATAATATGTAATCAGCTTTTGTAATGATATTTCCTTTGATTTCCTTTAATTTCCATTGTGTTTCAAAGTTGAAGCAGAAGTTATTAAGAGTGGAAATGAGAAAATTATTTTAATCTGATAATGTCAAAGTTATAGAAAAGAATGTTACAAATTATTATTATAGATTGTACCATGTATTTTTTCTTGTTTGTACTGATAGGAGAAAAAACAAAATATCCTGTCACTACAATTCAAATGTTTTTGTCCAAACCACTTTGCACATTTAATTTGTCGGGAAAGCTTTTCCCCAAATTGCTGGCTTCTAAAATGCATGATAATTTAACTAAAACAGCTGGGGGAAAAAAAAAAACCACCAAAAACAAACAAAGAAGTGACATTTTCATATTTTGGCTGTTTGTAATGCCATTTGGAACAACTTTAAAATTCTCCATTGATGATCAAATGACTCACAATAATAACAACTTCATCAGCCAAATTTACTTTTAAGTAAGAGTAGACTCCTGCAGTAATAAAGTTTCTAGATATCATTTTTAGTGTTAGAGGCAGTTGGAGATGGATAAAGAGACAAACAAAATAGCTGATACACAATGTCTTAAATAATTTCCTCTATCCAGATGGCATTTCACTTTTGAACTAATGTGATATGCCTTCCCTCTCTGTAGAGTTTTTCAGCTAGAATCTACAGATTCCCTGGTGGTGAAGTGATTAAAAGTAGGTTTCACATATTGTTTCCAACAGTGACTTTGCATTGCTTGCTTTCATCTTACAAGTTTTCTTCAGGGATGACAAGTGATCCTGTAGGTCATTCCAAGTCCAGCATGTTCTAGATGTGTCAGGCTACACTTGTGGCCCCTACAGCTGCAAAGGTCAGAGCTGGATTGGTTAGGGCAAGTGCTGCTGAGACTGAGAAGTCAGTCAACTGTTCTGCTGCCACTGAGTTTTTGGTCTTTTGATGCAGCGGGTAATCTTTCTTTATCAGACGGATTCCTATATAATCCTTCACACCAGCTCTGACATGCAGCTAACCCCTTGTTAGCTCTAAGAAAAATAACCAGAATGAGAGAAAGTGAGGAAAGAAGGGAGGGAAGGAGAAAGACACAAAGAGGAAAGGAAATAGGAAAACAGGAAAACAAAGAGAAAAAAGTTTACTTTTTTAATAGTGCAGTTATCTCTATTGGTTGACTAAATATTAGAACATGATATGCAAAATACAGAAAAAATGAGATGGGAAGAATGGGAGCGGAGTCAGGGAGGGCAGTAGCATAGGACTGTCTTCTCCATTGGCCAGGAAGCATTATGACTTCATTTCCATAAATGAAGAGGTAGATTATCAGAGACATGATCTTCCAGGGCTTCTCACAACTGTATAGAGATTTAGAAATCTCTGATTTTAAAATTATTTTTATTTTGTGACTTAATAAAAGTATATTTATAACATAAATGTTTTTCTCATAATGCTTATACATTGTAAAGACACTGTAAAGGGATTTGAACTTCAGATGCATGGAGCAGTCTACATCTCATGAAAGGACAAACATGTTTTGTTTTAGCTTGTATAAAAATACCTAAAGGAGATAAAAAGTGTATCTAACTTTCCCTAGTTAAAACTTTCTTTACCATTTAAGAATAATCCATATATGTAGTTCAAAATCTTTTCAAAAGTAATAGGCATTTCTGGACAGTGATTCATCCTATCCTTACATGAAGTTAAAAACAACGTTAGAAAAATTGTGCCTTTTAAATCTATTCTTCTCTCTACTGGCTTTAAAGAGTGTGTTGAGGAGAGTTACATTCACCACAACAATTTTTAAAGACTTTCAATCTGTCTAAGCCTGCTTTTTTTTTTTTTTTTTTTTTTTTCTGTCCCTGAAAAATAACTCCAGATTCTGGTCTCCACAAAGCCATTCTATTGCAAACTGATAATTCTCCAATATATCTCCAGTGCTGGGCAAACACATTAAATCGTCTATACAATAAAAGTTACCTTACATTGGCCTTTTTAGCCATCAGCTAAGTACAGTGAGCCCCAGTTTCACAGCAGATTGCTGCCTGACATAGATAAGACTGTTAAATAGAATTAATGGGATTTCATAAGTCATCATCACCGTAAGAAGTCACCATATATATTTATTTGATCTCTGATGATCTGTCAGAGATATGAAATGAAGTTCTGTTTATGTCTTGTGTTCAACAGCTCTGGAAAGAATTTACATTTCTAATTTCATATTATTTACTCATGAATTTAATTTTTTTTTTCCATACACAAGTGTACATAAGCTTGATGGGAAACACTTGTTGGTTAGTTTCTTTCCAGACATGTTGCTCATCTGATATGCTGTAAATCAATTGGAAATCAAAAAGGAATTATTTAAATTAAAGAATATATGTTCAAATATCAGAACTCTTCAAATTAAGCAATTGAAATTAAGCAATCAACTCTCATAAGCTGGAAAACAAAATATTTTCCTTGTCAACTTGTTTTTCCATTGAATCATTAATATATTTTCATTGGAAAAATACATAAAATATTTATTTTTCATTCTGCTCGAGTAAAATAGTTGCTTTAAAAATGTAGAAGGAATTTAAACAGAAAATATTTGATTTCTAAAGATGACCTCTTCTGTGTCCCTTGCACGACCACAGAATGGATAACACTTGTTGGCAATACAAGCAGTAATTTTCACATAAAGACAGACACAGAGCATCAGACCCACACTGCTTTAGACAACAGGATAACTAGGTAAAATGACTACCTATGGACACGTTGATAGTGTTCTAGTTGGGTAAGATATTAAAGTAACTGTCCATTATACTCTTAACAGCCATAATCTCATAGTGTGCTACTCACCAAATGGCTCTCTGCTCCCGTAATAGCACTGGGCAGGGTCCTACGGCTCAGCTCAATTAAAACTACTCTGACAGGGCAAGACCATTTTGGCAGACAGCACTATTGCTCTTTTATATAAAAGAGCCCTGGGAACACAGTAAGCAATCTCTGCACCATAATGGATGAACAGGAGCTAATGATCAGTGATGTGGTACAGATTTACTAAGCTGATGTAAGTTGACTGAGCTGTGACATAGCATACACAGCTTTCTAGAAATGGTTGCATTTTAAAACTATGCTGTCTAGGTGTCTATTGTGCTGTTTCAATCTTGTAGTGCATGTGAAATAATACATGCCATGTCAAAATGCCCTCTATAGATTACATGCAAAATTTGTTTTGAAGTACTAGAAAATCCAAAAGAAGAAGGCTTCATTATCCCTCTTGTTTTCTGATTAGTCTATGAACTGATCCTTTTTTTAATCCTTTCATATATCAGAAAAAAAAGCATGCTTATATCTCTATCTGTATCATCTTTGCTTATTCCTTATATAACTTTCTATTTTACATACATATATGTATAATATATATGCATGTGTATAAACAAACTATATGTTTATTTGTTTTTGTGTGTGTGTGTGTGATTTCTATGTGTCTTCCTCAAAAAAATTAACTCGATTTTGATAATATTCATTTTGTTACTTCAAGACCAAAACAGGTCAACCCCCAGACACTGTCAGTGGTCTTATTACATAGAAGTGGATAATTAGATAATCCTTCCTTTTTTTTTTTTTTTTTTTTTTTTTTTTTTTTTTTTTGTAAAATTATAGGTTTTAATTAAACGGTTGCAATCAAAATTCAGCAGCTGTGGTTTCAGCTGTGACCCTTTAGGAACAAAGCTTGCAAACAGAACTCTAAAAGAGAAAAAAAAAATCTTTTGAGAGAACTCTGTTTTCTTTCTTGAAAAATTCACATTGTCTGTTGTAAGTAGACACAGTTTTATATAGGTTTGACTATAACATTTTTCATTATCATACACAAAACATTATTGCTTTTTACTGAAAGTGAAATTCTAGAAATATCTGACAAATGACATACGCACACAAAAAGTTGGTTTCTATTTGCCATTCCAATTTATTTGGGGCCATTTCTAATATTTCACTCAGTAAATTTGACAAAGGTGGCCATATACTTTATGTGATCAGATGAAGGTCCTGGTGAATGACTAAGTAATCTCATAAACACATCAGAATCAGCAATAATCAGGTTCAGTTACATGTCAGGTAAATTATTTGCAACACATGAATTGATCTGACAACTAAATATGTCATCCAGTGTTTCTTAATGGGATTTGAGTGACTTCTCCACCTCCCATTAGAGTTTCTGAGAGACTTAGTCCTAAGCATAAAACAATACCTCTAATTACTTATTCACTGCACATCAGAAAGGCGACACTGTTATCCAGAGTCCAAAGAAATCAATACGAACAAACCCAGGAGACTGAGTAGACTTCAGATAATGTTATGAATGAGGCATATCTTATATGGACACAAGTACCCTTAGTAAGATACCAGAAAAAAAACAGCAGAAGAGCCAAAATTGTCAGGAGGGAGGCAAGATCTATCACAACATTGCTCTGTGTTGTTGTCCATCCGATTGAAATACAGAGCCGTGTGCTGACTGGACGTAAAGATGCATTTGTACTGACGTCTCTTATAATTGCGTTGTGGTTTGTCTGGAGTGAGGTAGCAGAGACAGGACTGTCAACCACACAGAAATATGGCACATGGCCTGTGCCATGAAGTGAAGAAGGCATTAGACATTCTTTCTGATGTTTTGGCTGAAAACCTGCCAGATGCATTCAGGCATTTTCACATGTAGTTCCATGAAGAAGGCCTCAAAATCAACATAATCATAAAACCACAACCTCAAATCAACAAAACATGCTATACCCTAGTGGAATCCAAGCATCATTTTCCTCTTTTCCAAACACTGAACTCCAAACTATCATTTGGACTGACAGATACAGATATTAGAATCCAGAGTGATACTAATAAGTAATAGTAACATTGTAACTTTCTAAGTATACATACATATCTGTAAATACTTTGTGACAATTCAGAATGTGCTTTGTTCTGAATACACTGTTTGTATCAACATTTCAGATGCCTACTGAGCACTATTTTGAAATATCCTAAAATATTCTAAATCAAAATGCTTGTGTTTCCTTATGCAATCATTACATTCCACTTGTTCTCCTTATCCAAATAAGAGATCTGTGAACTACTTTTATGATGGAAGGAAAGGTAGTTTTCAGCAGTTGCATGTAGCCTCCATGACATGGCATTACAAGGCATTCCAACTTTAAAAGGCATTAAAAGGCATTCTATTAAAAGGCATCCTCACTATGAATGGTTTCACTGTGTGCCTAAATCAATGTACACATTGGTATGATGAATTACTGTGACATCTAACATCCAAGTGAGGAATGATATACAGTTTTCATAATTCAGTGTTTTAAATTTGTTTTAATAACCATGCTGATAGAGGACATAAGAAAAAGAAAAATAAACTACAAAACAGTTCAAAAATAGAATATATATAGAAGCAGCATGAGTAGGGGAGTTTTAATCTCTCCTTGAGGACAGTGGTTGTAATCTTAAGTGCAGAAGACTACTTTTAGTGCTTAAATGTTGCTTTAAAAGCAGCTGTAAAACCCCAGGAGTATTCATCGACCGCTTAGTGTCCAGAATTTCTTGCATCAGAATTGACACCTAGAAATTACTCATCATATTTGTTAAATATTTTTGACCATGATGGGTACATCTAAAATGCCACTGAATACTTAGGCAATTTTTAAATTGTTTCATAAATCCAAAAAAAAATAAAAAAAACCCAATATTTTTTTCTGTCTAAAAGATAGATTTAATTTGAATCAAGAAAGTTCCAAGATTACCGTGGACTTTTAGAATGGTTTGAGTTGTCCAACCTAACCCTTCTCCCTTTCAGTTTAAAACTGTTTACCCTTGTCCTGTCACTACAAGTCCTCACAAAAAGTTTCTTTCTTATAAGCCCCCTCTGTATACTGAAAGGCTATACTTTAAGATCTCCCCTGAAGCCCTCTCTTTTCCAGGCTAAACCTCCTCAACTCTCTCAACTCATCTTCACAGGAAAGGTTCTCCAGCCCTCTGATCATCTTCGTGGCCCTCCTCTGGACTTGCTCTAACAGGTTCACGTCTTTCTTAAATGGTGAATGCCAGAGCTGGGCACAGTACTCCAGAGAGGTTCTCAATAGAACAGAGGGAGAGGATCACCTGCCTTGACCTTCTGGCCTTACTTCTTTTGATTCAACACTGGATATGGTTGGCTATATGTTCTACAAACACACAGGGCTGTCTTATGTCCAATTTTTTGTCCACCATTATCCCCAAGACCCTCTCCTCTTTATTCAGCCATCCCGCAGTCTATATGACACTGAAGATTGATTGCCCTCATCCAGGCACTGGACCTTGCTCTTGGAATTGTTGAATTTCATGAGGTTAACAAGGACCCACCTCTCCAGCCTGTCAAAGTCAATTATGCCCTGGAAAAAGAAGAAATAAGATGAGTTTTGAAATACAAAGCTTTCTGAACACTTGAAATATTTGAGATTTAGAAAATTGAAAAAGTTTTGGGGTTTTTTCTATGGCTTAGCTTATTCATATACTTTATACAGCAAGTCTTCCATAAAGTGTTTCCTGTTGGATTCTGTAGCTCCCATAGGCAAGATCAAATATGAAATCTGGTGATCAGATCTAACTTTCATAAGATATACAGAAAATTATGAAACCTTTAGTATGAACAGGAGAACAGTTGTAAATCAAGGAGATAAAATACATCTTTCTGAGGTAATTTAAGACAGCATATCAATTCTTAAATTGTGTCACTTTTGTTTGCGGTTTTCTGTGTGTGGGTTTTTGTTTGTTTCTATTATTATTATTATCATCATTTACATTTCTAAATTGTGTATTTTTCATGTTAGGACCAAATGTTTTTGAATGCATTTTACTCTCATTGTGGCATCAATCAAATAGGATTTAGGATAAACAGAAAAAAAACATAGTATTGTTTAACTTGCTGATAAATCTGTAAACCTTGAGAAACCTTAACACGTTTTATTTTCCAACATGTTTTCCACTGTATTAACAGTCTTTGAGGGATTCACTGTCTCATTAACAGGACACAGAAAACAAGCTGGTATCATAAAGTCAGGAAACAAAGTTGTTTCTTCCGATGGTTATTGTATTGTTGATGAATTTATGACAAGTGACATGTTATTATTCTGATTTGGTTGTAACCTTTTACTACAAATATTTTTACTTTAATTTTTCTTGCCAAATATCAGGCAAAGCCTCTAGAGTGTGAGTACTTCTGGAGCAGCTGGTGACTCAATTTACTGTAAATGTATTGGCAAGGTCTTGGTTTCATAACCTGCAAATGAATGTTAGAATCTGTGGAATGGAAAACAGTTTCATGCAGCATCTACAGCTTGTGTAACAGTGTCACTATTGGAAACAATAATGTTTTTCTTTCCTTGTAGTTATCTGAATCAAAAGTGTGAGTTCTGCAGATCCTGTAAACAACATAAAGCTCATGTGGAGCTCATGCAAGACCTAAGAACAAGAACTAGAACTTAGTTGTAGTTCCTAGTTTGCTTCAGAGTGGTAGAATAAGCAAACCTATAATCTGCTCATTATTTACAGAGAGGTTCAGATCTCTTTTTATATATCTCTATTTCAGTATAAACAGTAGATCTATATACATATGAAGCACGTATCTAAACACCCCTTGTAATGAATGTAAATCAGGCAACAGAATAAAGTTTGGTGTACTATTCCTAAATAGACTCCTATGTTCATGCAGTTAAATTATCCATTATATTTCATTGTGATCTCATGACTAGAGAATTCAACATTCTTGGAACCTTCAAACAAATCATAAATGTTCCTATTTGTCATCAAGAATCAAAGCATTGAGTGCATTAGTAGGTCTTAATGGCCTAGACCTCATATTGAGATTGGGTAGAACAATATCATGCTTCAGAAAGAAGTTAGAAAACTATGCTGAGATGTCTAGTGCTGGCTTGAATCAAAACTTTAGTCTTAAATTGTCAACAAGTTTCATTAACAAAGAAATAGACATCTCCAGAGATGTATGTTGTCCTAAAATAGGTGTCCAAACTACTTCACTTTCTGGAAACGACAAAATGTCCCTACTTAATAGCTGTGAAATCTGAATCTAGATTCAGGTGACTAAACACAGACTTGTAATGTCACTGTGGGACACTGCAAGGGCACTGTGGGACGTGTAGCTGATTCCCAGGGAGGGCTCTGGGTCTCCTAGTTTTTATTGTGTAATGGATCTACCAGAACTGTGGAGATGACTAGTATATATCCTAAGCTTTTTCAAATGGCTCAAGATGATAGTTTTTCCCCCCACAAATGAGTCCTGACATAACTATCTGTTTAAATTAACAGATTTCTGAAAAACTAAAGTCAAATGAATACTGGTTTGTATACATAGAGCATAAATGGCCCTTTGAATAGATTAGGAAAATACTTAAAGAAGGTCTTAGAAAAAAATTAGTACTGAGTATTGATATTAATCAATAGATGCCATTCTATCATGTTCACCTGTGTTTCAATAAAAAGATTTTTTTTACCTTTATGTTCTTCTGCAAACACTCTGCAGAGTAGATTTGCAGTCACAGATGCTCAACAGAGATTCTCCTCAGCTTCTGTCATTTTGTGGCCTCAGAATTCATGTGTTTGTCATCTAAATATTCCAAAGCTGAAGGAAAATACTGGCTCTTCTTGCCTTCCCAAACAGCTCCCATAAACCACACTGTATCAGCCTAATGTTCAGGAACCATTGCCATCTATCTCCAAGGCCAGCTGTCTGCTCTGATTCCAAGGAGTTGAGAAACTGCTTTGGAGTATTTTTTACTATCTTGCTCTGAAAAATACCACAAAAATATACTTGGGTGATTATAAAATGTAAGTTAAAATTATTATTACACCCTAACACAACTTTAAATTTTGTGAAAGGAAGCTCTTAATTATAAAGATAGCCTGAAATGAATCAAGTAGCAAGTATGGAAGCAATATCTTCCAAACATCTTTTAATTATAATTCCATTATAATTTAATTTTTTTGTTTTGGAGGTAAATCAAGTGTGTTTATGACTTGTCTAAAAAAACAATTAGACATTTTATTAGAAATTAACTTCATAATATCTTTCAAACTAAACTACTCTGAAATTGAACTTTTTGACATTTTAAGTAATTAAAAAAACCCCTTGTTTTAATTTTTCATGTTTTCTTTGTTGAAAGGTCAGATACTGTGGTTTTTGTTCCAGATTTTTCTTTGTCCATATGAATCCAAAAGGAATAAGCTGTTTTCTTTTCTAATACTCTTTAAAGAGAGAACAAGGACTAGCCTTCACCATGCATTGCAGGCAGTAAGGCTCTTAGCCTGCTGCTCTAGTAGTTCAGCAAGCTTCTGGCTGTGTCCCCTAGGATAGTGGAACTGGGGATGAATCAGAAAACCTTCACCATACATTAGGAAAATAAAAGCACTTGTATGTCTTTATCAACATCAAATAAGGGTGCATTTGCCTTCACAGCCATGATTTTAATGCCCTGAAGAGAACTTTGTTCCTAAAAATACATGTAACTTTATATCAACACAATTCAAGTTACTCAGTTTGAATGTTTAGCCCATGGCTTGCAGAGGATAAAAGTCTCAGACGACCACATTGCTCTGTATTTTGAAAATAAAATTCAAGCATTGTTTTAGGTGTGTACATTGTTGACCTTTCTCAAAATTCCAACTGTTAATTTTCTACTCTAAGATATAAAGGAGAAAATACTTCAACTTGTAGAATTTTTAAATCTCTCTACTGATCTTTATTTAAAAAGCATTTAAATTTCATGCCAGCTATATAAAATTATACATGATTCCTTACATTTTTCATTAACCGAAAACCCCATAAGCTGCTCCACCCCTAGCAAAATTGCTGCTAAAGAGATAATGCACGATAGCAATGGTTGATCCAAGTGAGATGCCAAACTGTAAGATGAGGGAGCAGTTGCCTCCTCAAAGGACAAAGTTGCCAGAATATGGAATAGGATGATCCCTTCATCCTCCAGGGAGTTTTATGAGGTATCTTATTTAGCTCAGGTAATTTTCTTCACTTCTATGACAAGGATTATCATCTGCAGAACAAATATTGTCTCAAAATTTGGATGATGTGTATACTTTTAGCTATAGCTAGACTGTACTGAAGGTCTAAATAAAGAGCTTTGACATGACTGCTACATTTTAGGCTACAAAAGTTAGGCAATATGAATCCTATCCAAAGTGATGAGCTGCTATATTCCAAGCTAAGTGTTCTCAAAAATATGAATTGTGCCTAATCCAACATATGTATAGGTGATATTATATGAAAAAGTTCTAGGTGTAACCTTGTTCTCCCCTTGCTCTGAGACAACTCAAAGCCTTAAGTTACCAATGAATCTAAGTTTGGGATAGATCTTGTAATTTATCGTTGGCTCAGAAAACTGGCTAGGTGGTCTTATAAGTATATGGAATTACACACTTACATGTATAATACAGCCTCCTGAAAATTATTTTTTTTTGTGTTTTGCAATTTAAAGCAAAGTGGTACAACAGACTGTGAGCAGAATAAACAAAATCTTGAGAAACAAGCATAAATACATTGAAAACCTCTTAAAAAATAAAAAAAAAAAATAAAAAACCCATCCCAAACCTCTCCCCAGCAAAAAGAAAATTACAAGACTCCTTGGTAAGTTTTTCATTTCTTTCTTGCCAATTTTCACATTCATATTTCTCAATATTCTGTAATTAAATTTGAAAACAGTAGTGATGCCTATTAAAAATTGTAGTTAAGGGTTCTTTTCTTAAAATAATTTAAAATAATGCATCCAAGTGTTGCAGAACAGATACTGGGCTGGCATTACTTGTAATGCTGTGTTTACTAGGCTAAGGATCTTATCTAAATTCTGAGATTGTATAACTAGAAAGTTATACAAAGGCAAAGTGAACATATTATGGAGTTGATAAGCAAATGTTATAAACATAAATGTTGGTCTTCTTTTATTATCTTAACAAACTTACAGGAATGAGTATATATTTAATACAGCTTTTTTCCATATGTGACATATTGTGCACAAGCCTTCTCTATTCAGATGCGTTTTTGCTGATACAACCTGAAGCCCGAATCGCTGAAGCTGTGATTTCTTCAAATCTCAAACTTTGTATCATTAAGCTTGCTCGGCACTTTAATGCAAGACCTCTAGGGAAAACTCATGAGCTGCAGAGCACGCTATTAATGGTTTTGTGCACTGTGCTCATCCCACTCAGAAAAGTGCTGGACCAACCACCAATTATTCTGTGGCGTTATCAAGAGGGTTCTCTTTCAAAGAATATGGATGACTCTGGACCTGTTTTTTGATGGATTATTAATGTTTGTGTCTTTATCGAATGCTGGGTGGTTGTTTGTTGTGTTTTTTTTGTTTAATTTTTAAGAATTTCAGTGTATAAAAACCTTCTCCTAATTCATTACACTACAAAGCTGTTACATAATTACATCTGAGAGGGACTATATATATGGAAGCAGATGTCCTCCCACTCAAAGATAGCAGGCTATTTCAAAATATGCATCAAAAATTATTGTAAATATAAAAATAGAAAAAGAGCTATGATAAAATAGACAAGGATGCAAAACTCAGAAAAAATTGTCCCCATTTGTAACTCTTCTCACTTTTTATCTTAGATAAAAAAATTATTTATTTATTTATTTATTTATTTATTTATTTATTTTCACTGTTTTGTATTTAAACTTCCTCCATAATCTTTGGGGTTAATTCCTATTTAAAGAATATTTTTCTTTTTCTTTTGCTTCTCGCTTTTTTATTTTTGGATTTTATGCCGTATACCTGTTGATGTCTGATTTTTCCTTATGTCCAGTTTGATTTTCTACTTTTTGTCCGTACCTTATATGATAATGATCTGAAGTATTAACTCATGACTCATTGTTCAAGACCAGGTTGGAAGGGCCTTGAGCAACCTGGCCTAGTGGGGGTTGGGGAGAGGGATGTGGTACTAGGTGATCTTTTAGGTCCTGTGGCATTCCACCCTTAAAGGGAAGGGAGCACCCAATTTTGCAGATGATCATGGTCAAAAAGGAATGACAGAAGTCAGAGGGTCTGCAAAAATGTACAGGGTTTTATTAGAAAATTAGACACTTAGCAAGGAAATTGATACAAGTTAGTCCCTTATCATCTGGTATAAAAATACAGCAGTGAGATTAGAGAGAGGGAGAGAATAGAGAGGAAGAAAAGAAGAAAGGAAGATCACCAGTCCTGAGTCAAATGTTGATCCAGCTGATAGAGTGTCCAGGGTCTTGGGGGCACATGCTTGGGCTTTGTAGGGGTACCTGTATATAGACAAGTTTTTCCCACCCTGGAGATAAGTATCTTGCTTTCTATGCAAATTAAGTACACTTATTCCATTCTTTTACACCTTTCTGGAAATAGGTCAGAGAGCTTCAGTGGTCTTGATCCTCTCCTACTGAGTCTGCCTTTAGTCTACAGTCCATGCCCACTTGGTGACCTCATTGCTGCACTTACACTGTAATGTGTTGTGCTTATCTCCAGGGGGCAGAAAAAGGACATTTGTCCAAAAAAAGTACTGTCTTATCTCCATATGGCCCCCTTCTCTAGCCACATTATGTTCTTTCTCACAGTGTGTTCTTAACAACAATCCTTGCCTGGTTCCACAGTTATCAGTATTTGAGACACACATGTTAGCCACCTTATCTTCTAGGCTTCTACAGGTCCCTTCGAACCCAAACCATCCAATGATTCTATAATTCCGTGATACTATGTTATTATGGAAAAGCTATTTTCTTACATATATAGACAAATCATCTTTGTCAAGGAGCAAAACCTTTTCACTCATAGCAATTTTATGAGTATCAGAGTATCTTTCTTTAGATATAATATACATAATGACATTCAAGGCTTTCTATAACTCCAGGATGGTACTCACTTACATATTATTCACCATGGGAAGAATACCAGAATATTCAATGCTACATTACTGGTGAAAAAAATGGTATGGAACTTAACAACTAAAGATAACGATTATAAAGAGAGAGATTAGATGGATAGATAGATAGATAGATAGATAGATAGATAGATAGATAGATAGATAGATAGATGATAGATAGATACATACATACATACATAAAATATGTGTTTGTGTTTGTGTGTGTGTGTAAATACAGAAATAAAGATGAGAAATACTTGTCTCAGACTCAATTGTTCCATGGTCTTACTACTGCAGTACAATGAAAAAGAAGGCTTGATTAAGTTCATAGCTACATGGCCAGTCTGAAGACAAAGTAAAAACTAAGTACATGTCTAAATGTCCGATCTAATGGTGAATTTCTTAACTGCTGCATAACCACACCTATGCCTAAGTCCAGAAAATTTTTGTGCTACTACTTAAACAGAAACAGCTCCCTCACACAAAGTACTGAAGAGAGCTGATATTTCAATACAGGATGAAATATAAGCAACAACAAAAAATATAAGCCTTTTGAGAATTTGCAACTCACTTCATGATGCATGGAAGTAAATGTCGCTTTAACAAGTAAATAACCTAAGAAACGAAAGTACCTGAAACACCACTCATAAATTTGATGTCATTTATTTCAGGTAGTCTGTCAAAGCACCAGTAAAATAATTCTTTTGGAGAAATGTCAAATGTACTTATGCCACAAGTACCAGAAAGAGAGAAAGAAATAAAAATAATATTAATTCAAGCATATATAAATTAAGACATGTCTTTATGTTTCTGAAGATATGATGCTTTCTCAGTGACACATCTTGTCAACTTATTCCTGTTTGTCATTCAGGGTAAGATAAATCTGCTTCTTTTTCCTTCCATCATTCATCTTTTTTGACAGAAAACATTGCAAGCAAGTGTGTCAGTCAAGGAGCATGCTATATGTGTCTCGTAACTTTACTGATGCCCTAAATATTACAGTGTTTGCAGGTAAGAAATATAATTGTCAATATCAGTATTTGGATATGAATAACATAAACTAAATAAAGGTCACATATACAGATATCTAGGAACAACATGGAAAAGAATCACTTGTGCTACATTCATAAGCAAGCTTTCTCAGTACTATACTTAGGGTAAAATAAAATTTTATTGATTAATTAAAATAATAAACCATAGGATTATGGAGGTGGTTGGTTTGTTTATTTGCTTTCATCAGATGTCAAAGAAAAAGAGTCAGAAGTTTCTGAAGTATCTTGGTAAAGAGGTCATCTTAATTATAGGAATCAAAAGCTGGGCATTGTTACACACTGGACAAGTATACTTATGGTCTTTACTAGGTATATATTACCGAGAAATAACAAAGATAGAATGCAGGTCAGATAAACATTGACCTGATTTTATATGGTTGTTAATATATATTTATATACAAAATAATGACTAGAAAAAATATTTCTGTGAATATGTCCTTATGTTATTACTAGAAGCAGATTCAAGAACCTGCACAATTAAAAAAATAATCAGTAAAATATCAAGAAATACCGAGTATAAATAACTTTAACAGCATGCTATTATGAAATTTTGCTCCTATGTAATTTTACATATGATGACTACTATGTTAGTTTTTATTACTGATGAAAGCCATGTAATTTGAAATTTAATATTTATGTTACAATGGCAATGTTCTTCATGATTTGGGTTTTTGTGGGTTTCTTTGTTTTATTTTCCATTTAGTACCTTTTCAGTTTATAGTAAACTGTCAGTATCTGTAGTAAAGTAGGATGAATGTCACCTAGACAAACTGAAAAATTACAGAAATAAGACAACACCTGTAGGAGAATCACTCATTGTGCAAAAAATACTGATTCAAGAGACTCTAACTAAATTAATATAGAGAAATAAATGGTAGCAACAAAAATTTCTATTATTTTAATTATTTAGGAAGTCGGCTTTCTAGCATGCTGTCTGTATTGTTGGATTTGTTCAGGGGTCCAACTTTAGAGAAAGAAATAAAGAAATTTATAAATACACCTTTTGAAATCCCTTTTCATCTGTTCTCCTATTCCTCAGGTAATAGCCAGATTCAGTGAGAATGTAACAAATTTGTCCTGAGACTGCAACAGACTTCAGTGTTGTTCTAATTAGCTACACACTCTCTAGTATAACTTTCAAGTACCATTTTTATTTATATCAGAAGGAACGTAATCTTGCTGGAGACTGTGTTCCTTATTAAGATTAAAGTTGAAATTCTTTATATTTGCACATCTAAGTTTCCACTATTACAATTATCTGCTCAAGGCCAAAATTAAATATTAATTTCATATTAGTTTTTGAAAGAAATTCTATAAAATTCAATGATCAAATCTTTACAAAGTTAAGTATAATTGTGTTCTTCAACAGTAGTATTTAGTGAAAATTGCCTTTATTTGTGCAAATAGTGTTCTTAAATATTATTGGGATTGTTATTAATACATCACACTTCACTTTTACTGCTCCTTCTTCCTTACACTCTTCTCCTACTGGAGCATTTTGTTCTTCCAAAAAGATGCAGTCCTTCATGAACTGCTACATTGTAGGTCCTTTCCTTGGGTAAGAATCCTTCAGGAAGGACTAACTCAGTGTGGGTTTCTCCATGGGCCATATTTCTGCCAGAGAACCTACTGCTGCATGTGCTGCTTTCCATAGGTTGCAGCTTTTGCCAGGACACTGCTCCAGCGTGGGTTGCTGTCATGGTTTTGACCAGCTGGCCAGCCCCTGGGGCTGAGAATGGTTTTGTCCAGGTGGAATTCCAGACAAAAAGCCAATTAAAACTCTCAGTAATGCCTTTGCTAATTACACATTTAAAAAAATGGAAGAGAAAATGGGTGGCGCAGTTGAAATGGAGAGCCATGTAGGGGAGGCAGCAGGCCCTGAGGGGGGCCAGGCCCCCTCCTCCCCCGGCTTGGGCCAGGGGCAAGTGTAGCACTGGAGTCTTCTTCTCTCATGTGAGATAGTGAAGAAAAAAAATTTTAGAGAAGAGTCTGGACGAGAAAAGCTGCAGAAAGAATTCCGGCAAAGAGATAAGGGACTTCCAAGGTCAAAGCTGGCAGCCGGAGGAGAAAGAGAAGAAGTTAGAAGGGGGGGGGCTACTTCTTCCCCCTTATGCTCTCTCCCTTCAGCAGGGAAAAGACTGAAAAAATAAAACCTTGCTACCTGTGAAAGTTTGTTAGGGTGAGGAGACCCTCATGTTGCTCGTGGAGAAGCCTACACTGGAATAAGTTGATGCATGAGGAAACTGAGACTTACTCTGCCATGGTGATCAGCATGGGCTGCAGGGTGAGAATATTCTCTGATGTGGTCCCTCCATAGCTGCAGGGAGGCTGCTTCACTGTGGTCTTCTCTTTAAGCTGCAGAGGAATCTCTGATCAGGTGTGTGAGGGAGGTCCCCTCCTTCTTCCAGGATGTTTCTCTGACATTTTCTCGCTCATGTCTCACAGCTGCCGAACACTGTATTTTACTGTTTCTTACATATGCTATGCCAGAGGCACCACCAGCATCACTGATGATTTCAGCTTTGGCCAACAGTGGTGATTGTTTGAGATTGGCTTAGTCCAATATGGAGACAACCCCTGATTTCTTCTCTAGAAGGCAACCCCCTTGTTACATAAACCAAACACCATATTATTCAGGGTTACAATCAATATTATTAAAATTGATAACAAATATCATTAGGATTTTTTGCTAAATAGAGGCCTAAACAGTTTATTTTTACTACCAACCCTTTCTTTCCATGAGAATATGATGTCTTTCCTTTAATGAATTACCAGCAAATAAGCTGTTCTATGGCATGCCATAGCAGTCACTTAAAGTGCAGTTGCTATTAACATAATTTCAAGTTAATTGCATATCGTACAAACACAGTATATCCTAATGCCTTTGTAATTTCTCATAAATAGAAGCCTTTGCATTAAGCAGGTATTTTCTCATTACCAATTATGACCCCAAAGACTTGAATCTGATAAATTGCTGTTGATAGGGAAAAACTGAAAGTTCATCTTAAGCAGCAACTCTGCTTGTTATTACCATATTTAAAGTCTTTTATCATCCGAAAACTTATTAGTGAAAAAAAGTACAAATATGTACAAATATCTCTTTAAAAAACAGACATTCTTGCAATTTAACTTAGAGAACTGCTCTGTGACTCAGAATAAATTTTATTGTATTGAAATGTTCCAGTTGTGTATCAATTTGCCTCTTAATCAAGATTAAAAATAAATGAAATGCATACACAAACAGAAGTTAGTCATAAAAAAATAGTAACCAAAAGAATAAAAATCAAGATATTTGATTGTTTTGGTGCTGCTGTCTTCTAAATGTTTAGAGTTTCACTTGGTGCTACAAAGCTTTCTTCAAAACTATGATTGTTGAAACAATATTTTAAATAAATATTTTTAAATTTGGAACTAATGACATCAGGATTCATAAGTTGAAAGACTCTAGAAAAGCACAAAAATACAAAATTTTGAAAATATAACAGAATAGATGAGTCTGTTCATTTTGCCACCTAGTCTGCTTATTTCATCATCTTTTAATCCTGAAATTAGCTTCTACACGTGACATATGGTCTGAAGTTGAGAAAGCCTGTCACAGAGTTAGCAGCCAAGTATTTTGCATTCAGAGTGTCCCAGTCTTAGACAGACAGAGCTCACTACCATTTTTTCCCAACACACGCTGAAGTGGTGATTCTTCTGACATGGACAAGGAGGGATCCTCTTGAAAGGAGTAGACAGGAGTCAGGAAAATATATTTGTAGAGGGGGTAAACCTGGAATTTATAGCTTTATTTTCAAGAACATGTAGACATTTCACTGAAATGTGCCTTTTCTGACAAAAGAGGGAAAACTGTGAAATTTCCTTCATTTTCACTGGTGACTTTGTCTGTTCTTGTTGCAATCTATTCAGGAACCATCTCCTTCTTAGGAGAAAAAATGCAATCTAGTCTTCTGTGAGAGCAAGTCTTTAATGCACATTCAAAACAGGTAAAAAAATTGAGCAGTGGTAATGAAAAAAGGGAAGGGAAAAAAGGCCAAAAATATACATGTATGTATATACTATATATATGTATATATACACACACATATTCTCTCATACATACATTTAAATTCCTAAAATAATTTCTTAGCTTGAATATAGGGACAGGCCCCTGAACAGATTCTTTTTAATCCTTTTTTTTTTTTCTTTAAGTTCAATACATGTTAACAATACTGGAGAAGAACACATGTTGCAATAATGGCTGAGCATAAAGAAATTGATCTATTCATGAGTGAATACTATAGCTACAATTGATCTTACCATCTTTGTTCTGCAGAAAAAGAGACTGTTTCAATGCTTAATGGTTGTTACTAAAAAGTCAGGAAGTATGCTGGTTTGAGTTCTTTCTGGAAATCTAGGGAAATTTGGTATAAAGAACTGATATCTTGTGACCATCTTTTTTTTTTTCAACCAGTCAACACCACAAGGTATCTTGTCAATTATGTTACCTTCAGTTCTTCTGTCACAGCTCTAAACGGCAAATGAAACTATGACTTTCTGCACCTGTCATTCCCATTCTCTCCTTTTTAATTCCTTGTAGTTCTTCTGTCATGTTCTGATTCATGTGACTGGAAGAGTATATTCTTCCTCTCTAAAGTGCTTGTTTCCAATCTAATCTCCTGAGACTAAACTACATTACCTTAGGTCCGTTGAAGAGCACCATCATATCAATAGTTTTATATTAAATAACCTGCATTCAGGTAATAAGTTATCTTTTATTTTTATACCAAAAATATAATATAAATGGAAAATATCCAACCTTTAAAAAATACTGCCCTAGTCTTAAGCTGTGCCAGGGGAGTTTCAGTTTGGGCATTAGGCAAAATTTCTTCACAGGAAGGGTGATTAGACATTGGAATGGACAGGCCAGGGAGCTGGTGGAGTCACCATCCCTGGGAATGTTTAAGGAAAGAGTGGATGTGGCACTCAGTGCCATGGTCCAGTTGACACATGGTGATGTTAGGTCATAGGCTGGACTTGATGTTCTCAGAGGTCTTTTCCAACCTAACTGATTCTGTGATTCTGTGAATGTAAAGGCAAGGCATGAGATGTTAGGATGTGTCCAAAAAAAGTCGTCTGTGAACATTTAATTTAACATCCTAGAACAAAGTGTTATGGTAAGCCTTCTAAGTACACAATCACAAAAATATTTTTTGTATTAAAAGTCCATGATCATCCCCCTCACAAGGTGAATAATGTTTTCTGTATGAACTCTTAGATTCTATTCAAAACCATACTTTTCATTCTTCAAACTACCTTATTTGCAGAGTACTGTTTCATTCCAACTTTGAAGAATTATTCATTTCCTTCATGGAAAGTTTGGACTCAAGCAGTTAGCAGAAAATAAATAGTTTCATACTTAAAACTCTGTTTATAAAAAAATAAAAAAAAAGCATGTAATATATAGGGTCAATAATTTATTGTTATCATAGTTGGTATATTAACAGCCTAATCAAAGATTTCCTGTTGTTATGCTCTCCTTTTCTCACTTCCCTGAGCCCTAAAGCTGGCAGCTTCATGTATGTAGCAGTGGTAGGGGACTCTTAGGGCAGGGTATCTTTTCTTAAGTCCTCTGTCATTTTAACAGATCTAAACACAGGTTCATGATTTATACCCAGGGCTTTAAGCCTGAGAAAACTTAGGCATCAAACGTACTTTCACACCCACTCATAATCTTTAACCAAAGTATAACAAACTTTTCAAAACTTCGAAGGCTTGTGCTTCTGTTTTCGTTTCAGAGACCTACAATAGCAACAGCTAGGGTACACCGGCAGCACACTGATAGTCCCTCAGATGATGAGTTGCTAGAGTGGTTCTGGATAATGCTTGATGCAGAAGTGACCCTCGAGTATAGCAACATCGCTACTTAAATGTACCAAATTAGAAATTTACTTCTTTACTTTGCAGAACACCAGGAAAAACAGTAGGACAGGTGTCTGGCTCACATCATAGCTTAATAAAGAACATGTAGCTCTGTGTTGCTGCTAACCTGCGCATCTTCCTGACTTTCATGTTGCACTATTTCCCTCCTGTTCACACAGATATTGTGCTCACAGTAACATTAACCAGACTGAACAACAGTTAGAGAGACATAGAATTCCACTGGGCCCAAAATTGGTGTTGTTTAATGCTAATTTCCTTTTGATGTGTTAGTTTTCAATTCGTTCTATTCCTTGTTCAAGGAGAACATATGGTTGCATGAATATTAGTATCACTGAAGGATCAGTAGGAAAAATATACATTCATTAGACATAGATGATTTACACTAAATTTGGAATATTACATTTTTTTTTCCCACAGGCAGTGTGATACTTCACAACAAGTATAAGTTAATTACAGTCAAATAAAAAGGACAGATTTCCTTGCACCCATGTACATTGCATTTAGTGATAAGTGTGGCTTCTGGAAAACAAGAGTTGAAACCCTTTAATTGACAATTTACTCAATTGGCATTGATGACTTGACAGTGAGCTGTAAATTTTGTCAACCAAGCAGACACTTCAGTGTTAAATATTGTCTTAATCCCAACTCTCTCTGTGTCTACACCTTTATAATGAAATTACTTAAGAGAATTGCTGCTTGCAAAGAGTTCAGTCTTGATAATGAAAATCTTGTCAAAGAGTAGAAGAAGGACATCTTGAAATTTAGGGATTTTTTTTTCCCTCAACTTCAATCATATAATCCTATAAGGTAACATTACTTTATGTAGAGAAGTGTAATATCAGATTGGTATTCCATCTATACTCTGAGATGTTCTTGTTCTTCTAAGCAGTAAGGACACACATTTTAAACAAATTGCTACTGCTACCTGGCTTTTGCTATAAAGCCTGAAGTAAGATATAAAATAATAAATATTTGAGCTAAGCCAGTATAACCATGCATTTCCACTCCAAATAAAAGTTAATTAAACTTGGAAGGGACCATAGTGGGTCATCTGGTCCTACCTCCCTGCTCAAGAAGGGTCATCCCAGAGCACATGGCACCAAATCTCATCCAAATCAGATTTGGCCTCACTAGGTCTGAGCACGCCAGGGTATCATTGGCTGGCTTGGCCACAAGGGCACAATATCTTTGTGGTCCTTCACAGAAATCTCCAGTATTTACAAGTTACTTGGGGGAAGAAGGAGGGGTGGGGACTGTGTGTGTGTGTGTGTATGAAGTGGACACAGTAATCCAGTTGTGGTCTCATGTATCCTCAGTAAAGGGGAGTAATTGCTTCCCTTGATCTCTTGCCTTTGCTCTTGTTCATGCAGCATACAGTCCACATTCTCCATAAAGGGACAGCAATGACTGGTGTCAAACTTGTCCATCAGGACTACAGGTACAAATATTAAATGTGATAAAGTTTACAGTGATGAATTCTTCTACTTCTACAGAAGGAAAAACAGTCCTAAGTATTTGGTTGCATAAAAAAAAAAACATTGTAGGTTTAGGGAAAATTTTAAAAACTTGTCATAGTACAGTTTACACAAAATGTAAATGAGGTGATTTATTGAAATTGACTTGAACTTAAGAAATTTTCTTTCAATGTAGAAGTTTGATGAAGATATATAAGAGTAGTGGTTTAATCTTAACCAGTAGCTACCTGCCAATGTAGCTGCTCTCTCACACCTGTGGTCAACAGGGCAAGTAAATAAATAAGATATAAAATATTATGGGATGAAGACAGGGAGATCCCACACCAGTTACTGTCACAGGCAAAACAGATTTGACATGTGGAAGATTAATCTAATTTATTGCCAATTAAAAGAGAATTGGATACTATAAAGCGTAGACAAAAGTATTAAAAGATTTTCCCCGCGCCTTTCCAGTCTCAGCCTCATTGTTTTATTCCTGCCTCCTCTGCCTCTTTCCCCTGGTAGGGGCACAGGGGGATGACAAATAAAGGTTGAGGTCAGTCCATTACAGCTCCTCTTGAATTTTCCTTTCTCCTCACACTTTTTCCCTGATCCTGCATGAGTAGTACCAGATACTCTGGAGTGTGATCCTCCATGAACTGCAGAGTGGGTGCCTGCTCTGCTGTGGTCCTCTCCACAACCTGCAGGGGAATCAGCTCCAGTGCCGGGAGCACCTCCCTTTTCAGTGACTTTGGTGTCTGAAGGGTTTTCTCTTACACTTTTCTTTCTCATTGTTCTCTCTGCCATGTGGTGTTTTGTCCTTTTGTGAAATACATTTTGAGTGCTGTGTCCTATTGTGAGTCCCCTGGGGAGCCAGGTTTACCTGGCTGTGTCTGACACAGGGCAGCCCTTGCCATCTTCTCACAGAGGCCATTGTACAGCCTTCTGATACCAAAACTGAGACACAAACTGAGTACAGCAACTTATACGAACTTTACAAACTTTGTAACTAAACTAGTAGAATAATATGATTTTCTGTACAAACCTACAAAATAATATTGCCATTTATTAGCACCACTTGCCTCTGGCCTATGATCTCAGCCTCCTCTTAGTCTCTACCTGAACTGGGAGGGAAATTGCAGCAAAGTCTAGTACAGTTCTTATATATTTTCTTCTTCCATTTCATACATCAGTTTTATTCCAGCTATCTCTTCTGGCAAACTGACTCACAGTGACCGATTTAAGGACAAACTGAATCTGTACAACACTGGGAGCACACAAAAATCTGCTGGTTGATAGAAATATGCAACTGTGTTCATGTAATATTAGATGTCAGATTCAAGTCTTTACAGATGACAACATGAAAGCATCCAAAATACTATGACATTCTCACTCCTTCTTTGCTTAGAAGACAATAAATACTGTATTTGTATTTACACACAATTGGAAAGATTACTTCAAAGTAGAGCTTACTATAAAAGCTGACATTTCTGGAATTTCACTGGAGAAGTTACTGAAGTTGTTTAAAAATTGTAGATAAAATTGTTGACAACCCAAATGCTTCTAAAAATATACTCTCAGAAATTTCATGTTGTCCAGAAGGCAATTACAAATAAAAAGAATGTAGGAATTTAAGAAGGAACCTTTATTAGGGTTTTATTGACATATTACAAGATACATACATTCTGCTCAAGCCAAAATTTGGAGTTTAACTTTTAATTTTATTGACTTTTAAATTTCTAAAGCCTAAGATCTGAATCCTCTC
Organism: Pyrocephalus nanus; assembly: GCA_038380795.1. Lineage (NCBI taxonomy): Eukaryota > Metazoa > Chordata > Aves > Passeriformes > Tyrannidae > Pyrocephalus > Pyrocephalus nanus. The sequence continues at coordinate 94,931,187 of CM076259.1, read as the reverse complement.
TATCTGGGCCTGATGCTTCCAAACATAGACTTCCAAATAAGTATGGAAGATCCAACTTCTGTTCATCTCTTTGCACAATTTAAATTGACTATATTGCACAGTTCCTTATTAGGTTAATTCTTTCACTAATTCTGATGCAGCTTACCTGGGACGACAGAGTTTTCATCTCCTTTAGTACTGTTCAACCTGTTCATATGCTGTGAATTCATGGTTCAAGCACTAAAAGCAACTCCCTGAAGAATTTTAATGATGTCTTAGTAGAAAGCTGAAAGTTAGTGATAATTTTATCTTTGACAATGCAAAGCCAATTACTGATTTCTCAGAAAAGCTACACAAAAGCTTTTTTAGGTACTCATTCTGTTCTGCTGCTCCTTAGCCTCCTCATTTTATTGATTTGATAATTGCTGACTACTCAGATCTGACTCAGCAGATCACTGGCACAGCAGCAGAGGAAAGGCTGGAAGTGCAGTCTTTTCAAATACTGTTTTCCTTGTAACACCCAGTAGGAGTATTTGCTTCCAGCTTATGGAATGGCTTTGCAAAGTCTTTAATTTCCTTGTTTGCAAACAAATCTGATCTACAAGTGTATGTACAGAGTGTGTTTCAGCTTTGCTAGCCATCTAAAAGCTAAATGGCTGCTCAGATTTAGAAATGCAGCCTCCCTATATAATTATTCAAGAGACAGAAGCAGCTCTCAAAAGGTAATCCATCCCACTTTGGTTCTGTGTCTGAGATAAGGGCATGAATTTCTGTGGCAGTATCTATTTTTTATTGACTTATTGGGGGGGAAGAAGTGGTCTAGATAAATAGCTTTGACTAGATGACCATTTTTCAGGCAGCTAGAGTTGGGTGAGATGCCTTTCACCCAAAAGTTCCCATCTCTCTGATGTCAATAGACCCGTGTTCCTCTCTTATCTCTTTAATCATTCAGAAATGCAAAAGATGCCAGTTTCATACCACACTAATACCCACACAGGCATTTAATAGCTTGTCAGAAAGTAATTCTCAGCCTCTGAGGCCCTTAAAACATCTCTGGTACAAATCCTTTGCCCAGACCTATGTGCTGAGGTCTCTACAGGTTTGCAAACAAATGTAACATAGAAGAAGAGTTTCCTATCTACTCTTTCTGTCCCTTCAGCTCATGACAGAACTGCATTAATAATGAACAAACAAAACAAATAATCTCTTAGATAAAAGATCTACAAATTTTTAATTATAAGATGGAAAAAGGGGACTAGATGCACAACAGAAAATAATACAGGATGGGAAACTTAGAATAAATATTTACAGTGAGAAGCAAATAACTTTTAAATATTATGTATGTTCTCTTGCACCTTTAAAATGGAAACAAATAGAACTTTTTTTTTTTTTTTTTTTTTTTTTTTTTTTTTGGTGAAATGTGCTGTCAAAAAATATCCATAAGTAAAAAGAGTGTGAGTACTGTCAAAAAAACGTGAGACTGCTTGTACTGAGGTTTATTTCAGGTTTCCCCTTAACCCATCAGAGCCCATAGCTTGTGGTTTTTTGGGGGGAGTTTTTTGTTTGTTTGTTTGTTTTGTTTTGTTTGGATTTTGTGTTGGTGGGTTGGGGGTTTTATTTGTTTTGGAGTTTGTGTGTGGTTTTATTTGTTTGTTTTGTTTTGTTTTGTTGGGGGTTTTGTTTGGTTGGTTGTTTTAGTTTTTCAGCCTGTCAGAGCTCAAGGAGTCTCTGAATGACACTTTTCATTATACAGTTTCCTTTTACGTAGTACTGCAAGGAGCAGGGAGTTGGTCTTGATGCTTATGTCTCTTACAATCTAAGATATTCTATGATTGCATTTCTTGGAGATCAAATGAAATCCTTCCATTTTCCAATGAAAGGATAAGAATTGCTTCACAATTACTCTGTACAAGGACTTTTTTCAATAAGACATGCTAGAAATTAGAAACGGGCTCTGCACACTTGTAAAAGAAAGACAAAGATTAGGAACCTTTCTGGTGTTCTGTGTATCTCAGACAATAGACTACTTGTGTGATATAAAAACAAAGGACTCTTTGTAAAGTTTTTAAGGACCCTGTTTGAGGCTACCTTAGGCACAAATTATGAACTTTTTGTATTATGAAAGCAGATGTCAATTATGTTTTGTAAAAACAATTCTTACAGCCTTAGGGTAGTTATGAAATATTTGGCAATGTAGAGGAGCTTATGGAGGTAGTCAATATTCTTATAGTGGAGGAAAAAACCCTAATATTATTAAGTCCTTTGAACAAAATGGTATAGAAAAAAAAAAAGAAATAGTGTTTGTCCCAAAAGTGTGTTAGAGTCTTAATGAAGCAGGGAAGCCTACAACATATGTACATGTATTGTTCTGACTGAAGCTCAGTATGCAGTCTTTCTTACATGAAGTGCTAGTGTAATCAAAAAGTAGCAACATGGCATGGAAGGAGTGGTAATTTTTAAATGCCTAGGCCTTATCTTAAATGGTATGAGCTTATCTTGGCATATGAGGTATACTTTACCTCAGCAAAAATAAATTGCATGCTCATTGAAACCATCAAACCATGTTGCAGAAAGTGGCTACAGGGGGTCAAACGATCCCACTCTTACATTCAATGCATGTGACACATACTGCAAATTAGGCAAGCTGCAGTCACATTTCCTGATGTTGCTTTAATGACTGAAGGATGCTGTACAGAAAACAGCCATAAACTATTTCTGAAGTTCCATCTAAAATATGTTGTAGATTTTGACAGCAATTTTGAGAGTAAAATATGCTTTACATCTGTACGTTCTGCTACAGGCAGAAAAATATATAAGATCTAGGAAAATTCAGTACCTGTTCTTAAGGCTTGGGAGACCTCTGTTGGACATCCTTGTCTTCTACAGCAAAAGCCAGCGAAGTCCTGATTGCCATAGGGCATCCAAGATGCTAAACCTTGTTTTGTCTCAGATATCTGAGGAACTCTGCTGAAGGAAATCCAGCTGGGCAGCTTGTGGTACAGAAAGAAAACTGCATATATATAGCAAGGCATGGGGCAGTAAAGACAGTAGAGTCAAGACACTGAGGATTGCCTCTACAGAGTGAATTCCTTTGATCAAATAACAGTCAACCTTTTTTTTTTCTTTTTCTTGCAGTTGTTGGATGTTATGGTTTGAATGAAAAAATCCCAAATGTTTGTTCTTCAACTATTGGTATATAACAAAATTCAGTACTCAAAGTGTTTGTGAATACAGAAAAATAAGAGACCACATCAGCCTCAAGAATCTGAATTTTCCTGCTCAAATTTCTACCCCCAGCTATTATTTACCTTATGCATAGGGCTCAAGGGCCTAATTCCTCTTTTACTTGACTAACTCAGTCCTAGAGTTACAATCTCAATGAATAATACATTGAATGTTGATGCATTGTAATTAATTAGTTAAAAACCTGACAGTAATGAAGTCAGAGATACCCTAGGACCCTACCCTAATTCCAGGAAGACTTTTTTTCAGGATATATTTTTACAACAGATGTTTACTGAGCAAGGAAAATCTAATCTTAGTTTCCTATGGAATTCTTTTTTCATGGTTATCTTTCTGAAGCTTCTTGTAAGAGTACATTCAGGCACACTAATATTCTCCTCATAAAACACAAGCGGAAGCACAAACTTAAAAAACTTCTGAATTTTTTTAATTTTATCCCACTGAGAGATTGAGTGATCAGTTCGAGATACCACAGTAAACGAAAGCAGACCAAATCTCAAAAACATTCCCACTCTTTTTTATTCACTTAATGTGACTTGAGATGACACCATACTAGATTCAAAAGATCTTTGTTGTTAAGGATAAATGACTCAAGTTTTGTACAAGTTACTCTTTACTCTCTTTATTGACAGGATATAGAGAAGTTGTGCACATAGAAGTATTTTTCAGGTCATGGAAGGGACCCTGGGAGATCTCCAGGCTCCCCTGACAGAAAAAGGGCCACCTCCGGGGTCAGATGAGGCTGCTCAGGTCTTGGTCCACTTGAGAAATAAAAACCTCCAAAGCATGGTGAAGTCACAGCCCTTCAGGTTGACAAGCTCCACTGCTGACTGCCCTCAACCAAAGAGAAAACAAAGATGTCTTCTTTTTTCCCCATAATATCCTATTAAATAAGGATAATAATTTGAGGAAACTTTAAAACTTGAAGGAATTTTAAGTAGTTATTTGGTCATTAACTCTTTCACTTAAACTTACTAGTGATAAGCCTGGAAAAAAGAGCAGAAGTAATACCAGGATATAAGTTGTTTGAATTCAAGTTACAGAGGGAAAAAAAAATCTGAAATAAAGGTAAAAAAAGCAATCTGTCTTTTACAGATATCATCTGTTACTATGACACTTGACTATAATTTTGTCCTTTTGTTTTGAAGGCATATAGGACATTTCCAGCTTCTGTTAGAAGTTGATATCTGATAAGTGTTCCAGTCCTGTTGTCTTGAAGCCTTTCTCAGAATAATTATTAATGGGGAATAAATGAGAAAATGATGCTACTGTGAATTTCAATTTAGACACTGACTTAAATTTTAAAAGCTAATGAAGTATTGAAACTTTTCAGAATATTACTTGGAGATGTTTATCCAACTATTATTAGCTCTAGTCGTTAAACTGTCTTTATTTACAAAAATGTCTATGTTTTTAATGAACCTAAGCAGTTATTTAACTTATGCAAATATGGATCAATTTCTCAACAATCAAATACTTATTTATATGCAGATTAGATACCATCTTTAGTGTTTATATATAAACATTGAGTTGAGATATTAATTTATCTTGATTAGTATAATATCCTTTATTTTATTAGTTAGAAACAAAGATGTAATCCGTTGTTTTTTCATTGTCATGTTGTTTTTGCCACTGTAGTTATAGTAAAAATGCACTTTAATTATCGACCTCTGTCTTCAGAATGTTAAATTACATCACATGCATATTATTTAATCAATCTAAATTATTACATTACTCATTTTATTTATAAATATCAGAACTATAATTTCAAAGTTAAATAGAAATGCTATTATAAATGTTTCTTCTTATAAGGTTTGTTTTTTCATAATAAAATATAATTCATCTCTGAAATATATATATAAAATGCATTATATTTATGTGTGTACACCATGATATAAGTTAACGTTTGTTTCTAAGCCAGACAAAATATCTGCTTATTCTAGTACTTCTCTGACAGTGACCTGTGACAAATATTTAAAAGAATACAAGAGTCAGAAATGTACAGTGAAACTTTCCCCCTTATATCCTCCTAGATTCCACTGACTTGTTGTTTAGGGACATCTTCAGAGGTAGTAAAAAACTCTTGGAGCTTTTCACCAAACCATTGTCTAATTGTTTCCTGCAGTTATCCTCAAAGCTGGCAGTAGAAATCTAATGTGTTGAATTATACAATTTAATGATGTGTAGTGTGAAATGGTGTTTTGTATTCTTTGTTTTAGAATTTGTTCTTTCTAATTCAGTATGATTTTACTGACCTTTCTCTATTATACAAAATTTATGTAGATATATATATCCGTATTCCTTCTCATTCTTCTTTTCCACATAGTTTCTACTACTGAAATGGTTTAGTTTCATATTTAGAGTAATTTAAACCATAAATTCTTAATTAACAGAGAATTTCACCCCTTTAATTAATTTAGAACTTTTAGAACAGAATGCTTTAGAACAGGATGCTAGAATTTTAGAACAGGATGCTTTCTTTGTCACAATATTCCAACAATTATTATTCTGCTGATTTATTTTCTGTTCCATAAAGTTTATTCTATCAGAACTAATTGCATTTGCTGTGGGGAATAGATGAAGATAAATAACCTAATGACCTTCATATACAATTTCCCTAAACTTAAAGCTAAATTCTATAAATTATCTTCCATATGAGAGATACTTTTCAAAATTAGTGACCATTCTTACCTTGGTTAGTTTCTAGTGACTTGCTTTGTATAATACTGTAGCTTTTCTAGGGAAGTATCTCTAAAAAAGGTATTATTGTCCTAGTAACAGAATTTATTCATAGAAATCATCAGCATTCCCTCAACATTTTCTAGGATTTCTTTTAGAAATGAAAAGAATTAATTAATAACATATTTTTCTATTGGTATGGCAACAATATTTGCACATCTCCATACTAGTAATATTGAAAAGTTATCTAATTTGTTACTTTTCAAAATTATATTTTTTCATACTTAAACAATAACAAAATGCTTAAGAAATAGATTAATTTCAAAAGACACTAATCTAATAAAATATTCAATTTACATTATTAATATATATCAGTAGGTTGATTAAAATTGCACCATGACAGTAGAAATGCAATTAGACAAGAAATACAAAGTAGTATTTTAAAATTCTCCAACTTTCTTATTGAGACTAAATTAAAAGAGAGAAAATATACATATTTAAATAGTCCCTGAGCCTGCTAAAACTTATGCATGTTTCTAACTTTGTGGCAGTAGTTCCATTCTCTTAAATAACACAACTGTTAACAAAGCATTAAACAGATGTATAAGCTTTGGCAGGATGGAAGTTTGGAACTAGCATCCCTGAGATAGTGAGTGCCAGTTTTTTCTCTCTAAAATGATGTAAAAAATACTGTAAATATTAGGAGTACATATTACGTTTATCCTCATAAACTCAAACATGATTTAGCAATGGAATGAAGAAAGAAGAAATTAAGAGCCTTTGGGAAAGATGCTGAGCAGAAGGCAAAGAGCAAGGTGATTAAGTGAAGACTGTAAAAGGTACAAACACCTCACAGGCACAATAACATAACAGCACTTGGATCTTATATTCTTGGTGTATTACTTTTCTATCTATGAGTAAATTTCCTTTTGTTATAATAACTCCTTCCAATCTGCAACCAGCGATTACAAATTATTCTGAAGATAAGTGTTTCTGGGGAAGTTCTCTGTATGTGTACAGGAGAAATGTGATGGGAAGTGCTACTTAAGGAGTTATCTAACTTGAAAGAAAAGCAGCCTTGGGTTCCCTTTATAGCCAAAGGAAGGATGTACTTATTTTTCATGATTTGCATTCAAGAGCCCAGGCTAATTTCTCCCCTGATATAGGTGCATCTGTTCAACATCTAACACTGGCTAGGATAAATGGGCAACAGAAAGATATAAACATAGTACTGCTGAAGGACACTGAATGAACACAGATGCTTCTTAATCTAAAGGAGCTTCTGATTTCAAATACTTTTTTTTCTATTCAAAGTAATAACTTTGTCTGGCATAAATGTTTGGCTGAATGGGAGCCCATGTGCATACCACAAAGGGACAATATTGTAAAAAAGTCACTCTTAACTTGTAGTGGTATTAATTTGCTGGCTAGGTGTATGACTTCTTTACTTGCTGATCAGCCCTTAGCGCACTGGAGTACTGCTTATGTTTGCACATGGGCCCTCATTCTGAGGGAATTTTAGCCTGTAGAAGCTATTGAAGGTGTAAGCAGAACCAGGTAATTCCTCAATCATCTATTTTAGAAAGAGGATCTATAGAGCATGGGATAATTGGGCAGAAAGGAGGCCAGTGTCTACCAAAAGCTTTTCTTCTCCTTTGTCCCAGCTACCTTCTATTAAATGTAAGGTTAGAAAATATGTTCACTCTAAATTAATAGTGCTTTTTACCTATTAGTTTATTAGCTGTTAGGACATCTCTATTAGATCAATATTACACTTAGGTATTAGGATGGCTCTTAAAAGACTTCCAGCAAATGTCTAGTGAAAATCACAGTAATCTAATGTCTAGATTGTGTAGCAGGAAACTTTTGTTTATGAACTAATTCCCTACAATGCTTGAAAATGCTAAAGCATGTGATTTTCTCATAACTCTTGCAGTCCTACATGTTTAAATAAAATAACAGCTCCTGGTGACCAGTAATTATTTTGAGAATATCAGGCATAGGTATGTTTATATAAAAACATCTAAGTACATACACCACATAAATTACTCTTTAGCTTTCATATCTGCAAGAAAGTTCCTGATAATGTAACCTAGCTTCAACCTGTAGTCCTAAATTCCATGTGATTAACAAAAGCATTTCTATTTTATTTACTACTGATTTAAGGACAGCTACAATTTTTCAGGTGCCAGCATACAGCTTGGAGAAATATAGTGAAGGGTTCTTTTACCCCAGTTTGGAAAACAAGCATCAGAAGTGAGGTGGCAGCGATGTCTCCTTGGTTGCCCTGGGCACCTGTCTCTGCTCTGGTCTGTGTTAGTCCCTTGCACAATTCTCCTGCTGTTGTCCTCAGCAGCCCAGTTATTCAGGTCTTTAGCACAGAGACAACTAGAACGTTATGTCTTTAATTTACCAGATCCTGACACCCACAACAGCAACATTTTTGCCTATGTCTAAAGGTGACCCAAGAGAGACAGACTTCTAAGTTACTATGTTAGATGAATATGGTGTACTTATTTGAAAATAAGAAGTTTGGGCAACTGAAGTAATTTAATTCTTCACTGACATTAAAACCAAAACTAGACAGCATTATCTATGCCTTGGAAACTGTTTCCTATTCTTTGTGTGCTTGTACATGACAGTAGTGTGTTGTACCTGCTGAACAGTTGCAGAGTCTGAGTCTCGTAAAGGCAGAAGAATAACAAAGAGAAAAATGCATAATTTTTACAATTTTTGTTGGCCAAATGAGGAATAGTATGACTGGTCTCATCTTGATAACCTCTGTCTGTGCCTTCAACATTTTCAAGGCTTTCTTTTTATAGAGTCTCTTCTCACTTCTTTTTCTTTTTTTTTTTAAATTTTTTGTATTTCAATAGTGAAGCTGCTTTTGTGCACTACAAAGACTTAAACATTGACTTGTCATTATTAAGGTCCAACCTAACAATAATGCTTTATAATTTGGCAGTATCAAGAAAACACAGGTTTCTTCTCTTATAGTAACGATTAGGGGGGCATCTGTCAGTTGTTTTCCAAACAAACTTCTAGCTCAGGCTTAAAGATGGGAAGTCTAAATCTGCCTAAAAATTGATAGTGTTTCAAATCTGAAACAGGTAATTCCTGTCTCATAATTTTCTATGGAGTTTCTGAGTTGTCTTTTTATTTAGTGCCTTTTTTAAAAAAAATAAAGTTTCTTTAATAGACAGCTTTTTTTATCAAAAAGTGTCCTGGATAAAGTATCTTTTCCTTTGTGAATGTTATCTTTTGAAAAAGTTTTCATTTACATTTAACTGCACCTTGGTAAGTACTAATGGAATCTCTGAAAGACTCAGAGATTCCCTTTGCATACTGCTGTACACCACCACGTATTTAACAACATCCACAGTACTCTCATGAACAATGAAAACAGGATTTTTCTTAAAAATGCTATTTAGATGCCCAAAAGAATTAACACTCTTATAGTATTAGACAGTAGGCTATAAATTCTGAATTTGATTGAAACAGTAGTTGGACGACAGTGATTTAATTATTGATCTTGTGTTTGGAGTTATAAATACACTAATTAAAACTGTATCTTTCTCCTTAGAAGACACCTTTCCTCCTTGAACCAGAAGTTATTCTTAACGTCTTGAAGAGCAGACAGATTAGAAAATCTGTGCAATTACAGTTATAAAAGAGGAGGTCAACATTTTCCTGCCCACATGATAAATCATCAAAAGTGAAGAACTGATATAATTCACAGAAGTAGAAATGAATGGGAAAAGATTTTGCTCCAGTGCATCTGATCTGAAAATTTCACAAGCTCTACATTCGAAACAGAGCTAGAACACAGAGCATAAGATCATCTGCACTTTTCTTGGTTTAGGTACTTTGAAAAGCATAAAAGCCAGAGCTTGCACATGCTGCTTAAAAAGCAAATTTGAATTAATTACAAAAGATTAAGGACTACAACTTAACATAGGAATTCTAAAACACAATTTCAAAATATTTTCCATTGCAGTTTTTATTTCTCCCTTTCATTCTATCAAAAATAGATAAAATACGCAGTGGGCAGTTTGGATTTCTTCTGGAATATATTATTAGAACAGATATGGAGACTGAAGGAACTGAGTGCAGTTAGATAGCATGATTGGTAAACGGAGGATAGAGTATCTCGTCAACACAGAGTATATTCTGAAGGCTCCATTTCAAATCCTTCTGAAGTATTTCCAGACAAACTTTTGTTATGTATGCCTGATTTTCAAGAAGTGAACTCTGTATTTCAGAAAAAAAATTGTAAGGTAGAATATTCTTTGGGGACATGTAACTGTTTTCTTGTCTTCTGACTGACCTTCACGGTCCTTTTATATCTTTATAAGGGTGTGTTTTTGTATTGTTTTTTGTTTGTTTATTTGTTTGTTTTTTTTCAGAAAAGAAAAGGAAAAGCAAAATAAATCTGTTAGTGAGTTAAAATAACTGCTTCCATATAAACTCAATAAAATTTGGGGGTTTTTGAGACTTATCAACCAATGCAAACATTGTGCACCAAAATGCACCAAATATTTTTGATTATCACCTGAGTCATGAATGGTTCAGTTCTTTGAATTAAAAAACCCCCAAACACGAAGTAAGCGAAAATTCAAACTAAATATGCTTTTGCTGATCAGAAATACAAGGAACACTAAATACAACTATTGAAATGAAGAAATCATTCTCAACCCTACAGAATAGCAAATATATCATCAGAGAAAATAAACTCAAACAAACAAAACCAAACAAAAGCTAGGCTTCCAAATTATTTCTTAGTCAGGCTAAATCCTGAGCAACACTGTCTGTAGTATTACATTTTAAATAACTCTAGTAACAAAATATGGAACTTTATTTATTTACTTACTGTAGTAAGTCAACCGTGTCAAACACTTGCTAAAATCTGAGCATAGTTTGCTAACTAGTATGAGATAAATCAGATGAATAAACTTAATCTTAGGGAAAAGGTATGAATTGCCTGTTCTGCAAACTTTGAAGAGGAATTTTTATTTTTTCTTATAAAATCAGGAGTGCCTAACTGCATATATGTTCAGATGTAATTTTTAAAAAAAAGTTTTCACAAAAGTGTAGTCACATAAAGTTTTTCAACTTTCTTCTGAATAGTTTCACAATGGATGCAGAAAATGAAAATGGTCAATATTCATGAAAAGTATTCATACCTTTTAGTTCAGAAAATATTCTATTCATTTTTACTTATACACATATGTATATTCTGGTTTTGTACTGGAGGCAAACTGTTTTGCAAATTTCACATTCAGCATTACTTTGCAAATACTAACTAATATTGAAAAAAATAACAGATATTTGCAGTGAATCAGCACTGAAAAAAATAAAATAAATCTTAACTTTGGCTTTTAGGCTTCATTAATTCATACAAAATTTTTATGCACTATTAAACAGCATGTGAGGTTTTTTTCATTTTTATTTTAATCATTATGTGGTTATCGCTTTATATTAACATTAGAAAGCTCATACAGAAGTGATTATTATGGAAGAGTTAATATAGTCTTCACTGATTCACAAATAAGCTTGCATAATAGTGCAAACTATCATGTCTGTCCACTGTGAAACTATCAACTATGTCTCTGCATGTTCTAATTTACAATATATATATAATAGGTCATTCTTGTTTCATCCCTAATGTGTTTTAAATCACCACATATTTATCAACTATCTTGCACGTAGGCAGCTTTTGTGAAGTATGTACTTGTCTCTCTGTAGGCATGTAGATTTTTACTCGATGATTTATTGTACATTGTCATTGCTTGTCAGAAGTTACCCTATCCATCTTGCCCCACTGCAGAAAGTAGTTCATATTTTTATCCATTATTAAAAGACACCTGACATACCCAGAGCTATCTGAAAGAACAATCAACCCAACTCAAAGGACATTGAGACCTGAACTGATAGAACACCAAACATTTAACTTAAATGAGAGAACAGATTAAACTGGAAGTAGCCAGTATCCCTTCTTCTCTTCTTGGGAAAGAGAACCTATTGAAAAACAGACCCCAGCACAGAGCATTCACTTTGCTGAAACAATGGATTAGAAATTTTCATAGGAGAGAGATGTAAAATCAAGTGTGAGCCAAATGTATAGCTAAGAACACTATACTGAATGCTCAAGTCATACAACTTCTCAGAAGGGTGTTTAAACCTGAGGCAAAATTAATTACTCTAATGAAGATATTCAATTGAACCACAGAAATCAAAGCAGTCCCTTTTCACTTCTGCTATTCCTGATGTGCATAAACACACATTCTTGTCATTGTTAAACATAGGAAACTGTCTCCTGCAATACTCTTGGGTGTCTCTGAACAAGACACCAAGTATAAACACAACCATCAGTTCAGCTTACCACAGCAGTGCACATCCATAGTTTCAGAACTGTGCCAAGTTAAAAGCCAAACCACACAACATCTTTTTTTCATCCAAAAGAGCTGAGCTAAAGTAGAAGTATTTTCATCTATATTAAACCTGTTCTTATAAATCTACACCAGATTATACGTCTGAAAAGCTTAATTTGAAAGCCCTTCAGTGAACTTCTTTATGTAACCACATTTCTGACCTGATTTGTAGAGCTCTCAACTTAAAACACAAAGGTGGAATTATGCTGTCATTTACTGGTTTTACACAGGAGGAGTCAGTTTTTCATTTGGTAATGTAATCTGACAGTCTGACAAAAACATTGGAAAAGGAATGATGTCTATTCAGCTCTTGAGGGAGTCAGAACCGATAGAGAAATAGATACTTAGAAAACTTTCATAAATGGGAAGCTCACTCTCAAGCAACATACTGCAGGCTTGTATATCATCACTGGAATCTCTTTTACTGACTTCTCATGCCACCACATCAGGTCCAGAAAATTTACCTAGAGATTGTCTCATGATAAATGTGTAGCTGCACTAGGAATAAGGCATAATTTTCAGCTGTGACCAAAAAGGTTCACCTCCTGGTTCCAAAAGGAAAACAAGTGCAATAATGCACTCATACACCTGTCCTTCATCCATCACTAGGGGCTTGTATTCAGACTTAACTTAGTTCTATATACAGGACTTCTTCTATAAGGAATACCACCAACTATATAAAGGGTTTTATTTAGATACAGTACACTCGAGTACATTATCTCTTTGGAAAAGTTACTGTGAAAAGTTCAGAACAATTAAGTCACTGTATCATCAATGTCGGTGCAATATAATAAAAATAATAGGATTTTATGGCAAATTTCAGTTGTTCTAATGGAGATTTAATCAAGGCTCCTGCTCTACAAAATAGAAAGAAATGAGTAAGCATGGGGTGCAAAGTGAACAGCTACAATCATTAGACTTTTCCTGTATCTTGGAAAGTTTTCCTTAAAAGTGATGCATTATGATGTTACCTTAATTTCCGCTAGGTTAAATCAAACAATATAAAGATGTAAACTTTTGATGTATTAAAGCCAAGGGCAGATATTGCAAAGTCAGTTTCACTGGCTTAAATCTAGTAAGGTGATACCTTCAGATTTTTTATATCATTTTAGTCCATACTGAACTTCATTCTGGTTTTTCAGCTGAACCATATTGGATTATTCATAAGGATCTTGTCCCAACTGTAGCAAGCAAGCACACAAAATTCAGTTATATATTTTTCTCTTCTCTTAATAGGATGATAAGAAGAACGATTGCAATGTTTTATCAGCCCAATTAAAAGGGTAACTTAACAACATATAGAGTTTTATGTTATACATATACAGTATATCCTATGGTGTTAACGTTGAAGAGTTAATTTCATAATATATTTCCTAATTTTGAAAATGTAGTCAGAGACTTTGCTTATCTTTGAAGAGACTTCTGCCAAGAAACTTGTTTCAGTGTAAAAACCTTCTGCATCATCAAGAATTCTTATGAGTTTTTGCTCTTATAATTTGAAATTTGTTGTCTGCTGATTAATGTTCCTCTTCAATTTTCTTTTTAACTGTCTTATGACAAAGCATTATTTAATGCAGGACAGGTAGTTCTTAAAAAGTTTCAAAACTATGCGATCTTCTTAGATTTTTTTTTCATCTCCCCTTTTTCCTAACATTGCCATCCTTCTGTATCTCCATTTCTATATGTTTAAAATGCGAGTAATGGCATTTTCATATTGAAAAGCTCCTTGGGAATTATTGATGTGCTTGTTTTGGGCTTTCTTCCTGTGTATTTCCTAAATATGTAATTTATACATCTTATATTCAGTCTTTCATTTAGATATTTCTCCTCATTTGGGTCTTAGAAGTGCTTTTTTCCCCACGATTTTGTTTTTCTTATACTTTATGTCCAATCTCTCAAACAAAAATACATACCAACTAAGAAAGCAATATATTTCTCTTTGATTTTCATATAGAATATGTGAGTCTGCGCTTTATAATTTTTCCCCAGTAGAAAGTGTTAATTTTGCTGCTATAACACTTTTTGCCGATGTCAAAACAAATTACAAACCAAGGGGAAGTACTGAATTCTGCACCTGGCATGAGGCAATCCTAGTTGTGAGTATAGATTAGGGAACAAAAGGCTGGAGTGGAGCCCTGAAGAAAGGGACCTGTGGGTCCTGGTTGATGACAACTTGAATATGAGTCAGCAGTGCCCTGGCAGCAGGGAGGGCCAATCATGTCCTGAGGGGCATCAGGCACAGCATTGCCAGCCGGTCAAAGGAGGGATTGTCCCGCTCTGCTCTGCACTGGGGGGTCCTCACCTTGAATATTGTGTGCAGGTTTGGGCACCACAATATCAGAAAGCTATTAGAGAGTCCAAAGAAGCACAGGGAAGATGGCAAAGGACCTTGAGGGGAAGCTGTATGAGGAGCAGTTGAAGTCACTTGGTCTATTCAGTCTGGAGAAGAGAGACTGAGAGGAGACCTCATGGCAGTCTGCAACTTCCTTGTGATAGGAAGAGGAGATGCAGGTACCAATCTCTTCATTCTCATGACCAGTGACAGGACCTGAGGGAATAGCCTGAAGTTGTGTCAGAGGAAGCTTAGGTTGGATATTAGAAATAGATTCTTCACCCAGAGGGTGGTTGGGCACTGGAACAGGCTCCCCAGGGAAGTAGCCACAACACCAAGCCAGACAGAGTTCAAGAAGAATTTGAATGACACTCTCAGGCACATGGTGTGACTGTTGGGGATGGTCCTGTGTAGGGCCAGGAGCTGGACTCAGGAATCCTTGTGGGTCCCTTCCAACTTGACATATTCTGTGATTTATTCAAATACGAGTACTCCAAGGCCTAACAATTTTAAAAATGTTATTTACAAGTAAAAAAAAAAAAAAAAATCCTTGTTCCTTTTCTTTTTATGCATATTTATGTCAATCTTTATTCCAGCAGATCCTTTTATCTCACATTTTAAAAAAAAAGTAAACCTTGTTGAATGACTTTCACAGGTATTTTTTTTTATATTTCTCAGAAAGGTAATATGAAAGAGAAAGATTTTGGAAGGGGGTTAGAGATTTTTGTGAAGTTAATGTAAGTCCATTTATTGAAAGAAAAATTTTTTATAAGAAAGAAATTAATTGATCCAAAGCAGATCTTTCTTGGGAGAGCAGAGAATAATGACTAAAGCGTGTTGTCTTAATAATGAACACAAAAATTTCTAGTTATAATTTTTATTGAATTTCTTACTCAGAAGCATTAAAGAGGTTACCATTACTTTTAGGAACAAAAAGGATGTGAAATGTGTAAGCTAATGCAGCCTTTCTTCAAATTTCATATGGAAAGAGACTACAAAAATCAACTGTCATGAAGTAGCTATTGTGGGACATCGTGTTCCTACTTTGCCAGTCTGCATATATTCTCTGTCACAAACACTGGCTTACTTCTAAACTGTCTATGACTTCTGATGGATTTTAAACTGTTAAAGAGATAATTTTGTACCCAGGTAAGTGCAGTGTTGAAAAAATCTTTTGGTTGGAGTAGGATTTATATATAAAAGGTTCTTTAATTGAATATATATAGATTCAGAGTATATAAAAAAAGATTTTCTGACAGGTGGGTAAAAGCAAGTAGAGTTTAAAAAAAATCAAATTTAATATAAAGTCCTGTAAGTTCTCAATTGCAGCGTATAGTAACTGTGTGAGCAGCATGTGAAATTTAGGTAATATTTAAGACAGCGTTTTTCAGCTGTAGAACATTTCATAGCTTTTCTGAAACACTGATGTTGCTGTTTGCTATATTGCCACCTCTTAAAAACAATATAAAATATTTGAATCATCTCATTCCTAATACACTGGGAGAACTGTATTTTATGGCATTAGGTGGAAATTTTTAAAAATCATCCTGTTTTCTTGCATCACAAAACTCCATATGGACTAGCCTGTTTAGTATCGTTTGATATGCTGCAAGCTCACCAGTTAAAAAAATTAAACTCCAAATATTCCAAAAAGGAATCAGAGTACAATATTCATAAATAGGAAAATTAAAAAAGACATTTATTTGGATTCTGAGTAAATAACATGCATAGTATAAAGCTGTTTGATGCTCACAACCCTTTAGAAAATGAGAATAATTATGATCTAATGTAAAGGTGATTTTGTTGTTATTGTTTGTGAGAAGAATAACCTTCAAATAACATAGTTACAGCAAACCAAGTGTTGGGTCGCAAACAACTAAACCTGTTCCATGGTGAGGCTGGAGGAAGACAAAAAAGTAGTCAAAGAAAGTGCTGGTGCATCAATAAAATTCTAACTAACAAGGAATATTAAAACAACACAGAACCATTGTAGACTAATATAGGAATAAACACAGAAATTATCATCAGGGAGGTAAAGTTCTAAGTTTGAAGCAGCTTCTATTAGATGTTGGGTAGTTACACATTTTAATTAATTTGAAGTATATATGCAGAATCATACAATATGATTGAATGACAAAACAGAGTGGTTTTCCTGTTGCCCTGAAAAGACTGTTACTGCACATATTCATACAAAACATTATTTTCTGCAGTTTTATAATGAAGCATTTTGATTTTTATCTTGCATTGCCTAGAGAGGATTCACTGAAAAACCCTACAAAAGAATTCCCTTGTGTTTGTTCCCTCTTTAAGAAGCCAGTGAAGTTAAAAACTTGAGCTGATAGATTTACTTCAAGGTGATATGTCTTTGTCAGGAACATATTAGCCCTCTTTAACATTTACAGGATGTTGAAGCACTGTTGAGTCATGTCTATTAATTCATAAATCTGTTATAATGAAGGTAAAACTGTCAGGATAAATGAAAGTAATTTAATGGGAGATGAAAATATCATCAAAATACCTTAATAAAGTACATTTAAAAACAACAAGTAAAAAAAAAAAAAAGTTTCTCATAATGAATTAGTGAATACTTTTAAAAACAGTATTTTTAACCTGCTTAGGGTTAACAAATTATGTGAAAGCAATTAAAAAAAAAAAGGTCTATGGATTAATTATTGTATTATTAGGCAAAGCTCTGTTCTATTCCACAATCTGCGAATCTAATTATAATTTGTGTAAAAGACAAAAAAATAGAAAACAGAGAAAATAATTTACATTAGGCAGAGTTTATATGAATTAATACTCTCTCTGAGAGGAGAAAATTGAGAAAAATATATTAGTTTAACAAGATATTAGTTTTCATATAAGGAATTTTAAGGAGAGAACAGTTGTCCCCTCATGATAACACGTTTGTTATTTCTTTTCAGTTTTGCAAGTCTACAGGCACTCATCACTGACATTTCTGGGATTAGCAGCAAATGCTTTTTATAGCAAAAAGACAGTTCGACTCTCAGAAGACAACATTGGTAGACTCTGGGAATTGCAACAGAATACTTCCAAGAATAAAATCTGAAAATTAGAAAGAACAAGACTATGCAAAGTCTTCTTCTACAAAGATGCAGAGGATATTCATGCTGAATCTTTGCACAGGTGTCAAGGGAAAAAAAAAGGTGATGAAATGATCAAATCCTTGTGATTTCTCCAATAAAACCATGGAGGAGATTTTGTTATTTCTTCATCATTTCTTGTGATGTTTTGTTTAACTACTCTGGAATCATATTAAGTCCTTATATTGTTTGACTTTTTACTGAACAAGTACTTAATTATTAATATTTTGTCACTAGTCATAATTTTACTGTTCTGTTTCATACATCATAAAATAGAAATGTTAACAGGGATAGTCACTAAAGACAAGGTGATAAATCTTATAATCAGATCAATATTTACCTGTTAATGGTGACAAGAAAAAAAATAAATGGAGATTATAAATATTAAAGAAATTAATTAAAACCGCAACAGCTGTTTGTAAAATCCAAGGCTGAATCTTTCACTCAATCCTTCTTACATTGAATAAGAAACTCAAAACTGAATCAAAACGTTATTAGCTTTAAGTAGTACTATTATTTTTTTTATTATTTTAAAAATGAGACTATGTCAAATTCAAAGCATTTGAAAGAGGGATATAATTATACAAAAATCAAATAAAAAACCCAGTGAACTCAAATTAATGGTACGTTTTTTAAATAATGAAAAATGAGGTGATATCCACAAGATTTGGGTTCTGTCTAAGGCTGATCCATGATTTTTAGCAAACATAGCAGCAGGGCAACTGGCTAATAATTTTTTCTTATTTTTATGTTTTCAGTACTTTTATCTGATTTCACTAATATATTCTTATCAAAGTAATCAGTCATTGACTCCCAGTATGACATGTGAATGAAAATTAAAGTGTTTAGTATAGCAGTTTCCAATTTGCTTTAAAGTCTACACTATTAGGTCTGTTACTTAAAGCAAAGTTTTGTTTGGATAACAAACTGGCCATTCATGCCTTAGGAAAAAAAAAAAAAAAGAAAAGAAAAAGACGAAACTAGATGTTCCCTTTGAAAACTGTGTCATTGGTTACTAGCTTCAGTTGATGTTTGCTTGCTTAACCAGGTTCCCCTGGTTAAGCTACAAATATGTGATCTGATATTCTGCGATAAGTCTAAGGTAAATATGAAAGGTCATGAAGTGGTGAGCTGGTTTTGACTGGGATAGAGTAAATTGTCTTCATAATAACTGTATGGGGCTGTGTTTAGGATTGTGCTGGAAACAGTGTGATAACAAAAGGATTTAGTTATTACTTTAGCTATTGCTGAGCAGTGTTTACACAGTGTCAAGGACATTTCTGTTTCTCAGTCCACCAGTGCGGGAGGGGACAGAGCCAGGACAGCTGACCCCAACTGTCCAGAGGGACATCCCACACCATATGGCTTCATGCTGACATACACTGGGGGAAGAAGGATGGAGGAGGTGACATTCAGAGTGATGTTGTCTCTCTTCCTAAATCAGCATTACATATGATTTTTATTTTAACCCAGAAGTTTTATCACTTTTACCCTTTTGATAGTCTCCCCCCTCATAGTGTGAAAGCAGTTCTGTGGGGCTTAGTAGTTGACCGTAGTCAAATCACAACACATGGCTATCAATATCCAGCGGTTTGAGTTTCTGAGTCTTTGTTTCTGGACTTGATTTCTAGCATTTTATTCAACTTTGGTAAAAGGCAAACAGTAATTGTATTTATTATCTTAAGAAAGAAGAGATGGGCAAGTATCCAAGAAAGAATTGTGATGTTCAGCTCTGCAATTCCTACTATTAATATTCTAGTTTATGCAGAGGATTGTAAAATACTCCTATCTTTTACCTACTGATTATACCAAAGAAAATAAGGCTTCACCGTAATGAGCATAATGAAGCTTGTTAAAGTTAAAGAGGAAAGTCTCTTTCTGAAATTATGCTTTCACCATTTACTTAGGTAACCTAGATTTCCCTTGTTGCTTCTGGTATTCACCAAAGAATAGGGCTTTATTATAGTGCAGTGGAGCATTTGTACACATCTATTTCTTTAAACATGAAAGATAGTTTGAGACCCTTTTCCTTGTTAGTCATTTTCTGAGAAATCATAAGTGAAGATGTGAATATCAGTTTGAATTTGTTATAGTATGGATTTGAGCTGTTATAGTTTAAGCCCTCATAAGTAGAACTCAAGAGAAATTATTTCCTCATGCTCCAGCATCCCTTGTGAGCTTTTCAACTACTGCTGAAGTAAAATTTATTTAAGGATGGGTTAGAATAGACTATGAGCTTTCACAATGCCACTTACTAAGTCTGAGACAGCAGACTGTAATTAATAGATGAAGGCAAGTAAGAAATGACTTCTGAACATCTCCCTGCTGAACTGATTCACCTTTACTAAGTGATAGTATGATCAAGGTTGAAAAGTTCTGCTACAAGACAGAATACACAGAAATGTTTCTCAAACCATGGCAAACAAAGGATTAATATAGATGAGTCACAGGCATGACTGCATGACAGCTGGTGCCAGGGCTGAGAGAGGGGTCAGGGAAGAGGGGGAAGACCTCAGTGGTATAAACAAGGTACTGCTGCAGCCTGATTCAGTGCAGAGTTTGTCTTAAGTGGAAGCTTAATGCAATAGAATTCGGATTTTCATAACCATAAAAACCATGCAGTGGTTTTAGTAACCATAGTAACAATATCCAAAAGCACATAAAGACTGAAAAATTTCATTCTAGCATTTGTTTGAAAATTACCTGAACTCGTATGAACCTGTTTGCAGGCTGAGCCTGAGCATAATGGGATTCTGGTTGAGCTGCAGGTTTCGTGATAGGTGAACTTTGAATGGGAAGCTTCCTAGTGGGAGATACTGAAAAAGATAAAAAGGGTTACTTTTATGTACAGATAGACTTTGGTCTACAAAGCAGAGAAAGTAGAACAGGCAAAATAAATCCAGTCGATTTATTCAATGCTTTTATTGACCACTAGATTATATGGCTTTTACCTTTGGAAATATCTGCTAGAATCATTCTGGCCCTGCAATATCTAGAGATTTCTGAGCAGAAATAATTTTCCTGAGAGCTGTATCCCAAATATTCATTTAGCATTTACAGAATGAACCCCATTTATCAGACTGAGAGCCTCATAGAAATTCTCTACTTGTCTTTGGTTTGGTTTTTGTTTTGGTTTGGAGTTGTTTAGGGGTTTTTTTTGATGTTTTTGTTTGAGTTTTGAGTGGGGTTTTTTAATTATTTTTTACTATTTTCTTAGTACAATGATGAAACAAACATTGTGGTATAATTTTAAAAATATAATAGAAAGCTTTAGCTGAATTTTTCACATTTTCCATAAATTACTTAGACACAGGAGAAGGTAATCTGGTCTTTTAGTTTAATGCATGAGAAAGGGGATACAAATGTAAGACATATATCTCAAAGGAAGCAACCAGACATAGTGTTCTTCTAATTCTATAAGGGACAACATGCACCCCTATCTGTGACCATGTTGACTTACCAATGGCTTTAATACACAACTCCCAGTGGCAGAAAAACAAGTTTCTTATTTCTTGGTATCCTGCTCCAAGAACAAATTTTACTCACTTGTTTTCTCTTTATTTTTGAATGACATCTAAACTTTTAGCTTGCTCTGTATTCTTATATATACTAAATATATTATATATATTATCCTATATATTATATACATTACATATTTGCATATATAATATTGTACATTAATTTTAAAATAACACTACCGTACAGCAAATAAAAATATTTAAAAACTCAATACAAAACAGCATTTAATACAAATTTCAGTGATAGAGCACAAAAGCATAGCGAAAAATATTTACAAAATATTTTCTGTAACTTTGTAATAATCCAGCGCATAGTGTCAAATGATGTCTCCATATCATGGAAACAGGAGAATTTACAAATACAGGCTGTTTAATGTCTATTACAAAGAAAATCACTAAGCCTTACTTCTTGATAATTACCCAATTAAGAAAGTACAAAATATAAGAAAAGGAAAGTACAACAATACTCATTCTATGTTCCCATCTTTGTTAGTATTCACAAAAATTAAAATAAAAGGAGGGGAAGGGCAAAAAACCAGCACAAGTGCTAAGCATACCTCTTGTCAATTTCTCTGACATAATTATCACATTTATGTAAATCATAAAACCCCATAGATTTTAACTCATTCCTTCAAAGGTAAGAACACTTACATAATGTAAGTTTTGAATTGTGGGTTTATACGAGTCAGTGGGAGATTCAGTCAATTTCCAGGAAGGTGGGGTTCATAAGGCCGAAGAAACACTGGTAGAAAAGACAACGGATGGTCACCAAGTCCAGCTTTTTTCCTGAAATGGGCTATCTTACAGAGTGCTAGAGAGGTAAAATGTAGTCAGAAAAAGGTATGGATGATTTAATTAGTGTGTACGAATGTGTAGATTATAAACACACATACCGAGTACAGATTGTCAGCATACTACTGGTAGGAATTATGGGATTATCATCCAAAACCTCCTGACTCATTTTACAGCCTTCTTTCAGATTTTTAAAAATTTCTTATTTTACTCTCTTTTGGAATAAAAAACCCAAAACTAAACTATTTTTAATGGTAATTTCCTGTAACTGAACTATAAGTGAAAGAATTCCATTTGCAATTGCTATTGGTAAAAAAAATATTTGGAATCAATTTTTCAAAAAAACTGAATTTTTTACCAACACTGCTAATCTGTCACAGTTCCAAAATTCCAAAATTAATAGAATTATTAAAAATAATTTTAATGGAAAATATTACATTAAAAGTTATTGAATCAGACATGAAAAAAGAACTAATTATATTCATAATTATCTCTGCAAAATACACTCAAATTTGGTCCAAAGTTTTAGCTTTTCTCCATGACCTATTGTTTTAAGTTGGAAGTCAGGAGAGCTTAAGACTCTCTATTCTTGTCCATTTTCTCTCTTTCATCATGTGCATTTGTTTGCATAATATAGAAGAGCAGCAGGGCAGAGTAATTACGGCAATCAGTCTCTGAACACATTAATCTGCTCTAAACTGCAGGGAGTAAATGATGCAGAAAGAAATCCAGCAGAGAAATATTTCTTTTGTTTGTGGCAAATCTCTTACCAAGTTTAAATCATGCAAGGGCAACTTGTAATTTATTTCATGGTTGCCTAGGCATCAGCAATTAAAATACCTGGTAAAAATGTTTGATTTGAAGAGGTTTATAAAGCCCCTAGTTTATGTAAGCTAATGAGCATGCTATTGTAAACAATAACAAATACTCTTCTTTGTTTACTTGCATGGAGAATAATCCTTGCTAATAACTATACTCCTCCAATAGATTGTACCAAAAGGTTTGAAACAGCAAATAAGATTTTTGTTTCTTCTTTTTTTCTCGTTTTGATTTTTACTCTCATTTATTCTAGGTACTCCTCATAAAAAATTTCAAGTCTACAAGAGCAAAGCCAAATTCATTTGTGAAAAAAAAATAATCAGCATCCACCAGCATTGTTTAATAGAGATTAAACAATGAAACAATTTTGGATCCGACTGATGGATTTTTATTGAATTTTTGGTGAAAAAGAATCTTCTAAAAGAAGAAAAAGATTTGATTTGAAGTTATTTTTATTAAACCTGCAAAAAAGAGACTACAGGAGGAGGAAAAATATTTTATATCAGAGTTAAAAATATAAAACATTCTATAAAATTTTTAGTTCATAGTAAGCCAAATTATTTTGCAATGTCCATAGTTCTCTCATTTGAAAACAAAGAAACAGTAACATTTTGTGCAATGTTCAACTCTCTGTACTCTTAAAATATCATATCTGCCTTTAGATGTGCAGAAAAAAATGTAGTCCCATTACTGTGAGTGATTTTCTTTTCTTCCTTTTTCTAGAAAAAGGGCAGCAAATTGTCTTTAACTATTCAAGTCATAACCCAACAGAGCATTGGGTACTGGATTTTGGTGAGTCTGTGCTGATATTCTGAAAAGAACATACTGTATGCCTTACTTGAGAGAAAGCAACACTTCCTGCTGCCATCATGAAAGCCAAATAACCATGTCTCTAATGACGTAGATCACTGAATAAAAAAATTTAATAGCATAAAAGAATACTGATATTAATGTTGTTTTATCAATCACTGAATGTGTCCTGTGTTTTCTATTTCAGAAATCTGAAAATGCTCACCCTGAGCTAGTTACACATAAAACTCATGTACAGACTTATATGGCTTCTATTATATGGTTTATAATAAGTAGCTTAAGGGAGGTTGAGTGCTGTGTGTTCTCTCCAAATAATTCTGAAATTTCATGCTTATTTTATTTTAATTCATGTTTTATTAGAGAATTTTTTTTTCCTGAGTGTTAAGGATTTATGTAAAGGACATGTTTATCATTCTTTTGGAACAATCAGTTGACTTCATCCTCCCTCCCAAAATAAATTGAAACAAACAGAATAAGCAACATGCTATTTGGCATTTGAGAAGCTTGACAAGAGCCGGCAATGTGTGCTTGCAGCCTAAAAGTCCATCATATCCTGGATTGTACCATGAGTGTGAGAACAGATTGAGGGGGTAATTCTCCACTTCTACTCCACTCTGCTGAGGCTCCCCCTGGAGTATTGCATCCATTTTTGGGGACCACAAAATAAGGACATGGACCTGTTGGAGTGAGTCCAGAGAAAGGCTACAAAGATGATCAGATAGCTGGAGCACCTCTCCTATGCAGACAGGCTTACAGAGTTAGGTTTGTTCAACCTGGAGAAGATGACAGGGAGACCATATGGCAGGCTAGTACCTGAAAGGGGCTAGAAGAAACCTGCAGAGGGACTTTTCACAAGGGCACGTAGAGATAGGACAAGGATTAATGTCTTTAAACTGAAGGATGGTGGGTTTAGATAAGAAGTCTGTCCTGGTTTTGGCCAGAAAAGATTTAAGTTTTTTTGCAGTAGCTGAGGGGTAGTGGCTCTGGGAGTGCCTAAGAGGTTATTTGATTCCATCATTGCCAGAAGCCCAGTAGAGGAACTTTCCCTTTGGAGAGGAAGGGTGTCCCTTTCAGGTGTAGTAAGCATGGCAGATGGAGCAGTGGGGGGGGGCCTCTTAGGGTCAGGATCAGTAAGAGTCAGTATTTTGCATGTAAATCACCCTCTCTTTGTACAGTCTTGCTATTAGTATTGTTGCTGTTACTGTTTTTTTTCTTATCTCATTGCTGTTTCCAGTGAATTTTTCTTATCTGAACTCATGATTTTCAACTTTTGTGCCTCCAGTTCTCAACTCCATTCTGGTTTTAAAGAGTTTTAATGGGGGAACTGAACAACAGAGTACCATTCCTAAACCATGAAAATATTGGAAAACATCCTTCACTGTGGTGAGGTAATGAAACGTTTCCCAGAGAAACTGTGGATGCCCCATCCCTGTCATTGTTCAAGGCCAGGATGGATGATGCTTTGAGCAACCTCGTCTTGTGGAAGGTATCCCAACCCACAGCTGGGGGGTTGGAATTAGATTATCTTTAAGGTCCTTTCCAATCCAACCATTCTATGATTCAGTGAACATTCTAACAAAAGAAAATTGTGTCCCTTAAAGATGATATGTGACTTTGATAAAACTGCTGATTTCCTAAACAAAGGAATACTGGCAATACTATCTAGATTATGCTAAACTATTTAATTTGGTAATGAATATTAGACTGGAAAGCTTTAAGATTGGCATAGGAATTATTACTACTTAAAAATGAATGAAGGATTAAAAAAAGGGCAAGGCAAGGCTGGAAAGAGTTGCAGGTAGAATTCTGAAAACAAATATAAGCCTTGGAAAAAACTTTTAACAATTCTTAATGATCACAACATTAAGAAGCAAGATTTTATTGGCATGTTTGCTGGTCACAAATGTAAAGAAAACATTGTCACAGAATTAAAATGATATGATTTAATTGAGGACTGATTAGACAAATGAGAACACTGTTAAAAGCAGAAAAAAAACTAAACCATGAAAGAAAATGGTGCCAAACAGAGTAATTCTTAATTTAAAAACAACAGAAGAGAATTTTTAAAGTAAATTATGTAATACTACATATATTATTTAAAACTAGTGTGATTCATCTGCTCCCAAGAAAATATTTAATAGATAACACATCAGGCATGGTTCTTTCATGGAGTGAGTGCAAGGCATTAGTAATATGTCATGAGTAATATTTTTCACAATTCTATCACTCATATTAAAAAAAAAACAAACAAGAAAATGAATGCAGAGTACAAATCTCAAAGATCTGCATTCTTAGCAAAAAAAAGACTATGCAAAAATATGAGTGATATATAGATATATATATCTATACATCTAAGCAGGGTAAATATGAATGGAAGAGATTTGAGCACACAAAATATATTTGTCCTGTACATTAGAGAATAAAACCTTTCTAAATGGAAAGACATTTTGTTTTTACATCCTCAGATCAATTAAATGAGTCAACAAAAACAAAACACAAAAAATGTTGCAGTTTGATATATCTTCCATTCATTCACTGTTTATTGCAACATTTCTCCAAAACCTGCAAAAGTGAAGGCAAACTACAGACATCCGTAACGTCTTGGTGCATGACCTTCATCTTTCACAGTCATTCCCTTACTATAGATCATTATCCTCTGATACAAGAGAGCAGGTCTAATGCCACTCAAACATTTCACATTCTAATGTACAAACTGTGTAATTTCTTTTTCAGAATCATGCTTCATCTATCATGCTTTCAGCTCAAGAAAAGTGTTTCCGTCTGTCAGGAACTACATTCAGGAACAGTTTGAGAAAATGATTGGTTTGTCAATTTGCTGCTAATGTAATCATCATGAATGTAAGCATAATTAAGATGAAAATATCACCAACTATAACAGTTTAACATAGAATTAAACAAGAAAATTCTTTGTTTCCTCAATTTACGAACGACATGGAGGTGCTGCAGTGATTCCAGAGAAAGGAAACGAAGTTGGTAAAACGTCTAGAGTGTAAGTCCTATGGAGAGCATCTGACAGAGTTGGGGTTGATGAGCCTGGACAAGAGGAGGCTCTGGGGTGACCTTATCACCCTCTACAAAGGAGGCTGAAGCCAGGTGGGCATCATATTCTTCTCCCAGACAACAGGATGAGAGGACACAGTCGCAAGCTGTGCCAGGGGAAGTTCAAGTTGGAAATTAGGAGGAATTTATTCACAGAAAGTGTTGTTAAAAATTAGGCTGGACTGCCCAGGGAAGTGGTGGAGTCATCGTCCCTGAAAGTGTTTAAGGAAAGACTGGACATGGCACTTAGTGCCATGGTCTATTTGACATGGTGGTGTTCAAAGGTTGCACTCCGTGTTCTTAGAGGTCTTTTCCATCCTAAAAGTGATTCTGTAAAAGAGATGGTGGGTAGGGAAATGGTAATCTTAACCAAAAGTGGAATCTTAATCAAACTGTGTAACAATGTTTATACGTTAGCCTGTACCAGTCTATGACCTTAAGATCAGAAATGTTATATCATTTTATCCTGAAAGAAGTGATCAGCTGTTAACTGAACAAAAATAATTGAATCTCAAGCACAAACATTTCAAGAGTGGATTAAACCATCTGTTTGCTATCTCTGAGGAGGTATTAAATAAAATTCTACGTTTCCCACACACAGCAGCTGGTAGCAACAACCAGATATACCACAGTGTTTTACAACTCTGTGGATGGTTTAGGAAATAGCATCACAAACTTAAAACATATTTGCTAAAATATTAAGAGATGAACATGTGAAAACTGGCCTTTTACAGTGTATACCTAAGAAGTAACTATATATTCTTAGTAATGATATAAGGACATAAAATATCTATAGATATCTATAGATTTTTTTTTTCATAGAATTAAAGTAGTAATAATGAAAATCAAAACCATTTTCTCATATTTTATTTGTATTACACATAGTTATACTCCTGTACTTTTTGAAGCTCAGTACTAAGTGTTGAAAATCAGTATTCAGATTTTTGAGTGTGCAGAAATTTACAAAGTTTAAAATTTGGATATATGATAGTAGAGTAGCACACTGAAGCCTCTGTCTCCTTTTGTGAAGTATTCACATTGAAAGATAAATATAACTTGTAGCAATGGCTTACTATTCTCATCCCTTTTGGATTCTTACTTTCATCCAGGAGGACAGATTGCATGGATTGATCTTTGAATTTCCCCTGTCCTGTTTTCAGGAAAGATAACACTATAGGTAGAGTTAGTTTTCTTCCTAGTAGCTGATACAGTGTTGGATTTAGGATGAGAATAATGTTGATAACACTGATGTTTTAGTTGTTACTGAGTGGTGCTTACCCTAAGTCAAGGACTTTTTAGTGCCTCATGCTCTGCCAGTGTGGAGTTTCACAGTGAAAATGTGAGAAGGATCCAAACCAGGACAGTTGACCCATAGTGTCCAAAGGGATATTCCATACCACAGGATGTCATGCTCAATGTATAAACTGGGTGGAGCTAGCCAGGAGGGGCTGATCTCTGCTCAGGGGTGGGATGGGATGAGCACCAGTCAGTGGGTAGGGAGCAATTTTAATGGGCATCACCTCTCTATCTTGGATTTTATTCCTCCCTCTTTTTGTTGTCTCCCTTTTCATTACAATTATGTGCAATTATTGCTACTGTTTATTGCTTATTATTGTTTATTTTTATTGCTATTGAAATAGTTATTATTTGTCATTACTATGGTCACTATTATTCTATTATTTTACTTTTTTTCAATTATTAAATTGTTCTTATCTCAACCCATGGGTTTTACCTTTTTTTGATTCCCCCAGTCTTGTGGCAAAGTGGTGAGTGAGAGAGTGGTTGTGCGGTATTTAGTTGCTGGCAGGAGTTAAACCACAGTATCTTCCTGAAAGAAAGCAAAGTAGACCTGTGTAAAACTGCAAAAAGCAATTACAACTCAAAAGGAAATGTCAGAATCAATTAGCAGTTGAAGAAAGTGTGCAGAGCTCTGACTTATAAGAAGAAAAGGATCTCAGAGAAGTGGCCTTTGTAATATTTGAGAAAAACAGAAAAATGAAACCTGAGTTCTAAAGATTTTAAATGTGTGTGTGCTGACAACACAGTGACCTTTAGACTGGACTTTACAGATAAAAGCTTTAAGATACTGCACTTACAGCTTTTCTTTGTATAGAGGATTCCCATTCACATTTTGAATGTAGTCTCTCACAGGCAAATGAAACACAACTTGCAATACAATGGCCACGGGAAAGCCCATAGACTGGCCAGAATCAGTTTCCTTGCTATTTCCCAAGGGAACAGAAAAGAAAAAGTATTTCAGCTTCAAATCAAAGCTTTCTACTACTTTGTGCCTTAAGTAGTATGAAACTACCTATATTATATTCTTCAAGTTCAGATACACTTGAGGTTTTATTCTGTTGTTCTCTGTTGGCTTTTCCCCATAAGTAAAAATATACTAAAGCACATAATGTCTTCTAATTTTCTAACACCTTTTAGAATAAAAAGCTCAAAGGTTTACAGTAACTATTACTAAACATGATAAATGCAAAAAGCAAAATAAAAGCACCAAATAAAGCAGGGACATTTTCTGGTTAGAATAATTTGCTTGCTGGGGGGAACACATGGAGTGTTTTAATCCATAGTTGTGCTTAGTGAAACTAGCTTGTTGTGGTTGAAAGCAGCTATTTATCAATGTTTGATGGAACAAGAATGAGTTTTAGAAGAAAATGGCCTAACAAAATGTTTTACAGGGATGGGAAAGAATGGTAAAACCTGCTTCAGACTATGTTTCTTCTGTGTATTTCTTTATTCCCACCATTTAAATGTTTGGGAGTTCAGGGATTAAAGGTAGAAGAGTGTCCTAGGCATAGTCCTGCTTCACCTCTGCATCATGTGGTTAATTTCTTAATTGGAAAACTACCACAATAATGCGAAGTTATAACACAGGTTTACATATCAGACAATGGGCATGTGGACAATTTCCATTTTGGCTTAGTCTGGATTCACTGCATTATCAAGCAGCAACCTTTCAAACCAACCATGAATAGAAAAGATGAGAAAGAAACCAGTTTATTGTCACATAAAGGAATCTTCCCCTTTACAGTGATTACAAATCTTGTGCACACCTGGCCCAGTTGTGCATACTTCTTACAGGGACTATCACTCAGCATGTGAGCCATGAAATACCTCTAAAGAAATTGTCTATTACTGTTTGTTTCTTTCCAGGGAACTATGGCAAACAGCAGTAATGCTGAGTGTTTCACTTCCTGGCTTTTTGTATACTCAAATCAGTTATAGAATTGTTTCCTGGGAGAATACAGGCTAGTGAGATCAATGAGAGAGCTGAGAGGTGTAAGATAAAGCCTATATTTAAGGACCTGAGTAAATAAATTAACTACATTGCTGTATGCCTCAGATCTACCTGAGTTGCTGCCTCAATGGAAAATAGTCACACATATCCCCTAAGTAATACTAGGTTTGATGGAGGAGTAGAGTAGCATAACAAGTAATAATTGATTTATAGATTTGGTATGACACATGGTAGAGAGTCATCATCTTCACACAGGTAAGTGTTAACCACCATATCCCTATAGAAATTATAACATTTAATTATTTCCTATTAACTTATTCATTTCTTGGGGAGACCGTATGCATATTTAAGTTTGGTCTCAGCATTGGTAACTGTAGTAATGCTGAGGAAAACAAAATTGACTTTTGTCTTCTAAACAGACTACACTGGACAGATCAGCACTGAAATGGTTTTGATCAGTTGCAGGAAGTAAAATATAAACTATATACATAGTCTGAATGTTTTATAATTTTATTTCTGGTTTTCTTAATTCTTCAAAGATAGATCTGTTTGACAGTGCTGATGTCTTTGTTTCTTTCTCTATCAGGCAAAAATTATTGCAGAAACCCTAATATGGATTCAGATATAATCTCTGACATTAAAAGCTGCTAATAATGGCAAGGGCCCTAAATAAGATTTCCTGGTGAGATTTTTGCACCTTGCTTGGATAAAAAATCAAGTGCAGGAACAGCTTACTAATAAGGGTCAGCTATTTGCATCTGCTGATCTGTACTACAGTGTTCATATTTATGTTTGCTGCAGAGTTTAGTAGGAACCTTTACATTTTAAAGAGATTTAGCTCTGCATTTATGACCTTATTTCAGGACCAAAGTATGTTTGTAAAAGAGTATTCAAAGGTGGTCTCAGACTAAGTGACATTTGTGGTCATTTGGAAACTCAAACTATTAGGCAACTGGATCTGCTACATTTTCAGCTTCAATTCCAAAAACACATTGGTAATTCACCTATTTTCTATAAGACAAATAATTCAGTGTCAAAGAACACCTTGATATAACAGGTTTCTCATTTCCATATGCATCAGTCAGGCTCATGTTTCAGGTTTGCTAAGAACAAATAGCTGAGAGAGGATTTTAAAAAGAAATGCTCATGGTAGGGTTAATGGATTTAACAAATATTGGCTTTATCTTCAAACTGCCTTCAGATCTGGATAAACGACAGAGTTACTTTGGTACTCTGGGCACCGGGGTGCAGTGACCAACAGAACAGTTTTAATTCCTGCTGTAAAGGAGCTAAAACCGGGCTAGCTGCTGCCAAGGAAAGATGTTTATGTGTGGGAACTGAAGGAAAAACAGCAACACCAAATTTTGCTTTCTGGGCCCCCTCTTCTGGTAATCTCTTTTATTGTTTATACTGCTGGGAAACTTGAAACAGCTCTAAAATGGAGTCCTACTTTCCAAAACAGAAACTGAAAATTGTGTTCTGGGGACCACAAAGACCAGAATATTGTTTTATTTCTGCTACAAGATTCATCACATTTTTCTGAATGTCACGTTATTTTTATGACATACCTTTGTTTTACATTTACTTGGTGCCTAGTTGTTAAATTAGCAAAATTTTACTTCCTTAGGAGCATCATGATAACCAGTCACAAGCCTCATGTAAATTCACATAACAACTGAAAAAAAAGCAAAAGCCAATGTTCTAGCCTGCAATCCAACTCATTGAACTGCTTAATCTTAGACATAAAATTTATTAGATTTAGTGAACAGATCCCATTTTTGGCAAGTAATCACAAAGGCTCAGTGCCAGCTCGTTATTTCTATCATTCAATCATAAAAACTGATATGTGCCATTAATATGCTATTCACAGATACTGAATGCCAGAAATAATCCTAGTGTTAAATCAGACTTCTTGCATTATTCATGATGTTCTCTGTAATATTATTTTTGCAACTCAAAGAGAAACAAGCAGTATTGCTACTTTGGGAAATAAGTCACATAAGTCACATTTGTCTTTCATGACTATCTGAAGAAATTCTAAGCTTTGATTTAACTAAAAGCACATATCTATGTTACTACAATGTTGAGGCTAAATTTCAACTTAAGAAATTAATTAAAATTACCAAAAATGTACACCAAAGTCTCTTATTTAAAATCTTCCCTTAAGAATCCCCATGATTCTTAAAGCAAGGTTGGCAAATCTATGCCATGAAGCAAATGTGTTTTGAAGGATATGTTTTCAAAATGTCAGATTATAAGCAACAAAACTTCATCTGATACTGTATTAGTCACTTGGGTAGTGTGATTAAAAGTCTACAGTCAACAAGTGAAGAGAACAACATGGGTGGATGAAATATAATTTTTGACTCTTCAGTCTAAATTATCTTGTATCACCAGTGATTTCTACCTAGAACTACAGTGTTAATTTTTTACATTTCCTTGGCCAGCAGAACCACACTGACCCATAACTTGAGTTTTGCCTTACACAAGAACATGTTTCTAATACATAAATTGGACAAGTCATTAGCTTTCTCAGTGAGACTGCTAATGCAGTATTTAAGACCTGCATTAATTTTAAGGAAAGCACTTTTTATCATTATGGTTTTTTTGTTTCACCTTACTGCTAGTATTATCAAAATCAATTCATGTACGTCACTATCTGTACATACTTAAAAAGGCTGTGTTTTAGAGTCTAATTTTTAACTCAAAGCATTAAAAAAATTTCATATTGAAAAGTCTTATTTGTTTCTCTTTTCCTCTTGAAGTCTGCATTTATTAAACAGAAAAAAATTAATAACTGAAAGGCATTGGTGCAGAAAAGTGAAAAGTAGTTCTTGTGTTCTGAACAAGCTTTCTGTTTCAATTTTTTTTCCTTCCTTCCCTCCTGTTTTCAAATAATTGCAAGGATAAGGTTATTTGAAGTATTATCAAATTCCTTCTGCCATTCTGACTGTGATATATTTCCTAACCTTTACTCTGGCTTTGACTGGGTGATCCCAGCCACTGTGTCAAGGGAATGGCTCTTCTGCAGCAAAATTAAATTCTGTCATACCCAGTTGTTTGGTTCCACATTGTGACAAACTAATCAAAAAGTTTATGCATTTTTAATAGAAGTCATGAAACAGTGAAATTCATGGAATCAAAGGAAATTTAAAACATAAAAAGAACACTGATATGTTGTTTTTTCCCATCACAGCTGTTGACTCTTTCCAATACATTCCAAACATAACCTTTGCAGTCACAGATATTTCTCTATTTTCTTTTCTGACACTCACCATCACATAAAAGTGTTTCTGGGTATTTGAAAAGCTGAGAAATAGGCCAATGGGAAAAAAATAGGATAAAGGTGGTCAGATGCTGATTGTGTAAGTTCTATGTGACTGCAGCAGGATCATTTGAGACTGCTTTGTCTAGCTGCAAATGAACCACAGCAGATATTCAAAGTTATCATCAGCACAGAAATAAAGAAAAAGGGAGAAGATGAAATAATATAATATCATAACTATATTGCATAGGCAGTCTTGATTAACATTTTTTACTGTAATTAAGCTTTTATTATTTATAACAGCTTCAAAACCAGGAAAAGACTAAACCAGGAAATCACAAAATTTAGGCTGGAATGAAAAACACTTTGAAAAAAAAGAAGGTGGGGAGCTGATAAATTAATATATCTAAGAAGACATATTAAAATGTCTTTTGAACTAAAGTCTTCTCACAAAAGCTCTTTTTTAACAGTGCATTTAGCAACTAAGCATTCTTGAAAATCGTATTGCAATTTCCTTTCAGACAGAATAAAGTCAAGAGTTATCTGGGAACCAATTAAAAGTCTTTTATTTTTTTGTCACTTGTGTTTTGCAAGATTTCTGTTTCTTTTTACAAACAAGTTTAGCAAAAAATAATTTCAAAGAAGCAGATGTAAGTTACTACTACTGCCAGTTGCTGTCTGTGTTCATGCTGAAAATCACTTTATTCAATGCCTGATATAAGTGAGTGTGACCATGCTTGCTAGTGCCTGTACTGTTGGCCACGGCAAAGCACAAGTGCCTGCTGAATTTGAACCTATCACATTTTCACCCTTTGAAGACTTCAAAGTCTATTTGGAGTCAGACAGCTGCTGACAGTGTGCTCCAACTACCTCATACCTGTTAGTGCTTTACAACAAAATACTTCCACTTGCCTCTGCACACCATGCAGGCAATGGGTGCACTCCTATGCTGCTTCCAGAGACATATTTAAAAAGACTTGCTATCAGCCAGGGGTATGTTTCAGGACTATCTACATTTTCAGCTAGGAAAGCAAGTCCTTGACACTCATACAAGAAATACCTTGTATTTCATTTACTCTCAGACAAGTTTGAGTAGAAAGACAACTGGAAGGTTATTAAGAAGTAATACTGTGAGTATGGAGTACAGTATGCTACTGAGACAATTGGCAGTTCATGTCCAAATTTCCAGTTATATATTTGGACAGCTAAGTGAAACTCTGTTGCATGAAAAACTTATTCCTCTCTGTGTTGGTCTATGTTTGGTGCATATTGCATTAAGAAACTTCAATGAAAGCCATTTAGATGAGAGTTTCGAACGCCCTCATTTTACTCCCTTGATGTAGAGGATGACTGAGGGCTAAACCTGGATTTGTCAGTGAACATCTGCCAACCTTAGGCCTCTGGTAGGAGATATTTTACGGCTGCTACCATCCACTAGACATCAGGCAGTGGTGGTTTTCTTCAAAGATCCCATAAAGACTTCTGTGTTGGAGAAAGATTTTAAAATCTGTCTTATGCACTTGATGCAGTAAAAAAAAAAAAAAAAAAAAAAAAAAACAAACCCACCACATGCAGCTTTTTAAAATTCAACAGTATTGGCCCTGGTGAAGCAGCCTGAAATATCTCCTGCCTGATGGTAGCATACTGCTAAAGAAGAAAACCATAAATTCATCAAGAGAAATGCAAAGCCAGGTTAAGAACTTGCAAATACTCAAAAGATACAAAATAAATCTGCATTTTGAAAGTCTGGAAGATGAGTTCTCTGAAATGAAGATATTTTTCTTATTTTCCCAAATATTACCTTTTATAGCAGGAAGCTGCAGGAGGTAAATTTCAACATTAAAATGTGCCATGATGTCTTGGAGGAGTGTGTGAAGTCTTAGGGCTGCAGGGAAGTCTGCAAATGGCTACAAACAAGTCAGCGGGAAACACAGGGGGAACAGGCACCTCCATTAGGTCCTGGTGAAAGATTAGGACATGCAGATCCCCCACTCCATCTCTGAGCACTTAGTAAATGAAACATTGCATTCCCAGCTGTTTGCACCAGCAGGCAAAAAGTGTGAAAAATCAGAAATTAAAACACCTATGTGAAGTTAGGAAAGAGTCAAGTAAAGCATCAACTCTGTCAAGACAAGCTATATACAGTGGGTTTTGGTGACAAGGGATTGCTCCATCCAGATTTCCTGGAGCCAGAGTTGTTCATTGCTCCAGCCAAGGGATTTTCTCATCCTCAAGTCCCATACAGCCAGGATGCTGCAATTCCCTCTCTCTGGGTCCTATCAGCAGTAAGGTTGAATGCATATTACCCCTATAAACATACACTCACCAACTACAGATAAATGATGCAAAAAGCACCATAGAGAGCAATTCCTTTGCTGATACTTTAGAAAGGGCTGGAGACCAACATCCATACAAAATGGCTGGGGAAGGGACTGATGGCCCCATGCTGGGCTTGAACAGGGCCCTGTGCCCTGTCCAGGGTGAGAGGGGGCCCCCACTGTGGGGCTCAGCAGGGACAGTCAGGGCTGGTGGTGCTCTCAGGGCCCTGACAAGTAGAAATAAAAGTACTTTTTCTTCTGAAGTCTTACATATATGCTTGGAGGTTAGTTGTCCTTCTACCAGAGAGGCAGATAATATCAGGAATAATTGCTTCTCTCAACTAAATAGCGTAACAATAAATGCTCTCAGTAAGACCTACAGTACAGCATGCCATCTCTTAAAACGTGCATGCATCACTAAGCTTTATGCTTAACAGACATCATTTAACTAACACCCATATGGAGAGAACATCTATATTACAGCACCCACTGTCAGAAAATACAATGACTATTCCCGAGTCTGTTAAAAAAGTGATACTCTAATAGCACTCATTTGACATTAAATGTGATCCACTCTTGGGCTAATAAAGACATTTTTGGTATTAATGAAACTAATCCAACACTACAGATTTCTGCCTGCTCATTACAATAATTTATTCATAAAGTGTTCAGTTGTTCCTCGGAGACTCTGATGGAGAGCTATACCCAGTACAGACATTTCTAGGAGCACTTCTAAGCTGGTCTCCAGCTTATGGCTGGATTTTTCCCTTGCTGTCCCTGTTAAGCTTCTCCAAGCAGTTAAAATGTGCAAATGTGAGCCTACGCGAATATTTTCCAAAATAAGTCCATGATCATTAGGGACAAAAATCTTTAACTCTTCACATTTGTGTGTTTTCAGTTCAGCATTTCTCTGGCTGTTATACATTTTGTAAGGCATGTTGAGAAGAAATAACATAGAATAAACAATAAAACAATAAAGACAGAGTTTACTAGGAATTTGAAAATATTTTTTAAACTGTTCACACCTTCTGCATGGAAATACCAGACAGAAGATAATTTGAGCAACTTTTTTCAAATAATCACTTAGAGGAAAAAGTACTTAGAATCTGATGCAAAGTTTACATAAGATAACCATGACCAGTAAGACAACAGGTATGACTATGAAATTAAAACAGAAAAGTGACATTGTAATAACTTAGATCACCTAACAAAAATATTTCTAGGTCTTTGTCTCCCATTCCCATGCTTGACCTGGTCACTGCCTCTCCCAGCAAATCTCCAGAAAAGTGAAAATCTGACAGGGATAAGAGTGGGTTTCCTGAATCAGATTTTCCAAGACACTGTTTTTGGAATCGTACAACTGCTACACTTTTTGCCTTACATCTAATCTATTGCTTGAGGATGCTTTGAGAACCCAGCTACACAGCTATGTGTTCATCAGCTGCACTCTCAGATACAGGAGCTTAAACATTTGATATGTCAACCTAAGGGTCACTATACATTAAAATAATTGGTTCTTGAATAAAGTGTGGATCATCTTCTAGTGTAATATCATGGTCTTATATTATCTATTTTACCCTTGACTTCTTTAATAGTTTTTTCTATTCTTCTTAACATTACACTGGAATTGCCATTATGGAATGCAGTTCAGACAATTTTTCCAATATTCTGTTTTCTGGACATCAAACAACCATTTGATTTATTTAGTTCTTTCTTTACTCAAAGAATTCAAAGAAAAAAAAAAAGTATCAGCTCTAGATTGTTCATGAGCTCAAATTCCCATGAAATGCTGTAAATTTACACCTTAACTCCAAGAATAAAATTTTGACCTGCTTGAAATGCATAGTAAATCTCTTTTGAATCAGTCAATATTAACCTTGAGTTATTAGAACCCATATAAAAATTATATTACTGAAATGAATCTTGTTTTGTAATAGGAAACCATAGGAGAAAAAAAATTATGTTCCTAAACAAATATTCAGAAGAGCTAACTTGGCATTCCTAGCTGCAGAACTAATGGCCTTACTGTTACAAAAACTTCTACAATTAAGGAATTAATCAGTAATATACTATATTGATTAAAACAAGTCTCTTCTATACTCAGTGAAGTCTTTCAGACTATTCTAACTTAATTCATCTTGACACGATGCTAATTTAGGTTGTTTTTTTCCCTTCTAGGAGTATGTCCACATTCAGATTACTCAGCATTAAATCACTCTTTGCTATTACCCTTTTCATTTCTTACCAGCATGCAGGTTTCTCACCTCCAGTTTTAAAGGTAATCCTTTTCCTCCAGTGATTTCAGAAGAACTCCTACTGTATAGATTAAAAATAAGGATTTAAAATTGCCAAATAATCTGATCAACATCTTGAGCATTTTAATATACATGTAAAGTTATTTATCTTCACCTGCAGTGGATATTTGTGTACTTGCTACAAAATTAACTCAACATGTTTAAGTGTGTCATCTGAAGAAGTCTGCTGTTGATATTTTGGTTGAGTATTTGAATTAAGTAACTGCAACATAACAGTTAGCTTTCACTGGAGGTGTTCTTATTTCTGACACACTTAAATCAGTTAAATTAGGAAAAAAAAAATCTTTCCATTCCATTTAATTTCCAAAAATGGCTTTCTCAAGACACGGTGAGCTAGTGGTAAAATTTGCTACCTATAAAGTTGTTATTCTTCTGGTTGTTATTATCCTTAAAGTTTCTCTAAACATGAGAATCCAGTCTTGTCATTGCTTAACTGTCTGCTGAAAGGCACTTTGAGAGTATGCAGACAAAGGTAAGAACTTGATGGATTAGAATATTATGTCAGTAATACAGATAGATGATCTGCTTCTCAGAAACTGCCAAAGGAGAGGCCTTTTATAAACAGGCAGAAAAAATAATGGAATAAAACACTGGGTGACACATTCATAAAAACACAAAAAATGGGGTAGAGGAGGAAATGGATGCTTAAATTCCAGAGCACAGTTAAAAACCCCTAGCAGCTAGAGAAACAAAGGATTAAATTAAATGAAGGATATTTTTGGTTTGTTTATCACAAAGTTACAGCATTATGGAATGCTGCAACCTCAGAAGAGGAACAGCATGAATCAGCAAAAGAGAGACACAAAGTAAACTCCAGGGAGTGTATCTTACTAGTGAATCCTTTGAGATCCTTTTAACATTGGAATAACTTAGAGAATCTCTTCAGGGGTTTTGTCTTCTTGGTTTTGTTTGTGTGAATACTATTGCTGTTAAGCACCTGGGAGTTCATAACTCTATTTAGCACTGCGGGGCTGCCATGCCATCACTCATTGCAATGGTAGGCACCTGTTTTTTTTATGGATTTGTACAGCAGACCTTTTGCATTCCAAAAAGAGTTCATTATTAAACAGTGCACGATTCATTGAAGATTTGAAGTCAATATTTCCCAAAATAGACAGCTATAAAGCACATGTGGCATTTGCAGTCTTTTTTGGATGCAAACTATTTTACTTTATTTATATGTAAAATGCTGAAATAGCAAAGGTATATCCTCAACAATAATATTTGATATATATTCTTGGATGCCTGCCACTGATGCCAATTTTAAGAAAATGTGTGCATTGATTAGTTCCCATGATAATAGCATCTATGAATTGATTGAAAGAGTGTTGAGTGACAGACTGCTTTCTTTTTAAATTGTTTCCAATAGTTATTTGAAAAGATCCTGTTGCTAGAAAGGCAATGGCAGATGTTATTTTTTTTAACTACAACAAGCAAAGCTTCATTTCTCTGGGCAGCATTTGTTAAATCCCCTTTAAACTTTCAGAATATCTATAATAAGGCTTATAAAATCTGTATTACTTTAAAAATCAATTAATCTATATGGTAAAAAATTATTTTAGAAACTCCTAAGTCCTTATAAAAAGATAAATAAATGTCCCCTTTGGAGCTTTTTTATTCAGAGTATCATCTATGCTTTTATTTTTTAAAAAAGAGAATGATAAATTTTCTTATTTTTAAAGCAATAATTTATGAATTTGCATAATTTTAGAATAATAAATGGGTTATTTATTATTTTACATTATTTAGTTATTAATGTTAAACAATCACATTTTCCCCTAAAGGATTGTAGTTCCAGCAATATTTGAGCAGTTCTAAAGGACAAGAAATCTATTTCTATCTATACATGTATGTTTCACTTCTACTATTATATTACTATAAAAATAAAGGATATGCATCCCTAAGTTTTTAAATCATATAACATAGAGCACTTTTTTTTTTTATGATCCAACTTTACCATTATGCTTCCTCAGCAAAATTTTTATTATTAAATTTATTTTCACTGTATTTTAAGCTGTAGTCTTTACACTGTAGGGTATAAAATACTGAAACTTTGTAGACTCTGAGGCAAACAGTATATCCTTATTATGTGTTGTTCCATCTGTTCCATATAGTTTGTTTTCCATTACACTAAATTAACATTAGGACAGCACTGATGCTTGTCTTATTCTACCAGATGAGATATTCTACTAGACGAGATAGTTCAGCCACTACCTGTCACCTGTGGCATCGTAAAATATCACTGTTGTTCTACTACATGTATTAAATAATATCACACATATATCCCATGAAATATGAACTCGAATACAGTTTTTCAAAACTTTAGTTGAAGTAAAAATTTTCAGAAACTGCTTAAAACTAAGGACACTGACATTAGGTAAAGCAGATATTTGTCAAATTTCTAATGGCTGTTACATAAATTACTGTTCAGCACATTATGTGTCTTTAAAAAACCTCTTGAAATACACTGGTGGAAGTATGTCAATCCAAACTAATGAAAAAAACCACAAAACTTTAAAATATTGTTTGAAAATTCATAGCTTAAGTAATAGATTTCTGCTAGAACCTTAATTCAATTCTATTGCACCTGATTTCTGGGCAATAGTGAGGAGAATTATGCAATATAAGAGAAGAGGAACATTCTTCTAAAAGTAGAGGATGGATGAAAATTCATGGGTCAAGGACAGGAGCATTAAGTGCCTTTCATGAGAATTAAGCTCAGCCATCCCTGCTATTTCCATGGCACTATACAGGCATCTTCTCAAATCTTGTCTTTCAGTTAAGAAAAAAATTTACTGGTTTCTTCAAATGCAGATAATCCACACAATGATATTTGTGGTGCAGTTAAAACTAAGATGTTTGGAACACAGGACCACGTTGGGGTACCTTGTCCCTGAAGGCAACCTGGACTGGTCCCTAATCCTGTGATATGGAAAAAACTGAGATCAAGTCTTGGGAATATTCTTTGACTATTGTGTTCACATTGAAATCCATTTCTTACTCTATCTGAATCATTATCATCAATAAAACTGCAAATGCATCTATTTTTTTCCCCATATATATTTTAAGGTAGACCTAGGAGAGTCCAGAAGATGCTGATAAGGAACATTAGCTGATAGAAGAAAACTAATTTTTCTTATACATTCTTCTAACACTTTTAACTATATACAGCATATCTGTGAAACATGGAATACAGAAATTGTATGCCACATACACAGATAGGATCACAATGCATAGAGATAGGAAATGTCCCTGTTTAGTGTGTAGGGCTAATGTTTAATCAGCAATCTGAATAGCACCGATATCATTCCAGCAGACTTATCAGCATGTGCTGGCTGTTATTTTTCCCCTACCATCTGCAGCATATGCAAACACATTACAAGGAAGTCACAAATCTCCCACTGAGGTAATTTTTCTTTGTGTCTACTGCTTGCTTAAGGATACATAACCTATCACCAGGTATCCTAATAAAAACTCTCTACTTCTCTTGTAAGTTGCCTTTTATTTGGGGCAACTGTCACCAAATCAAAGATCTGTTTTAAGTACTAATTGCTAACCAGATCAGTGAAGACTCCAGCACTGTAAATATAACTGCTGAACAGACACAGACACATGCTACACAACAGACCAAATTCAGCTGCAATTTTTTTCCTGGAAGGAGATTACATATGGTTTGATTTTTTTTTTTTTTTTTTTTTTACTTTGCTTGAATATAGTCTGCTGTTTTCCTGATGAATATTGGTGTATTTTTGTACAAAGTAATGCTGTGATTCAGCATAAATAGCAAGTTCTACATCCATAACAAATTCAGTAAATGAAAAAAATTGATCCCTTGAGTATGAAGGTTACTCTGAGTCTTGGTTGTGGTGCTTGTCTTCATAGGTGTAGAAATTTGCAAGAGCAGTCTATAGATTTTTGCATGCTTACTACAGGAATAGTAGAATGAAACCAAAAGAAACTGTGAAGTTTCTTAGCTGGTAGTTATTATTTCAAAGCAAATCCTCCATTTAGGTGCTTAGCGTGTACGGATTTCACATGTATATATTGAGAATGTCTTTAGTGTTAAACTCGTGTAGATGCTGAAAGTCAGCTGTAATGCTTATTTTCATTTACAGAAGAACTGTCAGTGAATACAGTTAACTTGACAGCTAATATCCTTTCAGTGGATCCTCTCAGCATGATCTAGACCTTCCCAGTACTGGAGGATGCTATTCTACCCTTACAGTGACCAGACATTTTTACGTCCTAATTAGATTTTTCATTCTTTAAATATGATGCTCTATGAGATATAGAACTTTTTCCCTTCTCATTTTCTAGCATTTCCTCTGGAGTTGTAACACTGTCCTACGCTGAAAAAGTGCCTAAAATGGAGCTGTTCAGTCCGTTACTGTGAATATTTCTCATTGGAGTAATTGGAATAAAGAGGCAACTTACACGTTGTTGCAAACACAAACTTGACTTTTATTTTTCTATATCACTCACTAGTTCTACTTGCACTTCAAAACAAGGAAAGGCATAAACATAAAATGTCTCTAATAGTAGTAACATCACCTGCAGCTGCCAGGAACAGTTTGTACAGAGGAAACACTGGGCATATGTTAATGTGACAGCCATTGGCAGGGCTTGGTTGCATATGCTGCACTGTCAAAACACATTTTTAACTACCTCTGAGGGATTGTATTAGTTTCTTTTTTCATTTTGAGATAAAAGTCAGAAAATAAAATGAGTTTCTGCAAAGTTTCAAATAAGTATTCTTATCCAGGAACCACAATGTTTTGGGGTTTTTTTTCCTAATTTTCAGTATTTTATTCCTCAGTCCATGAGATCTTTCTTATCTTCTTTCATGGTAATATATATAATGTCGTAATTATATAATTAATTTATCATATCTATAGGTCGATAGCTTGGATACCTAAAGTAATTATGAGTAGGTGTTCTATAAATTTTAATATTTTTCATTTCTTAGAGGTGAACAGAAGAACACACAATGTCTTCATTCATATGATGAAGATTTAGACAAATCATATGCATGAGTACACTTG
This sequence comes from Pyrocephalus nanus, assembly GCA_038380795.1. Classification (NCBI taxonomy): domain Eukaryota; kingdom Metazoa; phylum Chordata; class Aves; order Passeriformes; family Tyrannidae; genus Pyrocephalus; species Pyrocephalus nanus. The sequence goes on along the minus strand of CM076259.1, from coordinate 94,888,230 downwards.
AGTTTTTGTATGTATTACTCTGTATGTGAACATATACAAGCACAAGCTCCTTAAATATCTTTAACTGTCCCCTTTACAACTGAAAGAAATTCACTATATTTCCCCAGAAAGACATTTTCCCATTTATCCTTGAAGCACAACAAAAAAAAGCAAAATAAAACATAAAGTGCAAATTGAGTCTTGAAAACACTTTCTTTTTCCAAAATTCTTGGAAAAGGGATGAGTTTAGCAGCCTACCTAAATGACAAAGAAATGGGTCCAAATCCATTAGAGTCAGAGAGATTCTTTCCATTAAGTAAAATAGTTTTGGGGTAAGGCCAATGGCACTTTTTTTTTTTTTTTTGTGATTTGTATTAAAAATGTGAAAGAAATTACAGCAACACATTAAAATCACATACTGAAAACTTGCTTTTGTGCTATACTAAAAATAGCTGCTAGATCATCTTTAAAAAGAGAGCTCATCAAGGTTGTTGAATAACCAGAGTAATAGCTGTCCAGATGCCATAATGAGATTTATGTAAAATATTGCGTGGGCAGAAATTATAATTGCTTTTTTTGTTGTTGGTGTTGTCACAGAAGAGAAGATTTAATTTTTCAATTTCTAGCCTCGTGAAGTTCAGTTAACAGACAGAGATTACAGTTTAACTCCAGCTTATCACTACCTATATGGCAAATGCATATATAAAAAATATATACACATCTAGTGGCAAAATTTCCAAGCCTTAGCTTAAAATCAGAGGGTAAAAATATTTCTGTGATATGTATTGTGAAATTTGAGGGTTGTGAGCACTAAATGAATTACCATTTTAGACTTTATATTACAGATAAATGATACTACCTCTCAATATTAATTAAAAAAAAGAATCACCAAAAAGATAATAATTCAATTACATTGAATGCTTTTGACAGCTGTTTGAAGAGAATTACCTAACTATGCTGAACTGATAGTGAGATAATTCACAGTATGAAAAGAAAAAGTAGCAGGCACACTATTTTATAACAGCTGTGTACCTCCTTAGGGAAACTGAACAGTTTATGTGGAGAAGACATGCATACAAAATACATCTAGGCAGCTCTCAGATAATTTCCTGTAGTATCTTCTCAAATACCTCATGTTTATCCTGGAGATGTCTCAGCTTCAATTCAGCCGTACTATAATCTCAATAGTTTACATTTGGAAGTTGCAGATTGCTTTGATTCATAGTTCAGAGGACTAGAACACCCTCCTGTGAAAAAAGGCTGAGAGAGTTGGGGTTGTTCAGCCCGCAGAAGAGAAGGCCCAGGAGGAAGCCCAAGTGCAAAATTTCGGTACTTAAAGGGGCCCTATAAGAAAGACAGAGAAGACCAGTAGTGACAGGACAAGGGGCAATAGTTCAAAATTGAAATATTTAGATTAGATATTAGAAATTCTTTACTATGAGAGTGGCCCTGGTGGGTTGACCTTGGCTGGATGCCTGGTGTCCACCAAGCTGCTTTACTACTTCTCCTTCTTAGCTGGGCAGAGGAGAGAAAACTGTAACTGTGGTTACAAACCTGACAGAAGCGAAGGGAAAGGGGAAGGGGAAGGGGAAGGGAAGGGGAAGGAAAAGAATTTCTCATAAAAAAGTAGATAAATTTGTATACAAAGCAATAAGTTACATGAGGATAGATTAAAAGGGCTAAATCACTGCTTAAAAAGAAGTTGACCTTACACCTCAAAAGTTTTAAAACCGTTTAAATGTGTTCCTTTTTTTTCTTCATTTCAGCTGTTAAAATATTTTCTAATGTGGTATTGTGTCTGCAGCACAGGATGTCCATAAGGAACAAGCATTTCGGGTAGAAATCCATAGATGAATCAGAAAAAAAATGTAGGAAAGTTAGAACTTCTCAAGGCATAGAATGTAATGTTAGGGCCAGTGTATACACTTACAGCTTCTCATTGCTAAAGCTTTTTCTTTTCAGCTCTATAGTAATGTCAATGCTATCTGCACAATGAATTTTATATTTAGCACAGAAGAACAAATAAGATAATTTGATTCTAACTTTTTTTTGTGCATTAACAATAGAATTAGGAACTGTTGGAAAGCATGAAACCAAGCTCTGCATTGATAAATATTGATAAATGCTAACGTAAGAATATTGATATATTATTACATAAACATTAACATGTTACATATTGACATATTTAAAAATCCAATATGGATATTGGACATATACAACTACTTAGTCTCAAAGGTTATAGATATAGATATAGAAGTCATAACTTAGTATCTGATCAACATAATCTTCTTTCTGATGGTACCACGTGAGAAAGACAGAGAGTGAAATAAGAATGAGATAGAAAGAAAGAGGGAAAGAAAGGATGGGCAGACAGAAAGGAAGAAAAGAAGGGTGGGAAGAAGGGAGGGAAGGAGGGAAAGAGGTGGGGGCAGGGAGGGAGGCAGGAGAAAAGATGGTTTTTTGGAGGTCTTGTCTGAATGGATTTATATAGAGGACAGGTAAGAAAAAAGTGTTCTCCAGTAGTGGGAACTTTTCTGACACAATTCCAACACTTTCAGTGAGTAGACCGCCAGGTAACAGGAGTGGGGGATAGGACGAGGGAAGGATAAAAGGTTATTACAGACCCTTGAAAGTTTTTGTTACCATTAAATTTCTGAGTTTAGAGAAATTGTACTATTCAGAAGTGCTAAAGCCACGTCATTATAATCATCATCAGAAAATCTGTTTCTAAAATCTTCATACATTAGCATAAACATTTATAGCTACAATGTTATATATGCTGCAAGCTCATTTTTAAAAAGTCAAAACTTAAAAGAGCAGTGATTGCCATCAATATTTCTATTAATATTTTGGTAACTATATTGTAACAATCCTCCACAGTCCAAATTATATTACAGTCCACTCAGGGAAGTTGAATAAATGATTCCTGACCTTCTATTTCTTTATTACTTTTTTATTCATAGCGTTACCATATCTGGGTACAGACAAACCTTGTCTAGAGTCTAAGTAATATAAATAGCAAAATGAGAAAATAAATATTATTCTAAAAAATTTAATAACATTATTAAGGAAATATAATCTATGAAAATATTGCAAATTAGATTAAGGTCTCCAGAAGGACTGCTGAAAACCAAAATGTTAGACCTCTATTTTTCTGGACTTTAAAATTTATTTTTGTTAACCCCTACATGCAGTGTACATTTATTAGGGACAACTATCTATTCTCAGGACAAATGCAGAAAAGATTTTTCTAGCAAAAAATTTTAATTTATGAGGCAGAATTCTACATGCAAAAGTTTATTAAAGTATGCCCACTTTGCATTTATCTTAATTTAATGAAGAAGTATATTCCAGGACTCTGTGAAGCTTGCAGTTCTCATAAATGTGCTTCAAAAATTAACCAGTGGGGAACTCTTAAATTGAATCCAATAAAAAGGATTTGAAATAACATTTTCAGACTGCTCAGCAACAAATTCTTTGTAATTGTTTATATTGACCTTGCTTTTCTAATAAAAAATCCTCTTTTAATATGTAATGTTTCTCTGAATAGAAAAGGCTTAATTAGGCTTCATATGCACAATCAGGAATCATGAACAGATTATAATTTGCATCACAAAACTGTTATGCATAATTAAGATTACGTTGGGTATGGTAGCTATAAGAAATTGTATTGAATAAATATTGGCAGCCTAAGATCAAACATTATAATGCAAATATAAATCCTTACCTGAAAAGATAATTGTGTTTTTTTTTCCCCAGCATATTACTGCCCACTGTAGAAAGGCTGCAGAGATGGAAGTAGGCCCATAAATATGACTGATATTTTATTCTGTTATAATATAATCATTTTGAGGAACTATAAGACTGAAATCTTTTCATGACTTCTTATATAAGTCCTCTCAGTCACATTTTGTGGGAGTAAGACTTAAGGAAATAGAAATCATTTACTGTGAGTCAAAACTGATGAAATACATTTTTGCCTTTGTAGCTGTCACTTCAAGTTTTACTTTGTTTACTACTGCCAGGTAAAATCTTTTAAACAGCATGAAAACATTTTTGATAAACAGTATACGTCATCTTCCTAGTTATACTTTATATATTTCAAAGAATCCTCCTAATTATTTGTCAATTGAAAAGAGTTCACAAACAAGCAATTTTGTTATTATGTTTCTGTCTTCATCAACTTTTTAACTTCTGTAAGAGTGAGGGAAAGGCAAAATATATTACATTATTAAATATTTCTTGAAATATGAATGTTGTACCAACTGATAAGTGACTCAGGACTTTGACTTAAAAATTGCTTCTCTTTTTCTCACCTTCAAATCTGAATAGCAGAAAATTCTTTGATGGTACACAGTATGGTACATCAGTGTAGGAGTCATGAAAGAGTACTAACAAAAGTGCTGATGCAGGAAGGCAGCTACAATAAGGTATCTTACCTCCTCACACTCTCATGTTTACCTTGAAGTTAAAATAAAATCTTAGTTTCCCCTGGATAAAGTTTCTCTTTGATGGTCCACAGTGTAAATAGAAATAATAGGGGTCCCTATTCATATTTTCCATATCTGTATCCAAAACAACCACTTTTTCACCAATGGCTGAGGCAAGTAGAGAAGAGAAAGAGATTGTAACGAGATTATGAGAAGTGAGTCTCCAAAATCTTCTGCCCTTCATCTGTCAGTCCTAAGAATTGGAGACTACAGGAAAGAGAAATTGTTTGGTTTATGAGACCTGACTTTCCATCACTATAGCAAGCATCTGAGTTCCTCTTGGAAAATACCTGAATATATATATATAGATTCAACTAGCTCTAAGCTTTGACCAGTAAAACATTGCCTATTCAATATTTAGAGGAGCATGTATTCAGCAGCAGCTGAAAAATAAATGACAAATCTTGGTTGCAGTTGCACCATGCTGATTTAATGTAAAGTGTGATAGCTTCAGATATGTTGTTTTCAATAATATGAATTCAATTTCATAGAAAAACATTGTATTTATTCATAGCAGAATGGCAGATGCTGCAGTATTGGGTTAAATTGAATGGATATATTTTGTGTGGAAATATGCATTGGATGGACAAGTACTTCTGCCTAGAAAAAGCTGGATTTGAGAAATAAATGTATTGATGTAAATGAAAATGTATTAATTTGGAAAAAAGTTACTGGCTTCTATAAATTTATTTTTGAAAGAAAACCATTAATATACAAAAATATAATTCTATCATTTGGAAACTACTGTTACTGATTTCAGAATAGATTGACAATATATCAGATTCAGCAAAATGGCCTTGATTTCAGTGTCTATTGCACATATTTCCCTGAAAATGTACTGTGATAAAAAATCAGACACAAATCCAATTCAGTTGTTTTCAGTCTCAAAAGCATTGTAACGACCTTATGCAAATTAACTTATTAGTCTTTACTAAATTGTGAGAATTTATTTAGGATTCTTTAACTTGCATTTATTTTTACTTACATTTCTGAGACTTCAATTTCAGTAATGGATGAACTGCCCCTCATTCACAGCTCTGATTTCTTATTGATGCACATTCACTGCTTTTGCTTCAATTAACTCCAAAAGCCATGTTTTAAACTTCTTCTTCCAAACTTTTGTTCAGAGAAGGCTTTAATAATACTTTTTATTTTCCTTAGGAATGGAGTAGCTTTCATCTGGATTGTCCCTTCTCTTGATTCACTAGAAACTGAATGTCTTCTTCCTTGGAAGATAGCAGAATTCATATAGAATTTTTGCTGTCTTCTCTTTTAAACCCATTTCTAACATTTTTCTATAAAATATAGACTTTTATTTGCCTGTTTCCTGGTGTGAGCTTCATCTTTTACTATGGAATTAGCTACTAGGAAAATATGATAGTCACAACAAGTAATATCCTACTTCTTTCTAAGCTAATAATATTTGTGATTCCATGTTATTTCTGTGAGTTCTAAGCGCAAAAAAATCATTTGTAAGACATTTTGTCTCAAATAAAAAAAATTCATTACAATATTTACATTTGTTAAATTATAAGACATTTGATAACTTTTTCATATATTTTTCAAATGCTGTTTCATGTCCCGTTGCAAAACAGGTCTTCATTATCTCCAGTTTCCTAAACTGATAGCTTTCAACTCCCAAAATATCTTGCGTGATATCTTACCTCCCGATTCCTGTATGTACTCAGCTGTTGACAGCTTATTTGATTCCCATATCTTCTCTCTTTTCTTTCTGCTGTTTCTTTGTCTTTCTGCAAACTTCCTAGTTAGCTACTTCAAAGACACTGTTAAAGCCAGAGAGGCAGCTCTCTCTCTTCAATTGCTTTGAACTAACTCAGTTCTTGGACTAAAGTCCTGACAAAAATAAATTGGAGGACTCGATTTCACTAAATAATGTAATATGTGCATAATATGCTGAGAAACTGAATAGTAGACCCAGAAAATAACATTAACAGCATTTACTTAGATTATCTTTGAACTAAGATAGTCATAGGTTAGTGCTGTTTCTGGCAAATAGGATTCATCAAGTCACTGACCACTAACTGGTGTCATGGTCAGAAATGCAAACTGAGCTTGTATAATGAAGAAAAAAAAAGTAATCAAAATATTAATACTTCAGAACCTATTTTTATAACTAAAATATGCTGTATTAGGGAAGTTTGAACAAAGTTAAGGTAGAAATTGCAGTGTATTCCTGTTGCTGATTTGTTTGGACTGTCCTAAAGCACAAATCTCAAGAATGAACTAGAGTGGTACTTGCAGAGATGAGAACTGGTGGAAGTATAGTGGTCAAAATCATTAATTTCCTACACTAATCTCCATATTTCAATTTACTGGAAAGGGGGGAAGGGAAGCAGTATTTTGATAACATGATTACTTGACTGAGATTTTTTTTGTACATAGAGAAAAGCGAAAGTATAAAAAAGGGGATATAAAATAATGCATGAATTTGCAATAAAATTCACCTGAGAAACACCATCTGCACATTCTAACTCTTAAAAGTATAAATGGCATGCTGAGCTTGTTTTGATAGCTTGATGAAAAAACAGTGTTTATGAAGACATAGAGGAAAAGAAATTATTAAAGACCAAGGACCACTTGCATTTATGTATGTAGATAAATATAATTGAAATAGAGATGAAAGTTACATTAAAATAATGGTTACAATGATGAAAAAATATTATGAAATACATAATTACATGCACACCAGTAAGCATATCAAACAAAACAGCTGGTCAAAACATCAGCGAGCTGTAGATTGTTCAGTTAGCTGTGAATATTTAAACAAGAAAAAGGATATGATATTGTCAAGATGGTGAGAGGTGAAGATGGGAAATTATTTTTCCTCACCATCAAACAGAGCTATAGTTTAAATAATTTCAAGCTCTTTGGAAACCTTTGAAATAGCTGTGCTGTTCTGCTTTTAAAAAAAGCAAGAAAATACCTTGGTGATGTTACTCAATTCAGATGATAGAGACAAGATTTTCTGAAGGAAGAATAAATGAGACTGTAGAAACACCCTTTGTTCCCTTTCTCCCAAAAACTATGTATATGAAGCAGAGCAGTTCTCATGGGAAGGACTGAAGTTTCCTCACTTCCTCCTCAAAATAGACACAGGGCTCACTACAAGCAAGAAGGGTAAATTCAGGTATTGTTTCTGACTGAGGTAGATATTTGGTTCTAGATTTGACCAGGATTTACTTAGCACTGGGCTACTGGTTTTATTGAAAAAATGCTGAAGCTGAGATCTTTTCATCAATTAAAATTATGCTTAAACTAGCATGTTACCAAAAGGAAAGTATTTTGAGGAAGCCACCATAATCCACCAATGTGTGTGTAACAAAACAGTTTCAAAAAAATTCTGATGAAGATAATAAAACTCCTGTAACAATGTCCTACCAGGTCACGTATTTTACTTTCATTAGAGTTCTATTTCTGTTGGTTCTTGAAAACACAATATCTTGGAGTTAAATTTTTTTGTGTGTGCTTTTAAGAGGGCTTATGCTTTTTTTGGAAAACTGAACAGAATTAAAAAAAAAAAATAGAGAAGCTTAGAAGAAAAATCAAACTCTGACCTTTACATGATAACATACTGCATATATGGATTTAAAACTCTGATCTTTAGTTTCCCATCTGAAAAGTTTTGTCTTGATTCAAAAAGAGAGCTGGAAAAAAAAGTGCTTAAAGCTTAAAGTGACCAAATAAGAACAACTCCTTGTGAGGACCTATAGATTTTTTTGATTTCAAGAGGCAGATTTCAAGGTACATATTCAGTTTGAGGAAAAAATGTGGACCATATAAATAAATAGAACACGAGCTGTTTTTATATATGTTCTAAAAGCTTATCTTTAACAGTTTCATTCTGTATCACTCAAGAAAATTCTTATGTTATTTTTCCTGTTTTTTTGGTTAGTTGGTTGGTTGGTTGGTTGGTTGTTTTTTGGGGGGCTGGTGTTACATAGAATAAAATACCAATGAGGAAATACACTTTATTAAAATAACTTTGTTTAAGTTCACAAAGAGAATCACCTTTATTTTTGAAGAACATGTAATAAATTGATTTAATTTATTCTTTAAAGTGGGAAATGAGTGTCCATATAGGTAAATCACAGTTATAATAGAAATAATTAATGGATGCAAGTAAAATAATAGCAAGAGAGGTACAAAGGGAACAGTGATACAACAGAAGCAGAGTATTAAAGTAATAAGTCACAGCACTCCAATTTCCTGAGCTCTAGAGCAACATGAAGGTTTGATACAGTCTCATAATGAATCCTGGAGTCACATCTGATGAGGATTCAAAATTGCTCTCCTGGGAGAAATAAGCCAGTGGCATTTGTGTTGAACATCCTCCCAGTGCCCTAAAAAAATATACAGAAGACCAGGTGACTGAGCATGTTCTGAGGATCTGTTAGCTTGGAAATTTTTGTCATTGCACATCCATTCTTTGAATTAATTACTTTTGAGACTGTGTGTTGCTGAAAATCTTGCTCATTCTGAGTCATAGATGAAGTGTAGACTTTTTCTTCACTGTAAACAAATATGGGGTGCAGCAACTACTAAACAATCTGTGGAATGCAAATAAGAAAAGTATCTCACTTTGGGGAACCTTTCCATTTGTTACATGGGAGCTTTGCAACTAGAAAAGGTAACTGTCAAGGAGTTAGCAAATCCAAAAAGATTGAAATTCACTCTCCTAAATCTATACTTCAGGAAATGAGGTACCTGTTGTAAGAGGAAGTATAATGAAATACAGAAATGGCATTTTTTTTTTGGATGAAAAGACTTTTATGGCTCTCAGTATTTGTGTGCATTCCTAAGTGACATTGCTTTGATTAAATCAGTGCTTTCTCTTTCCACAGTGCACATTGCCAGTAAAGCACATTTCTACACACAAAGGGCTTATACTAAGCTGAACTGCAATATCTTTATACAGTAAAAACGACATCCCTGTAAGTACATGCAGTATTGTAAAAGACTTGTCCTAAAGTAATATCATTTCAGGTTTCCAAAGTAGTTTTTACATAAAAACTGATGACAGCCACAACAACAAAAATCAGATTGCAATGTCTGTAGAAAATAAACAGGGGAAGAAAATTAGGCAGGCAATGCAGCGAATTAGGGAAAAAAAAAAAAAAAAAAAAAAAAAAAGAAGAAAAGACCACACTAAAAATAACCATAATCCCTGGTTTTGTTAAAATCAGGGTGAGAGTTCACCATCTGTTTTCTATTATTTTAATAGCCAGGCTTCATTCCATTGTATTTTGGATTGGGTAGGTAATGATCTGTATTTTTACTCCCTCATTTTTTTTCTTTCCACATTCCTTCTTCCCTACCTCCACTACTTCTGATTACAAAACTGCAAACTAAAGGGTACATATATATATATTCATAGATGCACATGTATATATCAATATAAATCCTCATAGATGCATATACGTATATAAACTCAACATTTTCTGTAACTCATTCAGGGAGCAAACTGAAATGTGCATTAGTTCAAAAATATTTATGTTTATGTTTATTCAAAAATGTTCACAGTGCAGTTGCCCTGAAGCTTGTTCCAGCTGCACTTCTTGCCTGGAAGACACCTGTTCAGCAATTATATGGCCAGCAGTACATTAGCAACATTGCCTGCTGGATTGCAGGTGTTTGAATCTATAGGGAGAAGGTCATTACATTACCATTTCTCTCCATCTGGCCCTGAGAAAGCTAAGTGTATATGGGCCACTGAGATTGCTCACTTCAGAGGATGTCTCTCTGTCCATTTATCATCAAACAGCACAAGCTACACTTCCTGAATTTCTAAGATGCCAACCGTTATTAATTTCTAGTTGTTAGGCTTGTTAAAAATAGTAGTGGTCTAAGTAAAAAGATTTACTACTTAGTCTGCATATACCCTAACAAAATTATCTAGAAATTCCTGTGTATGCAATCTGTTTGTTTGCCTGTTTTTACTGTAACTTATAGAAAAAAAGTTCCTTGCAGAAAGGTGGTTTGTACCTGGAGTTTTACATTGCCTGTTAGTGACAGACCAACAGCAGAAAGGTTGATAGCTTATATTTTAGTGTAGAAAGCCATGAGGCACAAAACACTGACAATGACTTACTAAATGTGAAAGAGTAGGGGTATTTCTACATATCTTTCTTTGTTGAACTCACTTGTGATACATATCAATCAGAACGGCGAAACTAGGGGAAGTTTGTTTTAACTTTGCCAAACCACATTATTATAACTTTGTTTTTGTAAATTCATTCAGAGAAAAATGTTAACAAGGAAGGTAAACTGCTTCAGACACATCTTTCTTACAGGAAATATGCTGGCAGTTTGCCACTGGCCAATCCAGTAGTGAGTCTGAAAGCTTTTTATTATGCCTACAACTACCCAAGTACCTCCCACTGTTTCTAAGCAAATCCAGATATGCAGCCAAGCAGATGGCTATAGCTATGCCTTGTGTGTACAGAATGGATAAAATTTACCATTAGGAGAAGTCGAATGGCCCAAAATTACAAATAAATAATGGAATTTAATGAAATATCTTGATTGAAATCAGATTAATAGTTTTGACCCTTTAGATAGAAAGAAGCAACTTGTAAAGACATAAAAGGATTTATATTGAGAATTGATGTATTTATGGTTATTGCTGTATGATGTATTTAGCTACAGCAGACAGGAATTCAAACCCCATGATCCAGAACACCCTTTGCAGTCCTATCTTCTTATAGAGTCAATAAACAAAGATAATCTTTTCACTGGAATGATGGTCTCAAAGAGAAATTTTCAGCCTACAGGTCCCAGTTTTCTGTTCTTGTGGACTTCATGTTCAAAAGGAGCTCCGGATGTCACTCTGCCAGATTCCATTGCTCAAGCAGGTCCACATAGAACAGACTACCTGAGTCCCTCTTCAGGCTGCTTTTGAGTATTTCTGAGGACAGAGACTCTGCAGCCTCTTTGGGTTATCTCTCAGCATCATGGTAAAAACATGTTTCCTTATGTTCAAACATAACCTCCCACGTTTCTTCTTCTACTCATTACCTTTTAAGAGTACTGCCAAGGATGCTAGCGACAAAAAATAAGTAACAGAAAGGAAACAGAGGAACTTTTATGAATATCTTGTAAAACTACTGGTAAAACATTTGTCCTTCTTTTCTTCTGTATCTCTACAAAAATGATTTTACAAGCTTATGCATAAAGTTAGAAGTTTATTTCTTGGATGTAATTATTAAAATAAAAATTTATCTAGGTAAAAAAGACACCATTGTTCTCTAAAGCTTCCTAAGGAGGAGAAATGGTGATGAAGGTACTAATCCATTCTCCCTGGGATCCAATGACAGGATGCATAGGAATGGCTCAAAGATATATACAGAGAAGAGATCAGTGCCTACCCCTCCTCTTCCCCTCATGAGGAAGTTGAAACTGCAATGAGATTTCCCCTCAGTCTCCTCTTCTCCAAGCTGAACCTGGTTTGGTTTTGGTTCAATTTTGTTTGGTTGGGTTTTTTATTACTATTGTTGAGGTTTTTTTGTTTTGTTTTGAGGGGTTTTTTTGCCATTTAGTATTGTTTTAGTGCTAGAGTAGTATTAAACTGCTCTGTTGACCAATTCAAGTTTTTTAAATCAGTTGTGCTATGTAAGATCATTTTCTCTAGATGTAACAATTGTTTATTGTCTCTTTTAAAGTCTGGGTAGGTAAATAACTCAGTTTTTAAAGTAAGTTGCAATAAATCCAGTTATTTTTTGGTTTCAACAGCTTTCTGATAAGCTTTGGGGACATACTTAATAACATATATTCATCTAATCGTGTCTAGTTTATATGAAAAATATGACTTGTTACATTGGCTATGATTTTATATTTTCAAACAAAATATTTGTTTTCAGAGCAGAAAATCATCATCATAATAATATATTAACAGCTTTGCAAAAATTTTTAGAAGACAAATGTTTACTTCCAGGAGGAACCACTTCACAACAACTAATAATTTTGAGAAATGGATGAGGAACACAGAACAAAACAGAAATTGAGCTTCTTACCTGCTGAGGTGGTTATCTTCTCTCAACAAAACAAGATCACTCTCTTCAGAACAAATCCTAAAAATGTAATGGAGCTAAACAATAAATAGAAATGCTGTCTTCTCATCATGTTGTGAGCAAGTGTTTTCTTGATGTACTTTGTCTTTCCTAACTGTGTGTATTAGCTTTGCATTGACCTGTTTGTACTGCTAAACACTGGCTATGTTTTAGCAAGATGCAGGTAGGCATGAAAAAGGGTATGAATCATTCAAAGAAAAAAAAAAATACAAGGAAGAAGTAAGAGAATGAGAAACAGAAATAGAAGAGATCTAATGTAATGGAAATTATTGTAAGATCAGTTTTTTGTTTGTGCAGCATGATTTAGTGCTACCAGTACAAAAGCCACTTTGGGAAGTAGTGGTACAGTAATAAATAAACAAATATAAATATAATTGGCTTTCCACAGCAAAGCAAACTGGTGTCAAAAGGCATAGGTTTTGAGTTTATAGGGTTTTAGCTCTATAAAAGACACATTAGTGAGGGTGATCAAAACAGCTTCTTTTATTTTAGAATGTGTTTGCCTTTTCTGTCTTGTTTTGCAGTTGAATTTAAGAGACATAAATAAGAGAATCTTAGCTGAACCATTTGCCTGGCTGATGAGGTTCAATTATGGAAAGCTTGAATTAGGTTTTGATAGTGCTTAGCTGTCAGTATTTTGACACATGAACTGATGAAATTTACAGTGACCAGTTCTTGTGATATTTTCTATGGAGTAGAAACTGCATATTACATAAGAGGAAACTAAATTATTTTGCTGTAATATTTTGAGTTATTTAAAATTATTAATTAAACTTTTTTTTAATTTCAGTATCTTTTTTTTTTCTTTGTATAACAATCTAAATGCTGAAATATCAAAGTTATTTGGAAAATAAAGTTTGATTTCTCAAAAAAAATCGGATATATTGAGGAGCATTTCTATTTTAAACTAGCAGCTGCATTTAAGGTTGTTAACTTTACATATTTTAAAAGGATGTGTATGAGATTATAATTTAATATGGCAATGACTTCTGATTTTTGTTAATTACAAATGTTTATTTTAATCCACTATAGCTTTCCTCTTTCTAAGCACAGTTGTTGCAGAAAATCTCAGCAAATATAGAATATAAGGGAATTTTGAAATGGCTGGAATGAGGTAAAAAGAAACATTGTAGAAGAAGAACAGAAGACTAGTTTTGTCAAAAAGATACTTATTTTTTAGAAAATTTTAAATGTATCAATGAAATAGTAACTAAAGTAGAATCAATCAATGTACTTTTCTTGGGTTTTGAATGTTTCATGCAGGATAAAACTAATAGAGACAAAGGGGTGAGAAGCAAAGTATTTTCATGGATTAAAAATGCATATAAAACCATAAAGTAATAAAGAATCAGTTTGGGTAACGTAAAAAACAGACAAGCACATTTCATGTATTTGAAGAATACTATTGCTTTAGAGATATTTATTTAGTTAACTTTTTTCCAGATATAGGTCAGGAACCAATTTCAGCCAATAAATCCATTCATCCAGAAATTTCAGGTCTAGGCAGAGGAGAATATTCAGCTGCAAAATTTGATAAAACAGTTTTTCTGTGAGTATATTACATATTTTATGGGTGCCTGGTAAGCTTCTAATGTTCAGCCAAAATGCTACAGGAATGAAAAAATGCCATCTGTGTGTTATGCTTCAGTTTTCCTTTTATAACTTTTATGTTGGATTGTCGTGTATGAAGAGAGACTTCCAATTTTAGTATATTTTTGTGAAGTTGCAGGTTCTACTTGTTCAGATGGAAGAAGCAATTCAGGCATGAGAAAGCTCAAAGCTGAATTTACACTTCAGTTCCTACTCCAGCCTCTTTGCTTGCCTGAACAACCAGGGCAGGAGGGTGACAGAGTTGGAATGGGAAGAGGTGGTGAGACAGAAGCACTGAGGGGAACTGATTTTGTGTCTCATCAAAGTGGTCTTCAGAGGGTTTAACACACAGGAAGGAATATCTTTTGCTCCTCTTAAACAAAATTAGAGAGTCTATGCTTATTTTAACAAATAATGCAAAGACATGATTGTTCTTAGTACAGTAAAATATGAGATGTGATACATCAGTATTTTTAATGCCTTCACTGCTGTAAGTATACAAACCCATAAGTTCTTAGCCTCTACATGTAAACCCAAATATCTACTTCTTGTAATACTCTTCAGTTCAACTGAATTCAGTATACAATTCCGTAAATGAAATATAAGATTGGAAAAGTGATCAATTTAAAATAGATAAAGGAATTAAGATAGTCTGTTTGTCTAAGGAATAGTGGAGGGGAACTCCACCAGTGAATCTCGTCTTCAGAATCCCTAAAACTTTAGTCTTTCTACTTCACCTCTAAGCTCTGCCACCAGGCACACCTCGCAGAGATGTGTCTATGCTGCCCTCTGAGAGCAATGCCAGGGTCTGGCATTTCCAGGCATTATGTAGATAAGCAATCACAGTAAAATTACACTTGCAAATTGTGTTGAAGAAAGGATAGGCATTCTTTTGAAAATTTATTGGGACAGTTTTATTCTACTGTTATAGCTTCCTCAGTTCTTCATGGCCACTTGTTACAGGAAAAGTCATAGTCTTATATGTATGACAGCCACAATATTGAAGTTACCTAGTGCTTGCCAATACAGAGAAACATGAAGCTGCTTTATTGTTCTTCTTCTTCTCAACAAGTATTGATATCAAATACGGCACCAGGACTTCGAAATGGAAATTTTTAAGGGAAAAGTAACTTCTGTTTCATTAAAAGTTTCCATTTAAGTCTTGTGGAATTGCAAACTGTCAGAAACTATAATTTTGTGCCTGTAGCTTGTACAATACGACTTGTTGGGTTTTAAGTCTGGCAGCGAGCAAGAACTCCAGTCACTGCTCGGTCTGTACCTGTGGCATCTCATATCAACATTTTTGATGGGTCAAACTCTGGACAAAAACCCATCTTCTCATCTAAGAACAGAGGAGTTTTTACCTATGAATAGAGCCCTGACCCCAGTTCCTTGGACATTCCAGGCAGTCATGGTTTTCTCACAGCATATATCTTAAATTAATAATTTCTTATCCCAGAATCTACAGTCCTATAGTTTTAATGGGATGTCACTGATATCATTGCCATGTTCTGCATTTTGTGATCATCTTTCATTCCATCAATAGAAAGCTCTATGTAAATGTCAAATATTATTATTTCAAGTTCTTTTAGATATACAGAAAGTGGCCCAAATGAGGATTTAAGTAATTTTGACTTTTTTTATGGACAAGCATTTTAAAGCCTCAAATTCCAACTCCAGAATTCAGGGATCAAAAAAATTAATTTCAGTCAAGAAAACTATCACCTCTATCTGTGCTGGTGTTGGATCTGATGGCAGATCTTCCTCAGAAGGATCTACTATATCTTCCTTTTGTCAGTTTTTGCTGCACAAAGAGAGTCTTTAGGTTCAATATAGGAGTTGTTTGTAATGGAGGCCTTTCTAAGGTCAGATTTACAGGGGACAAACAATAAAAAGCTGCCTTAGAAGTTCAGGGATTGAGCTGGTGAACAAAAGTTTTTAGTATAAATAATTGTTATTATAACATGCCTAGTGAAGCCCCAGAAATATTGTTTTCAAGCAAATAAGCATATAAGGCTAAAGTCACCTACTTTGTTATTAGGCCGCAAGAAACAGAACATTGTTAGTTCTTTGGCCATGTGTGCTACCAGGCAGGTAAAACTATGTGACTGTGTGCTTTATTCATGTTTCCTGCCTCATCTAGTGTCCAAAATTAACTGTATTAAAGAATTAAATTTATTTTTTTAATAAATGAAACTTCCAGTTTGTTTTTTTTTTCCCCCTAAATATGTTTATATAATTATACAAAAGTTTTTGTAACAGAAAGCTTTCAGGAATTTTCACTGTTTGCTCCAAAATGATAGCTGAAGCCCAGGGCAGCTATCATATCCAACTGATTAGTAAGAGGGACAATGTAGTCTAGAAGAATAGATAGAAAATAGTAAAGCTGTGTGCATAATAGCTTGATTTCAACTATTAAAATAAATAATTAAAAATAAATAAATAAAAATTAAGGTGGAATAGGAAGTGCTGTTTGAAAAGAAACATATTTATCAGCTCACTTCGGATCATTGGAGAGGTTGAAAAGCAAATTACTCTGTTTTCTGCTTCAGTTGTCTGATTTGAAAAATAAAAGAATAATCTTACGTATTCATGTTGTAAAGAAAGAAATTTGATATCCACTTTGGACAAACAAGGCTTTTTTAATGGATTTCTTTTTTTTTGTACATGGTGTGATGTCCAGATGGCATGCTATGCTTTATGATGGCATGCTTTGAAATACACAAAAATATATTGCATCATGAGGATGTATATTTTTAAATATAATTGTTTTTAAATATTTTAGAATCTTATTTTCTTGATTTCTGTCCATTCTACAGGTTCCACTGAGTTACCCTGATTCAGGTAGAATTTTCTGTGTATGTGTAGGTTTTGTGTTTACCAGTTAACATTGAGAATTAAAGTCATTGTGTGTTATGGCATTTTTGACTCCAAAACTTTGTAATTGTGCATGTCTTTCAAAAAAGCATTATATGAGTGTACTATTCTGTTACACCACAACAGACACTTTATTAATGTGTTTCATTTGTTTAAGTACAAATCATTACTGTAAATATTTAATAATGTATAATTTATTAATGACATTTGAGACATGACTAAGCAAAAGACCTACAGCTTGAGCCTTTTTTGCATGAAAAATTCACTGATTTCAATCAGACTTCATTTCTGAACAATATTGTACAGAAGCTTTGATCCCTATTCTCATTCCTTCTTCTTTCAGTCTTTTTTTTTTTTTCTTCAGCTTCAAATCATATAAATTGCAGATATGTCTGACTAATCTAGTGGTCTATGATGGAGTGATCGCATCAGTGAACATGAGAACAACTACGAATGTGATCTACTTGGACATCTGTAAGGGTTTGATATGGTCTCCCATAATGTTCTTACTGCTACATTTAAGAAATAGGGGTTTGTCAAGGGTTAGATGGACAAGGAAATGGCTGGATAGCCACATCCAAAGAATTATAACCATAAGTTCAGTGTCTAAGTGAAAATCACTAATGAGTACTTACTTATGATCCCTCAAGGGTCTGTACTGCAACCAAGACTGAATTATTGGCATAGGCAGTAGAACTGAGTTCACTGTCAGCAAGTTTGCAGATTACACGAGTCTGAGAGGTACAGTTGATTTGCTAGAGGGAAGGGACACCATACACTGTCAGCTATAAAACCTTAAGGAGTGGGAAGTCCAAGTGCAAGGGTTTGAGCCTGAGCTGGGCCAATTCCCAGGAATAAGACAGACTGAGGAATGAAAGAACTGAGAGTAGCCCAGCTGAGAAAGACTTAGGGATACTGACAGAAGAAAAAATAGTCATGAGCTGGCAATGTGAGTTTGCAGCCCAGAAAGCTAGTTACATTTTGGTCTGTATCAAAAGACAGATGGCCAACAAGTCAAGAGAGATGATTCCCCCCCTCTACTCTGCTGTCATGAGATCTCACCTGGAGTATCGAACCCAGGTCTGGGGTCTCCAGTGCATGAAAGACATAGATCTTTTCAGGCAGGTCCAGAGGAGGGCCACAAAAATGGTCAGAGGACTAAAACACTTCTACTGTGAAGAATGGCTGAGAGAGTTGGGGATGCTCAGTCTGGTAAAGAGAAAGTTCTGGAAAGACCTTACTAGCTGATATTTGAAGGTGCCTTTTAACTCAAACAATTTAGTGCTTCTGTATTCTACTAGCTATTCCACAGAAGTTGGTTGAATATCAGACAATGAAAGTTTAAAATTAAACAGGTCATCTGTCTCTTTCTCTGCAGTTGTTATTCTTGCTTTTATGAGACTTCACCTGGGTCCTGCCAGTCACTTCAGTTCACTTTTCTTTCTACCTTTTGCTGTAAAAACATCTCTTTCACTTATTAATGTTTTGCTAGTCCAGGTGCTGAAATCACAAAACTTAGCTCTTTCCAAACAGGTTATTATTTATTTTCATTCTTTTGTGCCATCCCTGGTAGAATTGCAACTCAATATCTTTTAATAATCTGTCATTTACCCAATTAGACAGGTTTACATTTTCACCTGTTCTGAAGGTTCAATATTACTTTATAATTTCCATTATAACTCCTTTAAATCCTATTGAATTCATTGAATACACGCTATTGCTTGTGACTTTAGTGAATTAGAACATTTAACTGACTATCATAAATAAAGCTCAAAGGCACTCAGTATCTCAGTCTCCAAACAGCATCTGTGATCTGCACATACCTTTAATATGATCTATAATAATGAACAAGTACACTTATTTGTGGCTATTTGGCAGCTGGATTAGTTTATCTTTGGAGGTCTCTTTCAACCCGAACTATTCTAAGATTCTATGATTCTACTCAGGAAGAAATTCATGACAGTACATTTAATGGCTACTTTAGACTTTAAATTTGTATGGGCTAGAAATTGGCCTTACTTGGGTGTTATAATCTTTCACATACTTAATAAAAATGAAATTCCATCAAAACTATGTTTGTTTCAGATCTGCTTATCCCCTGGTGCATGAAGAGTTTTCCGTTTCAGTCATCTGTAAAAGTTTCTCAGAGCAAGGTTGCTAAAATAAAACAACTGAATCTTTCCCCTGTGCAAAAAATGAGTTCATTTTAGAATCCAGGAATTTAAAAAAAAAAAGAATGAACAAACAAAAACTCTCCAAACAATGACAACTCTTATAGTTATGAAACTGGTCTTTTACAGGTAGATTAGACCCAGCTTTGGAGTTTGAGTGTTTCCATTCAAAAAAGTAAGATAAAATCTCCAGTGGAAGTATCTCTTATCTCTTTGATGAACTAAACATAGAGAAGTGAACTGAACATTTTTAAAGCAAAGAAAATAATGGATTTTCTCTCTTTTTTTTTTTTTTTTTTTTTTTTTAATGGCAATTATGAAGAGATTATACTAAAAAATAAGATTTTCGAGTACCTAAACAAATTACTGAAAAAAATCAGAATTTTAAATATTTCTCACAAACTATGCTTAAAATGTGTGTGTTATGAATGTATATAAAAAATAGGCAGGTTGTCTATTCCACTCTATCTGAATGTGTCATTGATGAATTTGTGCTAACCCATTCTTTCTATTTCCCTTCCATGACCCCAGGGTCCTTTTTTCTCCTACATAGTGCAAAAGTAATCAAGGAAATGCTGTGCAGAGACTTTTTCCTTGGTCGTTTTTCTTAATTTTTTTATTTTTTTTTAAGAGCAAATTCTTTCAACCTTTGTGGTAAGAAACACAGAAATACTCAGATGTAAAAGAAAGCTGCCTTTCTTTTAATACTTGACCTCTGAAAAATGTGAGTTTTAAGACAGATTTTCTAATTATATATTTCTAGGTACGCTCCTGAATGACAAATATTGCTTTAAGACATAAAAATGCTATACTGTCCTTTAGCAAACAAAGGAAAGTTAAACATACATTTGATCAAAATACATTTGATCAAAACTTTACTGAAAGTATCTAGAGGTATGTCGTAGTTCCGATTTTCGCAAGGAATTTTTCTTCCCCTTCCCCCTGCCGTGTGTGCTCTGTGTATAGGCCATCAGGTGAACAAATGGTACAGGACGTTACAAGGTCTGCATCTCCGGTCACCCGACGGCGCCCCCTGCTGACTATGATTGGAATTGCACCAAAGGGTGCAAAAATTGAACTATTTACTCTTCCTTTTGCCAGTTTATCGGTTTGTTTTTGAAGGGGTTATTTGTGGGTATAGGAGTGTCGTTTGGTTGTTTTACTTGTTTTTTTTTTTTTTTCGTGTTTCTATTAAAACACATAATACCCTTTAATAAAGGGCTGTTATTTTCCCTTTTCCATAATTTGTTTTCCTTCAATTGGAGCCTCTTAATTTTGGATTTATTATTGCTTAGAAAGAGAAGTTTGAGTCTTTTCTCCTAACCCATCCTCAGCAAAAGACCCTTGTCTCATTTAAACTGGGACAAGGTATTACTAAAGTTAAACACTTTCTAAGAATATCAAAACCAAGGAAACGCTTCTCCTCCTTTCTCCCTTGTTTTCTGTGCATAAAACCATACAAAACCAAAACAACCCCCCCCAAAACATATAATAGATTACAACAAAATATGCCACTAAAATGACAACAAAAAGACAACAGTTATTTTTTCAGTTTCATAAGTTGTCTGTTTCAACCTTCAGGAACAGCTTCCACTGAACAAAAACTTAAGTGTTTTCAGAAAAAAAAAAAACCCATTGGAATATACTAATAGATTCTTATATGTATATATAGGCTTATTGATAATTTATTCTGTTATATACATATATATGTGAATGGACATATATTTCCATACAGCCTAGCCATTCTTAGGATACGATTACTTACAATGAGCCTGCATGAGAAGCCTCATATTGCCTCACAGGATGTAGTTCCTACATAGGTGGTAGATAATAAACACTAGACCTGATGGCAAAAATCCCTGGTAAAAGCTGGCACCAATCAGGTCTTGGAGCTGGTCATGCTCCCACATAGCAAAAAACATAGAAAACAGACGGTAGACTGTTATACCTTGTTAAAGAGTGTATGTTTCATGTAAGAATTCTAAGCCCCATAGAGTATGTGACTAAGCACAGATGCAAAAGAGTCTTTTTAAAAATAAAATGTGAGAAATTAATTAAAAATAATTGTTAAAAAATTAAGTCATTTATTTTTATACTCAGTGTATTTCTCTACCACATAAATACCTGGCAGTTTATCTTTCTTTATCAAAACTGCCTTGAGGTGTGACCTTGAACTGCTCGGAACTTATCTTCATGCAAAGCACCACTCATATATAGGATTATTTGACACACTGAAAGTTCATACTCTAGTTTTCTTCAAGTGCCATATTTTGAATCTGGACCTCTTTTCCACACTGATGCAGCTAAATACACATAAATATGCAGGAATCCATAATTGTGTAATGTCATTACTAGTATGCACTGAATAGTTTATTATATTAAAATTCAACCTTTTTAATTATGTCATGAAATAAATATCCTTCTACTATGTTATTAAACAAATTACTAAAATCTGCCCACTCACTAAATAAATCAGGCAATATAATTGAACATAAATAGCTTCTGATACCAACCTAATCTGTTTAGACAGAAAAAATGTTCTTTTCAATTCTCTTGCTAAGTAGAGAGCTTTGGCAAATCAGGAAAGGCTTCAGAACTTTTTTCTTTTTATTTGCAAACTAATGTCATATCCCCTAATTATCTGAACAGGACAAAAAATCATAGATTTTGGTATTTAATAAAAAGATAATTAATTTAAAATCACTTCTTAGAAAAGCTTGTAAAGTGTGAGTTGCTTTCAAAAAAATGTGTTAAGTATTAAAGTGCTATTTAGTTTTAAACTAATTTATTTAAAAATTGATATTTCATGAAAATTAAAGTTGTATTGAAGAGCCTCATAACTGAAAATTTTTATTAAGATATGCAACTATAGAGTCAGAATTGTACTGTACTTCTGAAACTTCCCCCATTAATCTATGGACTGAGAAACAGTCTTAGATGCATGAGATTTAACTTTTCATTTACTTCTACTTCTCTGAATTTAAAATAGTGCTTAAAATACTGGTGCAATATGAAACTATGAACTTTTCCATAACTACACACGGCTGAGGCTTTCCCAAACATTGAAATAGCATTTCTGTGCAGACTGTCAATATTTCCCTACTTTTTCAGGTTTGCCATACTAAGCTGACATGTTCATGTCATTAAAAATTTTTATTGTTTTGTATTATTATTTTATGTTTCTACCCATATAGAAGTGTTTTAGATAAGATCTCACAAAGCCTGATAGAACCTTTTATAATAAAACCAATAGGTAGTCTAAGACAGGAGGAATTAGGTGGTTTTGCTGCAGCATGGGGCAGAGTCTCTCATCCTTTCCAAGGAAATTCCGACTAGTATACTTAAGGGAATCCTAGTGACTCATCTTTTTATCCGTTCTGTAGAATGAATGGCAAGGTCATAGTCTTGTGTGTTTACTGTTTGCCCTTAACAAAGAATGATTTATGACTTGATCAAAGTCTATGTTGAAAAACACCAAGGGGATGGGAGAGGAAGAAAGGGGAGGGGAGCTTTGGGAAAGGAAGGTTTGGGAAGGGAAGGGGAGGAGAGGGGAGGGGAGGGGAGACTATTTCAAATATGTGACATTCCTCATGTAGGTGTATATACAGATACATCATTCTGTGGAAGACTGAAGTAGTTTATGTCTAAATTCCCAGTTGCCTTCATTACTTGGTCTACTGTGTATTACTATTCATCTCTACAAGAAACTGAATTGCAGAGGCCAGAAGTTACTGGTGTAGCCATTAATTTTGTTTCTCCTTGAAGTCCATAGTGCTGGTAGAGGGAAATTAAGGACAGAGATTCATGCAGATTAGCCCTGTTTAATACTGTGTGTATTTATATTTATGGTAAAAGGCAAAAGTTGGTGCAAGTTGAAAAATTTTAAAAGCTTTGCATACAGATATTTATTCGTTGAAGACAAAATGTTTCTGGGGAGCATACAATTTCTGAGCAAAGGAGATAAGTTCCAGTTAAGGAATAAAGAGGTAACCAGTGAAAAGAGCTGTTTTTCACATTATGCATCAAATGTAATTTTCTCACTAAGTACTACTATTTTGTCTATTTTCTTGTTTTAATATTTGCATAGTAATAGATGGATTTTTTTTGTAATATTGAACTCATACAGAAAAAACTAGGCATTTTAAATATACAAGAAAGATTTGTCCCTTTTTTACTGTGTATTTCTAGACACTCTCACCTCATGTCAATACCTTAGTGTAGCTGCAGTCCTGCCATAATAATACTACAAGCCAATAACAGTCTTTGCTCTGTTAAACTTGTCACTTTTGGCAGCTGTACTCTTTCTTTTATCATATTTCTCTTCCTCAACTATCTACTTGATGCAAGTGGAAAAATTGCCTCGTCAGTCAGTATGACAAAGATATGAACATACTAAAGTGGATGCAATGAAGAGATGCAAAGATGAATAAAGGACTGGACCTTTATTAAAAAAGAGGGGCTGACAGAGCTGGGACATTTCAACTTGGAGAACTGAATGCTCAGGGGCATTTTACCCATATCCATAAACACTTAAAGGGAAAAGTAAAGAAGATTTCACATAGCCCTGAGCAACCTGCCTAGACATCCCTGCTCCAAGTAGGAAGCTGGACAGAAAGTTCTCCAGATGTGCCTTCCAGTCCCAAGCATGTCAGTGATTGTCTAATTAAACAAACAAACAAAAAAAAAAAAAGACATTACATATGATCCCAATAAAAGACCTAGTAATTTTTAAACTAGTAAAGAGGAAAATTTTTTCTAATGTTTGTAAAAAAAGCAAATTTCATAAAAGTTCTAACTTATGGTAAAACTTAGTAGATCTAGAGTACTTTCTTAGAGCACATAAATTGACCTTAATTTTGAAAAATGTCTCTTCAGGATTGCACCAGCAATGTGCATAGTGCCGAAATGTAGGAAATTTTAGTATTTATATTAGGGAAATATAGACTGAATATGTTTCCCTCTTTGGAAAAATACCGATAAGATTCTGAGAAAGAGAAAACTGTAACTCTCCTCATACCTTACAGAGTATAAAATCTGTACTATTATCTAGTTTCTTTCAATGTGTACCATTTCTTTTTCATAAACAAAGAGTGTGCATCTTCCTTGTCTCTGCTTAGTACAGTTACTTTTACTAAAATAAAACTTATTTTTCCACATGAAATTGTTATCTTGTGGTTTTCAAAGAAACAAACAAACACCTGACAACCAGAGAGACAAACTCCTTCTTTGTTTCGATTAAACTCTTCACTTCTATCCTACCAAGTACCTTCCTTCCAGGGTTATTGCTGTCTTAATTCAGTGAAAATACTTGCCTTCCATTCCTGCTCTTCCAAATTGCCCTTATCTGTAATCAATACCTATTTGTCAAACTTTTCAGTGTGTCAAATGACTATGCAAACTCAACCACCACTCCCAGTCAAGATCCAAGGAATCTGAAATTACATGACACTAAGTAGCTAAGAAATAGAGATAATGTGTTTTCTCATGCTTGTGTATAAATCAGTAAGGCTAAATAGTTGTTATTTACCACCCGGAGCAACAGACAATAAGGTAATTGCTAGTCTTAGTAATGACTGAATCCTTGAATTCAGCTAGAAATCTGTGAACACAGTAATTAATGTCTTGCATAACAGCTGCCAAAAGCACTTTGCTTTCTGATGTGAAGTTTTATTAGTCATTTGTAAGTGATTAATGATATCTAAGATTTTGTCAATTCAAAGAACAAAGGAAGCATCTGATGCTGCATGTGTGTGGACCCGGATTTGATGGGTCAATGTACAGGGTTTCTGCTCCTCTTCTACAGTTGTTTTCCACTTGCCTTTCTGAAGCTACGTTGTGAAAAGAAGTTCTTGTGCTATGAGGAGATGAGACTAATGTCAGTTTAAAATCACCTTGATGAGGCTTCTATGTTGTCATCAACTTTGAATTAATCTTTAAAATAAATATCTTTAGAAAATTGTCTTATAAAGAAATTTATTTAAAATGTCTCATCCAGGCTAATATCATGCTGAGTAATTAGATTAAATTTTTATGCAACTATACCAGTCTTCTCTTTCATAAACCTTTTCCCAGATTCACAAAAATATTCATATCTTAAAGACTAACCTGACTTTCTGAAGTTCTCCAGAGAAGTTATGTTACTGTCTTTGTTTTAAAATTGATGATGTTAATATATGAGAAAACCCAAGCAGAGTAAAAATTGAAATAATTGCTAAAAAAACTCCTTCAAATCAGAGAATAAAGAGGAAAAATCAGCTTTAATATTAACTGGTTTACATACAATAGCTAACAGTCATAAACATTAGAGACAAGGCCAAGTGTTCACCTATGTGTTATTAAGTTTAACACCGTAATTGTGATCCACAAAATATGCAAACTTTACTAACAGCCACAGAAATAACAGTAACAAAAAAAAAGCTTTTCAGCAAGGATAAGAAAATATTACATTGATCACAATACATTAATAATTGATGCTGGCTGCATATGAGTTGCAAAAATATGTTTGACAAATTTCTGGTTTTTTTGGTCATTTGCTTTGTTTCTTTGATTGGTTGTTTTGGTTTGGTGTTTTTGTTGTGAGGGTTATTTTTTATTTTCTTGGGGTTTGTTTGTTTCTTTTTTTAATCTGTACAGAGATCAGTTTTAATGGAGAAACTTATTTTATGTGAAACTAATTTCTCAAAAGTCCTACTCAAATGATTTTGAAATTAGAAAGTCATTATTTTGAGACTGAGGCCAATTGAAATCAGTTTGTGCCTTTCAATTGATTTAAAGAAGTGATGCCCTGCAATTCTATCACCAAATTATTTGTGATATAACAAGCTTGTTTCCCTATTTTGGGCTTTTTCTCTACTGTATATTTTTTCTGTATGTTTTAATTGACCTTACAAAGCCATAGCAGTAGCACTGCATATAATAAATACACTTTACTGAAAAGAAAATTAAATCACTACTGAAAATCACTGATCTTTTAAAGGAAGTTCACAAACTCTCATGACCGTTTCATGACTGGTAGTATAACAGAGACTGTGCAGCCAAGCAAGCCCATTCCAAGAAAATCCTGTTGACAGCCAAAAGTGTTCTCAATTAAGTAGAGCAGGTCTGAGGACAAAAAAACAATTGCCTAAGTAACCAGGTGATACTGCTTACAGGGAAAGGACACTGACAATTTAGGTATTACTGCAAGTCAAGCAGTTTTCAGGAAAGAGACATTTATTACCCTTAGTTCTATTACCACCTCTGCATGAAAAATAGTTTATTTATCTTTTGAATTGTAATCTTCCATAAATTTTAAAGGTCATAAAAAGAAAACTTTCATCTGGATTGTGTGTGATAAATGTAGCATTATTTTCTGAGGAGAAGGATGAACTCAAAAACTTAAAAGTATACACTACTGTTTTTTCTTCACATTCCAGTGAATTTCAACACAATATAAAAATTATAACTCCTATAGAATAGATATAAGTCCTTATGAGATAGATATTTTATTTGAAGGAGTTATAATGTGAATATTTTAAATTATATTTTCATATTAAACATACACTTTAAAATCATATTTTGTGTTCCAATACATGTAGTTTATCTTCATCATATGTTCTTCTGTAGGTATATATTGTTTATGTTCTTCATCTTTATTTCCATATTTATTTGTATCCTTATATCCTTAATATAAAAGCAATCATGTTGTTTAAAACATTTTAAATATGTCTAACTTCCTCTTTCCTGTTTTCTTATACTTTCAGGTTGTATTGTATATCATGCTCCTGAAAAGGGAGCACTATGTAAACTGAAGGAGTAATAGATGAAAAAGCTCTATATCAGCTTAAGCAGTTTAAGTTAAACTTGATTTTTTCTACTGGAAATTTTGTGAGATATTCATGCATATCCAAGCTTTCATGATGAAAATATTCTTGTAGAGAATACTTTGAATCACACCTCTACACAGCATCCTGCAGTCCATTCAGTAAACCCACAAAATCTGAAGTTTCATTTTCTGTGTTAGTGGAATCTCTCCCCTATGGTGCCAGTTTTCCAGTTATTTAAGCACTGGTCTCCCTGTAGCACCAGATGCAACTGACCGATGAGAAATAGTTGGTGTTCATTTTAAAGGTTGTATATTTCCACTTATCCTGCAATCAAGATGCCATTCCAAGTAGCTGTTTTGAAACTGGAAATATGTATACCAAATGGACAAAGAAAATCAGGGGGTTCAGAAAGACTGAAAAGACTGAAAATCAATATCCCTCCTAAGCTTGAAATAAGAAAATAAATACCCCATACATAACTCAGAAAAGAGTTTTTCCCTCTGTACTTACCGTTTCTTCTGATTTTATTGTAGTGTCCTACACAAGGGTATATAACACCTACAGCCATCATGAATTTGTCAACAACAAACTGTGTCAAACCAATCTAATATCCTCCCATGACACAGGAACAGCCTTGTGGCAAGAGACAAAAAAGATGTCATGTCTTGACTCTGGTGCAGTTTTTGATGCTGTCTTACATGACATTCTCTTAATGAAGTTCAGAAAATATAATCTGGTGGAAGCTGTTATTAAAATGTAAAAGTTTTTCCAAAAATAGGCACAACTGTTTCACTAGCACAAAGACAGGATGACTAAACTGAGAACCTGTATCTGCAGACAGACAATATTGTCAGGGTTGACCAGATCATGCAGGAAATAGTGTATTTGTTAAATTTTCAGATATTTTTTCTATTGAAAAAAAAAAAGAAAAAAAAAAGAAAAAAAAAAAAGAAAGGTAAATAGCCTACCTATCCCACCGATTTCAGATGATTAAATTGATCAACTTCATTAGGCAAGTGAATTTATTTGATTAAAGTGAATTTAGTATATTTTATAGGGAAAAACTAAAAGACTATTAAAAATTTCACTAACATTTTGTCCATGCACATCTGCATACTATACAGTGTAATATTAACAGGATAATAAACAAGTGATAGGGTTATATATTGTAATAAAATACTAGAGAAAACCTTCACCTATCTATTTTGAAACTATCTAATGTCTATCTTTAAAAGATTTTGACTTAAATAAAAGATAAATTGTGTTAGTTATACTTCTTTCAACAGGCTTCAAGATAAATCTGTACATTGAAGCAAAAACAGGTCCAGTAAGCAAGCTGAGTCACTAGACCAGTCACTATCTCTGTGGTTTTAAAGTTATCATAATCACTGGGATTTTATATTATTTTTTTTTCAAGTTCAGGATATAATAAATCATTGTGGATAAGCCTTCAAAGTTAAGGCACCCTTTACTCCCTGTCCCTTTATAGTACCATATTCTGGACAGTGTTGTGTTCTCCAGCTCCCACAGGCTGCTAATATTCTGCCTCTGCACATGCAATACCTGCAGCCACTATGATGGGATACAACCACAGGGTATCATAAGGAGCACAGATATGATATAACATCAATTATTATATAAAATGAATACAAACAGTCTCTGACACCTGGCCTTGGGAAAAGAAAATGGTCCTATCCTCTGCTCATAACAATGGATTCAAGCTGCTTAAAAAAGGACAAGTATGTCCTTTGAAAGGAAACATGAACACAGAGTGCAGTGTTATTAAACAAAGTGTGATAAAACTAATTTGATTACAGCCAAACATGAATATAGTTCTATGCAGCATTCACTCCTGAGGCTTGTAGGTTTTACATCTACAGGCTAAGATGAAAGGAATCTCAATAAAAAGACTAAGAGAAAGTGCAAGTTCACGTAGTGAAAAGGAAGATTTCCTCTTCTGGTTTTAAACAGCTTATGAAAATAGATTCTTGGAAAAGGACTATATTGTTATATCACAAGGTCTTTAGGCGGCACTGTTGAAATTAAGTAAATTAAACACAACAAAAGGAAAAAAAAATCCCGATAAGGAGTGCTGCAGAAATAGCTTAAAAAGTTGACTTGTATATATGTACAAGATCAACTATTTCATCTATGAAAAATTCAAAACAAAAATAGATTATTTCTCTGGTAGCTAAATATGCCTTGAGTAATCATCTCTCTCTGCATGCATAATAATACACAGTTCTGGACTATCAGTTAAATTGATTCATGAATAAAAAAAAGGATGGTGTTATGTTTTCCTCATCTTAAAAGCAAACCCCATAATTCTCGGAAGAAGAAAGAAGACAAAAATAAAACAGTAGGAAATTAAAACATTAAAGTGCTTGTCATTGATACAAACATAGTGTCAGCCCTGCTAAATCTGAAAATAGTAGATCTGAGACAAAAATGTTCTAGTTCCTTCTAAAGAGAAATGAAAAATGCCATTATTAATTATGCACTCGTGCATTTTTCTAACATACTGCAGTTTACATGTTTTCTAAGGTTTCCTCACCCAAGATAGCATTTTTTCAATGGGATGTAAAATTACTGAGACTTAAGCTAACAAAATTAAATTCTTGATGTTACTCAAACGTGCAGAAATGAGAGTTATTAATTGAAACAATGCAAGTTAGTTGTGCCAAAAAAAAAAAGCAGTCTTTTAAATCCTTTTTTACTGCACTAATGGACATGTCCACCAAATATCAATCTTCTGGTTGAAAATTCACACCCTATCTAGTGGAGCTTAGTTGATTGAGCATAGTGAACTTGCTGTAGAAAAGGGTTCTGACACAAAAAAAAACTTTAATCAAAGAAGACAAAACAACCAGGGAAAACAGATCTAGTCAAGTAAACTCAAAGTCGTTATTTAATGGTTTTCTGACTTTTTTTTAGTCTGATAAAGAAATATTTTCCTCTTTAGTCTACCTAAGTTTTAAGTGAAATAGAATGTAAAGGGGTATAATTTATAGGCACCTTATGGTTGTTAATATTGAAAATTCTGGGGTTATGTATTCTATTTATCTATTTATTTGGCTTTCTAAAAGAGAAAAATGTTTCATCTTTCGTTATACTATGAGCTTGCAGCTCAGAAAGCTGATTTTCTCCTGGGCTGTATCAAAAGAAGCCTTGGCAGCAAGTCAAGGAGGTGATTTTCTCACTCCACTCCCATGAAATTCCAGATGGAGTACTATGTTGGCCCTCAACGTAAGAAGAATTAGGACCTGCTGGAGTGAACCCAGAGGAGGGTCATGAAAATGATCAGAGCTCTGGAGCACCTCTCCTAGGAAGTCAGACTCATAGGTTTGTTCAGCCTGGAGAAGAGGAGGCTCGGAGAAGACCTTCTAACAGCCTTCCAATACATAAAGGGGCCTACAAGAAAGTTGGAGAGAGACTTTTTAAAAAGGATGTAGTGACAGGATGAGGGGTATAGGCTTTACACTGAAAGAGAGTAGGTGTGGATTAGATATTAGGGAGAAATTCTTTACTGTGAGGGTGATGAGGCACTGGAATAGGTTTCCCAGAGAAGCTGTGGATGACCCATCACTGGAAGTGCTCAAGGCCAGGTTGGGTGGGTCTTTTAGCAACCTGATCTAGTGAAAGATGTCCCTGACCATAGCTGATATTTTAAGGTCTCCTCCAAATCAAACTATTCTATGTTTCTGTGTTTCTGAGAATATATGCTAAACATTTAGGACCTTTCTTGTCCATTTCTTATACACTACCAATAGAGAAATTATTCCCTAGAGGTTATTGCCCTCAAGAGTTTCATGTTATTGGACTGATATTTAAGTTATTTTTCTGGTAAAGAAACAACTCTAGCCTTTCAGTCAGGAATTCTGGGAACAGTGAACAAGACAATATTGAAATCTGAATTTCTATCTCTTAGTCTTCTCTACCATTTGGTCTGACCAAGAACTGGGATATTGCCTCACTTGTTCTATCTGAAATGCCTGCAGTGCTGCAAAACTTAGTGTTGTATCTCAGGTTCATGTTTAGAAATCACGAGAGTCACTTAATCCTTGAGATTAAAAAACAATATTCTTTTCCTGCTGCTTTCAGGAGCTTAAACCTATAATTTCTTTTATGTTTCCTTGTCTTAACTATAGTGGAATATAGATACATCTAGCTGTAAACTAGAGCTTGTGATTAAAACACAGCTCATTGACTATTTAGACTAATGATATAAAGTTTGGGAAAGTGTCCCTTGCTGTTCCTCACATGTCTATAACCATCTTAAATTTGATTGCCTATTTTAATTATTTATCTAAAAGTCTTAATTCCTTTAGTAAAACTGAAGTTAGGAGAAATTCAACAGAGAAAAATAAAAGAAAATTAGAAAATAAAAATAAACTCTAAATGTGTTCCCCACTTTTGAATTTATTTTGTGTCAGCAGGGTTGAAGTATTTTGTAACATTTTTTAATTTAGGATCTTCAAGCATATTGGAGAGAGGAAAGGGGGAGGCATCAGGTTTTCTAATTTGATTTATCTCAGAGATCAGCTGCTATTGAAAATATGATTATGTGAAACAGTTATTTCTCTCTCTGGGCTCAGAAATCTTTTTCTGTAACCTGATACATACCATAGATCTCCTGATTTTAAATAAAACAATAGAAGAATGGGTCACACAGCAGCCACTTCAAAACCTTAAAGGGCTCTTGATCTGAATCATTCTTTCAAGAAAGCTTATTTTCCCTCTGTTTCTTGGGGTATCATGTCAGTAATTTACATGTCTTTGTACTGACATTCACTCTTCTCATACCTCCATGTAGTTGATCAGTTCTTGGCAACTACTTTATGATGTTCATGATCCCAGGATATCATCAGCACTAAAGCCAGAATTCAATCAAGCAGCAAATTTACAGTCTGGATCAGGCTAAGATTATATACCTGCTCCATAATAACAATGAGAAGGGTTGCCATAGGCAAACAACACCAAATTCAATGCCTGCCAATGAATGTTCATGAAGATTCAGTGATTCTCAAACAGTAAAAGCTAACTAAACAGCGTGCCTCTATTTATATTCCGTAATGGGAATTTTAGGAAAGCATCCAATGTGCATTATATGGGCTAAAGTACATTTTGGCTTTGTCTTCATAATCTAGGGTCAAGCTGTGCAATGTAATCAGGGTGCAGTATAAGTTTAAAAGTGAATTAAGGAGAGGTGATTGAAGGATGTAAAATCTTTTATGAGAAGCTTTGATACACTCTAATTTGGTATCATCAAGATAAAAGTGTACAGTACATGCTGGATTTGTGGTAAAGGCGTGATAGCGTGATGGGGAAGAGGCTAGAAGGAAGTTGTTGGCATCAGTAAAGGATGCAATGCTGTAAGGAAAGTTAGGGAATGGGGTCGCATGGAAGTAAAGGAACAGTTTTATGAGCCAAATACAGTTATGAACGTGCTGGAATCATTTACCATCTGTAAAGCTATGCATTCTGCTCACTCACTGCAAGGTAGGCAAACACTTTTGAACTAGTGTTAGTTGTTGTACAAGGATAATGTGGTCTTGCACTACAACACATGGATAGGATGTTTTCTACAATATCAATGTATTGCATCTTTGTTGTCATTCACTGTCTGATTGGTGATGGCAATCTTCATTACTCGTGTCGACACAAGGGAGTCTCAGACTAAGTCTGATGAGATTTCCTGAACTGCTGCTCTGGTGTGTTCTTATAACCAGTTAGCCCACACCAACCTTGACTACTCCAGTTCATGCATGATCTGTTTCTGTTGACTAGCTTAAACTACCTGCAAACCACATCCTAACTACTCCATATCCTAATTAACTTATCTTAAATACTGAAACAGACTGCCATATTTGTCCATTCCTGACTATATACCTATACTAATCTATGAACAGTTTACTCAATTCTGCAGCAGTAACAACCTCCAGAAGTACCTGTGACAGCCAGATTCTCCTCTCAGCACTCAAAAAACCATCTATTTATGAATCTATCCAAAGCAGGGCCTTCCTGAAGGGAATCTCAAGGGCTGACAGAAATTGCCACCTTGAGAACTCTTATAACACTAGGTCAATCACTTTTCCATGGAGATGATAAATACTTCAATTAGCCACTTATTTCAAGTGACTTTATTGTTCTAAAGAAGTTTTTAGACCATGCAAGGACATGATGGCTAAATGTGTTAGGTATGCATGCAAGGCCAACTCTGATCCTGTGCTACTCCATAATTACAACCACATAAAAAACTTGAATTCTGCTCTGATATTAGAAATATTAATTAAAATCTGTAGAGATTCTATTAAAAAGGGCATGAGAAAGGAGAGAACAGGCTTTCAGGAGAGTCCCTCTTGGCTTTGCCCATTATCTGCCCCACGCAATGTTTCTCTTGCACATTGTCCCCTATTACCTCCATATTATGTCAACCACTCATTATTCTCTATGCTACATCACTTCACCTGAGCAATGCTCTGACCCAGCTGAGATCGCCTGGATGTCCCATTTAAAACTCCTTGTCATTTACACCCCATCAAATATCTCTTAAAAGACTGGGAAGACATGACTGAGAACAACACTGGGCTGCTCCACTGTGAACCACACAAGGCACTGGTGCCTTAGCTACTGGTTTTAAAAACAAAAGTAACAGAACAAAAAAATAGTACCACCCCCAACTAAAAATCAACAACAACAAAAGCCCCACAGTCCTTTCATGCAGATACTCCTGAAGATATTTCAGTCTCTAGCTTCTGGCTGGATAGAACATCCTGACTCAGTAAAAACAACTGAACTATGAAAGGAAGTGGAGTTTGAGATTTTTTAGTTAAATAACTGGAAGCACTGTCATTTGCCCCATTGGAGTGGGTTTGATTTATTACTCCAAATTCTAACTACCCCATCAAGTTGTGAACCTTGATTCCATTTCAGAAAACATTTAGGAACCATCACTCATTTCTTTTGGTCTCTGTTTTCTTTTTTTTTTTTTTTTTTTTTTTTTTTTTTCTTTTTTTGAGGATATTTGGTAAAAAGAATGGAAAGATATAAGGCTTGATACTTGGAAAAAAAACCCAAACCAAACCAAACAAACCACCAACCAACCAAAAACCCACAACCCCCAAATTTATAACAAAATTATAACCAAAAAAAAACACAAAACACAAACCCACAAGTTATTACACATTTTTTTGATCTCTCCATAATATGTAGGAGTAGTATCCAGCTATCCAGCTAACATGATTATGACCACAGGTTATGGCCATTAGGAAAATGGTTTGCTCAATACTTCTAGAGAGTATAATTTTTGGAAAGGCCATGTTTTAAGTACTCAACCAGAAAGTGGTAATCCCCTGGGTTACTTTAAATTATGCTAAAGGGTATTTCAAAATCATATGAAAGAGTAGAAAGAAGATCCAAATCTCAACTTTTGATAGAAGAAAGTTTGTTTATTTTTCTTTTAAAATGTAAAATTATAAACTGCAGCTCCTTTATAATATTGCATTGTGTATTTCAAACTTTTTGTCCCTATACAGATAAAACAGGAAATGCTGAGCAAAAGGAAATAAAACTAAAATCAAAGATCATAGTTTTAACCTTACCGAAGTTAATTTGAATACATTTCTGTCTATAATATTTTGAAGCTCAGTTTTGTGCTTATATAAGACAAATAAAATTTTGGTCCAAATACTGTTTTCTGAATTTGATAAAACATATTTCTTCTCCATTGCCAAATAAAAACACTTCATTAAAGTTTACTGTAGTGGTATATTAGACAGCATACTTACCATTTAGTTTTATTAGAGCATCAAGAAAATAATTTTCCCCTCACAAAAAAGGTCATATCTATTGAGTGAGACAATCTGAAGTACAAAATATGGAATGAAGTACAAAATGATTTTTTCAAAATCAGTGGTAAGACTAAATTAGGAAAGAGTTGATATTTGCCCGATCATCTTCAAAAAATCAAATTCTTCTGATTTTTTTCTAAAAATTAAACCCTTATTATATGCAATAGTATCTTCTGATTCTGCCTCATCAGACTACCTTAACTTTTGGCTTGTTTTCAGTGTTTCATTCAGATTTTTATGCTACACTTCTGACAGAAAAAGGCAGTATTATGAATTGGTAAGCAATTATTTTCCTTGGAAATATTCAGCTGATGATAACAATGTTTCTAAACATACATTTTTTTAATTATTGCATTAAATATAGAATTAATAGGAGTTTTAAGTAACTTATTTGAAATACAAAAGCAAGAGCATAGTAAAAGAGCAATTTGATATAAAATACCATCAAGTCAGATTCATAAAAATTTGAACCTTGCCTACTACTTTTTTCTTTTAGTTTTAGTATGAGTTTCCCCTAGAACATATAATGGAAAATAACAACACTGAGCACTTCCAGTCTCTCATGTATCCTTGAGACATTAGTGAACAGGAAGACAAATATTTCAGTTTATTCTGAGGCAAATTTCACCCTTTTGAAGAGTAGGTCAGATTCACAAAATAGGACTTTTGGTCTTATTTAGCTTGGATAGGAATTACATCAATTAAAAGCTTTTGAGAGATGTTTAAAGCAAGCAGTCTTAACTTTTCCAGGTGTTAATATAGTCTTGGTTAACTCAACACAGCTAAATCTTGTAGAGCTAAAACAAGAATGGACCCTATGGCATTTGGGTAGATATTGTAACTTACAGCAGAGCAGGTGTTCATTCCTCTCTGTCTCTCTCTCTCTCTCTCTCGCTGTTAATCTGCTTAATAAATGTAAGAGAAATGATTAATGCAAAATCAAACAGTATAAGATGCGAGGGTGGTGAAGGGATGTGGGTTTGTAGTGTAACTGTGGCAAATATCTAGACAGATCTTGTGCTCTTACAATGAGAGAAAATGTATTTATTGCCTGCTGCTTAGTTAGGGTAATTAGGGCAGGATAGGGTCTATTTAATGTGGGCATACAACCTGGATGTAAAATAGAGCACTTAAGAAAACAACCCACAGGAAGCAAATGTCTAAACCATTGATTGAGATTGAAGAAGGCATCTGCCTTTGAGACCCTCTAACAAGATTTTTCTCTCCTAGCCTGGGTGCGTGCCTCAACAGAGATGAAAATAAAACTCCAATTTAGCACCTAAGGTGAGCAGTCCAATTCCTGTCCTGAGTCTGTTACTTTTAATAAATAAAGACTTTTAATGATACACCCATTACTGAAAACCGTAAGTCAATTAATTCTCCACAGCAGCAGAGAAAGTTCTGTATAAAAATACAGATCTGCATTGCTCTGAGTGGAGTTATAAAGCATGGTGGGCTGTAAGGATTTATATGCATTACAAAAGCTAAAAGAAATGGAAGATAGCCTTCTATTAAGAAAACCATACAGAGAGTAAGGCAAAATAAGAAGACTAAAATCAACAATCATTTTTTCCAAATCCTACACAGCAGGGTGTTCCTCTAATATATATAATAATATATTATAATAATATTATTTAGCGTTGTTCATCTTTAAATTCTCTTCTGCAGAAACTAAAATAGGCTGTCACCATACCATATGCTTCCAGCAGAGGTGGTGGTAAACTGCAGCTGTAGTCTTCAGCTTCTCTATTTTTATGTTTAAAATATCAAAGATAAAACAGGCTGTTATTTTTGTTTTCTCCTTATTTTCTTCCATGCCCATTGCTAGGGGTTGTTTATGGTATATGTACTTTTTTGCAAAGGTAGCAGAAAGCAGGACTTTTATTAAAGAAAAAAGAAAGCACTTTATACTTAAATTTCTTCCGCTATAATTCAGCATAAATTTAAACAGAAACATTTATTGACTAAAAAGTGAAACATAATGGATTTTTTCCTCTAAATATAAGCAGTGAATGTTTTCTTTAGAGTAGTAAAGAGCTACGTACAATGAAAAAAAAAATCCTAGATAACAGTGTTAATTAAAATTTTAATTGTATTTGTATGAATTACCAATGGTAGAAGAAAAATCATATGCAGAACATCGCCTGATGTTTTGGGTTTCTTTCATTTTTATTATTTTTTTTTCTTTATTTTTCCCCCTCTGTTCTTTCCAACTATTTCTGGAAGCTCATTCAGATAAATTGGAG
Organism: Pyrocephalus nanus; assembly: GCA_038380795.1. Taxonomy (NCBI): domain Eukaryota; kingdom Metazoa; phylum Chordata; class Aves; order Passeriformes; family Tyrannidae; genus Pyrocephalus; species Pyrocephalus nanus. The sequence continues at coordinate 94,851,135 of CM076259.1, read as the reverse complement.
AGTGCAAGAGCATCCCCTGCAGGAACATTTCATCCCACACTGATTTTCTTGTCTACAATGTTTTTCCTTCTATTAATTTGTATTCATCTTGCATGGTGCACAGTAATTGTGTCTAGAGAATTAGAGAAGGATGGCTATTGCAGTGGTAATAGAATTACTATCAGTGTACTAAGCTGGTAAAAGGATTGTGAGTTTCAGTCAGAGGATTTAAAAACACGCTGAAATGTATATTGAGATCACTTTTCTGCAGCACTTCTTATAGATGTGTTTTTTGGGGGGGTTATAAATAATATCATTTAAAGTCAGCAAATGTTGCTAAAAAGATGATACTACAACTCTCTGAAAAAAGCAGCCTTAGGTTTGTACATGGTAACAACTCATAAATGTGCACACATTCTGAAGTGATTGAACTGTCTCTTTAAGTGCCCTTGAATTCAAAGGGAACTACAATTCACTGACTACAACAGTAGCTATTAGTTGCTATTTTATATCGCTCTTTTTTTCTTCCAATATGTTCTTTCTGAATTAATCTCTCCTTTTTTATTTGAATAAAAATGAAAAGAGAAAAGTTATCATCATTAAATGTCAAAATATCATAAGTATGGCCAAAAACTCTGTCCCATGTGCTGCTTTAATATATATTGATAATAATTTTCACATCCTGCTACAAGCACCATGGATTTTACAATATTCTGAGAGTAACATTTTAATTAGCACATATATAGTATTAAAAGTTTTGGTGAACTAGTTATATCATAAAAATCAACAATAAAACCCAGACAAATTATGTCTTTTCACCTCTCGAGGTGTTGATATTCTACCTATAAGAACTAATAGCGAAATCTGTAAACCTGTCTTCAGCATAAGATAGCATAAAGAAATTTTTGCCTTATTTCTGCAGAAAGATCCATCCTTTCAGTCTAAGGGGAATTACAGATCCTCTGAAATTTGTGCTCATAGAAAAAACATGAATAAAATTAATATGTAGAAAATTACTACATGTTGGTTTGAGAAGGAGAAATTAATTGTTTAACTGGGTATTTTTCTCTCCTTTCCTTGAATACTGCAGAAAGTCAAGGTCCTACATATAAACAAATAATATACAATGCCTGATAATGATCTGGGACTTGAAATAGAATTCAGTGAAATTCCACAAGCTTTTTTAAAATGAAAAGTAGAGTGAGGACCTCAGTATGTCCTGCAGCTCTTGTTCATTGTTCTGTTAATCTGGCTTTTTCTCCTTCCTCATTTGAAAAGCTAGAAGACACAGATTTGTATCATTTCTTGAAGAAGCAAAGCAGTGTTCTTTCCCTCCCAAATGGTTGGTAGTAGTCAGGGGCTAGTCTTTCCCTTGTCACTTTTTGGTTCACTCACTGCACAGAGATTGGAAACCTTAGTGGAAGAGGAGCTGTTTGAACACTCAAGATTCCCATAATATACAACAAAGTGTGGAATACTCTACTGAAGAAGAGAGTTTCTGGTTTTTTTTTTGTTTAAAAAAATTATTAGTTTTCAGTCCATAACGAATGTCTCCTGTCTCTGATATAAAGCAAATTATTAATATGTCTTTGAGAAACTGAAAAGTTGAGAACAGCTCCTAAATCCCACTTTAATTTTTGCCTTAGATGCCATATCTTTTTGTATACATTGCTCAACTATTTACAGATAAAATTTTCTTCAAAATTTGTCTTTTCATTTCCTTACTAATCACCTAGGATTTCCACAGAATCATGCTATTAACAGAAGTTAGGAGTTAACATGAATACTTTAGTCATCAGTTTTGATCTCTAGGAAGTAGTCTATCCCATTACTGGACAAAAGAATATTGCTCCTTTGTACTCAGAATTTTGTGATATTGTCACACTAGAACTTATTTCCACCATTCCTTTTATTACAGACTATTTTAGAACTTCAGGCTCATTGAGAAAACATATCTAATTTCCACATTAAATTTCTACTCTGATAATCTGTATCGGTTTTCTAATGATCTTATGTTGCTCTTTGTATTAAATTTTCTCTATTGCCTTTATTCCCTTACTATTTCTAAGAGAGAAGAAAATAAAGCTACTTACAAGTTTTTTCTGTAAGACTTTTCTTGATCTTTGGTCATTATTACATCTCTTCTTTATATGTTTCCAAGGTGTATTTGTACTTCTCTTTTTTTTTTTTTTTTTTTTTTTTTTTTTTTTTGTAGGTATAGTCAGAACTATACACAAAAGCACATTAGAACTATCTCCTTATGATTTCTCATCCCTCCCTTAATGTATATTCTTCATTCATGTGTCCCAATATTGTCAGGCATCTTTTATGGTCACATATAATTCGTTTCTATTTGCTAACCTCTTCCATTAAAAAAAAAAACAAACAACCAACAAGTAACACTATTTAATCTAGGTGCTATAAGGACTTTAAATAATTTGGCATTAATATATTTACCTGCTGAATCTATTTAAATCTTAATTTATTTAACTATCTCAGAGGTTTTTCCATTCAAAAGTTAAGGTGGCATTTGCTAGCTTGCAATGCACTTTTTAGGCTTTCATATTTAATATTTACATCATTTCCTTCTATGCTTTTTCCATTTTGTATTTACATGAATTCCAAAGTAAATTGTGCTTTGTACTGCATTAGTAGCAGAGGACTTCAGATGACTATGTTGGTGACTAGTTTGGTTTGAATGCCCTTGCATATTTGAAAGACATTCTAGGTAAGAATCTTTCTGGCCTGGCAGCTGATCCATTGTTTTACTTTAAGATATAGACAGAATAACATGTTGATCTTTGGGAAACGGCATCTCACTTCACATTTTCTTTCAAATGATCAGGTTGTTTTAATGATCTAGTGCTGTTTTAGCATCTATATTGTATCTTCCTTGTGCTTCAGTTGCTACTGCACAAATACGGAGGTTTCCAATAAGATCTTTGTTCTACACATCTGTCTGGTGCATCTGTCTTAAATAACTTAGCAAGTTGCAAATACCACTAGTTTTCCATGTTTAGCTAATACTACGTAAATTACTATAGATTTTCAGCTTTATGTTGTAGATTCGGGAGTCTTCATGTAAACCAGGTGTTTTAATTTCTCAAGGCATATAAAGAAGGGATTCGGGAGATCACCTAAAATCTTTATGTAGCCAATAGACTCTTGAGATCTATCCAGGTCATTAAAAAGTAGTCATTTAAATACAGTTATCTGCATAATTGTCCAGACTCTAATCGATTTTTAATTGGGATGTTAAAACATTTGCCTAGAATTTGCTGTGCAGTGTCACTTCAAATGTTTCTAAACTAAGATATTCACATAGATTTAGCATGTATGACACAAAACAAATAGCAGACCCATGTCCCATAGCAGCACCTGACAGCTACGTGGGATAACCTAGGACACTTGATATTCGGGTGAATGTAGTCATTCTGCAGGTGTGCCTTAGCCCTCTCAAGCTTGGACACAAAGCTCACTTGCTTATTTTGACCCTTAAATTTAGCTATCTGTAGTCTAGGGATAAATTTCATCAAAATTGTTTTAAATATTAGTTATTTACTATTTTAAATATTACTTATTTACAGAAGCAATTATTGTTTTGGGATTTGCTTGTTTGCATTTAAGGAAACACCTATCTATTTAATTCTTAGGAAGATCTTAGGAGAAGCATTCTAACCTTAAAGGTGTCACCTTAATCTTAACTTGTCAGGTTTGGTTTGGATCCCCAAAAGCAATATTTTCTGAAAGAGACTTTAGCAGCTCTACTTCTTCCTCCTCAAGACTGCAAAAAAAAAGTCCCTACAAAATTGGACAAAAAGACCATGTAATTCATTCTCTTGGCTCTGACAGTGACTGACAGTGAATGACTAGTATAGATAAGAAAGAAGGAGTATCAGTTTCTTCCTCAGTCTACCCTCAGTACATTTTAGCGTTTTGCAAACCGAAGACTTTTTGAGCAAAAAGTGAGGTCTTTTTATTCTGCAGACACTGCTAGACTTTTTCTTCTGTAGATATGACTTTTTTATCTGGAAATAATTAACATCCACAAAAAAAGTCGCTTTACAACTCTTAGCAGTGACTGCTGCACATCTATAGCAGACAAGTTCAACAGGAAGATGGTATCTAAATACAACTGAAATTGGACAAGTGGATAAAGTGGCAATGTACAGTTTTTTTCTAAGCCATATTTAGCCAGAGGACCAGGTGGTGGTACCGTTTTGAACCGCCTCAGAGAAAGAGCTGTACTACTGTTGTTTAGAAAGGTAGATTCTGGTTTGAGAGACAGGCAGTCCCAGCCATATGACAGATATAAGTTGCTATTTCTGAAGCTCTTATGGATTACAAAGCCCTATAGAACATTAGAAATCCTGGAGTGTACTGCTCCTGTTCCTAGTAGTGAATTGATGAGATCAGATACCTGTCACTGATCCAGACAATATTGTCAGTTTCAGGCCTCAAACGAGCAGTTCTGTTCTGCTGGAGAGCATTTTTTCTTGCAGGTTTGTTTTTTCTTGCTTAACAAATGCAGAAATTTACAACCTTTACAATGGTTTCAGGGAGAAAGGATAAGTGCATGCTCGAGGAGGGATGCTGAAATACAGTCAGTTTTCAATATTTTCATTATTTTATTTTATAAATATCACTACCACTCAAAAGTAAGCACCACCAGTAATGAACATGATCTTTTACTGTTAGCTACCTCTTTAATTTTGCAAAGTGGATAAAAACAAGCAAACACTCATGACAACTGCAAATAAACACAGATACCCCCCCCCCACACACAACCTATTACAGCAATTGATATCCAAGAAAGTATTTTAATTTAATTATTGTCAATTACAGGTTTTTAACAGCAATTAAGTCCATACTTTCTGTGCTGAGTTTCAAAAATATGTCTAATTCCACCATTTTTCAATGAAAATTATATATTTGTTTCCTTGACCTTTCAGGGAGAGTGACATGATTTTTAGAAGTCTTTGTGTCAGTATAATTCAGGATAACACTCTCTAAAATTCTCAGTTTAGAGGATTAGCCCGGTGCAGCAACAATTGTTTCCAAAGCATTTACCAGCTGTAAAAGTTACCAGTTAAATGTAATGAGTAACTCGCTCATAGAAAAGAAAGCTGGCTGATTCCTCTCAAATTCCTGATTTCAGCCTTATTAAGTGGGAAGTCAGTTGGCTCCAGTGACTTTCTTTTAAATATTAAACTGCCAGAAGGACAATATCTCCTGTGATAAGAAGAATATACAGTAGCAGTTTTGAATTTAAGTTCAAGACAGTACAAACTCTTTATTCCTGTTGTTTTAGAAATACAAAAGCTAGTATATTTTCAAACAAGTGATAATGTCCTTTTCTCTCTCAGTAAAATCATACTAGTTACTGACTAGTCTTCGGCGTACATTGAAAAATTACTAATTTTAAGTGTTGTCCATTAGAAATCATCCTCCAAAATGCAGGACAATAATACCTTGGGAAAACTGGAAAATTCAGACAGGATATTTGATTTAAATAGTGCTTCACTTTTGATATATATGGAATCTATAAACTTATACCCAAATAAAAATACAAATATATTTATTCACACACACACACACACACACACATATATATGTGAAATAAGGCTCTGGAATATATGTCTTTTAGTTCCTCAACTTCTTATAAGCACTCTTGGTGGTCTCCAGCAGCTTACCTCCTACCCCTTCACTTTTTTTTTTCTTTTTTTTCTTTTTCTTTTTTTTTTTTTTCTTTTTATTTCTTTTTTTTTTTTTTTTTTTTTTTTTTTGGAAATCATAAATGCTTCAGGTTTCAGCAATAAGGTAAATCAGGTGTCTGAACTTCCTTCTGAGTTGGCCAAATATACCTGTGTGCTGCTACTGTATTACAGATACCAAGGCTAGCCCCAAACAAGCTGGCATATTTATATAACACACTGAAATGCAGAAGAATGTTCACTGAAATCCTTGGGAAAAGGAGGTTCTTAAATTATCACATGACTGCACCCCAGGTGATCAGTTATAGAGCACATAGATCAGATCTACAACTTGTACAGTTGTACATGACTAATATACATGAAGAGGCTTAGTTTGCATCCACTTTCCTGACCTGGTTTATTCATATTTCCCACCTGCTGTCTATGGTAGATTAGAATTAGTATCACACCTTTCCTTGACAGAGTTCATTACACAAGGTCTTTTTCTCACCTAGACCTTAAATTTTTAGACATAAAACAAGCACTGGATATACTGGAGTGAAAGCTGTCATTTTTATTAAAAGGTGGTTGATGGAATAGACTACTGATACAAAAAAAACATTCATACTAAAGAACCGGGGGGGGGGGCGTGTAATCTTACCTTCTTTAGTAAGTTTTAAAATAAGCTTCACAAAGGGTCATATTTAAATTATAATTTTAAAATATAATCAAAGAATAACTTGAAATATATTAATGTTGGTTAAATTTACCTCCGTTGGTTTATATTTTTAAGTTCTTGCCAGTATTAGAACAGTGATGGGCAATACATCGTGTATTGGTAATAAAGTCTAGCACAGGTAGTAAAACCAGTTGTATAAATAAATTAATTGGAGGAAATACAGGTATTGTAAAGTAACTAAAAGTAGCTAAAAATGGTAAAATATTTTAATAAGCTTTATTGGCATACATTAGAAACACAAGGACATAATCATCTAGGGTATATTGAGAGATAATAAAAAAAATTATAATTTTTTTCCTTATGTTTAGTTCTTAATGTTTCCGGGGTAAGGAATGTATTATAATTGTAATTGATTCATATATTATTTAATTAAGTAACAAGCTCCAAGTGACTAGGAGTATGCCATGTGAGTTTGAGTACTGTAAATTAGCTACAGGCTAACACATATTTCCTATGTGCCTCTAATGTATGCATGTGTCATACCAAGTTTTGTGGTGGAGTAATAAGCATTTTACACAATGAAGAAGAATTGTTACCTCTTCATGAACCATCGGGTAAATTGATAATTTTTGTTCCTTGAAATATTTCTGCTTTGCAATAATCATATCATAAGAGCACTATGAGCCAAACAGCCTTTGCTTGATTAGTTTGTTCTAATCGCATTAAACCACTAGGGAAAGAACTATATAAGATGTCTAAAAAATGCTACCTTCATAGGGATGCTCTAATTTCTTCTTTTTAAGTATTTAAGTTTCCTTTGACCTGTTGAAGCACTGACAACTGTAATTGTCATATATAAAGGAAATTTTCAAGGATCGAAAATTGTCTCACTACCTTTCAAGTGTGTGTCAGGGTGTTTTTATGCTGCTGCCATGTGGCTGTCCTGTTTACTTTTCAAACAGTACCCACTGAACTGAAATCAAATAGGTTTATAAATCCATTTTGCTATAAAAAAAAACCAAAACAAAACCACCAACAAAAAAAAATCACAGTATATCTCATTAACTACAATAAAATTCAGAGTCTGTTGCTTACTACATTGCTGTTCAAGTCAGGTTCAGTAAGCATGCAAGATGTCTTAAAAAATTGGTTTTCTAAAGTAAGAGAATGACAAGCTGAAGACTATGATTTCTGAGGCTCAAAAAGAAGTATAATAGTTTACAAATAAACTTCCTCTGAATCCAGCAAGGAGATGTCTCTTCAAGCAACAGACATGTTTCTGTGTAGTGGTACAAGTCTTTTAATTCTGTAATATCAAACAGATCTTCAGCTTACATATTAATTAAGACCTTTCATGCTAGAATTTGAAATATTAGCCTTAGGATAAGGTAAAAATGGTGATTATTTTCTGACGATGCAAACATTTTCAATAATTTTCTTTTTTTTAAATAAAATGTAGGTAAGTCATGTTAATAAAACAACCATACCTGGAAATCACATAGTTTTTTAGATGTTAATTCTTTTCTAATAACAATTGACACCTAAATATAACAGCCAACATTATCATGGATCCTGCTTCCCAAAATAATGGAGCTATCTGCAATTAAACAGTGGTAACTATGATATACTTCAGTGTGCTGTATATAAAATTTTGCATATCAACAGATGGAATCACTCAGATGTGTTAAACCAACACTATGAAATTATTGAAACAAAATGGGAGTAAAGAGAAACAAACTTTTCTTGTTTTTATCAGGGGACGAGGGACTAACTGCAATTTGCAACAGAATCATACCCTAAACTGGTCACCTAGACCAGCTTTATAACAAAAGAAAAGAAATCGCCACTTTCAGGCTGTGATTTATCTAACCCTCACATTCAGGCCTAAAATGGGTTGTATAAAATGAACACTAGATACTCTTGTTTTCTTCTGTTGACTACTCTCTGAGTCAGATAACATTCTGAAGTATATGTTTATTTTATACATTTCTAAAGTCTTCTTTAAGGCAGACTATTTTCATCATAGGTATCTCTGCTAATTCTCTCCACTCTTTAAAAAAAGAAGGAATTGGTGAAAAAACTCTACTTTCATTTTGTGCTTGTTTTTGTAGTAATGTTAAACATTTTTCTTGACAGGTTATGGGTGGAGAATTTTTTGTGACAAGCTTATGTCCACTTTATGTATATTCACATAATAATGAATAAGGGACTCTAAGTACATTCTTGTAATATTTCTCCAATGTAGTATTAATGACATTTTTTAAAATAAATATACAGTTCCAGTAGAGAGAGAGATCAAATGCAGTTTAATGAAAAATTTAATTTCATTATGCTTCTTTGTGTTTTGGAAATTGCTGGCACACTTAGTGCTGTGCTTAATGTAGTAGAAAAGTACTGACTCCTCCTTCTCTCTCAATACATCCAGTTGGCCCAATTGTACAAGCCAAATAGTGTCAAGTTATTCCTTTTTAGCCTGATTTAGAATTGGGATTCAAGTACCTCTGTGTGACATGCAACTTATGTGAGGTGCTGAAAATTAAAGGACAGGTTGGAGCTGTTCTGGTTTTTATAATTAACAATTGAAGCCACAGCTTCAATCTGACTCATATTTCCAAAGTCTTAATCACTGGTGTATAGAGGCAATCACTCATTTGTTCTGGCCCAGGGAATATTTATTTATTTAAAATGGAACTGCTCCAACAAGAAAGGCAGAGACTGATGTAGTGTGTTTTAGTGGCAGGGTAATTACATAACAGAATTTATGTTAGTCAATAAATCCCTGCAACAGGGAATCACAAGATAAAACTATTACAAATGGTCTCAGTCATACATTAAGACAGTTGCCAGTTCTGGGAAATGGCACTCCAGCTGAAACATATTTCTCTTTAAAAACATACTCCACCAGACATGAAGGAATTGCTGGTATTTTAACACAGAAGTGCTGTATTGCCTGTTTCTATAATCCCTAACCCACCAAGTGAAGCTGTCAGATGGGACTTGGAGAGTGGTCTTGATTGTAGTAGCAATACGGTGCCTAGTCCTAAGAAAAAAATAAAATTCAATCCTGTTATATCTCTTATATTCAATTTTTGTCTATTACATCATTAGCCCTGGAGAAGATAAGATTATCTCTTTCTTTTTCTGCTGTAATTAATATGAAGCAGATAAAAGTGTGTTGGTTGATGTTTTAAATACTAAGGTATCTTAAATAATGTGTTTTTTTGCCAGTGTACAGTAATAAAAATAATGCACTGTCATGAAAGTTTACAATATTTGTAAGAATCATAACCCTGTCCACTTAAATTGCTGACATTTACTTTAATCTAAGAACTAAAAATTGTTTATAACAGAAAAACTGTAGACCAAAAGTTTTAATTTATGTGCTAGTATCCTACTTATAGTTTTTTATTATTGTTTGTTCAAATTGCCCTTTCTGCAAGCAAAATATGTTTCATATAAGAGGAAGGAAACAGAGTAATCCACTATATACTCTTTGCTTAACATACAAGTTCATATTTTTGAAAAATAATGTATCACTTTTACAGTAAGAGCACAGTTTTCTGAAAGAAAGCAACTAAAAGAAACATAGTGGAATTTTCCACAGTTTAGTATTTTATAGTCATATAAATATATAAAACAAAAATAGGAAAAAGCATATAATATTTTCAGATAAACCATGCAAATGTGAGTTGACATAAAATTTGTGAACAATAAATATTTTTATTCTCTATATCTATGCTAATTGGTTATTTCCCATGAATTTGTTTTCAAAACCTTCTTCGTTTTTTTTTTTTAACAAATTTAAATTTATATGCATCAATTTATGATTTATATTCACTTCTACCATGCAGAATGCCTGATATATAGAAAGAGAGGTGTCAGAAATAAAAAGTACTAAGAATCCGGAAATAATTCACATTGTATGATTTTTATAAATGTCTCAGTTAAACATAAACAAATATTATGTAAAGGATCTTGAGCTATCTGCAGAGAACTATGCAAAAAACATGAGAGGAAAATGCATTAGCTTCAATGTAAGCATATTGTTCTTGTAAACTACTGCAGAGTCTGATGGTGTCAGAACATGAGGATGATTTAAGGTGACTTAAGACTGGATTGTGTTCTGGACACTAAAGGAAATTAAATTCATTAGATGTGTTTCACTGAGGCTTGTTTCAAATATTGAGATATTAAAGAAAAGGTATACACAGGTTAATTTCCGCTTTCTTCCTGTCATCAAGTTTTCCAGGTGACGTAGAAGCACACAATTAATGCAGGGGGTTCAAGACCACAAGATGATCCAGCAATTTATTCCATAAGAGTATAAGTTGATGGTCATGAAGAAAGCATTTAGAGATATGTCAGGCGGTGACCACATCTGTGAGCTGAAGGCTAGTTAACTGAACAATAATATGATATCAAAGGAATGATAGTATGGGCAGTACAAGGCAATATTAAGTGTAGAATTGCTCTACAATTTTGTCTTCTAATTCCTCACTTATATTTAAGTAGAATGTGTACTTGTAGCTATATTAATAGGTTTAATGACATCATCAATGTTTTATTTCTCTTTCTCAATGTCAAAGATGCAATTTTTTCGCTACACACACTGACAATGGCCCAATATCTGTTCTTAACTTCCATCTAACTTTGGCAATTGAGGGCACTGACCTAGTCTGAGTGCTCAGATGCACTTTACATCCCTAAGAGGAAGCTTTTAAGGAGCTTGATCATTTTAGACTATAAATCAATCCAAAAGGAGGATGGAAGCTGTTGTGGACTGGAGTATTGCAGATATGAGTCACTTAACTGAGGCGTTTTTTAGAAAAGTTGCTGTCATTCAGGCAACAGCATTTGAGGAGCTACTAACACTCACAGGTCATTAATCCAGTGCACAGATTAATCTACTAGAGCCTATCTACACTGCTCTAGGTAATATTATGGCAGCCAGCTGGATGCCAACATTTTTCTGAATGATTTGTACACTTTCCTAACGTGTTAATTTCTGAGACAGTGAACTTTTCTTTCAGTCATCCGTCTAAAGGAAATCTTGCTAGTAGGAGGTATTTGTGACATTCAAGTGCTTATGATGAGGGTAAGAATATCACCAAATTAAATACAAATTTAAAATTTTAAAGCATTAAACTGTCAAGCTTTGGGATTACTTCTAGTCAAGTTCTGGGCAGCTAAGCCTGGTTATACACTCTGTAACTTTAGGCAACTTTATGGGAGTTGTAGATTTAAAAGCCGCTTGTAGAGACAAAGGAGACAAATGGTCAGTGTCAGCAGGTGAATCAGACCTCTAGAGTTTGCTATACTCTGTTCCATGTTGAAGGAAGACAGGCAGTGACAGTCCTAACTGAAACACATCAGTGTGATGCCTAGATATGTGATGAATTCCTGGAACTTGATTGCCACCTTGGTTAAGCCACAACGCTGTGCCACATTGTATTTGTGTGGGGAAAAAGGCAGATCTATCTTTCTGCATTTTCCTCTGCTTCTGTGAAAATTTGAAAGATGGAAGGGAAAGAAAAGATATATTAGTAACATACACCCTTTAATCTCCAGATTTGATTACCCAGTAAGTTTAACTTTAAAAAGTATTCTAACATTCCCCCAGTCTATGTCATGTGACTTTTCATGAACTTCCTCTGCCTTGTTCTGGAGCACTTATGTGTGAATTAAAGAGTGTCTTTAGAAAAAAAAAAGCAAAGAATGAGCTCAGAGACAGGCAGACAAAGATCACATAAGCCTGTATTAAATATCCCTATTAATGTGGAATTTGACAAACGTTACCTTTACACAACTTCCTCTTGACACATTTTATGACTATATACGACAAACAGCACATCTTAAATATGTTTAATTCCTGAAAGTGTTTCTTACCACGGAAAGACAGAAATAAAGAAGGCACTGAATATTTCAGCCTTCATGTTATTCACCAGCAGGTTCCTTTCCCCTTCAGCAGTTGGTCTCATTTTCCCTAGCCTTCCTTTTAATGCTACTCTATTTGTAGAAGCCCTTCTTGTTGACCCTCACATTCCTCAGCACATTTAAGTCCAGATGAGTTTTGGCTTTCCTAACTCCAACCCTCCATGCTCAGACAATATCTTTATACTCCTTTAGGATCATATGTCTCGTCTTGCATCTCCTGTATGCTTCCTTTTTTATGTTTCAGTTTAATCAGGAACTCCTTGCTCACCCATGCAGTCCTGCCACTTTTCTTTGACTTCCTACATCTTGGTTGCACCATTCTTGAGCTTGGAAGAAGTGATCCTTGAAAATCAGCCAGTTCTCCAAGACATCTCTTCACTGTCAGCTATTTTGGGTTATAAGTCTAAAAGAATGCAAGCAATCATCAAGGTTTGATTCCCATTCAGAAGGAACAAAAGGAAACTTCAAATTATGTTTTGTGCCTCTTGACGTGAACTTGAGATCAGGATATTTATGGGTAGCTACCATTATATTAATGCTCTGGAACGGATATTTTTGACAAGATAACTTGGATAAATGTACTGTATGTTGTATCCATCCCTGCATTGCACAAGGTTAAAGATTTAACCTATTTCTTCAGTACTACACATAGTTTTATCTTCATTTGAAGTGTTCATACTTTAGACTCAAACCAGTGCATTTAAAACATATTGTCCTTGGTTTTGTCCCTTTTAATTTTTTCCTTTTTTATCAAGGCAAAGCAAAAGCTGTAAAATGAATGTGAATGATATCTCATCTCAATTTACTTTCATTTACATTACTATATGCACCAGTTTGGAAAGCATTTAAAATCAAGAAATTGTCAACTAACTGACAAGTCAAGAGAAGGACATTAGCTCAGAACATGTTGACTACTCATTGCTAAAAGTCAAAATGAAATTTACAGAGTCAGTGAATAGTGAAAGCTGCCTGAAGAAAGTCTCAAGTCATATATTACCTCCCATTTCAGCTCTTGCTTTTTTTCCCCACAAATGAACAGTATATTTCCAGTACCATTTTCATTCCCAGTTTTCAATGAACTCTTTCTTATTTCTTAAAAGAATCTATTCCTTTCCTATTTCATCTCTCTCACTCCTTTTTATTAATGTGTTGCCATACATGTTAGGCACAAGGATTTTTTTCCCTAACTTTCACAACACACTTTCCAATTAGTTTGCATACTACCCAACATCAAAATTAATATTGGATAAATTAGGTAAGCATTTTGAAATAAAGGATTAAAATACTAGCAAAATATAATTAAGATGAATGTTCCAGAAAACCCCAAAGAAATATTTTAATCAGCTAGCTCTGGTCATGTTTGGCCAATTAAAATACTTCAAATTAACCACTTTGAGTTCTTCAAAGTGAGATGGAAACTTGGTCTTCTGAATTTTCACACATGGAATAATAAGTTCATGATCAGTTGCCTGCAGAAACAGACAGAAACCTGAGGACATCTACCACTGATTTTGGATAATGAATCTACCATCACCAGAAGTGAGATTTTGATGATTTGATGCTAGAACGTTGAACTAGTAAGAACAAAAGAAACTTTTATTTTTTCTCTTGGGAAAAAACAGCAGTTCAAATAATTTCTTATGGCTAAGCTTTTTTTTTTTTTTTTTTTTTTTTTTTTTATTATTATTATTTTTTTTTTTTTTTAAGAGAGTTTATTCATTTACGTAGATTTAGATTTATCCTAGGCTGTCTCTAGCTGGTTGGATTTAGCCTTTACAGTTCTAAGTGTTTAATATCAAAGTTCAGACTTTTTTTTCCTCCATTTCTTTTCCGTGCAATTTAGGGGAAAATGAACAAAATAAAAAGCTTTTTAATGTTTAACAGTGACTCCAGGCATACAGTCATTGATGAGACATAGTCATTTCTAAAGAACTATTCAGCCCACCAGGATCTAAGTTGTTCCCTAAAGCCATTTATCTCTTTCCAATGCTATAGACTGAACTTTGACAAACAGACTTCTATTTTAATTTTGTGCCTAATTCAGGTGGGATGAAGCAAGGCCATTATGTTTCTTTTCAGGTTCTTTGATTCCAAATTCTTGTAAGGTCTTTCATTCTATGCAGACATAAGCAGTGAACTGCAACATTAGCTGTATATTAAAGAGGAAAAGGAAGAGGGTACTCCTGAACATTTGCCTCAGGTGTACAAAAAGAAAAAGAAGAAAAAAAAAGAAGGAAAAAGTAGGAAGAAAGGAAGAAAAGAGGACCTTCTTTTAACCAAGCTCATGTCATAAACCTGACTAAGAGCATGACTGCTAAATCAACAGAGCTGAGTGCCTGCTCAGGCACATCTGAGTGCTTGAGAACCTCAGTCCCATTTACCGTTTTTGATCTTACACCAAATACTGAATCTGATTTTACCATGGCTTGGTGTTTCACCTTCATTCTTTGTTGCTAATGTTCATGAATATTCACAGAACTGTCAGTCTGAAGGTACACCCAGGATTCATTTTGATATACCCAGCAATTCTTTGTATTGGACCACTTCATTCAGATTAACTTCTTCATTTATTTTCTCTTTTTCATCACTTTATCATTTCAATAAAGAAATTCTTCAGCATTAGTTAGAAAGAGTTAAATGACTAAGAACGCACCCTAAAATAAGTAACCTTAGAAAGAGGCTGATTGCACCAAATGCATCCAGGCATAGATTAAATGATATGTAAAATTGTTCTCATGCAAATTACATTATAGTCTAAATAAAGTTTTCTAGTTGAAAGCCTCCTGATTGATTTACACTGTATGTTTAGGACAAGGTTGAGTAGGGCTACAATGAAGATTATTTGATCTAATCTCCTTTGTAGATAAAATAAGACAGCTATTTTTTCTTGGGCAAAATGTTAAGTGTAAAAAGCTGAAAAATTTTAATTATACCCTCCTATTAAAAAAAAAATCACTTTTCATATAAAACTTACTTAACTACAGGTATCTTCTGCAACCTACTGAATATTATCTCAAAAAATGTCAGTGATTAATTGCATGAGTGTTTGGCAAAATCATTAAAAGCAGAGCTAGTAGAAAAAGCTGATTGAAGGCTTATGCTCAGCATAATTACCATATTGTCAATCAGGTCTCTGAAACTACAGAAACTTCATTATTTATCAGAAAAGTTTCTCTCTGCAGCTGCAATATTTTTGTACAGATACACATGAACCGTGAATAATCCTTAAATCAGAAAAAAACATTTAATGATTTTAAGTAATATTTTTACTTTACAGCAAGCAGAACAAAGACAATGTAAGACTTTTTAGATAACTGCAAAATTGTAGAAAAGCCAAGTTTTTATTGAAAATTAATAAATAAATTGACTGTGTCAGGTCTTCAATATACTGAATTAAAGAGTAACACATTTATGATTACAAGAATATGCAATAATTGCTTTTTTCTCTAAAGTTACTGAAAATATTCAGGGATACATTTGTGAAAATAAAGAAATAAATGTTTAAAGTCAGAGGGCTGATTCTGGAATGGTAGCAGTATTGAAGTTATCTCTGAAGTAGACTAGAGAGATGAAGAAAGGCTGAATTTTCAGGCTGAGAAAGTTGAGGCTGTTCTGCCTGGAGAAGAACCTCTCAGTATCTGAAGGGCACTTACAGAGCAGGCAGAGTGGAACTGTGATGATAAGACGAGGAGTAATGAGTACAAAGGAAAGGGGAAATTTAGGTGAGATGTTAGGAAGAAATTCTTTACTGTGAGGGTGTTGAGATACTGGAAGAGTTTGCCCAGGGAGGTTTTGAATGCCCCATTCCTGTCAGTGTTCGAGGCCAGGTTGGATAAGGCCTTGCGTAATGTGGTCTAGTGTGGGGTGCCCATGCTCATTGCAGAAGAGACTGGAACTAGATGATCTGTAAGGTTCTTTCCAACCCCTTAACATTTTATGATTCTATGAAGGATTCTTAGGAATTTTTTCCCTTTTTTTTTTTTTTTTTTTTTAATGAACTACCTCTTGCCATGGACATAGTAGAGAAAATTCAGATTTATACTGTTGAGACAGAGTGGTTGAAATGTTTGGACATTTGAAATTATGTCAAAATCATCAAAGTCAGTAGAATTAATGCAGATTCCCTGGTGATAGAAGTGAGATTTTTTACAAAAATTAAATGTATACAAGATTGAAACACTAGGAAATAGAAAGTGGTTGTTAAAAGCTTGAAAAGGAAAGGTCAGGAGAGGGAACTACATTTGATAAATCAGATCATTTACACTATACCCAAGTGGAAAGGTTTTATCAGATGAAACAGAGGGTGAACTTTCAAATTTCTGCTGAGTTAAAAGCCCTATTAAAAAAACTGTGCAATGAACATAGCTATTTCTTTTCTTTAAATTTTCAAACCATTTTGTGTTGTTCAGTTAAAAGAATTATATTCTCTACTTGTTATATTGCATTCAAAATTCATACAGCAAAAAAAAAAAATTTTCTGTGTTTTATAGTAAAAGGCACTGAATGAATAAAAATCTGATCCTGTTGTGCCTTATATGTTGCTCTCCTAGAGAATAATGGACTTCCTGAGGTTGGAAGGCAGCTCTGGAGATCATCCAGCTCAACTTGCCTGCTCAGGCCAGTGTCAGCTACCAGTGTCAGTAAGTTTCTCAGGAACATGCCCAATTGGAGTTTCACCATCTCCATGGATGTAGACTCCACAAAAAACTTGGTCTGATTTGACCACTCTCACAGTAAATAGAGATTTTTTCTTTCATTTAAATAGAATTTCCTGCAGTTCAGTTGTTCCCATTACCTCTTGTCCTGTCACTGGGCATCACTGAGACTCTCAGTCCTCTTTACTCCCTCGTATCAAGTATTTATACACACTGATGAGATCCCTGCTGAGCTTTCTCTTCTTGAAGCTGAGCAATCCTGGTTTCCTCAGTCTCTTCTCATGTGAACGATGTTCTCTTAGTCCATTTGTGATCCTTAAAAAGACTCTGTTCAGAGTATTGATATCTCTCTAATATTGTGAAGCCCAAATCTGGACCCTGCAGTTCAGGTATGTCTCACTGGGGCTGAGTAGAGAAGAAGCGTCAGCTCCCTCAACATGTTGGCAGTGCTCTTTGTAATGCAGTCCATGATAACGTTGGCCACATTTGCCACAAGGACACGTTTACCTTGGTGTCCACCAGGACCCCTGAGACTTTTTCTGCAGAGTTTCTTTCCAGCTGGTCAGTGCCCAGCATGTATGGGTACATGTGGTTGTTCTTCTCATCATCAGTGAATTTGTGAAGGATCTGCTTGGGCCTATCATCCAGGTGACTAAAGAAGATGTTAAACAATGTTGGCTTAAGTGCCATCCTCTTCTGGCCTTCAGCTAGACTTTGGGTTGTGGCAATACTTTAAGCCCGGCAGGTCAACCAGTTTCCAGCCCAACTCACTGTCCTGGTGGACAACAAGCTGCCCATGAGCCAGCAGTGTCCCTTTGTGGCCAAGAAGGCCAGTGGTATGCTGGGGTGTATTAGGAAGGACATTGCCAGCTGGTCAAGAGATGTGATCCCGCCACACTACTAAGCCCTAGTGAGGCCATCTGGAATGTGTCCAGTTCTGGGCACCTCTGAATTCTTGGAGTGTGTCCACCAGAGGGCCAAGAATATGATTAGGAGACAAGCATGATTAGGAAGAAACGTTGAGAGAATTGGGCCTGTTCAGCCTCAAGAAAAGACTGAGAGGGGGCCTCATCAGTGTACGTATCTGAAGGGATGGCGTCAAAAGGATGGACCCAGGCTCTTCTCATGATGCCAAGCAATAGGACAAGGCGCAATAGGCAGAAACTGATGCACAGGAAGTTCCACCTGAATATGAGGAAGAACTTCTTTACTGCCTGGTTGCCCAGAGAGGTTGTAGAGTCTCCCTCACTGAAGATTTTCAAGAACTGTCTGGATGCAATCCTGTGCAATGTGCTCTAAAATGACCCTGCTTAGCAGCAAAAGTGAACCACTGTGTTCTCTTTCAGCTTTACGCATTTGTGTGATTCTTTGATTCTCTCCTATTACATGGATGTTACAATAACCAAAGTTGGTATTTCTTGCAGTTTTTGTGTGAATGATTTCTGATTTCAACTTACTATATTTTAGACTATGAATATCTTTTCATAAACTGCCCTTTGCACATTTGGCAGTAGTTATGTTTTATGTGTGCTGAAGTATTAAATATCTATGAATATTCTTCAATTAATAAAGTAGTAGATATTCTGTGGGGAAAACTTCATATTTGCTCCTGATGTGTACAGATCTCTTACAATTAACAGAACTAATGGAGTCAGATGTAAGGAGAGTGGCTTTTGCCTACTGTATGGGTCAGGCAGTTTATACGGCAACATGTATTAGATCTGGATAGTGTCATGTATTTAAGAATCAAAATCTGAGGTTTCAACCTCCTTGATTCTCACACACTTGTTCTCCTTTCAACTGCACACTCAACCACAGCATCATATTCTCTAGGTCTTGAATTCCCTTTTCTCCTTGAATTCTCTCTTTTTGGAGGGGAGATGGCTGCCAGACTGGTGAGACTGAGAAGAAAGTTATTAATGACATAGAGCTGCTCATAGCTATCAGTTTTGGACATTACTCTTCAAGGTCTCTCGTCTTTTCCTGGCCTTTTTTCTGTACTCCTCCCTGACCTCCACACTTTTATCCACTGCCACGATCTTCCCTCCAACCTGTTTATTTCTTTCTGGGTCCCAGTCTTACTGAGACTACTCTTACTGAGAACTCCTTTTTCAGCATCAGCTGTTCTTTATGGATCCCCAAGTCCCTGGTTTTCCTAATTTAAATGGTCCATGTACAGAAGCAAAATATGTGATCAGCCTCCTGTGGTTTTCTCTCATCCCTGCTTTCTAAGTGGAGGATTCAGTACATTTTCCTTTTGTTTAACCCAGATGTTACTAAAACATACGACCTAGCCAATACCAATGGAAGCTAGCAAGTACCAGGTTTACATCTGAGAGTTCAAAAGTTCAGTCTGGAGTATTTGTCCTCAACTTCACAGACTGCCCATTATCTGCTGCTTCTTTTCACCAATGAAACATAGATCTTTTCGTCTATGGCACTGTGATACAGGGTAATCCATTTGGATGTAGATATTTACATTTCATCATCTCACCCATTCATATACATGACAATATTTGAAACAGAGTAATAGCTTTCAATTTTTTTCTGTAAAACATAGAGAAAGAAACATCACAGGCAATATGGAAGCATAGTCAGGTAAATATGGCTAAAAAAAAAAAAAAAGGTGAAAGTGTATGTACAGCTGAGTTTGATTTGATTCCTAGAAAGAGTCTATGCAGACTCTTTATATTTTTAAGTGGATATGATACCAGAAAAAACACGGGAGAATTTTGTGCCTTGGTCAGTAATACGGTATAGATTTCAGTACTCAATAACTATTTTTATTAATGTATTTCAGTAATGGTAATGGTAATGTGAGTATTCAGTGGCTACTTCACTGAGTTATCAGCTCAAGAAATATATTACACAGATACTGAGTTAGCATGTTTTATAGTATAATATATTTATTATTAAAACCATATATGTATAGCCTAAATGAATGTGTAAATATCTTTATGACTGATAACAGAGCCATTTGTAAAACTATGCAACTATGCAAAGAGAATTTATTTCTGATCATTTCTTGTGAAATAGCTTGAGAATTCTGTTCCACTTTATGAAGATATGACCGAAATTTAGAACATTTATTCCATTCTTTGATTGAATACGACAAACAGATTGAAAGTTTTATGGCTCTCTAAAAGATATGACTACATACCAATTGCATGCAAATAATACAGTAGTTCTGCAAGACGACCGCATCCAACCAGAGGTTCTTCACATATGTAGGGAGAGGATGGAGAAAGATGGCTAAGAGGAAGATAAAACAGCAGCTTCAGGAAGAATACTCAGACTTGCGCAATAAAACCAGAAATGATGAAGGAGTGGAGTAGGGTAGAAACTGAAAATGCATTCAAATTCCTCCATAAAGTCTAATTAGCGAATTTGATTCAGAGCAAAATAAAGGTTATACAAAATGCCTTGATGAAAGAGAAATACAAGAATTATGCAGGACCAACTTAAGCTATGCAAGGAATGTTCCTAACCAGAATCCTTGACATAGAGAAGAAAGTGAAAGGAGGAAGGAACTAAGTATCCAAACCTTTGTGGAAACAGGCTGGACTTTTCAGGGAAACTTCGGAATAGAAAGGGATGAGACACTTATGAAAAGGACTTTACATCTTCATTTTAGAGACGTAAGATGTAGAAATGAAGGTCCATGGCTGCATGAAATGGCTGAGCCATTTAAAATAATAATATACAATATTACACACGAATCTTAGGGTATTCTGCTTATCTCTTTTTCAAGACATAAAGCCACACTGATGTTTAGCCTGCTAGAAAAGTCAGAGTCCTAAAAAAGCCAAAGTAAACCTCAAGCAAAGACCCAACCCAAAGAAGAGTACACAAAACAAACAAGACAACAACTAATAAACAAAGTTATTTAAAATATATAAGATACATAGATATAAACTGAGGTAAAAATTAAAATGCAAGTCACATATTTGGAAGGAAAATAAAAGACAGCACATAACATAAATAAAACAAAAGTTAAGAAAGACAAGAGCACTAAAGATGCAGTAGAGGAAGAATCTAATAAAATTATATTATACTCTGTGTATGATTTTTATTTACATATCAAGAAAGATAAATCCAAAAATTCTTTGTCATGAAATTTTTAATTGCAGAGAAGTAGTAAATATGCACTATTATCCAAAAACTAGTTTCACTAATTTTTAAGGGCTGAAAAGTATTTCCAGACAAAGTATTAAACTGTCAAGTTTTTTTATTTACAACTTCTCCCTGGTGATATAGGGCTTAGGAGCAATCCTCTTAAAGGAGAAAATGTTTCTGTTTTCCTGTTCCTTCCGATGATCTGATGAGCACAGCCATATCATGCTCAGCCTCAGGAGGCAATTACAACTCAGATTCAAGGCCCTGTT
Organism: Pyrocephalus nanus; assembly: GCA_038380795.1. Classification (NCBI taxonomy): domain Eukaryota; kingdom Metazoa; phylum Chordata; class Aves; order Passeriformes; family Tyrannidae; genus Pyrocephalus; species Pyrocephalus nanus. The sequence continues at coordinate 94,829,810 of CM076259.1, read as the reverse complement.
ACTCCGCTGTCTTCTTGCTCCAGCAGCAGGAAATTAACCCTGGCCTAAAGAAGAATTCAATGCCATTGCTGTTCATGACCAGCTCTGTAATTGTTTGAGTCTCTGCCTCCATTAGTTTACAAAGATAATACAATCAAAAGTGGATGTAACACTGACAGTTATGAAAACAGCTGGGCAGCTGTGTGTTTTGTGTGAATGTACTAATCCATTTACATGCGATCATATCTGTAACTCTACACTATACAAGTGAAACTGGAGAGAGGTTCTTTGACGGTTTTTCAAAATGTTAAGTAGAAGGTAAGAAACACATATTTCTCTAGTTATTCAAATCCATAAGAATAAAGAAAATTAATTTTTAGGAAACATTTTCTTCCCCTGATACTATTTGAAACGGTCATGTTATTTATTTAATAGTACTATACCCTCCCCTCATTAAGTTTGAATTATTTTCCTCGCATAATCATGACAGAACAGTATGGGTTGTTTTCTTTCTTCATAATGCAGCTTTTTAACTTTAAGGCATTCAGTGGTAAAGCCCAAATAATGAATTTCTGGATGTTTCTACTCTTCTGTAAGTGACATCACCAGCCTTTTTATTGTCTGCTCAGAAAACAAATCATACCTTCAGCCAATACTTATGAGTTCTGAAACAGGATGTACTCTCTGTGTCTGCAGGTTGGAGCTGTAATTTAGATTCAGTTTGACAAATGTGTCAGAAAACATGTTTTATTAGCACATAGAGCATACTGTTAAAGCTAGTGCAAACTGCTATTCAGGAAGTCAGAAGCAATCAGGTTTCTGGCTTGAGAAGGGAGTAAACATTTAACATTTAATCTAAGACAATGGCACACTTTTGCAGAAAACAAAGAAAGAACCAAGCAAACCCAGTAAAAATGGCAAAAAAAAAAAAACACCTAAGAAAGCAAAACCCCAAAGCAAAACCAAGTATTAACAAGAACCTAAAACCCACTAAAATTGTTATAACTTTATAATTCTATTTGGGAAAAAAATACTAAAACAAAGTGCTTACATATTCTACTTGTTTATAACAGGGATCATAACACAAATTAACAAAGGACTAGTTCTTTAAAGAGATACATAAAGAAAAAAAGAATGAAGCAGAAAAAAATACAAATTCTGAAAAAGCATGAAGATCTACTTAAAATATTTCTTTTTTTTCTGTTTACACAACATAACTTCATTCCTAGATTCAGCACAATGAGACCTTATAACAGACAACCAGTCCCAAAGCTAGAAAGTACACCAGAGCATGGCAGTTAAAACTAAATTATATATCTGGAAAAAAAGTCTCAGTCCTCTCACCATGCAGTTATGTATGGTATTTTTGTGATTCCACACCCCAGCCTCCCCCCTCTTCCCGGTTCAGACACCTAAACACAACAAAACATTATTATAGTCTAAAAGGAAACACTTCATATTTTTTTCTAAATATAGAAGATATTACATGCCCCTATTACTCCAGTACCTGTAAGGACAAGATCCATAAAGACAGGGAAGGTCATACTGAAGTGAATGGGGTAACATCAGGCTGGAGACCTGTCACTAGCAGGCTTCCACAGGGCTTCATCTTGGGTCCTGTGCTCTTCAACATCTTCATAAATGACTTGGATGCAGTACTGAAAGGAAGACTAAGCAAGTTTGCAGATGATGGGAGAAGCTGTTGACTCCCTCAAAGTGAGGGAGGCCTTGCAGAGAGACCTCAACAAATCAGAGGACTGGGCAATCACCAACCATGTGAAGTTCAACAAGGGGAAGTGCTGGATTCTGCATCTGGGATGGCTCAACCCTGGATGTTCCTAAGGACTGGTGAATGAGATGCTGGAAAGCAGTTCAACAGAAAGGGACCTGGGGGTCCTGATCTACAGCAAGTTGAATATGAGTCAGCAGTGCCCTGGCAGCCAGGAGGGCCAACCATGTCCTGGGGGCCATCGGGCAAAGCATCACCAGCCAGTTGAGGGAGGGGATTGTCCCACTCTGCTTTGCACCAATGTGGCTTCATCTTGAATATTGTGTGCAGTTTTGGGCACCATAATATAAGAAAGATATTAAGCTGTTAGAGAGTGTCCAAAGGAGGACAACAAAAGTAGTGAAGGGCCTTGAGGGGAAGCTGTATGAGGAGCAGCTGAGGTCACTTGATCTGTTCAGCCTGGAGAAGAGAGACTGAGAGAAGACATCACTGCACTCTACAACTTTTCTCATGAGGGGAAGAGGAGAGGCAGGTACCAATCTCTTCATTCTTTTGACCAGAGATCCCAGCTCACCAGTGACTCTCACAGGTGCTTGTTCCTGACTTCCTTCTCCAATACACTGGAGAAGGGAGGGACGGAAGGAAGGATGGAAGGACGGACGGACAGATGGAAGGAAGGAAGGAAGGAAGGAAGGAAGGAAGGAAGGAAGGAAGGAAGGAAGGAAGGAAGGAAGATAAATATGAACAGTTAAGTAATTAAAGCCAGTTCACAGAATTTTTGAATTTCCTGAAATATCTGAAACCTTATTACCCATGGGGTTTCATCAAGCTGCTAAGTATTTAATTTATGAAAAATGCTTTCTTATGATAATGATTTCCTTCTCTCATTTTTGGCCTATATATTCTGATTATAAATTACTTGATAAAAGTGTGAATTCTTCCTGCAAGTACCGTTCCTAGATCCTAGAGAGCTATTTCCCCTTGGGAACCTTGAAATTCTATCCTTTTATGTAAGGAGAGTTGGTGTATCTAATAAGGAACTTCAGCAAACTTAGGAATTTTTTCCCTAAAAAGAAAGTCTTGGTAAGAATATATTCCTTGTTATGAAAATATCCTTTTTGCAGTTCACTGATGTACTAAACTACTCTAGCACATTTAAATATTTTCCCTTCTAAAAGGTATTGTTCAGGCAGAAAAGTGTTACCATTTTGATTAATGAAAGAAATAAAGTAATTTGTTTCAGGTCATGTTGTCTCTGCTGAAAATTTAGTACACATGCACAAAATCTCCCCCTCAGAAAATATCAAAATTTAACAAATAGTGACTCTACTATTATGTTGAAATAAATTTTCATTAGGAAAGATGAGAATAACCAGCAGTTGAGTTCCAAAATAAAATGATTTACCTTGAATATCCTTCTAAAGCTCTCTTACAGGAACTGAGAATTTAATAAGACTTTATTAGATTAAGCTTTATTCTTTGAAAACAGATACTGAATTACATGGGACTCTGATTGTAATCATCTGTTAAAAAGACACTTCAAGACAATCAACTCCCTTCAGGAAATGTGGAGCTGTTTTATATGAAAGAGTTAGATTATAATATTGCAGGGAAGAAATATTTTTTATGAAGAAGTAAGCTGTCATTTTTCACTTTTGTAAAATTGGTTACAATATCTTCATTATGTGAGCTATAGTTTTTCTTAGTTTGGACATACATTTTTCAGCAGGATTTTCTACTGTAAATGTGTGCCTATTTTCAATGAGACTTATTACAATGCTATTAAAAATGAGAGAAGCATACATATGCACCTGATATTCTCCTGGACAAAACAGTGGATTTTCTGCAACAAGCTTACAGAAAACAGGAATTAGTGCTTCAGCAGGTGGACTTTTTTTTAAAAAAGTGGGTTTTTTTGGACATTATTATGAATGTGCCCTAAAAGTTCCCAATATATTCACTGACCAAAAAAATTAAGTTTTTATTGACAACATTGCTAAAATTTTGAGGATAGTTCAATTTCAATTTGTTAGTCTTTCTAAAGCATATAACTATGTAACTCTGCTGTGAATAAGGAGTGAGCAAGGACGATACATTTCTCAAACTACCTGAGGACACTCCACATCATGCCCATCCACTCTTTTTTGTTCCTAGGGATGACTCCAGTCCCTACTCATTATAATCTGAGATGACTAAACTATGAAAACTGAGTTTATATTGTTACACCTGTGTTATTTTATGAATGTGAATTATTGAAGCAATCAGATAAATTTATGTAATCTTATTGAAACTAATGAATTGCTGGAAAACTGTTTGCACCACCGAGGGTTATTGTTACTCATTTTTTCATCTCCCCGATGAATTCTTAATAGGAATCACAGAGGTGAAGCTGAGAATTTGCTTGATTACTGCAACTACCAGAGGCCATTGATTGAATTCATATAAAATTTTAGTATATTTTAAGGAGAAATATATAAACAATTAAAGGTATGGATAACATGGCACTTGATTCAATAGTTGTTTTGGGTTTTTGTTTTGTGTTAGTTTGTTTGGGGTTTTTTTGTTGTTTTTGTTTAATCTCAGCTGCTTCATAATATTTGTGAGAGAAGGGAAGTCTTCATCAAAAGAATGGACAAAGGTCATTCTTGTACTTTACTGAATGGTTATTGAAGTATGAAAAGTATGAATAGGTCATTATACATAACATAGCTACAAAGAAGAAAAACTATCTTTGTAGTACAATTGGAAATTCAGACACCAGAAGTTTTATTTTAAAAATTATCTCCCTCTCATTCCTCAGAGGCATCCTATGAAGACTGACTTTTTAAAAGAGGCAAAAACTTTCTTACATCAAAGTTAGTTATGTACTGAAATTCACATATTGGGGATCCTTATGAAATTTGCATAAATGAAAAAAAAATATTTTAAATGTTGAAGTGCAGATTACCACTTCTAAGAATAGTCTATCAGTACTGTTTCCTAGAATTGCAGGAAAATTGTCTGAGGAATACAGATTTTCCCTAGAAGATATGCTTAAATCCATTTCAGCAAGACATACACCTAAAATATTTTTAATATTGAGACCAAGATATCTAGTTTACTTAAATCTCAGTTACTAATTCATTCTCTTTTGTATCAGAAATATTGCCTTGTCTGGCTGTATTTCACAGCTAATTGCCAAACTTCCCTTATTTGAGAGAAAGGCTTCATAAAGAGGTTTGTGAACTTTCTCAAGAGTGTTGATGTCTTGATAATTCATGCAGGAAAATTGCTGGAAACAAAAACTCTCCCTTCTAGAACCATTTCAAAGTTTCCTCGTTTTTGAGTTTTTCAATAACTTATTTTATTATTTCATCTCCTGATATTCTGTCTTAGAGTGTAGAACAATGACATGAGTCATAGTCACTAACAGAAGAATTTCCATGATCAAATTCACTTGACTACTAAATTTATTAACTGGAATAAATCTAACATCATGGATTTAAACAGTTTCAACATAAACCATAATTTAACACTATCTTGCAAGCGCAAACGGGTCTGTTTACTAGTAAGATGATATTTGCTCCCTGTGTAATCTGAGAAATTATAAATACAGCCTAAGTATACACTGGCTTTGAACACAAATTATTCTAGCACATGTATTACCAGAAGGTCTGCTTGTGAAGAGAAAACACAGTCCAGTGTGGACAGCTGGAAGAATCTATTGGATCAAGGCCTGTTTTGTAACATTAGCAAGTAAATGTTTTATCATTTCATTAATATAAACCAGCCTAGGAATACACTGAATATTGACTCTATGATAAATACGCATTCTTTATAGCAAGGACCTTTTTTATATATTTTTATATTTTCAAATAACAAGTTATACTTCCTCCAATTTCTAAGTTATAATAAATCAAGATATATGGGCAAGAATATGGATAATTTGCATATGTTTACACTTTAATTAAAAAATATCCTTAGATGCTGTGAGACTCATGTAATTAATGTGTAGAGAATGATGGTAAAATAATTCTGTAAATGCACTAAGTAAACTTGCCATTGAACAGAACCTGTGAAGAAAAGGTTTAACAGTGGATTTGTACTGCTCATGTTAACTGACACATAGACCAGTATGTGACGCAGTATTTTTTAAGATATTGTAATTAACTTCACATTAAGAAAATTTATATATGATTAGTAGTTATCAGCAGCTTATTAATAATCTTTTTATTTGATGGTTAGCCAACAGGTTCTACTTCACAAATGCCAGAACTAATAATTGAATATCAACAACATGTGGAAGCTCAGCCAGAGTTATCATTTTAAAGTGCACTTCTATATTGCATTGTACCAGATTCTGGGCTGATGTGATGTAAATGATTCATCAAGAAAGATGGGATCCAGGGTGCTACAGTTCTTTATAAATCCATGTGCTTGAAAGGAGACATATTTCCCCTGAGCTGTCTAGAGAGTATGGGAAAGCTCTCACAAGATTGCAGACTGGCAGACAAAGAGTATTTTACAGAAATATCCCAAAAGCTGTTAGTGAAGAATTGTACCGATTTTCAGATACGTTTACTTAGACATACAGGTGTTTCAAATAATACTTTCCAGCAAATATGCAATTGATCATTGTTTGACACTCTTTGCATTCCTCCTGAAGGACAGAATCTCAAAGATACTAAGTTGAACTTGGTGTAAATCATGGTTAGATTAATGAGGTGCAACCAAGTTTCTAATCTGTAATTGTTTTTGGACTCAGACTGAGAAAGAGGTGGGTCTAACAGAAACATGGAAGCTTTTGATGAAGATAATGAAATATGGGGAGAACCCAAAGAGTTAACTCAATTCTTTAACAACTGAATATTGAAAACAGGTGGTAAAATCCAAATCACCGAGAGGCTGCTGCAGGGTGAGCTTAAAAATCTGCTCTTTAATTAAATTTTATACATGTATGTATTTGCACATGTTTATTTATGCGTATATATTTTATACATTTATTTTCACATTTAATTTTACAAAAAAGTTATAAATAGGTATCTTTATGCTTATGTTACAAATGAAAAATATTTTATGTTCTATTTTATTGCACTATACTTTAAAAATCTTTTTTTTTTTTTTTATGGTTATTTACTACTGCTTGCCATGAAATACAAATAACTATAAAATTTTCACTATTTTCTCTGGTTTCCCTTCTCCCAGATTCCATGTATTTTGACCACATCATTCATCTTCGTATTTTACACCATTTCTTGAATGTATCTTTGACTTAGACCAAACCTCTCTAGGTCCTCACTTCTGTCTTTGCTAATTCTTCAAGGACCAGCCTTTGCTGTCCAACCCCATACCTAAAACTCTCATCTTAGCTCTTGTCAACTTCTCAATTACTGAACCATCCTTTTCTTTCCTTTTTGTGAAAACTGCTGTCTGACACAGCTTTTGCCCATTTCAAATCAGATTGCAGTGATTTTTTCTACCTTGTTACTTTGATAGTTTCACTCTTTTTGACAGCCCGCTGCCTTACACTTGTCCATAGGGTCAAGAACAGCCCTTCGCTTTAATTAAAAGCATATCATGGATTATCTCCAAACTACCCAACATCTCTTTCACCTTCAGCATTTGGAATTACCATCTGATAAGGTACTTTCTATCACCTTGTACTTGTTTGCCTTTGGCACCTTATGCTGACCCTCTTACTGGGAATGTCACAACACCATCCCACAGAATTTTTCCACACTAGTTACTTTTTTATATATAAATTTTTTCCCTTCCCTTTTCTGTAAAATTTACATAATCCCTAACACTGTTTCAGATCTGCTGTATTCAAACAATTGCCAGTCATACTCACCTGTTTTTTCTGCAAATCACTTATAATACAGACCTATTTTCCATAACTTTGTTCTTGTACATTGATGTGTAAACTGAGACCTCGACCCCTAGGTCCTATGGTGATACAAAATTTAACATGGTGAAAAGCATTATTTTACTTTTCCACTTCTTGTAGCAAGGCAGTGTTTGGAAGTCTTCAGTTAAAGCTAGGAATTTAAGAGGAAATAATATGTTATTTACTTTTTTCTTTACCAAGACTTGTTTTTTAAAGGATTCTTTACTAGGATACATACTTGGGAACTTGCATTTCCCCTGGGGCTTCTGACAAAAATCTTATATGTGGAGACCTAAGATGAGGGTCTTTCTAATTCACTAGTGGAATGCATAAACCAGCCAGGTGCTGGCAGTAAAGGTGATGGTAAGCTGTTGATCACGTACGATCCTTCACTGTCTGTTTTCTTGCTATGAGGTTCCCCTTGAGCTCTCATTCTTGTCCACAGGACATCAGGGTCATTGAATAGCACAAGTACTCTTTGTGAAGCTCTCAAATGCCAGAAGTATTGCCCGATGAATCCTCATTTCACAATGCAGTTTTCTGTTTTCTTCTGTGATGAAAAACCACAAATGACCATCCATGTGGGCCTTGGAGGTTGATGGCATGACTTAAGTAGGTCAGTACTAACTCTGAACTCTATGTGACACTACGAATAGAGATGTAGATATTGTTGTGTTCTCATTTATAGCCACATACACAGCAGTAATGAACATTTATTCCTGTTGCATTTCCTGAGTTGTATTCAATAAAACCCAGCATTTCTTTTCCAGGAGAATTAGAAAAAGCTCCAGTATTCACCACAGTCCCAGGTGTTAGTATTTATTAGACACCAGCATTAAGTCCCATGCCACAGAAGCCAGAACTGAGTTCCTACTCCTCACTGCAGGTAGTGTACTACTAAACATACATCATTGGAACAAAAAAAAAAATCCTGGGAAAAAGTGTGATTTTTAAAAATTATTTTAATCTATAAAGCAAACAGCATATACATGGACAATACATCTTATCTACCTAAGATACATGGGTACAACCACATATACTTTCTCTATAAGGAATATCTATAAGTAACAGATATTAAGGTTAAGGAGAAGTTAAAAAGATAATTGTTTGATGTATTATATCTCTTGATTAGTGAAGAGACTTTTCTTTTGACAGTAACGTAACAGTCTAAGTTATGAAAGTGCAGCAGGGGAAAAAAGGATTTATACTTTACAGTTTACTGAGGACTCTTATGAATGTAAGAACAGCCTGGAGTCATCCTAGAAACTTCTAGATAAAAAATGGACAGACTACTAATGAGCATATACATTAAAAAAGACAAACTTAGATTGCTTCTAAGGATTTTCTGTCAGTCTTTATGCTATTCCATCATGAATTCTGTAATTACCCGTATAGCCCAAAGAAATAATCAGGAGAGGTTTTATACATTAGTGTCTTTGCTCTACAGCAAGCAAAGAGAAAGTGAAAGGATACGCAAATTTTTTATAATTGCCTGAACTTCTGAATTTTATTACTTTTAGGAATGAAAATGAAAGCAGAGTACATCAACAGCAGGGTGAGAATCCTCTTGGCACATGATATAAAAGTGTACTTTTCAGCTCAGAAGATCAAAACCAGTCAGTGGGTAAGAAATATATATACAATATATATTCTTGAGGGGAACTAAATGTACGAGCTCTGAAAGTCATATTTAAGAAACTTACTACAGCGCATGTCCTCTAAATTCGGCAGGATCATTTGCAATCTGGTGATTCCAAATGAGTGTTCACTGAATTAGTTTTGCAAAAGTTGTGGATTCATCTTATGCAAAACACATAAACAAAATGTTCCTGTGCTGTTTGTCTATGCAATGGACAACTACCTGCACTTTAGTATGTTTTTTACAGCATATATGCACTTATCCACGAGATTTCACAGACAGAGATATGAAAGCTCTAACACAGTACTATACTTCTGCATCAAGCAGTGTTTCTTCCTATTATGTATACACACAGACACATTATGTTAAAAGTATGTAAATTGGTGCCTTAAGGATAGAGTAAGAAAATAGCTAAATTTTGTCAAAACCCACATGTCTTTTTTATAAAATCATGGCAAATCCATCATCTACCCTTTGACCTCATAGTATATCATATACAATATAGAATGTCCTGTAGTGTTATGAGACAAAAGAAAGCTGAAACAAGAAAAGATTCAGAAAAGTAGAGAGCATTTCTTTTGTCTTTTATATATTACTGACTGTTTCTTTTATATATGCAAAACTAAAACTATAATGCTAATTTACTATAATTAAGCATATAATGGGGTTATAATAGATGCAGAGAATAAAATGATATATTTTATGGTAAAATTGTTTTTCAGCTTACAAGGAGAAAGCTTAACAGACTCTTAAAATGTGTTTCTTTTTTTTATAAGCTTGTATTTCAAACAGTCATGAATTGCTGTCCTGGTTTTCACTGGGGTAGAGTTAGTTTTCTTCCTAGCCAGTACAGTGTTCTGTTCTGAATTAGTACAAGAATAATGTTGATAACACACTGATGGTTTAGTTGTTGCTGAACGGTTCTTACCCTAAATCAAGGGCTTTTCAGTTTCCCATCATCTGCTAGTGAAAATCTACAAAATAAGCTGTGAGGGAGCATGGCCAGGACAGCTGACCCAAACTCCCCGAAGGGATATTCCATACCATAGAACATCATGCCCAATATAAAAACTAGAGGGACTTGACCAGGAACTTCCAATTGCTGTTTGGACACAGGCTGGGCATCAGTCAGTAGGCAGTAAACAGTATTGTGTATCATTTGTCTATCTTGGGGTTTATTTCCCTCCCTTTTTGTTATCCCCCTTTTCATAATCATATTATTGTCAGGTTTTATTTCAGTTATGGAATTGTTCTTATCTCAACCCACAGGTTTCACTTCTGTCCTATTCTCCTCCCCATTGTACCAGAGTGGCTGTGTAGTACTTACCAGCTGGGGTTAAATCATGTCAAGGGTCCAAATGGTCACTTTTCTCACGTAGAACTCCATTTGACATGTACTTTTCAAGGTACAATTAAGATTTTACAGATGTCTAGGTTGAAGATTTAGTACTGGAAATGAGGCTTGCAGTTTTGAGAATTGTAATTGACTTTTTCTTACACTAAGCTATATGAAGTTAATAAAAATGTCATAGGAGGTGAAGAAACAGATATGTGTTCATGAATAAAACATTTTGATTATCTATCCTTTACTTGTTATGAACATAGATGTGACATTAAGATATTCCAGAAATACGTAACCATAATTGAGTTATCTTTCACTTCAAAGGCATTTTATGTTAAGGCATTTTATTTTATTTTATGAAATTAAGAGATTCTATAAGTCATGACCAGATTTTGATAAATCCATGTTCATTTCCCAGATCAGACAGAGTGTAGTTATCTATAAATGAATCCTTTTATAAACAGATGTCACTTTTTTTTCTCTCTCACTATATGTGACATTGATTTCCATCGACTGGAAACTTTTCAGGGCAAGGAAATTTATTGAGTAAATATTCATTTCAAGATTTCAGTTTATTTTAAATCATCAAAAAGAAATATTAGTACATTTAACATTTCATAAACTGAAAGTAATTTTACAAGTCAGGCTTCCAAAAGGGGAAAGTAATAGTCAGAGAAATAAATCTGGTTAGTTTTTGCGAATACTACTATTTAAGTTGGCTTTTCAGGCTAAAATATATCATCCACAGGTCACCAAGGAGGTAATTCAGATTCATATTTTTCTTTCTTCCACTCAAGATTTTTCTTCACATTTAGTCTAATAGTACAGAACTCACTGAGTTTTGCCATTAGCTTCAACAAAATCTTTCACGTCATTTCACCTTTAAAGTGATATTTTAACCTTTTTATACTTAATCTGACATAAAGAAACCTCCTAGAAATAATTATTTGCTTTGATTTTGATGAGGGCTTTATGTGCATGTAGCATACCTCAGTAGAGACAAGGAAACCGTAATTATGAAAAGTTAATCTTGTTGTCAATTACAGAATAAATTCGTCTAAGTACATAATACACTTTGTTCACCACAAAAGAAAAAGGTTTCCTCACAAATAATAACAAATCAAATGCTGTGTTCTGGTCTGTATACAAAACACGGCCAAATATCATATTATTTTGTAAAGATTAAATTTATTTAAAAATATTTAGGAAAGAAAAGATAAATTTTCTATCTTTAAATATAGTTTTTATGTTTTCATTCACTGATGCTCATTTTCAAAATCTGCTTTCTGCGTTAAAAATTAACACAAATACATGTTTGTTTTCAGATGTGGTCTATTTCTGTAACTTCTTTCACTTTCATGTAGTCTTTACTCTTTTGGTTTTATTTTGGTTTTTGTACCAAAAGAAAATAAGTATAGCTTCATGACTTTTCTTTTCTTTTTTTTTTTTTTCAGCAAACCACAGATTTTGAGTATTTGCAAGTGGATATTATCATTGATTATTTCTACTCCACATACATTGTTGCAGGGTCTGTTTCTCACTAATTTCATGAACATAAATGTTTTAACAAAATCAAATAATCTGAGATACTGTAGTCCTATCATCAGGGAGTTCCTTTGAAAGAATTATACCCAGTCTCCACTCTCATTCCAGTAAAACATGAACTTGTCAGAAATTATGAGGGTAACAGTAGTCCTTTGAGCACTGCATATTATCTATGGAATTTAAGAAATATTTGCTTTACTGTTCATAGACCTGTGTTTATGAAGAGGCCTCACCTCTGCTTTCTGGTGAACTTTGATTCAGAGAAAAAAAGTGGAAGAATTCATTACCTAATGCATCTCATGTAGGAAGGATGAGTGATATCAATATAACACATAAGCATTAACAACTTCTTTCTTCCATGTTACTTACCATTTATGTAAAATCCCATTTGAATAATACAATATTGCAAAGCCATATCAACCTATAATCCTCTATATTCAATGTTGGCAGTTCAAATACAAAATAAACCAGTCTGGTATTATGAAGTTTGTTTAATATATAGCAAAACTGAAAAAAGGTTTTTCACCATGTGCTGAGGGGATTACTACGTGTAAAACAGCAAAAACATAAAGCAAATACTGATATGAAGATAAGACATCAACAGTTAATATTTCTCAGCTTTCTACTGCTCGTGGATAATATCTTCATGCACGATATGATCTGCTAGCTGCCCATGCAAATTTTCAATACCTTAGGTGGTGTGGGGGAGAGACAGGGAAGAGAAGGAGAAAAAAAAGAAAAAGAGAAAAACGCCACAACCTACTAAATACTGTCCAGGCTGGAGAACATTCAGTCCCAAATGAAAAATGATTTTGATGAAGAATTTCTGGGAGGTGCCAGAAAAAAACAATTTTGAAAGGGCTAAGATACTCTGATGTGGTCAGATGTTGTGTCTGCAGTGATAGACATTCTGCACAAGCCAAAATGAAACACTGCATAATGTTCTGAGCTAAGGAAATGGACAGTTAAAAATCAATCTCTATCTCACATTCTTAGCTCTGAACCTGAAAATGACAGCTATTATCCAGATTTACATTTTATCTCAGCTGGAATAAAGCCAATAAATCACTGGGCTTTTGGCTGCTCCGATAATTACAATGTGAGTGGCTAGTATGAGTTGCAATGGGGGAAGACGCTTTCAGAGGGTTAGAGCACAGTGGAAAGACTGACAGTGAAAAATGGGCTTGATTTCCTTGTGTAGAAGAGAGCTTGTGACATGCAAATCACTGAACACAGTAACCCATGCTGAGACCCCTCAGCCTCCCTCATCAAATACCCAGACAAGGTAAGTCTGTGTGGTGAAATAGCTTTACAGAGCTGATATCTCAGTGAACAACCTTTTGGTTTAAGGGGACAGTGGATTTCTAAATGGTATATTCAAAAATAGTCTCATGTGTCTTTGCCAGAAGTGATTTCATCACTGTCACTGTCTTCGATATAGCTTACTAGTTTGTTTGTGTGCAAACAGAAACATTTTGAAATCTAAATTCTCTGTTATAATTAGTTTAATATACACTCCTAATCATATCTATGTATCAGATTTCTAAGTAGCAAGAAGGAAGGAGGACCAGAAGGAGGCTGGAAGGAGGACCCGGGAAACTACAGGCCTATCAGCCTGACCTCAGTGCCTGGCAAGGTTATGGAGCAGATCATCCTGAGTGCAATCACACAGCACCTACAGGATGAACAAGGGATCAGAGCCAGCCAGCACAGGTTTAGGAGGGGCAGGTCCTGTCTGACCAACCTGATCTCCTTTTACGATCAGGTGACCCTCCTGCTGGATGAGGGGAAGGCTGTGGAAAGCAAAGCCTTTGACACTGTCTCCCACAGCATACTCCTGGAAAAGCTGGCAGCCCATGGCTTGGACAGGGGCATTCTGTGCTGGGTTAAGAACTGGCTGGATGGCCGGGTGCAGAGAGTGCTGGTGAACGGGGCTGCATCCTGTTGGTGGCCGGTCACCAGTGGTGTTCCCCAGGGTTCAGTACTGGGTCCAGTTCTGCTTAATATCTTTATTGAGGATTTAGATGGAGGGATTGAGCCCACCATTAGTAAATTTGCAGATGACACCAACTTGGGGGGGAGTGTCAATCAGCTGGAACAGACTAGAGAGATGGGCTGATTCCAACAGGATGAAATTCAACAAGGCCAAGTTCCGGGTCCTGCACTTTGGCCACAACAACCCCTGCAGCGCTACAGGCTGGGCACAGAGTGGCTGGAGAGCAGCCAGGCAGAAAGGGACCTGGGAGTTTGGATTGGGAGGAGGCTGAACATGAGCCAGCAGTGTGCCCAGGTGGCCAAGAAGGCATCCTGGCCTGCATCAGGAACAGTGTGGCCAGCAGGAGCAGGGAAGTGATTCTTCCCCTGTACTCTGCATTGGTGAGGCCACACCTGGAGTGCTGTGTTCAGTTCTGGGCCCCTCAGTTCAGGAAGGATATTGAGGTGCTGGAGCAGGTCCAGAGAAGAGCAACCAGGCTGGTGAAGGGACTCAAGCACAAGTCCTTTGAGGAGAGGCTGAGGGAGCTGGGGTTGTTTAGGCTGGAGAAAAGGAGGCTCAGGGGAGACCTCATCACTGTCTACAACTACCTTGCAGGAGGTTGTAGCCAGGTGGGGGTTGGTCTCTTCTCCCAGGCAGCTGTCAGTAAGACAAGAGGGCATGGTCTCAAGCTCTGTCAGAGGAGGTTTAGGTTAGATATTACAAAGAAATTCTTTACAGAGAGGGTAATCAGGCATTGGAATGGGTTGCCCAGGGAGGCGGTGGATTCTCCATCCCTGGAGGTATTTAAGAAGAAAGTGGATGTGGCACTGAGTGCCATAGTCTAGTAACTGTGGTGGTAGTGGATCAAGAGTTGGACTTGATGATCTCAGAGGTCCTTTCCAACCCATCTGATTATATGATTCTAAGAAACTTATTTATACATATTTCTCAAGTGTATTTGGATAAAGACATGATCCAAATGTTTCTAAGTCTGTACTGCATAACTGTTCATTTCATCCTGTAACAAATTCTTTCCTTCCTCAAACATTAATCATGGTTCTGTTTTACAACAAATGTAAGGTGTGTTTCATAGCTCCTGTCCATAATTGTCCTGGCTCCCAGTCTGAACTGCATCTTCCACACTGTTTTCCTGCAGGACAAAAATGTTAAAATAGAAGAATTAGTTTTATTGTTCTATATGATTATCTAGTTCATACTTTAAAATTCCAATAAATGTTCCTAAATAAAAAAGGAAAAGTAAATAGATGTAAATATCAGAGTACTATTTTTCAACAGCTCTACTCCTAACCTTTTATGAAGTGCCTTAATTTTATGCAAACAAACCTGAAAATAGGTATATTTTTATTACTACAAATTTGATAAAACACTTTGAATACATCTGATAATTCATCTAGTTGAGTTTGTCTTGGGCAGCCACAACAGTGGGATGTCCCTATTGTTACAGTAGAGATATGCTATTTGTCAGATACAATGATTCATTATAATTATACATTTATATATTGTTGATTATATAATTCATTAATTTGCTTTCTCTTTATGCTTTTTCTGTTGTTATTGTTCTTGCTGTACTTTACTACATTGCATATGACCAACTTTTACTCTTTTTGTAATAAAAAACACTTCTGGCAGTGACTGCAGATACAGCTGTTTATTCCTACCTTATTTCTTTCTGTTTTACAAGGACTATAGGAAACACCAGGAATCCATCAAGAAATGTAGCAGGTATACATTCTTACTGCAAAAATTGTAGCAAATTTCTGTTTAGTGTTGAACACAATATGATATCAACATTGGTTTGTTGTATGAAAAGACAATAAATATTTGCAGAGCATGTCAGGTAAAAATCTGCACTAAGGTAAAGAATAAGTGTGTAGATCTCTCCAGTCTACTTGAAAAGATCATTAGTAAATTAAAAAAAAAATTTCTTCTGTTGTGGTATTAAAATATTTTTATAAAAAAAAAGGGGTCAAGCATCAAATGTGAACATTCTGCAACTTTGCTGAGATTATACACACAAAATCTCTGTAGTAGTTAGAACTGGATGAGATCATACTAACTGCAATAGAAGATAATAAAACAGCTAAGCTATAGGAATCTAAGAAAAAGCCACTACAAGAACATGAAATAATGCCATTACAGAACTACTTTAATATCAAGGAATGATAAAACTGAGAAGAGGAAGAGCCCTTAGCTAGGATGGAAAGGGGAAAAGATTGAAACATAGCAGAAGACGTGAGGAAGTTAGGCTGTATAGAAAGAGAGGATTAATTGTGCTGAAACAGGAAATAATGTTAGACTTAAATATCATGGTAAAGAGCATCTGGGAGCCACAGCAGAGTAGGTAAAAGAAAAAATTGTCCTTGATCTTTCTGAGATCTTTATTTGCTTGAGTACAGTCATGATGTATTCAGTGCTGAGGCACATAAAAGATTATAAACTTTGGAGCAAAATACAGATAATTCACCTCCGCTCTTTGTCTCTTTGAATTTTATGCAGAAGAAATAAAATAGACAAACAACAGAAAAACACTGGCAGGCATTTGTATACACTACTGCCTGAATGAACAGTTTCTCACTCCTTTGTTAGATCCTTTTGTAAGGACAGATATCAGAATAATAGGTTTTTTTCTTCATTCTGGAAATTATAAAATAGACTCACAAAAATAATCTAGGCTGGAGGTGATTTTAAATGTCATGTGCTCCAAAACTCCTCTTAATATTTGGTCATATTACATCAGATTGCTCAGGGTCTTATACAGGTTTTTGATATGGTAAAAGGGGCAGATCCCGCAGCCTCTCTGGACAGATAGTTCCAATATTTGATTATTGGCTTTGTTTTACTATTCATTTAGAATTTCCATAGTTTCAACATGTGTCTACTATTGTCCTTTCACATGCATCTCCAAAAAGCATGTGTCTTCATCTCTGCTACATTTATTATTAGGTCATTGTAGACAGTGGTAAATTCTTGCCTTCACTGTGCTTTTGTGCTTTTTCAAGGGTTGAACGGTCCCAGCTCTCTCAGCTTCTCCTTGTATGTCAAGCACTTCAGGAATCTTGTTGGCCTTTCAGCATGTCAAATGTATTTCTTGAACTGCGAAGTCCACAGTTAGATGAATCTGTACACAATAGGCAATACAATATGAAATCTTATTGCCCAGAAAGACTTCCAAAACCAGTGCAGTATGCACGGAATGAAACTAATATACAAAGAACCTCAACAACTCATAACTGATAACTCATTTACAAAAAAACCCTAATGGTTTCACCCATTAGTAAAAGTAGAAATAGCAGCAGTAATAGAAAACCAAGTATATTCTCTAGTTTGTATTAATTGATGAATTTTGCATTTAATTTTCTAATTTAATAAGAGATCTCTTTTCCTTTCATTTCCTAGCTTCTTAATTAACCTACTTTTGAATAGAATAAAGAATTTTGACTTATATATTAACTCCATAGATATGGATATTCTGGGGCCACAAATGTGATATATTCATTATTGGGAATATACATCACGTTAAATAGGATGAAATTATTAAGAATATTTATAGTATTAAAATGGGGCATAAAGACCCTCTTGAGAAGTGATATTATTACTCCAAATACAGAATCTAATAAATCTTAATAGGCAATTTTCTAAAACAACACAACAAAAAACAATAGTATACATTTTCTTGCTTCAATTATATCTGAAATTTTTCTCCAGTTTTTCCCAAACTTTGCTAGTCAGTTTGAAGTAATAAATACCTCTGTGCACCATGGCTGAAAATTATATTGTACTTTGAACTAAGCAGTGTGCATTTCTGTTAAGCAACTAGGACTCTATTGTGTTCAGGAACTGAACATTTAATATGTATGAAGATTTTTAAGTAAGTATTGTCTGCTAAATTATGCTAATGTTTACAGTTTCTGAAGGTTTGGATTAAAAGAGTGGTGTTTCATGAAACTATACTTAGTTTATGTACCAGGCATAATAAGCTACCACTTGCAAGGGCAGCTAACCATACAGGGTATTCAGGATGAAATTACACATTTCTCTCATCTCACAGATATTCTGGGAAAGGTCAGTTGCCAGTTGTGTGAGTTCCAGTTAGCAATCCACCTAATTAATACATGGATCCTCTAAAAGCTCTCACATCTAATATTTACTCCACCGGTGTATTTTTTTCTTAACTTATTTAATTATTGTCAAGGTCTTAGTAGGGTTAAAAACGACAGCTTGACCTTCCTTCAATAATTGCTGAAAGTAATAAAGTTTGGCAGACAACTGATTAAAATAAAATTGTGTTTATTTAATTTTTTTCTGAACTCAGAGTGATTGCTACTTGGTTTAAAACTCTTTGTTAACAAAAATAATTTTCAGCTAATGTGATAGTAACATACTATTTAATTCATTGTTTCATTAGTTACTTTTTTTTCCCTTTTTTTTTTTTTTTTTTTTTTTTTTTGCTTTTTTTTTTCCTCATCAACCTTTTCTGGTAGAAAATAGGTTTTTTGTCCAGGAATTTTCTGTCTCTTGCTGATAAAATGACAAGACAAGTTCAGAGATATTAGAAATCACAGAACTCCAAAACCTAAACCAAGTCAGTTTATACTTCCTGTAACTGAGGAAATCATAGCCAAGTAAGAGAAAGTGATAATGTTGTAGCAACATCTTGTGACCTTAAATGTGTAAACAAATCATTTTATATAGAATTTATAAGAACTCTTCTGAATATTTCAATCATGTTTTTATGCAGAAAACATGCAATTTCAAAATTACTTTTACATTTTTCTTTCTTCTGAAATCACCATCATTTTTTAAACATGCACTCTATTTCTGATAAATAACTACAGAAATAGAAATGTGGTTAAAGAAAATTTGTAAGAATTAGAAAATCACTCTTTTTCATCTTTATAATAAATTTTAAAAAATAATAAAAAAAAAAAAGAAATAAAAATATAAAGGTTTCTATTCAGGAATTCCAAAGATATTATTTTCCACAAATGCAAGTTCCTTTTTTATATTAAGATGAATTTCCTCACTCCTTTCATTATGGTGTATGCGCAAGCATCAGAAAAATCCTATTATTGCTGCTTGTCAGATTTTTTTATTATACCCTTAGGAGCACATAATACCAGAATTTCCTGCTGCATCCAAATAAAGATATTCTGAACAGCAGTACTCTAAGGTATATATTTTTCTCACACTGAATAAGCAAGAAAAAAATTAATGGAATTATAATCAATTATTTTGACTACCAATTTCCTTGAGTGCGGTTGAGCTGAGTGAGTAATTTGCAGTGAATCATTCATGGTATTAATTTCCCTCTTTTTCTACTTATAGAAGATGCATGGGCCATTCCTAGTTTATTTGAATTTATTTCTATCTAGAACAGAATCCTTCTGAAACGTGGAAGAACAACAAAATTTCTGTCTGTAGAACTGTCCATTACAAATATACTCACAAGGTTTCCAAATCTATATGGATTAATAACACTCATCCAAAATTCAATCTCAGATATTTTAATTTCACCAGTAATTTTATGTACATGAATAATAATATGTAAAATACAATTGAAATACTAATACACACAAAGTTGAATATGTGCACAAAAACATACTGGACTAGCACTCACACCCTGGGCCTTTTAGCACAGTAATATAGCATTATTTCTCCCCGGTCCTTTGCAATCCACTTTCCGTCAGGAAAACCACCTTCAATTACTGAAAATACCTTGCTATGCATCATTAGATAAATGCCTTTTTAATAAAGAGAATCCAGGTGTACTAGTAAAATACTATGATTGAATACCTTTAATGTCTCAGCTTCATTAGGCAATGACAGGCTGTCATGCTCTTTTCTTATTTATTCTGGTTGAGTTGCCATCCGTTTCCCTTGGCTATTATTGATGACAGATCATTTATTACTCTATGAGAATACAAATATGTTTCCATCATTGTCTTATACATTTTCCCAACCCCGCAGATTTTTAACTTGGAGCTCCACATGCTCCCTTGAATAATAATATAAATAATTATAATAAAAAATACATATTCTTCATTCTTCTAACTGAAACACAACTTAAAAACATGCAAATACAGAATTAAGGATTAAGTTCCTAACCATGTTTCAACAATATTTCCTTTTGAAATTATTTTAATATTTGATACTTTCTCAATTGATAGTAGTAAGCTAAGGCTTCAAGTTTTTGTTCACATTCAGCTGTTTGACTTTTCTACTGAAATTAAAAATGTGAATGTGACAATAAGAATTCCTATTCAGAGGAAGATTAGTGAAGGACAAAAGAACTATAGATCCTTCTTAGAGAAAAGAAACTTTCCCCACAGTGTCTGCGACATTATTCATTAATCTCCATAGATACTGCTCCAGTAATGAGTGGCAAATTTAGCATATGAAAAAGATAATTTCAATTATATTTTTTCTTTACATTAAAGTTAATTTTAGCTTAGAATATAAAAATCTAAGCCATTTACTTCATGACAGTAAAAGCAGTACGGATTGCTTTAGAAAGTAAGGAACTGCCATCCAGCTTTCAGTGTTCACGAGTAATGGAACAACTGGCCATTCAGTCTACAGTGTCCTCCAAACAGTTCTACACAGAAAGCTGGATTAAATAATAATTCCTAAAGTTAATGTTTTTAACCTTCTCTGAGTTTTCTCACTCAGAAGAACTGTTAATTATTTTTTTATTACATAGACTATGAAATGCAATGAGGAAGGATACCTTTTTTTTACATAAATCTGGAGTGTATCCAGCGGGAACTTTTCATTTTTTACAAACTTGGGGAGAAGAAGGTAAAATGTGACCTAATCTGATGGCTAAATTTGTTTTGGTATGCTGTTTCTGTTCAGTTGTGGGATTTAGTATCCAGATATCAGAGTGGGGCCTTTGCTTGTTGTGAGTCTAAACGTGATATGTGCCTAGAAACAGTTCAGTGGGAGACTACATTGATTAGGCTGATGAACTGTGCTTTGTTTACTCTTAATGCCATCAAATTACACTCAAGTGGGATGGTGGCAGCAACTTCTTTCTCTTCTTCACCTACACATGAAAAGAAAGACAGAGTGTGATGACCTCTGTTTTGAAAAACCACAACTCCTAATGCGTGAAGAATAAACCAATCCAGCCCAAAACTAAATCCATCTGCCTACATGGATTAATTCAATTTCTGAAGTTGAATATCACTGCAATCAATTATTAGGATGAGGTTTCTTCTTCTAGAAAAGATCATCCAAGTCTCTGAACTCTTCAGAGTTTAAGTATTCTACATCATTGAATTTCGCCAAAATAAAAATTATGTACTTGTACACAGCTATCCTGAAGTCACCTTCAGAGAAATTCTGCAGTGACCAAAGAGGAAAGTCCTGATACCCTGAACATCAGTATCATCACAATCTAGTTATGTTGTAGCTGGCACTTTATTTTACTACTAATTAATGAAGCACAACAACTTAATCTCTATGCCACAATTGCCAAGCTAATTACATACTCCTAATTTCAGAACCTGATGAAATAAGTGTTCCTTTGTCTTGTGAAAATAACTAATTTAACTTTCAGGAGATAGTTGGAAACATTAAGAGACTGATTCATTGTCATGTATGCAGATGCAGTGCTCCCCTTAAATGTACCAGGAATACTACAGATCAGTAAAATCTACCTTAAATAATTAAAAACAAAATCCAACAAAGCAGGGACAGAGTAATATATGCCCACAGCTTTTATATTTTTCATTAAATGAATAGACAACAATGTACTTTTCATGTTCTGAACTTATGTGTTGTAAGGGCCTGGTGAGAAATATTTTTCAGCAGCAAATTTAATTACAATTTTGAACTGATGTTATTTTCAGAGCTTAGTTTCTGCAATTTCTGCTTATTTGGAAAGTCATCTTTCTGCTGAATCTTCACAATGAAAATTACAAGTCTTCATAAGATACTATACTATTCCATTTCGTAAATTTTTTAAATAATTTTCCTTGAACATATAAAAATTCATAAAAAGTGAAACATAAAAGTTATTTACAAACACTAACAGATAACATGGTAAAAGCTCATTTCCCTGTGAAAGCCAGATAAAAATGTGTTTGAGTGTTCAGTGAATTTTAGTAAAATATCTTGAAAAATTCTACTGTTTAGAGCAGCAAGTTCTCTTGTTGTTTTTCTTCTGCAAAGTCAACAGCTCTGAAGAATGAAAGTGTCCTTAATTTCTAGTCTAATTATTTGGGTGTTCAATTTATTTAAATCTGAAGGAAAAAACTATCTCCTCAGCCCATACTAATATAATTTTTCTTTTTCACTGAGAATCATAATGATAAAACATTTTCTGAGAACATTTTCAATGCCCCTGATTTACTTTTACCACTCGTTCTTTGAAAAACGCCAGAGTAAAATATGTCCTTGCAAGGTAAATGTGAGAGAGTATTCTTCCCAAGAATGCCAAGACAGTGGAAGGTAAAAAAAAAAAAAAAAAGAAAAAAAAAGAAAAAAAAAGGTTTATTTCAGATGCAAGGACCACTTTTTTACTGTGTAGTTTACATCAGACCTTCAGGGGCAAAAGGTGAGTTTCCCCCCCATTCAGAGTTCCCTTTTATCCTCTCCATTTCTCCTCCTCCACCTTCTCTTGTCCAAGGAGGCCTTGTACACATCTGCAAACATTTTATCTCTCTGCATATGACAGAGAGAGATAACTTGCTCTTTATTCACTTAATTTCCCCCTAAAAACACAAATTAGTAATAAAAAATCAGGAAAAGTAAAGAGGACTGCTCATGTTCTTAAAATAGGAAAATAAGCTCTATGATAAAATAGTCAGTTCTTTTGACTTATTCTACTAAGAAAGAAAACCATCATTTTTTAATTGTCATTTTCACTAAGGTGTTCAGCTCCCTTGAGTACACTATGGAACAACAGACCTGACTGTGAAATGAGTTGCTTGTGAAATAAAATATTTTGTGAGGCTTTGCTTAAGGCTTGGTTATGTCCACCTTCCCTTGCGATCTACTTTTTAAAGTCATTTACTGTACATTTGCTGTTGCTAAACCTTCTCTGTACAGCTAAGATAAAGGAGTACTTTTGTTGTTGAAGGGTTACTCACATCCTTCTCACTTTGTTTCCTTAATTCTGAACAAGCAATATTTTATTTTACTGTCCTTTATCTCACTGCTTATATTCTGTAGGATTAAAAAAAAAAAAATCAGTAGAGGTATAATACATATTCAGACAAGAATTCAAGTTGTGGTTTATGAATTATAATAGCTCTCACTGACTCCAGAATCAAACCTGAAGTGTGCTTTCAAATACACTCCTTTGCTGTATTGGGTCAACCTTATTCCAGCACACAATGATTTTGAATTATCGAGACACTGAGGGTAAGATTAAATTAATAAGTTATCACTAGGTAAACAGCAACAGTATATTTTCTTTATGTGCTATCGTGTTTCTCACATATTTTTAATTAATTGCAAAACTAAGTAACTAAATAATGCTACTGATTATATGTCTCAGTTATGCTGACATCCCTGGTATTGAGACAATAGCTTGTCAAGGGGCACCATCATATTTCTATTTACCTCAAAAATTTTTTCATATCTTCATACACTGTGTAAGGAACACGGCTGTTTAACACTGGTTGATTATGGAATTACAGATCAGAATGCATCACCTGTAAATGTATAAGTCATTTAAGGTGCCTGCTCTTCAGTGGCATTTCTGATACTACTTATGAGCCATTATGAAATGAGTATTCTTAAGCCTGTAGACATTGCTATGCATGACAGAGCTTGGACCTTTATAATCTTTCTAATTTCATAGGTTTCTACACATTAATGAAGTGATAAAATGAACACTTTTCTGCTTCAAGACTCTTCTGACTAGAGTTCTGCACAGCCTTTTTTATTACTTTGCCTTTAGTGATAGACAGGTTGCACCATCCAATAAATAGGCACTAAAAGCTCATTTTTGTTTACAGTTACACATCAAATATGTGCATGCATATGTAATATGCAGAAAAACAACTCAACAAAACAAAATATGACAAAACACATCCCCCCAAAGAAAGAAAGAAAGAAACAAAACCAACAAAAAACCCTCACTGAAATCAGTGCAATCATGGTGGTACAATAGATGCTTAGATTAATTGGGGAGAATAACACATTATGAACCAGTTGGAGCCTGAGGACTACACTTCTGGCAAGGACTGTTTCCTGTGATCCTTTGGTACCTATTAATTTATAGATATATACCTGTATGTGGTGAGTAGATATGATAATGTTCCATAACTTCTTTATGTTATATTGCCAACAGGAAGTGGTTTTGATAGGGAGAATAATTAAGTTATAGCTAAGCAGATTTTGGACATAATCCCTATACGAAAAGAAATAAAAACATTGTCTGCTTATTCTCTCTTTGAACAGTTTTATGTGTCAGGTAATATTTCCTTATTTTTAGACAGTATTTCCTAAAACATATATGATTTTAAGATTTAATTTTAGAAACAATATAGTTAAAAGTCTATGATCCATGAAGAAGTATTGAAATTCTCTTAGGAAATTCAAAATATAAGGTAACCTTCAGAGTATATGAGCTGGGTGCATATAATTAATATCTCAGAAACAAAGTTCTTAATTTAATTCATTAATTATAACAGTGAAACATTGTAGCTAGTCCTGGCAGTCTAATTGCAGGGACATTTTGTTCATCAGTATATAATTCCTATTGTTGGATATAGATAATATTCCCCAGAGAAAACATTTGATCTTCTCTAAATGAAATGAGCTTCTAGAAGGAAAGCATAAAAGATTAAGTGAAATAAGGGCCAAACTATGTTTCAAACACTAGTATGCTTGATGTTTGAAAAGTAAGGAAAATTTATTTTGTTCTAAACTAATACTAATAAGCAAAGACTTTATTTCCTATAATATGATTTCAAATTTAAACCATAAGTAAATGTACTGCCATAGCTCATGAGATATATGCAGAAGGGACAACAGAACGAGAAAAAACACGTGCTGTGAACATGAATATAGACGATATGCAGTAATTCTTGTTTCCAGATTCTGTATTGTGCAAATTAAATACTCATATTTTTCTATGTTGTTAAACAAATAAGTAACTTATATTTGTCTTTCTCAAATTTCTTATTTCCCAGTATCATGATGCTAATTCAGACACTGAAGTTGCAAATTAATTGAACAATGTTTTATTTCTAAATGTAGGCTTTATTTCAGAGGATGGAGAAATTTAAATAATATCAGTTAAAAATACTGAGATGCCCCATCCTACTTAGGCAAATGCGGTTTCTGGGAGATGCTGAATATCTTTGCGGTAATCAACTGGTCTGTAGATAATATAATATCTGAAAGATCAGAATATGACATTTTGAATAATTAAAGTCTAACCTGGGTAAGGGGGAAAATGTCATCTTTACTCTCTCCTAACTGGTGGTTTGTTTTTTTTTTTTTTCTGAAATATTTATTAAGTGCTTAAAATTATTTTACAGTGTCTGGGTTTTTTTCCTAAAACTAATTTCTTTTATTATATAGAAATATTGGTTTATATGCTTTTTTTCAGGTTGTCTACAACATCTAAAAGTACAATAAGACTGTCTAGATCAAAGTGAGGTAAAATTTAAGGCCCAACTTCATCCTACTTACCATTTGATTATCTGTACATCAGAAGTCTGAGCCTATGCAATCTGAAAAGTTACCTAGATGTCTCAATTCTACCTCACAAGATACAGATTTTCCCCAGCTTCAGGTGAGAAGCATTTAACAAGCCATGATTTAGAGGCAGGTGAGAAATACCTAAAGAGGCCCAGTGCCTGTGTAAGTTAAAATATGTTCCTCATCTTCCACGAATGAGAGAATTAGAACCTAAAACTTTCCAAGAAGAAAGTTCTAGCTGCAGGGCCTTAAGGGACCATTTTTGGACTATACTTCTTGTCATCATTGTAACTATACAAAACAACAAACAAAGAGTTCAAGATCTCTTCTTCAATATTATTCATTTACTAGATGGTGTTACATGCCCCATCAAACATGAGAAAATGGAAAGGCCAAACTGAAATGTCACAGTCTAGATGCCAGCAGGAAATATAGCAAACAATACAGGCCAGATAACTGTCTTAAGGGATGATGGCAGTTAAAGAGTCATAGAATTTTAAGGGGTTGGAATGGACCTTAAAGATATCTAGTCCCAACCATGCCTACTGTGGGCAGAGACACCTCCCAGTAGACCAGTATATTAGTATATTCTTATTTCCCCATGTGTTCAGAATATTTGTTGAGAAATCCCTCACAATTAATATCTGGAGAGGGTACAACATCAAGTAGCTTGCAAATTTAAGCTTCAGGGTTGTGACAGAAATGTTCAGTGAATCTCAGCTGCAATGCTATAGTGAATGCAAGAATTTGTTTTTCCGGATGAAATCTCTCAGAACTCACACATCCCAGCATAATAAAAATTTGCCTGGTGTACACCATACCAAATGCTTTCAGAATATAGTTTCTCACTGAAGATATATTAATGGCTGTTGTGGTTTTGCCTAGTCGCCCAGCCACTGGGGGCTGAGAATGGTTTTGTCCAGATGGATTTCCAGACAAGAAGCCAATTAAAACTCTCAGTAACGGCTTTGCTAATTACATATTTATAAAAACGGAAGAGAAGGGGATTGCACAGTTGAAATTAGGAGCAGCAGCCTTGTAGAGGCAGCAACAAGGCCCTATGGAGGGCCAGGGCCCCCTCTTCCCCCGACCCTGGGCCGGGGGCAGGTGTAGCACTGAAGCCCCCCTTCTCTCTTGTAAGAGAGTGAAGAAAAAATAATCTTTAAAAGAAAGATTGACTGCTTAAATGAGAAACGCTGTAGAAGAAATTATAGCAAAGAGATAACGGAGTGTCCAAGGTCAAAGCTGGCAGCTGAAGCTGCAGCAGGAGAGAGAAGTGCGCAGGGGGAGCTTGCTTCTTCCCCCTTTCTCTCTCTCCCTTCAGCAGGGTAAAGACTAAAAAATAAATCCCTGATACCTGTAGAAGACTGCTGGGGTGAGGAGACCCCTCATGCAGCTCACAGAGGAGCTTGTGGATATACCAGAGAATCAAGACTTCATGGGAGGACTGAAATGAAGCAGAGCCCTCTTGGAGATTTGTGACCCTGAGAGAACCTCATGCTGGAGCAAGAACGGCTCAGGTGAGATGTTGGGATCTCAATGAGAGATCCATGCTGCTAGTGTTGGAGATTTGTGACCCTAAGAGCCTTACGTTAGAGCAGAAAATGGCTCGGGCAAGGATGTTGGGATCCGTGTGTGGGATCCATGCTAGATCCATGCTAGAGAAGTCTATTAAGGACTATTCTCCCGAGGAGAGGGACCTCCATAGAGAACAGGGGTGGACTTATAAGCCAATTATCCCATTATCCCCTGTAGCCCCGTGGAAGAAGATCCATAGTAGGCAAGTGTCCCCTCGCAAGCCTATGGAAGGAAAAACCTTCAAAGCCTGGGTAATTCCCCAGCCTCCAGTCTTAGCCCAGGAGGGGGGTAGGCCCAGCCCTGGAGGCCGACACAGAGAAGGAAAAAGAGTTCCAGCTGTGACGAGGATGCTGCAGAGTTACTGGAGAGAGCTGGAACCTCCGAGAATGGAGAAAAGGACTGCTTCTCCTCCTTGGACTGATATAAAAGTGGGGAGGAGTATTTCTGTAAATACTTAGTACTTTTACTTAAGTAGAATTATTGTAGATGTAGTTCTTTAGTAGCTTTTATTTTAATTTTCTAATAATAAACGTTCATACTATTTTCCCCAAATTCAGTCTCTTTTGTCTGCATAAACCTTCTCTCAACTAATAGTAATTGTGTGGGGAGTGTGAAAGCAAATTGACCCAGAGCAAAACCGCGACAATGGCTCTATGGTTAGGTTGGTTTGTATGTCCCAGGTAGTCATTCCTAGGTAGTCTTTCTTATAATTCCAATGAAACTGATGGGCTTTAAGTATCAAAAATAAGTAACAGTGTCTCCAGTGATGGAATTAAATCCCTGTAATTTCTGACTCAACTGTTTTTCCTTTTCTTACACTATTTCTAAGTAGTACTGCACATTGCGTAAGTCTTTCCTAAGAAATTGTTGTCCTGCCAGGAAAGGAACAAGTTTATGCCCCTGAACAGCATATGATGAAAGAATGCATAGACTTTTCAACTAAGCTGATATAAGAATTGAAACAATGATACTCAGTGTCATGATTTTGAGCAACCATGACTACATTTTCTTAACTTTCTTTTTTTGGCTCTTTGAAAACACAGCATTTTGTGCCTACTGTGAGCTCCACTTGACTTACTTTGAAGTTATAAAGTTGCTGTCCAACTGAGAGCACACACTGAGTAGTTTAATGAGGATGGAAGCCAGTAAGAGTACTGAAGAGATTCTAGTGGTATATGGTATATGTGTTAAGGTTTAACCTCAGTTGGGAACCAAGCACCATCCAGCCCCTCTCACTTCCCCCTGGTGGGATGGGGAGAGAATCAGAAGAGTAAAAGTGAGAAAAGTCATATATTGAGAGGAAGATAGTTAATGGGTAAAGTAAAAGACATGTATGCAATCAGAGCAAAGAAGAAATACATTCACCGCTTTCCATGGGCAGGAAAGGATTCAACTATCTCCAGGAAAGCCACACTCCATCACATGTAATGGAAACATGGAAAGGCAAATGCCATCACTTCAAATGCCCCCCCTTCCTCCTCCTTCCCCCAGCTTTATGGGCTGAGTATGGGGCCATATGGTGTGGGGTATCCCTTCAGTCTGTTAGGATCAGCAGCCTCAGCTGTGACCCCTCCCAACCCCTCGTGTACCCCCTTTCTGGTGGGGTTGGATAAGGAGCAGAAAAGGCCTTGGCTCTGTGTAGGTGTTGTTCAGCAACAATTAAAATACCCCTATGTTATTAATGCTGTTTCTAGCACAAGTCCAAAGCATAGTGCCACACTTTGCTATTGTGAAGAAAATTAACTCTACCCTAGACAAAACCTTCTTACTAGGTTGTAGCTTCTCACTTCATATATTAGCAAGATTGTTCAAAGGGCTAGTGGTAGTCTGATGGACAAAAGTCATAAAAAATAACTCTCTTTCTTTGTAAACCATCTTGGCAGTATCCCTAATCAGCATGATATTCTGCATGTCCAGATAGTAATATCTAATTTGCTATTTGACACTCACAGAATTCAAAGAATATTCTTTCCTCTTGGATATGTCTCTCATAGTCCCAGAAACTAAATCAGAAAATTTTGCAAACAGAATATTTTTATGCTTTCTCCCTACTGGCTAATGAGTGGAAAGGAGAAAAAAAAAAAAAGATGATTTTTACTTATTTCTTACCCACAATTAGAAGAAAGTCAATAAGTCACGACATATCTTTAAAGAAATTAATGCTTTCCACTTCCACTATCTAAATTTATCTTTTATTTGAAATAGATTTGGTCCATGTCATCAAAGTTTTCTTTCCCATTTCAGATGTTTCTGGCATGGATGAATACAACAGTAGTAGTTCTTTCCTCTTTTTCCGAGAAGGGAATAGAATTCCTAAAGCCACAGGAAAAAAAAAAAAAAAGAAAGTCAACTTAGTGCTTAGAAATAAGTCCCTGCTTCACTCTAGAGCTGTACATAGAGAAATTGGCCAGAGAACTGATTGTTCCTGTTCATTGTTTTGGTTTGAGTTTTTAAATTATTTTTATTTGACAGAAATTATCAGCTATCTAATAGTTAATAAGAACAACATGACTCTGAATGTTTCATACAAGTCTTGTTTCAAGTTTCCTTTCCACAAACCAACGGAAGTCCTCAATGTAGTCATGTCTCCGTCTTTAAAATCTTCCCAGGACTTACCTTCAGTTTTCCTGTTCAGTTCAATCTTTTTCTTTGACTACTATGCTAAAGTCTTTACATTTACAAAGTCCAAGAGAGGTTGCATGACAACAGATAAAAGTAAATGATTTTTTGTTTCTTTCAGGCTGTGATGCTAAATCTTACTTTGTGGGAAACAAGACAGTGATGGTAAGAAACCAGATTTAAATAGCAAAAAATATATTCCTTGAGCCAGAGGAAATTACACTGGAAAACAGTGGGTTTGCAGCATTTCAATTTCTTTAACAGGTGAAAATGTAATTCCTTTCTATTCGGGGCTTTTGGAAGGAAATGGATGGCCTAAATGTGATTCATTTCACTTGACACTGACCTTTCACTGGACAACATAGGACATATGTCTGCCATCCTGTTCTTAAATCCCTGTATAACAGCTGGAATATACAGATATAATCCCATATATATTTAATCACTATCACTCTTTGCAAGGAAGAAATGTTAGGTTTTAATTAAAATGCATCCACATAACAGAAGCAAATATTATGACATGGAAGAAGTATCACCAGTTACAATATGACAAAAAACATGCCAATAATTTTGTGATTCCCAAAAATGGAGTGCCACCAAAGTTTGTTTTGTTTTGTTTTTGTTTCTTCCTTTTTCCCAAACTCCATGCAGGAAGCTTATTTCCATTCCTGACCTTTTTCTGAACTCTCTGCTCATGATAGCAAGAGACCTTCTAGACTCATAGAATAATAGTACATACCTAAACTAGTTTCATCTTATTTCTCTAAGTGTTTCCATGAAGCACACAGAGTGTTTGCTTTTATTCTACCATGTTGTAGGGGTGTATAAAAGGATGAACCAAAAAGTGCTGCTTTAAAATATCTCTCTCCTGTCTTTACTGCCACTGTCAAATGAATACTACTCTGTGGTCACTTCTCCCTGTTTGTTCTTGAGAGTTTTCCTTCTCTTGGCTATATTTTGATATTTCAGAGTTGGAAGGAGGCTAGTAGGAAGAAGTATTCCCTCTTTTAATGCAAAGAACTTCTAAAGCACTTCTACAAAAACAGATGTTTGCAATTGCATGTTAGCTTTATCAGAACTGTGACTGAAGGTATAACCCAGTCCCAGGCTATTTCTCAGGCACAGAAGGAAAAATAATTACAGCTATATATTTTCTCACTGAAACTGGCTAATATCTCTCAGCTTGAGCTGTATGCAGACTTTAGTGTGCAACTATGTAAACATACTACTCCTTAATCCTCTTAATTAAGCTTTTCTTCACCTATTTTACCTAGAAGTCTTTTTTTTTTTTCTTGATTATGGAACGTCCAGATGTGACAAAGTCAGTGTGTTGAAAAATTACTAGTACTGTTTAATATCTTCCAGAAACCTTGTGTTCTGTGGTCAAAATTTATTTTTCTGTAGCTGCATTACTTGATGTCCTCTGTGGGTTTTATTTTGTGACAGATTTGTCCAGTTTGGCCCTACTCTTCCTCAGTCATTTTCAGCAGGTCAATTCTCAGGTTAAAACAAAACAAAACAAAAAATAGACAAACAAACAAAAAAATTAGATATGTGTTATCTTGTGCTTTTAATGGCTGCATTTATTCCCTACTATAGAATTCCTGTTGTCAAGGTCACACAGTTATTTCTGATCTTCCTTAGTTAATAATCCTCCTTGATCTTCTCATCAATATACTTTATTGCTGCAGACTCTTCAAGCTATGGTAATTTTTGAAAATATAATAGGAATTAGAAAAACAGAATGATTCTTGAGTAACCCATCCTTTCACAGAGATTTCTCCTTCGCCTTTGACCAATTCCTATATTAGTTTACTGGTTCTGTGTTAATTCCCTTTTTAATATCCTCAGTCACTTTCTCTAATAGCACCACATTAAATAGTTGAATGAAATATTTTATTGAAATCCAATCAGTTTTTCTAGAAAATCATTCCCTTCATCAAAGGAAGAAGTCAGTTTATTCCAGTGTAATCTATGTATGTCCATGTTGCATTTAAGCTCCTTTTACATATAGACAAATGTCTTCTGCTATTCTTTACTCTCATTACAGACTCTTATTTCCTGTTTATGTAGCCTTAAGATCACACTTCTGTGTTTTTTCTTAGTCTTTCCCTTCCCTCTCTTTGTCCTCCTTCTTTATTAAAAAGAAATGCTGCACTGACTGCTTCCATTTGTGAAGTATCATCCTACAGTTAATAGATTTATTAAAAATAACTGCTATCAAACTCTTCTCTTTGTCAGCTCTGGTACAGAGCTGAGTGTACTGAGTGTACTTGGCAATTTAAGTTTCATTACCACCTGTTATTTCTGTTTCCTTGCCCCTGTTTTCATGAGAATTCCTGCCTTTCTCTTACAATCAGTATCATCACCTTTATCAGAAAATGATGCAAAGTATTAATTCCTCTTAAGAGACACCTTTATCTTCTTTTCATTCCATCCTTTTTGGGTTTTATATGGTTGAAAAATCTTCTGGTTTGTTGGTTTGTTTCTTTTTTTCCTTTGGTAATATTCTTTGGACACCATGACAATAAAAGTATGAGAGATAAGGTGGATTAGAAAGACAAATTTCTTGGTGTCTGAACTATGCTTATGTTCATTTCTTCTCCTTGATGGTAGAAAAAATGATCAGACTCTCAGAGAGGACAGACAGGCCTTTTCTCCAGCCTTAATTTAGCACTGAATGAAAACACAGGATGCGATTAAATAAAGCTGTGCAAAATACAAAACCTTGGGCTCATGTGAATTGAACAGTCGGCTCACCACAAACATAGCATGAGTTTGAGGATAATTACTTCTCTGTAGAGAAGCATCTGCTCATTTTGAAGCATGTGGGGGTGATGCTGAAAATTACGTTAAGTATTAGAAGCTGTTATCAGTTGAAGTTTTGTAATGTAGCCTTCTACCTCAGGCAGCTTTCCTTTCCTTCATGCCAGCATTTCTTTTCTTCCACAGAAGAGCTTGTCAAGGCATTTCTCATTTAAATTAATCTTTAATTAGTGCCCATATTCTTCTCTTTCTTCTCATCTGTTCCTAGAGGATCTTAAAATGTTCTGAATGCCCTTGAGTTATATTCCTTCATCTCAAATTTTTCTAGACCCAACAGCCTTGAAAGTATTGATGTGTCTCACTTCTTTAGAAAAAAAAAAAAAAAAAAAAAAAAAAAAAAAAAAAATTGAAATACTTATGTGTATTTGGGGCTAACAATTTTTTAGTAGATTTTGAAATATTTTTACCAAAAGTCATCCATTCCAGTAATGAGAATATGCTAGCAAGGAAAGAACAATCACTAATCATGGGCATGGACTGTACAGCAGAGGTAAAAACTGGGTTCTGTATTCTCAGATGAGTTTATACGCTGTTGTGCTTTTTAAGGTGAAGAAAAATGCCAAATATTAAAGAAAAATGCTGAATACAAAATTCTGATAAGGCAACTGCTGATGTCTGTGCTATTTTAGTTTCTTTGTAAAATATACAAAAAACAACCAGACATAACTTTATAAACCATTTTCAAGCACCATGTTTGCTACATGCAAATGCATTTCTGCTGTTCATTGATTATCATTTCAGGCATCATTTCACAGAATGAGGTTATACCAGGAACTAACTGACCTTTTCTACTATAACAACTAGGACAAAATTTGACTAAACCACACTAAACCACATGGTGTAATAGGAGACACCCAGCATGATAACTCAGAATTTTTCTAGGTGCAGTTTTTTTCAGACAATAAATAGCCAGTACACAGTTTCAAGGATGACAGAAAAAAAAAAAAAAAAAAAAAAAAAAGACATTCTAAGACATATTTTTTAATACCTTTGGGTTTTGGTTTTTTTTTTAAATGAAGAAGTATGGGAATCATTCCCCCCTTAATCTGATAGGGTAGATTAAAGAGGATAGCTGAGTTTTCATATATAATTCCTGTTTACTGTCTTTGAATCATCTTACTGTTTATGTTACCTCATTGCCTTGGACATTTTGCT
Organism: Pyrocephalus nanus; assembly: GCA_038380795.1. Classification (NCBI taxonomy): domain Eukaryota; kingdom Metazoa; phylum Chordata; class Aves; order Passeriformes; family Tyrannidae; genus Pyrocephalus; species Pyrocephalus nanus. Next base: position 94,795,875 of record CM076259.1, on the reverse strand, counting down.
CTTGAGATAACCTCTAAACATGAAACCCACGTGATCTTGCAAGAACTGTAAAAGAGAACCTGCAGAACACAGCTCTGTAAAAGGAAAACTGAAGCTTGTCCAAAGAGAAGTCTCCCTTTAAATATTTTAGCTTGTCCTCATAAGGACAACAAAACAATTAAAAAAAGTCCTAAAAGTCATAAGGACATACCCTAAATTAATGACTATATAGCATATTTACAGCAGTAACTCCAAAGTCAAAAATCTAGAATAGGAGCCCAGATGTATGTATGTATAATACCTACAGGTGAATAAATATGACTTGTATTAGTTTCTTTGTCATGATCAACATAAAAGAGGAACAATTAATATTTATATCAAGGAATTATTGCAATGTTGTTTAAGGATTCATTTTGACAATCGGAAAGCCCTTATTGTATGTCTCCATTTTTGCTTAAGGCTGCAGCTACAAATATACTGTAAATCTAATGCTTTAGTGTCTCTATATTTTAGATGATTTCAAAGTCAATAAGTTTTTATATATAACTGCAGAAGTATTTTCATTAATTAGAGGGCTGCACAATGTCAGTTCGTTAAAAAGTGGTATAGTAGCTGCTGTAGTTCAGTAAAGTGTCTGGATGTTTATTCTAAGAAGAAAAAGGTTAAAAAATAATATATCTGTAATAGTAACTCACTAAATAGCCCTGAAAGGGGTTATTTATATAAATATAAATATGTATATATATAAACAGCAAAATTTACCTAAGAAGTCAATGTTAGAATTAATCTGTAAAGTCATCCTTACAAAGTTTTTTTGAGGCAAGTTGATAAATCAGTCATTTCAGCTCATTAATTGGCAGTGCCATTGTCACAATGAACATTATACAGGTTCTTCTTTAGTATGTTGGTAATTTTCCCCTCTTTTTCTTACAGTACTAAAAGATTCTAAAAATTTTAAATAGTGAGTTTGTGGAACTGCTGACTTACAGGGGAATCTACCTTGCAAAACCCAAAATTAATTACCTTTGAATTAATATTTTTCAGTGTCGGGATCACATTCACAGATGCCAAGCCTGAATGCATGAGTTTAAAGCTTACTTCAGTTTTGGATGTCCAAAATAAATATCCAACAGGAACTCTTTTATGAATATGGTATTCATCAGATGGCATTAAGAGTGCTTCACATTCAAATCACTGTCTGTGTACCTCTTCATGGAGTCCTCTAGATTAAAAACCACTGCCTTGGATCAACATACCATTTTTCTAGGCAACATGCAGAATAGCCCAGAGAAGCATTCTTGCCCCAGGGCTTTTGCAACCTGATTCCTAAAACAAAAACAAAAACAAAACAAAAACAAAAACAAAAACAAAAACAAAACCAAACAAAACAAAACCCAAAACAAAACCAAACAAACACAAACAAACAAACAAAAACTAGAAAGTTTTTCAGCTTATATGTGACTGAGCAGACTTGTTCTCACAGTCATTAAAACACAAATTATTCTTTGATTCTGAAACTTTTTATATGATGTATAGCAGGTTAAAAATTTGTGAGCAAGGTCAAGGCTGGGCACAAATATTACATAACTGTTCACATTCATACTATGATCTCTCCGGAGTGAGTGGATGTGCTAAACCAGAAATACCATAGTGGCCTGATCTCTGACATCATTTGAAAACACTCAATATGATGACCCAATATCTTGCAGACAGCTGTATTCTTTAATGTAAAGAATGATAATTAGAAATGCTGAGCATAATTACACTGAAGAAAGCTACAGTTACTGAACCAGTATCATCACAAAATCTTGGGTTTTCACCAGTCCAGGATAACCAAAAGTTCTCAGTCAGTGACCTGAAATAGGCTTGTGCTTGTACATATAGCCAGTACAATCTGAGAATCATCACATAAACAATTCTGCTACCTTAAAACTGGCATGAACTAACATGGACCTCATTAACATGTCTGAGAAAATGAGCAGTTTACCACAAATGTTTGTCTTTCTCCCTAATTCTTCTTTATCTGGATAAATAATGGAAATGTACATCTTAAAAAAGGCTGAAGACAACCTGCTTCTACTAAACAATATAAGACACAAACTTAAACCAGTAACTATTTGCATTTTTCATCCCTATCAGGTGGACCCCAAAAGTGTCACAGGAATGTACTCTTCCTTTCAAACCCTATGGATTTACATGAAGTCACATAAGAAAGCTTTCTAAGCAAGTCTACATTTGAGAGAATAAATTGAGAGTTGAGACATAGATATCCTTAACTCTTCTCCAGATGTCCTGGGACTGGATGTGTCTGGACTCATGCGTTCTTCAATGACTACAGGAAAAGTATATCTTCCATATTAGAGCTGAGTAAGTCCAGGGCCAGGCAGTTGAAGACAGGAAGCCTGGACTGGCAGTATATCAGTAGCATGGCTCTTGCTACAGGGTAAGAAACAGTCTTCCTGTTCCAAGCTAAGTTTTCTCTTTTCTCCCACCTTATGTCACATTTTCAGCTTCATGCCAGGCCACTTCAACTCTTTCCATGATCTGTTCACTTCGTAACATGACACCATCCTCAGAATGAGTAAAAATACCCCTGGAGGGGATAAACAGATAATTAGTATGCGGTACTGAAACTTCAACCTGTAAAATGCAAAATTATACATACTTGAAGATCTTCCTTGCTCACCTGTTCTTTGAAGACTATTGCTAATAAAATTTTTCCTAAAAAAGTGTTTTCACTGTTGGGGTGATCAAGCATTGGAATAGGTTGCCCAGGAAGGTGGGGGAGTGACCATCCCTGGAAGTGTTTAAGAGGCATCTGGATCTGGTGCTGGGTGATATGGCTGAGTGGTTTAGGGGTTACAGTCATGGTGTTAGGCAGACAGACTTGATGATCTTAAAGGTCCCTTCCAACCTTGATGATTCTGTGACTTCATGACTAAGAGCAGGGGAAAAGCTCAGCAAGTCAAACAGTGGAAAACAGAAATGAGAAAACATCCATGATTAAATGTAAAACAAAGAAACTTTAGGAAGAGTCAACCTGTTTTCTGGTTTCCAGCATTAGCCAAAGTCCTGACATCAAAACAGAAAAAAAGACTTTTCTAACTAGTTCTGCATAGAGGAACACTGAAAATCCCATAAGATATCCCAAAATGAGTGTGCTGTCAGAACATTATTAAACCATTCGTCAGTATGGTTGAATGACAAGAATGTCTCAAATAGCAAATTTAGTGTTTTATCCAGGTATAGGGGTCACATGAAGCTGGTGGAGTCACTATCCCTGTTGCTGTTCAAGAAATGACTGGACTTAGTGCTATAGGCTAGTTAGTAAGGTGGTGATCAGTCAAAGGAGGCCTTTTCTAACTTAAATGTTCCTATGATTCTACGCACAGGGGAGACCAAGGACTTCCAAGTCCAAGTGGTGTTAGGAAGAGGAGTTGTCCTTTGCTTAGTCACACACCTTAGCATGGGCTGACAGCAACCATGGGAAGACTGAATTTTTTGGTAGAAATTTTTTGAGTCATTCTAATTCCATAAAATTGAAGTTTACCATCTAGCTCAAATACATTGAAATATCCCCTCTCTCTGGGGATGCATCTCATGCCTCTTCATGCTATAGTAAACTACCTTCAGCTTTGTCTGAACCGAGACCTGTAGGTCCTTGCTGGCTTAGCTGTGAACACAATAATTCCCTATAAATCAAAGTCAGATGTAACATCCACCAAAAAGCCTACTAACTACAGAGAAGAGATGTCCTAAGAAGCTAGAATTAGAAATGTTTATCCACATAGACATATGAGAGACCTTTTCTGTGTGGCTATCTGAAGCCAATTTGCAGATGACTAAAACTATTCTTTATAAGTTATTAATACTAGACACTGCACTCTTTTGTTTTGCATTAAAAATTTACACAACTACCACACTGTACAAGCAAAATCTTATTTTCCTTCCTACAAAGAGGCTATTGTTTACATGCTTGTTTGAAAGGTAGGCATTAAAAGATATTAAAAGATACGCAAATCACCCTTGTCCAATGTTTTTCAGTGTATGAACTTTGGTATGGACACTAAGGTCTTTCTTAAAAACTGTAATAGATAATGATAAATATATCTTATTAGAAACAAATTTAATTAACATTCAGCTAAATCAGAGCCCTAATCCAGAAACATAGGCATAAACAAGACTATCCATTATGCTACCACAAATTCACACCCATAAAACATTCTTGACAAGTCTGCAATTTAGGCCAAATTTCTGTCAACGATTTGTAAATCATTAGCCTATTTGGTAGCTCATTTATTAATGTTAGCAAATCTAGAAAGGTTTAAATATACTTTCAGCAAAGTTTATCAGATACTGTATTCTTCCTTTGCAAGGACTTTTTAAAGGTGGTATTTATTTTTAATTTGAATATTAATCTTTCATTTTACTTTCTATTTTGCTTTCTATTTTTTACTTACCTACACTCTTTTTATATTGATTAAATTCTAGGGGGTTTATTTATTTATCTTGCTGTAATGTTCATAAAGAAAGATTATGGTATACTTTTTCATTGTTGCTGTATCTTAATTTATACATCAGATATTCAATATTTAGCAGTCTTTGACAGATTCTGATCTTACTCAATATAAGTGAAAACTTTAACAACATCTGTGTTTTGCCTTAGTTATTTTTTATTTAAATATTAGCTTGGTCTTCCAACTCACAGAGGTAAGGCCAGGTGTAGAAGGGACTTATGTCAGTATGAGATTATCTGTGTAAAAAAACTCCAAACTTGACACAGGAATAAAATACTCACAGTCTGACCTGTATTCAGCATGCAGAGTTGCTGAAATCAATTAGGACAATTCCATGCACAGAGTAGCACTTAACAGGACTTATCCTTAGCAGCATGAATTGTCAGAGCTCCACTGACTTCAATGGAGCTATTCCTGTATTGTATCAGCTGAAGATCTGGACAACTGAGGGTGATAGAGGTAAATGCTTTACATTAGATTATTGGCACTGGAGCTTTTCAAATAAATCTTGCTTGTTTCTTTTGACAGATCAAGTATTTCTAAGAGTCTGATAAAAATTAAACAAGCAACTATTTTTCTCCAATACTACCACCACAATAAAACAGATATAAGAAATCTAATTTCTGAAAACTTTAAAACATGGAGAAAATTCTTGTAAAAAAATTGTCCCTTAGGAGTGGGTTGGCTTTCATTTTCTTCATGGTGATCTTGGGAAATAATATTCTTGTAGTAACATTAGTTCAAAAGATGACAAAAGACATCATATAGATGCGGCTTTGGAAATAAAAGGTTTTTAATGTTTTCCAGAACATTTTAGTGCAAATATTTCTGGAACAATATATTACAGACTCTCCTATGATGCATTAGATCTGTTTGAAAGCTAAACATTTCCGGTTAGTCATAACCCTTTCACATATACCCTGCTGAAACAAAGCTGGTTTGGCATTCTGGGACAGAACAGTTACATGGAAAATGCAGGCTTCCCACGAATGGGAAAAAGAACTGTTTAGCCAAAGGCAACTGAAATTAAACCTTCCTGAAAGGTCTTTGAATCTTGAGGTGGAGCTAGACATCCCCTCATGCAACTGTGCTGGAAAGCTGCTAGCAAACTGGGTGGGAATAGAAGGAGGTTTCCCTCTTTCTGTCCAACTGACGGAGATAAGTATTTGAAATTTAGGCTCATGGAGTCTTGGTACTAAACTAATATTCATGGCCTACACCACCTGCCTGCATACTCATTCTGTCTCTCCTCTTTTCTACTCTTCCCAGAAGTCTAGTCATCTTGGGATAAACAAAATAACTAGTTAATGTCACACAAAAAGTGAGTGATGAAAGCTAGTGGTTTTCTACAGCGATGGTGGAAAATACAGGAGTCCACATAACACTGGGTGACAGTTTTGATCACAGTAACTATGTGGTCAAGTCTTCAAGAGCTCACAGTTATGTCAGAACATTTTTCATTTCAACAAAGTGGGAGTTAGACAGAAAGCATAGAATTTTATTATAAGTGGAGCTTCTTTTCCTCTGAAAGGACCCAATTTAATTGCTGTGAGCCACTTTCTTCATACCTTTAAGCTAATTCTAGTCTGCTAATCCATGCATTGATAGGACAATAAAGAAGAAGAAATAATGTCTTAGAAGTAGCCATACTACCAGTAGGACTATGGAAAGTGAGGAATGGCAAATATTTCAAGGACAGTTTCCTGGGCACATGTGGCTTATAATTTTTTGTGGGTTTTGTGTGTGTACATGTTTTCTGATAGGAAATATTAGAATTACGCAGTTTAAGTTAGCAATCAAAATCACTTCTATTTTCTTTCAAACTTAGCAATATTTCTTGATCAATGTAACCTTATATCTTGAAATAAATCAAAGTCTGGAACATAACTTATGTATATGAACATAAGTATGATAATAAATGCTAAAATGTCACTAAAGATCATATCATGAACAAACTGCAAGCGATGACAGGGAGGAAAATCCTTCTGTTTTATAGCATCAGTTTTTAATCTCTTAGCCAAGATGGATCTGATTTCCTACAGAAAATTGTTCCATAAAATGGATTACTTTTTCCATCAAGTAGGGTTCCATTTTCACCAGAAGATTTTTTTTTAAAATGCTCTCCTCATGAATTTTATTTAGTTTTTTTATGTTTTTACTTTGCTTTTCTTTAGCATTAAAGATTCAACTGTCCTATTTAGCAAGCACTGGATTTAAATTATGCACTCCTATGAAAATGCCAGTAGCTATCAATGCTTTTCATACACTTTTCCATTTTATTCCAATAATAACATATTAGACAGCAGTAGTGTAATCATAGAAATTTCTATAGCCTCCCGAAAACATTTTGGGTTCTGCTGGAAATTTAATGTCAGTGAACAGATGAAAATTTTTTAGCATTAATAGAACATTGCTTTGTGAAACCGTCACTAACTCAGCAATTTGTGTGACTGATGTACCAGTGCCAAAACTCTGTGCATTCTGGCAGGAAAACCACTGTGTTTACTACTGCATTTCTTTCCAAACTACAAAAAAAAACCAGAACAAACCAAAATAAACCAATTTAGGTCTTTTTGTTCAAGTTGCATTTCCACAATAACAAGAAGATGCCTGTGGACACAGATGGGGCCAAATAATTAAATTTCCCCAAAAAACCTCAAGTGTTCCAAGCTTTACCCATATAAACATCCTGAATTATTTGTGTTAAAATAGAACATACCATAGCTCTTCCACAGGTCTGTGACTCTTTCAAGCACTACTGCTCAGTTCTGAGAAGTCAGAAGGCACAGTTTTCAGTTAGTGAGTTCATTTCTTCTGAACTCTGCTAGTTAGAAGGTATTTGTATTATCCTAAAAAAATTATTCCTTTGTTTTTGTCTTCTGAAATTAATTTTTTGGGTCTCATGTTTTTAACTTACATCAGTGAGAGTATGTGGGAAATCCAATGGATCCAGCTATTGTCACCTATCTTCCTCAAGTCGGAAATTTTGGTTCCCTAAACAAGGAACAGAGAGGAGCTCATTTCCAGGGCACTATTACAGTACTTGAAAGCAACTAGGCTTACTATAAAACTTATGAATAACCTGTGGCAGCAGATAAAAACTGAGTAAGACACACGAACACCCGATTACATATTTAAACTGTTCCTCAAATAAGATTTTTAAAAATTTCTAAAAAAAATCCTAAAAATTACTACAGTTAAATGGTAGGAGTAGTACCTTAGTTTAAAAGGTCATTCAAATCTGATAATTTAAGGCTTGGCTAAGGGATCACATCTCCAGAAAGTTCACTAGAATTTGAACCATCTTCCCATGTGTTATTCACTATTCTGAAAAATGCAGTCTTGTTCCTTTCATTTCCTTTCACAGTATTGCTTTGCAGATCTTCCTCTTGGCTTATCTTTAATTGTTTGGGTTCTTTTTGTCGCTCAGAGCAACCATTTGTTTTCAGTTTCATAACCTGCTGCTACTCTATCATCTTTTGTTCATCACTGAGAGATTAACTTTCCTCTCAGTCAGGCCAGACTCATGTCTCCTTTCACCTCCTCAGAAGATTACTCATCCAATATCTTCATTCCTTTGCTCATGTGCTCCATCATATGTATATTATAAAACAATTAAATTTATACCGTATAGAAAATATTGTTCATCATGCTGCCAAATACTATGCATTCCTTATAATGTTTTTCTTCTTCTGGTTTTATGCCCAGGTTAAGAGTTCCCTGAAGTAGTTACCACCATTACTGGTTTTATTAGCAGAGTAGGTAGCATAGTCAGTCTCCTGAGTCAAATTTCTTAACATTCCTGAAATGCAAATAGAGATTTTAATAACAAGAACAATTAAAATATAATAATACTACTAATAATATTTACATTAAATCTCCTTTGCTTAAAACATAACTAAATTATTTTGCTGTATATGCTAGGAAAAATATGTTGTTGTACTCCATTTCATTACCTTCACTTATTATGACTTTTCTTAATTATACAAAAAGAGGTAGCACAATTTCAACACCAAAAGTTATCAAAAAATGTAGCATAAGAGAGAAGTCTGCTGCTTTTAATATTTATTATCTAGCTAGTCCTTCTTCTAAAATATGAGTAATCTTTGATTGGCATCTACTAGAAATCCTTTTTTGACTTGTCTGCCTACTTGAAGAGCTTGGTGAATCAGTTTCTCAGTTGGCTACAAAATAGGCTGATCAGACACTGCAATGCAACATAACTAAATTCATTCAAAACCCAGGCCTATGTTATAGGGCCCCACTTTTCACTGACTGAAAACACTTAGCTTTCAGCTGAGCTCTTTGGTTTACTTCTTTCTATTTAGAAAAACATTATTTAAAAAAATCTGTTTTCACAAAGGATAAATAAATCAGGTGACAGGTTATTGTTCAATAAGTTTTTAAACAACTCCAATGTATTATTCAACTGTGATTCAGACTGGGGTTTTAAGCTGACATTATACATGACTGATAAAATCTACATTAGAAATCTACATTACATTTGCAAACTGTTTATGAAATTAAATTGGGAAAACACATGGAGGGAGAGCTTTGGATAGTATTTTTGGTTTGTTGGTTGGATGGTTATTTGGTTAATTTGGGATTTTTATTTTTTATGGGCTGTTTAATTGGTAGGGTTTTTTTCTGAGTTACTGTTTCTTTCTGTGGATTGAAACATCATTACATAAGATGAAAGTTCTACTGACTAACAAGTCAGTCCTTAACTTGTAAGTCCTTAGTAAGAGATACACTTAGTGATGTTCTAATTATTATTATCAGTGAAAATTCCTGTATAACAATATCTTAGGTGGCTGGCAATAATCATTATTGCCCAACTGTCAACATGATCTCATCAGCAAAATCTGTTGTTTTCCTAAAGTCATGGCCAGTAAGCTTGAAAAAACAAAAATAAATTGCATAAGTCATTTATTCACACAGCTTTAGAGGTTTAAGTGTATCTTCAGATCCTCTGTCAACTAGCTATGTTAAGATACATCAGAGCGTGGACATAAAAATGAAGACAGAGGGTGTCACGCAAGCCACTATTACTGCAGCCTATAGAGATACTGCAGATCTGCACTGTGCTGTAGCACTGAGGAATAAATCTATGCTTTTAAGGCCATGAACACTGCCAGGCAGATGTTGCCATGTGTGTACTGTATTTAGCAAGTCCAATTTCAGTGGGTGTTTTGAAATACTGCACATGTAGCTCTGTCTATTTAAAACAATGCAGCACCAAGATCCTTGAACTAATTCTGGTCAGAGTCAAAGAGAAGTGCAGTTACACAGAAAAACCCCTAACTTGTGTTCTGGAAACATGAGCTACACTAAGACAGGGCTTAAGCCAAGCTACGTCTAGCTTCTGAGCAACAATATTGAGCTGACCCAGCTACACACTTTTTTGGTACTGCAGCAGATATGTCCTTATCAGTTTGGGAAAATCTGTGCATTCTCTCCCTTCTTGTTGAAGTCAGACATACCTCTGTCTTTTGTTACTTCTTTGAGGATGCTGTACTCTAATAGATATGTCACAAAACTTTGCCTAGGATGCTACTATTTAGTTGAGCATCTTATGAAATAACATATTCCATTGAATACCATTAAAATGGGATCTTTTGGGTTTGTATGATTTTTTATACTGGAATGTATGAACCCTGCTAAAATGATGTATCAACATATATTGAATAACTATAAAGTAGTTATGGGTGCATAAAGTTCATGTACATATCTTTATTGGTCTAGTACACTTTAAAGGTTCTTAAATTAAAAGTCAGTTCTTAGATGTTGAGTTGAGATATTCCTCTTCTTTTTTAGCTGACTTTGGTACTGCAGAGATTATTGCAGAAATGACATACTCAAATGAGTTTCTTCAAACATTAAAAACAACAACAAAAGCTGAAAGCTGCTATCTTTCATAACTTTGCTCTAATTACTAACTGGAAAAAAAAAAGAAAGTATGAGAAATATAAGACGAGACATGAAAACAGTGAATTGCATCAATGTTGTAAAATGTGTGATGATAAAATATGCAATCAGAATAACTGAGATTCCTGCTTCTTCTTATTATATACAACCGAAGTTTTTTACCTTTTAAAAGATAAGGAATCTTTTGATTTTAAAATAAAGGTTTTTTTATTAAGATGGCATGCACAAACACCATACAAATTTTAGTTAAGGCACAATTTTTTTTGTTGGAAATGACTGAATGCTGATGAACTTAAGTGTAAGGAATCCTTTGAAACTCTAGGAATACCAGTTTCATAGGTACCCTACTGTCAGATATTACAAATGCATCTTTAAAATAATATCAAAGAATATAAAATCCAAAGAATCTGAAAAAGCAGCTATCTATTGTCTGACAGTTTAATGTACTAACAAAACTTAATCTTCAGCATGAAAAAGTTTGGAAAAATGCATTTACATTTTATTGAAATGGGGTTTTTTTATGCAGTAATAAAGTAGAACTCACTGTCACACTGATGTAACAGAAAATATTTCAAATGCTTTCTCTAAGAAAGCCTGATATGAATGTTTCTACGACATTTCTATAGTGTTAAAATGATATTTTATTGTATTGTTCTGCACATCCAGCCTAAACGAGAAATTTTATACTTGGGAAATGGTAAGAGTATTTTGTCAAGTAATCAGGAAAAAAAAGGTGTTTTTTTCAAACTGTGGGCATTTTAGTGTTGTAATGAAGTGGTTTTTTCTGACTGTTTGAAGCTGTTAAAAGATAAGAGAGTCTCAAAAAAAAGTTGAGTTAAAGTGAAAAAAATTATCACAATCAAATTTCAGTATATAATTTGAAAAAAAAATACTAAACAGTATTTTAAATTATTCACTCATGAACTAAATCCTACAAATGTACTGATGATGTTATCAGTCACTGAATTAGAGATGTCTGCTGTGTCTGGATTTTTCCTCTCTTCTGTCACACAGGGGGAGAATAAGTACTTCAAGATGGTATTAGTGATCAGGAAAGACATGGTTTCTCTTTAGCCACTTACTAAGGACATATCTGAAAATCATCAGCTTTAGTGCTAAGGAAAATGGGAAAGCATATTCATTTAACTGTTTTTTTTCTGTGGTACATAGCAGACATTAAGATTTCCTCCCTGCAGATCCCAATTACTTGATGGTCACCTGTGCCATAACAATTATGAATATGATAAGAAATTATTAGAAATTGGAGAGATTTCTGAAAACAAATCACTCTGTAGACAGTAATCTTGTCATTCTCTAGAGCCATGGTTTGCTGGGGTTTGTTGGTTTGTTTGTTTTGTTTGTTTTGTTTTTTAAATATGAGGCCTTTGAAAAAGGGCTCTATAGTAGAACTATTGTTTTCTTTATTTACTAACTTTTAATTATGTATCATCATATAGAATAAAGGATATTTACAGTTCAAAAACAATAGAAGTCTACTTCTGCAGCTCAAGAGCACTTTTCCGCCTTGTTATCTTAAAAGCTATCGAAATTTTCCAGTAGCCATGAAATGGATTTAGAACCAGTGCCACAGTCAAAGTTGGAAAATAGTATTGATTTGATAAAGAAAACAGTGGAAAGCAATAAAAGTGTATAACATCTTGTCTTTCCTGGTAATGGCTCATTTAATGAAGCCAAACTAAGAATAACACTCATGCCAGACACATCCATCCCACTGATAATCCCCAGCAGTGCTCTATCTACAATTTAGGATTTAAGTTTTGGGGAAAAAAAAATCACAGTAGTCAGTCTGTAATGCTTTATTGTAAGACATAAATGGTGCCTGCATAAGAAAGGCATCACTATGTGAATGCAAATGATTCTGTTTCTATTGTCCTCAGTAGTCAGATAATTTTAGAAAAACTTTGAATTTCTTTAAAAACTAATCCCTGAAACAGAGTATTTAAAATACATTGACAATGTCTTATGGCTGCTAGAAAGACCCATTCTCTCTTACTCTCTGTAAAACAGATTGACATTTGCACAGGAATATGTGAGAAAGCTGTTTATACATTTAATAAGCATTTTTTCAGTAATCCACCCTGCTACTGTACAGTTAAAATCTAAAAATAAATATTGTGCTTTTCCAAAACCTGGAAAAAATGCTTATGTTTAACATTAACATGCTTTAAAACACATGTGGCTGACTGTCTCCCATGGCTCAGTTCTCCTTTTGCAGAATCTTTAGTGATGAGCCTGCACCTATTGTATTGTATGTCCTTCATTCTTTCCTGTCAGGAGAGGGGCAACTTCACCCAAACTAACAGACACCAAGCACTTGTACCACACGTGTGTGAATAAGTGCCAAAGAAAAATAAAAACGAAATATGCACTGGCACACCTAACCCTCTAAGGAAGCAATTCCAGTTGAAAGTAGCTCCCTCAGTACCTATTGTGCAAAGTCACTATTTGAAAAAAGTTTAGTTTTCTGGCTCTAAACCAGAGGGCTCTTTGAGGACACACACACACACACACGCACACGCACACGCACACAAGGTCTTTTTCACTGTCCCCTTGAAATGCTATGCGTTTTTTATGCATTTGAAAATAAGAGTAATGTGTGTTGTGTATCATCATCTTTTTCAGAACATTCAGAATGCCACATAGGAAAGAAAAGGTCATTATGAAAAAGGAGGTAAACTGTATATATGTGAACAGATGTAGCTCTTCATGAGCAATGAGTATTTGAATGCTTAGCATTCAACTTGCTTATTTAGGAACATAGGCCACTTTCTCCTAGTCCAGTACTGTGTTTGTATAAGGGGATAAATATCTCATACTGCATGCTAAAGAAATAAAGAACTTCTGAAGACTTTTTTTAAAGAAAACGAGGCCACTGAAAAATAATTTAAAAGGTGTCACAACACAGAGAATTTACAGGGCTACAGAAGATATGGTTGAACTATCTTATCAGAGTCATCACATATTTCACCTCTTGGTTGACACAGGTTGAATAGATGCACATTGTTTTGACACTAATGCACTTTAATAAAAATATTAATGTTTAAGAACTTCTCACTTTTTGACTGAAGATTATACAGAAGTTCCTAATCAGCTGCAAATGTTTGATCTGTTTGATCCTCATGACAGATTGCATAGTTACCAAATTCCAGCTTTGCTATGTATACCTGACCACTGTGCAAGATGTTGAGGTATTGTTTTTATAACATGTATATATTTACATTACTTCCTGTGGTCTGGAAAATTATTTATAAATGAACTTCATGTATCAGTAAACTGTTATTGTAGACTTTATGCATAAATATGCACTGATATATTTATTCATTTGTTTATACATGTCTGCATGTATGCACACATGCAGAACCTGTGTTTTCTGCATTGTTTTGAAGTATTAAAGTCAACTTGGTTTAATTTTAGTTGACTCATTTTAATTTTGTAAAGTTTTTCATTAAAATAATTAGCTATGCTTTATCTGTAATGATCCTTCAAAAACCTTTGATTGTGAAGAATTATAACAATTTTTCATTTTAATTTATTTTATTAAATAATCTTTCAGATTATGTCTAAGACCTGGTCCACAGGCTTTCTAGATATTCTTCTTGCTTTAAAAGCAAATCTTTATACTTAGTCTTTTTTCAGAAGTAGTATTCTACAAAACAGAGCAAAGGAAAGGCATATAGGAAAGAGGGACAAAGAAAGAACAAAAATAATACAAGTGGCACCAACATAATATAAAAATATAAGCAATTTTTGCAAAGTAATACAAAAATTTAAATAATATAGGGAATAGATAAATTAAATATTTTCTAAAAATTTTTTTCTCAGATTACTCACCCTTTGAGAATTAATTTTCTTAACCTTGAGTATGCACCAGGTGGGTTTACGTACTCTATCCTATACCCTGATAAGACTCATGTCTGCACAAAGATGGTTGAGAAGGACTTTTAGAAAATTGTATTTGCAAATCACACTAATCATATTTTTACTGGAGGCAATCTAGATCTACCACAGAGCTAGGGAGAACCGCAAAGGCATCTCTTAATTTTCTCCCCAAAAATGTGTTCCATCATTTGTAAAATCCTCCTAGTTACAAAAGAAGCTGCAAACTACATACTCATGGCATCAGTATAATAAATTAGAAATAAGACAATATTATGTTTCCTTTTTCTTTGAGGTTTTACTTGAAAGGCTTAGTGATATGTTGGTAGTAAGGGAGTATGTAACAGGGTCTTCTAGCCAACATCAAACATAACAAAAAGAATTTGTACCTTACTACTAACCTTGAAATACTAAAAACTCCTAGAAAAGGAAAAGCTTTTATTTGAAACATATATATTACTTTCTATAAATGTACATTACTTCTGTACTTACATGTGTTTAGTGTAACTAATATGTTTAGTATTTAGTGTAACTAATGAGGAAAAATCATCCTTAAAAAAAAAAAATAAAAGAAGAAAGGAAAAAAATCAAAAAGAAAGAAAAACCAAAAGGAATAAAGGGGACATGATGAAAGAGGAAAAGGGAAGGAAATTACTTGTTATTGAGGCTGGAATGAATACTGAACAAAATCTTTTTGACTTTGAAGGAAATATTTGTGGATCTACAAGGAAAAGCTGTGCTTTTGTAGCTCTCAGGAGGCACAAAGCTAACAGCAGGAGTTCTGGGTGCCATTCTCTGCTCCTTTGACTCTTCATGCATTGAGGTGATTTGGAAAGAAAATAAATTCAAGATAGGGATATCCAATGAGAAGCAGTGTTATTCCGTTCTTCTTGTTCTATGTCTATCAGCCTCAGATTCTTGGCTGCAGAGTGATCCCAGGTCAGTCTGATGGACACAAGGTACCTCCTGGACTCTCACCAAGACTATTCTGTAGACAGATGTCTTAGAAAGACTCTTAGAGGGTTGAAGAGAGAGTTATTTGGATCTTTCCAGAGTCAGTGAGGCTTGCATCCTCATATCTTCCCTTTCTTCAGCTACTCTAATAAAGGAAGTTGCTTTATTCTTGGAATGGCAGCAGTCTGTCTACCAACTCAGTACCATGCCTTTCTTAAGGAGATTTCAGAGTGGATGAAAACCTTTCCCTGGAAACCTTCACACAACTCTGCTTTTCTTTGGGAAGGACTGAGAGAGGAATCTTTGCACCAGTTTTAGTTTTCAGATTCAGCTAAAGAGTTACCCACAACCTAGGATGCCTTGGTATTTCCCACAGGTTCCAGATTCTGGTGGGATCAAGTGTGGGAGCTCTTGTCTGGGAACAGTACATGGTTACAATTCTCCCAGTTTTGACATTTCACCTATACTCCTTAATAGGTAATAGCAAGAAGGAGAACCCCCAGAGTACAGTTTATCTCATTCTCATGTAAACCAGCAAAATAGATATGATAAATTATTTAAGAATGTCCATTGCTTACTATAGATAGCAAAGGGAGCCTAGAGCGACTAGCTAAGATTTAGATACCTAATATTAGGATGAATGGACCCTTTAAGCTCTAAAATTTTCCTGTTGCTGTGGCTGGCTTTTAAGATGTGCCAAATTTTACTTGAGCTAAACCATACTTTTTAAGCCTTTTGTGACCTGCTGGCTTTGTATTCCAGTTCTACAGCATTTGTCAGTATTATTAAAGTTGGTTAGATCCTTTTGAAAACCCATTTGATTTTTTTTGCCTTTTTTTCTTCACCTAATTCACATCAAAACTGCGTTCTAGTGGTAAAAAATATATTTTAGTATATTTTATATAGTAATAGAGTACAATTAAAAACTTCAGGGAACATTTAGAAGCTAAATAAGAAAAATCTTTTATTAGATAAATCCTGAAAAATTCTGGGCTATATCCTTCAGACAAAACATTCTGATCCAAATTAAACTTTTCTTTATCAGTATGAAGTAGGTAGTAACTGCATTTAAAAATACACTGTAAGATCAAAAGGGTTATTGGTGTTTCTGACAGCACTGAGAGATTAAAGCTGCTGGTGGTCTAAAGTGTGAAGCTTCGTTTAAGCAGTTAAGGAAGCTTTCTTTAGTCTGTTCATTTGTGATTTTTCTATACTCCCTCTTACCTCATTACCAAGGTATCAGACTGCTTCAAATCCTCCATACATTTTTTCAGTTTGCATTTTGAGAGGTAGGCAACTCAGTGGACCAATTAAAAGAGGCTTAAGCTGCTGTGTTAAAGGTTCGTAGGCAGTAAAGATAAATGTAAGTGCCTGGTGGGATTTTGAAAACCACTTATGGGTTAGGATTACAGCAGGACCTTGTGTGTGAGAGACTAGATGTCTAGCTGCTATGTTAGGCTCTGTTAGCCAAAATCAATTTGAAAGCACTCTGTTTATTCAAGTTTTTAAATTTTTAAAAGTGGAAAGAACTTCTCTTTTTCTTCTCTTCTTTTCTCCTCTTTAGCCTTGCTTTGCTTTTCATCATCTTGCCTTCCTTTTCAGAAATAGTTCCACTGCTCTTGTCTCTGTTTCCTACTCTGACCATTACTTCAGAGTAGTCCAACCACTTATTCCTTGGCATCAGCCATACATTGTCTTCCCATTTCTCTTTTGAGGGTCAAATGTGGCATGAGAGCCATAGCTGTGGTGCTGACTCCATATAAGTTGCTTACCCTGTGTAAACCTAATCTAGATCCAATACTGTGTGGCTCAGAACAATCTCATCTTTAATCCTCCTGAGGTTTCACATACTAAGTATTTGGTGTCAGGCATCAGTAGGATTCCTCAAATTGTTTGAACTTAAAAACTAGTTAGTTTGTTCACCTTTCTAGTTATACTTTCCATTTATGGTTGTATGCTTGCTTCAGGAAAATGCTGTTGTGCATAATCATACAGGTATGAATAAAGAGCAAAAAGAATGTAAATATCCAAACAACATCAAAGTATGGGAAGTTATCTTGTGGATTATTTAACCTCTTTCATTGTAATATTTCAATCAACTGATTTTCCCTGTTACATCCAATTTTCTTTTATCATTGCTTACTTGAAATTAAAATATCTTCTTTTTATCAATGTCTGGCAGCTTGGAAATGGATGGTATTTGATAATGACTTAATTTAGGTGACAGTCAAATTGGTAATGTCATTGTGAATTCTCTGAGCAGCTCATGGTGCTTGTGAATCAAATATGTGATCACAGTCATGAAATTAATTTCAATTTAAGAAAATTAAAGACAGGTTCTGAAAGTTCAAATGCAGTCTTAAATCCTATGGGTAAGGTGCTGATTAACCACTATGTCTGGCTGACAATTCTCTAAGAAAAACTTATACAAATCTAGTATTACAAGTATTGCACTATAAAATTATTATTTCTGGAATTGAAAGCAATGGAAATAATATTAAAAGTATTCAGTTCTTTATGCAGTATTACTTAGAGATATGTATGTTCCCTATAAGATTCTCACAGTGAGAGAAAATTTGTTGTTAATTATAAATTACAGACACATAAAAATAGCCTTAGAGAAACTCTAACAAGGATAAAAAACAAATGCTCAAATTTAAGGAAAAGCTTAATCAAGCTTGCTGTGCAACATTTTTTTTTTTAATAATCTAGGTATATTGGAACTCATTAGAGAATTCTATTCCATGGTAACTTTAAAATTTTTTACAGTTGGGAAACATTAATAATAATTAACAACAACAACAATAATATTAGAATGGTAAGAATTTATACAATTAGATCAAAAATTCCACTGTAAAAAATTATTTCTTTGCGGTCAGCTGCTTGGGTTTTTGTTTGTTTTTTCTAATGTTTGTTCCCTACCTTAATAAAATTTCGTCTAGAATTTAATAGGTAAACAAAACCAAATGTTAAAGAATTGTTCCTTGAAAAATTCAGGCATCATTTGGGATTGAAAAATGCCCTTAATAAAAATAATTTCTGAAGGAGAAATTATCTTTAAGACCTTTCTTTTTGTACATATGTCTAAAGTATATTTGTATTGCCATGGATGAATATATCCTTTACATGACTGTCAGTCTGATAAATATTTTTTCTCACACACTTCCTCTAAAAAAAAAAAACAACCCCAAACCCAAAAAAAACCAAAAAAAACCAAATCAAACCAAACCAAACAAAAAAAAAATTGGTAAAGACATGGAATAGATTTCAAAAGTAATTAAAAGGGGAAAACCAATTCTTTCTCCCTGCAAATAATTTCTGTTCTTGCCTTTGAAAAACATACAAATATGATCTTGGAAGAATAAAGGTATAGTTGTATGAAAAATGCCTTCAGTTAGGTAAAAGGGCTGTTTAATTTATTATTAGGAATTTTACATTATGTCATATTACTGTTGTGTTGCATTGGTGTTTGTTACTGCAAAAGAAAAGTCTCATGCCCTTCCTGACAATGAAATCATATTAAACAATACCAGCTAACTCAACATGGTGCAAGACTAATAAGATATGATAGAATATTGCTGTTATGATAAGACTTTCAAATCACATTAGGTAAGGAATGCCATTGCTTCATGTTCTGTTTGCACTCAGAACTGCCACTCAGTATTCATTTTTGCTACATTTATCTCTTAGACATGAAACAATCTTGGAAAACTAGGAATAATTTTGCTGGCAAGTAAAAGCTCCCTTAGGCTATCATGATCTATATACACACAAACATGAGAATTTAAGGTAAAGGAACTTGATTATTTCAAAGTCCAGCCTCTATCAACTTGTCCTTTAATATTTTATACTCAAAACTGTGGTTTGGGGACGAAGTTCCCTTTTCTCAGCAGTGTCAAAGTTGGTGTCTCAGAAACAATTCTTCAAAACTGATGTGACATAGCAGATGAAGAGAAAACATGCCTTCATGTTCTGTCTCACCTTCTGAGATGTGTACCAAGCAAAACGCACCAATTCAAAGGCATCTTCAAATTTCAGCACAGAAGTATTACAAGCATATTATTTTTGATACTGCATCCTTGTTGAAAAAACTAGGTAAGTGTGGACTGGAAGAGTGGACAGTGAGGTGGATTGAGAACTGGCTGAATGGCAGATCCCAGAGGGTTGTAATTAGTGACACAGGGTCTAGTTGGAGGCCTGTCACTAGTGGTGTCCTCAGGTTCTATCCTGGGCCCAGTATTGTTTAACTTGCTCATCGGTGACTTGGATGGAGGGGCAGATGCCTCCTCAGCAAATTCGTTGATGCCACAAAGCTGGGAGGAGTGGTCAATACCCCAGAGGGCTGTGCAGTCCTTCAGAAGGACCTTGACAGGTTGGAGAGATGGGCAAAGAAGAACTGTATGAAATTCAACAAGAGAAAATGCTGGGTCCTTCATCTGGGGAGGAATACTCTATGCACGAGGATAGGCTGTAGACAACCTGCTGGAAAACAGCTGTGTGGAGAAGGACCTGGGAGTCCTGGTTGACAGCAAGCTGTCCATGAGGCAGAAGTGTATTGTTGGTCAAGAAGGCCAATGGTATTCTGCTGGTACTAGCAGGTCAAGGGAGGTGATCCAGTCCCTCTACTTAGCCCTGGTAAGGCTACATCTGGAGTGCTGTGTCCAGTTCTGGGCTCTTTGGTACAAAATAGACATGGAGCTCATAGAGCAGATCCAGCAGAGGGCTACAAAATTGATTAAGGGACTGGAGCATCTCTATAATGAGGAAAGGCTGGGGGAACCAGGCCTGTTCAGCCTCAAGAAGAGACAACTGAGAGCAGACCTCAAAAAGAGGAGACTGAAGGGAGAACCCCTAGCAGTCTAAAACTTACTCAGTGTAGAGGAAGAAGGGAAGAAGGGAAGAAGAGGGGCAGACAGTGATCTCTTCTCTCTGGTTACCAGTGACAGGACCTAAGGCAATGGCATGAAGTTGTGTCAGGAGAGGCTTAGGCTGGATATTAGAAAAAGGTTCTTCCCCCAGAGGGTGGTTGGACACTGGAACAGGCTCCCCAGGGAAGTAGTCACAGCACCAAGCCTGAGAAAGTTCAAGAAGCACTTGAATAATAGTCTCAGGCACATGTTGTGACTCTCGGGGATGGGCCTGTGCAGGGTTCAGGGCTGGACTCCATGATCTTTGTGGGTCTTTTCTAAGCCATCATATTCTGTGATTCTGTGAATTTCTACAAGTATATTAAAGGAGGGTGCCAAGAAGATCAAGCCAGGCTCTTCTCGGTGGTGCCAAGGATTTGGACAAGGGCAAATGGGCAGAAACTGATGCCCAGGGAGTTCTACCCTAATATCACAAGAACTTTTTTACTGCATGTGAAGTAAGACAATGTGCAGGTACCCCCAAAATGCCAGGCAGTGGAAGGATTGTAGGAAGATTTATTTCCAAAGTTGAGAACACTAGACTTAAAAAACATTTATCTTAACAGCATTTCAAGCACTGGGCCTGGGGAAAGACACATCGCCTGTTCGTCTCAGGGCTTTCATCATCCCCACCGTGAGGGCATTCAAACATGTCTGCAAGTAATAATCCTTTTCTCATACCAAGAAGAGTTTCTCCGGAATCCAGGAGGAGACAATGTCTAAAACTGTCACTGGGAAAGATACCTCTGCCAAGCAGCAAAGTCATCATAAGCAAAATAAATCCTAGTCTCCTCGCAATAAATCTTCTGGAAGAGTCTTCTACCCTTATACTGTAAGTGACCGTGCACTGGAACAGTCAGTCTCTGTCAAAGATAATGAAGAGCTGTCTGTTTACAATCCTGTTCCATGTGTTCTGGGAAGACCCTGCTTGAGCAGGGAGGCTGGACCAGATGACCCACTGTGGTCCCTTCCACCCTTACCTTTCTGTGAGTGGTATACGACAACTCATGGTGATGCCAATATCATCCTTTAAGTAACAATTTCAGTGTAAGACCCATTCATGTGTCCACAAGGAGACGTGTTCCACAGTCTGTTATGTTCAATGTGTTCTTATGGGCTAAAAGGAAACATATCTTACAGATATTACTGTTAGTGTAATTGAAATCCTAACAGTGTAGTCAGAGAATCATTATTAATTCAGATGTAATTATGCAGTCTGAACAGTAATGGAGTCTGACACGCATTATAAAAGAAAGCTTTATTGAGCCAGTAGGAAAGATGACCAACAACATACTTATACAGAAAATAACCTGATCATTGACACCAAATGTGACATCATAAGAGATGTTATGGCTCCAGTGGACAGCCAAGGAGACTTGGTGTCCAGGGCACCTGTCAGCAACAGCCAGTCATGCAAAAGCCTTTTGGAGGTGGGCAAGAGCTGGGACACCCTTTGGCTCCAGCAAAGACAGTGTGATTAGAGAGGATCATATGTTGCATGAATACTGTGGGCAGCACCCTGCCTACAGTGCCGATACTGGTAAGGGGGAAGGGTGCTGTCTGTTTATGCTGCCAGTGCTGGTCAAAAGCAGGGTGTCAGCAGTCTGTCTGTGCTACTGGTAGTGGTAAAGGGACAGGGCACCAGGAGGCAAGATTCCAAATTATTAAAAAAGAAACAAAGTAAAAATCCCCCACCCTACTATAGAGAAAAAAAAAATAGGAAAAAAAATCGTACAGAGGAGTATTAGGCACTCAGTGGCAGTTATAACACAGAGGTTATTTATTTGGTAGTCAGAGAGGAATTTCTTGTATGAAACTTGCTTAATATGTCAGTAGCAATACCTTCTACCTGCCCTGACCAGTTCACCTGAAAGCAGAACGGACCTGCCCCAAGAAATATGTTTGCAGCGAAAATATTGTCAGCTAAATGGTCTAATTCTTCTTGGGAACCAGGCTTTAAGTAGAAAGAAAAAGGTTCAGGGCAAAATGTTCTAATGTTTTTTCTTCTTTTCTTTCTTTCTTTTGTATTTTTTTTCTAGTTACTAAGTTACTACAAGGTCCACATTTTTAGAGGAGTCAAAAAAAAAAAAAAGAACAAATAAAGTAGATGCAGCATGGAATTTCAAATCAATGAAAAAATAGAAAGGCTTAAAAGGACTTTGGAAAACACATACAAATAGACTCTGGTGAACCTCCTCAAAAAAAGAGGAAAGACAAGGAGGAAAAAGGAACCAGTTAAGAACCTAGAAAATTCACTATCTTACTCAGCCATCCCTATGCTTGTCAGGGAAAACCGTCACTGTCAGCTTCATGACTGAAAAGGATATCAGAAGGGTAAGCGTAAGACCTGAAAAAGCAGTAGATAATAAGAATGTGCATATAATAATCTCAACTGTGTTGTTATTAATACTTTTTCTTTAATAGCATTATCTTCTTTAGATTATTTATTCTAATAATTAGATCTGGACAAATAATTATTCTATGACTAGATTCCTGAGATTCCAATTATAATAAATTCTTGGCTCTACATTTAAAGTGTGTGCCTTTTGCCCTTTTGAAGGTTTTGAATGTATCAGGTTAAATATTCAGCCTAAGCTTGTGAAGAATTATGTCATGGGTGAAAGATGGAGAAGTTAGACATTCTACCATTCCTTCTTCCAAACTCAACTATGTGTTGGAACTGTGATCATCTATTGGATCATACAAAGTGCTTGAAACTACTGTTTTGCCTTTGGCATTTTAACAGGGGCTGATGATGATAATGATGATGGTACTATGTGTATTCTGTGGAACCAAGATATCATGAAGAGCAAATGAACAGTGTCTCAAAGACTTCATAATAAGAAAGTCTAGATATGGCTGTACTTACTAGTCTGCTGATAATTTTTTAAGACAAATTGAATTCAACATTATAATTATCATTAAGTATGTATATTTTACTTTGTTACTTTTTGGATTCTTCCTTTGTTCATTCCTTCTTCAACAGAAGAAATCAGTCATTCCTAAAAGAAAAAAATTAATTGAACATTTGCAGTTTCATTTAAGTCTGCAAGCATTTACAACACTCTCTCTCATGCCTATTAGATATTTATCCTGTACATAAAATGTTTTGCATCTTAGAATTTGCAGTTATATTTTTAAAAGCTATTCTTGTCATGTTGTGCATACGTAATCAAAAAACTCACTGGAAAATCACAGAGAAAACTGAATGCATTTCCTACTGATTTCCTTGGGAATCATTAAAGGCCATATGCATTTCCAAATGATGACAAGAGATGACACAACTGAATGTATTTGAATAATTAACTAAATGTTTTGAAAAAATATGACAGATAATGCTTTTATGCGTATTAACTTCACAATGCTGTAGCTTTTGGATTCAGGGTGTTTACCATTTCATACTCTCGCCATTATAGTGCTAAGAAATGTAAGTTAATTTTCCACAGTTAAAGGCTCATAAAACCATTCAACTTATTGTTTGATTTCTTGCCATGTTCCTTCCTGAGTGATCACCTCATTAAGATTATTTCTGAAGTTTATAATCATAAAGTCATTCTTAATTCCAAATTTTCCTTTAAAGCTGCCATGGAGAAATTGCCACTGCAATATCTTTGAAACATTTCTCATCTATCAAATTGTACAGATGTACAATGATGGAACTGAGATACATAGTTTTGTTATTTCCTTGTTGGGTTTAGTTTTTTTCTTCTGCTTATTTTAATTTTGGCAGCAGTTTATTTCATATTTTTAAAGCTCATTTATCATGCATTTGCTGTTTACTAGAGTGTGAACCAGTTTTTGGAATCACCTATCACAATTTGGCTATGCTAAATGGATGATGATGAATAAGTAGATTGAAAAAAAATGTCATTTAATTTCAGACTATATCTGCTAGTACTTTTTTTGCTGCTATTTACACATTGGTATAGAAAGGAAGGAAGTAAAAAACGACTAAAAAAATAGAAATAAAAAGCAGTTGTATTTCTTGATGATTCTTCTCAAGTACTCAGTGGCACCAACTCTGCTGAATTGTTTGAGTTTTAATGTAAGTTAAATATATTAATTGATGGTCAAACTAAAAAAATGCTCACTGTCCTTTACATACAAAAATTCAGGATCTGCCTCTAAATTAAAGGAGTTACTTATTAATTATTTAACTGTAAAATCCTGTTTTGTACAGTCTGAACTGCATCTACACCTTGTCTGTTGCTGGTAAATTTCCTGAAACTGCTGCTTGTTATTAATCAGGCATGTTTTTCCAGTACAGAAAAGGCTTACAGGATTCTGTTTTATTACTCATTAATGCTCAGAAAAACATCATAGTCTTCCTGGTCAATCTAACCAAATAACTTCTGCTCCTGAGCTGTATATCTACAAAACTAGATTCAAAAATTTGTTTTCCTTCTCAGTATTGGACTGAAGCTTTCAGATATTTGTAGAACCCACCCAAACAACCAGATATCTTATTTGAACATGTCAAGATGGCAAAAAAACGCATTAGATTTCAGGAATACTATCTTCCTTACCAAATGAAGGAAGGTACTTATACTTAAGACAACTTGACCTTGATCATATGATCAGTGAAAAATGTGGGTGCTGAGAAAGCGGGATAATAATTTTCCTCAGTATTCTGGCTTCACCCTTGCAGCCCAATATGAAGACTGGTGTGCAGTTAGCCCTCATTAATCTTGGCTCAGTTCAAACATGCTATCTCCTGGGAACACCAGGTCCTTCAGTACAGAGCTAACTTTTTTATTCATGCAGTCCCTAGCTTATATTGAAGCACAGTTCCTGATATCTCAGACGCAGAACATGGAATTTCCCTTTGCTGACCTTCATGAAAATTTTGTAGGCCCATTTGTACAGCCCATTTAAGTATCTCCTATCCAACATATCAGTTGGTTCTGCTGATACTGTAGTCTCGAAGTGCTGTCAGGTATGTTTCTTTTCGAGATCAGTATGGAAAACTAGAAATAAATAAATTATTTTCTCTCTATTTCAACTGAGTGGGCAACTCCAGGATATAACTGGACATTGCACTCTAGAAGACAGGGTGTGACAATTCAGGTGCAGTGGACAATCTGTGATTTATAAAACTACACGAACTGCTGAGTGATGCAAATTCCAGTCAAGCTGAAACTGTTGTTGTGAATGTATTATGGAGAGAAGTTTATCAAATCGAACATGGCAAGGCATTTTAGGTCTGGAATAGTAATTTTAAGATATAAATATTTTGTCTTGGGAACAAGTAGAGTAAAAGCTGAAGTATAGAGAAATAATCCATTTTAGTTTTATATCATAATAATATTCTTGAGAATTAATTACTGAGTTCCAAGATAAGCTTCATTTCATGCTGTGTTTAGGGCAGCCCATGCTAGCTAGACAATATCAAAAACCTGATGTTTTTTTGACAGGAAATAAAAATATTTTCTGTCCTTTTTTCAAGCAATAAAATACTATCTTAGAGCTTTAAGTCAAAGTCTATTCCAAGAAAATTTGAAATATAATAGATATTTAACTCACCATCTTAATCACTTTTAATGGTTAAATTATTAAAGAGTAATAATATTATAGAATTGTTGCTACACGTAAATATAAAAGAAATTGGATCAGTTCTAGGTATCTGACTCTCATAGCCTCTTGATCCTACATGTGTGATTTGCAAGAAACTGAAGTGTGAAAATCATGAAAGAACTGATAGCTGGCTTTAAAAGTTCACACAGTTATATCTCATTGGTTCTGTAAATCCTTACATATGACTAATAAAATGGATCAGTGCAAAGCAGAAGTAGTATATATTGTATTGTTTGTGGACTTTAAAATAATCTAGGTCACGTAGAAATAAACATTAATAATATATGAAATAGATCACTAAGATGCAACTGTTGGTTTTTATCATGATTCAGGTAACTGAGGGTGAAAATCTTGTTGCATTTAATTTGATTTTAGAGTAATACAACTTCACTGACTTCATTGCAGAACTGTTTTTACATTTCTGTAAACTTGTGTAGGAGAAAGGATACTAATGCCTTTAAATTTATTCTGTGTTTTAATCTTTTTCAAATGCAAAAAGTGTTGAAAATTGATCCTTTATGTTAATAATAGTGTCTTGCAATGTAAAAAATCTTGTCAGTATATAAAGCCTCCAGGAAGTAGAATACTATGGAAAAGCACTTTTAAACTCTGAAATTTGAAAGATCAAAGTGAAATCCAAGTTCATAATTTCTTAATGTTAAAAAAAAAATTTTCAACACAATTAGTGGGGGAAAAAAAAGGACAAACAAGAAAAAGAAAAGAGCCTACTGGTGACCTGATTCATAGTTTCAACACAAAACTTTTCTTTTAGTTTAACAGTGGATATTTATGTGTGTTAACTTAAATTCAGATGTGAGAAGATATCCATGAATTTCCATTAAGCCATGAGGCTATTGGTACACACCAGGGTTATGTGGACAAACGCAGATTTAGCAGGTTTTATGGAGAGTGTTTGGCAGAAAAAGCCCAAGTGTATAGGCTATGGCTATCAAACAACCTGGCTAAAAGAGTACTTGGAATATAAATTACTAATTATTATTGCAATTATTTTATTATGTGTTTGAGCTACACTGACAACTATCAAAATAAAGGGCTGACATCTTCAGCTAGTTAGTTTTAGTGAGGCTCCACTTCACTGGCAAGAAGGAATTAAATCCATCTGTTTGGCAATTAACTGTCTGAGATGCCTCCATTTATTTTCTAGTCAAAATTCCACTTCAGAATTCTTTCTGAAAAAAAGGAGAAAAAATTTATTGTTATCTGAAAATGGTTTTTGTCAACATAGCAATTTTTCTCAAAGAAAATAGAAAATTCTGTTAAAGTATCAGTAACCACTGTAATTTAAAATGTCAAACTTTCTTATAAATGAATAATTAATTAAATGCCTCATAGATTTGCAGAGAAAGACTCAAAAGGAGTACCCTTGAAGATGTCTAACTTTGAGGTGCTTTTGCATGAGCCTGTATGAGCAGACATAAAAATCTGGGAGGAAGATACATATGAAGATCATCAGAAAGGACTTCATGCTAGAAAAAGCTGTTCAAGTTACTCAGTGGTGCCCACAGTTCCAGTAATACTGGTGTGCTTCTTTGCCTCTATTGTGACTGCTTTAGGGTTAGGTCTCAGTTCACTGTTCCTTTTAATTCAGTCCCAATAACATTTTGTTCAAAAGTCCTTCTCTAAGAAGGACCTAAACCATATTCCCAAGTTCCACTTCTAGATGTTGCTTGAACACTTCCAGTGACAGTGATTCCACCACCTCTCTGGGCAACTTAATTCAGCACCTAACCATGCTTTCAGTGATTTTGTTTTTCTGATATCTAATCTGAACGTCTCTTGCAGCAACTTAAGGCCAAGGGTTAAGGCATTTCAAGAGGATCTCTCCCTAGTGTATTACTTGCATTTCATCTCCCTATTGCAACCAACCCCACACCACTTGTTCAATGACTGTCATTGCATTACTGTCAAATAGGGCTTCAAGGCCAATGTTTTAATCAGGTTCCAAAAGTATTCTATATGTGTGCAGAAAACAAGTCAGGTTGGCATTGGGGTTTAGATCTTGTCTCTACTGTAACTTAATTCTTAGGAGTTTTGCCACATCTTTCTGGATTCTTATCTTGCCAAGTAACAGAATTGCTACTTAAGACCCCCATCACCATGGGAATGCCAAGTTAACCAGCTAGAATATTTATAAAGAGCATAGGGTCAAGTTTTCTGCTGATTTAGCATGACTGACTGCTGGGAGCTGGCCTCCAAAATGCATATCCCTGTGCATTTTCCTGCAGTATTGATGGAGGATTGTTATGTAAAATTGAGGAGAGGCAATATCAAATGACCTAATTCGTCAATTATTTATTGCTGGGGGATATTCTTGATAGCAGATTGGGAATATATGGGATTAATAAAGAGAGCAGATGCACACAACCCCTGAGTTATTTTCTGTGATATATTTTATTGGAATTCACATCAGAGCCATCACAATGGTAATCCATAACACACAATGTGCTGCTGGTGAAGCCCGTGCCTGGAGGCTGCATCGATAGCCTTCATTGCTCACTCACCCTGCTAGTGTGAAAATCAGAACTGTGGGGTGAATCCTAATGGCTTCTGTCAGGCCTCTTAGGATGAGTGTTTGTATGACTGCATTGACTTCTCATTTATCCTTGCTATCACCACCTATTCATCTCTCTCCTGCTTTTGAAGGTGAAATCCCTTATTCTCCTTCATCAGAGTTGACAGTAGCACCAAAGCTTTCTCTCCTTGTTACAAAACTCTCCTTTCTAGAGCATGGAGACATTTCCTCAGGAAAAAACAGAAACCAAAGCAAATCTGACTTTTGTATAGGGATGCCATGAACACACACTGGTTTTTAAGCTGATAAGGTATTTAATCCTTTGTCTTTTCTGCTAATTAGACACAGACATAAATGTTCACAATCTTTACATTTTATGAAAAAATTACAAAATAAGAAAAATTACTTCTGATCAATTTATTCAAAGCTAGAACAAATATTTATCATTGTGTTGTTTTACTCTTTTAAAAAGTTTGGACTTCACATATTTTTAAGAAATGCTCTATTTCTAGGAAGAGTTGTGGCGCACCTAACAGCCCATAGGATACAGATGATCAGACTGAATGGAAACTGTAGTTCCATTTTGCCTTTTGAGTCTATGAATCTATGTATTCTAGGATTGTTTACATTTCAGAGATGCTGAATCTTCTGCTTGTCATCCTTGCAAAAATGGATGTTTGAGCCATGGGACATACAGTATAGACCTTTCCCAAACTTTCCCTCATGTCATTAAGCTTGGTAGAAAACTGCTCGTTGAGTTTCTATGTTACTCTTAGCAGTGGTACAGCTGAGCAGCAAATGACTTGACCTACCTGTAATGCCTTTTAACTTCACTGTTAATGATAGAGAACAGTTGAAAATACTACAAGACTTCAAACTTTACTAGTGATGCTTAAACAGTATGGCTTTTATATATTCCTATCTAGCTGCAGTTCATGGATGTTCATGAAATTGTTGTGGTTAAAAATGTAACAATGCCTAGAAATATGGATATAAAGCTTATTCCAGGGCCTTAACCAAGCAAATAAGAAGAATATGTGATGAAAACTATATTTTTAAGCTCAAAAATAGCAGAAACACAGATCATAGGGATCTCTTTAGCGTGGTCTCAAGGAGTGACCTTGAGGGCTGTCCCTACTCAAAACAAGGATCTTCACACATCTTAGGGAGGTATGCTGGAACTCCTCATCATTGAAAAATGGGATTGGCCTTTTATAGTACAAAGGGATTAAAAGTCAGTCATATACATTTTGTAATTTTATGTTGTCAGACTTACTCAGTAAAACATGCTTTGCTGCTGAAAAAAGGTGTTATCAGCTATGGTTTCTTTTGTTCGAAATTTCTGACTTTCACTTCTGTATCAGCACCTGCACATCCTTGCTGCTTCCAGCCTCAGTCAGGGAGCATCTATCTTGCATGTCCTCATGGTGAGTCTGATAGTTTGGTCAAGCTGGCCTCACCATTTTTCAACACTGAAACAGCAGACCATTTTTGGTCTACCGTATCACTGACCAGCAGACTATCCTTGCTCAAGTGATCTCTGAATAACTTGCAAACAAGACAAAGTGTGAGCTGCTGTATACCTGCTTTGGCAATGTCCTGCAACATGTGTAGCTTGATACTATCCCACTCATACAGTGAGAAATCATAGATCATAGAATTTTAGAATGGTTTGCTTTGGAAGTGATCTTAAAGATCCAAACCCCTGGCCATGATGGGGGAATGAACTGTTTCATTCAATAACTACCATATGAATACAATTGATATGGTATTCCAAAAATAGTATTGAGTCACAGAATTATTGGAAAAGTTAGAGGTAGGAAAGATCTATGACAGTATTTAAGATATTTTATGGCTTCAGAAGGATTATTATTCTTTTTCCCCACAGGATTGCGGTTTTAATTTTTAATAGAGAAGAGGATTAAAAGTCTTCCTTATCTTTCGCATATCATCATGCCCTATCTGGAAACAGCATTTGTTTTTCAGAATAAATGTTTCTTTCTGTAACTTAATCCTCTAGTAGTTCTTATTACTTGTGTATGTTAATAATTTATTCTCTGTCCTAGGTGTCAGATTATAACTATGTTTCTTTTTTGCCTTTTTTTAAAAGCCTGAAACATATTTACTCTGAGTTTCTTAGAGGAGTTTTTGCAAGATAGAGGTACATATCCACTGATTTTCAAAAGATGATTAGGATTTGGGCAGAGAGCATCCAATGTTCATTCTCTACTTTAGAGGCAATTCTTTCAGAACATCCAATCCATATTAAAATTTCTCACTGGATTTATAATCTTTCAGCAACATGTAAAATGCAATTACAGTGATATTCTGTGTTCATATGAATCATAATTATCTTTCTATTATCTCCGTATGACTATGTGCTTTTGCATATACTTATCAGCATTGAAAACGATGCTTTTAACTTTATATGTAGATTTTAACAGTGTCAATGTGCCCATTAGGAGACATTTATAATTACTGCCACACAGAAGTAATTGCAATAATGCACATTTAAATATTTTCTCAGAAGAAAAATCACATCTCTTTTATCAGATGAACCTTAATAAGAACGTACACATTTGTTCTAGCTCTCCAGATTGTCTTTCTCAAACAACATTGATCTTTTCATTTTATTGCAGTTTAGTATTGGTTGCATACTACTAACTGCCTTCTGTTCTACATATTCAAACACTTATTAAAAAAATTCAGATTACATTTTAATCCTTCTGCCAGTGGCATAGTCCAGACTGGCAATCTCATTTAACTTTTATTCTTCAATATGGTAAGACCAAGTGGGCTTATATTTGTGTTCTCAGCTCTTCAGGTAGGCCTCCCATGGGGAGTTTTCACACACACATACAACCCCTGTTACAACCTGCTCCAGAAAGGCAGGGTAACCCAGGTTCTTGTTATTAAATCCCTTGGCATGGATTAGAGTGAAACAACACTGGATGACCGGTGTTTGGAAATATATATATGTAGCGTTTGTGTTAGAACAATTTTGTTACAAAGGTAAACAGGTATGTTGTCGTTTTGAGCGTTATCATCTACAATAATATAACAATATTAAGAGCAAAGAAAGGTTAAGGATCCCAAGATATACAAAGTCACCACACACTGGCTCCAGCAATGAAACTTGGTAATTGCAGCTTCTCTATCTGTTGGTTGAAGTGGTGATCACAGTCCTGTCAAAATGACGGGCTTGTTCTGTTGGGGCTGGGGAAATACCCTTGCCCCTCTCTAAAACTCAAAGATTTCCTGAGTTATACATTTCAAGTTCAGGTGAGAATGCCTTGTACCTTCCCTGGCATGGGGAGTTTTACAGTTGATGATGTCACATCACTTGTTTTCAAAGCATCCCAGAGGGGTTTTCACAGCAGAGTTATCATGTAACGGTGGACCTTGGCATGGTAAGAAGAATAATCCCACTTTGCAGGATTTACCTCTTCCCTTATCTGGCAGTCCAGTTTGTGGCTTCAGATATGCATGCCCTTTGACACTTGGGATAGTTTGACAATGGCACCCACTTATCTCATCTGAAGGTCCTTGCAGTAGGCATATTCAGGGAGATCTAGGCTTTGCTGGTTGTGCAGCTGGTTTTTTTCAGTTTGCTACAGCTGGAGGTAACATCAGAAGCTTTGCTAAGGAAAGGTAGATGATATTGACTGGTTTCTCCTTTGCCATAGATCCAATAATTTCATGCTAGAAGACAATTAAAGTTTGCAAAGGAGGATTTTCTCATGAGTAATCTATGCTAGTTGTTCTCATTCACCTTTTTCTCCTTCACATAGTAAGAAGAAACAACAGCAGAGTTGTTTTGCTGAACTTCAGGAGAGAAAAACTTAAGCTATTAATGAAGCTATTCAGGACAGTAGTCTGGGAATCTGCTTTTGAGGGCTTAGGAATCCATGAACGTTGGTCAGTTTTTAAGAACTACCCTCCTGAAGCATAAGACCAGGCAATTCCACTGTGTTGAAAGTCAAGCAATTGAGACAGGAGACCAGCTTCTCTGACCAGAGAACTCATGGAGCTCAGGAGGAAAAAGAAACTACATCATCTCTGGAAGTGAGGTCAGGTTTCATAAGAGGTAGCAAAGCCATGGCTGATGCTGTGTGCAATAACAAGGAGGGCTTTTTTAAGTTTATTAATATCAAGAGAAGATCTAGAGAAAACATTGGACCAAAACTTGTTGACGATGTTCATCTAAATAATGGAATGAAAAAGAAGTAGAGGCATTAAATGCCTTTTTTTTTTTCTTTTAAATAATTTTTTTTTAATAATACAAACAGAACTTGGGCTTCCTGGTCCTGGATCCAGTAAGAGGATGTGTGAGAATAATTCAAACCTGTGTCAGGGGAGGTTTACAGTGGGTAACAGGAACCATTTTAGTACCCAGTGATTTCCCACATTTACATGGAACTTTATACATCATAAGTCATAAGAAAAAAATCTCTGTAAATTTCTCCTACTCTCAGTGCGGTTATTAAGATTATATTCCTTATGTCGCTTTTACCACTTCCTAGAGACCATTCATCATCCATAAACAGTATACAAAAGAGTTATATTATTTTAAATATTCAAAAACCCTCTTTTAATAACTACCATAATATTTCATCAGATTTGAATGTCTGCTCTACACCAACTACTTGAACAATTTTTTTAACTACTTGTCTGCGATGCAATCTCCTTATTTCAAAAAATATGCTTATTTCAAAATATGCTCAAAAAAGCATATTCTACGATTTGAGAGTGGATGATGTCATTATTTTGAAGCATAATATTCTTGATAAGGCATCAATACTCATATGAATTGCAAGGTAATATCCCTGACAAAACAGCCTGTACAACCCTGGAAGGCAGCTCATCATGAGTTACAAGTGCTGTGTACAGTCCCTATCTTCTGGTTGGTTTTCTTTTATAAGGAGTCTCTCCACCTTCCTGACATCCTCTGTCATCTGTGGACATTTTTCAAGCTTTTTGAAATGTTTTACTTCAGACCAGGAATGGACAATACTACACAGATATTTGAAGAAAAAAATTCTGGAAAAGGATCTACCATAGTCAAGGATTTCATGTTTAGACAGATCAGAAGAAGATGGTCTAGACACTACTACATTATTAATCCAACTCAAAAGAGATTATGAGTCAGAATTGCAATTTAATAACAGTAATACAATAAATACAATTATACAGATGAACAATTGGTTTTAACCCACAAAATCCCAGATGTATAACCTGGCACCCTGGGGCACGAACAGAATAATGTTCATTGACCCAAGTGCCCACGTGGTCCCCCAGAGTCCAAAATTAAAAGGAGAGGGAAAAAAAAAACCCTGTTGATGAGAGTGGTGGTCACAGTCCGGTCGAGGTTCTGGTCCTCCTCTGGATCCCACAAGTGATACCAGAAATCCCAGGATCTCAAGATTATATACACTCAGGTTCAGGCAGAAATGCCCAGCACCTCCTCCAGGGCGGGAAGTTCCACAGTGGGTGATTGTGAGCTGTGGGTGTGAAGACAGGAACATCCTCCTATCTCACAGGCCTCTTAACACCCAGCTTATAGCCTGAGGGGTCAGGTGTGCTCTGGGCAGCTGCTGCAAATGGTCTGTTTTTAACAGTTTCTGGGAAATGGCATAGAGGGTGTAGAATACACAGTTTGGGTTACACACACACAGTGATGAACTGGTCCCAGCTGCACTAACTAGGACACAATTTTATTGCCATATTTGCTGTCATGCTTCTTTTTTTTTATGAGGATCTCAAAAGAATCCTGTGCTTCTGTTGTCCTGGTACAGAATATGCCGGAAGACATCAGGTAGAAAATTACTGGATAAATGATGTGATAGCTGAAGTTTATGAAGTCTTTCACTATTTTTGCTGTGTACACTGACAGTGTGTACACTGCTATATTACTGTAGCCCACAAAATTTTATCATGAGGGAAAAGAGGCTCTTGTTTTATAAAGTTTGTGAAAAAACAATGGCAAAAATTAAGATGAAATTGCCAATTCAAATTCAGGTACCTAAAATATGATTTAATTATCTAACTAAAAAGCAGACAAATCTTGTCATTCTGGTCTAAATTTCCTTTAAAAATTGCAGTAACTCCAGTAAAATAATAGAATAGCAATTAGTATCATTCATGCTACTATAACAGTTAGAAATGTTCAGTTATTCTATATAGATAAAGCCGAGATTTTCTACTTTATCAAACAAATTATCATATAATCTGCACAGTGCTTGTAAAGGGACCTCTCCTGAAAGGAACTCTACTATTTCATAATGGACTGTGATAACATAATTAACATAATCTTAGGATAGTTTTAATATTCAATTGCCAAAATGGACAGAAAGCCCTTAAAATGGTTACCTCCCTGGAAAGCTCTTAATTATGGCAACATTCAAAATGGTTGTTTGATGTGTCCACAAGAAGATACATCTCAAAAAATATACTGAAAATAAGATAAGAAGTGAAGAATGGACTTTGTTTCTTCTATTGGAATTTGTAGGGTACCCAGTGAAGGGTAGAGCTACCTACCCTACCTCAACTTAATGAAACATTCAACAAGACGCAGTATACTGTTGGGGTAATCATGGGCATAAGTTTAGATCTCATTAATGAACTTAAATTCATTAGCAAAACATAGCTTAAATAGAAGGTTTGTAAATACCCAGGAATCTATTTTTTTAATGGAAGATATTGTATATTAACAATCATGAAAATATCAGACACTGAGAGAACTCTTACTACCTACAGAAATTTCTCTTAAAATGACTGGGAAACTCAAAACTAAGGGTGAAACATGTTGGAGGTGGACCAGCTGGAGCCTATAGAGAATGGAGAAAGATGCAGAAAGGCTGCGAAGGAGTGCTAGAGGAATAAATCTATCTAGAAGTTCTTTAACCAGCTTCAGCTTTTAGAGTTGCCTGAAGACCCAGCTATGAGGCGCGGCCTCACAGAACTTCTGCAGAACTCCCCTGTCTGTACCCCAGACCCCTCCTTCATTTCCTCCCTGACCATCCCTTTCCCCTGTATGGCTGGACATATTCCCTATGGCCAATCCCTCTATGTCCCTTATCACTGACCCTCAGGATTTGATGTTTCCCAGCAAGAAACCCACCTTTATTCCAGAACCTTCTGTACTCCCCTGTATATAAACTGACATCTTGTTTTAATAAACGCCATTTTAGGGTCATCCGTGTGTGACTATTTCCTGTCAAAATGTGCCGTGAGGGTCTATCTAGGGGGATCAAAACCCTCCCGCGATAGAAACATACACTTGCTGTTTTGATAAAATCTTAAACTCATTCAGAATGTACAGCGCAGCTGATTGCTATTATGAAATAAACTTTGGCTTGTACATGGTAGTGAATAAGAATGGAAAATTCTTTAAGAAGAAAATATATAATGTTTGCAGAGAATCGGGGAATACAATGAACACTTAGCTTAATATAGTTCTTTATTGCCAACATTTCACTAAGCACAACTTACCAAGAAAGCGGGTACCATCAGGCAAGTCAGTGCTTCTCTTTTGGTGACTACGAATTGCCTCTGATATGTGCTTTACCAGAGACAATCAGTGAATCTCCAATACGGATAAAAGTCAGTTGTGAAACTGCAGGGTCATGTATCTTAGAAGAAATGGATACCATGCCTATTCTGCTCAAGGCTTCTCAGCAACAGGGGCAAAACCAAAATCTACTTTCCCATGGCAGAAACTGTGTGTTTCATACCAAAAAAAAGCATAGTCTGACAAAACACCTTATCTGGAAAGGGGACTACAAAGTCATAAAGGCCCATTTGAAATTCTGAGGTTACCTTTGAAAGATTGCAAAAGTAACAATCAAGAATGACGTTTCTGAGAACACCACGTCTTCTAGCAGCTTCTGCAGCAACAACAAGACAGGCTCTGGCAGAGATGGAGAAAGCATCCAGGCTGTGATGCAGAACATTGGATAAGTTTGCTTGTGTTTACATTCACCATCAACTGAAGTGGTCTCAGTAGAGACATTCTGTGGACTGTATCCAGCTATGACATATACACAGATTCCCATGCAAGGTCTAATCCCAGATGGCTGAATCCGCAAAGAAGAATAAAGTAAAAAGGATAGCAAATACTCTGCGTTTCAACAATTTATATGAAGTATCAACATCTATTTAAGAGGTTGTGCAACAGACACAATCAAAGTATATCTCTGAAGTGAAAACACAGAATCACCTATACAGAATGGTTGAGGCTGGAAAGAACCTCCAGAGACCAACTAGTCCAACCCCCTTGACAAAACAGGTTCACCTAGAGCAGGTTGTACAGGATCACATCCAGGTAGGCTTCTAATATCTCCAGAGAAGGAAACTCCACAACCTCTCTGGGCAATCTGCTCCAAGCCTCTGTCGCCCTCCCAGCAAAGCAGTTTTTCTTTATATTCAGGTGGAACTTCCTGTGTTTCACTTTCTGCCCATTGCCTCTTGTTCTATTGCTTGGCACCATTTGACAAGTGGTGACCTTGGCCCCATCCTCTTGACACCTGCTCTTAAGGTGAGATGCAGTCCGCCCAGACCACTTGCTACTCATTTAAATGCTGAATGGGCTCTCCTAAAACCAACTATTCCAAAGCTACTTGTTGCATAAAGTAATATATTGCAGTATTTTTAGGGGTTGATAAGTAAACTTTTATTTTTCTTTTTCTTCTCAGTTTTCCCAATAAAAAGCTCACTGTAGAATTATTTTATGAGTTTGTCAAATAAATCTGTATTCTGACCTAATGTCCATAACTCATGGTTTGTTTGACCTTTATTAAGTAGTTCACTCTAACTTCACAAATCAAAGGTGATGAGGAAGAGCCTAATGAGCTATGCTGTCATTCTGCCAAATAGAAAAGTAAGAAACAAATTAGATGAAAATCTGCTCAAGCATGAAAGGTTCTAAAGCTTTTATTGTCATTCGTTTAACTCATAACAAACAATTTGATGTGGTTTGACATGACCTGCACATTTGTTCTCTGCTAACTCTGAACACATTATTACAGTCTATTTGCAAAGCCTAGTGGCTTCCAAGAACAAATTTCTTACACTGAAATAGAAATAATTTACCTAAATTTTGATTTATCAATGTCCATTGCTTACTTATGTTCTGTTCTCTCACACTTTCAGACAATGTTCAAGTTGGAACATGTGGTACATGAGGACACACTGTATCCTTTCTTTTAACTGAAAATATCAGAAAACAGTAATTTCCAAAACCTTACAAAACCCCAAAAAATCTACAATTCAGTTTTGTCTTTCTCTGTTAGTTTGAGTTTGGCTTTTTGTATTTTGTTGGTTTGTTCCCCCTAAAAATATATATAAAACAATTGGAACCTTAGAAATTGCTTACATACATCAATTCTGAAAGTTCATAGAATCACATACTCATAGAAAAGTTTGGTTTGGAAGACACACATAAGAGTCATCTGGTACAAACTGCCTACAATGAACAGGGGCATCTTCAACTCAATAAGGTTTCTCAGAGTCCAATTCAATCTGACCTTGAATATTTCTGGGGATGGGGCATCCATCTCTCTGGGTAACCTCTGCCAGTGTTTCATTGCCCTTATTGTAAAAAAATTCTTCCTTATGTCTGGTATAAATCAAGTCTGTTTTGGTTTAAAACCATCACCCCTGCTAAAATATCTGTCCTCATCTCTCTTATAAACTCCCTCTAAATGTTTAAAGGCCATAACAATGTCACAGTGAAATCCTAAAATAAATGACCTCATATTTTAAGCACCTCTTGCTTAAATTCTGAGGATAGGATATGCCTAAATGAATTAAAGACTTCCAATAGCTACAGGTTTCATTTTTAATAGGAGGTAGTAGTTTGGCTTAACCTGTCCATGAAAATGAGTGCCATCTCTACACTCTCTTTCCAACTGGAAATCATATAATTTGAAGGAAGTTATTTTGGTTTTTTCCCTAATCAGTTGCAGTTTAATTTTGGGGTGGCCAATCATTTTACAAAGTTTATGCATTATTTGCTGTTTAAGTGATGGCATCAATATCATGAAGATAATTGGTAAACTGACAATTTTTTCAGTGACTGGAAGTGTATAAAAATCCAGTACTTCAAAACAGAAGAGCTATACGAATAGAATTAAAAATCTTATGATAAGGAAATAATGATAAATATTCAAATTTGAATTTGAATTTCATTCAAAGGGATTCTGAATAACCCATTTAAATCAATAAATTCAATCAGATGAAATCAATATCAGAGTAAAAATTGAAAACTATTTCTTGAATTTTTCCAGGTGAATATAGATCTATGTCAAATGATTTAAGCTGCTTAACAATTTAAATAGAAGGACAGCTTGATATTAAAGAAATTTAAAGACATATTTTTGGGGAATGTTTCCTTATTTAGTTAAATTAAAAGAAAACAAACTAGAGGAAAAAAATGGGCTTTATTTAATAATAGAATACTAATAAAAATATGTTTTGAGAATTTCATAATATAACGTTCCTTCTCTGTGAAAGGTTAGACAAATATAGCAGAATGAACACTTGGTATTATTAGCCATTATTAAAATGAAATTGCACCCAAACTAGATTAAATTATGTATCTCTTTCAAGACAAACATGGTAGTTGTTAAAGAAAATTTCAAATTAAATATTTCACAGTTTTTATTTATGTTGAATTGAACATACATAATCTTATTGAAATCTGGATGATCAGCAATTTTGAGTGTAATTTGTTATTAAAAAATTCTCTCATTTAACTAAGCTAAATTTATTTTTTTAGAATAATTAGATGTTTATCTTCTTCACTGCATATTAAGCTTTCATTCATGTGTAGATTTTATGTCAGAAACAGATATAGCTTAAGTCATTATATACTTCCTATGTTTTCTATCAAAGCCACTGAACACAATTTTAATTATTTAAATAATTAATTTCCACATACTCTGTCATTTAAGTATTATTTTATTATTTCTAAATATGGTCATTTATTTTAATTCTAATGACGGATAAACTTTCTCAAATGGAAATTGTTTTCTTATTTTTTGTACAAAAGCCCTCCAAGGTCAATGTATTTTAATGTTTTGTTAAAAACAGATGCTTTTTCTCTTTTTCTCTTTTATTATTATTATTATTATTATTATTATTTATTTCCTTTTTGGCCAGTAAACAAACTTACAGAAAAGTACTTGAAGGTTAATATAAGCTAGAGATTGCTAAATTCCTACAGTATTAAAAGTTTTGTCATATAAGTCAGTAACTGCCACAATTATGCTCAAAGAGTTAATGAGAAAGTCCTTATTAAAAGAACCACAACAATTCAGTGGAGCTGGAAAATGGGAAATTCCTTCTTTGATCATTCAGTATACTCAAAAAGTTCCAGAAGGTCACTGTTCAAAAAATGAAACTTATGACATCTAGTGAAATTCAGAAGCAATAAAAACTTGCACCAGTGAAAACATCTAATTGACAGACATTTTTTACCTGAGAGGGAACTGAAAGTAGGCAATTCAAAGATGGAGTGCAATGCTTATCAAACACATATGTTTGTTTATAGTGGATCACAGAATAAGAACAAAACTATGGACATTTTCCTTTCCTACTTTAATATGCTTTTTTTTTCTTCTCCGTTTTTGAACTTTCACAGAGAATACGGATGCCCAAAGGAGTGGGCAACTAGAGTACTTTTATATATATAGTACAATGTCCTTACAGACAAAATTTTAAATTTTAGCCTATGAACTCACTTAAATAATAGAATCATAGAGTGGTTTGGGTTGTAAGGGACGTGATAG
Organism: Pyrocephalus nanus; assembly: GCA_038380795.1. Lineage (NCBI taxonomy): Eukaryota > Metazoa > Chordata > Aves > Passeriformes > Tyrannidae > Pyrocephalus > Pyrocephalus nanus. The sequence continues at coordinate 94,755,797 of CM076259.1, read as the reverse complement.
ATCATCTAGTTCTAACCACCCTGCTATGGGCAGGGACACCTTTCACTAGAACAGATTCTCAGAGCCCCATCCAAACTGTCCGTGAACACTTCCAGGGATGAGGCATCCACAACTTCTCTCAGCAACCTGCTCCAATGTCTCATTATCCTCACAGGAAGGAATTTCTTCCTAATATCTAATCTAAACCTGCTCTCAGTTTGAAGCCATTCACACTTGTACCGTCATTACATGCCCTTTTAAAAAGGTGTCTCTCCACCTTCCTTACAGGCTTCCTTCAAATCCTGGAAGGCCACAATTATGAACCTTAAAAGACAAAGGCTGCAATGGTAAGATGATTAAAATATAAACTTAAACTTTGCAAGTGAATGTTGCATTATATTGGAAACCAATGTAAAGTAAACATTCAAATCCAATATAACATTAATTCAAATGTGCATGAAGTTCAAACTAGAATCTTAAACTTCCTAGTTTCAAATGCACCTGAAGTCTGCTTCATGTATTCAGTTTTTGTGTAGTCCAAATTAAATGCCCTACAGAATTAGGAAGAGAGAAAAAAAAGTGCTGATTTTCAGATGTCTTCCTCTAGAACATAAATTTCACTAGAACCTATAATATTTTGGGACTTAAAACTTATTGCATGTATGATAATATTGTTTTTAATTACAGCTGTCCACATTTATATTAAGAACTTATATTTTTCATTGCTCTTTGATGTTGATTTTTAGAAATGTTGAGCATTAAAAGTATAACCTACTGAAGACTTGGCCATAATATATTCAGAATGAGTGATGCCAGACATCTATAAATCTAGCAGGATAAGTATCTTAAGTATCTACAGTCTTGCATGCCATTTCCATCATTTATGTCTGTTTTTTACTCACCTATGACACATATTGTCCAGGGAAAATGGACAATGAATAGTAAAGTCTGAAAATATTGAAAAATTGAAAGCAATTGCTTGTGTATCACTCATTTAAAGCACATACAAATTTATGTAAACACATATCAGACTGTAATAGCAAATTCCCAATGTCATTCTCATCAATGCTCCTGGCTCATTCCATTACTCAAGAAGGATGGCCTAAATCCAAATCTAACCTCTGGTTTGAAAATCTGCGTTCTGTCTTGACAGAGGATCAGATTTCCTTCCCAGCCTGTCATCCCCTTTTGCAATCCCTGTGTAATATATATTGGATGTTCAGAATAGTTTGGAAGCTAACCATAAAAGAAATCATGTCACCTGTGTCTCTTCTGAACATTTCAAAAAAGGATCTTATAATACCTTCAATATCACATATGCAATTTGTCTTCCTTTGATCAAACATTAAGTGATATATTATGACTAACCCTTACAAGAGAGTTGTGGAAGGATGCTTAAGTACATCATAAAATGTACTGACTGAGCTGTGAAATGAAAAGAATGCATAGGGGGAAAGCAAATGTTAATCGAGGGAATTGCAAAGTGAATGACGTGATTTATCTCAGCTAATACAGCAAGGAGATAAGACCTCAACTGCTGCCCTACCTGCAGTCTCACATCAGCCGTTTAGTGTGGTGAGTGAGGCGACCCTCCGGGTAATCCTCTAAGACACAGAAACTCTGGAAGTTTTTACTACAGCACTCCATCTGGAAATACCCACACCATGAAAGACTCATCAGTTTAAATATCAGAATATTTCAATCCATAAACAACTGAATCATAAGGCTATCATTAGATCAAAAAGATTATGATTAGGTAATTTTTTCAGTGCCAGCTTTTCAAACATAGATACCTATCTGTTTGCTATAAATGTTAACACTGAAGGCATCTGTGTTACCTCAGAGTTATAGTCAATAACTTAAAGAATATTTCAATGTAATGTCCAAAGTTTACAAACAGGAATAAATATTAACCTGAGATATCTTTCTGCAACAAGTAATGTACATGACAGATTGATATCTGGCAGAGTTTGATCACCCAACCTCTGATTTTTATTAGTGCTAGTGCTTTGTTGCTTAGATGTTATCCATTTTGATAGGTTTATACATCTCAAAGAAAATACTCCTTCACTTTCTTTATTGAAAGAAAATGGAAGTCAGATAAAAGACATTACAGCTATCGAATCTCAGGAGTTTGGCAGAAATTACACAGCATCTTCTGAATACTAAGATCCCAGCACAAATAACACTTCAAGGTAATTTTATTTGGAGGTCTGGTACTGAATATTGTAATTGCTCTAGCTAATGTGGATGATTAAATGAAGAATTCTCTGGAAAAAATAATCTGTTAAGGGTTTGGAACAGTGGAGAAGATTACGGAGGGATATCATATTTATATTTTATTATATATTATTATATATTATTTTATTATATTATTATATTATATTTACTATAATATATACATTCAGATTTACCTTGATACTTTTCCCAAGAGATACTAAAACACCTGTAGGAAGTTTTCACTATTTTTTAGAAGTGAGTGTTTATGGTCACAATAGCAACAATAGATACACAGTTTGGAAACTTTGGACATCTATGACATATAATAATGTTCGCTTCTATATTTATAATTTTAGAAGCCTAGAAGGGGCTAATGTGCATGTCTCAAACACTGATAGTCATGGAGCCAACCAAGGGCTGTTGCATAGGAACATGCTATGCAAATTGACAAGAAAGGAGAGAGAAGGGGGGCCATAAAGAGGTAGGACAGCACTTTTTTATGACAAGTGGCCTTGTTCTGGCTCCTAGAGATAAGCACAGCCAAGTATGGTGCAAGCTCAGGAGGGAGGTCAAGTAGTGAGAAGGACCAGTAGAGGGGTGAACAAGACCACCAAAGACCTTCAAAGCCCTCCTACCCATTTCCAGAAACATCTAGAAAACACACTGCATATGATAACTCATTTGCATAATAAGCCAGAAACTTAGTCCCAGGACAGGGAAACTGATCTGTAAAAAGGTACCCCCAAAAAGCCTATGTGGTGTCCTGCAGGACCCTGGACACCCTGTCAGCCAGACCAACACTGGACGCAGGACTGGTAATCTCCTTTCCTCTCTCTTTCCCTCTCTCTCCCTTCCTCCCTAGCTTCCCTTTTTTTCTTTTATTTATCTTACTACTAAAAGATAAGAGACTAACTTGTACCAATTTCCATGCCAAGAGTATAATTTACTAATTCCTAATAAAACTTTGTCATTCATCTTTGGCCATGGGCATCTATGAATCTGGGGTGCTTCCTTCCTCTTAGGAATGTGACAATATTGTTTCAAAAATAATGTCATTAACCTGAAGAATATTTTTCTCAGTACAGGAAGAAGACTGTAGAACTTCTTTTATTCTTTTTTTTTTTTTTGGAAGAGCTTTCCATAAATTCTGATTTCATTAACTTTTTTCCCCAGACCCTATTCAAATCATTAGAAACCTTTGATGAAGGTATTGAACTTCTTCTTTAACACATTGAATACAACGTTTGAAATGTATGCAACTTCCAAAGAGGCACTGTTTCTTCACCAGAAAACATTGGAACATTTCTGCAGTTTGATCATGGTAGAAATTCAACTACTACTTGCTATGTAAAATACTAAGTAATATAATGGTTGTTTTCCTGGCTCAGTAAGCTCAGGCTGAGTGCTATTATTTTTTTTAACTGGAGTCAGATGCTGTATTTGGGGTGCCTAACTGATGTATTGCAATTCCTAAACGGCAGAGTCTGTCCTACTTGGTCAAGTTGAAGTTCTCTTAGTTGGCAGTAATGCTGCCTATACACTCAGTAAGGAAAATTAGATACCTCCGGGGAGCAATTCAGTAAACCTAGGCAAGTTATCAGTCTTTCTCTATTGACAGCATAGAAAAATACATTGCTCTACAATGATTCAGTGATTCTGCACTCAGAATGAAACATTCACAAAAGCAAAGATAGAGCCTGTAGTTCCTTCCACTGTGTTGTTAAACAGTGTGGGTATTCATAAGTGTTTGCAGCCTTTGAGTTTTATTCTGCAATATATAAAACTCAAACAATAAAATGAGCTTAAGATAGGATTTATTCTTCAGAACATATTTTTCCCAAATGTACTTGCTGACTAATATAGTCTTAAAGAAATAAAGATTTAATGAGTGTTCCGCTGATAATTAGACCCTCAATCAAAACTATTCTGTATGGTATTCACGCAGAATGGCTTTTTGATTCTTAGGTGAATCAAAGTGATTTGACAACATGGTAGATGAGTCACTTTTTACAGCTACACTCCACAAAGAAAACACAGGGACTCTTACATTTAATATAAACCTTGAGCATAAAGAGTATGTCATGGAATCAGGTGTAATAAACAATATTTCATATTCAAATGTTAGAGTCCTATTGAAGGATATTGTTAGGTGAAGTGTAATCAGTTCTTCTGCACACACAAATTGAGTAGCAAAGTGTCAACTACGTTAAAAGAACTACTAACCTGTCCTGGCTGCTCTCAAGCTTATCATAGGAGGACCACTAGACCATCAGAGGCCCATCTCTACAAATGGACCACACAGGCGAGATGAAAGGAGCAGGAACCCAAACTACAGATTCCTGAAAAGGGGCATCTTGTCCACTCTCTATACAAGGCTTTTCCAGGACTAGCAGATCCATTATTCAGGTGTGAAACCTACCAAGATGATGGGAGCAACCCTCTGAAACACCTTTTTGCACTGAGGGATGGTTAATGCCTGTAGCTGTTGGACACAATAAGGGTTGCAGGGGAAGAGAATTTGACTTTGCACAAGAGTAGTTATGGGATGTATCTGTGAGGAACCAAAGGTGGAATAAGGGAGGGATCGAGGTCATTAGGAAGGAACAATAATGGGCAAATTAAAGGATAAGATAATAAATGGGTCTGGTCATGTGTGAGTAGGGCATGGTCTGTACAGTCCAGCAATGCCCTGCACCTGATCACTGTAGTCTGTCCTATCGTCTCACTGAGCTCTATCTTCAGTTATTTTTCCAGTATGAGGCTCTTAAGTCCTTGAGCATATGTGTTTATGAGGAGTTTGTGTGCCAACAAGCTGAGTCAAACCATGGGTCCAGGAGACCTGTGTGTCCATGGTGACAGCAACTGGAGACACTTGAGTGAGTGAAACCCACTGACAAGCACAGGGGTTGGACCAGGGTTGAGACCCACATGTGCCTGCAATGCAGCACTTGGAGTGAATGCAGGAGTGCAAGTGAGCGTGAGAGCACTGGTGAAGAGCAAGCCAGATGAGCTGGGGAGATGGTGAGGATGCCTGGGTTTCAAGCACATCTCTAAGGGTGAGGTCATGGTAGTGGAAGTTGCTGTTGGGGATCAGGGGAGTTCCATCCAATTACAGCTTTGGGTTCATGTGTCTGTGTGTGTGCACGGGTGTGGCAGGGTGAGACAGTCCATATCAGCAAAAGGAGTGGGGTTTATTATGGCCTCTGTGTGCCATCCACTGGGGAGACTGGGGTGCAGGTGCAGCTTCTGGGCATATCAGAAACCTAAGCCTAGCTGCTGGAGGGATCTATACTGTACATATAAACAAACACTCATAAACATATCTATATATATATATACTTTTTTCATATATATATATATATATACATATATATTCCTGCTGAGCAGGGTAGCAGGGTGGAGGTACACTAGTGAGACTCCTTACTGGACCTCTCTCCTGCTCAGCCAGAGAGGCTGGTGCTCCTATTGCTCCATGGTATTCATGAATGCTCTGTAAGTGCATCTGTGTTATTTGTGTGGCCAGCCATGTATGTCTGTGTATTTGCTGCACACAAAGCAGAGTAAGCTGCCTAATACATGCTCAGCCTTGCTGCTGGGGAGACCGGCTCTTGAATCATACTAAGAGGGAGTAGGGACTGACACAGGTGGCCTAGCAGTTGTAGGAGGAGAAATCTCCAACATTCCCAAAGCTTGCCAGATCAGATAGTCTTATCAGATGTTAGAGCTTCTTCTGCATATTTTACTTCTGCAGTGGTACCAGACTGAAAGATCCAAATTAGAGAATCCCTACCTGCAAATCACCATGATAGTTTCTGAAAGCTGGCTAAACTGGATTTTTGAGCTGTTATGCAGGCACTACAGCCTAAGTTGGTTGGTTCATGCTGTTTCTCTGAACTTCATGAACTCTAGGGGGGAAATGCAGAACCCCTCTTTCCCCTTCCTGAGAATAGCTTAAGAAATCTTTGTGACACGGAGAACACAAACTAAGAATTTTACCACCAGTGTTCCAGCTGCCTTTTCCCTTCCTTTCTCATGCAGACCATCTGTGTATGACTGCCCATAACAAAAATGGGGAAAGGAAATGCAGAAGTTGCAGCGCTAAGAAAGAAGAGCAAATGTTAAATTCAATGCAGAGCATCATTACATTGTTTGTGCCAGCTGCACAGTAATTCTATAATATAGTTGACGAGAATGGAATTCAGAAAAAATCTGACTACAAGAGCAGTCAGAATTTTCATTAAGCTTAATAGGTGTGCTAGAGAATTCTCTTTTAGATACAACAGTAGGAGCATTGAATTGCTTCACATGGGGCAGAAAGAAGGGACACAAGTCAGAGCAGCCGAATTTGGGCTACTACCCCATTACTAGGTGTTTCATGCTCAGACAGTGGCCTGTGGACGGGATGGGGGGAATCACTGGGAAGCAGAAATTGGGCTGTGGGCTGTAGACAGGACAGAGGGAACCCCAGGACACAGCTGGGCAGGGATAGTCAGAGCTGGTGGTGCCCTCTAGACACTGGCATTGGAGTAATGTCATGACTGCTGTGGTAAGTAACACAATTTTAGATAATTCATAAGTCATATTATTTATATGGAACAGAAATGAATGACAATATTTTTTTCATCTGGAGAAATCTGCAATTCTTTCCCATTAATTCTGTTATAATGAATAATGCAGCAGGAAATATTCTAATTATAAAATGCCTTTACTTTGGATAGATTTCATACATTTTTTCCATCTTATTAACCCCAGCACTCCTTTCTTGATGTGGGAGGATAATTTACACTCATTCCTTTGTTTAATTGTGCCACTTACACAACAGGTGCTCTCTGTGGTAGTTCATATCATGTGCAGATCAATGCTGTGACACTGTTGAACACTCCTATATTAAAATTCTTAATAATATATACTCCTTTCTTACATTAAAATGTAGGAAGTAAGAAGTCTGCCTGGAAAGGTTGATCGGATTTGGTCATGCAATGTTTACTTTCTCCCAGCTCATGAATAATCTTTGATTAGATATCATTTCAGGATACACAAAATTCTGGGGCTAAGTATGAGATAATGAACAAGTGAACACTTTCAAAACATCCAGTCCAGAAACAAAATAGCCCCTTTATTAATCTATTTGGTGCACACCATGCCTCTGCAAATAGTCATATTGGTTATTCTCTGACAGTAATTCTTGGCATGAAGTTATTGTTTGACTTTGACAGTGTTTGACTACTGTTTGACAATAGCCATCACAATAGTACAGGAGGAAGTAATAGCTAAGGTAAGGTATAGTAGTCCTAACCAGAACATTACTGTGCATCAAGGAGTGAATGATCCCCATAACTGACCTGAACAGGTGCAGATCTGTGCTGTATTGTACACACTTGTTGACTTCCAGATTAACTTTGATGATTAATTGTAACAGGAAAGCCTGTATGCAGCTCCCTTCTGGCCCCTGGTCTTTATATCACCTTCATGTATCTTCTTAACTTGAAGGTTAGCAGCACATTTACATAAAATGTTCCTCTGCTTGACAGTAGAAATGATCAGTAGAGCTGTTTACCAATAAGGAACTCTTAAATCTAAAGATGACAATGCTGGCAAACAGCACAAAAAGGATCTGTGCAGCATGCCACACCCTGACTACTAGGGTATTGTCCAATTCTGCAAAACTTGGGGTTCTCACCATTTGAAGGAATGTATGATTATCTAGGCAATCCCCTTTCTATTTCTCCTGTTATGTCTGATAAATTATATTTTAATCAATAACTGGCAGAGCCTGAGTGCTTTTCTTATTGGAATCCATAACAAGCACTTGCATCAGTGTATTGCATTAAGTATTTGCTGAATGTGCAAGTCCAGTACCAGTGCCAGAAGCTACTACCAAGACTTGGGAGTGTAGGAGTAAAGGGCAGCTAGAAATAGATAGTATTCTCTATGGAAGACTTATTGTATGAATTGACAAGCATATAGATACATTATCTTTGTGGACTGCTGTTACAGAAGTAAACAAGGACTGCCTAATGCTACAAATACTAATTTTGTATTTTTACATAGAAATTAATTAATGCAGGAAAGATCTGCTCTTCCTCTCCCCATCCCCCTCTTGTTCATTTTGCATTACAGTACAATGTTTCTCAGCTGAAATAAGACACACTTTAGGACCACATTTATGCCAGTGAACTAAAATGCCATTGGGGCAATGAAATGAGTGACCAATGAAATTCACACCAATATTATTAAATTTTCTTATCTTCCAAAAAAAAAGTGGTCACATTCAAACTGTTTATTAAAAAAGCCTCTGACCCACGTTGATTCCTAAACTGTATCTGGAAATTGTTAGGGATTCTGTTACTTTGCCACAGGATCACAGAAAGTTTGAGGACATCCACCTCTGGACGTCCGCTGGTCCAACCACCTGCTCAAGCAGGAACATCTAGAGACCAGGATCACATCCCTTTTTTGAGTATGTCCAAGGATGGAGACTTCACAACCCCTCTGTGCATCCTGTGACAGTGCTTGGTCGCCCTCCAGTACAAAAAAATTTTCCCTGGTGTTCAGAGGGAACTTCCTGTATTCCAGTGTGTGCCCATTGTCTCTGGTCTTGTCACTCACTGGGCATCACTGAGAAGAGTCTGGCTCCATCCTCTTTGTACCCTTCCTTCAAGCATTGATGAAATCTCCTCTCAGGCTCCGCTTCTCCAGAGTGAATAGTGCCAGGTGTCTCAGCCTTTCCTTATAGGGAAGATGCTCCAGGCTCTCAATGATCTTTGTGGTCCTTTGCTGGACTCTCTCCATTGTGTCTGTCTCTTGCACTGTGGAGCCCAATACTGGACACAGCGTGTGTGTCTGAGCACTCACCAGTGCTAAGCAGAGGGGAAGGATCAGCTCCCTCAACCTGCTGGCAGTACTTTGCCTAATGCAGCCCAGTATACCATTCACCTTCTTCAGCCAGGGCACATTGTTGGCTCATGTTCAACTTGGTGTTTATTCCCAGGATCCCCAGGACCTTTTCACCCAACCCACTTTCCAGGTAGCCAGACCCCAGCCCACACTGGTGCCCTCGGGTTATTCCTCTACAGGTGCAGGACTCTGCACTTCCCCTTGTTGACCTTTATGAGGTTCCTTGCCAGTTCCTTTCTCCAACCTGTCAAAGTCCCACTGAATGTTAATTATGACCCTCTGGCATATCAGCCACTCCTCACAGTTAGGCATAAATTTTGTCCCATTGTCCAGATCATTAATGATGGTGTTGAACAGGATTGGACCCAGTACTGACCCCTGGGGTACACATCTAGTCATTGGCCTCCAACTAGACATGGCAATTGATCAGAAAACCCTGGGCCCAGCCATTTAGCCATTTTTCAATCCACCTTAACATCTGCTTCTCCAGCCTTTACATCATCAGCAAATCTATGGTAACCATGTGGGAGACACTGTCAAAGGCCTTACTGAAGTCCATGTAGACAATATCCATTATTCTCCTATCATCTACCAACCCAGTAATTTTTCATAGAGAGCAAACGGGTTTGTCAAGCATGATTCCTCTTAGAAGAATTCATGTTTTCTACTCCGCATCACTTTCTAATCTTTCATGTACTTGTTATTTATTTATTCTGCCTTAGTACTTATTTTCATGTGGCCATTAGTTATTTATTAGGGCCACTGTATACCAATTTTAAAATTTAACTGGATAACACTGATTTTATTATTGGTTATTTTGATCACTGAGGCTCCAGGAAAGTGCTGTTTCTTGGTCAGGACCTCCTACATTATACCACATCCCTGCAGAAAACAGAGGGAAATGAATAGTGGGAAATAGCACATGATAAAATATTCCATCTGTGAACATGGGTTAAGAGTTTTTTCCAACCATTCCTACATATGGTAACTTGAAGGTTATTCTCACATTATCTTTGAGTTATTGTGTTTGCAACCAAAACTGAGCAGCAGCATTTTTTTTCACATTTTTTATCTTGGAAAATAATATTGGTTTTTGACTAGGCCTATTAATAACCTTAAAAAGCAAGTGAAACAGAAAACATTTGACTCAGAATATACAAGTAGTAATATTTGCTTTATCAACAATTTTTAGGTGAAACTAATATTTCAGTGGGTTAGATGCTTTAAAGTCCTATCAAAGGGAAACTTATAATTCTGGTGTGTCTTATGGGAAAAATATTCCATTAATGTCATCTTTAATTAAACACTAATTTATTAATGTTCAAAGAAATAGTCTCCAAGAGGTTTTAACAGAGTCAGTATGATAATGAAAGATTAAAATAAAAGTCCTTTGGAAGCAGATCTGGTAGTGTTATTTTCCCTCCTTGAGCAGCCCACTGATTTCAAAATCAGTATGTCATATTAACAGATTTTAATAGCCACGAGTCACATAGTCAAGTTAATTATTAGTGGGTGCAGTGTAACTCCAATAGGGAACAACAGGGAAATTTACTTTTAGGGAAGAATAAAAAAGGGGAAGAGAGAGAAGAAGAGGAGAGAAATTGGGTAAGAGGAAGCACAAGGGAAAATGCAGACTCTCATCAGAGGCTGGCCTGGAAAAGTACTGACAGGGTGTATAGGAGACTTAGAGATCATAATTACCTCAAGCACTGTTAAGATCAAAGAAGGACTTGGCCCACTGTGGCCAATTGTGTAAGGAAGCAACTGCTTGTCTGTGACTACCAAACTCCACCCCACCCCTACCTCCCATCCAAATATGCCTGTGTGAATTCCTGGAATTTGAACTGTAAGTTAAGCCACTTGATGGGAACTTGAATTAGGAGCCAAAGGAGTGGTAAAGAAGGTTGGGGAAGAAATGTATCACTGCAAGGAGTCATTGGGAAGACCAGCTCACCAACTGTGGCTGAAGGTTGGCTTTGGACAACTTTGGCTGAAGGTTGGTCTGGTGGGTGGAAGCCATAGCCCACCAACTCAGGACAGGAGGCTCAGCAGCTCAAAGGAAGAGAAAGGCTGAGCATGAGACTAATTAGCATTGAAAGCAAGGGAATCATTTAACCAATAGAATGAGAGAACTATGTAGCCAATGAGCACTGATACCTTTTGTTGCTAAAATGGATAAATGATGAAAAGTTTTGAACGACCTCGGGTCCTCCACCACTGAGAAGCCAGGGTGGAGAGAACCAACCAGATGCTATCTGGATCTACAAGTGGTGATACCTTTCTACTTAATCTGTCTCTCTTTCAGGCTCGCTCTTTCTTCCTTTCCCTGCCCCCCTCTCCTAACCTTCTCATTTCTTTTTCTCTCTGCCTCATATTTACTATCAAATAAAATCTGTCCTATTGACTTTGACATATGGTCTCATTTGCATCTTAATTCATAAAGAGGCATCTCTCAATAATCAGACTACAATAACGTCTCAGGTGAGCATCCTCTGAGGGAGGTTCTCTCCAGTGCAAGAGGTGATGAGAAGGAATAAGACAGCAGTGGTGACGATGATGTCCTTGCCTTGCCTTTAGCCCCTAGCACTATATAGTTTTGTCATGATTCGCTCTTATTCTCTATAATTTGTTTCTGTTCGTGATGTTGTTAGCACAGGTTGGCATATACCATTCATGTGTGAGCACTGAATATTGATTTTCTGTTAAAGCTTCTGTACACAACTATTACTGGATGATGATGGTCAAACATTTAAGCAACTATTGCCTATTTATTGTACACTGTTTGGTTTTCTCTGTATTGGAGAAAATTGGATAAAAACCCCAAACACCTAAAATCTGCTAAACAAGAAGAAAGAATAGGCATGTAAAGAGGAGTCACTGTTATGCCAGTCATAGCCATTTCCCACAATAACCCATTGTAACAAGACAGGTGGGCTTGTCAGGTGCAAGCCCATGAGACCAACAACATGAGAATAACAGGATGGGAACAAAAGGAAAAATAAAAACAGAGAGACTTCTACAGCAGTGCTGTTGAAAGTTTACAGAGCTGCAAAGAGTATGCCCTTAACATTAGTAAGACTAAGGCACCTCAGGCACTCTACAACAGTGCCTGCTATTCTATACTGATGTTCATGATTGTATTTGGTACCAAAGAGATTTTCTCTGTCTGTATTTACTTTGTCTTGTTATTTTTTCTTCTTTTAGGATAAAAAAATCACACTTAAATTTCTCTGTTTCAGACAAAATTTTACAAGTTCAACATAATAATATAGAAGTATGGAGGAATATCAACTATTCATTTCATGTAGAGACTTAATTATAATTCAACCTCACATTCATAAAATCTGTGAAAGTGGTATCACATATATGTGTCCAGAATATTAAATATTACTGAAAGATAACATTTGTAGTACTGCCTTAAGTTTTCCTTTTAAATTGACTGTGGATTAAATCAGTGCTGAAATAAATAATATAAACAGGACAACTGTTGCATTACACTGAATATTAATGCCAGAATAATCACAGAAACCAAACACTTTGCCCAAAGGCTTTGGAAAATTAATTGCAAGGCAATTAATAAGGGTTAATTTATTGCTAAGTCCAAGGAAGAATACTTAGAAATGCAATGCTTGTGCAGGCAACTGTTCACTTTAATAAATTGATTGGGATTTCTTCCTTCAAGTGTGTAATGAGAAAACATTGACATTTGCAGTTCAGTTGTTTGAGAACTTAACACAGTAAACCAACAAGTGGCTACATTTCTGAAACTGTTTTCTTTGCTTGGTTTAACGGATCCATTATTAAGAAATCCTGTTTAGGTTTTCATTGCATTACTGTTTATGTTCAATATTATGAGAAAGAAAATTAATTTCTGTGGTCAATGACAGGTTTTACTTTAAGTACCAATGCCAGTATACATTTGAAACTTACGTACGAATTTAGGTGATATTAGTTTACTTAGGAGAATGGCGATACTCTGAACTTTCATTCCTTATTATTCAGAATCTATAGAATCACAGAATATGCTGAGTTGGAACAGATCCACAAGGATCATTGAGTCCAACTCCTGGCCCTGCACAGAACTATTCCCAAGAGTCACATCATGTGCCTGAGAGTATCATCCAAACACTTCTTGAACTCTATCATGCTTGGTGCTCTGACCACTTCCCTGATGAGCCCATTCCAGCATTCAACCACTTTCTGGGTGAAGAATCTCTTTCTAATATCCAACCTAAACCTCCCTGACACAACTTCAGGCTATTCCCTCGGGTTCTGTCACTGGTCACCACAGAGGAGAGATCATCACAAGCTTCCAGTTTGAAAACTAAGAATGCCTTTTTTTGACATCTAATGACTATTGTTCATGTATGTTTGTGCTCTGTTCAGATATGTTCTTTTTATCAGTAACAGTGGAAATACAGACCTGACAAACTTGACAGCTGTTTTTTGCAGCATATGATAGCAAAATATTCTGTGAACTCTACAGAAACAGCTCACATTGCATTACTCCCACTTGGTGTGAGTTTCTTAGATAGAAGTGTGCACTGGGCTATGTCAGATGTCTGTCAAACACACTGATGTTATGACTAAGATCTTACAGGGTGCTGCTGTAAGTGATGGTGACTTGGATTCATACATTATTTTGTGTTATTTGAACACATGTAACACATTATGTATGTTATTTAAGATACATGGAAGGTAGGTAGATTTGTGTTTAAAACAATCTTTTGCTTTCTTTTCTTTTACCCTCACCTTCCTATACTGACTGTAAGGATGGGGAATAAGAAGCTTTGTAAAAGTTGTTTACTATTAAAAAATTGTTATAAAATCCATTCTTGTACATAAGATTTGTACCAGCATAAGAGATTGATAGAGCTGGGGTTTGAGTACCTCGTAAGCCTTGGCCATTGGGTTCAAGAACACATGATTAATTCATTATCTTAGATTGTAATGTAGAGAAAAAAGGATTATACTCTTCAAAACTGTGAATAAAAACTTGAAGATACTAAGCAGCAAAACTGATAAAGGTCCAAACTGTAGTACTCAGGCAGCCAACTGCTGTGTTCTTTGTATCATAATGTTGGCTGTCACAGTCATGACCTAAAGGGTTACCCAGCCTTGTGTGTTCCAAGATTGTGATCGTGGGTTCACTGGATTCCGTAATACACAAGAATACAGAAGCTTTTGTCCTCTAAATTTCTCTACTTTATTGCAGATTAATAATGCCACACAAATCACCAGTAGCAAATATACTTTCACAGAAATCACTACCAGCAAATTTAACTATGTTTAGTGAAGTGAATACATATTTATCAAGATATTATGTTACTACAAGTAATCAATAATAGAAAAAGTCAATTATATAGTAACAATCAATAGAACAATAACATCCAAGTATCTATCTACTATTCCAAGTTACCACAAGCTTATCACTAGTGAAGTAAGTTTATCAACACTATAACAGTGGATATACTTAGGAGAGACTACTTATTTGGGTATATAATATCAGTATCAAGAAAATTAGACAGATTTCAGAAAGGACCAAACAATCTCAAGGAGCTGGATAAGTTAGTCAGAGAGCAGGACACCCAACCAACCCAGAAGTGAGAGAACAAACTGAACTAATCCCAGAAGTATGAGTGCAGAAGAGTACAAGTAGAGTAACAGGCAGAGTCTCACTTCAAAGATCATCCGCATCACAGACTTTAGAGTCAACCTGCAGTTCCCAGCAAGTATTCAAGATCTCACAGAAAGTTTGTGAACAGAGTTCAACTGTTTGTGTAAGTACATGCCACATAGGAAGTTTTCCAAGAGAGAGGCTTCATATTGGACAAAAATTAAGTCATTTTCAGATCATAGATATATAAGAGTGTATAGGACACCAACACTTTAAGCAGCCAATAAGTGCTCTTAATTTCATCTGGGGCAGCAAATAGACGATGTTGTTTTACTTTTTAGATTAATTTTTGCTTTTCCAGACTGTTTTCTTCTTGCAATTAGAACGACCCATGTCCGTTTCCAATTCCCACTCAGGATATTTTTCTCTCTTTTCAGACTATTTTTCACCTTTTTATCTGTTAGCTTGCCATTAAAGTTGTTTTTGCACTAATCAATGGCACCTCAGGAAATCAGTGGTCTCCAAGAACCCATCTGTATTTCAAAGATGCCAGTTGCACTTTTCAGGGATGCTTCTGGTTCATAAGCCTAGATTGACAGTCCCCAGGCTGGCAGGTGTTTTCTCTGTCAGTGTTTGAGCAGACAGCTTCTTCTGCTCAGTAATTTTCCTTTTCTAACCTGATCACTGGCTGCTCATGTTAATTGCTAACTCCAAAGAACCTTCTACCACCACCATTGTCTGTTCAGGCAGTGATTCCCACTGCAGCCCTTGTGGTTTAACTGGAGGTAGCAGAATAGGATTATACCATCTCATAAAGTATTCTCCATGCTACTGTGTTTCATAACTGTCTTCCAAAATGAAAGAAGTAATTTGCCAACTAACCACAAATAGAATTGTTCCATTCCTGCGAAGCATGCCTTTTCGTCAACCCTCCTAACCTCATCTCCTTCCCACAGAGGGAATAAGTAAGACAAGAATGGGAAAGGTAGAGAAAAGACACCCTCTCCTCCCAGTTGTAAAAATTCTGGAATAAAGGTACAGCCCCTGGCAGCTTCTCTTCCGAATGTACATGGCAATAAATCTTAGAACAGTCTAGGCAAAGTAATTGAGTTGCCTAAAGCTGAGAAATACAAGAAGGACACATAAAAGTGTTGAAAAAGTCTTGCCAATGTCTGTGCAGAGATATCAGAAAATAAGTTTCTTTAAACCTGAAATAAAGAACTAATTCAGTCTTACACAGATATAGCAATCTCTGATAAGGGGCTCAGGGGAAATCCATGGATAATTCTGTGAACTGGAACAACTTTTTTTTTTTTTTTCCTTGCATAAAAGTAGGCTCATGATGCATTTCTCATGAGAATCAAGCACCTCTTGTGGTGCTTCCTTATGTGAATATGCATTTCACATCCATATGCCTCAGCTTTATCCAGTTTGATGTTGAAAATACAAAAAAACCCTAAAACTCATGAAAAATGCATGGGTTTTTTTACTTTTCTGTAGGCATATAACTAGATGCACTTGTTTCACCTTTAAAAATCCATTTTACTACTCTCACTTTCTACAAAGATGATTCTAAGGACTTAGTGTTCTATCATGTTGTCTTTTTGGTAACTGACTGCTGGACTAAAAGCCTTCCTAAAATGCTCTGAGATTTTCAAAAGAGGATGTTTTATAGTGGGGAATCAGAAGACACTCTTCTTTGTATTTTAAAGCACTTCAGTAAGACTCTGATGCCTAGGATCATTATTGTTTTTTTGATGAATTCTGTGGCTTATATTTCTCTATTTAGTTTTTTTTTTTTTTTTTTTGCAGATGCACTCACTAGCCTGTATATAAGTCTTTAATATTTATTATGTTTGAAGCAATTTTTGGCATGAGATCTGGAATTTTAACGTTTTTGCTGTAAATTCATGATGTTTATCTTGTTTTAAGATCTTATAGCATAAGCATGGAGTTAAATTCTGTTTTCCTGAAAAAGAATTACTTCCAGGATGATCGTGAGCATCATCTTAAAAGCAATGAATTTACACATTAAAGATTAAAAGAATAAAACCTTTCCTTTTTTTCCTACGTAAAAAAAAAAAAAAGAGGAAAACACCCCATTTTTTTATCTTGTACTGTATACTTAACACAACTGAATACTGAACTTTGTGTCAATGCAGTCATTTTTCTCAACCTCATTTTTTCTTATTCAGTTTTATGTCAGTTTAGATGTGAAAAATAATAATTGGGAAAAAACTGAGAGTTTTCTTCTTATCAATTAGTCTCCTGAAAGAGTCCACACATATTTAGAAATGTGTGTGTTTCTAACATGACACTTCAGTCAAAGCATGGCACAAAAATGACTAATGGAATTTTCTTCAGGTGACAGCTATGACTCAGTGACAGTCTCCAGCTTTGTAGGCCTTCATGAAGTCACACTCTTTTCATAGACCTGTTCAAAGGGACTGGTACAGCCTATGGGAGGGTGAATTCCTTAGTTCTTGTGTAAAAACTGCACTGAAGAAAAACTTATTTTATTCATATTTGTTGGTGTAAGCACAGCTGAACATTTAAACTAGGAAAGTTTCATCTCATGGGTGATATGTCAGTACATTATCATACCAACTATCAATTTTTCAGAAACTGTGGATGATTTCTATCAATCCTTTTCTTCTATTCAAGCTCTGTTTGCCATTGTTGACTTTCGCCCAGCATTTCCTTCCTTTTATGAGAAAATTTCTACAGCGGGCAATGTTTAAATTCTACCATTTAAAAACATACAACCCCCAGTACAGAGAAAGTGCAAAAGAAAATCACAAGCAAAAGTCAGTGGATAAGCCTCTGCAGAGATATTCAATGACTTATGGAAGGACTTCTGAGGAATGAAAAGGAACCTGGAAGTGACGCAAACCGAAACTGAAGGAATTTGTGAAGTAAAGCCAGTGGTACAGGATGAAAAAGGTGTGTGTAGGATGAATTCTTTGTCACCAAAAACATTCACAGCTGTTGATACTCAGCAGCTTTATGAGAATACAAATTCTTATTATAAGTCTTGCCTTGTTTCTTTGGCAATTTACGCCTTCCGAACTCAAATCAAAAACCTAAGAACAATTTCTTAGTTTCTTTTGTGTTTCACCCACTTCCTAATGGTGACTACTTTGATTAATTTTCTAATTTGAGTGTTTATGGTTATATATTTATTCAGCTAGTTTTCATAGAACCTACTGAAAGAGAAGCATGTTATTGATCTCCTTCCATTGTACAGTCTCTACACATCAATATTAGAACCTTTATAATTTTAATTATGTGTACCCATAAAGCTGTTATCTTAGAAATTGTACACGATGTCTCATCTTTCAAGCTAGTAAATCAAATCATTTCCTTCACAATTTAATTTGGAAAGATATTGAAATTGGTTGTCCAATGAAATCTACATTAGCTTGTTCCAAATTCAATCTGAACCAAAAAAAAGAAGAAAAAAAAAGAAAACGGCAAATCCCTGCTGCCAGAAATCACTTTATTAATCAGATTAATCTCAATTACTGCAGTAAACCAGTGCCTGTACTAAGAAAAATGCTGTTGAAACAATTACTTAGTCTGAAATTGCCAGTGCTCAGTTTTTTATGGTACACAGTTTTAGAAGTTTTTTTGTTTGATTGTTTGTTTTGAGGATTCCTATTTTATATAAAAGAGTTTTTTTTTCTTTTGTAATGTGAAAGTACAACACAGACACATGGATTTAAAAGCTATCCACATTGCAAAACCTCACTGTTTTCCTTTGGTTAGAGGGATTACTTTCTTTAAGTCTTACAGATGCTTGAAATGGAAATGTAAAATAAAATGGAAGGGAATACAGATGTATACAAAAATACACAAATCCTTTTCAGAGAGTGAAACTCAGGTTTGTACGACTTCAACCTATTTCTGAAGTTTATATTTGGAAATGCAGCATTCAGCTTCTCCACTTGCATTTAATTCAGTCTTGCCTTTTTTTTTATTTTCTCCAACACCACATAACTCAGTGTTATTTAATTTCTGCAACGTTGACACACATGGGGTACCCCCTTCACCACTACATGAATTGATAAAAGCACTGTCTAACTGGATTCTTTCTCAAGACTGAATATTGCACAGTGCCTAACAGTATGTAAACAAGAAAAAATTTTTAACATTTATTTTTATTTGATTGTTTTCTATTTCTTCATCTTGTTTTGTTGACTGCATAATTTGCTCTTCAGTATTATTTATAGAAATAATTATTACAGTTTTCTTCATTTTACGTTTCTCCATTTCTTCTCCTTTTTTTTGGTCTACAATTCCCTGATACTCCTGATTTAAAAAAAAATAATAATTCAGTGTTTAAAAAAATATAGTGTGTAAAGTGCTAAAAACATATAGCTTTGATGAGCAATGTTTCATTGGCTGAAACTGGTAACTGAAATGGAAAGTTTTACAATTAAGTTTAAATGCTTTTGATAATAAGTTATTCATTAAAATGCACATGGCCAAAACTTTTTCTTTCTTCATAATTGTGAATAAACACAGTATACTCACAGGGCAATTGGACTGTTTTCTTTTTAATATGATGAAGTGCCAGACAAGTGTGAAATGCTTGCTTAAGTTCCCAAAATAGAAGCTAACTTACAAGATACAGAATGGTTTTTAATGGGTTTTTTAATGGTTGTTAGTGCTTATTTGCTTGGTTGCTTTTCTGATGTTGTTTCTTTGGGGTTTTTTTCTCTGTTCTTCAGACTTCTATACTTAGATTTTTTCAGTTATTCCATTGTAAAAAAACACTGGCCTAAAAAATACTTTTGCCTGCAGCCATTTTCTAATACTTGGCAGAGATAAGCATTATAATGGAGAAATGCATTTTAATTTATGGAACTCTCCTCCATTTTTGCTAATAACATTTGCTTTTTTCTCATTTCTTCAAGAAAATTTTAGAGAACTATAGAAAATTCCTCAGCCCATGGTTGCTGACCACCAAAGCAGTAGTAACAAAATTTTCAACATGGAAAAGAAAAAAAGAGAAAAAGAAGCCTCAACAAGTCAAACGACTATCTCCTATTTAGATTTATAGTATGACCTTACAGATCTGTTCCTAGAGAGCAAGCAGTGACTGTTCCACAGTTGATACCGAGGGACAAGATTATCTAAAACTCCAACTGTGTTACCACCCATTCCTCAAAAGTAAGTCAACTCAAGGAAAATGCCTTTAACTCTAATCTAACTCTTTTTCTTGTATGTTGTGCTTCTGAAGATAAGTAGGAACATGAGGAGTGAATCTTTTCTGTCTAACAGTAAAGCTATTTTACCTCTGTTATTTATAAAACAGGTTCAATACAACAACCCTACCAGTAGAGCAATATCTTTAACTTTACTTCCAGAGAGAGTATCATACTTTGATTATTTAAATATAAAGGAGTGGCAGCTGAGAAACTGGAGTTACTGTACAAATATAACTTCTTTTATATTAAAGCCTCTGGGAATGTTTTCTTCCTGTCAGGTGTACTAATTTTTATCTAATTGTATGACTAAATACTCTTCGAAGTATTATTAAAATGTTGTTATGACATTCACAGTCAATTTTCCTGCATTTTATCCTTTGTAAGAACATGAATATGCTAGCATTTAAGAGACCTTTAGAAGCCTAGGTGTGTTAAAACAGCTAAAGGGACTGTGATTATATACAAATGCTCAGAGAGGGAGAAAACAAAAAGAAAAGGTTTAGAAAAAGGGAAACAGTGAAAAACCCAGAGAGGAATATGGAACATAATATTAGGATTAGTATTAAGATTAGGATAGGATTAGGATAAAATTGGGATCAGGATTAGGATTAGGATAGGATAGGATTAGGATAGGATAGGATAGGATAGGATAGGATAGGATAGGATAGGATTAGGATAGGATAGGATTAGGATAGAATTAGGATAGGTTAGGATAAAATAGGATTAAGATTAGGATTAGGATAGTATTAACATAAGGAATAGGATTAGGATTTAGATTATGTTTAGGATTAAGATTAGGATAGGATAGGATTAGGATAAGGATAGGATTAGGATGCATAAAAAGTTAAGTCCAAAAGGAATATGTACACACCAATCTCATAACAAAATAGATTTATCAACTGCATTTAGATTGTGAACATAGAAGATGTTCACTGTTGTGAAGACATTTTAAGGTATTAAAAGTATTCACACACGTGCAGTCAGTTGACTTAAAAGGAATGAATGCTCTCTAGAAGTACTGCCTCCCCCAGATTAGATCAACAAGTTGTGGTAATTCAAATGTCTCACATTCTGGGGCTAAAGGTAAATTTTGTAATAAAATGATGACAGAAATTGCACTGAAAAATCACTGCAGGCCAACTTAGGTAATTCATGTCCTTTTCCAAATTCTTTGCTGAAAAGACAATACTAGAAATCAGCATCTCTCCAATTTGTGATCCCACTCATTCATATAAATATATTAATAATTAACCGTATATATATAAAACATATTATATATTTAAAATATGTAAATAATTCAGTGATTTTATGATGCTACGTATAAAATGCTGCCCGTATTGATTTCACTTGAACATTTGGATTTCATCAGACTAAAATAGTGAATTCCAATAGATACAATTCAGTGGTTTAAGAATCTGCTTTTTGTAAGAGTATTACAAGATATTTCAACTGTTTTCTTTCTTATGACTTGACCCTTATCATTCAAAAGAGTTCCATACTTTATATTTAACTCACCATGCTTTCAGCTCCATCGTATTTTTTTCCACCTAATACTCTGCTGTATAGTCCTTGTAAACTTTCAATAAAACAATAACCAATTAATTTAAGTGAAACACATTTTGCAAATAGACCCCCATGAACTAAGAAAAAGAGTTGAAAATAGGTAGGGAGGGGAAAGAGATCAAAGTTGATTAAAGTATCTTGGTGTATGTTAGGACATAGTTTCAGTTGTTCAGCTATGAAAAGGTAGGGTCACACAGTATTTTTTCATTAAGGAAAATCTGAGAAGTCAACAGAGCAATTTTGAACCAGATAAGGAGGGCAACATGCAAACTCTTTTAAAGTCAGAAGTTATATACTAACCCTCTACCTTTTTGCCATAGTTATTTTAAAAATAATATTTAAATGATGCTTAAGTAATGACTTTCTCAAACCATCTAGAGCCACCTCAAGATACTTTCCAAAGGCTTGCTAGCCTGATATCCCTCTGTCTTCAGGTGTGCAGTCCAGAAATTACATATTTCAAACTTACGAAGCCTCAAAAATTCAGAAAAAAAGGCAAGGAAAAATGTCACCAACTTTTTTTCCAAAGAGTAAAGCAACATTTTAACTAGCATTTAGAGCTGGAAAGCTGATCACATATATAATATATTCAGGTGCTAGTAATGTATTTTTGTGTGACTTTACAACCCTAGAGGCTAAATAAATACAGTGACTATGATTTATTGAATTTTAGAATCCAGTGATCAATTTTCCATTTGTAGCTAATTCAGCTGAAATTATCTCTATTTTCACCTTCATCTGAGTCAGCCAGTTGTGTAGAGACAAACACCTGCTCATTTTCTGCTACTGGATCCTTATTTCACTCTTGATACTGGAGCTGCTGAAACCACTGCAAATGCAGAAAAAGAAGAATTTTTTTTCAGACTCAATGTCTTATCTTATAGTAGCAATATAAATGTATTTCATAAAAGTATTTGTATCAATTGTTTGCAAAACTCCAGAGATGATACATGATACTACATAAAAATCTGCCTTAGCAAATTTTCAATACTCCTTAGAGCATTGAAAACATCTCTTACAGTTTATTGAGGAAAGCACACCTAGCACATTTTGTAGGATGACATAAGGCTGTTCTGGCTACAACCTAAGCAAACACAAATGCAGATACCATGTGTTATCAATCTAAGTTCACTGTGGAGCTGGGGAGTCTGATTTGAATAAAGCCGCACCTGAGCTAGTGGTGATGAATCTGCATTTAAATATCCCAAGTCAGTGTTTTGAAATCTGTGTTACAGTTGTTGCTAAAGAGGAGTTGATCTGCTCACAAAGCTCTCTCTACAAATATATACCCTCCATGTAAATATATATTCTTTCATGTATCTTCTTTCCTTGTTACTTATTGTGAGAGACCAGAGGGACAAATTTTTTAAATCTCACATAAAACAAAGATTAAAAATAAAGGATTCTTGCAATGAAGTCTGGAATAAAAAGGTTTTTAAAAAATAACTTCAAAAAAACCCCAGAATGCTCCTTAAATTATAGTTTAGGGGGGTTTTATACTGAAAAATTAATACAAAAGGAATAAAAATTTGAGCTTCATAAAAAGAAAAGCAGTTACCACTCTAGATTCACAGAAGTAGCTCTGTAGAGGAAAAAGCCTTGGTAGGCTGTTCAAGAGAGTGAATACCTTTCAAAATATATTATTGTTGCTATTATTATTATTATTATTTATTATTATTATTAAGGATACCTGATAGGTGGTTGGATCCTCATATGTGGAGAAAACATGAATGAATCAGTCAGAAAATACAATGAAATATCATTCAGGCAGTCTGAAATGCAGGGATATGCTCAAATGATCAGAAAATATGTTGATGCTGGTTTCAAAAGGAAAATAATGCACAACTAATAGTATTACAACAACTACTAGCAGTCAAGTAGTAGAGCCTTTAATAATTGTAGAATACTGTTAAAAGACTGATTTTCAGAAATGCTGTATGTTCATTAGCATAGAGTGGAACATGGCTTCTAAAGGCTAAACTGCAGTGATTTCTTATAGCAAGCTAGTAAGGGTTATGAACATTTTAAAAATACTAAAACATAAGGAAAAGAAAAATACTACACTGATTATGATTAAGATGATTTTAAATAATGTGCGTTTGCAACTTTAAGATTGTAAGTGTGTGTGGAGACTGATACTCATCAATGAAGCATAGATTTATATTTTAGCTATATAAATAGTATCTGTTTAAATGCATATATTCATCAGAAATAGGAATCCAGGATTTTAGTACTCCTTAATATTCTTGTGCACTTCTTCCTTCCCCAGACTTCTTTCTATGAGGGAAAGAAGGAGAAGGAGCATAGATTTCTTCCTCCATGTTACGTGGAAAGGAGAATCCTCTGGCTATGGAGAGCAAATTTTTATCGCAATGACCATTTGATCCAAACCTCCACTTCAATCCTTTTGTACAGAATTTTTATCTACAACCAGAGTTCTGCATAAGTCAAAGTGTCAAAACCTAAAGACTGCTTTTTGAATCTTGTTCAATTTTTTTATTTCCATACCAAGAGTTTATATTTCTTGTAAACTGAGGATATCTCAGATTATTGCATCTGAGTGTCCCATCCTGTAAAATATACCTAAGAAGTATCAGAGAGCTTATAAGTTGTGAATAAAATTGCTCTGTCTTGGTGAACAAGGATATTTATAAAGACTGTCTGCTACATAGACTTTAAATTCTGGTGTCAGACATGCTGGGTGGTGTAACATCACCTGTGAAGGTTGGCTGCTACAGTATGTATCCTTCTGAAATGTGAAAGATTGATGAGGTATGAAAATTTTATTTTTACCTCAATGAAAGATATGCCATCACCCTTCATGGATGAAACATTCAAAGATGCCTTTTCTTTCAGGTAATATCAAATTGCTTAATTTTTCAGTGTATGCTTTTAAAAATGGAAAATAATGTTGGCAGTGGTGAAGATTATTAAACTTGTCCTCAAAAATCCCATCTTGTTACATAAATGATGCAGGTACTCTTTCCTTTCAGTGCATCTCAATTTTCTTATTCTGCAAGATGGTGATATTGGGTACCTATTTGGTTGTAGTCTTAAGAATGAAATTATAAAAAGCTATTACAAAATGCTACTCTTTTATTTGGTGTATGAGGATATCATACAATGGGGACGTCATCAGCCACACTATTAAAGTCCATACAATTTTTAGCTAGTCTTGAAGGGTAATAGTCATACTGCTGATCATGTTCTTGTAGTTCAGTCTTCTTTTTAATCAACCTTCTCACCCTGCTGTAGGTGTTTTCTCCCATTTTTATCATCTCTTAGGCAGAGCAGCAACCTTCTGTTTAACTTGAATGTCTTGTTGCTCAAGAATCTACCAAGTTTCTAGTTTCCTGCTATGCTTTCTCGTTTTTTCTTATATCTTCTTCCTCCAAAGCAATCATGAGCACAGCTTTACAATTAATCAGTCTCAGAAGCTAAACAGCTTAATTTAATTGTGCATTTTTCATTGAACTGGATATGACTCTTTACCAATAAAACTTGAATGCATTGGTGTTATATTTAGTTCATTGTCCTCAAAAAAAAAAAATCCCCTAATGCACCGTATTTCTTAAAACTGTGAACTTGCTTCTTAATTTTTAAAATACATATTGCATTATAAATCATCTTAGGAACCCAGGAAACTATTGGACAAAAGGAAGTAGATATTCCACTCAGCATTTCTGAGTGCAGGCTTCTCTGTTCAGCTCTTCTCCTTTTATTTAAAGGGAAAGGCAAACAGAAAACATTTCAGAGTCTCACATTATCCTAACTTGAGGGTAAGTCTCAATTTAGTTCAATTTATAGAAAGGCTTTGCAATGAATAGAAATTCTTATAGGAGCAATGTAATTAGTCTTCAGGCAAGCTCTGCAAGAACTGATCACCTAAACCTGAGGGTCTTACCAGTGGAACTGAAAGTATATGCAGTTTATTGATGAAATTGGGCACCTATAATACAACACTTTAAAAGACAGGTCAAGAAGCTCTTTTGAGCCAATAAGCTCTGTCCTAGGGAAACTTGATTTACTTTTTTTTTTGTACTGATGAAGAGCTATTACTTAAGGCTTTTCAGTAAACTTGCTCACAGAGAGCATACCTTTCTGCTCATCATGCTTCATCAGGTAGCATAGGAATATCAATAGCTATGAGTGACTGGGTTAGAAAACTACTGGGAAGCACAACATTCTCTATACACTGTTGGAATCTACTTTCTTTTTTTTTTTTTTTGACCCTCTGTTGGCTTTATATATACTCAAATAAACAAAAAGCCCCTCTATTACCCAAAATTAATTTCCCTTCCAAGTCACTTTCTGTAGGTGTTCTGGAATTCCTCCTACAGCAGGTGTAGAATCCCAAAAAGCTACATTAAAGATATATATCTGTATTGGGATGGGGGCAGAGGTGAGTGGGAAGGAGAAACACAGAGAGAGACAGAAAGAGATAGAGACACAGAGAAAATGCTAATAACACAAAGAGAAGGATCTAGCAGTTTTCGGCTACTTTTATCAAGAAAAACATAACTTCCCTTAAAGGAACAACTGTCATGCTTAGCAATGACTGATCAATTAAGAGTTCTCTTACTATCTTTGGATCATATTTATGCACAGCTTTTTACTGTTATATCTCAGGAAACCATCACCCACCCCCTTCTGAGTCCTAAAATAGCATCAATTCACTCATCCCGTGTGTTCCTTCCTTAAGGTACACACCACCACAGGAAATTTTCAGCTCAGATCCCTGAACAACATACTCATGAAAAATTTCGAAGAATTGATATAGGGAAAAAGAATGTTAGGCAAAACCAGACACCAGAGAGGACAACAACCAAATAAAAAGTGAATAGTGGTTTCCCTAAGTAGTGTAATACATCACAGCTTATTGTAACTTGGCTAAACCTTAACAATACAGCTCATAATTTTCTGTTCCATGACATTTGTTGGCATCAAAGCAATCAATAGAAAAGCACACACTGTAGTTTAAACCCATCCTTACTGGTAACAAAGGCTGACAATCTAATTTAGCATCTTCTGTATGCACACTTTAATTACAGTCTTTAATTAACTTGTCACTTGGTATTTTTACACAGATTGTTCCTCTTTAAGTCCACAAACTACTTACTAAAAAACTAAACTGAACTGTGAAATAAGCAGGATATTTGCATGAGTCACTGCAGAAGTTGAATTATCTGCAGTAAATGAGCTGAAGCTGTAGAAGGAGAAAGGATTTTTGCCCAGAAAATGCTGATGATCAGCATGCCGGTGATTTCAGTTCAGATCCCTCTGTGATGTCAGGCGAGTCATGTAAATGATCATTTTCTCAGATGCACACTAACTGTGTATTTCCCATGTTCTGAATAGCATCAAGAGCTGAGGATCAAATTAACAGGCATGCTGAACACTTAGTAGCAACAACTGTCATTTAGTAGGGCAGTACTTTGGGAAGGGAAAGCACCAAAAGGATCATCTAAAATTCAGAACCTAGACATTTAAGCTTAGTGAACGGATTTGGTAATAGTATTTTTGAGTCTTTATTATTCATTAATTCTACATTC
This sequence comes from Pyrocephalus nanus, assembly GCA_038380795.1. Lineage (NCBI taxonomy): Eukaryota > Metazoa > Chordata > Aves > Passeriformes > Tyrannidae > Pyrocephalus > Pyrocephalus nanus. The sequence continues at coordinate 94,728,756 of CM076259.1, read as the reverse complement.
ATTTATTCATTGTGAAAACAACTTTAGTAAATGGCTATGAAGCTATGAAATTCCACAGTGATATCACAGTAGAGAATTCCATGACATAATTATTAACTTTATATTTCATATCTGAACAGTGTAAAAGAAAATAGGGCAAGGCCATACATGGGGTGAGAAAAATACAAAGTGGCTGGTAATAGCTCCTTTGAGATATATTTCTAAAGGAATAATATGGAAGCTTTAATAAAAGTGAAATTTGAAGTTAAACTTCTCTGACTATGCTTGACATGACATGAAACCATTTCATGTTTCAAATTATAAGAATCTGCAATGAGAACTGGTGTGAGTCTAATTCTATGCTCAAAGATAAGAACTTAGATCTATTTTTGTGGAGTTATGCATTATCCCATCATCATATTGACAACAGTCAAGTTGTACTGTCAGGCATTTTCCATCGTTAGGGTGAATAAGTGAGAAGCAGAGAAGAGAGATGACAAAAATTCTTGTGTACTGTTTCACTCTTGTCTATTCCAAACCTATGGGAATAAAGAAAAAACAGCACTGCATATATTCTACTCTCCACAGAGAGAGATAACACACTAAATTTTCTAAGCTTAAAAAGCCTGCAGCCTCAGTGAGCATTTCTATGTTTATCATTGGCATTTCAGCTTTACTAAGTTCACAATAAACTTTTAAAGCAACAGTTTTATAATGCAGTTCTTTGCACAAGCTTGAATTAAGTTTTCTGTGTAAAATATATCCCCAGTTGTTAATCACGATTTTAGGTCAGACACCAATGAGTCAATATTTTAAATGCTACTTGATCCTTTTTACTGACATATGTAAGTACAAGAAGCAGTGTCTCTGTATCTTTGGTGTTTGTGTCTGCATATTCCTCAAGATCACATTAAAAAAAAAAAAAAAAAAAAAAGATATTCTGTATAATGTCCCAGATAAAATGTAGCTGCTGAGAGTGTTGTGGTATTACAGTAGTTAATCTTAACCTTGAGTGTATGAGCACTGAGCATTCCCACTACAAAGACTACTAATTTCAGGATGTAATGCAACCACTAAGTTCAAGTTGTGATGTTGCTGAAACGTCCTGATTATCTTTGAAATATTTTAAAATGTGAAGTACATGCCTAACACCAAATTGTTATCAGTGGAGATATATGTTTCAACTCCAGTTGCCTCAACTGTACTTCATGACATTTCCAATGCTCTGCACCACCTTGCCAGTCTCCAGTTGCTGCCCAGAAGGGCATGGATCTCATGTGCATAATAGTTTATGTCGAAAAACCTCATGCCTCCTAAATCTGCGCATACTAAAAATAATTTTAAAAAAATGTATGTATAAACCAATATGACTGCAAGTAGGAGATAAATATTTACCCTACTTGTCTAAAAAGTACATATGGAGAGAGATTTATATACAGTTGCCAGATACATGGGATACATCAGAGAAACGGCCTTCTTTTTCATCTCTGCTGAACAATCTCCTTTTGATTTTTTTGGTGGTTGTTTTTTTGTTGTTGTTGTTTGTGGGTTTTTTTTTCTATTTGAAACCAAACCTTTTATTCCAAGCTATTTGTCATGAAGCAGTTCTGCACTGGTCAGAACACAGCAAAAAGCAAATCTTCAGTGACTCTTTTGCTTTACTGGCTACCTTTGTGATTTATATGATCAAGCAAAATTCAAAGCATTTGTTTTAAGGCATCTTTCAACTCCAAACATTGCCTAGGCTGTGTACATAAAGAAGTCAGTAAATTCAGCACGAATAATGAAGCTGTGAGTTACACAGTTCATACCAAACCCACAGCAATAAAACCTTTATGCTGCAGAACTGCATATTCTGCTGAAAAGATTCCACATTTCACAAAGTAAAGCTATTATAGAAAAGCTTCAGAGAGTTTTGCTCTGAATACAGTCATCTGTAAAACTAGTCTGCCTTACACAAAATTTATCCACAGATACAGGCCTACAAGGAAGAAAAAAACCCCATAAATTAGCTTTTTTTGTACACCATGATGTTCAAATCTCTTGAGCTGATATTTATGAATGTTGTGGGCACAGACCAAACTTGTCTACATCCTATTCAAGGACAGCTTTGATGTGCCTGAGGTAGTGTTCAGCTTCTCCTCCCTGTTTTGTGCCCTCCCCAATAGCCTTCTGTCAGGCAAATTGCCTGACAGGGACTTATGTGATAAGAGTAGGAATACAAAACAGAACTGCAGCTGAAAAGGCAGGAATACTTGTTAAGCACTACACAGCATCACATCTCTTTCTTTTCTTTTCTTTTTTTTTCTTTTCTTTTCTTTTCTTTTCTTTTCTTTTCTTTTCTTTTCTTTTCTTTTCTTTTCTTTTCTTCTCTTTTCTTCTCTTTTCTTTTCTTTTCTTCTCTTTTCTTTTCTTCTCTTTTCTTTTCTTTTTTCTTTTTTTTTCCTTTCCTTTCCTTTCCTTTCCTTTCCTTTCCTTTCCTTTCCTTTCCTTTCCTTTCCTTTCCTTTCCTTTCCTTTCCTTTCCTTTCCTTTCCTTTCCTTTCCTTTCCTTTCCTTTCCTTTCCTTTCCTTTCCTTTCCTTTCCTTTCCTTTCCTTTCCTTTCCTTTCCTTTCCTTTCCTTTCCTTTCCTTCCCTTCCCTTCCCTTCCCTTCCCTTCCCTTCCCTTCCCTTCCCTTCCCTTCCCTTCCCTTTCCCTTCCCTTTCCCTTCCCTTTCTTTTCTTTTTTATTTCAGTGACTTGGAAAGAAGTTATGGTAGTGCACCACAGGCCAAAATCCTGCAGTTGACCATGGCAGGACAGGAAACCAAGTGATGAGGTTTACAGAGCGGTCCCTCTGTCTCCTTGGAAATGAAGTAAAAAATCAGTTAGAGTGCATTTCAAAATTCCTGTATCTTCTCTTTATTACTAGTGGTAATTGATGGTGGTGTTAATTTTATTTCTGCATTGTATGTAAGTAAGGCATAACTATTTCATCATCTGCATGAGATTTTTTTAGCAGAAAGCTGTATCAAGTTCTGGGCAAGTATCAAGCAAGTAAATTATAGATTAGAAACTATTCTATTTAGATAAAATTAAATCAAAATATTTGGTAATGCAATTATGTTCTGAAGCAAAAAAAGAATCTCAAGATCTCCAGAAATTATGATGTTTTTCTTCAAGAGCAACCATTACGTGTGCAGAAGCCCTTTTTCCAGGGAAGTAGCCAGACATTGCTTGCTAATGGGAAGTAGAGAATAAAATATTTGTTTTCCTTTATTCCTGTACACACAACCTTTACTTTTGCTTTACTACACTGCCTTTTTCTTGAACCATAAGGGGTTTTTCCATCTTATTTTCTTCCTCCCCTTATCCTGCTAAGAGGAGGAAGTGACAGAGTGCCTTGATGAGTACCTGGCATTCAGCCAAGGCCAACCCACCACGGAAGAATCTCTGCATTTCAGGACATATGGCATCTAGAGTGAGGACCTTGAGGATTTATATGATTGTTTTTCAAGTTAAATTGCAGTTGCAAAGGAAAAATAAAACCACAATAAGTTTTATAAATCAGACAGAGAGGTGAAGTATAGTTTTCCCTCTCAGCTCTCATGTTTATATATAAAAAGTAAAGTAAACATGACAAAAATCACAAGTAAAGGCTTCTTTTTCTGGTGACCTTTTACACCAAGTAATTGGTTTAGACAGGTATATACAACAAGGCAGGGCTGGAATTTATTACAAAGGATTGTACATCTACAACTCTTTTCAAAGACTTTGATGTTTTGGACTGATTTCATGTTATGAGTGACCTTATAAGAACTTTAATTGCAATTCACTGTTAGTTTAGAAAGCAGTGGTGAAGGGACTGGATTATAAAGAACAATTTAAACTATTTCATTAAAGCCATATTTCCAGAAGAACTTTTTGTCTGTCAAAACATATTCCTCAGGGAACTTTGATGCAAATGTTAATATTTATTACAGTATGCCTACCATATAGTACCTACCCTACCAGGTTATGTGCAAGGTGAAACATCAAGGTTCTACTATAATATAAAACGTGATATGAGAAGTACCTGTAATTATGCAAACCCTCATGACATGTAAAGACTGAGAAGAAAGATGAGGCAGAACTCAAAATAAGGTCAGACAGAAATAATGGTGGTTAGAGTGAATCTATAACAGTTCTTCACCATTTATTAGAGGCCTGTCCTTAAGCTGTTAGGCTGGCCCTGAGAATCCTCAACATCTTCTCCTAAACCTGTTTGGGTACTAGAGGCTAAAAACAAACAAGCCAGTAAACAAAACAAAGCCCCCAAAAATAACAAAAACTAGAATTTTGACCTGTCATCAAAAAGTGACCCTATTTGAATTTTAAAATCAATCTGTAAATGGTAAATCGTAGAGGTAGCTTTACCACAGAATACTTTATGAAAAGGTTCATTCACTTCTCCACTCCTTCAGATCTCCAGAGCAAATTGTCATTTTCTGTAGTAAAGTATAGGTCTACCATAGTCATCAATGGTAAAAATAACTTTGAATGAGGCACCTTCTGCCTGAGGACAGAGTTTCTGAGAAATTGTATCTTGCAACATGTTAACAATATCTTAGAAAGAGAGGGAGATGACTGCTAACTTTATTTACCTAGAATAATTGTCTTTCTTACTCCTAAAATAGTACTTGGAAAAAACAGTCATATCGCAACAACAATTCAAGAAGAATGAATACTGAACAGTAGTTACTCCCACTATTCAGTATCCGATTTCATTATTTATTTCTTAATGGGAGGGTTCATAATCCAAATTCAAAATGAAAACAAGCAGAATTCAGCAAATAAAATGAGGCATAAGCTGTTATAGAGAAAACTGATTAAGGATTGCTTCCTCAGTAAGAAACAACACTTTGACTGTAATTTATTAATGAAAAGACTCAGCAGTCAACTTTAGTCATTTCTGTTTATATTTTCATTATCTTTGCACCATTTGATTATCTGCTCATTCATCCAACATACCTAAACATGCCTGGGAGATATTTTCTGTTCAAAACCTTGCATCTTGAAAAAGTGGGATATTTCATCCTTCTCTGAAAATATAGTATTAAAACTCATCTGAAAATGCAAGAATATTAACAATACACCAAACCTATCTGTAATGCAGAAATTCTATATAGTTTTGTATTTTTTCTCACTGGTCTGATTTGTTGATATTTTCTTTCTTTTACATATTCATCTCTTTAAACTAGTCCCTCTTACTGTAATCCAGGAGGATACACTGAAGAAAAGACAGGGTTCTTTGCTATTATTGGATAAATAACTAAAAGATAAAGGACTTTAACTGAAGGTTTTACTTTGGCCTCTTGCACTGCTAGCCTAGCATACACCCACAAAGTAATCTTAAAGGGGAAAATCAGGAAGAGTGGAATGATAGCAATTGGGATACCTCCTTTTTTTGGAGTGTTCTAAAATGATAGTGCAGGAGAGTCCTATTTTGTGGTTAGGCAGGCTAAATGTGTGAGTACATCCTCAGAACAAGGTTCCATAAGCTGAAGTTTGGAAGTATTCAACATTACAGCTTCTTCTATGCCTGTTCTACACCATACAAGGAAAATGCACAACTTCCAATAAAGAAACTGTTTTGGCATGCAAAGAAACAGTGCAGAGGGGCACATCTAGAGGCTAATTAACAGGCACTACAGAAGAGAGTCCTAGTCTGGTATCCTCTGCTCAGGCTGAATGTTACCTTTGTCTGTGCATCTCTGGGCACAGTTCAAAAACAGTAATCTTTTTTCCATTTCTAGTTATAAGTTTCAAAGTAACATAACAGTTATGATCTCTGGCTTGAAAGCTGGTACTGTACAGCTTTTCCTGCCTGCTGCTGTGATAACTAGTGCCTAGTTCAATGGAAAACAAGAAGATTTCCCCCTCACTGGGGTATAATGTCCCCTCAAATTTCATTTTTGTGTTTTCTATTTGAACTTTCAGTGCCTTATGGGTCTTAATCAAGTCTCCATAAAAAAATTGAAATCCTGTTCAAATTTCTTTCTCCACTGTTTTTGAAAAGACTTCATCTGTACAAACTTTCAGAGGTAAAAAATTCATTATGATGTCCTAACACAGCAGACAACATGGTTCTGAAAAGTGTTTTACCTGTGCCTAATGTCCCATTGCCCAGATATTTTTCCATTTCTGGTATATTTAAAGGAAAAAAAAAAAGACACAGATAAAAAAACCAGCAAAACCTATTGTGTAGAAATAACATAAAGAAAAAAACATGCAAATGTGAAGAAATGACATTTTTAGATAGCTGGGAATGACATCATGCACTTTCTCCTTTGATCAGGCAGTATTTTAAGAATAAAAAAAGTGTATTTCCCTGTCAGCTGTACAAATAACAGACTAATAATAATTGTTGCAGGTAGGAACTTGGTATTTTACTACGTCAAAGTATGGAACACCAAGACACCAAAGTACCGCGAATGATTTATAGGAAACATTTTTGTAGGAGAATGGTTTTGATGCCCCTGAAACTGTTTCCCAGGTCAACTTAATTTATGTATATAAGTATATACACACATACACACATATTTAATTCTTGATCCAATGTTTTACATCCGAAAGAAGTAAACATACAATAGAAGATAGAGCTATTTCAGATCTTGATTAATCACTTATGCAAGTACCAGAGAAAAAAACACAAGTAGCCGACTACAAGGAATAGTTTGAACTATTAAAACTAAAGTCTAGCTAAGTATTTTAATGCATTATTATTAATAATAAACTGATGATTTTAATCTCTCCCAATTGCTAGAGATTATGCATATATCATAGACTAACATAAGAAACATTAATAATTGACGGATCAATTTTAGATAACCTAATATTTTGAAGTAACTCAGACAAAAAAGTCAATTTATTTTTGTTTTTCCAGTCAGAGTTTCCTTAATAACAGAATGCTTGATATAGAAGAAGTTTACATACCACTACTCCAGTGGTATTCTAGATATATATCACTATAACTATGTTTCAGACACTGCATTCTGCCTGAGACAGTAATTTCTCAATATAGATTTTCTTCTTTCTCTTTGATTTTTAACCATTATTTATTCTATGTGCAGCAGCACCACTTGCTGTCAGGAATATCAAAGAGCTTTAGAAAAGGTAAGGGTTTTTCTCCCTGCTTTAGCATCCTGGAAGTTTATATTCAAGCGTTATCAGAGACCTTATCCAAAGGAAAACTGAAACAAACCTATTGGAATCCTTTTAAAAATACATTATATTTTTATAGTACTCTACTTGTAAACAGGAAAATATTAAAAAAGAAAAACAGGGTTTGTATTTCAGTTAAGTATGTATTTTCCATCAGGTTTTATTAAATATACATGTAAGTTTAAAATAATTTTAGTAGTTAAAAGGTCATATTGCAGAGTAATAGTATGGAGCAAAAAGTTTAACCTTGAAGCTCCTTAGCTTTAAATAGTGGTGACGTTCCTTAGCCTTAAGTAGGGGTTTATTTCCATAAAAACAACTCTAACAGTAACTTTTTTCTTTTTTTACAAGAAAATGACCCATTTATCCAGAAACTTTGAAATCATGCATATTTCAGTTTACCAGTTTTACCAATATTGATTCAAAGACTGTAAATGGCTACAGCACAAATGCAAATTGTCTCTTCCAAAAAAGTGTTCATTTCTTCAGGTAGAAAATTTAACATTTTATATCTTTTGCTTTGTTATGAATGTGGAAACTTTGAAATTAAGGGGAATAGACCATTTTAGGAAAAGGTTTTTAGGTGTATTCGAGTTTAGGTGAAGGAAAACTAGGTTTGATAAAGCAGAAAGGAGTCCTTGAGGAGCTTCTAACTGTGGCTGTATTAGCATTATGACTGACCAAAGGATTGGATTAGTAAATAAGCAGCAGCTTAAGAGTCATCTACTCCACAAGTATTTAGGGGAGCTTTACACAGAACAAGCTACAGGTTGGATATGTACCCATGAGCATCTGGCACATTTTGCTGCACTCCCAGGACACATGTTCCCTTACGTCCATCCACATGCAGACCTGTCCATGCACACTGGGATGGCCCTGAGATGTGAACTGAAGAACAGTGATGGGGCAAAATCAAGAGTTTTAAAACTGCTCTCCTAGTGCAAACTAAACATTCATACAGACACAGTGTCTATGACTTTTCTTGGCCTAGTTGTTCAACACCATTTTTTTTGCATTGTCCAAAGAAGGGCAACAAAGCTGGTGAAGGGTTTAGAGGAGCAGCTGAGGAAGCTGAGAACCAAAAGAGTGATCAAGTATTGGAACAGTCTTCCAAGGAAAGTGGTTGAGTCATCAACCCTAGAAGTATTTAAAATGTGGTGCTTAGAGACATGGTTTACTAGTGGACTTGTCAGGGATGGATTACTTGTTAGACTTGACGATCATAGAGGCCTTTTCCAAACAAAATGATTCTATAATTTTTAAAGACAATCAGACTGCATACTATGTTTCACAGTCAATAATGTTAGGTTGTTTGTTGTCTGTTTGTTTTTATCGTGTGTCTGACTGAAAGACTACCTTTCCCTCTTAAAATAAAAGTTTATATATTTCTATCTTATGAAATGACAATATAATCATACAAATCTAAACTAATATCTCACAGCTGTATTTACTATTCTACTTCTGCTATGTACACAATTACTTGTAAAATCAGTACTTTTTTTGCTATTATTTTGCTCCAAGACATTAAGTTCAGTCAGCTGTGCTTTTTCAATCATTCTACTAGTATAGTTTGTATGTCTTCCTTGCAGTGGATTTTATTCAGTAGTGATTTATATTTATTACCAAGTCATCTATGAAAATGTTGAACAGAACTATGCCCAATACAGATCTCTGTGGAACACCATAGAAATGAAAATTAAGTAATAATTCAGCTGTACATCAGGCAAGTGATGATCTACTCGTTGTGAGAGTCAATCCTTTCATTAGAACATCACATGGAATTAAGTCAAATACTTTGTATAATTTTAACTTTATTTACCAAATCTATAATCTTATGAAGGCTGACAGTGAAATCAGATTTGCTTGGCAAGATTTATATTCCACTAAATCATGATGACTACTAATAATTATGTTCTCACCATTCAATTCATTACAGTTTAAATTTTGAATCGATTTGTCTCCAATAGTGTCCAGAACTTATTCCAAGACCTTTCGAGACAGTTCCTAGTGCTCTATGAAACTGTGCTTTATGAAGCGCCTTATGAAACTGGTCCTAACTTGCTGGTATAAATCTGTAGATAAGTTATGGGTTTATGCTTAAAATTTGATAGATAAAGAGATTTGGTGAAAGAACAGCACAGAGGGTTTTTTTATATATCAAAGGAAAGTAGGGTGTTTTGGCAAAAGAAAGCTAACAGAGGAATGAGCTGCTGACTGGTCTTTTCAGAGTTCTCTTTTCCTATTAGCCACTAGCTTCTCTGTAGCACAGACTGCAAAAAGATTTCAAGACTAATGTAATTCAAAAGTCAATTAGAGAATCTAATCATTTAGGGCATTTCAAGAAACAGAAATTTTCAGTTGTCCACAAATGGCTGCTGTTGTAAATTCTATTTTCCTTGGGGATCAAACTGGGAAGGACACAATCAGCTGAGTCATAACCTATATTTCTTAGAACATCTTCCATTTATTAATCTGCTATTAGTAACAGAATCCAGCTGTTACTATAAATCATAATTGCTAATGTAAGAATCTAATTAAATCAGATGGAAAAAAAGATATTAGTATAATTCTGTTTGATATGTAATTTAAATACACTGGTAGAACCAGCTGCAACACTACCAAAGCTTTGCCATAGATTTGCTTAGACTTACACAGGTAGAAACCACTCTAATGGACTGCTGTCCTAAGCAATACCATCACAAGCAATAAAACTAAGTAAAACAGAGGATTTTTTCATCAAGGTCAGAAGGTCTACTTTCTGAATAGACCACACCACAAACAATTCATCAGCAGAAATCATGCACCCTAAACAGCAGAAAGATGAAAGCAGGGTCATAACACATAATATTAGCCTACCAGGAAAACAAGCTACAGCCATACATATGCATATATTCCAAACTTACATTAAAAAATAAAAAGAAGAAAATAAAAAATAAAAAACAAACCCTCTACACAACAAGCTTGCCTAAGATTTATGGACGATGGAGTTAGTAACATACTGAAACAAAGGACTACCTACTAAAACCTGGTGACTTTTACAGAGTATTTAAGCTTCTGTCAAAAAAACCCACAAACAAACAAACAAACAAACAAAAAACATCACCCAAACAAAAGAGTACAGTCTTGTCAGTCAAAAAGAATCCAAGACAATCTTCTTTAATACACATAAGTGTTCTTGGACAGGCAACTTGGACATGTATATCCTGATGCTTGACCATGTAGGTATGAAAATATGTATGTGAATGAAAAAGCTGTGTGAGAATAGGTGTGATTAGGTGAAATCAACTCACTCAAGGACTTTGTAAATAAACTGTTCTAAAATTTCAGAGTGCATTTTGCTACTTTAATGACTTATTTTATTCATGCTCTTGATATGAAAAGTTTTGATTCAAAACCATAACAGGGTAACCTGAAATTATGATTTCATTGCCTTGCCTGTCATTTTGACCCTGTAAACCACCACTTGTTTTAAAACTCTGCACTCAGTGTCTTCTCATAGAGGTTTCCAACTTTTGCCATGTTTTTAGAATGCCATTCTCAATTTCTTAATTATCTTGCCCAGGTATTAGGCACACACTGAAATTCCTTTATTAATGGTTTGCAGTAGGTACATGAACCAATTATACATCTCAGGCACTATATTGAACATTTTATTGTTTGAATATTCTCATGGTACATTATATTTCACATGGGTAATGTGATATTCCACATATGCTGGTGTGAGGCATCTAGGTTGAACTTTGTTTCAGTTATCCCATCCCTCCATTACTCACTTGCAAGCAGTTAATTATATGCACTTCTCAGCCCTTTTCCAGAGGGTATCTGACATTAACTTTCTAACACTATAGGATCCCAATCGAGGAGTTCAGCCTTCTTGCTTTCCCTGTGTTCAAAACTAATGCACAACTTGCAAATGAACTTTTACCCTCACTATACCATTTGACTTAGGCAAAGAAGGAAAAAAAATAGGGTAATTCCAAGTATAATACTTAGATGTTCATTGTTGCAATCAAATGGAGATTAAATGTGATGTGGGTAATATGTAGCATCTGGCTGTCATTTCTTATCTCTCTGCATTGTGCAATAAATTAATGAAAGCTTTAGGATATTTCTGCTAGATAGCTATATTATCCCAACTTTATTGATGAGGAAATTGTATTAGTAAGGCCAGAAGAACAGACCATGGTCACAAAACAATCTTAAAACAGAATCATTAAAGAGTTTTTTCTGGCAAAAGATCTTTTGACCTCTAGTAAGGGGATAAAACTCCTGCATTGCAAATGAACTTGTGGTTGAACAAAATTTTTCACAGAAGATCATTTTATTTTTATATTTCTACATCACATATGGCTTTATGTCTTTAGTTTTTCCTTTTCATCTTGTAAGCCTTTACCTGTGTAAGAACACTGTTATTCTTCTTAAACATGTCAACATGGACATTAGTAACTGAGACTACCAAACCTAGGCTTTGCATATGTTGTAGATGAGAAAATTATTAATGCTCAGTGAATAAATTTAACCTACATGGAATACTAGCAAATTGCCAAGTTACTGCCAGATGGACCAAATTCCAGACCTGTAATGTTGTGTTTATAATGTGTGTGTGTGTGTGTGTGTGTGTGTGTACTTGGAAATCTTCACAGGCAAGTCAGTGACAACACAGGTATCCAGAGTCCTAATATAGTCTAACACAGCCAGGCTCAGTGCTTGTATTCTTCCATATAGGCATAGATAGCAGGTGATGCTAGATGTGAAAAATGAGGTTAAAATGAGCTAGCAAAATATTTTCATTTATGCTTTAGACTGGAAACATTTCTGAATATATACATAAATTTTCAGGCTCTTAGCTCTTTTGCACTTTTGCTTAGGTAGATGAAAACTGTATAGTAGCAATTTTTAATTTCTGCACTATTTATTTACTCACACTTGCTGCCTTTCAAATTTTAATTTAAATAATAAAGGTTGATATAGCTAGAATATATAAGGACTCTGGACAAAAAGCTAAAAGATATTTTCAAGGTTATATAACAACCTCACAAAGTACTTTTAATCTAAATTGAATGGAATTTTCCATCAGTTGCATCACATGATGACATGACATGTCTGGGTGTGTCCTGCACTTAATTTAAGGAATTGACAGAGCTTCTCTAGTTGTATTGTTTAGGTTTGATACAAAAATACTTTTTTTTTCCTGGAAGGAAGATATTTGTGGCAATGTCAATCAACATTATGGGACAATTAATAGTTTTGAGACTGAAGTGAATACACTAGTGAGGTGATTGATATAATTTGCTCTAAATATCAGTGTCTATGGCATCTAAGGTACCATATCCAAGAAGCAGAGAGTGGTGCAGCATATAGGACACAGAACCTATTTGAGTCTTACTCCCACTCTGACCAAAGTACCCCAGAATTTGTTAAATGGAACTTATCATAAGTATTCTACATGTACCCTATCTCAGCTTGAATACTTATTTTTACTAAGGCAAAAATTTGGTGTGCAAATAAAGGTAATAAAAATTAATTAATGGTTTAAATACAGAACACGTGGCATAATGTTTTAACATTTTATAGAATAAAAACTCATCCTGTAAAACAAAGATGCTGGTTCTAGGCACTACATAGAATAGGCTTTAAGCAAAGGGCCAAGGGCTAATTTTACAGAGGCTTAATGGCAATCAGTAACTAAGAACTGAGTAAACACATGCAACAATCAGGAAGAAACAGGAATGTGAACATCTGATTAGTAGTGAGCACTGCCCTTTCCAGGCATGACATGGGGCAGACCCCATGAAAATGTAAGCATGCAAATAAGACGGGGATGCAATAAAAAGAAATGAATGCTGACCACACAGACGAGGCTCTCATCTGTTCTGACTTTCCTCCATTTTTTGATTTTGTGAAAAATAATGGGGTTTGATTTCTTCATGGATTGTTTTATATTGTTACATATAAATATTACCACATTAAGAAAAGTAGCAGGAATTTGTCTCAAGCCAAGCTAGAATGGGAACAGCATTGTGTTGATTTCCTCTGTGACAAAGAAATACAGTGCGCTCCTGTACTGTACTATCCAAGAACCAAGATGTCACTACGATATATTGAACTTGAGTTAGTCCTTTCTTACCACACCAAAGGAAGGAATCCATCTATTTAGTTTTATTGTGAATTGATAAAACATATTTCCAGGATTTAAGAACTATAGAGCAAACAAAAGAGCAAAATAATCAAAAAACAAAACCATAACAAAAACACAAACAAATTAAAACCAACCAACCAAACAAACAAACAAAAAAACCACAACCCACACTTAACACAAGAACACAGAGCTTTCAAGAAGGAACTTTCTGCCAAAAAAAGAAGAAAGCTAGAAGGAACAATGAGCATCTACTTCACCTAAGCAGACACTGCAAGACTGTAAGAAACAAAGAGATGTGCATGGACTGCTAATATTCACAGACTCAAGACAGAACTGCTGTAGTTGTATCACATCAAATGTGTTCCCATAACAGTGCTGGATTAACTACATAAACAATTTACAATGCAGTCAAAGGCTTCTCTCTTCTCTGAAAAAATGGGCAATTATCTCTGAAATTAAGCATTTTAAAATTTATACTTTTTTTTTTCTTTCTTCAAATAGCTTTGATCAGGAGCTGACTGACAACCATTTTTCTAATTGTGGGAATGCTAAGGGAAGTATGAGAGGAACACATCCATAGTTCCCAAGTGGTAAAAATACAAAGTGCACACAGATTTACAGCATTATGCTTCAGTCTCAGGAGATCACAAGACCAAAAAGCCAACTAAATATGAAGTAAAGTTCCTTCAAATAAAGAATTTCTCATCCTGTTTATTCAAGGTTTGTTGACTACAATTGAATTTATTTCCAGATACAAAAGATCCCAGGAAACAAAGTGTGTCCTCAGTTTCCTACTGCTTGTTGGCATCACGATTAAATGCGACTTATTTTGCAGAACCTAGGTTTCCGATGAGTGTAGCAGATCCAACATTACTCTCAAGAATGACACAGCTTATTTGGTAGGTGAGTAACAAGCAGCTATTTGTTCTAATACAGGCAAAAAAAAAAAAAAAAAAAAAGAAGTCATATCTCTTCAAAGACTTGAGTGTGCTTAGAACTTGGAGGAGATGTCTAGGAACCAATGACTCTGAACAGGACTTTGGGCTTCATGATGGATAATTCTGCACACATAAAAAAGAAGGGAGTCTACTGAGGAAAAATTGTCTGTGCTGACTGTGACGACCCTGACTGTGCTGGTGTCCCATGAGAGGAAAGTCTAAGCCCTTGTCTCATTTCAAGACTTTTAGGAGAATTGTGATCACCCAGAGATCGGGTTGTAGGCAAGAAGCAGCAGAAGAAATGATAATGAGAGCTGACCACAGAACAACAGCAGAGTAGCTTACATAACAACTAAAACTGTAAATTAGTGTAGGGGTTAGCCCTAGGCTGTCAAGAGACATGGAGATAGCCTAAGTATAGCCTTTAGTATAGCTATCAATTCAGGTTTTTGCAATCAATTGCAGAGTAACAGATGAGCTCTTCCCCTGGAACAGTATTCTGGCACACAGCTGAATCTTGAAGAGGGTCAGCCCTAAGAGGTCAGCCACCTATAAATACTTCTTAACACCTGGAAAATGGAGATTCTCCAGACTCTTTTTTTTCTGTTAGGTTTACAACTATATATAACTATATATATATAACTATATATATATATATATATATAAAACTATACAACTATACCACTCCTGCAATTTAAGTTACATAATTGAACAATTTCTAGAATTTTATGACTAATATTTTCAGTAAAGTAATTTTAAAATCAATTTTCTGCTAATACTTTGATTTCTCTGAATCAAGGTTTTGGTCTTCTTTTGTTCTCAGCTCATATCTTGGCTTCAATAAGGATTTCTTACTGTAAATCACCTTTCTAATGGAGCCTGATTTTTCAAACATATAAATTTAATTTAAGAGTGCACTCAAAAAATAGTACTATTATGAATTAAAAACTTCTGTTCTTTTTCTTCTTACGGGGATCATTGCAGCAATTCTAAATTTTAGTCTCCATTTTTACAAGAGCTGCTATGGAGACAAAAAATCAACTCTCTAAAAATCACTCAAAAGAAAGAAGCAAAAATTAACCTTTCTTCCCAATTCCTTCTTTGCATGAATACACTAGAGATGGGTCTCCACAGTTCTGAAAAATTTCCTTGCTTGCACAATTTCAGCTGACTTGAATGCTAAAATTTATCTATTGCTTTCTTCTCTCCAGTAACTTTAATTTGCAAAAGAGTTGACCTTGCCTGTAGTTTGGTTACAGCCCATTGCATTTGTGACACAGCCTATGTTCAGGATTTGCATAGGCTAATTGCATTCCCACATCTCCACCCTCCCAGGTATTCTTACTCTGAAATTTATCAAAAAAAGCTTTTGCTCTAGTTCTGGATTTCTGTAACTTAGTAGCTACTTACAAATTTACCTAATTCCTAAATTTACATATTGTTTGCATAATGATTTACCCTCTGTATCTGGGAGCACTTGTACTTCACATCAGATGTTCTGGCATGTGTATAGTTCAGTCTATCATTACTTCAAAGGGAGTTTCTGTTAGTAGCTAGGGAAGTTTGAGGAGCTGTTGGAACTAAGGGAGTTATCAAATCTCACTTATTCCTTTATCATCTGTCTACATTCTCAGCGTTGTTTTAATCACCTGTTCCATTTGTTTTCCTATGCCAGCTGGCTGAGTTCATAAGAAGTGTATTTTTTTGTTGCTGATGAACTCCTCACATCTTTGGATATTCTCAGAACAACTGTCAGATTCAATCTATATGGGGATTATCTAGAGAGAAAAAAACCCTTTTTCACCATGTCTGCAGCTGTGCCTTGCTCAACAGTTCACTGCAAAAAAAATATTACCACCCTAGTTCAGAATACTGAGAGAGAGAACCTACAATTACAAGTAGAAACTATTCCTTTAGGGATTTCTACAAATGGACCCACAAAATAAATTTGAAAGCATTCTTTCATTCTTACTATCTCTGATAACCTGAGGGAACTTTTTCTTTGAAACTGACAGTTTTCTTGGAGAACAACTTAGATATAGCTTTGCACATTTACTCTTCAAACCAGAAGCCCAAGATGGCAAGCTTTTGAAAAGTCTTTTCCTAGATGCCCTCCAGTGAAGATATCATCAGCATTATATCACATTTCTTTTCTAAAGTGAGTTTATGCCATCTATATATGAACCTGACTTCCTTCAAACAACAGTAACTCAAATATTGTTTGTATTTTACCCAAGGAGCATCTTTACCAGATGTTTTTATATTTCTTGGCTATTACCTTCAAAGATAAAGGAGATATTTTAACTCTTTTGGCTTTTTGCCAGTCTTTAAATGAGGTGTTTCATTTTCATGTGGTTCTTTCATGAGAGTTTCTAACAATACATCTCCTTCTATTGTTTTTTATTTTCTGTTTAAAGTTTACCTAATTCCTTGCTTTACCAGCTGATCTGGCATCTATTTTAAGTAAAATACAGTACCACAAGCTTTTAAATTTTTCACCATGGAATGTTTCTTCCATTTAGTAATGTCACAAATACACTGACACAAAGGAATAAATTTATAGAAGTGACTCACAAGAAGTGTGCTCATGAGCATCCTGTGTTGACAAGTATTGTGTAAGGGAACTGCATTTCCAAGTACAAATTTTGAAAACAAAATAAACATTCAACTGCAATGAAAATATTCAAGCACAGGTGATGGAAAGCAATCTATGGTGAGCTAAGCATGGGACAGCTGAATATCACGTTTCAAGTGCTTCCAGATGTGTGGGTGAAATTGTATGGCTGTCAAATCAGTGTCTTTTCTTGAATGCAATAACTGGAATCACTATAAAACATGAGTTTTAAGGCACATCTGTGTGTGAAATTAATGACTGAATGTACCATTTCAGTCTTCTCTATCTTTTATTTCATCGCAAAAATTTCATGGCTATGTTGGTTTTATGCTACCCAGTGTGGTTTGGACCAATTAGAAATGCAAAATGCATGATGATCATTAGTGCTTCACCCTGTGGTCCCAGCCTTGATGAGCACCTAGGCTAAGCTCCTCTTAAGGTTATCAGAAACACTTTCTGTTCCCAGGAACTTATCCTGTCTAACAAGATCCCATTTTTTAACGAACAGTCTTGGTAACTTGTTTTCATTACCTGAATCACAACCCAAGTGGAATAACATTTTTGCTATTGAACTTTCAAAGAAAGTTCAAAGAAAGTTGCCAACCCAAATTGCGGTCAGGATGGAAAATTATTATGACTAAAACCAAATATAATGCCTGTTTTTAGCAACTCCACAAACAGTGAGATTCTTTGAACTCTCCTGTACCACAGCAAGTTGGAACCAGCAATAGCCCTCTGAGTGGGACAGCTCTCAGAGCTAGAAAACTCTCAAGTTTGATATATGTGGAGGACCACTGCTGACACTGACACCAGAGCCTGGGCTGATATCCCCACTCCTTGACTCAACTGTTTGCTCACTGAGAAAATGAAAAGGCATCTAACATGAGTACTTCACTGAATTCAAGAGGAATTTTTCACAGATATGCCTTACACATATGCTTTTAGGTCTATGTGAGCGTAGATATATTATAGCAAATCTACTTTGAATGTTGTTCTCATAGATTTTTAAGTTTGTTAAATTCATAAGTGAGTTAGGTCTATAAGTGAGTTACTGTTGTGCTGCAGTAAAGTCTTAAAGAATCTTTTGTTAAATTATTTAAATTAAATTATAAGTGAGTTAAAACCTTCAGGTCTAATTTATTTGACAAAGCCAATCTGAACCTTGTGACTCAACAGGAGGGTGTCCCTTATTTCTTTATATCTTTATCCTTTCCTATCCTTATCCTTTCCCTGGTCCCCATTCACCCCAAGCTTCCACACAGATAATTTTGGGGTTGATTTTGGTTTCAGACTAATTGATTTTAGATTTTTTTCTCTGTGTGCTTTAACCATCTAGTAAGTAGTAGAGTGATCCTTGCCAAAAAACTTTGTCATGCTGTCACTTTTATATTAAACCTCCTTTTCTCCAATACCTTTTTTGATGATTCTTTAAGCGACCTAACACACTATTTACGATACTCCTATACTGAGAAAACTTGCTTTCCATACTGGTCAATAAGATAAAAGCCTTAATTTCAAGTCAAAAGTTCCATGCCTATCCTAGGTTCTACCTGCACCTAAAGTAATTGAAGGTATTTGTGTGCCTCTCCTGCCATTTAAACTCTCTTCCTGTTACCAATGCAGAGGTTTCATGTAGACAATGGAATTGGGAATTAATTCTCAATATTACCATTTAGCATCCAGAAATAATGTACTTGTGGTTGAATGAGAGTTGTCGCATCATACTTTCACTGTGACACAACTTTCATTCTACCACCACAATTACACTATTTTTTACATTCGACCACCTGTACACTTCTACTTTACAGAACTGATGTTCTGGCCTCATTTAGAACTATAGAATTATAGATTCGGTAATGTTGGGAAAAATTTCCAAAATCATTGAGTCCAACCTTTGAACACACCATGTGAACTAAACCATAGCACTAAGTGCCATGTCCAGTCATTTCTTGAACACCTTCAGGGACTGTGACTCCATCACCTCTCTGGGCAGCTTGTTCTAATGCCCGACCACCCTTTCAGAGAAAAAATTCAGAAACCTGAACCTACCCTGGCCGAGCTTGAGGCTACGTCATCTGCTCCTCATATGACTTACTCTTTAGACCCTTCACCAACTTTGTTGTCCAACATTTACAAGGTGGCATACAAAAAACCCACACCTTCACTATTAGCTGCACTTTTGCTGAATTACACTTGAAGCCTGCTTGTTTTGGTGACCCTGTAGATTTTTCATTTTTCCTTGCTTGCCCTCCTTTACTTCTATGACCAAGACCTGTGAATTTTGGCAATTTCATTTGTGCTTGATTTACATGACAATGGAAACTGAAGAAATATTCAGAAATTCCCTGGGTAAACAACTGCAATATATACTCAGTACCCAAGGAAGGAGAGGTAGAATTTTGCTAGCACCTTAAGCCAGCTGAATGGAGAAAAAATTCACTGCTTGCATGTAGGGTTGAAAACAAGATCTAAAACTATATTTAGATCAGGCATCCTAAACATGGCAGTAAGGTGTGACTTGGTTCAATTTTCAGTAATCACAGAGTAAACACTGTGAAGTTCCTGCTTTTCCTATTGGTTAAACCGCAAAAATAGTGACTGAAAAAGATTCTCAAACTATTTTTGTTACAAGTTGCCATATCAGGAAGTATGACAGAGTCAAAGCTACAAAACTCTCTGCCCCTGGGTCCCACCTCAGTGGACTTGTATTGCCAGCATCCAGCATCCCACAACTGGTCAACCACAGACACCAACATGGGCAGGCACGCTCATGCAGACACAAACACACCAAGGGTCTCTTCCTGTTCTCCTTGCTGAATGATCAGGCTAAAGGTCTCATAGTAGAAAATAAATGCATGTATAAACATATATATATATACACATATAATCACCAGGAGCTGTACTTAAGACAGTCTTCATAGTAGCTGTCTGTGGTATCCCAAGTCACCGGCACCTGTATGTATAAGCTTCCTGAGCTGCAGTCCTTATCCACCTGCTGGAACAGCCCCACAAAAAGTGCAGCCCCACATATGTATCCACAGCCTGCACACTCTGGGTCTCTGTTGCCGACCCCATCACAAAGCCCCAGCCATACAAGACAGGCACCCAGCCTTCCTGCTCCTCAAGGAGTCTTTACCCAGGAAAAACATCCAAAATGGAGTTTAATGATGAGGCAAGAGAGGCTGTGATGTTCCCTCTGAGAACAAGGACTGACAGGCCCCTGCTCACTACACTCTTTTATCCCGTTTTTCCTCTGTTGCTCTCTTTTACTCGTTGCTCCCCAAATCTTCTTGATGTCTCACTTTCTCGCCTTCCATTCCTTATCCTAAACACCTGCAATGAGACAGGGTGCCCCCTTACAAACACTGCTGGCCTGCCCCCATATATATATTTCACACTCATGTCTCCCACTTTCATACACCTCTCCTTGGCAGCTACCTGTAAGTGTCCTGCATGAACCCTGAACACATGCTAGGTAACCAAAGACATTTCTTTCTATGTCATAATTTTATATTGTGTGGTTTTGGAGCTGTTGTAGCATCCCAACAGCAGGGATATAAATTCAAAGTGTTGGTGAGAGAGAAAATTCAAAGCTGCCCTTGCAGAGATGTAGGTGTGATGGATTAGTGTAGTTCTGTAGGAGACCACTGGCGCTTAGGGAATGTAAGCTTCTGTGAAAAATTGCAAAGCTTATTTCGTTGATGGCATCACTGTGCCCAATTATTCACTAGAGCTCCCTAATTCTCTGAAGTAATACCTGTGTCTGGTTCAGAGTATTTGAGCAACTGTTAGGATTAAAGAGCTAAGGGAGTAGTAAACTTCCTTTCACATGTTGATAGTACTCCTGCAGCAAGGGCTCTTAATTTCTCATCCTTAAGAGGAAGAGAACAATAAATTTTATTATGCTAATGACTCTTCAGTGTGAAAAGGGAAGTCAAGTACTTAATCAAGACACTAGGGAGTAGTTCTTCCTGTTCCCTTTTGTGAGGAGAATTGTTAACAATAAGTTAGCATACGCAAAATTTCCAGGGGCCTCTCAAATCCTTACTTGAAATTCCACATCTATCACACCTATGACCAAAGGCTGCTCACTGGGTGCTACTTTTTTTTTTTTCCCAATACCTTTACAGTGGGCTTTTAAAGCCCCTGATGTAAAACAGCAGGGTAAGAGCAAATGCTGATGAACTGTCAAATGAAGTAAATTAATCAAACCATCAGTATCAACAATAACATAAAAACTGGGACAAGGTTTTTAACAAGTACCACTTGTACAGCTATCAGATCATTATTCTTCATAGGCTCTGCACTTTAGTATGAGCATCTAAAAGCTGGATACCAGTCATAAATGCAACTGAAGGCTTAACAATTCTGTTAAAGAGGAATGCAGCTGATGAATAGGACTCATCCTCTGAGTACTGTAATCAGACAAATTATTCTATGATGAGAAAATGTCTTTAAGATTAAAGGAATGAGGACAAGGAAGGATGTTAAGACTACAGATGTGAGGGGTCCTCGTCTATCAGCTAGAAAATGCTGGTGTCATCTGACAAGAGTGCCTAGATTGCAAATAGCACCTTAACAAGCTGTATGAGTGCTGCAAGCACAAGGATCACATGGTAGCAGAGAGCGGTCATGAATGCTAAAGTAAACTGAAATGTGCTGAGTGCCTCTAAAATAGTAGTGTCTGCAGCAGAATTCACTGTCTCTTACTGTTGAGTTTGCTCTATTACAAATATTTGGTAACTGTAGGGAAGAAGCATCCCACATAACAACTTATCTCAGTTTCAGCATGCTGTATTGGAGATTGCAAATCAGATGACACCCCTGTGGGTGAATTTTTGGCATCTGTAAATTTTTGGAGTGAAAGGAGGACGTGTTTCAGTGAGTTAGCCTCAGGCAATATGCTGTGCTCTGTAGAGTGGCATAACATTTTGTAACTTTCAGGTATGTTAGATAAATCATGTTAAAACAAATATCTTATTGACTTCTTCATTTGATGAAAATGCAGTAGCTTAGGGGTAAGACTAAAATATATATTCCTTCTCCCATAGTTCAGCCAACTGTTTCTGGTTACTATGAGTTTTCAAGAATTGCTGATACAGTTCATGATTCAAAGTAATGTGGCCAATTAACATGCATTCCTTTAAAAGGCCTGCATTTTCCAAAGGCTTTGCGCTCTACTGCTGTACTTTCAGTGCATGGTAAATATATTTCCCTATATTTCAGTGATTTAAAGCCTTGGTTGTTGTAGCTGTTGCCAGTGATATGACAGTCAGAAAAAGGACAAATGTTTTCATTGCAAGGTTTTCACAAATCAGAAAGCAGTAACGAATTGCCTATTCTGGGAAGACACAATAGGAGAAGTTAAGAGTAGAGAACAGGGAAACCTATATTCAGTGATACAGAAAAAACTCGCACTAAAACCATGACTCTGTTACACTGAAGATGTAGAAGTCTTTCTGAGAAATTATGTGAGAGTAAAAACTTATTTCATTACTTAACATAAGAAAAGAAAAGATCAAATATCAGTTAGCAACAAAACAAAAAAAGTTATTAATAGCTGAAGTAAGTTCAAGAGGAAACTGCCTAAACTTTGTAATCTAAAAGCAAATGAATTTGGTAATGTAATACAACTGTTAAGTAACTAAAAAAAAAAAAAACTCAAATAAATATAAAAAAATATAAATTAAAGCATCCCTACCCCCAGTTCTCAATTCTAAATTCACTTGAAGGAACCAATAAGTCAGGAAGAAAAAATTGTCTGGGAAAGACAATGTTGTAAGGATTTTAGCTTAGATCAAAACACACTGGTGCCTAACTCACTAGTTTCTATCTCTTTAGTGAAATTTTCATCGCCTTTAATTTTTATATTTTTTTGATCAAAGCTACTATACAGACTTTTTTTGAATAGAGCTGAACAAATGATGAATTATAGCTCTCTATTAAAGGCACTACAGAATTGTTCTCACAAGGACAGGTTCCAAGTTCAAAATAGCTACATCAGAAACCAGACGAAAACTAGTAACGTGTAATGTCACCTTGGGAAAATAATCAAAAAAAAGTTACTCTTTATCACTTTGTCTCACAAAAACCAATTCATAGACTCATAAATTATAACTATATGTGATACATATATACATGTGATAGTTTGGACCTTGGCTCCCTGCCAAATGCCCAAACTTCCAGTTGCAGCCCTCCCTTTCTGCCTTCCCTCTTCCCTTAGGGTAAAGAGAGGAAAAAAAAACTATAAAAAATTAAAGAACCCAAAGTCAAGCTGCTTATATAAAAATATATATATTTACGTAAATCACAGTTCTATACAGTTAAGATGCTATATACACAGTAAAAGGGAATCAACCCCCCGAAGGGATAGGGAAAAGGGAAAAAGGGACAAGAGGGAACAAAAAGGGACACCGAATAGATATGCATAATCAAACCCGAGAACTAGTAAAATAACTAGTAAAACAAATCTCACCTCGTCCCTTAAGACAGCAGGATTGGCAGACACAGCCAGCACTCTCTAAACCTCCACGTGGCAGGACAGTGGACTCTGCAGGCCTCAGCCTTAGATAAGCGAGACCAACACAGGGACTCACTGTTCCTGAACCTCGCCAGAAGAGAAGAGAGTGAGGTCTATAATCTCCGACTTATTTATACTCTGGTTTACGTAAAAATCGTATGGAATACTGGGTACTTGGCCACTTCCTTGGTTACAAACTGGTCACCAGGAAGGCCTAGACCAAAACCACCACAATGGACAAGGTGGGACACAGATCTGATGAAGAGGGCATTGGTGTCCTAGCATATGGCAGGCTGAATATGAGCCATCAGTGAGTTTTGGCAGGGAAGGCAGCCAATAGTATCCCAGGCTATATTAGATGAAGTGCAGCATTCCTTACTCAGCAAGTCTAGATGCTGCCTGCAGCTATGGGCACCCCAACACAGCAAAGGCACACAGTGGGGGTCCCCTGCGGTGGAGGGGGCTGAAGTTACTGTTGAGCAGCACTTGCACAGACTTAGGGCTTCTTCTGCCCCTCACCACTGAGCAAGCTGGAGGTGCATAAGGAGCTGGGAGGGGACACAGTCAGGGCAGCGGACCCCAGCTGACCAAAGGGATATCACAGACCATATGGCTTCATGCTCAGCATGTAAACCTGGGAGAAGAAGGAGTAAGTGGGGGATGTTCAGAGTGATGGTGTTTGTCTTCCCAAGAAACCATGATGGAGCCTGGCTTTCCTGGAGACGGATGAACACCTGTTTACCTCTGGGAAAGGATGAATTAATTCCTTGTTTTACTTTGCTTGAGTGCATGGCTTTTGCTTTATCTATGAAACTTTCTTTATCTCAGTCTAAGAGTTCTCTAATTTTTACCCTTTTTATTCCCTCCCCCATCCCACTGGATGAGGAAGTGAGCAGGCAACTGTGTGGAGCTGAGCTGCCCAGTGAGCTGCTGTACAATGAACTCTGTTGCTTACCCCAATTTCATTAACGAGTCTTCACGATCTCTTTCTCATTAACTAGTTTTCCTGCAATAAATCTGATTAAATCAATCTATTTTTATTTCATAAAAATGAGTTTGTTATAACACAGCATATGAGAAATACCAAGTTATTTTGCCTGCTTAGAACAATTTCTGGTCTCAATCACATTCAGCATCTTCAGCTTGCTAAGGTTTCTTATTCAATCCTGCAGTTAAAGGACTTTTTCCCCAAAGCTGAGTCCTCTTTTCTTGAGACTTTATAGTTTCTCTTGAGTTTAAACTTTTACTTTCCTACTAATTTCAGACAGAAACACCAATGTATACAGGTAGCATAAGCCAGGAGAAAGACAAGGGTAACTTGATCTTTATCCATAAGTACCTGTGTAGAAAATAAAATCTGGACAACAGAGAATATTATTTTAATATTTAGATATATAATATAACACGCAGTCAGATGAAGTTTGACTGTGTCTAAAATTTAAAGGCAATATTTTATGATCAAAGTAAACACTGGAACTAAATGCAAAATATTATGGTAGTTTTACTGGATTGGATTTTTTCCTTCAAATGAAGGATAATTTTATTTTATTTTTTAAAATATAAAAGAAAAGTCAGTTTAAGTAGAATTTACTTATGGAAGTCTAATGTTCTGTATTATGCTTTAAGCCTTACAGTCTGGGAAGCTATGGGTCTGGAATTAAATTTTGTTCTTTAATTGTAGTAACTCCTCATAACAAGTCTATATGTTATTAACCATGTCCCTGGGGAGATTCCAGAATCTGCATATCTGTGAACCACTGTCTTTTAAACAGAAAATAAACTGCGCTTTTACAGACACCGTCATGATCAGGGAAAAAGTGCCTTACCATGTACCTTTCTTCAAACATCTTCAGAGGTTTGGCAAGATAGCTGCATTCTTTGCAGTCAAGGGATGAAGTCCTGTTAAGTTAATGAAGTAATGTAGTTGCTTTTTTCCATGTGATACCTACAAATTTTAGATTTCAATCATGTACTGGTAAGGAGCATCAAACAGTCCTTGTATCCTTATGCCAAATGAAGAGCATCACTGAAGTAGCAGAGTTTCTCTGTTTGTCGTTGCCATAAAAAACATGCTAATGAAGGTTACCTGCTTTGAGCAGTTTGTACTGGGACAGTTCAGTAAAACTGGTTATAGGAATACTAACCATTTCCTGAACCATAAATTGCTATGTGCTTTGAGTGAAATGATGTTCCCTCCTTTTTCAGCTCTCCTCCAAGAGGAGCTGCCTGTTCACAGCCTTCTCATTTTCTGAGGTCAACACATGGAGCCACCAGCACTATCAGAAGAGGACATCCCAGCCCTTTTCAGATCCTCTTCCCAGCATATCCTTTTGCCTCTTGATCCCTTTCCCTGCTCCCACTGCAAATGTCTTCTGATCCCAACAAAGACATAAGACCTCTGGTTTAAGCATTTTCTAGATTATATTTTAATAGAACATTGTATCCAGTAGCTTTTGTTATTTTTGTAGTAAGGTCTGATAGAATCAGTCTGCTGTGGTTTTCTCTGTGGATGGTTTTGTTTTCTTCTTTTTAAAAAGAAAGTACTTCAGAAATAAACAAAGTAGGTTGATAGGTGGGTGATTTGTTATCAATAACTTGTCTTTATTGTCTTTTATATCTTAGTTTGTTAATCCTCTCACTCCTGTTAATTGCTCTGCCTCTTCTTTCTTTCCCCCACTTCCTTCACAGAAACAGCTAATAAAGCTAAAATATAAAAGAGTTTTCAGTTTGATTTGAGTCAGTTTGTTATTTATTTTAATTATATTCCACAATTCTGTTCAGAGAAAAAAACATATTAAAATAAAATCATATTAAAAGAAAAATAAACAAATTTTATTGTTACTGTAAAATTGATCTTACAACTTGCTTCAGAATAGGGAAAGTCTTCAGATAGACTACAGGCAACAGTAACAGTGTTTTAAATAGCAAATACTGCAAACACAGTAGGATACCAATTCCACAGATATGAGGTCAGACGTTCCAATAGGTGCAATATAAGCAGTAAAAAAATACTTAAATTACAAAATAATACTGATCAATAAAATATGTTGAAGAAAAACAGTATTTGCAGAGATGAAAATGACTGAACAGAAAATTAAAGATGCAAATAGAAAAAACTTTCAACTGAAGAAGAAATAAGCTGACAAGCTCTGAATATAAAATAAATGTAATATTATGGTTTAAGACCAATGCTAGGTAAACACATGATGTTAGTAGAAAAAAGAAGATGAGGATGTTTGAATTCCACTCCCATTCTGAGTGCCAATGACAAATAGCATAAAATCTCATGCTCAGTACCTAAAAATTAAAGTAGCAACAGTCAAAAAACCTTAAATTAATAGATTTGCAGGTCCCTGGTGCATCTTGCTCATTTTAATGAGTCATTCCACGTCCTGGAAACCAACTGTTAGACCCACTTATGATCAATGCTAAAAATTGCTAGTAGTGTTTTGATTAAATCAATAAGTTAAACAAAAAACATTTTCCTGTGCAGAATGGGCATTTTATTTTTAATGAAAAATGCTTTCTTTCTCTTGCAGAAAGTACTGCTATCATTTCCCATTGTTTGCACCATTATCATAGAGTAATTAAATATAGAGATATGAAGAATGAACATGCTGCTTATGCATGGAAATTTCATTTAGCAAGGTGTTCTTAATGCTCTGAAGCAGTCTTTTGAAAACCTGTAAGGTTTTGTCTCCTCCTTTTTTCTTTAGTTTGCTTTGTGTGGTGTGTTGTTTCTTTTTGTCTAGATTCAATATGGGGCTTTAAGTAATAGTAAAAACGTTTTGTTTTGTTTTTTCAGGTAAACCTTTATGGATCTGAGATACAACTTGCATACAGTGACAGAAATTTTTAATCTGGATTACTTAATCTGAAAAATCAAATGTAGTAATGGCCTCATTCTCTATTTCCATTTATGCTTCTATGTAGAAAATGTCAAATAAATGGGAAATAAACTAATAAAAACTATTGTTTATCAGATTAAAATACATGGTAAAGTAATGTGTCAGCAATATTAAGAAATATAGACTCAGTCTGATCAAAATTTGAGTGCAAGGAGATATTGACAGACATTCTAAAGGGCATCTGCCATTGAGGCTGAAAATACAAATTACCATAGAGGTCTTGCAAAAACCTTGCTGGAACCATGTACAGAGGGACTCGTTGGTTCAATTTTAAGTATTATCAAAAAGAAATATATGCCTAATTTCAAAGAGCACTTCACTGAGGATTACAAGGAGATGGTAAATGAACTTTAATTACAGAAAAAAATTATTGGGAAGATTAGTCAGCAAAAGAAAAACTAGAAGGATACCTGATAAAAGATTTCATAGACTTAAGGTATATAACTATTGTGTATATCTTGTATATAAAGCAGATTCAAAATGAAAATAAATTATTCTCCCAGCCTACTGTGGATATGGGATGAAGTAATAAGCTAAAAATACATCAAGAAATTAAGTCTTGCAGCCTGAAATGCTGATCATCAAAAGAGCTTTCCTGAAAAGGTCAGGTGTCTGTCATCATGTTTGTTTTGGTTTGTTTTGGTTTTCATAAAAGGGTGTACAATTTTATATCAACAATGATCCAGATGTAGTTATTGCTGATCTTACTTTGAATGAGGTAGGGGACCTCTGCATTTTCTTCCAGCCTGTGTTCTACAACTTCATAAACTCTTTAATAAAAACTAAGATAAACTACTAATGTTGGTTTTCTACCACATTTCTATCTTTATTGACTCTGAGCCACATATTGCAGCCACTGCTTTTTCTTCAAATATAGTATTCTTATTTGTTCTGTTAACTTTCCTTTCAAAATCTAACTCAACTTGCCACTTGAAAACTCTTATTTCAAGCCTATATTAGAAGACATGATTTTTTTAATATATAAATAAAATATATATACATTAGTTCTTCTATTAGTATACTAGCCTCTGTATTTACCTCTAATGTCTTTATGATGTTTATTTATCAAGGTTTATTGCCTTTTCCTATAAAGACTTTTTTCTATATCCTAGAGATAAAACAAATATCAAAAATAGGATAAAGTGTCTAAGAATCAAGCAAAAAGGTAGTTTAACAGAATATCATTATTGCATTACATAGACATTTTTTGGCTTATAACAGGTTTCGATATTGTTTCTCTTTTGTTGGGTAGGGTGAGGGAACTTGCAAGATTCATAGATTCATGGAATAGCTTGGGCTGGAAGGGATCTTTAAAGGTCATTTATTTCAAGGCCCTTTGCAATGGCCAGGGACATCTTCAACTCAGTAAGATTGCTCAGAGCCCTGTTCAACCTGGCCTTGAAAATGTTTAGAGGGATGTGGCATCTACAGCCTCTCTGGGCAACATGTTGCAATGTTTCATTCAGCTTACTATAGAAAATTTCTTCCTTAGACCTAGTCTAAGGTTTTTGTTGGTTTTTGGTTTTTTTTTTAAGCCACTACCCCTTGTATTATTATAACATGCCCTACTAAAAAATTTGTTTCCATCTTTCTAAAAAAAAACAATTTAAGTAGTGGAAGGCAGCAATAAGTTCTCCCTGAATCCTCTGCTCCAGGCTGAACAATCACAGCTCTCTCATTCTGTCTTCATAGCAGAGGTGCTCCAGGTCTCTGACCTTCCTTATGACCCTCCTCTGGACCTGGTCCAACAGGTCCATGTCCTTCTTATGTTGAGGGCCCCAGAGCTGGATGCAGCACTCCAGGCGGGGTCTCTCGACAGCAAAGTAGAGAGGGAGAATCACCTCCCTTGACCCACTGGTCACCCTGCTTTTGATGCAGCTCAGGATATGGTTCATGTCTCACCAGAGCAGATTCCTAGAATGAACTAATATTATGGGGAGATATGCATAGTGTCATATGTATGCTGACATTTCACATTATTTCATTCCCATAATCCTGGCTTAGCTCACCCTTTCTTTCATGGCAGTTTCGGAACCATCTCACTCATGGAAGGAGGTTGTCTGTTTTCAAGAATGTTTTTTTTTTCTCTTCCTGCATAAAGTATGCAGTTTAACTAGGGCAAGAATGCTTGTCATGCTGGATGTGCATGCCTGATGTGTTAGTTTCATTATCATGTTAGGTAACCAAACGGGGAAGTGCAGTTCAATATTCTGTGTTTTCAGATGTTGTTAAGTCTTTGGCCTACAAGAGTTTTGGCTTCTTCCACTGCAGTCAGTAGGAAAGGTGTTACTAAACACAAATAATACTGACTCCTGGTAGGTCTTTAGGATCTCATTCAAAAGGCATTAAGGCAAAAATATTTAAAAATATATCTTTTAATGATTTTACCAAAGGCTCTTGTATTTATTAAAATAATGTGTAGCTTTTGCTAATTCTCTGTGAGTCTGCTTTAGGAATATTGTCTTTAATTGATTAAACATCATATCCAGTAGAAAAAGGCAATCTACATAATTCTAAACTTGATTTCTAAAGTAGAAAAATACCTAGTAAATCTTGGCACTGACGATAAGTCAATTGACTAAAGTGTATCTGTTTACCATTGATTTCCCATACTAAAGCTCTAGGACTGCATGAATGAAATAGAATTTGTGACAACTGAAGGTTCTAAGAAAATTGAGTTGCTTCAGGACACACATGATTTTAAAGAAAGTAAGTGCTAATAACATGATTTTATTTGTTTTAATACAGCTCAAAAATAAATATTCAACACTCTAGAGAAAAAAAATTTGTCTTCAGTATTAACAAATCTGCAAGTTTTGAATACACTGATATATATCTGTGCAGATGCTAAACAGAATTTTTTATTACGAGATGATATAATTGATTTATTTTTTGAGATTACCCTTACATCATAATGGCAGAGTATACTGTAGTAGAGTTTGAGTAGGGAAAAAAAAGGAAACAGAAAATAATATGCCATAAGACTTTCTGGATGAATATAAGAGAATATTATGTTTGACAAGGAAATTAAACTCTGAAACGTATTTCATTAAATAATTCTGATTTAGTGATTGTACAGTCAATTGAAGGAAACTGCATACTGTGTTATATCTTTCTCTTATTTGCAGATTTTACACGGTTTTTTGCTAGAACTTTATCATAGTGGTATCATTCTGTGTATATCTGATTGATTTTATCTTCAGTTGTATTTTCCATCAATGCACAGTGTAATTTTCTCATCATTAAAGCCTAGATTTGGGATATCACAATTTGGGTAACAAAATCCTAAACAAATCAGTAGCATAATTTTGCCTGTATTGATCTTTGTGCATAAGGTCATTTATATGAGAAATAAAAGCATATATGCTTTTACCTACTACTTTGAGATACAACATGAGATTATTCTGTAGTAGGGAGAGAAACATTAATTTCATCTAAAATACCATGTATTGATGTGCTATTTACGAGGGAGAATCTATCATCAAAATAATTTCAGGACAGAAGTTAGAGAAACAATGTAGTGGTACAGTACAGGAAGTTAATTTTATTTTTTTTTAAATCTTTGGTTAAACAATCATTACTATACAAGCAATTTATCAGATACATTTTATAATCTTTTCCTTTGGGAATTTACAAGAGACATGGCTTTTACTTTTTGGGATTTGTTTCCACATAATTATGTTCTGTGTTAAATATGGATTTTTAATGGGAATAAAAATCTTCCAAGTAGCTGTATGTCTTCACTATTTCATTTTGACAGTACCTTGTATAAGTTCTTACTAGTTTTATGCGTAGATGCAAAAGCATCTTCATATTGCATTTAAAAAAGAAAAAGTTTAAAATGCTTCTATTTTTTCAGTGATATAAGTGATTTCTAGTTGACAGAAGCTTCTTTTTTTCAATCTTTTGCAACATAAGTATTGGCAGACGTATAAAATCTAGGAGGAATCACAGAATCACAGTCCTACCGGAGGCAAGGCCTTCCAAGAGAATGCATGAGGCCCATCATTCATAGTGTGGTTAAATCTGTCAACCAGAAACCCCACCACAAAAGCTGGGATATAATTGTTTTCTGTATCAGTAAATTAAAAATAAAATAAAATAAAAAAAGTAAAATGAAAATTAGGAGCTCTGTGCTTCTATGTCTGCACTGTTTAAAAGTTGCACATTTATACAGTTGGACCAGTTTGGTGTCTCTGTGCATACAACCTGAATGATGAATGCTCCATAGCCCAAAAATGGCAATCTGGGCAAGTCAACAACAGAAACGATAAAGTCATGGTCTCAGTGAGGCAGTGGAAATTTCTCATAGCTTTCCATTACTTCTTTATACATCATGTGTCAAGTTGCTGTTCCTGAGAGGAGGGAGTAATAGTCTAGTATGAGATTTTAAATACTTAATTAATGAGACTTTATTTCTATCAAAAAAAAAAACAATCAACAAACAAAAAATCCCACATCATCATTTTATTCTCTCACTCACCAATAACAAAATAATCTAGAAAGGAAACTGCAGTTAAAATGTGGTAACTCCAGGAGTGTATGGTGTCTGTATGAGGACAGAGTCTGATATCAAAGGAGCTCACTCCCCATAAGACACAGGAAACATGTTATAGCTTTAGCAAATGCGAAAATTCCTTTCAGTCAGAAGATCAAGACTATACAGGATGATGGCTATCCAGACCATCATCACCTCTAAGATGGAAAGAGTGCCCAAGAAACAAAGGGGGAAATACTGGGGTGATAAGCACAGTTTTGAGAGGACATCAAATGAGGCAATTTCTGACTCTGAGTCTTAAAACTTGGAGGCTTATGTTGCTAAGTAGAGGTAGCATCTGCCTGAAAGCACCGTGAGATAGGATAGATGCAGACTCCAACACTGAATTCCTTTGTGGCTCTCATTTATTTGTCACTCCTCTAAATATGTAAGACTCACCCTCTGTGCATATGAGAAAGCAGTTTGTTATTAGCTGGGATTATCGAGATATATATCCAACAGACCTATTAATTTTTGGTTTGCCCAGAACTGTGTATATTCCTGTTCCATTGAGGCTTCCAGCCTGCAGGTTTATCTTAAAACCAGATGGCACTAATGGTATAATGAGCTGGAAGAAAAGAAGGTTAGTATTAAAATCTTTCAGAGGAAGACAAATTAACATCAATTTTCTGCTTATGCAAGGGGAAGACTGTATGTACATTGTGACAGACACCTTCAACATTTTGTTTTGTATGATTTGAAAGTTAAGTTACCTTAACTGACTGAAGGAGTCACATTAGTTCTCTATGTTACTTTTCATAAGCTTAAGTAAAATATGTACAATAAGACGGCACAGTGCAAGGGATGGAAATAAGATGAGGTAGAAACATAAGACATAACTGCTAGTGCCCTATGTACGTGGCGAGTTTCAGAAACATGATTTTATTCTAATGTCTGTTTCAGAAGGGTAATCCCCAAAAGCAATATCCACTATATTAAACTTCACTTTTAAAAAAGGATTCTAAAGTTTATTTCCTGCCTGACTCACTCTGCTGTTACCAAAAGCATTTTGGCCAATAAATTAAGAATAGATTGTAAATTTTTGCATGCATGTATGTACAAGGTAATGAAAAATGTCAAAGTATTTTGTTGGTTTTTACATAAGCTTTTCTATATTTAAGAACATTTATCAGTATAACAATAGCATAGAACTATCTTTCCCATAGGGTCTGAGAATATAATGACAAAAGACCTATTTCATTGTTGTAGTTCACATCAATTTTAAGAATAAAATTTTGGGTTGGAGCCTTTTTTTGGGGGGGGGTGGGGCTTGCATGTGTATTTTGTTGTTGTTGTTATTGTTTTGGGTTTGGGTTTTTTTGTGGATATGATTACATTTACAGAATTGAAGTTTATTCACTGTGTAGGTTTATTCAGGTTCAGTCTCTGGTTTTATCATAATTCATAATCAGAGTAACATAAGAGTAGACATCATCAGAGGAGAAAGCTGCAAAATCCTGTTCAACTCATCTGTATTCAGTTAGATACCTCCACCTGCAGTCTTATCTCATGTAAATGCTAACCTAATTATACCTTTGACTAAATTAAAACTGACTTAGGAGCTCAAAAAGTGGTACTAAGTAGATGTGACTATTGCCTGATTTCTAAAGTGTACCAGAGAAAATTAGATAGTCTTTTCCATTTTTCATTTTAACACAATGCATAAATAAATTCTACAAAAGGAATACTAATTTCCTGCAGTCCAGCTTAAGCAGAAAGTTAGTTAGGGGCCCTTTGATGTTAGTACATAAAAATGTACTAAAATTGGTGTACTGGAAAAAAAATCTATCATCTTAAATAAATTAGGTTGACTCTTTGCCTGTACCTTCAAATTACTCTTGATTTGCTATCTAATTGCACAGAGTAGGATTTTCCAAAACTTGCAAGGAAGACTAACATTTTGAGCAAGATGGATTAGAGATGAAGTGTCAAAATAGCAATAGATGCTGATAAATTTCCAAGTTTTAAAAAATAGTGTTGGACCACTGTTTGAGGTGAATAATGGAACAGTGATTAACAGCGATTGTTAAACTATACATATGGTAACTATTTAAAACACTGTAGTTCATTTTAGGAGAGCTTCTTTTGTTGAAAAAATGGCATCTGAGGATCCAATCCCTCATTTTTAAGGTTAATATAGGTGAAATTATTTATGTTGGTTATTTAGTTCATTTATTTCCCATATTTTACTTGGAGCTTAGTTCTTGTTGCTTGTGATGAAGTTCTAAAAATAACCTGTGGTTCAAGAGAGGAATAAAGAAAAGAACAATGTGTTGGACGGAAAATCAGAGAACAAAAGCATAGTCTCACATGTGCTCCACAAATTGTGGGAAAAGTTCTTGAACAATTATACGCACATTAGGAAAAAAAAATACAACCACAAAACCACAAAACAACCAACCAAACAAAAAAACCTCACAAAAATCAAAACCTTTTTTTAAAAAATATGGGTGTTTTACAAAGTGTAAGTTAAATGTGCCCAAGGTAGCTGACGTCTAGTTCACTCTGCTTTGGAAATTTACTAGATTTTCCTAATTTTTTAAAAGCTGTTCCCAAAGGTATTTTAGAACCCTGGTATACATAAACAGTAATAAGGAAAAATACAGCACCATCCAAATTCAGGCTCTTCCATTCTTCTCTCAGTAGGGACTACGAGTAAGCATAAAGCAATATGATTAAGAATTAATTTGTTTTATGGTTTCAGTGGAAGCTGAAATGATTAAGCTCTTTTATCATGTTTCTATTCCTATGTATATTTTTGAAATATTTCTGCTGAGGAATACTAACAACAAAACAAAAGGGAAGCAAGCTCCTCTTCAAAGTGCAAATATTTACTTACCTACTGTATACATATGTTTCCATATGATAAATACTTCTTAAACCAAGAGAAATCGCAGGCTGCAGAAATGTCTCTGTGCGGCACAGAAGAGAGAGACTGCAAAGGCAGTTTTCAAGTCCTTATCTGCAAAGGGAAAGAGATGATTGCCTTAACCTTTGTTATCAGCGTGAGACCTACTTAAATGCTCACGAGGCTCAAAAGGACTTATGAAGTGGTGAAAGGCTGAGCTAGATGGGCTGCGATCATCTGGCTTTTCAACAGCGGAGCCGGTGCTGGGGCAGCAGCACCCAGGCTCAGTGGCACACTGCCGCTCACAGTGCAGCCTCAAAGCGTGTTTCCTTGCCTAGGGCAACCCGCATTCGGAAGGCATGGCTAATACCGGCACGTAAAACTCATGAACAGATTAGGTTATCGGCCATTGCTCTCTTCTTTCTCATCCAAACCTTGTCATGTTAAAAACAAGGGAAACCTTGGTTTCCCTGACCTGACTCCTAAAGGCTGGCTGTGATGACTGTTCGACCATCAAAAGAGGTTCACCAAGAATCAATCAGGCTCTGCAGAATGGAGTGGACTGCTTTGGCTTGCTTGAAATATATTATTTTATTCTATTCTCAATAAACCACCACCCAAAAGCATAGTACAACAAAAATTGAACAGAATGGACCCCAATTTTCCACCTCAGTTTGTGAAGAATTTGCAATTTCTTATCTGTCATTGTATCCACACATATGAGACTTCACTCAGAACTTCTTTGTGTACTCTGAAATTTAAAAAGTTTATATACACTATCAAACTGACTTACTGTTGTGCAGATTTTTGCTTTTGTGGTTTCTTTGGTACACCTATATTTTTGGAGAATACAGAAATTCTTGCAATATTGAACACGTAAAGTTAACACAATAATTAACAAGGTTGTAGACCTATTTAATGCTTGAATAGTTTTGGAATAACTCTCCACTTTCAAACAGTGATTCCAAGGTTATTTTTAAGTACCAAATTCCAAATTCTAGGAATGTAGAAACAAGGGAAAAAGTTTGTCTGTTATAAAAGTGATCATTCATAAAAATGTATATTTTTTACTACTGATTTCCCTGTCAAAGAATTCCATTCCTTTTAACCTATGAATTGAATACTGCTGCTATGAGATCAGCAAATATATATTCCCTGAGCATTATATTTTAATAACACAGCACATATTATTTTTGGAAAAAGATACAAGACTTGTTTATGTGAATGCCTGATCTAAAGAGGAAATCAGCAGTACTATATGCTCAGAAATACTAGCTAAATGTATTCCCTTTTTCTAGGCTTTCCACATGTTGAAAATATGAATTAGCTCTTAGAAGTTTTCATGACACCCAGAGATAAAAACCAGCCCAAGGAACTATGAAAAGAGTTAGAAAATTAGGATCAGAAATTAGAAATTGGAATGAGAAAAGGAGAAAATCATCTTACACCTTTGAACCTTTTGTCTCTTCCAATATATCTTCTGTTCTAGTTTAATTCACATAAAATATGCATAGCACTTTTATAGACCTTACTTTGTATCTTATTACATGTAGAAAATTTAAAGGTGTGAGTAAGCACTTTTTAATTTTCTGTATCTTTAAATATAAACTCTTTTCATTTCCTTTCTTTGATGTGAGGGAGTGGGCAGATGTGACACACATGATTCTTAAAATGCAATATCTTCATGCACTTGGGAGTTTTCTAAGTGAATTCATCACTCAGAAAATAAAAAAGAATGGCTTGAAGCAACTGATCACTGGAGGGAACGTACACTAACTTTCAAAAAGTTCAGAAAGTTGTGTTTAGTACCATTTGTCTGACTCCATTAAGATAGATAGTGAATGTAAGAGGTATATTTCAGTAGTCATTTGGGAAACATCTGAGATGAGGATACAAAACCTCACACAGTAGCCTTACATCAGCAGGTATTTATGTCACTATGCACTAATCTGTCCATTCACACAAAAGCGCCTCACATGCATTTCCTCCTTCTTAATTTCCTACTTAGTCTTTCCAGTTTCCTTTTTATATTCTGTATCGTTTCAAGAGACTTAAAAAAAAAAAAATAAAATCTATATTGTGGGAGCACAATGACAGTGGGACATTGAAGACATTTCCTTTTTATATGCAGATTTGTCTTTTGACCACATTGTCTGGATACAGACTGGAAACATACAAACCCCTCCCATCTCAGTGGCTCATACCCAAGACACAAGGTGTACCATGGGAGATACTGACAAGCCGTTTTAGATGAAGCATTGAGAAGAAAGGTTTAAAAAGAAACACTACCTACTTTTTGTTAGAAAAAAAATAAAATTTGGTGTACGGCCTAGACCTGGCAATATGCTTGACACCTCTGATTATGTCACACTTTGCTATGGCCAAAATCTCAGTGATATCTACACTCCTTTTTTCTTTAAGGCAAAATTAGTTTATAGGGCTTTTTTTACATAATATATCCTAAATCTGCAAACTAGCACATTCTGATTTGTAACTCCTTCTTAATGCGTTTTTCCCTAAGGCATCTAGATCAGCTTCTCTCAGTACCCCAGAATAGACCCTTTTTATCCTTCCCTACAGACATGTGCATCATCAATTCTCTTGGCTCATTTTTTAATAAGTCTGGGATATTTAGAAAAGATACAGACTCTATTAAAAGGAAATGAAGAAAGATATAGGAATATTAATTATTTGTAACACCCAATAAGAACCTATTTTTATTTACTATTAACTGTATTTGTTTCTCATGTATTTATTTTTCTTTTTTCTGAATGCTGTCTTATAAATCATCATTGTCTTCTCTTTATGTATGGGAACATTTACACTTGAATATGTTTTAGCCAGATTACATTCATATATTTTCTACAGGACTAAACTTTATGGCAGTGAGACAGAGCAGGCATGTTTTCATGCATTGTATATTACTTTTAGGATCTCACCAATGTTCATCAATAACTAATTAAAAATCTCTTGAGCTGCTCAAAAAATCATATTATGTTCTATGTCTTGACTGAATTTCTTTTCATGTACAAATACTGAAGCAAAAATTTAATGACTAACCTATAAACCAACTCGCACAAATTCTCCTTTCCCCTAGTTTGGGGGGAAGAGGTGCTTTTTTGTTTGTTTGTTTGTGGGTTTATATATAATTTATTGAAAATTAGTTAGTTGTCTAAAAGTAAAAGAGTTAATATCTTTCTCTGTTTTTCAAGCCTGGGAAGCCATGTAGCAGTCTTAGACTATTGGTAGCATCTTTCAATCACCCAGACTACCATAATTCCCAAGATCAGTCATAGGAAAATGACAGTATTTAAAACATAAATATAAAAAATGTCATTATAGACCTGGTTTTAGATTTTTTTTTTTTTATCTTGAAGAAACTCTCCTTCCAGATATTTCTGTTTAAGTTCAGGTATAGATATAGACATGTACATGGATGCATTTGCATGTGGAAAGGGAGAGAGAGGAACTATTAGTTATGGAGTAAAACAATCATAAGAAATTTTGATAATATGAGTCATTCCAAATCAGAACGTATGAAGTTTGTTCAGAGCATCATTTATAGGTAGTGTTTCGTAGAAAAGAAGTTGCTATCAACCCACAACACCTGTCACACCAAGTAAATTTTATTCTAAGTTTTTTCAAAGAGTCGAAGTTCCAACATGCATGTCAGAAATAAAACAAATCATCGATGAACCATTTGCTCTTGTACTACAAACCAGTGAGGAGCTCCAGCAGCTCTGGATAAACATTATCTAGGTATATACTGCTTTAGCATTGTTGTTTCTCATTTTTTTAACTAATTTTTGCCCATTCATTGCTGTTTTCCTTTTTTACTTTATTTCCTCTACATTAATCAGCTTTCATTTGCAACAGAAGCAACTAGTTCATTATGACCATGGAGAAAGCCCATCTCTTAATGTTTACATCTAGAACTACACCTAGAAGAATTTCAGTTTTTAAGCTAAATTGCTAAATTACTAAGTATGAAGAAGTTTAGGCACCACCAGGTGATCTTCTCTTTGCAGCATTCAGTAAAAAAACGATCTGCTAAAGCAACTGGTAGAAAATTAGTGGGGCTATCCTGAATGGATAAATAACTTTTTCTTTTCTTTTTTTTTTTTTTTTTCCTTTTTTTTTTTTTTAATATAGATGTTTACAAGTGGTAAATCATGTCTGCATCCCTTATCTACCACATGGAGAGAGCCTAAGTCTGGAGACTGAGAGGTAGAAAGTGTTTCGTGCTTCCTGTCAGTCAAGACTGGCTGCATCCACACTGCATATCATGGGCCTGAGTGATAACCCATGTGACTTTATGACAAAATTATTGCTTTGCATGCAATTTTCTGAAATTTCTGAAGTAATGTGTAGCTTAGCTGAAGATCACTAGTGGCATATTGCATATGACACAAATTGAGAGTACACTTTGCATGCTCTGAGATGTAGGGTGAAGATGCTTGTGGTTATTTTAAGGCACAGGCCTGCTGAGAGATAGACAGGGCATTCAGTGAGAAAGCAGTACTTGCAGCCTCGTAGTTGTCATTTGTCACTGGCTATAGCTGGCCTCTGGTTATCACCCAGGCAGGTGATACCTGGTTGCATCTGTGCTTTTCAGGCTGTTCAGATTAATCTAGAAGGAGTGGGATGACAAAAGTAACATTTTCTTTTTTGTAGCATTTTTGATGGAAGATGATGAAAACCACAGTAGTGCTCACTGACTTCAGGCTTTGTGACTAATAAATACATGTGACTTGTTCTGAAAAAATAATAAAGAAAACAGTGGAGAGTTTATAGCCCTTCCTATAAGGGTATCAAAAGTAATTTTGAGTGCTTTGTAAAAGCAGCCCAAGCACAAGGCATTGCACATAAAGGCTAAGCTGTCAGATGCAGACCCGACATGTCTAGAGGTTGCAGGAGTTCCTGTTCACCTGAGTCCACCTTGTTGCAGTTTGAACTGGTTGGCCTGGCCTTTGATTTTGCATGTATTTGTGGGTTTTAGAACAGGAATTAATCCCCACCCATGTCAATCAAATTTCAGATCATATGTCACTATACGGGGTGGTCGCAGCAATTGCCCATGGCACCACTGGAATGTGCCATCCCAAACCTACACTGAGTTGTGTTT
This sequence comes from Pyrocephalus nanus, assembly GCA_038380795.1. Classification (NCBI taxonomy): domain Eukaryota; kingdom Metazoa; phylum Chordata; class Aves; order Passeriformes; family Tyrannidae; genus Pyrocephalus; species Pyrocephalus nanus. The sequence continues at coordinate 94,688,966 of CM076259.1, read as the reverse complement.
CCAAGATAACCTAGGAACAGGGGAACAGTGTCGATAACAGAAAGGATCCAAGGGCCCCAAGCAATCTAACAGTGTAGGCCTTTCATGACAGTACCTACAGGACACTCCATTTCTACTGATATGTGTATTGTAGCAAGCAAGTCAGAATTACAGGACCATTTAGGTTGGAAAAGACCTTTAAGATCATAGAGTCCAACCATTAACTCAGCACTAAAACATCTCCATAAGTGCCACATCTACATGTCTTTTAAAAAAATAGCTTCAGGGATGATGACTCAACCACTGCCCTGGGCAGTGTGTTGCCCTGCTTGAGGACCCTCTCAGTGAGGAATTTTTTTGCTAATATTTTATCTAAACCTTCACTGCTCCAGAGCTCCTCCCAGGCCCTTTGAGTGAATGCCAGAATGTCGTGGTTTTGCCCACCAGCCCATCCCTGGGGCTGAGGATGGTTTTGTCCAGGTAATTTCCAGACAAAAAGGCCAATCAAAAGTCCAGTGATGCCTTTGCTAATTACATCTTTAAGAAAATGGAAGAGAAGACTTGTGGTGCAGTTGAAATTAGGAGCGGTAGCCATGTAGAAGGGCGGCGAGCCCAAAGAGGGCCAAGGCCCTCTCCTCCCCCAGCTTGGAACTGAATCTGATACTCTCAAACAATCTAATCCTATTGGTCATTTAATGATTTTGGGGATCTTTTCCACTTTTCTGGTATCTTTTTCTGTCAGCATACTAATATCTATTGCTAAACTGTATTGCAAAGAAAGGCTTATTTCAGTAACTTCTCTATTGTTTACTTTGCATGTTTGTTGTATTTTTTTTTTTGAAAAAGTTACTGCTCCCAGAAACACAGCCACATCTAAGGATAAGATCCATCTTTTAGTCAAGAACTCAACTCCTGCTTGTTTGTCAGTGCCAAAGTGAAAGATTAAATTAAAAAAAATTCAGTTTTTTATGTCTCTATATTCAAGCATTCATGAGGCAGAAGCCTGTTCTTGTTTATGTGAGAACTTCAGCTGATGTACAGTGAATTTGGAGACTTTGCTAATGCTGACTTGATTAACATGCAAATAAATTTTGATACTTCTGCTTAAATTAACATTTCTATCACCTTGTTCCTCAAGATAACTGTTTCTCCTGGCTAAACATCAAAACTGGATGTCAGTATTCCCCAGGATCTTAAATTTAAAAAGACATAGACCATATTTACCAATAATTTCTCCATATCTAAAGTGAATCCCCAACAGACGAAGCTCCATCTGGTACAGTTATTAATTACATTTTGCCTGCTCTATAATCACATTGAAATTCCCCTACTCCACAGAAAGGATTGCATTTCTCCATTGATAATCCTCCGCCATACAGGAGTGGGTGATGCCAGTAATACTTTGTTTTCTGTCCCTTTCCTTCTAGCCCTTTCTTTTCCTTTGGTAATACTCAAACATGAGGAAAACAAATATTGCCAAGTCCACATTTCCTTGAAGAGAAACATTTTGAATTTAATTTCACTTTTCCCTCTCTTTCTCTCTCTCATTCTTTCTCTTGAAAAAGAATGAATCTGAAAACAAAATGCCTGCCAGATTGCAGGCACTACAGCTCATTTCTCCTTCTCACCTACCTCCAGCACAGCAGCCACTGCTCTCTCTGAATGAAAACTAACACAGTCTGCAAGCACAGTTTATTTTCATGGGGAGCATCTCCCCTCTGATACTGCGGCTCCTCCTGCTGACCACATCCTCATTTCTCTCCCAAAGCTGCAGAATATATATATATATATATATATATATATATATATATGCTATATATATAATGTATTTGCTCTGTCAGATTTTAAGGCAGCTGGACCTTAGAATTCAAACCTGATGAATGGTGCCTTTAACAATTGACCATTACAGCCAATATAGTTGTTTTTATCACAAGAAATAGAATTCATCAATCTGTATTTGTTAACACTGTACAGTAGAAACAAGAATAGCTAAAGTCATTTTTTATAGGTTATTTCAGTTTATTGGTAAGATGTGCAGCATATTTTTATATTCCATGACTCTTGCTAGCCTCTTTTTAATAACCTAAACCATATTACTAATTTCTCTGATTTTTGTATTGTTTCTGTATGCACTTTCTCCTTTAAACCTAACACTACTGATCCATATCTTTGTAATGGAGTAATATTTCATTTGGAAACATTCAGTTCCTTCTTCCTAAGGCTTTCAGGTCATATTCATTAGATCAATATGAGCGGTCATGATTATAAACTATGTATAAAGTATTTTCCTTTATACACCCCCATGTCTGAAGCACTGTGCCACCGTATCCAAGCTACAATTTTTTATTCTAGTTTCAGTGTTTTTTTAAGTGACTACACATTTGTTATTTGGGTGTTTATTGAGCTTCTAGTGCAAAGGTATTGTCCTGGGTTTGGCTGGAATAAATTTTTTTCTTAGTAGATGGTACGGTGCTGTGGTTTGGATTCAGTATGAGAATAATGTTGATAACACAGTGATGTTTTAATCGTTGCTGAGCTGTGCTTACCCTAAGTCAAGCTGTTTTCAGTGTCTCATGCTCTTCCAGTGAGGATATGGACAAGAAGCTGAGAGGGAACATTGCCATGTCAGCTGACCTGAATTGGAGAAAGGGATGTTCTATACTGTAGAACGTCATGCTCTGTATATAAACTGGGGAGATTAGACCAGGAATGGCCAATAACCCCTATGGGATGGCTGGACATTGGTCAGGGGGTGGCGAGCAATTGTGTTGTGCACCACTTGTCTGTCTTGGATTCTGTTTCTTTCTCTCTCCTTTTCATTGCGACTAGTATTGTTAATATTAGTATTTATTTAACTCTACTAAATATTAGTAAATTTAACTTTAGTTCAATTATTTAGCCTTTCTTATCACAACCCACAGTTTTTATCTTTTTCTGTTTCTTTTCTCCATCCCACCAGGGAGCAGGGGGAGTAAGCAAACAGATGCATGGTACTTGTTGGGGGTTCAACAGCAACAGTTATCACACATATGTCTAAATTACCCTGCCATCATAATCATCCCACAGCTGTAACTGCAGCAGTGATCTAAACATGAATGAAAATGATGAAGCTAGAAATACATTGCTATCTAATTACCCATAAATGCATATATTACCGTAGCAAGATAAAATAACATTCCCTACAAAGAGAATATGGGGGGTTAGATTGGAAAATTACATTCTCCCAGCATTTGGCTCAATTTAAAATGTAAGTAGATCATGGAAAGAGGAAGTCTTTTAATATATATATTTATTCTCAGTCACTGTGTTCAGTGGGGTGTGGTCCAAAGAGTGACGGAATCTGACAAGATTTTATCAAATGAAGGTTTACTGAAACAGTAGTGAAGGTAAGCAACAACTCACCCACATGGCAATTCACCCAGAATGAGTAATATGAGAGGAGTTTACTTTCTTTGCATTTGTTTGGTGACTAATATACTCTCCTTGAAATGCACTTCAGGTTATACAAGTCACGGTGCTATTTAAATCTGTTAAAACTATTCTATGTGTTTTTTAATAAGTCCAAGAAGTTTGAATGTCCCTTTATTATTTATGACTAAATAATAAAGAGGAATACATGGTGGATTTCTTTCTTTGTGTACAGAGCAATATCTTGAACTTTGGTCTATTAGATGAGTTGAATTCAACATTTGTCAAAAGCATCCATCAAAAAATATATTCTTTAATATGCATTGTTTCAGAACAGAATCCCAGTGCAAGACAGAAACATAAGATTTTTAGACTGTGCTAGTTTTGGCTTGGGTAGAATTAATTGTCTACATAGTGGCTAGTATGGGTGTGTGTTTTGGATTTGTGCTAAACACAGGGTTGATAATATAGAGATGTTTTTGTTTTGATGTTTGAGCAGGGCTTACAGAGAGCAAAGACCTTTATGCCTTTTGTACTGAAATGCTGGAGAGGAGACTGGGGATGCATAGGAAGTTGAGAGGAGTCACAGCCAGGGCAGCTGAGCCAAACTGGCCAAAGGAATATTCCATACCACATGACATCATGCACAGTCTATAAAGCTGGAGAAAGAAGGAATAAGTGGGGGTTAGGGGGCATTTGGAGTGATGGAGTTTGTCTTCCCAAATCACCATGACACATGATGGGGCCCTGCTCTCCTGGGGATGCCCATGGGAAGCAGTGAATTAATTCCTTGTTTTGCTCAGTGTGCATGAGTGACTTTTGCTTTACCTATTAAACTGTCTTTTGCTTTACCTATTAAACTGTCTTTATCTCAACCCACAAGTTTTCTGGCTTTTACCCTTCTGATTCTCTCCCTGATCCCACTGGTGGGAGAGTGGGTGAGCAGCTGAGTGGTACTTGGTTGATGGCTGGGGTTAAATCCCAACACAGACACACAAATGCATGCACATGTGCTGTAACTTGTATGATTCACACAAGACTGACTCCCGCTAGATTTAATTTGAAATAACTTTGGATGTAAGTGAGTACATTTCAGCATTGCACTCCTCAGAGGAATGTAAGCTCATCTCATGGAAGAAATTAAAAGAAATTTCAAGTTTCAAATTCAGAATTCAAATTTCAGTCTATTCAAAACAGTTCAAAGATGCATGCCATCTAAATTAGCTACTTCTAGCAATGCAAACTAACATCTTGTTTGTTAGCCTTGCTGCACTCATTCCTATGTTCAAAGGGCTCCATTTTTAATTTTTTTTAAGAGCAGTGTGAATGCCAAAATATTCTCTTTGTGGGCAAGTAAACACTCTTAGTTCATCAGTATTTGAATGATGATCAAACCATTCTGAGTGTCTATGAGAAAATCCCTTCTCCCGAATGACCCCTTTTACTGAAATGAAGTTTTAAATCACATACCTCAAATGAAAATGTGGAATGAAGATTTAAATGAAAAACCTAAGTAGAAAGTGTTCTCTTTTTCCCATTTGCCATTCTTTTCCCTTACTTCCATCCTTTTTATGGAGAGTTTGTGTTTTGTTTGTTTTTCTTTTTTTTTTGTCTTGAAAAAATAGTGTGTGTAGCTTGAGAGAAGCTGATAAATCATAGAAGCTTTTCCATCTGGAAAGGTTTTACTGTTCCAAATCTCCAGACTCACATTGGTCCTAATTTCCCAGTATATTAAAGCCATAAAGCCATTTCAACAGACACTGTAGGATTAGTTCAGTAAAGGAGGATTCTCTGTTGTTGGAGAGTTGTCATAGTGATGTATTTGCCTCCCCATATCCTTCTGGCATAGCAGAGGTACACATGGAATAAGTTGTAGTTCTGGTTTCCCTGTTTTTCACAAGTTTGTGGCTGCCAAAATACATTTTTGACTCACTGGTTGAGGACACAAACTGTAAATGCACATGAGCTGTTCTATCTTACTATAGAATCATAGAATATTCTGAGTTGAAAGAGACCCATTAGGATCATCAAGTCCAACTCTTGGACATCCTGAGAACCCCAATACGTTCCTGAGAGCCTTGTCCAAATGTTTCTTGATCTCAGACAGCCTTGGTGCTGTAACTACTTCCCTGAGCGTTCCAGTGCTCAGACAACCTGTGGGTGAAAAACCTGTTCCTGATATCTAGCCCAGACTGACTCCTGACCTCCGAACTCAGCTTCATGCTATGAACAGAAATATTCGTGTAACCATGAAAATAATTCAAAAAAGTGCCACCACCTTCTTTCCTCCCTCTCCCCCCCACCCCTTTAAATTACTTCAACTCTTCTTTGGATATACTCTGCAGTTCAGTAAAATGCAGAAATAAAGATGGAATGGAATGACAGATATGTTTTCTTACTATGGACTGAGTTTTTTCAAAGCATGGACAAAAAGAAAGGTGAAAGATTTGGAGTTCCTGAACTCTGGCTAGTACTATGACCTAAAGCAATGATTCCATGCTCTACAATTCCACTACTGAAAGTATTTCTATAAAGTTTTTGATGAAATTGAAACTAAATCATTACAGGCACAGTCAATAACTTTTTTCCAGTCATTTGTAAATCCATTGCAAATCCATGTATTTCTTTCTCCTATGAAGGGATAGGTGGGGAATCTTTCTTATGAAAATTAGTTGGGAGGAAATAATCTGTAAAATAACTATTTAGATAGAGAATATTATCTATCATATATTAAAACAATCAGGTCTTTAAGGACTTCTTTTAATGGAAATATGTTAGAGAGCTACTTACTGAGCACTGAAAGTCAAAATGAGCCCTCATTGCATTACCATATGTACATTACCATAGTACGTATTATTATTTCTTGAAAGATTTTTGGAATTTCTATACATTTGTTTATTAAAAGATATTTCTTTCAAGAAAAAAAAATTAATGGGAAAATGTCCTAGCAAGTTTCTAGGTATGTATCTATACCTCTCTATCAATCAATCTATCTAGTTACCTATCTAATCTACCTGTCTACCTACCTACTCATCTCAGACAAGTCCAATTATATGGACATGGAATCAGAAGTTTTACCGTCTTAGCAATTTAAGTGTTTTCCAAGTTATCCCAAACAATATTGCAGCTTACCTCTTGTAACAATGTCTGTGCTGTACTGCCAAAGCATAGCAGATGTTCCAAGTTAACAAGTGTTTCAAGCAGGTTTATGTACATGTAGACATAAGAGGGTGAAATAAAGAGCAATAAAAGCCCCAATCCTGCAATTACAGCTCTGATAGCAGATTCACAGACCTTGTCTGAGCCCATTACCTCTAAAATCCTAGAAAGGAACAAAATTCCAGCAGAGCACTACACAGAAGTGGAACCTGCCCATGCAGAACCAATTGCAGGAGAAAGGCTATATATATGTTTTCAAGGAAGTATGCCTGGCAGTCTGCTCACTGAGCTGCTCAGTCAAAAGAGGTGGCTGCTTTCCAATTTTCTTTTCTATTACATTCTTCCAGTAAGGGAAGCTATTGATCTGAAAAACATGGATATTGGTGGGCTCCTTCAAAAGAAGAGGTTGATTGTCTTTGCTTCTGCTTTTCTGTCTGAGGGATAATGACATGGTAAAACATGGGGTTTTCAGTTAATAGGCTTGACAACACCACCTTCAAACTGTTTAGAAAAATAGGCATCAGTTAGAACTGACTGGTTTTCGTTCAGTGATATTTATCTTATTACAGCAGATACTAATGAGCACACAAATGTAGTTCTGCAGCAAAAAGTTCAGCTTAATATTTTGCTGAGATTGTGGATATTATGCATTACAATTTACTTCATAAATTCCAAAAATATATGTAACCTTATTCTGCAGTCCCAAGAGCAAAATGATAAATAAATACATATATATATATACATACATGATAAGTGTGGGTACTTTTGTTTCATTAAATTGTTGGTAATATAACACCTTTGTATTTATTTTCAGTGTCTCTTCTCCAGAGATCCAACTCAAGTCAGGAGTACTTGTTGTAGTCTAAAGAAATTGCAACTCGTTTCCAATTTATTTGGCAGCTCTGAAAGAAGTCTCATCTCAGGAGACCAAGAGTGGAATAAGCAATGAAGATTGAACTGAACATTCACCAAAAGAAACAATTCTTCCATATTTGACTTGAACACCAATTACTTTCCCACACATTCATTATTCTGGAATTGATTGCATTTCAGAGTTTAACTTCTTTTCCAGTTTAGTTGGGGAACTCTGGTCCACTGAAGTAGTTTGTCATAGCCTTTGCGTGGAGACTTCTTTCAGAGTCTCATATACCCATGTAGGTGTATCATGGCTAGTCCATGGATTTCCAGACTGTTGACAGACATTTGATTTAGGTCTTTGTTTTTAACAGTTCCCAATCTCCAAACAGAATTGACTGATATGAAGTTGCAGAGAGTGAGCCACTCAGAGCAGAACCAGAGAGCAAGGCAGTGATAGCAACAATGACACGACCAAAGGCAGAAAAAGGGTGAGCAAGTTGTTGTTGTCCTTTTTCCATTTAAAGAGGTGTGTGTGTGCTCAGCACACACATTCAGGTGAAAACAAAAGAACTAGCCACAGCGCTAATGGTCGAACATTAGTTGCCTAGCAACGAAGGGGGAGGAGTTGGGGCTGGTGTGTGGGGCTGGAAGGAGGTGGGGGGGGAGTGGGCGGGCTCGCGGGGAGGAGGAGAGGCTGCTGTGAGCGGCAGACGCTGGTTCTTTTGGGTTTTTTTTTTGTTGTTTTCCCTGTCGGAGGGAAGTTTTGTTTTTTTGGCTGCTGCTGTTTTTTTTCCCAGCTATTCCTGCTCGCCAGGGCCCCCCCGGAGTTCGTGAGTTTTTCTTCCATTGAGAGAACTTTCTGTGTTATCGGTGTTGTTCTTTTTTCGCTTCCCCCTTCCTCTTCACACCCCCCCCCCCCCCTCCTTTTCCTCGGGAAGAGGAATCAAGTTTTCTTGTTGTTTTTTCTCCGATATACCTTGGGGGGTGTTGGTTTTTTTTTCCCCCATCCCATGTGGCAGTGACCAGGGATCCCACAGCGCTGCCTGGTGACAGGCACTGGATATTACAAGCTCTGCTCCTGTAGTGATCCAACAGCGCCACCTGGTGACTACCATAGGACACTACAGGTTCTGCACTTCCAATGACCCAACAGCGCCACCTGGTGAATGGTACAGGACATTACAAGTTTTACATCTCCAGTGACCCGACGGCGCCCCCTGCTGACTGTGGTTGGAACTACACCAAAGGGTGCTAAAAATTGAACTATTTAAATTTTCCTTTTGCCGGGCTATCGGTTTTGTTCTTGAAGGGGATTATTGGTGGGTATAGTAGTATTGCTTGGTTGTTTACTTGGTGTTTTTTTTGTGTTCTTGTTAATACAAACATACCTTTTAATAAAGGGCTGTTATTTTGTTTTCCCTTTTCCATAATTTGTTTTTTTCCCTTCAATCAAAGCTCCTTGGTTTTGGATTAATAATTGCTTAGGAAAAAGTTTGGGGTCTTTTCCTCCTAATCCATCCTCAGCAGAAGACCCTTGTCCCATTTAAACTGGGACAGGTATCTTGTGTAAACAGTCTTTAAATATCACTCTGTTAAAACATTTTGTTGGAACTTATCTGACCAAACACATTGTTTTGTTAGAAAAGGTGGTGATGATTTAGCAATTTTTAGATTTTAAGTTTGAAAAAACTGGTCGATGAAGTCAAGAAATATTCTGGTTAAATATAAAGAAAGAGAAAATTAAGAAAAAAAAGCCAAAACAAACTAACAAGTACGCAAAACAATAGAAGAAAACCAAATTAACACACAGTTCCCAAAAAATAACCAAACCCAAGAAAATGTAAAAATAGTGACATTTTATCCCTAATAATAATTAAAAAAAATTTAAAAAAATTCTATTGCATATGTGCCATTTCAATACAAAATCAGAAAAATAATGTCCGTTTCAGAACATGGTCCTCTTATTTCATTCTACTTGTTTTTTTAAACTACCTAGTGCCATAATAATAAATTTTAAAAGTGCAGACACTGTAACTGCTGCCTATGCCCAGACAAATGCTTCTAGAGTTGTCCATGAACACACAGTGAGGCAAGTCTTGAGACTGCTGTTAGAGCACTGTTTGAAAAGCAGTCGAGGTGGACAGACCAAGTCCTGTGTAAGGCTTCGGTGATCATGGCAGGATTTGTTGACAGTCAATGTGGATTCTTTGGATTTCCCTTCAAAAAGAAGCATTCTTTTTTTGTTGCAGACACTCGCAATACTATGTTTGGGTTTTTTTAACTGAAGGGGCTACTACAACAAGAAATATGATTGGACTGCCTTTCTCTGAAAGCTGTTCTTGTATGTCTCAATATCCAACTATCTTTTTCCTGGACTATGACAAGGATAATCATTCACACAGCTTGCCTTTCTGAGGATTAATTATTCACCTTCTACAAATACAAGTTACTAACTTTTTTTTTTTTTAATGAAAATTCCATTGGGTCAACTCACTGCTACAAGATTATTTTCTGAGAAAAACCTTGTTAGTTTTTACCCTCTCAGCAATGCTGGAGTAGTTGGTACTACATCAAATTGACAGTGCTTAAAGGGACTTAAAAATTTTGAGAGTTAAGAGAACTTTATAGAGGCCAGCATAATGATTAACAGCTCTCTCAACCTTATCTATCATCTATGGTTTTTCTTCTTGAGGTAACACTCTGATGCCAAGGGTAGTCCTCTGACAAGCAGGAGTTCAAATTGATTGTTATGAATGTCTGTCCTTCTCATGCCCCCAGCTTCTCACAGACAAGCATCAACTATGGAGGGCAATAGATTTTAGACACCCTTCTTCTCAGTAGGGAAGCTACAGAAAAAATAAGTGGAAACGTAATAGGTAGTACCCGTTTCATCACAACACTGAAGTGTGGTGAACTAACAGATTTCAGGAAAATTGGAAGATTCCTATAATCCCAATTTAAATGGACAATTACATGCATAAAGATTCGAGCACTGGCACAAACTGATTTAAATATACCGAATATTTGACGCCTCATATGTGCGAGGAAAAATTTGAAAAAAAAACCCCAGCTGAAACATATTATAAACCAGCCCATGTACCTCATATCCTTGAGCAAAAAGCAGCTTGGGAGAAAAAAAAAGAGCAACAAGCAGGCTCTTAGCAATGTCACGTTAGCAGCATTTTCTTTATATAATTTTGTTCACAATATGAATGTTGAATAAAGTCAAAGAAGACTGGGTTTGTGTCCTCCTGTTGTATTACACAAAATGGTTTGGGGTTTTTTTACTTTTCTTTTGCCTACATGTGTCTTTTAGAATGGCTTTGATAGACTGCTTGACTGTCATAGAGGCATGGGCAGAATTTTAAACGCTGTAAATTAAATATGTTTAAAACCTGAGGCGGAGGAAAAACATATGAATTTATAAAATGCAACTTTTCACTGTGCCAATCCATTACAGCATTAGATATAATCAATTTTTTTTTTTCCGTCTGCTGTAGCTTTTACCATGTTTACCTGTTTCCAAGGGAACATATTCAATAATGCCTTAGGGAAAAAAAAAAAAAAGTGCTAATAGTAAGAATAAACCAATACTGAAATCAGTAGCCAACAAGTTAGCATAAATATGTTTCTATTTTAAATTAGTACTGCTTCCCTTTGCAATAACTGGGAAATGTAGATTATTTAATGATAAAACAAAGAGGCTAAGGGAAAAACTAGAAGAAACAGGATCTTGCTATATTTACCAAGCCTTGAAAGGAACTTCCATCAAAAACCACCTTCTGTGTAAATCAGTACAAAAGGCTGATTTCAACCAACCTATGTCAGTGTCAGAACTGATGATTATTTTTACTTTTCCTATGCAACTACACTCATCAATTTATGATAATTGTGATTATGTGCATTGTAGGATCACCCTGAAGTTTGGTTCAATAATATATATATTTGTCATGTGTTTTTCACCTTACCTGTTTTTTCCAGCAAGATTTATACGAGTTTTTTCACCTCAGAAACAGAGACAAAATAAACCCTTCAGTATATGCCTTAAACGGTTTCTTGTGTCGCATATAGCTTTTTTCTTTTTAGGGAGGGGAATAAGGGAGGGCATAATATAGATTATCAAACACTGCTACAATATAGAACTTAATATGAAGTAAACAGTTGAGATTAACATTAATTTACATTCTATTTGGGAAAGACATAATGTAAATCTCCAGCATTTTATGCAGTGGAACAGAGCAGTTTAACACAGTTCAGCCAATGTCTCCCAAACAGGAATTTCTAGACCTATGTTTGTAGATTAAAAGTCAGTTAAAAAACGGGGCTTATTTTAATTCTTCAGAGGCTAGATTTTTCTCACTGATTTTCTGAGAAAAGTAGCTGTGATGTTCCATCATTTTTCAAAGCAGTTAGAAAATATTTTAGAAAACCAGCACAGGAAGACTGTTTTGAAAGATGACTGCTTGACTGCAATTAACTGTAATAAACAGTACTTAAATAAAAATTTTGTAGTTCTCAAGGTTCAGCATGACCTGACCGAGGATGCCTTCAAGGGCTAAGCAAAATGCCTAGGGGTGGTGGTGGTGGAACAATTATTCTCTTTCTATTTTAGTCTTATTCTTCTCTGCCTTCCAAGAAGGAATAATATATTAAAAACAAAGAAGGAAACAGAAAAAAAAGAAAGAAAAAATATATACAGGGATAGATGCATAAATATAAATGTTTATAAGCACCTTTGCTTTGGGAAAATTCACTTGCATGACATATCTTTCTCAAAGAATCACTGTCACGTCCTCTGCAGTGTCAAATCTGTTGACAGCAAATATCATCATGACTGTAATTTGTGAGTCATTCTGCCAGCTCCTGTCTGGTAAAAGCAAACTGTCCTTGAACACTGAATATTTTTCTCCCACAAAGTGGCCAGTGACTCTCCCCTCAACTCAGCATCCTCAGGATGTGAAGAAATGAAGCTTTTTTTTTCTATGACAGGATAAATTATTCTCTTGTCATCCACAGCAATCTTCATATAATTCAATACACCAGTCAGGTCTGATCTGGTTATTTTACAACCCAAATTTGACTGCTTTTCCTACAGTTGTACTGATTCAATGCAGCATTGGCTGCTATGTTGTTGCAGAAAAATAGAACTAACCTGAATTAAAATACAGAGTAGTCAAAATAGTTTTGTTGGTTTCAAATGAAGGTAACATCCTGTTGAATGTAAGGTTTTACTGACTGCACTTGGAGGTCCTGAAGGAACGTCTTACCTTCCACAAAGTGGTAGCACATGACAAAACACACAACAAAAGTGTATCTGATTATTACTTCATGTTTCTGTTTCTATGTTTGTTATTGTGCAATTCTGGAATGGTACATTAGGAAAAAAAATATAGCTCAAATTTTTTTTCACTATGCATGCATGCAAAGTTTTATCTATCTCTAAGCTGAATTCATCTTCTGGGCAAACACTGTCAACCCACCTGAAAATATAACATTGGTGTATTCTATAAAGTTTCCCAATTCTGTCATGTAAATGTCATTAAAGATAAGGCTGATCATAGGGGCCACAAACCATCTGCCTTTGCTGCTCTGTAAAAAATAACCAAGTATATTCTAAATATAGATTTAATATAACCCATGGCTTCTCTACTCCCCTGGTTAAACCATGTAAAAAAAGACCAAGCACATGTCATATTCTATAAAGTAATGAATTGGGTGCTTGTTTATTTATTGTTTCTTAAAGTTTGGTCTATAATGGCTCTGCTTTTCATGGCTATTTTGGAGGGTTTTTTTGTTCCAACTTGATCCTCTGAAGATATAATCTGACTCAAATAGAAAAGCCCTTATATGTGGCACACAATTTTGAAAGGTTAAGAGCTGTTTGCATATTGGTAGTTTTAGAAATACACTCAACCTTAGCCAATGTATCAGCTGTTTTTCAAGGGCCAGTGAGAATATGAATGTGTGCTGAATGGGAAGGTTATATTTCCTGACATTGTACAATAGCAGCAGGGCAAAAGAATAATAATTTAAAAACAAAACAAAACAAAACAAAACAAAAAACAAACAAAAAACAAACAAAAACAATCAAACAAACCAAAACAAAAGAAAAATACAAAACCAACCAAACAAAAACCTAACAAACAAGCAAAAAAAACAAAAAGAAATAAAATTTGCTGGTCTATAACTTTTGGTCAAAACAGCTACCATCTCTAGGAATTTTTCTTTGACTAAAGTAAGGAGAAAATTTTAGTCCTCTCATTAAAGCCCAGACAACAAAGGTTACCCAGATGTCCCTTCTCTGTCCTTTCTTATGTCCAAGAAATTCTGCTCTGATGATATCCATTGGAGAGAAAGGCAAATAAACTGAAAGAGACTGATGGGGAAGGCTGAAATATCGCTTTCCATATGTTATTTTAATTACATTTTCGGGCAACTTTATTGTAAAGGAAAGAATATCAGAAAGTATTAAAAAAAATGTAGTTGTCTTACTGTATCTGGTCAGGAATTTATATGGCTCCCTAGTAGAAAGCAATAGCTTCTAAGGAATAGAGATATCAGAGTCTGAAGCAGAAAGAAAGCATATCAGAAACTTTTTTTAGAGGTCTTGTTAGGCTCTGAAGAGGGATTGGCATTTAGTTCGCTTTGAGTTACAAGACAGTCCAATCTGTTAAGATTTTCCTGTTTCCAAGAAACTGTGTGAATCATAAATAATACATTTATTTTAACCTAAAAACAACAACAACAACAACAACAAAAGCACAAGAAAGATGGTCAGGAATATTGTAGTTTACAGTTGCTGGTGGAAATGTGTCAAGTGCTGAACAGCCAGCCAAGGTGAGCACAGACCGGGGGCACAGGAGGTCTGGTGCAGGGAGCAGAGGAGAGGCAGACAAGGGGAAGCAGCTCCTGTCTCAGCAGTGCTGTCAGTCTGGATCAGGCTTTGTGGCCTTGAAAGGCTGTATAGTCCCTTGCTAAGGGGAGTATCACTGCAAGGTGAGCAAGCAGGCACTTTTCCAGCAGTTACCTCACTAGTGCAGAGAGCATCGAGGGAATTGTTTGTACTGACTGGTACAGCTATTTGGCCATGTTTTCTGGCTTTTCACTTTAAAAAAAAGTGATTACATCAACTGGTTGGTCTTTGTTCATGGAAAAAAATTAGTTCACTAGGCAGCATTTAACATTTAGTTTATTTTTCCCTAACTTTCCAGGTTCCTGTGTGGAGCAGTATTTTATTAGCTACCTGTTTAAATCCAAATACAGCCCTTGTTTCTGTAGGTTCATAAAAAAATTACAATCACATTTGAACAAAATATTTAAAGATCTAATAATGCATCATTGATAGAATTTGTATCATCTTTACAGATGATAAGAAATGCAACTGAAACTCTGTTTAGGGTGTTTGTCATATTTTTAGACAAGAATCCATAGGCTTAGAAAGACCAAAAAGAGATGTTACAGGTAGGATTTTTCCAATTATTGAATGAAAAGTCCCTCTCTAGTCAATTGAGAGATGTGAACAGTGGTAGAGCAAGTTTTGTCTCACCTTACTGAAGATGTATAAAGCAGATAAGAGGAAACATTAACTAAGACCATGTAATTGTGCCTTTGACTGTAAAGTAAATTCAGATTGATTCACTTAGAAGTACAGATCTGTATATTAAACATCAAATACTGTGTGAAATGAATCCTGTTTTAAATGCTCAACGAAAGGCCTGGAAAGGAAAATCCCATCAACCGTACATTTCAAACCTTCACTAAAGGTGCAGTACAGAAGTTCACCACAGCTCTAGGTCAGCTACTGGAAGGAAACCATTAAACTGGGAAAAACTGTCTATATTTGTTGCTGTCGCCTTATATGAATATTCATATTGATATATGAAAATTATATTTGTGTATATACATATATATATACAAAGTAACAGAAATACTTAGTAGACAGCATTTTTCATATCATTTGTTAAATAAAAATTCAGGCTATTCTAGAAATTTCTGTCATTGAAGAATTTTCCAGACTAGTATTTGCAGGTAGTATGTCATCAGGTTTACCAGTTTCTTCATGATAGTAAGCAACTCCCTGATATATTTATACTCGATATAGAGTGTGAAAGAACACTGGCACAAGAAAAATTATACACTTTAAAGAAATTTAAGTAAAAATATTTGCAGACAAAAATATGTAAAATTAATGTATCTGATAGACTCCTATATGAGGAAAAGACAAAATGGCTTAAGAAGATATGTCACAAAACTTTTAATGCTAAACTTTGTTGCAATTTGTCTCTGATAGGGTTTACACAGCCAAGTTTATCCATATGGGAAAAGATCACCAAAAATTTAACCAACTTACATCAAAGAAGAGATCGCATTTGACATGTACCCTAAAATCTCAAAATAGTAGGAAATAATTCTTAATTAAACATCATTAAGTTATAAAAAACAATTTACATTAAATTTAATGTTACAATACATTAAACCTACTACAGAAGATTAAAAGAATGCTTTGGACACTCTAAGATACTTTCACTGACAATGAAAGATGCTGTTTTCAACTATTCAGCCACGCAGACCATAAAACAAGAGATGTATTCAATTAATCAATCACACAAACAACTATACTAAGATATGAAAATTCTCTTCCCTGAAAAGTTGAAAGAAGGTCTCATTTTGAAATTGACAAGTAATTGGAATTCTACCAGAAATGCAGTGCACTGGAGTTATGAAAAGAATTGATAAGCTTTTTCAGATATTTACTGTTTGGTATCCTAGACAGCCCAGAAGAGGCATATAGTCAATACAAAAAGCAGAGACAAGTAATATGTGGCATGTGCTTCCAATGAAAATAACAAAATATTTCTATCCGTACAGCTTTGACAGAATGTCATAAATATACATTCTTATGCTATTACAAGCACACCAACAAAATATATTTGTTTCTTGGTTGAAGCTGAGCAGGATAAAGGAAACCATTGCAGAGCTTTTCTGGTGGGATTTTGATATGGTAAGCAGTTTTGAAAAAGTACAACTCAATTCATAAGACTGTGAAGAATGATAAAAACAGCTACTATTGGCTGTAGGCCAAAGCAATTAACTAATATTGATAATTAGAAACTAAGCAATTAGTTAACAATGTTACTAGGAGCTTTGTAGGATTTTTTTTCTTCTGGAAACAGAAACAGATGCCAAAAGAGCCAGATATTGCTTGGATGCAATTCAGTTCATTCACAGGGAATGTCGATACTGCCTTTTTTCTAGGCAATAGATTTCATTCATAAATGTTTATTCCTCATGGCTAACTAAGCAGCCCTGACATTTGTGCTGGTGCCATAGAAGTGAAAAATTCAGATTTTGATTGTCTTATGTGATGACTAATTCATATTTTAATATGAATAAAGATGAGCATATTTTAATATGAATAAAGATGAGCAGCATTATTTAACCAGTGTTGGGGCTTATATCAATCTGGCAAAAATTGTGTCCTCCAAGACTACAATTCTTTCCCCCTCACCAAATTAATCTGCCCCATAATATGTCAAGTAGATTTTGTGTATCCTGTAGTAGCTGAAAAAGGAGACCTAATAAATTATGTACAATTTTGACAGGAAGATTTCCTTGCATTATGTCAGGACTTAATGTCTTTCAGCCTGATAGATATTTGAAGCAAAGCTTTCTTCAACTTGTTTTTTTATATAAAGCCACTTATTCCAACCCCTTCTAAATCCTCAAATAGCATCCTGTCTCATTCCTGTCTTTGTTTTATATAAGGGTAGAATAAGTGAAAATACTGTCTAGCATTTCAAAGCTCATCAGAGATTCTGGATCTCATACCTAGGATCAAAAATTAAAAGTGGTAATTGTGATAATAAGAGCTGTCTTCAGTAGCCAAGTGTGATGTGAACTGTATATTTCACTGCAAAATTATAAGGAGTAAAAACAGTAAAGAGATCTAAATATAGGTCAATTATTAAACAAAACAGATTAACAGTTAGAAGGTAGCAATTTGTCCAACAGCTGGTTAAAACCCATCTTTAGTGTATAATTTTCATTTAAATTATGGATCAGCTGTGCAGGACAACTTTATAGAAGAAAAAACTGGCTCAAACAACAGCTAAGAAATGCTAAAGAGAATCTCTTTAATGCTTTCAAAAAGATGCATTGTTAAATATTACCAATCAAAAAGTAAAGAAATGGAAAAGAACAGCTTTAGTCAGGATTGAAGAGAAAAAAAAAAAAAAAAGATACAAAATTATTTTCACAGCTTTTCCTCTGTAATTTTCTTCAACATGTATCCTTCCCATGTCCCGGAGGTGTGGATTCCTTCCATTAGGTGCAGTCTTTCAGAAATTAACTGCTGGTTAATCCCACAGTGTGAGTCTATCGAAGGGTCACAAGTTCAGAAAATCTGCTCCACTGTGGGCTCCATTTTCAATAGGGCCACATGTCCTGCCAGGAGTTTGCTCCAGCATGGACAGCACAGGGCCACAGCCTCTTCTGGGTATCAACCAGCATCATCATGGGATCCTCCACAGGCTGCAGGTGGGTCTCTGCTCCACCATGGATGTCCATGGGCTGCAGGCGTACAGATGTCTCACCACAATTTGCATCACAGGCTGCAGAGGAATCACTGCTCTGATGCCTGAAGCACCTCCTCCCCTTCTTCTTCACTGACCTTGGTGTCTGCATAGTTGTCTCTCTCACTCCTCTCTTCAGGATACTCTTGTGGAACATTTTTATCCTTTCTTAAATCTGTTATCCCTGAGGTGCTGTAATCATCATTGATGTGTTCAGCCTTGGCCAGCAGCAGATCCGTCTTGAATCCAGCTGGCATCAGCTCTGTCAGATATGAGGGAAGCTTCTCAAAAAACTGCTCCTGTAGCATCTCCTCCTCTCTCCCCTCCACTCCCCCAAATAGGACATGAATAACACAGAACTGAAAGGGACTTGAGGAGGTCACTAGTGCATTGTTTGCCTCCAGGAATGAACAACTATATCTATGTCATCTTTAACAGATGCTCAGGATGCAATTTCTGAAGACTCTTGAAAGATTTCTCAACTTCCACAGGCATCCCCATTGCTTCTCTAATCTTACAATTGCTAAAGGTTCTCTGATATCTAAACTAAATCTTATTTAATGCAATCTAAGCATTTTATTATTTGTTTTGTCTTCCACAGTTTCACTGAACAGACAGATATTCTTTCTTTAAATATCATTTTATATGTTTGGAGATTTTGTTGCATATCTCTTCTGAATTGTCTCTATTTTATCTTAAACAGCTAAATTGTTTAAAATTTTTATTTTGTATTATTGTATATTATAAACATCTAAATATTAGCATACACAGAAAAATAACAGATCTATCTATATCTGAGTAGAAGACAAATTATAACACGAGTTACATTAATAACAATATCAATCTATAAATGTTTCAGACTTGGCTTCTTTTCTACAGAAATTACATACATTTTGTGAAATGCAGTCATAGTAATAACATGGCATACTTAGGCATGTATCTAATGTTCAAGACACATCAAATAAAGTTTGAGACCTATGGAAAGGGGAGGAGAGAAAGGAAGAAGAAATTGGCAAATAAAAAGATTTGTGTTAACTGGCTATGACAACATCTCAAGAACATTGAGGTAGTTAGCCAAAGCAAGAGCTGAAGTGGCAAAAACAGCTGTCATGTAGTGTCTTAGACACTTAGAGAAACTTCATGCCTTCTAATTGGCTAGGTCAATGATGGTCTATAAGTTGCAAGGTCTCAGTGAAGCAAGTAGTGCCCACAAAGAGACAGGAAATAGAATCATAGAATCATTTCAATTGGAAAAGACCTTTAAAATAAAAACGTCCAACCATGGGCCTAACACTGCCAAATCCGCCACTAAACTATATACCAAAGTGTCACACCTACATGTCTTTTAAATTTTTCCAGGAATGGGGATTCAATCACTTCCCTGAGCAGCCTTTTCCAATGCTTGACAACTCTTTTGGTAAAGAATTTTTTCCTAATACAAGTGGTAATCTGCATACCTAAATGAATAAATTCCTTTAATCTCCCTTTGCTGGTGTTTCTTCTCTTTAGTGCTACAAATAATTTTTATGTCACCTCCTAAATTTAGAGGGGACATTCCTACATCTGTCAAAGACTCCTCTGGATGTGAAGACCATTCCTTGCCTATTTTCATCCTGAATAGAAACTGAGGCTTTATTAAACTAGGACTGAAGTTCCCTATTGTATTTCTGTGACAAAGAATCTAGTGAAGAGCCATGATTTTGACAGTACCTGATGCTTCTGAAGTTAAAGAAGACATTTGAAAAGTTACAAGGCACAAAAAGGAAAGACAAGTGTAAAAAGTCAGGAAGTCATGAAAATTATGGTATCAGTTTTATTTTTTCCAAGAAAATAAATTTCACGAAAAAAATTAAAAATTGAAATAAGGGTTTGATTTAAAAAATCACAGAGTATTTAGAAGACAAAAATAGAACCACTTTTGCAGCAAGAGAAATTGACTTGAATTGCAGAGGGGTTTTATCAATGTAAGTAGTACTTTCTGTGATTCTCCTTCTCATGCCCTGACTATTCTGAGCTCTAACTTACTTCTGCCTGTACTCACTTCCTTGGGAGTAACAAACTCTGGCAATCAGCTCCCTTTGTCTGCCACTTCTTTTTCTGCTTTCCTGAATGTTGTACTATATCTTCTTGACTGAGTAGCTTCCTTTTCTTTTCTGGCAGAGAATGAGATATAAAAGGAGTTTTGCTGACTACAAATAGGAACCAGCAATCTGTCAACTTCTTCCCTGCTACTCAAGGCAACAATGAAGGTTACAGGATCTTTAAAAACAAACTTTTTGATTTTTTTGCCCAAGTGATAGAATTAGCATGCAGACAAGGAGATCAGGAAGACACACAAGTTACTCCTCCTGCATCACAACCTTCACATGTTGGTTTACTCATTTTCGTGTTAAAGCAGCTGAGTGAGCCTACTCAGGTTCTCATACCTTACCAATATTTTCAAGCATTAAATCAGTTAACATATTGGCATGTGACAGAACAGAAAGTATGGGGATCTTAAGAAAGAGTTTTCAATGAAATATATTGAATTAGAACAAGGGGAAAATTCTGTAAGACCATCATTCTGCATCAAATGTTGTTTACTGTTCATTACCGTGATATCCACTTCATGGGAGCAGCCAAAGTAGAGGGAAGGCAAGCTCTACTTGGGTATTAGTATGAGCAAGAAGGGTCACTGCTCATGCAAGAGAGGTCTCAAGACCTGGTGGTAAGGATGAGTTACACAATTCATATATGAGGGGAGGGGAAAGAAAGGTTGTATCTTGACATGTAATCTGAGAGGCTGGTAGGATTTTATATTCATTGTAACCTAAGTTTTCAGTGATTTCTGGTCAGAATTCAGGAATGTCACTCTCCAGGTATTTGCACTCACTTTGAGGAAGACCATTTATGACTATGAGACAACACTGCATTCTTTGTGCTGACCTAGGTTATTCATGGATAATGCAGTCCCTGTATCAAAGCTAAATTTGTTGGTGTAATTTCTTTTGCCAGACCTTTGGGTTTTAAGCTCTCATGTTTACCATGAGGTTCACTTATTTAACCACTTCTTCAATTAGTAATATATTAACATCATGATAGATTTTGTGGTTTGTGAAATCAATTTGCTTGATTTTGCTTTAGGCAGAGATCGATACTATGCTGTAATAGTATATGGATTCTCAAGAAAGTAAAAAAATAAAAAAAACCAGTCAATACGGTTAACTGGTATTCTCTTTATTAAAATTTATGTGCAGAGAAAAACAAACACAATTTTTTAATGGATGGTTTTATTGAGAAGAAAAAAAAGTGTTATTTTTTTGATGGTGCATATTATTCTCAATGCCGCAGGATTACAGAGACACCATATCTACTAAGATATGAAATGCAATTGCTCTGAAACCTATAAATTATGAGAAATTCTAATTTTCAAAGTTTCAAGAGATGATTCAGTGGTCACAAATGAAAGAGACAAAATACAAAAAACTTCTTTTCTTTCTCAAGAGAGTGGGGATTTCCTTCTAATGACATTACTGAAAATTGCTTAACTGACCAACCTTTCAAAGTAAAAAAAAAAAAAAAACAAACAACTTCATATTGTTGGTATTGTTCACTTCCTGAAAAAATTCAACCCATTTCTTCTCAAGAGTGTGTAATATGAAATACTGAATGCTGCTCCTATAATGTAAGAAAAGCATAAAGAAATACACAAGAGAGGATGGAACTAATGGCTCTTTTTCTTTTCTTTTTTTTTCCAAAAGAATTAAAAACTTTTGGTGACAACCACTAAAAGTAATCAAATAATAACCTTCAATTGTTTTTTTTCAGTCAATAAATAAAACATCAGTCTATAAATAGAAATTTTTGGGAACTCTACTGAAAAGAAAATAAGTTAGGAAAATAAATAAGAATTTATAACTGAATGACTTTGTATATGAATAACATGATTTATTCAGCAATCCAGATTATAAATTGGTGATCAGGAATATACTATTGGAAGTGGTAATATAACTTGTGACATATTCAATCCTTTTAACTGAGCTAGAACTAAGGAAAACATTATGCATTTTTCGTATACAAATATAGATTTGGTCTACAGGGATTACAAGTATTTGCACTACATCTTTACCAAAGAGGATGAAGAAAGGAGCATCATCTTTAATAATGTTTTATGCTATAAGTAATGGTATACAATGCTGTAATCTAAATAAACAATAAGTACACTGAAAAGTACATCCTCTCTCCTGATTGCTAACCACTAGTTGTTAATCACTTGTGGTAGTTTCTATAGTTTGGAATTATGAAGTGTTTTGATTCTCCTGAATAACTTGTCTGAAGGATGCTTTTCACAAGAAACTGGGAAAATGCAGTCTCAGTGACAGTTGTTGGCTTTCCTTAAACTTCAGACTTTGTGAAAACTGCGCCATCTGGATCAAATAATTTTAAATTACCACTTTAGGCACCTCATGTTAAATTGAAATATTATTTCACAAAAAAAGTGTTTTCAGTGAATAGGTCATATGAACAGGCATTGAACATATGTCTATGTGACTGATTCTGTCACTAGCCATAAAATTCACCCAGGCATTCCTCTATGTGGCCTAAGAACTTTGACTAAAACAGATTGTGTGTCTTAATTTCACAATTTAATAACTTCAGAAAGGGGAGGGAAGTGGGAAGGAGGTGGGCTTCACTGCATCCTTTGATAAAGTGTTTCATTTATTTCAGTCAATTTTTGTTAAAATTGCACAATATATTCCTATTTGTGTTTGCTAACTTCAGCCTCGTGATACCTGACACTCAGAGGTTACAGAGAACTCCGGGTTAATGAGTTTTCATCACTAAATCCATATGCAATGTCGGATATTTTTGCCATGACATCATACAGGCAGATCACACTAGTTGCTTGGCTATGAAGATGGTCCTTTTCCTCTATGTCCTACAGTGACTGTTTCTTTCATGCTTCAAACCAAAATTTTTCTGTTACTCTTTCTTTGATATTAAAAGTAGATAATCTAGATCTTTCAGCGAGGCTGCACCAGAGGCAACTGAGAAGGTTCTGGGTTGAGATTGGGCTGTGCAGGCGTTCCCATGACCACGGACACCTGAGCACACGGGGTAGCTCAAACTGGCAGGAGGAGCAGGAGAGGCTTCTCTCTGACCATCCAGGAGTGACCACTAGAGGCAGCAAACAGACCCAGAAACTGTTAAGGTAGAGCAAAGAGATCCTTTCAGCCCAAACCTTTTTAACAAATTAGTTTAAGCTTCCTCAATTATGGTGATTGTGCATTCCAGGATAACTATACACCCTTTTTCCAATCCACTAGGGTTGATTTTCTTTTCCAGTTACTGTTTTAAAGCAGTTGTTGTAATAAAATTCATTGTTGTATCAATTATTTAGTGTCATTTTGCTTTAATCCATGCAAGGGATCCTTTAACAATGAAACTGGTTTTCCTGCCTCAGAGGCAAGTCACACTACTGTGCTGAAGCAGTCATTCCTGAAGAACTGGAGGGGTTCATGGAAGACTGCCTCCCATGAGAAGGACTGCAAGCTGGAGCAGCGGAAGAGTGTGAGGAGTTCTCTCTCTGTGAAGAAGGAAGCAGCAGAGACAACATGTGACCATAACACCCATTCCCTCTTTCCCTGTGCCCCTTGTGAAGAGGAGGTAGAGAAATGGGAATAAAGACCGGGAAGGTGGGAGGGGTGGAGGAAAAATGTATTTAACATTTGGTTTACTTGTCATTATCCTACTTTGATTTGATTGTTATTAAATTAAATTAATTTCTCCAAGCTGAGTTTGTTTTGCCCATGACAATAACAGCTGAGTGTTCTCTCCCTGCCCTTATCTCAACTCATGTGTCTTTTGTTATATTTTCTCTTGCCTGTTCAGTAGTGGAGAGGAGAATACAAAGCAGTTTTGGTGGTCACCTAACATCCAGCAGCTTCTGCTAGCTGCCATCTGAACAATCACTTTTCATTCCCTATCATTTAATGAATCTTCTGCATATTCCCCATTCTTTCTCTTGTCTTTCTTTCCCTGTCGTATGCCATGGTAGTTTACCCTCTATTTTAGTTCTAGCCTGATTTTTTGCCTTTTTTGGTAACAGTGATACATTCCTTCTCTTTTCATCATAGAGACAAGGTCCTTATTCCTATTTTAAAAAGTAAATATATAAATAAAACCTAATACCTTATGGGATTCTAAAATTTATGCCTCAAATACATCATAAATACTTATTTCTTCCATGAAAAACAAACACTCAAAATGGTAACTAGAGAAACTAGGCTACAGCAGCCAGAATGAATGAAGTGATTTAACAAATCACAGATGGGACAGTAAAGACACTAAAAACTTATCTCACAAAAAATAGAAAGAGAAACGTTTCAATCACTTAGATATCTTAAATCAACTTCTGGCTGTAATCAAAGAGATCCATCAAAGACATGCTGGCTCAGGCACAGCTTACTATGAGAAAAAGTTTTCCCCTTTTGATTTTTTCCCCATTACCATACTTTTCACACCTGGGAACCTCAGTAATATTTTAATATTTAATGATGTTGGTTTTTCTCCATTCAATAATTCCATTTGAATAATGGTCTGCATAGTACTACAAAACGGAGTATGGTAATGTTGCTTTGTCACCTGAGGCAATAGAGTTCACTTCTCCAAAGAAAGAAATTTTCATTGAACAAGCAACATAATAAAGTAAAGGTTATTCCTGAACTCCTGCAGGGCACTTGTATCTGTTACACTTATGACATTTAAACTGGAAGTGTGTAGATCTAATTAGTTAGAAGCAGAATTGTAATCAATACTGATTCATGAATATTTCCCACATGTAACACTACTTGTTTGGATAGAATAAATTGTTACTTGTGTAATTTAATCTCTGTGATTCCTTAGTGCTTTTTGTTCATAAAAATAATAACCCTATTTATTAGAACTGAAAATTTCCAACTGCAGACATCAGAAACAAGTTTTTTTCTACATTTATATGTACAGATGTCTACAGTTGCTCTGGGGACATGAAACGCCAGGATCAGAGGTCTTATATAAGAGGAATTGAACCAGATCAGTTCCTGACTGAAGATTGCTTGTGATGTTATGAAAATTAATACTAGCTGGTTGCCAGTCATTCATCTGTTCTTCTACAGATTAGTTTCTGTGATCTCTAGCCCCAAGCAAGCCTGAGAGTATTACAAGCCTCATAGTCTTGAAGGCTGGCATCCCTTTGAATGTGAGACATTTCTAATCATTTTAATTGCCTTCCCCTTGACCTTTTCATTTCTGCCATAGCTGTCTTGAAACACACCAATCTTTAATCAATATTCCATGTGCTGGTACATCATAATTTTTATTTTGTCATCTCTTTATTGATACTTTGATTTATTTTTTTGCTTAAAGTTTGCAAGGCTTCCATTTATACCATTTTGTGAATGTGCCAGCATGACCAAGGATGTCTAAATAGCTTAGCCTGAATTATCACCATGGAAGATGGATCATACTGCCAAACAAGGAAAAAGAGCATCTGTAAGTAGGAGGTCAGAAGATGACTACTTTTGTTTGCTCACACTAGAGTTCTAGAGCAACTCTTACATTCTTTTCTCAAATAACAAGTGATAGGATTAGAGGAAATGAGCCCAAGTTGCACCAGAGGAGGTTCAGATTGGAAAATAAAGTTATCTTAAAAATCATTGTCAAATGCTCATTACAAAATGTTTTTCTTGGGAAAGAAAACTTTTTAAGTGGAAGGCAATGATTTAAAAAAAACTTCTACATCCAAGAACACAAAAAAAAGAGCACTGAAGAATTTAGTCCCTTTCTCAAGAGTATTAGACACAAGAGTTTTGATTTATTCAAATGACTTTGCTATTCTATTTTTGGAGCATATTTTTCTGTTTCTGTATCTGGAACATATCACCTACCTCCTCTTGGCTCCATGTACAACAGTAAATTACAGGAAATTTATTACCAATCAAATAGAATAGTTTATAAGATAAACCTCCTTAGCTCACTCCAAATGGAAAATTTGTGAAAATTAAGAACTTCTGTGATACAGAAATTTGTGTTATATATTTATATATGACGATTTAGGATTAAGGAATTCTAAATATATGTATATTGATTAGGAAATATTTATAATGGTTTAGTAAATATTTTTTTTCAAATTTCATCTCATTTGTAAAATATGTTTCTTCCTTATAACTTATTAATTTTTATGTACTTCAGAATCTCAGAGACATGTAGATAGTTGGATGAACTTAATGGTAAAACTCAAACAGAACCAGTCTGTCTGATGAAATAAGCCTATTTCTAGACAAGATAATTAATTCTGCGGACATCTGTGAAAAGTAATATGAGGCAAAATAATTTAGGAACATATTTTTTAAAATATGAGAAGAGAAACTGAACGTATTATCTCCTGGTAATTCTGAGAAAATCAAAATGTAGCCTTTAAAAATTACAAACAAGGGAGTACAAATAAGAGGTTAAAATAGAATAACGAAGGATAATGCAAAATGCAACACGCAAAGTAATCAGTGTAGAAGCAAATATGATCTTCCACAATTAGAATGGCATAGAATGGCAAAATATACTTATTAATAAATATAAAAAGACAGAAACTGAAAATGAGTTGTATGTTTTTGTTGTCTTCCCTGTTATTCTATCACTCAGTTACAAATGTCTGTTTAGTGAGTATTAAAAGTGCATAAAGCTGGCAATGTCTCACTCTTAAAAAAAAAAAAAAATCCCAATCGGGATCATATGAAACTTATAGTCATTGAACACATTAAAAGCATATAGCATCAGTTTGAAGTCAAACCGACACTTTATGAGTGGCAACAATTTTTCGCCAGGTTTTCATTGTCATTCAATTTGATTGTTTCATGTTGAATGAAATGTAACTAGTGTTTCAAGCCTTCAGAATGCACCACAATAATTCATTTTAGGACCACAAGGCTGTCGATTGTCACACATTCCCTCTTAGTCTTTCTGATTTTTCATGCTGCTGTTCTAACTATTATCTCTGATGAAACTTAATCTTTGAGTGGACATGAAGGTGGGTGTAAGATGTATGATAAAAAATGCCCAGAAAAGTGGTTAACAAAATTTTATTTGAGCAGCTGTAAGGAAAGGAATTCCCTCTTCCTGTTTTTTGTTTGGTTTTGATTGTTTCTTTGGTTTTCTGAGTTGGTTTTTTTCACCATAATTATTATATACCTTTCCAGAATGCTGTAGATTAACTACAGAATCTGGTCTGATGGCATTATTCGTTCCCTGTCTGTACTGCTCAGTGAATGCATCAAAACTACCAGGGCCTGAATATTAAGAGGCTTATGCAAACTTCACATATTACTCCAAGTGTGTCCCCTTGTGGAAAATGCTGGCTCCAGTAAGTGTATTTTGCCTATAAGCAGGACAAATGTATCACTAAATTAGATTAAATTTGTGATATATTGTCATGGCAGTCTTGCATTTGAGATACCATTGCATTTTGATTGCCACTATGTACAGCAGTAGAAACATAGTGATTTACAAAGTGAAGAGGCAAAGATTCATATTTCAATATATGTCCTGATATCTCAAGTGAAGTCCATCTTTCTATGAAAATAAATTTTTTTAGAGTGAGCTTTCTAATTTTATTAAATTATAGTGTGAGCAGTTTAGTATTGGTTCATTTGACATATCCAGCTTAAGACCAGAAAAGCTACTTCCAAATCTAGCAAAGAACTGTTTAAGAGCTTAAAGTAAAATGTACAAGTATTTCTTTTTTCTGGAAATATACTACAGAAATTAGTTTTACCATAATCAAAAAACCAAAAACAATAATTCCTGTCCTTGACTGGGATAATTTCCATAATTGTCTTAAGTTCTATAAGGAAATAACAAAAATAAATTGGTGTACATTGTTTTTAAAATTTCATTATTAGGTTATTGAAATATTAGTGTAATCTTTTTCATCTATTTTTAAAACAGTAGCAGAACTTTTAAATGCTGAGATTTAAAAGAGAATATATTACTGGCAAGATTTTTGACTTATGAACTCTATTAAGCATTGACTTTTTTTTTTCCAAATGCCATAAAGATTTTGAATTGAGATGCTCTTCCACTTGTAATAGCAACATTACACAGAGAAAAAGAATAATGAAAGTAATAGGATGTCTAATAACTTGAGCTGGCTACTTGAAATTATGACTTTCTGTAGATGATCTTTTTGTGTAGGATCACGGTCCCTTAAATAAGCATTGTAACTTCCTTTGTTGCAAAGTTTAAGATTCTTCAAAAAATGCAAGTCATATTGAGAGAGACTGTGCCCTGATGAAAATACCAATCACAACAATGTGTAAGATTCTCTTGTGCTTTCTTTGCTTGAAAATTTATTAAAACTCAGATCTGGAATTAAAAAAAAAAAAACACAAACCTTCACTCAAGCAAACATATTTACTGGCTCTCAATAGAGGTTACATGTATGGTATTTTTTGATGGCTATCTCCTGTAAATATCCATATTGCTATGAGAAGTCATGCTGATCTGAGAAGTGATGAGCATACAATGCACTGTCAACTTCTGCTCTTGGTTTCCCTGCCGCCTCCTTGACTCCAGTGAGAATACTGGACACTGATAGAGTGTGTTATGGGCAGCAGCAACACTAAATTGTGGCAGCTGCAGAACTGACACCCTGATGCAACTTGCCTGTTGATCCACTCGAAGCTTTCATGTAATAAGTAATATTTTGGTTTACTCTGGATAGTGCTCAGAGATTATTCTTTGTTCAGCACAACATTAGGAAAAATATGTCTGAGCTGTCAAGTTCCACTCTGCTTTTCACTTCTTTTACACCCAAACCAGTTACATCTGAGAAAGTCTTACAAACCATACCTTAGTAACATTACTCATTATTTTTTCTTTGATAGGCCTTTTGGGGAACTTGTCTGAGGAAAACAGAACATACATGGATATGTCCAGTGTTAATTCTCCAAAAAAGGCAACTTCAACTTGAATAAGTTATTATAACTCACATAGTGCAAAAAGAACATTTGTTGCAGACAGATTGAACCTTAAAACTCTTGCACATGGCATTATTTAAGGAGAAAAGGAAATGTGACTGAAATCCTTCTGTTTCAGCTTACATTTTTAATTACTTACAGCTCTGTGTTAAGAATGTATTTAAAAATGTTCTTGGTAATACTCATCTCAAAAATGATAGACAGATGAAGGTACAGGTTGTTTTTTGAATTGTAAAATATGGAAAGAAAAGGGAAAGGAAACAAACCTTTATGAAACCTGTCAGTGATAGCATGGTTTTTTTGTTTTTTGATATCTGTGTCTAAAAATCAAAGTCCCAGGGGACAAAGGTAAAAGTCACTTAACTGACAGAATTCCTGAGTGACTGAAAACTGGCATCTGTTCTTTATAGGTTCATCTTTGAGATTTCTCACTAGAAAACAGCAGTTGAAAAGATTATCTTATAGCAGTACTAAATAATAGACTGTTCTGCGACATTCAAAGGTCTGAAGCTCCCTGTGGAACTAATGACATTTGTACAGCAAGTCAGGCTGCTTCGGCAAAGGAGGATGGTGGAAGTGGGAAAATGATAGGTTTTTGACAGAATGTTAACCCTAAGTTGCCAGATTTCCTGAAAGAAAACTGAAAATAAGAGAGCCCTAATAACACTTCCAATAAATGGCCAGAGTCTTAGATGAATTTTAAACTGATACTTCTACTAATTTTGATATTCACAGCTGATTTTCTGTTCCTGACACTTGAGAGAGAGGAAATAAACGCTATGTTGCTGTGGTCTGATGACAGATCAGAAAGGTATTTTTCCTGAAAGTATGATGCGGTATTTTATTAAAGACAGTTCCTTTTGCCTGTCATTGCAACACTTGAAACAGTGAAATTATTTCCGTCCTTTTGTTTGTTTGTTTGTTTGTTTGTCTGTTTGTTTTTCTGGTCAATTTACCTGAAAGTAGAAAAAGTTTCTCTGGACTTGTACACCTAGCTCAGCCATTAAGCAGTGTCATTGCTTTAAAATGAGATCTCTTTCTATATTTTATTCACTGCTCAACTGGAAAAATATTAAGGGAGAATTAGATCCTGGGATTTTCTCACCCACGAGATGATTTGACCTTACATGCCCTGAATTACCTTAGTACAAGACTGTAACACATGCAGGCAAAAAATGGAGAAGATTCATCTTCCTGGTTGAATCTGAACAAAATTGCACCAAAGAATGTAAGAGGCACAGGGAAAGAAGGCAAGTGGGCAAGGACAACTTGCCTGAGAAGAACTCAGCTCCAGACCTCATCCTTGGCTGTATTTTACATTCCCATCTCCTTGGCTAGCCTTCTTTAGTGGGAATCTACTTTTTTCAGTGTATGACAGTGTAACTTCAAGCCAAGGGAATTTATATATCTCCACTTTTCCACAATCCTGATACTGAAGCCTTTCTCCTCATGTGTGGGAGTCCAATTATTTCAGAACAAGATGGGTCTGCTGTGGAAAAATGACACTGAAATATTTGTAAGTCACTTTGTTCTGCTGCTTTCTACCACCTACTGTCTGATGCAGCTGTCTGTGTGGATTGGCACAATGACCTGCATTGTAGACTTCTTTAGGGATTTAAAGAGAATTGGGCAGCTGTCTGTCTAAAGTCATATAGCAAGATAACTCAGCTGGAAGAAGAACATTATCTTCTCAACAGGGCAGCTAAATCTGTGTTTGAGCACTTAGGCAATTTCTGCTTCAAGAAACTGGAGATCTAGGCAGCATTAGAAGTAGCTGTCCTTTATTACTGTCTGAATCTTGAACCAAAAGCTCAAATTCCTAATTGAGATGTGTTTCCCAGGGTTTTATTTAGCCCCATGGGCAGGTAGCATTACCTACCTGCACTTGCTATGACCATCACCTCAAAACCTACTCAAGCTTTCTCACCCTGAAGACAGGCAGATAGAGAAACTAAGACTTATACCACAGAGGGTCTTAGAGAGGTTTTCAAATCTTGTAAGCACTAGGATTACAAAAGAGATAAAGAGGAGGATTTATTGTGCATTAGTAATATTTCAGCCCTTCAGGCTTAGCCTGTACTCTAAAAACTTTTTAATGAAACACTGCATATTATTGGGCTAACAGAGTAACAAGGTAAGTTTGGGCAGGGTATTTGCATTTAAACCAAATCAGTTATTGTATTTCTCCAGCTATACCCTCATGTTACCTACATTAGCTAAAATGCAGACTGAGAATAAAAGTTCCCCCAAGGCATAGTATGTTACATGTGTACTGGAGACATATATTTTCTCTTCCTATGGATTTACATGTTCCAAATATTTGGTGCAGACAAACAGTGTTTTAGAGATAGTGGCCTAAGTGATTTACTGTGCTGAAATAATCCATGACCTCCTCTTCTCTCCACTACCATATGTGAAGGTGGTTGCTATCAGCAAAAACTTCCTGAACAAACTTTAAATCTTAACTTTTGTAGCTGCTGTAACAGAGAGATCTAGAAAGTCAGCAATGGCTTGTATTGCTTTGACTTTAAAGACTCTTTTTTAACATTTCTCTCTTTTTCTTTGTGATTCAAAATTGACAGATGGAGTTCTTAAGTTGCTGAGATATTTAAAATTAAAAATAGTAAAAAGTTATTCAAATTTTAAAACAAACCAACCCCAAACCTTCTGCCCTACCCTCTGTTCCTTTTTTAATAACTTAAGAAGTCTTTCTTTATGCATGGAAACGTCTTAAAAAAACATCTGCCTTCTTTCCTGTTAAACAAATACTCTTCTTGTGTTGCCTCTGTTCAATACATGGGTAATTGAATAGAAGCATAAACAGCAGGAAAAAGCTAACTATTAAATTTTTTAAATCTTGATTCTTCTCTCATACCAAACAAAATCTGGAAGCTCATATTACACAAGGCAAAGTAATTGTGGCAAAGTAATTGTAGCAAAGTGGATCCACCCTTCATTTTTACTATGACAATATTTTCTCAAACAGGTACCTCTGGTTTTGGTGTTCAAGCTGAAAGATAGATGATTACAGAGACAAAACCTTATTACAAAAATTTTACATCTTCAAGACTTTAACAAATCAGTTTGCTCCTTTAGTTTTAGTCTGAACTGTCTGGATTTGCTCTAAGAGCACAGAAAAAGTGTAAATGCAAAAACTCTTTTTTTACTTCAGATTCCATCATCAACTCTCATAAAACCAGTATTGTTTCCCCCAATTCTAACAGTTTGGCACTTTTTTCTATTACGTATAGAGATATTCCTGCAGATTTTAGCCTTTTCTTTCTTCCCCTCATTGTTTTCATTACTTGGTAAATGAAAATTAGACTTTGTGAAATTGAATCTCCAAAACTTTTAAGTAAATTTGTTTTCAAGCAACTTTTGTTATTCTGTGGTGGATTCCTCATTTCAATGAAGTTCTCTCAAACTGAATCCCAATGTTTTGTTGTGGCACTTCATAAATGATTCTTAGAAACAGTCCTAAAAAAGGCCAAAAATGCAGAAAATTATACCCTTGGGTTCCTCTAAGCTTCCTAACTCACTCGATAAATACTGCCTCGAAGCTTCTCCCTGTAAGACAAACAGTTTCCCTGCTCTTGAGTGGTGTGTTTTTAGTTTGTTTTTAACAGTTTCTCAGTTGAGTCTGCCAGCAGTCGCACAATCTATCCAGCAGAGGTAACAGCGTGCAATACGCGATTCTTCTCTACTCAGCTTCCCTGTCTCTGTTTTTCTGTCATAGATGGCTCTTTATGCCACTGGGCAGAGATCCAAGCCTAGGGATTTAGCCAGCTCCAAATTTCAGGTATCATTACTGCACCATTAAAAAAACCTTCTGAATTTCAACCCTTAAACAGCTTCAGCATAAGATAGAGTATCTCTGTCTTTTCAGCTAGTCTTTTCCCTTTTGTTCCCTCTAATGAATTACTCACAGCCACAGACTTCTCTTTTCTAAATTGCGGTATACTCTGCTAATTATTTTTATAAATTAAAAAGAGAGAGAGAGAGACCACTTAATTATCACTATTTTTGCATAACTTTAAAATTAGTACTCATTTATATTGAAGCAGAACCTGATGGGCCCCACTGGGACCAGGGTCTTATTGTGCTTAGTGCTGTAGGAACAGAGAACAAGGATCAATCTCTGCCCTAAATAGCCATTAGCTGTGTCAGGCAAAAGGATTGTTCTACCTTATTTAACAGATGAGGTACCAAAGTACAGAGATTAAACAATTTGCTCAAGAAAATCCATGGCAGAACTGAACTCAGGTCTCTTAAATCTGAGCCAGATGTCCAGTTCACAAGGCTATTTGTCTTCCTTAAGATAAGTCACATTCTGTAAACATCTGTGTCTTATCTGCTGTCTCAGTGCACCCGGGCTCAGCAGAGATTTCCTGTAGCTAACAATAAGAAAATCTTTCATTTCTGCTCTCTTCTCACAAGAAAACTTTGAAACTTCAGGACATTAAAAACTGTTGAGTTTTAAAAAAAAATGCAGACTGTTGCTATTGCCAGAGCCAGACTTCCATGCCTCACAGAAAAGCTGGCACAAACACGATCCATGTTCATTGCTGTAAACAAGATGTAATGGAACAGCGTAACAGCAGCCATGACTGCCACATATTATCATTGCTTGACTTGCATATAATTAATTCCTTGTGAAAGATACCATTATAACAAAACAATTCTAAATGATCTCCCAACCAGTGTTTCTGCCCTGGTAACAACACATCACAGTCAGGAGAGTAGTTTTGGCTATCAACACTCCCCTTTTCTGTACCAGAGCCAACAAGCTCCATATTCATCAGCACTGCAACCAGCCAACTCACAATAATTAGCTTCCTGGAAACATCTACAGTGGAAACTGAACCTTTAATTTCAAGATATTGTACGAATGAAGAGAAGAATGAAGAGCACACAGTGGAATATAGAATATCTGTACCAGAGATACTTGTGGGGTGGTCTGTATCTATATATATGTTAACCAGTTGGTCTTATACAATCCTCAGCAGAGAATGTCATTGGTCACAGCGAGTATTCAAGTGTTTTTGAAGAAAACCTGAAAAATGGGAGTATTTTCTGAATTCATAATACCTGGAAAGTGAGTTCCTCGAAGACAGGAAGGCCAGTACTTTCAACTGGGCTATTTTATTTTGGATAAAATCTTATTGTTTTATACCTCAATATAAGCAAGAAAAAAAATATGTTTAAAATTTTCTTCTTTGACAGCAGTGTTTTAAAAATAGCTTAGTCAGAAAAGGACATCAATAGAGCTATATTGCTCCTTCTATGTGTAGCAGTACATTTCTCTGTGCTCAGTGCTTTCCTCAGTCATCGAGAAACATCCTAAAAAGCCCTGGGATGTCAGAAGGCTGAGGTATGAAATATCTGATGAGTAAGGTCACTCCCTTTATTTGCAAGTCACAGAACATGATGCTTGCAGACCTGTAGAGTTTTGAGTAAAATTTCTAAATTGAAGTGTGACAAATCAGATTTGAATCCTTCCTGCCTAAAGCAGCCTGAGCCCAGGTTGTTCAGCAGGATGTTCCACTGCACGTCATTTTGGACTCTAGCATTTAACTGGGAAAGTCCATCTCGAAGGAGTAAAAAATTCAGTGGGCAGAATAGCAAACAGATACAAGCACAACACTATAATTTGTTTTGTAGGTCACAGGGAAGAACAGAAAGGGGGCATATTTCTGCTACTACTAGTGACAGACTATCCCCCACAAAATTAAGGCACCTTAAAAAAAGATTTAGAGCATCTTTGTGGTTCCTTTTGTGCAAAGCCTCATTAGGGATTTCCATGCAGCTCTGGGAAAAAAAAAAAAAAAAAAAAAAAAAAAAAAAAAATCACCTTATTTTTGCTGTTCAGTGTTTCTGTTAAATACAACCTCAGACACTAGAGTGTCCTGTGTTGAATCTTTGCAGTTCTCTCCAGCAGCTTAGACAGCAGGATGGTCTGAAAGTTAAAACACTCCATGGGAAGGTGAAAAAGTGCCTCAAGCAGAAGCTGGATCTGAACCTCAACCTCCATTACCCCAGTTCAAGCTCACACTCTGATCCACTGGGGAAGGAGCCCCACACTGCTGTGTCTCACATCTCTCCACAGCAGCTGCCTGAAGAAAATGTTTTAAAAGGACATGCCCAGCTCTGGGAGTCTAATGTATTTCTTGACTTTTTTTATGCTTTTATGTAAAGGGAGAAAACTGGACAAAATATAGAACAATGCATTTTCCTAACTTGAGCATAGAAAACTCAAAACCGTTTCATGACTACAAAGCTATAAATTTACAAATGTGCATATATTACAATTTGAATTCATTAACAGAAATACTAATACAGAATTCTGTTTGACTACATAAGTCTAGATTTTTCATCATTTTAACCACTGATGTTTAAAAGAAAACTGAATATTATCTACTTATTTCTACTATTCACTAAAATATTCATAAACCTTTATTAACCAAAATTACAGGAAAACCTACTTTATCTTCTACAAAATATTGTAGAATGGGAGAAACTTTCTGTAATTTAACTATTTATTTGCTTTATATTTAACACCTTTCTTTTCTAACTTCTCCCCAATGATTCTCAACAGCAGTTAGAACTGTAAATAGTTACCTCTCTTGACATAATAAAAAAGAACTGGATAAGCAATAATTTCTAAAAGAGCTGTCCAAAAAAGGTCCAGAAAAATCATATAGGCACTGCATAACTCATCACTCAAATTTACTTCTCACAATATATTCGATAATAATCTCCTTTTGTTCTGCTATCTAGGAAACGTAAAAATAAAAATGTCCTAATATTTTTATTCTTTGCAGCAAACCAGTAAACCAGGTTGCTGGTTCTTTGCTTCATACTGTGTGGAGGGTTTCTCCTCTGCACAGGATCTTGACAGAAACATTGACTCAGTGTCATGGGAAGTAGGCTGTGATTTTCATATCTGTAACTTCACAGAAAAGGATGATCGAAGGAAAATAAAATATATTTTTCAGCTTACAGCTGGATTTCACTAGTCTTGTTTACAGTAGTAATGTCGCTGAAGCTGAAGTTCAGTTTTGGTAATGTGTAATTTACGGTCCAGCAGATTTCTCCATCGCAAGACTATGCCTCACAAACTCCCTGTAGGAAACCAGGCATTAGATAGGGAGTGCTTAACATTTAAAGCTACAGTGAATAAATAAATTAAAAAAAAAACAACTGAAAAAAGTTATGCATACTGCATACTTCCATGTAATATTAAGAGCAATACAACATCAATGAAAAGTGTTTGTCCATGAATAAAAGGTAACATGAATTTCTCTCGATGCTAATTCTCTCTGAAGCCATAAAACCCACATCAAATATGGGCAGAGTATGACAAGCTCCTTTCTAAATGTCAAGGAAATGGTCAGATATTTGTAAACATGATCTGAGGAGGCTGTCAAGTAGATGGTGCAATGCAACCCTCTGCAACCAACTGCAATCAAAAATACAAAATGGTATGTAATTTCATATCCAAATACATGTAGATACCAAAACTACTTAACTCCCAAAGCTATTTATTTATTGTTTATAAGGCTTTAAATAGTATTACTGATTTTTTTTTTTTAATTGTAACTAATCTGGCAGTTATGTGAAAAGTTGTTAATGTCAAACAGGATTAATATATCAGTAAAAAATCAAACCACACCTTTTTTATTTTATTTTTTTTCTTCTCCTATAACCATTCTTCATTCATTCCTTGTGTCAACGCATGACCCTTCATGCCACATTTTCTTTCACTCGGTGTCATATTAATATGACCTTAACTGGTCATATTAAGTGTCTATGAATTCTCCTGTCTGAGAAATTAAATGCATATCAGCTGGGCTGAAGCTTCCTGAAATTTCTGCACTGCCTATGCTCACACAAAGACAGGAGAAAAGACAAGTTTTGCAAAAAAAAGACTTCCAATAAAAGCAAATGCTTTGTTTTTCAGTGTATTCCTGGACTGATGTTTGTGATGATACACACAATTTCCCTTTCCATTTTTATTCAGCCTTTGACTTGTTCCACCCTCAACACGCTACTTAGTACCAAAATTTCTTACAGCATCTTTATTGTGTAAATGAATACAGTGTGTTCATGGGGGCCATCAAATCACCTTCATAAAGTTCACTAAATTTTATGCCAGGAAATGCCAGCAACTTGAAAGTCTCTGCTAAACTTAAAGTGGAAGAGTTGTTATTTCATCAGCGTATTCCCAAATCACCTGGTTTTCTGATATGCAGCTTCTTAAACTATGCATTCCTACCATTCATTATTTTGCATTATTTTTTGAATGCCTGTATATATAACAGGTCGGACTGAAAGTAAAATCAGGCCATATATAATGAGCTGTCTCCATATTAATAAATGTTGCAAGACAATCAAAACAGTTCCATACAACAAAACAGTTGATGCCAATGAGCTGATGTCCATAATATCTGCATTTCAGCCCTGTTACTTCAATTGGCTGCAATCTGGTCCTGCAGACTGAAAACTCATTAGCACCATCTTCTGCTTCAGTTTCATCTGAAAGCAATCAGTTTTGCATGCTTTAAGTTTTTAAAATGCTTGAGCCATACTCAGCAGACAGAATCAGAAGATTTGCTGCAAAAGCACAATTCTGATCTAAACCAAAACGCTAACATAGGTGAAGCCAGTTTCACCTCTCATTTTTGTCCGTGATATGGCTTCCTATAGTAAGTTTGGTGATTAATGTTGCACTGATAGCATTCCCTTAAAAAAATCAATATAAACATAATTAAGAAGAGAATTAGTAAGTCCCAGAATTTGAGTAATGTTTTCTTTTTCACTTATTAAGATTTCCAATCCTGAGTTCTCTCAACAGACATTTATCACACATTCCAAAATATGTAAAAAATGTTCCCTAAGAAGAATGTCTGCCTAGTAAAATAGATTTTGAAAGATCTAATGCTAAAAATGGCCTGCCTGATATAAAATTCAATATTAGCTTCTTTATATAACAAATACAGATGTCTAAAGTTAAGGAAAGCATAGTTTTGAAAAATGTTACCTAACGATAAGGTTTAGACAACGAAATTTATATTAAAAAAAAAATCTTCAAAAAATTAATTAAATAGTGACTAGTGTAATTTATAATTACTAAATTGTAATGAAGCAAGATATAAACTAAAATTCTACTTATTTGTTTCCATGATTTTTCTTCTGTTTTTCCTGTTTTCCAAAGCATTTTATTTGTGGGTTTTTTGTCTATTTGTTGGTTTTGGGGTTGTTTTTTTTGTCCCTAAACAAGTTGAAAAGAGGTTTGTATTCTATATGTAAGATCACTTAAATGGGGAAAAAAAACAACCAACAAACAAACAAACAAAAAGCGCCTCATATTAATATGTTTTCTTTTAAACTGGAAAGGGTTTTAACAATGTTCATTTACACAAACAGAGTGAAGTTTAAATTATCAAGTAAAAAAGCCTCCTATAATTTGCCAATAGACTTTTCACCATTAAACCCAGCAGCTCTAGGAGAGAGTTTAAAAACCAGCAGCCCATCTCGTATCTGGATGGAAATTTACCTATGAGATGATTGCACAGCAAGAAGCACAAAAAACATACATAATTATGGGCAATTGGCTTTCTGCAGATCATCTCATAACACCAGTGTCATAGAGCCTTTCCATAAAAAGCAATTCTGCTTTTATGTTATGATTATTGATACTGTTGTGGGTGGTTATGTGAATTGTAGAAAGATTTTGCTTGGTGCTGGCAGAAACTGTGAATAACATGACTAATTTGTAGGCTAAAAAAAGCTGACCATTCTTTTAAAAACTTCTTAATTCGTTCAAACTTTCAATTAAACTTTGTTATATGTAAGATTTTAAAAATTAGCCCTAGAATTTAATATATTTTCAGGTATATTTTACACTAGTCATTATTTAATATCAAATATATATAAGCCTTGGAATATATTATGGTATTATAGCTCTCTCTGCATCATTGAACTGCAGCAATAGAGCAGAAGCAATTTCCAAATTGTCATTTTACCAAGTTCATGCTTTGATTTTTGAATATTCCACTTAATTTTAGTAATGGATGCATGTTTGGGATTATCATGGAAAAAATATCACAACAAAAATCATTTTAATGGATTTCTCCTCATTTTTTTTTTTTTTAAGGTTAGAAATAAAATGCAGTTGCTTATTTAACACTCTCCCACAAGCCTTTGGTGAGGAGTGTTCCTTTTAGGGGAGTAAAGTGACTGGAGAACTCTTCTAATTCCATTCATTCTAAACAAAAAGGTTTTCTACCATTATTTCAGTTTGTTACCTAAGTTCATCTTGCTTTAAGCTTTGACTAAGGACCAAGAGAAATATCTGGTTTTGAAAAGTAGGCAGTAGATAACTTAGAGTGTTGACTAAATATAGAGAAAATAAGGGGCAGGAAGAAGGAGATAGAACAGCAATAAGAGTTTATATATTGTCAGAAGTGAGTGAACATGGATCTGTTTTGAAGTGAAGGGCTGTATAATATCACTACTAATCTGAGGACACGTAAACTATTTCTGGGCTATATAGGAAACAGAGAACTTAGGAGCCTCATTCGTACTGAAGATATGTAGTCTTCTTTATTTTCTACTCCTACAGAATACGAAATATGAGTCCCTCACTAGGAGATTATTAGGTTGAGTTGGCATTTCTTTACCTATGATCAGAGGGTATCCACACCTATTCTTCATGAAAAGTGGAAGTCTTGCAATGTTGCAAAATCTCCAATATATACTCAGCTAATGAAAAAGTCTCGTGAAGTAAAAAACAAAATGCAGTAAGTGTGTAAAACTGTACTTAGGTTCATCACTCCACATCTGGCTACCCTGGAATAGACAGTAGTGGATGAAAGACAACAAAAATTTGTCTTAAAACATATGTTAAGATAACACATTAAAGCCTAAGCACTGTACAAAAATAGAGAACTAGTGCAATACATATTCTCTTTGTTAATTTACTCATCAAGCTTTTGTCCAAAGCTTAAAATTCCTAAAATGCAATGTAGATAACACAGCTGGTAATGTTTAATTTAAATATTTCTTCTGCTTCGGTGAAGCTTAATTCTCTATTGAATCATATTCAGAAACATCTCCTTTGCTGAGAAACAATCAGCAAAGGCAGCATTCCCAAGTGTGAGCTCTCTTCCCCATACCTAAGAAAATATCAGAGATTATCTCAGTTTTATTGTCAGCATACTACTGCAGAAACACAAGACTTCAAAGCAGAACAATCAGTGAAGTTATTCTTTTCCTCATGAGCCCCCTTCAGAAGGATGTATTCAAGCTTTTGTAGAATTTTGGATCAGTCCCCAAACACGACTAGGATGAGAATGGAAGAATAATCAAGTGCTGCACATTTTAAAATAATCAGAAAACTTCAGTAACTTAGTTTGGGTAGCTAAAAGAACTGCAATTGAGCAGATTCAATTATGTCACTCAGATAACTAAAAGTTTACCATGGTAAGCTTACCATTCACTAATTGCTTACATGCACATAGAGGAGTTTTTGCACAAATAGTTGAAGGTAATCCTTTGCATAGATTTGTCCAAAGCAGAAAATACCCCCTGCGTGAATATCACCCTGAATTTCAGAACCCAAACAGTAGACAGTGGTTCCTGAACATGTTGCAGGACAGACTTCGATCATTCAACAGTATTTGCACAACATTAGCAACTAATGTAATCAGAGTTCAATTTCTTTAAAAATTTTTCTTATTTGTACAAGCTGTTCTTGCAGTGAAAGACTTGGTCATTTCCTACCCACTTAATAGCAAGCATAAGAACTGCAGCTCTGCTTTTGCCAAACCTACAAGTGTTTTGACATATTACCTCTTGCAAGTACAAACAGCACAAAAGCCATTTCCTCTCTGCGTGGCTCCTTAATATTACAGCAAATTACTGTTGCAAAATGATTTAGCAGTAGTGCTCTCCAGAGAGACTATAGAAAGACAGATGATGTAGCAGAAGCCTAGAAATCTTAAAAACAAATTAGATTTGAACTCTTTTTAAGATCAAACTCTATGTTATATCAGCTCAAAATAATATTTGTGTGATAGGCTTCTCAAAATCTAATGAAAAATGACCCGCAAGTTTGATTTTCTTACCAATCCCATCTTAAGTATCATAATTCTAGATCTTGTGCAAAGCTCATAGCAAGCTAACACCTATCTTTAAAAAAAGGCCATGAATATATCCTTTAAAAAGACCTCGCAATTAATGCTGTTGCTAGTCTGTAAACAGAAAGCAGCCTACAACCCATCTTGACTTGAAAAAGCATAATGATTTAGAAACTGTTTAAAAAGCTATAGAAAATTGTCAGAGCAGAGAAACAGATGTAAGGAGTAGGTGGCAATCACTTAATTTGTACATTATAATCTTCAACCAATGCTTGGACTGCTTAAAATGCAAACAAACTTATTTTCAAAGAGCAAAACAGATCCTTGATAGGGATTCCATTTTATTCCTATCATCATTTTCCAGATCAATACTCTACAGAAACTGAAAGTTCTTCCTCTCTCTTCTTCACCAGTTACATGTCATGTGCTGAATGAAATCAATTTCCCTCTATCAGCTTTCACAGGTGAAATGGTGTGGGATGAAGGTGTTTGAAGCACATGGGATGAAGGTGTTTGAAGCACAATCAGCATAAGCAAAGATCTTTATCATAGATATAATTGTTTCA
This sequence comes from Pyrocephalus nanus, assembly GCA_038380795.1. Lineage (NCBI taxonomy): Eukaryota > Metazoa > Chordata > Aves > Passeriformes > Tyrannidae > Pyrocephalus > Pyrocephalus nanus. Next base: position 94,647,294 of record CM076259.1, on the reverse strand, counting down.
TTAAAATATCGATGCCCTGCCATAAACTAGGTTAGCAAAATTATATTATGCACTACATTTACACTGTGATGCTTTATCATTGCAGCAAAAGGCTGTGATTTCATTAAAGAAGTTTGCAGACTAAGTCTGTCATACAACAGTAACCTTGGAACAACATTCAGTTTGCAATTTCTGTATAGTGAGGATACCTGAGGGAGTTCTTGGTATATCATGGCCTGTGTAAGTGCACGTGGACTCTAGAATACAGCTTTCCTCAGGATGCACTAGCAGAAGAGCAAAAGGCAAATCTAGGAATAGATCTTGAGAGAAGACAGAAATTGAGAACTGGAGATGGTGGAACATAGGAAACTGAGGGATGGAAAGCTGTAAATCTGCAATTAGATTTCAGGATTATTCTTGAGTAAGGTTAATTCAACATGCAATCTCTGCAGCAATTAAAGGATTGAAATAAAGGAAGAGGAAGCAAAATAGTCAAGAGTCTGATAAGTGGAACAAAGAATTGCTTTGAGTAAGGCTGAATAGATTAAAGAAGTCTTTAAACATGGACATCCCTTCTGGAGCAGAGGGCAGTGATGACAACATTACCTGTTTGCATTTTCCCTGCATAGGAATTTCCATTCCTTGCTTTACTCATTGTTTGTAAAATTTTCCCTCTATCATAATTGGTGTCAATGTTTCACATAATAACATTGAGATTTTAATCAATATGCTTCCTTTCCCTAGTCCTCCAAGATAAACATTTTGATAGGTGGACAAACTTGAGCATTCATTTTCTTAAAGCCTACTTCAAGAAGATATAATAAGAAACTCTATATTTCTTGACATTCTTATTGTTTTAGAATCACCTGACTAGAATCTTTTCATTGTTGTTGCTACTAGGTAGAGCAAAGACAAAAAAAAATAATTAAGCGATAGATTGTGAATTTGGGGATTAAGTCCTCAGAAGAACTGATCTTCCTCTGCATTTATTTTAGGGAAACTCATCACAATACTATTTTTGAAAACACGAGCCATTCCAGTAATTCCCAGTTGAAATTTTTGGCTTTTCTTGACCTCAACATTTGACCAAAAGCAAGCATCACATCAAGAAAACTAAATTATAACTCTGAGGTTATATAAAATTGTCCCAGTACTGCAACAGAGAGGCATAAATTCAGTTAAAAGAATTTTCTTTAAAGTGCTGGTTTTGCAAATATAAACCTTGGCTGAAACACAAAATGACATTTTCTCATTAAAATAATAGTTTCATTTTAGATAGACTAAGTAGTGTTAATTAATAAACACAATATTTGAAGACATTCAAATGAGGATTTTACTGAAATAATTATGAAAGTAGCATTCAATTGTCTGTCTTTAAGAGAAATGATACTCATTCTGAATAGCAACTGAGCAATTAGAAGTGGTGGCTTATGAGGATCTCTGCACAGAATGCAGAAAAAGCAAGAATGGATCAGTTTTGTGCAAGACCTGGCATAACCAGATTTTGGGTAAATGTTTACCTTAATCTAATTTATGGCTTTATTTCTATAACTGAGACGATACAAGGCTTCAGTTTCACATTCAGGTGGAATAAGGAAAGTAGCCACATATTCACAAAACTTAAACCTTCCTGGTTGGAAAATAGCATTTGTTCTCTTTGAACCGTTTAGTGAACTGTTAAATGAGGGAGCATCAACACAAGTTAACTCTCAAATTGAGAATCAAGAAATGAATTGCAAATGGCTTTTAAAGGAACATCTTCGAATTTGCTGGAAGTTCATCCTTATCTTTCTCATTTTGCTGGTATATTACTCTATTTCCTATCCCACAATCTCTGTATTTCCAGAGCCCAAAATCCTTTATAGAAGAGGCTGTTCAAGGTAAGATTAAGGCCTTGAAGCCTCTGTGCATAACCTGACAAATAAAAAAAGCTGCTAATCCTCCTCCTCCTGTATCTAAATTAAAGCATCCAATGCAACCCTCGTGCTTTATTTATTCACACAGTTTCTCATCACCTCACTGAAAACGATTCTGGTGACATGAACAATTTAATGTTTAAGGACAAATAATCTGCATCATTGCATGAGTAATATGAGAATAAAAAATAGCCTTAACAAAAATATACTGTCAGGAGTTCATTCTCCAGAGAAGCTTCACAGCTTCTTTATTCTTGACTTTGTTGTTACTATTAAATATTGAAAGAAATTCTCTTAGTTTTCCCACTATAGAAATATAAAGCTAAGTACTCATGTGTGACTCCTTCTTTACTGCCAAACAACTAAAGCAGCAAAATCAATACTAGGATTGCAAAAGTTTTTGTTCATACCTACCCTGAAAGAGAATAAGGTTAGCTAGTGTAACCAATTGTCTGTATACCTGAACAATCACAGAAAGAAGATACACACACATACAAAAACATAACAAAAAACCCCAAACCAAACCAACCAACCAACCCAAAAAAACCCAACCAACCAACCAAAAACCAAACAAAACCAAAACAAGACAACCCCAAACAAAAAGAAACAAACAAACCAAACATACACACAAAATAAAAAATTAAAAAAATAAAAAAATATATAAAATAAAAAATAAAACCAGGAAAAGCTTCTTCCACTTCCCATGCTGTTATTTTTCACTGTCTTGGCAAAAAGCCTACTGTATGACAATGTAAGTAATGTAAGGAGGAGACATATAATAAACAAAAACACACAAGGAAAGAAGTAAGGAGAAATCTTGTAAAAGAAGAGGAAATTAGTGGCAGGTAGAGATGTCAGTTAGAAATAAAAGCAGAAACCATGACATGCTAGTAGTCTCTGCAGCAGCAGAAACATACTGAACTATTCTCAGTTTGGATATTCTAAGTCAGGGGATTCAAACAAGCACTAGGTTGTCTGGAATCTTGTAAGATAATATGCTTTAAGGTCTATTATTGTCTATGTCTTAATAAGTCTGTGAGTTTATGGAGCTAAACAGAAAGCATGTCAAACACCCAGGGTTTTCCTTTTTTTTCTGCACAAACTAGAATTTGTACTTTCCCCTGAGGAAAAAGCAATACTTTGGAGGACAATACTATCAGGACATTTTTGAAAATAACCCAATGACCTTGCCACAGTCATTTGTTCAAAATCCCTAAATCAAAGTCTAAATCTAGATTTATAGAAGGTAAGTAATATGGAATACAATTATGCTCCCACTGTGACAATGAGAAAAATGTTGCCCATTAGACTAAATCTTTAATCTCTTCATCACTGAGTGTATTTTTTTCTTCAAAATTCAATTACAGATTTTAAAGCGAAATAATGTTCAGATTAGCAAGAAATCAGATATCTTCTTCTTCTGCACATCCATCTAGTACTTGCTCTTAAATGTTCACATTTATATCTTTTGTACCTTGGATATTGTAACTTGCTTATTATACCACTCAGTATTGTTCAAAACCACATTCTTAAGTGAACTTTACATGAACAAATTCATAATTTATGAAAAAATTACTTAAAGTGAGTGTCAAAATCTCCGTAATGGAAGGATGTTTATGGACACTTGTATGAAGATGATGTTTTTCTGATCAAATGTTAAGTGTTTAAGAGCAGACACATAGAGGGGTCTTATTACAATTGGTTTTTGCTTCAGATTCATCTGCCTGATCAGGAAGGTCCTGAAATGGGTACTGAAAGATGGCTGCTATTCTTCTGTAGTGGTATGGAAAATGGAGAATAGTCTCAATTCCTGTATTACTTTAGGCACTTCCTGCAAGTACACCCTTCTAAAATCAACATTTTGATGCCCAAGAAATTAATCAGCTCTTGACAGTGTGTCAGCTGCCACTGCTTTCTGAGCTTTCTCTACATGTTTGATCCCATAAAGAACAGAGATAACAGAGGCCAGGTACAACAATGGAGGCTCTAAAAAGTAGAGACACGTTCAGGGAAGAGGAGTATGGGCATGGGATCTTAAGAGATGAGGCACTGGCTTGTGCCCAAAACTGTAAAACATTTACTAATGATTGAAGGGGTTTGTTGAAGGTCTTTTGCCTTTCTTTGTTTTTTTAGAAGAAGAAAACCCAGAAATAATCGAAACCAGTTCTTAGAGTAACAAAGAACAGATAACTAGTATATAAGTTTAAAAAAAAAAAAAAAAAAAAGAGGCAAAATTCTCATATAACCTGGATCTATATACCAGTGAAGGAGTAGATAGTTGTAAAAGAGTGTTAGGAAACATAAAAGTGACCCCAAGTAGAAGTTGAAGATTTAAAGAAGAAAGCAGCAACAATACCCATCTTGTTGCTGACAACAAAGGCTGCTAACCTACAGTATTGCCATTTCCAGCAAAAAAAACTTCATAATACATCATGTAGAGACATTTGAGAGATACAACATTCTTTTTACATTTACATTTGTACAAACTTCTGTCACTGAAACTTGTCTGTATTTAAAGGCAAAGTTTCTAACATCTTACCACATCAAATATTTTGGAGTTGATACCCTACTTAGGTAGAGCTAGATGTCTTTCTCTCTTGAAGAAAAAGCTTAAAGACTTTTATTTCATATTACTCATAATTCCATAAAACATGGAATTATCTAATTTATACAAAATTCATAGTTCTGCATATTTTAAAAACAAACAAACAAAAAAACACCAAACCACCAAAACCAAACAAAACCAAAACAAAAAAAAACCAAACAAACTAAAAACCTACATGTAGCAGCCCCTTTTTTTTTTAACAACTTGTTCTAGTGGAAGATGTCCCTCACCATGGAGTTGGAACTAGATGATATTTAAAGTTCCTTCCAATACAAACAATTCCATGCTTCTATGATTTGAAGTTTTGTTAGATTCACTTGAATTTCAATGAAGAGATGTGGTATGATAAGAGGCAAAATTTATCTTTGCAAATGGAACCAACTGCCCAGCAAGAGAGTAGCTGATGTACAAGAAACAGATTAGAAACTACAAGTATCTCCTGTACTCCTGAGACAAATGAACCTTTTGAGTTCTGCAAATACAACTATAACTAACCTTATTGAAAATCAGAGGAGAGAACTCTCAGTACATCTTTTCACTTTATGAAAAATAATTTCATTTTATTCTCCCTAAAAGAAAGAAGGTCTATTTGTTTTTCTTTCTTGCTTGGAAATACCAGTTCTGTCTAAATAGATACAAGTGTCATAAGAAACAAAAGAAAATAAAAGAAAAAAAACTTCTAGAGAATATAAAAAAATAATCTGTCTATCTGAAATTCTTCTTCTGCCTTTGGTTTTGTTGCTGCCAGTATGTAGCATGATGTGCTCAAGGTGAAATGTCCCAGAGTGACAAGGGAATAATGTACCAAAGTTTCAGGAAATAAACCAGAATCCTTAGTTATTTCACAGGTTGAGCACGCATTTTCAGGGGGAGATGGAATGAGAAAGAAAAACTTAATATTTAAGAATAAGGCTAATTAGGATAAAATTACAGGTGAAGTAAAAACAATTTGTAATTTCAATTGAAAGTGCCACCAAGGTGACAGAACTCCAAATATTTTCTAATTTTAAAATTTTATTTCAAGAAACATCATTCTTATAAGCTACCCCAAAAGAAAAAAATGCTGTTGAATTCTAAGGAACATTAAGAATCTTTGAGTGCAAAAGTACACTTTTGTGTAGCGTTCTAAACGTAACTCACTTCTACTCAATTTCCTTCTACTCTAATTTTTTTCAGCTTTACATAAAACTTGGCTTCTGAGTATTTTAGTTAACTTCTGAAGTGATACCACATGCTGCAGTTTTTATTTAGGGTATGGGGCTCTTGTGGATATGAAAGCTTTCTGTATTCAGGTTTATCTTGTCTTCAGAATTAGAGTGAGAAAGAGTTTTCTCCCCTTGTGACCCAAGTAACAGAAGAGAAACCTCGGGGACAAACTTAGTGTTATAGATAACTGATGGGAGGGAGTGAGGAAGATTAAGCCAGACTCTGCTCAATGGACAGATGCAAACTAAAATAGAAGTAAATCCATCTGAATGTGGAAGTAGTAGTAGTTGTTTTTTATAGTGAGGATGGTCAAACACTGAGAAATTAAAGAGATTGGAGAGATTAGAAATCAAACGATGCAGAGCAACCTGCTCTAGTTTAACTTAATTTGAGCATGGAGTTGCTCTAGATGTTCTCCAGAAATGCCTCCCAGCCTCAGCCATTTGGTGATTCTGTGATTATAGACTTTGATCTCTCTGGGTCCCAAGTTTGCAATATATTGCATTTTAGAGGTAAGGGGATGGAGTTCTATGCACTTCTCTTAACTAACCATCTCACTGGTTATATTGAACTGAAAGTAAATTAACTTGATAGAGGGTAGTTGGCCCAATATACCTGTGCCAATTCTAAAACAGATAGCTTTGCTTTTGTGATACCTGTAATAGCAAGAGTTATTGTTTAAATGGAAAAAGGTGCCTCCTGGTTATTTGAAGACTAAATTTGGAAGGAATAATGAAAAAACACACAAGTGACAGACATAGTTTGTTGAAGTCTACTACTTCCTTGTTCAAATGGTTTTAAACTCTCAGGGTACCAGGAACTGAATTTTTTAAGTGAGAGCATAAAAATGTCTTGTGATATCTCCCAAACCAGTAAATATGTGAACTCCAAAAAATACATGAATAAAACATACAAACTCCTGGCAGCACACATAGTATAAGACATAGGAAAAGGATATCTCCCTCTTTCCCTTTATCTATGAGGCATAGAACAGCAAAAAAATTATTATGAAATCCTGCAAATAAATTTTGTGTTACAGTAACAAAAGGGTCAAATTATGGCATACCTGACCTTTGTTAATTTTAAGTCTTGTATTATTTCAGTATAGGGACTCTCTTTCTCTATCCTAACTCCAAATGCCCACTCTACCCCATGGAATAAATATATGCACCGCAGCACATTTTTTACTTATTATGGATTCATTACATCTTGTTCGGCAAAGGAATGATCAAGCAAATTATCCCTATCACTGATTAAGGAAAACTACGGTCATTAAAATATTGTTAACTTTGTTGCAGCTGAAAAGGATGAAATCCAAGAGTAAAAACTTAGAAATAATAAAGAATGGATACTTTCTCACTAATCTCACCTGCCTAATAGTTTTCCTTATAAAATAGGCCATCATTCGAGTTTTATCCACACTCAGTCTTTCCACCTTCTTTTTCTCCTGAAAAAAATCTACACATTCTTTGAAATTTAATAAGACCTCTTTAAGTGCCTTCATGCAATGGCTGTGTGGTGCTTTGAGGGTGTAACAGGATATATTATATATCTGTGCTGCACCCAGAAAGTGTCTGTTTCAGTTTTTTTTCATTGGGTGAAAAACCAGCTAAATTTACCCAAGAGTTAAAAAGTAAGATTAAAGGAGAGTCATGGCTTAACACCAGCCATCAACTAAGCCACACAGACAGTGGGATAGAGGAGAGAATGGGAAGGGTAGAAATAAGAAAACTCATGGGTGAGATAAGAACTGTTTAATACATGAAAAATAAATAAAATAATATACTATTATTGTTCAATAAAAAGAGTGAAATAAAACCTAAGAAAAAATAAATTATGCAAATGAAAAGAAATTGTTCATCACCAACTGACCAATGCCCAGCCTGTTCCCAAGCAGTATTTTCCATTGGCTAGCTTTCCTCTTAGTTTATATCCTGAGCATGATGTCATACAGTATGGAATATCCCTTGGGTCAGTTGGGGTTCTCTGTCCCAGTTGCGTCTCATCCCAACTTCTTGTGCACCAGAAGCTCACTAGCCAAGGCAGCATGAAAAACTGAAGTCTGGCTTACTGTAAGCACTGCTCATCCATAACTAAAACATCAGTGTGTGTCAACATTGTTCTCATCCTAAATCCAAAACACAGCACTGTTCCAGCTGCTAGAAAGAAAATTAGCTTTATCCTAGCCAAAACCAGGCAAGGACAAAAAAAAAAAAATCTTCCTTTGTTGTTGGTGGTGGTTTCTCTTTTGTTTTTGTTTTGTTTGGTGCAAGCCTTCAGTTCTTTGAAGAAAAACTATTTAAGCTGAAAGGTGGAAGTTGACAAACAAGATAAATTTTGGTATTTTTCTCTGACAGCACACTAGACGTGTTCATCACCAACATTTCAACTGCACTTGCTGACAGACCTGTGTTTCTTGCATATGAAAGAACAGGGGAGGAAGAAGAGGCTGCAACATTCAGATTTATGTATTTGAAATGTAATTTTAAAACATCTCAGTTTTCTGAACCTCATATATTTTTTTTCCAAGCCTATCAATTTCACTAAATGAAAAATCATGTATGATGTGATTTAAAGGGAAATAAAGAGATGAAAAGAACATCCCAGAGAAATAAGATATGAGGGGTATTTGAATGCTCTGAACACCTGTTTATGAAGAATACAGCATAGGAGACAATCCTTACACCAAGGAGTGATATATTGTCAGTTAAGTTATGGATGAATTTTTAACTTTAGGCTTTAACTACACAGAAGAAAGTATCGTGCTAGTGATTTTACCTCACTAAAATTTAATTCTGACATATAACCTTTAGTTATATCAGGATGCTCAATGGCATTTTTTAAAAATTCTAAACCCACTTGAAATTGTTAAACTTCTCCCTACACCCCTTCATACTACTGTCACTTTGTTCTATAAGCCCTTCTGGAAACCATGGTCCTATATATGTTGCATTTTAACCATACAAGGGTTCCTTTATGTATGGATTAACCTCCTTATCCAGTAGCTGCCATAATTACAGCTTTGTGCATATCCATGATGGCAGAGAACCTTTGTAATCCTACTTTTGGAAGAGGGAACCAAATGGAAGAGGATGCACTTTGTAATGCTCATGGGGACTGAGAGACTGTGAATTCTCCCTTTAACTTTGCTATAAAAGTCAGCCTTTTAACCTCTCCTGCATTTATTCCTAGTTTCTAGTTTGTCTACAAAAACTAAGGGGTTTCCAGAAAGGAATATGTGCTTATGAGGATAATCTTCTACTTCTGTAAGGTATCAGTCACAAATGTGAAACATTGAAGAAATTATTAATAAAACCCATTATTACTAGAAAAAAAGTACTCAAGAACCTTTAATAATTGATAAACCAGTTACTTACCCACCTGAGTTTCTTTCTTCAAGAGAAGTAAGTTAAAAACACGGGTTTTAATTTTTTCTTTTTTCTTTTTCTTTTTTTTTTTTTTCTGAAATTGCCTGAATGTTAACAGTTAAAGAAACCAAAACCAGCTAAGCTTTCTCCAATGAATTGTGAGCTTTTAGAAATATTTCACTTTAAACAGATATAAAAATTCAAAAAATAAGATTGAGGAACCCCTTTTCTCTTATGATTAGATAATGCCTCCATAGAAAAATTCATAAATAGACTGTATCTCTGATGTGCTTATGATTCCAATATAGAAACAAAAGAGGATTATTCTATAATTTATACCAAGTTCCCACCTTACTATGTTCCATAATACTCTTTTTTTTTGTTTAATGCATACCTAGATAATCTTCAAGTTGTTTCTGTTTCTCCTTATTTTTCATAGCAGTACCTCTAGCCAAAACAGAAGTTGCTGTTACACAGTCTGCAGACATATTTTAAAATTTAGATTCTAAATAATTTCTTAAGTAGCACCGTTTTTGTCCTTAACACTTTTTAGCATTTGATTTACCTAACTCAAAAGGTTAGTTTCATAGGCATAACTCTTCTATTTTCTCTCACAGTGTTGTGATTTGAACCCAACCAGCAACTAAACCCCGCACAGACTCGCTCAACTCACTGGAAGTGAGATGGGAGACAGTCAGAAGAGCAAATGTGAGAAAACTCCAGGGTTGAGATAAAGACAATTTAATAGTGACTTTAAAGAAAAAGTCATGGACACAAGCAAAGCAAAACCAGTAATTCACTTGCCAAATCCCATTGGCAGGCAGGTGTTCAATCATCCCTAGAAAAGATGGGTTACATCATAGAGAGTGGGGATATGGGAAAACATAGTTCTGAATGTCCCCCTCTTCCTCTTTCCAGCTTTACATGCTGAGCATGATGTCAGATGGTGTTGGATATCTCTTGGGTCAGTTGGGGCCAGCACTCCCAGCTGTGTCCTCTCTCAACTCCTTGTGCACCCTCAGCCTGCTCCCTGGTGGGGTAGGCTGAGAGACACAAAGACCCTGAAGCTGTGCAAGCCCTGCTCAGCGATAGGTAAAACATCCTTGTGTTATCAACACTTTCCAGCACAAACTCAAAACAGCTGTACTAGCTCCTGTGAAGAAATTTGACTATTCTAGTGAAAACCAGCACAAACAAGCAGGCAAAGACCATTGCCTTATAAAAAAGCTTCCATTTACATCCTACTCTTATTGAGTTTAACCTCTTTAAAGGGATAGTCTCCCTCCCACTCTTAACAGTTAACTTTACATACTATCCGTTCTTTTGCAGATGAAAAATTGTCTGTCTCTCATTTCTCTCCCATGAACAAAGTTATTTGTTTTCTGTACTGTCTTCCCATCACCTTTCTTTTGTTTCTTTTCTTCTTCTCATTCTGACATTGCTAATTCAACCCCTCCAGTCAGTTTTATTACTACTTTTTTTTTTTTTTTTTCCCCTCCTCTGTGGTACGTTGGCTTTGCATACACATCTGAAAATATTATCTGTTTCAACAGATTAAATATGCATATTTTGAATTTCAGAATTCCTTGAATCTTTACAGGAAGGACTCAGGGTTATGCCATGTAACTATAGTGTGAAATTGTAATTGATTAGGATAGTCCAGAATGTTGTATTTTTTATGTTACCTATGCTATACATTGTATTGCATATAGGAACAAATAGTCACACACTTTTCTTATGTCTGTAGTGTTTTTCAGTCATGCTGATTGTAAAATTCCCGGCAACTTCAACAGGGTGAAGTTTTCATTTTTGTTAATCTCCTTGAGCTAAAACAGATTAGACAATAGCTATGTGACTAATACTAGATGACTATTAGAATAATACCAGCTCAGGCTGTGGAAAACTTATAAGATCCTTATCAGTAATGACAAATGCTTATTTATACGTCCACACCCTCCTTATACAGGCACTGGCCCAGAACCAGAAATATCTTAGTATTGTTATAAATTTTACAGACCTGCTTCCTAACTTTAACATATTCTGAAAATTTAGCTATATAAACACAACAAAATTATTCATAAGTATGTATGGAAGTTCTGGAAAAAAATATATTAACTACATTTGAATACCTTTGCTTTGTGAAAACATTAGAGCTGGCCCTTCTGTTGTTGTATAATATCTTTATCAGCTGAATGTCTACAGTCCTACTGAGTGAATGGATTTTAGAGAGAACGTGTGGAGTTCCTAGAAAAAGGCAAAAGAGTTGAATCCCTAAGGGCAACATTTCTGGAAAAAGTATTTGTTATGCAGGACCTAAGGTATTTGGTTGTGTTTTACAATATACGATACATAAAAATTACTACTTCAGCTAGTAAACCAACTAGCTGAGATAAACTGCCAATATATATTTTAAAATCTGTTAGGCAAGACTTGGGTACTTTGTCACTACTGTGAAGATTTAGTTTTGCACATCACCTTCTGTTAAAACTAACAAAACCCTGCTGTTTATTGACAAAATCTATTGACAAAGAGCAGGTCATAAGCTAACAGCAGCTGAACAATCTTCACTATTATATTCTAAGGAAGATTTCCAGAAGTCTAAAATTATATCACTTAAACTGTCTCATATTTAAGTGATCTCATTTATACAAACACTTCAGCAACCATCAGATATCAGTAGGTCTCAAAGAACTCCAATACTGTTAACTAAGATCAGGATTCTTCCTGTTCTTGTGAAATTTACTTTAATTGAGTTCCCTGCAGCAAACACAAATTATTGGAAATATTTGGTGATCTTACCTCCAAGGGTGCTAGTGGCTGTCATTGTATTAATGATCTTCATTCCTATAATATACTTCAAAGAGTTGGATTAGTTTGGGGGGTTTTTGTTTTCTAATACGGCTGCTATGAACTTGTTGCTTGCTTGCACGTTAACACCAAATGCTGTCTTGCCTTTCATTTGCATGGATCTACCAGATGTAATAAATCAGCTTAGACATTTTAGAATATAATGAAGCACACTAGATTAATTATGGGAAAACTTTTTTTGTTGTCTATTGCCAAGTTTAGGTCAATAGGATTGATACTAAGAAGAGTAACATTGCTTCAGGGAGTTCTCAGGGCTAAAACACGCTATTTTGTGTTCATTAAGGTTCCAAGTTATTTTTCCCTTTTCCTTCATGATAATTATATCTATATACCACAGAAACCCTGTTTGCAGTGTGCTTGCTCTCCCTGATTGGATTCAAATGAAAAGCTGCCTTTCTCTGTGGGCTGCTTTCTTTTTCCCATCTAATCAGAGGCACGGCCTGAATCCTAATTACAAGCTAGGGCCTTAATGAATGAACTTCAAGAATATTAATTTAATGCTTGAAACCCCAGCAAATAGAGGGAATGTTTTGTTTGGGGTTTGCTTCATGAAGTCTCCTTATAGCAGTATTAAAATTTAAGATTTAAAATGAGAATGCGGTGAAAAACTTCATTTATTCCTCAATAACAGGAAATTAGTAGAGACTTAAAACATGAGGAGATGAATGAAAAGAGGGAGAAAAGGAAGTTAGCTATAAAAAAATCTGCTGTTTTAAGTTATTTTTATCTATGACAGTAAAATCTAAGCCACAGACATGGGTACTGCTGTTAATTTTTCAGGTAAAATTCATTACTTGAGTGCACTTGAGTTTATGTGTGCTGAACAGTCAGCTTACACTGGCAGCCTTGGTGTCCAGTGAAAATTTGGGTTTTCTTCTAGAACACTGAATTACCTGAACGAGTTGGTGCTTTTGAACACCTCCAGAAGGAGATTCCATGTGTTTCTCTAGTTTGAGTTTGAAACTTGAGTGAATACTCCATCTGTGGGCATTCAAAAGCTTTCACTGGGCTAAGGGCATTAATTGGTCATAATAATAGAGGAGATACTAAGGAGAAGAGGTTTTCTCAACACTTAGCAGAAAAAATTAAACTCCAGAGTGCTTCTTTCCCCACAGGAATTTTTTCTATGCTGTTATTGAACAACAAGTCTGTAGTGACAGGCCTTTCCCTCAAAAGTTAAGTTACTGCCCTCCTCATTAAAACAGTTATTTTCTTCTTTTGTTTCTTTACTAGGTTTCTTAAGAAAAATCATATTTTTCCTTAGTAAAAAAAGTCTGAAATATTTTGATACAGCTCTCTATTCATTCTGTCAATTCTTTCAAACATTTGACAGGATTACAGGATTAGTTCACTTTTTTTGACTTTTTTTCAATGGATTTTTAAAGACCAGGGCAAGAAAATGTCTCTCTTTTTTTGAGGTAATAGATGAGAGAGGAAAAAAAAAGAGTTGAAATATGGTGTATCAGGACTTGGCTACAACCAGCTTTAAAGCTTGATCAGATACCAGTGGGATTAGCTGCTGAAGCTTAGACAGAAGTTTTACAAATCCTATTCATTAAGCATCCTTAGCACTTGAACATGTTTTTCTCTTGGACAACTTTTTGGTCATCATACAAACACGTCTCTCTTTGCTTTTGTTTGATGGTATTTTGGGGGGGCTGTTTTGGTTTCGGTTGGTTGGTTCTTGCCTTTGTTTTGCTTTGGGTCTTGGGGGTTTTATGTTTGGGGAAAATTAGAATAATATTGCATATAGTAGAGAGATGAGACTGTTTATTTGTACTTGTCAAGGCACAGGGACCAAGCAAGGTCTATAGGGAATGATTTTAAAAGTCAAACTATCTGAATGTTTACCCTGCAAAAAGTTAGGAAAAGAAATATCTTTATGACTGCAGAACTCAAGCACATTAATGGGCTAATGGGAGTTAACACAGACTGAAATTGCAAGTTTTTTCTACAGAGAAAATCTAAACATTCTTCCAGCTATGTCCTTGCAGTCCCACTGTGGAGTGTTATCCTTGAGTGGATTAACTAAAACCACTGAGTTACGTTTCTATTGAAGTTTTTCATAAATTTCTGTTTTCAATACAATTGTCCCAGCCCTAAGAACTCATTTAAACCCATCACACTGATGTCTGCGACAAAGAGGCCTTTAACCTTCTAAGCAAATCAGGTAACTATTTCCAGATAAGCTGAATGCTGCCCTTCAACCTGAGTCCATATATTTATAGCAATTACTGGAGATGGGCAGTAAGAAGTTCTAAACACAACTACGACACAATTTATTTTACCTGTATCTGTCTGCGTTTAATCTGTACCACTGTCTTGAGCAATCTCATGTAAGTTCTTCGTTCAGGTGACACTGAATTCCTTTCTGCTTGTTTAAAGGTTTTTTCATGTTCTGCTTCTCTCAAAAGTGCTCTCCATTTCTGTATCCTCACAGGAAAATAATATCCATGCTCTAAAGTCAATGGACCCTCCAAAATTGTTTCTTATTACACAAAATTGAAAATAACTTTTTATTACAATTGATTGAAATTGGACCACTATTCATGGTTATCCAACTTAGGGGAGTGAAAATGTAGGTTGAGTTAATAAATAGCTAATATGGTCCTTTTGAAGAGTGTTATGGCTTCAAGCATCCACAGATTCTTATAGAAAACAGCTGTTGAAAAGACTAACCATAAAACTATCCGTGTTTACAAGATTTTTATTATACAAACTTAATGGTTCCCATGGTTTTAATGCACTGCGAAATAGTCTTTCCTATTCCATATGAACACAAAGCACACCTCCCTAAAGGGACTTTTCTTCCTACAAGCTATCAGTGCAATCAAAACTAGTGATGCATTTTATTACACTACTGCTTCTTAAAGAAACGTATTATTGTAATATTTCTTAAATATTTCCTGCTGGAAATGCAAAAAAGAACTATCTAATAAAATTTAGTAGTGTGTTCTTGCAAACACGATTAAAAAATGTATAGGAGACTAGCAAATATATATTTTTTTAAACTTACCACTAAAAATTATTATCTCAGGGCTCAACTACCATCCTGTTTTTACCTCGTGCATCTCTCACATTCTCCTCAGAAAAATATGTGCAGCAATTTCTTTCTGAAATTCATAAAAAAGAGCTTTTAAATCTAAAATAAGCTGGGTATGTCTGTTGTACTGCATATATAAAATGCATCTACGTATATATATATAAACATTGTATAATTAAACACTGCACTAATGTATAATTAATGGCTTCAGGAAATTTGGTGATGAATATCACTATGAGAAGAGATAAAACTTCCTAAAATATTGAAGATTATTTTTAAGAATCAAAAAATGATGTGAATGTTAACACAGGTTTATTTTAGCCTACTAAGATTTATCTCCCTTTGTCATATCTACTCTCAGTAGAAATAAAGGATTACTCTAGAGAACAATTAAGAACAGGGAACCAATTCGAAGAATTTGATATTATGCATACATTGACAAACAGTAACACTATTTTCTCTTACATGTACAAGTAGATCTGTGCAGCAAAACAATTGGTGCTGAGGACTTGCTGTTCACAGTATGTATATTTATTGAGCTTTTATTTCACAGTATCTCTAGTCTGGCCTTGAGTTTCCCTGTTAATATTTGGAGGGCATTAGGCACAACTCTGTAGTTCCTCTTTCAATTTAGTTTAATCTATCCAGTCTGCATGTTCTCAGAGTGCTCCACAAAGTGCTACAAGGGAGAACAATCAAGGCATTCATTACCAAAGCTGCCTCTTACTTATTACTAAGACGCTGATGCAGATGCATTTTGAATTTCTTAAAAGTGCAGTTTTGGTTCAATAGCTAAGGAAATAGTTTAATAACATAACATGCAGGATAGTATATTGGCTTTGCATGGCACAGTGTTGGTAGCAGTGGGGGTACAAGGATGGCTTTCACTGTGAGAGGCTGCCAGAAGCTTCCCCCTCGTCCAACAGAACCAATGCCAGCTGGCTCCAAGACAGATTTGCTACAGGCCAAGGGAGAGCCCATCAGTGTTGGTGTTACCACCTCTGGGACAAGAGATTTAAGAAGAGGAAAGGAAAAAAACAGCCCTGCATGCACCAAGGTCATTGAAGAAGGAGGGAGAGGAGGTGCTCCAGGCATAGGAGTGGAGATTTCCCTGTAGTCTGTGATGAGGCAGCTGTGCCCCTGCAGTCCCTGGAGCTTCATGAGAGCTCCGTGGTAGAGCTAGATCAGCCTGCAGCCCCTAGAGAACACCACCCTGGAGCAGGGGAATGGCTGAAGAGGCTGTGACCTCTTGGGAAGCCCACAATGGAGCAAGCTCCTGGCATGACCTGTGGCCCCATGGAGAGAGGAGCCCACACTGGAGCAGGTTTGCTGGCAGCACCTGTGACTCTGTTGGGGACTCAGACTGTTCCAGAAGGATGGCATCCCTTTGAAAGGATCCTTGCTGGAGCAGTTTGTGAAGAACTGCTGCCTGTGGGAAGGACTCACATTGGACAAGTTTGTGGAGTTGGACTGTCTCCTGTGGGAGGGATCCCACTTCAAAGAGGGGAAGACTGTGAGGAGCTCTCCCCCTGAGGAGGAGGCAGAAGCAGAAACAAGATGTCATGAACTGTACCTTCAGACTCCATTCCTCATCCCCCTTCACTGGTGGAGGGGAAGAGGTAAAGAAACTTTGGGCTAAAGTAAAATTGGGAAGAAAGGAGGGGTGGGTGGGAAGGTGTTTTTAGATTTGATTTTTTTTTTTTTCATTCTCTTACTCATTCATGACTTGATTGATAATAAATTAAATTAATTTTTCCCCCAAGTTGAGTCTGTTTTGCCCATGATGCTAACTGGTGAGTGGTCTCTTTCTGCCCTTATCTTGATCCATGAGCCCTTTTTTATATTTTTTCTTACCAGCCCAGTTTAGGAGTTGAATGATGGCATGGTCTTGGTGGGTACCTGACATCCAGCCAGGGTCAACCCACCATAGAAGACTAACAGACCTATATGAAATACAATGGGTTTAGTTTTGGCGTGTGGGAGAAGCAGGGGATGTTACTGTTTTGTTTTTTTGGTTCTATCTATAAAGAGATGGATTTTGTTGCAACTAGAAGGAACTTTTTCAAGGGAAGAGCATTTATCCAGTATAACAGCCTGGAATCTGTTCTTAAACACAGACTGGTTCCAATTGGCTCTGGGTACTTAGTTTCCCAACTGTCCTTCTAGGGATAATTGGGCAATTAGCCTTTGTCTCTCACACTAATTACCAACTCATCCTACCTGGATGTTTCTCAAAGGAACCCAAATAATCACAAGCAGAGAAAATAGGAAAATACAGCCTTTCATGAACATCAAATACATATATACCATTTATCAAGCTACCCTCTGACAACCCATTTCTAGTGAAGAAGCACACCAGAGCACTTGGCCACAGGGGTCTACCGGGCAGTTAAAAATTACTATCTAATTAGATGTAACTTTCTGCCATATGAAAATACTAGTAGCTCCTGATCCTGCGCCAAGTCTGGGCAGAAACAACTCATATGTAGAGGGATATGGTGGCACTGCATGTGAGTGTGTGTTTAGGGGTAGTAATTTCAGACTATTAGAATATGATCTGATGGCAGATAGTAAAATAGAGGGGTGAAAAAAGCAGAGTACATTATATTTCTTCGTGGATATATATGTATCATTCCCTGTGGAGCTAAGAGAAACAGCTATTATTGCAGAGAGAAAAGAGAAAAAAAAAAAAAAAGCCTTCTTTCTCCTTGTCTCCCGCCACACCCCCCCACACCCGAAGACACTGTTTGGGCATCCTTATAAGCTCATGAGGAAAAAAAAAATTGTCAGAAGGGCAGGTCCTTCCTAAAAATTTCTGATCTTTCTCTTTTAATTCTTAATTCCCAGCAATAATTGGGCAGAAAATGTAACTCTACACAAGTATTTTACTTAATATCACTTACTTTTAAAATGCAGGGCATGTAGATCTACAGCATAGAAAAGCTTTTGGAATATCACAAAAAAGTTAATATTACAGAGATGTGCATGGGGACATTGTTCACAGCAAGTACAAAAACTATTAGTAAATATGTTGTCTAACCTTTGTTTGTCCTTTAGAAAAATGGGGTTCCTTCATGGTTTTCTTCCCGCATTAATTGTATGGAACTTTTACTATATGTCTGCCTATATTCCACAAATGCCATGAAAAGTAAGGCAATTCAGCCTAAATTTCTCTATTCTTCCTGAACTAAGAGACTTCTTCTTTGTCTTTTTTTTTTTTTCTTTGAAGTCTGCACATCAGATCTTCAGAATGCTCCACTATGCAACAGTGGTTCAATAGCATGATATAACCCTTCAGGGTAAGGCTGGTTGCATGCTTCAACAAGTAGAACAGAGCAGAGGAGCTCTCATGGAGAGTCCTGTGGAATTCATTGAGTGGCTACAGATAGAGTTCAGCAACCCTTGTGCTCCTTGAGGAATGCATTGCAGAAGCTGATGAGCTTTTCTATAAATTTTATAGACTGCTGAGGTGAGAGCGGAGAGAAGGGGTCAGCTTTTCTAATGTTCTTCATGCTGTTTTGCTGCTGAGATTGCTTTCAATTACTTGGTTTGCTCATTGTAAGCCAGTGGGCTGAAACATGGGTGAGGTCATGGTTTGTAATAGTATATGGATCAATGCTTGCCATTTAGAAACTGGGCAAATTGGGTTAAAAGCCACTACAAAGTATATGTCTGAGGAAAATATAAGGTATATTTGCTCTTATTTCCTCTAATATCAATATAGTGAATATTTTTGTTGATTGCATTTTGTGACTTTGGTTTTTTTGGAATTGATGCCATAGAAATGGAGCTGAATAATATATAGAATACTTCTGTTTAGCACAGATACAATTAATGTATAATGGAGACAAATAAGAGAAAACTCATTCTACAGAGCTTCCCTAAATAGAAAAAATAATAATTTTACATCATTATGGTCTAGATCCCTGTTAGAAATTCTGTCATCGTGGCAACATTAAAGAAAAAACAGAAAAACCCAACCCTGTTATGCATTAATTTTATTATGATGATAGAGTAGAACAGAACAGAACAGCCTGAGTTAGAAGGGACCCACGGATCAAGTCCAATTACTGGAATTAAATAGATATATTTTATCTTTAATATTCAATCTTATGTGAATGTTACAAACCATATTTGCTATATTATTCTTTACACTTTAGACTTCTCGCTGTTTTCCCCGCTGAAAAGTGCTCCGAAATTTTCACAGTAGCTGTGATTCTGAATGTTTCTCTCTTTTGTACCTTTTCATGTTTTGGTGTATCTTCTTAAAGACTGTACAGAACGCTAACAGAAACGATGTATCATGCATTGACGCTGGAGCAACATGATGTTTTCTATTTCTCTTTTCCTTTTTTAATAACTTCTCATAATCTATTTGCCATTTTGGTTGCCATATAACACTGAGCTGATGTTCTCTGAGATCATAATCACTCAGCATAATTACTGAGAATATCACTGTATAGATCTGCTTAGAATACATATATTCAAGTACATCTCTTAACAATGATTTTTGGCTGCTCATTTTGCTACTCAGTACCATGAGATTATTCTGGAATCTTCAGTCCGCTTTAGACTTGACTATCCCCAATAATACCATATCCTTTGTAAGACAGATACACGATCATTTTATTCACTCCTTCTTCCAGGTCATTTGTCAGCATATTCAACTGTGCAGGCTCTTGTGCAGTTTCTTCAAACCCACATAGCTATTAGCTTGCACACTGTTGCATTCTCCTTGTTTCACTTTTGAGAAGGGAGCTACATCTGATGATCAAAATCTGTGGTAGGACAGCTTGCTTATTATTCACATAAACTCTTCTCATTTACTGCTGTAGATGTAATTCAGAGACGTGCTAGTAACATGGACTTCCAGGAAAACAAGGCTGTTAAAACTGAACATAAATAAATTTCAATGTTATATATTGTGAATATCATGCATATCATGTGATTATTGTATATCTCTGAGAAGATTCTCTGTTACAATAAACAAATATAAATGTCTTGATTTGTGGAAAAATTGGCTGTCAATCTCTCCACACCTACCTCAATGTTTCTCCTGGTTTAATAATTTTAATTACTTATTTCCAGGTCAGGCTTCTGAAAGTAAGATCAAAATGAGCCATTTTGTTGTTGCAACTGGCTATATAATAATTCATGTCTAAATGGTGCTCCCAAAACATGGTGACAGAGGTGGGCAACCTATTAATAATTACTTATGCAATTGCATCTTGCTTCTGGAACTTCTCAGAAAGTTTCTCCAATATGTGATTTTTTTTAAAAGTTTTATTTTGTTTTAATCAAGGACAGTACAGTGAAAATCCAGCACTGTCTCAGTCAGTAAAAATAGCATTACACTCAAAATTAGCTTGTTTCCTCCTGAAACATTCAGTAAATGCAGAGGTCTGAGTTTTGGATACTGCCTCAATAACAAATGAGGTGGGTATATATCAGTGCCCATTATATTTTGTGAAAATTTTCAAGACCCTTAATTTATATCTGAAACATTGTGTTGAATTCTGATCTTCATAGCTCAAGAAGGACAAAGAACTACTGGAGAGGGTCCAGCAGAAGCCACAAGGGTGATTAAGGGACTCGAGCATCTCTTTTGTGAGGAGACACTGTGGGAGCTGGGCCTGTTTAGTCAAGAAAAGAGAAGATTGAGAGGGGACCTCATTAATGCATATAAATATCTCAAAGGTGGGTGCCAAGAGGATGGTGCCAGACTCTTTAAAGTGGTGCCCAGTGAGAGGATGTGGAGCAATGGCCATAAGCTAAAACATGAGAAGTTTCACCTCAATATTAGGAAGAACTATTCTGTGATTCTGTGATTCTATGATTCTGTATTCAGAAACTAGATTCAACGTCTCACAATTTTTAAATAAACCATATCAACTGCTGTGAAGTTTCTCTTCTTTTTAATTGTTTGAAACAAGTCATTAAGTTGAACTAATATTCATAAATGTCTGAACTTAAAATTGCTTTTTAATGTAATAAGTTGTTTAGTTACATAAATCATTCTCATACCCATTTCAGAGTTAAGATGATAATTGGAGAAATATAATTCCTTGGCAATTTATGTATAAAAGCATTCTTTTCAAATTACAAAATTGCATAAAATGACAGTTACTCAGATTTCCTTCATTTCATCTATCAAAGTGGTGAAAATCAAGACCTACTTCACCGGAACCAGTGAAGCTAGATTAGATTGCTATGATAACTTGTTAAATGAAAAAGAGGGAAATCTTCCATTTCACAGTGCCTGAAATTTAGGCTTAGGTTAAAGTATTGCAACTTCATTAGTCATAATGGGATTGCACAAAGGTTATTTATAGCAGAAATTTATATCAGTGGCCTATTATGGATAAATGCTTTTAAAATGCTGGTACCTTTTTGCAGAATTTCAATTAGAAACACAGTAATGTGTGACACTATTTACCTCCTTCAAAGTTAAATTTTTATCATTATTTTTATATTTATGGCAGTGCATTTTATCCTTGAAAATATGGATCTTTTGCCTTACAGCCATGCAGCACTTGCCTTCTTCAGTGAGCATATTTCTGGTAACACATCAAACTACAACACTCCCTGACTGTTCTAGATGGGAGTAAAATAATGCAAATCGTGAATTTCCCTTTTTCATAACAGTTGAAAAAGATGAATGGAGGTTATCTGAAAAACTGAAACAGAGATCTCTAAAAGCAATGCATCAAAGTTTGCTTTGTGATGCTTTGCTTTCTCTGAGTTGTTTTTATCATCCTTTTATTAGTGCAGAACAACATGTGGTATTTCCCTCACGGTACTTTGACTACAGAAGAAATCATGCATGAAAAAGATTGTTACAATCTGATAAAATTCTTGTTAAACTGAGGGGTCGTTTATACCATAACCCATTATCTCTTGGCACTTGAACATTCTTGGCAGCAATGCTTATTATTAGATGATCAAGACTGATACTAAAAATGATAGTCCTCAATTTCTGATATTGACATTTTGGACTATGATTAAGAAGATATCAGAGAAATTACCTGAATTTCTCCTAGGGCTATGAACAGATATTTCAAATGGGCAGGAAAATAAATAATATAAAAATGAAGTGGGAAGACAAATTACATGCTGAACAAGAGAAGGCATTTACGGGCCAAGAAACATATCTCATGTAATAGAAAATGCAAAGGTAATAGTCTTTCTATCTGAAGAGCTACAAGAGATGAACAGAATAGAACTCACAGTCTTCCCTCTAAATACTGAAAAAAAGGTCATAACATAGTTTTGAAACAGGATAGAAACAAAAATTACTAAAATTTATATTTTCTCAGAATTTTATCACAGAAAGAAGTTACTCATCCTGTGCCATTTACTGTGCTGATTATTTGCTATGGTCCTGATTTCAAGACTAAGTTACAGAATATTTTCAGTTCAGGTGGGAAATATGGTTATAAGCTGTCCTATGGACAAGGAGAATCAACTTCAGAGGGTATTTGTAATTTAATGGGCCACATCATTAAGCCACATTTAAAATTTCAGGTACTTTTATTTGGAATTCTATGTTCTGTGCCAGTAATGACTTAGCCTGACCCTGTTTTTAAAGTCACTAAGGGTGTGTCATTCAGATATTATTGTATGAACCTTGGTTTAAACTGAATATTACTCTTATGGATTTACATCATTCAGATTAGACTTATTTATACTTGATTTCCACATTGCAGCTAAAATATTGAAAACGCTGTTCAGCTGTTCAGAAAAGGAATTAAAGAGTAGTAGAAAAACTGTTGCCCACATTCACTAAAACAACAAACTGTTGATGTCCTTTCCTTGTTCATGTTCTTTCACTTACTCTGGGCTTTGGAATGTGGCAGAGAAATTGTTTATGTCACCTATGTTTTGACTGTTTTAATATTTAAAATATGGCTTTTGCACCTGTTTTACAGAGATTTAGTAATTTATAATTGTAGTATTTATTTTATATGTGATAGATGATAATGCATATAAGGAAATAGATATCTGTCTTTAGCTACTGATTAATTATGATTTTTGAGGTTGTCTTGTTTTTCTCCCAGTTGGCCAGTCCCCAGGGCTGAGAATGGTTTTGTCCAGGTGAATTTCCGGACAAGAAGCCAGTTAAAACTCTCAGTTAAGCCTTTGCTAATTACATATTTAAGAAAATGGAAGAGAAGGGGGTTGTGCAGTTGAAATTAGGGGCTGCAGCCATGTAGAAGAGGCAGCGGGCCTGAGAAGGGCCAGGCCCCTCCTCCGCCCCACCCTGGGCCGGGGGCAGGTGTGACACTGAAGCCCCCCTTTTCTCATGTAAAAGAGTGGAGAAAAAAAAACTTTAGAGAAGAGTCTGGACGAGAAAAGCTGCAGAAGGAATTCCAGCAAAGAGATAATAGTGTCCAAGGTCAAAGCTGGCAGCCGGAGGAGAGAGAGAAGAAAAGTAGGAAAGGGGGGCGCTTGCTTCTCCCCCCCTTTCGCTCTCTCCCTTCAGCAGGAAAAAGACTGAAAAGTAATCCCTGCCACCTGTAAAAAATTTTTGGGGTGAGGAAACCCCCTCATGCAGCTCACAGAGGCGCTTGCAGATGTACCAAAGAGAATCAAGACTTCATGAGAGGGACTGATGTGAGGAAGAGTCCTCTTGAAGATTTATGACTCTGAAGAAACAAGGCTTACGCTGGAGCAAAATGGCTTAAATAAGCTTGGGATCTGTGTAAAAGATCCATGCTGCTACTGAAGATTTGTGACTTTGAGAAAGAGAGAAAACCTTACGCTGGAGCAGAAAACGGCTCAGGTAAGGATGTTGGTATCCATGCGTGAAATCCATACTGAACTCATGCCGGAAAGGTCTATCAAAGACTGTTCTCCTGTGGAGAGGGACCTCCATCGGGAACAGGAGTGGACTCATAAGCCATTATCCCCTGTAACCCTGTGGAAGAAGATCCATAGTAAGCAAGTGTCCCCTTGTAGCCCATGGAAGAGAAGACCTTCAGGGCTTGGGTAACCCCCCAGCCTCCAGTCTTAGCCCAGGAGGGGGGTAGGCCCAGCCCTGGAGGCCAACACAGAGAAAGAAAAAGAATTCCAACTGCGACGAGAGTACTGCAGGATTACTTGAGAGAGAGCTGGAAATCTGAGAATGGAGAAAAGGACTGTTTCTCCTCCTTGGACTGATATAAAAGGGGGGAGGAGTATTTCTGTAAATACTTAGTACTTTTACTTAAGTGAATTATTGTAGATGTAATTCTTTAGTAGCTTTTATTTTGATTTTACTAATAATAAATGTTCATACTATTTTCCCAAATCCTGTCTCTTTTGTCTGCATAAACCTTCTCTCAACTAATAGTAATTGTGTGGGAAATGTGAAAGCAAATTAACCCAGAGCAAAACCACGACAGAGGTCAACAGGTATCTTGAAGTCTCCATTGCATTTACTCTTTATATTTGAAAAAGTCCAAGGTTATAAAAGATAGCTTAGATGGGTCATTTTGCAACATTCAGCTTTCCTTCTATTCCACTGCTGTGACAGACATGTGGTGTAAGAGACAGCCACATGAGACCACTGGCTAGGTTTGAATGAAATGTGATACAGTACCAGATCATATTTCCCAATTTTTATCCTCGGGGAAAATGCACTTGTTTATTACAAAAGTCCATGTTCTATTCACACCTCTTATTCATCTTTGACAGATGCTTCTGTCAAGCCAGAATTTAACTATTTCGCTGACTGACTGCAGAAGTTCTAAACAACACACCATGAAAAACGGAAAACTAAATGAATACGTTTCTTAGTATAGTACTATTATACATTTCCTGCTAGGTAACCATGTTAAATTCTGCTATTCTTGAGGAAAAAACGAAACAAACAAACAAAAAACAAACAATCAAACAAACAAAACCAAAAACCAAAAACAGAGCATCAAAGACAGAGGCTGTCTTCCTCTATTACCTCACATCCAAGACTCAGAAAGATTGTTCTTAAATATTAAAAGTCACAGCAAGACAGCCAGAAGTAATAATGAGAACAAAGATTTTCACAAAGACTTGAATGTAAAGACTTGAGGCAGTGGAGCATGGGAGGGAAGCAAGATAGATGAGTTCCAGAAAGGCAGAAAGAGGAAGGTGTGGAGGAAAATGGAAGACAAATCTGGAATGGGAAGGAGACTCAAAACTAGTCAGAAGTAGAAGGGAGATTATGAGGAGAAAAGATAAAAATAAGAAATTATGATGAACAGATTTGGGGAATAATACTGTGGGAAGCAGTAGATAAGCTATCATTTATTGTCTTAAAAAAAAATTGAGTGCTATTATGGGAGACTTCTGTTAGTAATGAAAAAGATAGTGTTCTCCAACCCCTGGGCAAGAATACTGACTAACATGCTGTGCCCAGTGTGATGTTTTGCTTTTCTTTGTGATCTCTGCTTAACATTTATAAATGTTGCAAGACCTCCAGAATACCATATCATTCACAGTCTGCATACTGGAAATTGAACTTAAAAAACTATTGGATTCTACATTTTACATAAAAGGTTTTCTTGGGTTAGTCTACTTTTCTCACTTTAGTTTAAAACAGTATACAGCTATGAATATAGATTAGTATCACACATACAATCTAGATATACAAGATGACTTTTTGTAATAGTTATGTATAGATGAGGGAATTTAATATATTTTGTTTCTATTAAATAAATATTTATCCATATTGAGGACCTAATCCTCCTTCAGAGTATATATCATTAGGAGTTACTACTAGTGAGGAGCTGAAGATCAGTAAAATAAATAAAAACAAGAGAGAAATTGAAACTTTAATTCTTTCATTTCTTTATTCAGTCTGAGATATACATTCAGAAAAATACTTCTGCAAATACATAAATAATTACATGGATATATATATTTTGGATTTGCACAAATGATAAATTATTCCAGAAATTACAAATTGCAAGTGACTTGATGGTCACATTTTATCCATATCAGGTCTATATTCCGAGGTGGATTGAAAACTGACTGAATGGCCAGGCCCAGAGGGTGGTGATCAGTGTCACAGAGTCTAGTTGGAGCCAGTAACTAGCAGTGTACACCAGGGAAGGGGTCAATGATGGGGCAGAGTGTACCTGCAGCACATTTGATGATGATCATAAACTGTGAGGAGTGAATGATACACCTGAGGGTCATGCAGTCACCCCAAGGGACCTTGACAGGCTGGAGAAAGGGGCCAAAATAAACCACATGAAGGGAAAAATGCACCTGGGAGGAACAACCCCAGGCACCAGTACATTCTTGGGGCTGTCGAGCTGGAAAGGAGCTTGGCAAAATAGGCCCTGGGAATCCTGGTGGACACCAAGTTGAACTTGCACCAGCTCTGTGTGCCCTTGTTGCAAGGAAGGGTAATGGTACCCTGGGCTACAGTAGACAAAGTACTGCTAGCAGGTCATAGAGCGTGACCCCTTCCATCTCCTCAGCACTGGTGAGGTCACACATGGAGTGCTGTGTCCAGTGTTGGGCTCCCCAGTATGAGAAATGTGATCATACTGGAGAGAGTCTGGGAAAAGGCCACAAAAATGATTAAGGGACTGGAGCACCTCTCCCATGAGAAAAAGCTGAGACAGCTGGCACTGTTCATCCTGGAGAGGAGAAGGCTCAAGGGGATTTCATCAATACCTGAAGGAGAATGCAAAGAGGACTGAACCAAGGTCTTTTCAGTGGTGCCCAGTGGCAGGACCAGAGAGAGTGGGCACACTCTGAAACACAGGAGATTCCCTCTGAAAATCAGGAAATACTTTTTTTACCTTGAGAGTGACTGAGCATGGGCACAGAGTGCCCAGAGAAGCAGTAAATCTTCTACCTTGGAGATATTTAAAAGCCATCTAAACATAGTTCTTGGAAACTGACTCTAGGTGGCTTGGATTCTAGGAAGATTGGATACCTCGATTTCCAGAGCTGCCTTCCAGTCACACTGAGATTGTGTATGTTTGGCTTGTTTCAAAGAGGAAGTGATGAATTAATGATAAAGAAATACATGTGGGAAGTAACATTTCCATGATGTAGAATTTCTCATATAATCCAGTGTAGAAAACAGTATATTGGTTGAGGGTAGAAAAGAAGGCTGGAGACAGTATTTTATAATTTTTATTTTTGTGTTGTCCTTTTTAGGTTTAAAATGAAGGAACAACATTTCAATCAAAATATAATACCTTGGCTTCCACTTACACTTTGCAGATGGCTTGTAATACTTTTTTCTTTTTCTTTCTTTTTTTTTTTTTTCTTTTCAGGAAAGTTAACTCCACATTTAAAATAAGTCTGCAGATGTAAACAAATATAATTGGGAATAATAATGGTAAAGGGGTTCACTGCTAGGTTTTTCACGCCAAGACATATGTCCCAGTTTTTTAATTGAAGACTCACGCTGTACAGAAAGTATTAAATTTCCTTGTTTACTAAATTCAAAAACCTCTATTTTCACTTTTAAAAAATCATATAT
This sequence comes from Pyrocephalus nanus, assembly GCA_038380795.1. Taxonomy (NCBI): domain Eukaryota; kingdom Metazoa; phylum Chordata; class Aves; order Passeriformes; family Tyrannidae; genus Pyrocephalus; species Pyrocephalus nanus. The sequence goes on along the minus strand of CM076259.1, from coordinate 94,619,846 downwards.
TATATTAATATTTTATATTTATAGCAATCTACTGGATTCAAATTTGTTCAAGACTGTAAATAAGTCTTCGAGGCTATATTTCCCAGTACATATTTGCATGTTACAAGCAAACATTAATAAAGGAAAAATACACTCACATAATTCTCAAATGTTCTTATAATGCTTACTGTTTGGTACATTAAAATTTTAAATGCAGATTGCATAAGGAAATATAATATCTGATAGGAACCTATTGTGGTTGAAACAGGAGCATGGGATTTAAAAGTGATTCAGAAGTCTCATGCAGTTTTCCTCTTAAATGTTTTCTTTGTAGGACTGGTTTAACATACAGAGTTGTTCAGTTGATTTCATCTATTAGAGTGAAACAAAATAGCCTGCTTTGTGTATCTGCAACACCTCAGTGTCCAGGTACCACACCTTGAATACACTATTAGTCCTTGAGTAATTCTGCGAAATAGAGAACGGACAAGAAAATGCAGAAATCTTGATTGTTAAAAGATGCCCATGGTGGAGTGTGTACAGGCATTACAAACTATTACTCGTATCACAGAATCACAGAATGGCTGGGATTGGAAGAGACCCTTGGAGGTCACCTAGTCCAACCCCCTTGCCCCGTCACTCTCAGAAGTCAATACATAGTGACCCAATTACAATTATTGAGTAATCTTACCACTATAAGCTTTGAATTTCCTCTTATAGCAAAAGCTATGAACTATAAACTTTGTCTGTTCCATGTAGAACTTTAATGGAGAAATTACAGCAAGCTTTGAAGCAGAGTTTTGTCCACTGCCCAGCGCTCCTATAAGTACTCTCCCTTACTCAAAAAGCCCACTTTTGTGTAGCAGGGATCAGTCAACAGTATTTAAATATGTCCCATCACTGCAGAATAGGTAGGCAGCGTCTGCTTATGTGATAATGCTGTTATTTTCAGTCAGCAGTTGCAAAACACATAAAGATCAATGGAATATGATGGATTCTCCATACAAGGTTGAAGAAGAAATGGATGAACAAGCCAAATAAGCTTACTTTCATTATATAAGGACATATAAATCAATAAAATAGCTGAAAGACATAACAACATATTTTACTTTCAGCCTCCTTTCAAATTCTTTTCTCATCTTGCAAAACGCAATTAGAAAAAAACATTTTCTACACAAAATTAAAGGAAAATTATACCAGTTTCAACAGCATTTCAGAAAAGCGTCTCAGAAATAATAGGAATGTAGCACTTATAGTAGCATATATAATTAGAATTCTGAGCAGAATGACTTCATACTAATTTGAAAAATAAATAGATGTTTATTTCAATGCTACTGTTCCAGCTGCTTTAAACAATTTGGCAATAATGGATTATTAATTACATTGATCTTTTATGTCAGTTGACATGAGGGAAATATTTGCATTTCTAAATAATTTATGCATAAAAGTGGTTTCACAAAACTCAGTCCTGTAGAACTGGAAATACCAGTCACTTAATGCACATAATAAAAAAAAAATTACAAATAGGCAGATCTTCAATAATGTGTAGACTGCAGTTCACCTTTAATAATTTTACAAATCAACAACCTTTTCTTACATTGGAGGAAGATTTTATTACTGTTACCTTTCAGTATTTCCTTCACCTAGGAGGCTGTTCCATTAACCTATTGTTTTGAATCTGGAGCAAACTAAACCGCAAAAGAAAATGAGATCCTATTTCATATTCTCACAGGGCACTAATTGCTTCTTCCATAATCCACCATCTGTTTCCAAAGTTCTAACCTAATAAAAAAAATAAATTTGAAAGATGTTGAGTCTGCCCATGTATTCTCTATTTCACACTTGAAAGAGACTAATTTATTATTACCAAAACTTTTTTTGGAATGTCAGAGAGGAGAAAGAAAAGCTTGATAAAAGGCAGGATATTTTATCATGAGTGGCAAGCTTTGCCAAAAAATATAAGCCACTGATAGCTAAGATATGAGATATTTTAACGAGAAGCATTAGGTGACCTTAATATAAATGTCACTATCACTTAGTTGCTGGAAGGAGAGCTGACGCAACAGTGAATTGTCAGAATTCATTTCAGTCTGAAAACTAATTTCAAGTAAAACTTGTTTGAATTTCTTTTCAGATCGCTTTCCATGAACAGTTAATCCTAAGTAGTCAAAGTATATGAATGTAAGACCTAGTTCTTTCTTCCTTTACTTCAGTTTTCAGCCTTGTAATTTAACTGGCTTTATGCAAGATCCTCCTGGTTTGACACAGGAGCAATAGAAAAGAGAATAAATTTCCAAACTGAAACCATGTGTATGGAAGTTAAGCATTTACTTATACAATTAATGAATTTTTTTTCTTTAAATATTATATTAATTTACATTATTGGGATATTTTCAAAGGATTCTCCCGAAAAGGTGAATGAGAATTTCTTGTCATTATTATTGCTTATTACTGTCTGCATTTTACAGACAATAGAAGAGCAGAAGTTTAAATAAACGACCTAGCATGACTCTTTATCATTCTAACAGGTCATCTACTTTTTCTGTTCCCCAGCTGTTTCATGTACAAGGGTGATCCAATTCTTATCCCTGTTCAGCTCTGTGGCCTCCCCCACTGCTTCTACAGTGAGCAAAGTTTGACTTCCTTACTACTCTACTCCACTGTCATTCCTCAGACACAAATATTTCTTTAAGTGCAGGTGGTGAGCGGACGAGAAAATATGTTTTAACTTATCAGATCTATTTCACATTGCTTAGCCTAAATGTAAGCCAGAAGAGGAAAAAAATTGATCCATACTTGAAAAGCTTGTGGGCTGAAAGAATCATGATGTCTTTCAGCCATGCAACTAAAAAGAAAGCCAAACACTAAAACCTAAGAAGTCATATAATACCATCATAACTAAATCCGATAACTCTTTAATTCCCTCTGAAATTTCATTTACAAGAGAGGCATTTTTCATCATTTCATGACGAAGGAATCCATAGAAGATATTGGCACAGCCCTCCACAATCTTACACAACTCTATAGCTCCATAAACAGATTTAATGATAGAAGGTTATAATTTAGGGTAAGGGAGCCTTCTGAGAGACACTCAGACTGAGAGTCAAAAGCAATTTGGCACTTAAGAAAGCTACAGGTAGCTAAGCCAAGAATATCAAGGAGAGCAATATAATCTGTGGTGCAGCTCCCACACAACAATAAATAAGTTATGGTATGATACAGCCATTTTTCTTAGTCCACAAGACCTTCACAAGACATTTAAGAAGGAGAATAATGTTAATGATGAGTTCAAAGCAGAGTCAGTGCATGAACTGTATTTGAACAACTGTAGGCATTCACATGACTAATTTTCACTAAGAAAAATATGTAGCAGAAAGTATAAATAAGACATTTATGCAGAGAATCCATCCATTGGGTGCAAATGTCCCACAAGAAATTAAGTTTTATTCTGAGGGTAACACATTGAGATCTCAAGTATGAAAATAAATCACTCCCAAAGTTTTTTCACAGTCTGAGAAAACAAAAAGAGTTAAAAATCATCAAGCTCAAAATTTCAGGCTAAGCTTTGCAGGACTAAATAAAGGAACATATAGCCATTGGTACCATCTTATCTTCAGAATGGTTTGACAATTATTCTCACAAGTTTAAATTTGTGTATTTGGTAGAGTCTTTCATGTCCTTTGTAGGGTCCACCTTGCAGCAGGTGATACCTGCAATAAAATAGCTGCCTAAAACAGGGAATTGAAAGATTACTAAAGACAAAACTATGTACATGCAAACAATAGAGGACACATCACTTTACCAGAATGAAATGTGATTAACACACCAAAATGATCATGCATTACCTTCTTTATTAAGGTATACCCATGCACTAGGAAACACCACCACCAGATTTTCCTGCAGTTATAGGTGTGTCTTCTGACCTCGAGCACATACAGATTGAAATAAACAAATGATTACTTAATATTAGTGCATCACTAACTGTTGGACCCATAATTGGGAAGCATTCTGCTTGCTGGACATATTGTCTCATCTCAGCTTTGTTAGTGTTAGGCAACCCCAGTATGAAAGAGCAACCTCACAGCATGAACAGCTCATGTCATCAACTTTCCTTGAATGCCATCATTATATATAAAATTACAACTCTCATTCATCTTCATATATATATGATTACTTTTTCTCTTTTCAGAGAAACACAAGCTTCAAGACCTTTTTGAGGGCACTGCTCTGAAACATGGGGAGCTCATCTCAGAATACGGTACTCCAGAAGAGATTGTACATATAAACAGCCACATCCTGAACTGTCCAAAAAGTTTCAGTTTACTGCATCTGCATTTTGCTGTTGCTTTATCTCTGTCACTTCAAGGAATTACTCTCCAGATGGCTACAGGTTTGCAGGGATGAAAATAAGAAAGACACTTAAAGAGTGGCAAGAACAGGTACAGGTTTGTTCTGATTTATTATGCTGCAGTTGTTATAAATGGTGTCTGCTCAACTGATGTGCTTGCTAGGAAGCATCTCCATACGTCAGCTCAGGGAAGCTCATTAGAGGTAATAGAGTACATCCTTGGAAGCTCCACTCTTCAGAAAAAGAGAGATTATTTGGAACAGCGAAAGAAAAATGATGACAAACAACCTAAGGCAAAGTTATCTCCTGAGCTCTAAGTATGGCTCACTAATATGTTCATGCCTAGTCATCAGGAGTCTCTTCCTTCCCTGAGACAGTCAGTGCCTTCTGGCCCTGCATTTGCACTGACTGCTCCACTTCTTTCAGTTACAAGTGGTCATGAGGTGAAACCACTCCCGGCACTGACTTCTAAACCCATTTTTGTTTTGTTCTTATTTTTTCCCTCTAAATCTCAATTCAGCTCCTTAGAAATAGGATAAATGTGTTAATACAATCTAGAGTAAAATCTTGCAATTCAGGCATATAAGAATTTTGTCTTACTCTGCTCCAGAGTTTTAATTCATCAAAATGGCATGGTGAAAGTTAAAGATGCATTTCACCAGAACTGCAATAGAAATTTTTACATAAACACTAAAAGCATTACTTCCACCTGTTTCAGTTCTTTCACTTCTAATTTTTGGATTCATGCCAAGACTGGCCTAACAGTTAACTCCAGCACTGAGGAGCAGACAGTTTAATATTGAAGTCAATATTTTAAAAGTGGAGTGGAAAGAGAGAAATTTGCCTTTGGATAAAGAAAAAAAACACAATATCAGCAGCAGCTGCCCAAAACAGAAATGGCTTATTACTAACTGTTATGCTTTAGTGTAAAATAATCCCTACACAAAACCATATTCAGTGGCAGAGGCAGGGATTCAGTTCCAAATGAACTTCTATAAATCAACTAAATCCCATGAACTGCTGGAATTTAAATGGGGAAGCTGACATGAATTACAGTCTAACAGGGGTATTGAATCCTTAAATGAACTGTACACTCACATTTTTAATGGCAGAAAGCTGAAGCCAGGCATAATAAAAATAATTGAAATTAGGTTTTGAATACATTAATCTAGATGAGAAGTGCTTTAAAGGACAAGTGAAGCAGAAAAACAGCCAGAATGTATATGGCATTTACTTGTAGATATTATATACTTCTGATATTATCAGTTATCATTAGTAAAATATGAAAAACTAGAAGGAAAAAACCCATATGTGTAAAATATTTTTATTACCTTGACATTAAGGGGAAAAGCATGGAACTACCACCTTGCAGTGACCAGTGATAACTGCATTCTGTCACAGGATGAGTCATTCCTTAGAGAAACAGGTGAGGCAAAGAAATGAAAGGACCAAATGACAATGGGGACACTGGCAACCCATTAGGCTTGCTGGAATATAGTACAAGAGACTACAAGGAAAATGTAAAATATCAGTCTGATCTTCAGATAGCAGAAAAGAATAATGAGGACTTAGTTCAGCAGCTCTAGCGTGAACAGAGATTCTCCCCAAAACACTCCCGTCTGCAGCAATAAAATCACTTACAGCCACACAGGAAACAGAACTGATGATCGATACCATTCAAGACCAGAAAGATCATCTAATGAGCCTTGTTGCTGAAGACTGAAAGGATGGCTGGATTTCAGGTTTAAACTTAAATGCCTACACTAAAAAAATTCTTTTTAGTCATTCAGACGTCCTTTAGATTCAGCCCTACTGTTTTTCTGTAGCCCGAGTCTGTATTTTAGTTTCAAAGCAGTTCAGTTCTTTGCTGTCTCAGTGAAGAAGCTGTTTAGAAGTAATATTATAGCAGAAGGACACACAATACAGTGCTAAGAAGAGGCCTGTGTGTATATACCCGTATAAATATTTCTGTTTCTTAAATTTACTCTGCCCAGAAGACACTGTCAAGGGCAAGATTTCCTTTCTAAATTCATATATTTTATCTTTCATTTTGTCTCTATGAATAGCCTAACCCTCAGCTGCCCTTAGTTTCTGATCTTAGAATAGCTGGTAGCTACATTATGAGAAAATCAGGATGTCAATATGTGTATTTCTTAGGAACATTCAAGTCAGACACGTGATTTCTAATTTAAGGCTATGGTGCTCTTAAAATAGAAACCTCCTCAAGCTCTGCCAGATCTGAATAAGTAAATTGTTCAATTCACTCATTTCTAGGCTGACCTGACTGAGTCAGATATTTTAAGAATGTCAAGGAGGAAACAAAAATTAAAAATGCTCTAAGTCCTCCAAGATACTACAGCACTATATTTCAGTTTAATTTATTTATTTTTATTTATTTATTTATTTAAATATAATTTAAAATTATAGTTTTATTGAACATGCATTAAACTTATAATAATTTATTATATTTACAAACAAATAGGTTTCTACACTTAGTAAAATCACCAGCAGAGAAGTTAGCCTCAGCATACAAACAATGAGGAAAGCTTTGAAATGAGAAAAGAAGTCAGGACAGTCAGAATATTCACTGTCAGCCACACTGATAATGTGGGAGAAAAAGCTGTGGGAAAAAGCTGGGGAAAATAAATCAGAGAAACAGAAGGTTTTACAACTAAAAGCACTAGTCTGAAGCATTAATCAGAAGGGAAAGAAGTGGGGTAGCTGATGTTCCTAGAAGTATGTAAAGTGAGACTAGTGCTCTCTGTATATTATAGGAGCAACATAGAAAAGAAATTCAGGGTTTTTTTTTAATATGTTAATGGAACACATTTGTGCATTATCTGAGAAGTAGTGTTGTTAAACCAGTATAGCAACAAAGCATAAGAGACAAAGTTTAAAGGGAGAACCAACTGGAAAAAGAGTAGATAAATGATTTGACACACAGGGGACCTTTGTAAAAGGTCTGCAAGTCCAAAAGCTATCTGCTTTTCCCTGCTATATCAGCTGATTTAATAAAACTGCTACCTTTCCCTACGAACTTTGTCATTGTAGTATTCTTGCCTGAACATCCTTGAATATGTATGTTTGAGAATTTTCTTGTAAAACCATTGGTTCTTCACAACATGCCTCAACAAACAATACATGAATATGTCTGTTATAAAGAATATGCCCAAAGATTTTTTTATAAAGTAGACATAACTGAGTGACAGGCATTTAAAATACTTTTTTTTTTTTTCCTGAGGCCTAATGTTGTTTGAAGTCTATAACTTCATTCCTGATGTATTTCGGATACTTTTTCTTTAAATTAAGGAATTTCAGAAATTTTCAGAGAGTGCACATCAAAGCACAGCTCTTAAGCTGGATGTGTATGCTATCACTGTTTGTGTATGCTATCATTTGATATCCCAAACGATAATACGTTCTGTAGCAACACTGGACAGAGGGAAGGAAGGTAACATACTGATCATAAATGACTGAGCCAGCTTAATAACCAAGTTTCCCAGTTTATATTTAAACATGTATTTGACAAAGTTTTAAAGCAGAGAACCAAATATTGCAAAAGTCAATATTTACATGTTTTTCTCAGTTATAAGTTGAATTGTATTATAGCAAATGGAAATTTTAAGTATTTTCTAATTTTTAGGCTGCATCTCTAGTGAGCTAGAGTTTTGTGAGCACATTGAAACACTTAGATGAACAGTATTCTGAAGTGTACTGAATTGTTATTGCAAATTCACTGTTTTGAAAAGGAGTTGAAACCTAGAAATGCCAGTGGAAACCTTTTGGTACTTCAACTCTGGCAATTACTGCCATAAGCAAAGACAGCTACATTTGTTTCTGCCTTCAGCTGCTGCTTGGAAATCTGTTTCTGCTTTTACTCACGTATTTATAGATCTTTAGCTAAGTCGTTACTCTGAGTTTCCATAGTGATAACTGAAATATGTATTAACACCAAACCTCAAGGCATATTTATCGTTGGCATTGCTTCATAAATTACTTTTTTCAGGAGCAGCTTCTCAAAACATATTTGCTCAGTTCAGTTCCTCATTTGATTTGTGATAGATACTTCTGATATAGCTGGATTTATCTAGAAGAGATATTTCCCCCCCCCTTGCAAGATTCAGTGTGTTGATATTATTACTCTTTTTTATCTATACTATCAAATGGTCGGAAGAAATGAAGCTTCTGAATTCAGAATATTATCTTTGAAATAAAATCACACTTTTAAATACGTCTTTCTTTCAATTAAACCTTCCTTAAATAAAGCCCCCTTAGCAAACAGTATAAAACACTGTACATAGCTTATCTGTATTCAGATTCATGACTTTTTGAACAAGGAAAACCTATTTCTCTAGTTGCCATCAGATTAGAAAAGAGTCACCCATTCATAAGATCTTGTTAATCAGAAAAGCTGAACTGCAGCTCATCAGGTATACCCAAAACATCCTCTTCTGAAAAAAATTGCCGACATTTTGGGAAAAATTGGAATTTTCCCAAACATTCTGATCATGTTACCCAATACACCTATCTGAATATTATCTTAACCTGCTCTGGGATGCCTTAATGTCATAGAAATAAAGAGACAACATCAACTCCAAAATAAAGAGTTTGGGGTTTTTGCTTGTTGTGTTTTGGTTTGATTTTTTTTTTTTTTTTTAATAAATGTTTGAAAGTCAAATACACTGATATTCAGAGAAAAATGTTTTCAGGAAATGTCTGAATGAATGACTAAACAATTTTCCTCTTCACTTCTGGTAATTGCTTCTATGAAGACAGCTGACTTGGAGATTATTGGATGAAAATCTTTCACTCTTTAACATACTCAGGACTGGATTCTGTACTAAAGAGAATTGTCATGAATACAAATATAAGGTGACAAATAATGACCAAAACAAGCCTAGAAAGGGACTTGAGCCTGAATTAATGAAAGTGCCTATGTGGCCCCTGTTTTACTCTGTTTGCAAGTAGAAATGTGTTTTAATCTCTAATTTGCCTCCAGTGTCTGCTGTTCATTTAAAAAAGGAAGTGCTTACATTTGACAAATTGCATTCTTTATTGAGCTCTTTTGGAAATCTGATGAAATATAAAGTAGTCTCTCATCAGCTGCAAGTGTCTGTTTTGTGCCATAATTCTGTTCTCTCTTCTTATGCCTTACAGTCATTACCCATATGCTCACATGGCAACAACTACAAGCACAAAACATGCCTCTCCAGCCAGTATCACGTCAAAACCATATCTCCAGGTTCCAACTGCTGGGCACCCTTTTCCATTATCCTTACCTTAAATAACATTTTGTATTAGCTTAGCCTTTCAGGCATCTTAGCATTTCAATCGTTTGGGTTCTAAATTGTGTTTTTCTCTCCAGGACTGCTTAACAGTGGAGACTCCTGCACAGGGAGAGTGCCCTCTGCAGTCACGCCTTATGCCTTGTGCAGCTCTTGTCCTCAGTCATCCCAGCTAGGACTAAGGGAGAAAATAAGTGACTCCCTCTCTTGTTCCATGCTATCCTACTAGCTCTCAGGGTTCTGAAGCTCAGAGGCTTTATCTCCAGAGCTGCATTTAAGCTCAGACCTTTGATCCTTGGCTATGCAACGTTGTAGGTATGACTCTGCCCAGACGTGCATCATGCTGATCATGACCCTGACCCAGTGTGAACAGGATGAAGCCAAGCCCAAGATTCTTCAAAGTGCTTTCACAATTGAGACATTGCCAGAAGAAGCTGAGCTAGCGCTTTCTAGTAGTTTCCTGTGTCTGTGTGAGGCAATGACTCCTACATCGCAGACCTAGGCCAGTAGGAGGCAAGAGTGTGGGGAAGCTGCCACTCTCCAGAGACTGCAGGAGCTGCCCCTGTTGAGCTGGTCATGTTCCATGCCCGGTGTGCAGGCTGGGAGTCATTAACCTGCCTTAAGGATGCAAAAACAAGAACAGTCATCTTTGAGATGTGTGCCAAAGCAAAAGCTGAATGTTTGTTGTTGAACAAATATTAGCTCTATCTCACTTCTTTTCAATCATAATAGTTTGGGGTTTCACAAAGTACAGTATAAATGAGACTACTGAGTGAAGCACGTTGCATAGAATCATAGAATCAACTGGGTTGGAAAAGACCTCCGAGATCATCAAGTCCAAACTTGATCCAACACTGCCATGGTTAACTAGACTATGGCACTCAGTGCCACATCCGGGAGGGGAGGGGAGAGGAGGGGAGGGGAGGGGGAGTCATCCAGTTCAACAGCCTGATCACTTCAGGACAGATCAAAAGTTAAAGCTGTTATTGAGGGCAATGTCCAAATGCCTCCTAAACACTGACAGGCTTAGGGCATTGAGCACCTTTCTAGAAGGTAAGTATCATTATTTAAGTAACAGAACAGTTTCTTTATTTAAATCCACAGGAAGTAGCAATTTCCAAATATAGGTCAGAACACAATGCTGCAGAAATGTAAACAGTCATTCCTATGTGCTTCCCTCATCACTGGATGAAATTTTCTATTACTATCTTTTAAAATTATTCAGGGAATCGGGGATAGCCATTATCTATTATCAAAATAACAATCATTCCAGAGGTGTAACCAGTATTATTTTTTGACAAACAAGTTGACAATATATGTTCATTTGATGACAGAAGTCTCAGAAGAAATTTCTTCTCATGATATTTCAATATAGTAACCTGAGTTAGAGAGTTTTATAATTAATGTCAGTTATGCTGGACATACTCTGATAAGAAATGATGGGCTTGCCATTTACAAACATAAGATTTTATGAGCTGGAAATGAAATGCAGTCAAAACAGGCCAACAGACCAAGAAGTGATATAAGCTGTAATTTCTTGATAGTGTATCTTCTGCTGGTAAAGCAAAAATAGTTCCCAGAGGAGCTGAATAATGCTGTGGGATTGGCTAGGAAACAGCAAAATGACTGCAGCGATTTTCAATAGGTTTAGGGATATGCATTCCTTCTTTGGAATACAAAAAATAAAGTTTAGGCTTTCATTCTGCTGTAGCTGGAGTATATATCCCCAGATTTCCCCATTAGAAGGTTTCACAGAATTTCTGCAGAAAAATGTTGTAAAAGGATGCTACAGAGGATGCTGTAGCAATCTCTTAGTGGTGAACAGAAGAAAAGCCATGACAAAGGCTTTTAATTTTTTTCAGCATTAATTTTCAGGGTTTTTTGTAATTACTGTAAAGTAAGGGGTTTCCTGTTTCCACATTTACCACTGTAACTAATGAAAAGACAGTTTCTTATGTCCAGAGAGGGAAAAAAACAATGCAATATGATATCTCACATCCAAAGTGTTTCATGGCAATAAAACTTAAAAGAAAAATTCAGGAATATTATTTAGCATTATGACATGTTACCAAGAAGAAGGGGGGTGATGCATACAAATTTGTTCTGTAATGTTTGCAACCTAAATGTTATGCAGTATTTTCATTTCAACTGGAGTGCAACATTAAAAATGTCTTTCTCCAAGGTCAACACATTTTGAATCTGTCATCAGAGCTGTTATGAAGATGAATGTTTTCACCTCACAAGAAAATTCACAAAGATAGAAATAACACTGCAAAAAAGGTGAGCAAAAAGGGCCAGATCTTCCACTAAGTGCTCTTTGCAGCACTATTGCTCTGCTGCCTTTTGAGTGCTGTTCGTAATTTGAAATTCAGAGGCTTCTAGAAAGGTGTTAAAACCATCCTGGTAGCTTTGAAATCAGTTTATTCCTTAGTCCCTGCAGAAATGTAGCATGACCTCTGAACACAAGTTTTGCCATACTCTCTTATTTTTCCTCTGTTTTTCAAGAAATTCAGTGTTGATGAAAACACTACAGAATGGAATAGTTAATGTTGGGACCCCAAAACTAGGTTTAAAAGTGAGTTTTCTGAATATACTTACATTTTCAATTTGGGAATCTTCATCTTATTTCTTACAACTTGATATAATGAATTTCTTCATATCCATGTTTTGAAACCACAATACCACACATCTTAAATTCTCCACTTAAACAGAGCATATATTTTAGGCATATTATATATTTTGGGCAAATGATCTACTTTTCTACTATGCAAAGCACTGTACTACTAACACGGATCTTTACTAGAAATTTTCAGTAAAAAAGAAAAAAATAAATAGATAAACCAAAATAAAACAAAATAAATGTTGCCACTCATAAAGAGCTATTGTTCCTAGGAGCTTGATATCATTTAGGTATTCTGCAGGAAAGAGATCTGAAGCTGGGAATTGTTAAGTCTTTTTTAGAAATCTGAACCAATTGGCACTGAAAGAGAGCTTATCAGGAAATACCTGTTATGTGTCATACTCTGTTAATCTACTGACCATGTCCTAACACAATGTGGTGAGTTGACCTTGACTGAAAGCCAGGTGCCCACCCAAGCTTCTCTGTAGCTATCCTTCTCAGCTGGACAGGGGAGAAAAAATATAATGGAAGGCTTGTGGGTTGGGATAAGGGTAGAAAGAGATCACACACCGGGTACCACCATGAGCAAAACAGACTTGACTTGGGGAAATTTAATTTATCACCAATCAAATCAGATTAGGGGAATGAGAAATAAAACCAAATCCCAAAGATATTTTTCCCCCAAGCTTTCCTTTTTCCTAGGATCACTCCTAATTTTCTCTACTTTCTCCCCCCCAGCAGCTCAGGGGGATGGGGAGTGGAGGCTGCATTCAGGTCATCCCACATCTTGGCTCTTTCTCTGCTCCAGCATGGGGTCCCTCCCCTCGGAGACAGACTTACATGAACATCTCCCATGTCAGTCCTTCTCATGGGCTGCAGTTCTTCATTAACTGCTCCAGCTTGGGTCTCCCATGGGGTCTCAAGTCCTGCCAGCAAACCTGCTCCAGAGTGAGGTCCATAGGGCCACAGGCCATGCCAGGATCCTGCTCCAGTGTGGGCTTCCTATGTGGTCACAGCCTCCTTTGGGCATCTGCCTGACTGAGTGTGGGGTCCTCCAGACACTGTAGGTGGATATATGCTCCAAGGTTGACCTTCATGGCCTTCAGGGAATAGCCTGCTTCACTGGGGTCTGCACCACAGACTGCAGGGAAATCTCAGCTCCAACACCTAGAGCACCTCCACCCCCTCCTTCCTCACTGACCTCGGTGTTTGTAGGACTGTGTGTCTCATATTCTTAGTCCTCTGTCTGGCTGTGGTTGCTTTTCCCCCTTCTTGAATTTGTTGTCCCAGAGGCATTACCGTCATTGCTGCTTGACTTGGCCTTGGCCAGTGGTGGATCCATCTTGGAGCTGGTTGCCATTAGATCTGTCAGGTGTGGGAGAAACTCCTGGAAGATTCTCACTGTAGCTTCCCCACTATCAAAACCTTGCCACACAAACCCAGTACAGATAATAATGAAAAATGGGATATATCCTATAAACAATTTGTATTATAAATATGGATTTCTATTATGTTCAAGAATGGCTTGGGCAGAAGCTAAATACTATTTTTGTATTGCTAAAAGTTATTTCAGCAATAGAATCAGATAGAATTTACTGAGCCTGTACTAAACTTCTGGAACCTGTAGCAAAAGGCAGCTGTGGAGTCAGGCAACTAAGCACATTCAAAAAAGGTTTAGGCAAAGTCATGAGAAACAGGTTCTTAAGTGCACAGTAAAAATCTACACAAGTTTATATTCTCTGATATTGTTAACAAGGTTTGGAAAGAACTAAGAGAATGAAGCAACTCACTCTTTAAGTATTGTAGAGCTATTTTCAGTAACAAAATTGATCTGACTCCATAAAGCACTTGTAATGTTGTTACAGTTAGCAAACTCTTTTCATGCTGCTTGCAAATTTTGTAGTACATTAGACAACAGAATCATAGAACATGTTGAGTTGGAAGGGACCCACAAGGACCATCGAGTCCAAATCCTGGCCCTGCACAGGACCATCCCCAAGAGTCAAATACTCTGTCAGGCTTGCTGCTGTGACCACTTCCCTGGGGAGCTAGTTCTGGTGACCAAACATACTCTAGGTGAAGAAACTTTTCCTAATAAATAACTTAAACCTCCCCTGACACAGATTCTGGCCATTCTTTTGGGTTCTGTCACCACAGAGAAGAGATCAGTGCCTGCCCCTCCTCTTCACCCCATGAGATAGTTATAAACTAAATTTAGGTAAGTAAATGCAGACGACACCAAATTGGAGGGAGTGTTAATCTGCTAGAAAGCAGGAGGGCTCTGCAGAGAAACCTGGATAAGCTGGAGAGATGGTCTAATTCCAACAGGATTAAGTTCAACAAGGCCAAGTTCCGGGTCCTGCACTTTGGCCACAACAACCCCATGCAGCGCTACAGGCTGGGCACAGAGTGGCTGGAGAGCAGCCAGGCGGAAAGGGACCTGGGAGTTTGGATTGACAGGAAGCTGAACATGAGCCAGCAGTGTGCCCAGGTGGCCAAGAAGGCCAATGGCATCCTGGCCTGTATCAGGAACACTGTGGCCAGCAGGAGCAGGGAAGTGATTCTTCCCCTGTACTCAGCACTGGTGAGGCCACACCTTGAGTACTGTGTTCAGTTCTGGGCCCCTCAATTCAAGAAGGATATTGAGGTGCTGGAGCAGGTCCAGAGAAGAGCAACCAGGCTGGTGAAGGGACTCAAGCACAAGTCCTTTGAGGAGAGGCTGAGGGAGCCAGGATTGTTTAGTCTGGAGAAGAGGAGGCTCAGGGGTGACCTCATCACTCTCTACCTGAGAGGAGGTCGTAGCCAGGTGGGGGTTGGTCTCTTCTCCCTGGCAACCAGCAGTAAGACAAGAGGCAATCGTCTCAAGCTCTGCCAGGTGAGGTTTAGGTTAGATATTAGAAAGAAATTTACAGAGGGAAATCAGATTCTGGAATGGGCTAGCCAGGGAGGTGGTGGATTCACCGTCCCTGGAGGTTTTTAAGATGAGACTGGATGGGGCACTTAGTTCCATGGTCTAGTAACCACGGTAGTGCTGGATCAAGGGTTGGACTTGATGATCTTGGAGGTCTTTTCCAACCTGGTTGATTTTATGATTCTATGAAGTAATGGTTCTGGATTAATATGCTCCTAAAAGCACAACTGGCTTTTAAGATAGTGAAACAACTATTTAAAGTATAATTCTGTTGTACCAAATCCACAAAATAAATTTAGCCAAACGTGCCTGTTTGTAAAGAGCTAAAAAAAAAAAAATGCAATGAAAAAAATTATAATATTTACAGATGTGAACGTTTACTAGTACTTTTTCTTGGTTCTCAATACATTAGGAAGCAAAGTGAATACTGCGCAAAAATCTGACAGTATAACCTAACTTTGCTGATTAGGTAGAAGGAATTGCCAGGCATTGTGCCCCGCAGGTGAGAAAATGTCTCATTTGTCTGGAGTCTTTCAGGACCATTTTTCTTCTCATCTTAGATATATTCTATTGTCCTGTCTTGTAAGATTCAGATTGCTTGCCTGCCTTAACACCTCACATTGCAGTGTCACTTTCTACAAAATATAATTTTAGTTTGATAAAACAAACATGTTTCTACCATGCTGCAAATAAACATAACTTTTATCTGTAAAAATGTTGTTTGTTTACTTTTGTTATTGGACTTGTTTATTACAGTGAGATCTTCTTTGATCAATTTTTTTGATCATTACTGGTCTTTCAAATTTATTCTTCAATTTGTGGTATTTTTCTCATGATCATGCATCACATTGTAAATATCTGCAGCACAACTGGACTACACAAGTAGACTCATGACAAAATGTGGAATTAAGATATTATGGTATTTATAAGCAAAGAAATGCTCAACCATTACACCTAGGTTATCCTTCATGAATGACATATATTCTTTTCTGGACTTCCTTAGTGAAAAACTGTGACTTTTCTACATAAACATATTCTGAGTCTAAGTGCCATGCTAAATCATGCACTGAGATTTGTTTCAATAGTCTGTGTGGTTTTTACTAGGCTGTAGCATTCACCTCATCTATCTTTTCTTACATTTCAATGTTTAGTTTATGGATATTTCATTACCTACAACCAGATTTATTAGATCAGACATGGGTGTATACATCAAGGAAATGATTTAGTCCCCTTTTAAAGTTAGATGAGACAAACAGAAACTTCAAAGATTCACTCATTCCATCATTATATCCTAGGGGAAGCAAGCAAAATAAATCCCATCCTTAATTTTAGACTTTTGCATCTGACTAAATAATACTGAATTTCCTAAACTGAGTGTAACATCTGAGTCAGGGCGATTGAGTGTTACCCTGGGTTTATATCCAGGCAGAGAATTTAGTGTTTGTTTGAATTTTAATTGAATCCTAAACCTAGGTTCAGGGAGGGTGATCTACAGCCTCTTACAACTAGCCCTACAACTAACATTTCACCCTATATATATCAACAGAGAGGAAATTTGCTTTCAACCACTGATAGAAACTTAAACAGTGGGGTTTTTAAACGAAAGTAGAGCGCAGCTGAGTAACTGTTATTTTTTTCACTTTCATAGCTACTGCTGCAACATAATTCAGTCCTATTATGTATTCTGAAATGCTGCCATAGTGGAGAAATGGATAATTCAGAAGTATGCTGAAGGTATACTTCTGAGCATATTAACTGGCTTAAAAAATTGACAAGCATGCAATATGAAAAACACAAATGCAGGAAGGAAGAACTTTAATTCTCCTGGGACTTGTTTCCTTGTGAAGTATGCAAGAAAAAGTACTTGCAAACCCTGCAGCAGTGCTAAGATCCTGAGCATTTGCTGAGATCATTAATACAAATGAAGGAAGACTAAACCAAAAAAGCATACTTTCATGTAACCCAGTAAATATGGTATTGCTTTTGCTAATAAAAGGCTAAAGGCATTTCACTGGCTCTGTGAGGCCTCAGGACTGGGTCTTGTCAGGCTTGCTTAGCTTAGCAAGCCTATCTTAGGCTTTCCTGGAGCTTGCTTGTTTTATGTCTAACATCAGTTTTCTAATGACAAGGTGGCTGTGACCCAATTATTTTTAGACTTGCTTAGCTTTGTACAGTTGGAACATGCGAAGTCTATTATTGCAATAATTTTGATACATTTCTGAGAGTAATAGATGGTGATAACTCTAAATAAAATGAACTGCTGATGACCCTGGAGTAGGAATGTAACATAGAGGAGTAGAAGTATGAAATACAAGCAAAAGTCTTGAAAGCATGAACACAGGCAGAAGAGCTATAATCAAATTACCAATGAGCAATTACTGAGTACTAAACTAATGCATCCTTGGGAGCTAGGTAGGTACCTAAAATCAGATTTAGGGGTGGCAAAGAAAACAAGGAACAAGGACATTACATTATACATAATGAACACTATCTGTAATACATTTGGATACAATATAGAATCAGAGATCAATGAAGAAAAAAGCAAGGTATAAACTGTGCTAGAGCATGTATTAAAAACAG
Source organism: Pyrocephalus nanus (assembly GCA_038380795.1). Classification (NCBI taxonomy): domain Eukaryota; kingdom Metazoa; phylum Chordata; class Aves; order Passeriformes; family Tyrannidae; genus Pyrocephalus; species Pyrocephalus nanus. The sequence goes on along the minus strand of CM076259.1, from coordinate 94,602,123 downwards.
CCATGAGTTGATGCCAGTTGGAAGAGGAAACAACTCTCAGCAAAGAGAAGAAGAATCTCACTTCTAAAATCATACCTCTTTACCTGAGGCACCTGGGACACTGATGGCTTTTTCTACCCCTCATCTAGACCAAAGCCATCAACCTTAACACTCAGAGAAAGGGTAAGAATATGACAAAAAAGTTGATAGATATTGTCTTGTGTTATTAGATTTTTCTGTATTCAATAGATAATTTAGACTATGATTTCAGTGTTATATTGTCACTGAAATGATAATAACTGTTGCACATTTATTATATTATAAAATATTTCAATTAGACCAATAGTGAACTCTCTTCTTCACATATAAAGTGTGTTTCTTTATCCTACATAAGTTCCATGAGATGTCATTGCAGGACCATCCTATTATTCATTTTGAAAGTGATAACAGATGGTGGGGCAAGTCACTCTGGGTGAATCTTCATGTTGAAATTGAGATGGATTCATAGACTAAGTATTTTATAGGACAATCTATGGAATTAAATTGTGTGCCAAATTGACAAGTTCTACATTTTCACCACAGCAGAACCATATTCAGTTTCCTGACACGAGTTCAACGTCATTTTGTCTCACTCTGCTGCTCTCCTTTGGTCATAGTTTGGCTTTTACCAGTGCCTCCTGGCTGAAGTATAGTCAGAACTGGATCATTGTGACCAACCATGTCAACATGAATGTTCTCCTAATACTTTTCTCCTTAGCTACATTTTTTAACCAGCAACTGATGCCACGAGAAAGATATTTTGAACTTTAGAGAAGACATAGGGCTTAGTAAATAGCCACTTTGACAGGTTTTTCCAATGTTTCTTGGCATTTGCAATATTTAATAATTATTTGTATAATCGGGGAATTAAATAATAGTAAAGATGTGACATTTTCAAGGTAGGCTGCATATCATGGTCATTACTTGACTACAATGTCCTACTCTGCAGTAGTATTTTAGATGCAGGTAATTTGTAATTTGGGCAGTATTTTGAATTATAATCAGTCTTTTGGTGTGTCTGCTAATTTTTTTTTTTCCATGCCAAATATTTATCCTGTTTTTTTCCCTTTTTGCAAGTTACTTTCTACTAAGTTAGTTGTTACACCAGTCTTACTTTTTTCTTTTATTTAATGAAAATGTTTCATAATAATCTAATTTAGTGGTAAATGCGTGGCTTGGAAACAATATCATGGTTTTCTAGCTTTGGATAATTAGAGAATATTTTAGGGAAAATATTTTGCTCATAGAGGCATTATCAAAGAAAATAAAGGTATTAAAAATGCTCTTTTTATTTTTTTTTTTTCAATTGCAGAAGGTAACAGCACAGAAGCACTGGGCCTGTCATGGTGATTGGCCACAGATGGGTCTGCTTTAAGTTCTGTTTTGGAGTGACACCCTGGGGCGCTGTAATGCTGAAACTGGCACTGATACTGAAAATGTATCAATAAAGCCCTGATATGTAGCACATCCTAAAAGCTAAAGCCATGAGCTTCTGAATGAAAGGAATAACCTTTCTTTACCTTGAAAAGAAATACATTAGCATGATTAAAACTTTGTGAGGATGAGTAATAAAGAGCCATTTCTACTCCTCCCGAGGCAGCCTATCAATGAGACACATCTCCCTACTACAGTGTCACAAGGACAGTTACCTTCACAAAGGTAAGGAAGCCTATGGAGGTTTAGAAGCCCAGTAGGCAAATATAAATTTACAGCTAGAATAGGATTATCTTTTTGCAAGGATAGGAGCGTTGCAACTGTACTCAGGATCAGGAATCTCAAAATGCCACTTCAGAATCAGACCCTTACCCAAACGGGTGAATCAACTGGTAGAAACAATACAACAAGTTCTTGTTTTCAGGAAAGACCTCAATGGGGACCAAAGTTCTGCTCTTTTTCTTTAGTCCAACCTCAGCTGATCTGTGATTTTCCCATATTACTTTTCCCTCAAAGTTCTAACATAACTCACAACTACATTTCACAGGCTGATTGCATGGCAGTTCATTAACCCTGCATCAATCACTCTTCCCCAACCCATTTTGGCCTTTGCCAATCCCCTTGATATCCACAGTCAAATATTTCATGAATTTTTCTAGCACTACACTGCACTTGTAGAATAAAAACTTCCAAAAAGTCAATCCTTAGTTGGATTCAGTGCAGGTGGTATTTGGGAGACAATACATTGTGGACAATAAAGAGCAGCAGTAGAAATTTCTGAAACGTGATCCGCTGTCTTAACATAGATGCTTTTGGCAGATTAGATCAATCAAACTTTAACAGCACTTGCAAAAGGTGCCTGGCTGCTCCAGTTGTGAATACCCATCATCAGAGGAATGCCATCATTTTATCTGTAAACACTTCTCTGCAAAGATTTCTCCTCATGACTGCGCAGGATACAAAGGTGATTAGTTCAGGTTTGGTGTTTAAAATCTAGATGTTTTGATTTAGGCAAATTATGCTCATTTAACTAGCTTTCAGGAGGTGGTAGACTATTCATTGAGTCCAAATAACATGTACTTCCTCCTTACTGAAACGTAACAAAAAGATCAAAGGTGCAAACTAGGTACTAATTGGAACACATGCATAACTGGAAAAGGTCTGGCTTCACTGTGTCAGATTTCTTTTTTATGGTGAATCACAGGAATGAAAGTTTGGGATCATGGAACTTACTGCCAAGTCTTTTTCAAGATGTACCATTATTTGACATACTTGCAGCAATGTTTAGATAATACTGCTATTGCAGATGTTTTCACCTGCAGATCAGTGTGCTGGATTTCATTTGCTTTTGTAGATTCTAGTAGCATATCCTCATTTCTTTCTGCTGTTCTATTATTTTAGTATGTGACACTGATTTCTACTATTTATTTCAAACAAATGATAAATAACTATCATTCAATGGTAGTTATCAGCAAAAGCAATAAATAGTTAACTGATTTTGATTATTGAGCAATATCGATCATATTATTGATATTAGCTGGAGTGGCAGTGATTACTGAGTGAAAAGTGATACAAACGTAGCCAATAGAGTACTGAGTTAATTCTTATTGCCAGAAGTGTTTAAAATCACCATTTTTTTCAGTGTTTCAAACATATTCTGACACACTTTTAGTTCAAAGAATCCATCAGTCTGTAACATAATTTCACAATATTCTAGTATATTAAGGGCTTCACCCACTGTTGATCTTGATCTTACAGATCTACCTAGAATGAATAAGTTATGAAGAATTGAAAAGTCACAATAATTAAAATAAGGATCAAAATTCTTCCAAACGAGAAACAAAGGACACAATAGAGGAGAGCAGTGTGTTGGCCATGCTCTCACATAAAATGAATCGACATGCAAAACACAAGATACAACATCTTACTGCAAAGTGACATCTATTTTAGCAAGAGCAGCTTGAATACCTGGCCAGGGTTATCCAGTGAAAGCAATGTCCACAGAGCTGGTGAGGCCCTGACTTTGGTTCTCTTGGCATAGGGACTTGTCTTGCCAGTAACATAGTTAGAGGTCTGCTGTCATCTTTCTTTCTTTCTGCTTTCAGCTGACAAATACCTTGATTCATATAGGCAATCAAAGAAACAACATTTCTTCAGGCACAGGATGATACTCTCACATATATCTCAGGCATTGTATTAAATATTAGAGCACAAAGGTGGTAAGAACCAGAAGAGGCACTTACTTCAAAGTACCATGCAAAGATTACAGTTTACTATGGATATTTTCAAATCAAATTCCAAATAGGCTTAAATATCTTATTGGAGAGTTCATCATTTGGATACAAAACCCCAAATATTTTAATGCTGTTGGATACACAAAAAATAAACTTATCTATCACTATAGTTTTGCATTATTCCATTTGTTTCTTGAGAAGTAGAAGAACTCATATTCTGGAACTGAATACTATAGAATAGCATTATGTTTCAAGCAAAATAGTATGCATACTATTAAGATCCAAGTTCTAATAAAGTTAGCCTATATTCAATTACAAAAAAAAAAAAAAATCTTAAATCCACTGCATTCAGTAAAATTTTTGTTTCCACCAAAATAAAAAATCATCAATAAATCAAAAATTTCAGACAATGTAATATCTTTGTTAGAGGTACTGATATGGGCCATACCTTTGAAATCCAAAATGACATACTTTAGCATTCTGGTTTTGAGATAATTTTAAATTTTGTTTGAATAAGTTTCTTTAATGTATTCAGCAGTATGGCAAGTGCTGATACTGATACACTTTTACAGAGAGAACACAAAATTAAGTAATCTGCTTACCATGTGCAGGAAGATTAAAGCTATGAGAGAATTCAAAACAGAGGGGTTTACAGATGGAGGAAGACTTTATATTTTTCTTCCAAATGGTTTTATTTTCATGTTTTTACTTCTGCTTTTATTTTCTTGAAAAAAAGTAGGCTAATCCTTTACTGAAATTCCTTCTGAAAGCCTATATACAGAAGAATCATGCCCAGAATGCACAGAATGGGATAGTTAGTCACTGTGATGTCGGGACGAAAATACTGTTCTCTGTCATATTTTGTGTCCTTGAAGGTCTCTGTGCAGACCTTCAAGCTGCAGTCCTCGGTGAACAGAATTTTCTATACTCCTTTATCTATAATAATTTTTAAGAGTGAAGTTTGTGAGGATTATAATTCTGTCATTAAGGAATCTCAGTTCCATAGATTTTCTTGTTTCAAAATAAGTATGTGGACTGAGGGATTCTCTCCAAGATAATTGAAAAGCGAATTTACACCAAAAAATACTTGTTCAAGAATAACACATTTCACAATCTAAGAAAATTCCAAAATCCAGTGCTCTTTTTTGTATATATAAAAATATTGACAAAAATAAAAAAAGCTCAGAAGTTCACAACTTCCTGATAATCTGGATAACTTAAGTAAAATTTAGAAAGAATTGGACACTGGGCCATTCATCAAAAAAATGAAAATGAATTCATCTCGATCTAGCAAATGTGTTCTCTTGGTTTTCCAGGAAATATTACCCTGAATAGAAAAAAAAAAAATAAATAAATAGTGCAGGTCCCTACTGTACTTTATAAATTATTGTTTGAAAAGGGGAAGAAAACAAACAAAACACAAGCACATGGAACATAAAAGTGACTTCATTTACTGTTCTCTGCTGAGACCAAATTTCACAGAATCCTATGTTGAAAAAAGTCTTATTTACTACTCTGAAACCTAACTGTGAAGTCTGCTAAGGATCTTGGTTCTTAATTTTCCACTCAGTCCTGCTTGTAACAATAACCTACAGGATCTGGAAAACAGTCATAAATTATTAAGATCAGCCCCAAATTGCCCCATTGTGTCAAATCCCCATATGGGAAAGGGAGCAGAAAAAATCATGTTCTTGCAGGTGACAAAGCCCAAAACATGCATGCATGAAAGGGAAAGTAACAAGCAGTTTCATGGTGTTCTAGTAATGATCTTATAGTAAATGATAATAAGGCCCATTTCCTCCAAAAAGTGGGAGCCACTCTTTCCTCACCAGTGAGTTCATCCTTTTAAAGCAGACCTAGTGGCCAGGGTAGTACAACAGACATAAAGAACAAGACACAGAAAAGATGAGGTCACTAAACATCTTCCAGGTGACATTAATCTACTTTAAAAGGTATGATTCCCCTGGGGGAGATCCCCAAATGACACTGTCTTCCCCAGCCTTCCCCTCTCCTGCTTTCTCCCCAGCACAAAGAGCAGCACAAGCTTTATTCTTTGAAGTAATGAATGAACCTGAAGGATGCTCTGCCAAGCCATGCAAAATTAATTAGGTCGAGGACTCGGGTGGCTGCAGGGTGACTGTTACACTGACATTTTTAAGCAGCCTGTCTGTAGCACAGCAGCCCTGCCGTGCCATCCCAAAGATCAGCATTATGGGATATGTTCATCAAATCACTGAACATAATCATATTTCCTTTTATAACTGTCATGGCTCCTTTCTTACATGCTCACTCCCTTCTCTTTTTCTTCTACATTGTATTTATTATTATTATTTTGCATACAAGAAATGAAAGGTTTCTGAAATACTGGTGGTTTTTTTCCTTTGTGCAACAGCTCCCTCTAATGTTCTCTCCCTTTTTATCTTCTGTTTCCTGAAGAAGGAAAGAAAAAACTTAAGTTATACTTACAACTTGATGAAAGGAGTTTCTTTGGCCATTCTTCTGTGTTATGAATACCAAAGCTCAAACTAACAAGAATTTTACCTAGAGAACTCACATTCTTCCAGTGAATAGGCTTTATCAACAGTACCAAAGAATTACAATATGATTAAAAAGACTATAAATATTACAGAAACTGGCTTCCCTTGAGCAGACTTCTTTGAGGCTTCTCAATGTTTCAAAGAACTATATGTGATTTGATAGCTGAGACTGACTCACTGGTAACTTATTTATTTGTCTTGTTCATCTCTGAGTAAGTAAGCAGATGGGACCAGATGTGCTTTTCTGATGTCTCTTTTTTTGTGAATAGTAAGGTGCTGAGTAGAAAAACCCCAACCAAACTGACCCAAACCCCACACACAAACATACCAGTTACTGGAGTCTTTGAGTAATGGTGATTGCACTGCAGATTAACAGAAAAAAAGAGAGGCCATTCATGGGAAAACGAATCTAGGAAAAACTATAAAAGAGAAGAAGACAGACAAAACAATGGGTTTGAGAAACAAAGGGCCAGGGAACTAATGATCAATTGGATCAATAGACTTAAAAAATAAGTAGGTCACAGCCACTACCCAGGTCAGTCACCCACACAGTATATGTCCTAGATGTGATGAAGGTGGATTTCTCCTCCCCAGGTACAGAATTCCCAGATACTCTGGTTGTAGTTGTTTCCAAACAAACTGATTTTTGAAAATCTGTATTTTTACACGCTCTGTGTATTGTCATCCAATCTTCTATGTCAGGGTGAGAATGCTGTTCACCCCCAGAAATGTCACAAAATACAGCTAAAGTTTGACCATTCAATGAGAAGGCTGTTTCAAGGACCACTGAACATGAGCGAATAGTTATAGCAGCATAATGGTCAAAGTTTAAAACAACCACAGCACTTAGCAATTAATTAACATCTTATTGAAAAATACTCAGTACAGATCTCTGAAGTTTATTGGATCTAAAGGACCAAGTTTTACATTAATTTGTTACAATTAGGATTTAATCTTTTTTGCCTTTACTTTTCAAGTGTGCTACCAGAAAAAAAAAAAAAGTCTTAGGAGGACCTTCTCAAATTTAAAAATTGCAAAGCACATTATCTTCCCTAGAAGTTAGGGTTTATGAATTATGGCCAAAATGTATTACTGGTTATTTTTTCTGCTACATTTGGGAACATTTTAACTACTAGGTAAACAGAAGCCTAATCAATAGGGCATTTTCATTAACATAACTTGTTTTAATTGTAGAAAATAAAAGCTTGGTATTAAATCAAGAGCTCCATAAGTTCCTCAATTACCAGTCAAAACAACTACTTAAATTTAAAAACTACCACCATCATATATGCTGACATTTTCATTCATGCCAATATTGTCTGATCTTGTGAAGTCAGTTTGACATTTTAACATTAAACTGAATAAAAAAATCCATGTGAGTATTCAGACAGGTACATGAGAGTCATTGAAATTAAATTTCTGACCATCATGCATCTGCAAACATAAATGTCTGTCAAAGATGAGAAGTCTCAAAGAACTAGCATTTAAATACATATATACACAAATCTTAGTACAGTCACTTCAGGGTAAGTACAACAGTAAAATAAAAAGTTAAAACAAGGATAACAAAAAAGGCCTTGAAATACAGGGAAATTGGGTGCTTTGAGGACATGAATTTAAAGAGAAAAGTTCCTCATGGTGGACACAACTACATTTTCAGCATTTGGTAGCACTCTATCTTCTGGAGCACCTTGCTGAAACACAGAATCTTTGGAGACGACTGGCTGGTCCTTCTGTGCTTTGAAAGAGTAGAAAGGGAAGGCAACTGCATTCAAAGGCACATCAGCTCTAATGCAGAGGGGGGAAATTAAACCCACATTTTTGTTAGAAGGCATATAACTCAATAAGGGGTACATATGGAGTTTTCCAGGCTCCCTCAGAGCTACAGCACTGCCAGCTCTGTTGGCCAGTGAGCAGTGTGGTACTGAAACAGCATGCAGTGCTGATGGGAAAGAGGGCAGCTGCTTGAACACAGGACAAGCCTTAAAAATGGATTAGATTGCTTCTTCCACCTCTCCAAGGACCAAGTGAGGCATGTACAACAAAAGAAGAGCCTAAATTCAGAGCTCAGTTCAAAGACAGAGAAAGATACGAATGCTTGTAGCCATGTTAGTGAGGTGGTTACACACCCACGAGGAAAAAAGATAAATATTGTTAGTTATATTTTGACAGGGAACAAACAAAAAAATAATAATGTCCTCTATATACTCTGTGCTACACAGGGTTTGCCAGGTGATATTTTTGTGTCAGCCAGGTCTTAGCTTTCACCCAGGAACAAGCACACTTCTCAGTTCCTGTTTACATCTTCAGTTTCTCACCTATTTAGCTGCATGCTGTACATAGAACTTCAGCTCACATATTTTAGTTACACAGGAAGCCAGTTCTCTCAGAACCTCACATTGCATCTACCAGGTTGTGTGGTAAGAGTCTGATCCCCTCACAGCATCACCAAGGTGGGAGACTCAGGGCAGGGGGAGGCCCCCCAGTGCCACCTGTGTGCACTCTTGTGGCCAACTGTGTGCATGTATATGAATTACGTGTGTGTGCATGCATTTTCCTCTTGGGAAAAGATGCTCAGTCTTGATGCTGACTGAACCTGGAGGCACAGGATTGGACCCACCCCTCCTCTGCCATGCTACTGGCTTCAGTAGGTCTGTGTCAGTATTTAAAAGTTTTCTTCTTCAAAGACTTAACAGAGGAAACACATTTATATTTGGTGGGGGGAGTTTCTATTTTATGGTGTGAGCCTTTGAAGATCTCCCAGCTCTTCTTTCCTGAGCAGATTTTGTTTGTGTTTTCTTTTTCACAGAGTTGCCTCAATATGGGAGGCATACATACCAATATATACCTTTTCAATATGAGCTGTAAATACTAAGTTCATCTGTAAGAAGTCACACTGTTTTCATGATTTGAAGTTAACTTTGGCATGATCATTTTATCAACCCACATTTTCTACAATGGGAAAAATGTTTGACTGTTGAATTTACAACCAGCTGCAGCCACCATAAATGCTAATGCTGACACCTGATGGAAGTGAGTCTCAGACCACCAAAGACAAACCAACGTAACAGCATTGCTTTCAACTCATCATTGGAAGAGTGTTCTGGCTGTAGCTATCTTGTGCTAAGAATGGCAAGCAGGATCTGTAGGAGTGTTTGTGGACAATTCCAAGATTCAAGAGAGCCTGGCAATTTTAAAGAATTCTATTCCTTCAGAGAAATTTAAGCATAAATTGATTAACACTTTTACCCTCAAACAGGCTCTTGGGAAAACAGTAATTATTAAGTAGCTCTCACTGAAATCTGATTTCAAGATGATTTTAAGCATCTATGCAAGTCTTATCAACATGGATTCAGTTCTGGCAATAGCACAAGTTTCTGTGCCACCATCAGCTGATGCTGCTGAGGGCATTTACATACTAACATTAGGAGGTATCTTAGACTCTGTCTACATCAGCCAACAGGCAGCATAACAAAAACTGATATGGAGAGCAGAAGTGTCCAAACCACCTGCAATTTAGAGGCTTTACTTCAGATCATTTCTAGTGTGCTTCTGTAGACTGAATACCCCCTGGCAGCTGAAGCACCCTGTCTTTTGAGAGGGTCTCAGCTGAAACACCAAGCCCTCTCTTTTCTGCAAAATCAGAAAAAGAAGGAGTGATGAGGAAATTTATTTCAAAAGAACTCTGCTGACCAGAACTATAATGCTAGTGCAGACATCACACTAAATTATCAAATTAGATACCCAAAGAAGAAAGGTTAAAAAAAACAAAAACACCACCCAACAAACAAACACACACACAAAAAAGCAACATCATTCTGGCCCCTTCTCACATTAAAGGAAACTGTAGGCTGACTGCCTTAATTTAGGAGTTTTAACCAGATGTCTAAAGTTGATGCTGTAAGTATCCTTCCCCAGCTCTCTGAGGGACTGTCATTTCAATCAGAATGAAAATACTTCCTTTTTTTTCCTGTCTCCTTTTTTTTTGTCTTTTTCCCTCTATTGATCTACTTGTTACCATCATAATCTGCAACTTCCGGATCACACACAGCTTGCTGGTCACACACGTAAGTGCTCCTAAAACATAAGCAAGGTATTATCTCTCTTTACACTGTAGTTGCATTAACTCTCTGTTGTATCTGACTATGGATACCTGCATTAACTGTCAGCTGGAACACCACAATAGGTTTTCTTCAAACCTGATATGAACAAAATCCCTCTAAATTTGCTTTTCTCTGAATGCAGTATTCTCCAAATCCCACTTCAGACAACATCCAGGATGAGCTGAAAAGAGAGAGGCTTTAGACAGCTGGCTCCATCTGTTGTAATGCTGCTGCTGAAATAAAAGTGGTGTTATTGTCTGGTAAGTCTTTCTGCAGTGCAGTTCCTTTCTAGCTGTTTGAGTTTAATTGCAAATGTTCCTGTGGAGGTCAAAGGAGCACAAAGCTCTCACTTCTGGTTCTCCAATACATCATTTCTTCAGACAGTTGAGTAGGGCAAAGGAGCATCTGTATTGTGCATTTCCAAGTACACTCACTGCATTGTCTACAGCATAAGAAAAGTGGTAATTACTGATGCATTCAAAAAAGAAGCTTCATGCTGATAAGCTATCTTGAGTATTTTCTGAAGGTGGGACTCGGTGTACTACCCCTGAGAAATGGACTACTGCAAGGCAGTGAGCAAGACAAAGCAGAACACACTGAAAAGTAGTGTGATATTAAGGGTGTCTCACAGTAAGCAAGCATGCTGTGGGACTATTGGATTCTGAACAAACAGGCAGAAGTGTTATCTACAAAAATGATCTGTAAAAAGAAGACATCACTATATAAACAAGTAGCTAAAAACACTTCAGTGGAAATTAGATCAGAATATACATTGTATAACCACATAGTGGGTTGACCCTGGCTGGATGCTAGGTGCATCCTACAAGCCCCACTATCACTTGCCTCCTCAGCTGGACAAGGGGAGAGAAAATATAACAAAAGGCTTGTGGATTGAGATTAGGGCAAGGAGGGATCACTCACCAGTTACCATCACAAGCAAAACAGACTTGACTTGGGCAAATTAATTTATATTGTATTAAAATTAAATTTAAATTGATTTTCTGTACTTCCTCTTCAGCAGCACCACAATCCTTCCCATGGGTTTCAGTTCTTTGTGAATTGTTCCAACATGGGTACCCCATGGGGTCACAAGTCCTACCAGCAAACCTGCTCCAGCATGGACTCATCTTTCCACGGGGCCACAGGTCCTGCCAGGATCCTGCTCCAGCATGGGGTTCCCATAAGGTCACAGCTTCTCTTGGGCATCCACCTGCTCCAGTGCAGGGGTACTCCAGGGCTGCAGGTGGATATCTGCTCTGGTTGGACCTCCATGGGCTGCAGGTAGACAACCTGCTTCATAACAGTGTTCCCCACAGGCTGCAGGAAAATCTCAGCTCAGCATTCGGAGCACCTCCTCCACCTCCTTCTTCACTGACCTTGGTGTCTGCAGAGTTGTCCTTCTCACATGTTCTCCCTGTTTTATTTACTCACTCCAGCTGCAGTTGCTATAGCACAGGGTTTTTCCCCCTCTTGTTAAATCTGTTATCCCAGGGGTGCTACCACTGATAGGCTCAGCCTTGGCCAGCTGTGCATCCATCCTGGAGCTGGCTGGCATGGAATTTGTTGGGCATAGAGGAAGCTTCTGGCAGCTTCTCACAGAAGCCACCCCTGTAGCTTTGCTGCTACCAGAACTTGACCACACAAACCTACTACATGCCAATTGTTTTGCATGTATTTTGGGTTGTTTCTGGATGCCTATCAACATTTAGGACATATATACAGATAAATACAGAAAAACATGATGTCTATATGGTTTCCAAGTAATTTCATATGTGTCTGAAGAACAAAAGTAACTGCAACCATCATAACCTAGGAATTAAGAGAAAGGAAAGGAAGCAGCCTAGTACCAGGGATAAATGTTTTGCTCCACACAGATAAATTAATCAGCATCTGTAGCAAGACAAGTATCAGACAGCTGTCTCTATGAGCTTCCTGAACTCTAACTTGTGGTTCCTGCCAATGTGCAGCTCTTTGCCCTGAGAGAGTAAGAAAAGACATAGTTGATTAATATAATTGTCTCATACCTCATTAGTCAGCTAACCCTTGCTGTGCATTAAAGACTTTTTCCCAAGTCTGTTCTGGCACCACATCAGAGAATTACTTTCTAAATATAATGCAGTGTATAAACAAAGTTAACTTCAATTTTTATTGGTTGCCCCAAGGTCTGTGTTCAGTGTTTCTCGACAAAATAACAGGGAGCTATGGGACTTTACCTCTCTATACACCACTTCCTCCTCTAAACACACAAGTTAGGAATACATCCAGAATAAAGGAAATATTGAATTTGATATTAAAAATTATTTTTATGTTCTGTTCAATCTGAACACAACTTGTACTATGGACTTTTTCTGTCTTTGGAACGAATTATGCATAAACTTCATAGAGATCTGGCAAATGAGTATTTTGGCTCATGATATGGAACAAAGCCATATGTTAACATGAAAGAAGAGACTAGAACTAGGATAACTCAGAGCATCTCTGGCTATTACCAGCAAAATCACTTCTATCAGCTGAACCTTTCCAAAAAACTGCAGAAGTTAGGTTTTGCTGAGAAAATTAATCTCACTGACGTCAATGATTTTTTCTTTTGCAATTTGACAGTTAGTTTGCAATAGAGGAAGCTGAGTAATCAGTGGATCTTGTCTAAAATAAGAAACTATACACTTGAAATATATCTTGAACTTATGTTCTTTAAATTTGGAATAGTTAAGGATTTTCATAATCTTCACTGGTTTATAGCTTTTCATTCAAATTTGGCTAAATACTGAACATCAAAAAATCAGTTTCATTTGTACGGATGCAAAAGTCCTCTGCTGAATTTGCATAACTAAATTTATTCTTTCTCCATAGTTTTCTTGGAAGCTTTTCTTTTCAGTGAAAGAAAATACCTACCAAAAAAGTGAGGACAGACCTACTTATGTGAGTTCTCCAGTATTCTAGCTAGGTTTCCTTTTGGCAATGTGATTAGAAGCTGATACATCAAGGGACTTCAGCTTTGATAATCAGATAAATACATCTTCTGCTGTTTTAAGTTCAAGCAGATTTAAATGAAAATCTGACTTCTCCTTAGAGAAAAGTAAACATATTGGACATATATGCCTCTGTGCCACTGAACTTCCTAAAAGAGTTTCGGAAATGGTCATGCAGTTATTGCAGTTATTGTTTTTAATTTTTTGTCATCTATCTGCAGCTCTCTAAAATAGATGATGCTAAATCTTAGCACTTCCATATGGCTCAAGGCTATGGACCAAACTGCCACCTTTCAGTCTTGTGCATGAGTCTGCTGCAACTTCTTTTCATTTGGTTGCTGTAGACAGTCTAACCTACCACAAAGAAATATGTAGAAATACTACTTGGTAAATTTAAAAAGTTCTTCAGGGAATTAAAATGTCCTTCATACTGCTAAATTACATAATTAATGCTGGATAGGATAAAAGCCACACTATGGTAGTCTTCCAATAAGTATCAGCGTCTTTACTGGTTTATTGGAGGGAAAAGCAATAATCTAAATCTATACACTCAAGGAACTTGTAATGTGTCAGGTATTATATAACAGTAAATAATAAAGCTATACCTTTATTGGAGACAATGGACACAAACTTAAGTAAGAGAAATGCCTTTTAAATAGTAGAAAGACCCTATTAAGAGTGGTCAAACACTGGACCAGTTCAGTCTGGGAGATTGTGGAGTCTCCATATTTGCGACTGAAATCAAAGCCTGTCTGCACAGCCTTGAGCAACCTACTCCAACAGACCCTGCCCTGAGCAGGGAGTGGAAATAGGGACCTCCAAAAGTGCCTTCCAGCCCCAGCCACCCCTTCAAAGTGAGCCACCTTAAAGCACTGATCAAGTAGAAACATTTAAAAATTAAACTAATATGTCTTTAATGTGCAAAATACTTCACCAAAAATAATAGAAATAATGATTACATAGTTCAAAAGAGATAAATATCCCTATTTATAAAGAGGTATATTTTAAATTAAATGTAATCCTCTACTTTAAAAAATAGGTGATAAATATACAGATAGCAGCAGAAAATTAGTAGATAATATAATTCAGTATTGATAAAAATTATACACTGTGGTGCTTTCACAGTTTTGTAGAATTAGATATAAATACTTTCCAATCACTTGTAGCAAAAAAAAAAAAAATCAAGATTTTAAGCCTTCTGTGTAAAATTAAATTGGCCAATGACATTTAAGACTAAGTATCACTGTACCAGGCCTGCTGTGGGCTTTGATTTTTATTTTGAAAAAGCCTTGTAGCTTAAATATTCTAGTGGCCAAATAATAATTTATTCTTTAAGGTGTGTAATGCTAGGACAAGAGATAAGAAGAATAGATTTTGTTGCTGTTGAAAAAAAAGTTTGATTCAGTGTAACAAGAAATCAGGTCAATTAACTAAATCATTCTAAAGGTTTTGGATCCTCCAGCACTACTGATGACAGTGAGCAACCTTCGGCTTCAGAAGAATATTGAAGCTATTGACTTAAATTTGACTTTAAAAGTACTTGAATTTACATATTCTTTCCAGCTTCAAAATGGCTTTGTCTTTTAGAAGTTGGTAGTAGACTTCTCTCTCAATTATATTTTTACAGTTTCATTAATCAAGCAGGTCAGTGGAATGGTCCTGAGGTATGATTTGCTCTCTCAGATGGTACCTGCAGGTCAGTTCTCAAGCATTCAATTTAATTTCATCTCCTTCAGGACTTCGATTCTATTTTTCAAAAGTGAGAATGACAAACTGGAATTTACTTTCCTCTCCTTTTTTTTTTTTTTTCTTCCTCATCCCCTAATCCCCTAGCCTAAACCAAGGGACTTGTGCAGTTTCTTTCCTATCTTCAAAAATCTTAGGTAATTATGCTTTATACCAGATTTTTGAGACTTAGGTAAACATCTAGAAGACAACCATTGTTTGGCATCCTGGGAGACAGCTGATCAGGCACATAAAGGTTAGATTTCCTTTGTGCATGCCAAGCTTTATCAGGTCCAATGAGCCCCATGAGGCTTTCAAATTTGACTCTGTTACTCATACAGGTTTGTGTTGTGACATTTAGGCACTCCTTACCATTCTAGCTGTCACCATCTGTCACTGCAAAAAGAGATAATATTTGAAAAAAATCTTTACAGTTGCCATTTTGATAGTGCAGAAAATATTTAGTGACTATTGTAGCCTTTGCATTATATATTAATGAAAACAGCTTTATTTTGGTTTTCTTTATTTTGAATTTAAGATTTGCCTCTGTATATATAATCTGTAATATAAAGCATAGAAATCTCCTCTATTTAGGAGTAAGCTAAAAGAGTAAATTAATGAACTGGATTATTTCCATATACAAAGTTTTGCCATATGTTTCAATTAAAGTGAGATCCAAAGGCAGGATTCAGTTCATTAAAGTTCTTATTCTTTTGCTGCTCAGCAGGTATTTACTTCCCTTTCTCTCCTGGATCAGTGAAAGTATGTATGCACTTTGATTCTCTTAGCACCTTAGCTGGCTAGAGAGGGGTACTTTTCTCACCCACCTTCCATTGATTTCCAAATGTTATAATAATAATTTTTTTCTCATAATTCTGATAAATTTTAACAACAACAAAAAAAAGGTAAATATTTTGAATTTGTGATTTACTTTTTTCTGAAGCCCTGTAGTTCTTACTGAATTACACATTACTTTTTTGTCTTGTACGCTTAAATACAGGCCCAGGTAGATACTTCAGGGCCAAAATATCCAAATTTCAAAATGTACATGCCTGACAAAGAAAATAAATATAAAATTTTTCTTTTTCTTTCTAGACTTCAGACTAAATACTCAATATGCTTGTCCTGTATAAGATCTGTTACAAATATAAATGTGTTTACCATAAGAAAATTGTTTTAGAATACTTTACAAAGTGACACACTTGAGTAAAATGTACTAAAACTATCCTATGCTATAAAAATAAAGCAATGGTTTAATAGCCTCTATTCATTAAGAAAGTATAAAAATTACAGTCCTATACATTTTTGCTTAAACACTAATAATAATTAAAAAAAACACTAGTCATCTAAATTCTTATTTCTCATTACTGCTTATTGCAGCTTTGCTCTTCTATAGAAGAAAGGCAACTGTAAAAGAGAGAGAGAGAACTGATACTATTTGACAGGTCTTTTCACAGCCCCTGTTTTGTTGGTTCGGAAACAGAAGGTAGCTGTTGTAGCTCTAGTTCAATAAAGCCCCTGATGGCTTCCAGCTGTTATCAGTATGATCAGACTTTCTCTGGGCCAGAAGGTGCTCCTTGGGTTCCTCTCAGGTGCCAACTGTGCTCTGCAGTCAAAGCTGAACCCACAGGAGTGCACACCTGTGTGGCGCTGACATGCTTGGTTTTAAATCACATGCATTATGTGCCTCCCACAGGGAACAATATTTCCTGAAAATAATCCAACCAGACAGAGCAAATTCCTCCTATATGAATCAAATCTCCTTATATTATCACACACTCGAGAAAGATTGAAGAGACCAAGCTGCAGCTTTCAGCATGTGGAGCTGAGTCATTTGATCACAGGATATAGCCCTGGAAAGGAGTAGCTTTGCCCAGCTTAATTCTAGCCTTGAGATAGTATCAGCCACTGTTTGGTGTTTGTAACAATAAACATGCAGAAGCTGGGGGAGAGGGGGAAGAAATTGAAAGATTCTGAGGGCTATTTCAGTT
Organism: Pyrocephalus nanus; assembly: GCA_038380795.1. Classification (NCBI taxonomy): domain Eukaryota; kingdom Metazoa; phylum Chordata; class Aves; order Passeriformes; family Tyrannidae; genus Pyrocephalus; species Pyrocephalus nanus. Next base: position 94,585,112 of record CM076259.1, on the reverse strand, counting down.
TGAGGAAGAAATTTCCTAGTATTTGATGACCTCTGGTGGACAAGGTTACATTTGCAGTTCTTCCAAATAAAAATCTGTATTCTGTACCTGTTTTCAGGAAAGACTGCAATGCAACGTTATCAAATTCCACCATTTGCCTAATTACTTCACAAACTTATCCCCAGCTCCAATATTTGCATGTCACCTTGTAATTGTGAACTTACATAAACTGAAAAGTGATCACAAATTATCCTTTATAAAATGTTTGCAAGATACCAAAAAAAAATCATGAGGCAGAATTATTGGTAAATGCAATAACAAAACCAAATCAAACATGTTAAACGAAAGTCAATATTTTGATGGTCCCCTGTTTTTTAAGACATTAGTGATGAAAACAACATGTTCAAATTTTCTAGATTAATTTTTGTATACCAGGGTAAACTATGCTGTTTTCTAAGAAAGTTCACCTTAAAAATCATAGCCATCAAGTGCACTGTCACAGTACCACGTGCATTTTTCTCTCTTTTTAACACTAGCTGGAGTACAAACACTCATGTCAACATAACACAAGAATGAATTATATGATCTCCTTCAAATTCTTTGATTAGAAATTACAGATCTTTCCTTATACATACACTCCATCTGGAGACTTCTCTTTCCTACTCTGACTCCTTTTTGTTCCTACTCTCCTATTCCTCGATGAGTCTCTGTCTCTATCCCTTTCCAGAAGTAGAAAGTATCTTTCCATCACCTGCACTCCACTGCAGATACACCCTGAGGAGCTTGGCTTGAGTATCAGGAAATTAACTTCTTTTACTTCATTATTTTACTATCATAATTATTTTATTGTTTGATTATTCAGGGTAAAAAGAATTATTAAGTTCCCATGGCTTATATCAGAAGGTCACTTTTCTGACTGGGAGTTTCATTTATTTCTTTATTATAACAGCCTGTTGTAGTTGACAGAGAATTATGATAATAGTCTTAAGTTTAACTAAGAGCTGTAACTCCAGAAAAAAAAGAATACCATTCACTCTTGACAGTAAAATCATCAGTAGCAGTAAAATAATCAGTAAACCTAATTCCCTTAAATTATCACTGTATCCCCTTAAGAAAGAAAAATTGGATGGAGCAGAAGAGCAGATCAGAAATGGCTGCACATTCCTTACAGAAGCAATAACATCATTGTGGAGGCAATGGACAGTGTACAGCAAGCAATAAATTGTAAAGACTTTGTAGTCAGTGAAGTCTGACTCTTACCGGCTTGCTGATCATGGAATTCATTAAATCAGCACACTCCTGAGCACTTCCATCTCATTCAGCCATGGTTAGCCCCCTCTCAGATGTGTCTAGCAATTTGGCTTTTCCTGCTAAAAATAATACTAATAATTTTAAAATATTAATCTCTGACCCACTGCTTCACTGCAGCATTTTCTGCCATGCCATGAAGGATCATCCAGAACATAAGCTCCCCTGATAGGCAATAATCCAGGCTACATCAAGAAGCATGGGAAGGCAAGAAGCATGGGCAAGATGTTTTGATCCAGATTTCCACTGAGCCATGCAGGGATGTGTCATTTTCTTTAATTCCTTCATTAACACATCAACACATTGCACAAAAGGAGTACAAACTCAAAAGATGAACCTTGAGACACCCTGAGTCACAAAACTGTTGCTGCTGCTTCTGGAAGTTTTCCGTGGTGAAAGGAAAGAGGAGTTGTAATAGCCCTCATCTGCCCTCTGGGTATATAAGCAGGTGTTTTATGTGATACAAATGCTTGTGTCTCTCCCATGTGTTCAGTGCTTTGAACTGCCCTCACCTTGGCTTCTGCTAAGCTGTTTCAAAGTTGAGAGGTTTTTCACTTTAGATGTAACAGTAATGCAAGCAGTTCCCCTGCCAACAGAAATCTCCTACAACACTGAACCCTGCAACAGTCTCTACCTTTTTTTTTCCCCAATAAACTCACTCTGTCCTGCCATTAAGGAAGATGTCTTCATACACACTTAATTTATGCAAACATTTCTTTAGAGAATATTTTGTGTTCAAGAGTTCCTGAAAGCAGCATCACACAGTAAAAATAATTTACCCCTGTGACAGTCTCAGGTGGAGACAAAGCACAGTAGCATAGTAGTCAAATTTACTGCATTAGCAGCAGTGTGAACATATTGCAGTCTAAATAACATTCCATTACTCCACTTAGGTATCTGCATAGTTATAGAGATAAACTTGCTGAGATAATTAGATATAATTAGAGATAATCTTTTACATTTGAGATTTTCCCAAACCCAAAGCAAGAGTTTCAGTAGTCATTCTAAAGTTTCTCATACTTTAATTAATATATACTGCATTCACCACTGCCTAGGACTTACTTACCATTCTGTGTAAGGAGTTCATCCCACTATTTGGTGTAGATAGCTCATTCAGTGGTCAGTTTTTGACCCACATTAGTTATTATTTGTTTATTTCATAATTATTCTGATTTTATACCATATTCTGTGTCATTGCCCTTCCTCACCTTTACCACAAGAAATACTGGCTTTGTGCCTGCAGAGTCAGGCTTTCTATTTAACCTTCTTGTCCCGTATTGCAGGAATGGAAAGACAGCACAAATCACTACCAAAATCTACTCCACTCAATACAGTAAAAGCCTGCTTGAGAAAATATGTGCCCTGGGCAGCCATAGAGAAAATCACTGGGATGGCTACCAACCAGATAACTTTATTCCCTATCTGACAGGAGAGAACAATAGGTGCATAACTCATCTCGCTGGGCTTGTTTGTGAACAGAGACAAGGTCAATATCTGCTCCTGAAAAGACTTAGAATAGAAAGCTGAATGTTTGTTATAATAAACCTAATGTATGGTCTACTACCAGCTCTAAGGTGAGGATAGCTGGGCAAAATGCAATGCAGTCTGTGTAATGTAAAGAAAAACTGACAGGCAATAATCTGTCTATCACAGCTGACATTAAACAGCTACTGAAACAAACATATTCACAAAAAAAAAAAAAAAAAAAAAAAGGGAATACAAATGAAAGAGAGAGACCATTACTCTCAATACAGTAATTAGTCCTGGTAAATGCATTCATTCTTTTGTGGTAAGATAAACAAACCTGAAACAATCTATCTACCTATCTTCTATGGGTGGTTCAGAATTACTTTGGTGATCATATAAAACATGGTGGACTTTATTGCTGTGATATTTGCCTGTGCCTTGACTGAGCACTAAGACCTTATACATTTTAATGAAATAATGTGGAGGCACTGAGGTCTAATAGATAAACCACTGGACCAAGACTCTGAATTCAGTTCCCAGCTCTACCACTCATCCCTCCTTGACTGGTCTTAGACAATTTCCATCACTTTTCTGTCTCTTCCTTTCTCTGTTCATAAAAGAGACAAAATATTTACCTTCTCTGAAATGTCCCTGTACCTTTTCTATAGCAGAGGATTAGAAAAAGCTGTGTTATTTATTATTAAAATGTAACTTGATAGAGATTACTGATCTTCCAGCTACAGGTTTTCTGCATGCAGTAACTCCAATGAAATACTGCACTAGTACATTAATGTGAGTCACTTAGTTTCCTTCACCAAAAAAATACAGGTATTCTATCCCACAAATTGATTTAGATCTATAAAAACAGAAAATCCAGAAGATCCAGAAGTTCTACTTGCAACAAGCACCTTGTATAAAACTTACAGTAAGAAACAATTATGAATTATTAGAACTTGGAAGGGACATAAGAGGGCTAAGACATCTTAAAAAGAACCACCAAAAACCCCTCTAGCATATACCCTGCCCCTCCAAAAAAAAAAAAAAAAAAAAAAGTAAAGTAAAAAGTTTTTTTAGAAGTCCCTTTCTGATACCATTTCCTATATAATACCTGTAGTGTAATGGTCATGAATGTAGAGACATCCAAGGACAGGGTTTTGAAAAGGACAAAAAACCCATAAGCAACATATCAGTTCTGAAGTACAGCAACTTTACAGAGGTACTGAACTGGAAATGAGTAAAAGCATCCTAAAAGCAGCAATAATGTAAACCCAAAATGTGACTGCACTTCTGAGGACAACTGTGAGAAATGGATTGTGTTTATGCATTCAAAGGGCACTACCAGGGAATGCTTTTTGAGCAGCACAGTGTCAGCAGGTCACCTTTGGCCATGATGTCTGATCATACACAGTTGGAAAGAGCCAGTGCTGAATGCAGCAACTTAAGTATAACACATAGATCTTTAGAACTACTGATACAGTCTGACAAGATGCAAAAACACCTTTGCACTACCAGTGGAAGGCTTCACAAAATTTAATATAGTGTTGGCCAGTGCTTCTGAAGACATTAAAATAATAAATGTTCCCTTGCTAACCTAATCACAAGAAGCACATAGCACAGGACAATATTTGCTACTACAGCAGCCTGGGAAAGATTAGATTTTGCTCAAAGGAAAGGCAGGAGTCACTCTAATAGATTCAAGGTGTGACATCATGAGCAAATTTTATTCTACCTAACTTCAGGTGTCAACATGAGAGAAATATGCACTTTAAGGATGCAATCCATATGAGCTGTTTTAAATGCATGCCTAGATGAGATGATATGAGACAAAGAGCACCCCAAAAGTGCATTTTTCTTAAACAGGTATTAAAGGAATCTTGGTTTAGTTGCTCTGACACACAGGTCTACATGTAAGACATCTGCATCTGATTAGGTAAATTCTACCCCATGAGACTGCATTTTGAGAAAACAGGCTTTTCTAAACCAAGCCAAAAGAGTCCAGATAAATGTAAAAACACAATCAAAACCAAATAAACAAACAAAACCCCCCAAACAACAACAACAAAAATTAAACAAACAAAAAAAACCATGAAACAAAAGGTAAAAATGATGTAGTGAGATCTAACAGATTCACTGTTCAGCCTCCTGAAACTCTGTTGTAACAGCTAAACACTGAAAAATATGTATGATGACAGTAAATTAGCAATGTTCAGTACACTGCTTGTGCATTGGGCAGGTTTTCTGAAGGATAGTTAGGTGATAGAAACAAAGGACAAATTTTGAGAAACATAGTATAGTAATACACTCTGCTCAGATAAGAGGATAACTGCAAGTGCTGGAAAAGAATCAAACCAATTAAACAAAATATTAATGTTACTGCAATTTACATAAGGCATCTTTCTTTTAGCAAGAACCTTCTTCTGCTTCCAGAAACACATTGTTACTTTTATAAACAGCCAAAAGATGACTAGTAAAATGAGACACTGTGTAACTGGTAATGTTGGACCACTATTTTCCCAGAGCCAGGGTAGGTAGCACACCACTAAGCTGAATGAAGGGTTACTGTCTGATGAATGTTGAGGGTGGATAGGGAGGAGGGACCCCAGTCTAGAGGCTCTCCTTTTACCTCTAGCTCTGGGGGGAAGCGATGCTCCCTTCCCTTCCCCTCACCACGAGGCATCTCATGGCCTCAGCAGAGACCATGGCAGCAGCAGGCAGGGAGAGCAGGCAGAGAGGCTTTACTGTTCTGTGTAACTGCTTAAATAGGTCTTGGGGGGCTTACAATGTAACCAGTGGGGGTCCAGAAGGTCTCACAAACAACCAATGACAATAAGGGGTTAACAACCAATAGATGAGCTCTTAGTTATCTCTTACACATTCCAAAGGTACAGGTAACACTAAAGTGATCTTGGGAAGAAGAAGGATTTACACAAAGAGTTACAAAGCCATTTTGGAAGCATATTCACTTTAAACAACATTAAAACTTCTGTATTTTTTTATATACCAAAAGCATATTGCAACAACTGTCTGCCACCTATGAAAATCAGACCAGCAGAGCAGTAAAAGGCAAGACTGAGAAGAGCTTAAGATAATCCCAGAGTAAGTGGCTTCCTCTATCAACTGAAAGAAAAAAAGGAAGTATCAGAGGTTCTACACAGATGAGTAAGTGTGGGTCTAAGCAACAAGCAGGTCTATAAATATAAAAGAGCACAAATACAAAGCTTTTCTGAGATCTTTTGTATGAGGTAGCTGCAGAGTTAGAAGCAATAATGGAAATAAAATCAAAAACGTCATAAATAAAAGCAGATGCCTTGTGTACATGGATAAGCAAAGCTAAAGCTAGAACTATTAGGACACAGGAAGGGTAGTAAAAAATCAGAACTGATGTTTATGAACCACAGTAAGGATTGATGCAGAAAGATCCTGCTCAATATGGCTGTAAGCAGTAACAGGGGGAACTAATTCTGTGTCTAACATGAACAACACAAGCAGGGGAGGGCATACTGATTAGATAAAACAGCATAAGTAAAGGATTGTGCAGCAGATTAACATCCCCTACACACCTAGCCAATTCTGCCCTCCCAAAAGTAACTAATTTTTTGTAAACAAGCCTTACAAAAGACTTTAGTTGTTAACACGAAATGGAGAAATCTTCATGGTGTTCAGAGAGCAAATTCTGGGCAGTAGAAAGAAAATATCTGAAAAGAGAAATCAATTATTCAATTCTACATACAACAAGATAGTCCATGACCAATTTTTCTAAAGAATAATGGTTTGGGGTTTTTTCAGCATAGCCTTGTCTTTTGCTTTCACCCAGAATGCAGTTCTTGGAGCACAGTGATAATGAATAACAAATCCTGCAGATCAAACAACCAGGAATGTTTTCAATGTATAAACAACAGCCTGCAAAAAAAGGAAGAATTTGAACTCAGGTCTCCTGGATGATCTGTTAAACCACTGAGCTTTTGGTTTAAAGAGGCCTGACATCATCATCATCATCAATTCACATTGTTTAGGATAGAGGAGTAAAAGCAGGCCACAACTCTGGCTAAAAGTGTTTAAAACAATCAAGGAATTACTAATTACATTTTATTTCAGGCAGGGCTGTGTTTCCCCCTAGGCAAAGTGGGTTTTTTAAGCCACAGTCAGTACTTGCAGCCTATTTTCGTTGTCTCACACTGAATAAACTATACTGCTACAAGTCTCTTCTAGGACTGTGCACCTCCCTGCTAATGTTTCTGCAAACTTCCTTAGGGAAGTCATGACACTGCTCAAGAGAATTAATATTATCTTCTCCCTTCAAGTTACAGTTCTGGGAAAACCATTTTTCTCTGTCTTTTTCTTTTTGTAGTCTAGCCAAGAAACAGCAAAAGTGATATAGGGGAAGAAAGGAGACCAGTGTCTGTGCCACTTTAGAAAGCTTGGCTCAAGCTCAGAAGGGCAATAAACTCAGATAAGAGCTTTTCTTTACAAACAGTAGAGTTTCCCACCCACACTCATGGATCAAATAAACAATGATGGATTGGTAAAACCACATGAACCCTCCTTTCTTCACAGCTGACTTCACAATTCATGATGGCACGAGATGGACAGACAGCACAGACAGATAGTAAAGCTCTAAATCTCTTAACACCAGGACCATAGAGCTCACTGATGCCCATGATCTTTTATTTCAGTCTTTACAGAATCTGGCCATGCATCTGCTGGGTACTATATTAGCTCCACACATTTGTTACTCACCTAACTACTTTCTTTTTTCCTGCTCATAGCTCATTCCTTTAAATCTCTTTGATCCTTTATATCTTGTGGACAGAACATCTGATGGTTTCCTTTAAGGTTTCACTGTGCCCTCTCCTATGTTCTGTAGATGAACAGTCCTGCTGCTTTCAGAAAGGAAAAGTTATGTCCCTTCAGCATATGAGTGACTGAATTATTTTGTCACTTATCAGCAGTTTTATTGCTATCTAGGGACAAAAATTTCATGTCCCTCATACTTATTTCATTAAAAAGCCTTGTGTTTCAGTAATATCAGGCTCATACCAGATAATAATCTACAGTGGCAAAAATAGATACTATAAGATCAAGTGGCAAAACCTTTGAAATTACAATAATGTTGGGGGCAGGATGGGACATTATGATGACTACTTAAGATGGATCCATTTGGCCTTATCACTGCAGCTACCAGAAGGCTGTGGATGGTGCTTAGACACATTACATTATGGCCAAGAGCACCCAGAGCACTCAGCATAACAGCACAAATCTCTGCTTCCAGCTTCTGAGATGGCCTACCCTATGAATTATGCTGCTAGTCCAATCAAGCTGCTCTTCCCAGATATATTTACCTTTCACTTACATCAGTCCCACAGACAATATTTCTGTGGTATCTAAGCTGAAGAAATGTTTCAAGAATGGCAAGAGGTTTTGGAGCTCATTCCTGAAACACCCAGTGTATCTCTCTTGGGTGAGAGAACCAGACATACAGAAGCTCTGGTGAGTCACAGCTCTCCCAGCAACAAGGTCAGTTTGCAGAGCTGTGCAGCTGTGTAAGGATTCTCTCTTCTGTTCTCATCTGCTGAAAAATAAAACACTCTGTGGAAAGAAGTGGTAAAATTTTTACTGCCAAGTCACTGGGCACAGTGAGCTGAGTGATGCACAATTCTGAATCTGTGAAGCTCATATTTATTAAAAAGAAAGAGACAAACAAAATTTATGCCTCATGATAAATGATCTGCTGCTTAGTGGAGATAAATAACCAGCCATCTATCCTATGAAACACTGTGACAATTTTGGTCTTTTTTATTAAATGGATAATCAAGATGAAAAATATGTCCCTGGTCGAAGTTCTCTCATTCCCAGCTTTGGAATGTCCTTCCAAAGGTAAATGAAGCATTCCAGCTACAGCTCCCTCAGGTGTTGTATCATAATTTGTGGGCTACATGCAGAAAGTTTTTAAATTTAGAATTTGAATTCAGAATAAGAGAGCTATGCAGTAATGGAAATACATTTTCCTTTCAATGCATTTTTTTTGAAGTGCATTTAGATAGAGTATTCTGATCTAACTCTGACAGCCATGATACCAGCTTTCAAAAATATCTTTTTAGAAATCAGACTACTGCAATTATCTGAAATTTCTTCCCAGAAGAAACTGAAAGCACAAATATACTCCAGGAGAGACTTCAGAATATGCACATGCTAAAAACTTCATTATCTTTCTTCCCTCCTAACTTAAGTTCCGCAAACTTTTACAGTCTTCTATAATTTCTTGTTTTTTTCGTTGTTGTTGTTGTTTGCTTGGTTGTTTGTTTGTTGTTTGGTTTTGGTTTTTTTTCTGAATAGGTTGTAAAAATCCGAAGTGGGAATTCTTTTGTAATTTTTTGTGATATCTTATAAACCTTATTCAAAACCTATGTTTCAACTCAACCAGTTTCCTTGATACACTTTTTTCTTGTCTTTTCACAATAGTAGGCATCATTCTAGTAGGTACTAGTCTGCTAAGTCTGTCCCCTGATGACTTTTTGTAATATTAAAACACCCCTCCTCTAACTCTTGTCTAACTCCTCTTGTTTATGGCAGACTCACTATTCTGCACACATGGCAGTTTTATTGTGTCTTTTCCATAGTGCTAATAAATTATATTCATTCTTAGTCTGACTTTGAACATACTTTCTCGGAGTAAGATTTTTAAAAAATGCATGGATCACTTACTTGTGAATCTTCAGTCTTCCTGAATCTAATTTGCTCTTCTCAAGGTATTTTGGAACTAATTAAGACTATTTTTTTGACTGATTTTCAGATATTGAAGACCAATTTTCCTTCCAAAGCCACCAGAAGCTGTGGGGATTCAGCATCTCTGTCAGTCCCTGAAAAAAAGAATTTTGGCAACATCTCAGTTCATCACTTACAAGATCTGGTACTTTGTCACAGATAATGGCTACTTAAAAACTGGTTTAGGTCATTGAGCCATCACTTTTCACATAGTAATTCCCCTCTTCTTTTCCATTTACAGCTTTCCTCTTCAGCCACACAGTTTATCTTCATTCCTCATTCCAGCCGCAGGTCTGGCCTCCGGACACCACAGGAGAAGCATCTCTGCCAAGACTGAGAGAACTCATTATTATATCTTTAATCTTGATTCCTTCTTCCCCTCCCCTCTCTTGGCTGTCCTAGTTGACACTTACTCTTCCTGAAAGACAAATTTCTGTACCATGTTAGTAGAAAAATATTCTGTGGTGACACTAGTCTGTGAGACCCTCTTGGGAGTCTTACAATGGAGACAGCAGGGAATGTCTTTCTCTTGTGCTAGAAAAAAAGAATGTGTGTTTGCAATAGAACTGGGATTTTAATACACCACACTTCACTGTTTTAATCTCTGTAAATTCACAAACCCTTCCTTAACGATCAGTAATTGCTGAACTAGGTGGCACTTGCAAGGCTTAATGAGTCTTTTCAATTCACTTTTTTAATTAAATAATTTCTCTAGGATTTTCACAAACTTTATCTGCTTCAGCTGGATCTATTTTCTTTTCCATAATCCTCCTTGAAAATCCAAAACGTCTGGTATTATTCAGACAAGTAACCTTTCAGACTCATTTCTATCCTGCATGGTTTTCTTTTAATGTGAGAAAATATTTTGATATAATTTCTGGAAGATGTCTAGAAAAAAAGATAGCAACACTCTCAAATTCAGTCTTACTCTGCTTATTTCTTTGATATTTGTTACTTTTTTCTCTGAGTCTTCCTTCGGAAAAGCTGACAAACCCTTGAGCACGCAGCAGGGATGTAACCCAGAAGAAGCCTCCGAGGCCCAACTAGGTACACGCCACTGCAGCTTTATTTTAATTGACGGAAAAGGACCCAGACATCCCCGTTTCTGTAACAGATCAGAGCAGTGCACGGAAGAGAAAGTGCCCACCTTTCAGGACGAAGTCCCTTCTCAAGGTTTTCTTTGCTGTGTACCAAGACCGAGATCCAGGTCCCAGCAGAGGGTGCTGCTGCTCCGACTTTCGCAGCATGAACGGGATTTTCAGCCGGACAGAGCCAATTTATCCAGGCAGTGACGACACGTCTTAAGGAAGGTAACGTGATATATATAACAGTGATAAGGTAACTTACGTATTAGACATACGGAAAAAATCAGATAGATTACAGAAAATAGAGATGCCTGGGTGCCTTTATGCTCCACATTTCTGCAGATGTGATCCCAGGATTCAGAGTAGGCACTAAAATAAAGCATTTGCGAATATATGATAAGCTTAAAGCTCAAAATAAACTAGAGGTTTTTAGACAAGCATCAGTTTTATCAACAGTTAAACAGCTTACTGTAAACAGTTAACACTAATATAGTAGCACAAATGGGGGGGGGGGGCAGGGTTCAGGTGTTTTTAACAAGATCTCCCATTGCAGGTCATCATTCTCTTCCTACATAGGACACAGACAAGATGAGCTACAAAGATGGAAAACATCTTCTACGAATTACTCATCAAGCTGCTGTTGGAGGTGGGAAGACATTGAATCTTCCTAAAACCAAGAAGGTTGACAAAGTACTTCTGTACAAAATTCAGAGACTTGTAAATATGATAAATTTGGGCCAAACAAGTCTGGGCTAGTCAGACTTAGGACTTTGCAGCTGTGTACCCCTTCACTTCTTCTTAACAAGAGCAAAAAAATTACACACTACACTGTTTCAGACCAGAAGTCCATCTAGCCCAGAATCATGTTTTCCACCGATGAACAGTAACAGATGCCATAACATTAAAAATATTAAACCACCAAAAGTACAGTCTGACATTTTTTCACTTTCTTTACTATTTTTCAGCAGCCAGTTGTTGAAGGAATTTCTGGGTTTGTGAGTGGACTGTGTTATTGATCAGTCACTGATGGATATATTACCAGCAAAATTTTCTAACTCCTTTTAAGCTACTTAAGTTTCTGGACTCTACAATGTCCTATGGTAGTAAGTTCCATTAGTTAATTACCTGTTGAAAGAAAAATTACTTCCTTTGTTTGTGTTAAAGCTGCTGCCTGATATGTTAATGTTGTACTATAGTACTAATTCCTTCTGTAGTTCTCAGAACAGCAAGTACCTCTCCTGTAATGAGGAGAAAGATGTCACAACTATTTTTCTTGCTTATACAACTTCTGACTCACAAATAGTTTTGCCACATTTGTTGATTTTGGATATCAAACAGTAGATTTAAACCTATTTTCATTTTATTTATACCACAGTCTATATCGTGTTGACCTGACTCTCGGGATTTTAAGTAAACGTTTATATAGAATAAAAATACAGAGATGATCAGTCTATTTATGTGTTGGGAAGAGATGTTTTCTTTTTCTTTTTTTCTTGCTGTGAAACATCCAGCATTAACTACTAAGACCATAGCAGAGTAGATGGCTTTTGTTCTGTTTCTCCAAGCCTTTCTTATATTTCTGTATTAATTCTTTACCCATTTGAAAGTCTATACGTTAAAAGCATGACTTTTAAGGACAAAGCATTTATATGACAGCAAGAAGTATTGTATAGTTTTACTTAGCCATCTCCTGCAGCCTCTTTCAGTTACATGGTGAAACAAAAGCAGTAACTGCCTAGAAAAGCATCAACATGAAAAAATTGGTGGCTTTCAGACACTCTTCATCACTTTTTTAGTATTTCTGTACTATTACATAATTTTTATATTACACCATGTAGTTCAGAAAACCTTTGTCTTGACCCTTTGTGGTATTGTTCCTTTCAGCGCACACACCTACCCAAAACTCCTCCCTCACTTTTCCTACTTCTGTACTTGCAGACAGAGCACTATTGTACTTTGTTACCAAAACAAAGACATCATCTATACTTTAGAATTGCATCAAACTCTTGGCTGAACAAACAATAAAACCATACATTCACACCAGCTGATACTTCTTTGTAACAGTTGTGCAGTACAAATGAATCAAGGGCTAATATATTACAGATTACTTTGATAATTAACTCCCTTGAGAAACTCATTTTCATCTGGGGACAGTAACGATGGTTTTCCAAAAGGAAATAAAAAGTCAGGTTTTTCCTTTGCAAATTCCCTGTTGATGCAGGACAAACAATTAGTCTATGAAAGAAATAAACATGATTTTAAGGAACAGGTTATAGCTCTTTGTGTTACATTGATCTCAAGACCAAAAAGGCAAGTCAAAATTTCCATGCTCTTCGACATTGTTAAGAAAAACACTGTATTGATTTGTTTAGCCTGTAGCAGGCTTTGATGGGACAGAACCATTGCAGGATTTAATGTGACAAGGTTAGAGTTCCTGATTATGCAGGATGAATTATGGGGAAAACTATGCAAATGTAAAGTCCTTGTTGTGAAACTCCAGGCAATTTTGTTGGTGGGAGTTCTCCTGACAAAACAAAACGTTATGTTCAGAGTTGTGTAACTTGGGTGGGGCTATAAATGAAGTGTTCAATCAGATGATACACTTGGTAGTTAGTAGCTTAAATTATTCCAAGGAAGTGTGCCCACGCCAAATGATAGAGAGAAATAAAGAGTTCCATCTTGGATCTCTACAAGAAGGGTATGCTGGGTGGTAAATAAGTACCCTGGTGCAAGGAATGGAAAGGACCTAATGGGATCATAGGGTTCATCTTTGCTTTCCATTACCTTTACAGATGATGGCTTAGTGTTCTTCAGCTCAGCAGAGTCTACTGCAACTACACAGGACCAGAACCCTTGCTATTGAAATGAACAGATGTAATGGTATTTCCCCATTTCTGTGAGACAAGTTCCTCAAAATGAGATACTGCAGTGGCAAAAAGAAAAAAAAAAAAAAAAAAAAAAAAAAAAAAAAGAAAAAAATAATTGTTCCAGAGTCAGCAGCTGAACATTCCCCAGAAAAATATATTTTGAACATTTTCATCTGGCACCAGATCTTTTACTAGATCCTCTTCTTTCTGAATGTCTGACATCTCCTTGGCCTTTTGAACTACTCAAACCTTACATATCAAAACTGATGTTCTTTCAGCACGTGCTGTCAACACAGTTTTGGAGCTAGAAACTTAGTGCTTTGCTTACTTCCCTTATTTCAGCCATAAGTGCAGGGAGACAATATGCATAGCCTGAATCCTCACTGACCACTTGACTGAATTTAGTTTACCTCTGCCAAGGTGAAGTTCTTATATTTTTGTAAATCAAGTATGAGTCCTGTAGAATCAAAAAGGGGACAACATCTCTCACCCTCTGCTTGGTGGGTGTGTCCTGCAGAGTCAAGCCATTCTGCTGGTCCACTACCATCCACTTCATGCCTGCCATTGCTCTTTGCTTTTCCCATCAAACCTCCATTCTGCTCTTCTGCCATTCTTCCTTTTCTCTGTGCAGTACTGAGCTCAGCTGTGCTGCAGACCTAACAACAGCTGAACTCTGGTGGGCTGAGAGAGGGGTCTGGGAGGGCAGATGCAGCTGAGTGTTGTGCTCTTCTAGTGATCACGTGGAGTGTGACAGGTGTCAGGTTATGTCATATGGGCTTTCTGTACAGCACACGATTCCCCCAGTGCTTACCCGAGTAAAGGTTACTAGGGGACAGACTTAAGAGTCATCTGTGCATAAGTGCTGTTTGAAGCTCTATAGTTTTGTTACGAACAAAATTACGCTTAATTTATCAAAGAAAAAAATAATATGAACTTGGACTAACTGAAATTATTATTCACAGATTTGGGACCACAGCAGAAGTAGGGGCAATTGTGAAAGACTGAAACATTTCACTTGTAGTTTCTGAGTTTTATTTTTGGTATGTCAGTTCTCTTTTAAAAATTATTCTAAAAAAATTCAGGGCAAAATAAAATCTGGTATAACTGAAAATATTTATTTTTGTTTTGGTTTTCTCTTTGAAACAAGACTGTTCAGTTGGCTTTGTATTGTTCATTTCATTGAAGGTGACAGGATTTTCAAAAATGCTTCTTAGCACCATGTCAACACCCTATCCCAGTATTCTAATTAATTTTTTGACAGGACTGGCTGAATAATATCAATCAACTGTTATATGAGAAAATTTATTTTTAAACAAACAAACTCTATAATTTTTTAATTCAGTTGCACTCAGCCAGAAATAGAAACAGGGAAATTCTATGAGTACATCTGCAAAATATTTCTATAGTTTTTAATTAAATGTTTTGCTTTTGGGCAACCTGCACTAGGATATTTTGTTAAAATTATTTTCTGAGAATATAATTTTTTTTTGTTAAAAAAAAAGTCCTAAAGTTTTGCCTAAATCTGCCTAAGCCCCGCTAAATTTGGTTTTATTTTGGTTTTTTAATATTTTTTCCATTATATTTTTATAAAACATTTCTTGCATCTGAGGGCCTTGGACAATGTCACTTCTATTCACTGCAAAAATTCACTTTCAAAACATTCTTTTCGAAAACAGGGAGGAAAATGCTATCATCGATAGAGGAACATCATACAAATGTTCCCTTCTATTAAGCTTTTTACTGTTGAGAACTAGAAACACTCACAAATTGTCAGGAAAGATACAGAAACACATTTGATATACCTAGCAGACCTAACAAGCTAAGGCTGCTTCATGACCAACCATAAAAACATGTGGAAAGCCAACCCAATGTCCCTGCTTTGTGTAAGCTGGTGAGAGTATTTCATTCAAATTACTGATAAGTCTTTACTTTCACACATGTTGGCCCAATCAAGTTTCTAGCAATTCTCCTGGGAGTCAAAAGACAAGAGTGTAATGCCTAATGAAAGGTCTGAGCTAAGAATGGCTATATGAGAACATAAAAATAACTCAGAATCAAAAGAAAGGGAGAAGAGAAAAAGAGAAAGGAAAAGGAAAAATGGTGAAAGGAGAGGAGAAAAGGGGAAAGGGAAAAGAAAAAAGGAAGAAAGTAAAAGGGGAAAGGGAAATTATTATGGAATAGAAAGCAAACAGAAGATAGAATAACTCTTTCTCCATCCTTTTTCAGAATCAATCCCACCTGGAGTAATTTGTGTTCAGTGAGGTCTAGGTCTACATTTTTAAGGGTTTTACCATGGTAAGGTTTGATGGTTTGTTTCCAAGACCAGAGAGGCAAATACAGTGACTTGCAGACAAGGGGAGCATGGATAGGGTAAAGGAGACTGGTGGTGGCTGTGACAAGGTAAGTGAAAATTGGAGCAGCCTGTGGGTTACAAAAGCTGGAGAGAGGACACAAGCTCCAAAGAAATAACCAGGAACTTTGGTCAGGTAAGGGATAGGAAGGAAAGGTCACTAACAGCAATTTGGAGAAAGTGTCTACCTGTAGGCAGGGGGATGTGGCATAAGTAAGAAGTCTTCTGGTTGGAAGGGTAAAGAGGAGGGTGAGAACAGTTCTAGGGTTGGAGAGCTTGATGTGGAACAGAAGTAGCTCATATTAATACCTACACAGATTCATGTATATCTTTTACGTGGACACCCCATTTTGGGTTTGGATGTGCACACAAGGCAGCTTTCCCTCCCAGGACCCTTGGTAGCAAGGTCAGTTCTTTTTGCTCACAAAAAAGAGAGCACAGTGCTCTTACATACACCGCTGCAGGCATCATTACCTTTTAGCCCACACATCCTCGTAGGGCACTCCCTATAGACATGCTTCATTAAAGAAAAGAACTAGGAGAGTTGTAGACCACAAGGGATTATCCATAACAAATAATGGAAAGAAAAAAAACAAATAGAAAATCAAGGAAAGTTGGATGTGAGGGTTTTTATTAAAAAAATAATACAAATAGATTTGAATTATTAAAGGAAACTTGGAAGAGAGAGAGGAGAGAAGAAGCTGCATAAATCTGCAGAGAATTAAAGGATGGACAAGTGTTTGGGACAGTGTTTATATTTCGGTCATCACGAGGAGGGAGTGGAGATAAAAGCTGGAGAAGAATTTTTCTCCTCACTTGTCTTATTCAGCTATTCAGCCTATAGCCCATAGGATACTCCATTTTAGAGGAGCAAAGTGACTCATACTCTTCACTCCTTAAACTCTAACATACATCTAAACTCACCATTGATGACACTGGGGATCTTGGGAATCTCTTCCTCTGTAGCATATATACCTCTTCTCTGTAGTGTCAAGTCAGAGAAAATACAGATGTAAGGCAGAACAGGTGGAAATTTAGGAAAAATAATGCTGTCAGAAACAGGATTTAGGAAAGGAATCATTTGGCATTCTGAAGAAATTTTAGTTAATTGAATTCTTGATGGAGTAAAGAGAACTAATTGCTCTTTAATTATTCTTCCCATTCCCATTTAATGGGGTGTGTGTGGGAAGCTAAATTCATACCACTGTGCTTTACTTGAGTAAGAAAATCATGGCATGACTTTCCAGAAAGAAAAATGCAGATCAACAGATGAAAAAATGTAGGGAAAAATAAAGGTGAGGGTATTTGTGTAAGCTATGTAAGCTTAAAGTTCATTTTTTTGCCATGCAATTGTTTCTCTTAGACCATAATCTCCTCTCAGGCACTCTGATCTAAACTTCCATATGCATCCTCTAGGACCCAGAATACAGGTTCCAAACTTCAAAGACAGATTGGATGTTTGAATAAACAGGTGTTTTTCCATGCATATTGTGGTTTACTACATGTTGAGCTGTAGCTTAATCTAGCTGGGAAGGAAATAGGGAACATATTTTGCTCATTTGGGCTTCTGAGATCTAATAACTGAAAATTGAAATCCCCTCCACCTCAGCCAGTAAACTCACACCTCCTTTGAACGTGCATTAATGTGGATTTAACCCCACAATGCAACACCTGAAAAAATTTTTTTTCTTTCTGAAACACAATAGTAAGCAAAATATATAGCAGAAGGGAAGAGTTAATAGATATAATTCAAAAGAAATTTTTTTTTTTTAGGATATGAGTGACTTTATTAAACCTTGGGTTGCTTCTTTTATTTTTTTTCCCTGCCTTCTGCCTCTTTATTAATAGAAGTTTAAAGATTAGAAGCAGAATTCAGATGTGAGATGTTGTAAAACAAAACTAAACTTACTTTGCCTAAAATCTATTGCCTTAAGCAGAGAGGAAAAAACCCTGCCTGTAACTCGACAGGATCAAGCTATGTGCAGCACCATCGTTAGGCACAGGCAAACTGGCAGAGACACAAAACAGATGTATCTCTTTGTCTGGCTTTGCTTGTGCTGGGAAATTATTATTGGCTGCTGCATTGCTATGAGGACTCCTGTGACTCCTGCTGGGAGAACTGCCCCTGAAGAAACACCATTTGTTGGCACTGCTTCTCTCTCTGCCATGGCTGGAATCCACTAGCCTGGCTCCCCAGATCTTTCTGTGTAGTTTTCATCCAGCTTGTTTCTCTCCCACTACCACAGTCATCTTCACCCCACTCACATCTCAGATGACACAGTTCTCACATCTGGGGTGACACAGTTCTCACAGCAGAGAATTCCTCCTCACCTTTGGTGTTCCCCTTTGCTGGAGAGTGAGAGAAGGGCCAGAGACACAGTGAGCACAGGAGATACCCTAACTTGTTTGCTATGCAGAAATGCTTGCTAGACACAGAGGCAAAGCTACAGCAGCTTCACGATTACTTTTTTGCTCCAAAACAGAGGGAGGAAAAATACTGAATGTTTCCTGTCTGGTTTAATTCTGATATTTTTTTCTCTAAAAAAAGTATCCTAGGATCTGTACTTGTACATGACACATACACTTATAAAATATGTAATTTACTCCTATGACAACAAAGGAGCATGATGGAGTTGATGTAGGCTGTGGTACAGCTTACAAGAAAATACTGTAGCTTGGATTTCCTTCAGCCACTCACAGCACCACAACTGATGTTCATGACATAACATAGTTGCTACAAATAATTATAAAATCATCTTTAATAGTTCATCTTAAACTTTCTTTCTAAGTAGCCATTTTAGCTGTGATTCTCTGTAAGACAAATGCAAAAATGTGATGGAAAGTATGGAACTCCCTACAGACCTGGACAGAAATACAATGAAGGGATGAAATAAAGATCTTACGTTTTAGATACTCATCCTAGGTATTTCTCACAATTAAGAAATCTGTAGGATTTAATATAGTTAAATAAGTGTTACATAAAAACACAGACAGAATGAAGATGAAATTGATAATGCTTTCAAACATATTGAGTCTTTTTTCTCTTTCAGCTTGTTATGAGCCAATGACCCTATCTTTTTTTACAAAGTTGTTGCTATTTGATTTTTCTTTATTCTAGTTTCCAATGATTATCAAATCATGTAACAGCTGTAGACGTATGCTTTCTTGACCAGAATATCAACAACTTTTGGCTAGTTTCTTTACAGTAGAGAACTTACAGCTGTAATTCATTTAGTTTACATTTCTGGATTTAGAAGTATAATTTTTTTTCTGTGGAACTACATTTGGACAGTTAAACTAGGTTTTCTCTCCAACTGATACCTAAAAGTGGTGCAAAATTAAACTACTTGCCCTGTTATAATTTATTTTGAGAATTTTAGGCTATTATTATTTATATGGTGCTTAGCCTTTCCTATGGCTTTCTGAAAAAAATAAGTGAATGTTTAGGGATATCTTTTGTCTACTGCAATCCTGAACTTCTTAAAAATGAGACTCATCTGACACCATCCTGCTAGTTATGATTGTGAAGATGTTTCAGTTTGACAACCTAAACTTTTGTAGGGCTTTTCATCTTTTGCAGAGGCTTTCTTTCATCAGCCCTCTCATCAGCATGATTGACTAAAGACTTAGCTGAGAAACTGCAAGGACTGCTGCAAGACCAGCTAGGTTTCCGTTAGCAGGGGTGGATTACGATGTAGATCTTGAATGTTTGTGGTTATAGGTGGTTTCTGTGGAACAAAGTCTGTATTTCGTGGCTGTTTATCTAAAGATTGCCAAAGAAGAATGTAGAGCAGTGAGGATATTTCTTTAAATAGATGAAATCTAAGTAAATACATATATCAAAAGGTAGATATGTATGTCCAGAGGAGTGTGGTTAGGTTATAAGCTCTAGTACTTAAAAGCTAGAAAATGGCAAAGTAATGTATCTTGTGCAAATTTTCGACTTCACTGCAGTTTTTACTTTGCTAACCATATACTCTTTTTTCTCCCTCCAGTAAATGTCTGTCTTTTTCAGTCTGTCAGTGTACAGACTCAACTGTGTTACTTCTTGTACTCCAGCTCCTTCCCCTCCTCTGCCTTCCAAGTAGACGAGCCAGGATGCACTTACCTGCCAAAATCAGGTGCAGCCAACATGTGATATCTGATGCCACTGCTGATCTGTTGTCTTTCCACATCTCGTTTGTTATTCATTGTCCAAACTGTGTCCCACACCCTGTATAATGCACGTGACTCAAGGTTTTCCCTAGATACAAAATTATTATTTTCCTCCTGGGCTTTCCTGTAGCCTACTGTAGTCACCAAGTGATGCACAAACACCAATTAAGTTATTTTCACAACACACCAGTGAGACAGCATACTATTATTATGCCAAATTTACATATAGAGAACTAAGGTATGAGGAACCATGGTTCCACGTGTAAGCTATCAGCATCTTTAACTATACAAGTTGGGGCCATTCTTGTAACAGGGATGACCTATTAACTAAATGAGGTAGGGTTACTGCTGAAAAATAGTATGTATCACGTAATTAAAAACTAAGTCATACCACAGGTGCCTGATAGGGTCAAAAGAACGTTACTCAAGCAGCTGTAATACTGATATTTCATAATCTTTCAAGCTTAATTTATGGCCCTCAATTATGTATTTTAATCCAGCTAATATTTGAAAATTGTAGGATTAACCCCCCACAAAACCAGAAAAAAGGAAATTTCATTAGATCTCATTATCCTGATTTTCATATGAGTCGTCAGCAGGGTGTGAGACCTGCAGCCTCACAGGAGAGTCATTCAACGCCTGGGCTGCCATAGGCTGTGCTTCCAGAGATCTAGACCCATCTGCTGCTAGCTAAAAGACAATCTGAGAGGAAAACAACTGCAGTTTCTTTTCTGGATCAATGAGCACTCATGACAGATAGATGTTCTGAAACCACAAACTGAAGTAGTAGCATTATTTGGAGGTTTGGGTTTTGGTTTGTGGTTTTGTTTTTTTTTCTTTCTCTTTTTTTGTGGATGGGCATTAGTTCCAGATACATTGTTTTATCAGTAGGTTTCATGGGGGTTTTTATGACATCAGAGGCTCATATATGGTCAGGTTGAAGAGAAAGGCATTGATTTACTCAGTCTCCCAAATATGACCCTCGACGCTGCACTTGCACATTGACCCCTGTCAGTCGTATACATTTTGAGCAACTGCTAAAATTTCTCCTACTGCTTTGCTTATGCTTATAGTAGTTTAATGAAAAATTATACTATAAATGCCTGCAGACTCTTAAAAGGAAAATCCATATCTTTCATATTGTCAGATCCATGAGGCAGATCCACTGCGTACAGAGTAGTGTACTCCAGAACCTGGCTTAAAATTAAGAGAGTTGCAAGATCTCAGTACATTATATGCTAATTTATTTCTCAAGGAAGGCGTTTTATTTCTTGGCACTGCTCTTGTTATCTTTAACAACTTCTGTGATATAATTGTGGGTTTGGTTTATCATCTGTACATGTGATATTAGTCCAGTCTTCCCCTGTGCAAGAATTTATTTACATTTTTATTTTGTCGAGATAATAAAAGCTGTGAGTTCTATCTAAATTGGAAGATTTGCTTTATCTTTTAGTTTGAAACCTGCCATCCACATATTCCTCTTGGCAGTCAGGCACAAACAAATCAGGAGACTTTCATGATATCTAGATAAGTCATACAAATACCTTGTGCACATCAGCGCTGTGACTCAGAGTGTCCACCTAGCCTGCGATTTGTGCCATGTTAACAACGCATCCTGTTGATCCATTGGCTATGCAATGAAAGGCAGGCCTTGAAAAGGGAACTGGATGGTCTGTAAACATATGGGATTATAGAAAAATTAGGAACATTTATTACTATTATTTATAGGGGGACTTTTCGGTGTGGAAAAGGATGATTTTCTTAGTGCTCTTTCACCTTCATGTTTTCTCCTACTCTTATGACTGAGGAAATCCAGGAAAATCTGACAGCAGCTGAGCTGGAGTTTTATGTAGCAGCACACACATGAAAATCCCTAGAAATACCTGTGCATTTTATTCTAAAATAATTTTCTTTCAACTACAGTCTTACATGTTTTAAAAAAAGAAATCTAGTAAAGCAGAAGTAACACTAAATCTTAAAAGGATTACTTTAAAAAGGTTAGCTCAGAGAGATTTTCCCCTTGAATTTTTTTTTTTTGCAGACAATGACTGTAACTCTCCTCCAAAACAATATTTGTCCTATAAGCATAGAGTCCTCAAGGGTTTATCAAGTCTGTTCTCCCTCTAGTGCTGACGCTGATGCACTCACACTCTGGAGATAAAAGGGAAACACATCTGATGGCACATCAGAGGCAACATTTAATTATGTCAAACTCCTCTTCCCAAAGAATGACGAATTCTTTCCAGTTCTAAGGAATCACCTCTTGCATAAGCACTACATGAGTTTTGTGGTACTGTGCATACCTGTAAGATGCTCAGAGCTCTCAAGCCCTGCTGAAGTCAGAGGGAACTGAAGTGTACTGTTCTCCTGAGTGATCAAAGCCGGGCCTAAGGGACACCAAGGGTCAGAGTCATTATTAAGACTGAGACAGGAATAATATCATGAAATCTAGAGACGCAGCTGAAGCACAGTTTCAGGCACACAATATGAGTGTTTTACTTCATGTACAGTCTGCCAGTTCTCAGCTACTCAAGACTATCCTCAGGCCCTAGCTCAGATAAACAGTTGAGACAAGTGCTTAAATTTAGGTATGTGAATATTCACACTCAATTCACACTGAAATCGGTGCTATTACTGTCCCTTATTATTAAGATTTATTCTCTCCTCTATCCTTTCATAGGTAAATTTCTCCTTCTCCTCCCCTGAGACACACAGAACAAGATTTGAAAGCCCTTGTGAGGTTTCCCAGGGTGAGAATTCTCAGGAATATTTATCTGCATTTCTAGCTTGGTCACTCCTGTAAACATTTTCACAAATAAAACTGTACTCACTTTATCCTCCAGGGAAAAAGAGGTCAGTAAAGTGGCAAGATAAAGCTTTCCATTTTTTCTTTTTCTTTCCCTTATTTTCAGAAATCAATTATTTTTCCACAACTGTTCTATTCTGCTTTTTCCAGAATCTCCTGGTGATTTTTTTAACATACACTGCTTAATATCAGCTACAGGGTTCTCAATGTCATTAGCCTGGTTAATACTATTTCGATTTTAATTTGCCATTGTGAATCAATAGCAAACTGGATATTGCTGCATTACTGCATCTTCATTATTACCCTAAGCATTTATTTACCATATTTACAGATTTATTTATATTTTAAAGCAAAAATCTTTGCTTTATCTCCAGGAGGATTCTGTAGCTTATCAATTAATTTACAAGTTACAAAGTTTGACTTCAAGCCCTTGGGGTGCTCTGATCCCACACTGAACAGAGCAGAGCTTTCCAAAATAAGCTTGCTAACGTCAGAACCTCTTGTTGCTAAGAGAGGAAGCGAGTGTAGCCTGGTAAAAGCATACTGTTTCAACAAATCCATTTGAACTAGCAGCCAACCTATCTAAATACAATGAAAGTAGTTTTAAGCAATACATACCAAATTGTTACATCAGCCTGCTTTACTGGAGCCAGAAAAAAGTGGAGGGAGGGCTATTGAGGAAAACAGCAGAGGGGGAAAAAACCCACATATCATCTACTTAGAGAGATTGCAGAATGTAAATGTGTTGTATCAGTCAGAAAACTAATGGAGGTGAGAATGACCTACCCCAGGCTAATAATGTGCAGTACATGCAAGTTCTCAAAAGACTTTCCAATTAAGCTTCTTTTTATTGCCACACTAACCAAAGGCTCCACTACTGCATGGTACATTACTTTTAAGAATTGAACATTAATTTAGATCAGAAGTATGTATTCCCATCCCAACCAGGAGGACTGCTGTGCAATACTGACCCTCCTCTAGGAACAGTGTGTAAGTTCAACCACACTTTACAACAATACAATTCACATTCAGCTGCTTGACCACCTGGATGGATCTGTGCACCATGGTCCTTTATTTTTTCTTCAATTGCTAATCCATTAAAAAGTAAACACTCTACAGTCTTCTTGGATTCTGACCTTCTTAAAGACACATGCAAACAGACATACTGTTCTGAGAAGCTGAATCTGAGTAAAATACAGGAGAACCCTTATCCTTCACAGATTATAAAATGACAGATGATACTGGTTGCATGGATAGGAATTAAAAACTTGTCACTTTTCCGAAGTGTATGGATAAATGGTAACTATCATATATTTAAATAATAGCACTGGAATACAACTTATTAATCCCTACTGTGTCATTGGAGAAAGCAGAACTGTGGCTCCACAGAGTGAAAATCTCCAGTGAGTTTCAGCATGAGAAATTTACCCTAGAAGGAGAACCACTGCATTTGTATGGTTGATTCATTTATCACATGTTTTAGAGAAATTGCTTCCATATCAGTGGGACTGGCTTGAATTTTCTTCACAAAATTATTGTGTCTTAAAAATACTGAAAGTGCAAAAGCACAAGAAGAACTAGTTCTGGTGGTTTGTGCATCCTACCTTTACTTTTTTTTTTTTTTTTCCCAATTACTAGCATTTTAATTCCCTTTAAATCACCACAGAATGAAATTCCATATTTTAATGACCAATTTCCACAGCCTTTATGGATACACATGCATTTATACCAAAATCGTTGTGGTTTGAATCCCTAAAGTAAGAAAACAATATCTGTGCTCGAAAAAGATAAAGAATGTTTATGATTTTAGAAAATGGGTCTTGATTCAAGATCTTGTGTTTAATGCTCGTTCCATTGGCTTAGGAGAGTTTTGAAACAAGTCCCTATCTTATGGAACACATACAACTGACATCAACTTCAGGAATATTCTCTGGGTTCAGGGCAGCTTTACCTTGCTTATATATGTGATAATGCTAATTGCTATGAGGAAACATCTTTTGCACAGCATTAAAACACCCCAATGGGGTTATCATTCAGCCAATTGAATGAAAAACTGAAAGAAAATTCAGTTTTCCATGATCCTGAACTAATTTCCCTGGGATTTAGTAGAAAGACTTGGGATTTAACAGTGGTTTTTCCACTGATTACAATAGCTCTTCAAGTAGAATTTTCTGCTCTCTGGGCCACATTGTGTTCCTACTTACTATGTGGTTCTGCTGATTTTAACATTGAGCACCAAGCTCTGCCTTGGTTTTCTCAGAGTTATCATTAAAATAATTAATTAGCATTAAATCTGTGAGGTGCTGTAGTGCAAAACTCCATATTAGCATAATGTACTGATAATGCTATTATTTACTACAATCAACTGGAAAATAATTGTCTCTTAAATATGAGTTTACCTCAACCAGGATCTTTTGACATAATTTGTAACATAGATCTGAATCAGACTCTAACCACATACAGATTTAATAGAAAAAATTTTCACAGGGTTTTATTTCAAGTTTTTATACATAAGACCTTGAAGGTGAAATGTACAGTTATGCAATCACAAGGCAAAGATTTAATGGCCCTCTAATTAGAAACATGACCAGTTCTGTTAATTTACCTGCAGGAGGAAAGGCTGTTCAATGGAGTGAACATTAATCTGTGCCTCAGGAGACTACTGCTCAATTCCTTGCTTTTCCAGGTACCTCCTCTACAACTTTGTATGAATCACATATACCCAGATTCTGAAAGGTATTTCATTATCTGCCCTTAAAATCTCATTTAATCTCAGTCAGCTGCCTAAATCACAGAACTAAAAATAACCCTGTGGAAATAAACAGGGATGTATGATATCTCTGAATATTCCACTTTTCCACTTAAAACACCATCTATATCTATAGCACTACTTACTTACTTGGTATTGCCACCTGCTTAAACAGCTTTAATACATAGTTCATTAAAGAAATTCCTTGATTTCTTTTGAACAGCTGTTCTACCACTTATTTATCCTTAAGCTGATTTCTCTGTATCAGAACTGAAATCTTCCATGCTTTGCTTATTTACTTAGAAAATGGGGTGACTTTTATTATTTAACCACATTGTTGCAAGAATAAAGAGATTTTCATCTGAAAAAGTTATATCAATCAATTTACCCTGTTTCGTGTCAGGATCTTATAAAACAGTAAAGATTGCTCATTTCTAAGATCTATAATTGAATATGTACTCTAGACCTAATTTGTTCATCTGTGGCTAACTCAGGTAAAACAGAAGAATCAGGACCCTTTTATAATTGCAAGTTACCCGACATACAGTTTGCACTGTAACTTCCCACCACCTCCATAAGTACCAGTTCTGCTCCTCACTTCTGTTCACCTGCTTTCTAATTAGCCCCTTGCAAAGCTGCACACCTGCAGCTGCTCTGTTCTCACCTCACTCTACATTACCCATTATGTCTCCCCAGCACACCCTACGCAGAAACAATTTTGTCACTACATCATTACACCTCCTTCCTTTGCAGCAAATACAGGCAAAAGCCAACTGATTAAAATTATGTTATTCTTGGGGAACAAGAGCTATTAATTTTCTGTTACATCATTAAATATTTTCACATAAAATGAAAATATTGCATGTCCAATGTCAGTTTTGCAACTATTAAGACCAGCAAAGGACTTCAAAAAAACCTCCCACAAAACAAAACACAAAAAAAAGGCCCCAGAAACACGGGGTTTTCTCTTCATATCTCATTAACAAGTATGCCAAATCATAGCCAAAAGTTTTGAAATGTTCCCACTGCTGAGATATGTAATTTTGCAGACAGGTGTACTTTTGAGTGTAGGTTTGCAGGAAGTGCATACAGTGATAATCTGCCCTAATACTATTGAAACCATTGTTTTTATTATTAGTTATATGTATATATGCATATAGTGTATGTACAGACATATTTATATATATATATTTATATATATATACATATAGTGTATGTATACTGGAACTTTTTTAAAATGTTAGTATGGCTTTATTTTTCCTATTTTTTACATCTTATTTAAGTAAAAATAATGAATATTCTGTGATTATTTTAATCACTTAGTGTGTGTAATTCTGCTTCTATGTGATCATTTATGCCTCTTTGAAGCAGGTAGGGTAGGATACTAAAATGCCACGCAAGCAGAACTATCATGAGTCACTCTCATTTTGTGGTCATGTTGCAGAGTTGTAAATAACTTCACCAAAGCCAGCAAGCACTGTTTAAACAGGTGTATGATCTCTTAAAATCAAAGTATTGTAGTCTTCACAAAACATAAAATTACAAAATGAAGTAATGGAAAATCATGGCTGGGAAGAAACTGTCATCCACATTATTATATGTGGAATTACATTCTTTACCTGAACCATGTCCTCTGCATAGCAAGGTCTGTCTGTGCCTTCAGTAGGGGTAGATGTGTGCTATTTACTGGTATTTCTAAGAAAGGACTGTGCAACTGATCCTTGTTGAAGAAAACTGTCATAATTCATTTACTTTAATGGGGAAACAGCACTAGGACTAAGAAAATATGTAAGCAATTTAAGAGCAAAGACATTTCAGTGAAATTGGAGAGTGTAGTTGATATCAGAGCTTTCAGCTCTGAAAAATACTTTAAAAAAATTTAAAAGCTGGTTGAGGGATGTAAATAGGTAATACAATTTTACTGCCATATATTTATATGCAAAACTCACAGACATTTGCAAGGTAGAGATGGTGTCCATGTTTGAAACTCAACAATAATCAAATACTAGTTTTACAGTGTGTCTTTTCCAATGACACTCCCCTGGATTAACATTAAAGGACTTCTGCCAATGATGTATATTTAATTAAAGCTCAAGTCAATTAACAAAAATATGCTTAAGAATTTAGTGTAAATTTTTTTTTAAGTTTTGAATAAAAATAAATTTAGACTAGAAAATCTCATTAATTTGGAATTTACAGGTTGAAAAAAAACAGTTTTTTTCTTTGCCATGTCTTCGGAATGGGAAAACTCCATCCCATTTCCTGTCCTAATTCCTGTTCCAACTTGCACAGCATATTTAGTTCCAATGATTGCACTACTTAGCAGATACATTCCTGCCCAAGAAACTCTGCCAAGTGTTGAGATTAAATCTTTATTTAAATTATAAGATAAAAATAGTGCCACATGCATATTTTTGGGTAGTACTTCTCCCTACCCCATGGTATTAAGAGCTAGATATCAATCTGTAACAATGAATCAGTGCCATAGAAGCCATAACTCGTAACATAAAGAAGCCATAACTCTAAAATCCTGTTGAGAAACACACATTATGCAGTCACAGTCACAGAATTGTTGGGATTAAAAGGGATTTCTTGTGATTATCCAATTCAACCTCACTGCTCAGGCAGGGCCACCTAGAGTTGGGCCACACCCAGGACGATGTCCAGACAACTTTTAAATATCTACAAGGATGGAGATTCCACAGCCTGGCAGTCTGTGCCAGTACTCAGTCACCATTGCAGTGAGAAGTGTTTCCTGATGTTAAGAGGGAACTTCCTGTGTTTTGAGTTGTGCTCATTGTCTCTTTCCCTGTCACTAGGCACTGCTGAAAAAAGCCTGGTTCTGCCTTCTTTATAACCTCCCTTCAGATACTTATACATATGAACAAGACCCCTGAAAAGTCCCAGTTCAACTTGGTTTATCACAAAGACAAGCTCAAACCTGTTTCAGCACTGGGTCAACATTTAAACGGCTGCACTAGGTTGCAGGCTAATATTGTAATGCCTAAACTGTGGACATCTGTCCTTAGCAAGGTAAGTCCTTGCTGTTAATGCTGTCAAACATGCAGGACTTTTTTTGTTTTTTGTGTTTTTTTTTTAACATTGCAAATCATCCTAACAGCTCCTCTCTGCTTTCTGAGTTAGTCTGCAGAAAAGCTCAGTACTGGTTTAGACATGGGCCAGTCCCTTAGTATATCCATACCCCCCAGAGAAGGGACAAAGTAGCCTGAATGTGTCTGTACTCACTCTTATAGTCAAAAATTCATACATAGTTAGGACACAATACAAAGACAAAGCGAAATATCTCTGGTGGGGCACTTCAGTATTTATGTACACTGACAAGGAAACACTGACAAGGAAACTGCCTGTAGCTGCCTGATAGGACATGTTAAGCCCATCCCATTTGGGGAATTCAAACCAGAGTCATCTCTTGGCCTTTGTTCCAAAAATAGCAAGGGGTCATGCTTTGCAAACAGAGGGAAAATGTCATTGAGGCATGCATGTCACCATTCAGCTTTTCCAATACCCTAGTGGCTAGCATATTCAGATGAGGTGTGAGATTCTTGTCTTTTGTCACTGATGTCTTCTTCTAGGGAAGTGTCCAGCAACCCAAATATAGAATTGACTAAGAGGGAACACACTTCACCTCTGTGTAATAGCTGGACAGCTATACAACCAAGAGATAAGAGTAATTACTTTTCTTCACAAATATTTCTTCCAGATCACTCTATGTTTATTCATAATAAAAATAATATTTTAATTACACTAATCACATATAATTTACTGAATCTACTTGTCATTCTACTTCTATTCTTTGTTCTTTCTTCATCAAATGCACTCTTAAATGTCTCTATGTAGTCTGAGAAAAATTGCTTCTCATATGTCAAAAAATGAGTGCTATAGAAGATATAATTTATGAGAAGTATCAAGCACACACACAAATACTGAAATAAATGTGCTTATTTTGCAGTGTCAATGCAATTAAGTCCTGTCATTTTTTTATACAGCCTTGGGAATCACAGTATCAGTTATCATTAATCAGAGGAAAGAATACAATAAATACTAATCTGTGTAAAGAAAAATAATCTGTTCCTTTCTGACCACTACCAAAATAAACCACCACAGTAACATAAATAATTTATAAGACTTATATGTTTATATATACAGAGAATTTAGCATTCTAACTAGACTTTTACTGATCAAAACTAATGTCCCAGTGGTTAGTCAAGACCTGGAATCTAAAAATTCACACATAGCATCATTATAAAATATATTAGCAACACAACTGGGAGATTAGCTCTTAATAAACTATTTATCCAAAGAACTATGCTGCTTATGAAATACATACCATATTCTCAAATTAGGTGTTTTTTTCCCAAATGTTTTATTACCCTCTATCATGCCAGTGGATGGGAGGTAAGAAGTGGGGGTCTTCCCGACTCATGGAGCTGACTACGAAAACTTCTGAGGAACTAGTCACTGTTCAGTCTTTGCTTCTTTTTGCCATGAAGTATGGTTTATGCATTGTGAATGCAAGAGTTCACAGTGAAATCACTTTGATTGAATTCTTATACTTTCAGGTATAAAAAAAGACACCTTGAACATCAGCACAAACAAATTCACCATTTATGGCAACCACAACTGACTACACAGATACTCACATATACAAATAAGAGAAGTTTTCTATCTTATACCCAGCAAACCATTCTGCAGTACAGTAACACTTGCATCTATAAATGAACTTGTAACTTAAAATTTCCTTTAAGTTTCTAGGATATCTCTGAAAAATTTGTGGAAGAAAATAAGTCCAGCACTTGTGGGTTTTTTGATATAACAGAGAATTTTCTACAGAAGATATGAATTACAAACATTTTTACAGGCAGTTTTCCTTGTTACTTCAGTGTTAATAAGTTTCCAGTTGATCTAAAAAGGTACTATTATCTCCAGACTCCCTTTTAAAAGAAATGTGGGTTGGGCTGTTCTAGCTTTTAAGGCAGTGTTTTACAGCTTCCCCATGAAGTGTTCTGTGGATGTGCTTCATATTTTAATTCTACACAGTCATAAATAGAGAAGGGAAAATGATAATGTAACAATTTACACCTTTTGGATTTATTCCTACAAAGTTTCTGTTGGACTGCAGCAGAGATGACCGCTGCTTTTAGCAAAAAATGGGTGTGGTAATTCAGCAATACAAAATGGTATACTTGCATCCCCTCTGTATGAAAGTAGTTTTAAACTAATTAACTAGGCCAAAGTAAAAAAGTAATTTAACTTTCATGAACAGAGAGCCACACAGTGAAAAATAATCCACAGAGGTCTACATGTGTCACTCCAAATGTGTTAATAACTCATCTTTTAATCTCACTGAGGATTTCTAACGGGCAAACCTATTATCCAAATATAAGAGTTTCAGCTATTTTACAGTTTACGAGGCTGTCTCATTAATTTTTTTCAAGCTTTTATAGTGACAAATGCTTAAATTGTTTGCATACAAAGAAAGGGACAAACAAAATATCAGTTGTATCTTCCTTAAAGTATTTCCTCATTTATGAAACTGTTGCAATTAGTTGCTTATTCAGGTACAACACATTTTACCTCTCCCTGTTTTATTGTATTAATATTTCTTTGGTATACTAAATATATAATTGCATAATGTACACAGTTACCCAGTGTTTAGGGCCTTCTTATTTAAGGAAAATGAATTATACCTTCACTAGTACTGTAACACTGTAGATTCATTTTCCTTGCACACCAGTGTGTTAAGGAGGTGTAAGCTCCATTGTGTCTCCAGAGGTGCAAAGTATTTGCATATTTCAGATCTGTGAAGCTTCATGGATGAGCAAACAAAAATAATCACTGTTGCATATATTTCTTTCAGAGAGCAGTATGGATATATATTTATGCTGCTGAAATCTTTATTTTTTTTAATGTGCCAAATTATTAGAGCATGCACAAGGCAATGGACTTGAATTAATACCCAGTAAATCAAAATAAAGGTAATATAATCATGATAGTTGTTTCCTCTTAGAGACCTGGTTTTGGATTTTAGAGTTCCTGAAATACAGCTCCAACCATAAACAGGCCATATTAATTATTTTAAAGTATCTCCTAAGAAAATGAATTTACATGCTATCACAAGAATGGATGAACAGATTTAGAAGCAGTCGTTTGTAGGAGTAGGTTATTTGAAAAATATTTTGAAATATGAGGGCCACCATTTTGCTTCCATTGAAAACAAAGAAACACAGAAGGTTCCACTGGAGCAGCACTGAGGCTGAAATGAGCATTTTGACAACAAAGCCAACAAATAAACAAACAGAAAATCCAAACAATCATTTACATGTCTCTGTTTAGAAATGCCTCCCAGCTTCATGTATTCCTATGGGAGCTTCTTAGAATGTGTGAAAGGGAATAATGAATCGCTGTTTCATTTAGGTGTTTGTTTTGGATTTCATTGTTTGTTTATTCTCTAGTGTACTGTGCCTAACAGAAAAATCGTGATAAAATATATTAGAAATTAAGTACATATGTTTCTATTAATACTAAACATACCTTGCAGCAGTTATTAAATCAATTAAGATTTCATAGATAACTGTCTCAGACAGAAAATTTTGTTGGACGCTTTAAGAGTCCTATGTTAAGTAATGCAATTCCATACTAAATTACGTGGGAGATTAGCATAAGGAACAGAAGGTCAGCAGAACAGAGTGTAAGATTTTCGAGAACATAAATAAAAAAACAAGAGCAAAATTTTTTGATATTTAAAAGAAACAATAGGATCACTATGCAGAGCCCATTTTTCATTAAAATGTTAGGAATGTTTATACCTACTCTACATGGATTAGAGGTGTTCTGTTATGTAAAGCAGATAAAATCCTACTGATTGAGGATTTAAAAAACAAAATCTATCATGCATATAAGGCACAGACTATGAGTCCATAATAATATGCATTGCCATGAAAGTGTTGCAACAGCTGTAAGGAGCTGTGTTGCCAGTGTGCCAAATGAAAAACAAAACCTATTTCAAAGCAGAGAAGACTGGAAAATAGAGCAGGCGCTGGCATGCACTATGCATCACATTATATACTTGGATGGGTCAAGTGGATATTTGCTCTTACTTCATACACATTTCACTGGCGTAAGATTTCTAGAGCATTCAAAAGAAGAAATAGGAGTCAAGTAGAGGTAGACTCACAAGTAAAAATATTCAATATTCATTTCCTATGAAATTACTAAAACATGCATATGCCCATCCACAGCAGCAGGAAAGGTATTGAAATTTTGTTGTGTCTTTTCCTCTGAAAAATTTCTTTGCACTAAGATGGCTTTGCTACTGACAACCTCATTTAACATAGCAATCACAGATAAGAAGCTTCTTGGTCCCTTGAAAAGGGTCAAATTTGCAAGTTCTCTCCTTATTTGTGCAATTCAAACTCATTAAACTGATACCACTGCCAGAAGGTTACCACAAGGTTAGTAATAGACTGTCAGGATTCATTTTCATTGCTTGTGAGTAGGTAATTCCCTCCTTAGTATGAAACACGAACAGCTCAGCTCAAAATATAACTTTCACTTTTTTTTTCTTCCTTTTTTTTTTTTTTTTTTTTTTGGTTTTACTTTTAGAGGTCAGAATATCTCAATTCAGCCATAAGGATAGTAGAAATCAAAATTGTCTGGTATCAGATTTTGCTGTATTTCACAATAAGAGAAAAAGTGTGAAATATTTTTCTTAAATACTTTCAGAGAAAGTTAAAGCAAAAATGCAGCAGTGATGGCATCAAATAAACAGTATCATCTTATCCCTGTAACTGAAATATCCCCTTTGGATGTAACTGTCCTCTAATGAATGCAACAATATATATAATTTTAGCTTAAATTTCAAACAACATGGACTTTCATCCCTAAATATTAGACTGAGGCCATCCATTTTTATGCAACATCCAAAATAATGCAACATTACTTATGTACCATCAGCCAATACCTGTCCATGGAGGTTCAGACTGCTGATGAATGACAGAAAGCTGAGCAACTGTTCTTTCTCACCTGTCAGGCAGAATCAATTGTCACCTTTTGTTTTATTAAAGAAGTTGGCCGATTTTGCCAACATGAACTTTTAAGAAATATATATACAGATATAAATATAAGCATAAATGTATTTAGAATGAAAGGGAACTCTGGAGGCCCCAAATCACTGAAGTTCCAAAGCGAGTGAGATTGCTTTGGCTTCGTCCAGCCCAGGAACAGCTTCATGGGTGGAGACTCCAGAGTCTCTCTAGGCAGCAGGTCTGGCCTCATGTTCTTAACCACTCTGAATCTGTAATCATTTATTTATTATTTATCTGTTACTGAAGTCTAACACTCTCATAGCAAAGGAAAACAGTCACATTTGTCATTGGTATTTGCTTTATTCTGCTTTGTCTATTTATATGGAGAGTACTTAACTCCCTGTGATACAAATTGCAGCAAGTAATAGATACTATAAAGGAAAATCTTTCTTTCTATAGTTAAGAGTAGAAGGATTTGACCACATGAGGTAGTACTGTTATTTTCCTAGGTATTGAAAAGACTGAAAGCTTGTAATCAGCTCTTTTTATCTAGCAATTTATAATACCACACTCATTTCAAGACTGGTCTACAATATCACAAGGACACCTTGAAATCCATGTTCCTCTGAGCCAAAGAGATCACTGCATTATACTAGTTGTAGTTGGTAACAATAGTTCATATATGTGTATAGGAAAAAGGGATAGTCTAACTCAGATTCACATTAATGATTTAAATGGCTGCTATTTTTATTGGAATTGCCCATCTGTCTATTTTTGTGCATAGTACAAGAGCAGTGAAATAATGTAGAATAATTTAAAAAAAAAGAACAGTCATAAAAAGGTAATTTGGGGGATAAAATATGGTCTTGATCCAGGAAATAGAGAAAAACAGGTTTTGCATGGTCTTTTTGAAGGGGCAGAGGGGAAATTTATCTAGAGATTATCAATGTGTAGGTGTCTGAAGACAATGATGAAAGGGAATTTATTTTTGAAACAACATGTTGTCAAAACAGGCATATGGAATTTCATCATGGACTGTTTAATCACAACTCTTATGACATACCCTAATACAAAAATATCCATTACAGTGATATTATCCCCTTCTTAATTCAGCAGGATGGCAACAGTTTTTGCCTAAAGCTTTCTGAATAGCTTCCACTACAAAGTTAATCATGTTTATCATCTATTTCAGAATTAGTTGGATTTGTACTATATTGTAGCACAAATGTTTTCAAAATACTTTGGAAAGCATTTCAAAAGACAAACTTAATCCAATTCTGTCTGCCAGAGCATCCACATGCTGAACCTTGAAAAACCACATTACTGCATGAGTCAAGTTTCTCTCATCCTTTCACCTAATTTTGTTCTCTGATTTTTATGCCAATTATAAATTTGGAAATACATAGAGTCAGTGAAATGTTGGATGGGAAATTAATTTTTTATTCTTGTAAAATCAATGATTTAAGTGTTTTTCTTTATATATACACAAAGTAGATTATTCACATAAACACACCCTAGTTTTGATGCTATTTTTAGTGCAAGATCTAGTTAAAGACTTGGATGACTTAAACACAGTATAACTATCACTGATTTTTTTTCTCCCTCTGATGAAAAAGGCACTCAGAAGTGTAAAGACCAAATGTCTCTTTTTGCTTTTTTTCTCAAGCAGCTGGAGAATTACATGACAAGAGAAAGAAAACTGAGAGCGTTATATTGAAAAATGGGCATGTTCGTGCATGAAGTTCAAACAAAATATGCTGACAACATAGAACAAAGTTCACCGGCTAATTCTAAATACATTCTTTGGGTAATTTTTCAGAGGGCACTGATCACAGACTTAGCATAATAAAGGCTCTTTCAATGGGTAGACTTCTAAAGAAACTAAAAATTCCCTTCTTCTCACACACTTCTCTCAAAACATAGATCCAATGCCAAGACCCTGCCAGCACACTGCCCTTGTGTCTGCCGTGTTCTGTATGAGTGCTACTCTGCTCCATAAGTTCTCCCGGCCTGTTTTTTTTATGTTTGCGTCTCCTGTGTAATCTTTCCCTTCTCCATTCCATGCCTTGGATAAAAGAGGGTCATCCATTCTGTCAGGCTTCATCCTGATTCCTGCTAGAGTTCCTTTGGATAACAAGGACTCTCCTCATTGCCACTTCTGAAGTGCAAGTAATTTGCAGACAATTTTGAGCTGGTGGAGTGCTCTCATTATATTTCCAGGTCTAGAGGTGTGGCTTGTGAAGTGAATATATCTACACAGCTGGTATTAAGATATGCAATTTAGGTTAACCCACATGAAGACCCCAGGTACAACTACACTAATGCAGAACCCCAAAAGGAGAAGGAAGCTTAGAGATGTTCTCAAATGTAAGCCACTACCATAAAATTTAGTAAATGTGATGATGCCATCATGATTCTGTCCCCCTGGAAGTGCTGGTGCTACAAATGAATGTTAGACTTAGACTGAGAGAGGAGTATCAGAATATGTAAATATATCCTAATAGAGTTTATTCTGATACAAAATTGGAAGGAATGGAAAATGTGTGTAGGTAAACAGTCACCCTCATATCTTAACAGGATGACCACGAATTGATCTATCTTGTACCTTTGATGTGGGTTAGCCTATATCATGCAGCTGTTTTCTAGATGGCAATCTGCACAACCTCATGAATTCGACTTTTCCTCTATTTTTTAAATACGTAAGTATATTTTGCATAAATGTTTACATATTTTAAATATAGTTTCTTAGGTCTTCCTGCCTTAATCTATGCAATAACAGTTAGACCTAAAAAAGAATATCTGAAGGTATAGCACATCCACCATAAATGTACAAAGAAAACCTAAAGCTAAAACACATACACAAGAGATGGAGAATAGCTCCACAAAATGCTTTTCAGTAATTCTCCACTGAATAGCCATGAAAAAGCATTAGGTACAGGGATGGGCAAACACAGCTGTGGATTCCTCTGTGATCCTGTATCAAGAGCTGTTCTGTGGATAATCCATTTAGAAATGCTCTTTGGCCAAAGCTAGCATGTGCCAAGTTTCTGCATCAGTCATGACATTCTGCCTTACCCAGATAGAAGCCAGTCAACAAGTAATGCGATTACATGGCCAGGATAGTTTTTAACAGGAAAATGGTTTAGAAATTTGTGAGTGGATTTGAACCAATAATCCTTTGAATGAAAGGTGGCTTTTCATGTACTGATGCAGAATGACTACTTCTGGCAATGAAAACATGAGACAAAAAGTCCAAAAGAAATTGTTTGGGGTTGGGGGGGTGGAGTGTTTTTGTTTGCTTTGCTTTGTTTTTTAAGGCTTCAGCCTGTTAAAGTTTGTCACTTGTTTTAGAACTCATACCTCAAGCATCTCTCTGAGTAGAAAGAAAGATTCATTTGGATACAGCGGACATATTCTGATCAGCAAAATATTTACTGTAAATGGGCTGTGTTCTTTGCAATCTACATTGCAGCTCAATTAGAAGGCAACAACAGTCAAAGATGTCCATGAGCACTATTTATCTCCTTTTGAAAGTGCAATTATGGTATAGTGAAGACTTTACTTAAAATCAGCTATATGGGCAAATGTAAAGTATTAAATCCTAGCAGTACTGTTCTATTTCATTTTAGTAAAACTAAATTTATCTCAATAGCCAAAATTCATTACTTTAGACTACAGGCTGAATGAGGTAAAATGCAAATCACACTACTGAGTCTAACTGTTCCATTTCATCCAAATGAACAGCAACTTACTAAACATCAGTTTGTTGCACTGATTTCCCTGTCACCTGATTTTTTTTTTTTCTGAGTTTACTGGGAAAAGACAGGAAGCAGAGTACAAAACCTGAAAGTTTTGCCTTCTGAAAATATGGGCCTATCCCAGCAGAAAATTTTAACTGCCTCATTCACACAGCACAAAGTGTACACTCAAGTCGGAAGTTGTTAACTCACTTGCCTATCATTGGTTTCTGTGTTGCCATAGTTATTATACTGTCTCCTTGCATTGGCTAGCCAAATGGCCAATCCCCTCTTCTCCCCACCAGTCCTTATAAGCTGCGGGAGATTTGAATAAAGCTTCTCTTCGCTGCTGGATTCCCTGTGTGCTGCGTGGTCTCTGTCTCCTTGCAGAGGTGCCTCTGCCACCTGTCCCTGCCACGAGGGACGGGTGGCGGGGGGGGGGGTGATCTCAGCCCAGAAAACTTTCACAGAGCGGCCGGTAGTGACCCTCCAGAAACCACACAAACTGCAACACTTTTCCTGGGTCATCTTACTACAATTTACCAGTTAGCAAGTACTTGATAATTTTAGTTAATCAATATTTATTTTTTTTAGTCTCTCTGCAATTGTAAGCACTTGCATTTTCCCCACATTTCCAGCCACAAGAAACTGTCTTCAGTAGTTAGCTGGCTGCTTCTAGTCTGAACAGCTTTAGTGAATGCAGGAGTCCCTACATGCCCTTAGGCTGACCCTTGATTGACTCTCAGTAAATCTAGGCTATGATAAAACATTGTGGCTTCTCTGCAACAGGATATATAGAGGAAACCTCATATTACATTCCATTCCTGTCTACAGTTGTGTTTGTCTGTCAGTCCTTCCTCACTGGAGAATACTAAAGCTGTTTTTCTATGGTGACTTTCCATCCACTGGACATGTCTGCATTCCTTGCTCTGCTGCTTGTATTAATATTTCTTTCTACAATGAGTTTTAGAGAGGTCATCTTTTTTCCTACATTTTTATGTAGGGTTTTTAATACTACTTATAAGGTTCTCCTTTTGCCTTTTTTTTTTTTTTTAATGTATTCCTTTTAAATATTTCAAATGAGTTTATTGTTGGCAAAGAGAATGGGTTTATTGCACTAAAAACTGATGTACTCATCATCCTTTATTTTGAATAATTTATTAATGCAAACCTCAAGAGCACCTTAGAAAAACCCGAAACCACACCTTCAGTGAACATACCATACCTACATCCATAAATGTTGATGTGCTCAACACTCTCCTTACAACCTAATTGGTATATCTGAGCAATCTGCTTTTGTGCCAAAGTAATCTATGACCAAAGATTCAGCCAAAGCAGGTGGGTTTTCTTATTTCCATCAGACCTCAGGCTACATTCCAAAACAATTGATAAAAATGCATTACCTCTTTTAAGGGTGGGATTCATGAGATTTAAATCTCATCAAAAATTTCAAAGAATTGGTTCACATCCAACAACTTGCCTCTCAGTTTTGTACTGTGCCAAAACAAACAATAGATCTAAAAATAAGACTCTGAATTGTGTCTACTATCATCCTCCTTGTTCTACCTTTTTTCCAAATAAAACTGCAATGATACAATCCAGAGGACTGAGCAATCATTAACCATGTGAAGTTCAACAAGGAAAAGTGCTGGATTCTGCAGCTGGGGTGGGGCAACCCCAGCTGTATGTGCAGACTGGGGAATGAGATGCTGGAAAGCAGTGCCATGGAAAGGGACCTGGGGGTCTTGGTCGATGGCAAGTTGAATATGAGTCAGCAGTGCCCTGGCAGCCAGGAGGGCCAACCATGTCCTGGGGGGCATCAGGCAAAACATTGCCAGTTGGTCAAGGGATGGGATTGTCCTGCTCTGCTCTGCCCTGGGGCAGCCTCACCTTGAATATTGTGGCAGTTTTGGGCACCACAATAAAAGAGAGATACTAAACTATTAGCGAGTGTTTAAAGGAGGGCAATGAAGATGGTGAAGGGCCTGGAGAAAAAGCCATATGAGGAGCGGCTGAGGTCATTTGGTCTGTTACGCCTGGAGAAGAGGAAACTCAGGGGAGATCTCATCACAGTCTACAACTTCCTCGGGAGGAGAAGAGGAGGGGTGGACACTGACTCTATGGTGACCAGTGACAGGACCCAAGGCAATGGCCTGAAGTTGTGTCAGGGGAGGTTTAGGTTGGATATTAGGAAAAGATTCTTCACCCAGAGGGTGATAGTGCCCTGGAACAGGCTCCCCAGTGCAGTGGTCACATCACCAAGCCTGACAGAGTTCAAGAAGTATTTGGACAATACTCTCAGGCACATGGTGTGACTCTTGGGGATGGTCCTGTGCAGGGCCAGGAGTTGGACTTAGTGATCCTTGTGGGTCCCTTTCAACTCAGCATATTCTGTGATTCTATGATTCTATGATTCTGTGAAAATGAAGGAGTTTGTAAAACCATTTCCCAATGAACAAATAGGTGATCCAAATGAGAAAGGGTAAGCAAACAATAAGTTTACAGTCTACATCAGGAAAAGGAAGAAAGAAAATAAGTCCCTCTATCCTTCTGGCTTTCATAATTTGTTGATTCAAAAAAAAAAAAAATCAACAAACCAAATTAGGTTAATAGACTAGTGAGGATGCCTGTTTCCTAGCTCATTTAATTATTTTCATTTTGTTAATTAATTTTGAGAATATTAACTTTAGCTTTAATGTTGAGGTTCCTACTTCTTTGTAATCACATTAAGTGATTCCAAGGTCTTTCATGTCTTTTCTAGTTCTCCTTTCAACTGCTTTCATAACTGCTTGCTTCTATTTATATTTCTCCTACCACAAAGCCAATGTCACTGAGATACTTCTGTTCTTGTTAGTAAGAAATGTTAAATCTGCTATTTTTGGGAAGAGGCTCAGCACCCTTTGTGCTGACTAATTATTTTCATTTCTTTCATCTTGTTTTCTATTTTCCATCTTCTTTATTTTGCATTAACCCCTTAGGGCTAACAGTCTAGTAAGAGCCAGGCTTTCATGGCAATGACAGCTCCTTAACAATAGCCAGAGATGCTGGAGTATTTCTATGTCACAGGCTGCAAAAAAAATCCCCAGTTTCTTGATACAGTCATATTCATAGATAAGCTGTGATGAGTTCCATATTTTCCTTTCATACTGCTTGTTCCAACCCAGTTGAGCAATGGCAGCAGGGAGACATTTTTCTCCTAGCACTCATCAAGATGTAATAACAGGGTTCCTATTGTTAGGGAGGCAAGCCTTGCTTCTGTTGGCACTGATAAGACTTTTAATGTAAACATAGTCCCCAAAAGACAGCATACTTTTAGTTAAAAGAATACAAAAATGTCTAATAATAACATACCATCATTGTGAATTCAAATACATACTTCTGACATTGCCAGTCTTTCCTCTTTTAAGTCATAAACTTAACACTATAACTTAAATTACAGCAGTCCTGTAAAGGACACAGAGGTCAGAATACAAGGTGTTTTTCCCACTCATGAAGCTTGTTTAAAGCTAATAGTGAAAACGGCCAGAGCCTCGTCACAAAGAAACGGATGTAAAAATAAAGGTCAGAAACCTGGCTTTCTCTGCCTCTGCCTTGGCCAGAAGAACCAGTTCAGCAAAGACGTGGTAACAGATCTCTTTGTGCTCTTTCAAAGCACAGAGGGACAGAATGGGTGACACTGACATGTCATATGCACCAAAACACAGTGCCTCCTGTTCTTTGGCATAAGCTATCAGACTTGATTTTATTTTGCTCCAGGCCTTCAGGTGCAAAAAACACTTCAGGAGTTCCTAGTCCAAAATTCCTTCCAGCTTGGTACAGGTTTATTACTTAGTTTATTCAAAAAGTCATCTGTGGCCTTGACAATAATTAGCCACAAGATCCACAATTTCATTAGTACTGGAGAGACCAGTTATGATGATATTAATTTTTCTATTGTTCATATAAAGCCAAGGGTGATGACTGCCAGATATATCCTATCCACTTTGCCTAGTTCTTACTGCCAGGGAAAGTGTATAATATGATTACAGACTTGTGCACATTGCAGCACTATGTCAGATGCTTTTTTAAAACCACCATCTTCCCAATTCATGATTTATATTTGAAATGCCTCTAGTCCCAGCGCTGTAAAACATAAAATGACTTTGCAATCAATGCAGCAATGTCCCCCTGAGTTTACAGTCTGGAACAAAGGCTTGAAATAACATAAATTGCCTCATATTTTCTGGCAGGCTGTTATTGCTGAAGCCTAGTGACAATTCAATGATTCCACTACTGATTCTACCAGGTCACTACTAGGTAATGACCCACACTGGATGTACCTATAGCTTTTGGTAAATGTTTCCTGTGTAAGGTAAAGACATTCATGTATTTTCACTGCATGTT
Source organism: Pyrocephalus nanus (assembly GCA_038380795.1). Taxonomy (NCBI): domain Eukaryota; kingdom Metazoa; phylum Chordata; class Aves; order Passeriformes; family Tyrannidae; genus Pyrocephalus; species Pyrocephalus nanus. The sequence continues at coordinate 94,543,419 of CM076259.1, read as the reverse complement.
TAAAGTACGGTCTGAAAGTCAGGGAATGAAGAAATATGTGTCTTCAAAATCTAACTGGTCCTTTGATACTAAAAAACAAACATTTTAATACTGTTTTAGTTTCCTGAGGACTCAATTATCCTTGCTCTAACTTACAACCTTCAGTTTTCTCAAAGCTTTTCAAATGTCTTGCATTGCTGAATTTAATAAAATTATATTTAATATAAATGTAATACTAAAGGAACAGATACCTATTCAACAGGGAGTGGAAAATAAGAACAAAGCACCCTGAATCACTCAGGTGTTTAATTTCATGGTACCTACCATAAAATTCAAATGTAATGTGTCAGAAAAGACACTCTTTACCTATTGTATATAAATTGTCAGTTATATCCGTGGATGGATACTGCCTGAAGAAGAGGTTATTGCTGTATCCAGAGAGATAACACATAAATCTTCCTCATCTCCCTAGAAAATACGCAGTGAACGCTGCAGCATAAAATGAATGTGCCTCAGTCACCTTTCTATTTTCGGACAAATTTATGACCATGCTTTCTTCAGAAACAGTTGAATAAGTTACTCCATGCTGGTGGAAGAAAAGCCAGAAACAGTTTTACTTACTAAAAACATGAGCTGCCACCTTCTTGAAAATCATTTGGTTTCATTTGGTTAACACAGGGAAAAGAGGGGGAGAAAGACAGAGAAAGCAATGTAGAATAAACTGTACCCTACCCTCTGAAAGAAGCATTTGGCACACAGACAAAGCACTAGCGGTTTCTTAGTAGTGCTAATTAGCAAGACAGCTGTCTGTTTATTTGTTTCCTGTTCAGTTGTGTTTTGCTAACACAGTACTTCCAGTCACTTTCTTTCCAAGCAGCAAATCTACCAGTAGATGAATTATTCTGGCACTATGCAATATTTTTACTTTTATTTATTGTCCATAGAGTTTACATGTAGCTATTTTTGAAACATGAGTGAAATTGCATTACACATAGTATTTTTGTTCATTTGCCCTGTCACATACTTTGCAACTGTAATAATTGTGTTGGATAAGTTGAACAAAGTAGTTTACAAGCTAAATATACTCACCATCAAATGAAGGAATAGATCATGATGAGAGCAGACTTCTGGGATTACATTTACAGTTCCAGGGCAGCAGCAATCCCAGAGGGCAGAGAGATGTTCAGATGAAAGAGGAAGGCAATAAGTCTTGGAGAGGATGGCTTTATACAGCTTCTAGAAAATAGTTCTTTTTTTGCTAGACTATGTTTCTGATTTACCTGTACTGCCACAACTGCTCCAAGGATACATGTCATCATAGACTTTCCCCAAACTGTGTACACAAGAAATGTTCAGGAAAAGGTAATGTTGCATGCTGCAAATGTTTAGGACTCCAGATATTAGACAAACTATCCTATTTCCCTTTTTCTCTCTTCATGAGACACCTTAGGTTTCTTTTATTTTATTTTCCTCATCTAGACTCTTACTTTCTATTTGTTCTTAAATTTTAAAGGAAATTTTCATCAATTTCTGCTACCTCTTCCTTCAATCAACTATACTTTTTTCAATTGTTTTCCTTTTTTTTTTTTTTTTTTTTTTTTTACAGAGGGGAGTATGATAAGGGAATTTTTTCCCAAACATACTAATAGATTGCTTCTCACTCCCATGATGCTAGGGATGCAGCATTGATGTTATTACATGTTTATTATTCTTTTTGCTACATTCAGTGAATAATTGAAGTACACAGTGTTTATGGTGTTTATTTAATAGAAAGCAAAACAGTAATTTTTCAAAGCCTGCAGGTGCAAATGAAACTTAAGGCAGTGTGATGACAATTGCCTCCATAACAAGAGCAGGCCCATGGGACCAGGTCCTGTGATCATGCAAATAAAGGTAGCACTGTCACAAAAGAGGCAAGCCTCCGCTTGGCATTTCTTCATTTTGAGTACTTGTAAACTTATTATCTCCTTAATGTGTTCCTCTCTGTATGTATTTTCTAAACTGTTAACTGAGGTAAAATAATATAAAACAGAAACTGTTGTATCAGGGTGATGATCTGTATAGGTTATCAGTAGAAGGCTGATGTCACTTGGTGTCTGTCTGCTTCAAATATAATTCCTGAAAAGGAGCATACGACTGTGGTCACAGGGCCTTTTCCAGTCTTTTTCAACTACTTTCCATCTTTGATTTTTCCATACCAGGATTTCCCCCATGAGTCAGCTGTTTTTTCTCTTTTTCATTCTTCTTGACTGACTGCATAATGATGATTTCCCTCTTTCAGCATCTCTCTCATAGTTCGTCCATCTTGTCTCAATACTTTACTAATAACCTGATATGTACCTGATGATCCTGGCTGTCAAGCTTGGGTTCCTCCCTGCCCTGCCCCAGTTCTGCTGAGCTCTGTATCACCACCTCTTCCTTTGCTTCCAGCTAACAGGATTTTCTACCTCTGTATTTGAGGCAGGTAGTCAGAAAGAGTTTTGTAAAATGATCCTAGGTTTCAGAGAAGAGGTCTAATTCAGAACCTCTCTCTCTTCATGAACTCTACAGAATTTTAAGACTAAATGGCTTTGTATCTTCTAAGCCTAATTTTAGCTGGTAAATACATCATATATAGTGCCTGGGCAGTGATAGCAGTGATGGGAGTCCCCTTATTTATCCTGTGATATAATCTAAAGTTTTTTACTGATGAAAACTAAGAAATCTACCCAGTAGTTGTATATGGCAGTTCTTCAAAACTTAAAAAGCCTGGATTTCAAAAGTGACAGCAAAAGATGAGGGAAACTTTGCACATGGACCACCTCCATTTTCATGATCAGATGTTCAGAAAGAAGGAACCTTCTGAATATTGTTATTGTACCTTAACAGTCAACCATACATTTGGACTGAGTTTCCTGGAAGAAACAGACTTTAGAGCAACTTAAGGATACACTTCTTATTCCTTTCACACCCTAGTACTAGTGAATGTGTTGCTTTTAAAGGATCTACGTTATTTATCATCAAAATAAACATCCCTAAAGTTTTCTTCTACATAACAGAAGTTAATGAGAAAACTATCCTAAATATGTAACTTAATGCAATCTTTCACAACATCTTATACAATTAGAGTACATTAATATAACACTAATTCCATAAAGACCTCCACTGTGTGGAAGTATCAATTTTCTATTTATTCAGAGCAATGCAACAATTAAATCATTGTGTTAATTATAACACTGGTTATGTGCTGGTGGCTTCCACTGTACACAGCTAATGCTTGAGTGATGGGTTTTCTGTAATGCATAATTGACATTGATCTGATAAAGAGATGTAAGTAAATTTTTCTTTTTAGACTAAAAATATTTAAGATAAGGAAGGCTATAATCATCCGATTTTTCAAGCATTTTCAGGAAATCAGTCTCTCTTCAATATTTAATGCATGTGAGGTTTTTTTATGCAAAACATTAATGGATTATCAAAGGTATAGCTTCACTTGGATGTATTTATTTATTTATTTATGTTAATTTCTGCATTTTTTTTCTAATGATTCAAGTAAGATTGATAATGTACCACCCACAGGGAAAAAAGTTTATTTGAATGAGTAATTTATAATTTGAATATGAAAGACGGCTCTCAAGTGAAAATTTTCTTATTTTAATTGTTAGCATCAATCTGAACTTTAATAATTTAAAAAATTTTCAAACACCATGACATAACTGAGTAATGTGATTTCATACAACACACTCAGATTATCTAGTTTCTGGGGATCATACACTAAATCCCGTGATCCAGTATAAAAACTGCCAAGAGGAAAGGAGGCATAAATGTCACTCGTCTCATTCACAGGGTAAAACACTCTAAAGTCCAAGGTGTTACTGCCATTAATTAAAACAAACAAAAAACCAAAACAAAACAACAACAAAAATCCAAACCAAAAAGACACACAAAAAACCCCACCAAAACTGGAAACGTTAGAATGAGATGTAAGAGCAAAAAGTTACTGAGTCCATCTCTCTTTGCTGAAGCAGCCTAGACCATTCTTAATAGAGGGTTTCCTACTCTCTCTTGAAAAGCCTCCAAAAATAGAAATAATATTTTTACACTAAGCAGCTTGTTCCTGTTATTAGTTATCAAAGTTTTTTAATTATCTTTTTCCATTTAACTTAAGCCTCTCATGTTGCAAATTCAGCCAATCTCGTTGTCCTCATCCTCTGGTGGGCATGGAAGATAGGTGAAAACCACTATGTAACAGCCTGTATATACTGGAGTATTTTTCTTTTAACAGTCTTATTTTTCTAAACTAAGTAAACTCAGTGCTTTTAAACTGTCCTCAGAGATCATGCTGTCTAAATCCTTTGGGGTTTCTAGCACTACTCTGAACTCATTCTAAGTTGCCCACATCATTCATAGAGAGCAATTCCTAAAATTAGACACATCATTTTTGCTGAGGCCTCATTAGATCTGGAAAAAAAGGCAAAACAATTACTATATGTTTTATATACAACACAGCTTCTAATACCCCCTAGAATGAAATTTGATTTTTTTAACCACATCAAACTCTTGATTTACATTTATTATGTTGCAGTATGCAATCTCTCCAAAATCCTTTTCTGCAATTCTTCTGCCTAAGGAATAATTCCTCATTTTGTATTTGCTGGTTTTTTGCTTGTTTTGGGTTTGTTTTTTTTTTTTTGTTTGATTTTTTTGTTGTTGTTCCCTAGTGCCTTAATATGCATTTTTCTTTACTGAATTTCATCTTACTGTATTCAGATGATTTCTATACTGTATTGTATTCAGTAACTTCTCAGGTTTTTTTTTTAATTGAGATGTTTTGCTGTTCCAAAATTTAATTAATTCTTTAATTAAAAGTTATATTTTTCTACTCTGATAGTTATCCTTGTTTCATTCTATCTTCCCATGGACCCTACCTAAAAACACTGAATTTGCAAAGTCTCCCTTGCTGAAATATAGTTCTGTCTGTCTTTATCATCCTCTTCCATACACACATGCTCTTCCTAGAATCCCAAATACACAATAATTTTCATGCATCATAATAATCAACATGCCTCCTGTCTTTGGATTTTGAAGTAGTATTATCAGCTAGTTAGAATCACACCTAAAACTGCTACTACCAACCATTTATTCAAATGAAAATATTGTGTCCGACTACCTGTTATTCCTTATATGAAAAGCAAAATTATTCTTTCAAAGATACAAACTTAATTAAAGCCATCTCCCACAACCCTGCTATTTTGATGCATTACATAGCTAGACAAAAATAGACTCATCCACACCTACTCCTTCTGTTTGGCAGTTTATAGTAAATCCTTACCATTAAATTAACCTTATTCTTTTTCCCTTTCATCTTCACTCAAGTATCCAACCACACTGCCTCCTCCTCAACTTCAGAGCAGGTATGTGTACATTCCTGCTTCACAGAACAACAGTTCCCTGTATTTTTCCTTCAGCATGGGCAGGGTTTCACCCTGTATTTAAACTGAACATTGAGTTACATGAGCATTGTAACTATTTCACATAAACGTTGACTTATATCCTGAAGCCTCAAAACTTGTCTGGGTACTTTTCAGGGAAAACAAAGAATGACCTATTGTAGTGACCTGCATGTGTGCCAGCCCAAGAACAATGCAGGCTAGAAGTGCATGTGAGGAGAAGCTGGCTGAGTACGGATTAAAATAGATGAACATAAAAAAAGGCAGTATTTTATTAACACAACAAAAGGCCACAGTGCATAGCTAAGAGAGTAAACAAGAAAAATCTGTAACAGCCCTATAATAATCATGTAAATTGAGATTAATAATGGTAGAAATACCCATCTCATGCTCTTCTAATCAACAAATAGTAGATTATAGTGTAATTAGTAGGGAATTTATATATGATTATTAGACTCTAGATTATATGGTGACTAATTATAGTAGCAATGCGAAGGCATGCTAAGGACCATGGAATCATCTGGCAAAAAGTACATAAATTAAAGGTCTAGCATGTTCTAGAATTGTATACATGATCAAACATGAATACAAATATAGCAAAATAATTTTCATTATTTATCTCTCTCTCTAAAATAATGGAAAGAAAGGTATCTAAGTAATATTTTTTAAAAAACATGAGTAGCTTATCAGTGTAAGATTTAGTAAAAAATGCTATTCATGATTTGTTGAATGACCAGGATGATAAAAATATCTGTATTATTTTATCTAATTTGAAAAAAGGACAATTCAGATAAAATTTGAAAGCTTAAGCAGTATGATAGACACATGGTATTTTTGGGACTATCACTCTTAATTCTAGTGAGTAATGTATAGGACAATCTCTGTCCTTTCAAATAAGGACACATCCTTAAAAACTTAAAACCAAAGTGAATCCTTCCTGAAACTGTAAAAATAACTCAATCAAATATAAATATGGCTTCCTATGTCCTTGTAGGGAGAGCAATAGTATGATTTTCTGATTTGATAGGGTATGCAGCAACTGTCTTGGATGAAATTAACAGACACAGAGGATCAACAAAACTCAGACCTTAATTAAGGAGCCAAAACCAAACTTTCAGTCTCAAGTATAGACAGCATTAAAAAAATCCTCAGAAAAAAATTAACATAAAGCACTATTTTAGTATAATTATGTTAAAACAATAGCTTATTTCCTGGGAAAACCAGAAGAATAGACAAGTTCTGGGCAATAGAGGAAAACATTTGTACAGCCACTGTCATGCCCTCTTCATTTATCCACGTCTGCTCTCTACTGCAATCCAAAACAGTAACAATGGCCTTAAAATCGATCAAGACACCGTAATAAGTACGAAAAGAGAGCAAAATAGGTAATGGAACAGAACATAGAGTCAGCAGAACATAATTAGAAGAATGTAAAAGCTAAATGCTAGTTAAAAGAATAAAGTTTGGGGGAAAGAACATCTAATTAGAAATAATACAGAAAGAGTGTGGAACATACTTTTGCAGCTGCCTAAGCCAGTTTCACTTTTAAGTTCTAGCTATAAATGCTAAGAAAGATCAAAAGACTTGTTCTCAAGTGAGCAATTTGATGTAGCATGCTTCATTCTCACATTAATAAGGACCTGGGAATCTGCTAGACAGCATTAAACTGCCCAGTGCTGCTCATAGCCCTGTGGAAGATGTGCCAGAAAATCTTGCACAAGAGGTGAATTCTGCTTGTCAATTAGCAGTTCTCACAAATAGTGAAGAACACTTCTAGAATCAGGACATAAATAATTTGATCTGTGAATCTTCCATTACTCAAGGCAAGGATTTTTTCTGAAACTCTAAAACTGCCTGATTTCTTTTGAGAGTAAACCTGGGAGGAGACCTGGCATGAATATTTCTTCCCCCTGCAGTGCAGAAGACTGGTTTCGTTGCCCCGCTGGCATCATCCAGCCTCCTTAAGTTGGTACATAAATGTCATGGTCAGAAGAATCACACAGAGAAGAAGAAATAATTATTGAGTAGCCCATTTTCTAGAGCTAGTGATGCAGGGATAAAAACTCAGGGCTGTTCTTAACATGAAAATAAGAATAGAAATCCTGAAACTATTTATCTTCATTTTTTACATCTTCTCTGCAGGGCTTTACTCCAGGGTCTTTTGCCAGACAAAGCTTAGCAGTGAGGTGACTCCAGTATCGCTGTGAAGAGCACAGTGAGGCCAGAGATGGAAATGGATACCTTGAGCTGCAAGATCCAGCTAAACCAGCAGACTTTATAATAACTTATATAGCTTATATCATACTCTGTCAGCATATTTCTACTCTTCAGCTGAATTTTTATTTCCATACAGTCTTCACTGATGTTTTCTTAAAAACAATCCCAAACTAAGGTCACAACTACAGGGCCCAGTAGCATTAATATATTTACCAGGTACAACACAGAAGCAGCATTTCTGCACTAGCAATCATTGCACCACAGTTAAAAAGCCCTGACAGCTGAGTACTTGCATGTCTTCACTGCTTCCAAAAGTCCAATTAAGGATAACTATGGACTCTATTTTACCCTTCAGAGCAAAAACAAAGTCTAACTTTTTCCTTATTTGCTATCCTTTTTAGGGAAATCCAGCTGCTGTACTTACTTTATGCTCATTTATCATCAATCATAGCAATAATTAATCAACCCATTAATCACTCAAAGAGAATTTTTGCCAAACATATTTTGAAAAAAGGGTTCAGTTGATAAAGTAAACATATGTGAAATGAATGAGAAGGATGGAGAAGGGCCATGGCATAGAAGATCTGTTAAATATTTATATTCCTGAAAAATAAGCAAAATATTGAATCATTAGCGTAACATCAATACATTTTAAAGAGACATATGCATGACATAAACAGACACAAATGCTGCTACAAAAGGTGAAATAAATCTAAAACAGCAGAAGGAAAGACAGTCGTGAATGAGAATGAGTGAAATATGACAAAAATATTTAAGCTTTACAAACTGAAAATCAGAGAGAATGCAGGATAAGTAAGTTTGTAGGCTACAAAACAACAGAAAGTAGTGAGAGCTCTAGAATAAACTGCATTCCAGAATGAGAAAATAGATGAAAGATATGGAGCAACATGGAGAAATAAAAATGTTAAATATGTCATGAGGAAGAACAAAACATAACACGGTTAAGTTCAGATGTATTGTATGGTAGCACAGGGTTTAGTCCTCAATCCAACAGCCATGGTAGATTTCATATATATTGTATTATGTCCTGTTATAAATGGTGAGATGCAATTACAGAACAAAAAAGATTGCTAAAGATCAAGATGTGAAATAATGGGAAAAGGAATGAAAAATGTCAAAAAACCCAGAAAAGATAATAGCACCTTGATAATAACTGTTGAGAAATTCATATGGGGATCTGTCCAACATTTATGGCAATGTATTTCAAAGGAAGTTAATAAACAACTATGTATAATAAAAAGAAGTCAAGATTGGGGAGATCTTGGGTTAAATTTGGCTCAAATGGGATAATACAAACAAATAGACGTTAAAATGTCAGATTTCTTTTTCAACTGCATGAAGATTTGGTTCTTCTCAAATACTTGTAACAATAAGACTAAAATAATAAGAAAAAAAGACAACAGTAAAAGATATGTCTATGTTATTAAAGGTAGTTAATGTGCTATAGGAATGCAAAAGAAATAGGAATACAAAAGAAATCACTTGGATTTAATCCATGTAGTTTATCATCAAAGACTACAGTTTACAATTCAACTATGAATGCAGTCTTAAGAATGCTAGAAATCAGTAAAGACAGGTTTCATTATCTTTGTGTCTTTTCTGACTATTCTTATTAATTTTGATGAAGCATATTATTTCTTAGGTACAAAACCCAATTTCATAATTAACTGAAGCTAAGCAAATGTCCTGTTTTTAGGAGAAGTTTCTTCAGCTTTAGATTATATCTAGATTCAGGAGGAAATAGAAGTGTTCTGACTCCACTATATTCTGTAGTAAGTCAATGGCAAGATGTAGTTTGACAAAAATAAGTCAGTCAGGTCATTGTTTATGTGGACTCATGTACCTCCTCTTTTCCTGATCACCTCTTCAATTTTTCTGGGAGAGCTATTTTTGTAACTGTGTAGTGACCCAAACCAAGGAACTGGTGAGGCTGGAGAAAGCCCTCTCTTTCCATGGCATCATTTTTGTCAGGACTTTTCACTGGGTGGTTGCACAACTGAAGGGACAAGTGCAAGTGACTGAGGGGAAAAAAACCCAATCAGCTGAGGACTGCTGGCTTGGCCAGAATCTCATTGTATCCCAGTGGCTGAGGTGATAAGGAACCTTCATTTTCATCTTGATTTTGTATACTACTATTTTGCATATCGAAGGTAAATTCTCATCTTTGCCCACACCACACTTGCCCTTGCCTTCTCTCACCTACACTCACTCAAGGATGATTATTACTTCCTCACTCAGTGCACTGGCCTCTGCAACTCTGGTTTCAATATTACTTTAGTGTAGTTAGCAGTGCTCATTCTCTCTTCTCTTTATGCCACAGAAATGGTCAAGTCCTTCAGGAAGAAACAAAGAGAATTTTGCAGAGGGAAAATAAAAAACAGGTAATTCCCCTGCACTCATGGAAAAGGAATTTTTTTCAGAAAACTGCTAAATTGAATAAATGTGCCTGTTCTCAAAATTTAAACAGTGAAAAAATTCAATTTTCTATGAGATTTCAAAAAGAGAAGCAAAGATACAGCATGGCATTTTACATTGTAATTATATGCTGAATTACTGAAGTAATTAACAAATGTGTCTTCAGAAGAAAAATATTAGACCCTTAAGCAATGTTTGGTTTAAATTTGAAAGATTTTGTTTCAAACTAAAACATGGCAATTTAAATCGTGATTCTAATCTAGTTTTAAAGTTCCCTGAGTTCAGTCAATGAACCACTTAGAAAATGTTTGATTTTCACTAGCATACACTTTGAATAAAACAAGAATACTTAATTAGACTGAAAAAGGTGGTATAATGTTCATATTTACATTTTACAAAAGCTAAATCTAAAGAATAAAATTGTAAATTAATAATTTGACTTGGGTTTTGGAGCCACATAAAAAGCAAACAGAAATCACCAGAAATCTTTCTGTGGTATATAGCAAGAGGCCTTGAAGGCCTTCAAGGGTCATATAGTTTTCCCCATCTTAAAATAATCCCCTCCTTAGACCTTACAAGGCTTCACCACAGAGTAGGTATTCTCATGGCCTTGACTGATTGTCACAGCTTCAGCAGAAACACTTCTCAAAACTGAGGTAGATCTTCATCTCATACAAAGAATAATATTTTCAGGATGTTTTTATCATGGCTGTTTTAATTTGAAATGCCTAATGAATAACCACTTCTAGTGTCGACTTACATTATTTCTGTAATAAGGGAGAACCCAGGCCTTTACATTATATTAACATGTGTGAACTAAAAGAAATAATTTTAATTACTTCGAAGGCCTTAGGACAGACATGCATGTTTACATGTGTCAGTGATGTATCATTTGCTAGTCTTTTATTTCTGCACTGCACTTTAAGGTTCATTTGGTAAGAAATTAATTCATATTTTCAGCAAATGTATAAAAGCACAAAAATTTACATTTCTAATATCATATTTCCTTTGCATTCATAGTTTCACTTTCAACACTTTTACTGCTTTGTGAAATAGAAATTTAGTACATCTTCAGAAGAGAATAAATTGAGGTGCCAAAGAAATACTAGAAAGTGATTTTTTTTTTAGTTTGCTGCAAGCTTGTGTCAAAAGAACACCTTTTCCCTTTCTCAAATCATTACCCACTGTCAGAAATCATCAGTGTGGTACTTTATTTCCATGAGGTATTCCTTGCTCAGTGCTTATTTCATGCTTTTTGCATTAGCAAAAAACAATTTCACACCCACTGAAATTAGCGTTACATTTAATAAGAATATGCAGTTTGAAGCTTCATTCTGCTGAATTGGCCTGATTTGGTAGAATAGGTTCCTAGAAAGCCATGTCTGTATTTTATATGGTTCAGTGAGATCAAAGGGTGTTTTTTGTTTTCTTACTTCATTCTACTCTCATCAAACTGGAGAAAACATATAAATTAAAAGAGTTTCAGTCTAGTAAAGCATTTTCTGCTAAGTATGTGCTTAATTTTTTGTTAGTCAACAAAGCACTTAAACATTTCTTTTGTTCCTTCTGACTTCAAATCATAAACAAGCTCAAACCAAAACACAAATATAATTGCTTTCATAAAACAAGACCAAACTAAGAAATAAATTTTAGATGGACTTATCCAATAAAAACTTCAAGCTGCCATCTGATTCCATTAAAACTCATTAAAGATTTCAGTCTTCTCAAAATCCCTGAACGTGGCTGGGAAGAATAAATTGTCAAACTTTGATACCTTATCAAAAGTTAAAACCTTTCTGTCAAAAAAACTTTGAACAAATATCAAAGTTGTCATGTTATGTTTAGCAAATAACTACTGATTTTTAAGAATTTTAAATAATCTATGATGTAATGAGATTAGGATATGCATATTTGTAATATTGCCAAATAAATGCTATTAGTGCTTTTGAAATCAGCTAATGAAAAACCACTTCTCACTGAATCTCAGTAATAATAACACCAAGTATTCTCACATTTCTTCTCAAATGCACAAGTCATCTTTGGGTTTATCTTTTTCCATCAAATAGCAAAAATGAATTTTAGTAGAACAGCACACTACAGTTTTAAAGATCTGGAATATTTATAGTGAATGGAAAATCTCCCAACAGTCATGTAAAAGTTACTTCATCCCAAATAACAGAGCAGAAGAGTACTGAATAAACTTGTAGAAATGTTTGATGTCTCCATCTTCTAATTTAGACTTGATACTCTTCTATCTGTAACACCATCACAATATTTTAAATTGTATTTTAATTAATATTTTTAATTTTAAATTCCTAGCTTCTGAAAACCTCATGCACACCTCTTCATTAAGATCTTCACTCTTCCTGTGTGAAATCCACTGGGGGAATAGGTTAGCACAGTCAGATATTACCACTGACAGAACAATTTTGTTGTCAGCTGTCCAGCCTAAAGGCCATATGTTCATTCAGAAACACCTCACCAGCTTCTCTCCCAGCCTCTTGTACCCTAAAACCTGTACCTCTGCATTTTCAGGGAAGCACTTCTGTCTGTTAACCACTATTTCTTTGTGAAATCCCTGTATTCTCTTGCCTACATTTCTTTTTGAAATACAGTAATTTTTTTCTTTTTGATATTCCCCAAGTTCCAGTTGCTAAAATGCAGATACTAAAAACAATCAATGAACCCTGCTAAATAACTGCTAAGGAACTTCATCTTTCTCCCATTAATTTTAGAATCAGATGCATATAGTCATGTGCTAACACGTGCATTTATTGCCCATTTTACCTATGGGCTTGGAAATGGACAGAGGTGGCCAGGAAAGTCATGTAATGAACCATGGTATGTTCAAATGCAGTTTCTCTCTTCAGCAGTTTCTATAGACTGGGCTTCTCAAGCCCCGGTGAAACGTAAATGTGCTGTTACCCCCAGTGGACATTCAGAAGGAAGCTGAAAAAGGAAACCCTACTAACACTCTCCTTCTAAAGGCTTTTTCCAGGGCTCAGAAATCCTCAGCAGACATCCTCCTTAGCCATGCCACATGGAAGTGCTGCCCTGACTCCTACTACCCTACCCACCCTCCATGGCACTGGCTTTTCCAACACAAAATGCTCTTTCTCCTTGACCTATATGTTTGATATTACTAATTATTTACATTTTTAATTTTTCCCATACTTTCCTATAATTCCTCTTTCGGGTATCTTTTTTAATGGAGAATGTGAAAAAGTGAAGCCATCTGGCAGAGTTTTCTATTCATTTTTGAGTAGTAACCTTCACAGCTGTATAAGTGTCACCAGGAGACATGAACCTTGTTCTAAGCAAGGAGACTGTTTGGCTGTCTGATGAAAGGGTGTGTAAAAACAGAAGCAGATAAGAAACCCACAGTACATAAACATGAGGAGAACAGCTTCTTATAACATGAAAGCAGCACCAGTGATAAAGCGGTTAAGGCAGTAAAGTATCTGAAGAATAACAGGCACAAAGAAGGAGTAACCAAACACAGATCAAACCCTTATCCTCATGTCACAGAACCTATCAAGTAGTTAAACAGCACAAGTTAAAAACAGTTAATTCTTTTTAAATAAAGAAACATATAGTCAGAGTTGTTTTAGTAAAATAAGTTGTATGTGTCTGTGTGGTTTTCATTACAAATATGCAGGAAATAGAATGAAAATAGAACAGTTCAAAATGAAAATAATTTGATTAAATAATTTAAAAATTCATTCTGAAATAAGTGCAGAAAGAGCATTATTACGGGTTTCATCCTCTCCCGCGCTTTTCCCCTTCTATTTCTAGTTAATAAGTAGCAGACATGTACAGGCACATCTGAGAGCAGTATCTCAGTATTTCAGTACCAGATCAAAAGGAACAGGGGTTCTAGGGAATTGCTGTGTTCCCTTCTCAAGCATGGCAAGAGAAAGAGAAGCAGGATATTCAACAGAGGCTGTGGACCCAAGTGTTTGCCTTGTGAAGCCCATCTGGAGCAGCTGAGGACTGTGAAGAGACAAGCCATGACTGAAAACAAAACCTCACAATTAATTCCAATGGAAAACTTATGAGAGAGAATGAGACAACTGACTCTCTTGCTCTGTGTTGTGCTTGATTAGCAGTCAACTGCATGCCCCAGTGGTTAGCCCAGAGAAACCAACAGCAAAACTTCTTGTTTTCAACATGAACAGGATTGCCTCCGACATTTATAAAGGACAGTGGCAGCTACAAAAGGTTACCTGCAGTTCCAGTACAATCTCCTAACCATTTTTCTACCTGCGGTTTCCTTTCCCTGCAAATATTACAAAACAGGAAAAAAAGCTACACTACCAGTGAAAGCCTTCTACACAAGAGGAATGTCCACATGCACGCAAAAAGACATTCACAACATTTCAGACAAACTTTAGGTGTTACAAGAATTGCCTATATTAATGGCAAGAAAAATACTTGACATGTTGAAATGGTAATGTTTAAAATTGGATTCCAAGTTACAATAATCACAGTGATTGTTAATACAAATTAAAATGGTCATATTCTTTCATATATACATATAAATATCATAGGAAATGCAAATAAACACAAAATACTTCTTCAGAAATTTACTAAATGGATGGAAACATCAACAAAGATCCTTCTCCTCTAATCTGAGACTCCCCCAAATTATTTATTATTTTTACAAAATAAATACATATATTTTTATATATTATCTACTAATCTTGGACATCAGAAAGCACAAGATTCATGCTAATTTTCACTAGGTTTGAATCACTGTCTAAGCAACCATTTTTTCAATACTTGGAGTAAGCCATTACTAATCACAGCAAACAAACCAATCAATCCAAAGTGCATGTAGATTATACCTAATGCAAAGTCTCTGTCATTATAGAAATATCTTTATGCCTATGAGAAGTAGATGAGTGAATGATGAAAAGTAATCATGGTAAAAATAGCTAAACATGTTGAGAAATTTTACAAAACACTGGGTACAAAGTTTGATAAAGTGAATTTGTTAATGATGAGAATAACTTCTCTACCTCATGATGGCTAAGATCTGATCCCTATATATACTAAGCTCAAAGGTGGCAAAGAATGCTTGCAATTAGTTTTAGATAATTTAAAGCATCTCTTCTTCCTAAAAGAATTTTTCCTCTGATTCAAGCCACTGTCTTCTTCGTTCTCCTCAGACTTGCAGGGAACTGCATTGACAGTGCATCAGTTGAATGCAGTGACCTTGAATTTGAACTGTTGGATTTTAAATTTAATTAAGTAATCCTAATTTCATCTGTAAAGAATTTGTCAAATTGCATCAGTGTTTGAAACTTGGACAGAAGAATGACTGTGTACCAAACTTGGCTTTCTAAAAGTTTTCATCCTTAACAGAACTATAAATGAGTGATCCTCTCCAGCTAGAGAACACACACAAAGTTGACTCAAAGGCCAGAGATCAGCTGCTAAGTATAGTAGGGGAGTTATGTAATTAGTTATTTTGCAAGATCAATGAACTATTGGACTGCTCACACGTTGCTGAACTCAGCCACATTCATATTCTATATTGTCTAACATTAACTGCATTCTATATTTATGTTGACTACTTCACAGATTTTATACTATATCTAAGCAATATAGAATTAAAAAAAAATTACTGTAAAGTAGAAAAAAATGTGATAGCGATAAATGAATTCACATGTAAAAGCCCCTGATAATAAACTATCCTTCTTCTTCTCCTTGAGGAGCTATTTGACCAGCTATTTAGTATATATGCTTGGGTATAACCTATAATGACCATATATTAACTTGACTCTTCCTAAATGCCACAATGAGACTTTTTTATTTTTCTGAAGTTCATAATTAAATGAGCAAGATGCCTAAGAAAATGTATTTTCATTTTATATTTAAAATTGGATTCCTTCTCAGTTTCACTGCTGTCATGCTTTTGGTTTATACTCCCATTCATAAAAGCACATAAGTGCATGCATGACTTTAGGTATTCATGCAAACTCATGTAACTGAAGTTATTGAAACATTGCATCTTCTGACTAATTCCGTTGGCTTTAACAGAATGTAGGCACTTGCTTAAAACTAACAGAAATAAAGTAGATGCTTAAATACTTTGCTTAATGAGTCTGCAACAACTCTCATGTACTGAACAGTTCGTGAACTGAACTGTAAACAGAGGAATGAATCACTTTATATTTGTTCAGCAAAACATATATTTGTTTAGCAGAAAAAGACTTTGAATATCATACATAAATTTCATTTCATATGTAAAAGCACAAAAATTCTAAGAAATCTAAAATCTATTTCTTCACCTTCAGTAGTAATAAGACTATCAGTAGAACTATTTTGAAGGCTTTTCTATCTGCCTTAGCTCATGTTACTATAAGAATTTTATTATATAGCAAGAGATAAAAGCATAAATTAGGCCAGCTTGAAGTGTTAAAGTTGTAATTGTGACATTGCAAAATTAATTTAAAGAATTTATAATATTTTAATTAATCCCCACTAAGAGAAGATTAAAAACATATTACTTCACAGCAGAAGATATCAGTCACAGATAATAAAGGCATGATTAATGTTTCTGGATTCAACTGATAATGTCCTTTCTTTTCACAGTTCCATTCCAATTTTAAAAATGTAGCTATCATGCCTGTAAGCACTTTGTTTCCAATAAAAAACCCTGAGATTTGCTTACATTTAGCCATGAATATAAATATTTATAAAACATTTTTGTATACTATCTGTAAAAGTTTGGGGGCTGTGATGTCATCTTTGTTTTAGAGATAAACCACGAAGGTTTGTAGAGATTTGCTTAAACTTTGAGCAAAAAAGGGTCAAATTTTAGCTGCTTTTAAGTGCTATAGAGGTAAGAAAGAGACTGCCAACCTCTTGCCTAGAGCCAACCTGAGTTAAATTTAACTGCATATTTCTTGATAGAGCTAGGGAAAGAAAGGAATCCAGGATACCAGAAATCCTGACAATCTAAACAAGGTGTCCATCTCATTCTTCTGGTCTTATGGCCAGCAACAACGCCACTGTGATTTATTCATCCAGAACATAGAATCATTTAGGCTGGAAAAGACTTCTGAATGAAGGTCCCATTAAAAACTGTTAATGGGAAACACCAACCTCAGCTACAACCATGTACATCCATGAAGTATTCAAAGTGCTGTTTTTGTTTTTTTTTTTCAAGGGACAGTGGGATGGATACCAAAGGCATAAGCAAAAACAAGAAGTGGATGAAGCTGAACCAGCTTGATGGAAATGCAATCTGGCTCAGAATTCCCCACAGCTAAGTGATTAGGGCACTAAATGCCCTAAAACCTTGCACATGGCAAGGGTTTGGGGAAGTGATTTGGCTAGAAACCCTTATAACTGTATCTAATAAATAAATCCCTGAACTAATTCCTGAACTGGCTCACCAGGAAGCTACCTGAATGTCAAGTGCAAAAGCAAGGGCGTGGGTGGGACTGCTGATGAGAGAGGGAGGAGGAAAACAGAATTGGGGCAGCCTGGATTTGGATCAGGTTAAAATGAACCACACCTTTCTAAGACTGAAGCCCATATAAACTGGAACATGTGGAAAACTTTACACTAAATCGATGAAGTTACAATGGACTCTTAAGCCTAGCATCATTCTCATTTTGATGCCTTTGACTAAAGGAAGATTTACCTGTTTCTTTTTTCTTGGCAAATCCTTAATCTTGAATATGAAGACACTAACATGAAACCAAACAGAATTTCAAAAATTTTGAAAAAAAATATTTATTGTGTTCATGCATTAGATGAGTGTGTCTTAAAAGACACATATGCAATTTCACTTTAAGTCTTTTAAATATTCTAAATACGGGGGGAATTTTATCACAGAAATTTTACATTTATCTGACTGAGAACTCCTTGTTGAGATAGCTTAGTTATATGAAGTTGGTAGCAACAGATGGGATTTATTACTCTGACTACAATGAATTGTATAAAGTTCACATATTCACACTACCTTTTGCAGAAGCTTGGTAAAATTTTTAAAAACACCCTATAGTTGCATACCATAAATTGTATGTAATATGACTCATACTATTATTTAATTTATACAACTTTTGAAGCTTTTTTAATACAACTTTTATACAACTTCTGCAGAGCAACGTAGCAAACACCTCATTTTCTGGGCACAGTAAAAGTGGAGTGTTTGTGAAGTAGGAATGCACAGTATGGGAGAATATGTCCTGCAAATGCCTTCAGTAATTTAAAGAAGGGCGGCTAGAATGAGAACTCCTTCCATACAATCAAGATCAAAAATTCTGGATATCCCATTGCCTGGGTGACTGCTCTAACCTGCATGCTATCTTGAGTATTCAAAATGAGCTGTGTTAGTGTCAATATACATAAGTAGTAGTTTGGGGAAAAGAACGAACAAAAATATGTCCCAGTGCATTGCTACTTTATTCTACCTTTGAACTGAAGAAAATATCACTATCTGTCTTCATATAGCTTGTCCAGCACAGTGGTGTTTCAGGATCTCCTACTGGATAAAACAGTATTCCTCTAACATACTTTCTTCTGAAAAGTTGTCCATGACTTACTTTTGTGACGGGAGCAGTTTTGCATATATGTGAGATATACTTTCAGAATGCTTAACAGAACAAGTTCCTCAGCAAAAGTAGGTAAAGCAACATCTTATTTCCAGATCTCAATCTAGTTTTGGCAGAAGCTAGGCACAAACTTGCTCAGACTGGGCAGAAGTCTAGACACCCTAGAAACAGCATTTCAGCATTTGAACAGGCTACATCGATGCATTTCCGAAGCAAAGCATCAACTCAGCAAGACTCAACAGAATCACAGTTTTGGATGTAGGCAACTACGTTAAGTCCTTGGTGTTTAAATTCTCATTTTGATTCAGCCACTACACTCATCATAACTCAAATGCTTTTAAAAAAAATGTTAAATATACTCATATTCAAATAAAAGTGTGATAGTTGCTATATAAATGTGTAGATACATTCACCATGATGTGTGATTGTTCATTACACAAATGGTTTTATTTCCATAATATGAAGGAACTGCTTCAGATGGGTGGAACAATTTCCCCCTTCCTTTGTCACAGGCCAGAATTTCTTGCATGAAAGGGTGCTGGTTTACTTCATAGGGCTTGCCTGATCATGAGCTTCTTTAGCAAAACAAAACAAATGAAAAACACATACCAGTACTAATTATCTTTACTAGTTATTCTTCCTCCTCAGTGCAGTCCCATGTTTTTAGGCACTGTAAGTAATATGACTAAAGGAGAAGATACAGACCTATTTATTAGTAATAACCACCACTGGCAAAAGGACTTCTCCATTTCCTCCCTACAGGTCTGAACAGGTTCTGTAGCAAACTTGTTGTAGTAGTTTTACTATTACAGTGATGGTAAAAATAGGCTTTAACAAGATTTGTAAGGAAAATCATATATTTGCAGTGCTGAAAGAAGCAGGCTTTCAGGTAGACAAACGCAAACCTGCTCAGACCACAGGAAAGACTCTTTTGTCTGCAGTCATGGAGACACTTGAATGACTGATTCCTTTCCCAGAGAGTTAGGCGCTTTAATCACATTCCATTTGCACGGTATGTGTACCACAGTGTCCCCTCAAAATTACAGAGAAATGATCTCTTATATAAATTCATTGAAGGTAAAAAGTCTGTAATCCTTTCCATTAGTTTATTAAAGGTTTCCTGAGGGGAAATAAAAAAACAACAAACAAACAAAAAGGAAGGAATGGGAGGAAGGTGAGCAATTTAGGACCCAAATAATCATTGAACTATTGGTGTGGCTACACATGCTGAAGTTTGGCAAACCTACATACATGAAAGGCAGCAGGGAGTAACCAAATTGACACCTGGGACCCCTTTGGATCTTCAAAATTCTGAGTTTATAAAGGAATATAAGTATACTGAACATTTTTTGCAGATGAAATGGAAGAATAAACCCTTACTAAAAGTCATGACTAATGAGAAAACAATTTAAACTACTTCTCTGGGGTTTTGTTTTTTATTTAGAAAGGCATTTACTGTCTTTGGAAAGGATCATCTATAACAATTGATATTTTTGAGGGAAAAGGAAAATAGAACTAACCTTTGGTGTAAGCACCTGTAAGGGAAAAGAATCGAAACATAAGGCAGTAATCTCTAAGATAAAGGAACCTAGCTGTAGGTACCTAATGCATGTGTGGAAAAAGTGAAAAAATTGAGAACTATGAATTATCAAGGGCAAGGGAAAGGCTAAGATTATTCAAAAGGTACCTGTGACCAAAAGTTCACATTTTAAGTTAGAATAGGGGAAAAAATGAAAGAAAAAAGGAGCACAGGGCTGCAGTCTTGCTTATGAATTGTGTCCAAACTGGGTAAGAAACTAAGTTTCATATCCACTATTGCAACCCAGTGGTCATCTCTACTTCCACTTGCAATTTCTGAAGTTAGGAGTTCTGATTCTCAATCTTGCTGTATGTAGAAAGAGTGGTATTTTCTTTCCCTGAAGTACTGTGAATAATAATCAGTATCTGCAAGATAAATTCTAAGTAGGTTATACACAGGTGGCAAAGCACACTAATAGTATGTTGACATTCTAAATATAAACATTGCAATTATATTGCTACAACTACAACTACAACTAGTGAATGCTTTGGATGCCAAGGAAGTAAGCTAATTTTAATCTTAAAACATTGCATCAAATGGAACTAATCCTGTGCTTAGCAACCTTGCTGAATCATAGTATTTTTGAATATGTACTGTTGTAAAGGCCACCAACTGTTGAAGCAAGGTAGTAGGAGGCTCTTTAAAAGAAAGTTTTAAGTTTCTGAGTGGAAGTAATTTAACCATTAAGTAAAGTTTGTAGCACAAATGGAAATGTCAGTTGAAATTAATTTCTGTAAAGTAATATGTAAACTACTTCTGTAAAGTACTTTATGTCCTTTTTAACATTTGAGCATTCTTAGTTTTCAATAAAAAAAAAAGTTTTAGGAAGATCAAATATCAATTTTCTTGGATAGACTGAAGTTAAGGTACTTTCACTTGAAAATAATGATGACAATTAACTTATATCTTTTTTCTCAATTTGCAACTATCTGGCTAAAAACCCCAAAGTTACATTTTTATATACACTGAGATTTCTTCAATGTATAAATGCCTAATTTTCAAATTGTTATTTAAACAAATTTTCTGTTATTGTTAAGAGAGCTTTGTTGGCTTGATCATCTTTTGACCAAACAGGAACTATATTTATAGCTTAGGAGAACATTTATAATTTCAATTTAAGGAATCTTTAATACTCGAGGCCTAAAATCATGGTAGTTCTTGTATACGATGTACAAAACACAATCACAGAATGGAATCACAGGTTGGAAAGGACCGCACTGGGTCATCTGGTCAAACCTCCCTGTTTTAGCAGGGTCATCCTAATGCGTGCCACACAGAATTGCATACAGCTGGTTCTTGAATATCTCCAGTGAGGGAGACTCCATAGCCTCTCTGAGCAATCTGTTCCAGTGCTCAGTCACCCTCACAGTAAAGAAGCACAAAAAGAAATCAAGTAAAGTAGTAAAGCAAAATAGAAGTGCAAAACTTGCATTCCAAAGAGTTCACAAATGAAATTTGAAATTCTGTAACAAAAGTGATGTCATCCTTCTTGACTGGTGACTCTTCACAGGCTGACAGGAAACAGAGATGACCTAACGTTTTTCTGAATTACTCATAACTCTTCATGTCAACAAGCTAAAAGATAAAAATGCATGTTATATCCTCTGAGTATCATAACTACAAATGACACTGTATGGATGTCTAAAAATTCAAGATAGATGTACATAAATTTGTAATTCTTAAAAATAACATATATTTGTGTTCATTTTTTGCATACACACACTTATTTCCCATTATTATTGAACCTACTCTGCATTGAAACTAATAGGCCTTATATACTCATGTTGTCACATTTAATAAAAAGGAGATGTCAAAAGCCACACGTATGACTTGATTTACGCATCAGCCATGCAGATATCCTGCTTAGTGGAGCATAGGGTGGGAGCTGTGAACAGAGTAAAACTGGACCAGAATAAGACGTGGAAAAAATTAGATTTCCTTCCCCATTTTGACACGTACGCTTCGCAGTGACTTGGCTCACACAACAATTTTCCGTCTTCCAGCATAATCGTCCACAGCTTCTTGGCCGCTGCGGGAGGAGCTATATTAGGTACTCGGCTGCTGCTGCTATATGCGGTGGGTGCTCCTTGGCTCAGCCGAGCAGCCCGACACACCCGCCAGCCATCCCCAGCCACGCAGATATCCCGCAGGATGGAGCAGGGGGAGGGGATGGGCTGCGATCGGTTCAGTGTCCACACCTGCGAGAAAACGGGGAGTAAAATAAGGCGTGAGAAGCCCTGTTAGAAGACGAGGGGATGAGGAACACTCGCTGACCCGCGAACAGCCGAGTTACTCAGCTTCCCCACGCGTGGGGAACGACCGGCCCTTCCCAGAGGTGCAGCCGGGTGGGCCCAGAGGCCGCTTCGTAAGGACCCCATCGTTCATTTTTAACTTTCTGCGGGGAGCGGACGGGACCTTCCCTCCCGCCCGGCAGCAGGGAGGGAGCGAGGGGGCAGGCTCCCCTCCGCCCCCTTCCCCGCACAGCGCCGCGCCACCCCTCGGGCGGGACGCAGGGGTGTGGAAGGACGAGCGGAGGGAACCGGCGCCGCTACCGAGCCCCGGGCCGCGCCCGCGGCGAGGGTCGAGCACCCCCTTGCCGCTGTACGGCGGGGCCGCGCTTCGCCCCGGCCCCTCCCCGCCCCGCCCGCCCTCAGCGGGACGGAGCCGCAGAGGCAGCGGCAAACCCCGCCCCTCCGCCCCGCGTGTGGCGCGGCGCGGCTCGGCTGGGCTCGGCTCGGCACAGCGCGGCGCGGCACAGCTGGGCGCACCCTCGCCATTGTCTGCGCGGCGGTTCCTGCTGCGGGCACCGGCGGGCGGCTCGGCGGCTGCGGCCGCGATGCTGAAGGGCGCCGTGCCCCCTCAGAGGCGGCAGCGGGCTTCAGCCCCCGGGAGCAGCCACCCCTTCTGCTGAAGACTGAAACTTTGCGTGCCCGCCGCTCCCTCTCCTCCCCCTTCCTTTCGCCCTCCTCCATGCGCTGAGCGGCTGCGGGGCTCCCGCCCGGCCCCATGGACGCCTTCAGCGCCGCCAAGGCCAAAATGGGGGCGAAGAGCGGCGGCGAGGCGGCGGCGGCGGGGGTGGCTGCGCCTCCGTCCGCCGCGCCGGCCCCCACCCCCGCCGGTCCCGGCTCGCCCGCCGCACCCGAGCCCGCCGCCTACAAGCTGGAGGACCTGGAGACCCTGGCCACCGTGGGTGAGTAGGGGAAGGGGTGGAACAAAGGAGCTGCCGAGGTGCCTACTTGCGGCCGTGCCCGGAGGGAGGAAATACCCGAACAGCCGGCTGCCCCGTTCCCAGCGCCTCTTTTTTGTGCCTTTTTTTTTTTTTTTTTTCTCCCTGTGTGCCCCACTCCCCGGTCCGCGCCCTTCTCTCCCGCCCGCCCCCCGTCGGCTGGTGTTGGGCAGCTGGGGTGCCTGCGGTGACTGTGGGCGGCCGAGGGGGACGCGCCGCGGGTCTGCGGGAGGCTCTTGGCATTGTCTGCTCCAGGTGCTGTGCCGGTGCCACTGATTCCGGGATCGCGGCTTTGATCTGCAGCACAGCGAGCCTGTAACCAGGTTTGGCCTGTCTGAGGCGGGGGCAGCCACTGCTGAAGGTGAAAGATCTTTTTGTGCAAAACCTGGTTTATCTGGTTTAACTTCATTTACCTGCATCATGATAAAAAATTCATCATTTAAATGTAGTTGTCGGGCCAGTGAAGAGATCAAACAGGTTAACTGAATACAGCTGAGTGTATGTCAAACACCCAACACGCTGTTGCCTGGAATATTGATGCAAAGATGCTTTGCATGTGTAGAATTTTTGGTAGAAGGTAAGGTCACATCTCATGTGTACCACACTTATTGAAAACTACCTGTAGTCAGTGGCATTGTGTGATAAATTGGCATTTCAGGCATCCGTGATGATGTTCATTGCGTTCACGTATCTGTCTGTGCGTTGCATTTCAATGTACATTCTTGTAGTTACAGAGGTTTTTGCACCTGGTTTGAAAGCTTGCTGCTCAACAACGGGGAAGTTTTGTTCATTTATTTTCTTTATAGGACTGTGAAATTACTTTGGATAGATTTATTTTAGTAAATGCTGTAAATCTGAACTTCCCATAAGCTCTCTTTAGCCAAAAAGGTGCACTTCTTAGTGAAGTTGGTGGTTTTAATAGGTCTCGAAAAATGGTGTTGGAAAGGCCCAAGAGTGTAGTTATCAATGAAGAACATGTTATCTTCTCTTCAAGTGCCTTGTTTTTTGATATACTTTTCCACTTTGAAACGTGAACAGGCATTTTATTGACAAGTTATTTGAGATTATTAATAGACTTCTTGAAAGGTTTGTGATATGTTTTTTCTCCAGAAGTGATGGATCTTGTTTAAGTCATGACCAGTTGCTGTTGATACAACTGTCATCACAGATGATTAAGACTTCGAGTGAAACACAGATTGCAGAAAAATAGTAATTTTTAAAGAAAGCATAGTAGTCCTGGAAATATTCCTGAGGCCAGTGAAGAAATGTGGAAACAGTACACCTGTTTAAGAGTGTTCTTTAAGGTGTTCCTTAAAGGTTAAGGAAGGAAGCAGAAAGTTGGGATTCCACAAGGTATAAAGAGAAACTTTAAGCGAGACTGCTTGATATGAAGAAAGAGAGAATGGAATAAAATGTGAAAGGAGCAATAGCTGCCTATCAGGACACTGACAGAATACTTAGTATCCCTTCCTTTTCTGTTTTCCCCATCTTGATTGGTTTTTTCTTTTCTTCTTTTCTCCAATAGCTCTGTATGAGAAGATGACCATTCTTTGCATCTCTTTTGAACTGTGACATTAGTCGTTTTTCAGGGAGAAGGAAGACAATGCAAAACTGGAAGGGTATAAAAATGTGCACAGATAAATACGTAAGGCCTCACCTTGTCAAAGACAGTGATCTGTCTTACTGTAAGTTGGTTTAAAAATGAATTTATGACATGCCTGTGTGCCTCAGTGGAAGGATGTGACAGGGACAGGATCTCACTCCTGACCAGGAAGCAATACTGCAGCCTCAAAGTGATACTGAAACTGTGTACTGAAGGAGTGTATCTACAATTCTTTTTAGCAATGGTTTAAGTCAGTATTACGCTATCTTCCATTTTGATCTCCCTGCACAAATAGATGAGATTAATGTCATCAGTTTCACTAAAGCAATTTAGAGTTGTCTGCAGTTTTACTGCTCTGATAAGAAAAATCATTTTCTTTCTGCTGATGTTCTCAAAAGCTGTGTGCTCTGAGATATTTGGAGATAGTTGTGGAGGGGAGGAGGAATACTCAGAAATTACATAACAGGAAGTTCTGATATCTTCTTAACTAGAATCATTGTTGCTTATAGATATACCCAGGCTTAGAAATAGTTAGGGCCTTGGAAATGGTCAACTTGAGAAGGAGTCAAAATAGGGCAGTTAGCTCCATGCTCTTACAGCTGTTTATGAGTAATATTTAAGGTAAAAAAATTATGTTGGTGTCTGTGTGATTGTGATCATTGATGACTTTAGGCAACTTCTCTTGGAGGACAGAATAAAGGCCATGTATAAAAAAAAAAAAAAAGTTGAATGCAGTATCTGCTTTGAATATAACTACTATTTTAAAGTATCCTTTATAGTCTAAGAGGATCAAATTCTCTCTGTTACCAGACCACCATAATGCGGGCTGAATTTCATGTGTTCTCTGTGATTTCTGTTGGGACACTGTGCCTGTTTTAGCAAAGAACTTGCTATGAAGAAAGGAAGAGCAAAAGGAAGTACAGTTTAGCATAATGATTCAGAGGACATTTATCTCCCCCAAACATCCCGGAACTCAACCTTTGGTTTGGTGTTTGTGGGCCCTTTGTTAAAAGGCAGAGTGAAGAGTAGAGGTATGCTTCTGGGGGAAGTGCCCTAATATTTAGTTGATAAAGTGAAGTTATGCATTTGGGGAGGGTGTAGGACTGGGGTGCATAGTGGTTTCTGGCACTAATAGAAGTTGAACAAGAAAAATATTTCTTTAAGGGTACTTCCTGAGAGATTGAAGATGTGGTTTTGAACCTCTGAGATGAATGGAATTTTTGACTGGTCTTATATGAAAGGTGAACACTCCTGCTTTGGAGCTATTGAAGGTGCCTGGATATCCCCATCTTGTTTTGAATTAATTTTCCTTTTAAAAGAGGTTGAAATACAGATGTTTGCTCAGCACACTTAAAAACTGTTGCTCAGGTCAGACTGAAATACTCTGTGCATCTCAGTGAATTTACATACTCAGCTGTGCGAAGATTGATTTAGTTTTGTGCTGCACAGAAGCAAATTTTAATATGCCATGACCACCATGTTCATTGAAATTTAACTGCTGAAAGTTCATGGACCACTTGTGCTTTTCTGAACCCATTTCAAACTTCTTGTAGGTCTGGTGAGTGGAAGAGGGAGACTATGAACAGTAGTGGCATAATTTCTGAATCATGCTTGGTTTTAATGAGCATTTAACAAGAGCAACCTTTCTATTTCAGTAGCCAGAGTGCCTGCAGTTGGACATCTGATATGTATCCTGAAATGGAGATATTAAATTTTTAATTATGCCATAATGAAAAAGTAATTCAGGTAAACTAGAATAAGTAGTACAGGAAAACCAGAAAGTATTTCTTCACTTTTGTGTAGGTGAAGTTGGGAGAAGCAATGTTATATTCCCAATTGTAATGTATGGTAATAGGAAAGGGAGAAAGAAGAGAACACCAGGAGGAGAAAGGCGACAAACTTATTCTTGCCTCTGGTCTGTGAGATCTGTTTCTTGCCCGTTTTTCAAAGTGCAGTGAATTCCATAGTAGTCTTTATAAATGTAAATTTGGTTTTGTAAATCTACTCAATTGATTGAAATATTTTAATAACAGTATTTTCATGCAAAAAGATTCTTTTAAACTACTGTTCCCATGACATGCTTTACAATAAACAAATGCAGAATAAAAAGTTGGGCAAACCAGTATTTTCATTGTTATGAGCATGGGAAAATTTAAAGAAGTTCATGGGAAAGATGAGGTGCAGCGTATTTTCAAATACTTAATTTCTCTATGTTCACACACAAAAGTTGTAGACAAATAAATTTCAAATGGCATTGTATCAGCAGGACAGTAGGTACAGAACTGTAGTCTAATGCTGTAGGAATTGGCTCCTGTGTAGAACACTGCAGTCCTATTTTCCCAGCAAATTCCAAATTCTTTACACCAAAGAATGCTGGTGGTGTTGGTGGTGGTTTTTTTTTTGTTTTTTTGTTTTTTTTTTTTTTTTTTGGTGTTTTTGTTTGTTTGTTTTTATTTTTTTTGTTTGTTTTGGTTTTTTTCCCCTGGGATGGGGCCAGGGGAATTTGAGGTGGCACCTCCCAAATTACTTCATTTTCTTACCCAGTGTTACTTTTTGTTTCACTACCAAGGTCTCGCCTATTTTAAAATATCCTAAGGGATATGTGAGCATTTTTTTCATGATTTGTCACCTTTTCTTGATACTAAAATGATAAATAATAATCCATGATTTTACTTGGCAGTGTTCTTAAATACCACAAGTTTTGAAAGAAAACATGGTCTGAATGTTGTGACTGTAATGGTGACCTGAATTCACCATTACGCTTGTACATCTTTGAGGCTTTAGTCATAAAGCTAAATGACTTGGACTTTGTTTTCAGTCTCTGTATTTCTTACTTCATTTTTCACTCCCACAAAATGATACTTGTCCCAAAATAAATCCTTATTATTGTTATAGCTGGTGTTCTAGAGAGAAAATGACCAGGTGTGACTCAGCTTTCTTCTCTTGCTTTCCCTGTTATCCACTGCTGAGGTGAATTTCAGTAGCATAATTTTATTGTGGATTAGGCAGCAACAGGTTCTTTCCCATAAGGTTCTTGCTCTCACTAGGCTAGAAAAAATGGATTGAAACAAGTATTTGCTTTTATCTTTCAGAGAGAGGAAAGTGAGAGTGTATTGAAGGTCTGAACATGTGAAAATTGGAAGTTCACATTTCTGCTTTTCTGTTTTCATTGTTTAAAAGTAGTGTTGAGATAAAAGGTTAGTGTTTGCCTGTCACCTGTTTCTTTTGTCTGAGTCTAATGTAGATATTTAAATGATTGCAGAAAGAAATTAATTATTCTTTGTCTGATGTTGTGAATTTAACACAGAGTTGTAGAATTAGATGTTATTAGATATTATAGAGTAGGCTTTGACACTCACATATACTTCTGGAGATAAGTAATTTGTTAAGTCCTATAAATAGCCCAGAGATGCCCAGAAGTGCCTTTTGCAATGCAAATAATCAAATAATCTGGAACCCAACTACTGCTAACATTTCAAGAATAAGAAGCATGCAAAACTCTCCCACAAAATGAAAAGCACCTAACACCATACCTTTCTTTCCTCTGCCAAGTTTATGCTTAAATAAAAATAATGTTCCAGGTGAAAATGGTTTTGAAAAATTCCTCTGTCAGGTGTTGTGTGTCAGCCCAAACTGAAGAAGATATGAAACCTGAAGAGAAATACCAATTTGAACTAATTTTTTTCTTTCAAAGGGAAGAAGCAGGAACTTCAAGTACTGGTGGTTGAGAGCATGAAGGCTCTTAGGGCTTGACTCACCTTTTTCTGTATTTAGGTTCCTGAGTTTGCATGTCTGGACTGTTTGTAGTGGACAGGGAGAACAGCCTTTTGGAGATGGATACCTTGATAGTTTGGCTTTTATATAATGAAAACTTAAGGAGGCACATTCCTACCTAAAGTGTGTTTAATTCTAGTTTGGTGCCATTTTAAGGATGATATGCGGTGTAATTAGAAAAAAGGCAAGTGTCGTGGAATTTTGTGTACCACTTTTGTTTGTTATGAGTGGCACAGATATGTATACAGTGAGGAAAAGTTAATTTCTGTGAAGTAAAAGATGGGAACTTGTGTTTACCTTTCAAGGTCTTGTCTGGGTATAAGCTGTTCTTACCCAAATTTAGGTTAAACAATATAATTCCCTTACTGTTGATACTTAGCAGTGTAAAACATTTTCAGCGTTAGCTTGTACTACTCAAAAGTAGTTAAATATGTTATCTTTATTGGGAAAGCACCCTTCCATCTCTGCAGTGTTTAAGGGGTTTTTTTAGCAGCTTCAAAGAAGTTGGTCAGTAAAATTCTGAGTACTGTGTCTTGGTGTGCACCTGGGATATTCAGGTGTTAGGGAAGAACAATTCTCAAAATTAGGCTATTTCTGCTTTCACATAAGAAGATTATCTTTCAAATGAATGAACAAGTGTGTGTGTTTGAGTTTCTTTAAATGAAGAAGGGAGACATACGAGATACAACATTCTTTGTGAAGCTTGTTTACCTTGTGAAGTGCACTGTTTGAACTTCAACTTAAAGCAGTAGTTCAGTTTTTTTATATGAAATACATTTTTTTTAATCCTTGCTTTTAATACTGAAGATGGATCAGTGATGGTGATCTGTAGGAGTTGGTAGTGCAAACTTTCCACTTGGCTGCCCTTTTTCTTCTGCCCACTTTGTTTGCTCTCATCCCAGTTTGAACTAGTTACTAGTTGGTCTGTTAATTGATTGACAGAAATTTTTTGTAAATGTGTTGTCATTTTTCTCCAAGGAATCAATTGGTCTGCTTCAATACATTTCTTATCAGACAAATAGCTAGTGTGTGTGTATTAGTGTTATTTATTTATAACTGAAGCACATTAAATACAGTAAGGGAAGTATCCTTTCTATGTGACTAAACTGTATGGTAGAAAGTATTTGTGTGTGCTGCCAGAGGTGGGGGAATGTTAAACTTGTCTGTTGAGTTGATCTGGTCTGTGGAACCATTCCTGAAGTATCTGATTTTCTAGTCTTGTGACTCTCATTTGTTGGGGAGTGTTTATTTAATACCAAAGTAAAAGTAGATTGGATATATAGTTTTGGTTTGCAGTTTATTTCATAACCCTTATGCCAACAAGCTGCGGTGTCTAAAATAGACTCGTTTTTATGGGGTCTTTCTCCTGTTTCTTTTCTGGATATGCAGTTTGAATATCACCTGCAGCTTTCCCTATTGGATTTTATATTTTATCTGTAAATATGTATATATATTTAAATTTATGTAAACTCATAAAACCTAAGTTTTACTGCCCCAGCTTGATGTAGGAAGGGTAAGTCTTCAGCATATTTTCTGTCAGCATATGTAGACTTCTTTATGGCTATCACACTTATCAGACCTTTGTTCATATAGTACTTACAGCATGCAGCAATTTTTTTTTTTTTAAGCCAGGATTTTTTTATTTCCGTAAAGAATTGGTTTTGAGCTAATTTTTCATGAAAGATCATGTACCTGGTATTTGTTAATTTGATTATAATATGCAAGTTGCATATTCAGGTGTAATGGTTTATATTTTGTATTTGTTGGAGTACTTGAGAAAGGGAACTCAAGGCAGAAGAGCTATATAGTATAAACTTTTATTAGAAGTTGTACTCTTGGATGTGCATTCTTTTTTGTGTGTACACTTGGCATTGTCTTATGCATGTTTGTTAAAAGCACCAAAGCTGCGAAAGCAGTACATTATTTTGCCTGGAAAATGGGACTGTAGAACCACTGACATATGATAGGAAAGCATGTGAAGGTGCCAAGGTTTGGGAATTTTTTTTGTTTTGTTTTTGTTTGTTTTTCATGTTCATTTTTTCTTCACATGATTCTTACAAAGGTAATCATATGTTTAACAAAATCACATAAAATGACCGTTTAACATGTCCACTATGCTGTATTTTTTATCAGTTTTGGTATGGTTCTTTGCTAAAATGCAGTTTCTTACACAGTGTCCCTGGCATTTGCGTAAGTGTTGTTCTGTTTGTGTTGGGGAATATCGGGAGACTGAGCAATCTGAAATATTTATGTTAATGGCACTGCCATTATTGTTGAAGGTGCAGGGTGCTCTCTGGATGGAATTGTCTAGTTAGTACTGCTTTTTATGCCTCTCAGTCAGTAAATTAAATGCTCTAAAGTGATTTAGGTAGATGTTCAGAGAGCTGTCCCTCCACAGACTCTTCAAAAACAGGCTAAACTGGGTGTAAGATTTCTATTTTGCTGCTCTACTCATGAGAGTGCACTGTAATAGTTGTGTTCATGGTGAGTATAAAAATTAAGAGGCTGGTGGTTGACTGTGTTTATATTAAATTTCTGGGTGCTATAATAGCAGACTCCTCTAACCACCTGCCCCCAAACTGATGACAGACTTCCAGCCTCAGACCTCTTCCCCCCCTCCAGCTCCAGCTTGCCACTGGTTTCCTACAGCTCTTGGGTGCAGGAGATGATAGCTTGTACAGTTTTAATTTGCATGGCCTGTCAAAAATAACTTCAGAGTATGCATTGTAAAATTTCAGTTTGTTTTCAGGAAGCTTAGTGGGTAACTCATCGTCTGTCTCTGCAGAGCAAACAATGAGGACAGCTGCTGGTTAGTCTGTTTCTAAATTGGGATTCCTGTTCCCTCTTTCATCAAAATGTTTCACATTGCCTGTTTTTATGTTGAAGTTGTGTTCTGAGGCCACTAAACTCTCCCTGACTTTTGTGACTTTCAGAGGCCTATGAAAACTTTGGTAGTATGTCTTTATTTAAGCCACCCAGTTATCACACTCAGAAGTGGTGAATTTGGAATTTATGCTGAATCAGAAACATTGTTCTTCCTCCTTTTATAGTGACCAACATAATTAATTGAAAATAAATTTACATTAGCAAAAATACGTATAGAAATTGCTCATTCATTAATATGTTTGGAAATAATGTAATTTGGGTTATAAGAAATGTAAGAACCTTTCTAAAATTTTCCCAATATTATACCTTAATTCAAAATATTCTGTCTGAAAGTTTTCTACATCTCTTCTAGTATTTTTACAGTGAGTAGCAGTGGTTTCTTGGATTTGTTAATGGAAAATTGTTCTTGATTAAAGTTGGTTTTGATCCTTTTTTTTTTTTTTTTTTTTTTCTGCTGCAAATGGCAGTTGGGAAGAAGCTGTGAGAAAGACAGTGGGTCCTACAAGACAGAACCATTAGAAGGAAAACAAAAGTAACTGAGAATTGGAAAGGATCTGAAAAAAAAAAAAGTAACATCAAAGTTAATGCAAAATATTTCCAAAGGCAGGAAAATATATTTCCTCTGGGGTAAAAAAAAAGGTGGGTTTTTAAATTTTTTTTTATTTCAGTTTTATACATTTCATCCTTTATCATTTGAAAAGTAGATACAAATTGGGGCACATCTGTTTCTGATGCTGTAAAGCCTATGACAGCTATCCGTTTTTAGAATTTAATAAAGTAAACTGTATTCTGTAAACTGCATTTCATCTGTCTTCAGGGCAGAATTATACCTTTTGTCCTTGCTACTGAAAACTTCACATTCTTCACCTCATGTAAAAGTGTTAATGGATGATAAACTAATAACCAACATATACCAGTAGCTTTCAGTTACAACTGACTTGAGTTAAATATGAACCGATGAGGCAGCCCAGATAGATTTGTTTTGTGTTTATTTCTGATCCTCACATCTGTCCCTGCATTCTAATTTTAGCATCTTTGAGCTTGTGTACTGTTTCTTTAAGCGTAAATCCTGCATTATTTTGAAATGTTTGTTCTTTTAATTGAGTACAATTTAAAATTAGATTTCTGTTGAGCTGTGCTGTGTCAGCTCTAATAGCAAGTGACCCTCAGCAATGATGTTTTAGTTTTAGCGATAGTAAGTCTACAAAAGGCACGTCAAATACTCTTAGCCTGTGAACTATAGCTCATGAATTAGCTGTAATGTAATCTATCCTATCAAAGTAGTGTTGGATTTGCTATTCATTACTCCTTTTACTGCAGACTGTGATCCTGTTTTTAAATATATCAGTCTAGATTTAGATAATTCAGAGATTGTATGGCGTGAGAGAATTGAAGGGAGTAGAAGTGAGAAGCAACGATGGCAGTAAACAACAAAATAAATGAACACGAGTTTGCGTAAATGGGTGCATGTGTATACATGTATACTCATCTATCTATTTATATGTTGTATAGATATGTTATCTATATATAGATAAGTATATGTTGCTAAGAAAGTTGATATATGCTGAAGACATTCCTAAGATAGAGTGAAATAACAAAATCTAGAAAAAAATTTCAATTGTGATGAAAAAAGAGAACTTGGTTTTATTGTCAAGATTTGACTATGTATAGAATCATAGAATGCTTTTTGTTGAAAGTGACCTTAAAGTCTATCTAGTTTCCACCCCTCTGCCGTGGGCAGGGACACCTTCCACTAGACCAGATTGCTCAAAGCCCCAACCAACATGGTCTTGAACACTTCCAGGGACCAGGCATCCGCAACTTCTGAGTAATCTAACCTAGCATCCAACCTAAACCTCTTTCAGTTTGAGGCCATTCCCCCTTGTCTGTCACTATCTGCCCACGTAGGAAGTATTTTTTTTTCTGTAAGCCCCCTTTAAGTACTGGAAAGCCACAATGAAGTCTCCCTGGAACCTTGCCTTCTGAAGGTTGAGCAACCCCTGCTGTCTCAGCCTGTCTTCATATGAAAGGTGTTCTAGGCCTCTGATGATCTTTTTGCGCCTCCTTTGGACCCATTATAATAGGTCCACATCCTTTCTGTGCCGAAGACCCCATTGTTGGATGCAGTACTCCAGGTACTCTCACCAGAGCACAGGTGCAGTACTCTCACCTGCCTTGACCTGCCGGCTTTTGATGCAGCTCAGGATGTGATTGACCTTCTGAGCTGCAAGCATGCATTTATGGGTCATGTCCAGCTTTTTCATCCATGAAAATCCCCAAGAACTGGTGACTAGCTAACTGCTTTCAGTGACTGGAAAGTGAGAACGCTCTGGGCATAAAAAGGGCTCTGTATGGCTGACTATATTGTAATTGTAATTGTGATATGATGGGTTGAAGATTTTGTTTCTATTAGTAAGGTTTATCTGCTGGTCTTCACTATTATTACTACTATATGATATACTTGATGCTCCTTATGACCGTATGGAGCATTATATACTGTGCCATTAATGGAAGTGACGTAGTAGTGTTTTGCAGTGCAGGTTTTGATTTGTTCAGATTTAAGCCTTCTCACACTACGCATACTGTTCAATATTGGGTAAGCTGACCATTCCAAAAAAATTAGCTGTCAAATGGCATAAAATGAGTCTGAAATCACCTACCTGCATTTTGTCATGAGTAGTTCAAGAAGTAACAAGTTCAAGAAGTGTTTAGCTTGGAAATTTAGAGTGAACTCTGCAACTTACTAAGCTTGCCTTGGTCTGTGTGTGATTGGACACATGTACTGCACAATATTCCCATGTCATTGTGTTGAATTTTGAACCTTATCCTTCCCTTTGCTCTTCATGTGGAGGATTGTCAGTTTCATAATGTGACTCATGAATAATTTCAGATCTGATAAATTCTTTATTATATGTATTTATTTACTCTTTATTTGTTCAGGAGCAGTTACTAGTAATTTTAAGTGAGATTTATTTCTATAATCTTGTATGCCAATCTTGCTTTTGCCTGGGAAAAAAAAAGTCTTGTGTAGGGAGTTCACCAACATCCTTGCCTGTTTGTGACATGTTGCATCTTTCCATCTGTGTTTTCAAATGTATGAAATTCACAAACTGTGTTTAATACAATTTTTGTTAAAAAATTTGACCTCACATGACTTTATGCTTAAGGGGAAAAAAAAAGGTTATATCGAAACAATGGCTGCCACAGAGATGCCATCAGGTATCAGTCAGAAAGTCTATCCTTACTGTTGCAAAGTTAATGATATTGTTATGATATATACTGTAGCTTTAGTATTGACTGTAGTGACCTGTTCATCTCTTGATTTCTGTTTTCCTATACATTTAGTTTCCTAAGAGTCACTTTGAAAATCAGAGTTGTTTCATGAAAGTTTGAGTGTAGTTTTTCATAAATTCTCAAATGTTCTTGTCTTGGTTCATTTTTGTTCATTTAAATAATGTCAATTATGTACAACGTTCTATTTTAAGTCTCATTTGTTGGCTTAGATGAGTTTCTTGGGCATGGTACTCAGAGGTATAATAGTGGAGAAAAAGATTGGATCCCAGTTTTGAAATGGGAGGGAAAGTGTGTGCATAAAAACTAAGAAGGGCAGTTGAAACTGTTGGAAAATTGGTAGAGTGGCTTTTCTTTCCTATTAAGAAACTGTATAGTAACAGTAGAAATAACCCCTGGCATGTCTTCAGTAAAATCAGGTATTAGCACAAATAATATTTTTAGTCTTCTATTAGTAATGTAATTCTTGCGCACTGTAGGGATTTTTTCCCCAGATGTTTAATGTTTGAGATTGGAATTTAGTGGAGACTGGTATTTTGAAACTTACTGTATTGGTTCCAGTTCCATATCAAATATAACTTTATTTGAATGTTGTAGACTTACTTCCACTTTCTTGCGTAATAGTTCTTTATGTGGAGAATATTATGATGTCCATACTAGTGCCAGACAATTGTGATTTCATGACCTGATCTTGTACAGAGTTACACTAATTTTTGTAAGGTATACTGTGTGAGAATTTGGAAAGGTAATAAACACATCAGGTAAATTCTAGATACCTAATGCATTGTTATTCTGAAGTCTCTCAGGAATATCAGTTGATGCTGCATTATGAATATAAACAAAGCCTTCCCTTTGAGGAATACTTTGTTCCACTCATGAATTCTCAGTGTATTGATCCTTAATGAAAACTAAATAAATTTGCAGTGCATTTTCCAGGTTGAGATAGAATTTTAGGAGATTCTTACTGGCTTGTAGCTTCATTTTGTTTTGTAACACTTTGTTTACAGGAGATGGAATACAGCGTTGTAGTGGCACAGTGCACTGCTTGTAATTTAGAGATGCAAAGGTATTATTTGAGTCTTTTGCCAAGGTATTCATTTTGCTATAGTTACATCATTAAGTCCTTTGTACCTATTGTAATAAAATCTCTATTACTCAGTACAACCCGTTCAAAATGCAGATCGAATTAAATAGAAATTCTAGAAAAGGTCTTAGTTATATCAGAAATATTTTTCTTTTTTTGTCAGCATAACAGCTGAAGTGTGAGTAACATAACAATAGTTTTAAGTACCTTCTAAGACTATTGTGCTGTATAAGCTTAAATAACATGTAGAATTACAGACTATGGATAAATTCAAGCTTCCAAATTGGATATGGTTTGAGGTGTGATTATTTGTACAAACTATCCTTTCCTGTTCGTAATGTTTAACTGTTATGAGGATTTAAAAAAAAAAACAAAAGCTAGATGACATTTTTAGTAGCACATTTGTGACACTGTGCCAGTAAGTTATGTTTAGGTAACAGTGCTGAAGGTTGTAAAGTCATATAGGTATCATGGGGCATAGTTTTCGTGATGTAGGAAGAATTCAGTGAGTTGCTAACAATTCTTCTTCAAACCTCACAAATGTGTACTTAACAAATTAGCACATTCTGTGTCAATAATTTCCATTTCATGAAATCCTGCATGCTCTTATCAGACCGTATAATTTTGAGGTTGGTTTCTTCTGTCTGAATATAGACCTATGCACTGTAAAGGACTGTCAAACCTACATGTGCAGAATCAGCAGAGGTAAATAGGTAAATATTCTATATTGAATATAGAAGTGCCTTTTTTCTCCTCTATTGATTTGCAGGGGATTCCACCCATGTGATCCAAAGGAAATCTGTGTAATAAGTGAGGATGTTCCAGCTCAAAGTGTCTGGGGAGGCTGTTGGTTTTTTGCTTAACAGATGGGAGAAATCCTGTCTATCACCTTGTGTTTGGGGTACTGCCTTAGCCTACATTACTACTTTGATTTTTTTGTACTATGGAAAGACTTTCTTTAAGTTTCCATCATAAACTGCAAGAGGCCAAGAACAGTGGCAGCTTTTCAGAACATACATGTGTTTTATCTTTTAATGTTCAGCCATAAAGAGATGATGCGGAGCTACGTGGTGCTTTGTTGTAGTCTTTTATCTTTGAATGTAGAAAGAACTCCAGTATGTCATTTTACAAAAATACCACTTCTCAGGTTTTAAGATACATTGTGAAGAGTGAACTTTCTGATGCTTTGAGGTCTTTAACTACTACTCATTGATCAGGCTTTGTCTTCATGTCCAGAGGTTTGTTGTTTGAAGGTTGTTTTTCTTTTTTTTCCATAGCCTGAATTAGCTCTAGGTCAATTTAAAATTTAAAAATGGAGGTCAAAAGTATGATTGGAAAAAAGAATGGAAAAGTAGGTATTGAATGCCACTGAGCTTTAGTTTCATTTTGCTTTCTGAATATTAGTGTATCTGGTTTTGGACCTGGCCTTTTGAGCTAAGTCTCAGTTTTGGTGGTATATGTGTGTGTAAATATGAAAGTATGTTTCTGGACCAGGGCTTTCTGTGTTGAATTATGTGGTAACACACAAAATAGCAGGGAATAGGTAATCTTGGAGTATCTTTCTATTAGTTGCCTATTTAGCTATTTCCTGAAATGCATGAGAGAACTAAAATCTGCTGAGTGCATTTAAATTAAGTCTAAGTCTTAGATCTGTCTTCATCCAGGAGCTCTTCAACATGCTCTATTCTTCAGTCTTATGCTTTATCTATTCACTACTTAATATGGTATTTCTACAATGCTTTTAATCTGTTTGAAAAGTATTTAAAAAGACAGTATTTAAATAAAAGTATTTAAAAAGTTTTTATGCACTGTGTGAAGTGTCTCTCTCAATTTGTTTCTCCTTTAGCACTGCTTAAGATGAAGATGGAAGTGAAATGTAATTGAAAGGGATGTATTATAAGAGGTACTAGTCCCTCAAAGGCTTCTGTCCAGCACTGGTGAAGGAGGAAATCGATCAAGTACAAACAATGTGCCCTTTATTACATTCAGTCAGCAATAATAAACCTTTGTACTTTAGCAAGAATTTTTTTTGTTTGCTTTTTAAAAGGACACAGGGATATTCAGCCTCATGCTTTCTTTGCATTAATATGGGACTGACTTGGAGCAAGTAGTTCTTTCTGAAGAGCTGAATTTTAGGATAGGCAAAAAGATGCTGATTATGTAAAAATCTAACAAGTGTGACATTTCTGGGTTGAAAAGGAAGGTTGCTAATCAGGTCTTAGATACCTACTAAGTACCCCCATTTAGGCTTACATAGTTCAGAGGAGGCTGCTGTTAAAGTTTTGATCCATGCTGCTGCATGGATCTGATTTTTATCAGACTCCATGTAGCATTAACTTCCATGGAATTAAATTCCATAATCCTTCATGGATTATTGCAGATGTGTTTGTTTCTTAATCATCAAACTTATATTTTTATTTATTTTTCTCAGATGAAAACATGAGTTTTGGGCACAGACATGTTTTGTAGTTGTTTGGCTGGCCAGTTTTATTTCAAGTTTTTCTGTGTTCTGTGTGTATAATTGTAAGTTTTGTGCGTACAATAGTTTCACTGCAAAATTTAGGACCTAATATGTTCAGCTGTAGCAACTGACAGAGCAAAAGCTGCTGGAACTATATTTCAAGTTTGTAGTGTGTCTTCTATAGAGGTGCTACTTCAAACTTTTAAGACCAAAATGACTGCTTCTTTTAGTTGAAGTTACCTAAAAAGGGTTTCAGTCTGCTCTTGACTATTACATGGCAATTTGCTTAGTTTTGGGGGGGTTATTTTGTTTTGGAAGGGTTTTTTTGGTGAAAAATCAACTAAATGTCTTCATGCTGAATTTGAGTAAAGCAACAAGCCAAAACAGTTCTGTAAATGCTTCCTGTAAACAGGGAAACTGAAGGTGAAGATAGAAGTGCTGATAAATGATGAGAGAGAAAGCTTTACTATTTGTTCTCTTGGGTAAAATCTTGATAGTGAGAATGAAACTTAGCAACTGATCTTTTTTTTTTTTTTTTTTTTTTCCCCTGATGTAAGATATCCCTGCATATGTTCTCCTTTTGTTTCTTACCCTCACTGGGAGGGGAACAAAATCACTGGGAAACACTTCTATTGCACTACCTGAATAGAATAAGTGAAAAATGATATATTAATGATTTACTGGAATTGATTATTTATGTACTACCAGAGGTAAATTGCAAGTTATTCGTCCTCATAGAAAATTAGGCAGTCCCTTTTGGCTTAGACTGCTTCTGGAACATCCAATTCAAAATACTGAGTGTAGTACTAATCCCAACTCAAGAGGGAGGAGCTGCATATTCACAATTCACACCCGTTCACAGACACAAAATCAAACAGTATCTGAGGAGAGATCAGAATTCATCACTTTGGGTTGTATTGTAAAATGTTTCCATCATAGCATTTTTTACTGAATTTTTTAAACCATCAAAAGGAGTCTTGTTTTTTTATTATTTTTATTTGGGATTTTTATGATACCTGGAATACTACTTCATTCATCTTGTTGGTTTTCCTTTTCTTTGCCTGAGTCTGGTTTACTTTGTGACACATTTTGTTTGTGGTAAGTAGAAGTGTAACACCCTTGAATAAAAATAGTTACTTTTAGCCTAAATGTCCATCAATTTGTCTTAAGTTTCATTTTAAGGAAGCTGTTTCATAATGGTTATATATGTATATTTCATATATGATTATATATAATAATTAAAGCAATTATAAAAGATTATCTTAGAGCACAAATTGATTTAGAAAGAATCCTGAATTGCTCTAAACTTGATGGGAATTTTCGAGTACCAGTTAATGGAGAGAGAGTGTCTAGATATGGGGTTTACATGTCTGGCTTTGGTTGTTTGAGGAATTATTTGTAAAGAAAGCAACAGGTTAAAAATCCTTCTCTTTAATATTTGCATTCCTCTCAGTTAATGTATTTATTTTAACCTCTCCCTACCTGAAAGAAGCAATTCTCTGAAAAGGATTTGAATGAAATAACCTTTTCAAGTCCAGAGATGGCCTATCTTGCTAGTATAATTTCCAATTTACAGACTCTTTTCCAACTATTAAAACCTGACACTTTTTGATAATGCTTTGATTGCCTGAAATTCTCATCAGTTGAAAGAGAGAATTTAATGCTTTCTAGTGTTTTAGCTTGGCATGTGTTGCTAGCCAAACAGGTACCTGATTCTTAGCTTAACCTTTTGTCTTCTAAAACATGATAGATTAAGGTTTTTTAAAATTGAGTCAAGACAGATTGATACACTTCATTTCTAGCAGGTGTTTGGTATCATTTAAAATACACTATTTCAATAGGACTTAATTGAGTTCAGCAAATAGTGTAAAGCTTAGTTTCTAGGTGAAAAGCAAGTTCATCTTTAAAAGTTTCTATTTCAGCCGTTGGTACAAAAAAAACAGTTTTTCAGTTGTGGCCTATCTGTATGTCAATTGTGATATTTAAATAGGTGAAAGTAGAAGTTATAAGGACTTTGCAATGTCCTATTTGGAAAAGCTTTCCATCTGCTCATTTATTCATCTTTCTATCAGTGTCTCATGAGTCATAGGTAGGGGAAGGCATGGAAAGAGTTGCAAAAGTTCCATTCAAGTAAGGAAATACCAGTTTTATGAGAATTGTTCTGAAGATTGTAGATACTAAAGTTTTGGGAAGGGACATGCATTTAAATTCAGTGTTCTAAGAGCTGTTTAGAAATTGGATTTAAGGTTATCATCACCAGGAGGTGATGATATGGTCTTTATGGTCTCATTTATTTATTGGTCCCTGGTATTTCAAAATAAGTAAATAAAGAACAGAGGGAGGAGAAACTTCCAAGGATTATGCTTTTCTTTGTTTAAAGACACCTTGATATTTTAATATTTTTACAGAGAGACAATAATTTGTGAGGAAAAAAAATAGCTAAATCTGGGATTATAAAGGAACTTGCATCATCAGTGTTCAGTTGATTGGCACTTTCTTGGAAATCAGAAACCTGTCTCTGAACTTTGTGGAAAACAGGAAACTTGACTGATGGCAAATAATTAGCCTAGTGTTTCCTGTGTCCTTAGTTCATATAAGGATTGTTGTTCAGAAAGATTTAAACAGATGGGTCAACAACAAGAGTTGTTGACACAGTTCCTTGGTATTCTCTGGCATATTAAATTTTGTGCAAAGTTGAAAAGGGACTATAATGAATTCCAGGTTGTTAAATGTAGTTTTAATGGTGTGTTATAGACTCCCTGTATACCAAGTAATCATCATCATCATCATGGCTAGGCTTCGCAAACAAAGATTTGAGAAGGGCTCTACCCACGCCTGCTACAAGCACACTGATGGCTAAAAAGGCCAATGTGAGATAGACAAGTCTGGTTGCAGAAGGCACAGCAGAAAGACTCCCCAGGTGATGTCGACGAGACGCGATTCTTTCTGCGTTGTTTTTTCTCCTTGAGAGTGACCCTGGGTGCGTTCTCAAAAGCAGCAGCAGCGTTATAGATGGTGTGTCTCCAGGCCTCCGGATTGGAGGCCAGGGTAGACCAATGGTGGTGATCAATATGGCCAAGGCTGAGGGATTGTTTCAGGCAGTCCTTGTATCTCCTCTTCGGGGCTCCTCTCTTGCGGCAGCCAGTGGCAAGTTCCCCACATAGCACAATCTTAGGGAGGCAGCAGTCCTGCATCCTGGAGATGTGCCCTGCCCAGCGCAACTGTGTTCTCAGCAGCATGGCCTCAATGCTCGTGACTGCTGCCTGTTCAAGGACAGACGTGTTGGTCACATAGTCAGTCCAGTGGATGTTTAGGATTGTACGGAGGCAGCGCTGATGGAAGCATTCTAAGAGACGCAAGTGGTGCCCATATAAAAGAGTAGACAGTACAATGACTCTGTAAACACTGATCTTTGTACTTTTCTTCTGGTGTCTGTTTCGCCAGACTCTTTTATGGAGTTTACCAAAAGCTCTTTATGCCTTTGCTAACCTGTTGTCTATTTCTGCATCAATCTTAACCATCCGAGGAGATGATGCTTCCAAGGTAATTAAATTGCTGGACTGATTTGAGCTCTGTTTCACCAGTGGTCATATGGGGATGATGGAAGACTTCCTGAGGTACATGCTGATAGAAAACTTCTGTCTTCTTCAAGCTGACTTCCAGCCCAAAAAGCTCAGCAGCCTCTGCAAAGCAGGATGTAGGAACATGAAAATATGCCAGGTCTTTGGAATTTTTGGAAATTTCTTACATCAGCTCCTTTGAGTCAAAAACTAGGCTGTACTTTGAACATGCATTGCTAGTTTCTTTTGACTTCAGCTGAGCTGGGATAAAGAATTAATGATACTGAACTTCCAATTTAAAAATGGTTTGACAAGGGGTGAGTCTGTAATCCAAAACAGAAGAGAAAACCACTAGAAAGCCACTGGCAAAAACCATATTTGGGACAGGTAATCTAAACAGTGATGGTCTTGCCTGGAATGTGGTGGGCATAGTTCTTGCTGTGTACTATCTCACATTATTGCTAAGAAGAAAGGCATGTTCTCTATCCAAGGGGTATTTGGTGTAAACTGAATCATAGCACAATGGATGAATGAAAAGCGTCATAGAAGCAAGCTGCTCTGGCAGAGCTGCACAGGGTGAACACTACACATGCATCTCTATTTTCTATGCTTTTAAACTCTTCTAATCAAACTGTCTCTTACTTGACTGCATATCATTGAAGGATATGCAAAACCTTTACAAAAATTGTGAGTTAACACTTCCTTCTTATTTTCAGTAGTATGAGATGAGCAGTTCTAAACAGAAAAAAAGGCATCCTATAAAACCTCTCTTAAATTTCATTATTTCTCTGACCTGTTTTTCAGTTTTAGATCTGAACCCTCTAGAGTGATGCAGAGCTATAAAAGAAGTGGTCTAAGAGTTACAATGAGCAATCCACAGCTGACTTGCAGAGCAGTAGAATTTGGCATTTTCAGTTGACACTCGTCTATATATTGAAACATTAATAAAAATGTGAAGTTGGCTACTATGATGTCCAAAATCATCATCCTCATTTTGAGTTGCCCTTTTGATGGGCCATCTGCATCTTTTGCTGCAGAAGCCCACAGTTGCTTGTACCTTGTGATTTCCCCACATCTTTCTCCTGAGTGTTAATTTCCTGATTACTGGTCTGCTAGGGCAGGCTGGTTTCCTTTGCTGTGCCACTTCCTCATCAGGAATTATTGACAGCCTCCATTTTCCAGGCTAGGCTGTTCAAGTTCCATCCCAAAATGAGACAAAGTTTAAATGGCAAACGAACTTGACATTCAGTAGTGAATTTCTAATGTGATACAATTTGCTTAGTTCATCTCTTATATTCAACAGAATGAAGTCTATTGTGCTCGTGGCTATCAATAAAGACTGATGTGTCACAGTAGGAGATGTTTCTTCTAACTGTAAATAAAAGTGAACGCATCTGCTGTTTTTTGTTGGCGTCTGTTGAAGTCAGGACCAAACCCTTTGGGACTCCGAAAGCAGCCCTCAGGGTGGTAGATCTCACATGACCTAGTTTACTCTTCATTAAAACAGATGGTATCTATCTGAGCAAGGCAAACTTGGTTTTAAGAAAGAGCTGGAGATTAAAAAGATGGGAAGCCGGAACAGCTGGGTCTAATTAATGGGAGCAAATAAAGAGGCAAACTGAGCATTAAATTAGTCACCTACATCAATAGCAAAATAGTCACTGCATGGCTACTCACCAGTTGTTTTAGCTGAGCAAAAGTTGTAGGATTGGTTTTCCTAGCATCAAAAGTATCTAAAATTGCATCAGAAATGTTCCCACATTCTTTATTCTTTTCTACCAGGCTTCAAAGAGAGTAAAATCCTAGAAACTGGCTATGATATTTTGGCATGGCAGTAGGGAATCCAGCTTTTGTAAGACTGAAAATGCCTTTCTTGCATTTGATCTTTAGGCCAAGCTGGTCCTCTGCAGGGTTTTGGCCCTTTGTCTAACATGAGAAGGTTACCTAATGGAGAAGATTGCTGGCATTCCTTCAAGCTCTACAACCACATAAAATATGCAGTGGGATCCAAAAAATTTATTGTTTCTGTTTTAAACAGATTGTATTGTATTAGTGGTTAGCGTTTTGCATATTTTTATTCTGTTTGCCCATTTAGTCCTGAAAATCCTGATTTATGTTGTGAATAGCACAGACACTGTTCACTTTCTTGTGTTACTGGTGGCCAGAAACCTTCACCTGCCATATGTCTTATTAGGGAGAAGGGGCCTGCACAAAAAAACTACAAATCTACCTTGAGATGTTCTAATAATAGATGAAATATAATTTTGCTCTTCCTTCAGCAGGATAGTACTTGCTAACTCCCAGGACTCATCCAGAATGGTACAAGGTTCCTGAAGTTCCTTTGTTTTGAACCAAGTGTGAAATAAATGTCAGTAGAATAATGTACAAATTTGTAAATACTGAATTTCCTTTCATTCATAATGTGCAAGTATAAAATTTCTAAGGAATGTTTACTTATCTGTTACAAAAGGTTGAATTCAGTTGGTTCATTTAGCTGAGCTCTGAGGTAATCAGGTAAAAAGGTTGAACAGTCCTTTCACAGGGATTAACAGAAACTGTTCTATGAATTTAGTGTCTCATTCCTGGAGGGCAAAAATGTTTGCAAGAAATGGCTAAAAGTATGAACAGGAGACCC
Organism: Pyrocephalus nanus; assembly: GCA_038380795.1. Taxonomy (NCBI): domain Eukaryota; kingdom Metazoa; phylum Chordata; class Aves; order Passeriformes; family Tyrannidae; genus Pyrocephalus; species Pyrocephalus nanus. Next base: position 94,498,689 of record CM076259.1, on the reverse strand, counting down.
AGACCAAAAGTTTGAAGTGAGATATTTAAATTATAGTCTTTTTTGTATGCAAACTTTATCTGGTTATTTGAAGACTGGCTAAGCATAAAAAAAAGTTTAACAATTAGTCCCATGGAAGGGTGGTGGGTGTGTCTGGTTACTGCCAGCTATGCAGGCCTAGTGGCTGTGTTAGCTATAAATACAGATGATGGCTAGAAAATTCATATTATGAGAGATGTCTGAAAGCAAATGTTAGATGGCTTCTTAGTCTGTACTGTCTTGTTCATTTCCATAGTTGCTTGAAATTGGGTTAAAGATGTTTGAAAAAAGCCTGCCTGCGATCAGTTCAAAAATAAAACTGGTTAGGGAGGTTTTGTGTTCTCGCCTGTCTGTGTGGTCTTCTGGTTTTCCCGGAGGCTCTCTAGATTAGGTGCTTGTCACTGTTCTGGAATAGCTTGCCAAGCTTTGCTGTTCCTGGCAGAGACCTTTTTAAGGCGGCCGTGTTTTCAAAGTTAGGAGTATTGCTAAATAAGTCCCTGACAGGTTCTTTGAAAACGGATGAAACTTGTGATTTTGTTATTTCTGAGCAGCAGTTTGTAAAGTTAGACCATTAGCATATGCAAAAGTAAAGCATTCTAAAATAAAAATTTCTATGACAAGTAGAACAAGTCATGAAACATTCAATCACTATAGACCTAGGAGCAATTAGGTATGTGCTCACTTCTGACTTTCCTGTTGAATATGTCTGTGGAAGCACTTTGTTCATACAAGTATCCAAATGCATGTAATATCCCCATTTGCTGATGGGGTTAGTACTGTAATTTCCCTGAGTCCACATTTGAAAGTTGCAAAAATGAAGGGTGATTTTTAGTTTCAGTGTGCAATATGACTGTAATTATTCCTCACAGTGTTTTTATTCAGAATTTAAATTGCAGCTCCTAATTTTGAAATAACCTAAGTTACTTTTTTTTTCTTCTGTTCATTCAGCGTAGATGTAAATAATCAGAATTCAAAGCAGCTTGAACACATGTGTCTACTTGGAAGCTTTTGCTCCTTATTTTTTTTTGTATGGGATTTTTTTTTTTACTGCAGAAGCCCGCCCCTGAGCAAATAAGGTTGTTTACAGGTATAGTCATGTAATATGACTACATTGTTAAAGGATTTAATTGCATGATAAATTTTCCAAGGTAACCTGATGGCTTACTTGGTTATAACAGCAGGCTTTTTCTGAGACCTCTATACAGTGTTCATGGTTAGAGAACTGTAATTTGGGACAGGTGGGAACGTAAAACTTCTTTGATAGACTCTTTTGTGATTGCACAATGGTAATCATTGATGTGTTTGTGTAGTGAGAAGTTTTATCTAGAAAGCTGGCTTCAAAAACTGTATTGTTAGGGGAGCTGCAAGTTCCATAAAACTGGATTTCTGGAGTTGGTAGTTTCTAGTTTGTAAAATGAGTATTTTGTTTTGGTTTTTAGTAAATGCATTTAGTAAATGGTCTTAAACAATATTACAAGTGACTGGAAAGAAAAACTCTTAAGTAAAATGTAAATGTTTTAGGTGAGAAGACACATACAGAAAACAAACATTTGAAAAATAAATTCTCAAGTTTCTTGAACTTACCAGAGGCAAAAATTCCCTTGTCTTCTCTCCCCAAATAATGCAGTTGTAGAAGTTCATTTGTTGGTCTCTTTCCCCTACCTATCTCTCAAAAATCTGTTTCCTTTTACATACATGCTCATCTCCTTGCACTTGTTACACATTTAGAAAATTAAAATTGTCTGGTAGCATAGATTGATGGTAACTGATTAACACAATCTGAAATCAATTGACATACCAATTAATAATCCTGTAACGTATCTGTGGGCTGCCTTTCCAGGGTATGTGCAAGGAAAGGGAAGATTGTGAGCTCAAGTATAAGATTTTGACTTTTTTGGAGAGAGTGACCTTTCACAAGTTAGGCCCTTGTTTTGAATGCCAAGCATCCTTTATGGAGGCACATATTCCTGTCAAAATGGGATTAAAAGTATCTGGTGTAGTGCTGTAATGGAACCTACATGGCTTTGTTTAATGAGCAGAAAAACAATCCAATGAGCTGAAATGTGAGTTCAAATGTGTTACACTGTGCTGCACTACAAATAGCCATGTGGCTAAATGTGCTAGTTTTAACATTTCTAACTAAAATAAATAGTTCAGTTATGTATGATTGTCGTGAGCTCAATGCACTTAAAGGGAGCTTTATTGAACAGAGAAACGCTAATATAGTATTTAAAAGTCAGTTTGTTTTTTATTTTCCTTTTATGTTTTTGAGAGTGAATTGAAAAAGGAATGCATTAACTCTAAAAAATAGGTGCCAGAGAGCTACTGTTTCCAAGTGATAAAATTCTGCAGCACTGTAAGCAGATTTTTTTTTTATTTCTTTTTAGAAAGGTCAGCAACTTTTAAGTATTTTTTTACCATGACTTCCTTATGCTACTGAATCACTTCACCTCTCTGTGCAAGTTTGAGGGAATAATCCCCTCCCCTGAATAATTGGAGACTGGAGCTGTTCTCAGTCACCAAACCTTAGGAATTAATATTTTTAATTTTTTCGTTGTCATCATGATTCTGTATTTTGTGTTCTTTGTGTTATGAGTTTCTGCGTTTTGAGCCTTAATTGATTTTGAACTACCTTGTTTTAATAAATAATAAATGGAAATAATGAAATTTAAGAGAGCGTTTCCCAGCTTTTCTTCTGCATTTGGCAGCAGTTCTGCTGCTTCCATTTATATTGGTTGTATTTGAAACTTACATACTACATACTTATTTTTTGTGTGCCTCTCCATTACCCTTTCTCAGGACCATTTTTCTTCTTTGCAAGAAATGCTTCCAGTATCTAGCCAAAGAGTTGCAGTATTAGAATACCATTATTTTTTATCAATTCATTATTGAGAAAATCAAGAAATATCAAGAAAAAGAATTCCATGAAGGCAGGTAGAATATGTGAAAATATGAGAAAAACCAAAACAAACGAAGCTGGAATTGAGTTCCTGTAGGTTTTGATTTAGGGAGTTATCACTGCTTTTTCTCTTTTTACAATAAGTTCTTCAACTTTTCAGGCACGGGTACCTTTGGACGTGTTCATCTGGTGAAGGAAAAATTGGGCAAACGTTACTTTGCACTGAAAGTAATGAGCATTCCTGATGTCATTCGACTGAAGCAAGAGCAACACGTGCACAATGAAAAGTCTGTCTTGAAAGAAGTCAACCACCCCTTTTTGATCAGATTGTAAGTTCTTTTGTTTTTTTAATTCATTTAACTCATGCATAAAGTGCAGTTAAAATATTCCAGAGTGTCATTGCAACTTCTTGTGTACTTAACCAACGCTGAGCATTTAGTTTCTATTACATAATCTAGACTAAAATAGACTTTGGACTAAAGTATTTATTATAGAAGAATGAAGAATTTAAACTCAAGATGCATAATTTAAACATTCAAGCAATAATTTATGATGAGAATTCTTCTGTCTCTTATTTTCACACTGCAGAAGAGAAATCTTCTTAAGTGAGGGGAAAATACTAATGAAGAATTGTTAGGATTCACTCATCAAAATGACTTCTAGAATGATTCTTTATGTTAGAAATGTGATAAAACTATTTCTACACGTATATCTTGTAGGTAGCTAAAGGTATTATTAAATTTAAGTATCTGCTTTTAAAAAACTTATATGAACTCTTGCAAACTTTATTTTTAAAGAGTTTAAATAACTGCAACACTTCTTGGATTTTGATATTCCCATATTCAAGGTTGTTAAGTGATGGAACCTATTGAGAAACATGTTTTAAACACAGTTCATAAATAACACTTTTTTTTTTCCATGGAATTATGGTAATTGTAATGATCTCAATTAATCCCATTGTTAAAGATAGAAGGTATCATGCTTTTCTGTTCACAGCACCACAGCATATCTTGTGTATCTGAGTCCACATCAATTAATGGCATAACTAAAACTCTGGGTAATTGCAGAGTGAATTTCCATTTATATTTTCTCATGCATGGATACAGGGCTATTGATTAAGATTTGTTTTGCATTTACTTGCCTTAATCAGTTTTACATAAAAGTAGACAAAATTAGCCTTAGTTAATCTCTAGCTGCAGGGAGTGCAGCCTCCTCCCAGGGCTAAGAAAGTATCAGAGAGAAAAGAAGAAGGAACAGCGTGGTAGTCATTCAGAAAATGTAATGAGCCCTGCAGGAGGAGGCTTTTTCACTGGTGTGTTGTTGCTTTTTCCAGAATCATGATGTTATTAGTTTCCAGCTAGTGTTCAGAAATCCTGTGTGTGGCACAGTATCAGTAAGATGAATTGTATAGTGTGTGGAGTTTGAGATGCTTGTAGGAAAGCAAGATGGAGAGGCTGAGTGCATCTAGTTAGGCTGGTTGAAATAGGGATGGAACAGGGGGAGCAGGATTTTATGTGTGTGTCTATGCACATATGTAAATTCTTTAAAGAAAACCCTACCAAACCCAGCAAAAAACCTCAGCTAAGTAGGTCTGTGTGTCAGGAAGAGTGAGAATAGGAAAACCTGTGTCAGAGGTGGGGATGCAAGGATTCAAATCCGTACAGAAGTGATCAAATATCCAAACTGCTAAGTTTTCTTGAATTTCATTCATACCTTATTTCCAAAATATCAGATTTTTAAAGTTACCAAAGGACACAATTCAAATGGAAGTTTACTTGTGTGCAAGGGAAACATTTTTCATGTCTTCTGGAGCTCTGCCTTTTCTCTTGAAATGTCCAATGAGACGTTGCATCAGCTGTGCTCATGTAATTGTCCATGTGATGCCTTTGTCCCTTGGCAAAGGAGACTCAAAGCAACCTAGCTGAAATGAGGCAGTTAAAATTTAAGTCACAATAATATTTGTGTGCTTTAAGTTAAACAAATCTTCATGGGTGATTATCACTGACTGTCTGGCGAATAACAATTTGTATAGCTTTTTATGTGGGTAACAGCTTTTTTCAGCTGCCCAGTAAATGTGGGTTTTTTTCTATGAATTCTTGAAAGTGTTTTACTAAGTGTTTAACGAAAAGGGGAAAAACTCGATACAGTTCTGCTTCAGTGCCTTTAAACTGTGTTATCTACATTCTGGGTTTTATATTTTCAGTTAGCTTCCCCATCTTAAACATGGATGGTATTTTCCTCTAATTGCAAAATAAGGAATCTGTGTCAGTGCAACACAATACTTCAGCATTTTATGATGAAAATTATAAGTAATGCTGCACATAATTGATTTCCGGTGTCTGTCCTTCCTATGTCTTCCTATATGTAAAGAGTTTATATAACTTTTTTTCCTTTTCCTGTTGCTTGTGAGAAATGCCTTTTCTGCATTTAGGGAGGTCAGGTTTTTCTGTAGACACTTAAGTTATTTATCTGCATTTTTTTTAAACCATGTTTCATAAATGCTTGCTTGGTGCTCTGGCAATATTTAAGACTGCATGTTTGAGTGATATATCATACCTCTATGCATCATTTCATAGTTAGCTGTAATGTTGACATGTATCTTTTGATATTTTTTCAAGAGAACAAGAATTAATAGAAGTCCACTATGTCTTGTCTTATAAGCTCAAACAGGTTGATTGTAAGAGTTCACAATGGCATCCAAAGTTTATGTAGTAAAGCTGAATTATAGAGTTAACATCACCATGCATATTATTCTGATCACAGCTTCTGAGATTTTTTTCTTCTTTTTTGTATTAGAATTACCATTTAAAGCAATCTGCATTGCAAGTATCGAAGTTCTTCATTTTGTTCTTTTTCATGTATATCAAATAATGTATCCATTTTTTCTGTGACTAGACAAACCTCTATCAGTTTTTGAAGAAATTATTTCAGTAAAACTACTTTGTTTTAATGGTCTAGATATTCCACTTTTCCCCCTCTGTATTCTTTGTCAGATTTTACTCTTCCTCTACCATGTACATATTCTTTTAAATATGTGGTTTGCTTTGTTTTACCCACTCTTGTTCCTCTTTCAATGTTTATTATTCGTTAACTACCTAAAATACATCTCTAGAGTGTTTTTACAAACAGTCAATAAAGATACGGTGGACATCATCAATAGTCAATTAATTATGTTGATGGCTGTCATAGGGAAGAAGCTCCATAAAAGCAAAGGCGATCCTGGGCTCTGCTTTCTACATCACTTTGAAGGAACAGAGGAACTGTTGCTGATGTCTAGTAGCCCATCTCATTTTCTTGGTTGCCTCAGTGCTGATATTCAAAAATAAAATCTGACTGAGTAAAAGTCATTCATGTATTTGGGAGCTCAGCTTGCTCTTGCCTGTCTTTGCTGAAGCTCTGTGCCTTGATTAAGTACCAGGTGATACTGCAGAAGTACTTGTGATACTGCAGAGGCATTTACTGGAAGGTAAAGTAGCCTCTTTTCTTGTATTAATAAAGTAGGTAGGGATACAATGCTCTCTATCTTTTATTATAAAATTAGGGTTATCTCTGTTTTTTAAATGGTAGAGTTCTTCAAGGTGTTGTTACCAGATAGTTATTTTCTTCTTAACTGTTGAGTTATGTTTGGGGGTGTGGTATGTGAGTTGCTTAGTGTGGATAAGAAAAAAACCAGCTTAGTTTAGGGGAATGTTGGAGAGCAGATTCCTGTATTCTGTAATGAAGCTTTTTAAAGCCACATGGAATTATTTTCTTTCTTCCTTAGCTGTTCTTTACTGCACTCTATTAATGACTGTACACAATAATAGTTCTTAAATTAAAGGCAGCAGTCTGAGGAATGGAAGGTACTAAGGTTAATTCTGAGGTACCAAAATGATTCTTGTTTTGCTGTCATTTTTGCTTTCCGATTGCTTTTTGTTCAAAGATACCATGGAAGAGAAAGCATTATGATCTGATGCTTTAGCTGGGGTTGTGTATTCCAGGGAAGAAGAGATAGAGGGACAACTCTGTGATGTCTTATTTTGAACATATTGTCATGAAAGTTTATCAGTTAATTTACTTTCTTGGCTTGTGCTGTACTCATCCTCAACTATCTGCTTTATATTGTAGGTTAAATCAGCTACCTTGAATGTCTGTTACATAATCTTGCTGGATTCTTGAGGGTTTAATATTTGCGGACTAGACATCAGCAATTAGTTTACATACATTTTACGGAAGTTTAAAACAAAATGGAGACATAATTTCTTTACTCAATAAAATCATATTTTTATTACAGATTTTGGACCAACCACGATGAACGTTTTTTATATATGTTAATGGAATATGTGCCAGGAGGAGAACTTTTTAGTTACCTGCGCAACATGGGGCGTTTCAACAACAGCACAGGACTATTTTACTCTACGGAAATTATTTGTGCAATAGAATACTTGCACTCCAAAGAAATAGTTTACAGAGACTTAAAACCTGAAAATATATTACTGGACAAAGAAGGACATATCAAGCTTACTGACTTTGGATTTGCTAAAAAGCTGGTGGATAGGTAAGTGTGGTTTTCTTACAGTAATTACATCTTGCTTGCTAAACAGTTGGAAAGAAAAGGTTTGATTTCAGTGCTCAGCATTTCATCTAACACCCCATGTGATTCATACATGTCAAATCGTTTAATACAAAGGAAGTGATCATCTTGAAATGGCTGCATGGAAACCCATATTACCCCTTAGGTATAACTAGGAGCAAAATCACACATAAACAACAGTAGAAAAATATTTTTATATGAGTAGTTTTGTATATTGAAGTTTTCAGCAGTCATCTTGTATAAAGAGAGTTCAGTAAAGTAATATGAGCAAATATTAAAATGTGAACATTAAGCCTCCATACATATTGAATGACTAAAAGTTTTGTAACTCATGTTTCCTTCTGCTTTCCTTTTAGAGATTTTTGAAGTGTGAGAATAACATTTAAAAACTGCATACTGTGTTAGCCTGTTGCTAAAATGAAACTGCAGAAATCTAGACAAAAACCACAAAGCCAGCATCAGCAGAATTGGTTTATTTAACTGTAACTTCTGCATTACTGTCAGCTTTAATAGCATATGTAAACTTTTTGATAATGCTGAGGTTTTTTTCTCTGTGGACTACTGTTCCAAGATGACAAGATAAAAGGAAGCAAGAGCATTGGGATTCAAGAAACGGGAGAAAAAACTAGCCTGTCATATCAGAAAAGCAGTGTGACAAAATTTGGTATTATGCCCTTGGGCTATGTCTTGAGGGGAACAGTATTTGATTGTTCTAGTTGAGGCAGCTAGTTAGATGTTATATAGGTGCTCATTCTCGTCACTCATCTGTGTACCTGTTTGCTGCTTTTGCAACAAGTGGTTCAGTGTGTAAGGATAATTCTACAACATCAATTTGAAAGGAGAGTGGATCTGAGGGAGCTATTTACTGGATCCCTTACAAAGTAAAAGTCAGATGAGAAATCAAATCACGTTATGGAGGTCATAAAAACTGCTTCCCCATGGGTTACATGTACACAATACTGGGTTGTCTCGACACAGAGGAACAGTAGACAACTAATAGCAAGCTGGTTCTATTCACCTTTAAGGTCTGCAAGTCTGTTTGAAAACCATAGAATTTTAATATCAACACATTTGATTGAATTCAGTTTCCACTGGGCAAGCAAATAGGCATCCAAAAGCTGACCTGTTCTTTTAATACTTTGTTTTTAAGTCAAGGTAACTTTTTGCAGGAAAAGGTAATGCTACTTCTGTGTAAGAAAGTAGGACAATCTCTTTATAAGACATTTTCATGCAAATTCTTAGGACTTTCTCTTGACATGTAGATACTGCCACTTAGTGGTTATTCTTGATTTGGATTTCTGTGGCTTTAAGGCGCAGCAGAAGTAACCCTTAGTTAGATAATAGGTCACATCAGAGTATGTTTTTCAACCTGGAAGATAAATCTCTGAGTGGATTGGTTCAAATGCATTTTAGGACATCAAAACAAGTTATCACTACTGGTTTTAATTTTTTTTTTTTTTTATTTCTCATATTGTGTGTGGGCGAGTGAAATCGATTAGCTTGTGTTAAATTGAATCAGTGAAGAATATAGTAGTTTTATATTCATAGGTGATTTACCTATAAATGTACAACAGGTAATATAAATACAGAACATAACTTTGGAAGGAGCACGGACATTATCAGTTAGAGCACAGGTAGTTACCTATGCAAGTCTGGTTTGGTTTTTTGTGTAATTAGTTTTATTGGAACTACATGATAGTTCCAATAGTACACTTGCCAATATATTAGCTGAAGTAATTTTTACAACGCTGGCTTTGTCCCTGTAAAAATACACAATTCTCACCATTTATCCACTGATGTATTCCAGTAGGTTCTTTTGGTTATGGCATAGGCTATTTAATTAAAATTATAGGATATGTTTTGTCATTTTTACGATGGCAGACATCTGTACATATGAATCTTACATATATGTATGTGTGTAGATGTGTGCATATATACAGTGTATATGAATTGTGAAAATAAGACAAGAAGCATTTATGTTTTTCAAACACTGTGAGGTAACCTGCCTTTTAGGATCAGCAAATATATTCCTAGTGAGGAGAAGACATGATATGGAAATTAAAGCATGGTCTCCAGAAGACCTTTGATACAATTACACATTCTTGTTACATAATACTTCACATGAAAGATTGTGTAGCTGCCTAATTGAGGTTTTTCTGTGCACATTTTCCTTTCTTCCCCTTACAATGTGTGAAAACACGAAGTGTTCACCATGTCCATCTACAATTAAGCTGCTCTTTAGAAAGACTGTCTGGCTCATAGCTCATGTTCCCACTGTGGGAAGCAGCCTATACATTTACCTTCTTATTAGTACAATTTCTGAAGAGCTAGACTCTTAATATTTTCTTTATACAGGCAGAGGAAGGAGAGGAGGTTTTCTTTCCTCCTTCTGTACCGTGTTGGTATGTCCTGTTTATCCTTGTTCCTCCTTTTTCAGTTGTAGTGTACGTTTAAAAATTCTAAATTTTTTTCCAAAACAGTGTGTCTTTGCCTCAGCTGCTGTTTATTTCTTCTCTTTTCCACCTTGATGTTGCTTAACTGAAGACTTAATAACCTTTTCAGTTTCTTGTAAGTACATTCATACTTTAAAAAAGGGGCAATGCCAAGAAGAAAGATGGGGAGGGGATTTTTATGTTATTGTTACCTGAAGGTCCTAGAAGGGATTTGCTTTGAACTTTACAGCCGTTACATTTGTAGACTTTTCTTTTTCTGAAAAGCATATACCACCTTTTGTATATAGTATTTTCATTAAAATTTTTTTCTACTCTGGTCTTTTTTTTTTCTGTATGGTTTTTGATTGTTTGTTTTGTTTTGGTTTTTTTTTATTTTATTTTTTATTCCTGTGTTCTTTCAGAGAAGCTCAAAAACTAATCTGCACGGAATTTCATATTTCTTTTATGTGCAGACTTCCCTCAGAAAGTTATAAAAGTTTTAGGTAAAGTTAAAAATTTCTTTTTTTTTCCTGGAGTGTTAATTGTAGTTTATTCAGCTTATATTCCTAAAAATAAAATTATCTATGAAAGTCTTTTAGAAACTTTAAATGATTAATCTTAAATATATTCAGGATAGTTCTGCACTATTACTTAAGCTGAATGTGCCTCATGATTTTTCTGCAGAGTGGATTGCAGAGAAAAAACAAAGTAAGACACAGTAAGTCTGGTTTACAAACTGTATTGTTCGTCACTGTAGAAACAAGCAAAAATGTCTTGCAGAACAAATTTTTGTGGGCTGGAAACAAAGCAATCTTTATTAATATTATTGCAAACAAACAGCCAGAATACCAAAAAGAACATTTTTGGTAATCTGTGGCTCATATGCAAGAAGCCTGTCAATTATTACAGAGATGAGTGCTGAATGGTGTAGAATGCTAAAATACCATTAACCATCGGGACTTACCTTCTTCAAACAGTACTCTTAATAAGTCCCACAAATATTATTTTATAGTTTACCTTTGTTAGCAGAGTAAATTCTTTTTTTTATTATTTTCACATTTTAAAATCAAATGTTCAACCTTATCAACTATTGCTTACCTGCATTTCAGCTTTTATCCTGAAAACCCAGAGCAGTGGATATTTTCCAGCAGTTTGAAGGAACAGCTTTTTAAATTTGAGAGAAGGAGAAATTTTTGTTTTAAAAGACAACAGAGCTTTGCTGTTTTTCTTAGTTCCATAGTGCTGATCCAGGCAACTGCTAGATGGCAGTGGTGTCAAGCAGCGCTGAAAGTAAGAATTTTGTTCAGTATGCTTGATCTGGAAAATGAGAGTTTAAACTTCTTAGATAAATTTGTGATAAAAATTAAAAATGCATTGTTTGCACTAATGAAGGTAGTTTAAAGAGCCATGAAGCACATTGGATGCATACTGTGTCTAACACATACTGACAGTTTAGCTGGTGTAATTTAGCTTTCACCGTAGAAAAAACAAACTTGAAGAAATTCAAGTCATAATTCTTTATTTAAAGCCTTGGCTGGCTGTACAGCTCCTCTTCCTTTATCTGAAATAATGTTATGAATGTAGGCTAAGGCTTTAAAAAAACAACAAACAAAAGGAAAACAAGGGAAAAAACCTTCCAAAAACTCTCTTTAAAATAATTCATGGAGTCATAGAATATGCCAAGTTGGGAGAAAAACATCAGGATCATTGAGCCCAAGAGTCATACCATGCTCCTTACAGTGTTGTCCAAACGCTTCTTGAACTCTGAGGCTTGGTGCTGTAACCACTTCCCTGAGGAGCCTGTTCCAATGCTCAGCCACTCTCAGGGTATAAAACCTTTTCCTGTTATCTAACCTAAACCTCCCCTAACTCAGTTTCACGCAGTTTCCTCAAGTCTTGTCACTGGATAAAGCTTCCCCTTCAGACCCTTCACCATCTTCGTTGCCCTCCTTTAGATGCTCTCCAATAGCTTAATGTATTTTCTATATTGTGGTGCCCAGATCTGCACACAGTATTTAAGGTGAGGCCATACCAATGCAGAATGGGATGGGACAATCACCTCCCTGCAGTCTCAGGAAAGTTGCTGTGTTGGTATTATTTCTAAAGGTGATTGCTACTCATCTTAATGCATTTCTTCAGGAGCATTTTACCAGTTTGCTTGGAAAAGATTCTTCCTGCTCTCACAAATATTCAATAAGAGGTTTGTTTTGGTACAAGTTAGAAATCATGTGCAGTGACCATTTCTGATTATATTCTTTGTCATATCTAACTAAAACTGTTTTTAAAATGTGATACATTTTTTCTTTCTTATTCTGTGCTGGTTATTTCAATTTCTCTGAATTGATTAACACTTTTTCGTCTTCTGACTTGGTACTGAGTAAGTGCAATTTATTCAGAATGAAAGCACGTAATTTTTCTCAAATGTATATTTAAACTTAAGGGAGTCAAGCTGGGCAAATTCTATTTGGACATTTTTACAAAGAAGAGTAATATATTTCTGGAAGAATTGGTTTAAGACTATTCTTTTCAAATTGTAATTTGGTCTTTGTAAACATAACTGCTTAGTTTCAATTTATTTTGTGTCTTTACAGAACTCAAAATATACATTTCAGTTAGTTAGCAATATAACATTGTTTTATCCTTACCTTATCATAGAAAGCTGTGACTAAAAATGACATTAAAATATATCAAAAATAGCTCTGCTTATATCTCACGTATCTCACATATGCTTAACTACACCTTGTAAATATTTTAAATAACTAAAAATACAAAGTGTTTTAATGGATATTGTGGAACTTTCATTTCAATACTATTTGAAAAACTTTACTTTGTAAAATGAATCTGACTTGTATGTGCAATTGTTTACTGATTTAAACTACTACTTTTTTAACTCCCTTCTTCTCTTTGTTTTTTTGCTAAACAAAACTTTTTCCTTTTTCTGGAAAAGGCCAATAAGCTTGTCTTCTGCTGTACCTGTCAGCAGTAGTCCATGAACTGACACAGGGTCTGCAGCTCACAGGGTGAATGCTGCTGTTAGTAATTTGAAAGAAACATACAGCCACATGGATAGAGCACCATACCACCAGTCAGCAACTCAGTGCACAGATATTTTCTGCAACCAAGAATTTTCTTAATTTCCATGTATCTCTGTTACAGGAGAAGTGGAGAGCATCATCAAAGCAGTCTGTTTAGATGTTGTAGAGGCCCTTATTATTTCTGTTTCTATATACAGTAAATACGTAGGTGTATGTTGGGCACTTCTTATGTGTGTGTTTGGCTTTTCCTGTTACTGTATTTCAGTTTAACTTCATTCTGGTTTTGTTGTTTGTTTTGTGGGGTTTTTTTTCTTCTTTTACTTCCAGAACGTGGACTCTCTGTGGCACTCCTGAGTACCTTGCACCAGAAGTTATACAAAGTAAAGGCCATGGAAGAGCTGTGGATTGGTGGGCCCTAGGAATTCTTATATTTGAGATGTTGTCAGGGTAAGTGATAATTACTATATCACAGCAATATTACATAATACAGAAATACAGGATTCTTTATGAGTTCTGTTTACAATATTTGGATTAGCAAATATGGGCTAAATTTGTTATTGACATACTAGTTAAATTTCTGCCTCTGAAGAAAGAAATTGGGAAACTGTACAAAAGAACATACTTAACTATTCTTGTGGGAATGTTTTAGGGTTTTGTGCTTGTGGTTTTGTTTGTTGTTTTGGTTTGGGGTTTTTTTTTTTTGTTTTACTTAGGACTTTAACGGCTGCGCCTTTCCTCATCTGTTTTGGAAATTCAGGTTTTGTCAAAGTTTAGATTTTTTTTTTTTTTCATAAAATCCTTTAAAGGCTAAAGAAGAGGATTACTTCTGTAATTAATTTCTAGCATAGTGATATAATACTTGCAGTGGGAACTTTAGTCTGTAAAAATGCATAATGGCAAGTAGGAAGTATTAATACACTTAGTATTACTACTGAGCACTGATTTTTTTTTAATCAAAGGAAGAACAGGGAAAAGCTTTAAAGATGTATTTAAAATCAGTTTGTTCAAATGCTGCATTTGATATTTTAGGGTTTGTTTGATAAGCAATGTTTTCAGAAGATACAAATTTAAACTAAAGACAGAGTTTCTGACATTACTATAATTAACTGTTAATGACTTTTTAGTATCAGTTATATAAAAATAATTGCCTTAATTTGCTCTGATTTCAAAAAAGAAATACTGTTTTCAGTACAATAAACTTAGGGAGCATGTGAAATTCTGCTTATATACTAAAAAAGGCCATCTGCGTGTCTTGGTTGCATTGTGCGAAGGTACTGGCAGAAAAGACAAGGATTTTGAAAGCAATTGGCTTTGCCATGGTGTAGCACAAATGCAGGCGAAAGCAAGGCCTTCATAGTTTCTGAAGAAACATAGTATATTTCATCAGTTTAGTTTCGTAGTTCTTAGAACTTCTTTTTGGTATCTGACTCTGTGTGTTCTATGCCTTCTCAGCTTCCACGTGTGTGTCATGTGGCCTCTGTGGCCTTTCATTGTAGATCTGCAGCCCTGTAGAGTGATCGAAACAAAATGTCCTTGCTTGGATTTATTCATCCTTTTCGCTAGTCCGTACTGTCACTCTCACTCAGAGTAACTTTGGTGACTCTTCCAGTGTTTGCAGAAGCTCATCAGATTGCCTGATCAAGGAGATCCCCTGATGAATGGATGATCACTTCAGAGATCTAATCCATAGTGTGTATTGCTATGAAGAAGTCCACCCAATAGCATCAAAACTTTATCCCAGGACAGTATTGCTGCCCATTACTTGCTTCCTTTATGTCCTGGAGGCTTGCATATGCATTGACTTTGAATCTCAAGGCAATTTGTAGACAGAAAAACATAAAAATGTGTAATAGTACTGACTTACCCAGGCAGGTTTTGCTGACTGGTCTGATACAAAGTCTTTATTTATGTAGGCTGATCTGTGCAGGGACCAGGCTTCACCTTTCTTCTGTCGCTTCCTGTAAGGTGAGCAGCCCAAGTTGGTCAAGAGGAATCCTTCTCAGAGGGATGAAAGAACAAGCAATTCCCAGCAGGCTTGTTACCACTAATCTTAGTCCTAGACGGCAGGAAACTGTAGGTAAAAGCGTCTGGTGCTGTAACATGAGCACAGGTGCTGCAGTCACCCAGCTGTAGTCTGAGTGATTTACCTTCCTGCCACGGGCTTCAGTGGGACCACTCTGGTCTGTGTGGTCTCAATGTAAGTGGATATCAGGCCTTTTTTCTTTGTGTGCCTTACAGAGATGTTGATAGGATTCTTTTTACTAGAGCAATAATAGAAACAAAGTTTCTATTTTACGGAGTTAACATACTGACTACAGGTGATAATTGAACAAGATGTCATTTCTGGAGTCAGACCTCAAGACTGGAGGCTGCTGAAGTATGGTTGCTATATATTCTACTGAAATATGACTGGCATATCTTCTTCATGAAAAAAAGGAGCAGCTGCAGTCATTTCTATGTAGGGTCTTCCGTGTCATGACACCATCTGGCTCAAGGGATGAGACCTGGATTCCAGGGGGGCGGTGGGGAGGGGTGGCTTAATTTGAACACTTGGGCTTTAGAGACCTTTAACCAGTAGAGGTAAATTACACTTTTCTAAAAGGCACTTTTGAGGCCTTATATAGGCTGATTGACAGAGCAGCTGTCAGCTGCGTGCGATTTTTGTCATGGCCTATTTGTGTAGACGTGCTTTTCATAATTGAATGCTGTTTTGGATAGGGACTCCATCCAAAACTAAAAAATAAAAAGCAGCATTCAGTCATTATCCGAAGCTGGGATAGGGACTTCAAATAAGCGTGTTTGTTTGGGGTAGTTTTGTTTAGAGGTTTGGTTTGGAGTTTGGGGAGTTTTTTGTGTGTTTTTTGGTTGGTTTTTTTGGTTGGTTGGTGTTTTTTTTTGTTTGGTTTGGTTTTTGTTGTAGGTTTGTTTGTTTTTTTTTATTTCGGTTTTTGTTTAGTTGGTTTTTAGTTTAGTTTTGGTTTTTGGTTTTTTTTGGTCATTGTTGGTTTTTTTTTTTTGAGTTGGGGAATGTAGATTGATGCTACTTAGGGTTTGGTTGTTTTGTTTTTTTTTAGGGGGGTAGAGAGAGGCAGGGATTATGGCTTGTATGTGTTCCCTTTAGGTGGCTAAGTTGTCACATAGGGTGCGTGCTTTTAGTGTTTTATCAGCTCTTAACTGTTGTTAACAGTAGTGTTTTAAAATGCTTTTCTTCACCAACTGAAGATGTGGCTTGATATATATACTATCGAGGCTTTTAAAGCATGGACAGTCATAGCTAACTTTATCCTTTGAAACCCAAAGAAGTTTTAAGAAATACAGAAATTTTTTGAAGGTGAACAAAACCTGAATTCAAGACTTGTCTGCAAGTAAATTAACTTTAAACATTTGGTAGTTATTTCCTGAAGTTAGTCTCTCTGAAGCCCAAAAGCAATTGAAAAGAATTGATAGATGTGTATGTAAGGAAATGGTCTTTCTAAAAACAAACAAACAAACCCACACTTTCCTGTTCTATGGTGTCTGATTTCCCAATCTTAATCCCTAGAGGCCCATGGAATTCTAATTCTGCACATACTAGATTTAAGGCAAGGTCTCAGTTAGGTTTAAGATAGTAAGATAGAGGAAAGGGAAAGAACAGGGAGAACCAAAGTTGAGAAGAAATCTTTACAGAGCACAAGTTCATATAGGTAATCTAGACAATGGAAACAAGTTGTCAATACAAAGAGTTAGAAGATCTGTTTATTTTGAGTAAATGAGTTTTGTTACAATTTACCGTAGGGGAAAATATACTTGTTATTTAACATTAAATATGTTAGGTCGTAATTGTACTGTCATCAGATATGTAGCTAACTGAATTTTGCCTATTAATGAGGGCTTTGTGGTTTTTTTTTGTATTGGTGGTCATATGTGATGTGCTGATTTATCATTTTAAGTGGTTCTTGTCTGTGTATTGGTATTCTCAGACCTGTGTGTTTTCACCTGAGGTTTTACAACTTCTGTTCATTGGATTGTTATCTTTGAGTCTAATGTCAGTGCCATTGTTATGCATAAATTAGAAAAAGGAATGGTTGGAAGCTGTTGTCCCATTTACAGGGATATTACTATTTATATTATAGCTTAATTTCAGTTGATGGAAAAAAGGCAGCTGTTTGTTTTTGTCTTATGGTGTGAAGACAGTCTGAAGCTCAAGGGGTTTTTTGATGATTTATTAGGTAGCTTCCAGCACAATACTTATGTTGTTTTGTCTAAAAACTGTGCTGTGTTGAAGACAGATATTTACAAGAAGCATCAAAATCAAGTTATTTGGTTTGTCCATAAGAAAACTATGTAATCATTCAAGGCAGTTCTCATTTTTATACAGTTCAAATACGCTTTAAGCAGCATTGCCATAAACTTATTATATAGCCAAGTGTGATTTAAATTTCTCTCAAGAGCTCTAGACATTCTAACTTTGGATTTTCAAAGTGGGAAAGCCGAGAGCAATTTAAACATATAAATGTAAAAAATTGCAGACACTTTTTATTCTTTTGGATTTCATGCTTCAGTGTACAGTAATCTCTTTACTGCAGCTGGCACTTTTGTAATACAAATAGTCACAAAGTTTCATTCTGATAGCTTTATGCACTTATAGATGCTAATACGTAACAACAAATAGGAAATTGAGTGCTTTGTCAACTTGTCAAGAATGTGAAGAAGATTAATATTTCCTGAATAAAAAAGAAACTTTTAAAAATCATATTTTCCTTGTTCTTTATTGTCAAAACAGGAGTTTTTGATAACCAAAGTATTCTTCCGGATATTCTTCTATTTTCCAGTTTCCTGGAAAGTAGATTTTCATAATGAAACTACTCTGGCTTTTTTGAACACCACCAAGAAATGTTCTTTAGTCTTTCCTTAACCATATTTGTGCGTTTCAGTGCTTTGAACTATTAATTGTTTTTTGCTGTGTGCCTACAAACACCTTTACTTAACTATTCTGATGGAATTTGAATTTGCCCATGGCCAAATTTTACAGTATTGCAAAGGAAATGCTAATCTACTTGACCATCAGCTGAAAAACGAAGAAATTAGTACTGCTTAAAACAGAATGGAAATGACATATAGTACTTGTTGAGGAATAAGCTAGTTTGAGTACCATAAAATAAAGAAAATTAAATTAAGAAGTTTTGGTTTCGCTCCTGTTTGTGCTGTGATTTCCAAAGTCACCAGCACTGTATTTGTGTGTGTATACACACAGTTAAGTTCTCTTAGAAAGTAATTATAAAATGTTAGGGTCATGTGAAAATGTTTTAAACATTGAACTGTAATAGTAGTTGGATGTTGTGATTATGGTTGACACTCAAAATCTTTTTTTTTTTTTTTTTTTTTTTTAGTTTTTTTTTTTTTTTTTTAGTTTTTATTCTGCAGGCATTTTGAGACAGAAGCGTAGTTAGAGGGATACTTCATTCATTTACAGAAGGCAGAGCAGGACTGAGATTAGTAAATTAGTAGTTCTTTATTCCATTCCTTTAAAAGGTTTCCTGTGGTAACACTTAAAAACGTGACTGACATTCAGACATTTCTTGGCACTTGGGCTAAGCTGCCTATACTGGCTGTACTGATGCACCCTGATGTACTCTGAGCCTCTTGCAGTAATCAGGGTAATGTATTATGCTAGTAAAGGAAGCACAACAGAAAACTCTTAAGTTCTTACTGTAGCTGTACAACAAGAAGCAGCCTCTGTTAGCTCATGAAGAACTTTGTAGAAAATATAAATGTAGAATTTTAATTGCATCTTGATTTACTGATCATCATGGGAAGGTTATGAAATAAGTATTTAATCTGTCCCACACAGAAGGACAGCTACATTTTGAGAGTTCTGAACAGTCTGTCTCTTTTAAAAACCTTATCTAGCAAAACATACTTGAAGTCAAGAAGTACAATAAGTAACTGAACTGGACAGTGTATTTATGTGAAGGTCCTTTAACACTTTAGACAGTAATTGGTGAATAAGAGTGTGCCTGCAGTTACAGGACAAGGTCAAAAATGGTAATTCTCTTTTGGAAACTATACCCATGGGTTTTTACAGATAAAGGCAAAGCATTTTTTACTTCTAACACTGAAAATTCGTTTAATAAATTTTGTTTTTACTGTATTAGTGTAACAATCTTATGTTTTTCAATTCTATTGTAATACTTAAGTTTTAATTCTACATTCAGCGTGTTGTTTACAAAAATGTTAGCAGTTTTTCAATGAGAGCCATAAGTTATTCTTCAAGTTAGGATTTGGTTCATGGTGCCCTACCAAAAAGAACAATGTAATCAGCTATTTCTGAGGGGAATTGCTATAATCTAATACTGCTTATAAGATTTTTAGAGCTTCTTTTTCTAACCTCTAAAAATTGTCTGTATTAAAACAGGTTTCCTCCATTTTTTGATGACAATCCATTTGGTATATATCAGAAGATTCTTGCTGGCAAAATAGATTTCCCAAGGCATTTGGACTTATACGTAAAGTAAGTCCATGACTCCAGCACTATATTTTACTTTCTAAACATCTCCCAAGCACTGTTTCTGAAGGATCTTCATAGAAGACAAGATACCAGATTCTGATTTTCTGAAACACCATGTTGGAAAATATTTTAGATTACATTTACACTTGCAGTCCAAATAAACTTATATATTTGGTAGACTTCACGCTGGTGATATGGTTGTAAGACAATATCTGACTCTCTTACTTTTCTGCATATTCTGGGATATTAAATGCTTTTCCACCTTGTACAAGCCTCATTACTAGAAAGTCCCTGTAAGAAAGAAGATAAAGAGAATGAGATAATTTAATACGAGTAAAAATTAGGAGAGCAGGAAGCAAACACTAAATTATTGTTTTGTATACGTACATACCACTTGAATCATTCTCAGCAAAACTACTTAAATGAACTCTGGCACATTACTGCTACAGCACTTTAACGATTATTGGTCTGGAGAGACCTTCATGTAGACTTTGAGTCCCCAAATACATACAACAACAAATCTATTGAATAGACTTTAACATGATAATTTTTAAACGATTCTTTATAAATTATATAATAAAGAAGCACTAAACCATCTATTATTTGTTTCAATGTAATGAATATTTTTTCTGTCAAATACAGGAAGTATCATCTTTAGTAGCAACACAGTATCACCAAGCAGACTCATCCCTTAACTGCTCTGTGATGACATTTTGAAACAAGCCAAAAGTGATCCATGAAATGTTTTCTGGTTGTATAGGAATAGGAAACTGATTTACCTTTGTCCATAAACTCTGTGAATCTGTTTTTGGCTTTCTGGATTTTCATGCCTACTTCTATTTTAAAGTAGGCTTATAGTCATTCCTGTAGCCTCTTCCGTAAGAAAAGGTCTTCTCTGTGAAGAACTGTGAAGGTGACAGTAAAAGGAGTTGGTCACATGATATAATCTGTTCCAAACATTGATTGTCTGGAACGATCATGAGAGTTTTAAAAATTGCTTTCAACATGGACTTTTCTATTCTTTTATTTGGCAGTTGAATATTTTTCCAGTTGAATTTTAGAATTGTATTCCTGCCAAATACAACAGCTTCTCAAACAGTCCAGCACATTCACTCTCAGTTCGTATATTCTTTATGCATAGGCTTTTGTGATTTCAAGGATAGGTGACACAATACTGGTTTGATTTTTGGGTAGTAGATGTTACAGATAGGGATGGAGAGAGGCAAGCGTGCCATTATTATGTTTGCATTCTTTTCTGTAAATAAGTCTATTGACACTTGTTTTAATTTTTTGTATTAGGAATAGCCATACTCTGTAGATCCCCAGCATTTCATATGATATATCATCTCTCAGGTCTATTTGAGATTGTACAAATAAGGATGGTTGAACTTTTGTTCTTTCCTGCCATTGTACTTTATGCAATTAGACTAGAGTGCCATTTTTCTAAAATTAAATAGCAAAATAATCTTTGAGATAAAAAGTAACTGCTTGCAGAAATACAAAGCCGTGTTTTTCCCTCAACTCATAAGTCATCAAGGTAATTCAATAGATTATGATACTCACTTTTTATATATGTTGTAGTTGTTTGGTGCTTAATATTTAAAGTATTTTGCTATTAAAATGGAAGAGTTTTATATCTCTATACTTTTAAAATGTTGATTTAGCTTTCTGAAGAACTGTTCAATGAATCTCGGGATAATTTTAATTTTCATTGAAATTACAGTTTATAGATATAGTTTTAAGCAGATGACTAGCTCTTTCATGGTTTCTCTGAATATTTAGCATAAAGATACAGGTGCAGCGTTGTCTGCTTTATATATTAGGGTTGTGTTCTGACAAAGAGATTTGAGATCCATTTTGAGAGTTGGAATGCCCAGCAAAATAGAAAAATACAAAGAAAGAAATGGTGCTACTTGGCAAGGGAGGGGAGAGAGAAAGTTTGTTTCCTTTGTTTCTTGAAAGAGCAAGAATTCTGCAAGTTCCTTTTAAAACAGGTTATTCTTTGTTATCATTTCCTCTAAAATGTCCTCAAATATAAGGAAATTAATGGGTCAAAGGGAAGTATGTCTGTATTTGTGTGATAGTCAAATATGAATAACTTTTGTTTAACAGAGAACGTATTTTCTTTACTTCAGAGACCTTATTAAGAAGCTGCTTGTGGTTGACAGAACGAGACGACTAGGAAATATGAAGGTCAGTATAAAATGTTAGGTGTAACACAAAACACAGCATGAGGTTGAAATAATTCTGTAGAAAAGATGTAGAACAGCTCTTCTATAGCTTTTGTTTTTATAAGCTTGAAAAAGTTAGTTTCCCATACATTATTTTAGTTATGCAATCCTAAATTCAAAGTTTAGTCTGTGTATTCCTGTTTTTATGAAAATCGTACTCCTATTTGGATTACTGCAATCCTTCATGGTAGTTTTCCTCCCTACTCACCACTACCACCCCCACTTCATTAAATTGAAAATTTATATTAGACCAAGAACCTAGGGTTAAGTCCTGTAGTACACGGGGCCGGCTCGTTTGGTTCTTTCTTTGGAGCTGTTAATCCCAGAAGGAGCCCTAATCGTATTTGAAGCTTAAAAATTATTTTCAAGAGCATAAAAGTTGTTGTAATACCTTGATGTTTGGTCATTGTCTTGGTGGTGCTGATTAGGCACAAACAAGCAGTCTTCCACCAGGAAAAATTAGTCATCCTAATCTGAACAGACTTCTGAAAGCAATAACTTACTAGAGATTGTGCTCACATGTCCTGGGTGGCATTTCAGCCTTCCTCAGAAATAGACCTGTATCTGCAAAGCAATCCTCTGAATTCTCTGAGCTGTCCTTATGTGGCACTATGTATGATGTCAAGATGATGAGAGCTGTATGACAAACTTACTTGACTCTACAGCTGTGCAGTAGCTGCGGTTGGTAGTTCAGTGAGACCTTAGCGGCATGTGAATTAACTCAAGTACTTTAACAGGCTAGCCAGAACACTACACAAACTCAGTGTAGGTTAATTTACCCTTCTGGCGGAGTAAATTAATCCTTTATTCATTGACTTGCTCTTTTTCTTACAGTGTGGCAGATACCGAAATTAGCTTAGGTAATCTTTTATTTCTTAAGGGAGAGCTAACATGTTTATTTCTCTGGGCAAGGGAGGTTAAAGGTTTGCTTTTTTGCCCAAAGCACGTTGAATGGTGCACATGGGTGAAGAAGTTAGAAGATGCGCAGTCATACAGGTGTTTTTTGAACATTTTTGATAAAAGTGTAAATGCTCTAACCAACTGTCCAGGATTTTCTTTCGGAGTCTTTTATGGCATGAAGTCAGACTGGTAAGAAAAGCCAGGAAATAAGGTTTTTCTCATCCTTCAAAATATTTTGCAGTGTTTTTCAGGGGTAGAAGCAGGAGGATTTCATAAGCTGAAATTTTAACCTGATTGACTAGTGAAAATTTTTATATCTTTTGACAGTTTTGAGGGAAAACAAAATCAAAGGCAAGCAAACCTTGATTTATTCCAACATAGGTTTTAGAAAATGCTTTTGGCTGGCTTTTGTGTTGGTTTTGGTCATTTTTAATCTGTGGTTGCTTAGATTTGTTTTGAGGTTTTTCCCTGCAATTGACTAAAATGTTAGTCAAAACCAGCTCTAATGAAAAGCAGGCTTTGGGGTGGGAGCAGTAGGTCAGACTTGTGTCTGATCCTTTTCCATGATTGTAATAGGTTTAAAAAGAGGTAAATTCCACTGGACATTTTCTGGTGAAGCACTGAGACATGTCTGCTTTTGAGGGAACTGGGTGATATATTGTTCTTCTTGATGCCTCATAGGATATGAGCAATGGATAGTCCTACTCCACATAAATCTGAAAATGTGTGATATGCTT
The DNA here is from genome assembly GCA_038380795.1 of Pyrocephalus nanus. Lineage (NCBI taxonomy): Eukaryota > Metazoa > Chordata > Aves > Passeriformes > Tyrannidae > Pyrocephalus > Pyrocephalus nanus. The sequence continues at coordinate 94,475,377 of CM076259.1, read as the reverse complement.
CATTTTGTGGAGTTGTATGTGGTATGATCTTGAGTGCTGTACTGTGATCAGGCCTGAAACAGAGAACCAGCTGTTTTTCCCCAGTGCTTAATGCCTTGAGAATGAGCCTGTGCTTGAAACAAGTTTAATCATGAAAAAGGAAAAAGACATTTTTGTTCCTTATGTACATAATCAAAACAGGCACCTTTAACTGTATATCTAAAATGAAAACAAATGTTCTAATATGTTTACTTCTGTAACAGTACTGAGAATCTCTTGCTGTCAGCACTAAATGTCTGTAATATTTGAGAAAACTTTGTGCTTCCCAGACGTTATTTTTATTTAAGACACCAACAACTTTCAGTTATTTTTTATCAGTGTAAGAATTAGAATATGTGTCTGAATAAAACATGTTGTCTAAAATGTTGGGGAAGACAGAAGTGGATAGAACTGTAGTGAATGGTTTTGTGGGTACATTAAAGCCTGTTCTTCTTCTCCGTTGTGCCAGAAGAATGCAAAAAACCCTCCAAACATAATAAAACAAAAAACTAAACAAACAACAAAAAAAACAACAAAACCCCCCAAAAACCAAAAAACCCAAGCCAAATAACAGCAACAACAATAAAAGCAAACAAGCACAAACAAACAGACACCAAATCTTACTGCTGGAACTCAGGATCTGCTAGGGAATTAAAACTATGAATTTATCTTATAGAATTTTTAATGATTAACACCTGAAAAAACTAAAAAGGATAGACTGTTAGTCTGCTTTGATAGCACAGGTCTTATGATGAAATTCATGGTTTGGAATACATATAACTAACAAAATAGTTTATTTTTTTTTTTCTTCTTTAAAGAATGGAGCAGATGATGTGAAGAGGCATCGATGGTTCAGGTCTATAGATTGGGACGCTGTACCTCAAAGGAGACTAAAGGTATATTCTGCAAAATACTGTATAGGACATCACAAGGAGAAGTCATTGTTCATTTAAGCTGATTTGTTTAAGGTTTGTTGGCTGTTGCATCTGTGTGTTTGTGTGTGTATGACTATATGTCTATATGCACACTTCAGTAATTAAATGCATATTTGCCCTTTTACAGTGCAGAATTAATTGTATGACTGTCTGTTTGCATTTTTGTCTACTTATGAAATGTCTAAAAAAAAAACCAGCTTTGGTTTGCTGATGTTGATTAATTAATACAACATTTAGTTTTCAGTTTTAGGGTTTTATAAATAATTACTTGTGCATGTTTTTTTATTTAGAGGGATGGAGGGGATTGGTAGTCTGTTGATTTGATAACTTTTTTTTCCCTTGCCCTTACATTTATGGAAGTATTTTACTCTGAGCTTTAAATTTTTGTGCCAAGTTCAATTCAGGTAAATGCTTTAACAAAATGTAAAGCATATGGGAGTAGGAGGAATAGGGAAGGTGAAAGAGAAGGATTTATGAATGTAATGCTAACACACTTTTTAACAGCACTGAATTCTAGTATTGTATGAGGGCAGATGTTTGCAAAAGCTATCAACATTACAAAACACTTTTTCAAGTCTTTTGGAAGTAAAACTCCCCTCTTTCTTTCCTTCCCCAGAGTTCTAACTCATATAATTTCTTACAGCAGTGATTTTCTGTAACAGAGGTTGCCATATGCAGTCAATCAAGTACCAGTTAAATGTTTGTTTTTGTCTTTTTTGCATTAGTTTCTTATACTTAGTTTTTGGCTAGGTATCTGAAATTGAGTTCTTCAAAAAACAGAGGAGATTAAAATGTTCTTGATGTATCCTTGTAAACAGCATCCTAATACAAAGCTATAGATGACTTTTTCTTTAATAGAAATAAGTTCATGTATTTTTAAATTTGTGGATTTGTTTTATTTTTAATCATTACTGCACCCAGTTAATGCTTTATGTATATGTGTTGTATTGCAATGAAGTCACATTTTTCAAATTATTTACTGTAAATTCTATTCACCAAAATCTGTAAAAAAACACAATCTAGATGATAACGTGTTTTATAAGTATTCAAATTCTAAAGTTTATGAAAACCTTCTGTATAACTAAATCAATAACAAACAAATTAAACAAATTAAAACCTGATTGTTAGACATACAGTCAAACATCTTAGGCCCAAGCCTCCTTTGTGTGGCTTTTTTTTTTTAATAAAAATTTAAAAATTTTAAGAAGAGTCATTGTCACACTCCTTATTATGAATCCAAAACTTATTCCTTAATCCTTGTGATGATTACATCAAGTTTTATAAGACAAGATGCTACTTAACTAAACTTCAGAGCAGGGATGTAAAGTGGTTCAGAATTTTACTTGATTTCTAGAGGTAGCTGTATTCTTCAGAATTTGTTTTTACAATCTCACTGTATTTCATACTGATGAAGAGATTGAAAATATGAAATAATGCACACAATGCTCCCTTTTCCCTGTAAAAAGTGTGAGTTTCTCTGGTGTACAAATGACTCATTGATTCATTGTCCTAATAAGGTCTTAAGTATCAGTATTAATATTAGTAATATTAATGGCTGAGAGAAAATAATCTCATTAATCATCCTTTCTCTCTTTTCTTTTGTTGTCTCTTTCTGTGTGTCACTTTGCAAAACTGTTTTTTCCTGCCAAAATGCCTGCAGGGAGGTGGGGGTATAGTCACTGCCCACAGTGGAGCAGACAGTTCTCTGGAACAGAACAGATTCTGCACATTTTTTAAGCATCTGGGCAGTGTACTGAGACTGCCAGGTGCAAAAGTAGGACTCTGCTTTTGGCTGAAGGTTAGGAGTATCGCCTCTCAGGAGCCCTTACTTTCCCATTTAAAACCTACTGATGATGACGTCGTCGTTTTGAAAAGCCCAGAAAATCAGATAAGATCTCACAAGCAGTTGGAAGGCAGGCTTTCATCTTTTTGAGGAGATGCAGAGCAACATTTTGCTGTACTTTACAGTTCTGTCTGTGGTATAATTCTTATTAGCCAGTTCAGTGATCATCTGTAAGGTTTTCTCATTCTAAAGTGTTCTGTTGGACTCACGATGATAGTTCAGCTCTCAGTTGCTGAGAAGAGGGTTAGAGAGATGAATGTCCTTTGAGAAACAGAAAAAGGGTTTGTCTTACATTAACTTCTGCAGTTAATTAAATGTTCCAGAAGGGAGCTTTATCTCATAGCCTGTGGGCAGAAGGGTAAAGTAATCTGAATGTTTGATATAAGACAAGGAAAAACTACAGGTACTGTGAAGCTGGTGAGCAGGACTAGACATTGAAAGGATCCTCTGAGGAGAGAAAGAGAAAACAGATACTTCTCTTGGCACTTTCAGGTATCATTAAAAAAACCCATTTGAATTAAGCTGCTTTTGCAGCTACCCTTGTGAAATAAGTTACAGTGCAGCAGTTTCTTTACCTGCTTGAATTTATTTTTATGTTAGGAAAAAGCACTACCTACTAGATAGTGTGAGATACAGAGAAGTTAGTCATTTCAGCCACCTTAAAACAAATCAATGTATTCAAAGCTAAAGAGCAGAGAAGGCTTTTCTGCTTCAATTAGAAAGCAGTCTCTCACACTGCTATGAAGACATTTTCTTAGTTGAAAGGAACCTAATACGATTGCATTCCATTTTGTTCATAGGCCACAGCTGAGGGGAGGAGTGAGGAAGAAGAGTGGCTGATTATGCCATGATGGCATGTGCCTGGAAGCCTAGTTGTAGTAATGTTTTGCAGTAGTTATCTTCAGTCTGCAAAGGAGCTAGAACTAGTGTTAATAACATAGATCTCTGTATTATAAGTGTCTTTTAACCACATAATTTAACTGCAAAATAGACAAGGTGTGGGAACGTGTGTGTGTTTCTGCAGGCTTCTCTCTCTCATGCCATTCCTTATTAGGTGAACTGTAAATATGTGAATTGCAAATCTGTACCCTATTTGTTTAATTTGTCTTCTACAGAATTTTTGCTTTAATATGATGGAGGGAGATCACTGAGGAAACTGTACTAACGTTTTTGTTGTGCTTTTTCTGACTAGCCTCCTATCGTACCCAAAGTATCCAATGATGGGGATACTTCCAATTTTGAAGCTTATCCTGAAGATGACTGGAATAAGACACCTCCAGTACCTCCTAAAGATCTAGAAATTTTCAAGAACTTCTGAAAGCAACATCTACAATGGACGAGGTATGTCCAAATGTCAGGAACCATCTTGAAAACATTGCAGAGTGAGAACCATATGCAGAAATTACATCTTCTCATTCCTAATGGCTTATGGAATGACAAAGATCATTTATCTCACAGGCTTTGGTTTTCTATAGTGATGGTTATTTGCATAGAGATAGTTAAGTCTTGTCCTTAAATCTTTTAAAATAGTGTGTTAAAAGGTAATATCTAGATTGATTTGACAGATAAGATAATGTGATTGTTCTTCATTGCAAGGTTTTTCTATTAAGAATGCAGGCTTTAGTTAGAAGAATAAGATTTTCAGATTAATTCTCTACCCTGGATTCTGTCTTTTAATTGTGATCGTTTGATACTTGTTATTCAGTTCACATACTCCACCTTTTGTTTTGTGTTCCTTTTTTTTGTCTTAGGAACTGGAAGAAAATTGAAGTCCTAAGAGCAAGTCTGAAGAATGATGGAGTTCTTATGTAAATGAAAATTTTCTTTTTAGCTAAGAATGATACTACATTCAAATATGTGTATTAGTATATAGTAAATACCTAAAAAGGTGGAGGCAGGCAAGAATGATTTTTTGCTGTAAACATTTGACATTAGTATAGTTAATTGTAATAATGATAATCTGCTCTGAAGCAGACTCACTAAAATAGTATTTTTAGGATTTATTTTTTTTAACTTATGGTTAAGTTTCCTGCTATTCCCAGATCTTTTTTGCATAGTTAACTCATAGACTTAATTTTATAAGTTTATACTAAACTTGTGTAATTAAAAGCACAAATTAGTATATATGTATATAATGAATACAAAACAACTAAAGCACAGGAATTGTGCAAAGATGTAAATTTTTGTACTTTGCAGAGTCTATGATTTTTATTTTTCAAATAATGTTTTTCAAGAAGTTCTTTAAGAATAAAAATCTTAAAAAGGATAAATGAGTTTTTCATCATCTTATATACATTTTATAATTCTTTGTAAAAAATAAAAATAATAATTGCGTTTTAAAAAAGATTTGTACCTAAAATTTCCAATGCCTCACACTTGCAACCATAGTACTTGAAAGCAGAAAGACAAGGGCATGTTTTATTGCTGTTTAAGATGCATCTTAATGGCTAATTTAAAAGTTCTGTTAAAATTATGTCTCTTTGCAAACTGGGAATTTGAGTGATTTTACAGTGTCTGAAATGAGATTCCTCACATGAAAACTCACTGTAAACATGCAATTCAGTGCATACTGAAAAAAGGGCTCTAACTAGCTCTTACAGGAGTTGTTCTGTCTCAAGCTTGCTGTCTTCTCCAAGCATGAGCCATAACAGACCTTTCTTATTAGTGAAATAGTAGTTGTTGAATGCTGGGTGCTTCAGAATATCAGAGGGAAGACTGAATATATAGTAAAGCCTAATTCTTCTGCTCCTACTTTTTCAAAAATGTCCTGAACTTTCTGCTGCCAGGAATTTCATATGTATAGGGTTCAAACCTTAGATGTAGGAGTCTTTTTTCATCCTGTCCTAACATCTTTCCAGTAGCTTGAGAGTAAAGTAACACTGTATTTTGGAAGTATTTGCAATATTGCTTCATTTTAAGTAGCACCAAATATCATTATGTGCATATGGATCTGTGTACATGAATGCACATGAACGTGAAGGTAGATTGTATACAAGTCAGAATTTTATTTTAGTTTTTTTTCATGTTATATATTGTGATGCTTGTGTTAATATAGGGGAATTGATTTTTGAAGTGCTTCAATTGCAAAAAGTAATTACATTGACTTTACATTGTTTCCAAAGCCATGTGTACGTACTCCTCTAACTACTGACCTCGTCAACATGCTTTCTAGTACAAAACTGCTTTCAATTTTTTTTTAAATTCAAATCCTGAATTAAAAACTACAACCAAAACATTTTTGAAGCATTATTTGAAGTGATCAGTTCTTTTTTTTCTACAGTCTTGAACTTAAAGAGGTATTACCAGCCCATTTAATTTATTTGCACAAGTGAGCCTGTTTTATTTCAAGTCTTTGCTGGGACTTCATGGCCCACTAATGTCATTCTGTCAGAGAGCTCATGCAGATACACACTTCACTAAGAGCTCTGGATTTATGGATTTTTTTTTAAGAAGACTAGAACACTTTTTTATTTTCTATTTAAGTAGGGTATTCTCTGAAGTTCATTTTACTTTGATTGTTTCTGTTGACACGTGTTTTTGCGTCTAGACTGTTGCATAAGGACTGTTGTCTTGCAAAAGAGCCCATGGGCCTTTGGTATTCTACATCAGTGAACAAGAATGTTGAACATTAAAAACCAACCTTTATTTTTGAGTTTTATATATATATATATATATATATTTTTAATTGCCCAGTTTGAGGTTTTAGGTGATTAACTTGCATTGTAAACTCAATTGCCTTGTAACCAAATGATATAAATGCTTCATGATTTCAGTGAAGAACATGCTGTAAATTTTCCTGTAAATTAGCTTGATCAATGAATATGCGTGCTACTGAGCTTTAACTAGTGTGATCTTCCACTGTAGAAAGTCATTGTTAATGGGTCAAATATAGGTACTAAACTATGTTTAAATGGATGAACAGGGATTTTGCAGTTTTGGAAGCAAATAAGCTATGGCTGTTCCTCAGCCCATCTGCTTGCCATTCAGAAGAGTTGTGACGCAGTGCTTCCTATGCTATAGAATTGTTTTTCAGCTTTCAAGGACTGTAGCATGATTCCTTTTTGTACTGTACTGTGTACAGACTTTCTATGTTTTGCACTTTTCTATGGCAAACCTTGACTGCTCTATAAATAAATACTCTGTTGTATAGTAGTGATAGTGGTAGCAGGCATTTGTGTGCTGCGTAATCAGTTTGAACTGCTAGACTTGCAAGGTTAACTTGAACTAACATTGTATGTTGCTGGTTGCTTGTTGTAGCTCACATGTATAAGTACTGTTCAAAGTTACAAAGTCAGCCCTCATTGCACAATGAAAATCACTGTGATCTGTACATAAACCCTAGTAAAACTTTATTGCTGTTTAATTTATGTAATATCTGTCAAATCTGGATTCATTTAATAAACCTTTATATCTTTTTAAATGTTTTAACCTAGTTTGCTTCCATTTGTATTGGGAGGAGGTTGAGGTTCTTCATCCAAGAAAATTATGAAGGGGAGAGGAGAGGGAGTAAAACAACTGTTCCTTTCTGGGAGTTAAGTCTTTCCAGAACAAGACACAAGTGCTGGAACATACTTCAGATGGTGTGGAAGAAGCACCAAAAAGTATATTTTCAAAATCATTACAGGTAGCACATCAATAATGAAAAGTGTTAACTCAGACTTCTCATTGAACTTTGATTATATGACCCTAATTGCTTTGACATTTTTACAGCTTAATGACCTGAACACTGTCCAGAACACTCATTTCAATTTGTTTCTTTAAGCATCAAAAAATATTCTTACAATGTCAAGCACACCTAACTAAACCTTTATTTCATCTTACATCAAGAACTTGAAAAGTCCATTTTCAACAAAATTTGTTTGGCTGTTGGTATTAAATTACTTCTCTTGGATCAAATGTTTTTTATTTCTTGCGCACTAGGTATCTTAATCTGGCAGATATAACTACGTAGTCATAGAGCCAACTGGATACAGTTTGTACTAGTTAAAGGTTAATTTTTGCAACACAATTTTTCTTTCTGCCTTTGCTTCATTCTAAAATTTGTGCATTGATGCTTTTCTCTTGTAATAAACCACTATGTTATGTGCTTCAAGAAACTGCTAATGGAAAGTGAAGGAACACTGCAGTGAGCCCTGGAAAGTTTTTAGTCATGTCTTTGACATGAATCAAAAGAGCTGCTCAGTTAAAAAGTACAAAATCTTTAAATGGTAACAAGCATCCAGGATGTTTGTAAAGAATTTCGTTTAGCATCTTGTTCTTACCCCAGTCATGTGGTAGAGTTTTTGTTCATTTGTTCTGAGTACTGTATCTTTTTTGGCTTCACCTGTAGCTCTGTCTTACCCAGTAAAGGACATTTAAAATATGCTTTTTCACTCGTGCAGGGCCAATAAGTCTTGCTAGACCACACTTACACAGAATTACTCATTACTCCTGAATATTTCTCATTTCATGGTTCATGAACCCTCTTTAGTGCAAAACACTCTTAAAACAGCATTTGACCTACTGTTAACCAGTAACAATATGATATTATAAGAAATGGTTGAAAGCAGCTGGCACTGTTACAGTGGGATATCCTGCCCTGCACTTCATAAATTCTTACATAATGCACATATCAAGCTCTTCTTGTGCAAACTCCTGCAAGCCGCTACAATTTCAGCTTCAGAATTCAGGCAGCTTTTCACAGAGAAAGTAAAAGGCTCTTCTGCTGTCCTCAGTGGAAGACTAGCTTTCCATTCTGTCTTCCACACCTGCTTTCCATCTACTCTTCAAAATCCACCACACATGAATGTATATCAAGCATCATATTTATCCTTGAAACCAGGATTATTGTAAACTTATAGCAAACTGAATTGTAGGAATTTATTTCTATGTATCTGAATATTTTTCTGATTTTGTGCAGTAATATTCCAAACAGTTATTCTGTGAAAATTGCAGCAGTAAGTAGAGCTAATATACCAGCTTTGACTTAAGGTAGTTTTATCTGATTTGCTGCATTTATTTCAATGCCAATAAGAGTGAGGGAAGTTGAGAGCTGAACACCTTACTGTGTCTGTAATTCAGGCCACTGAAGTCTGAGAGATCCCAAAACTGACATGAAACCCAAAACGCCAAAAATGCCCACCTGCCTTCTAGTGTATGAAGCTCTGAGGTTCCATGCAGGTGCTGTCTCTACTGCACTGGTTCTTACTTAATCAGAGTACGTATCATAAATACCTTGAAAAATGTAATCTACATCAGCTTAAACAACTAACTAACTAACTAGAGACTATTATTTTGTGGGTTTTTTTTGTTCTTGCCTCTAGCATATTGTCCCTATTCTAGACTCTGGTAATAAAGAAGGCAAATGTATGGGATAAAACTATTTTGGGTAAACAAATAAGCTTGAATTGCACTTTAATTCAAGAAATAACTTGATATGCCTCACCAGTATATACTTGGACATGTACTTGTTCTACCACTAAACGCAGAAAAAATTGTGCCAGTTCTGGGTTTATATTGGCTGTCAAACTAAAATTGCTGTTCTTCTCAATATTGTATACAAAAAGACAGTTGTAAGAGCCAGAGTTTATTTCAACTTTAGTCAATAATTGGTTTAGCTTAGAGAGTCCTTGATACTAAAATCTCTTGGTTGGAGAAGGAGGGTGCTTTACAGTCATCCTCTTAATTTTCTGTTCTGCCCAAGTGTAAGCAGTGCAGAGGAGGTGGTTGTGCTTTGAGTACTGTTGCAGTTCACATGAAGAAAACAGCAGCTTGCTCAAGCCTGCAATGTGTCAGGCCTACTGCAGAGCCTAAACTTAAGTCTTCTCACCCTGAAGGCCCAAGTCTCTTCTTTCAGAAGTTTTGTGAGAGTGTAAATGAGCATCTTATCAAATATTAGGACTGAGCCTTAGGAAAACTCTGAGCTTTACAATGGCAACTTTCTGAGTCCACGTTTTGTGAGAAGTTAATAACATTAGCTCATTTTTTGATTTAGGATACAAAAATAAAAGATTCTGAGCTGTTTGGTGCTTCTGAAGTTTGGTGAACAAATGCCAAAAATATGGAGTGTTTCAAATTGTGTGTATAATATCTAGTAGTTTCTTTGGCCTGGTTTTAATTTCTCTGTTACAAAGAAACTGTAATTGAATTTAGGACTGTCTTCTAATCAAGGTGCTTGTAAAACCATTTAACTGAAGTAGGGCTGCTGGGCTGTGTTAATATAGTAAATAAAACATTCACAGTTGGCATGTCTTTCATTTGTACTGATAAACAGTTTCCTTTGATGCACGCTAACTCTAAATGGCTTATCATTTTACTCTTAGTTTTTGGTCAAGCCCAGTTTAATAACAGGTTTTGCAAAAAAATAAGCACAGGTAAGTAAATAGAAGTAGGTAAATTATTTTGTGTTCGTGTGAATAAAGCTGAGCTGGGAGTTGATATTGAAATGCATTATCAAGGAACAGCAATCTGTTCCAGATTAATAAATTTGTGTTTTGAATGTAATCAGATTTAGGATTTTTCTTACTGGCCTTTGACTTGCAGCAGCACTGCAGTCCTTTGCCATGACACTTGCTCCTCCTACCACTGCTGTCACCACTGTAGCAGCAGTGAGTCTTCTACCCCGACTGATCAGGGAGAAAATGTTTCCCTGCTGTGACCTGAACTTCGGATCAAAAGCGCTCCTTCTACCTAGTTTATCTGAAAAGGAATTTTCGATAGCTGAGTGTAGCTGAAGTCCTTCTATTCTCTGCAGGTATTTGCCACCAGGGAGCAAGACTACTGCAATATGCTGTAAAATAACACAAAATTCAAACGGCATGTTTTGAATCCATTTTAAAATATTTACATAAAGCTCCTGTGACTCATGTCACAGCAAAATCTTGGTGATGCAAGAAGGAAAGTGTGGTGGTGGACCACTTAGGCAAGTGTTTCTAGGGACTGGACTGAATCTGTTCTTTAATATCACTATCTGACCATTGAGTAAAGGGAATTTTTTTATTATTATTTTATAAATAAATTTTCTCAGCAGTCTATCAGAACATGTGTGACCATTACTCTTGAGTCAGGCTTTCTTGCTGACCCTTGGTTTTGATGTAATTAACTTTTGGATTGTGACAAAATCTGAAGTCTGTTTAGAGACTGTAGATTCTGTCAGTAATTTGCTATTTTAACAGGGCATTCTCAAAACTGCCTAGGACAGCTTGTCCTCCATTTTGTATGAGACTTTGCTCGGGTGCTTTTATTAAAAAATTGATGAGGTGGGACAGGTTAGAAGTCACCTCCTGAAAACAGCTTGTTGGTTGTTGCCATTAACTTAAACTCTAAATGCGTTTTGTATCACTTTAAATTGTAAGTCTTTGACAGAAGTATAAAATCTGGCCTATTATCCCTAAGAGCAGTGTTCACCTGGATGGAAAAGGAGCAGCTGAGTTAACCCTTTCTTTTCTTTTTTTTTTTTTGGTCACAATATCTATATGAAATATTAAATGGTTTGAAGTTTGACATGTGACATTACATTTCTTAAGCAAAGGAGGCTTTGCAGCTTTAGAAAAAAGCTTATTTACTGGTTTTGTTCTGTATATATGACACGTGGATGTCCAAGGAAGTTGCCAATACAAGACAGTTTTCATCTTCTTGGTTTTATGCAGAGTAAAAAAATATTTTCATAGGTAATGTTTACCAAAGGATGGGATTCCTGGAGTGAAATAGCCTTCATTAAGAAGACATATCACTGGGCTTGTGGTGACAGACAAGATTTACAAAAGACTTTTTCAGATTTCCAAATACAAAATAAGATTCAATGATCAAACAGTGATTATTTTTGTCATTGTAATTAAAAAAGAAAATCGAATGGACTTTCTTAACATGCCAGTGCCAAAATCATGAACAGTACTGAAACTTACTTTGCTTTGTTATGAGTCTTTGTGCTGGATTTTTTTCTGTGTTCAAATTGTCAGCAATAGTAGTAATTAATATAATAAAAAATGCAACTGAGTCATTTACCTTGTAATGTCTAGCTTCTAGTGTATTCTGTACACTGAGTGGAGAGTTCATACTACTTGAAATAATTCATTCCATAACTTTTTTCTGTTTAAATCTCTTTAGTTGATCTGAGATTGGCATAACTTCAAGCAACTAAAAAGAGAAAAGCTTCAATAAGGGTATAGAAGCAGTCAATGTCTTTTAGAACATATGTTGTCCAAAAGTGTGGGGGTTTTGTTGTTTGGATTTTTTTTGTTTTCTCTGCATAGGACCATATAGCATATGATGTATTGGAAGGAAAAATACAAGCTACCTTGAAAACCAGGTTTGAGTCACAGTATATTTTCATATATTGCCAAAAGAGTTGTTGCATTTACTGGTTTTTTTTAGTGCCCTTTAAAGACATCCATAGCTGTATTTTCCTGTATTGTTTTGGAAGTGCTTGCTTCATGTTCAGACTTGCTTCCCTGTTGCCCCAAGGGTGACATTAGTGGAGTTCACTTCTGTTTCTTCTGTTGAAAGAATCTCTGATCCTGTTTCTTCTCAAGGTGTTATGGGAGATAGCAGCAATAAATTACAGATTGAAACAATGCATTATTGTAAGACTCATGAAAGACTATGAATGAGAAGTAGACAAACAAAAGAGAGAAAAAAATCCTATCATGCTAGAGTCTTTCAGAGGGTTTCCAGTAACTTGATTAAATTAAAACTCTTTAAAACAGGGTCTTAAGATACAAAGCTTAAGAATCAAATACAGTTATTAATTGCACTTGTTCCATCTGCCCAGTTTATCTTCTTTGGCATGTTCTGAATAGTGGCAAGTCAGTAGGGGCGTATGTAACTGGCTAGAAAAAGGGTTTCTGGGTAAAGTGAAAAAATTATTTTCTGCAAAATGCTCCAACAAAAATGTAACACTGCAGAACAAATGTTTACCTATGGCAACAAGGAGGGAGATATATTCATTGCATTTGTTGCCTGGGATCACCATAGTGCATTTAGGCAGTGTGCCTTTCTTTGCTTGGGATTTTAATTTTTTCAAATTGGAAAAGGGGCTGTTTGAAATAAAAGTCTTCAGTGCTTATTTCTCTTGATACTGTATCCTCTTCTATAAGAATAAAACCAAAACCAACTAAAAGAACTCCACCACCCATGAAGTGGTTGATTTAAGGCAGATGCAGCTTCTAGGGGTAGAGAGAGTATTTGAAACTAAAGAACAGCAATATCTCAGGAATGAGAAAGAAAGTGTTATATCCTTGGGTTTGAAAGTTTTCTATCAGAATCTCATACACAGTGCCTTATGTTGCACCAGAGGGACAGGGGACTTCAAGGATCAAATTAGGTAGATTAATTTGGAGTGGGAGAAGGAAATACTTAGTAATAAGTTTTGACTTTCGCTTGACCATTTTGTAGAAGCACAGGGCAGTTAATGTGGGAAGGGATCTCTAGCGGTCATCTGGCCCAGCGTCCCTGCTTACACAAACCAACAAAACAGGATTTTACATTCATCTCAAATGACATTTTTAAAATGGTCCTCAGAAGCTGAGAAAATAATTACACTGCTCTTTGTTTTGTTTTTGTATTTCACTGAAAAATAAAACATTTCTTTTTGGATTAAACCTTTTTAATTTTTAAGTTTTCCAAACAGCCATTAACAATAATAAATAATTTCTTATTTATTATTAATACAATTAATTGTTCTCACAACTTTAACTTCAGCAATGTTAAAAGCTAAGGAATTTGCTCAGTTCTTTGTCTTCTCAAATGTTGGACTATTTAACCTCTGGACTTAACAAAAGTCTGAAGTCATGAAATGGACTATGTGTTGATGTCAGCTGCTGCACACTGATTGCTCATGACAAGCAAGTCTTGTTTGAAGGTGGTGCTGGATTTGCTGTCTCTATAGATAGCTTTTGATTTTCGTTTGGAAGAAAACTGATTTTGTGTGTCAACCAGCTCATGGTAGAAAGAATGTTACCTCAGTGACTTCCATGTATAGAACCAGTTTCCAGTAGTTCATAAATCATTTTACCTCAGAGGTGTAATGGCCGTGCCATCATCCTCCATTTTCTCAAGTCTAGAAAGCTAGTGGGGCCTCTCTGTGGATTGTGGAGGGGGGTTGAAGTCAGTGGAGGACCCAGATCTTTGCAAACTGAAAGACAAAGGATTGTTGTGCTCACACTTTGCTGGATATGCACTGAATCCAAGGAGCACTGGATACTGCACAAAACATACCTCTTCAGATAAAGAATTTTCGCCAGAAACTAACTTACACCCAGTTCTTTCTGTGGTGATTTGATAAGCTGACAAATAATGAAGTCTTGTAGCATTGTGCTTGTGTTTCCACCAGACATAGTCTGGATGGGTAATAAATGCTGAGGAGCTCCTATACAGATCACTGGCGAGTGGAAAGAGAATGCATCACAACAAAAAACGCTTACAGGAAACCATGAGCCCCAGCATGATGGTGTTGGGCTTGCCAGCCAACTCTTTCATCACAGGCAGATGATAATGAAGCACAGCAAGACCTCTCAGAAAAGAAGATGTTGCCCTGGTCAGGGAAGGCGTTCAAGGCAAAGGCTGGAGCAGTCTCACATCTGCTCATGGGACTGGGTGACGGAGTTGGGCGATAGGTCTAAAGACACAGACCTGCCTGCACCCCCCTTGCTTTGTTCAGGCACCCCAAATATAGAAGTCCCATATTGCTCATGTAGGGTACCTCATGTCAACAAAGAATTCCCTTTAATGTTTTGGCTTTTTAGTAATATAGAGAGTACATCTTCTTTCCTCCTCCACTGAAAACTGTGGGAATTGGCCTGGAATATGTGTAATTGAAAACAGAGGGAGGCTAAGGCCATATCCAAGTCATGCCTTTCTTGTGATATATTCCTTATTTACTTAGCAGTTTATGTACATACAGTAATAACACCATATTTTTTTTAACCCCCCTTTTGAAATACCATGTAATAATTAAAAAAAATTAATAATTCCAAAGTCAAGAAACATTTTACCACTGTTAATTAACAGAGCCTGAGTTATTGTTTGTCCTTTTGTTGAAAGCAGGATAGAGGAAGAATTGTTCTCCCTCTACATAAAAAAAAAAAAAAAAGAATAAAATAACCACAGAATTAGTTTTAGACTATACTCCAGACTCATGTTTATTTTTAAACAATAGTAAATCATTCAATTGTTTCCACCAGGCTTAGTTCCAAGCAGTTCTAAATTTGGAGTTAGAAGAATTGATCTTGAAATGATGTGCAGGAAAACAAAACACTCTTCCTCTCTCATTTCCTGTTTGAATTGATGAGAATTTAGGCTCTTCTTTAGTTAATTTGGCATATGTTGCTCCCCCATGGACTAATTGCCTTTTAGTGAAGGATCACAGAATGTCCTCACAAGCAAAGCGTGAATTTATAATCCAGTGTGTGTTGTAAAAAAGTGGTTTTTTCCTTTAAAAATGAGCCACAACATGATTAAAAGCATTTCAATGGTTTTGTACTATTGGATGCAGAAGTGATTCCACTTTTGGCTCTCCATGTTTTAAATATGTTAAGCATTGCCTTCTAATACCACCGATCCGAAATGTTAGAAGTATAACACATAGCAATATAAGCACAGCAAAGCACAGTGAGATAACAGGAACATCAGTTGTCACACACCAAGTACTCTGATTCCTCCCAGTGGTCCTGATTCAAAAATGAGTGATGTTATAACTGAATCAGGAGATGGAGACTCTGCCCCAAGAATTTAAGAAAATGGCCAAGGAGCTTCAAGATGTAGACAAGAGGAGATTCCACAGATATCTGGAGTGGCTGTGCCTCTGCTCACTTGGGGCATCAAGTGATGTGATACATAAGAATGCCTCAACACATGATTTCAAAGAAAAGAAAAAGCTTTACTAATACACCAAAATATTTTTGGATCCAAGTCCCATATGTGGTCATTAAAAAAGTGTGATTCAACAGGCTGAAAATGTGTCATATTCATGTACAACAGCAGCACCATGATCCAGTAAAGAGTTTCTGCAGAGCTTTTTCAGTCTGATCTTTCTGCAGTGTTCTATAGATAACATCTGAGTAGTGAGAAAAATTCTTGGAAGGTCTGCAGGATGCTGGATTTTTGTATGTGGTCAGACATCACTGAAGGGAGCCTGGCACCCTGAGTCACCTATTTCACCCTGAGTAAAGACTTAGTACCTTCCAGGTAGTTATCCAACATAGTCACTGTAAATGACCTTCTGGAGTCAAATTAGTATTTCAATTAATACAATTAGTACTTTAAATTCTTTGATGCTTTTACCTTGGTGAGCGTGGTGGAAGTGTCAAAGCATCCTGCTGTGCAACGTGCAAATCCAAACACCCACACAGCTGTTTTGCCTCTCGGCAGACTGTTTCTATAATGGTAGCATAAATACGGGAGCCAAAATAAGGAGGGGTCTTTTTCCATTGTATTTTAGTAAGATGAGAGTCTATAAGCACAGTCCAAGGGGAAGAAAGGAAAAGGAGACTTGTGGGGGAGAGCCTGTGGTCTGAGGTTTGCACTAAGAAGTTAAAAAGCAACCAGAGAGTGAAAGCAGAGCACTGACAGGAAAGGGCAGGAAAGGGAGGCTGTCACAAAGCCAAAATTAATTAAAAAAGGAATGAGACCGAAAGGACTTGAATGGAGAGATTTCATTTGCATTGCATTCATCTTCACTAGGATGAAAAAGCAACCTCCTAAGAAAGGAAAAATATTTAAGGGTGTTGCTCCCTAGGAGTAGGCTTGTTCTTACAGCATAGGTCTGTCTGCAGAAAAATTCTCTTCTCCCAAGAGAAGCTGGGTATTGAAAACAGACCTGTCTCACCTCACCCAGCTTTGCAGCACTGCAGTGCTGTTCACTGAACAGGCAGGGCTCCTGCTGCTGGGGGCTGCTGCTATCACATAGCAAAGCTGATTGCCCTGCTGGGAACACCTGGCTTCTTTGGCTCTGGGGGCTGTAAATCTGCAGTTGTTTGTTCTCTCCTTTCAATCCTCTCTCTCTTTTTTGCTTTATCCTATTATATTGTGAGTAACTTAAATAAACTTACCTATTACTGTAGTTACATGTAAAATAGCATAATTTTAAAATGGAGCAGAGGGGATGAACTTTCTCTCCTTTCTTGAGCAGATAAGCAGACACAGACACACTCAAAAGATGTCTCAGTCTGACTGAGTGAAAGCCTCAACTCCTCTCTTGCAGATTGGCACAGGTAATCATGAAAGCACAGTTTCCCAGTGAAGTCATCTTTTGTAAAATAGTGATTACTTAAACAATAGAAAAAAAAATCAACCAAAAGTTCGGAGGCCACCATTTGCTTTCTTAGCTCTGACCATGCTTTTTCTTGAAATTAAGTGATGTTATAAGGGCAAGGATCGAATATGAATGGGGGAGAGAGTCAAAGCTCAGGGTTTTGGAGCCTGGTAGGGAGTCTTGTGTTCTGTCCCTGCACCAGAGATTATTGCTGAGCAAGGTAAACCAGTCCAACTGGGCAGCACACATCCCTGCTTTCTCAGCATCCTACCTACTTTTGTAGTATCCATAGTTTGTAGTTGTGCACTTGGGAACTTTCTTTCTACTCCTGAGCCTGTAGGACAGAAGACCTTGGAAATACTGTGGGTCCCTTTCTTAACTTATTAAATTTCTTTTGTTCATTTCTCTCCTGAGGAAACTGAAAGGATAAGGAATAAATAATGAAAAAATAGATTACTTATGTAATCACGTAACAACAAAGAAAATAAACAAAATGCAAACAGCTCACATAATTAAAGCTGTGTCCACCTAAGATCCCACCAAGTTTGTGCTCGGGTAAGGTGAGCTTGCCTGCCTCTGTGCCCTTCCATACTTAACAGTTTTGAAGGGGAAGGACTATGCACAAGCAGTATACCAGCACAAAGCCTGTTTCCTTGCTCTCCATGTATTTTCAATGTTGTTCCAAAGTAGGAGCAAACAGCTGTGAGGAGAGCATGAATCATTTGCTCTAGGTCATATGTTGAAGAGTTCCTGTGCCCTTTCATGCTTGTGAACTCAGTGATGATCTCTTAGCACTAACATGCAATACAGTTTCGATGCAGCTGTAAGTCCTGGAGTGCTGCAAGTGATATAAATGAGGCTGGCCAAAGCTCCTTCTATCACAATGCATTCTCCAGCCCTGGGGTTTACACTTGTATTGTGTTACAAAGCTTTGGCAAAACTCCTTTCTTCCCCAAGGAAACTCAGCACAGCTCCCTCACCCATCACAAAGTCCAAATCAGAATCACATTTCTGGACAATGAGCCGAACTCCTGGCCCCAGGCCCAGCTCCTAGGTCTGGCTGGGGAAGCATATAACAGCCTTGAAATCTGCCCTGAACACTCTGTGGAGCAAGACAGAGAGGAAAATGGCTTTTGCCCATCCTAAAATCTCACAGGAGTAAGGGGAAATGGATGTGCCAGAGCCAGCTGGAGCTCTTGCTGGTTCCTAGGTTAAAGGAAACAGCTCTCCTCCCAGACCTCAAACATCTATCTGCTACATTGATTTAGTCTGATTTTTCCCTAGCATGAGAAATTTAGGGGGTGAAAACTGAGATCATTTTCTGATAAAGCAGAAACATCTTTTAAACTTGAGTGCTATCATATCTGCCTCCAGCCACCAAGAAACCTCCATTTCTGCTCCACATTATCACTGGGCAATATTTTGATCAGCAGGAAAAGTCTAGGGAAATTCTTTATGGAGAAGTGAGCTGTGCTGGTGTGAATCAGAAGGGTGGCTGCACTATCTCAGCTGTGAGATCCTTTGAAATGCACGTCTTCTCTTTCACTTGGTCAATGAATTAACTGTATATGGTCAGTTCTGCTCAAAGAGGGAAGGAAACTCTGGTAAATCAATAGTCAGGAAGTGGATTTGCAGAAGATGTAGATGGCAAACCAGTATCTTCTTGGAGTAATTTTTGCTGATGATACTTGAAGAGTTGTTTGTGCTGTATGCGATGATTTCAGCTGTCACTACATGGAAGTTTTGCATTGATAAAGAGAACATTTGAGTAAATAAAACCCTTGTTTTCTTCAGTTCAGAATTGTCTGTGCAATCCTATACATATAGAGATTAAAACTAAGAGTTAAGTTATATTAAGCTAATAGCAAAAAGAAAATTCTTGATTTAAGGTATCTGCAACAGTTCCACTAGGTGACTGCCTCTCAAAATTGAAGGATGGACTCTTCCAAGACGCAAAGCAATTGGTACTCTGGCTTACTTTGTGTGTGAGAATGACAAACAGGCTTAAAGCTTGCTTTGGTAATTAATTTTTTCTATATCTGTTCCTGAATCTTACCTCTAAATGACCTGAGCTGGTATTCATTTCTCTGAAGCCCAGGGCCTGGGACACTGATACTCCCCTAAGGATCTCTAATCAGAAATGTTTGTAATTGATATCTGTTTGTGTACATTTGGTTAGGGAGAAAGTAGGGCAGAGAGACATCTAGTAAATTATTTTGATTAAATCTTGGATACTGTGCTCTAAGTAGAATCAAGCATGTTGCAGATATCTAACAAATCATCAGTGATGTAAGTAGGATTTTCTACCTAATATTGTTTTGGGTATGTAGTTGTTACTCTCTGAAGGTTCTTTAAACACATATCAACAGCAATGCTAACAGCTGTGGGTTCAGGAATGAAGAATGCAGTTAGTATTCAGGAGATCTGACTCAATTTGGAAGTTTTCCTTCCAATTTACTGTAATTATGTCTCTGCAAGAGGTGATGTTAAACATGTTAACAGTCAATGAGAGACAATTTAATTATATCATGCTGACAGTTCTTTTGCTTTCCATGCATAAAGTATTAAGTGTTAAAACCCTTCAACTGATTAGTAGAAAAATGAAGATTAATGTCTTATCATACTGTAAAGAGAAGGAAACGTGGACATTGTTAGTGAAAAAATGGACCCTGATAAACTAGACAGCTATAATCCCTTTGTGGGAAGGACTAGGATAACAGAATATGACATTTGGCTTTCTTAATGAAAAAAAGCCTTATGAAATAAAACAAAACTCAGATGTTTGATCGCTTCAGGATGACATCATATAGGCACTCACTGCCTCCACATATCCTGACTGTATACTTTCCATGCAGAGCTCACTGTGAAGGGGGGTGGCTGGAAACAGCTGCCTTGCCTCAAATATTCCAGATAGCAGCTTCTCAAAACAATCTGCTGGTGAGCAGGGAACTTGTTGTGACTAAGTAATTTTTAGTGGATGTTTCATCAATTTGTCTCATTTTCAAAACTTTGCTTCCTTCAGGATTTTCTATTGCAAGAGTCATGAAAAATAGCTAATGTTAACGTTATTTGCTTTATGGATTGTTGTTGCTATGTCTCTAATGCACGATTCTACAATGTGTATTTGTGTTTGTCATTTTTTTACTGTGTTCAATGCAGATGAGTTTACTTGGATGAGTCATGCAATTAATAACAGTGCCACCCACCCAGAAATCTCAGTGTCCTTGATAATGCAAATGACAGCCATAAGGAAAACTGATGTGCAAAATGAAATGACTTGCTGAGGGTCACTTAATTAAATGGTCAAATTCAGCCTGCCATCCAAGACTCCTGACCTCCAAAGCCTGTTTCTCTAATCAATCCTTTGGTAATACTGCATGAGGCAGAGGCACAGCAGAAAAAACAGGCACCGTGTAGATTCTGTTTATGTCCACTTGTGTTAAAATTAAAAGCAAGAAATATGATGGAGTGGAGTTAACAAAAACTTCAGGACAACTGAAATAACTCTTCTAAGACAGCCTTCTAAGAACATGCTCTGCAGCAGTAATAGTATTTCAGATTGTATGGAAGCAAAGACAGATTCATTGCACTTACAGGCTGTCTAAAAACATAAAATATTGAAGTGAACACACACTGGTCTTTTTTCTCAATTACAGAAGAACAAACACAAGCTTGTAGTATTTCCTGACTTTCTCTGGACTATGCATTTGAGTAGAAGTATCAAGAAAAGTGTTTGAGTTTAATGCAAATACTATTGGCTTTTTTTCAACAACAGTGAAGTTATATAACTTCATAATTCTTTACATCATTTTCTGAATGGTTTTTAATATCCACGTGCAGTTGTATTTCAGATATAGTGATTAGTAAGTATGCCATCAGCTACCCATAGCTTTGTACTTAAAATATTTTCAACAAGCCACATGATGAAAATGTTTATCATTTGGATGAAATAATGAAAATGACCTTATTTGATTTCCTCGTGTACTGCTGCCAAAGTCTGTAACAAAAACGATGATAAATATAAACTCAGAATATCTTAGCCAAGATTTTGTAATGAAAATGCATCAAAGACATTATATTCAACTGTGTAATTGCTTTGGAGGGACTCTGAGATAGAGCAGCTGGTTGGAAACAGAAATAGTTCAAGTTGCCTCCTTTGGGTGTGTGTTTACACAGTGAAATAGTCTTGATTTGTATATTAAAATTGTGCAAGAAGCCAAAGACACCCCCAGAGTCCATCTATGAGGGTGTAAAACTGTAACATAGCATAAATTAGAGCCACAGAGATATTTTTTCAAAAATACAAATCTCTAGTTCTAAAACCAGAATACTCTCCAAAAATAACAATTGCAACAATAACTGTAGATATTTTCATGTTTATCTCCTAAAAAGCACTATTCAGTCATGGAAAGCAATATGCTCATTAATATCTCCACATAAACTTCTGCTCTTTTCTGGTGTGTGTGTGTCAGACATTTAAACCCGTTTTAGCTGCTCCATTTGAGACTGTCTGCAGAGGAAGAAAACAGGAGCTGTAGGAAGCAACCCACCAGTGACCTATTGGGTTTCACTAAAACTGCTGTGTGGGATTAGGCAGAGAGATTGCAAATAAAAGGAGAATGGAAAAATCTATGCATCTTTGTATCCTGAGGCAATGTCTGACAGTTAATTCAAGCCTTCTTAGTGCCATATATGCACTGTCGTATCAGCTGAGAACCAGGATTCTGCTGCCAAGCTGGAGCGGCAGAATTGCCTGGCTGTTGAGAGGACATGAGAATTGCTGGTGTTCCCAGCTGACTTGATAACAGCAGCCCTGGTGCCTTCTGCTATTGCCTTGGTTTCACAATAAATGCATAGTTGGTGGGTGGGTGTTTCCAGTCGGTGGTGTCTACAAGCTGTGTTTAGCACTAGTCATGTAGCTGTAAAAATAACCAAGCCAGACTTTCCTGACGGATCTCTTTCCCTTACGCTGAAAGCAAGAAAGGCAAAATATATTGCTTGCACTTTCCACACCCTGAACATAATTTTAAAGACTTTCTTTTTTAACATCACACATTTTAGTTTCCTTGTACCCCCTCTCCAACTAGAAAATAATAGATGCGTAACAAAAGCTTTAGGCAAGGCCACAGGTGATGGCAAGTCTGAAAATAAATATTGCAATCCTGT
This sequence comes from Pyrocephalus nanus, assembly GCA_038380795.1. Lineage (NCBI taxonomy): Eukaryota > Metazoa > Chordata > Aves > Passeriformes > Tyrannidae > Pyrocephalus > Pyrocephalus nanus. The sequence goes on along the minus strand of CM076259.1, from coordinate 94,453,188 downwards.
AAGGTGCCCTTTGGCCTTTATCAGTACGAAGATGGCCTCATATCCCTTGTTTGGTTTTCCCATCTTCTCAGTGACGACTAGCTCAGCTACAGTGTCCAGTAGCCCATAACATATTTTTAAAAGATTTTTCTCTTGATGGTAACAGAGATGGCATGAAGCCTCAAATCATGATCTCTGAATCTGCTGCTGTGATTGGACCTGTTTCCAGATCCAGGGGTGCTAGGTGCAGAGAGAAAAGATCTATTTGGTTTGCACATCTCTCTGTCAGGCAGGCGTGTTCCCCACAGCACATTTTATAGTGTTAAGTCTAATTTCAAATGTAATTTCCTCAACCTCCTTACACTAGCCTTTCGTACTTAGAGTTGATCTCATTGTCAGACAGTTTTTCCATATGTTCAAGTGTTTGCTTTCTCAATTCCATACTATTACGGCTAATAAACTCCCTCATTCCATGTTTAATAACTTCTCCTCTTACTACCTCCAACTATATGCAGACAATTATGTTTCCCTGTAGTAAGAACTTAATCAGCTTGCACATGCTGAACACATTAGGAACTTCCAGGGTTTTATGTGCAGAATAGCTGGCCCTGTGTCACCAGGATTGTCTGGAACAGGCCAGTCCCTCTATCACACATGGGACCTCGGAGCATCAGTTTTGGGATCTGCTGAAGGGTGCTCCACTGGGACAATGGCCAGGGGACATCTGTCCATATAGAAAGGGAAGCAGGGAGAAAGACAGAAAGAGAATGAGAAAAAGAAAAAGAAGGAGAAAGCAAACAAGAGAGAGAAAGAGGGGCTTCATTTCCTTTTAGTACCTAGAGGAGAGCTGGGCATGGGTGGCAGGAAAGAAATTTTATTACATACTTCATCTCTTCCTGCTTCCTGGTGCCTAATCTTTATTTACCATTGCCCATATATTTTAGCCTTCTAAAATCTCTAAGATATGTGTGTTCATCTTCAGCTGGGGTGAAGGGCCCTGTCCAAGTGCAATTTGACCCTGTGGACAGTCCTGTGGGACCAAGGGGTGCTTCCTCCCAGCTGTAAAGGAGAAACAGGCAATAGGGAAGGAAACAGCAAGAGGGAAGAGGATGTTTGGATAAGATCACTATTAGTCCCCCAAATAAAAACAATAAGGACCCCTCATGTTAAATTTAGATGGAGATAGACAATACTTTACTTTATTATTCATCTAGAGAGATTAGGATAGCAGATCCTATTCATGCCATTACATACAGATTTCACCAGCCAATTTGCAACTCCTTACAATGAAGGAATTTACATCAGCATCATGTGCCCTTCAGATGCAAAAAACTTTCCTTCAGCTGCCTCCTTATCTCATAGGCATGTAATGCCCACTGCCAAAACAGCATAGGCACATTTAGTCCACCACTGTCCTGGCAGTAATCAGTATGCTTTTGCTAATGTTGTCTTAGGGATTGGTTTTACAGATACGTTCTGAGTATCTAGACTAAATAAGACTGCCCAAAGTAATGGGTCCTGGCTTTTCTAGTATTTCAGCAGAGAGAAAATTCATCCAATTTGTGCAGGATCTAGTTCAGTTTCTTCTCATCAAATGTGAAAAAAACATCACCTCCTCTCCTGTAGATGTACAAATGAGGAAAGTCCTTTCCTTATGCTACATATACTATGTATACAATTCTTTAATACTCAAGCAAATGGGGAACATTGCCCAGCTCATCTGCTTTTATGGATGAAAGCTGGTCCACAAAAGTGTCCTTCTTTATGATTTATGTAAATGTTGAATGAATAAACCATTATATATCAGAGATGCTACTTGTTTCATTTTGTATAAAAAGGGTTTATTTCAAGCAGCTAATTAAACAAGCAAACAAACAAACAAACAAAAACCAAACAAACAAAAAACCAACAAAACAAAAAGAAAAGGAGGGGAATCCTAGAGATAGCTGGGACAGGTGCCCTGTTCACTGGGACAAGCATTACTTGCTTGGGGGGACAACATTTGCCAATAACATGGGACAAATCCTTAGTGTTGCCATTAACTTCTGGATAGCTCAATTAGCTCACCACAGGGCTGTATGGATCTCCTGCTTAGGTGTTTCTGCTTTTCATAGGGATGGTTTTTGCTGGGAATATGGATTGGACTTTGCAACCTGATAAAAAAATAATAACTACTCTCCTGACTCCCAGCTGAGTGTCCTAATCAGCGTGCTGTATATTCACACCTTCACTGTATCTCTCTATGCTTCCTCTTAGAGTGAGCTTTAAGTGACTTTCACACACAGCTTCATTGGGATGTTAGAGGAATGCTCCTACCCCAACTTCATGGGAACTTTGGGTCTGAATCTCTCCAAGTGGAAGGAGCCTTCCAGTGCTCCAGCACCAAGGGAATAATTCTGTATAGGAGTGCGCTCAACAGAAACTTTCTTTATATCTTCTATGGGCCATTGTTAATGAAAAAACTGTGCTTGGACTCACTTTTATCAGAGGCTTCTGTTTTTTGAGGAGGCTTTCCTCATAGTAAAAAGGCACTTAAGCACCGGAACGCAGGACTGAAGACTCCTTCCTACTTTAGCATTTTCTTGTAAATACTTGCTTACTCACTGGGTTAGTTTTTAAAAATAATTGTATTTGAATCTACCTAATGTTTTGCCTTGCACAGTGGAGAGAGGCATCAGTACTTTGCTACCTGTTCCACTAGGAAGCAAATCAGCAGAGTCTGTCTGACCTGCCCATAGATATTGGACATTTCTATCTCTGCTGGTTCACCACAGAGAAACAAGTTTTTTGGGGGGTTTTAATATGTACCAAATCTAAATTAATATCAGGCTACAAGCTGTCCATGAGCCAACAGCATGCCTTTGGGGTCAAGAAGGCCAATGGTATCCTGGGGTGCATTAGGAAGAGCATTGTCAGCAAGTCAAGGGATGTGAACCTGCCCCTCTACTCAGTCCTAATGAGGCCACATCTGGAGTGCTGTGTCCAGTTCTGGGCTCCTCAGTACAAGAGAGACATGGAGATCCAGGAGCAGATCCAACGGAGGGCAACAAAGATAACTGAGGAACTGGATCACCTCACCAGTAAAGGCTGAGGGGGGTGGGCCTGTTCAGCTGTAAGAAAAGACAATGAGAGTGGACCTCATCAATGTCTAGAAGTATCTGAAGGAAGGGTGTCAAGAGGATGGAACCAGACTCTTCTTGGTGGTGCCAAGCAGTAAGACAAGAGTCAGTGGGCAGAAACTGATGTGCAAGTAGTTCCACCTGAATATGAGGAAGAACTTCTTTACTGTGTAGATGACTGAGCACTGGAACAGGTTGCCCAGAGAGGTTGTGAAATCTCCCTCACTGTACATATTCAGAAGTCATCTGCACACAATCCTGAGTTATGTACTCCTTAGGAGGACCCTGCTTGAACAGGAACTAAATGTCCTTTCTGACCTTACCCTTTCTGTGATTCCCTGTGTGTAGTATAAATAGTCTCTATCCCTATTGTTCTTTTCCTGTGTCAAAAATTCAAAGCAGCTTAGGCAAATTACACCATTTTAAAAATATATAGATATTGAAATATACAAATATTTGTTTTATAGCTCACTATAAACCAGTTGCTTTGTATTTTAGAATATTATGTCTCCTGGATAGGAACCATGCCCTCTTTTTGGTTTCTAGCACACTGGAAGTTGGTAGCTTGTTTCTAGGTAGCAATTCTAGTAAAGGGGGAAATTAGGAAACATAATCAAGAAATAGGTGAAAAGGGCTATCTAGATGTCTTTATCTTAAAAAACACTTCCATTCATGACATCTTCCTGGAGCTCATTGTTTTTCTAGCAAAACACTGAGCAAAATGAAAATAATTTATAACCACTTGCATTTTCTTGAAGCCCAGAATGTGACTTAGTAAAACAATTTAGGATGACAATGAAAATGGCTCATTACCGAAAAAGTTGAAGTAACACCAGATTTAATCCATTATCCATTTTTCTGCCAGTAAAATTGTGCCTTTTATGCATTTACTGCTCTGCTTTTCCAATTCTGCATGTAAATACCTACAGAATTAATCTTTTAAAAGATTAAAGAAATATTGTGCTGGCATTAATCAGAGAGATTTTGTTCTATTCAAAAAAATAATGACAACCATCCCCATTTCAGGAGTACTACACACAAAAGCCTTACAATAGGATTGAAATGCTCTGAGGGTGGAGGAAATGTCTGGAAGTTGTTCAACACAGCCTGGGCTTCTCTTTTTTAAAATTTGAAATGAAGGCTGAGCCGTTCAGTCATGAATGAGAACAATAGTGGCTTTTAAAGGAATGCAGTTGGGAAGGTTGGCTTTTATTGGCAGCTTGTGCAAGGTCTGTGTTTCCAGAGTGCTGTCAGATGCAAGTCTGGAGTGACTGAAGAGCTGGACCAGCTCTTTTGTGTTGTGTAAACTCAGATTTGGTCTTGCGCTGCACAGACCGTGATAGTGGCACCAGCCCAGCAATAATCGAAGACAGACAGGAAAGAGAAGAGAGTCTCCTCTGGAAAGGGCATTGCAAAAATTGAATTATAAAACAGAATGTGCAGATTCCACTTGTCTGGGTGGAAAAGCCCACTGTTTCTCTGTTGTTGCAGTAAGGTTTTAATTAAAGTAAGTTCTGCTTATGAATTTTACAGCTGCATCTGGATTGTACTTAGGTAAATGACTAAAGGTATAGCTTTCCCAAGATTACAGAGGAAAGTTTCATATAGGGTTTTATCTTGACCAATTTGAAGCTTTTATGAAACCTAGAATTAAAAAGAAATCTTCAGCAATCATTTACTTTTGGTGACCAAAAATAAGCTCAAATCTGTTCAATCATTTAGTGTCTCTCTTAATGGAAAGTTAGAAATGTGTATGAAGGAATAAATAGTTCCCAGAATAGGGAATCAAAAGTCATTGGGCAGGTCAAAGCACATTCAGATGGGTTACAGTAATATCCTGAAGAAGGAAGCCTGGCAGGCACAAGTGTTAGCATTTTATTGTTATTTATATTACCATCAACCCCAAGGAGACCCCACTGCACTAGAGTTGCTCAGGCCTGTCACAGAGCTTTTAGCTTGCAATCCACCAACCTCTTTTCAAAAATCATGTTCTGCAAGAAAGACACTGTAAAAAATATGAAATAAAAATTAAGCATATTGTTACCAAACTCTTCCATGTCAGTTCTTTTAAAAAATAGTAATGACCACTACTATGAATATATAGTGAAATGGAATCAAGGTAGTTAGTATTGCAAATCCAGCCGATTCAAACAGCATTGGTTTTGAACAGAAGGAACGTTTAGATGATCTGAGTACATTACAAGGTATCATGAATTTCCTTTCTCATCTTGACTTTTTTTCTGTGATCTAAACTCTGTATTCAGTAAATTATTCTTTCCAAGAAACAATGATATTCTCCCAAAGCATACTTTGATGTTTTAGGGCTTTTCACCTAGTCAATACAGAAGTGGTATTTATGAGGACATATTCCAGATACACTGCCACATTTCCACCACATGTGTGTGCACTGACTATCTTTCTCTTCTAACATGACAGCTTTATCTCAGAACAAGTTTCTGAAACTCCCTCTTACCTTGTAAATTCCTTAGATGCAGTTGTATGATATTTAGTTTTATGTAAAGAACCAGACGTATATTGCAGGATTTAAAAATTCTTTTTATCTTGTTGAGTTGAACACATTAAATAACATGAAAAAATCAAAAGAAACCTGTCCTTCATCATAATATTTCCAGAATCCCAGCATATGCAGGAATGTACTTGTCAGAGGTGAAAAAAAATCTATTTGTGGTTATACTACATTTGGTAAATGGAATAGCCGATGAAATAATTTTCTTCATTGTTAAGTTGTAAAGTTCAATAAAATTAAATCCTTTTATTAATTGTGTTTATTTTCCTGGCAGTACAGCTACAAATCCTGACTAAATCCTACTCTGCTAAGTTTCCAGCAAAGGTAGCCTCACCCTCTGCAGCCTACACTTGCAGAGCACAGATGAGAAAATCACATAAAGGGAGAACATAAAAATGGAAAATCTAGTGGAGAAAACAAACAGAATACCAGAGGAGGCCAATTCCCCATGAGCATTAGCTTTAAGTTCCTGCTTATCTTTATCTATTATTGGTAGACTCAATCACAAGTTACAAACCAGTAATTCATTTTAACAACTTTATAATTTAATTCCTGATGTTTGTCTGATATTGGCTGAAGGGAGCCTATAATACACAAAGGCTCCAAAATCTTTATCAAGATTTAGGGAATGAGTTGCAAGGGGCACTTACTCCACAGTATGAAGAATTATATCATTGCCTTCACTGGATTCTCTGCACCTATGGTCCCGTTGCCAAGTGGGATTATTTAACTCATTCTTAAGCTATGTGGGAGAAGCAAACAGTGCAGGTGCCCTCAACTGCAAGCACATAGAGGGAAGGGCTTCTTACCTAGGTACTTTCACAATGTTCAGTAAAGCTGGGCTCTGGCCCTGACTGAGAGCTAAATTTCTATTTTCATCAAATGTATGACATTTCCCTTCCCTTTTCCAGCCTTTACCTTTTTTTTTCATAGAGATCTGTCCTTAACATATATCAGATCTAAATCAAAGATCAAACGTGAAAAGGAAAACTGTCAGAAAAAGCAGAGAAGGAAAAAGTGTCAGAGGGAGTGACTGAAGTCTCCCAACTCCAGGATATCCATTTTATGAGAATTATCCTTGAGTGAGGCTATGAGGTCATTAGCATGCTGCATAGGCTTGGTGTCCTGATTCTTGGGATCTTTTGGAGATGTTAATGTACCTTCCTACAGAAAGCAGACTCTTGGGAAATGGTGTATACCTGTATCATTTTCCAGAATAGACCTAAGATATCTCTCTATACCTGAGAACTGAGAACTGTGATTCTAATATACAGTTTCAGAAATGAAAACTGTATTTCTTATTAAACCAACATTATGACTCTTTATTGAGCATGGAAGCTGTAGATATCTCAATAGTTGTGCTTGTTATTAAAGAAACAAAAGAGAAAATAATTTTTTGGTAAGAAAAAATATAAATAAATTCAAACAACCTGAATTTTAACCCCTGCCACTAAAGTTAGGAATGTTTTGGAATGCATTAAAAATGAAAACCTTTATCCAAAAGAGATGAATATTTTATATGAACATTAAAATAGGTGTGGTTTTACTACATTCCACTGCCTTAATAATACAATAGACCCCCAAGCATAATGGAACAGGGTAAGTCAGCATGATGCCTGCTTTATATTGCCAAAATAGCTACCAAGAATAGTAATGAAAGTGATTGCAGTGGATGTACTATAAAGCAAATTCTAATGAATTTTCCCCTTTGAGTAGCCAGTTGAACATGGCTGTTGTTAGGATATTGTTGCTAACAATAACTTCTTGCCTGTTTTCTATGAAGCCTTCCAGAAAGCAGTATTTTAATAGAATGCCCTGTATTGCTTCACCTTCTGATGTCCCTTCACTGAAACTTGGGAAATGAGAAAGAGAGTAAACAAGGCCTCCAAAAGAATAACAAATGGAGTGAGAACCTATACAGTCTTCAAAATCCAGCAATTTTCATACAGTTACCTCTGAAAATCAATGTTGATTTTCTGAAAGGGTTCCCTGGGTGTTTGCTGCAAGGGCTTCCACTCAGGATCTCTGAACTGTCATGATGCAATAATTGTCTTTTATTTATGACCATCTTTCTGTAAAAAGACTCTTTATTTTCTAATTGTCTTAGCCTTCTTAGAAAAATTATTTTTTGTGAATTGTTACAGATACATAAATAAGGGATGGGAAAGGCTGCTATATTTAAAAAAAAACGTCAGTGAAGACATTTGCACAAGAGCTGATCTGCATTTGATGACCAAGTTCTCTGCTCTTGCAAATGTGCTGAACTTCAGTGAAGACTCTAAAGTGCTCCCTGTTAAACTCACTCTGGTACAGCTCAGGGTAGATATTCATAGAAACACAGAAACATTTGTGTTTTTCTTTGCAAAGCTCTATTGCTGTTCCAGATATTCTTACTATGTGTGTGGTTAGGGACCAATAGCACTTCTACTGATATTCAATTAATAAAATTGTACTGATGTTTTTATTCCTTGGGGAAAACTGAAGGTTTGTATTCCAGATTAAAAGTGTGGCTAGACAGACTTTATGACAGCTTTGCCATTTGGTACTGCCTGTGTTTAATATTATTTTTAGTGAGAGTGATGCTCAGTGAACATAATATCTTGTTTTACAGATGTCTTAATATGTCTATGCACTGAATTTCTTCAGTAGAAAGAATTGTTTTTAATTCAGATTATTATCACAGGAGACAGAAGTGTTTTTTTGATTTTAACTGGGGATTTTATTTTCTCTTTTATTGTTTTTGAAAGGATCAATATCTCAGAAAATAGAATGGAGAAAAGATAAATTATATGGATGTTGGAGTTTTGCGTAACTTATTGCTAGGATTAGGGAAGTAGACCAAAATAAAATGAGAACAGAGCTTGCCAATTCTTTTTTTTTTTTTTTTTTTTTTTTTTTTTTTTTTTTTTTTACAAGCCCAGGACCACCATAGCAGTGTGAGAAAACAGGTATGATTCAAAGGCCACACTTTGGAGAGAAAACAAATAGAAGGCTAGATTAAAGTATACAAGTGATATCACTAAGATTCTTGCTAATTCTTCACAGGCATAATTCCAAAGCCCTAAAAGTCAAAGAAGAAGATAAGAGACAGAGCCATTGGTTGGCATTCATTCCAGGAACTGAGCTATATATAGTTGGATTTCAGTAGTCTTCCTTCCCAAAAAATTGAGGATATAAAAACAAAATGCCTGTTCTTATCCTAGAACTGTTTTGTACATTTTAGCAATCTAAAAGTTATCTGTTTTTATCTGCTTTAGGTAGAGCTATGTGCAGTATTACAGACACATCATTTAAAATCTTTAAGACAAGTTTAAAACTTATAGGAATTGTTTAATTAAAATGATCTTTAGACACAAACATTTTATTAGGAATTTGGAAGCAAAGTTTATACATCTGTGTATTTCTAAAACTTCTTGGTTTCTGCACAACTTGGTTGTTGGCTTGTGTTAGTGGTTGATCAAATAAACCTTTTATTGCCAAATCAGAGTTTTAACCTTTTTTAATATGGCATAATTTTCTCCTATCTAATATGTCAACCATCTTTTTTCTATTTTTCTGTACCATGCAAATGCCTGACTACTATACATTGTTTTTTTGACAAATAGTCAGTGTGCTGAAAATAGAGGATGTACTACTTCTTGAAAAGGTGCTTAAAACACCCTGAAACTTCTGGAAAAACTCAAGGCAGCTGGTTTGATGTTATACTGGACAATATAAATTTTCCTGGAAGACTTAGGCTCACTGATGAATTATCTGTCTGGAAAAGATATCACTATTGATTCTTATAAAAAATAAGCAGTCTTTCTTTTTACAGTTTTGAATATTTTCATATGAAATAGTTCACTAAATATGAAGAAATGACAACACCCACTTAGACATTTACTTCAAGTTTTGCCAAGTAGGTTAAGCCTTAAATGTATGGGAACTCCTATCTGTATACACAACTCATAGAAGAAAATCGTGTGCTCACACCAAACTCTCTCATAAAAATACAGAGAACTCTTTTCTTAGTGAGAATGGACTGCTTCAACAATTCTTTTTGTGATTGCACACTTCCAGGGAACTGTCTGGGAAGTAAGACATAAACTGACTGCCTTATTGCACCACCAGTGCTGAGGCTAAAGTCTTATTAGATGCACCACATCTTTCTAGTAATTTTCCTGTTTCTTTTATAATTTTATAGTTTTCCTGCTCTTTTTTCCTACAAAATCTTACTTCTTCTTCTAATAAATGATGGTAAGGAGACTTTTTTTTTTTTAACTGAAATGGAAAATATAGAAATGGGACATTTTTTTAAAGGCTTTATTCACATGACTGAATCTACAGATGCAAAGTGTGAACTAAAAGTGGAAGACATTTTATTAAAGTGATATTTTTGTCTTTCTACTTATCTTAGATTTGAGGGTAGGATTCTTGGGTTCTCCTGTAGCAAGTAAAAACGTCACTAACATCCAAAACACAGCAAAGAGCTGAATAACTTAGACAGCTTTGCATTTAAAGAGGAATTTCTTGAAAGATTTCCATATGTATTTGACATCTACATGAAAAAGATAAAACAAAATTTCAGAAAAAAAAAACACAGTTTCAGAAATTTAGAGTATGCACTTATGTCTGCAACTCAGGCCCATTTCTATGACCAAAGCAACAATGTGAACTGAATTTTTGAAAAAAATAGAGGATAATTTGTTTTTAGGGCTGTAAACATTCTTTAGGTTTTACTTTTTGGGGGAAAAAGGGAGGTAAGATTATGAAACCATTAGTGAATTTTTTTTCCCCAGGGATAAACTATAGAGTTTATTTCTTTATTGAAAAAACAAGCAAACAAACAGAAGAGGAGGAGGGGGGGAAGGATAAAAAGTCTTAAAGCAGATAATGAGTTTTTCCAGGCAAATGCTATCCCTTTACTGAATTTCTGAATAGGAACTTCACAGGCATAAACAGGGAAAATATAGAAACTCAGACATTCTTCCATATTTTGCAAAAGACAGAAATAGAAGAAAAGGAAAGGAAAATACGAGAAACCAGCAGTTACACTGTCGTTTCCAATACTCTTTCAGTCTCAGGACAAAGGCCCAATCTGCTGAAATTGTTCATTAAACACCCTTTGCAGCACTGATTGTTTCAGATCTCATCTGTAACCAACAGGGTTACCTTTGCAGCTCAAACTGTATCTACTCTGAATGTGAGGCAATTACAGTAAACCTCTAATAAGCATGCATTTAAAGACTCTTTCTTCTGTTTAATGATGTGTTGGCTTACTGATTTGTTTTCCAATCTGGGTTCAGGTTTGGATTCAGTGTCTGGACTGAGGAATATTGCAGCAGAAGTAGTTGTTAATTATGTTTTCTTTCTCATTCCTCCTTTTCATTCTTGATCACTCCTTGTCCCTTCCTCTCCCTTAGTAGATACAGTAGCAGCTGTAAGTGAGGAATTAATTGTTTCAAAGGAATAAATAGATTACTTGACTGAATCAGAAAAACACACACACAAGTCTTGCTTTATTTATGAACTTTCTGGTTGCTGTTTCTACTTTCTATTTCGAGAGCCTTAAGTTAGTTTTGCCTCAGACTATGGAAGTGAATTATAATTAATTATTTCATTATTTTTATTCAGAGTCTTCCTGGAACGAAGAAAAGTGCACTTAACTCTTACAAACTGCAATTTTCTCAGAAGTCTGTTATGTGATGATGTTTTGGAATGGGGGGGACCCAGCAGAGGTCTGCCCTCTTGGCAGAGGTATGAAAGATCTGTATTTTGTAAGATGATCCTTTGCATAAAACCTTAAGCTATTCCAGCTGGCTATTTTGACTATGTCTATACGGAAAGGCAAGGGAGCAGCTCTGAGAGCAGTTGTGCCATTTCCAAGCCTTGTGCGTACTACTGTCAAACTCTTGGCCATACCTCAGTCTCAGTTTCCCTTCTACTTTTAGCTTCTGCCAATGATTATTTCAGGTCACTCCTGTGCCCCCACAGGTCACATAGTGATCCTTTGGAATATGTAACTGAGGGAACTAAAGAGTTAAGATATGAGTATATTTGGTAAGAGTAAAGTAGGAGCAGTTTGAGGAGGCAGACTGATCTAAGTACCACTCAAAGCTCTTTCTAGCACTGCCTATTATTCTTTCATGATCCATCTGGCTATATGACCACATGCTAAATATACTGAAGACTGGCTTCTGCAAGAAGGACAAAGGATATTTTTAAGATAGTCTGTCAGTTCATGAAGTGGTGATCTTGATGAACCTGGGTTAAATTTAACAAAAAAAAATGTAAGCAGACTCTAGGAATTCCAATTCCCTACAGATAAGGTATCTGTCAGGCGAAGCCAGAATTGCACATTGTACAAACTCAGGATTTATGCTAGATTAGGCCTGGGAAGTGCTTAGGTGAGATTTACCTAGAAGAAAGCTTAGAAAGGTGGTGTCACTTCTTCAGAACTGGCTTCTGTTTTCAAAAATCTTCTGTGTTGTTATAGGACCATATTACATATTTGTCACATTACACTTTACAGACTGTGCAATAAAAAATTGACTAAACAGGAATAATGAGATTACCTTTGAAATGAGTTGATGCTAAATACATATTTTTTAATAGAAAATATTTCAGAAATATTTTGGTGTTTTTGAGAAGACAGAAGTGATCTCTGTTGCTCTCCTTTTCATCCTCCCACAGAATGCCAGAAAGAAGTAATTTCTACTCTCTGGAGGTGTTGTGCAGCACCAGCTGTGGAATATCAATGCATAAGGCTCATAAAATCATTTGCAGCTTGCAGGTTCTAATATCTCAGGAGAGGATTTGTTTTTATTTTGTTTTTTTTAAGAAACTGTACACTGCTAAGAGCTAGGGGAGAGAATAAGAAAAGGGCCTATGACCTCTAAAGGCCAGAAAAAGTTTTTTGAGAAGAAATAAACTTCTTTTTTCCTGTTGTTCTCAATACTAACACTCAAAATTCCTATGTAAATGAAAAATGCAATTGCTTCGGTTGCATAATGATGAACACAGAGTTAAAATGTAGATATGTTTTGAGCAGTTAAGCCCTGTAATGAAAGAGATGTATTTTTTTCTTTCAGCATATATGATCCTCTAACTGTGTGAGTTTGTTATAGCAGAGGAAGATGTTGACTTAATGTAATTTTATATATATATAAAAAATTATATATATGCATTTTCATTCATATGTATATACCTGTCTAAAAATGTAACCTAAGTCTCTGCTTCCCAAATTGGATTTTACTGAAGTTGAATTAAATAATGACAAATCAGAATTTCTCCTAAAGTTAAGTTCTGAAATTCCATTTTAATTCTAAGCATGCTGAATTTGAATTTTCATCAGCACAATCCTCCCAAGCCAACAGTGGTAACTCTGCAGAGGCATTTTCTATAAAATATGGTTTTTTGGGGGAGGACTGTTATGAAGTGACATCTTTATCCGAGATGTATAGCAATGCACAAGAATTGTTTGCCATTGAAGTTGCTGGTCTGTAGTAGCTGCCACTGTTGGCCAGTACGTGGTTTTCAGAATCAATGAAGCTCATGATATGTAACAGTAGTCCATTTTAATACTTCAGTAATTGTGAAGGTGATATATCCAGCAGAGAACAGGCTCCATGGGATTTTCCTTGCACTCCAACTTGGGGGGAACAATAGTAATTAAAATTTTCTTCTCAGCATACTTTGAATTACAAATTATTTGACACGGACTGTGATTTGGTGCTAACTGGGTGGGTCATGGGCTACTACTCTTTGAGGCAACGTCCTCCTCTTAACAGTTGTGGAAATGGCATTGTCTCAGAAAAGTGCTTGACACCAGTTCTCTTAAAATGCCTGATAAAAATTTATATGTATAAACTGTGCTCTAATACAGCATAGGTGCTAATGATACTCGGAGAAAATGACAAAGCAATACCTAATAGAGAATCCCTCCAGAGATATTTCAGATGAACATGGTGGACTGATGTTCATATGTTTCTATATAAGTCCCCACCTGGAATAGTCATTGCCCCACTCAGTAGGAAGTTCACTGTGCTCCCTTCATGATTAAGTGGTGTCTGACACCATCTGCTTGATCGTTTTACGTCACAGTACCATAATGTGGAAAACAGGGAAGAAACAGGTTTTGTGCTTTTATTTACTAATGTTATGGAAGACTTTACAGTATTTTCAATGAAAAAAACAAACAAACAAAACCAACCCAAAGCTTCTCCTCTAGAATAGATATAAACTATTAGAACCTCAATGTATATGCTTGTTTAAGTTATATTTACCTTTCCTCTCTGCTTTTAACCAATTGAGTTTGTATTTTCTAGATATAGGACAAGCAATAGTTACAGACAGCAGGTTCTGGAAGTAGCAAAGCCTGGTCATGCATTTGCCCTCAGAAACTGGGTAAATTGGTCAGAACCCAAAGCTTTTTGATAAGTACTTTCTAAATTTAGTATTTTTACACGCAATTAGAGTGGAAACTAAATTTGCATAGAAGTCTTCAGTTTCAGGATTTATAGGTCTATGTTATCAGACACTTAAATTTGGATATTTGCAAATACAGAATTCATGTATGAGCAGGCACATCCAGACACTTCAAACCAAGATACTTTTTCTGAGCAACCTTACTAGAAATGATTACATTTCCATTCCAGAGTGCCAGAAACGTTTTTCACGTTTCCTAAATGGTGTAAGAGAGCATTTTTTACTTATAGGGCTCAGCATGCACTAGAAATCTATTTTACCAGTAAGTTTCTGAATCTGAACTTTTCCTGAGTGTCAATTTTAATCTTTTATTTGGAAGATAGGAAGTTGTAATGCAATAAGTGGTGTTAATTTCACGCAAGGTATGTCCAAAACCTTCCTTCTTCTGTTTCTTAAAAAAAAAAAAAAATCAGGGTAACTACACCAGAGGCTGTGGCAATAACACTATTTTTTAAAATTTTTACATAACTTAATGACTTTCCTTCTGATGTGTGATAAGGTGACACAGTGTATATATTCATCTGGTACAAGGGTGAGTGAGTATATGTGTTAATCTGAAGGATGTTTATACCCAGAAAAGGCATATATTTTAGAATAACTGGTGAATTTCTCGGTTGTTAGAGACAACTGATTATCATTGCAGAGTGTTCAGGGCGTAGGAGTTTGACAGTGAGTTTCTTTGGGAAGATGTCTTTATAGAGAAAATGATAGAGAATATAGACATATGTTAGGGCTGATCCTAGGAGAGTATTAACCTGCAATGATAAGTGATTGTATAAATGCCAAAGAAATCTCAGAGAGAAAGAGAGTTCATCTTTTAAGTACTGTAATCTACAAGCAGATGTAAAGAGACTTCTCAAAAAAATTCAAGAACTGTTCACCCACTTCTGCAAGTGGGAGATGGGAAGGAGAGCAGGGAATGTCAGGAGAGATACAGCAGCAGAACTCCTTTGTGTGGGGCCAAACCCTTAGACCAGAAGCAAACAGAGCAGATCCTGATGGAACACTGCCATGGCCACCCCTGGGTGAAGTCAGGGCAACCATGTCTCAAAGTGAAAAGCTCTAACAGATGTGCATCCACTGTGAAAGACAAACCTCTCACACACCTGTTAGGGACTAATTTTTGTCACCTTGGCAAGGTTTGATGAAGTTCTAAGGTGCACAAGTTGCCACTCATTTTATCTTTTGTTTCTAAAGGTAAAACTCCAGACATTTAGCACTGTAGAACCCAGTTGAGCAATCCTAGTTAATCAAGGTCTCCAATCCCTTAAGAAGATCCAAATCTAGAAGGAGCTCAATGAGTTAAAATCTTGCTTTAGAGGTCATACGAACAACAGTTTTTAAATTAAAAAATTCAGATCATCTGGTTTATTTATAGTGGGAAAAGATGGGAATTGTTGAACCTTGTAAAATTTTTAAATTTCTTGTCTATCTATATTTAGGGATATAGCAAGGTCACACTGTTGGAGAGATACATGGAAAAGGAATTTAGCAGTAGATAACAGAAGGGCCCTTTTCTCAAGGAAAAACTTGGAGGAGTGTTTGGCACAAGATGAATAAGAGGGAGCTTCATACATGGAAGACCAAATCATTAAAATTGAGAGTAAAGAAAAGAGGAAGAGAGAAAGCTCTGCATGTCTCAGTACAAAGGACTCACAAGGTTTAGGATATGAACATGGGTCTGGGATGTCTATAGACCACAATGATCTGAAAGCTGGAAGGGGAAATTACTGAGGGCCAGCATGCAACTTTCTGGGATTGTTCTGTTTGTGTCCTATGATTTACATGCCATTACCATTAGCAATTGTCTCCTGATAACAGCAGCTTTCAGAAATATGTGGGATAGTACATTCCCAATAGATCAGGGTTCAGTAAAAAGACAGGAAAAGATTTGCCATGTAGCATGCACTGAGTGTGACATTCCATCAGTCTCTATACATATGAGAGTTTCCCAGTGGACCCATCTCACTTCCCTGTTTATTGTTTAAAAATTATTCATAATATGGTAAATACTATTGAAATCATTCTACCATGAAATTAAATTTTTAGTTATTTTCATGCTGTCACCTTATAGTTGAGGTAATGATTATTGAAACTAGCAAGATAGCCAAAGATGGTTTTACCTGCCTAATAATCAGTAAGAAAGCTTTCTAAAGAGATAACACAACATACATCAACAATTTTGGATACAATTACAAAACCATCAGTATTTTAGAAAAATTATTATTTTTCTGAATATATTAAGTGCCTGCTTACTTAGAAAATACTGTAACTGCCAGTTCAGAACATATCACATTATTTTCAGAGCATTACTTGGTTTTCATCAAGCTACAAGAAGCAATAAAGAATATCTTTTAAAGCCTTGGCAACATTTTCAATTTGTCATTTGAAAATAATAATGTTCAACAAAAAGATCCATTTTGGACAAAAATGTTCCCATAGTTCAGCCAACTCTATTTGTTTCTCTGTTTTAATGCTCAGCATTGTAATGATCACACAGTTCAGTTATGTTGTTTATTAACTTCTTGGGAACTTCTCAAGAACTTTTAAACCAAAAATACTTGTCAGTCATTGTAAAACAAACAAACAAAAAATGAGAGATCTTGTAATGTTATCTGCAAGTTCTACTGTTACAGATCTGTAATCCAGTCTTCTTATGAGGATCCCTGACACATGAAGGATTTAGTTTTATAGGGGATGAGAGGAAATGAGGGTGGATTTCTGCAGAGCAAAGTTATCACCAGACCAAAGCACAGTTTAAATCCTCATGGTTATCTCCAGCAAGAGAGTTCACTGCCCAACATAATGTTGCAGAGGGCACTGCTAGGCGCTCTGCTATTGCAGTAGAGAGTCCACATCCAGCCTCCCTATGACTTGGCCCCCATCTCATCTCAGTCCTGTGTGATGCCTTGTAGCTCTAAAAGGTGTTCTATGATTTATTTTTTTTAGTCCAGAGTGCAAAAAAATGGGAAAGACCTGTGTTGTAGACAGTTATACAGCCAATATGATAGCATGATTAAAAGAGAGCATTCATCAATTTATAGTGCTGAGAACTAGATGGGATAAGAAAGATAATTTTTGTTGCCTCTGCTCTTGAGACAAAAATCTCCATCTGAGAAAATGGGCTGTAACATTTCCAGCAGTGCTTATTCAGACAGAACAGCATAAAATGCTACTTAAGGTGGCAGAAGAGGTAAAGAAGAATGTGTATAGTTCATTATTCTCAAATTTAAAAAGAAAGAATAATCTACAGTCAGAAGTAGAAAACTGAAAAACTTCATTTGGTATCAATTACTTGGTTTTCATTAGCTAAATATATCAATTTTTCAGCCTACCTGTGTGTACTCTTCATGCACGTAATAAGTTTGTGGGCATTTACTAATATGTCCAAAGATTAACTACCTCAATAATCTGCTCCTATAGCGTTCCAGTCCCGTTTGTTTGTGAATTATGAAAATTGCTGAATAATAATCAAATTAATTGAACACTCACTGATGTACTGTTCATTTCATCCTTAAAAAGTTCTCTCTAGCTGGCCAGATGAACCCTTTCCTAGGAGAACCCAGTCCCTTCTGTTGATGTCCATGGGTCATCAAGAGTCTGGTTCCACTATAAAGACTCTCTTGTAGATATCTTAAATGGGCCAAAGTAAATGTTACCTGAGAAGAGTAAGATTTTATCCCAATTTTAGGGTAGCATTTATATTCCAACAACACAAAAAATGCTAGTGATGCTGTGTTTTCTGATACCATTTTTTTCATCCAGGGTGAATTTCAGCAATTATCAAATTCATTAGAAAAGACTAGGAACACTCCACACTTCCACAGAAGACAATCTGGATTTTCAATCACTCAGGGGATCTGAGAGAACAGTCTGAATGCTTTCAGGCAGAGGGAGAAGGTGGCCCATGCTCTCCTACCTGCATCTTTGACTGCCCAGAATTACTAAGGAGGTTATTTTTGTTAAAGCTGTCCAATTGCGTTAAGTAGTAAAAGGAGGAAATTTTAAGTAAAGAGCTAGTTCCCACTGCCTGTTGCCTCAAGGCCCTTCTGGAAAGTGTGCTTTGTGAAAAATACTCCTTTCCCTTCAGGGAAACAAGGCAAAACCAGATTTATATGTCCCGATTCAGTGTGTGATACTCAGCGACACAGGACACAGGCAACTGTAAAGATCTTTAAGATGTGTAATATTAAAGGATGTAAAGGTCCCCTAAGCTTTCTACACCTCTAGAATGAGATGAGACCAATAAAAAATTTTGAGGATTTACACTTTGGACTGGGAGGAGCACCACCAGCAACTTTTTCCTATGCAACTTCTCTTTATATTTCAATAAGCTCAAATGAAGAAATATTAGATGACTATTTGCCGTATAGGTATTCTGGAGATGAAACTTTTTGGAGACAATCCCAATATTCTGCTTTCTGCTTTTTACAAGGACATTTAATTTAAATGATTGGATTCAAGCCTATCTTTGATTTATATGTATCTTACTATACATATGTATTTCTATTATTGGCAGGTTTCCTTCCAGAAGATTAACAACATCTGGTACTTACATGCAGTTGCAAATATACAGAGATAATAAATATGTCATTTAGACTAAAAAAAGATGTTTGAAATAGACAATCCCAAGAAGTATTTTTTTAAAGTATGGCAGCTGTCATATTTTGGTCTGAAGACCGGGGCCACTAGGGGCCACCATACACCTCAGAAAAATTTCCCGGGGGAAAATCTTAAAATACATTCCACTTGTTCATAAGTGACTTCACATTTCTCATGACATTTATTTGCAAAATTCTTGAAGAAGTGGTTTTCTTATAATTTCCTTTCTATCTTATTTATCTCCATTGGCATAGTTGTGCCCATGTGCACTGACGACCTCACTTCATGAAAGATGTTTTTTCTGAATTACTTCTGGATAAAATGAACTTAGTTCAGCATTAGTTTTTAGAATTATGAAAATAGCAAAGTAGTCTTCTCTGTGTTTCCAAATAGGTGCATTTTGAGAAAAGGCCATTTGACTTCAGCAAGGAATCTTTTCTGCTGAAGCTGTACTTGAAGTTACAGGGCATCACAAATACTTTGACTGGAGTTGGTTCTTCTCGAGAGGTCTAGGATTTTCAAGTAAAATGTTCTGTTCAGTCATTCAGCTAACTACTTTTAATAGATACAATGTCTGCAGGAATCACAGTAAAAATAACATTTAGAAAAGTTATCTTGTTTCTTTGGCAGAAGTTGGATACCTCCACCCCTTCTCTTTATCCACACATTAATCCCAGCTGAATAGTAATTGACAATACAGAGCATCCTGTAAAATTGAGTCATTTGTTAGTGTTAGAAACAGCAGAACCCTGAAATCCTGAGTGGAAAGAGTTTGTTTTAGCCAGAAGACCATTTAGAATGGTCTATATAATGGTTTATATATATGTATATATAAAGATAGTTACATACTTGGGCAGATGTTCAGTCCATATGTATATTGATGCTATGATTCCACTGGGCCCAAAAACCTCTCTGTATAGATTAGGATTCCTGATTACCTTTATATTTTTTATTGATTTTATGTGAGAAATTTAAAGGTATAATAGCAAATTTCTAATATAAGCTACAAGAATTAATATACCAGATAATTTTTTTATATTTTTCCTTTTTCCATTTGGGACATCCTGTAAGATTTTCCATTCTCAAAATACTTACATTTAGGACAATTTCTTAGGCAAAGTGGAAGAATTAAAAATACCAATTTATATCAATTAATATTTCTTAATTAAGATCATGGGGCATTTACTGGAGTCATAATGTGACTCCTATTAAAAGGAGCTTGAATCTTGCACTTTTACATTTCTTCCCTTTTTTCTATGCAAAAATTAATATTTTTTTAGCTGAAAGCTGTTTTCTTTCTTCTGGTTATTTCTTATCTCTGTGTTTGACCAACTGCTTTGCAGAACAGAACAGCCTTTGGCTGCTTTTGCCTTTCTGGAGAATCCTGGAGACAAAGAAGACTTTATTTAGGGACTAATATGTGTTTTTTATGCTATGATTCGTACTTGCAGTATGTATCAGTTTTAAACTGCTACTCCTTTGACAGTCAAAGAAGGTATTAAATTTTCCTTAATATTTATTGGTTTTGTCTTCATTTAAGAAAAATTAAAAGCATGATGTTAAAAGCATGAAGATTAAAGTATTCACCTTGAATATTGTATGCAGTTTTGGTCACTTCAGTATAAGAAAGACATTAAACTATTAAGAGAGTCTCCAAAGGAGGCCATCGAAGATGGTGAGGGTCCTTGAGGTTAAACTGTATGAGGAGTGGTGGAGGTCACTTGGTCTGTTCAGCCTGGAGGAGACTGGGGGCAGATCTCATTGCAGTTAAAACTTCCTCATGAGGGGAAGAGAAGGGACAGGCACTGATCTCTTCTCTGTGGTGACCAGTGACAGGACCCAAGGGAATGGCCTGAAGTTGTGTCACGGGAGGTTTAGGTTGAATATTAGGAAAGTTCTTCACCCAGAGGGTGGTTGGGCACTGGAACAGGCTCCCCAGGGAAGTGGTCATAGCACCAAGCCTGACAGAGTTCAAGAAGTATTTGGACAATACTTGGGCACAGGGTGTGATCCTTGGGGATGGTTCTGTGCAGGGCCAGGAGTTGAACTCGATGATGCTTACAGGTTCCTTCCAATTCAGCATATTTGTGATTCTGTTGTTCTGTGAAAATTTAAACTCATACTGAAGCTCTTAGTCACTAAGGCCTTGTTAAGTCACTGAGGATCTCTCTAATGCAGCCTCTTCACATTCATGATCTGTGCTCTCGCAGGTAAAATTTAAGGGTCAAATATAATACAAACAGACTGCCTCTAAGAAGAGTGGGTGATTTATGAGATAAGAGGGATAGAGATCAAATATTGTTCCTGCATGTTCTCTATTTTCTGAAAAGTCAGAGACTCAATGTAAGATGATAGCCTAAGAGTAAAAAGTATTAAACTGTTGCCAAGTGTATTACTCCAGAACAATTGTAGACTGGTGAATTCTGGCATAATGCACTGCTCAAGACATAAATCATAAGGGGAGGGGGGTAGCAAAAGCATTTATGACTTATTATAGAGTGAACCCTGCTCTTCAGTGGGATAGTACCATCTATCACAAATGATGTCCTGGATTTTCAAAGGATTCTCCGGATATTAGGCATCAAGTTCTTGAAAGCATTCAGCAGAATTCAAAGATTGTATCCCCCTTAGACGTAAATGTTGCTTGCATATTGGAAAGTGCAGATATGTGAGGGAGAAGATATGAGGAAAGAAAACAACTAAAGTTTACCCACTATCATAGTTATATATAAAACTTTTCCTCTTCCACCTTCTATCTCTTGTTTGTTTTGCTTTAGCCACCTGCAGCCTTTTTTTTTGAGAAGACCTGTCCTCTAGATACAATTTTTTAGTGAATTTTTATTTTTTCTTCACATAAACGTATAACTTCTGCTAGTCAGCAGAAATTCTTTTTTTCTTTTTCCACCCCCCTGCTTACCAGAAACTGCTCAGCTCATTTACTTCCCTATTATACTGCTTTTTCCAGACTGATGCTTTAACTTACCTGTCTGCTTTTACCTCCTTCAGTTCTTCTGGACCACCATTACATGTTTCTACTAGTTTACCTCTTTCTGATTACAACTACTTCCACAGATTAGATGCAGAGTATCAGCGCATAATTTTACATCTTTGCTCCCAGTAACTAACTCTTCAGTGCAGTGTTTCACAACACACCAACTTCCCCCCTTCTCTGCTGTTCCTGAGGGGCAAGATGACCCCCTGACCCACATGCAGCAAGCTGGAACTCCCTTTTACACAATCCTAGCAAAACATTTATTTTTTGTGTTTCCCAGAGGAAGTGAATGAGTTACAATAATGAAGGGAAGGGAGAAGCTGCCAGTTGTTTCCACCTCTGGATATTTTGGTTGGAAGGAAGGGGGTTACTGTATTATTAAGAAAGGATGCTGTGCTATTCTGAGATCTCGAAACGGAAGGAGGGTAAACAATTTAATTTTTTATTTCCGTATTTACAGATACAGGAGACAATCTGTCTCATTGGTTCTCTGGACTAAAAAACTGGTTATCAAAAATCTATATTCTTTTAGGGATTTAAGTGTGTACTTTGGACTGGAAAAAACCCACTCTCTGACCTTTCTGAGGTTCAGTCGCCTGCTTTGCTTGTGACCACATCTCAAACATGTCTGAAGGGTCTCTGCACTGTGGGGGGCTTGTTGCTATCACTCCTCCCTGCTCACAGGTTGCCTGCAGTGTGCCAAGATGCCTTTTCCCTGATGGCACATCCCTGGCTCTGGTCCAGACCCTGACAGCCATGAAGGGGCTATAGAGCACCAAGGTCCTCTGCAGAGCCCTGCTCTATTCAGCTGCTAGGGAGATTTCCGTGTTTTTTAATTGATGAGCTCAGGGACCCACTAATGAGCTGCTAAGGTTGTTTCTAGGCCCACGTGGGTGGACACTGACAACACTCACAGCAGGAAAAACTGTGAATGGAGGCTGTGTGTGATACAGGTAGGGGCTAGCAAGGTATCTTACTGTTAAGACACAGAATTTTATCTTTGGTATATTTACATATGTGAGAATCACTTCCCAACTTTAGATAGGGATGAGGTCCTGCAAGGTAACTGTTTTTCTTTACATTCTGTAGGGCAGATGAATCTGAGGTGTAGATCAGCTCCTTCCTCCCATCTGGTGAGGTAAAAAGTTCAACATTTTTCTCCCTTTTTCCATTCAGCCCTGCATGGATCAAAATTTGATTTATCAGTTATGTACCATTGCGGCCAGCCTTCAGGCCAGGTTTATTCAATTGCTGTCAGAGCAGCATGCTGTTACCTTCACCTCCCACACTGTGAATGGAGCATCATCCGAGACTGCTGCTGCAGGCAGCTGGGACCCATCAGGTACTGCTGCCACGTCCGAGCAGCCTGTAATAGGACCTCTCCCAGGAGGGAAAGGTACTGTACTGTAACTTGATTCAGGAGAAAAAGGTTGCTTTGGTGCTGCATTACAAAAGAAATAAATTGTGGCTCTTTTTTAAATGTCTGCAGGTCTCTGAGAAAGAAGTTATCAGACAGACAAAGCAAAAAGATTAAATATCCTAATGCAAAAAGCAAATAAGACACTTGAAATAGAATAACAAACTAATGATTCTTTTCATTTCCCTTTCCTTCCCTTGCCTTCCAAACCTTCCCTTCCCATACCTTCCCAAACCTTACCTTACCTTTTTCCCTATCCTATTCATCTGCATGATTTTTCTTGATTTTAGACCCCTTTCTAGAAAAAGCCCCCTTTAAGTGTATGTGACCAGTTGAGGTTATGGTCATCATGGCTATGATGATTGCTTACAGCATCTGTTTTATGCTGTTATATCAGCTCATGTCAGAAAGAGCCACCAACCTTAGCACTAAAATATTGTATATTTAGTTAGCACTGAATAAATAAATGCACAAAGGACAGAATGAAATAATGGCACATCAGCAAATAACAAATCTGCTCACCCTGTCTTAGCTCTTGACACCTGAAATTGAAAATGAAGGTTTCATCTTTGGAGAGTGTTGAAGTAATGAAATTCTGCTGTTGAACGCTATCTTCTTAACAAGGTGTTAAGATGGCATGATCTTGCCAACACCTGGGGAGAGAATTTTAATTCCTATGCATTTAGGCTGGGAAACAAGATTAATTATGTCAAGCTAAATACATTCTTTGGTGCAGAAGGATTACATATCTTTATATCAGACTGTTTATACCAAGTAAGTTTTAATACAACAGAGTGACATGAAACTTACCTCCTCAATTAAATAAGTTCAGCAGTTGTGCTAAACTGGTTAGTGATTAAATAAAAAGATGTTCCCAATGGGTTTTTTTGGTCTGGAGATGATTTTTTTCACCAATAAATTTCAAACATTACAGTATTTGTTTTCCCTGGTTCAGGGTACATTGTCTATTAATATATTGAACAGCATCAATTATTAGCATTATGCAGGGGATGGGTGGGAGTATGACTGAAAGACTGCACATATATGAATGCAAACTACTCAAATAAAACCACATTTCATCTTCAAAAATTTGGAAGAAAGAAAATGCAGGTAGTGCCCAGGGAAAGAACTAGACCCTGAGATTCTGCATTCCATCCATGCATAAAAAATATTGTCCGTGCGTACAACTGGAAAGGACTGCAGTAATCCTAGACTTGTTGCCCTGGTTCTGACACCTCCATGGTTATGAACTTAACATGTGGTATGTTCTCCATAAAACAATTCTGCCATTGTCAGGCTTCTTTGCGCAGACAATGAAGAAATTTAATGGACTATGCTTACTATGCATGAAAATTCAGTCTCTAGGGATTACTTTTTTTTTTTTTTGCCAGAACCCAATCTATTTCCAAGGACTTGTGACTATTTGAACATATCGAACTGTGTGTGTGGGATAAACAGAGAGAAGAAAAAAATCAAACCAATAACTGTTAAAATTTCCACTAATAGTATTGAAAGTTGGGAGAAATTGTGCCTGGGATGGTAAAAAAACATTTCACAGAATATTGTATATCCAGAATTACCTAGTCATTTTTTACATGTAGCAGATTTGTGGCACATACAAGGCAATATCTTTGTATGCCACCTAGCACAAACACAAAAGTCACCCAAAATCATCTTCCATTACATGTCTTCCTTTTTGGCCTAAAAATTGCCTTATAGGTGTATTTCTGCTGCTGTAGTTACTCAGAACTGTCCCAGCTTTCCGTTTTCCCTCCCCTCCACACTGGGATCAGTGCCTGTGCAGTGCTTGGCAGTTCAAGCACACAGTGAAAAAAGGGAAGCCTTGGGACTCAATCTCTGACTTCAGTACTATTTAATTTGCTTTTTTTCTGTTTCCAACTCATGCCTGTATTCTGTCTGTGTTCCCAGAACCATTCACACATTTTTTCATTGAATAGACATTGGAATAAAACAAAGAATTTTTTTCCATTTTCTGGCATCCGGACATAGATCCCAGAAGCTAGGTCTTCTTTCCTGGAAGAAGCAAAATGTGCATTTGTGATTTCTTTAGATAAGAAGGGGATTGAATTCTGGTCTACCACTTTCTAAAAAGTGCTCTCACCAAGGGCTTTTCAGGGGGGAGGACATGATTTCCTATTACATTATCATTGGTCTCTTAGAAAAGAGATCACTGACTTTTTCAAATAATGTAGGTGTAGACACCTATGTTTAAATCCTGATTATGCAGTATAGCCTCTCCTAGTCCCCGAGTCACACACTCAAACACTGGAGAGGGATGTGATTTTTAGTCCCATCTTCTGCACAGCATTTTTCAAGAGGTTTCTGTAGTCCTGTTTCCACTTTTGTTTTGTGAAATTGCTTCTGTGAACCTTATCCCTTACAAATCCCGAAGGTTTAATTCTGGGTTGTCAGATTAGAACTGTGACAAACCACCTAAAAGCCAATGTCAGGCTGGTAGTAATGGGTAAGCCCTTCAGTCTAAAATACGTAAGAAAAAGGTGGGCAGCCTGAGCTGGCTAGGCAGAGAGAGAGAGCAAGTGACTCTTAGGCAAGAAGTGACACAGAGAACTGAAGCTCTCCAGCATTGCTTCAGATCCCTGAAAAAAAATCCTGATGGGAACTAAAATATTCACATGAACAGCTAGATTTAGATTCATGAAAGTGAGCCATAAAAAGTAGGCATTTGATCTTGGCTATTACCTCATGATTGTAGAAAAAAAGAGTTGGACAAGCTATGCAGAGGTTGGGTGGTAGTTCTAATATTTCCCTCTTATCCCTTGAAAGAATCTGTTAATATATCCAGTATTTGAAACAATACTACTTCCTCACATATTTTATTCTTTTTATCTTCTCTTATTTCTAGAAATTTCTTCCTAGCAGCTAACCTGAATCTCTTTGTAGCTGATATTCATGTCTTGCTTTTGCCCCTGAACCCAGAACACAGATTTTTCCCCTTATTTCTTTAGAGAGTAATGTAAATCAGTTTTTACTTTCTTGGGGACTATTGTGGTGTCCTCACTTAGTTTTTTGTTCTTTAGTCAAAACAAGACTTGCTCTAAATCAGATTTGCTAATTCTCAGATCAGCTCCTTTGTCTTCTTCATGTCTTCTGTCTAAAACAGGAACATTATTCTAGCTAAGACTGTAGCAATTATGAACTGACTAAAGAATTACTTAACATTTCTTATTTTTGTTCATGTATCTCAGTATTCTGTATACCTCTCCTACAACAGCATGATAGAATTGACTCATATTAGTTTCACATTTATGTCAAGACTCTTTCACAAAGAAATGCTAACAGCTTGTTTTACAGCTGTGTTTCTGCTGTTGATATTCCCTCATGAGTGTAAAATCTTGTCTTTGTTCTTATTGTGTCCTGTTTTTCCAGACACTTTCTCCAGTCTGTCAAAATAAATTCTTAATCCTCTCTTCTGGTTATTTTGTCATTCTACACTCTCTTTGAGTGTAAGTCTGTAAATTTTACAGGCCTTTCTTCTCCATTATGTAGATACCCAAAGAAGTATTAGAGAGGACTAGATCCAGAAACACACCATTACATATGATATGGCCTATTTTACTGGACTTGAAGGTACTATTGTTTATTACTAATAAAACTGCAAATTAGAATGATAGCTTTAAATCTAAGAGTGAGGAGGCTTAAGGTATATTGCATGCCTGGAAAAAAATTAAATCTCTAGAAGGTCAGACTTCATTTGGAATTGCAGAAACAAGGGAGAATTCTGTGAGGAAGTCTTGTCTGACCTTAAATTAACTGGGGTATTTTGCCAGATTTAATTACCATAGATCAGACAGTAGTTGGAATTAAAGATTAAAAACTGCAGATAGGACTTTTGGAAGATGCAGATTTAAGCATATGTAGAGCTTATGTCAATCTGCATTAATGTGCAGAAATCATCTAGGAGAGGCAGAAAGTACAGGAAAGAAAGAAGATTTGTGTACACTAGGCAGATAGAGCAGGGGTACAGGCAGCTGGAAAACAGATTCTATAAAGTAGAAATGCTCAGATCATACAGCAAGAAGTCCCATAAGCAAAGTGCACAGGAGATGATGACAAGCAGGGTCGAAAGAGGTCTGGGATTTAGAAAATGCTGCAAGAAGCATGAGATATGTAATAATTTTAGTGAAATTCATGAGCCAGAGCAAGAGAAGCAGAAGCAGAAAAACATAAAGAGGTGAGTAAAATGTGAGTGTCAAACACAACAAATTAAAACTGCATAAAAACCCTAAGTGGCTTTCATCTCATCTTTCTTCTGTAATTGAAAAGGAAACTGTACTTTCTAAACTAGTCATCTAGGATGCCTCTGTAATCAGTGGTAAGAAATATATCTGCTTAAAAATGAGGTTAAATAACACTGCAGCCTGGGATATGGAGAAGTGAGGGACAGGGCACTGTGGAACCCAAGTAAAATCATATATAAAATGGAGAAGGTGAATAAGGAACAATTCTTGGTAGCAGTTGTCAGTATTAGAATTTGGAAATCAGAAAGAGGTGAGAAATATAACTGTTTTCACCATTTAAATTCAGGAGCAGAGGAAGTGGAAAATAATTCATAAATGCTCTGCTACACTATCTAGAGGGAAGCTGCAAATGATGGTCAGAGTTGACTGATTGTGCCTACAGCCCAAAGAAAGAAATAACTGCAAGCCAGGAGGACAAGATTCACACAGTAAATATCACAATATGCTTGTTCATGCTTCTTGAATATTCAGTATTTATTCCAGTTGGAAATGCCACACAGTATAAGATGGAACTTTGTTCAAATCCACTGAGGTTGTGCTGGTGTCTGAAGACTCAAGGGAACAACATTAAGTGAAAAAGCTTACAAATTTTTTTGGATATCAATAGGAGTGAGCAGCCCCCCAGAACTCATTCCAGTTCCTTTTTCGTAATTACACAATTTTCAGTTATGAAGGAAATTATAGGTTTTATGTAACCCCCTTAACGCTTCCACAGGCAGGGGGTGGCCATTTACATAAATGAACAATACTCTATTTTGTCACATCCTTCAATTTTCAGTTGACAGACACCTCAATCTAGCTAGAAATTAAGTTAGAGAGTGGAACTACTGAACCAGCACGTTACTTCTGTCGATTAATTCAGTTGGTTAGAGCATGGTGTTAATAACACAGAGGTTGCATGTTTGATCCCTGTATGGGTCATTCACTTAAGAGTTGGACCTTGTGGGTTCTGTCCAACTCAGCATATTCTGTGAAACCTGTGTGGGCTAAGCATAATGTCTGCATTAGTGTAAAAGCATCCTGGAGTGTCAACTAACAGATCAGTAAAGTTCTCGTTCACCAAGACTGTTACTAATGCCACAGAAATGATCAAATTTCATTGCTTGAGCTACCTTTACACTTAATACCAATATACCTCCGTTTTTTATCATATATGAAGCGATTTTGTCTCTGTGTAGGTTAAGTTATGCTGCTTATTTTTAAAAGCAGGAAATATTTGTTCAGTTCCAATGTATTATTCTGGTGTTTCCTTTCTAAAATGCCAAATGAGTCAAAATAAAAACAAGAAAATCAGTGGCTTTGTAAACCAGTGGATTTATTAGCCATTAAGCTAATAAAATGCAATTCACTTGGAAAGAGTTGGCAGTGCATTACTTGCCATGTCTTAGTGGAGGAGGTGTAAGTAGGCTGCAGCAGAGAAAACTCAGATCTTTCCATTGCTCACTGGATGAAGCCAGTATACTTCACATAATGTCTTCACAGAGATGAAGGTAATAATAATTTTTGAATCATACATGAAAACACGTAAGATTTAAAAACAGTTGTAGTTCACATATATAGGTTTTACGCATATACATGGTCTGGAAATTTTAATACTGAGGTGTTGAGCTGACACAGGGTGATCAGTGCAATTATTAATGCTGTTGTGTCTAAAAAGGTTTCTGTTATTTATTTTGAAGTTTAACAACAGAAACCCATTCAAGACACTAGTATTGGAAAATAAAAAGGCAGTTAAGTTTATTTATATTTTTATACTGTGGACTCTACTGGACAGAGTGACATAAAAGATTTTAAAACCATTGTATGAAATTCAACAGTGAATGAAGAGTCAAAATTGGATGTAAATTAATTATGCCCTAAAATTTCCTGTGATTACAAGAAAATTCATTTTGTTTAAGGGTGTCACAGCTCTCTGATATAAATCCCTGTATAAGCATATGGCATAATCAGGTTTTGTGAAATGCCACAGGTCACACAGCCAAAATCTGTTTTATTGTTGCATGGTAGGTCACATTTGCCTCTGAAAACCATTATCCAATGGGAACATACAGAGCACTCTTGGTTTTTACTGTTATTACATATCCAGATTAGTTTAACATTCTGGAAAACAATCCCAAGCTAAATGAAAAACTGCATAAAGGAGTAAAATGTGCTCTTTACTGACCTATGTTGCTATTCTATCAGTCTTGGCTACCATTTCACATCAGGATCACAACACTGGACAACAAAAGCAGTGTTTAATTATCTTTTCTGTGAGAGAACTCAATTTCACTGGATATCTATCGTCTATCAATGAATTCAAGTGGCAACCATGTGTTAAATATTAATGAGTGTCATACAATTAACTCATCTTGATTATTATAGCTTCCACTCAGCTGTGATGGAAAAATATGGGGTTTTTTTCTTGTTGGGATAGGGCTTGTAAAATGTGTTGTGCATTTGTGGTGTTGCACTAGATCTTGAAATAGAAAATATTCATCCATTTAGGCAACTGTACTTGCTGAAGCAGTTTTGTAATCACAGGACTGTGATAGAAAAGGCTTTGACATACTTACACTGTTCTGTAACTGCTGTGTTTCTTTTTCTGCGTAATAAACAGACTGCAAAGACAATCTTCTTCAGAGGAAAGCCGAGCAAAGTAACCAGGTAACTAGAACTAAGAAAAATAAATTAAATACTGTGTTGGACCTACAGGAATTGAAGGCACATGCAAGTTCTTGTTGAAGAATTGTGGCATAACAAAGGGTTGTTGCACCTGATGGCAGTAGCTCTTCTGACAGAAAATGTAACTAACTTTAAAATGATAACCTTTATTTTGATGGAATGGGGGAAATTCTGATCAGAAAAAAAAAGTCTACAAAATCAACTGAAGACAAGTTTGGTTTTTATTTACTTTTCATGGACAGTTAATGCTTTTTTAATAGCCCTCTGCCAAACAGCAAATTGGCCTTTTAATCCTCCCCCATTTGACAGTGAGCCACACAGGTATTCTACTTTCCACTGTCATAAGGGCATCACAGATATCACATGGGGTAGTTCAGGACTTTATCTTAATTAACATTGCTGAGAAGTATGGCGAAAGGCCTTGGTTGTGCTTAATTTTTTATCCCTGTTATTTTCCTCTTACTTTTAAATATAATTCCATCTTGTTTAAGTGATGAAGAAATTACCTCATTCACTTCAGGAGGAATATTAAAACATAATTTATCTTTACACAACTCGAGTAATACTACATTTACTATTCTTCAAAACTAAATTCTTTAGATAATATTTTTGAATTATAAATTACTGGTAAATACATTGTTGTGTCAAATGAATCACTACTCCATCTAAGAATACTGAAAATGAACTTAAAAATTCTAAGATAAAATTATAAATTACAGTATTGTCAAAGATAATTTTGATTCATAACAATCATTTTTACTTGTGTTCTATTTTTATCCTTTTACCTTCACAGTGTAGCAAGAAAAGGAAAATACTTTCAAGGAATATTTTTCCATTAACAGCAAGACATTCTGGATTAGATCCTATGGCATAAATTTTTATCTTGTGAAATGTTCAGTAAAGAGCAAAAACACATAGGAGCTTCTGAGGATTCATGGCACAAACTCAGGGTTCTATGGTTCCCATTGGTTCAGGTTTAAAAAGTACTCTTTGTATTCGCTAAACATGATGACTTCATTATTGAAAATAAAATTAATAGTATTCTTTGGAAACAATAAATATCAGAATTATGGTTTAACAATGAAAATATCCAGTATTTCACAGGAAAAAAAAGAAATATTAAAACATATAGTTTTGTTTAGATTGTTTTCTGGAAAGTAAAACAAGAAAAGCAAAAAACCCGGTTACTGTTTACATACATTCATATTTTGCCTGCTTCCGTTTACCTACTTATACATAAGTAACTGGTATTCAGTGAAATAATTTTACCATTCACTTTTTCAGGGTTTACATCAAGTTATTAGATAAGCTGGGTATTTGATTTCTTAGACATCACTTTAAAATTTTAACTTGAAACTCATCACCTGAAATCTGCATAGCCGGTTGAGACGCAACTGGGTACGTGTGTATTATGACACAGATTCGTGTCAAAGTAACCTCAGCACTGTTAGGCAATTTCCAGGCACTGTATTTCAGTGTTGCCTTGGTTACTGTGTGTTGACTCATGTCAAAATTCCTCAAGACCTTATATGGTCACATAATACTGCCTGTGAACCATTAAACAGTAAGTCTTGCCATACTTTGCTGAAGTCATGGAGCAATGAAATCAAAAAATCATTCTGCCTTCATTCTTCCCTCATCTTCCCTCACTATTCCCTCGTCTCCCACTAGGTGATGAAAAACAATATTCAGAGGTGCAGTTTTCATTGAAAGAAAGAAAGAAATGTATTATCTTTAGTGAAACTGCGCTGGATCATAAAATCAGAAGATAATAGAATCATAGAATGATTCTATAGAATGATGGAAGGGACCTTAAGATCATCTATTTCCAAGACCACTGCCATAGGCAAGGACACTGTTCACTAGACCAGGTTGTCTCATCCAAACTGGCCTTGAACACTTCCAGGGATGGGGTATCCATAGCTTTTCTGGACAACCTGTTCCAGTGATAATGCAGGAGACTGGCTGTAAGGCAACTATAATTGCTGAACTGTCTAAGAGGAGGATCTCAAATTTAAAGTAGGACACTGAGAATTGACATATAACTTGCATAGTGTAGGAAAGCATGCAGGAGAAATAGTCTCAACAGGTTACTGTGCCAATAACAGTTTAGTGTTGGACAGTCGACACAGATGAGAAAAAAAAAAATCACTATTTAACAAATGTGTCAAATTCCATTTTTCTCCCATTCGAAGTAACTTTAAAGGCTGCATATCAATATGCAGATAAAATTTAAAAAATAAAGTTATACATTTTCTTGCCTTAATTTTTATACAGACTATGAACAAAGAGAGACTTTGAAATCTTTATATAACCTTACATTATGTAATTGCTCATAACTGAATCTCAGTCTTCTAAGTTTGTACCTTAATTACCAATGCCCCAGGATGGAGAACAGTCTTTCCTGTTCTGCACTCTGAGATACTGGCACTCACAGACAAGTAAATGGCCAGGATAGAATGGGAGAGAGATAAAAGTATTTGTGGTCTGATTCACTGAAGTGATTTGAAACCTAATTGGGATTTAGGCAGTCATCTGAAGTGAATGAAAGATCATGGAGCCTGAATACATCCACTATCTGTGGGCATTTTATTTTGGTTCCAGATAATCTACGCCCTATAGTCCAGCTCCGAACCACCCTACCTCTTCCTTATGATTTCTACATATTAGAATAATTTATCAAACAAAGTGGAGACAGAAGTTTGGGTCTGTTTTCCTTCATTTGGCTTGTGAGTGTTTTTCAGATGGGGATCAAAACAAACCATATCCTGCCCCTGTGGAAAATACATTTATACTCAAGATATGCAAAACAGGATATGAAAAAATTCTGGAGAAAAAGTACAGCACTGCTGATACATGCAGTTCTGGTATAAATCATTCCTCAGCTCTGGGATTCATGTTGGAAACTACTCAGATAGATGATTTGATGCTTCAGAACTCCAAAGGAATAAATAGTAATGAGAACAAAAAGACACTGATTTACAGTGAAAATGAAGTCATATGTTTACACTGAAGGAGTTTAGTCCTCACCAGGATCTGTAATTGCAATGTATAATCTGCTTTGGGTTAATATCTAGCAAATGACAGAATTATGGTACAGTTATTTCATAAGAGCTTTCCAGTTTGGTCATGTACTGAAACTTCCTAGTTCATCAGCAACTTCATTGGCTTACTTTTTATTTTGTTTAGCTGTTGTTTCCTTACTTTTACTGTTTCCTTGCCTTTATTTTGAAGGTTATTCATGGGTGGTCATTTTGTTGAACTTATTTAAAAGAGCAGCATTTTTGACCAGATCAAATCTAAATAAGTGGCATAAGTGTATAAAAATAAAGCATTATTTGAGTGGGACATAAACTACTTCTGACACAAGCACCTATGTGATCTTGATCTATTTTTAATACAAATTTAATGTGGCCACTCCATAGTTCCTGTTATGTTTTTGCCTATAGCTGTGTGATATAGGCAAGAGCCGTGTAAAAGCAACAATAAAACCAGCTTTTCACTTTCTCTTAAATAAATCTTTTCATGCCAGACAGAACTTGGAGTATGTACTTATTCTTAAGTGACTAATATTGTCAATGGGATTTCTCTCTGATGAATTGATGATGTTCATAATCAGTGAAAGCTACATCTCTTACCCACTGTGTGTACACCAAAACATCAATGCAGATGCTATCATGTCTGACTATGCCTTCTCAGTACAGTGGGCGTCTTCTCAAAGTTTAATCTAATGTGGAAAACTAATTTTCCAGTCTTTCAAGTAAGAAGGACTAATCCCAAAGAAAAACATCATTAGGTCCTAACAGTGTCTAACTGTTATACAGTGTCTATTCAGGCTGAATGGTCCTGAACTACTGTTATTGCAGGCAACTCTTCTGATATGGTACAGGTTGGAAACACCTACCAAGAGTGGATGATTTCATGCTATGCTTGAATTGTTAAATAAGGCTGATATCCTTTTTACATCTAACTGTTGCAGTAGAAAAAGGATGTGCTAAATAAGCCTGCAAGGAACTTTGTTAATCACCTTCATTTCCTGTTTTTGCTTCATCTATTCCAGACTCAATTTTCCACCTCTCAGGAAAATCCCCCTAAACAAAACATACAAAAAGGTCTGGGTCTCAAATTCAGCAACTTATTTTCTGACAAGTTATATGCTGAAAATAAGCTAAAATGCTTAGAACCATTTGTACTTTAACCAGAAGAAAAGCTCTAACTAAAGTGCCTGAAGTCCTGTTTTAGGCTCCAGCATCCTTAGTGAAATTAATCCTTTAGAACAAGATCTTAGCAAGAGTCAACTTCTTTCATTCTGAAAGAATGTGGAATAGTGATAATGAAACATACCATGAATATATTACAGCAATGAAACTTATAAAAAATAAGAAAATCTATGAATCAAATAACTTATAAATGCTTGCCTAGCCATATAGTTATACTTTGTGGACTTCTAAAGTGCCTAATGATTTCAAATACTGCAAGAAAAACTTGAGAATCTTGAGTAACTTTTAAAAAAGAAACTACCGGCATTGAGTTGCCAAAGGCAGCTGTTCAGATGTTTGGATTGTAGGACAGAAGAGATGCTTCTACTGATGCCTCAGTATTTTCTCCTGTCTTTGTATGGATTTGTGTTTGGATGGTAAATGAAATCTTCCTCAGATATTTCTATTTTCTTTTCTTTCATAAGATATTGGACACATTTTCTCCCATGGTCTTTAATCTTATTGATACAAGCACCTTAAAACATGCTGAGAGACCAGCAGGCATCCACAGGGTTAATTTACCCATTGAAATTACTTCAGATCTGACACAAACTCTTCCATATGCTACTCTTGAATATATGAAATCCCATCCAAGACTTTGCAGCGCAGTGGTGGCAACAAGGTTCCTAAATCCAGTATGTTGGACTAAAATAGAGGGAATATTGTACAGGAAGAATGACCTTCTAAACACGAAGAAAGATCCCATACAGTAGATTGTGGGACTGAGTAACTTCATTGTCTCTTTATCCTGAGTACATGATAACAATGATCAGTCAGCTGAAGGCACCTTGCACTTGAGTAAGAGAGGGCTTTCAAAACCTTTTTTCTACCAGCTTCATCAGTTTACATTTAGGAAAGCTGAGGGGACGTTAGACTAAATTACTTTTGCAGATCACTGTTTGGAAGTATATATTCCCATGCCTCTCCACAGAACACACTCAGATCCAGTGTTTTCTTTTCTTAGGTTTGCTTTTATCAGTAATTCACATTAAAAAACAAAAAAAACAGCACCAAAAACCCACAAAGAAACTCCTTTAATTTTTCAGTTTAATTTCCAGTTTGTTTTTCAAACCTGCTTCCTACTACCTTCTTTCTTTGGCTTGTGCTCCCCTTGTATTAATTACAGTGAGAGGACTAAATCCTTTCATATTCTGTAAAGCAAAAGGAGAAACTGAATCATGCAGCTTGACTTCTTGAATAAGGTAAATAGGTAGATGGAGAGAGAGGTAGACAGATGGAAGGAAAGAAGGAAGGGAGGGAGGAAGGGAGGGAGGGAGGGAGGAAGGAAGGAAGAAAGGAAGGTAGGAAGGTAGGAAGGAAGGAAGGAAAGCAA
Source organism: Pyrocephalus nanus (assembly GCA_038380795.1). Classification (NCBI taxonomy): domain Eukaryota; kingdom Metazoa; phylum Chordata; class Aves; order Passeriformes; family Tyrannidae; genus Pyrocephalus; species Pyrocephalus nanus. The sequence goes on along the minus strand of CM076259.1, from coordinate 94,417,550 downwards.
ATTATGGATGTTATTACAAATGCAGTATATAGATACAATATACTGTATAATTTCAGTTTTTAGAAATACTTTATATTCATCTGTAGAACTTGCTCTTGACATAAGTAGCAAATATATCTTCAGAAGAGCAATGTTAAAGTTTGTCTTCAATGTTATTAAACAGAAGTCTTACACCAGTTTTCAGCATTCTGGCAGTGATTACAGTCAGTGAGTCAGAACCAGAATAAGACATACTGAGGAACATTTACACACATTGGGCAGTATTTTCTCCTGTTCTTAAGGTATATTTTATCTATATGTCAGGTAGGAAAACATGAGGAGTGTTATTTTAGTCCCTGTTCTTTAATTTTCTTTCTTTTAAAGATTAAAGAAAATAATTACCTTGTATAAGCATTCATATTCCAAACTTAAAAGGCAAAATGAAACCCACTGTCCCATTAGTGTTAGATTTAAAATTACTTATGCTCTGTTTAGAGTTATTAATTTGAGCTTGTAATCATACTTGGCGATCAAATAGAAAAACATCTTTTGTTTTACAACCTTAATTCCCTTTCTGTTTAGCATATTCATCTACACACCCTTCCATTTCTGACTCTTGATTTGATTTTATTCTCCTCAAGCAGAGTCATCCTGGTACTCTTCTACCTTCCTATTCCTTCTCTCTGCTCTAACTTTCCTTACTTTTTAAGTTAATCCTCCAACAGTCTCAGTCTCCCCAGCTCAGCTTAGCTCTTCACTTGTACCTCCATGAAGGCTCATGGACTTCTTACGGAGGGTCAGTAGTTGCTGACTGAAGACTCAAACCAGAAATGTCTAGTGTGGATTAAAATGGATGTTGTGACTGGTAATGGTAGTGGTTCTGAAACTCTTAGTTCAGAAAGCACAGTACAATGGGGACAGTCCCAACAGGGTGGTCTCTCCATCATCACATTTTCTAAATCCTCAGAGAACTCGATCCTTATTTTGAGAAAAATATAATAATCATATCATTTGAAATTGGCAACTAGAAAATGGATAATTTTAAAAAGCTCTAATGCAACTCACAGTTGTAATTCTCTGAATCACTTTCTGTTTCTCATGTGTTCATATGTTTACTTAATGATTTCAGTCTGCTCTAGAAAATGTCAATAAAAGCTATCAAAGTTTATATTCAGTGGAAAGTACAGGTTCCTGTGAATCTACTCAGAATATTTTAGTTTTCTGTGACCATGTGAACATTCTGCAGGTCTTGAATCCAGTATGACCAATAGGTATGTAATAAATTGGAATATATTGACAGCCTTCATCCTTCTGCTCCTTGCTTTTTCCGATTGAGATAGGAGAAAAGGAACAGGGTAAAATTGGAAGGAGAAAGATAGACTTTTTTTTTATTTTCCTCAGGTGCTGCTGGTTGATGCTGTCAGGGTGTAGACTGAACCTCCAACTTGATAGACAATCCCAGTACTCTTCAGAAGCAGGTTTGAGAGTGGCCGAACACACAGATAGCCAGCTTGGGAGTATAGCATGGTGCTGGGCATTGTGGCACTTAAATAATCAGCAGCAGCCAGGTTATTTGACTAGAGCTGTTGGAGGATTCCTCCATCACAACGGTGCCAGGGTTCTTAACCAGAGTCACTCAGTGTAATCCCAGTCCTTTGAAGCCAGTAGAAAAAAAGAAATCTCAGCAGTTTCTCTGTATTTGCATCAGGTTTCTTTCTAACTTCTGTGATATTGTTGAATGTATTTGTTACTCAAAAGCAAGATGGCTTTTTTTTTAATATGCAATAGGTGAAATAGAAAATACATGTTTAACATTCAGGTTTTGAATGAATTAATGTACTGCTGTTGATTTACCAATTGGTTTGCCTTCTAAACTTAGAATCATAGAATAGTTTGGGTTGGAAGGGACCTTTAAAAGGCCATCTAATCTAAGGCCCCTACAATGAGCAGGGACATTTTCAACTACATCAAGTTGCTCAGAGCCCTACCCAACCTTGAATATTTCCAGGGATAGGGCATCCATCTCTCTGGACAACCCATGCCAGTGTTTCAACACCCTCATTGTAAAAATCTTTTCCTGGCTTGTTCAGGCCCCTCTTCTTCCCTAACTGGTGGTGGGTTTTTAAGATAAGCAAAAGGATTTCTACAGAGAAATCAGCCACTGTGTAGAAAAGATGTGTTTAGTAATTGCATTCTCTGAGCTGGCAATGGTTTGGCTGGAAGAGGCAGGCTAGGTTCTTTACAACTTGACAAGGACCAAGGTTTCTGATTGTTGTGTCTGAGGATCCCTTTCAGGGCCTTAAAGGTCTGTTGTGTCCTCCTAAATATTCTGGTACACAATGGCCACTGTTGAAGGGTAACAGTATGAGACCTCTTTTCATCCCTTCCAAGCTCTTTTCTCTACCACTTGTTGTTTTCCTCTTGAAATCTCACTTTCCCTGTGAAAAGCACCATAGAAGAGCTCTCATTCGACATGAGAACACAATAGGTGAGAATCTCTAACTGAAACAAAAAAAAAAAAAAGGCCTCTAAGACCCTGGGAAGTCCCTGGTGTAAGCAGAATGAGTCCCAGATGGAGTATGGGCCACATCCAAAACTTAGTTTATCCTACCATATCCTTTGCTTGCATGTCATCTAGATTATTCCAAGGGACTTGGCTGATTGTGCGAGACCTGAGGTTGCAGTTTGCTAATAGTGACCTAATTACATTTTTGTCTCTAGCTCTCAATGATCATTAACATCCAATATTATTGGTGTTTTCTGTTTCTGTGCCCTTCTCTGGAGCTGGGTAATTAAAAATTGAAATACGTTGGGGTTTTGTGTCCAAAGCTACACATTCACCACTGTTTTACTCTTACCTTCAAAGAAATCCTCATACTACTCTAGGTTTTCTAACGTAAGATTAGTAGTTGTTGTTGTTGGTTTTGTTACTATAATTAAATAAATTCATTCTGTGTTCATTTGTAAGTAATTCCAATAATTCTGGCTACTGAATTTACATTGTTTAAAAATAGAAACAGGAAAATCAAACTCTAGCAAAGTGCAGTTTTGGGTCTCTGCCTAGATAACCACCAATTCCGCCAAGAAAAGAGGAAGTATTTTGTTTTCAATACATTAGAGGCTAGGCCAAGAATTATATAAGATAACTCCATTTTTATGGTGAATGCATTTGAAGCAGTGTGGATTTCAAAAGAACTCAGTGAGAGTTTACTGGACATGTAATAGGAGAATAAAGCAGGAGATTCTAGGTAAAATCATCTCAGAGTCTCATGATAGGTCTTATCTACAGCCCTATGGTAGACTATGTCTATATGTATTTCACACCAGAAATATTAGGCCTGAAAGGACAGCAAAATAACTTAGCTGAGGTGCAGTTTTATGACTATGAAGGAGGATTTTTGCATTTTTTTGCATTAATCTTTAAAATGCACAACACTTTCAGAGTTTCTGAAATTTTCACTTCTCCCTAAACCCAAATATATTGTTAAGTGTTAGTTGCTCTAAAAGATATATAGATGTTCCTCAAATTTTCTGGGATGATTTTTCTCTAAATAACTTTTTGCTTTGTTATTCCCACAAAACCAACATTTTTCAATAACAACAACAAACTCATCCTGGTGACACCGTGTTTTAAAGCTCAATGACTTGTTTTTCAGTTGTCAGTATTTCTCCTCAAGACACTCTCAGAAACATCTTTAATGCTTCTTTTAAAACTCTGGTGTTTGGAATTCTGGTTTGATTGAGTGATTAAAAACACCATGTTGAATTTACAAAATAAAAATGGTTATCCCACAGAGTATATTCTAAACATTTTGCTTCAAGAGGTGTTTTGTTCATCTCAAAATGCACTGGTTTTGTTTTGTTTTTTTTTAATACTTTGTTGAGAAATTTAGGTAAATCCTCATATAAAAGGTGGCTTCTTTCCCAAAGATGTGTAAACATGAATTTTGGAAAGAAAGATCCCAAAACACTGGAATATAAAGACATCCACTTTTTCCTAAATGTTCAAATAGTGAACATCTGGTTTAGGGAGATGAAAGTTAGAAAAGTTTGTAGCAAACTGCACTCAGCTGATCATGTTATACTTGCAGCATTCTTCATATAATTATGTATGCATAACCCACACAATTCCAAAATATTCTGCAAATTTCTGCAAATATGGATGTGTTTCTGTGGTAGTCAAATCAGAATTTAAAAAAGAAAAAATTGGGACAGCACACACATACTATAAAAACACAACTGAAACATTGCTCTAATTTCTGCAGTTGTAGACATGTATTTGAGATCAGCTTTGTTATAGTTATATGTATCTCTATAAGCACACAAAAGTTGGCAGTCGCTGATGTGTTGAACACATCAATTGTACCTATTATCTATTTGTCAAAAAATATATGACTTTCCTACCCTCTCTTTGTATCAAATTGCCTCATACCACAGCTCTCATCTTCCTGATTAGATCTCATCAAAGTGTGATTTTATTCCTCTTTTTAAAAAAAAAAAAATACATTTTGTGCATTTTCTCCTTCTTTAAGTATTTTGCTTATACCTCGTCTTTCAGAGATGTTTTAATTTTGGTTTTTCCTTTTATTTGCTGCTAATTTACACATACATGTGAAAACCATTCTTGAACTTCTAACTGATGCCCACAGGCTACAACTTCAGTGAATTATAGACACAAATATGAATAAAGGGGATGAGGGGAGGAAAATTATTTCTTTCAGTATGACATGTATTACATGGCTGGTCAACAACCCCTAGTTCCCAATCACTTTCTGGGAAAGGTTCATCAATATACTCAGGTGCTTGTCTTGAGCCACTAGCTCAGTTTTCAGCAGTATGTTGGTGATCTTCTCTAGGGGCACATTGGAGCCAAAGCCCTCGTAGATGATTCAGAGTTCACTACTATTCCTGACCTCTAGTTAACAATGTACAAAACTAACAGTATCATTACAAATCTATAGCTGCTCAAATTGCTATGATCTGAGTAGATAACAGAGCAATAAAAATCTTCTTGGAGTTCTTATTTCCAGCACAGCAGCAAGATCATTACAAGTTTGCTACCATAGCACAGAAGCAAAAAAAAACATTAATAACACAGATGCTCCATAAGGTTTTTTTCTGTATGCAAAATAACACATCCTGACTTTTTTTCCCTGTTTCCTTTAGAAGTATTTGTTTTCTTTGTAAGACATATCAGATCTAAGTGAAGTTTTCTTCCTCAACTCACAAGACTGTCATTGTGTAGAGGGATTTTAAAGATACTGCATACCAGGAGGACTGTCTCAGCAATTAGAAAGCATAAAGACATTTTTCATAGCCTTCCATAGACTTGAACTTTTCCTTCAAAGCTCAGTAGTATGGGAGGAGTAGGAACAGTCAGAGTATGATGCATACATACGTACATGCACAAGGAGAAGAGACATTCTGCATATTTCATTATTTTCTGCTGCCATGCCTTCACAGACCAGTACCTATAATGTCTGCAGTGACAGAAATCAAAAATGTTGCCACCCATGATGTCTCTTAACAGACTCTGGATGAATATTTTAAATCCTTCATATTCTTTCTATTCAAATTTCTATTATACTAAGCTCTGAATACTTTTTGTAAGCAAAGCTGTTACTATGAAACTGCACACACAGAAGAATGAAATCTTTTGTGTCTAAGACGACTGTTCATGGTCAGTTTATTTGAACTTGAGTTATTTAAAGTGTGGCAAATATTTCTCTTTATATCTGAATTCTCAGTAGCAAAATTAAAACTTTTTTTCCCTTTCTCAAGTAAAATTCATTTAGTTTCAGAAAGTATTTAAAGGAATCTTCATTTGAATAGTGAATATATTTCCATTTAAAGAACTTGCAATCCATGTAGTTTTAGTGAGACTTTGTTTGCCTTTCAGCATCTTGATTTTTTATGCTAGCCTGGATGCTTACAATGTCCCATCTCATTTCTGTAAAAATAGGGGATTTCCATCTATTCTGAGTGTATTAGGAGTGTGTCTGATAATATGCCTTCAATGCACGTAAGCTTCAAAGACTGCAAGACCTATCAGATCATCAAAATGCAATAGAATATCAAGAATTGAATAACCTGTCAGCAGTCACTGAGCATGAACAATATGAACAAAAAACATTTGTTCTGCAACTGGAAAATGAAATGCCATTATTACCTTCAAAGTATCTTTTAATTTCCAGTGTTTATTTTCCACAGTGAAAGCCAGCAGAAAATATTCAAGGCATAGTGGCATTTTGGAGAGCTGATAATGATACAAGTCAGCTTCATCAGAAAACAGAAGAAAGAATAATCGATTTTAAATACAGACTCCTTCATCTTCTTCTTCTTTCTCTTTTTTTTTCTTTTTTTTTTTTTTTAATTTTAGTACAAACAAGCTATTTCATTGTTTCATGTATCATGAAAGAGTTCCATTTCTTATAATAATCCTTTGATGAATAATCAGGTTTCTTGCTAGTTCTCTGTGAAGCAATGATTGTTTCAGTAAATGTGGTCCAGTTTCAAGTGGATAAATCTTATAGGACAGCAACAGTTACATCAATATCTCACCTTTAACCTGAGATGATTTTCAATCATTAGTCACAAATTGATAAATAATTTATTAACATAAAATCTAGATCTTCTTTTCTTATAATTACTAATCTACATTATACAAAAGATATTATTTTTATTTTCATTATTCAGAAGAATTTTCAAAAATTTTGCATCAAATTCTGTAAGAAAGACACACAAGACCTTTAGAAATTGTGGAATCCAATGTGTACAAGTGCCATGTGTGCGCAGGCAGGTGGGTGTTTACACCTATCTCTGTGATTAGTCAGGTAATACTTTTGTTTTCTATTTGGAACAGGTATATTTCATACAGAATATTGTGCCAGAGCAACATACTAACCCTCCCAAAATGACTGTGGGAAACTATAAGAAAACTAAAAATCAAACACAACTAGCCTATTTTGTAGTATTTTATAGCTTGTTCCATCCTCTTATGCATTAAGAAAACATTTAATTTGGCAAGTCAGCTTGGAAATATATTTTAAGAATAAGTAGGCTTTCTTTCCCAGAGACACATCAAAATATAGGCAAAGACATCAAAAAAATAGGTAAATAATTTTTAAAAGTTTGAAACAGACAGCCCCAGGAAAACCAGCATGCCCCTATGTCCAACACAGCTGTAAATGAAAGTACTTATGTCCAGCATAATTTTTTCAATAAATCCTAATAAATCTTTGTCTGTGGCAGCGTATATCTGAAATTAAACTAATATTTGTTCTCCTCCCCCTTGTGATGTGGTCATGCACATGTAAAGTTCAGTGTTTTGGGGGTAATGCTGGATTCACCCTTGAGTTATAATACTAGGTGCAGATTTGCCAAAGCCTTGCAAGAATGAGTGCTGGTCATCATATGAGTTTCTTGAGCAGATTGCGTATTGGATATCAGAACTCCTTTGTTTTCTTCTAAACCTGATGTTCCATTTCCTTGTCTAAAGCCTTAAATAGGAGCCTGACTTTTCTCAGCTTTTTACAGCATTGATAGGAGATGAAAGCTATCATGATGATGTTTTAGGATATATTGACATTCTTCTGTAACTGCAGGGTAACTTTTGTTTACATTTCTTAGAAATTTGATGTTATACCAACAGCCTTCACTCATTTGTCACATTGTTATTCCCTTTCCATTTGCTTTGGTTACAAAGCTGAAATTAAATCAGTATGGACCTCCCATATGTTTTTTTCTTTAACATAATTGCCACATTCTTCTTGCACAGTCTCATGCTCATAATGCTTTTCAATATTTCTCATAATGCTCAATCTTCCTACTCGTAGGATACCATTCTGACCTCAGTAGAAAGGTGAGGAAGTAACTATCCCAAATAACTAAAATCTGGGAGTCAAGATGCCTTGTGACATACATACAACTGATGATTCTATCTTTGGTTTGAATTCAAGAATGCCAAAGAGTACCTCCTGCATCTCAGATGCTTGTCTCTTTCCCTGAGCTATTTGCTGTTCCAAGAAGGACTTCAAAGGGTTTTCAAGGAAAAAAAACCTCAGAGATCCTTGGGTTCATGGTAATGTAATCTATGAGGATATTTTCAACTCTTCAGAGCTTTCACTACAAAAGAAAATATTTTACCATCTAGTTCAAATTAGTAACTCCTACTTTCAGGACTTATTGTTGCCACAATCTTGGTTTTGTTCCCTTTTTTTCCCCCACTGTTAAGTATGAGTCTTCTGGTATATATGTAAAAGGAAAAAATTCAGGAGCAGCTGGGTGAAGTCCTTTCCAGCAACAGCTGGCTTATAGAAGGAATAGGTACTAAAAATGGTTGTCTCACTTGAGTCCAAGTATACTCCCTTGGCATGTTTTAAAGTTTCATTTAGCAAAGTCAAACTATATGCTCGGTCCAGCTATAACAGAAATTCTTGAATTTAAAACAGTCACTAGTGAAGCCTTAGGCAGCAAGGTGCAGTCATGAAAACCAGAGCCATCATATGTTCCTGGCAAAGTTCACCCTTTTTTCTCTGTTGTCACTGTCACTGGGACAAGGAAGTCTACTTTTGCTTCGTTTTGTGAGAACAACCTAATTATTTTGATTCCATGAGGGGAAAAGGTCTTCCTAGGTTTTCTGGGAAGCCCAATGGAGTAGAAGTGCTAGTAGTAACAGCTGTGCAGAATGTAGGAGGAGAAAGTATGCACTAGTGGCTGGTGTGAATAGAGTTTTTCATAACTATTTGGGGATGTTTTTTTACTATCTCACAGAAAAGACACTGAAAATTCTTTGTGTATTTGTTTATGTATCACGGATGATCAGAAAGTCCTATAGTGTATAGAGAGTTTCATTTTTTTTCTTTTAATGTTTCATATGAATTATCCACAATAGCCTTAATGCGACAGCTAACCCATCAGATGCAAAGCTAACAATTTCCTTATGACCTTTCAACATGAACTGACCAAGACAGAGTGAATTCAGTGCTATTCAAACAGAAACTGGGGAAAAAAAGAAACAAACCACAACACTCAAGTGTAATCAGTTTTCAAGGTCTGAATTCAGTAACATTTTATTACCTTAAAATACAGTTTTTGTTGACAAAATTGGAAAATAATTACTGTAAAAAAATTTTAGGATGAGCATAGTAATGTTTCTTTTTTGGGGAAGATTTTCTTCCATATATATTATTTTATTTTTTTAATCTTAAATAAATAAGGGTTGCATTGATTTAATGTACTTGGAGAGCAGAAGATGAAAGAAAAAATGAATATTGTACCTAGGCATTATCAAAAGTGCTTTATGGCTTGAAAACTGTGCACAGACATAACACCCTTAACTATAGTTTTATTACTTTCAGTATATCAGGATTTGGAAACTTGGGGAAAATTTGTACTTTTTTCCATTAACTTCTCAAGTAAAACAGATTCCACTTTCCTCAGAAGACAGACCAATAAAAAACAGCCTTTGTTCTTAGAAAATGAGTGCAGGAAAAATTATTATTGGACTACAAATTATTAGACCACTGCAAAATAACCTTTCCTTGAATGAAAGAATGGCTACCTGCATTTAGTTTTGCAGAAATAACTGAATCCCATCAGATAGTATTTATGAACAAAATATAGCTGAGAAGCTAATCATTAAGTAATTATTTATTATGATTTTCAACCCTGAAAAAAACCTTTACATTTCTGAGCTATCTTTGGGTTTTCAAGATCCTGATCTACATAGACAGTTCGCCTGTGCTTTGATTTCAGCTCACCATGAGACCCTGGTGCAATTAGGAGTTTATATTTAAAGTCTTAGATTATGAAGGAATGAAACCTGTTAGACTGATCCAATCTAGGAATTCTGAGGTGTTTCCACTGTCCTGTAACACACCGCGTACACTTGAAGACAGTTTAGGGCCACTGGCACAAGGAGCTGTAAGCTCATTCAAAGTCTTTGAAGAATTCAGTTCTAGTGTTTCATCCCAACTCTACCCCAAGACTCATGGACTGTCTGTGGTCTCTTGTCTGTGCCCTTGAAATGGGAGAAACTTATTTAAAGCATCCTCATTGTCATAAAAAACTCCTTTGCATTTATACTCAGCAAGTAGTACAGAGCACAATACCTGGACTGCTCCATTCCTGATAGAGTTACACAGGCAAAATCAGTGGTCTAATCAACCACATAAAAAAAAACGTGTAAGTCTACAACTCATTCCCATGTGGGTCCAGAATCTTCCTTTAATGTTAGTTTCTCAAGACTTCTGTAAATTGTTACAGTACATTGCCAAATTAGTTACAGAGTCCTGAGATTTCTTTTCCTTGCCACCCATCTCTTCTTGAAATCATTTCATCATGTATGTCTCATGAATCATTTCATAATGCAGGTCTTCTTTCAGCACTGGCCAACTCTGTCACAATATCTCTTTTGAGAAGTTTCTGATGCTTTCCTATAATTACTACAGTGACTTTTTCCTTCTTAAAAAATTCTTTGGCTCAGTTGCAAAGTTCTTATTCCATAAAAGACATACATAATTTGAAAGAAAAATGCTGTTAGAGAACAATCCCATATTCTTTCAATTTTGACATAAAAAAACAATCAAGAAAATAGAATTTTGCACAAAATATTTTTGGGGATGTAAATAGCCCAGAGACCGGGAAGAGACAAAACTGAAGCCTCCATTGTAGATACATACAGCCTGCTCCATGTACCAAATATTAATCTTGAATTAGTATTGAAAGATGGTTGAAAATAGAAAATAAGACCCACTTTTTGCCATTTTTAAATTATTATCTTTTATCTTCCCCATGTGGAAAGGTTGAAATAATTTCATATGGCTACATCTTATCAACTTACTGAAGAACTGGTTTCCATCAAGGTCATGCATTTGTTTGATTTTTCAGGAGATGAGACTAGTTATGGAGATCCAGAAGAGACATAAACATCATAGTTAATAATACTTTTATGGCATTAAAATCCTATGTATATCTTCCAGTCCACATTTACTTTGTATGCAATTCCAAATGGATATTTTTAGTATTGCATTTTGGCATGAGGGGGTGCAGTAAATCTGTCAATATAAAACAAGCACAAATTAAGGCAATTTTCCTCAAGAGGACTTCTAGTGGGTGTATATCCCTTCATCTTAAGAGGCACCATTATTTTTTCCATAAAAATCAGGAAAATATTGCTGTCTGCCCGTGTGACACTCATTTAGTACTATCAACGATTTCTTACAGTGTTTTTTAAGAATAAAAAGTTTTCTTCATTGCTTGTGTCATGGTTTAACTCCAGTGGACAGCTCACCCAGCTGCTTGCTCACTTCCCCCTACTGGGATGGAGAAGAGAATCAAAAGGGCAAAAATGAGAAAACTTACAGATTAAGACTGCTTAAAGCAAAAGCCACATGCAAAAGCAAAGGAGAACAAGGAATTCATTCACTTCTTTCATCAGCAGGCAGGTGTTCAGCCATCCTCAGGAAAGTTAGGCTCCATTAAGTGCAGTGGTGACTTGGGAAGACAAACACCATCACTACAAACATTCTCCCTTTCATCCTTCTTCACACAGCTTTATATGCTGAGCATGGCACCAAAGAGTGTGGTACCCCTTGAGTCAGTTGAGATCAGCTGTCCTGGCTTTGTACCCTCCCAGCTCCTTCTGCATCCCTAGTCTGCTCACTGGTGGGATGGGGTGAGAAGCAGAAAAGATTTTGACTCTGTGCAAGCCCTGCTCAGCAGTAAGGAAAATTTCCCTCTCTTATCAACCCTGTTTTGATGACAAATCCAAATCAATGCACCAGATGAGCTACTATGAAGAAAATTAACAGTATTCCAGCCAAAACCAGGGCATCTTGTTATGATCTTTAGGTTCGTTATCTGTCTCTAATGCTCCCTGTTAGGCACAATATTTCATAGAGAGATGCTTCCTTCTAAAACAACAGAAATCCCAACCCAGTAGTTCCTGACCCTATTTTCTGTGGACACAGAAAAGATCGAACTTAAATGGAAGGACATGGCAGAACTAAGAGCATTATTCACATTATATAAGCAATAATGCAGGCTCATGTTCTACAGTGAGAGATTTATCATATAAGTTTACTTAGAGATGGAAGAGAGACATGCAGAAGACAGATATATGAATATATGGAAGACAAAAAAAGGTTCTAAACTTTTCATTTCCACATTTATCTTCTCCATTTTTGTGAAAGCAGACAATGCTTACAATGCTTGTTTGATTTTTTTTTTCCTGCAAGTTAAAAGTTAAAGTCAAATTTCAATTAGGAGTGCAAAGTAGCTTGCAATCAGCAATTCCAACAACGAGTCTGCCTGGGGAATTTTTGCTGATTTGAAGTATTATGATTTGAAAAATTACTCATCAGTTGTCATAGCATTTATGGTCAATATATGTGACTGGTCTGTTTCTCAACTGTGACATTCCCTTTTCCTGTGTGATACAAGGTACTGGGTACTTTTGATGGTCTTTTCTATATAAATATAAGAATTAAGCAAAATTGTTTCTCGAGAAATTTTGGTGAAATAAAACCTTTTGAAGGTAAAGTATTAAAACTGATTGTTTTATTATTCTGGGATTATAAATTGCTCTAAGACACCATTAAAAAAATACCTAGAATTTCTGAAGATGGCGAGAGAGGCAAAAAGATAAAATCTCTAGAAAACTGAGGAGTGAACTGAGCTTTAAAGGAATAAAACTTTACTGGAATAATATGAAGGTTATATTTAGGTGCTCCCATATGGGAATGATCTGGCTCAGCTAGTCCTCAGGAGTAAAGACAATCTGCAGCCTCACTCACCACCTTATCTTTCCCAAACATAACAGAATCTTGGCATCTTTCATAACATGGAAGCAGCAGGAAAATGCAATCAGGAGATCTGAGCTAGACCTGTTGTTCCATTCAGTGGGTCCAGTTTTCAACTGCTTCACATTGTTCAATATTGTAGTCAACTGCTTTTTTCTGTAATTATAGATTTATGGTTTGCATTTACAGGCTTATGAAGAGGAGTGATAAAAGACCTTTAAGCTGATTGCACACCATGCAGAGACTGAAAGTATTCCTCAGTGATTATATTGACTGACTTTATGACCCCATTTTGCTGCCAAAGCTCATAAAAAAGCACATAATGTGAAGTGGAATGCATCATTGCACAGGTGTAAATGACTACACAAGATGCAAAGAAAGGAGAATCAAGCCAGTTGTACCTAATAAACACTTTCAGCCCAGGAACCATTGTAGACTCTCATGAAAATACTTAACACGTGGTTCTGCTCTAAAAAGTGACTATAAAATGCATTGTGGGTTTGTACTGTATTTCGGTGATACTATATTACATTTACTCAGCATACAAGTAAAAAATATTTTTTTTCTAATAGACATGTTAGCAAACTCCATGTAAACATTCTAATTTAATTTTCTCTTCTTTAAATGCACTGCAAGAGTAAAGATTATTCAGACTCAGCTTTACCTCATGGATACCTCTGCAAACTTACAGATTTTGCTTCTTACAGCTCAAAAACATGTTGCAGTGTCTAAGCACTGAATAAAAAGTTTTCAAAAAACACACCTGAAAAATTGTACACTGCGGTCACACATTGATTTTCTGATGAACCAGAATGATTATAAAATCCAGCCTAAGCTCTTATTCATGCTGAATTATTCAGTTTTTTTCTCTTCAGATTTTTACCCAAATCTGCAGAAATAAAAGTCAAACACCTTTATTGTTAACTTAAGGTCTTTTTTCTTATGCAAACTGGACTTTTTTACTTTTAATAGTAGTGTGGGCAAAATAAAACTTAGTTTAATAGTTAAAAATTTATAATGAAAGTCACTTAATCTCAATTATTCCCCAGAGGGGCAAAACTCCCATTGTTTAAAATATTAGGAAATCGGGATATAGGATATTGTCTGAGTCTGGAGGCAGTATGAATAAAACCTGCTCATGCTAATCATGTTGCAGTGGTAGGGAGGCAGACTAGGTAATCTCATAGGTCATTTCCCCGCTTATGCTTTGCACTGGCATTCTCTGCAGTATTGAAAATTTGATTAATTTCCTCATACTGGGGCCATCACAGTGTGGGAACTGAAAACAGAGGGATGTAATGGCCTAATGCACACATTTATTTTGATTCTCCTTACTTTTGTGCTATAAAGTGCAATCCACTCCATTAACCATCTGCAATTCTAAAAATAGAGCAGCAATCTAGTATGGGTAAATTTCAGACAACCAAGAAATTTCTGAACTGTCTCTACATACAGGGTATGGTTTCTGTGGAGAAGGCAAAGGGGATCTGTCTGTCTCAGATTTGAACAGCATCAGTTATAATTTAGATTCTAGTATAACTTCTAATATTTTTTGTTTATGTTTTGGGGAGAAGAAATTGTCACAGATGTTTGACATCACATTAGGCAGATGCCTCACAGGACCCGATGGGTCTAGGAGCTCCCTGAGGGCTGTGGAATTCCCTCAGGACAGCAGGGCAGGGCCTGGCAGGCAGGGCTCTCAGCCAGGAGCAACAGCCTGGGGCACTGGGGCAGCCCCAGCCCCAGGCATCGGGCACCTCCCTGAGGGTAGAAATAGCAAGAGCCTCTCTTTATTCATTATTGAAGTAAGAACCCCAAATTCTCTCCTTGAAATTCTCATACATTTGAGTAAGAGAGGATAAGGATACCATATTTATGATTTGTGGTCATGTCATCATTCAGACACTATGCTATTAGCTCAGAAATAAAGGTATGAAAACAAATATGGGTCTTAATTACTGACCGTAGCAGTAAGCATTGCAATACCTAGATACCAAATAGGCAGAGAAAATCATGTTACCAGATATACACAGACTCTGTGTGTACGACAAGTACATGTGGAAAGAGTTGAGTCTCACAGTGTGTTTCGAATCAATTTGCATGCTGTAGGGAAATTTACCCAAAAGCAGCACCCTCATCTCCCTCTGGTGATGAGGAAATCCTTATGCAAAGAGAATTCCTTCAACTCTGATCTTTTCTGGAGCTCATTGTTCTTCTTTTCCTTTCTCATGATCAACTAGTTCTATAATTTTCTTGAGTGCAATAGAACAGATATAAGGTCCTCCTTGAACTGAGGAGTTACAAACTTTCCCTGTGTTCCCACTGCCACAATACACACAGTCCTCAGGGGGTAGGTGTGAAAGATGCTGAACTACACAAGGAGGAACCCAAGGTAAGTCTATCTCCTTGACCATTAACTGCTTAATACCAAATGCTCAAGTGATCTTCAGAGCAGAAGAACACATTTTCTCATTTTTCTTCTCCCCAGTGAGTCCTCGGTTAATTTATTTAAAGATTTATTCTTTCTTGGGCTCTATCTAACCTTATCAAGCTCACATTTATTTCTGATTTTGCAAGATTGGAATGATGTGCTCCAAGGGCAGAAGAGAGAAATTAACCCTGGTATCTCTCTGTGGTCTGACTATTCACCTCTGAGCATGTCAGGGTGCTACAATGGATGGCTGGCTCATGAGAAGGAGCTGGGATCCAAGAATGGACCCAAGGGTGACAGGGCTGTGGTCTCCCCAGTGAGGGGGCAGGGATAGGACAGAGTGGTGACCATGGCCAGCCCAGAGCCCTGCACCTGTCAAGACCACAGTGATGAGTTAGATGTGGAGTCCAGCAGGTGCAGCAGGTGATGGAGAGCAGGTATAAGGTTGGGCACAGACTGTGGCGTAGTTCAGGCAAGCACCAAGGCTGAGTATCTGGTCACAAGTGGAGTTCCCAAGATAACTGGGAGCTGTGAAGTTGTCCCAGCAAAATCCCAGCTCTTTCTGTTTTGGGTCTCTCCCAACAGTGTGACCCCAGGTTACCCAGCCAGGCTGCAGCAGTGCTGGCTGGAGCAGGGGCAGCCTCCCTCCAAGGAGCAGGGAAGGATGGCAGAGCCACAGGCTGCAGTCAGAGCCTGGCAGCATGGAAACAGGGTGTCCTCCTTCTCATATATTCTTTGAAGAGATTCATCCATTGCCACACTTGTGTACTGTGCAATTAGGAGCAGTCTGGCTTATGGATGCAAGACTTTGGACTGCAGTACTATTGTTTGGTATCCTAACTTGGGAGCAGGAAGGAGATGTCATCCAGCTCAGCACTGCAAAGCCTGAAGAACTGCTGAGTAGCCCAGGAAACAAAACTCAGGGTCCTTGAACAACATAAAGCAAAGACCAGCAGTCCCTGCAAACTGCATGTGCTTTAAGGCTTTATGAGAAGCTGAGCCGGGATTTTCAGGACTACAAATCTTTACATCAGTGCTGGTTTCAAGCCCCTCAGTCGAGGGCTGTATGCTTTGTATGCTCATGGGGAAATGTAGACATTGTCCCGACAATGACACAGAACTTACTCTGTTATATTTTCCTCACTTTTCTCCATCAGGAAATGACAGACAAGAATACTGCCAGATCCACAGTATTGGACTGAAAGATGTGAACTGTTGTTTTAGGCTCTCAGCAATGAACCATGAAAAATACAATGATTCGGACAGCTATCCAAGGCATATAGCCTGGAAATGACAAACATCTGTCAAAATATATAAATAAAAAACAAGTCTGTTGTATGAGAGTTGTGTCTGTGAGACATAACCCACTATTTCTAACCGAACTCACACACTATATTGGGGCTGCATGTTTCTTATTTTATACATTAAAAAGGAGTTACATTTATTAACACAGGGGAGATCTGTAAACACATTTGTTTTGAATAGAAAATTAGGATGTTATTAGGTCTTGATAATATCTCAGGGCTGGCATAACTTTCTTCTCTGCCTTCCTAATGTTTGTTTTAAACTAAATATAGAGTACAGTGAGTTAATAAGCATGAAGAATTACTCTGGTTTGGCTGAGATTTATGCTGTGGGAAGTGACTGTCTTCTGGTCTCCCTTCCAGCTATTTCTTAGCATCCTAAGAGTTTATGTGGAAGTGCCTTCTTTGGAAAGTAATAGCATAATAAAGAAATTTTACTTCCATGCTGGCCAATGTCCATAAGTTTTTACTCCTCTGTTTTGACAAAAATGAACAATTGATTCACTTAAGGCAATATTGTATGTGAAAGAGAAATTGGAGCATAAGTCTGTAATTCAGTTGCATATTACCCCTACACACATCTATTCATCCCTCTAGAGGTATCCAGGAAATGATGAGATTTTTCTGTCCTTAAAAAAGTCTTCTATACTATGAGAAGCCCATTGCAGACTACTTTAGCTCACTGGGAACATCCAGGCAACCTGATTCATGGGCAAGTTCATATTGTCCTGAGGTGAGATGGTAGCCTAAAATGTCCCTGGTTTCTGAAAAAACCTCAATATTTCTTTATAAAGGTAAAACCTGAATTGTTTCTATAAATTGTAATCCTAGATTGTATTGAGTCCTGAGAGGTGGGCAATCACATTTGCCTTAAGCAGATACTATAAGAAAACTCTTAAGCTTTGTTTCTGGCATATTGCACCATAGGAATAGTTTTCAGTCTCTCCACTCTTAGATGTTTCATCAGGTGTTACACTTCATTGTATTTAACCATCATAACATCAGCTCTTGTTTCTCCCTTGTCTTGTTTTT
Organism: Pyrocephalus nanus; assembly: GCA_038380795.1. Taxonomy (NCBI): domain Eukaryota; kingdom Metazoa; phylum Chordata; class Aves; order Passeriformes; family Tyrannidae; genus Pyrocephalus; species Pyrocephalus nanus. The sequence goes on along the minus strand of CM076259.1, from coordinate 94,400,001 downwards.
TTTCTTCTCTTTCTTTTTTTTCTTTTTTTTCTTTTGAAGTGACATAAACTGAAATTTACTACGGCATTTTGCTTTTGAGTCCAAATTATAAACCAAAGCACAGAGTATCACTCTGTAGTTACCTTGACTCTTGTACTCTTCTCTAAGCCTCTGCTACTTACAGGATTGTCATACTTTGCTGTGATCCAGCATGATATTTCTTACAGATGGTTATTTATAATTTTTATCTTGGTTTGGTTAATCAGTATTAAATAAGCAGAATAGATGTTGTTGGTCATGGCTAACTTTCCTGTTAACAGCCTCAACCATTACTTCCTAAATCATTTTCTAATGTTGAGTATAAAAAGTCACAGCCTTGCTACTAATTTTTATATTTTTGTACCTGTTTCAAAATAAAAGACATTTTATTTAGAATTATTTGTATCATCAAATAAAATAATTGCAGAAGGCAAGCTCATCTGGTGGCTTTTTACACTGGTCAGAAATACAGTGCTTCAGTGTGCTGCAGTTCTGGCAAGTGTATTGTGCTTTTAAGCAGTGCAGAGGAGACAGTCTTTTTTCTCACTAGTGAGGAACAAGAGGTTTTAAGAATCAGACATTGCCCACAGAAAATAGTGTCAATTACATGACATTTTTTCTACAGTGTGATAGTCCCTCTGCAAAAACAGGTCAGGAGGTAGGTCTTCCAGATTTTTATGTAAGAGCAGTTAAAAACTATGATCATAAAGTGCTTTTTGTGCTGTATCCTTCAGACACTGAATGACTCCTTACCCAGAGAAGAAGATACTCTCTGTCCCTCGAGGCCTGTTGTTTCAAAGAGAAGTTGGGATAGGAAGCAGAGAAGAACTGTTTATTCAACAGCAGGCTTCAAGACAAAGCAGATTAAGTCTTGCAAGGAGATGCCATTTTTTCCCCCCAGTTGTTTTCGTGCCATTTTCTTCTGTGTTCATAGCTGTACATTAAAGGGAAGGAGAAGCTCGTCCTAATGGCTATAATCACTGGCCCACTGCTGAGAGATGATTAGAGGGTAAACCAAGCTGACTCTGTAAATGCACAAGGGAAATGTAGAAAATTGGTAGCTGTGTGCATTGGCCTCATCACAGATGTTTATATTTCCTCACCTCTCCTTCAGCCTTTAGTTGCTGTTTAAGCATACGTGGTTTCAGAATAGAAAACAACAGGTAGAAGTGTAAAAGGAAATGGGTAGACACATGAGGAGATATTGCCCTATATAGTGTTGTTTAATCTCTATCTCTATGCAGATCCCTGAGAGAATAAGTGTTAAATTACAGTTTACATTTTTAAAAGAAACATACTTTTTGTCATCACCGTTGACACAACCTAAGTGAAACAAATCTTTTATTCTTTTCTATATGAAATTTCTGTAATTTTTCAGAGCAAGAATGAAATGTTGTATGTTTCATTTGTTGTTCATTAGAACATATTCTGACTTGCAATGAATGGTAACAGGTACTTAGTTTCCACAAGTAACTTTGATGCTGATTTTTTATAATGCAAATATCCAAAACATGACAGAATAAGCTGATAAAAAAGAATTATCACCTAAGTGCTTTAGGTAAGATCAAGATCTCTTGTTTGTGAGGCTCACAGAAAAGAATAACTTCAAAACTATGTGTATGTCCAGCCTAAATACACAAAAACGTAGATAGGACACAAGGATAAGGAAAAGAGAAAGGAGAAATTAAGTAAACTAAGTGGCTTTCCCAAGATCGAGTCAGTGATGGAACAGGTGAACCCAGAATTCTGAATGCGAGATTAATACATCTCTTCATCACCCTGCTATGCACATTTCATCTGTGTACCAAATGCATAGTTTACTACTTAGAAAATAATCTTTTATTTATTGATCAGCTTTATTTTCACTCATTTTATTTGTACTTTCTTTTACAGAAGTCAGTCTCTGAGCACAGTGTGTAACATGGAAAATTTTCTCATTTCATAACTTGCAAGAATATAATATTTAGGATTCTAAGGTAAACATTACATGTGTCACCCACTACTGGCTGGAACTGTACAGCTGGTTTACATGGCCTTCTAGGGGGATGCAGCACTAGGTTGTTGACAAAGCTGCCTACATATAGATATTTAGTGCTGTTTAACATTATTTACATTTCTGCAATATTCACATAGGTGCAGGCAACTGGGTATCTACTCATAAAGTGGATGTATAATCCTTTTCAGTCAATAGTGACCTCAATAGAAAAGAGTCTCAAGATCTATTCAATATACCAGAAGGTGAACACATGTTTGGTCAGCTGAGTAGTTGTTAATACAATTCATTAAGGGCAGGATTTAGTTATCAAAATACAGATGCCTGATGCCTTTTCAGAAACACCAGACTTCAGAGACATTTGCTCAGGAACAGGAGTTCTGCCCACGGGTAATTCCTGCCCTTCTGAAGAAGAATGTTAAGAAGAGGTGGGTCATCCAAGGACATCTGAAATGGCACCAGAGACCTGTGAAAGTGCAACTGAATTAAGCTCTAGACCTCCACTGACTATAGTAAAATCAGATACTTAGTTCATTCTCACATCTTAACAGTTAAACAACCCAGTCTCTCCTCTCTAAAACTTGCTTTCTCTGTTCTATGTCCTGTCAAAATTAGCTTTGTCTTTCACCATGACCAAACTGTCCTTCGCCTGTTGATTTTCTCTCTGCTAATTACTCACAAACAGGGATGATCTTATTCAGGATAAACTACTGTATATCAAAATTTTTAATTTTGGCAAAACATCATGAGTGTTTTCTTTCCCTTGGAACATATGAGAGACAAAGCATTTACAAATCTGCTGTATGGTCATAGAAACAGCTCCCCTTTGCCCAAAGGGATTTCATTACAACCAGGAATTGCCTGTAATCCTCTCTTTTAAAGGGAGGTTTACCTAAGGCAGTATGCCTTAAAAACCTTTTTTTTTTTTTTTTTTCAGATTAATGCTGTAGAATAAATAAACTGCCAAACAAACACTATTTGTAGCAGGAAGAATGAAGTGATTTAAAATGGAAAAATAGCTGCATATAGATTAAAAAGCATGAATGCAAGTGAAATGCCATAGCGTACTTTTCTTCAAGGTGTGTTTAGTTGTGTCATTCTTTGTATAAGGGAGTTCAAGTTCAGAGGTGTCATAGATGTTGAGCTGCTAATAATTTCCAACTTCTGTTTCTCCTCCTTTTCTACTCCTAGTTTCCCCATCTCCACTTCGGGATGGAAAATTCTTCTGCTCATGCTTCTCTCCATTGGTAGCACAGATGTGCTTTGTAAAGTCTCTGGGGTTAATTAACCTTTGTAGCATCTTTTACATCAGTTTGAAACTGATTTAGATCTTCACCCTGGCTCATAAACATATGAGCCACCTTCCAATAACTCTCACAGCACTGACTTCTGGTACTCACATTATGTGCTCTGTATTTGTTGTCTATTATTTTTCTTCTTGACAGATAAAAACACAAGGCTCTACTTGGGTTGCATTCTTTATTTCTTTCCAGAAATCTGCCCAGTTTAAATTACACAATCAGTACCTTTCTTTTGTTGTCACTGCCTCCTTCAATTTTTTTTTAACTGAAAAATCTGGGAAAATAGTATAGAGTTGCAAGAGTAAAGTGTACACATGAGAACTGTTTTCACTTGATGTTTGAAAGTTGTTGCTTATTAAAGAGCCCTGATTAATAGAAACTGAACTCGAGATTTTCCTAATTTCTTCCCAGACACTGGACTCAATTAAACAGGTATGGCGACTCTAGTTCGGACGTGGCACCTCACCGCAAGGAGCTCTATTCAGACCACATCACACACTTTGAATACCAGCACCTGCTTCTATAAAATTGTTTTGTTGTAAGGCAAGATATGTACTCCTGCTCCTTTTAACCACTGGGTGCCACCTAGTCTGAGTTGTGATGCAAAAAGATTCTTTGATAGAAACATAAATAGTAATGTGCTAAATCTGTGACTCCATCAAAAGAACAAAACAGAGCTTCTGACAGGTTATGAGAGAATGCTATCCAGACTTTAACCAACACTAAGATACCTAATCTTTTTGTGTATTGCAAATGCCTCAAAAGTGCATTTCTTCAAGTTTATCTTTGACCTCCTAGTGTATCCTTGAAACCACTACACAAATACCTGCAGTTATAATGAAATCCTGGAAAACAGAGGAAGTGGTGTTGCCCGGAATGACTCCAAAATGCTGACGTTTTTAGATAAGATAAGTGTCCACAATAAACTCTGAAATTAGACCTCTTGAATTGCTTGGTTTAAATTCCCTGTACAAGGGACAGCTTTTGTATGAAAAACAAGATATAAACCCAGCTACGATCTTCTTTCTGATTTCCCACCAATTCCCCTCTTTGTTTCTTTCCTCTCTGCTGGATACTCCTTGTTCCTATTTAGAGAAATATTGAAGAGTTAGAGGTTTGTGGTGACAGGCTAAACACTGAGCTGGAACTTATTTACATTATACTTTATTCTCTAAAAAACCTGGATTTAGGCAGCTCAAAAATATCTATAAGTTTGAATGAAGTTTTCTGAATACATTCAGCAGAACAATGCTGGGCAAAAAGGGCCTAAGCTTGTAGAGCAGGAGATGTACATCTCTGCCTTTTCTTTTCCTTCTCACCATGAATGTATTAATAGGGAACCATCTGATAAGGGTTATTTAGAATTATGCTACTAGTATTCAGATCTAGAATACTGTATGAAGTATTCATGGATTGTGTAATTCAGGGAAGTGGAAGTCTTCTGGGATAAGTTCTGCTTTGCTTGCTTATCATCTTATACTTCACAGAAAATGTTTACATATTTACTAAGACAAGGAGAATGGTGACTAATCTCTGCAGATATCTGCATACCATATCTGCATCTGTTCTCTGCCTGAATTCTTTCTGGGTCCTTCAGTTAGCTACTGGGATCTGCTGGGACCACTGGATCTCTTGCATAGTACTAAAAGGCCAGAATATGATATCTCAGGGTTTTCAGTGTCCCTAACATAGAATTTAGTACCTGCAACACGGCTCCTGAGACACCAGATGTCGAGACAGATTCCTATGAGGTTTTCCTATATTTTATTCCTCAAAAATTCTAAAATTAACAAAGTTCATTCCAATTCATAAAATAGAAGTTTCTGAGGGTATTAAAGTATTTTTATAAGTCATAAATGCAGGAAAACCCCCACTAGGGCATTTTTTTTCCCAGCATAAATGCTACTAGGACACTATTTGACAAAGAGTTATGTTGTACTCTTGACCTATGTGGTAGATATTCTATGAATACTTAGAACAGTGGGATTTGTATCACTGATGACATAGTAAGCTGTACAGCAATATCTATCTATTCATTCATGCTGGGTAGCCAAAAGTGACATGAAGACTTAGGAAATCCCCTACATTTCCAAAAGAAACATTTTCTTCCAGCAGCAAGAATGATTTGAAGACCTGTGGAGTGATTTCTTGCAAAACATAGCATTGCAGAGAAGCATTCATCATTTAAAATCCTGACTGACTTCCAAACGTTCTCATTGTAAATATTTAGATTTAACTAGATTAGCCTAGATTTAACCAGAGAATAAGTGCATATGTTGTCAGCCAGGACAAAGCTTTCAGTTAGACATCTGTCATGAGATCTTCTCTGGATGTTTGATCCTTCTAAAGATATGTTGCCAAACACTTATTATTGCTAAAATGTCAGCAACATTTTTGCCAAGTGTGAGGGGAGGGAAGTGAGGAATGTGGCCTTTAGACTATAGTAATTTGTCTTCCCCAAAACAGCTGTAAATGAATCAAAATTAATATTTTATTACAAACTGGAAAGTGATGACACTCTCCAACTTATCTTAGATTCAAAGGGAATTTATAGCTATTCATTACACATAGTCTTGTGTAATCTGCTCTGAATGAGAGAGAAAACATTCCATTAAATTAGAATTGCTATTAAAGGACTAGAATAACTTGCTTCATATTGTTTAGCTATAATTTGCTTGATCTTGACTTTCTCTCTCTTCAAAACAGTAATTAACTAGTGTTTGTGTGAAAAGAAAGGGAAAAAAATTAACATTAAAATTAAAGGGAATAATCAGATTGCGGAAAATACTTAGCTGTCCAAATCCTTTTTAATTTGACAGTTTAGATATGTCAATAGCCTTAAAATTCTCACCTTTTGGCAAAGAAATTATGTCAATATTCTGAATAACATAAACAAACAAAAAAAAATCCCCTACCAGAAATCTCTATTGATCTCATACTTCTCTGCATCTGGTCTGCTAGAAGTTAGTAAGAAATTAGAGTATGTAGTCTCACAGACAGAAGCAATTAAATAGTATGCAGTACATGAGGGCTTTTTTTTCAGAGATGGCATTATGCTGTCTCTCCATTGGGTTTAAGATTCACTGAACTGACCTAGTTGTTAGTCTCAACTAAACATCAGTAATTACTAGAAGTAGTAGGACAATACTGCCACTTTGTCTTCAGTTCTCCTATTAAACTTGCATTAAATATATAGACTGCAGTATAAAGTTGGATACTTTGTAATTATTTTTTTACTCTTTGTTTTAAAAGTGATACCATGAAGTACCATAAGCAAATGAAATCACTGCCTGTGAAATAAAGTTTCTGTCATATTCTAAGAGACATTTTATCACAAGTGAAGCAAACTTATTGATGATAAAAACACAGATTTATTTATGATTATGTATTTTCATATATATATATATGTAAGTTCATAATAATATTGGTAACAAGCACATTAGACAGATCTCAGAGTGGGGACAAACCATCCCCGAGGAGAGATCAAACTTATAGCAGAGGAGATGCTCAAGCATCACAGAAATGGGAGGACAGAATGAAATTATCCCAGAGATGGGTCCAGAGTGGTCCAACTGCGCAACATACAGAGTCTCACTTCAAAGATGACCCGTGACATGAAGTCTAGAGTCAGACAGAACTGTCCCTCGTGAGGGTCTGAGATCTCACAGGAAGTTCATCTGGAGAGTTTGGGAAAGCATGTGTAGCATAGGAAGTTCTTAAAGACAGAAGCTCCATTTTGGATAAAAATTAAGTCATTTTTATATCATAGAGACATAAGAGGACATAAGACACCACCACTTTGAAAAGCCAATAGGTGCCATTGATTTCTGTTTTTCACTTAAGTTGGCTGATAGACAATGATGTTTTCTGTTCTTTCAGGACAATTTTTACTTTTCCAGACTATTTTTCTGTTCTTGCTGTTAGAACAGCCCATGGCAGTTATGAATTCTTACTTTCTTAGGACATTTTCCCTTTTTTCCAGACTATTTTTCACCTTTTAGGATGATAAATTGCAACAACTGCTGTTTTCTCACTTATTTATGGTGACTAAGGATGTCATCACTTTCTAGATACCCAGACGCACTTCAAAGATACCAGCTGAAATACTCAAAGATGCTTCTGGTTCATGGGTCTAGTTCCCAGGCTCTCAGTGAACAGGCTGGCAGGCATTTTCTCTGTCAGTATTTCAGCAGGTATCTTCAGTTTGGTAATTTTCCGCTTCTAACCAGGTCACCTCTCTAGGTCCTCACATCACCATTTCATTCAGAGTGGGAAGGGGAAGTAAAGCTCATCCAGCTGGAGCTTCATGCAGATGTCTTGTCCGCAATATCCAAGTTTCATTTTCAGAGTGTGATATGGGAAGCACAACAGTGTGTTGCTTATAACACCTCGCCTGCTAAGGCAAAACTAATTTTAAGGGCTCCTTCCAGGCTTGCACCTGACTAGCTGAGTATATACTATGGTAGGTATGCGCAGTCTATGCTGAGATATACAAGATGTTAGCACAGTCCCAAATGTCCAATGTACTGTTCTATATTTAAAGCAAAGCCTATATGTTTTGATAACAGTGTATGCCTTCTATGTCAGTATGTGTGCAGCTAACAACATCACCATCAGTTAGGAAATATTTGTAGGCCTAGTCTTTTCTGCCCTTTTTTTCAGCTGGACATTGAAAGAAGTTTAATATTCTTACAGGAACTTGCTTCCAGCTTCATTCTCCATGCAGAGCCTAGGAAGGTCTGTTCCCTTTTGGGGTCAGGTTTCTAATATTTAAAAAATCTGACAGAGAGTGAAGATAATAGAGTGAGATTTCCTGTTCCAGTTGCAAAAGATCCCTTGTTTGAAGCGTAAGTTCTCCTTGTCCATAACTCAGAAGAATACATATATTCTGCTTTTAGATAAAAGGTTAACTATCCATCTATATAAAAAAAAAAAAAAAAGAAAATCTATGGTTTTAATACAATGTTGTGAATGTCAATAAGGACAAGTACCAGGTTTAAGCTTCCAGCAAAACTTTTGGACTTTTAAATATTTTTAATTCATCTGAATTGAATTTACTTTGTAAGAACAACACCTCTCGTTCTCTGCTACCTGCTGTTTGATTGCATGTTCACAGAAAACTTTCAGTATTCATTTTCACTTTAGTACACGGGTGTCATTTTTCATTATGAAATGTATGAAACAGACTGTTGCAAGTTTTTGGGAAATGGTAAACTGATCTACCAACTGGTTTCCATATCTTTGTCTAAAAAGTAATTGGTACAAGAGTAGCCAGTATTATAGCTCACTACATATTTTGGGTTTGGCATTTGTCAAAACCCAGCAGTTTTTCAATGTTTCCGACATTGGAAAAAAAAAAAAGTGATTTCACCTGTTACCAGCAATTCTAGCAGAGAAAAGGTAGAAGTAAACACAGCAAATAAAAATGAATTACCACAAAGACACTATACAGAAAAATTGAAAGTGTTTGGGTCTTTTCCCAGTACTGGTCTCACAGCTGTGGTTAACCTACAAGACTGCAGCTGCAGCTGTGATGCCTTCTTCAGTGGGCTCTGACAACTCCCATTTAGTGAGTCCCTCTGTTCTTATTATCTTACATTTGCCTGTACCAGTAGCTCAGCTTTGACAAGGGGCTCCTAACATAACCTCCAGTCTCATGGAAGATGTGAGCCCAGGTTTGGCTCAGGACAAAATTTTGCTTCAGTCTTCATCTTTTTTGGTAAGCTCTGTGACTTCTTCCTCACAAGCCATGCTCTCAGCAAACAGGAGTGTGCCAAAAGAATGTGGGTTTTTACATTTTGTGGAGGAGAGATGAGGAGGAGGGGACTAGGCACTGAAGCTTACAGTCTCATAGGTACCCTGCATCCTAAGTCCAGGAGGACTCAGAAAATTTGGATACACCAACTCTAGGACTCATTCAGAATCAATAAGTTACTTCCCTAATCAGTTTTACAGTTGAAACCATGTATCCTTTTCCCAGATGCCATGTGATCCAAACTCTGGATGTAGGCAGCCAGTGTCCAGCTTGAGAATTCACAGAATCACAGAATATGCTGCGTTGAAAGGAACTCACAAGGATCATCGAGTCCAACTCATAACTCCACCCAGGACCATCCCTGAGAGTCACACCATGTGCCTGGATTTCTCAGAAGAAACTTTCCACTATATGCAGTCCTTTTCTGAAATATCCTTTTCTGAAACAACCTTTTCATCCATGAAAGCTCCAAAACTCAGCACAGTGCTTAGTCTTTTCAAAGACCATGGGTAGCTCCAGCAAAAGCAAATGAGTATCAACCAAATACACTGATTAGTTTTAATGTTTAGAGGCCTGAGATCTAAATCACGGGGTTTTCCCCATTCTTAAATTGTAGGTTTAGAAAATTAATGTTGGATATTTTCTCTCATATAAACTTAAAATCTTCCTTGTGATCTATTGTTAATTAGAGCAGCACTGAAGTGTTTCTGTTCACCAGATCTTTGCTTGGATCACAGCTGAAAATGAATATGGTCATTTTGAGATGAATTGTTCACATGTCAGTGAACATCCATGTGGGCTTGATTGGCAGTTTGACTTTATGAGAAAGGTGGGGTTGCTAAGGTGATATGAGCCAAAACACTGGCAGACTTGTGTTAAGTTTTTGGACAGTGTATAGCTGCGTTTTTCTGGACTTGAACCAATACTAATAACTGTCTGTTTCAGAAACACTATGTTCGTGCTCTATTTGTTAATTTTACAAGGATAATGCCTCAAAGAGAATTTTCTCTGTCTCATTTTGGTTCAGAGTTAATGTTTCCATATTCTTCTGTAGTCATTATTTCAGTTTCTAAGTGGGAATTTGGTTAATTTAATCTTCTGCTTCAATCCCATATTCCCTTTTTGTTAAAAAGCAAGCAAACAAACCAACCAAACAAAAAAAACCAAAACAAAAACCAAAACAAAACAAAAAAAAAACCCCAACCAAACAAAAAACACCCAACAAACCCCAAAACTGTTGCATTTCTATCTGGGAATGTAGGAGCAGCCCTGGGAAACAAAGGTCCAAGTCTTTCATTTGAATCACGAAAAACAGACAATTAATCCCCCTATTCCTGCATGACAGGCAAGCAATAAGTTTGTAACTCTGATGCAAGATAGTGGAAAGAAAATCTCAACATGCTAACTTTTGTTCTTAATCTCACTCACACATGCACACCTACAGAGCCACACAAATGCATATGTTTTTCTTGAGTGCAATTTCCATCCTGATGTGATTATTCTCTACTGATTATCTCTGGCAGAACATTCTATGCACTGCAAAGCTATTCATTATTAATGATATGTAGCTTTAGTAAAATGCCTTGATAATAAATTCAATCCTGTTTTATTCAGTCCTTACCTATAATGTAATAACATTATTTAAATACAGTCAGCTGTGCATTTCACAATGAACATTCAGTGTTTTGCTCAGCTTCAAAGCTTTTAAGCTAAGCAGAATTATTACTTTTATAACTATTGTAGTTGTTCCAATGGAGTATGTTAATCAGAGAAATTCATAATGTCTTGCTTTCACATACTCAGAACTCCCTGAAATACTTACAATGCACCCCAAAGATTCAATACTGTGCTTCTGTCACAATATGATTTTCTTGAAAATAGATGAAGGTTTGGGATCTCCCCATATTAGTTCCATTTCTTCTCTCCAAACAAATGTGATTAAAATAAAGGCAATTTCGTGAAGAGTAGAATTAATGAGGCCTGATTTCCTGTTGATTTCTCCTTTTGTCTCCTGGGATTTGCCTAAAAGAAATATGGGCTGGAGAGCCAATCTTGTCTCTGTTTATTTTAGATGCACTCCTAAAGAAAAGAAAAACCAAACCAAAACAAAAAGAAAAAAACTCACCCAAACCAAACCAACCAATCAAACAAACAAAAAACACCAAAAACCACCACCCACATCACGTATCATGGTTTAACCCCAGTTGTCAACTAAGTACCATTCCTGTCATGCCCAGGTCCCACACTTCCCAATACATCCCAGTTAACCTCATCACTTTTCCTGTATATATATATACACCCAGAGATATAATTCCCTTAGACTATGGCCATTCCTATAAAAGTCCATTGAGTTCACCTAATTTAATTAGCTGGCTACTCTCACCCAAGATCAAATCCCTTTGAGTTATGCACTGGATCTCCCATTCCTCCCACATTACCCACCAAGTGCACCTAGGCCCCCGAGCAAAAGCAATCCCACGGATGGCCTTTGCCTGAGGCAGGAATAATCCATGCTATTTTCCCCTGCATACTTTTTGTATGTGCACGACAGGAATTTTATCCCTTCTGTAGTACATAAAATAGTGGACAGATTGGGCATGGCCAGCCTGATCAGCACATCCTCCAGTGTTGACTAACCAGGTGGCTTTTACTGAATGTGCACCCCATAATGTTTTAACTCTTTCTTGAACATGTTTTTAAATGATATAAAAAACATTCATAATTGCTTCATCTGTAATGCAAGATGGAGGTGAGTAAAAAGGAAGCAAGATATTCTAAACAGCCATGTTTAGAACAGCCATTCTGTGTGGTATCATGTCAACTTAAAAAACAAGGAGACATCTAATCTTTAGACTTGAGGCAAGTCTTGGATGTTTGGCACTTGTTTTTACTTTCTCAGGTTGATTTCTATGATGGAGATATATTGACCTGCCAGTTAACAGTCTATCTACTCAGAAGAAGTAAATTCTGAAAGAAATTTCCTTTTTCCATGAGAAAAATGGTTGGTTTTACATGTGTTTTACCAGATAGTCAACAGATGAAATCTGTAAATCATTACAGCTAAAATTAATTTCCATCTGAAATTAACTTTCATCCACTTACTGACAAATGGAAGGATAGAGTAATCTACTAGAGTAAAAATGGTCTCAACATGCCACTTCCATAAACACAGAAAATACTTAGAAGTGATTTATATATAAATATCAAGAATAATGACATAAGTAGCAGTTGATTTAGTAGGTCAGCCTTTAAAAAATTTTAATTACTCTCAGACAAACTTTGCCAAACCTTATACAAAGAAGAATAAGCAAGTCCAAGGAAGTTGGTCTATTGGAAACCAATGGTCCATGAGCCAAGGTAATTTAGTATTGCCAAGATGACTCTAATAATTCTGAGCAGAGAAATATCAACAGCATGAGAAAAACACTGGCTAACGAAGAGGATCATAATATATTAAGTATATCATTTGGATGCAGAAAGAAAAAATGCTGAAAAAATTAAAAGTATCCTTATATATGCATCTTCTGGACAGTAAATCTGAGCAATTATTTTGGTGGGCTGATCTGCAGGACCTCATTAAGGTGGCAAAGCTAATCTGACATTCACAGTACTACTGTGGGACACCACAGTACCACTGTGGTCAAAGAATGACCTCAGTATAGGAGAATTGGTGTGTGCAAACAAAATGCACAGTGGATTTCTTATCAAGATCATTTTGAGATTTAACAGTGTTGCTGCAGTCAGCATTAGAGAAGGAGGCAACAGTGTTTTAAGGGTTAGAACCCTCAGTGATTTATAAGCCCTTTCGAGGTGGGTAGAAGTTATCCCCTCTGCAAGAAAATTATGGAGGTTTCAAAAAGACTGAGAGCATACCAATGGCAGATCTAAATGGTGGTCAGACCAATAATGAGGTAGCTTTAGTGTTATGGCCACACCATGCAGTTTCAGGACACTAAAAGCTTTTCAGCCCTTCCATCAGCAAAGCATGATGCACCATGTGCTGATGTAGGACAGCTGAATATCTGCTAGCCTAGCCATAGCAGTAGCCCAAATTCCTGATAACAATCAGAATCTAGAGAAGTCGCCACTGACTTTGCTATACACGTGCTTCAGAGTCAGTCCATCCACCCTCCTCACTGTGAACCCCTTAAGAGTGAAACTCTCTCAGCCCCATCACACGAGGTTCACTGCACTCGTATCACTTCAGATCAGGTATGGGCCCATTTTAGTGCCCAGCAGACAGAACCAAAGGATCACCACTTTTTTTTGTGGGGGACAGCATCGTCATGCTGTTCCTTCTCCACCTCACAGAGCCTGGGGCTGTGCCAGCTACTGCCTGTGTCATCTGTGGTCTTTGCCTCCCAGCACGACTCAGTAAGTCAGGCAGGCTGCCAGGACAACACAACCATATGGCCTCTGATCAAGGAGTAAGTTCCATTACAGCTATACACTGTTTTTGCTGAGCAACACTGACATCCCTTCAATATGTTATCTATCTGCCTCTGCTGCTATCCAGATGTTGGGAGCAAACTGGAATGATTATCGCAGTGGTCTGATTGGCAGGGAACCAGTGTGACTAAAACTGACACGTGTCCCTAGTATAAACAGAAAATAAACCACAAAAAAACTATATAAGAGGTCCCAGACAATTTACATCAGAAGTTTCCTTGGTTTTGTTTTAGTAAACCTTATTAAAAAAACCAGGTATTTATATATATAAGTATAGATAGATAGATAGATACGTATATAGATACATACACATATACTTATATGTATATGGAGGTCTCCCTGAAAAATGACATCTATGTAAACTAGCATTGAACCCTAAGTTGTGAAAAACCAAATCCTATAATCAATAGGACATGAAATAAAAATTTCAACAGACAGTCAAGTAACAGGAAACAAGATAGCAGAACATGAAACATTGTAAATACAGTTAGGATGGCAACTTTGAAACTCGACAGTGTCTTGAAAAATGCTAACGAAAGGAAAGAGACACTTAGAGACCTGGAAAACTTTAATTAAAAAGATGTTGAAAAATAGGAAGGGATTTGGGGGCTTCTCAGGAGTGGTTGGTTGTTTTTCTTAATTAGTCCATGCTGATATTGTAAAAGTAGAAACAACTAAATCCACTGAAGACTATAATGAAAGAAACAAAAACATTTAATTTGAGACAAAAAAAATTTGCCTTTTTAAAAAATATTTTTTCTCTGTAACTTTAGAAAGAATTTTTCTGCCTATACCTTACTTCAAGTGAGCTTTATGCTTCAGAAATTTACCAGCTCTGTCAGCGACAACTGGCAAAAAGGAGTGTACACATTGTCACCCTTTACAAAATGGTACAACGCGATTAGAGTTGGCTCAGAATTTACACATTATCAGTGTATTTGTGGAGGGTATTAATTTTTTATTGTAGTAGCTTGAGAGAAAGTTTCAAAGAGAAGTATAAGTTCAAAGCTGGATTGAAGAGTAAGCTTTCCATTTTAGAAATATTTGAAGAGAAAGTATAATATTAGCCTTTGTCTTGTATAATTTTACTATTTGTCTAATATTAGAAGCAGCAAAAAATTATTTAATGCAGAACAAAAAACATTATTTTATCATGAAAATGCCAAATGTAAACTGGAAAAACTAAAAATGCAAACCTTGGAAATTGCATATATGAAATCAAACCAGAAACAAGACATCTACTTCATAACATAAAGATGAAACAATTTTTTTTACTACAATCGTAAACAGCATAACAAATTTATGTGTTCTTTTTGGGCTTAAAAATAGGAAACAGACACTATGCTAGTACAGTTATGAATGCAGTATTTGGTACAGTATTTTTGTTACAAAGCATTTGGTCCCCATTTGACACTGAACAAATGAAACTGAAATTATGAAATGGTATAGGAGAAAGAATAAAGCTGCATAAGAATCGAGCTGAATTAGTCAATAATATAATTCTGATGGCTTATTTCTGTCACCATGCCTTTTAGTTTCTCTCTATGTTTCCTAAAATTTCCCTATTGTTCCTGCTTATTTTGCTTCACTGTGGTTTTTGTCTTCTTCAGGGCCATCTGACCTCATTAAATACTGTCTCATAAATCACAGAGAGTGAACCGTCTCTGATCTAGTTATTGTTGGCAATCTTTCAGAAAGCAAAGTCATCTATCCTTATTTTCAAAAATGGCATCACTGCACTCAGCTATATAAATCTCCTCTCCCTGCAAAGAAAACAAACATTGACAAGAATAAGAAATAAGGGATGAATTCCGTTCACAATTGAAATTGAATTCAACTGGGAAATAGCAATTTCTTTGTTGTTGTTAAAGGAGCATTTATTTACTACATAAAATACTTATGCATAAAATACTATTTTGATGCCTGCAAAAAGCAATAAAGTGTCTTTATCTCACAATTAAACCAATACTGATCTAAGATTACAGCTCTAAGTGTCTTACAGATCCTTGTGCAGAGCCTGTGCTCACCTGTACCAGTCTTGATTCAACACACATTTTTAGCTTAAGGAAAATAGGAAATCATACCTTACTTGACCCGAGTAGGATAACAGCTGCTGTCATGGGTAAAGATTGCTTGGCTTAGACCCTAACCAGACATAATGATGAAATCTGACCCAGCAAATGCTCTGGGGTAGTTTTGTTTGCCAAAACTTGAACAAAGGTAAGACAATACAGGCAGTGGTGTGAAGTGTTGGAGTGTTTATATGAGCATGGGATTGTCTAGACACTTTAAAGCAACGGTAAAATCAGCTCTAATTGCATCAAATTAAAATTGAAGGGAGAGAGTGGGAAGGGGTGGGAGGGCTTAGCGGCAAAACAGAGGTTAGGTTTAGCAAGACTGAGTTGCTGAGACACTCCTGTGTAATGTCTTAGCAAAAAGCCAACAGACAGTCTACTCAGCTGCTACTAAATAGGACACTTTTTGTGAATTTGAAAGAAAATTTTAAACTTCTTTTTTCCTTGTAGTAAAACCATTCCATATACGATTACCAGGTTATTGGAGAGTCATCATGCCCAGATGGCTTTTAAAACAGGTGTGACAGCCTCCACTGCAATTTGTGGGAAAAAGGTCAGACAAGATTACAGACAGGTCTACTGTTTGCCTTCACCAGCACACAGGCTTGTGATGCCCCAGGGAGTGGAAACAAACTCTAGAAATGTACATACAGCAGCCACAACCTAAAAAAAATTAAGAAAAGGATTTTTTTTTTTCCATAGGTTTTGCTTTTGCTTAAAGAAAGGGTAAAAGCCATACTAGCAAAAGGACCTTCTAGTGGTATAACTCCTAGGCCTTCTTCCAGCATAGCTCAATCAGCAAAATATATCACTTAACTAACAGACTGATGTGAGCCAGTAAAACTTCTAAGTCTAGACCTCTACTTGGCATTCAATTCCAAATCCAGTCTGGGGAGATGCTATGTGTTCATATTAAAATCCTAATTGGCCATGACTAAGTGATAATAATTATAAACATAATGTATCTAGACAGCATAAAACCCAGGCTTATTGCTTTGCGTTCTGATACTATCTCAGTACAGCCAAGAAAAGTGCCTGGGATGCATCTTCTTTGTGAAAGCTACTTATAAATTAGTTTTAAAAAATGAACTGGAAGATGAAGGCTACTGGAATATCCCCAAAGCCAAAACCCAGAACCTGGTCAGCCTTTCTTGACCTATCACTCAGGAAACTCATGATAAGATGATTATGAACCACATGTGAATAGTGGGATGCATAGAAAGCAGATAATAGTTTTTTCATCATGCCTCTCTGCAGAGCTGGGATTTCTGTCAGCAGCTGAGAGTTTGGTCCTTCAAGCATGTTTAACCTCATAGAGGGAAAATCTTTCCATGGTGTTTGAGTCTTAGAGATTTTAAGTTATTGTACTCCTCCAGATGTGACTTTCCCTCCTCCACACCCAACAAAGGCAGCTGGTGAAAGGACCGGATCGCTCTTCCCTATCATAAATTCCGCAGAAAAGGTCTAGGGAAAAGAGAAATTCCATGAGATTACTCAATCAAAGTTTATACAATTTTTACTTTCCCTGTGGAATGTCAGGGGATAAAGCATGGAGCCAAAAAGAAAAACAAAACAGCTCAACATTAAACAGGAGAAGAGGAATGAAGAATTTTAGGAGTTGTTTTTTTTTCCCCCCAATGATTTATAAAACAAGTTCAGCTTTCTCAAAAAAAAAAAAAAAAAAAAAAAAAAAAAAGATTCTTAAGAGAGTATCTCCTAAAAATGAGAAATTGTTAACAGCATTCAAAACCGGAAATTTAACAAGATCATTTAAGTCCATCTTAGAGAAAGAGAGCAACAAACATATGTTATAGAAATTGCCTGCACCAGAGGAAATTAGGCAAAATTTTAAAACCAGGATACATTTATTACACAAAATATAATATTAAGAGAGGAAATTTGAGCTGTTGCTCTAAACAGTTTGCAGAAGAATTTAGGCAAAGATTTGGAAGAAAAGTAACCTATTCTGACATCCTAGTTAGAGGACAAATGTTAAAACGTACAACTCCATGTATCTGTTCTGTTTTGTTTTTTTTTTTTTCCCAAAACATCTTATTATCTTTCATAGAAAGAATTGCAATTTATTGTAAAGAATTTTAAAAACATGTATGATTGACTCAAAACTAGCTCAGAATTAATTCTTTCACGGTTACTAGGCTTCATCTGACAAATATTGTGCAGTTTCTAAACTCAAGATGCTCAGCTGCTAAACGCAATATGTCATACTTACACGTTAGTGATACACCAGAAGAAGCAAATTCCACCCATTAAGAGCTCATTGTGAACACAGTTTTAACTGCAATTTAATTGTTAAAACCAGAAAAAGAGAAATTTTGGAATCTACAATAATGTCTGTGTATGAAAAATACTGCTACTGGGGAGATTTTCAGATTTCTTAAGAAAAGCTCAATAGGATTGATAGCTGGAGACTGAAGCTAGTCAAACAGTGCTAGAATTTCAGGTTCATCTTACTGGTTAGCCATGTAGCACAGGTGTAAAATTTTCATTGATGGTTTGAAACCTGTTAGGTGTGTTGAGGTGGCACAACAGGAATGGTCTCTTTGCATAGAAACCCCTTATCACTGTTCAGCAGACTCCTGGACAAAGTCGTATAGCAGTGATTTATATCAGGTATTGATATAATGGTGTGGGCACTCACATCTTTGTGCCTGAGACCCCACTCTGGATCTAAGAAGCGTGTTAGTAAAGACATATTAATCAGTTTTAATGTTCCTCATGGGTTCCTCTGAGAAAGACGTATATCTCTGTATTTTTCTGGACATTTTTATGTCACTTCCTTCTCTGCTTTTGAGCAATATTGATAACATAAATATCAGATTATTTCTTATGAACATCATGAAGAATTTTTCTTTCCATTTGATAATGTCCTTCTTAAAATATTTCTGGGAATTATTCTCTTTTTTTTGTTAACTTGTTTTCTCCTCTTGAATATTTGATATTGGTCAAACGTTACAGTTTTAACCAGATGAAAGTAACCATTGCATAAGAATAATTAGAAAATAAAATGTGGCCCATATAATCTAGGAATCCCCAAGACTTGACTCTATTTGTTGTTTGTTTTATTATTCTGAAACAGCTGTGTTTCATAATATGATATCTAGTTCACAGAAAGGCCATAACAATAAATAGTACATACATCTGAAAACCAACAGCAATAACAATATTTACAACTGAATAGAAACCGAAGACAACTATTAGATGACTTGATTTTTCACTTTCATCCTCCAACTCCATTGCTTTGTGAAGCATTTCTACACTTTGTGTTTAGAAAGAACACATAATTTATTCACAAACAAAAATGTCCATCTAGTTTGCTTTTGACCCCTAAATCTTTAATTGGAGCAACTGCATTCCTTTTTTCTTTGTTTTTGTATGCATGTGTGACTGTGAACATGTATGATATATAGTTTAAGTGTAGGTAGTTGTAGAAGGATAGACACAATTCTTTTTTCCTATTATACGTTTATGTTCTTCCCTAAAACACAGTATGCTGTAGTACATTACTTCATGTCAGACTGACTTGGCACTCCAAAAATTAAACCTCTCCCTTTATTTTTAGAAATACACAAGTATAGCAGAAGAAGGATAATTTTTTTTTTCTTTCACTTAGACAGCAATGAGAACTCATTGTAAAATGCATGGTTAAAGTCCATATCTCATCCAGTACAAAGTCTTCTTCCTGAGGGATTGCCTATGTAATAGAGGAACTAAAATGAACAGTAATGTAACATATAGGTCAAAGTTAATAGTTCCTACAGTAGCATAGTAAGTAGTAATTTAAAATCACTTTACTTTATAGGCAGTCCTAAGATAATGGTAATGAATGATGCAGATACAGGCTCACTAGGGTCTAGACTGAGACAACAGTGAAGTTTGCTAGAACCACTGAACAAAGATTAAGTTGCAGCAGTGAGGCCCTGATGGAAGCTGAATAAAACTGAATAAATGAAGCCACTCTCCCTCTCTAGCATTCATCATAATCCAACAACACTATTGTAATTTTTCTTAATTTTTAGAAAAAATATTATTTTGAAGAAGAAACAGCAGAGATTTGTCAACAACTGATATTGTAGTTTTCACCAGCAAAACCAAGCAAAGACCTAAGCCTGCTGAACTGCTTGTCTGGAGATTCACACATTGAATGCACTCCTTTAACGGCTATAGAAAAATGAGGCAGCAAAACCAACAAGTATCAGTGAAATAATCTGTATTCACAAAACTGTCCTAGTTACAACTGTTTGTTCCCTATTCATTCAGCATTACCTCTATGCTTCCTTCTTCCTATTCTGCACTTGTTTCTCTGATTGTCTTCCCGGTGAATGGCAGACTAGCAAGAAGCACACACTTGTGTATTTACACAGTGTAACATGAGCTCTTCCCTTTGTCAATGCCAGTGATACAAGACCAGGTGCTCATTCCATCCCTTGCCAATCCCCAGCCTCCTTCGAACAAATTCTGAATTGTATGTTGTAAGATATTGAAAATATACATACACAGTACTTCTACTTTGTAGAACAAAGCAAGCAGCAAATTTGGATTTCTTCTTCCCCTTGGGGAGAAGTCGTTTAAAAACGATATTTTTTTAGAAAAATAGTTCTTAAATTTAAGCCATTCACAGGCCACCATCTCTAGCTCAGCACTCTTTTCATTGACACTTTCCAGTAAACATAACTTCCTTGATTGATATGTGATGGAAAGGCCTCATAACTTGCCAAGACTTTAGAAATTTCACATGTTGACAGGCAGGTAATAAATATAACCCTAACAAGTAGCAGGAGTGATGGCTGTCAGCAGGAAAGTTAAGAAGAAAGAAAGCTGAAGGCTTAAGGGGAGGTATGTTAGAAAAAAAGTAAAGCCAGGTCAGTCTTGTGACAGGTATCAGCAAAAGCAGAGGAAAATGGGTCTCAGGAGGAACTGGAGTAAAACAAACTTTCCTGTGGAAAACTCATGATAGCGTGGTTGTTTTTATAACGCTTGGTACCGCTGTGGTGTAGGTATAATTTAGCTGTGAACTTTTCACACCAAATCTTGTAGTGTCACACATGCTAAAAGTTAGGCACAAGAACTAGCCATGAATAATGTTTGTTATGTGATGTAGACATGACTGACACTGGGGCACTACCCTCAGGAGGCATTCAAAGGCACAGACACTGGGCACTGAAGAAGGAGAGAAAATACTGTTGCTTGCAGAGCCTTCATGATGAAGTAGATTACAGTTCACCATATGGTTTGGTTAAGATTGGCTTCTTGAGATAGGGTGTATTGCAAAGAACCCTTTAAAGAAACTAAGCAGAAAAATAAGGAAAATGGCAAAGGTAAAAGACTTGCTGTAAATAACTTCAAAGGAATTAGAACTGCAAAGTTGAGCTAATAATAGAGAGAAAACCACCCAGTCTAACTTGCTAGATGATTGAGTGGATTACTCAGTATATAAGATCAAAGAGATTTTAAATCTTGAAGAGCCTGGAAAGAGAAGCTTGACTGAAGCAATTCTCAGCAAAAAAGATGACATGCTGGCAAACACCCACAGAAAGACAGGAAAGAAACAAACAGGAAAAAAACAGTCTTTCTTCCAACCATTGAGATAACTGGGGGAGAATGGCCAGGGAAGCTTACAGCTTTCTTTGTTTAGTCCAAGTCTGTCCTTTGTTCTAATGGCATTATTCTTTGTACTTTTCTCTAAATGCCCCATACCTCTCAAGAATGAGTAGGCTATGCATTTTTGCAGATGCCTACAGTTTGAAAGAGGGAACAAATAAATCTCAGAAAGGATACGCCATGTACAGGTGCCAAAGGTGTTTGCTCATTCACACAGCTTGAGAGAGACGGCAGAGCTCCAACAGGCACTTCATTTCTCAGCTGAGGCAAAGAGGCAAACAGCTGCCTCTGCCCACAAACTTCATGAGAGGGCTTTCTCTTCCCCAAAATAGCTCGCTTACTGGAAACCAATAGTTCTAAAAGCAAACACAGAAAGCTGCTGGAATTAAGTCATATGTGCTTCTGAAATGTTGTGTTTTTCAAATAATTTTTACATTATACTTTTATTACTTTTTCTAATGTTTTCCAATGAATCTTTGTTTTAAACAAATGTTTTGCATTTTTTATCACTTATGGTTATGACATGTTACATGAAAGTTTTGTTTCAGAAACAGCTGAAAGGTCATGAAAAGTCTTTCCACATAAAATTAAAATATTCTTTTGCATCACTGACTGATTTTCTTTATTAGGGCTAAGTCCTAGCTGGCTTGCTTCATTTTCACTCAGATTGCTTAACGACCCAGGGTTTTTCCCCCTTCCCTAGCAAGGCCAGAAGAACTGATTCTTTAACAAATGACCTGGGATATATGGATTTCAGGAGGATTATTGTATCCTAAGCCAATTAATTCCCAGTCCCTGGGAAAAACTCATGTGGAAACTTCTGGTGTATTATCTCTTGCATATGGATTTCTTTCACTGCTTCCCTAAAGAGAAATGTAATGAGAATAGTGTGGCTGAGTCCACTCATCCATCGATTCAGTTTACATCAATAAATCAAGGATAATTTTATAAAAGTTTGGCATTTGGCAATTCAAGGTACTCTTTCCTAATTTTGATGGAGAGGAAATGGGAATTTTGTACTACCTGGAGCTGTGACATGCTTTAATAGGTTTCTGTTCTGAATTACTGCTCCAGGAAAGATGGAGGTGGCCTGTTTTCTGCAAAGTAAAGTATATTTATGATCACCAAGAAAATACAAAGAATGATTGTTACTCATCAGAAGTCTTGATTACTTCTACTAGTCTCTACTGCAGTCTCTGCAAATGGATGGCTATAAGTTTCTATCGCTATTTAGTGGCAGAAGGAAAAAAGAGCTGCTTTTAATTAAAACTGAAAGATGTTACTTCTTTTGACCACACTGACTCCTAAATTAAACTAGGACCATCTCGGAGATGTGGAAAATATTCTGCCCCCCTGAAGAAGAATGAGGGGTTTTTTTCCAATCCCTTGTTACTGGCACACACCGTACTGTTAGCACTGCTCTCTGGAACATTCAGGTTTAGAAAGTTATGATTCACTTAGCCCCAGTGGCTTTACGTGTACTGTGGTGTGTTACAACATTGTGCAATGAAGAATTTCCACCAGGGCTGCAGCCTTCATGCCATCTGCCCCTCAAGATTCCAAATGACCCGTAGGCCTTGCACTGGAGGTCAGACAGCTCCTATATACCTTTTCCCACCTCTTATTTCAATACAGCTTCTCTCAATGTTTGTAGTAAACAGAATTAATCTATAATTGTGGGTATCTATAACTCTCACTAACCAAAGAAACTATATAGTTTGAATATTGCCAACAAATGTATCACCTTTCAAATAAAAAATCCCCATAAAATTACTCTTTCCTAGATATCAGAAAGAAAAATTAATAACATTGTCAAGTCTTTCCAAGTAAATTTTACTTTTTGTAGAGTTACAATCACAACACTGGCCCCCCAAAACCTCCTCTCATTACAGTGGTAGTCAGATAAATCCTGAGTATGAAGAGACAGAGAAAATATGTGCTCACTGGAAGCAACAACAGGAAGGCTGACTTTATCCATCATAAGGTCAACATCCACTTCAAGCCAAGACAATTTTGCTTAAAATATCAGAAGCCAAAATATTGCTGAGATGAGATTTATATGCAATAACTGAGCCTTGAGCTGTCAGCCCAAAACAAATGCATCATTTTCCTCTCATCAAAGAGCAAAAACTCTTCCCAAATGTTAAAGCTACAAGGGCGTTGGTAGAAGAATTGCCAGATAAAATTGGCTCTCTACCTGCCTCTGTTTAGCATATCAGTCTGTGGTATATCTTCAAAGACATTTAAAGAAACCTCTATGTATTATTTCTTAACCAGCAGGAGTGGATGAAGTAAAATCCAGAGGCTGGAGTTACACAACCTGTGTCTGAAGTAATCCTAATGTAGAGGTAGAGAAGGCAAGGTGAAAAGGGAAGTCACTCTTGCAGCACCAGGTTAGCCATCCCTCTTTCTTTTATCACAGATATCAAGTTTCTGGTGGTTATTTAATTTTTATGAGTCTAGAGGAAGAGGTAAATTGCCTAAAAGGAATTCAGATTGATATCCCTACCAGTTTTCATTTTGTTTGCAAATCACACAAACATCTTTTCACTGTCAGTTTATTGTCTGGGGAACAAAATGGGTCTCAATTTGTTTATGTAGCTTTACAAATATTTCCTGCTCTTATTTCCTAAGTGCTTTCTCTGTGGCCTATAATGTCAAAATTATGAGGATAAATGTCCTAGGTCAAGTTCTTTTCATGAAACTCCATCTATTATAAGCATTACACTAAGATGAATGAAGACCTTTATTTTTACACAGGGAAAATAACAATATGACAGCTTAAATTATTCCTTTCAAGTCAATATATTAAAAGCCTCTGTCTAGTAAGTCCTCTTTTTATTGGTAATTAGTTTATTCTACCAAGCACTTATATATATATACACACACACACGTATATATGTGTATATATATGTAAATATATGTATATATATATCAGCTGAACCATACCTGACAATTGACTAATCAGATTCTAAGAATTATGTAAATTAAACTGATTTACAAATCTGGACTTAGACAAGCAGCATAGCAAGGAAAGCAATGGAAACTCACTGACCTATGACACTTGGGGGAATCCTGCTCTAGGACTTCTTTGTAATCCTTTCTGAAAAGATACTTTTTTCTGTTTTTCTCTTCTGCAGCCTGGACTACTCAGAAATTTTCAGCTCATTTCCTGAGTCATTCTTCATTCTCTCTTCCATCTCATGAAAGGAGAGATATATTTTATTCTATTTTCCTTCTCAAAAGAAATAGTCACCTAACAGTTTTCTAATTCAAACAAAAAAACCACACCCAGCTGGTAGCCTCATTTCTTCTCTATTTTATCTCTTCTTCTCCCTCTCCCCCATTATTAAAATGATATAACTGCTTTGCCCTGCTCTCATTTCCAATTGAAGAAAACTCCTCCCACTTTCAATCAGAAAAAAATTAGCAGCTCAGCAGCACCACTCAGCCATTGTGCTTTGGCATATTTCCAGTTGATACAGATTATCATGTATTTTTTTCTGTTTGCTTGTGACCAGCATCAACACTGTTAGAATTTCTTGCTTATTTTTAGCAATGAACAGACTGTATCTCAAAGCTGGTTATTTTAAAATGGCCATTTATCAAGAATCCTTTTTTTTTCTACAGATCTCCATACTCATGTCATTTGAACTCTCTTGAACAACTGTGAAAAACAGGAATAACCTTCCAAAATGTTTTTCTCTTACATGTCTGATAGCAAAAATTTTAAAGAAAGATTTTCTTTTCCTTTGGAAAAGAGTTCTTGAATTTCTGCTTGTATGCCTTTCAAACAGAGACTTACAGCACTCAGGAGAAGGATTGTTTGTGAATTTGATAGATTTTTCTTAATATTTAGTACTTTGTCTCATGCAAACCTACTAGAAATATCCATTCAATTTAATTTGCCTTGGCTGCAAACACAACAGCATGTTTTGAAATCTGGCTAAATGATTGTAAACATGCAGTAATGACAAACAGCAGCACACTGAATCAGAGAGGTGTCTAGTGATGATACATCTGCTCCTGTTTATCTCCTTCATTTATGATCCCCAAAAGGAAGAAATCAGCATGCAGATGATAACAATTTATCCTGACTGGCATAAGCAGAGGAACGATACAAAGGTGTATAAACAGAGCAGAAACACAGGCAGAAGATAATTACATGGAAACCAATTTGTAAAGATTTACTTCAGCAAAGAGAGGAAGAAGGCTATAATCCAAAATACATTTATCCTCAGTGGGAGGAAGAAATGTAGGGAATGGTAAAGCCAGGGAAAATCAGTGACCACTAAAAGACATAGTGCTTTTTTTTTTTTTTTTTTTTTTTTAACAAATTGCACATAGAGATGGGCAAAGAAAGAAAAAGACTTCTTTTTATCAGTATCATCTAGAATAATGTTTGTAATGTTTTGATTTTAAGGGTGTCAAAGTATTGAAAAGGTATGTTGAGTGTAGAAAGGAGTGGGAAGAACTCTTACAGCAAGAGACAATTTTGAAAGTCTCCTTCTCCTTCCCAACTGATGGATGCTGGTTATTGAAGACATTTACTTTCTTAACCTTCTAAGGTATGAAATGAATTATGCTTTTTTTACTGCTTGTTCCTTTAGCATGAAGGAGTATAAAGCCATTGGTGGCATATTACCTTTGGGGATTTTTGAAAAATGGAGCCTTTAAAAGTTTTTCAGAGTCAGACTTTACTCTCAGTTGCAACACTGCAATGTCAAAAAAATCTCTCCTGAAATCCACTTTTATTTAGCACTACTTTTCTGCACTATAAAAAGAACCATCAACAGGATAGGCTTCACATTTCTCATAAAATATTTTGTAACACAACTTTTTCTGATGAGGTCTGAATTTTTCTGGCAATTGACCTACGTTACTGACATATAGTTGCTTTTATTGGCTCGATATATTTTTTCATAAATAGAAACCACATACAGGATTTTAATATCAAGTCAAAATTACTGTTATGCACTTTTGTGCTCTTTGTTGCCTCTGCAAATCTGCATTTTATAAGTCTAGGATATTTTTCTTCTTTAACTGCCTGTAATCTTTCCAGAGCTCTAGGCTTCCATATGTTGGTAACCATAGAAATAATTTTCCTATAGTACTTTCAAAAATTTAAGATGGAAAAAAACCTAAATGTGACAAAATTATACCTTCAAAGAATTCAATCCCTTCTCTTTCAAAAATAATTGCATTTGAAAAAAAAAGGTATGTTTTGAGGAAAATCCATAAGTGCTGAAACTAGTAGCAGAACATACGCATAGGATGGCAGAATAGTTGAAGTCCATAAAGACAAGATAAATGAGTGGTAGGATTTTCTAAATTACTATTAGGAAAAAGTAGGAAATATTAGTGGTCACAGCACTAAGCCTGTCTGAGTTCAAGAAGTGTTTGGACAACACTCACAGGAACACGTGATTTCTGGGGTGTCTTGTGCAGGGCCAGGAGTTGGATTTGATGATCCTGATGGATCCCTTCCAACTCAGCATATTTTTTGATTCTATGATAAAAACCTTTAAAAGCCTAAGCTATGAAAGTAGCATAATTGCTGTCACGTTTAAACTTGGCACCTTATTGATCCAGGGACAAATTATCTGCTTGTATAAACTGGCTCAGATTTGAATTGTCAAAACCTGATCCTTCATTTCATACTTCCAAAGGAGTCCTCTCCCTTAACAGGAGCAAAGGAACACAACGGTAGAGGACTGGCCCTTTGTTTAGAAAGTTTGCCTATGTTATTTGTTTGTTTCTTCTGTTCATTGCAGACCCTGTTATTTACCTATATTTTGCTGTCCGGGGCCCACTGCACTCACTCCCCACTGATGTGGCCAAAGAAAGGTGCAGTTGGGAATATAGCCCTCTTTTCCAGTGCCAAGGAAAACATGGAAAATTCAATAATATGTGGGTATGTGCAATAGTCTTGATTCGAAAACCACTGCTAGTACTTCTCCTCCACTGCCTTTCAGGCTATAGGCAGTAGTCAGCCGCCTGTGGTTTCAGCAAGCTTGTTTTCTGCTGCACTGGAACAGAACAAAGACAAGCTCTCACCACCGTTTTGGCTGAGGGGCACTAACAGATGAGCCCCAGGTGTAGGCATTACAATTTCTGCACAGCTTTGCCCAAACTTCGTGGAGAATATTTAGCTCCTCACCAACTCAGGAGAGAAAGAAGTAACATGAGAACAAGAGCCAACAAGACAACAAGAACATGATTACCAGTGTCTGCTTATGTGGTATTTAGGCAGTATATATGTCCTTTTGTGAGTAAATTATACTTTCATTTCTTATCATTTATTGGCCAAAACTTTGTAATTCTACTTGCACAAGAGCTGGAAATACATCTCTCTAAAACATCTCCTTCTATTATCAGTTTAGACCTATTCAGACACTTGAATTTATAGAAAACCAGTGGTAACACTCATGCAAGAAGAGCTGACAACTACCTGATACTGTTCTGCAATTTGAGGCACAGTTTGCTCATTTCTTTCTTTTGCAGCACACCATACTAACAGGCATGATCATTAAATGATTCTTCAGTATATTCTTTTCTGCTCCTTCTGTCTCAATTCACAGTTGGAAACTTTAGGCTCTTTTGTAGCCTTAAACTGGGTCTGGATCAAGCTTAATAATCTTATATGGACACATGGCTGATGGCAATCCTGTAACTGTGCATGTCCTGCTTGAGTAACAACACTTAATCCCTTTCCTTAGGGATTCAGCTTCTTTCTAGTTGTAGATTCTTTGTGAGATTGACTAAGATTTTTATGGCCTAAAATTTACACATGAAAATTATTTCCATGTGAACAACACTACTTTAAACCATAACACTCAAAGCAGCTTCCAGGGTCAAAGCCACTGTTCCAAGAGTGGAATACAGTTTCAGGTGGAAAATAAGTCTAAGATAAAACACTAATCCTTTTATTTTTCCACATATTTCATATTTTTCTTACTCCATATCAGCATTGATATGGAGTAAATATATGCTGATATATATAAACAAAAAGAAGTCTTTGAAAAGCATACACTGGCATGTGTAATTAGGAAAATGTTTTGACATATTTCAAAGAAATGTTTCCAGTGGCCAGCTCTCACATCCTGTTGCTGATTTTGTTTTGGTTTTATTGTAGCCAGCTTGCTTTCTCTGGAAATGTTCGCATGCCGCACATTTCCAGATACCTGACAACTGGCTACTACCTGTTTATTGGTATATACCACACTGAAATTTCAGATTTTAAAATTTTCACGTTGTGAATCTAATTGTACCTATTATTAATTTTTAATATGGGAAGATTAAGCAATTACAAATAAGTCATTGGGCTGTGTCTTTTCGCATTATCCTGATACACTTAGAGCAAAGAGGAATGTACTTGGTGAGACTCACAAAGCCACACTTAATAAACTTTAACAAGCAAGTGCTCTTTCATAACTTTGCAGCACATTTTTAACAAAATAGCTCTTACTTTCAATGGGAGGTAATTCAAATTCATGTAAATCTTCTGTCAGTGCATCACTTGCAAACTAAATCTGAGGAATGTACTTTCTAGAAAGTAGAGATGGCAAATTCCACAACTGCCCAGAAAGTTATTTCTTCTTAAACAATTCTTCAGACAACAGAGAGCTTGGAAGCACTATGTCAGCTCAGTATCAAAAAGCTTACTGTGGTAAATCACAAATCATAACAGTAATGGAGAAACATTGTAAATGAGGCTGTGGATAGACAGAAGAATTAGGATACCAGATTTTCCTTTTTCTCTGCTGTTTTTCTAAAACCTCAGCAGAACTTTTTTTTTACTACTTACATGTAAAGAGTTTTCTATGATTTATGCTGTTTCTTTCATGCAGGACAAACTAATGGGTATCTTTGGCTGAAAAGTCTCATCAGAAAACTTCTGTATGAGCAATGACTTGTGACATATAGACCCTACATCTTCCCTGACGCAGCATGATGGAGGGATCAGTGATGGAAGAGAAATCTTATCTCACCATGATAAGATGTATGTCAAGGAGAAAATCCCATTCTTCAGGATTAATTATTATACTTCTCGAGATGTATTGCACAAAATTCCTTCCTCTGCTAGTAAATAACATAGGTTGCCAATGAAGAACTCTGACACCTATCTGTATGAACAGCAGTATATCAAAAAAGATCATTATTTTTCCTCTAGGAAAAAAATCTGCCCTATGCTTGTAGTTTCAGTTGGCACTGAATACTTCCTGGGGCATGTCATATCCAGGTTATGCTTGAAAACCTATTTCTGAATCAGTAAAAAGTATCAGACTGGAAAAATTTCATTTTACTAACTGGCTAGCACTGACTTAATTCTTACTCACTAGGAGTCCAATTTGTCTTGACGCAACATCTATTTCCAGTAAAGAGACCATCAGAATTGCTGTTGCCAGGAAATGAGGACTGAATTGTACAGTATTGCATGACTTGTTCTTCCATTTACTTCACAAGGTTTAGTGCAGTGTATCCTGCATTTTGTCTATGTTAGCTGTATATAACTGTACATTCTGAATTTATTTAAGACTCACTGGACCAAATTCACTGTTTTACACTGTTTGAACTACCTCAGTAAAGCAAACCTACCATAAAGCTACTCATTTAACCAAGTACTTCAGAACTGTCTGTAACCATTTCATGCTACACATACAGAATCATCAAAGCCAGTAAAAGGATACAGGTAAATCTATACAAGAATCTAGGGGCCAGTTTTAAAGGCAAAGCAATCTTATTATGTTTGACAAGTCAGTTAGAATGGCATATTAAAAGGCAAAAGGAGGAAACTGGTTCTAACACAGTGAATTCTTCTGGAAGAGAATTTTTCTGTTAAATGACACCCACTAGCAAAGATTGTTCAAACAAGACCAGTACTTCCCTCCACACTGGCTTCTGTATTTTCACACTGGCCAAATTAATGCCTATCTTATTTGGAATAACACAAGTGGATGCAACCACACTGTTTAAAATTAAGCCATTTTTCTTTCAGGCAGAACACAAGAAACAGTAAAGTGTATGAAGGTAGAATATTATGAAAGTATGGATCTTTCTAGCTTCCTTCACACCCCTCTTCCAAGTTAGATTTCAACAGGCCAGTAGCACTATGCAGAGAGACTAGACTATATCTTTTTAAAATGATTCTGTGATGTTTTCTCATAGAAAATGACAAAGGAGTTGCATAGTGTAAAGAAAAAGACTTTTGTAGTCAAAGACAACATTTTGCTCACTGAAGGAAGGTTTTCCATATAGCAAAGCTTGTATTTCTTCCTACAGTATTACAGATAACAGGAGAGAATATAATTCAAAATTAATCTTATTCTAACCTTCCAATTGAACCTTCAAGTTTAATGGAGGTACAAATGAAGTCTGGATTTTATAAATAAAGTTTTAAGACCACACTAATATTAGAAATTTTAGGGGAAGCCAGAACAATCATCTCTGTGTGCCACCTTTTTCTAGTACCCATATGGAAAGCAAATTCACAGCATTGTCATGCTAGTAAAAGTCACAGTGAAGTAAAAAGCACTTGTTTTAGTGATTTGCTTTTTGAAAGATTTGCTTGGAAAGTTTTTATTATTTACAGACAGAATAAAGATTCTCTTACATGGAAGATTTTTGACTTACTTTTGAGACTTGCAACTTTTTCTCTCTATTGTCAATTTGGGTATTAATTCTCCTCAAACCAGTGTTCTCCTAGTTGGTCTACAAAAGTAGTTGGATTTTTTGTAAGAAAGCCTGAAACTACATCACACAAAATACTTTGGGTAGATACTTTGTTCAGCACTTCTGATCAGGCAATAACTCTAATAAATGTTGTTTAGATTTTTATTGAACTATTCATGATCAAGCTCATGTTTTCCACTCTCTGTATCTCATCATGTGAGGCATTATTCATATTGCCTGAAATGCTGAAATGTAGCTTCAGTACTGCACCCAGCTCTTATTTAGCCCAAGAGCTTTGTCATTCACAGGAAATGCATCCTAATATTTCAACCCTGAAAGCAATGGGGAACCAAAAACGTATCCAAAATACAGCTCTGAAGTAGAACAAAACAAACGGTAATATCAAACTACATCTGAGAACAAACATGGTAATTTAAAACAAAAGTGATCTTTTTGTCCTTTCTATCGTCTTTACAGTACAGATAAAATACGAGATGTGGCTTTCTTTGAATTCTACTTGTAGAGTATCTCTGACAGCCCAGCAGAGCTACCAACAGCTAGCTCAGCCCCTCTGGGGATTTTCTGACATGCTTCATATAAATGAATGTGTGGCAACAGCATGAAAGAGAGAGTGTGAATTCCAGAGATGCTGTAAAACCACTGATGTACTTGGGTAGTTTGAAAGCACCCCAGAGAGACTGATGTGTTCTAAAACTACAAGCTTTAATTGAATGCATTAGGATTTCCCCCTCAAAATAGTTTTCTAAGTCTATTTTCTTTATAAGTAGCAAATGGATGGCATTAATGAGGTAGAGTATTTAATCAGTTTTATCAACAAACCTAAGAAGATAACCTGGCCTAGTGTCATAACTAGAACAGAGAGACTGATTCTGAAAACAGAGCAAGGCACTTGTACTCACTGGAGACACACTAAATCATGAATTGTATTTGAAATTAAAGAATTATTTTTACCACTAAGTAAATTCCCTGTACCTAAATTGTGTTCAGAAAAGTAATTTTAAACCCCAAAGGTTCTTGAAAATAGTCTTTAGAATTTCTTGCTCCCTGTTGTACTGAATTCCATAGAGTTCAATTCTAAGTGGCTGCCAATGTCTTTCCTATCCAGCTAATTTCAAATTGATTTTAATGTACATTTTTTTAATTATTATTTTTACAGTTACAGGACACTATTATATACTAGACAAAAGGAGATGGGGCAGTGGTGAAGGAACACAAAACAAATATGGAGCTATTAGCAGTGATTGTATGAGTTTAATAATCATCCCTAAACACAGCTGTAACCGACTTATCTTCTTAGTAGAACTGTGCATACAAAAGTGCTGTAAGTACCACTTCTTTTCCATTTGCATTATTCCAGTCTAACTGTACCAAAAAATCTTAACTAAAACTAGACTATTTAAATTCTTAACAGCTGAGAATACCGTATCTAATTAAAATATTTGCTTTATTTTTTTTTCTCTTCTTAACAAGTATGATGTTAATATCACCACATAATTCAAAGGAAAACATTACCAATTCAGACAATCTATACATAAGGCCATACATTGAACTAACGGGAACAAATCACACTGCTCAACACTAACTAGCTGATTAGTGTCTTTTTAGGACTAGGATTTTAAAAGTCAAATGTGATTCTAAGGTCAGCTCTTCAATTTAAAACCATTCGTCTTTCATCATACTGAAGGTAGTCTCCCTCTGACTATGAACTGTGCACCTTATAAAGGCTAATCCCACGTAGCGGTTTGGACATTAAGAGTTTGAAGCTTTTGTATTTCTATCAGTAACTATGGAAAATGTACTTAATTGGCAGGTGATTTACATTAACCATTACTGAGGCTATTGCATTTATGTTTTCATTAAACAAGAACAAACTACTCTAGAATAAGGCAGCAGTAATGGAATAATGTCACTGTCAGGAGAATGTTGTTTTGGGATTTGAATGATAAATAGATTCTGTTGTGGGATTCTTTAAGATCATGTCTAAGTAGACAGACAGGTGAAAACAATTAAGCAATCCAAGTGACAAATTAAGCAATTATTTCTGTTTATTCTAGCTATTATCAGGGCATGTTGAAGTGACCTAGGATATAAAAACTTCTACTTGCTCCCAAAGTCAGTAGTTCTTTGAACTGATAGGGAATACTTAATTATGGTTCACACTAATATGAAGGCACTATGCTTTTGTCACTCAGTATTGACTAGCATACTCCAGATTTCTCAATACCATAAAAAGGAAGCATTCCAATAACGTGTGAATTAAAATTCAGAATAGGTAGTAGAGGATAAAAATGAGTGCCCAGGATTAAGATGATTTTTTGAAATCAGAATTAAGCTCCTAAATGACTTTCTGAGTTCTGACTTTCTTGGTCACATTAGAAGTAAATAGAAGATGTTGACTGCTGATTATGAAAGGTTTATGTTATAACTTTTATTGGTAAGGGGTTTAGTTCATGACTGTCATAATGTTGATGATTATAAACTTCAGATCAACAGTGTGCTAAGTGTATGAAGTACTATAGAAGTGCTGTCAGGGTACAAAAAGCAAGACAACAGGCAGCTGAACTATTATTGTATGCATGTTATTAAAAGTCTTCAAGTCTAAAAAAATATATTTAAAAGACTAAATCTATAAAAAGGAATATATCGCCAGTGTATGAGTTGACTGAGACACATCTGTGGTGATTTGGGAATTTACTCATCCTTCTTATATTCTTCTTCTATTATTCTTGTATTTTACTTATACTTAACCAGTTCAAATGTGATGGACAGCTGCAACACAGTACAAGGCTACGTTTCTACATCTCCCGTTTCTTGCAATATTATTGATACTGTAACTTTATAATACTGAGTAAAATTTAGCTCCTCTATAGATTCACACAATCATACAGGTCAGAAGGACCTAAGGAAGATCTTCTAACACCATAAATAAGTGTTGCAAGTTTACACTGGGAGTTTTTCCTTTGGTCCATCTAAATGACTGTGTTTCATCAAATTTACACAAGAAGAAGTGAGCCAGGAAGTATTTTGCTTTTGGAAAACCTCAGGCATTATGTTTTGGTTTTATAAGTACAAAACCACCCCTTGTTTTGGTTTTGGGCTTGAATTGTCAGTATAAAGGAAACAATGAAAGAGAAGAGTGTCAATTATTGAAGTAAAATTATAAAATAAATTTGTCTTGCTAGAGGCTGAGAATTTGTTGAAATATAAAAGTTAAAGTATAATTTATTTTTAATGTACCTTACCAAGAGAGACTTTTTGAGTTCTCCAGTCTTTTAATAGAAGGCATTTTGTGATAATTTTTATGGAAAAAACTTCCATAGAAGTTTCAGAAATAATGGGTTTGACATTTGAACAAACTCTGCCCAGGTTCAAACTCAAAATATTTGACAGTTTACAGAAGAATCATAGACCCATGGATAATAGAAGCATAGAATACCAGGTTCAAAGAGACCTCAAGGATCATCTGGTCAAAACTTTCTTAACAAAAGTATGGTCTTGACAAGAAGGCTCAGCACTCTGTCCAGCTAAGTCTTACAAGTATGCAATGTTAGGGAGTCCACCATTTCCTTGGCAAGATTATTTCAATGTCTGCTTGTTTTTTTTGAGAAAAATTTTCCTTTTCAGTCTAATCAGAATCTCCCCAGGAGTAACTTTTTATCATTATTTCTAATCTTCTCCATAGAAAAGAGAACCTCTACCTTCTTCATTGCTATCTGTTAAATAAATATGGTAATAAGGTCTCCTCTAAGCCTTCTTTTCTCAGAGTTGAACAAACCCAGTTCTCTCAGCCTTTCCTCACATGGCAGCCTTCCCTCACATGGCAGCCTTCCCAGTCCTTTGATCATTTTGTGGTCCTTCTCTGGACCATCTGCGGCCTGTCTACATCTTTTTTGTATAGCAGGGGCCAAAACTGAGCACAGTATTCCAGGTGTGTCCTGACAAGTGCTGAGTAGAATGGGATAATGGCTCCTTTATCTCTGCTGGTGAAGCACCTTCTTGATGCAACCCAGAATCCTGTTTGCTTTCTTTGCCACAGCATCACACTCTTTACTCATAAAGAGCTTATTGTCCACCAGGAAGCCCAGCTTCCTTTCCACAGATCTGCTTCCCAGTCAGTAGATCCCAGCCTGTGCTGCACTTCTGGATTATGATTTCCCAGGTGCAAAACATTGAACTTGTCCTTGTTGAACTTCATAAGGTTATTATTATCCCACTCCTCCAGCCTATCCAGGCATTCCTGCAGGGTGGCTCTCCCTTCCAAAGTGCCCACTTCCCCACTCAGTTTGGTATCATCATCAAACTTTCTCAGGGTACATTCTATCCCATCTTCCAGATGACTTACGAGAACAATAATCAGCATTAGACCCAGTATCAATCCCTTGGAGACCCCACTTGTGATCCATTGCTTGTTTGAATAGGGACTGTTTGCCACCCCCCTCCATGTGCTGTCGTCAGACAGTTTTCCAACCACCACACAGATCTTACACTAGATTGTAAGACAGAGAAAAATATCTGGTTTGTGCTGCCCAACCCAAAGAAATAATCTTTTGGTAATTTATTCTGATACAGTTTCAATAAATTCCTTTCTGAGTGGAATTAATGACAAACACAGCTGTGTCTTCTGGTCCTCAAATATGAACTTGAGAAAAGGTAACACATTTTTAAGGAACAATCTAATGGCAAAAATCAAAGGGCCAAAAACACTTCTACACTGTAACTTCTAATAATTCTGGAAAAATAGTTTTTCAAGTGTCAAGTATATGAAAATGGTTGTAACTAAAATCTGTCAGAGAAAAGCTTTTATGTATTTAAAGGCAGGAACATGTTCAAGGCATTTTTGAAAATGTGACCCACAATATTTGGAAACAGGATCTTGAAAGAATCTCTTTTCTTCTTTGTTGGCCTTGGTAACCACTTTCAAAAAGAAAAAAAACAATTCCACCTATAAACTTGAAGTTAATCAGATATCACCCTGCTGGGCATCATAAATGAAAGTATTTTCATAATGAGAAAACAGATCAAAACATGTTTCACATCTGGCTAGTGCAAATACAAAGAAAATAGTCATTAGAGCTAATAATCTTCTGGGTAAGAAATTTGTTGATGAGGGTGCACACATACATGGCTAGGCTTCGCGAACGAAGATTTGAGAAGGGCTCTACCCACACTTGCGTTGATGGCTAAAAAGGCCAATGCGAGATAGACAAGTCTGGTTGCAGAAGGCACAGCAGAAACACTCCCCAGATGATATCGACAAGACGTGATTCTTTCTGCCTTGTCTTTTCTCCTCGAGAGCGATCCTGCGTGAGGGTAAGTAAGCTTGAAAGTTCACTATTTCAAAACTGAAGGGGGCAAAAGAAGTGAGAAAAGAGTGCAAAGCTGCAATGTCTTCTTCCTCTGGGAGTGCTGGGATATATGGAGCTGACTCCTGACCAGGGCTGAGCTGGTAACTGGCACAGCACAGAAAACAACTTCCTTTCTTCTCCTAGCCTGTTTAGCAGCCAAACTGATCTATTAAGAAGGCAGAGCCAGCCTGAGGAATGTGTTCTGGCTGAGAGGCAGGAAAACCCATCCCACACACCCCATTCCCATTCTTCTGTCTCTCATTCACATGTCTCTTCCCCATGTCCCTTTATTTGACTCAGCATACTTCCCATGCAGGAAGGAAGGTAAGGCCAGCTCTGCTGCCTGAGCAGAAGAGCCTTCTGTACCCACACAAAGTTACTGGCATGCCTCTTTCCAATGCCACAGTAACACCCATGGATCTTCGGTGAATTTGGAAGAAGCCACATTCATGAATAATGGTTTCTCCTCAGAAAAGTTGACTGAACTGTAGGATTTCCTGGTTCCTCACCCAACAAACAGAGTGAATGTTAGGTTTCTTTCTCAACTTATATTTCCATATATACTTATACTAATTCCCATCTGCCTGTGAGTTGAGCCTGGGTGCTTTCAGCTGCTGGCTAAAGATCCAAAGTGCACACTTCCTTTCTTTGCAGTCCTACTCTCTACTCTGAAGTTAATTCAGAACTGACGGAAAGGAAGTCACTGTCCTGCCAGTTTCAGTTTTAAGGGTGTTCAAGATTTAAATTCAGACCTTGATCCAAACTTCATAAATAGCTTCCATCCTTTTAATTGGCTAGATCATAACCTTGGATTCAAAAAACCTCAACAATTTCACATTATTCCAAAGGGATTTTATTGAAACATCACAAAACTAGTTCTTGGTATTGTTTGGCAAAGACAATAAAGTAAAAGTTCAGCCAGTGAATAATTTGTTGTGGGATAGAGAAAGAAGGATGCTGGCAGACAACTCTTTCAGAAATCTTGACATATAAAATAGGATTCCTATTGCAACAGGTGTGTAGGGTGGAAAATTAGGTCAGATGAGTTTTTCTCCTCTGTGTGCAATCACTGCTGACAGGCATATGTCTCCCAGAAGACTTAGGGAGCCAGAGATTGCTTCACTATTGATCTGAGTCTCAGGACTGCTCGAAATTAGCTATTGCCTCAACCACTTTTAGGTCATGGTTCACTTTTAGGCATTTTTCCAGGTTTTTATGGACATAACTGTACTGAAAACACCAATAAAAATGGGAATTATAAAGTAGTGGTTTCTGGGGAAAGCATTGCATGGAACATATGATGACCTTATCTTTTTTTTTCCCTGTCTGTCTCAAGGTTTTATGTCCTTTCTTCATCATGTTGGTTCCTAGGTTTGTAAAAAACATCTATACAATTTTCCAACATTTTTCTTTTTATTTTAAATTAATATGTCCAATGAAAAAGCAATAGCTAACAGCTGAATATTCCAGTTAATGAATTCTTATTCAGTTTCTCATTTTTCATTTTGCACATTATTTCAAAGTGTTATGGTGCAGTAATAGTTATACTTAGCTCAGTTTTACTACTCCTGTGTGTAGTCCCAACCCGACACCTGACCTGCCAGCAGAGCAATTAGGAAAATCTAAAAATAAGATGAGGGTCCAAAAAAAAAAAAAAAAAAAGTAGAAGAACTGTATCTACTGTATTGTAGGGTTCTTACTGAACATCTTTATTCTTACTGTAATTCTTCTTTGCTATCCATTATTAGTACATAAGCTAAACACATCCCATATGTATAAGGAAAAAAAAACCAACATAAAATCAAGGTACAAATAAAACAGCTGATAAGTGATACCATCTTGGATTATTTTGCCTTATAAAGGCCTGTCACTCTTGGCTAGAAGGACTAGCTGCAGACACTAGCTCGTGCATATAATTTGACATGTCTAAAGCTAGGTGAAATTTAAATTCCTCTTCCAAATATGACTGAGGGTCTAATATATCTCATCTTCACTGCACAAGCTAAAGGACCCATGGGGATACATTTAGAGCTACTCAATGGGAAAAATAGTTCAAGTAAGGGTCAGAACCATCCCCAGCTGCTGTGACTTCAAACAGTGAGTTTGTCTTTTGAGGGGATGTGTCTGACAGCATAAGGACAAAGCGGAGGGAGGAAGCAGATTTTCTTGGTACACTGACTCTGTGCACCTTCAGAAAATTTGTGGGTCCTGCTAAACAAGGAGGAGTAGTTGACCCCCCCAAGCACAGAGTTTCAGTCCAAGGATACTGATGAACTTGAGGCCTGGGCCAACTGAAAACCCAACAAGGGGAAGCAGCAAAGGGGACAAAGTGCCCATTTGTCAGTCCAGACGACAGAGGGAAATACACAGGGATTTTAATGAATGCAAGGCTGAAAATGGGACAACTGTGAACTCTATTAGGAAGTCATGGCCAGAAGACCATGGAAACTTACGATTGCATTTTACTCAGTGCCAGTGAAGTTATTCTTGGCATAATGGGTCAAATTTTTGGCCCTCTCCATCTCATCAGGAGTGTAAAGAAACTGGGCAGGGTCTAGCAAAGGATTATTAAGATGACCATGCATGGCCTACTACAAATATGAAGAAAATTTCATCCTTTGAGATCCTGGGGACTCTGCCAAACAACACCATGGCAGACATGGTTTACTGTTGGCATTTGTCCCATTCCACAGGAGAGGGGTATTCCTATAGGGGTCTTTTCCAAGCAGTGTGTCTCTAATGATATGATAATGTCACTTTATTTGCCCATGGTGCAGGTGACCTGGACCATAGGTCCTTGATGGCCTCAGGGCATTTCAGGACATAGGTCCTGGGTTGTTTTTAAGCAAGTGCTGTTAGCTGCTCTCCAAACATCCCATTGGATCTTGGTGAACATTCAAGGAATACAGGAGACAAGAATAGGATGGAAAAGAGAGAGTGACAAATAAGAAGACACCAAAGCCAAACCCCTGTCCTGTGTTTTCACTCCTAGAATCATAGAATGAAAAGCAAACAGAATCTGGAAGAGGAATCTAAACCAGTTGATACCCTGTCCCACTGCAGCTTGGACTGTTCTTCAAA
The DNA here is from genome assembly GCA_038380795.1 of Pyrocephalus nanus. Taxonomy (NCBI): domain Eukaryota; kingdom Metazoa; phylum Chordata; class Aves; order Passeriformes; family Tyrannidae; genus Pyrocephalus; species Pyrocephalus nanus. The sequence continues at coordinate 94,360,672 of CM076259.1, read as the reverse complement.
GTTAGCAGCATTAATCACTGCCTGACAATTTCATGACTAAACTCCAATGTAAACATAATTTTAGGAGTATGAAAATATCCTAAAGTTCCTATTCAGTGAGGGATTGGGGGTAAAAAATCTTAAATGCTGATGATACATATATCATCAGTGGAAAGAATGGAATACTGGTGTGAAAGAGGAAGATGTAATTTTTACATTTGTATTTGTAAGGATAGTGGAGACTAAAAAATGGGAGGGGTTGTGACAGATGAGAAAGAGAAAGAATAATGAACAGAGAAAGCTGGAGGGAAAGAAGTAAAAACGAATAATAAAGCTGAAGAAAAAGTGAGATTATAAAAAGACTAAAACTTCAGTGTCACTGGCAAGAAAAGTAGAACAGAGCGTCAGCAAGAAAAACAGAAAAGTGAAGGTATTTCCCTAGATCTGGACAGATTCTTTAAATGAAAAATCAGTGTTCTTAGTAGAAAGAGAGGAGAGCACAAGATTCTTTCTATAATGGAGTTTAAAAGCAGTGAAGCATGAAAGACCTCAGATATCATCTTGCCGAGAAGCACTGATTGACTGAAGAATGGCAGAATAAAAACTGGTGGGACCTAAACTAAAGTTCTGTAATTCTACATGGTAATGAGATTTTTTTTTTCCAAAGGTGTACAGCAACACAAGAACAGAAGCAAAGGCAGAAAATGTTTGAAGATGAGCCAGCAATGGAGATTAATGAAACAGACAGTGGAAAAAAAGAGATGGACAGGCAGACCTGAAGGCATGCCAAAACGCAGGGAAAAAAAAAAAAAAAACACACCAAAAAAAAACAAACAAAAAAGCCCCAAACTGTCATGACAACAAGATCAGTAGAAGAAAGAACAAGAAGCAGAAGACAAACAGAGGCATTTAAATCCTGAAGAGTGCTCAGAAACTGCCTGAACATTATTCCAGACCAGTGACCTGAAGGTGGGTTCATTCCCCTACTCAGTCGGTCTTTAACTATTTTGCTAAATCTGCCAGGACAGAGATCCACTTTATTCTAATTGAGGTGCTGTGGTGAAAATGAAGTGGGGCACAGACAGAGGATAGTCCTCCAAAACTACCTGTTTCTCTGATCTAAAATGACGAAACAGGTACAGGATTTGAAATAGTGACTTAGAACATGTCTAAAGATCAGACATTGCTGCAAATACAGTATACTGTAAACATTCCCAAGATACATATTAATTATCCAGCTCTGGAACTGCAAGTCTAGATCCAACCCCAGAACTCTGCATTACCATGAAACCCAAGTATAAGGCTAAGTATCCCAGTAATTTGCCCATGCTTGCCTCTACCCCTGACAATTCTTTGGAGAAACTTCAACAGTGCATCTACTTTACAAATATCATAGTGATGTGATAACCAATAGTTTTAGAGGAAAGATGGTCAGTATTCTGTCCTTAATCCCATGACACATACTGTAAAAGCATGAAATTAAAATTAGTGAAAAGAGAAGAAAGTTACAGGAGTGTTGAAAGATATATTTTTGGTATTATATTAGTTATAACTTAATCACTGGCCATAAAATAAAAACTCTGGAGCTGGACAAAACTCTCAGCTCTCTCTTCAAATGCAGAGCCAGCATTCCAATGCCAAGCACTGAACATGCTTGGGGCTGGAATCTCACCACATTCAACCTAAAAGTGGAATCCAGTCACTTTACCGAAAATCTTAATTTCTAGTGAAATATATGTGTGTTTTTAAATAATAAGTTTTAACTGTTCACAACCACAAATTCCCAGATGGTAAGCAGTTGCAAATAGAAAAGGGAAAGCTTGCAAGGCACGGAAAAAATGCTTTTTGGAGGAGCTAAAAAATTATAGGAACTGGCTTGCCTTTGTTATACTTTTTCCAAGTTGTAAAAAGAAGCCAATGGATGGCTGCTTGCCATTTAACATAACTAATTTCAAATATGTCTCCTCATTACCTTTTCTCATACACTTTCCCCATTCCTCTTTTTCTTCTCATCTTCAGTAAAAATCTCTATTTCTTCTAAAAAACTGTTATTGTAGGAAGATTTTCAAGGTTTTAGTATGCCACTGGAATATTACAAGATTGGACCTAGTTCAGTGGTCTCTTATAACTTTGCAGCATGTGCTGATGTAAACAGGACAGAATTTGGCCCTTTGACTCATGTGGGCTTAATGCTCTGAATTGTGAATGTTAAAGATACTGTGACTATTAGGTTATTGGAAACTAGATCTCTGGCATTAGTCTTAAAAATATATTTGTTTTTGTCTTCCAAGGTTTTGACATAGCAAACTTCGAAAGCTGTTGATAAATATTATATTTGTATTTGTAAATTATTTACCCTATTCAGGTGCCTAAGTAGGGAAGTCTAGAGGTATCCAAGATACTATAAAGTATTCTTTGCCTGGCCTCCATCCGCATTTCCAGAAAGACACGGGGGTATTATGGGTCCTATGTCATATCTGCTTGGCCCTTCTGGGTACCTGCAGCACCTTTATGATCAGATAGATGAACTGTGCCCTGATCACAGCTCCATTGACTTTTCTGGAGTTGATCAGGCATTAATGATATTTACCTTCCAGTTGCAAAGCTACTGCTATAATTATAACCAGTAAGAATAAAATAATGTCTTCCACTGACATGTTTTTAATTAATATTAAAATATTAGTTAGTAGTTGTCTGCTTGAGATTTTTTTATAATTCTAATGTGCATCCTTTTCCTCCCTCTTTGTTATTCTATGAAATGTGTTTTCTGAACCCTTACAGGGTACAGTTCCCTTGTTTTCATGAGAACCAAATTGGCTAAACCTAGGCTTAAATAGTGTCTGGGACGATCACCTAGAATCCAAAAATGCAGAGCTCCAAAGGTGAAAAGCAAAGCTACTATATGCAAAAGACTTCACAGAATTATGTACAGGAACTTTTTAGTAAGTATATTATTCCACAGAAACACTTTAGGTTGACTCCAGCTCTTACAGCAAATGGATTGAATTCTGCATGTACCCTTGAACAAACAGGATAAAGCTCCCTTTTCTCACCCTCTAGGGCAAAGGATATTGGATCTTAAGGCCATAATATCTCTCTGCATAGAAAAATTATTACAAGACCTGGATCTGGGCCAGACATACATATATTTTAAGGAAACTACTCATTTGGAGAGAAAAGAAGAATGATATCCCTCTCAGATTGAAGTTGAGGTTCTGAGGGTTTATGTTTTGGTTGTTTTTCTAGTGAATAGCAAGTGTTCACATATGTTTAGAAGGTAGAATGCTGAATAAGCTCCAGTGCATGGGATTATTGGGCAAGGATTTGGGGATAAGGTCAAAAGGGAGCTATAAATAAATATTTATATAACAGCTCCCATTGTTGTCAGTAAGGGATGATGGCTCAGCAATTCTTAAAATCAGCTAAGTTTTATTTAGGTGTCTGGATATGAATTAGGGGTTAAATATGAGAGACAGCAGACAGTCCAGATATAAACTATGCTATGTAGATTAAAAAAGTAATACAACTGAGATAATCTGACTTCTTGCCTAGTTTACTGATTCCTGGTGACAATATTTCTGACTGTGTGACATTGCTTTTTTAGATACAACCTTCATTTTAGAAAGGACAAAAACCCTACACTGCTGTAGAGATATTAGAGGTACATGTGTTTCCAAGACTTCCTCATTTTTTTTTCTGAAAATCCATTTCAAAAATATTTATGCAGCAGAATTAAGACCTTTTATCTGATATCAGTGTTGGTCTTCTACAGACCAGGTTACAGCAATCTAACTTTGAATCAGAATATGATCTGTTGATGCTGAAAGGCCTTTACTATATCTGAGAAAAAAATTCAGACTAGTTAAAGATATCTTATTAAGTCTTACTTCATTATCATCAGTGCACTCTCTACAGGTTTAATCCAAATTTCTCATGCAGCCATCTTTGCTGCTACTTGCTGACTTCTGTGTATGTGCACTAGTCCCCTCTACTGGTCTTAAATTTACTCTGGTGCTCAGCTAGTCTGAGGAGGCAGAGGCAAACCCCTAATAGACATCTGAATGATGACTATTTCTTTTCTATTTTGATCAAAAAGTTGTGATCTCTGTTCCAATCAAAGGCATGACATTATTTGGTAATGTGATATGGTTTCTGTTTGTCCTACAGTTCACTAAAATAGGGCACAAAACATGAATAGTAGAATCAACAATAAACCAGCACTGCTGGAAAAGACATAAAATACTGCACAGCTAATCATAGAGAAAATATGGCACATATAACAGGCCTTTGTTCTCTACATTCTTACTGTCATCTGTTGTGCTGTTTTCAAGAATGTCAGATGTGAAATGATTGGCAACATCTTTCCTTGAGGAAAGCAAAGCTATATTTAAGATCCATAGTCCTTAAAATTAAAATTTTATAGCAGCCTATGAAAAATACTAAATGCCCTGGAAACATGTAAATTTAATTTGAGTTTAATTTCAGTTGTAGAAAAAAGTAATAGTAACAAAAACAGTCAAAAAAGAAAAGAGGGGTAAATGGAGCACTGTGAACAAGAAAGCACTGAATTTCTCAAAAGGCAGACAAGCAATCGGCTGTATAAGGAGTCTCATCTGCCACTTGGAACAATTTGGCAAAGTTATAGCAAATCATGTAATAATTTGATTACATCAAAAAAGCCCACATCTCTCTATATACTAAATGATAATTTTGATCTTAAATACTCCTATACATGTATTCCCAAAAGGTTTCTAGCTAAAGTAAGAGGGAAAGAACTTAATTGTAATGATTTCCTAACATTAACAAATAAATAAAGCTATTTTAAACTACAGTTTCCAGAGAATGGAAAAAGAAGAGACAATCCTTATCCTGAGGCTTCGAAAATTCCATGCTAATATTTCAGTCTTAGCCACTGAACAGGATGCTGGACTTCAGTAATATTTAAAATAACATGATACTGTGCACAGACCCAACAGTTGCCCGTGGCTGAGACACTCTAAAAAATATATATTCTGCTTTAGCAATGGCACACAGCAATGTAGTTTTGAAGTAAGAGTTTTTCAGTGCCAGTGCCAGATGATCCATAAAATTCGTAACTAGAGCTGCATCACCAGATACTGTTGCTACCAGGTTCAGCTGAACCTAGTAAAGCTTGAGCACTGAAATGCTGCTGTAGGTGGAGGAAGAGCTAGGCTGCATGCTGTTTTGTTTGGAGTTGGGTTTTTTTAATCTTATTTGTTTGGTGTTTATAGACTGTTACTTTGCATGAAGGAAATACATCCAGAAACTTTTCTGGTTTGGGTTATTTTTTCTGAGCAAATGTTCTATATAATACTAAAGTCCTTAAAGAGATTTTTTTCTATTATGCTTAAGTTTGGTTACCCATGGACTTTCTCTCTCTTTGTTTTCATATTTGGCCTTGTTACGAAGGATCACAAATTTTATGCACACCAAGGAAACCTTTGAACAATAACAATAAATTAAGAGAACAGAAAACTTATTCTGAGTGTTTTCTTTTTCAGTTGTAAAACGAGAAGAATTTATCTTTCCAAAAGAAGAAAAAAAAAAAACAACTTTTGTTCTCTCTTGAAAAATGTTAAATGCCTTCTAGCATCTTTTCTTATCCAACTAAATGTAAATTATCTTAAATGATTTCCTCAACCTAGTTCTCTAAGTAAGGCCTAAATAATCCCCATCTGCAGGTCCATCTGACAGTGGCTTGTCTTTCCCTTTTCTTTCCCTCTCCTTATCTAGTAACCTATTAAATTCTTAATCTATTTTAAGAAGATGTTAGAGAGATGAAGGATCCAAGATATAATTTGTTCTTGTATTTGCCATGAAAATAATATGGCAAGAAGATTAGAGTTAGTTACCTGTCCATACTGCCTTTCAGAGAAAAGGAAGGAACAGTAAAGAGGAAGTGGCTGGTAGGCCTGTCAGAAACGTACACCTCTGAACTACTGACTTGGCACACTACCTCTTATCAGCTAGACAGCACTAAAATGTGCTTAGGAGTTATGGTACTAAAATGAAAGTATTGTGGGGTGGTTACTGTGATCACATGAGGAAGTGAAGTATTATGTTTTGAGCAATAGGAGGAGTGGGGAGAAAGGCTGGGAAGAGGAGGCTGGTTTGCTTAGTTCTGCTTTTCAGGGAGTCACTGGAGGATATTTTTAGCTGTTTGGTTTTTTTGTTTGTTTGTTTGTTTGTTTTCTTTTAATTAGCCTGACTTGATCACATTTATTTTCAAGAATGAATTAAAGATTAGGAATAATTATTTTTCTGTTTTATTTCCAGATTTTCCTTAGACCAGTGAGTAAGGTATGTTATAAGGAACAACCGTTTCATGTAAGAGGAAGAAATACCGTTTCTCCACTTCCTTCTGAATAATCAGATACAGAAATCATAGAAACATAGAATGGTTTTGGCTGGAAGAGGCCATAAAGATCTAGTTCCAACTTCCTCTGCTGTGGGCAGGGACACCTTCCCCTAGACCAGGTTGCTGAGAGCCCCATCCAACCTGGCCTTGAGCATTTCCAGGCACAGGGCATCCACAGCTTTTCTGGACAACCTGTTCCAGTGTCTCACCATCCACACAGAAAAGATTTTTTCCTAATATCTAATCCAGTCCTACCCTTTTAGTTTAAGGCCATTATCCCTCATATCCTATATGACCTTGTGAAAAGTCCCTCTCCAGCCTTCTTGTAAGCCCCCTTTAGGGGCTTCTCTTCTCCAGGTTGGACAACCCCAATTCTCCCAGTCTGTCTTCATAGGAGAGGTGAACCTCTGACAGTCTTCAGCCTGGAATAGAAGGGACACTCTTCCAGAAGTAAGGAACAGAGAAAATAAAGGTAGAGAAGACCTTGGGAGGGGATTTCATTCAATCCACAGTACAAATCTAAGCCAAATATGCTTAAATGATTATTTAAAAAAATAGGTTTGTTGAATTAGTCTCAAAAGTTTTTGATGATATCCCATTCCACATTCTGAAGCAATCTGTCATACTATGTATATAACTTTATTCGGGAGAGAAGAAACGACTCTTCCTCATTGCCTTTGTATGGTTTAGAAACAAAAACTAATCTTAATTAGATCAAGAGTGCAAAATGAAAATCAAATTCCAACTGTGAATGCTGGGAAAAAAACTTGAGATACAGATCATATTGGGATGATTCATTTGACAAGTTATCTAACTTAAGTAAATATTGCTAGGTTGCGAAAGTAATTTTAAAGAAAATGCAGAGTTGGTAGTTACAGTTGCCCTAGGGAAAATATATATGAGTGATATGTCTTCATACTTCTACTCAGTCTACCCTTTGTGAAAATATTTACATTGCCTACTTTGAAGTCTTGGTTCACATGATGTATTTTTACTGAGCTTTGTTGAAAATTACAGAATTTACACAATATGTGGAATATATACACATTTACATATGTATGTCAATATATTTTTATATAGAAAGAGAAAGAGGAAAAAGAAAGAATGTGTGTTAAGAAAGCCAAGATAATCAGCTTCTTTGGCTTATAGAATGGAAACAGTAGAACACATTTTATACTGACCTCTGAAAAAAGTGTCTTCTTCCAGCTATTAATGTCTCAGCGGACTGCTTTCTGTGAATGAATGTTTAAACCAAGCAGAACCATAGGAAACTTAAACAGCTACTATATAAACTGTCATGTGTAAAAATAGTTGAGATTATACATGGGTGGAAGATTCAACAACTTCTTAATATCACAGTTCATGGATCTGTTCAAAGCATCTGTTTTGTAATGATTTTATCTCTTATCAAAAGTTTGTATTTTATTTACTGCCCATCCCTTTACCCTATCTCTCATGAGAGCCATTTCAGGTTTCAGGTGCTGATCTGAATGAGTGAAAGCAGACATGCAGTAGTTAAGATTTTGACACAGTACTACAGTGTTCAACACAACTATGGAGATTTCTTTGCCCCTGGTGATATACAAGACAAGACCTCCTGTTAGTTATTAACAATCCAGGGGAAAATCCAGAGGATGATAGTTCTAGGATCCATTCCACCTTAGAAACCATTATTTAGAAAACAACAAACCAAAAAATTTAAGATACTGAATAACTGCTCCTTTTAGCAGTTAAATTCCAGAAACCACAGAAACTGTCCATATATAAAGAAAGGTAACAGAACTGAGTGACAGACAGCACTGTTGTGATCTCTGAGACAGAGAATTTATTTATACTGATATTTAGACTTTATCCTATCCCTTTTCAATCACTACCTAGCAATGTCACTTTTCTTTACAAATTTTAGACTGAGTCATCCAGTCCATTTCAGCAGCTGTATTAGAAAAAAAGAACTTTTCAACCTAGCAGTTGTAATACAGAATCAATAAATTTGTAAGTGAACAGCATGCAACACAAATAAAACTAATAGAATGTTATTAGGCGTACTTGTTCTACAGCATTTCTGGCTAGTCAAAAATAAGCTTCACTGAGTTATGAAAAGATGGCAAATGCTGTGTCACAGTTCCTATTATAGACCTTTTAGGAGTTTATAGCAAATTTATAACAAAGTTATCATTCTGTTTACAAATTACACAGCAGTTATTTGTTTTTTAAAATATAGCAATCCTCAGGGCAAGTGAGAGGATTACTTTAAAAAACTGTTAATAAAGTGTGGAAAAATTCCAAGTTGGTATGCATTTTGATCATTTTAATTGACACAAAACCTTCTACAAGACGTGAACATTAAGTTCATTTAATTAAATAGTAATATTTTTCTACAATCAGCATGCCGAAGTATCTCAGATTGCTCTACTGTGTGGGGCTCATGGTCCTTTTCCTTCTTTCTGGGTCAAAAAGCTGTTGGCTCTCTCTGCAACATGTCCTCTTGCTTGATGAAAACTGTCCCAAAGGGAATTAAGGTCACAGCTTAGAAAGAAGCATAATAAGTGGGAAATAAGGGGGAAAGCAGCACTTGTAAATCTGCCTCTTATGCCCATAAAATAGATCAAAGTTCAGATGAGTGTTCCTCTCCAGCAAAGTAATCCTGTTGTAATAGATCTTCACAGCACAAAGGTGATTTTTGCCATGGAGCCACAAGTCTGCTTCCCAGGGGGACAAGTCCCCAGAACGCCCAGTCTTCAACGTGGTTGTATAAATCTGGAAAACAACTGTGTTAGCATAGTGCTGGGCATGAGCTAACATGACCACAGGCTTTTAATTCCAGGTTATTCCATCTGCCTGTCCCAGGGCATGGGCGGAACAGATGCATAACTGCCTCCAGCTGCTCATGTACATATCCCGCATGTGAATTACAGCGAGGGAGGGGAAAAGGAGGAGAACACACTCTTCACAGCAAAATTTGGCTGTAACCAATTTAATTTGATTGGTAGACCCCCATTTTAAAGCAGCTACCTAGCCAGGTCATCAGTTTGGCCAACAAAAATTTGCTCACTAGACTAAGACTAAAAGCCTCAAGGGAGCCCCTCTTGCCACAGACCAAAGTCCCATCATCATCCCATGGTGATGCCATCAAAATCTGCTTCTTATTAAAAACCACACAGTACTGCATGTTTCCTGTTTCTAACATTCTTAGGCAAATAGAGTAATATATTTCAAACATCCTCATCTTTCTGGTCTTCTAAAAAACTATATCCTGGAATAGATAAGGTTTAATGTTTGCTACAGGTGCACCCATTTCGGACTTTCATCTCAGTCTTATTCCTTCTTCTAGGAGGATGTTTGGCGGAAAATCATGACCGTGATCAAAATAACTGAGAATAATAAAAATTAATGGATTCATTCTCATTTTCATTTTATTTTCACATTTTGATTTTGACAACATCTAGCTTTGCAGAAAACCACTGTTCTGTAGTGCTTTCTGTCAACTAGAAAAGACACATCACTGACAGCACTGGTCAAACTGAAAAGTAGAGAAAGCTTCAAAGTGTACACATGAAGAAGGGATGGTTGGTGTAGGATAGGACAGGACAAAGCAGGGTAGGGCAGTGAGGGCAAGGCAAGTCATACTGTATTCTTTAATGTTAGTTATATTAGAAGTCCATTTCCAACATTATTGTGATATACGTTCCACCTTCCATTTGCTTTCAAAACTAAATTGCTTGGTTATTTCCTTCATATGAAATGCATTTTTATTGAAAAAATAATTGGCAATTTCATAGCTATGAATCTGACATACTAAAGTGACTGATAATTGTGCCACTAACTTGAGTAGATACCAGACCAGGTCCTTATTTACATGTCCTTTCTTATGCATTCACTGCATTTAAATTATAACTGCCTGTAAGTCCCATCTATATATAGAGAGTTTTTTTGAGGTCATATTGTGATGTTGTATCACACTATTGCTTACAAATTGGTGCAAAAGTTATACTGCAAGAGTAACAACATCAGGAAACAGTAGTAATGTATACCTAATAAAATCCAGACTGTATTCTAGAGAACTGCTTTTTCTTTGTGAGATTAGTCTTTCCTCACAAGAAAACTAAAAAAAAAAAAAAAAAACCAGAAAGTGGCCTAACCACAATGCAGTCCTCAAGAAAGTTATAACACATGGAGTTCATATACTTTGGAAGAAAGCAATGTGTCATTCCACAATCCTCTGCATCTCATCTAGATAATTTAACTCTCTGTCTGACAATCAGGGAATGATATGATAAATCACTAAGATGGTTGGTTGCTTTGTAAGTAGTTAATTTCTGGTGTATTGCCTCTAGATAGTTGGATGAAAAATGTTTTATTTAAATTGGATTTTAAGCCATTCCCCCACCTATTCCATTATATTCCTTTATTCCTTTCCTTTATATTCTGAGATAATTGGGTTTTCCTTTATTTTCCATGCAGTTCTGTGTAACTTTTAAGGCCAGCTGTGATCTAAAATACATCATACAGAGAGGTAGCTCATTTGTTTAAAACAAAATGGAATACCTAATGCATATAATGTAGATACTTGCCACAAGTAGTATCCAAATTCAACAGAACCCCAGAGATTTGTCTACAGGGCTAGATGAAAAGAAGTTTTAAGATTAAGGATAACTATGCCAAGACCTGGGACACATCCATTTCAAAACACATGTTTAGGTGATGCTCCACTGGAGCAGGGGTTCAGAACACCCAGACTGTGTACAGGAAAAGGCAACCTTTGGAAATGTGTTGATGCAATGCATTGTTGTGTGGCCCACTGTTCCCAGACACAGTGTACTTGCATTCACCACTTTAAGGTGCCAAGCATGCATGGGACACAGAAGATGCTGTTCACACGTCTGGTGTAAACATTGGAGAGCAATCTAAGCTAGGTGCTTGCATTTAAATATCACAGGAAAGGTGATTGTAAAAGAAATTACAGGTTTTGCATCATAGTACAAGTGCTGTCAGAAGTGGGTACGATGGAAGAGAGAACACAAACTTCCAGTGTGACATATATTATTCAATAGAAAACCATGAGAAAGTAACTATCTGATGTATTCAAAAGCTGATTCAGTTCTTCCATAGGTTTCAGCAATGTTCAGTAAATACAGTGACATTCTTCAAGTTCACGATTCATGATACTCAGCTTATATTTGGTTTCCATTAAATTTATGGTCTATTCATCTTTCCTATGCTGCCATTCACTTGAAAAAGAGCATTAAATGTTTTAAAAAATCACATCTGCACCCCTGTCATTTGTCTGTTCCTGTGTATGTGTTTGAAAGCAGCTTCCTCCCTTCCCCTAGACTTCTCCATTGCCCAGTTTCCTCTCAGATAACATACTTCCTAAAAACCTGAATCTCTACCTAACTAGAGAGAAAAAGAGACTGGATCCATCTGATCACTCATATTATACACACCTGTATTAAATGCTAAATTTATTCCCGGAGTGCATTACCCATATGAGCACACCACAGCATTAAGCAATAGAAAAGATTCACAGGGAGATCACTGAATAGACGTTTCACAAACCTGGGTTTGTTGACAAGGTTAGTCTTGCCAATTAGACCTGAACCACATTCCTTTGTTTAAAAAAAACCAAACCAAACCAAACAAACAAACAAAACACAAACAAACAGAACAAACCCAACACAAAAACAAACAAACAAACAACCATGAAAAACAAGACAAAACCAGAAGGGAGTTATTCTGTTATAACAACCACAAATACCTATGAAAGTGAGGTGATTCTGGCTGTATTGTATTGAAGCCATAACTAAATTTTTATTGACTTTAATGGGGACAAGATTTCATCAGCAAATGCTCAGAAATCTGTAAAAGTCAAGACACTTAACCTTCTTACATTTTGAGTAATAAGTAAAACCACGGCATGATGCTAATGAGGTTTGACTTCTAAAATGCAGTTTTAATGGAAAGAAGTTTAAAAATTAAGAAATCCACAATGGAGACTATTCAAATAAAGTATTTTATGATGCTCTTAATTACTTAGGTTTAGGTTTTGGTTTTTACTCTTTTCTCAGGACTGTCATCTGCACAGGATGTAGGAAGTAGGGAATGAGTGATCTTTTCCATATTCCAAAAATATTTTAAATGCTCTAAACATGACAATCTGACTTTTCAGTTCTTTTTTATAATTCACTGAATAGCATTAAACTTGTTCTCCTGAACTGAAAGTTTTAGTCTTATTTCTGAATAAGGAGTCAAGCAACAGGGACACTACAGAGAAGTTTCACCTAGCACTACCACAACATGAAAACACTAGTTTTATAATTGCTGAATCATATCTGTTCAATGAAAAAATGGTACCTGACATGCCAAGGAAATGGACTCATAAGTCCAAGAAAAAAATACTGATTTTTTTCATAGCTTTTCTAGAACTAAACTATAGTAGCTAAAAGCTCTATATTGCAGGTGGACTGCCATAGGCCTGGGGAGCTTTGGAGCCCTAATTGCTCTGAGAAGCCATGGATTAAAAAAACCTGACATATTTTAAAGTGAGCTGCAAGAAGCCAAGAAGGTTGGGGAGATCAGGTCTCTCAAGCTTCCAGATTCTTGGCTCAGAAATATCCCTCCAGACGGTCTGCTGATGATCCTGTAGCTTGGAGGAGAGGCTCTGCTAAGGAGCCAGGAAGGAAGATTTTAATCCATCAGACATGTCTACATTCCTGCAAACAGTTTCAGCAAATCAACATTTTCCAGGGAAGCAATATTCGCCTAAAAATTTCCAGTTGGTCTGAATGCTGCTTTCGTGCTACAATGCAAAACCATACGGACACTCATTGTCCTGTTCTTGTACACACTTTCGTCCTGCCCTCCTGTACTCTTTTCCCAATTTGGTGAGTTTAAAATCATAATGGAATGTACTCAGGTTTTATTCTCTGTTTATTCTGTGTTTGACTCTTCACTGTCTCTTTTAGCAAACTTTTTAATCCAGTGTTTTACCTGAACAAATTCTACAGACTTGGAATTTTGGTCATCTTTTATTAAGGTTCTCAGTTTCAGTATCCCTGTAGTACACTATCTTCTTACAATATTTCATTTACATTCACTTTACTGAATAACAATACCTGCTGTGTTAAGGTGACATGCAAGATAGTCTAATGGAGGTTCAAATAAGCTGGCATTCAAGAGACTATGTCCATTTCTTTGTACTGCCACTGGCACTTAGGACATCTGTAAAATGAAATACCAGAGGCTTTATAAAGAGCTTTGAGAATAGTTTTTAAAAGTTATTTCATTTTTTCTTAATAACTACATTATTCGTTTTCATCCTTTGCTTCATTAAACTATGGACATATCTGAATTACTCCTATGAAAATTACTCCATAAGAAAATTGTCATGATTTCAGAATAGGAAAATGTTTAAAAACTCTGAACAGAAGAAGGAACAATAACATGTTCATTAATCCACAAACAGCTTCATACAGACAGCCTCAGTCTGTCCTCCAACTGAAAGACTGTTTAATACCAACATCATTGAAATTTCATTAATGTTAGAACCAAAGACAGGCCTAAGAAATCACCAGTGAAAGAAAATCTACACTTTCAAACACAGGGTTTGAAGCTCCTAATCCCAGATTCTTGTGTATCCAGTTCTTAGAAAGGCTGATTTCCTTAGTTCAAAGTGGAAATGAACCTTTAAAAAAACGGGTTTAACATTTATCTGAACACCTAAATGTGACTTAAAAGTTTTGGCCAAATTATTTTATACTATGGAGACACCATAGCACATCTAACTTCATTTATTTTAAGATGCCAGAGACTATTTGTTCCCTTTGAGGCAGCACAGTGCTTCTTTCAGTCACAAAAATTGGAGAGCACTACTTCTAGCCACCCCCACTCCGAGCAAGAAACTTTGATACCATGACAAAATCCATCAATTCTGCATTAGTTCCTCCTTAAAGAAGAGATTCTTTAGAAGGAAGCAGTTCTTACAAAAAACCTTAAAATACAATGTTCCTGTTTGGCAGGGGGACTCTTTATAAATGACTTCTATACTTGATAGCCACAATACATCATTTTACTTCACAGCTAAAACTCATTGGGCCCACAGGCCAATCATGAAGTTAATTCCTGTCTGTCATAAATGAACACGTCAACAAACAATCAAGGCAAAAGTTAATAAGAAATTACAGATACAGATACTGAAGAGATACAACCACCCATACTGGTTGTCGTTGGTTTGGACTGGATTCAATCTCCTAGTGACATAAGCAATCACTCCAACATACTGGGAGTCTCCTGTGTGATGTTTCAGCCAGCCTAGGAAAACTCAGAGGTTGCTAGACAGCTATGTCTGGGTAAATATTTCAGCATTCACAGTGAGAACATCAGAGTAACACAGCACAGGATGGGACTGGGCCTACAGGTACCCAAAACCCAATCATATTGCTCAGACTGACTAAGTACAATTAGTCTGTGATGTTTGTCTCATTTAGCTAGGTATGTTATTAATGAAAGGACATTAATAGCTAAGAATTAAAACTATCTTCCTTTGCAAGAAATGTAGAGAAATAAGTACCTTAAGGATGTGATTCATCTCATTTTAAGGGACATTTAAGTTTTAGGCACCTCAACCACTCTATATTAGCTATAAAGGACCATTTGGTTGTTTGTATACAGACATCAGTGCTATAAATGGCTTAATCTGGACTTTGTAATTTTTTTCTGACCCTGAGGGGTACCTGGAGCCTAAGGAATTAAAGATATAGCCCATCAGCTTTTTGTAAATGAAGATGCTGCATAGTCATTAGTGCAGTTATGTGTGCATTTATGTATTCTGCTCATGGTCAATAGCCTTTCAGTATCAGAGCAAGGTTTTTTTCTGACAAATAGGAAGAATTAAAACACTTTATCTCTTGCTGCTGTTAGGAAGTTTGGATTTTCAGAAGTAAAGATAGAAGTTTGACCTTGTTCTTGGTTTGGGCTTTGTTTTTTGACATGAAGAAGCTTGAATTAGCTTGTGTATCTTCTCAGTCTTTAACAGTACTGGCTTTTTGGGTGGTTGCTAGTATTTGCCTATTCCAACATGAAGAACTTACTAATTGCATCCAGGAAATACTTTCTTCCAGATGAAAAATGCCAAAAAGATCTTTTCAACACAGGCCTTAGGGTTAAAGTCACCAAATCACAGAATCACAGAATGGTTAAGGTTGAAAGGGAACACTGGAGGTCATCTAGTCCAATCTTTCTGCTCAAGCAGGATCCCCTACACTGCCTTAGTCAGTATTGTGACAGCTTGTGGATATCTGCAGCGAAGGACACTCCACAACTTTTCTGGGAAACCTGTTCCAGTGCTTCATCATGCTGCCCAGATTCTTTTAGATATTTCATACATGTAGGATGTAATGTTTAATATCAAATTTACTTATCTGAAAACAGTTGGTGTTACATGAGATTTCTGATTTAGCGGAGTGATACAAAAATGTACTGAAGACCATGCAGTTCAAGCACAATAACAATGTGATTCTCATTACCAGTCTCATGCTTACTGTCATGACACCAGGCATCCCCAGCTGCTGTGAAGGAATAAGTTGGTTGAAGCCAGCTCAAATCCATTTCTCTCTTCAAAGTTCTTTTGTTTGTCTAGTTTTTATATGTTTGGCTGAGCTATGTATTCTCTCCCCCCATGCTGGCCTGCCTGCCTGCCTAACTCAGGAAGTCATTCATGCTTTTTTAAGGAACTCAGGGAGCTTGATCCACTCAACTGTTGATAGCTGCTTATCTAAATCAAAGGTCACCCTCCAGTCCTCTTTTGTCATGAGATAAAATCAGCTTCTTTGCAACAGCTGAGGTCAGTCTCAGCCTGCATTATTCACTGAGTTTCACAGTCACATCATCCTTGTAATCTTCTCTGAGACTCCTCTCATTTTAAGTGTTTATTGGTCAGCCACACTCAGTTAGATGACCTAAAGTCATTTTTCTATTATTGTTTCAGTAGCTAGAGGTTATAAAATGCAGCAATACCAGAAAGCTCCTTCTTTGCTCCAGGTGTAACTTAGTGTGTGCCAGGAGGAAGCAATTCTGGAAGCCAAGTGGGCTTTACCACCTTACTTAACAACCCCTGTAAGGAAGAAAGATTCTGATTTAAAAATCTATCCTCATTGCCTGTAGAGCTAATTTTGCACCTTTGGCAAAGAGCCAGTTGAATGCCCCTGGGTTGTTTAGGCTCTACAATATATAAAAGAACTTGGGCACAGTTTTTGACAAAATTTTCACATTCCTCAAGTGTTGGGAAGTTATTCTTCATGCAGTCTTCAAACAAGCTGACACAAGAGAAGCCTGCTGGGGTTGGCTCAGTTTATTTGTAATGAGCCCAAAATGACAGAAGCCAATATTCCACTCTATAACTGGAATCAGCAGCTTATCTTGTTAACTGTTCACAGTGTAGCTGCTATGCCTGAGGAAGCTGGATACTCCTCCCTTTCTTTAGGTGAAAACGTTCTCTTGAGCATTGTAAGGCTGCAATCTACCCTTAGTGCAAGCCTGCTATGAACTACTCCCTTACTGTTTAGGAAAAAACTCAAGTGACCACTTACAGATTTTATGGCATTTTTAGGTAAAGATGATTCTATCATTCCACAACACAGTGTGATGATTTCCATTTGCTAGTTGAAGGTATTATAAGTCTTGATGATATCTGAAAGCAGGGGTAAAACTCTCAAGACACATCTGTAAGGTCAAAAAGCCACACTGAAATTAAACCAGTAAGAAGTGTTCCTTGACTGATATCTTAGATGACAAATTATATTCTGGAAGTATTTTTTATAATAAGATTCTGAACTCTGAAATAGGGGTTAGGTTTATAAAGGAAAGATTACAAAAGCAAGGCCAAGTCCCTGCATCTGGATTCAATGGGAGCACCATAAAGCTCGGATGTTCTAAATGTAAGTCTGTACAAATCAATGTTGAAAATTTCTGTAGTGTAAATACAGTGAAGGTATACTTTCTTTTTCCTTAAGGAAAATATAAGAAAGTGGTAGTAATCAGCAAGAAATAATTCTAAATGTATCTACTTTTTCAGCAGGAAAAAATGTATTTATCTTTTATTTTTTAGAACATATTTACAAATAGATTAACGTAGTACTTTCAACTCAACTCTACATCTGTACTGATAGATTTAGCCCCCTCCTATGGCCTCTAAGTGTCATTTGGGCTATAATGTAGAAGAAAGCCTAAATCTTGCTCTCTACTTATCAGAGCAGCCATATGAAAAGCTTTGATTTCTAATATTTTTGTCCTCTGGATTTCGTTTAGCCATTCATATGATGCAGATCTGTCTAATGTTGCACTACTACAAACATCACAAAACTGAATAAGATATGACAAAACATAATCTAGACCTGCACTTATCTGCCCTGACATGCTGAGCATTAGGAAAACATCCTTTCTCTTTGATCACATGCTCTTATGCTACTTACATAGCTCACATACAAAACAATTACAACTGTTCATTCTGTAAAACTATACATAAGTAAATCAAAAAAGCTGTTAATTAATAAAATACTTTAACTTCTAAACCAGAATACTGCTTTTGCTGCCTCCAGTTCAGTTCTTACAGAGGGCATTAAATAGACAATTTAATATAGGAATATGACCTATAGGAATCTTTAAAGACAGAGCAGGACATATCTCATAATTTCTCAGAGTCGTTTCTCCAGGGTTTGTGCTCATTAAGTGTTGTTAATTACTTTGCATCAACCATACAAAGCCTATTTCTTAGTCCTGAAATACATTCAGTGCCAATTCACCTGGGCATCCACTTCAGGATTTAAGGCTTGCCTTTCAGCCATGTAAAATCCATCAACTCTGAGGTGTTTCTCAGTTAGTTTTTGATACAGATTTACACAGTGTAAGAATATTAAAAGGGGTAGGAGAAACACTTGTTTAAATCAAGGAAATGTTTCCAAAAGTAGGGATGGATAAAAAACGGGAGCTGGAAAATGGTTTCTAACTTTATATGCTAGAATAGCTGTCTGATGAAAAGAAGGGAAATACCTCTGGTTACTGTTGCAAAGGATCTCATTAAATTTCTGGAAAAGATTGTACATCGGGATAGGCTGTGTTATTAGGAGCCTAAGTTCATTGGCCAGAGAGTCATATGTTCTTCCAAGTGAGGTAACAAGAAGTGACTGCAGATTGCAGTGTGTTTCAAATGTGCATCAAGAAAAGTGTCAGCAAGTCTTGGAGCTTTGTTCTTCAACTTGAAATGTTGTTCTTCTATATAGAATGAACACCTGAGAAGGTTAAAACTGAGGAAGTGGAGGAACTTTTCATAATTTTCAATGTTAAATAATATAGTGCAAACCACAGCCACCCCAGTAAAGTGAAGGAGACTCATGTGGAGAATGTTTACAGCCCACTGCTACAGATGCTTCTGCATTCTTTCTAATTTTTTTTTTAATACTTTAATAAAGTCTAACTAACTTCAACTAGGCTAAGGAAGGAAAGTAAATGAAGCAAAGCTCTTATCACTTTCTTTATTTCAACTATTTTTTTTTAAAGAAAGAAAAAAATTTCTTTCCTTTTTAATTTTTTAGCTGGCAACACATTTAGAAGAAAATCTGGCTCTGTTACACTTCATTTCATAGATGTGGAAGTGGCATAGAAAATGACTGTCAACTGTTTCCATGTTAGTACTCCCAGGTTTTTAACAGTCTGACAGAATTATCCTATGCAGTTAGAAGAAAAACTTCCTCTTCACAACAGTTCACTGGGAGAATAGAAATAAAATGATAGGAAAAAAGATATAATGACCTACAGTCAGAGGAAACCAAACTTACTTCTTCTAGTGGTCTCTCTCATTATAGATTGCAACAGATTCCTTCATTCATCCTTTTGTTCACAGTACCTCTTTATACCTTCATCTGTTGATACTTTAAGAGGCTACATCATTTACTGTCCTTTTGCTTTGTCATTTACAACACAAAGGTAAAGCAACAATGCATCTCTGGAGGTAACAAGAGGAACGAACTTGCCCCACAGGTTTTCATTCAAGTCACCCCTCAGATAAACCAGATACAAAAGGGCTATACTGATTTGAAGGAAATTCAAGAGCCCTGTGTAGCTTCGGCAGTGTATACAGCACTTGTCTGTCCTGTGCTCAAAAGACTCCGGATACAAGTCAATCCGGAGGTACGTGATGGGCAGAAGTGTTAGCGCAGCGCTGTGCTCAAGCAAACAAACTCTGCGAAAGGCAGACATGGGATCAAGCTAACACAGCTATACAATCCCCGTCTGGAGCTGCCATGCAGACGCAGCCAGTGGGCTCCAGCCACCCACCAGACATGCCCAAAGGCACTGGAAGCACGAACAGCCATGTGACATCTTTGTTTGCACTGGCACACGAAACAGTTGTGTTTTGCTGATGGCAGCTGAGGGCCCACCAAGGCTGCGGCAGACCCTTAACACCATCTATTACTAACTCCCTGCCTTCTCTGTTGCCTGTGTTTTCTGCATACCTCAGTGAGCCTTAGCCAATCACTGCTTTCCCTTACACACTGCTGACCCTCATTTTTTCTCCATTTCTTGTTAATTAGCATTTACCCTAATTAGTTTGTGATATAACTTGTCAGGCATCATAGTTCAAACACGTGAAATATCAAAAGTAAATAAAGGAAATACTGGCACTGGCAGTAGAGTCAGTATACTCTACCAATAGAAATACTCAGTGCCTGAAGACAAGTAGTGAACAAGTCACGACAGCACATTGGTATTATTTCTGCAAGTTAACAGTTTGTTTTTCTGCATTGTAAAGTTGAAAGCAGTCCATCAACTTTTCTAGAACTCCTCATCTTTCTGCTGGAAGTTAAACAAGGTCTTAATTCATCTGCAGAAATTTATTCCCAATTTGCTTTGGTAAAAGCGTGAGTTAATTTATTACCAGCTCCAACAGAAGGAATTTAACAACTGCTGCTTTTTCACATGTGTACCACTCATGGGATTTCAGTCTTCTGGGCTCCATCTTTCTGCTCATTAGGAGACAGCTGTCAGGAAGGTCAACCTGACCATCAGGTATACTCATCAGCAGGACTGTGATGGTCCATTCCTCTCTTTGTTGACCCATAACAAATTAAAAAAAAAAAAATCAGTTTCAACTTAAAAAAGTCTGTTTTGTTCAATAAACAGAATCTCAGTCCTCTCCCTCCTTCCTGCATGAGGCTGCTTGACAAGAAGAGAGAAACTGAGAGAAAAAGTCAACTTATTGATGTGAGATGGATGGCATTGGACAGAATTAATAGGGGAGGAGAGAAGGTTGGAAGTTTTATTCCACATGCAGCTATTCTTTCAGCAGAGACCATGGCATTAAGCAGCACACTTTGATAAGCCAGGAAACAGAAGCTTGGGCAAGAAGAAGAAGAATCACAGAATCACAGAATCACAGAATCACAGAATCACAGGATCACAGAATCACAGGATCACAGAATCACAGAATCACAGAATCAGAGAATCAGAGAATCACAGAATCACAGAATCATAGAATGAGCTGGGTTGGAAGGAACCTTAAAGATCATCTAGTTCCAACACCCCTGCCATGGGCAGGAACACCTTTCACTCAGCCACTTTACTCAGAACCCCATACAAATTTTCCTTAGAATCATAGAATAGAATCATGGAATCATTAAGGTTGAAGACTTCTAAGATCATGAAGTCCAACCTTTGGCCAAACACCACCATGCCAACTAAACCATAGCACTAAGTGCCAAATTCAATCATTTCTTGAACACTTCCAGAGATGGTAACTCCACCACCTTGCTGGGGAGCCTATTCCAATGCTTAACCACCCTTTCAGCAGAGAAATTCTTCATGATATCCAAACTGAACCGCCCTGGTCACAGCTTGAGTCCATTTCCTCTTGTCTTGTCCCTAGTTGCCTTGGAGAAGTGGCCAACATCCACCTTGCTAGGACCTCCTTTCAGATGAATGTAGAGAGTGACAAGGTCTCCCCTCAGACTCCTTTTCTCTGCCTTAAACAACACCAGTTTCCTCATATGAGCTTATTCTCTAGACCCTTTACCAGCTTTATTGCCCTTCTTCAACACACTCCAATACCTCAGTGTCTTTCTTGAAGTGAGGGATCCAGAACTGACACAGCATCTGAGATGCAGCCTCAGTAGTGCTGAGTACAGAGGGACAATGATTACCCCAGTCCTGCTGGCCACATTATTTTTGATACAATGCCATTGGCCACCTGGGCACACTGCTGGTTCATGTTCAGCCGGCTGACAACCAACACCCCCCCCCGGCCCTTTTCCACTGGGCAGCTTTCCAGCCCCTCTTCCCCACATTTGTTGAGCTGTATGGGGTTGTTGTGCCTTGAACACTTCTAGCAGGGGAGCATCAACAACTTCTCTGGGCAACCTGTTCCAGTGCCTCTTCACACTCACAGTAAAGAATTTCTTCCTAATATCCAATCTAAATCTCTTTCAGCTTAAAACCTTTAACAATATCTAATTGAGGAAAAACAACCCCAAACAGGAAAAGCTCAAGGCAAGGAGGAGATAAGTTCTCTGAAGGAGAGTATAGAGAAGTGCCCTTGCAGAGGGCAGCAATATACTGGCACTGCAGCTGCAGTGAACAGATAACTGGTTTCCAGAAAATCCAAAACTTAATTTCTGAGAGAGCAGTCATGCTAAAATAGGTTGCCAAAATCCTGCTTTGATGTTGGCTTTTACCGAAGGTAGAAGGTAACTTAGGCTGTGAGCTAATAACCACAAAGACAGGACAGTGATAGTGACGTGTTTCCCTCAAACATTGCTGATCCAAAGTCAAGGTGTTTCATAGTTAGTAAGGGACAGTGAAAATAAGAAAGACAGCTCTCTCTAATAATACCCTTTCTCAAACTGTCATGCTTGACTTACACTTAATTGCCTCCTAGTCCTGTCAAAAAGCACGTCATTAATTTGCTGCCACGACTTTCCTGTAACAAACAGATTCTTGTTCATGTGAACAGCCTTTTACCTTCAGGCTAACTTTCAAAAGTGGCTGCATTAGAAACTCACTTGTTGCTCTCTACAGTTCAAGTATTTTCACTTGGTTTCCCTTGTTCCTTTGAAATATTTTCCTACCACTTTGTAAACACTGCGTAAGCAGCAGGTACCACATCTGAAATGGCAAATAGCAGTGACATGGATGATTGTCTTCACCATTTATTTGCTCTGCCTGTCCACATCCACTGCATAAAAACTTTAACAAATTTGTAAAGACATTTTCCAACAATATCCTTCAACAGCTACCAAACAACCTAGCATCCCCTGACTGACATCAGAGAAATGATACAGATGTTCAGCAGCTGTCAATCTAGACACTAGTATATGTCTCTTCTTGAGACATAACTGAAATCTCAAACTACAAAAAAATACTGTGACCACAGGGCTGCCCAAGCCCATGTAGCATCTACAAATTCCATATCATGGACCATCTAACTCCCTTATTGTATCTGCTACACAGCAATTTAAAAAATCCTGTCCTTAATAGTTTTCATTCCCATAATTTTCTAACTGCACTCAAATGGACTCCATAAAAAAAACCCAAACAAAAACCCCCTTTGTAATAGGGTAAATATATTAGAGCTCGATATGCTTTGTTTTCAATATTTTGTGGTTTAAACTTGTGAACTGTTGATGTATTTACTGTTAATACAAGATTGATACAACAATATGGGTTGGTATTGGTATTTGCTTGTCTGAAAAAAATATTTATGTTGCAGATAGTGAATATCATGTTAGAGATGTTATTTTTAAATGCCACTGAAATATTTTATTCTTGCATTTATTTAAATGCAGCTTATATGGTGCTGTGTTTGGAATTTGTGACCAAAATAGTCCTGTAGATAAAAGGATGTTTTATCTACTGCTGAGCAATGCTTGCTCAGTGTTAGGTGTTTTCTGCTTCTCACACTGTCCCACCAAGAGAGCAGACTAGGGGTGCACAACAAGCTAGAAGGGGACACAGCTGGGATAGCTGGCTCCAAATGATCCAAGGGATATCTCAAACCATATGGTGTCAGTCTTAGCATATAAAGCTGGGGGAAGGCAAGGACGTTTTGAGTGATAATGTTTGCCTTCACAGCTCACCGTTACAAATCACAGAGTCTATCTTTGCCAAAGGTGGCAGAACACCTGCCTGCCCATGGGAAGCAGTAATGAATTCCTTGTTTTGCTTTGCATGTGCATGTGGCTTTTGCTTCACCTATCAAACTGTCTTTATCTCAACATGAGTTTTCTAGCTCTTCCGATTCTCTCCCCATCTCAGTCTGGGGGACTGAGGGAGTGGCTGTGTGGGGCTCAGCTGCCCACCATGACATAAAAGAAGTTCTGCAGCTAAAAGCATAGGTAACGAGCTTTTTTTTCTGAAAGCGAATCTTTATTAATGCATTTGGAAGCTATGACTTGCCCAGATTTTGATGCTGACTGTTAGCTTATTCATAACAGCTGAAGATGTTTCCTCCTCTAACCTTTTTGATCACACCTATTGCAGGTTTCAAAGCCAAAAATGGTCCATTCATTAAGATTCTGATAATTTCTATTTATTTGTTGATGATACACTTGCCACAGCTTTAGAGCCTAGAACATAATGCTGTTTGCTATATTTACTTACTGTGGAGATGGAATTTAAAAGCTTTACACCAAAACTCAGATGCATTCTTACAACTTAAGATGCATCTTATTTCTGATGCAGCTGACTTCTGCAACCATTTTTTGTTTTGAAAGACTGAGTTCTTTGTTTTTCCAGAACAGATGAGGGTAACTCCCATGTTGGCTATCTAGAGAACAGAAAAGTGTGCATATCCAAAAAACAGAGAGGGGAACTAACTAGATAATTGAGCATGATCTTCTGAATGATGAATTTTTCACTGGCCCAGAAATAGGATTATCTTTGTGCACCAAAAAAATTGCTAATATAGGAGGGAAATTGAGAAGAGGGATGTTAATGATTTAATACTAGAGTTTGCTTCTCTTGTGGCTTTTAAAAGCAAAAGACAATTCATTATGGAGTCTACATTCAGTCTGGTTCATTATTAATAGTTGTTTCCTCTCCATTCCAGTTCCAAGATTTGCTGTTGACATGCATTTATTGGAATGTCTCTCCTCGAGTATTATGCAGGAGATCAAATTCCCGCATACAGACAGGATAACAGGTCTCTGCAGCAGAACTGTGCCAGTATGCTGTATAAGGATTGATGTGAGGTTGGTTCTTTGTGTTGTGATGGGACACCAAGATCAAAGAATCATATAATCATTAAGGTTGGAAAAGACCTCTGCAATCATCGAGTCCAACCATTAACCCAGCACGGCCAAGTCCACTACTATACTATGTATTTAAACACCATATCACTACCAGGACAGGAGGAAACCCGGACTAGTTGGTCCAGTTTCGGGGTTGTGTACTGGACTCTGCGTGCGTATGGGTGAGCAGACCAGGTGCGTACGTACGTCTGCGCGTTTCGAGAGTGCTGGATCTGCCCAGGTCCCAGAGACAAAATTTCCGTCAACTTCAGGGCCCGGACCCACGCGTGTCCCCGGCTTCCCGCGGTCGCCCACTCCGCTGGCTCCGGAGCCTCCTTCACCCACCGCCGTCCGCCCCCCGGCGCGGGCCCGCCCGCAGCCGCCCCCCCTCCCCGGAGGGGCCGCCCACCCCGCAAGAGGAGCCGCTCCGCCGCGCCCTCCCCTGCACAGCGACCGGCGCGGGGAGGCGGGCGGAGCGGCGGAGTCCCGGCACCCCGCGTTCCTCGTCCCCATGCCCGCTCCGGGCGGCTGCCGTCGCGGGAGGACCTGCGCGTCCAAGCAGCCCGTCCGGCGGCGGGGACCCGCCGACATCGCCCGTCTGCCCGCAGGCCCGCCGAGCTCCCGGAGCGGCGCGCTGGGCTCCCGCCGGGGCTGAAGGGTTGCGGCGCCCCGACTTTCGGCGGCGGCGTGGGACACCCAGAGAAGGCGAACGCTCGGAATCAAGAGCAGCCAGTGAAAACCGGCCCCCGGCGGTGCCTGCCCGGCTGCCGCGCATCGCTTATGCTCGTTCGGGGGACCCGATCGCGGCGGCGGATCCCGCAGGATGACGGGCTATGAGGAGTCCTAAAGCGGCGTCGGGGCGGGCCGCCGCGGGCAGCGATGAGCCTCGGCAGGCCGGTACCGGAGGGGAGGCCGGGGGCCAGGTGAGCGCCGGCCCCGCGCCGCCGGCCGCCCGCAGCCCACTGGAGCATCGGGCGGCGCCTGCCCGGACCGCCGCGCCCGGCCACAGGTAAGGGACAGCGCACGGCCGGCCGGGGTGCTCTGGGGTGGGCTTGGGGGTTCCCCCGCCGGACTGCGAAGGAGCGCCGGAGCGGGTGGGCTGCGCGGCCGCCCGGCTGGCTGCGGTCGGACGTCCCGCGGGGAGTGCCGCCGTGTGTGTCGGCGCCCGCCCTCAACCCGTCCGCTCCCGTCGCCCGGCCCGGCGGGGACATTCTTCCCTAATGGGAAGCATCTGTCCTCCGGTACGGCAGAAAGGAACACGGAGGCGGGGGGGGAGCGCGGCTCCCCCGCAACCCCCTCCCCGCAGCCCGGCTGGCGCACGGCCGGCACCGCCCGCCCAGCCCCGCCAGGAGCACAGAGGCCCCGCCCTGTTCCCCACCCCGCCCCCCGGCGGGCAGGGCCGCAGCCCATTGGCTGGTCCTCCGCTCCTGGCGGTGGAGGCAGCCAATGGCGGGGGCGCGGGCAGAGTGCTCGAGAGCGCCCCCTGGTCGGGGCGGGCGGAGGAGCCGGTCTGGGGTCACTGCCGGATCCAGGTGCTGATGGGCTGCTCTCGGCAGCCTTGTGTGTTACCCGGACAGAGCATGGTAGGTCCCTCTGGTCAGCCTTTTCTCCAGCCCCTCACAAGTCACTGCAGTTTTTTATTCTCCTCAGAGCGTACGTCCTGTAAGGGACTCCTCTGAAAAGGAATTGAAATGGGTAGGCTGCTTTTTAGAGGGAGTTTCCTTTCCATTAAGGACAGCATAAGGGAAACAGCACCTGAAAATTCTTGACCAAATTAAAAGCTATTTGTCTTGTAAAGAATGCTAAACGTCTCATTAACTTGACCACAGATATTTGGAAAACCCCTTCATCCCAGTGAGCCTCTCCTTTGAACTGTAATGGTTTTCACATGAAAGTCTTAGGAAAAAAAAGTGCATCTTGTTGCTCGCAGATCTGAGAAAATCTTACTTTTATGCTAAAAGCAAATAATTAACGGAACTATTATTGTCTGGTAGAAGTGAATGCCTTTCTGTCATTACAGTGTTGTACAAAAGCAGGAATATTACATTTTTGTTACTCATAGTAGCCTATATTCTTGTAAGGCTGTGATCTGAAGAGCTTTCAAATTCTTCTGGTGGTAGGAGTAAGAATAGGGATGTTTCAAACTCCTTTCTCCAAAGTTAGGGTCCTTAACCTGTAATAAGACATTACATAAGTTATTTCCAAAAATTACTGGTGCTCGAGGTTTGAAACAGTTAGGTTTTCTTGCCTGTTATTTGCACATTGCTTCTTTAAATGATTCTTCATGGGATTTCAACACACAGTTCTGAAAACCTGAACTTGAGTTTAAGATACACAGAGAAGATACAATTATAAACCTCTCTTAAGGTCTGTGCTTTCGCTTCTAGGTAAATTGTCCAGTTTTATCAGTTCTGATAATTCATAATTCCCGTTTAGCTAAGATTGCAATTAAGAGTACATCCAACATCACACAGTTATGCATGGCAAAGAATGACAGTCTCGATCTATGGCCAACCAATTATTTCTTTCATTTTTTCTCTCAGTGATACCATTTCCCATATATATATATATATTATGACTGAAATTCATTCAGCCACATTTTACCCTGCTGAAAGCTAGCAGCCTGTCTAAAAATTGGACAGCTAGGCTAGGTGAGTTTGCTAATTAGAGACTTAATGAAGCTCAGTTGTACTATTTCTAGTTATCTGATCAGGTAGATAACTGATATTATTCATCTTCAGTTGAATATGTGTTTGGTTTTGGTGGGTTTTTTTCAGTGACTGTAGGGGGAGCCACAGCAGTTTGCTTGGGCTAGATACTTCCCTTAAATTTCTCTAGCTTTTAGGTGAGATGGATACTACCATTGGTGTACAGAATAAGCCTACAAAATTTATTACCATAGGGAGACAGCATAACTTTGCTAGAATAAGTATTTAGTTGAAGTGATTTATGGAGGAAAAGTTAACACTGAAGTAGAAAAGGACATGGAAGAAAGAAAACCAGTTTCCATCTGAACTTGACCTTGATTGTCTACAGACCTCCTAGACAAGGCAGGTCACTGCTAGGTATATAAAACTTTTTTTTAAAGGATTTAAAAAAAATCATTGTTTCTTCTCTTTTGTCTTCCTCCTGACCCCGGAACAACCCAGGAGGAGCCAGGCAAGGGGAGGCGACAAGATGGGGGATCCGGTGGCAGCTGGAGCGCTGTCCGTGGTGCTGCTGCTGGCGCTGGGGCTGCCCTCGGGCACCCTGGGCTGCCCCCAGCCCTGCGCCTGCTACCTCCCCACCGAGGTCCACTGCACCTTCCGCTCCCTGGCAGCCGTGCCGGCACGGATCGCTAAGCATGTGGAAAGAATCAACTTCGGGTTTGTATGGCAGCTTGGAGCAAACAGTTTTATGTTCTTGGTGCGGAAGCCCGGAGTGCTTCACACACGTGTGGGGAGTCGGGATCTCTGCGTGTATTTTTATGTAGAGTTGCAGAGATGGGTAGGGACTTGCCGGCAGGCTGTATTTCAAATGCTACAGTTGCGGGCATGGAGAAAGTTTTAACTTAACCTTTATGTTTCAAACAAAAGTTACTACTCATTTCAAATAAATATTTACACCATGGTGTGAATGCTTTTTTTTTGGCAAATAAGACTTTTAGTCTTTTACAGTGTATAAAAAATATTGAATTAAACCTACTATGGGATTTCTGCTAAATGCTGAATTTTATACCCAATGTAAAAAAATAGAGTAGGAGAAAAATTCTATAATGTAGCCAGTTAGCATATATACCACGATGAGATATATAGCATATCTTAAATTAATACAGTAAAAACAAAGCTATGCCATTGCCTTTGGATTTGTGCTTTTGTTATTTTTTTGTTTGTTTGTTTGTTTTCCAAGGAACTAAATGCAGTGTAAGCAGACACTAATATTTTGGGGAGAGATTGCTCAGGCATCAATTCATTTGACTCTGCCAGGGTATTGCCAGCTCACATGTGTCAGATTTGGAGACAAGAAGGCAGAGACAGTTGGTAGATTTCATATATGAAAAGTACTGTGTAGGGTCATTTTGTGACATGAAATGGTGCAGAAGTCAAAGTCCTCTTCTGCTTGTTACCAGGGCTGTCCTGCTACCCAGTGTGAACTCACCTTGACAGCCTCAAGTGCTGTACGCTTCAACAAATCATGCAATGACTGACAGTAGGGACCTTGAGATTTTTTTTCTTCTCCATAGTTAAAATTTCTATCCACCAACATTTTATCCACCTAAAGCCTAACTTTAGTCTCAAAATGCTCTTGTACTCAGTAAATCTGTGTTAGAGCATTATGTACTTTAATGCCCTTTTTGAGTAAAATGTGCTTTCCTCTTCCCTATGTTCAAACCCACACGTTTACAGTCAGATGTCCTCCATACATCAACATTCTATGGTAAATTCTGTCCCTAAATTACTTTTAGAAATGGGATGTAGGCTTGTAAGTTATGAAGTTGTTTGGACTGTGAGTACATTATTTGATACTGATAGCATCAAAGCCCTTTCCTATCTTTGTATTTCGTCACTACAAATGAAATTTTCTGAATTGTGTCTTTTCCCAGGAAGAAACAGTCTTAACTGACTGTTGTAGTGCTTGTTTCATTTTGAAAGAGAGCTTTTAGCATTTTTCTGTTTTCAGTGCTATATATTTAGATGAAGATTATTTTTCTAACTGGAAATAATTTAGAAAAAATTTTATTTAGATGAGTTCACACTTTTTAGAAGTTCTGATTTTTAAATAGGGAATTTTAGTAGGATGCCTGCTCTACACCTGCTTAATCTACAGAAGGACTAAAAATATCAAAATGGTAGTCTAAATTTTTAGCAGATTAAGAATCTTTATATAGATAACATGGTGAGGAACCAAAAGTATTTCCTCCATGTTCAAAGTATTTTCATTTCTCACTGTCTCTTCCCTTCTAGAAAATACTAAAACATTGAAAAAATCTTTAAAATTCTGTCCTTAGTTTAGAGACTTCATGCCCGGGTTAGATAATATGTTACATTTTATATATACATAAGAAAAACAATAACGTAGAGCTAAGCCACCAAACCTAACACTTCCACATTGGCAAATCCTGATTTGCTTGTCCAAAGTGAAATTGAATTATTTTTAAAAAGTAGATTTTCTGTACTTCTTATCCAAGAGGAGTCTCTAGACTCAAATTATATATAATTGGGAGGTCAGTTCCTAGATCTTATATAATAGTTGGTTTAGCCAATTACGTGTTGTAACAGTAAGTGAAGCAGGATGTGACTTACTGCTTCTCCTGCTATTTGGGAGATATTCATTTTTAATGTTGACTCTCCAAATCCTTATTCCTTTATTGTTAGATGCTACTTTGGCAACACTGCAGCCTGTCTAGTTTGCCAGGCTCCATAGCATCATGGTTTGGCTACAGGCCATTAACTTATTACCATTCCATAAACTGAGCTGCATGGAAAAACATACAACTATTAGAACTAAACCACCTATTTATTACTTTCACTCCCAAATTATGGCTAAAGTGCCACAAATTGAGGTAAAAGAAATCTTAATGTAAACATGAACGAAGTATACTTGGCCTTGTAAAAATCTCGCAATAACTTCTGGCCCCTTTACAATGCATTAAGGTGCCTCCAGTTTTTCCTGAAAGTTAGGTTATACTAATTTTACATTTGCAGTCTGTGACAGTCAGTGTATAAAATATAACTGCACATG
Organism: Pyrocephalus nanus; assembly: GCA_038380795.1. Taxonomy (NCBI): domain Eukaryota; kingdom Metazoa; phylum Chordata; class Aves; order Passeriformes; family Tyrannidae; genus Pyrocephalus; species Pyrocephalus nanus. Next base: position 94,330,321 of record CM076259.1, on the reverse strand, counting down.
TGATTTTTTCCCCAGGTTTAACAGTATACAGTCTATATATGAAAACTCCTTTGCAGGACTTACGAAATTGGAATTGCTCATGATACACGGAAATGACATTCAAAATATACCTAATGGTGCTTTGAAAGATCTCGTATCCCTACAGGTAATGCTTAGGTCTTCCTAAATTTCAAAAAATCTAACTTCTGTGAATAACAGAAAACAAAAAAAAATATTTTTTATGTGCCTTTTTAGGATTAAGATACCATTTTCCCCCAAAATACATGGGATTCTGTAACTATGCCTATGTAATACTTGATAATGCTAACTAACACTCAGTTTTATTCTGCGTCTTTGGCCAGCATATCATTTTTCACTGGTGCAAAGATTTGAATGTGGGAGGAAAATTTGTGCTTGCTTACTTGCTATCCTGTTTGGATTTAGTTTAAAAAAAATACTAATGTTTGGTTTTGTTTGTTTTTTTTTATTTTTTAGGTTTTCAAAATTAGTTACAATAAATTAAAAGCCATAACTGGCCAAACTCTCCAAGGACTTTCAAGCTTAATGAGACTGCACATGGACCACAACAGAATTGAGTTTATTCATCCAAATGCTTTTAATGGATTAACTTCTCTGAGACTGGTCCATTTAGAAGGAAATTTGCTCCAGCAGCTTCACCCCAACACCTTTTCAACATTTATGGTCCTTGATTATTTCAAACTGTCAACAGTAAGACATCTCTACCTATCTGAAAATGCTCTTAGGACCTTGCCTGCTGGGATGTTTCAAGGCATGCCACTGCTGGAAAATCTTTACCTTCATGGGAATCCATGGGCCTGTGATTGCAGTTTAAAGTGGCTTCTTGAATGGAATGAAGTTTCTGGAGGTAGGACCAAAAGTTTATTGGACTCATTGGATTTTCTTTTTCCTGTTCTGCATGTGGATGGTTTTGTTATTTCTTGAGTATTACTAACCACTTGATGTCTATGCGCAGTATTACTTTCCATTAATGTTCAGTAAAAGCATGTATTTAGAAAATAGTGTAAAAACTGTATGTCACTAGCTAAAAATATGTATTCTGCACCAAAGAAATTAGTCATTACATTAGGAATGGCAAAAGTAGTAGTGAAGTTTATAATTAGAAGGAGGAAGTAGATATAACCTTTTACTGTGGTTGTTTGCACAGCAGTACACTTTACACCAAGGGCTGGCATTGTCCTCAGCTAACAAAGCTCTAATGGAAGGTGGAACATTGGATTTGAACATGTTTGTCTAAGGAAGGAATGGAATTCGGGTTACCAAATTCCCGGTTAAGTTCTCTAACCTGGATGCTATTAACATTAAGGCTGTAGCATGCATCCTTCACGTGTATCAGTGTTTCTTCATTGACCACAAATTCCTTTTGTGATGGAGCAAATCTATTTTAAGTATTTTCAAGTATTTGCAATCTATTTAAATATTTTAAATCCTGCCATTTTTTCATAAAATAACTAGTCTATCTTTGTTCAGACTTCGACAGGAGACAAGTATCACACTGCTTAGGCTGGAACACTTCTGGTCAGGTGCAGAAGCAAAAAAAGACAGTTTTGTAAAGCCTCTTTATCAGGAATACACTAAATGAAGGGGCTTTGAGCATCAGTTTTCAATTTGGGCATCTTAGTTTAGTGGTGTCCCATCTTAGGTAGCTAAGTGCTTACTGTAGTAGGTCAAAGGGACTGGTGTTACGCCAGAACTACTGCTAAAATACGAAGAGGGAATTGGCATTTAATTATAACTGAAGATGTCTCAAGTAAGTGATGGAGTCACAAGGTTTACATAATGATTTGGAGCATGTATGGTGAATGATGTTTGGTCTTGTCATCTTAGCATATGTAACTCAATGCAATTTTGCACTTAGTTGTAGGACAATACTTTTAAGGGTGTTTTGGACAACGCTTTTAAGTGTGTGTGATACTTCAGTGAGCAATACAAATATTCCTGCCTGAACCGATACTTGAGGAATCTAACTTTGATATAATATTTTGCTAGCTTACATTTTATATTCTTACATACTCTCCTTGATCCAAATCATGTATGCGTATGTGTAATGACTGTGCTTAAGTTGCTCTGTAAGTTATAACAATGAAATATTAAATGAACTTTCTTTCCTTGTGCAGTGTTGGCCTGTTAGCATTTTTATTACACTAAAACAGTAGTAATTATTGGAAGGAGAAAGACTTTATCCAATGTGTTTTCAAGTATGACAGATTTTGTATCTTTATATAAGTATAACATTAACTGCTTTGGAAATAATAAGACAGAAAGAATTACTGAAGCTCTTCAGACTAGTGTGGCCACTGCCAAGTTGATTGTGGGCCAGTTTTTCCTTATTATTGAAACATCCTATTTGAATCTGCAAGTGATAAACTTGTTCACTTTAATACTACATTTGTAAGAACTTTTTCAAGAAAATTGATTGGTCAGACTAATGAAGCATATACTTTTCAATTTAAAAAATGGTATGAAAATGTGCTGTGCATTTCCCTTTCTCCTGGCATTTTGCCTTATAACAACCAGTATATTGTTCATTCATTCACAGATCCCTCATTCCTCAGAATGATACTTATTCCTAGAATAACTGGAATACATTTAATTTGCTATATGTTTCCAAACTAAATACATAAGGTGACACTTGACATTCTAGTGAGCAGAACAGTGTAATAAAAATATGACTTTTACTTTGAGGAAAAGAGTCTCTCTGGCATGGACAGAAGATCAAGACCATAATTTCCTGGTTTAGCTTTCCTTCTCTGATTAAGCTTTTTGTATAATTAGAGAGTTTAGAGTTATCTCAGAGGTCAGGGAAGAAGTGGCACTTGGGTTTGTTTTTTCTTGCTGCTGATAAATAGCTTGTACATTCAAGAACTAGTCAGCCCATTTCAGTAGCTATGTAGAATGTTGTGTGTATTGCCAAAACTGTTGTTAATTAATAGAGAAAAATAAAAAGTTTCCTGGATTATTTAGTGGGAAGTCCAGCATTTCTCAGTAAATGCTGTAATTTTGAAAGCTGAAAGGACCCACTCCTTTTCACATTAGATCCTCAAGTTAGGTGGTTCGCTGTCATGTACAGGTGCAGGCTTTTTGACACAGAGTAGTTTTTTACTGACTTATAAAATGCCACTCTGCACACTTCAGTTTCCAGGCATTTTATTCAGTGGGAGTAAATCTGAGTTTTAGCAGGACAGAGTACTCAATCCTCTTAATAAAGTCAGAAGAATTCATGGTCAGATTGAGAATCAGGTGCCCATTCATCTGTAAAACTAAGACTCGCCATTCTAAAATTCTTGCCTTATATGTCATATAACATAATGCATTCTTCATGAATTTCATTTCACACTTTTGAGAGTTGTCTATTTTTAGAACAGAGTTTTTCAGCTTATCTTTTGTTTCTTTTTTTTTTTATTTTCTTTCTTCCTTTATTTTTTTTCTTGCAGGTGTTTTAAAATGCAAAAAGGACAAAGCCTATGAAGGGGGACAGCTCTGTCCTAAGTGCAGCAGCCCAAAACAACTGCAGAAAGAAGATATTCAGAACTTGAAAGATATTTCCTGTAGGAAACCTTTCATTCAGTCCTCACTGAGGCAAAATAGCAGCACTCAAGATGAAGAAGATGGTGACAGTTACAAACTTCCTCTGGAAGAACTTCAGTCCTCTCCATGGAACATTGCTCTAAATATGACTGATGAGCATGGCAATATAGTCCACCTGAACTGTGAAATCAAAAAACCAACAGGTTCTACCAAAATTCAGTGGAATCAAATCCAGACTCAGGAGATAGATATAAATGCTACAATATCACTGGATTTTGAATGTCCAATGAATCGAGAAAACTATGAAAAACTATGGAAGCTTATAGCTTATTACAGTGAAGTACCTGTCAAATTAGAGAGAGAAATTATGCTCAGAAAGGAGCCTAAAATAAGCTATCAGTACAGGCAAGGCTCAGATTATGATGCTCTTTACTACACAGGTGTAAAAGCTCAAATACTGGCTGAGCCTTCCTGGGTTATGCAACCTCTTATAAATATCCAATTAAACAGGCGCCAGAGTACAGGGAAAAAAGTGGTGCTATCTTTTTTTACTGTGTTTTCTCAGACAATTCATACCAAAAACACCAGGCAGCAGAGAAACTGGGTGATGATAGAGCAAAACCAGAGCACAAGGACAGCACAGAGTGTGGTGGAAGGGTCAGAGTGTCAGCTGAGCTGCAATGTGAAAGCTTCTGAGAGCCCCTCCATTCAGTGGCTCTTTCCAGATGGAACTAAACTACAGGCACCATTTAATCAAAAAGACAGTAAGTTTTCCATTCTCAGTAGCGGCCAACTAATCATGAAAGCAGTGAGTTACACAGATGGAGGTGTGTACCACTGCATCGCCCAAGTGAGAGATGATGTGGACATAATGGCTTACAGACTTCTAGTGCAACCTCCAGCTGTTCAGGTGGCTGATTCAGATGTAGTGAGAGTTGAAAAAAATGTTGGAGATCCAATAGTTTTACCATGCAATGCAGTTGCCATCCCAGACCCACAGCTGAGTTGGATTCTTCCAAACAGTCAGGTACTCAGTGATTTATCAAACTCTTCAAAAGGCTATGTGCTGCATAATGGTACTTTGCTTATTCCAAGAAGCCACGTTAGTGATAGTGGCCATTACAGATGTGTGGCTGTCAATGTGCAGGGGTCAGATCAGTTTGCTGTAAGGGTCACAGTAAATAAAATGGTGTCTGACAGGTCATTTAAACGAATAAAACTAAAAAAGCGCCCAGGCTCAAAGCGTTTGTCAAAAACAAGAGGGCCGGTCATAGAGGATGGAGAGGGATCAGGGACAGGGGGAGTGGAGGAGTTCCCACGAAGAAAGAACCACCTAAAAGACTGGGAAATACCTTTTAAACAAAGAAGTGACCAGGTGCCAGAGGGTCAAATTAAAAAGGGGAAGAAAGGCAGAAGGAAAATGAAAATCTGGAAAAGTACTGATAGAACCAAAGACAGCAATGTTGCAGAAGGCCGGAGAGTATTTGAGTCTCGAAGGAGAATTAATGTGGCAAACAAGCAGATTAATCCACAGCATTGGGCTGACATTTTGGCAAAGGTCCGTGGGAAGAATCTGCCTAGAACAACAGCAGCTACAACCATTTCTGTAACAGCTGCACTGCCGTCAATCATGCAGAACACTACTCCAGTCCCTCATCCAGTAGCCAGCCCTCCACCTTCAGAGACAGCAGCGGATGTGGTAGACTCTTCTGCTGATGCATCACCTGTGGGTGAAGATGAGCCATTCTCAGTCACTGTTTCACACAGCAGAGAAGCATTTTCAGTCCAGTCCATATTAATGAGGTCAGAAACTGAACTGTTCTCCAACCACAGGGCTTCAGAAACACCTGCAAGTATAGACACTGTAGGAATTGCTGTATCAGGTCCATATTTGACTCCTGTCTCTGCAACTTTGCAACCCCATGGCAAGCAGCATCTAGATGTCAGGACTGATGATTCAGTTGTAGTCAAAGAAAATATCCATGCTTTCACAGAAGAACCTCTAACCAGACAAATTGTAACAAACTTTCCCATTAGTCAGAACAGTTCATTCACAGTAGAAAATGTTGATAGAACTATATCTTCTGTATCTGGAGAAAATTCTGCTTTTGCTGAGCTACCACTTGATGCTACTCTCCTAGCTGAATCTCAGAGTGTGGATCTTCACAGCATCTTGGAGACCAGCATGAAGTTAAATGAAGTGGATCAAATGAGTGTTGACACCATAATTTTAACACCACCTCAGTTGGATGAGATCATCCCAACAGATTCTCTAGGTACTACTACCATTTCTTCATCCACTTCACTGTTTGTTACAGAAGAAAGCAATGACTCGATATACCAGCACAAAGAAACATCCACAGGTCAGATGAAAATGGCAGACTTAAGTTTTCCTCCTTTCACACCCATCAGTGCTCAGAGCAAGGAAGACCCTGAGACCCACAGGAATACAGTGACTCAAGAAAGTGTGTCCAGCAGTTATGAAGACAGTTCTCAGGCACAAGAACATAGAAACTCAGCTACTTCAAAACCAGATCCCTTAGTCATTTTGCATAGTGCTAGTGCTCTTCCTAAAACAGCAGAGGGGGTAAAAACTGCTGCTTCCATCAGTAGGCTGACTACTGTGGCCACCACAACAATTTCATATAGAAAGACTATGCCTTCACTTATTACTCAGCATGGTAGAAAAAGGCCTTATGGGAGAAGGAGATTGAGGCCAAACAGAATCCGGCAAAGACCAAAGCCTTTGCCCCCTGTTGTTTTAACCACAGAGGCAATGCCTGTCATTCCAAGGACACCTGAAGTTGAAGCTGTAACCAGAACTTCTTCCGCAACTCCTGAAAGTCCTGATCTTAAAAACAATGTCAAAATACAATCTAAGAAAGAGGAGCACGTGGAATCCACTCCTTCATTAGTTCCTGATTCGGCTGAGAAACTGCCCAAAATCAGAGACATGGTTACAACTTCCTCTTTTTGGGCTACTGCTTCATCCCCCGAAGCTAAACATGTGACACACTCTACTACTCCTGAAACCTTGGCACTTCCAGTGACTGCACCCATCACAATTTTAACATCATATGTTGTACCTGATGCACTTCCCACGAAAGAGTCAAGTGTACCTCTTGTACCAGAGCAAAGTGAAGTGCCAGCATACCACTCATTAGACAATGTATCTGAGGAGAAGGACATGAAAGCAGATTCTAATACTATGGATAGTAAGGCAGAACAATCAAGCACAACAACTTTGACAGGTAGGAACAGCTTGATACTATCTACAAAACCAAAATCTCAAGAAGAGCCTATACTGTTTGACTCAGAAGTTGTGATTAACGAAACAACTGCTGGAACATTCCAGCTGATACATCCCACTATGACTGACTTAAACATTCCTGTTGGCACAGTCAAAGTTTTTAAGGACCTCTCCGTTTCAAAGGAGCCAGGGAAGCCTACAGAAACACCAGCAAAAACTGAGCCATCTCAGCAACATGAAATAATTAATTTGTCCTCCTCCTTCAGCACAGCAGAAACTCAGACTTTTCCAGTTAGAGAGACAAAGAAATCCATTGCTTCTAAGACTAGGACAAAGCCATCTTCCTTCAATAAAAAAGAAGCTGTGCCACATGTGTTCCATCATTTGCAGACAACTGAAAAGCCTCCAATCACATCCACTGCCTTTATTCCATTTATAAAACTTGCCACTCTTCCTCCTTCCATTTCAAGCACTTCACATCCTTCTCTTCATTACACCACCAAGGAAACTAATGTCTTCAATCAAGAAAGGTTCCCAGAAAAAAAACAGGTTGGATCAGGTGGTGACAAAATGGTGATGAGCTCAAGACAGAGTGTTCAACCCACTCCTTCCTCTAACCAAAACAGGATTAGCATACAGTCAAAAGAGGATCAATTCAAAGAGTTGTATAGTAGCAAGTCAAACAACAGTTTACTGCTAAATCCGAATCCTCCCCATCCACCTGCTGGAATGATACCAAGCTTAAACCAAAAACTCCCTATTGTGCCTCCAAAGCACATTCCAGTAAGAGGCACAGTGAAGCCTGTAACACAGGGTCCATTTCACTATTTTATAACACATCAACCTCTTCACTACACAAACAAACCAGAGATAACAGCATATGCAGCACATACCATTCAAGACAAGAAAACTTTTGCCTCTCAGAGAGAAACAACTACCCCAACACAAGCCTCTCCATTTCCCAAAACAAATCCATTCACTGAAAGCAAGTTCATTAATCAAGGTCAGAATAGATACAATGTTAATTCAAGATTTTTTGGAAATAACTATGTTCCAGATAACAGAGGCACAACAGGGAGACTACCAAGTCAAGGGATCCCCTATTATCCCAGTTCCAGAATACCATTCCTTTTCAACAGAACAAGGATATTCCCTCACTTTAGTATGCACCCTAAACCAGAGGTCTCTAGTGAACTTGTCCCAAAAGACACAAATGAGAAGAAAGTCGCTCAGGTCTTCCCTACCAGGATTACAGTGCAGAAAGCTACAGCTATGCCATTGCCTCCAGTGCCACATGCCACAACGACCACATTACCACCAATGATCTTAAAGATTACCCCTCCAGTCTTTCCCCCTCAGCGCACAAAACCACAGATATCCACTACAGATCATCCGTTAAAAAATGTTCATCATCGTCATCAAAAATTTTTATCTGTGCCTTATATGGGAGGCATTACAGCACAGAATTCAACTGTAATTCAATCTTCCACTAATTTCAGAATGCATGGAGAAAGACCTAAAATTATCACAAAAGGGTCTCAGAGCATATCCATCCTTGCTGAAACAGATGCTTTTATCCCTTGTGATGCAGTTGGTGAACCCAAGCCTTTTATTACTTGGACAAAAGTATCTACAGGTAAGATAGAGAAAAACATGGTTTTCCACATGGTTTGTAAGGGGACAAATACTGGGGTTATTGCATAAAAATTCAGCGTGATCATTGGAGTAGTTCAAAACACTGAAGAATACCTTTACTCACTTTAATCATTACAGATAAAATGTGACTAATTGCAACTAATCACTACAGGTAATAATAACTTTACAGTACTTCTTGTAGTAAAAGAAAACATCTACCCTTTAATGAGTTCATTTTTTTTAGTTTATGGCTATGAATAGCAGCCAACTTTGATTATTCACAGCAGTTAGAATTTATGAGTAGTTAGAACCTCTGAGTATGGGATTTTTGACATTGCTACTTTAGGCAATGTTGTGTGTGTCTTCGTGTGAAAAGGAGAAGTTACATAAAGATTTAAGGTGAATCCTAAAGCATAAAGCCTTAAAATTCTTGCGCTGTCAGTGTTTGCAAGCTAGTATGGTTAGTTCTATAACAGAAATAAAGACTAATGGAGAGTGTCAGAGTGTCAGAAGATGTCATGTGGTCCCTCTCTAAAGTTGTAAATGGTGTTGAGTATACCTAAAGTATCTCATGGAAACATAAGACTTTTTCATTGCAACAGTGTACATCTTAAACTCTTTGACTTTCTATTGCTTTCTTTCCTCTCACCTTCCCAGGCGCTGCAATGTCAGGCAACACCAGGTTACAAAGGTTTGAAGTCTGGAAAAATGGTACCCTCCTTATCCGAAATGCTCAACTTCAGGATCGTGGGCAGTATTTGTGCACAGCTCAGAACCTGCATGGCATAGATAAAATGATTGTTATGCTCACAGTTGTAGCCCACCAGCCCAAAATTTTACTTTCCCGCTATCGAGATGTCACGGTCTACTTTGGAGAGACCATAGGAATGGAATGTCAGGCTAGTGGGACTCCAAGTCCACATATTTCATGGATTTTTCCTGATAGGAAGATTTTGCAGACAGTCACCACCACAGAAAGCAGGATAATGCTCAATGAAAATCGAACCTTGACTATTAAGCAGGCAACTTTTTCGGACCGAGGAGTTTACAAATGCATAGCAAGCAATGCTGCAGGAGCTGACAGCATTGCAGTGAGGCTGCACATTGCAGCCTTGCCCCCCATCATCCAGCAGGAAAAGCAAGAGAACATTTCCTTGCCCCTTGGTAGCAGTATCAACATCCACTGCACTGCCAAAGCAGCACCTTCTCCCAACATCCGCTGGGTAGTCTTTGATGGCACACAAATCCGACCTTCTCAGTTTGTCAATGGGAATTTATTTGTTTTTCCCAATGGAACTCTGTATATTCGCAATGTGTCCCCCAAGGACAGTGGGACCTATGAGTGCATAGCTGCTAACATGGTGGGAGCTGCCAGGAGAACAGTACAGCTCCAAGTGAAGAAGCATGCATCTAACGCTAAGATCACTGGGACCTCTCCTCAGAGAACAGATGTAACGTATGGCAGCATCCTGCGTTTGGACTGTAGTGCTTCTGGTGACCCCTGGCCTCGGATATTATGGAGGTTGCCCTCCAAAAGGATGATTGATTCCCTGCACAGGTAAATTACTATTTGAGGTGTCACAGCTAAATCATGCTGTAGATGAACTTACACAAAATCCCACTCATATATGTGCAAGCTTCATTCTTTACTTCTGTGGGTTTTGAATGAGGCACCCAATCCTTAAGAAAGAATTTGAAATTTTATCAAAAGATAGTCATGTCATATCTTAGCATAATTTTCCTTAAAAAGTTAGCTTCAAGTGCTTCAGATAAGCTACCGCTGTCTTTTACAAGTCACTTTTAAATGCAGCAAAAAGTCCACTGGCAAAAGATATATAACTTGTGTACTGCTTGTTCCAATGCACTTAGTCTGAATAAAGTTGCACAGGTGCCTGATTTTCTGTGGGAGAAATGGGATCACTGAATTTTATTTCTTGTGCAAATCATTATACATAGTAAATACAGGTCAAATAAATAAACTTATAAATATTTAAATATAAATATTTAAATAATAATTTTAACATTGTATAAATAATTGTTCTCTCACAGTAAGGTCTGTGCAAGCCTGGTTGTACATAAATGCCTAAAACAATACCTTCTCCAATGTTTGCAATATCAAGTAAAATATTGCTGCAAGCCTATAATAACTGTCCCAAGACTTGACTGAAAACACAGTTTCTGCTCCATGAAGTATTCATAACTCATTCTTTAAGCACCATAAACAGATGAGAAATGCACTACATTTAAAATGCATAATTGTGAACAACATTCTTCACAGCTGATTATAGTCATAATTTTTTCATACTGACAGAAAAGATATTTGGTAGACTGCAGATAGCACAAAACCTGGATTTTGTTTTATGCCTCATAGTGGTAGCAACAAATACTGTGGGTTTTGTGGTGTGGGGTTTGTTGTTTTTTTGTTTGTTTGTTTTTTTTGTTTGTTTGGTTTTTGGGTTTTTTGTTGTTTGTTTTTTTGTTGTTGTTGTTTTTTTTTTTTCATTTTCCTCATGATCTTTATGTGGGCTGGTTTTCAAATACATTAGATCTTCTTTGGGGAGAAAACTGGCTACTGAGGAAATTGTTTTTAACCATAATACAGTGATTCCATATGGAAATTGGAAGAAGTAATAGCCTTTTTAGCATCTTGGAAATTTTTTTTCTTTGTTTCAAAGCTTAACAACATTTTGCTTCTTTGTGACTGCTCTAGAAGTTTAATGTTGCGCCCGATGCCAGAGGCAGTTTCTCATCTCGATTCATTTTTAGCATAGGACCCAAGTGCCAGACTGCATAGTTATGGTTTATATAGCTTTATATGGATTATATCATTCAGGAGTCCCATATTTGAATGTTACAGAATACTTTACAGAACAGTCAAAATCACCATAATTTGGTATCTACTGCTTGTTAGATGGTCAAAAACACCAATAAAGTTATTAAATGCGACAGAATTGTTTGTTTTCTACAAATGGGTAGAATTTTTTTTTTCCGTTTGTTTTTTAGTGGTGAATGTTTTGGATGTTTTGGATCATCTAATTATCTAACAATAGCAATGCTCCTCTCCTTTTTTTTCAATATTGTTGTTTTCTATCTAGATTTCACTCAATAATTAATACCCAAAATGTGATTTTGCAGCTCATATTCTGTTCTTTTTTCTTGCCTTACAGTACCTTGGAGACTAGAATCAAGGTATTCAGCAATGGGACTTTGGTTGTTCATTCAGTTACAGACAAAGATGCAGGAGACTATTTGTGTGTGGCCCGCAATAAGATAGGGGATGACTACGTGGTGCTCAAAGTGAATGTGATGATGAAACCAGCAAAAATAGAACATAAGAATGAGAATAATCACAAGGTCAAGTACGGAGGGGACCTGAAGGTTGACTGTGTAGCCACAGGTCTGCCAAATCCAGAGATCTCTTGGGGTCTCCCGGATGGCAGCATGATCAACACCTTCATGCAGTCAGACGACAGTGGCAGCCGGACAAAGCGATATGTGGTCTTTGATAATGGAACTCTGTATTTCAATGACGTTGGGCTGAGAGAGGAAGGGGACTACACCTGCTATGCTGAGAACCAGATTGGGAGGGATGAAATGAAAGTGCGGGTCAAAGTAGTGGCTGAGCCTGCAACCATCAGGAACAAAACATACATCACTATTAATGTACCCTATGGCGATGTTGTTACAGTAGCATGTGAAGCCAAAGGAGAACCTACTCCCAAAGTGACCTGGCTCTCCCCAGCCAACAGGCCTATTCCTGCCCTATCTGACAAATACCAGATCTATAGGGATGGTACCCTCCTCATCCAAAAGGCCCAAAGATCTGACAGTGGTAACTATACCTGTGTAGCACGAAACAGTGCTGGAGAAGATCGGAAAATTGTTTGGATCCATGTTGATGTTCAACCTCCCAGAATCAATGGTCATCTCAGTGCAATAACTTCTGTGAGGGAGACAGCCATCAGAGACAGCCGGAAACTTATTGACTGCAAAGCTGAAGGCATCCCTGCACCGCGAGTCTTATGGGCTTTCCCAGAAGGAGTAATCTTACCAGCTCCCTACTATGGGAACAGGATCACTGTGCATCACAACGGTACCTTGGACATCAGAGGAGTGAGGCAGACAGATGCGGTGCAGCTCATATGCATTGGGCGGAACGAAGGAGGGGAAGCGAGACTGCTTGTGCAGCTCCTCGTCACAGACCATTTGGAGAAACCCTCCTTCAGAGACCCCGTCAGTGAAAGGATCACTGCCATTGCCGGGCACACCATCAACCTGAACTGCTCAGTCCAGGGAAACCCCAAACCCAGCACAAGCTGGATACTTCCCAACGGCTCTGAAGTGCTGAGCGGCAGTCGCCTGAACAGATTTTACCACAAGAGGGATGGGATTTTACACATCAGCAGCCTGTCTGCCGGGGATGCCGGGACTTACCGCTGTACAGCCAGAAACCCGGGAGGTTATGTGGAACGAGTAGTCTTCCTGAAGGTGGGGCTCAGGCCAGAAATTAGCAACCAGTATAACAACCTGGTGAGCATCATCAATGGAGAAACTCTGCAGCTTCATTGCATCACCCAGCCAAACCAGCGGGCGCAGATCTCCTGGACACTGCCCAATGGGATGGTTATGGATGCCCCCCAGGCTGTGGGTCGCTTTTCCCTGATGGAAAATGGCTCACTGACGGTGCGTGAGGCTTCTGTATTTGACAGGGGCACTTACCTGTGCAAGGTGTCAACAGAGTATGGCACTTCTGTTATGACTGTGCCTGTCATTGTGATAGCCTATCCTCCCCGGATCACCAGTGAGCCAGCACCTGTCATTTATGCCAGACCTGGAAATTCAGTCAAACTGAACTGCATGGCCATTGGGATTCCTAAAGCAGAAATAACATGGGAGCTTCCAGATAAATCACATCTGACAACAGGAGCTCAATCCCGTCTGTATGGAAACAAATTCCTCCATCCTCAAGGGTCATTAGTCATCCAGCAGTCCACTCAAAGGGATTCAGGCTTCTATAAATGCACTGCTAAAAATATACTAGGCAGTGATTCGAAAACAACCTACATACACATATTCTAAAACTAAAACAAATGCCTTTGGCTGGATACTAGTGTTCAAGTCACTGCCAAGCGAGTGCAATGAGGAAAGTACTGCTTGCAGCAAAGCCAGGAAGGCTTAGGGCAGAAAAAAAAAAGAAATTAATCTGCATTGCTTTTGTACTCAATACGGTAGTAAGTCCCTGCAATAAAAGGAGGCATTAGACGTACTGGAACTGAGGAGACTAACACGTTGAAAAAGGTCTTTAAGTTGTTAAGACAGAGTAATGTGGTTTTTCATGCTATCCAATAGCATCTGAGACCTAAAGTACTCTATTCTTGTCAATAGTCCAAAACTATTTCTTGTTCTAACAAGCACCTTAAAAGTACCAAAGAAGTATTAACTGTTAAAAAATGAGCTGCAGTGATAGAAGTGCTTTAGTAAAACGTAATTTTCTTTATACCCTGCAGCACCTTTACATAGTCTAGCCTTATAGAATATGATTACTAACCTTCCTGTTCATGCTTCTATCATCTCTTCAAAATCAAAGACTAACTTAGCAAATGAGAGTGATCTATTTTAATAAAAACACATGCAGAGATTAGCTACCTTAACATACGAACAAACATTTGCCAGCTACTAAGGATGCTATGGTCAAATAATTCATTATATATTTTATATATATTTTTTAATCTGACTATGAGACTAGAAAAAATAGCAATGAACTTGGTCTCATTTTATAAATTATTGGTCTTTACAAGACTCTGATACATTACTATGTTTTATAATATTAAGGTCAATATACTGTACATTTTATAATAAAAAATATTTTCCAAAGAATGTATTCACTGTGATTTTTTTCTTCTACAGTCAAGGATGGTTTATTTGATAATGTGCCTAATTTTATGAAGATTTATCAATTTTGCTATAAAAATAGTTGCTACAAGATGCTGAAATGCCCATGTTTCAACAAACTATTCCAGTCAGAATTTTGCAAATGTTAACTTACTTTTAAACATATGGAGTCTCTCAGATATTCCTGAATTCTTTGAGTGTTGATTGTTCATAAAACTTACACTTATGTTTTAGACTATGATGAGAATAAAAGCTTTATTTTATTTTCTCTACTGATCAAAACATGTCGGAAAGTAATGTAAAGTGTAATGCTAATATTTACATTTTGCAAAAGCTATATGAAAAGATTTCCTTGCCCCACAAATTTATCCAGTTTAGGAAAATTATAAGCTGTTGCAAAATGTGACCTAATCATAATGGTAAACTGAGCTGAGCTACTTAAAGTAAAAAGTATTTTATTAGAACAAGGATATAGAATTAAATGACAAGGACCTTGCTGAAGATACAAGGAGTATAATTTATGTGATAGAATATTTTATAAAATTTTTTTAGAAGTCAGAGCAGGCTAAAAATCTGTGCTTGTACACAAGCATTTATTAAAGTTGTGGTTATGTTACTGGCTTAACTAAATAGCACTTAATTATGTCTTAGGTTTTTTTTTATGGTTTAAAACCTTGGGCCCTAAATTACCAAATCAGTGCTCAAGGGGAAGCATGTGCATACCTGGCAGGGAGGTAGCTGCTTTGGGGAGTAGTTAATGAAGAAAGAAAAAAGGCATTTCAGATTTTGAACTGGATTGCTCGAATAGTGTTTTCTAAGCTGGCTATTTTCCTTGAATGTATCAGAGATTAGGTATGTCTTTAGATCCGTTACTTAATTTCAGCACTTTTTAAAGATTTTATATTAGTTCTTGGAAAACAGTCATGCAATTTTTAATAATAATATATCTTGTAAAAGAGTCTGAAGTCAGCATTTGGCATTGAAGTAGGAGGCAAGCTCTTTTAATCACTTGTCTGTCCAGCCTTCACTTAGCGGTTATGTGATTTTAGAGGTATTCTTTGGTGCTAAATAACTTCTGTATACTTCCATTAAGTAAATTTTTATTTTTTTATGTTAAAGGAAGAAAATAAACTCCCAAACCAAACATTTGATCTTCTGAGATTAGATCACGTTTCCTCAGTCCAGAATTTCCACAGCTATCAGTGGAAGTTTTGGAGGCTAAGAAATTGAAAGGTTTGGCTCAAGAAATTTTCTTAAGAATTTCATGCTTGCAAAATCTCATCAAAATCGGACTTAACTTTTTTTTAATGTGTTATCATTTCCATTATGCTTTTATGAAAACATGTTTCCATTGAGAGGCCTATAAAATATAATTTTCTTCCAAAATAAATGTAACTACAGCTTAAAAAATGTCATATGAACACTTTTTACACTCAGGCAGCGTTTGGCCACATGTCATGTCTGTCATACACTTTCCCTGCTGATATACCATAGAAGAAGACTGAAAAAATAATAAAGCTGTAGTTGAAGAAACAAAATAGTGAAAGTCAGGTATTAAGAGAAGTACTTTAACTCATTACAAAATAAGCAGTATAAGAGCATCTGTAGAATAACACAGCGATAAGAAACATTTGCTCTGAGTGTTTCTGCAACAAATCATATAACAACAATCTGGTTACCTTCTCACAAAAGTAATTTGTCCAGAATATAGAAAAAGAAAATTGATATGGTATATCTTACTTTAGCAGGTTTGATTTTTTTTTTTTTTTATGGTCTTATGGAATGTTCCTGTGTCCAAACTAAAGAAATGTGATTTATCTATTGTGAAGTGGGAGGATAGATGTTATACAGAAGTCATGAGTAACTTGTTGTCAATTAGAAGAACATGTCGACTCTGCCCAGCTTGGGTCTGGTATCTTTCCACATTTATTAGTGGCTATCAGGCACAGAGCACACAATTTGAAAATATGTGAATAATATGACACCAAAAGATATTAAAGTACACAGGACTGAATTCCAGTTCCAAGTGATCTTTCTGAATTGGTGAAATACTTGGAAAAAACCCAATTAATTAAAAAAACCCCAAAAACAAAAACACACCAATAAATACAAATGTGAGAACTGTATTCAGAAGGAAAACAGTGAATACACATAAACATCAAATGATAAAGAAAAAGTAGGAGTTGAACAAGTCAACATGATATTTCAAGCAAAACATTTTGGCTTTGAAATCTATTCATGAAGACTGTGTGAATGAATATAATGGAGATACTCTTTTTGCAGTCAGGCTCAAATATAAAATTGGAAAGAATTCAAGCATGTGATTTAGGAAAGATAATCTGTAAGGATAGGTTGAAATAAGATGAGCTTGTTCTGCCTAAGAAAAAAAGGCTAAGTGTTAAATACAACAGTTAAGAAAATGTGTGGTCCTTATAGAAACGGTGCTGGGTTTTTTTTCAGGTTCACTGAGGTTAGTATGAGAAACTTGCTCCAAGCAAACTCTAGGCTAGGTACCAAGAAAACTTTGTAACTGTAAGAAGAGTTGAACAATGTATCACTTTTCTTGACAACATTTTGAAATTCCCATCTTTGTAAACAGTTAATAAGAGTTTAATCTGATAACTGTAACAGGTAATCAACATCATTGTCCAAGAAACTGAGAAATCTTATGGTTTCTTTACATTTACGTTCCTATATTTCCTAGATTTTCCTAAGACTGTGGTAGACATCGATTGTATACACTGGTAAAAGACAGATTTGTTTGATGATTTCAGTCTGTGCTTGTGATTTTTATCTGTGTAATCTTCATGATAACCTATGAGAGTTTATTAACTGTTTAGTGCATGACAGAAATGGACACCTGACAAATACGAGAATGTGACAAATATGTCCAATGTGACCACATTGTTTTATGGTGAAAATCTTGTGGAGAGATTTCTAGAAGCAGCCATGTCATAGGATCTCTTTCTCCTTCAAAGAGTCTGGTTTACAAAGGCATCTCTCACCACATCATTCAGAGTTGCATGGAACTGAAATAAAGAATTGCAAGGACTCTAGCTATTTATATTACCCAACCTGGCTTTTATTTAAATGTACATTTTCAAGAAAGCATTCACATCACCAGCTAATATCAAAAATATCCTAAAAGCTGGACAAGCATATCTATAGCTTGTACTATCGTGTCCTCTCTTTTATGGTTTGCAACTTGACCACAGTGTGTTTTGAATGATGAAATGCAGTGTGAATCCTCACAGAGAACAATTAACACTCCATTAATCACTCTTCAAACATGTTTCCTGAAAAAGATAATAAAACAGAAGCCATTGCAAGCAGCAGGGAAGCACATGAAGTAGATGAAGGTTTATCATCTTGTGATATTAGAGCTGTTGCAATTTCTTGATGTATAAAGTTGAAAATTGGTTTGTTTGCCGTAAAGGTGTGTGTTATTTTTGCAGCTATTCCTGTTGGCCTATCAGAGGATATTTTTTTCCCTGAAAACCTTTTCTTACTGGTTCAGTCAAGTAAAACCAGCACAGAACAGTTAGTTAGCATAAGTACTAGTAACTTTGGTAATTATCTGAGTTGATATCTCACCTGCCATAAATTGTCTGAGCCTGTCTGAAGAACCACCCAAAATATTCACCCACCCTATGAGCATCCCCACCTTTTTCTTTGGAAGATAGGAAGTTGAGTTTCATAGGTGATGTAATAGAATCTTTAGCAGATGGAGAGTTTGAGCCTCTGCTTTCTCTTTTGAAAAAGCAAACTTTTCTCTGGGAGGTAGACCTCTCATGTTTCTTTCTATCCCATACGGAAGACTCACTGTTATTCTTTATATATGGTGAGAGTGACGCATCTGACACCTGGGGTAATGTGACAGGGAAGATGCTATTACACTGGACTGTGGGTGCTATGACATTGAACTGCAGCTGTGTACCACCTACTAAGCACTTCTTTGAATGTGGGATCTCCATAAAGGGAAATGCCTGCTGGCAGTAGTACTGCTGCTTCGTCTTCTCCATGACCCCATTCGTCAAGCACAGCTGGCCATAATATCAAAGAATTCACAGACTGGCCACGTCTGATGTGTGCCAGATCACTGAGTGGGAAAGAGGCATAAATATGGGATTTCTCCAGCTGCCGAGGACTGGAGATGGCAGCCAGTAGTGTGAGTCTTGGCAACTGGTGGGGTAAAATGACATGAGATGGATAGCGAGATTATAAAATTAAAGAATAAGTGATGCTGTCACACCTAATTACCTCCTGTGGTGATCTGTATCATTGAAAGTACACCTGATATCATATGCACATTCCGTGACCCCTGAATTAACAACACATGTATGGATTTCACTGTTACCTTTACTCCCAAAGTAAGTTATAAAAAAATCATTCAGGCTCTGACTCAAAGCTAGATTTTTTTTCCTTGCTTTTACCACAAATGATCAGTGGACTAAGCTGCTGTACTGGCCTGCTAAGAACTGCTCTGTGCTTTTATCAGCTTCTCTGGAATATTACAATAACAGACCAAATGAGCAAGGTTTTCATAAACCCCTATTTACTAAACTAGGGAAAGAGGACTGGTAATCACAGATGAAAAATGCATGCAGGTTCTCTAAAGCTAGCAAACAAAATATCCCACTGAAATTAATGGGAAAGTTCTTGGACTCCAAATTGTCTATAGAAAGAAATTTTTAATGGTTTCTTACCTGAATCATCTTTTTTCAGTAAAGTGAGCCTGGGAGCTGATAAGGAAATTAATAGTCCAAGTATTTTGGAAGCAAAGGAAAAATATGGCAATTGGGACTTGGATAGTTGATACAAGAGGACCTTTCTTATATAAAAATAGAGGTTAATATGTAATTGTATACTTTTAAAAAGCTAAAATCTTGTCAAAATTTCTTCACACTGTGCAGAAAAGGTACTACTACCCTATTCAGTTGTTTTTTTAAAAATTCTGATAATATCTTCCTTAAAATATGAACAAAAAGTGTTACTAGGTAGTCCTGGTGGCAATATTACTGTGCCATTATTACAGCATCCATGCAGTTTATACCTAAACTGCTCAATATGCATGATTTTGTATAGCCTTATGAATGCTTTCCTGAAGCATATGCAAGTGTACTTTTATAACTGGATGTAGTGATGCTGACCAGAAGACCACTGTAGCTAGAGGAGTCAGTGACCCACATCACAGCTAACCTGAGATGGTGTAGGCCTGTGCAGTGCTTGCAGTGTGGTGTTACACATGCAGCATGGCCTCCAGACCCATCTTGTGTCGCTCACATCCCTTGGCCGTACAATAAACTCAGACAGTAACCATAGCAGAGAAGCCTGGAGGCAGCTCCCACTCAGTGCCAATGATTACACTGCCTACATGGCCTTGCCTTTAGCTCACAGTGCAAGTTCCCATGGTATATCTTCTCTGTTTGACAGTAGAAATGATGAATCAAGTTGTTTACTTCGGGGTAACTACCATGAATGGGCTCTGCACAGCATGCCTCATCCTGATTAGAGGCCTGCTTGGCACTGCATGACTCAGCGTTTCCAGCACTTGAAGGGAAGTGAGGTTATCTATACCACCCTCTCTTTCTTTATAGTGCTAGCTCTAATAAATACACTTTACAGATTGCCTTTCCTACTGCCATCATAATGAACCAGTACCTCCTGGTGCAAAGCACGGTGTATTCATTCCTCTTGATTCCATGAAAGCTTAAAGTAGTCTAATAATCATTCTAGGGGAGAAGTCTTATCTTTATAAACAGTGGTGTTGGTAAGAAAGAGAATACTCAGGCAAATTCTCTTTTCCAGAAGTTTTTGTTGTTTCTCGGAAAGGGTGGCTTAATTACGCATTCTCCAGTCTATAAAGGAGGAACTTTTTGAGCTGAATATTTAGCTGCTTTCTAAGGCCAGAGGAACTTGCACAGATTTTTCTCTGTATGACGGATGGCTTGAAGACTTGCCCTCAAACAGACCATATCCCAACATTTCTCATAACCTTGCACAACAAAAGGAACATTAATCTATACCCTACTCACCTCAGCACATTGACAGACAATTATGCTTAATAATGGCCACAAAGCTAACAATAATGAGAAAAGCAAGTGTCTCATTCCTTTCCCCCTCATTAATGAACATTTTGTGTATCCTGGGAAACACTGTAAGACACACACTTACAACAAAGCTCTGCTTGGCCCCATGAACTTATGCTGTATGTCATGCTGTTCCATTAATCATAGTGTTTTGACTCATATAAATGGATTCTTGCTGTGTCGAGAGAAAGACATGTTAGGGGTTAAAAGTAGAGAAGACATGAGGTGAACTTCTGGGTACATGACCCCACAGCATCAAAATTATCTGCAAGGAAACGTTTGAGGGAGTGAGTTTTGAGTTTTCCTCATTGAGACCTTTTTTGGTATTTCAGACTTCATTTTGAATGTATTTGGGATATGTCGCGCCAAGCCTTTAAAACAAAATGTATCCTCTTACAGTTTCTTCTTACAACCTTTAGTTCCATTGTTAAACTGCTGGACAATGTTTAAGAGTAGTCAGCTTATCCAGTTCAACTTTTAGAAAAGAACTATTACTAGAATAAAAATAGTCCTGGTGATTCATGCAACATGTAAGTGAATCTGAGGGAGATTCCCAGCTCATAAAAATTAAAATAAGAAACAGGCTCTTTTTTCTTAATAACACACAGCAAATGCTGACAGGTTTAATATTTATGAGTTAAGTGGATCAGAAGAGTTGTGGTTTTTCTCTCTGATTAATCTCACATAAAACAGGGTAACACATGGATACATAACATTCGAAAATATAGGAACCAAAACTTCTTGATCATGGGAGCGCTCAGCAAAGATTGTCTTGAGCCTTTCCTCATTAGAGATTTCTTCAGACTGGCTGAGGTAGCCGATCAGCCAAATTCAATTACTCAAGAGTGGAATTGTGCTTCCTGACACAGTATAGGTTTCCACCAAATGAAGGAAAACAAAAATTTGCAGTAATTAGAGATGTAAGACTGTTCCTGAGAGCAAAATGTAGCTCAGATTGATTTCTTATATTGAATCATATAGACAGTGTAGTAGGTTTTGCCACCCTTGCTACAACATCTCCCTAAAATTCAACAGAAGTTGATAAACATACATGTGCAGCAATCTATGAGTAATTATAGGTTTAAATGTGAAAACTTGGTCCAGGTATGGGAAAACAAAATGGCTAGGGTCTGTTTCCCATTCAACAATGTCCCTTTGGCTTGTGTCAGCCCTATTGTTGCAGCTGTTCTGAGAGTCTAAGTGCCCTTAGGGAAAAAAAACCCAAGCAAACACAAAAAAAAAAACAAGCCAAAAAACCCACAAACAAACAAACAAAAAACTAAAACTAAAAGGGGAGTTGAGAAGCTCTTATTTATGACCAGTTTCTAATAGCCTGGGTTGTAATGACTTACTCCCAAAGTAATGCTATGTCATGCTTTTCAGTATGCCTGTCTATATCATCATTTACTTTCAATTTGACTGAGACCAAATGCCCAGATCAAAACCTCAGGATTATGCCATTATACCCAGCTAATTATAAATTAAGTGAAATATCCTGCATTTATATCTGTTTTCTCCAGAGGTGCAGATCCTCATATATGTCTATGTGTTTGCACGTCTTTCTCTCTTTCTTTAGATACATATGTGTGCATATTTGTTCATGGATATATTTTATATGTTTTCATACATATATTCTGTTTGTATGTGCTTGAATATATGGATATGCATAAATTTTTTTAAAGTACACTCTGCCCTTTTTCTGTGAATAGAGGAAGATAAAATGTAGAGATACACTGGAAAAAAAAAAAAGAAATAAAGTGTGTCCAAATTTATTTGATCTGATAAGAAAAAACATCCTTTTCCTTGACTGCAGAACATGAAGTACTGTACTGTCCTATGGAATGAAATCTTAGATTTGAGAAAGACCAGTCAGTGCTCCAGCATGCTGAAATATTACACTTGCCTCTGGCTAGTTGAGGGAATGTTTTTTAGAGTTTTGGAAGTACCTAGATATTCCACCTCACTCAGGGGCTCAGTTATTGCTTTTCCTGGCAAAGGAGTATCTTCCAGCTCATCTTTGAATGATCTCTTTTTATTCCTCTCAGCCAGCATGAGATGCTTTGGAAATTGATGACCCAGCTGCAGATGCTACAATGAAACAGCAAATTTTGTAGTGCTTTGATCATCTCAGGAAAACTTTCAGCTCTGGAGGTCTTTTATGTTATATTTTGCCAGCATGATCCAGAGAAGACACTAGCAGTAGCTAATAGTAACTAGTATCTGCCAATGGTACATGAATGAGATTTACAATTTAAATAAAAAAATAGATTTCTTAAAAAAATCTATCATTATTTTCCTTTGCTTAGCAATAATACAAATGAGCTGGGCAGGATTGCACTGCATATTTTAAAATACATTCATTAAAATGGTGTTGATTAAGTGTTTAATTTATTGTTTTCTTGCTACATTTCTCTTAGAAATTTTCAGGGCTGCCAAAATCCGTATCTAGCACAGCAAGGGAGAAACAGTGTCTGCTGAACTCAAGAATGCTTGGTTGGTGGTGGATATTTATACAGCACTTCCTATTTAACCTTTCCCTCTACTTTTGTACTAATCTGCAAGACATGCTGAGAAAGATAATAAGCGGGATTACAAGATGCAACATGCAAGACACGCAGAAGTCATCAAAAGAACTATTGCTGTTCTAACAGGCTGATAGAGAAGAGGGACAAGTGAATAAATACTGCTTTGTTTCTTGTTGGTATAATCCTATTGACTTCGATGAAATTAGATGGTTGAAAATTATGAAAGATTTTACCCTGTGTTTTCCTCTTATACATAAACATAGCTCACTCAGGCCTTGACAATGACAATTGAAGAAAAATTAAGAGGACACAGAAACCTAAGGAATATCAGATTTCAGGTAGCAAGATAGGTTTTGGGGGGAGTGGTGGGTTAGTTTTTGTTATGGTTATTAAAACATTGAGACTATCCTCCTAATTTTTATTTCATGAAATATATGAAATAGTCATAATGTTTGGCACACATTTTCAAATCACAGGACAGTAGCTGGCAAGTCTTTGTGTAAGAACAGAACATTAAAAATAAGTACTGGAAATGTTGGAAAGAATTTTAAGAAAAAGAGAACTGAACATAGAAGGTCAAAAAGAATAGCAACAGAAACCACTGGATTGTTTAAGTCGAGTTAAACTTTGAAAGATTTATTTGCACAGTAGTTCAAAAATGAACTGTCTAAACTGCACGAACTTGCCAGTGTCTGATTATTCTACTTTATATGTTCATTAGAATAGAACAATACTCAGACAGACTAGAAGAATACTCAGACACTGAGTCTTATTTCTACATTAGCTGCATTTTTTGGGATGGCAGGTGTGGGATATTGTGTTATAGGCATAGCAAGCAGTAATGCCTAAATTAAGATTGTCTAACTCAATGGAAACACTAAAAACCTCAGCTTGCAGATGTTTATAACTTTATTAACTAATTACTTTTATTTAAATTTTCCATGTTTGTCCTGTGCTTCTGGTTCAGGATTTATGGTGTGTTCAGGCTTTTTTGCATTTTTATTCTTTGCAGTTCTTTAAGAGTATTGCTGAAAATAGTTCAGTTGTTTCCAAAAATGAAGTTAAGGCAAAAAAAAATCTGCCAATATTTCAAACATTTTCCAACTGTTTCCTTGATGTGTGAAGACTAAAATGTTTAGAAAAACATAACTCTAGGATCAAAAGAAGGGAGTGTGTGTATACGTTTGTGCGTGCGTGTGTTTAGTTTCACATCTCAGTTTTAGATGGCTCCTTCTTACTTCAAGTGATGTGTATAAGGATAGAACATCATATTGGTTAATATGACTCCCAGCAAGAAAATGCTGTGAGCTGAAGTCTCTGTGGTGTTCCCAAATCCTGTAAGGATTACAGATTACAGCTTGGGGAACAAGAACATAAAATTAAGTTGCTACATGTACAGATATTCAGTATCTTTCAGAATGAAGGGCTAGGCCTCTTCACTGTTGCAGAATAAATCTCAAGTTAAATTGAATAAGGATTTTATCTGCTTACGAAGTATGCAAACTTTGATAATGCAGAAATAGATTATAAGAAAAAGAAAAAAACAGAAAAAAAATCCACATGGGAAATCAAGATGAATTCATAATACCACAGGAAAGTAGTTTTTAAATTACTTGACTCTGATGAATGTAGTTATACTAAAATCAACTTCTAGTCATTGCTCATTGTCATCACATTAAAAAAAATCAAATAAATATCTAAGTAAAACATAGATATAGACCAGCATGAGAAGACCATAGCCTTCGAAAAAATGTCCCACATCTGCATTGAAATGAAGATACATGAGATTCAATAATTTTACTTACAGGAGTTCTGGGAACCTCAAGCTGGGAAAACAAGATGAAATGGGGGCCTCAGGTCCCCAGATAGTGTGCTAATTAATTGTAAACCCATAATACAATGTTGTAAAATTCTGGGTAAGCATGATATTCCTAGACATCTTATTAATTTTTTTCAGACATTTGAGAAATAACTACTTTGGTGAGATAGCTCATTTTTGATGATTTTATGTCTCATCCGAGGAAAATGCAACCAATTATATGGCAACTGAGATCTTCTCCTTCTGCCCCAGTTTGATTTCCAGTGAGACTGAGGTCTCTGAAATGAAGTAGAACTGCTAGAGTGATCAAATCCCTCCTGTTTTATAAAACAATGTGCAATTGGAAAAAAAAATAAAAGTGCATTGTCTAGACTTACCTACTGGGATTCACTGCAGTGAAAACCATAGCACTGTCTTCTGGTCCTCAGGTTCAGATATGTGCCAGGGATCCCTGTGAGCTCACACGTCCAGGCCTCCTTTCTATAAAAAAAGAATTGACTATGGAAGAGACAGGTGGCTGACATGCCAGTATCTTGCCTCAATATGAATACAGGATACTTGGAATTTGGAATGCTTCCTAGGCTCAGGAATATAAATAAATGTGTTCATTGTCAAACAGACGAAGAAGAAAATATTGCTGCTTTAGAAGCTTACTGGGATCTTTTTTTTTTCTTTCTTGACCTAAGATAGGGTCATATTGTCAAAAGATTGTTTGGAATAAGAAATTTATTACATGTCATCCCAGTCAGTCAAATTAAACTTCCTCTGGGATTCTTGATAACATATTTCTAATGCAGACCCTCACTTTGATATCTTTACCACACAATAATCTTCTGAATGGGACCAGTAATTCCTGAATTTGGGCTTGCATTCTCAGCAATTGGTTTAAGAACTCTGAAGAAATATTGCTGACCAGAGTTTTAATGCAGGCTTGTTGTATTTTTTTTGGAGGTGTAAGTGTCTTTGGGACTTGACTATAATCAACCAGTTTACAACCACTGAGATGATACTACAGACAAGCAGCCAGAGGTTGAAATGGCATGACGTTATTCTCAAAGTATGGTCTCTCTTGAATACTTAAAACACGCATTTGTTTGTGTTGTATGGCTTCCTGAGCATTCATCACCTTAGCAGTCCAGCCCTGCTGTCAGCAGTTTCGAACTATTTGTTATTTTATACACTGTGGACTCCTTTATGCTTATCCTCCATTTATTTTCAGTTGAAAGAATCCTTGGAGCTTTCATTTAAACTTGTTTTGATTTCTCCTACTGTATCTGATGAAAGTGGTGTCACATTTGGTAGCCAATGATTTTGTTTACAGCTATAAAAATGCTCCTGACATTAGATGTTAAGACAATTGATATGGGTTTTTTCACAAAACTTTTGTCTCCTTTCACAAAATAAGAAAGGTTTTTAATAATGAGTATTGTCATTGATATGTTCTCCTCTGCTATGAGCAAGAATGGATTATATAAATACACAGCAATAAGGAAAGATCCTTCTTCAGTCTTCTGGGCTTTTGTCTTCAGGTTAGTTCTGGGAAAAAATTTCAAGTTATTGTCCCTGGGAAAAACAATTGAGTTATTACCTCATAACTTGAAGTAAGTGTCTAGTCAGCCACTATCAAGGAGGGTATCTACATGTTTAAGCCGCTTGATAAATTGGGGCCTTAAACATTTTTCCAATTATCTGCCAGGGCTGTATTTAGTACACTGTGATGCGATAGCCTTCCTAGCCTGAGCTATCCATTCCCAACTTGGAAATAATCCCTTCCTTTCCAGCTTTTCTTGGCAGAGTCAGAATTTTTGGTTCTTACCTCTGTGTCTCACAAGAAAATTAATGCACTCCCCAGAACTTTTCTGCTTGTTTTGTATCAGGGTTTTTTACCATTTTACCAATCAATCATTTCAATAGTTTTAACAAACTTACAGTCCTTCTTTGGACTTTCTTTCCTATCACTCCAAAATAAAACCCAGATTTGGTAAATGAAATTAGACACTTTTTATTTAAAAGAGAAAAATTGAAATGGAGGTAAAATCAGAGGCAGCTTAATAATTAATGAGCAGATATAGCTTTACTTATAACATCAAACTTTCTAAAACTGCAGATATATTGATACATTGAAGACTTTAGCATATAGTCTTGTCCTATATTTTGCATAACTTTATGGCTAGCCTGCAACTGGGAGGATGAAAAATTTTCTTTCCTTGAACTTCTATTTCCCCAAAAAGAAGCTTTCTTTCATGAGCAGTTTGCACCTTTTTGCATTATGTAAGAGGATTCTCTCTTATTCCTATGTTCTATTCTTCATCAGCTTTTAACTCAGTTCCATCAAAACCCCTTCTTACCAAAGTTTTCCTATGATTTAAATATAACTTCAAATAAAAACGTTTCATGGGTTTTTTTAAATCACTGGTATACAAACTCTGATTTACCCCATAAAACTCCCTGATTTTTATATTCTACTTGATTTCATTAACTACTCTCACAGTTTAGTGAGCCTTAATTTTTTTAAAAAAAATGTTTGTTTATGCTAAATTATTTTAAGTATTGAATGTTAAATATTTAAATATTTATTATTGAATCTTAAATAATTTTGTAATTGGATTTTATGGGTTTATTTCGTTTTGGTTTTTTGTTTTTGTTTGTTTGTTTGTTTTTGTTTTGGGGTTTTGTGTGTTTTTGTTTGTTTGTTTGTTTGTTTTAATTACTTCTGGGATTTTGTTCTATTTAAATTCAATTGGCTTGATAGGGCTCCATCCAAAATTACTTTGTACATACTGTTTCTGTACGTCTTCACTACTTTCCAACAAATCTCAAATAGCTTCATTTCTTCCCAGATCTGTAACTGATTAAGATACTTATTAATTCCTTCTCAAACATTACTAATATAATTTGCTTCTTAGAAAGTAGTGTTTGCTGTAATTGCATAATTCTCAGTGGTATTTCTCTATTAACAGTTGATAAACACACTGACTTTCAACCGAGGGGAGGTAGAGTAAGGTCCCATATCAAGTTTTGTTTTTTACACAGCCTTGGGCCAATTAGTTTAGTTGTACATGTTATCTGTTAATATCCCCAGTTGAGACTGTCATGACATAAATGTTATTTTTTACATTTTTTATCTTTTTAAAAAAATTTCTTGTGACTTACATTCCTTCAAGTCTGAACCTACACTGGTTTTTAATTTCGTTGGGTTTGCTTTTATATCCTGAAGTGTCTAGGACATTATCTACTCTTTGGTTTCTATATAAATATCACTTCTTCAAAAGCACCTGTGACAACCTTTATTTTAAAGGACATAGCTCCCATAAAGTGACTAAACTTCCTGGACCTGGCATAAATTTTACATCCTTTCTATCTTCCACTGCTGTCTTCTAGATGCAGATTATGCTTTCTCTTGATCTTGCTCAAGATATCCTAAACATCAGTTTTTCTGCCCTTGGGATCCAATCTTTATTATCTTCATATCACAGCTATGCCTTCTTTCTTATGGCAGTAGATGCCCTATTTTTCTGCTTTACTTCTACCTCCTCCATTTCCTCTCTGTGCCCTTCAGTATTACCAGATCCTTTCTGCCACTCAGTTCCCCATTGTGACTTCTGTGCCCTGATTGTCCCATGCTCATAAAACATCTGCTCATGCTGCTCATCTCATTGATGAGATGTCTGCAAAGCCTTCTGACCGTCTTGTTCACCAGACTTCTTTCAATCCTGTTTCATTTTTCAGATCTCTTTATTCCATATGCTCTGTTAGTGAGGCAAAATATGCAAATGTTGCTTGCAAGGCTTTCACATGTTCTCAGCACCAGCATCTAGTCCCTTTTGTTGTCTGTTTATTCTTCAGAATTCTCTCACTGCTGCTCATGGCTATCACCTTTGAAAGAATAGGAAGCACAGTGAGTTTCCTGCTCTCAGGATGCTGGCATTTTGGTTATTTGAGCCTTTACCTTTGGGTAGTCCTGCTGTCAGAATAGTTTTGGAATTAATGACAAAGCAGTAGTGATGCCAGAGGGCTTCATTCACATGCTGAGCTTCATGAGGATAAAAGTCCCCAGCCAAACAAAGTAACAAGCTGGTCACAAACTGAATCCTGTGTAAACTACATTATACAAAACATCTTTGGATGGACAAATCATTTATTGCCAAGATAACAACAAACACTGTCAACTTTCCCCTTCATAAGCAATATTACATAAATTTTACTATTTTCTCTGTGTGCAGGAGGGAAATATCCATGAATGTTGCCTATGCAAATATTTTACAGGTTGATACTTTCGTCTTGCCTTACCTTCCCTATCCCCTGAAGTCATTGTCCTAACTTATATTGCTGACATCATTATGAACATACTTTCTCTGGAACTTGGTGATTATGTGACCAGTCTTTGATTAGATGAATAAGCTTGTGTCATGCCTCATGGTCACAAGGCACAGACATTGATCCCAGAGGCAAGGGTGCCCAGGAGTTTTGGATTTGTTCAGCTAACGTTGCACTCAGGGGCCTTAAGCTGTATAAGGGACTGCCTGGTCATACACATCCAGAGCCAATCTGGGACAAAGGCACACAACCAGCCTCAGCTCCTCATCATGTACTGGAGCTAATTTGACAGGACATAAATGTTTGTATGTACTTACAGCTGACCTGGACCACTTTTGTATCCATGGGCCAGGGGGGCACGGATGGGGAAGCCCCAGCCTATTCATGCAAGGAGGAACAACTTCAGTGAGATGGAAGAAGAATATTCTCCCTACCTTTAAAACACATTGGCTCAATCCAGCAGTCTTCCCAGACTGGTTTGGCACATCACATTTTTCTCTCTCAATGCTTGTGGGAAACAGAAAACGCTGTTTCCCAAAAACCAAGACAGCAGCAGTCAGCAGCTGGAAACAGCTGGCTCTCACAAACATCTCTGAGTGATCTACCAGCCGCTGGTTCTACTGAATGTCATTCAAAACCACTCTGTCTTTGGTCCCAGTGCCTTCATTGATGACCCTACTCTATTTCAGAGTTAGTGTTTTTTCTCAGAACAAGGCATATCTAGGTAGAGATGCACTGGAGAAGAAGTGGACCAAGTATTTCACACCTTCTTCCCTGTATTTTGTAAGAAGAGACAGAAGGTTATGCCTCTCAGTGCTAAAAGCCTCTAACTGCAAATAATGGGCCAAGTTGAATCCCAGGGTAAGGAACGATAGAGGGAAACAATCAGATTTCATATTCAAAGTGAGAGTCAAAAAGACCAGCTGTCTGGATCTGATGGTTACTTTAGGAAAACTGTATTACTGACTTTGGCAGTTCTTTAAATTTATACTGAGTCTCTAGTTACCTCATACAGGGCTTTAACTCTGCTGTTCAGGATACGTCCATTTGTGCACGGAGGCCTGCTTGCCTAAAATAGTAATACAAACAAAAGTGAACTTAACTGCACTTTTTTATGCATATCAAAAGTATTTAACTTGCCTACTCAAATATCATCAGAAAATGTCAATGGATTATGATAAAACAATTTTCCATCAGCATTTCTTTTCAGTTTTTCCTGCTGTAGAAGTCTATTTTTTTCTTTGGAAAACTGGAAAATAAATCTCTCTCTTTTTTTGGTAATTTAAACCTTTAGGACAAAATATTTTACAGATCTCAATGTCCGTCATGTATTGGACCGATTTCTTACTGCATGTGTATCTTTTCTATTAGGTGAATTTAATTAACACCTCACATATTTGAATTTGATAGGTTACCTTAAAAATCATTTAGTGATTATACAATTTCATTTGGCATAGGTAACAAGCTTGGTATGTACAATAAATCAGGCAATTCCCTGCTTCTCTCACAAGAGGTAGTGAAGTCACCTCATGCCCTGGCCTTCATCAATGAACTGGCTATCACATAAGGAGTCAGCCTGCTTGGCACCACTTTTATAAGTCCATCAGTTGGTGAACTTCAGCTAGCAATAGTTTAGGGCTGGGTTTGACACCTGGAGCAGGAGAAGATTTTACCCAAATGTAAAACAAACATCTTCCTCTTGCTCACCCCCAGCCAAGAGTATAGAAAAACACTTTGTCAGTTTGGGGTTAGACAGAAGAGAGAGAGACAGAAAGGTCAAGGGAAAATCCCAACAAAATTTTTATATGGCAAAAATCAAATCTCATCTCAGTTGT
The DNA here is from genome assembly GCA_038380795.1 of Pyrocephalus nanus. Lineage (NCBI taxonomy): Eukaryota > Metazoa > Chordata > Aves > Passeriformes > Tyrannidae > Pyrocephalus > Pyrocephalus nanus. The sequence goes on along the minus strand of CM076259.1, from coordinate 94,299,413 downwards.
GCAACATGTAATCCTAACACTGAGAAATATTACCTCATTTTCTTTCTGTAAGTCAGGTACTAACATTTGACTGCCAATTGATTAATTCTGAAAGCTGGATGGAAAGAAAAAACTAAAAACATGGCTTTAAAAATATATAAGAGAGAATTTTTGTTTGGGTTTTTGTTTTCTATAGGACTCAACAGTTAATTGAACAGACATGGTGAAAATCTTGAGAGTGCGGCACAGCAATCAAGGGAGCTCCACTGACCCTGGCCTTTCGTGTGCTACAGTGAATTCCAAAATGAATCTTTGGTCTGAGGAAGTAGATCAAAAACCCACATCCGGGCCCCCTGTGAGAATTAGGTTGGATTCGACCCAAGATAAGACTCCAGCTGTGCTTCCCTATTCCCATCAGACAGGAAACTCAGAAATCTCAGTTAATTTAGACGAACCATGAAGCTTTCATAGCTATATATTAAAAGCTTTCTCTTTCAAAGGCACCTACTTCATTAATCAAATGAGATGAACTAATCTTGCATGAAAAACTTTCCTGTTGTTTATCAAGTGTCTCTGTCTTCTGCGAGATGTATATTGAGGGTATGGACTTAGGTTCTCCTTGAGGCTGTACTATGTAAACAAACACTTTTGTAATATGTTTAAGGCAAACTACCACATCTTTTCTCTGGCTTTTTGCACCTTTTTGTGTAAGCAGAAAAGGGAACTTTTCAACTTCTGTGCATAATGGCTAAGAAAACCTTTCTTTTATTCTAAAATTATCTGAGGCCATAGCAAGTATTGCCATCTGTAGGAGGTAACATCAACCATAGCCAGAATCAATACAACAATATCTGACGGAGGGTGGTTTTTGACAGATGGAATAAGCCACAAAAAAAAGAGGCAGGGAACAAAATATTATAGGACATTCTGTTCTAGCAGCAATCAGGTCTGTCAGGAAGCCTAGATGTCTTTCAAAGAAACTCTAGTGGTGGCAAGATTCATCAAGAAAGAAAAAATTAAAAAAAGACACCTGGATACTACAGATTAACATACAAAGCAAACTTTACAATCCTTGAAAGTTTCCTTGTCTCAAGACTGCAAGGACATCGTCCTCTTCCTATTTTCAAATGAAAAATCAGCCTTTCCACCTTAGACAAGCTGCGAAGGATGCACTGCACCACCTACAACAGCTACCTGCTGGACACTTGCCCCAGTGCAATTGTTGCCTTATTTGTGTAGCAGTGAAACACTGTGTGGTTCCCAATGGGTTTTATACACTTATAAAATATTCCATTGGCACATGTCCCTTCATTATTAAAGCTACGATCCCTCTGTTCCCAGCTGTTCTGCATTTCCGTCCTTGTTTTTAGAGCTTAATAATTCTGTCTCAAAAAAAATTGCCACAGGCTCAGTTTTAACAAATAAAGTCTCAACAGAAGTAAACACTGCAACATGAACTTTAAATTATCATCATGTTTATCTCCCATTATTTATCTGAAGTATTTCTTGCTTCTACTTTCCTAAAGAAGGAAGTCAGAATTTTAAGATGTGAGCTTTGCTTTTACAAAATGCCCAGTGGTAAAATGGAAAAAAAAAGGGGTTTTCTCATTTAGTGTTCTAACCTGCTTTTATTTAGTATCATACTTATTATGTACCCCTCTATCCAAACAGAGTTTTCTGCTATTCTGAAGTTCAATTCTGTTAGGATTAGTAACTTGCAGCAGCAGTGATATGACAGCAAAACACATAATACTGCGTGAAGATTTGGGTTTATATGAACATTTTTGTCTCATCTCTAAAATTTCTTGCCCTCATTATCATCAAACTGTCTATATTACAGCATTCGCATAGGTATCATGGCCATGTGTCTGTTGCTACTTAATGCCTGAATTACTGTCTGAAAAAATGCATTTCTCAGCCCAGTTTGAATAATCTCTTACTCATGTTTTCAAACACAGATCTTATATTCCCACATAACCCTGAAAGGTACGTGTGTACTGTTCAAAAGAACTCATGTTGAATGAATAAATGAATTACCAGGAAATACTTCTAGCATCTCATAATTTATAGAGAATGAATATCCGATGCGAATATTGAACAGTTTGTGGGGGATTTTCTTCAGAAATATGGATTATTCAGACATGTAAGGAACATTGTAGGGAGCCTACAAGAAAGATGTAGAGGCAATTTAAAAGAGCATGTAGTGACACAACAGAAGGGAATGGTTTCAAAGCGAAAAAGAGTAGGTTTAGATTAGATATTAGTAAAAAAATCTTTACTGTGAGGGTGGAGAGGTACTGAAACAGATTGCCCAGAGATGTAATGAACACTTCATCCCTGGAAGTGTTCAAGGTTGGATGAGGCTCTGAGCAACCTGGTCTAGTGGAATGTGTCTCTGCCCGTGGAAGGGAGGTAGAATTAAATGACTTCTAAGGTCCTTTCTAACCTAACCTGTTCTGTAATTCTATGATTCTCTGATCAAGCACATTGGAACAAGTCATAACAGTAGACCTATTTTCCAGGCCAAAAAAAGAAAAAAAAAAGTATGTTTTCTCAACAATGGAGAGGGCCACAAATACAGATATCAAAAGCAACAGAACAAAAAGAATAAACATTGGAACAGAAAACACTTTGAAAGGGACAGTGATCAGGAAAACCTCCCCTTCCACTCCATTCCAACTGAATCATTTGAACTGAAAAATTTACAAAACAGAGATCCTCAGGTTAAGTTCCTCAGATGTTTCACAATTTCACTCTGAATCCAAATCTATAAAAACCAGTAATGTGGTAGATTTTTCACCCCTGACCATTTATGCTGTATACTGTAAGAGAATTTCTCTTTTAATTAAATTACCTGGAAGTTGAAGTGCCAGATGTAGGGATTTCTTTTTTTTTTTTCTTTTGTCATGTTCTTTGTTTGCTTTTAATATGAAATTTATCCTCCTAACATGGTGCTAGTTCTCTCATGTGATATTTCCATTTAAGGCCCTGTTTGATAGTCATTAGTTTTCAGGGCTACAAAAGACATTGAGTGATCAGCATTTTAGGTCTTATATTTCAATATTTAAATTTAGATTTAACCCTCTGAAATTCAGATGATTTTACCTGTTTGTACCTACATGCATACATTGGTATTGTTTTCCAACTCTGCTTTATTTCAACAAAAAAATTGTTTAAATTTTCTGGGTTTTTATTAACTGTATGGTGATTATGTTCTCAAAACCTATAAAGGGAAGTAGATATGTTTCTAAGTGCAGTCATATGCATTTTATTATAGAGGATAGCCAGTCTATTCAATGATTGCATTGCACTTTTTGCAGGGTTTAAATGACTGGGCATTAAAAGTAAAGAAAAATAATAAAAATGTTGTCTACATTTAACATTAATTTGTTAATAGCCAAAAAAAATTAAAATAGTTAAGTAATTAAAATCATTGAGAAATTGGTTCTGTTTACTGGTCTGTTTGAACTTATGACTTCATTTTATACACATAGACATCCTTTGAGTAAGCCCTTAGATATTTGCTCTCCAGTGCCACAGGATTAGGATTTTGCTCCCTGCATTGGAGAGCCAAGATGTACAGCTGCTCCACCCACAGTGAATTTTGATTCTCTGTTTATTGGAACACAATTTGAGACAAAACCATGACTTACAGATTTGGAATCTGCTGTCTGAAAACAGTTATAGAAACAAAAGTTTTCTCAGATTATTCACAAATGTTAATGTACAATAAAACTCTCTGCATTGACTGAAGCCACACCCAGAATATAATTAGTTTGAAATGTTTCTTAAAAAATTCTTTGTACTATTTCACCACTTCTAATCCAACACATTGTGTTTTTTCTCTCTTTTTGATGTATTTCCTTAATCCATGTGTTCTATTGAAATAGTGTATCTTAAAATAGTTTCTCCTTTAAACCATTTTGCGTTTCAGTATTAGTTCTGCCAAGTTTAAATACATTAAAAAAAAAAAGTCACAGAAAATATTAGAAGGAGAAAAGGTGATTTTTAGACTCATAGGTTTGTAGGATAATTCAATTTGGAAGGGAATCACATATCTCTTTCTTAGGTAGTATCCTGGCTATATTAACTATTTCATATTCCAACAACTTGTTTACATTCTGGAAGTCACATAGGAAAGGATGGAAAGCTTTCCTACACTTCATACAGGGAGCAACCCGCTGCCTTATTTCAGAGATTATACCTCCAATATCACTGAGAAGCATTTCATTTAAAATAAATTTAAAGAAATTCAGATTAGCAAGAAAATATAAGAGCTTACTTAACCAATATCTGGATGACATCAAAATGAGAGGAATTATTTCCCTTTAACAGAAAGGTTTAATATCATCAGCAAATAGAAGAAACAGGTTTAAGTTTTCTTGATTTGTTATTCAGATGATTGTAGACTGTAAAGTTGTCTATAAAATACATTCCATGCTTCATGTTTATTTTATTTTTCAGTATTCCTTGTCTTCATGAGGAGCATAGAAGTGTTTACAACAAATAATTCTGAAATTTTTTAAGAACATTGTAAATATATATAACAAGGAACACCTTTTGTCTCCTCAAGCTATCATTCAATTCATTAATTTTTTTTGATCCCTTTGCATTTCTAGAACATCTATTTTAAACAAGGTGTACTCGGAGCTGAGTACATCCAGAATATCCCCTCTGGCATAAAGTATAAATCACAGCTATAAGCATAGATGTTTGCTGTGTATTTTGGGAGGTTGAGAACCATATCTGAAAAAGATAGTTTACTTTACTAGCTTATTGTGGTTGGTGGTTGTTGTTGTTGTTGTTGTTTTGTTTTGTTTTGTTTTTTTAATTTCTACCCCTTAGGAAGAGTTAGGAAGATTTTTTTTTTTTCTGTGTTCAATATCATGGTTCAATTAATTCATTTTACACTCCATTTCTTACGTGTCTTTGATCAATGAATAAAGCTATATCCAAATTCCAATACAAGGAAGAAGGCTATTAATAAGGAGCTGAACTTCATATTTAGTTCTGGCTGGCTAAGCACCTAAGGGTAGACAAGAGCCAGAATATCATTAGGGGTATATTGAAAGCATAATCATATATTGTATACAGCATATGCCATAAAACAGTCCTCCTCTGAGTGGTTTATGTACCACCTAAAAAACTATTTGACAAGTATCACTTCCAAGCAGTCACAGAGCTACATGGAAGCTCAGTTGTGATATCCAGGATAATGGGCATGACAATGTTTATTCACAAATGATCTCCTAATGTTATTGCCAGCTACTGAGTCAGGGCAATAGTTGGGTTATACAGTTTTATTTCAAACCAGATGTCATGGATTTTCCTCTCAGAATTTAATTTTGCTGTCAAAAGGAAGAAATGGAAATCAGTGATCACACTGATATTAGGCTTTCAAGTGATAATCTCCATGACCTGGAATTTACTTGTGAAATTTGTGTGCCCCACACTCCTGAAATTGAAAAGGAAGGGTATCACAGAATTGCTGTGTCTGAGATAACAGCATGTCAAGTAAGGGAAAGCTATATTTGAGGGATGCTTCTATTTAATGAGTACATACCTGCCTATGTGTTAAAGCCAAATTATGTGTGACTAAGACCAGAGAGGAGGTGTGCACAAGATGTTTGTGTAAGAGACCTAAAATATTTTGAGTTTCTTTTACCTTGTTGAAGCAACTTTTTTGCACATCCCCAGTATCATTATAGATAACTTGACAGATTTTGTTAATAGTTTTCAACATTAAGAGAGCTCTACCTACTTAAGGGAAAGTCTTTCAGTCTGAATAGAGCACCGTTAAACAAAACTAAGACATTGACACTGGAGGAAAGTGGACACATCCTTAATTACTTTAGTTTTGCATCTGCAAAACTACCTGAAAGTTTCACAACCAGGAGGCTTGAGGAGGATGGTGCTTATGCATTTCTTGCTCCTATTGGTCTGGGAGTATTGCTAGAAATACCATGGTCATCCTGTGTTTCTGTTTCTACATTAAAACTTAGCCGGGAATTGCTCCACAACAAAGAAACAGACAGCTCAACATTAAAGGGAAGCACATGACATGCAAATGCAGACTTGATAATTTTACTTAACATTCACACAAATGTTATCTTTAGAGGGAAGAATGAATTATTATTAATAATATTCCTCCTTCTTTTGGTCTAAGACACATTTTATTTATTTGTTTATTTATTTAATAAAAAGTAAACAGGAAAGTTACTGCCTTATATGAGAGATCAGATGTGAAATTTAAATAAGCTTGCAAGAGTTCAAAAACTGTAAACCATTTTTTCTTTTTTAAACAAGTAGAAATCCTCCAAGCAATACTAGCTGCAATAATACAAAAATTTTAAAGTAACTATTTTTATCTAAACAGTTTATGTGTCTTGAGCCATGTGCACTCACATGGATTTGTTCTGAAGACTACTAAAGGCATTAGTAGGAAAATTACCACAGCTGACTCCTAATCAGGGCCATTATTCAGTGTAGTTTTGATTTCATATGCTAACTGGTAGACCAGAGGTATGATCATTACATTTTTTTTTTTCGGAAAGAAATCTTCAAAGCAAATGTTCTATACTATCAATTCACAAATGTAACCAGATCACTCTGAAAAAAAACAACAAAGTGGGCTTTTTAATTTAGTGATGAGTTGCGCATGTCACTGTATGGCAACACGTTACATGTTAAGCCAGAAATTTTAATCACATTTTAGACTAACTGAAAAATAAATAGCATGCATATATTCCTAGATGGAAGGATTTAATCACAGCATACAAAACCACACATTTAAAGAACAAATATGTATTTGATTCACATGCCTCAATCTGCATTCTTTTAAAAAGGTAGTGTTATGATTATAGCTTCTTCACAAATTTCCTGAGCCTGGTCTTAATAGCAATGGTCCACTGACCCCTTAATGGACCTACTCTAATTGGGCACAAGGTGAGGATAACACCAGTTAACTTGAACATAGCATGAGGCCAATGGATCATAGAGAAGACCTATAAAATTCACTGTATACAAAAGATAACTGATGTGAATACAGATTTAGCTGGATGAATTTGTCCCCCTTAAGAGAGCTTCAAAACATTTATTTTAACTCTAAGCCAAAGAATGGCTGTAATTGCAGGTAGAGAATGCTGCAAATGCAACCAAGTTGCTGGTCTAGTGGAAGCAGAAGTAAAATTCCATTAATGTAATCTATAGAACCATACAACACATATCGGTCATTAGTCTCTATGTTTAAAATAATGGCTGAAGGATTGGAAATATGAAGTTAGAGCTGTAACTGACTTCCTCTTTTTACCAGAAGAAGCAATTCCATATGAGAGAAAGGGGAGAAGAGAACTTATCCAGCATTCCCCCCACGAATAGCAAGACTAATTGAGCTGCCCGTAGACATAACAGAAAAACTCTCACTGATATAAACAAAGTTTGGCCTCAATTAAAAAAGTGAAGTTCATAATTATTCTTAGTTTGGTATTTAAAGCAAGTGACTTAGTCAGATGGTATGTTTTTAAAATAAGCCAGTAAAACCAAGCAATGCCAGAACGGCAAAAATGTTTGCACAGGGTGATTTTTGTTATGGTGTATGGCCAGCAGTACAAAGGCAAAAAAAAGGGGGGAACGAGAGGTCCAGTCACCACATTGGGTATATCTTGTTTAAAATGCAGGTACTTAAAATTCCCCTGCAATGATTGACTGGTCTAGGAAATTATTAAGGCCTACAGGCTGCCATGTTGTCATCAGTTTTTTGGGATGGTTGAGTATCTGATGTGGGGCATGTCCATAAATGCTCTGTTAATAGGGACAACCTCTACCAACATTCACAGATACATTTCTCCACTTTCTTTAGTTAGGTGACAAGATTCAATAAACAAGTGTGTTGAATGAAAATATGCCTGAGTTAGTCATGGCTTTAGGGGAGAAGGGATGACAGTGTTGCTCTGTCTTTGTTGGATGATAACAACCGCATCTATTCACTCCTTTTCTTCCTCTGAACCCAGTGAACATCTGTGTAATCCATGCTAACAAGAGATTCAGGAGGAGGGGAGTAGGGTAATCACCTTTATTCATACATTATTTTTTGGTACCAGGCTGCCTCCAGAAAGAGAAGGATGTGCATGTCTGGGTCTCCCACATTCCAAAGTGTGAAATGAAAAAGCAGTGCCGTGATCACCACTTCCATTCATGTGAGTCTGTGAGGAAGGACTGGGCAGGTACACAGACACCTGGACAAAATCTGGAGATATGAATTACAGCCCAAAGGTGATATCCTTTTAAAAACCAAAATGCTTTCTTCTCTGCTCTGAAGCATGAGTATTGGTGAACAACCCCAGGAGCTCAGTGCCACTTAGGCACTAGTTGATCTACCGTCATGGTTTTGCTGGTTCTTAGAAACTAAGCAGGAATTTTTCCTTTCCCCCTGCCCACTTCATGGAGGAGGTTAAATGGGCAGTTAAGAAATACAAAAGAAGCTGCCATAAGGCCACATTCCCAGTTAATGGCCCTCAGAAACTTGCTTCTGGGAAAGGGTGGGGCGCTCCTTTTTACTTTTTTTTCTCTCCTCTTGTCTCCTGGGTAACGGAGGGGCAGAGTTCAGGTGGCTGCTGAAGCCAGAACAAACTCAGAGTGGAGTCTGGGAGTGGGTTTTATTCTCAGCCTAGCTGTTAGCTGTGGATTCTGCTTGGATTTTCATGGGGAAAATAATTTTCTCTTTCAGGAGGTTTTTTTCCTCCCCTTCTCTGTTCCCATTTTGTTTTTCTTGGTAGTGGTTCTTGTGCACATCAAAGGAAGAGGGAAAATCTATATCACATGATTCAGTCAATAGGACACAGTGAGTTTTCCCATTGGGGAAGACTTTTTTGTTGTTTCTCTCCCTCCTCTTTCTACCCTTTCCCAGTGTGTGTGCGGGGGGAGGAAAGCCCATTTTTCAGTCTCTCCAACACACCCCAGAGGGTGTCACCCCACGTGGCAACAACCAGTAATTCCACAGCGCCCCCTGCCACCAGCACAAACTGCTGCAGGCTCTACATTTCCAGTGATCCAACAGCGCCCCCTGTTGACTGTGGTTAGAATTGCACCAAAGGGCAAAAACTGAACTGTTTCCTTTTTTTTCTTTGCTTGTTCATTGGTTTGTTTTGAAGGGGATTATTTGTGTGTATAGGAGTATTGTTTGGTTGTTTTACTAGTTTTCTTTTGCTGTTTCTGCCAATACACATACATCTTTTAATAAAGGGCTGTTATTTTTCCCTTTTCCACATTTTTTTCCCCTCAATTGGAGCATCTTAATTTTGGATTTACAATTGCTTAGATGGAGGAGTTTGGGTCTTCCTCATAACTCATCCTCAGCAAAACACCTGTGTCTCATTTAAACTGAGACACCTACTTTTTGAAATATTTTAGGGCCCAAGATGCCTCTAAGATCTTGGCCCCTACCCCACAGCCATGAACTGTACTTGTGGGCCAAGATGGAGCACTTAGTCCCCAGAGCATAAGACCTAAGCTGTCCCAGTAGCCATTTTTAGTGAAATCAAATTCCTGTCTTGCTAGAGTTCAGAGAGATGATTAGGTAAGTGCAATATCTACCTGAGAAGTAGCCATTTTTTCATTCTTCACATTATTTCTTAGTGTAAGCCAGTCCTCTGGGTCTGTGGTAAAATAGAATAAAACATCCAGATCTGAATAGCCTCAAAGTTTTCAGGGCCCAGGTTGAAAATCTATACTACTGTGAGAAATTGTACCTTGTTTTCAACTTCAGATAGTTTTTACCTATACATCTGCAACAAAATACTTTTACAAAAATATCTGAGGGAATTATAAGCATCTTAAAACCTGCATAAGGAACCCGCAAAGCAGTGCAAGTTTTCCCATAATCTCATGACAGTGTAGATTCTTTAATAGGCAGAGATAGAATCATAGATCCCTTTGCTGGTTCATTAAATCCATTTCTTAAATAATGTTCTCAAAAACAGAGCTAAAATAACTACAGATTATATACTATATGAATAAAATTAATTAATTTTTCTACTTTGGTCATTGGACAAAACCATATTTAAGTTAAACTTTTTCATTAAAAATGTTTGAATTCAGTCAAGGAAGACCCAAATCCACTGTAGAGTTACTATCACCACAACTCTAGTATGTCTGAAGAAAAGACTGGGTAAAAGGAGTGATAAATGCACTCAAACCTTTCCCTTATCTCCCAACCCTTAAGACCTTGTTCTGTAATGTTTGCCACAAAGAGTAATCTAAGACCTCACCCTAGGGTCTTTAGAAGTGCATAAAGAGACTTAGTAGGCAGTATGGGCAGTACCATAGTGGAATGTCAATGAGGATTTAGGTTAATGCACAGTTTTAAGCCTCTCCAGTCTACACACTGCTCCCAGACTAAGCCTATTACATTGTGGTGTATGTGGCTTAAAAAAGCAAAACAAAGCAAAACAGGGATGAATAGAATTCCATTTCTTTAGCTGTTTTTTCATTGTGGCAAACAGCTAAAAGATTATATGTCCATAGATGAAAGGGAAAATGTCCTATTTTGTGGGAAGAAATCATCTTTCTCTCTCAGTCTCTTTCTTTTAATCCACTGAAAACCAGGTATGAGGGGAATTTTTAAAAATTCATTCAGGAGGTCACATTTTTCTTCTTTAAAGTAAGAGCAAGAAATCCTAGCTTTTCTCCTTCTTTTTAGGGTATGTCTTTGCATTTGTAAATACTGACCAGTGCAAATGCTCATATGTAAGACTCTACATGCTATTATCTTCCATGGCATACCTAAACCAAAATTTTACAATGTCATGAGAATAGCGAAGGGAGCTGAAAGGTACCGTTATCACCTTTTAGCTTTCCAGACATTTCTGAGAAGGGTTTTCTGATGACATTCACTCAACCAGTTAGATCCTAAAGTTCCAGTCTTCCTTTTCAGTCAATACAGGAGTTTCTTCCTACCAGGTGTTGGCTGGGCCATATTACTCTCATTAATCTTCTCCTTGTGAGGGAGACAGCAAGAGGTGGTTTGGTTCCTTGCATCTGTGCTTTAGACAGGTACCTACATGTGAATGAGCTGAATCCAGACCTCAGCAGATGCAAAACAACCAGTAAGTACAGATAGGTTCACATGCCTTTCCTCCCTTTGTGAGTACTCTAGATATTTTAACTGCATAAAATCAAGCTTATATTAGGCTCTTTGGAATATATTATTTAGAGCTGAAACTGACTATAACCTGTGGAATGAATTATCTAACTTAATAGATATGTCATTATGTTTCCATCATATAGTCATTGTATTTGTGCTCAATTACATGTTTATATTATGTTTGCAGTAGAAGGAATGTCTTGATGAGAATTGATATTATTTCATTAATTAATTATTCTAAACTCAGTTTTTACTTTTCTTTCTCTTGCCTTACAAGATCAGACATCTTGCCAAGAGACTTTTACTAGTTTATTAGCTAAAAGTTCTTTCTTGAAAGAAATTCAGAGACAAGAAATATTTGCTGGAAAAGACAACTGAAAGATGGTTCCTTTTTTTTTGCTCTGGAAACTACTTTTGCACATTCTCATGCTGCTGCACTTGGTGCTTCCAATCAACATCAAGGGATGTTTCCTACTGTTTTGGGCTTGTATTAATTATTCTGCACATCTGTTTCTCCCAAACAGAGAGCACAGATGTGAATGTTCATGCAAAAGTGGGGTGGTCTATAAGTGTTGCCTTGCTTTCAGTAGGTGAGATTTCTCCATAACTGTTCCTAAATTAACGATAAGGATCAGGCCACAATGAATTTTTTCTTCCACCCTCATGGAACTGCAATGACTAAATTTTGCATTTTTCTTAAAATGGCAGCATTCTCTGGTGAGCAATAACACAGATTACTTTCACTGAACTGCTATAAAACCACTTTCTAATCTCAGCCCTACAGTGAATTGTGCTGTAGATGATAAAACCTTCTCATAATATCACAATCAAGTTGAGCTGACCTGGTACACAAAGGATATGAACAGAAACATATGCCTTATGTAATGGTTTCACATGTAATTAGTTTTCCATAGATTGTATTTCAGCCACAATTTCATCGTTTTCTCCATTTTTGTTGAATCCCTGTTGACATCTCAGTAAGTTTCTTCCATCATAGACAGACACTTTTACGCTGGTTGGCTGGTATAGCAGTATTAATAGTTTTCACGGGAGCTGCTGTACAGAAAAATGTGTGTACTGTTGACCACAAAAGTGAATAAAAGGCAATTTTCTTCAAAAACAGAAATGTGTCAGAATCAATTTGTGCACCATTGTAAGAGCCAAATTCACTGGAGTGGAATGACTGCTCAACAGCAGAGACGAAAATAAACAGTTCCTGGACCAGTAACTGGCCCAGCTGTGATAGTACCCACCTGCAGTGGCGGCACCTGGGATTCAATTTCCCATTCACTTGGTTTATGTTATCAGCTTTATTTTAACTGAGCTGCAAGTCACTGATTTTATGATCACAGAACAACTTGATCATTCTTAGGTAAATGAATGTCTCCCCTCTCTCTTTTACCTGTTATCCTGTTTCCCTCTTTTTCTCTTTCATCAGTTTCAGGGTTGTTAAGAACTCTCTTAACAAAAAAAAAAAAAATCTGGTAATAAAGAGATCTGTTCATCGTCTTTGTAAGTTTAATGATTTCCCTGCCAAGGAACTGAAACTAAAATCTGAAGAAAAAAGGAGAGACTGATCTTAAGAGCTCCTAATATTCAACCCGTCTTTAATTTCATTTTTATTACTTCCATCATACATACAGGCCCAAGAAATTTGTAAAAATTTAGAGCAGAAAAACTGCTAAATAATCAAATTCAAGATGTTCTACATAGTGTCCCGCGGATGGTTAGAGCAGTACCAAACCACCTCTATTGACCTGACCAACAGAGGAGAGATATTGCTGCAGGATCTGAAAAAGCAGAGCTATACCATATGCCATGTACTCAAAGCAATTTTCTGGGACACAGCACCACATTAACAGAAAGGCATTTTGAGTTACCAAAAATAGCTTAGGCACATTCTAGAATGTTTTCCAGTAGAGAAGTGAGTCATCATCCTAAAATTTAGCGTCCTAAAAATTCTTCTTTCAGTGAAAGAGATGTTGACACATAGAAGAGGTAACGTAACCTGACCCACTGAAAGAGGTGACAGAAATGGAGAATATTTACGCATCAGCCAGAGGCTGCAGACTGACTGCACTACAGTTTATCGGGAGGAGCTACTCCTGTCATCTCTAAGCTGGTGCAATATTTCAACTAGCTTTCAGTACTTTAATAAATTCAGTGTGCAAAATTAGTTTAAAAGTGGTTCTTGATTTCACATCAGCTCATTCTCGGAAATCTATTTTATTTGACAATATTCTTGTTTTTTGAAGGCATTGGACTGCATATTTGGCACAATGAAAGGGATATTATTTTTGGCACAGGTCTTTTTAGCAATAACAGGATAAGATGCAGTGATGCAGCCAAAGGATTCAGAAAATCAATTCTGCTTACTATTCAATACTAGAGGTTTGTTCAGTAATTTTCCTATTTTCAGCAGCAAAAGAGCCACGATATAATTTTTTAGACAAACACTTCACAGATTAGATTATAACCCCAAACCTGCAGTAAGAATGCTGTCTCATCTAGAATAAAGGATATTTTAGGCCTCCATTGGATTCTTTTCCTAGATGACTCAATTTATTTTACCCCTGAATAAGAGATATAGAACATCACCATAGCTGGAGAAATATTTTACTTTGTGCTCTGGAGTGTTTGCTCATTTTCCTTCAGTTACATGTATAAATTAAAAACACATGTTACGAAAGTCAGAGTAGGTAACTGAGAGACCATTTCCTACTTTTCACTATGAGTGGTGATGACTGAATTGCATTGTTTGTTTAATATACTACTTGAATTGATAATATCAATTTATGACCAATATAACCATCACAGTATTCCCCTGAATACAAAAAGTATGCACCAATATTTTTTTCTTTATTTTTCTATTGATAATCTCTAACATGATCCAAAGAAGCAAATGTATAATCATGAAGTCCTACCATTAAAAAAACTTACCAAGATAATGTAAAAGCAGATGGGTATTTAAATCTTCCTGTGCCAAGAATGAGCATATTTTATTTCTGTCCCCTTTCCTGTCTTTTACCCATACTGTTTTGCTCCATTTTAACATTTTCTACTTTTCTGAAACTTGTTCCAATCTTTCTAATATGATTTAGGGTACATGCCCCTGAATATAAGCGAGAGGCATCAGAGGTTCTTCCCCAGTCACTGAGAAGTGCTTGAGTGTCAAATGGAGAGCTTAAGCTAATGAACATGTTTGAAAATTAAGGCTATAAGTATGTAGAATCATAGAATTGTAGAATCATAGAATCACAGAACAACAGAATGGTTTGGGATGGAAGATATTTTAAGGAAACCATAAACATAACTGATACAGCTATATACTAAGAATGACTAGAAGAAACCTCTCTTGCCATTTTTAATATTGTATTTATTTGAAAACTCATGTAAATATTTTAAAAAATTTGAAAAATTAAATATCTTACAACTATTATTTGACAGATACGATCAGAGAACAAACTCCATAGGATGCTGCATGATTTTTTTTTTTAAATTACAACTCCAAGATAGGGCACTTTAAATAAACAGATTTCTCCTTCATGGTAAAATGTTATAGATAAGTACTGTTCTAATATAATATATCTGCCTCCTTTACTGCCTTTTTAAATAAATGCCTACATTCCAAAATTATTTTTTGTTATTGAAACATGTTGCAGACTTGGAAGGTGATAAATCAAAAGCAGCAAAAACTTTTTAAGCCTAGGCAAGAGATCAGAAAATCAAAGGTGAAACTAGTGTCTTGTCAGGCTGTCTTAGGCACTGCACATCCTGCAGTTATCATCCTACAAATATTACATATGTGAGTTGTCTTACTAAATGAGGTTGTGATTAATACTATAAATAAACACTGTGGGATCAGAATTTTTGTGTGTAAGACTCATCTTCTCTATTGTCAAATATATTCACTTTTGACCAAATCAGAATCCTTGCATAGATTTCATCTGTGCTTGCAGACTGAATTATTAGTTTCTTTCTCTCTTGAGTCTCTCTTACAAGCATAATTGTCCCATCTACCTCTATAAATTCTCCTTGAAATACTGTAACTGGGAAATCTGAAAAGGTCACAGAATATGTCTAAACTTTAATTTGAACTTTGGAGGTCTTCCACGTCATTTCACTTCTCTGTGGTACAAGATTAATAATTATCTTGTGTTACAGACAAATGCATGAACATGAACTTCCAGTAGCCTTTTAATATCTGGTTTTGATAAAATTTTTGTTGCTCCCTTTGAATTAAAGTGGCTGGAGGTTAATAGGTTTGCTTTTTCTTTTTTTTTTAAATTATAAAAATATATCTTAAATTTTCCAGAATAGAAAAAGTACAAACATTGTACTGAACACAGTAGAAATAAATGTTGCAGAATGTTTCTGACCTGTATGTATATCAAATGTAACTTCAGTCTGAACATTTGACCATATTTAATTTACTTTAACCAAGTATGATTTCAACAGACTGTATTAAATGTGTTTTCCTTGCAGGGAAAAAGTTATCTAGGGAAATACCTAGTTTCTCATTTAGATTTCATCTGTCTATCTAAATGTACATACATAGTAGGCAGTAAAGCTACCCATAGACTGGGAAGTACAAATAGTCGTTTCCATATAGGAAATTGCTAGAAACACATTAATTACGTTTTCAGTATGACTCAGTTCTGTTAGGTGCTTTAGTCACTTGCTTCCAAAACAAATGTATTGCAAACAGTTAAGTTTACACCTTTGGATTCTTCAGCTTTTATATAGAGTAGTTAAATATGATTGCTTCACTCCTAATAGTCTGTAGTCTCCAGGGTTTTTTAAAAAACATCACACACACTAGCTAAAGCAAAAGTAACATAATAAAAAGTCATATAACTCATTAAATGTGACCTAGAGTAAAATATTTCTTTCTTGTGTTCATCTGGAATATGTTTCAATATGTGCCCCTTGCCTCTTGTCCTGTCACTGGGCACCACAGAGAAAAGCCTGGCTCTGACTACCCTGATTCTCCTACTAAAAACAAGTATTTCTGATGCTGAAGATTTTTTTTTCTTCAGAATTATTTTTTGAAAATCAGACTGCCTGGTACTGATTTAAAATATTTATTCTCACCTGATTCAGGACATCTGAGAGATAACTGGAAGCTTACCTTCTGCAGAAAATGGACTCAGTGGGAACCTTTGGAAGATTTGTCACACCAGAGCATGACCAGGAAGCCTGGACACACCCTGTTCTTTCCACTGATTACATGAGAGCACCTGTGTGGACCTGGCTGACATCTATTCTCTCGATGCACTGATTTGCAGAAAACAGATTCAGAAATCAGTGCATATTCCAAGCAAATTTTCAACTGTATTTATCTCATAGATAAGTAGAACCCCAAAAAATATTTTGAAATACAATTTCCTATAACTCCATTGATCACCAGTGCTCTAAAAATTAAACGTTAAAATGAAGGGAAATTACAAGAGCTATTTCTATGAAGCTAAGTCATTTGCATTCCATATAATTCAATTGTATAATACGGTTTTAAAGCTTAAAGGAGACATATTAACAACAGAACTAAATAGAGATATCACAATGATTCAACTTGCAGGTTGGTTACACCTGTCACATTTACTTTTTCCACAAAAACTAAACAGTAAGCCTGAACTGACCTGACAGTAACCCTCTAATCCACTTATTTTCTATAGATTAAATTAATTTGAATAACTGGAATATTTATTAATTTATATTGCCACATTTTCGAAAGCTGGATTGAGAAAGTACTTTGGGAGAAGAAAAAACTTGCTTCATAGTTTCCTTTCTTTAAGGATAGCTTTTATTTCATTAAACAGCATGTAATAGGAGAGAGGAAATAAGGTAGAAATTAACAGGTTGGTCTGTAGTTCCTGTCAGATGTAAGGTGGTGTGGATTGTGTAGTAATAATCAAAAATCTTAACATTTCAAAAATCTGTTGTGGTAGATGTGGTTATGTTCTTCAATTTGTGTGCAGAATATGTCATCTTGGTGATTAGGAGATTTCCTGTCCACTTTCTACATCAGTAATCAAGGACAAAATACAGGAAAAAAGCATTGTCTTTCTTTCCTGTGAATTTTCTAGCAGACCTTACAATTCATCAGAAGATGAGGAGAAGACAGAAGACAAGGAAAAAACTTGCAGGATGCAAACAAATCCTAGGAGAGCCACAGCTCAAGTTGCCTCTTCACTCAATCTCCCTAATTAATTTTAAAATGTAAGAAGTAGGAGAACTAATGACCCAGGTCAGAGAAAAAATCTCTTTCCAAGAGGAAGGTTTTCGGATTGGGATGAAATGATCCACACCACAGTATTCTGAAGAATTTGGGCGTACCATCCTTCCTAACAGAGCATGGGCCCACAGTAATGTGAAATACATATATATGGACTTCTTGAAAAACCCTGTGTATTAGTGTGCTTTTTTCTTACAGCTGAGGAAAAAAAACACAGATATATATAGCAAATAGGAATAAAAGGAAATTTGGTATCTAATTTATTCTATCATCTTTAGATGATGTTATTCTCATCAGTATTTGTTTATGCATACTTTTACTCGGAATAAATTTATACACTTACTGGATAAATTATTCCACATGCCTATGACTGTTAGCAATAGGAATATTTTTGCTCCTGTCCCATTTAATCTCAGTTTCTGCAATACAAACTTGTTATTTCTAACTGGTAGCACATAAAAAGGGATTTTTTTTATTCATTTCTGTATTGGATTGATACACTGAAGACAGTTATCATGTTCCCCCTAGTAAGCCACGCATAGAATCATAGAATCATAGAATTAACTGGGTTGGAAGAGACCTCCGAGATCATCAAGTCCAACCCTTGATCCAACCCCACTGTGATTACTAGATCATGGCACTCAGGGCCACATCCAGCCTCATCTTAAAAACCTCCAGGGACATTGAATCCACCACCTCTCTGGGCAGGCCATTCCAGTGCTTAATCACCCTCTCTGTAAAGAACTTCTATCTAATATCCAACCTAAACCTCCCCTGGCAGAGCTTAAGCCCGTGCCCTCTTGTCCTATTGCTGATTGCCTGGGAGAAGAGACCGACCCTCACCTGGCTACAACCTCCTCTCAGGGAGCTGTAGACAGTGATGAGGTCTCCCCTGAGCCTCCTCTTCCCTCAACAACCCCAGCTCCCTCAGCCTCTCCTCACAGGACTTGTGCTCAAGTCCCTTCACCAGCCTGGTTGCTCTTCTCTTGACCTGCTCCAGCACCTCAATGTCTTTCCTGAACTGAGGGGCCCAGAACTGAACACAGCACTCCAGGTGTGACCTCACCAGCACAGAGTACAAGGAAAGGATCACTTCCCTCGTCCTGCTGGCCACACTGCTCCTGATACAGGCCAGGATGCCATTGGCCTTCTTGGCCACCTGGGCACACTGCTGGCTCATGTTTAGCTTCTTGTCAATCAGCACCCCAGATCCCTTTCCACCCGGCTGCTCTCCACCTGACGTGTTCAGTCACTCTCCTGAAGCCCTTTTTTATCCCCAGGCTACTCATTTTCTGTGTTCTTCTCTGGTTTCTGCCTAACTGGTTCACATCCTTTCTTAATTATAGTACCCAATTAGTGCTCCAGCTGAGTCTTCAAGAGCTTCAAGAAAACTTGAAGGACCACTTAAAGTGTTGTGCAGACAATATGCCTCACAAAGTGCCTTTTGTGCATCACTATTGATTCACATTGTGCTTGTCCTCCTCAATAAGCTCAGTTCCTTTTTTGTTGTTAGAAAGCTTCTCCTTAGTCAGCTCTTCCCAGCCTTGTGTTTGTGCAGATGGCAGTTCCTAAAGTAAACCTTACCTGAAGAAAGCTACCACCAGCTCAGGAACCCAGAAACTGTTGTGCAGACCCAGAGAACCAAGACTGACTCAAATATTAAAGAAAACCAGGCTTTTCTACACTGGGAGAGGTAAAGGCTTGAGATCCAGTGTCTCAAAGGATGCTATTCATGCAGACCAAAGAGGGCAACTAGTGCAGGCTCCCTGTAGCCATAGCAGGGGTGGAAGGAACACAACAACAGAATTTATAACAGTGAACAGAAGCACGGAATTCATACCTATATTGAGAAACTTTCATAAAATAAAGTTACATCTCAGGATAAAAAGGGGGTAAAGGACTTTGGGAACAGAGAGATAACTCACCCTTCTCTGGAGCTGCCCTTTCACACCAGAAATTCATTTTCAATTCATTTACTGGTTACAGATTTACTAGAAGAGGCTAGGGGAGATGAATCTTTCCTTTTCAATCCCCTCCTGCACACACAGACACATGGAGGTTGTCATAGGACACGCTCCTTGTCATGGAAGACAAACTCCATTTACAGTTGCTTTCCAATCATCCTGTGGCCCTGTTATCAACCCTCTCCCTCCTGTAGGTGAAGTCATTGTTCATATGTAATTCTAACAACCTGTCCTTCAGAGGGGTAAAGCACATAATTTAAGTAATCCTTCCTGCCTCATGTCAGATTTTGTAATGATGATGGTGGCCAAAGGAATGTTCTAACAGATTCAATTCTAATATTTTAATTTTCTTTTCCTTTACCACTTTTTTCCTCTCCTCATGTAGATGTAATCACTCCATCCCAAAACTTGGGTCTCTGTGGAGCAGATAGGGAGAGGTGAACTTACAAGCCATTGAAGAACAGATTCAATGTGTAATGTATGTGTAATGGTATTTTTAAATATAAATTAAAGTCAGGAGGAGGGACAGATTGCTGCCAAATGGTGAAGGCTGCAACTGGTAGTGAGGAACTACTTTCATGCATTTAAGAGAAAGTGCTGAAGTGCTGAAGAGTTTTATAATCTGTTTTATAAAAGTATTTGACAATATCCTTCTAGCATAAACCTGGCTAGAATAATTACTAGATTCCTTGGCTGTTCTCAGCAAG
The DNA here is from genome assembly GCA_038380795.1 of Pyrocephalus nanus. NCBI lineage: Eukaryota > Metazoa > Chordata > Aves > Passeriformes > Tyrannidae > Pyrocephalus > Pyrocephalus nanus. The sequence continues at coordinate 94,279,388 of CM076259.1, read as the reverse complement.
TGAAAATAAAAGCTCCCCCTTTCCCTGTATGAAGGGTCATGATTTCTGCCCTTTCAGAGGGAATGAACTCATTCTCCTCCTGCTCATTCCATCATATGGCCTCCTCCAGGCAGCTCAGAGCCAAATAAAATGCAAGGGTTTTCTACTTATGGTTCTTTGTCCCAGTGCTTAAAAAGGGCTGCTGGGCCCTTTCTCTACGCTTGAAATTTGTAATGAGCCTCTGCCAAAGCACAGGCCAGCAGTTTGCCCAAATTCTTTTCTTTGACTTAATCCTCCTGACAGGCACAGGTCCAGCACCTCCTGAAGATCCTCATTAAGTACGTCTGCCCTCTTTCAGTCAGGTGAACACTGTATGTTGATGAAATAGCCCAGAGGAACGGATTGGGCACAGCTCCTATTACTTACACTGAAGTATCGCTCTATGAGATTTGGCAGTCTTGGCAGTGAAGAGTGTTGTTTCTCTGAAACTCCCGCTCACTAGGTGGACTGCTGCAGCTCCAAGAGCATTCCAGCCATCTTCTTTTAGAAAGCAGGACAGACAACTGTCAATAAACAGCTACGAGTCACTTGCGTGTATGCTCTACTTTTATTGCACCATTAATGATGTATCAGTAAAAGATTCTTGGGTTTTAATGAATACCCTGCAAGACATCATAGAAAAACTCTATCTACCAAATGTATGAACAAGCTCTTACATCAGATGTTTGGGATTGCTTTTTTAGAGAGGAGCCTTTGACACTGCAAAGGTTTCAGAAGATCTGGGCAGCAAACATATGACAGGTGAAATGCTTCATGGCTGCAGAAATAAGACATCAGAGTTGTCCTCCCTGACTTGGCAGAATGCTGTGTGGTGTGCTAGTACAGCTTACACTGTGACAAGGGTTGGAGTACTCATACATCCTTTTTTTCTTCAACTAGTTGTTCATGTGACTGTGAAAGAGGAAAGTCTTGTAGTTTTATCTGTTGAAAGCCATTGGGGGGTCCAAGGTGATTGCCAAGTGTGGGGTTTTATTTTTCCAGAGCGTGATTATAGGGAGTGCTGCAAAGCAAGGACCATTTTTCAAAGCCCCTCTTTTAAACACTGTGTTAGAAACTATAGAGGCATATAGCAGGTATAGAATCTCCATTTTAAATATGGTTGTCGTAGAATATAAATTTTCTGAATCTCCCATAATTTTCTAAATTTAAGGTGAGTAAGCTACCATAGACCCAGCTGAAACAGAATTACAAAGCACCATTACTTGGGAATGGGAAAAAACATTAAATAGTGGTCACAGACCCCAAAAGATATCACTGAAGTCAGAGTGGTCAAATACTTGCAACCTAACTATTTTTAATGAAAAAAGTTTTCTCCAAAATATTTAAGTGTATAATCCTACAGGAAAAAAATTGATTTGCCCAAAGCAGTCAAGCTGTTTGATCATCTCTCTTCAGCCCTCCAATTCCCCACCAAAAGGAAAACATTACTTGAATTTTGCCTTAATTTTCAAAAGCCTGTAATTGCACCCTTGTGAGTTATTTACTTAATACACCTTGACAAAGCCATACTTGGTCAAGAGGAAGACTCTCCCAAGCATGCAAAAACCAATTTTCTTTCAAACACTAGTAGAATAAAATCTCCTAGAAATAACTAAGGTTCAGGATGAAAATCCAGCAAAAGGAGATCCTTCTTTCCCTACGGCTAGAGGTCCCTTCACCTTGAATGAATGCTGGAGGACATGGCTTATTTATTTTCTAGATTTCCTGCCTATTAAGACTCCCTCATTAGTGAGAGGAACCTACTGAGCAATGAAACCACTCCAAAAATGTTTTCCAGTGTTTACTGGAAAAACTGGCCAAGAAATCATGGGCAGGAACTGCAGGGTGGCCTTCTGCACTAGCTCTGCCCTTCCCAGCAGGGCAGCTGGGTAAGCTTCTTTTTTATTCTGCTAATGAAACCCAGGTCAACTGTATCTTTTTACAAGTCTGTCTGACTGGACATCTAAGCAAAAAGGCTCAAGCATCCCAGCATTTTAAAATTCATTAAACAGAATGACAGAAGCGTGGTCAGAACTTGCACAAAATTCTATTATTTGATTCACAGATCAACACCATACAGAACTATTTCCAGCAAAATCATTAACAATTCTTTTAAAAGGGAGTATCTGCACCTCCTACAACTACTTCTACTGGCCAACCCTAAAATGCCTTCCAAGAAAGAACTGTACTTTTATATTTTAAAAAGAAACAGGTCAGACTAACCATTTAGAAAACTGAAGTGGGTCATTTTGTTAAAGGAAACGCTGGATGCTGAAAATCCGGAGGCCTACATTTCTGTTTCTGCTATAGGTTTCTGCTACAGGTTTCTTCACCAGCCATTATTATATTTACCCCGGTAAGACTCCCAGGCAGGACTTAATTTAAAGCTCCAGCATTTCAGGTACAGCACATTTAACAAAAAGATGACTCATGCACTAAAAAGGCTAAGTTTATCCTGACAATGATGTTCTTGAGGATAATCATGAATATTTCACTTTATCTGCCATGAAAAACAGAGACAATAAAACTGCCTCCTAGTATGGACTTTGAGGCTAGGAAATGCAGTTCATAAATATTTGGCAAGTGCTTGATCTTTAAGGTGCAGGAAACTAGAGAAGCATAAAATAATATGTAGACTTTCCCTCCAGAAAAAAATAAGTATTGCACAGAAATTATGTAGCACATGTAGCTGTTGCAAAATAAGTGATTGCAATATTTTGGATTTTTTCCACACAAATATTGAATAATGCTGTGACTCCAGGGTGTTTTAGTAACTGAGACCACATTCCTTCACAAGTCACTAAAGCACTATTTTTTATGAATAATTATTCTACAATGTTCATTAAGTTACAGTAGTGCTGAAACTCTCTCTCTCTTGTACACCCTCACTGTTAGATCATCAGTTTGACACTGAAATACCCCAGATCCCAAACCAGCTCAGTAATATATATATTTCAGTAGACATTAAAATTAGTTGGTCCTCAACCAGGTCTCTCTGGCTTATCAACAGCCAAAATTTTACAGCAGATGCATCTGCTATTGAGGAGTTCTGTTTGCCAAAGTGTTCTTCTGGCTGGGATCGACCCCTTGAGTGCTGTGCTGGAAAACTCGCCAAAATTAGTGGGCTTGTACTACATTTGGAACTTTCTGTCCATTCCTTGGTTTTCATTTCTATCCTGGTCTTCTCTCCTGAAAGAGGTCAAGGAGTTAAAAAATTCGAACACATAATGTTCCTGTGACATATTTACATAATAATCATATCTTCTCAAAAGTACAGTCTTTCCAATGTTCTAAATGACATTATGTAGGAGAATAAGTTTGGTAGCAAACTTGTTCTTCTGCACATTCAGCTGTGTCCAGTCACTAAATGTAACAGTATAGAAAGCAACTGCTATAACAACCTGTACAGTGTTTTTTTCCTTCTTTATTTTTTTTTTTATTTTAATTGGGTACTAATTGAAGATCTTCTACATTCTCTGTTATTTTTCCTTGAAAAATTTCAAAGTATTCCACATTAATATCCTCCACATGATAGCAAAGGGGTTGCAGGCCTATGCAAAAGAAAAAATGTGACTGACAGTATATTATATAGCTAATCCAAAGCTTACTAAGGTCAATCAAATTCTTTGCTTTGGCTTCTGTTGATTTTGGGATCAGAATCTACATCAGTGCTTGAGAAATCCTAAAAGTTTATTTTAAATAGGAAAGGATGAACTGCAAGCCAAACAATTTATTCATGAGAGAGAGACAGAGAGGGAGAAAGAGAGAGAGAGAGAATAGCAAGGCAGAGATTATTCTTCTTTTGATGCTGTGGACTGTGGAAAAACAGTTCTATTCATAGCTTTATTTAATAAATAACTCCATTGCCAATCTCAAAAAAATTAATAATGATGATAATAATAATTATTATTATTGTTATTATTATTCATAAGAAATAATGCTAAACACAAAGAAATCTCATACCTTCCAAGGCAATAAACACTGTGAAGTCTTAAACATGTGATACTGTGGTTTTGTAATTTAGGACTTCTGCCTTTTGGTAATTCCCACGAAAATAGAATTTTGGACACCCAAAAAGCACTCTGGATAACACATGTATTTTGAGATCTGAATTTCCATTGTGTACTTAATTTATCCCAGCATTCCTTATTGAAAGCAGCAAGATAACTGGATCCTACTATCTGCTCAGCTCATCTCAGAGATTATGTTCTTCCTTTGCTTTGTCTGGCTCTATTTTCCAAGACCTGTTTCACATTAAGTGGAGAGCTCCTGCCTTTGGAACAGCTACTGGAGGACTTAAAAGTTCATTCCAGCAAAGAGTGATTCAAAAGCAGATTCCTGTGTGTTAATGGACTCTTTCTTCCTCTTAAGAAAACAGTGGAGCACAGATTTTCTCCTCCCACATCAGATCAGTGATACTGCATCTTGTGTCTAACAAGAGCCAGCTATGTGGGTTCATCAGACAAAAGAACAGTGAGCAATCAGAGACACATGAGCCCATTGAGAACTTTCCCCAGGCTCCAGCCACCAAGGAGTTGATTTACATTTTAATGCTTGAAGGTTTTATGCTCTTAACATTATGGCCTACAGTTCCGTGGGTTGATTACATATTTTTAAATTATTTTTAATCCAGCTGTTCTCAGATTCCATAGGAGTCCCTTATTGCTGTAGTATAAGAGGGAATAAATATCTTAGTTACCTCTTCCAGAAGGTTGTGTTTTTCTTCAGTCTCACCTTATGTATCTATGTTAATAGGAAACAGGTCCAATCTACTTGATATTTCCTTTGTCTAAAAAAGTCTAAAGAAACCACTTTAGATTTTTACAGCAACGTCTTATGTCTTCGTATAATCATATCTCTGTGTGTATTAACATAAAATGAATATTTCAGCTTATAAAAATATAGAGAGAAGTCATTTTTTTATCCACTGGCACTGTAATCTCTTCCCTTTCACAAGCCCATTTGATTCTTACAAGGTTTGTCTGTCATTGGACTTATGTTATTGTGAGTCAGTTCACTTCCCAGCCTGAACTTTCTCACTATTTTAAAAGGGTTTTCAGGCATCCCAAGTTTTGATTGCTTTTGAATGATGTGTGTCACCACTTCATTATTCCATGAGCTTTGCCAGCTCTGAAAAGCAAACAAACAAAATGCAAAATCTATTATACGTTTCTTAAGGCACTCTGCTGCTAATTATCGTGTAGCACTTTTCTCCTCAGGAAAACAATGTTTAAACAATATCACATTTCTTCAAATTTAATATTTTTTCCAAAGGCATACTCTTTGGCAAAATGAAGACTATAACTCCTGCATGTGATTTAAAGGATAAACAAAATAGGGGGGAAAATCTGCAAGTTCAATAAAATAGCTCTGCCAGAGGAAAACCATAGCTAATGTCAGATTAGTGTAAAAGCCTACTTGTGCTACTTGTGCCTTGCCTTTCCTTGAGGCTACCTTTCACAGCAGGATGGTGGGCTTATCTCCAGAAGCCTACCTCCCATTTTAACTCCTCATTTTTGAACATTTCCTCTCCCTGCCTGTAGTAACTTAGTCACAGTCACAGAAATGCATAAATCATGTGGAGTACAAATCTTTATTTTTCTGAGTAATTAAAGTGAGAAGCTGAAGTGCAAGCTCAGCGCAGGACATCTCTCATGGCAGCCCCTCCATGGAGTAGTTCCCCTCCACAAAGCATGGAAACTACCTGTGTATCTCTACTGCCAAAGAAAATAACTGCCTTTTTTTAAAAAAAACATTAATATTAATCAGCTTTACAGTCTCTACTGTGTATTCTAATAAACACAACAATGTGATCACTGCCAATAAATCCATGCAAAAATTATTTACCTAGAATTATTTGTATATCAAAAGTTGTCACAAGAAAGTTCATCTGTTTGGAGTTAATGAGCTGAAAGAAGAACTAACATTAAGGACACAGAGTATAACAATATCAGCCATGGTTACTGACTAATACCCCCATAAGACAAATATAACCTATTCTAATCCTAGCCCAAACTTGGAAGAAAACCCCAGTCTCTCAAAAGGACAGTTGACGCTCTGACATTTAACAGCTATGAAGTTAGATATTTAATACATATAAAAGCTCCTGGTTACCCATTAAGAATGTTTTTCTAATAATAAAGTAAAATTGTATATTTTTCTTTATTTATTACTCTTGAGTATACATTTTTAAGTATGTGTCCAGAAAAGATAATAGACCTTACTTGAATCCAAAGTTTAAGCTAGAGTTCCTTGGGATATTAGGGCCATCATTATCGAGCGTTGCTACTTAATACATGGAAAACGGTATTCAACAACTATTAAAACTACATCTAATATTTGGTAGTGGATTCAGAGACCTAATCTTCACTCACATTCAGAGGAAAATTTGCCTTGGTGTCATATAGGTTTTTATTTTAGTATAATACTTATTTAAAAACAGGATGGAAAAACAAAGTTTTGTTAAGCTGTAAATTGTAATATATATTTTAATTGGTTGAAATTAAGTTTTACTATGAAATCATGAAAAAAACAGTTATTTTTATGGACATATTTCTTATTATGTTGTTAAATAGGATCTGACTTCATTTTCCACACTTGAACTCTGACCATGGCCACATTGGAGACTGCAGTCAAAATGCACATAAACCTAAATCTTAAACAAGCATTCAGTTATGCACTGGCCAACTTGATTTCACCACAAATTGCACTATTTTCTGACAAAAACTTCCAGAGCAAAATTAAAATAACAGAAGTTGTGATCATTTTAGCAGTATTGCCTTTACAATCAAATTTTGTACAGTCTCAGTAGTAGAGATTATCATAGTATAAAGTCATGTACTTGGCTTCATAGTAGAAGGGTCATATCTTGGATCATAATCTTTCTCTGGATGAAAATTCTGTCTCTCAGACACCAAATATGTAATACTGTAACTTCATACGTATCTGACTTTCCTGACCTCCTGGTTCTCATCATCCCAGAGCTGATATAATGTCTGCTTTATATTTTCTAAAAAACACCTAAATATTTCAAATTTTGTGATTCTTCTGAGCAAAGGTGAAATGAAAGGAGTTACACTTCATTTCAAAAGTTCTCATGCTGAGATATAGTAAGGAATACAGTAAAATTGTTGTCCAAATTTTCTAAACAAGGTTAGTTAGTTGTGTGAAAAGAAAATTGTATCTCAAAACTGAATCATAGGTTTCATGAATAGGTCACAGGTAATGCAGTAAAGTCCTTTTTTAATGGATTACATCTTTTATGCAGCAGATTGGATTATAGAAAAGATTTTGTCCAGCTCTCACACTCACTGTTATTTTTGTCTTCCAAAACTGAATTCCACAGCTGTCAAGAAAATGCTGTGCATTCAGCAAAGTCTGACTTTGAGAAGTAATGGATCCAATGAAACACGAAATCCAGGTCCACACAGCACCATACAGTGCTGGTTATCCACTTTAGCAGAGCTGGACTTTCATTCCAAGTCACATCCATCAAAATTCATTGCATTGGGAACATGTCTGGATAAACGCACGTTTTTTGTAATTGGAGACCATCAAGTCCTACATGATTATTGGAAGACTCAGCCAGTTGTTTCTTACCCCAAATCCTTGTCCCATTGCCTGCATCTCCCTGTGTGTATGTGGTGCCTCCAGCTCTTTCCTCTTCCTCATGACCTTCCCATCTTCTTCACGAAACCCATTGCAGCCACAGCCACTGCAGCCCATGTGCTCAAGGGTTTTGTCCCTGTGCATTTTCCACAAGCCCCAGAGCACTAGTCTCATGAGTTAGTATTTGTGGTTTAATGTGTCCACACTTTTCCAATGTACATACAAAACTGAATATCTTCAGCAGTTAAACAATAATGTCTGCAGCAATATTTTGCATTTCTAATGTATGTGCTGCTACTTTCAGCAACAGAGGATTATATGCTATTCTGTTTATAGTAAACATTTATACTTGTTAAAGGCAGTGGAATTCTGCTCTGCTTGTAACTAATTTTTTGGCTCTCTGCAATCTAAAGGGTGACAAAAAATCATAGCATGCCAATGGTACTGTAACAATTTCTTCTATGGCAATGGGCTTCTGCACGATATCCTGATGTGGAAGCAACGACATTTTGCAACCAAAACATTATTCAAAAAGAAAAAACTGCTGTGCAGATCTAACTTAGAAGTAAGGAAACTTGCTGTTTTCCTAACTTTATTCCTAATCTTATGAAGCATTATTTGAAAAAATAACATAAATGGCAAGAGAGAAACAATGCGCAAATTTCTGTAAAATACTTTGACTTTAACATGATATCAACACCTGAAATGTCAAGGACCACAGCTGAAAATGAAAATCCCATCTAATGAAAATGTAGGCCCAATTAAACACCTGTATATTTAAATATATCCAGAGCAATATTTAAATAAAGCAGACACTTAAATTATTCAGTCCTTTCCTGACGTGTTTTTATTTTTCTTTCTACTGCTTTAATTTAAGTAATATAAAAAAATAGAAAAAAATTTGTTCTGCTTTCACAGAGAAATGGCCTTATTCAGAAAGTCATGACTATGGAGACGGAAAAGGGACAGACCTATAGTAAGCCAAAAGAAGTAATTGAAACTTGCAGGAGGAAAATGAAGGCAGGAAATACCTCCACAGATTTAATGCTCATCAAATAATGTAAAGAAACATGAGGAGGTAGAAAGGTAGAAAAGCCATAATTAAAAAAAAAAAAAAATAAAGCAAATGTGAGTGCTAGAGAAGATGAAGAAGTCATCAACACAAAAGCAACCCATGTGCAAAGAGTGAAATCTGTAGACTAAATGAAAAGTTACCTACTTGTACTATACATTCCTCATTTTAATAAATTGGGGGAAATGAGCTATTGCAAAAATCAGTAATAAGGAATATGTAACAGTCTGAAAATGTAAAAATTTACAGAAGAAAATATTCAGTCTAGATGTTAGTCCAGTTAAGCTAAGTATTAAATAAATAAATATCCATGAGTAGCATGCATTTAAAAATATCTGAAGATATATCATACAGACATAGCGGTAGACAGAGGAAAATTTCCACAAGTTCTAAGAGCAAGGTAGTTCTGGGAACACAAAAAAAAGTCATGATGCTGAATAATTCTCCAAAGTTAAAGCAAAATGAAAAATGAAGACAAAATGGACAAAACTAAACAAAAACAAAACAAAACAAATCAAACAAGCAAAAAAAAAAAAAAACAAGCAAAAAACCCACAATAAAATGAGAAAAATTAGGTTAGAGTATCTCTGGCCTGGATTCACAACTGACTGTGATTGTTTAGAAGTATAATCTTGATTTGAACATATATAAAGTCAGAATCTAATATTTTTTCTTTCACTGGATCAATCTGTTTCACTCAATTCTCAACAGCTGCCAGAAATCTTTGTATATGATACATTTTGCCTTGGTGGTTTATTTTGCTTTACTTTGTTTTACAAATTTGTAGGTGTTTACAGTTATCTCCTCCTGTGACTCAAGTCTGTTGCACAGATATACCAGAAATGAGTGAACTCAAAAAAGTAGGACATTTTAGTGAATCGCACAAATCAAGTGAATCTTTGCACACAAAGAGCCCTGAGCTCTTTTTATAATACAAGCTGTTGCACGTCCTGTTTGTATATTCTTATTTCTAAATGGGTCAACAGCATACATAACACATTGTAGAGTCTGAGAGCTTTTCAGTATGAGGCATTCAGACACTGAGCCTCAGCTGGCTCAGTGAAGAATCCAGGCCCTGAAATCCATTGGAAAGTGTCCAAATTAAGCATATGCTCTTTGACCTATCTGAAAGGGACAGAGGATATCAGGAACATCTATGCATCATACAGTGAGGATCTCATGGGCTACCTGATTGGGATGAGCTATGAGCAGGAGTGAGGAAGACCCTCTGGTGCCTTACAGAAGTCCCAGCTCCCTTGCAGAAGTAATTTCACCTGTCAGGCCCTGGGCGCCATAGCTGAGATACTGCACAAAGAACTCCCATCTCTTCCCTTTTGGATGCTCGCTAGTGACTTTATCTAACTGAGTGATTCATAGTGAATTTCTTAAGAACCTGTTGGGGAAAAAAGTTAGGTCAGATTTAGAATTGTATGGAAATAAACATGTTGAACAAACTGGTAAATGGACTGTGCTAACAGATCTCTTGAGTAGTCTGGCCATAGCCTGCCTCCTGCACCTCCTGGGAAATAAGTGAGAGACTTAGAATCATAGAATCTTGGAATCATTAAGATTGGAAAAGACTTCTAAGATCACTGAGTCCAACCATTAACTCAGCACTGCCAAATCCGCTGCTAAGCCAAGTTCCTAAGTGCCATATCTCATGTCTTTTAAACACCTCCAGGGATGGTGACTCAACCACTTCCTTGGACAGCCTGCTCCAGTGCTTGACAGCTTTTTCCATGAAGAAATCTTTCCTATTATCTAACCTAAACCTCTTATGGAGCAACTTGAGGCCATTTCCTCTCAACCTGTTCCTTGTTGCTTGGGAGAAGAGACCAACCTCACTACAACATCCTTGTATAGAGTTTGTGTAGAACCAAAAGGACTCCCCCAAGCCTGCTTTTCTCCAGAGTAAACCACCCCAGCTTCTTCAGTCTCATAAGTCTGCTGCTCCAGACCCTTCACCAGCTTTGATGCCCTTCTCTGGACAGCTGCAGCATCTCAATGTCCTTCTTGCAGTGAGGGTCCCAAAACTGAACACAGGACTCAAGGTGCAGCCTCACCAGTTGCCAATCACTGCCCTAATCCTGCTGGCCACACTATTTCTGATACAAGCCAGGATGCCACTGCCATTCTTGGCCACCTGGGCACACTGCTGGCTCATGTCCAGCTGGGTGTTGACTTTACTCCCAGGTCCACTGATCCCCTCAGATCCAGATCATCAATGAAAATAGGACTGGCCACAATACTGATACTTGGGGGACACCACTTGTGACTGGCCACCAGCTGGATGTAACTCCATTCACCACCACTCTCTGGGCCCGGCCATCCAGACAGTTTTTACACAGCCAACAGTACACCCATCCAAGCCATGAGCAGCCTCCATCTCCAGGAGAATGCTATGTAAAACAGGTTGTTTATTTGCTGTATGCCTGGAGAAGATCTAGTCACTTTTTGGACATGTTTGCTGAACATACGCAATTAAATTGTACTGGGCCACAGCTCTGACAAAACCAGTCTATGCACATTGAACTACAAGTGTGCAGTCAATTCAGAAGGTTTGAACAGGACAAGAATTGCAGGAAATGTATAGATAACCTGCAAGGCATGGAATAGCATATCTAAACTGTCCTGATCTGTCTTGCTCCACATACATTGTTAATAAACAGGTGCTCTGGGGGCCAAGGCTGAGTACCACCCTGGCTGCATAATGGGACATCCTTTGCCAAAAATCTGTGCTCACAGCCAGAACAGTATAGACTTCAAGCAATATGCAGAAGATATTCTTAGGAAAATTAGGTGCTTTGGTTTGCTAAATTTTACAAGGGAGGTAGATGATTAACTCTCTGAGCAGATTTTCTTTTTTTCCTCATCTTGACATGCTCGTATTGAAACCAGTGCATATATGGCCAACAACCAAATTGCCTCATGAATGTGTTACCTCAGCACCTCTGTCCTTCCAACCTCTCTATTAACCAGAGTAAATGATTTATAGATACTTAATATGCTGTGTACATCTGCTCTTTACAGAGCACAGATTGCAGGCAGAGACAGTGCTGCAGAAGAAATGCAAGCTGAGCTGCAACCAAACACAAAGAACTGTTTAAGCAGAGCCCTGAAAAGACACTAATTGCTGACTGAAATGGGAGCAGTGGTTGTAAGGAAAGGATTACAACTTATATGTGGGTGTGTGAAGAATTTAGGGGGGAGCAGCGTCAAAACAGATTTGTAATCCATGAGAGGGAGATTTCTGAACCTTTCAAATGTCAGGAAAGAGGAGAGTCTTGAATTGGGAATGGAAGTCTAGTGTCAGCAAAGAAAATGACAACTCAAAGGACAGTTTTTCCTATTAAAGAGCTGCAGTAATTGGAACTGAAGTATTTGACATAGGGAATGGTAGGGATTGGGGTAGAAAATGTCTGAATTCAAGGTTGGAAAGATATATTGGAATGGAACAGGAGAGAGTCACAGTGGAGTTTGGTAGGAACAGAGTCAAAGGTGAATGAGATCATAAAAAAGTGAAGTTCGGTTTCTCTCACTGAAGTTTGCTGGGTTTTATAGAAAAAAATGCTTTGATAAAAATAGATTCTTTGAAAATCAAGAGGTTTTCTACTTTTAGACGGAGAACTAAAAAAACAAAACATCTTTCTTTAGCAGTGCTGTATCTGTTCCTCTACTGCTTCACTATCTTCTGTGATCCAGCTTGACTGTATCATCCCATGATGCACAACAGTGGTTCATAAATAGGATCCCAAACACATTAAGCTTGAAATGAGAGGGAAAGGGAGTTCTTGAATAACTTTCCATTTGGGGAACTGAAGGCAAGTACTGTAGTGAGTTTTCAGAGGTACTTCATACCTTTTTGTTTGTGAACATCAGCTTATAGCATTTTCATCTGAATGGACTCCATGAGTGTTTTCCTGTACTCAGTAAGTACTTTCAGACTCAGATACTAATGACCCATGAGGGCACCATGCATCAAGCTGAAATGCTGTCAGGCCCACAGAAGGACTAAAGCTCATGAGAAGCTACAAATACATATCAGCTGCCTGGATGGGTTCTATCTAAACAGAAAAAAAATGTCATCTTTAAAAACATTTGGGGTCTTGCACTTCTGTAGGAAATTAAGGAGGTTTTTTAAGAAAAAAGGTGATATTTCTACATGTGTTTATGTTGCCTTCTGAATCAGAAGATAAAAAAAAAAAAAAGTAAGGAATCCTCACTCATCTAGTTCTCCTCATTTCTGAATGAGAGGTATTTTTCATTTCAGGAAAAGGAAGTAAGAATGAGAATGTTACCCTGAACACAGCAGACACCAGGTAAATATAAACATTACTCTGGAATTTGCCAATAGTGACATGTTTCACCACTTGACTGATTGATGTCACTCCCCTGTAGGTGAGCTTTGCAAAGACTCCTTTATGGCTCACAGGTATGATTTTATGTCATAATCACTGAAATAAATCAAATTCCAGCTAGCACAGAATCTAAATCAATAATATCTTAGACCGAAATATACCATTGAAGCAGCTTACTTGTTTATGTTTAGCTTCACCTGAATCACCGCAATGTGCCCTTGCAAGACAAGCAGCCTACCTCACAAGGTACAATGAGGTGCAGAATTACATTTACTCAGGAAATTGGGGAATTTTACCTGGAAAAGGCAAATTTTTTGAACAAGTGGCAGTGGTTAAATACAATATCCTCAGGAATGGTGGAATATAGTGTCAAAATTTACAATGTTAATGACAAAATTTACAATGTTAATGACAATTTAGGCATTTAAGGACTAATGTTAGAAACATAGGTGATTTTCTTAGCTCTTACTTGTAACAAAGAGATAAATTTTTCCAGCTCCCTTAATTTGAGAGTATTTATCTACAAATCTTCAGCACTTGCAAAAATACATTAATGGTAGTGAGAGGTTCAAATCTCAAGTATGTCCTTGGCTAATAGGACTGTTTCTATATAGACCTTTTGCACAGAAGAAAGGCTATCACAGAATCGTAGAGTCATAGAATGACAGGATGGTTTGTGTTGGAAGGGATCTTAAAGATCATCTAATTCCACCACCTTTGACTAGACCAGGTTGCTTAATGCCCCATTCAAGCTGGCCTTAAACAAACTCAGGGATGGGACACCACAACTTCTTTGGGCAGCCTCTTCCAGTGTCTCATCACCCTCTCTCAGTTAAGAATTTCTACCTAATTTCTAATCTAAATGAACCCTGTTTCAGTTCTGTAGAAATATCTTAGATCTGATTCTGGAAAAGATGAGCAAATTTCAGTTGCTAGACTATAGCCTGGCCAAAAGCACTATCACAAGCCTTAAATAGCTTTATTTCTTCTAAGTGACTTTTTTCTGGTATGTATCCAAAAGATTTTTATAAACACCTGTGTCTTAGCATATAGAAGTGCAGCATACAGTTAAGTCATGTTGCTCGATTTCCCAATTCACTTACCATGCCAAACAGAGATCCAAATGTCTTTATTATTTCAAAATTCCCATTAAAGGAAATAGGAAAATATTAGTCCTACAGGTAAAGAGGAGCTTCATCGTGAATTGTTGATGATGATGTCTAGATACTAGCATTCTGCTGGGTTAGCACAGCCAAATAAATGAGCATAAGAAATAAAAAAAAGTAAGTAAAAAGACTTTTCCAATATATGTCTCCTTTTGCTGTTCAGTTCTTTCAAATTCATATTAGCTTATCCTTTCAAAACCATTCCTAGCCACTGCATAGGTATTTTTTCCGGATAAAATTAATTCATTCTGAGTGGCATTTCAACAGCCCTTGAGCAGATGTTTTCAGTTTTAAATAGACCCTGCAGACTCAAAACTAATTTGTTGAATTTTTTCACCATAGAAAGGAAGTTAATGAGTGTCTACCAAAGCATTCCTTTCACCTTCAGTCAATTTACTGTTTTACAGTGTTTGAATAACAGCAGTCTCGTATTTTGAAAACCTCAAAATCTAGTAACAATCCACTTTGATGTATTGTATGAAAATTATTGCTGGTATTTTTTTCTTAGAATATGATACATCTTTTATGATATCATTTTATCTGAATGAACGATCAAAAAATTTGGCATAAAATTTCTTCAAACTTTTTTTGCTCTAAAATAACTGAAAGCTGTGCCATGATAAGCCACTGGAAGTCATATTATTTTCTGCATCAGTAATGAGACCAAATAGTAAAACAATTGTGTCTACTAATGACCTTTTAAAATATTCCTGAAAAGGATGTTAATTCTTCTAATACACTTACACCAGTAGTTAGTTCTTTATTTAATACTTTTTTTTTTTTTTTTGCTTGAAGGGAAGCATTGCAAAAGTGCCTGGAATTAACAATAATAATTAGTGGATCTTATTCTAAGATTTTGTTAATCCTTTATCTATCACACAACTACCAAACAACATTCTTCAGTAATAAAATAACATATGGAGTCCACATATCTGCTGATTTATAGGCATACATTTGATTTAGTGTATAATTGTAACATCACTGGATTTCCCATCACTGAACAGCAATATCGATTTCCAATTTTGAGGGGCTCAATCTTGGATCAGAATTAGAATCTTTCCTCCTTTCAGAGTCTTCCCTGAAGGAAAAAAAAAAAACCAACAAACAAACAAGCAAACAAACAAACCAGCAAACAAACAAACCAACCTCAACAACCAGTTTTCACCTGACTTTTGGCTACAGGCATGATGACTTAGTTTTACTCTTCTCTGGCCAAAGGGTGGAGACTGCTACCCTCTTATACCTCTGTGGTATCTGATAGAGATAATCAATCCCATTTCTTGTGAATAAACAACAGACTGCTCATTGCTCTGTACCTTGTAGATTTACCTACAGCAGATAATAAAATTCAGATGTGTTTGAAAAGATTTAACCTAATTGGAAAAAAATGGTCTGCTGGGAATGACCACCCACAGTATGAGGCAATGGAGACAGGCTTCTGTCAAGATTAGCACAACACTTTGGCCAGAGTACGAGGGAATGAGAGGAAGGTCTAAGGAAGTGAGCAATACTTTCCCCAGCATAGGTCATTACTGAAGAACAGAGAAGCAGTAACTTATACTCTAGTTAATACTAATTCTACACATATGCCCTAGATAACACGAATTCTGCTATTTGTTTAGCAGTATGTGGTACTTACTCTCTTCTCTCCTTTATGGGAAAAAAAACCTAATTGATAATATCAGCATTAATGAATTTGGTCTATATATGTCCTATCTGTAGCAAATAATGCTGCAAATATGATATTTAAAAACAAATAAACAAAACCAAAACAAACAAATCCCCAACCAACCAACCAAATAAATAAATATATAAAAAATTACAAAAAAACCACACCAAAACTAAGAGAAATTATTAAAAACAAAAACTAAAACAAAAACAAAAAATAAACCATGAGGAGCATGGAAGAAAAGCTTTTAAAAATACATGCTACAAATAAAAACCATAAAAAAGGAAGTGTTTTCAGAAAACTATAATACTTGAAAAATGGTTGAGCAAATGTATTTGGGTGTGCAAGTTTCATAGGAAACTACCCTCCATCTATGTTCTTCTTCAGTCTGAGATTTTTATAAGGATATTTCTCCAGTTTCCATAAGTAAAACACAGATTGTGACTTCATGCTTAAAGCTTCAGTCTGCATCCTGATACATTTACTCAATTTAGATCCTGTCTTATTCTTCAGTAAAGTTTCAGTAATTTCAATGAGGCTACTCATAAGGTAAAGGTGACTGGATCTGGACCTGTGAAAGCAAAGACATCCCTTCCATATGGGTAGGCAGGTCTTGTTGTTCTGTGAGAAAATCAGTGTCTTTTAAGGCAGTATCAAGTACAATTTGCAGTTCTTCATCAGGTTGCACAGGTTTTCAGGCAAGGCTATCACAAAAATATTTATATATTATTAAAGAAAAATCTAGCCTTTTTTTTTTTTTTTTCTTCTGAGCTGGCCAAACCTCAGCAGCACTTCTGCAAGCTCCAAAGGCTGTTATTGCCCAAATTTTCAGTGCATTGGATTCCTATAACTAGAACCAGCTCAGACATGAGTAACACACTCCCCAACAGCTTTCTAGTCCATAAGCTTAAAGAAACAACTGCCTCACCTAGCAGCACTGCATACTTTGGTCCAAATGTTACTTTTTAAAAAAATATACAAAGAGGCATGGTAATTTTGGCAAGCTTTTTGAGACTTATTGCTCCTGTCAGTTGCAGACAGGAGTTTTTAAAGGGAGTTTTTAAAGTAAAAATTAGGCAGCTCAAGGGATGCATGGCAAAACTCCTAATGATGATATGCAGGCCTACACCATTTTAAGAAAGGAATCTTTTTTCTGTCTCTCAAAGTTGGAATGAAAACTGATTTAATTAAGCTCTACACTGGGAAATATATTTGTATTTCAGTACATTTAATTTCAGAAGAAAGGACTAAAATAGCGAAAAATATGATCACTTAATAACAGAAAAGCAGGCCAGATCCTTTATTCTGATAAGTTTAATCATATGCATCTGTGTTAAGCCAGTCTAGGCTTGTTTCTTTGTCTTCAGTGAGATCTGGCGTAACACAGAGCACCTCACAGGGAAACTAACATGGTTTGGGGTTTCGGGGTCTTCTCAGACCAGCAGGGGTTCACAGCTGAGCTGCAGTTTCTCTCATTGTGCCTGGTGGTGTAGCGACCGAGCTCAGGGGTCAAATCACACAAAGACACCAGCTGTGGGTGCTAACGCTGATCTAACTTTATTTTACAAAATGGAGGGGGTTTATATGCAAATAAGGAAGGTTCTGGAAAAAGGAGATAGGTATATATAAACTTGAACAGGGCATTGGATAGGATTTAAGACTGATATACATAATAGGGGGGATATATGCATCTTCAGATAACTAAGTTCTTAATTGGGAAAACTACAAATCTCTAACTGGACATTGGCCAATCAGAGAAACCTACTCTCCCCTGTGAAAGAGGGATTGCTCACAATCTAACAGACAGTCTGTTTGTCTGATGCTGTCTGGCCTATGTTGCCAGACAGTGCTCCCTTCCACCTTCTAAACTCCTGTTCCTCATCCAGATTGCTCCCAACAGGAAACCTTGCAGGAATGAAGGGAACCAGACCTGTACTTAGTTTCAGCAGAATTACTGCTGTATAAAGACGAGCTTTAAGCCACCTGAGCATGTAAATTCAGACAGCAGCATGTGGCCTAACTGCACTGCAAGATCTTGCCAGAAACTCACAGGCTTGAAGGCTGCAGAGTCTTCCTGGGTCCATAAATACAGTTGTAGCAGCCACATCAATATCACCATCCACAGGACCAAAACCCATCTCTACTTTGCAGTTTTATTCAGGCATAGAAGTTCATGCAGATTCACAGTTTTTCACATGATCTTTGCTATCTTGTAATAAACTTTAACTTTGTAAGAGTTTATTGCTGGAATATTGCAGGGACCTGAGTTTTCTTTGTCTCACAACTCACATTATGCCTGATATGAAAGACCATGAATAATATAAAATAAGAACTTACTGATGTTGTAGCCTTCATCCTCTTATTCTCTGCTTGAAAAGTAATTTTTTCATGTAGCTTCTGCCATATCAAAACAATGCAGTGGGTTTTCCCATTTGATTTTTGTTGGAGAGTTTTGTTTACAGACAAAAAGTAAGTGCTTCAAAATATCTGCTCCAAAATATATGGGGTTTATTTCTTTGTTTTAAAAAGAAGAAGTAGGCGAAGACTTTTACAGACCAAATGTTGACTAAGTATTTGCATTACTTATGGTGATCTTCTTAAATACAGATGAACCCCCAAAACTATTAAGTTGAGGGATACGTAGAGGAGGTAAAAAGTTCCATTCACTGCTGTTTTCCTGTGAAGAGTGGGCTCAAAAGTCCATACTTATTAAATATAAATTTCAGTGGTTCTTTGACTTGAAAGTCATAAGCCAAATTTTTGTAATGATTTACAACAGAAACCCTCAGTAGAAATGCATGGAATTCCTGGCTTCTACATCTGAGAGTTGAGAGGTGTTTGGTAATAAGACATTCTGTAATAGACTACCTTTACTTCCAAATTACTAAACAAAATAGAAAAAATATATGTTGAAAGAAACAAGATCACTGAATCATTTGTTAAACAAAAGGGGAAAAAAAGAAAACAAAAAAAAAGAAGAAACACAGTAAGATTTGTCCATTAAGTCCAATTTTATCCCTCTTTCAGGTCCTCATACTGTACACTCATGGATGAACGCACATAACTTGTTCAGGCTGGCATGGGCCTTGCTGACCCACGACATTAACTTACATGACTTAACTTATGCTTAGATCCTGCAAATAGGCCTCATATGTTGCAGTCTGCATATACCACAATTTAACTTATTTGATGGGAGAGACAGACTTTTTTTTTTGAAGGGAGGAGTCGGTAGATTTTGATTAATCATGATGTATGCCTGTGAAAGAAATTAATTCATTAGAAGAATTAAATATTCATTGTTCTCCATCATCTTTTGTGGTTTAGCAAGTAATAGTTTAATACCTCACTGAGGAAGTAAGGCGTGCAAAGGCCCGTGTAGCCCTCATTTAGTGGAGGAAAATTTTGTATGTTTGTAAGAGACCTAGAGGGGCACAGTAGCCCTTGAGCCTTTCACAGCTTCTGGTTCACTATTAGGAAGATCACATCAATTGGGAACATGCTCAAGATCCTCTGTAGCTGACGTGAATGTCACAGCCTGTCCTCACCTATTCCTGACATGACCACTCCGAGACACTTTCATTTGCACCAGTCTAACACATGACTTGTTACTTTTCTTGTTTGTCCTGCCCTGGGAAGAGAGAGAATACTTTATGGTCTTTAAAGTTGGGTTCTGTCCCTTTGTGGGGTTTCATAAGCATTTGAGTAAGCTTTGTACCTTGGTTTCAAGTCAGAGGGTTTCAATAACCTGCTGAAAACCTGTGACTATTTGCCCTTGATTAGCTGGTAAATACTCCTGAAAATCTGTCTCTACATCCCCCACTATGCAACCAGTATCTATGTGCTATAGGTGTGGTAGCAATGAAAAAAATGCTAGAAGTAATCAGGAATTCTCCAGCAAAATTTTGCAGCCTTGTATTTCTTCAGGGATTTCTCTGAAACTCTCCTAGATTAAACTCTGGCTCACAGGTTTGTTATGCAGCCTGTTCCTGGTTCTGTGAAACTCCTCAAGCTGCCTCTGATTCCATAGGGCTGACCTTCACTGTGCTCTGATTCTTGGACAATGCTTCAGAAATAAAAAATCTGGCTACTTGCTAGTATTCTGATGTAAAAAAATAAAGGAACTAAAACAATTATTCCTCTTGGAAAAAAAATTTTCTTACAAAATTACATCATTTTTATTTTTGTTTGTACTTCAAATTTTCATCAACACAGAATCTGAGGCTCTAATCAGCAGTAAATTGAATACTTTCAGTGAAATATTTCAGTATTTAATATTGAAAGTCACTTGGGTAATTACTCAATCTGCAGAAAAAATATTAATAAAAGATGCATTTCGTAGTCCACCCTTCCTACAGCCAAAATTATCTCTATTTCTTATTTTATTTTGCCTGGTTCTTTGGCCATTACATTTGCTTGGATATACTCCCATTAAAAAAATTTGTTTGTTTTTTTGCCAATAATAAACGCTCAAGTCTTCCATACCTTTCCTTCTTCGATGACAGTCATCAGAAAGAAACAACTCTTGAATTTGAATTCTGAGGAACCACGAAGTCAGATCAAAGTCTGTGCACAAAATAGGCATATTTTACCTCTGGTAAATAGCTATGTTGAAATATCAATTCCATTTGTATGATTTATATGCTCATATATGCAAAAAAGTCAAGTGCAGTATTGTAGACTTTCACTTAATTGCTTTTAGAACTTGATTTACTATGGGTCTTAAATTAGCCCAAAGACTGCCATATCTTTTAATAAAGAAGTTATAGAGTTGTTTACAAGCAAATCTGTTCTGGAAATCTACACCTTTCTTCTTTATTTGTTTTACTGTCACTCAGAGAATGAAAATGTATATAAATAAGACATCCATGAAATTCCATGCATTGGTGTCATAACTCCAGGGGCTTTGAATCTTCATATTTGAATAGTTCACAGCTCAGACATCTGACCTGATGGAGCACAGATGTCTATGATATCACTAAGTTATTTGGAAGACAGGGTATATTATTGCAGTATTAACATCGAATATGTTTTTGTTTAATATGTGCTCCTAAGACCTAATTCCCAGTATCATCTGGGATGCTTTCTGGTGATAAGAACAAATTAATACAGTTTTGCTAGCACTTAAAAACTTAGTCCCAAAGCTAAGAAGGGAAATTATATAATTACATGGTTTGTTGTGGATGCTGATAGTCTACATGAATTAAAAAATAGATCAAGCAAATACACAAAAGAACTCATTCAGGGCTATTAACGATAAAACTCAGGAAACTCTGGTGGTGGTGACAAAGTATGCTGCTATTCACTTCCTGTTCATACACTTTTTCCTATACAGCTGTTATTATCACTTACATAAACAGGAAAAATGAGATCATATTTAGTCTGATTCATTGTGGCTCTTTATATGTTCTTGTCTATATTTTGAAGAAAGCAATAAGAATTCATAGAAAATATTTTACTCATGTCAGTAAATGAATGGCCCTTCCAATTTAATGAAAACCACACAAGGAATACTAAAATAACACTAATAACACTAAAATCAGTAGTAAAAGACCTTTGAGTTTCAGTGAAGAATCAAGGAAATGCTGACCATTAATACTAAAGGGAAAAAAAAAATCCCAAACTGTGACTACTAGAGAGATAATGTAACTCCATAGCTGTATACAATTTGGAAATTCCAAAGAAGCAATATTTCTTACATTGGGTAAACCCTTTAGTTCTTCATCCCCATTTTCAGTATATGAATATACTCCATGACAGCATTCTTAGCTGTCATATACAGTATTTAGTTTGTTGAAATTGCATTCCATCCTGCTCCCAAGGTGTTTGGGAGGTTATTTGTTCACTGCTGTGAAAATTCCAGTGTCACTACCAAAATCAGAGCTCACTCTCTCTTGTTTAAAGTTCCATCACAGGTCCCCATACATTGGCACTTCCTGAATTAACAACAAAAACAGATCCAGAGTTTCCCATTAAAGGGAAACACTCCTGACTTCTTCTCCCTCCCTCTCCCTCTACTATTATTACCTGAACAGATGTGGACTTTATTTTAGGGCAGCCGTATTTCTTACCACATCCTGTGACTACAGTGACTACAGTTTATATTAAATTCCTTCCTTATCTCTCTAATGCCCATTTTAGCTTTATGCCACAGTCTCTTTACAGAAAGAAAGTGAGTGTTGACTAAGTAGTACAATCAATCATTTATAACCCCTGTGCAAGCCAATAAATGATGATGTGATCATACGTTGTTTCAAAATACACCTTAAAAATATATTTAAATCAAAGCCCAACTAAGGGTAATTTAAAAGATAAATGTTTAGGAATGAATATTAATCTATAAAACAAACCATCATTAGATTGCTGTTCTGCAGAATCCACAGAGTTTCCAAAGGTAATTAGTGTCTAGAAGTCTAATAATCCAGCTGCAATTTATTTATGTTAACCAACCTCTCAGGCTTTTAAATTCAAGATTCTTTGAAATCTGATCTTAAAAGTCTCCTGAAACTCTTGGTAAACAGTCACAGTTCCTTAAAGTTATGCAGTTACGTATCTCAGAGTTCATAAAAAAGTAACAGTTCATTTCTCCTTCTCTCGAGTGCGGAAGAATCTGAGAATAAAAATTCTAGTGCTAAAAAGCTAGAAGGAGAGGAAAAAGAGCCCAGAATATTTTACCTTCATAACTGATGATATGTAAAGGAATTCCATGATTTGGGGAGCTTGACTCATAGTCATGAGTAGTTGGGATGAAGAAAATCACAGATCTTTCTGTGGTTTATATATTAACAATGCATCTATAAAATTAAGGTGTCATTCTTGTGTACACCAGCATAATACAGCTTGTTCAGGTATGTATTAGCTATGAAGGTGGAAATGTTTTACCTCAAATTAGGGAGTAGAATATGCAGTTATAGAGTCTGAAACTGGATTGCTAGTACATGCCACAGATATGTGGGTTACTACTACTGCTCCCTATAAATTACATTTACACAAGAATGCTGGTGTGCAATGTCATCACATCTTTCTCTTCTTGTAGAGAGTACTATCTCCTGTATATTAATTAAATGATTCTACTTCATGTCTAGCCTAGATGAGGGAGCAAAGGATTCTGTAGGTATCCATGTTAATACCTTGTTGGAAGGCAAAGAGGAATCTTTCTAAAACTTAAAAACAACATTTATGAGCGACATTTCATCTTGATTTTTAGAATAAATGAGTTTTGATTTTTAATTCTACACTAAAACTATGCAAGGCTATTTACAAAATCGTTCAAGAATGTTAAAGGAAATATAAGATAGTATAACACAACTACATTTGTCTTCTGAGAAATCTAGAGAAAATTCAATAACATATATTTGCATCAAAATATCAAAACAGAACTTGGTTCTTTCATTTTCACCACTCTGTTTATAACCCTTAATGTGAAATAAATTACATTTTTCATTGGTCTTTTTTTCCTGAGATAAACACAAACATATGGATACTCTGAGGCAGGAAAAAACATTAGTTCTATGGTAGAGACATTAAGAAGATGCAAGTTACATCTGTGCATTCACAGTGGTCTTCAACCAATGTTAACCTTTATATCTACCCTCCAAACTAAGGCCCAGGAATCTCTTATCTCTGAGGATTTGCATTCAGTCTGTCATTTGCATTGACCATAGAGGAGGCTGGGTGCCTTACTTTCTTACAGCTAAAGTTACATGAGATGAAACGTTCCTTCTTTCCACATACCACGTACAAATATACAAATACTTAAAAAAATAAACATTCCAAATATGTCCTCAGTCTACCATATGTATATACTATTTCATAGCAGATATAGGAAATCTGTGGATAACTAGTTATTCTTTCCCATGTACTTTGGAAGTTCTACCACTAAAAGTTTTTTTGTCGTTTACAGCTCAAAGCAGAGCTTGTTTCTCAGTGATAAACACAGATGTTTCTCATAAATAAAGTTACAGGAATTAACATTTGGGTACAGATCAGATTTTTTTATGAAGGTAAAAGTAAGTCATAATAATGGATTGCATTCAAAAGTACTTCACTGTATTCTGAAGGAGTGCAGAATCCCAGTCCAACACCTGCTGTCAACTCCGGCCCAGCCAGCTGATTGAGGTCTGTCACATGGGGAATGTGTTATCAGAAACTGCTCCCTGCAGCAAGTGGCATCTCAATCTCTCTGCTTAGTTGAGATTAGGCTTGCTTCATGGTTTAGGAGTAGTATTCCCTGATTTAGTGCTCCCACTAAAATGAAAACCATAAGCTGTCCCTCTCCCCACATCCCTTCTGGTGAGAGAAACAAAAGGCAGACATATCCAGAGTTGAGATAAGAACAATTTACTGGGAGCAATAAGATAAGAAAATGAACAATAACAGCAACAATACTCATAACAAAAGTATGTAAAAAAGAGGGTGATTTACATGCAAAAGTTGCTCAGTGACTGGAATCAAAGTGTTGCAGCCCTCGAGACAATGAACAAAATGGTGAACAGACCCTCCGTGTGCCACCTTTTTCTCCCCAGCAGTAACCACACTCCTTCCTTCCTGGAAATGACAATCCCTTATTTCCTCCTTGGCAGTAGTGTGGGTGTAGTAAAATAATAACTCTGGCACATTCATAAGGCTCCAGGTTCCACCACCTCATAGTTGGTGAAAAAAAAATTAACTCTCTCCTGGCCTAAAACCGGGAAAAATTGGAAGAATTTTTCACCATCTCTAACAAGTTTGAATGCTACTGCTTCTGTCTGAGATCCAAAGAAGTTTTGCAGAATAAAAATTGAACTGCTTTTTCAAAATACAAGTTAACCAAATAAAAGCCATGATTTTGTCCTCCAAAGTTGCCTTGTTTGTATCCTCAGAAAGTCATTTCTACAACATTACTACTCCTACTCATTCAGTTTCACAGTTTTCATAGAAAACAGATTCTGTCTGCCACTTGCTCACGTAAGTACAACTTCCTTACTTAACTATCAATAGCTTAAAAAAGACATTTCTGGAGATCTGCTGGTAGAGACACCTTGGATTTTATGATTTGCCTACTCAGGTACTTACAGTAACACAGAAAATAGACCTTATGGCTTCACACAGTTTCCAAGTCTTTTTACTTTCATTTTAGATAATGCAAGAAACTAAGTATAACTCTAAACACCTGAAATTGCTTCCTTGCATCATCCTATTGCAAATCCAATAAAGGCCTTTGAACAGATTAAAAAAAAATCTGGAAAGCATTTTTTACTTCTTGTTTGTTGAATGGAGAGCCAGCCTCGACTCCTCAATGCTACCTTTGCAAGAGAATATGGATCCATTTATTAATGTGGGAGTCTGTGCTCATAATACAAAGATTAATGCATGGAAGAGTTTCCTAAAAGAAGAAATATTTTCTAAACATGGAGCCACTTAAAACAAAGAAACTGTGCATATTTGAACGCTGAGCAGATAAGTGGATAAGCAGCCTGTGCTGCAATAACAAACTGTGAAAAATTAGAACGAAGGGGAAGTGACCTTTTAGATATGAATCCCATCATACTCTGATTGTACGATGCATGCAATTTGGATGTCAAACTCAGAAGATCCTCCATTCCTCTTGTCTTGCTCTGCAGGGAAAAAACCCAAAGGATAGCGAAATTTAAGTACGTTTTGATCAATATGCTCAACTGGGTTTAATTAAACCAAGACGTAATATCAGTTCAGCAGTTCTTCCCTGCTCTCCTTCCTCCCGTCTGTCTGGTGTGAGGCTCCCTGTTCCTCTCTTTCTTTCCATAGCATCCAGTTCACTGAACTCCAGTGTTTACTTTCTTCCTCAGGTGGTTTCGTGTCACTGATCTGAAACCATTTATGAACTTGTCACTTCAAGAGCAGGTCATCTGCTTGCTACCATTTTTTAAAGAGCACTTCTAACGGCTTCTCTTAGTGACTATTCTTATTACTGCTTCTTTGCTCTCTTTTTTGTGTTCCTGCGCCTAAGTACTGTTAGTTAGACAAGACAAGCATAAGAAATTAATATAAGAACCGAATGCCATGTGCAGTCAAGAGTGAGCCAAAGCAAAGCATGCATTAAACTATCTTGCTTTAAAAATGTATTTAAATGAACAAGGTTTAAATCTAAGAAAAAGAAGACTGCAGAAACTAATCATGAAATATAAGTCTTCCAAGTAATCGAAATGAAATCTTTTTAGGTTGTAATCCATTCCCTTTGCCATGGAGATGCTATTTATCACTGACTTTCTTATTTCTCATTCCTCAAACACCCAAAGACTGAATATTGCTATGACATCAAAACCTCAGTCTTATGAGAGGATTTGGACTATCCTTTTAAGTCAGCATTCTGGAGAATTTTTTGCATATTTTACTTACAGACGTTGTGATCAGTCACTGCATCATGGATAATTTTGATGAAGCATATACCCTACACTCTTCATATGCTCCCATACATTTTATCAAGTCACTATTAATTCAAAATCTTCTAGTAAGTGATTCTTACTAGTTTGTCTGACCTGGGTAACTTTAAATTGAGAGTTGACTTGCATAACTAGACTGAACTTGGGAATGTGTATATGTGTATGTCATTACCTAGCATGCCCTTTCAGCTCATGCCTGTAACCATTTTCCGGTAGTGCTCATGTCAGAGAAAGCTGAAAAAAAAATCTTGAAAAAATACGTGCAGAATTTAAAAAAAAAAACAAAACAGATAAAGTCA
The DNA here is from genome assembly GCA_038380795.1 of Pyrocephalus nanus. Classification (NCBI taxonomy): domain Eukaryota; kingdom Metazoa; phylum Chordata; class Aves; order Passeriformes; family Tyrannidae; genus Pyrocephalus; species Pyrocephalus nanus. The sequence continues at coordinate 94,252,801 of CM076259.1, read as the reverse complement.
ATGAAGTGCTAGTTAATTCAAACTTTAAAAAAAGAAGTTTCATTACACAGACATACAGAGCTACCTCCAAAAACAACACTTCATGTGACAGATACACATGGGAAAAGGAGAAAACTGGGCAAGAGAAGCTGAGTCGAAAAGTTTAATGCATCGCAGCTTGGCAGGTAGAACATGCCAGTTCTACAGGCTATTCAGAGTATCCTGTCTTATGCTTGAGATGCATTTCCTCACACTCCTCCTTTTATGGACAAAATGACCTTGTCCTACTTTCAGTCTTTTCCACTACCATAAATAGATATTCATACATTTTACTTTTCCATTCCATTTTAACAACATGTGGGTCAGAGCTTTCTGACCATTGGGATGGGATATATTAACAACAACAACATACTAGTTCAGTCTGGTTCTGTCCTGCAGCTCTGTCATTAAGTAATCAGAGCTGAGAGGCTTTTATAGACAGAATATCTATCATAGTTCTGGATATTCCATTGCTGACATGACAACTGTCATTTTTTTCCCCATAAAATGAAGACAGTCAGCTAGAATAACAAAGAAATAAACCGAAGTACTTTAGGTGGAATAAATATATTTTTTAACTTGCAGTTTTACATGTAAAAGCATATCTTGAAGGGGGGTGGGTGCAATTTACAGTTTTTCCATTGCAAAGGTAGCAAGGGGAGGGTTTTTAAACTATTTAATTTCTCCTACAGCATTAGCTAACAATATAAGTCTAGAAAGAATATTTCCAGTTTGTAACATTTATTCCCAACACTTTGTTTTAAACATCCTTACTTCATTTTTTTAAAGGTTACTAAAGGTTGCCTTGATGGAAAAAAAAAAAAAATAGCTCTCTAATTCACATTTTAAAGTAGGCTGTTGATTTATTACAACACAATAGTCAAAATGTTATTTCATTCATTTTACAGGTTTTCCACCTCTGCAATGATCATTAAACAAATAAGCAAATACATGAAGCAATAAATTTTATTATCATTAAAGCATGTTTCACTGTATATTTTCCCATTTTATTTCAGCAAATCATACTGACTTTTTTGAGGTGTCTGAATTTTTTTGTTTAATAGTGTTTTTTACCCAACTATTTGCTAGGGTTTTGATTAATACGCTCATTGAAGTGTTCTTATTTTCCTTGGAAAAATCCACATATATTGAAAAGCAAGAGAGTGTAAAAGTTTTTTGAAAAATCACCAACGTAGTGGTATTCCTATGGCAACAATTCCAAATTTCTATTTTTGCATTTTTCTGTATTTACACTGGTAAAAACCCAGTTGGATGGCCAAGCCCAAGGAATGGTGGTGGATGGAATTACATCCGGCTGATGACTGGTCATATGTGGTCTCAGTATTGAGGCCAGTCCTGACTCATGTCTTTATCAACAACCTGGACAAGGGCACTGAGTTCACCCTCAGTCATTTTGCGGATGACGCCAAGTTGGGTGGTGTTGATCAGTTGGAGGGCAGGAAGGCCCTACAGAGACTTCTGGACAGGATGAATCAATAGGCCAAAGCCACTGAGGTATTGGGTTCAACAAGGCCAAGTGCCAGGTCCTGGGATTACACTGGGATTACAATAACCCTATGCAAATCTCCAGGCTTGGGGAAGAGTGATTGGAAAGTGATCCAGTGGAAAAGGACCTGTGGAGGCTGATCAACAGCCAACTGAACAGAAGACTTTCGTGTACTCAGGTGGCCAAGAAGGGCAGTGGCATCCTGACTTTCATCAGCAATAGAGTAGCCAGCAGTAACAGGGCAGTGATTGTCCCCCCGTACTCTGCACTGGTGAGGCTGCACCTTGAGTCCTGTGCTCAGTTTGGGGACCCTGACCACAAGAAAGACATTGAGGTGCTGGAGTGGGTCCAGAGGAAGGCAATGAAGCTGGTGAAGAGTCTGGAGCAGAAGTCTGATAAGGAGAAGCAGTGGACATTGGGGTTGTTTAAGGTGGAAAAAAGGAGCCTCAAGGTGAGACTGTATCTCTTTCTACAACTACCTGAAGGGAGTCTGGGAGTCTGTAGCGATGTGTGGATTGGTCTCTTCTCCTCAGTAATAAGAGATGGAACAAGAAGAAATGACCTCAAGTTGCACTGTGAGAGGCTTAGATGGTAAATTACGAAAGATTTCTTCGTGGAAAGGGTTGTCAAGCATTGGAACAGGCTTGTGAAGTGGTTAAGTCACCATCCCTGGTGGTATTTAAAAGATGTGTAGATGTAGCACTTAAGGACATGGTTTAGTTGTAGACATGGAAGTGCTGAGTTAATGGCTGGACTGGATGATCTTAGAGGTCTTTTCTGACCTAAACAATATAATTAATCTATTTTATGTTTTCTTTCAGTACAACCTAACAGTTATAACCGTTATATACTGCACTGATATTAGAATTGCTTGCTGTATTGAACATTTATCCAATTCATTGAATTCAAAGTCGGATTTTGTTCACCTGAGTTGAAGGTGTGTAAGTTTATCTCTAATTCATGAACAAAATATTTTGAGTTCCTCTAGGACAAAATGCAAGACTTTTGCATCCTGATGATGATGATTCTGATATTTTTATATGTAATGCTTTAGAAAAACAAACAAAAAAAACTATGATACACCACAGATAAATGAAATACAATAAAATGTATGTACTCTCCATACATTACCAGCATAGTCCCAATACACTGAAAAATCAGAAAACTTTATTTCTGCCTCAAATTTTTGCATCTGAGTCTGTCTGCAAGAGATTGAGAAACAGACAAAGCTGTGGCTAACTTCTTGAAGTTAGCTGGTAGTGAAGTCTGCGCTAGTAGTGATAGATTCGTGGTAGGTTGGACTAGGTGACTTGCAATGTTTCCTTCCAACTAACCCTGCAATTAATTGATTTCAGCAAGACCAGCTACTTAAATGTCAGCAGATCTGCAGGCACACTTTCAAGGTCTGATATCATACAGTAGTTTACGCTGGTCTTCATGTAGATGCAATTTACGGTGACTTTGTGTATTTAGTAGAATAATGTCCTTCCTCAGAATCCTGAACCTGGTTTCTAATACCAGGTTCAGTTGATTAGATCCAAATAAGAACAATATTATGGTTTGCCACTCAGTTAGACAAAAAACCCTGTCAGTGACTGTTAGTATTAGCTGTTCTGCACTCCTTTTTGTATTCTACTCAAATACTTAATTTGAATTATATTTTTGTATTCGTGGCTAATGCATCTGATTAGAAATCTAAGTATAAAATACACACATGGTTAAGACACCAACAACATCTGATTAGGTCATTAAAATTACTGTGGACAACAACAAGGCCTTCCAAACCCAATTACAAAATACTGCTGTAATACAGCCCATGTATCATTTATGGAATTTAAAATATAATGAATTTAACACTATTTTACTAAGAGATGGAAACAAAAAGTGAAAGTCATCCTAACAGAGCTCTATTTTGAAACATGTGCTTGCTTTCAGTTTCTTATACAACACAGCTTCAGGAAATTATTTTATGACCTAATTTCCCCTGACAGCATTTGTTCTGAGGCTAAGTGGTAAGGAGCTCTGCAGTGCCCCATGCTTTGCTGATTGCAGCCCCGGTGCTTTACAACTAATAGGGCCCAGATGGGGCCAAGAGTAAACAAAATGAGCTGGAGGGGAAGGGACTGATTTATAGTCCTACTCGTTTTCCTCCCTCTCCAAAACAAACAAGGCTAAAGAAAGGTAAATCTACTCGGCTGTTAGAGAAATCTCCAGCCCATGTGACGTGTGTACACTCTTAGGGGTCTTAGAGCAAAAAAATTAGACCATCAGATGTGTTCATACTGACAGGGCATGCTAATTCCTAACTGTTATAACTGCTGTTTCTCTCTTGAAGCCATTGTCTTAGAGGATCATCTGCTCTAAGAGGAATAGTAAAGAGTTAGATAAGCTACATGTAATATTTCAATAAAATGGTATGTATTTTCTATGTGTATGGTACTACTTAGGCTCTCCCAGGACTGTTATATCTGAAAGGTCTAGTACAGAAGAAGACCAGCCTGTTCATGAATGCCTCTCTACTTATACAAACTATCTTCATAAATATTGTATCTCTGATGTATTATGATAATGCATTAAATTAAGTATGTTTCCTAAGATATATATAAAATAAATTCCATCTAGATGTGAAAATAAATTTTTCATTGATGCACAAAACCTTTCACAATTCTTGCCCTTTCCTCAACTGTTTTCTTTTTACACACAAAAGAAACAGATTTTTTTTCATTGTTGAGTAAGGCTCGTGTAAGTCACTTTTTATAGGGTATCTTTTCTCATCTGGTCTTCTTCATGTTTTTTGTAAAGTCAAGTGGTGATCCAAGATCAATCTCATGCAGATCAAGTTGTTTTATGAGGTAATAACTCAGTAAAATTGCTTTACCACCATTCCATCTACAAGATGGGATATAGGATTAAATGATGTTTTAAGGTTAGGCAGAATGACAAGTAAAGAAGTATAGTAAACTGTCTTGAGAAGAATTCTGAATATATTGTCATATCCTCCTGACACCCCTTTACTAATCATAATAAATCATAGAGTCATGCAATGGTTTGTGTTGGAAGGGTGTTGGATGTTAAACATCACCTAGTTTCAACCCCTCTGCCATGGGCAGGGACACCTTCCACTAGACCAGGTTGCTCCAGACCCCATCCAACCTGGCCTTGAACATTTCCAGAGATGCAGCATCCACCGCTTCTCTGGGCAGCCTATTGATCTTCAGTAATATTTAGAGGTTTTTTAAAAAATTGTAATGATTTGGAAATCAATACACATTGAAATGGTGTTTTAGCTTCAAAAGAAGGACTTCGATCTGATGGTGGCATCAGACCTGCTATTTGCAAATCCAGTAGTATGTGGAAAAGCACATCTCTGATGTTGCTGAAGCAGAGTATGTGGCAAGGTTTCTCTGATCTCACCAAAATAATGCCATGCAGGTCTCAGGCAGCAATGATTGTGAGCCCTTAGCTCTAGCCTGAAGCTGACCTCCTAATCATTTGCAGAAGCTGCTGACAAGTTGGAAGTGCTCATGAATGCACTATGAAGTGTTAACAATATTAACTATCTTTCCTACAAAATATAATCTCATGTCATTTGTGCATTTTTGTGTGCTGCATTCACGTTGTTTTGTACAACTCTTAATTTACCCATGAGTCTTTGCAACAAGCATCACGAATCAACTGTGGTTTCATGCACTTTCTCTTTGGAAAACGAACTCCCTGGTTACCAAAACCAAGTTTTGGAAAATATGTGGTCCCTTGCAGCCCAGGAAGTCTGTCTCTGAGCATTACAAGAACAAAAATGAGAGATGCAGAAAAAAAAGTTCTTTTTAAGCTTAACAAACAAACTAGTAATGTAATGTTTTAAAATAGTTAGCTGCTGACTAGGAGTTTTTTAATAATGAAAGAAAAAGAAGGAGGGGAGGGGACAGGACAGGAGAGGGGATGGGGATGGGAGAGGGGAGGGGAGTCTTCTCCAACCTGAATAATTCTATGACCAAAATAGTTAAAACTGATGCATGCATCTTGGAAAAAAATGAACAGAACAACATGTTGCATTTTTATTTACCTCTTGTTTCCTTTATTAGGAAATAAATAATCACCCTGTGACAGAAAAACACAGCTACCCCGAAAATTTAAAACAGCAAAAAACCTGACTAAAAATGAAAAATTATTTTCACTGCGGAAGCATCAGGGCTTTTAAGCTCTCGTCCCATTTTGTGGGGGATCTTGAATAATCTTTCATTTAGATTGACTGCTTTGCAAATGAAGCCAGCTGGTGAGGCTGATGGTATCCCTTTGCCCTTTTACAGGGAAGCTCAGCAGCAGTGAGTGTAATACTTCATTTCGCCCTGAGATGGTTTTCTTTGTAAAAACAAATGTGGAAGAGCATTATTAAGGGTGAGCAATCCAGTATGACACTGCTCATCAAAAAATTTTCACACTCTGAAGGCTATAAATCTATAGATGTTCCTGAGTTTTGTGAATGATTGCTGTGAGGAATGAAGAACGTCCACGTAATTATAGTTGACATGTAAACTGCACTATGGGTTCCAAATCTGTCATCACAGCACTGAAATCCATCCTTGACACTAACTTGTACAAATGGCAGGTCACACTAAGAGGAAAATATTTTTTTCTGGAGAGCAATGCAGTTTGGCTTTATAGGAGGCAAATCTCTATAGGGCTCTTTGCCAGTCATTAAGCTATGGCTGTCAGCTAGATGTGTTTCCTGTGTAAATGAAACTCTCTTCACAATGCAGTTTTTCCTTCCTGGAAGTGCTGTGTTTAAATACAAATGAATGCAGACAGTGATCACAATCCTTTAAAAAGGATAAGGAGAAGCTCATGAGGACTGATGGGGCAGAGAGCTGGTTTTCAAGAATTTTGAAGTTTTGGATAAACTTTTTAAAAACATAAAAATTGGCTAGTTTTGTTTTTCTTTCAATAGAGTTTTGGGGTAAAAATATATTTCTGTAATCAGAGTATTCAGAAATAAACAAGCACTTAAAGCTGACCTGGATACCTTTTGTATTTTTATTAAATATTAGCCCATGCTATGATTCATTTCCTTAGAAAATGACTCTACTGAAAATTAATAACTTACATGTAGAATGTAACAAAGAAAACACTGTACTTTAAATAATTTTTGAAGCACTGCATAATTCCAGGGATACCAAGCATTCTCCACTTTCATTGATTTCAAAACCTCAAGGCATTAGGCGCTGACTATTTTGAAATGGATCCTAAGCTAACAATAGTCTCATGTCTTTTTCTAATGAAAATCCAACTCAATTGTAAACCAACTTAGTGCCAAGGACATCAAAATCCGAGTGATTTCCTGCAAGGTTCTTGATCCAAAATGTAAAGAAATGTCTTTTCTATCATCCGTAACAAGCTTTTGAATGACAGTTCTCAAAACCTTGACCATGAAAACAGTTGCCAACCTGATTTCCATGATTCCAATATCTTCAACTCAGTCTGCAGGCACACAAAGTGAGTCAATACAGTAAGCACCTCAGCACTGCCTCTGCCTTAAAGACTATTTTATTGTAATTGTATAATGTCACTGGAGTGGAAGACAGGACAGATAATAAGCAAAATTTGGAATCTTGTTCCCCAAAATGCACACACACAAATCCCAGAATGTCAAACCTTTGTTCCTGATATAGTTTAAAAGGCAAGCTGTCCCACTTATCTCCTTCCATTTTATTATTAAATAGAAGTATATTGAATAGCTTGGTTATATGTGGGATTATCTTTTAATTCTGCATTAAGGTCATCTTTCACTAGCTGAATTGTTACTGAGACTGCCATACATGAAAAGTAACTTATCTTTCCACAGGCTCTGCCTGTTGTTTGATTCTTCCTGGATGACTGTGATAACAGCAGGCATGGTCACCAGAAATACTAAATTTCTCACTCCTTGCAAATGCTCGAGTTCCTCCTCAGTTTGTTGCAAAAACTTCTGCTTTTCATTGTGTTCTTACACCACAAAATCAAAAGGAAAAACGTTTGAAAAGCAGACAACATTGTTTCATCTTCAAAGACTCAGAAAGCATATTTTTTTTATATAACGCCAAAATCCCATAGGGGGACACTGGACTCCTGCAGACACGGTGGGTCTGCTGAGGTCAGACATGAAGGAACTGTGCTTGGCTGACTAAGCTAAGTAACAGTTATGAATATAAACAAATAATTTTACTATATTACTTCTATAATATGTTTATTTGCAGTTCTGGAAATTGGATGATGTTTATCCATGTTGAGGCTGAATCCCAGGATCTCCTCTCTGCTTTCTGTCTTATAACTTCCTCAAATTAGTTTCTGTTTGATCTAATTTTTCACAAAAGTGTCAATCCAAGGATTTTTAAAAAGTAAAAAGAAAATTAGTTTTAATATCCTCAAGCATTATGTTCTTATATGCAAAAAATTGTTAAGGGATGTTATAAGGTTTGCAGTCCCAGGGCCTGGGATTCCTCTTCTGCCCAGGGACCTGGTGTCTCTGTCCAGGCTGAGGGATAAGGCTGTTGCTTTCACCTTTGCAGGTTCAGACAGTACTGAAGTTGAGTGTGTATCCCAGAGACATACACAGACACCTTCCAGAGCCACAGGCACATTTCACAGAGTCCCTGAACACCAGCACAACTCCTCCACCCCTTTGCTTCCCTTGTCCAAACCCAGAGTCTCTTGCCCCCCACGGATTTTGCTGCAGGGAACGCACATGCACCCCATGAACACTTGGTTTGTGGGAGATACAGACACTCACCACCACCCCCAGCAGCCAGCACTGGGCACATGGGCTGTGACTGCAGCCCCAGCCCAGCCACTGCCATGAAACCCATCACTTGCATCATTCACATGGTCCCCTCATAGCTGGTTTTCAGGATGCACACTATTCCCTGCCCCAGTAGATGTAATCGAGGCCCCTACCCACTTTAATTGGTCTTCTTGAGATCCCACAAACTCCAGCTGTTAAAAATACCAACCCAGGGCACCTGCACCCCCATCTGACTCCAATGCCTGGTCCCAAATCCACTCACTGCACCCACTTCAAGTAGTTAGCACCTTGTCCCTGCAGTTCTTACATCCCCATGGGGCATCAAGTGAGAAGGCATAGGGAGAACTAACAAAGGATGTAAGGATTTCAGTTCTTATAACGCAGCTGTAGTCATGTTCCTCTGTCTTTAAGAAATATTCCTCAAAGAAAATTGTAGGGATGAAAGCAAGCACCTAAAGATGTATTTCAGCTAAAAGATGTGAGTCTTTTTCTTCCAGTCTTCATCTTAAAACCCTCAAATGTTTACACATTCTTTTCCAGTTATTTTAGCAGAAGGAGCTACTTGCCTTGCAGAAGTTTAACACATATATTACAAAAAATGTATTGTAGACTATAAGTTTCATTAGTGCCACATACCCTCCTCATCCCAGATGAAGAATACATTTATATCTTTAAAAAGAATTAGTGAAGTGAAAAATATTATACTATGAAAATTACCGGTAAGAAAATTAAAATATTTGGACAGGCAAAAGCCACAATGTTGCATAGTCCTTTAATACCAATTATCTGTGAGAATAAACAACATTCTGTTTCTAGGAAAAAAAATCTATTTGCTAACAGCTATTGTAAATTAAGCTAAACTTTAGGATGAATCCTTAACATTGTATTATGAAAATTCCCTTTTTCCGGCAATGAGTAGCAAATCTAGAATCTTTTGTATTAATGAGTTTAATAACTGACTAGTCACAAAAAAGTAAGTCGTCACAATCAGTTTATTAAATCCTTCCAGAGCTCTGTACCCACCTTACTATTAATTTTCTGCTTCTAATTAATGTAGTGTTTATTCTTTCTTCCTTCTTAATAAAGAAATTTCCAAGAAATTTCGTGAGTATGACAAAAGGACAAAATTAAGTCCTTGATCAAAAACCATACAGTCAACAAAAGTTTGTATAATACTCATCCATCATATTGCATTCGTTTTCTCTGCTCTCTACAAAAGAAATGTAGCATCTTGACAGAGTAATTTGAAGTAATCTAGAAGGTATGAGGAAAGAATCAAAACAAAATTATTTTTTCCAATATCAGACAATCATCCCTCTCTGGCATGTTAATCTTGTTTGTGAAGAATTCCAGTGTAAAGGACAGAAGCTTCCATATAGTGCTACCTAATTTTAAAATGCCACAAACAGATCTCAAACAGATTATAGTCAAAGAAAATAATAACAAAAAAAAAGACTCCTTCTTTTCCTACACATGGAATGAAACAATATTTCAAAGATTTTCAAAAAAGGAAGGACTCCCTCTCTCCTTCTTATCACAATTTTTTTCTCCCTTCACTCTCATATTTGTCACTTGCCAAAGTTGTTAAGTCTTTATTCAGGATGTGGAACAGGTATATTTAAAACCATGTTCATCTTAAATAGATTTATTGGAAATTGATGTCTCTGTGTTCAATTTCACTTTTGTAAGTCAAAATAATAACACTGTAGTGTTGGGCAACACTGTGGAAGTTATCTGGTCAAATCAAACCTGTTTCACTGCATTTTTGCCTCTACCTTCTTGTTCTGTGAGAAATACTGTAAACTCTTCCTTTTTGGGGACATTCACACAGTGTCATTGTCATTCTTACAATGCCAGAAGTGGAAAAATATTTTAATTTGGATCTGAAAATAAGATTTATAAAGAAGAAGGGTTTTAGTTTGTATGTACCTTTTCATACTTGTAGGTAGAATAGGCCCCTTGGAGCCCTAAATTTGAGTGGCCTATGTCCTTTTACACTCACTGAACATGTGTCATTGAGAAAAAAAAAATCAGACTTACTGGAAGTGGTAATAATAAATCTTCAGTAACTTTAATAGGTTTTATAGCAACATTCTAAAATCCTATGGTTCCCATCAGGAATGTGGGAAATAGGTTATTAGAATTGGATGATTAAGAAGTGATTGTTGACAGGAAAGTTGCACAAAAAATATGCAACTTTATTTAATGCAATATTAAATAAATTTCAGCTTTTATTGTACAAGATGCTGAGATGCTCAGCATGAACCACTTCCTATCAAGTAATAAAGGATACTGTATGCCCCAGAACTGCTGAAGAATATGTTTGGTATGGCTTTTTAGCTGATTTATTGTTTCTGCTCTGGAAAATATTATTTGACAAGGCCAGTCTCTAGAGAGTTTGGAATCACAAGAATATTGGAAGGGAGGCAGGGGAGTGGGTCAGTGCTATGTGCTCAGTACGTGCTACAGTTTATACATGCTCTGAGGTTCTGCCTCCTAACTGCAAGCAGATGACTCCTCAGCAGCTCTTCTTTGTAAAGGGTCTTTAATGCTATAGCACCAGAATTGATCATCATGATCAAAATAGCAATAACAAAAATGCAGTAATGGAGACAAGTGAAGATCCCTGTTACAGCTGAGGAAAAAGGAGGTGAAATAAGTTTGCTATTACCTCTGTACAATTTGATTTTGAAGTAATTTTGCTCTCACCTCTGTATAATTATCTATAGCTTTACCTCCCACAGCTCTGTTTTAAATTTTTATGTTTTCTATAACTAATTCTAATATAATACATCAGCAGTGTCAGAACCCACTTGGGATTTAGTCAAGTTTTCCATAGTAGGGACCTCTTTTCAGATGTCTAAACTAGAACTTAGTGGGGAGAAAAAACTTTCAGGGGCATAAAGAGATAAAATTCAAATTACAAAATCTTCAGTCTGGTAAAGCCTATTTTTTCTGAACTATTTCTTAAAAGTAAAGAGAGAAAAATAGTTTAAAGACTACCTATACAGTAAATTTATTATTCCACTGTCTCAACTCTGTTAACTCTTCTTGTCAAGCAAAAGCAATAGGTTTTGATAGGATTCAATATGTATGGTTATTTGGCATATAAAGCATTTTTAATGTATTCTGGGTTCATTTTTTTTGAGGTAATGGAATTTGGGTTTCTCAGAGATCTGGACTGGGATCTGATCCAACATATTCAGATTCATTAGCCATGATTTTTGTCTCCCAAGGTAACTCTTTGGAAGAAAACAAATACATCTGGATTTCACATATATTGTAATGGAAAGCTGCAAAAGGAAATGCTAAAGTAACTGTTTCACTGCTAATGCAATACAGCCAAGGCCTAACCAAAGTGAAATAGACTTCAGGAATTTAGGTAACAACCATATTGTCCACAATATATTACAGTGAAGAGCTTATTATTCTTTAAAATAATGCTACATGCCATGAGATAATAAGCATTTAGACTTTTCCAGGCATGTAATTTGTATATATTTTTTTTAAATAGTTTGTAATGCTGCTTTTTTTTTTCTCCCCACAGAACCTCAGAGGAATCAAAAGGAGTATTTGTAATGTTGGTTGTTTGTTTGTTTAATCCAGAACTGCTTTATTCAAAGTTGAAAGTCAAAGTCTACAACCAAAGAAACATTTAGTATGATCTCTGTGGGAAAATACCATGAAGTTGTGCAGCCATACATGAAATACAAGCTTTTCAGTGAAGGATACATAATTATCAAAATCTATTTTTTTTTTTTTCTGAGCAGAGCTCGGATAAAAAATAAATGCTTCTTTCTTTTTAGTGCCTTTTGTAAACATGTGGACCCTAAAGTCTGTCTCCAAGGGATGGAGTTTGAAGTAATTTTCCTTTAAATTAGCAGTGGTAAAATAGCCCTTTAATTCTTAGGGAAAAAGAATAATCACTCTTTCGCTCTATAGTATTTACTGGCATACAGCTTTGGTAGTCTAAGTCTTTAGTTGCCTTGGAGCACCGGTAAGACGTCCAATTTTTAATGTGGAGAAACTATAGCCAGCACAGAGTCCAGCAATAACAGCTGCTACACAGGTGTGATAGGCAAGGAGCCTGCCCAGAGTTAGCTGTCTCACTACCACCTGTGTCTTACAGGAGCAGGATTGATTTGGGCCTCACAGAGGGGGTGCCTTTCCAGGACCTGGCAAAACCAGTACCCAGGCTTCTCAGGCTTAGCAGGAAATGTACCATAGCTCCTAGATATTTCTACATGTGTCTGTGTGTGAGATCCACAAGGTCTGATGGCACACAGCCTTGTATTTGGATCTTTTCCCTCCACATAGTCAGTATAACCTAATTCCTCATCTTTGCCTGGCCATCATTCTGTCATACAAGTGCATGGATAAAAAATGATACAGCACACTTAAGCAAACACAAAGTAAAGCTCTTGTAAAGTTGGAAATGGCTTAGAAAAACCATATAACTTTCTTTAAAAGATCTAGACTTATTTATAAAAGTCCAATTTTTGGCGCTGTACCTTTCATTTAGGATATTTACAAAATGCCTTAGCAGTTATACCCATAGAAACAGCTCACAGGGCAACATTCTCTTTCTGCTCAACTGATTTGAAACTTTGATTTCAACATCTTTGGGAGGCAGAGATTTAGTGCCACTTTTACGCTACAACTTGCACAATCATTTTTATGTTCTGCTCTCTCCCCTGTAACTGTGGCTCATTCCACCTCTGCATCAGTTTCTACATCAGGTATTTATGAGCATCAGAGATCAACCAAGGCTGCAACTGGATTGGGGTCTCATTTTACATGAATATAACAGTGAGCATTGGCATTCTTTATCTCATCTATCATTAAACTTGTTTTAATATTCACTATATTAATAGTCATAATAGACTAATATTAATAATTTTAGTATTAAAAATTATTTTATTACAATGAAAATATTGTAAACTTCACTACCTATACCCATAATATTTAATACAGTGAAAAAAAAAATTCTGCTGCTTATTTGTAGTTTGCATTTGTAGTAGTTTATTATTTACTTTCCTGGTTTGTCTATTGTGCAAAAGAACTTATTTTTCTTGGCTTTTTTTTTTACACAATCTTCAAAGTAAGATTTTAGTGCTGAATAGTAAATCTTCCTCAAAATAGTAATGAAACAAATGAGTTGAGGCCATATAGCGTAGAATCACAGTATGGTTTTGGTTGGAAGGGACCTTTAAAGATTATCTAGCCTAACACTCCTGCAATGGGCAAGGAAACCTTTCATTAGATCAAGTAGCTCATTCTAAAGCTCTCCTCCTAAAAAATGTCAGCCCTTATTCTAAAAACTGTCTTCCTTATGTCCAGTCCAAACTTACTCTCTTTCAGTTTTAAGCTGTTGACCCTTGTGCTGTCACTACAGACCTTGGTAAAGAGTTTTTCTCTGTCTTTTCCTTATTGAAAGGCTGCAATAAGGTCTCTAAGGAGATTTTTCTTGGCCAGGCTGAACAAATCCAAACCCAAACTCTCTCAGCCTGTCATCATAGGAGAGGTGCTCCTGTGCCCTGATCATACTCACGTCCCTCCTTTGGACCCATTCTAACAGGTCCATGTCTTTCTTCTTCTGAATTCCCCAGAACTGGACACAGCTCTCCAGGTGGGGTCTCACAAGAGCAAAGTAGAGGGACAGAATCATCTCCCTTGACCTGCTGGTCATGCTTTAATTTATGCAGCCCAGGATGTGATTGGCTCTCTGGGCTACAAGCACACATCGCAAGATCATATCCAATTTTTCATCCACTAGTATCCCCAAGTCCTTCTTTGCAGGGCTGCTTTCAGTCCATTCTCTACCAGTCTGTATTATGCTTGGTATTGCCCCAATCCAGGTGTAGAACCTTGCACTTGGCCTTGTTGAACTTCATGAGGTTCTCATGGGCTCTCTCCTCAATCCTATTAATGTCATGCTCCTTTATTTTATTGCTTATCTGAGCTGTAGATACTTTGATGATCACAGGTACAGCATTCACTGGGCTCCCTTAAAATAAAGCAGAATAATGATTCCCCTCCCTCATCCCACACTTTAATTTCACTGACATTAGACAGTGCTAAAGCACATAAAACAGCAGGGAAAGACAAACTGTAAATGTATCATTTCTCAAAATTATGTCATTTCTCTTTTGAGTATAATTTTTCTTCAGTCACAAGAGGTTACTAATTTGCTCCTGTACTGCAATGAGCAATTGTAGCCTTCTTTAGGTAGCACATAATGTCCATCAGTAAGTGTCTCTGCACGCAGGGAAGCTTCATCTTATTTGGGTTGAGGCCAACTCTCACTCTTTGGGCCAAGGCACTGGTTTTAGAGCTCACAGTTTCCCAGCAGCAACTCTTCTCCAACAGCAACACTATTTTCCAAACAGAGGAAAACTGACAGCAGGGAAGGAGAGTGTTTTCGACAAGGAAATAATTTAGTCATTCTCTGTATGCTTCCTGGAATAAGGGTGCATCTTTTTGCTTTGCTTTGGAGAGACAAAGGAAAGAGGAAAAATGGTGCTAGTAACGTTCCATGTCTAAAAAAACATTAAGGATTTTTAAGCCAATTTTAAATCCATGGGAATGCATATGAATCTACAGTTAACTGGGCATTTTTAGAGATATCAAGCCCACTTTTTTTCTGGCCAGTTATACACATTGCTAAAAACAAAAGCACAAATTGACATACATTTTTGTATGTACCCTTCAGCAAAGAAAAGTCCAGAAACTGCTTCTGTAGGTACCTCTGGTAACAGCTGTCAGCTGGCCTCATGGTAGAAGAACTTCCCTCTGTTATTTCTTGCTGCACACAGAACACCGCAGATAGATAAATTTTTTCCCTTAGGTATTTCATAACTTCTTCTTTCTTTGATGGCACATACTCAGATATACAATACAGAAATTATTGTAATTTTTTGCTGCTAGACAGTATTCATAATTGATGTAATTTTTCAGTCCTGAATTTTTAGTAACTCTGAATACAAATTTAAAATATATTACAGTCTTGACAATACACTAGCTAACTTCACACAAGATAATGGAAAGAACTTGCTGGGTCCTAGAGTCTGATTCTCCGCCTTTATGGCCAGATATGTCATATGATTACTTTTTAAAATAAATAAAATTATCTAAATATATCTTTGAATAAAATCACATTATTGTGGGAAGGTTGTTCTAGAAGCGACCTTTCTAAAGCCATGTTGTAACTCTTTGGTCCTGGGACATCACTCTCCTTAAATCGGAAATTCTTATTTTCTGTTTACCTACCTGATATGTGTACAGAAAGAATTTATAAATGATGTCTCTCTGTTTCATTACCTTCCCTGTGAGTTCTAGAAATTCTGATGACTTAGTAATGAATCCATCTCCTATCACATATAATTTTCTGCCAATCTGTAGATGGGAAGAGAAAAGGTTTCCTCAAGGATACTTCTCATGGTCCTCCATGAAGCTGGGCTCTGAGCATACAGAAGCTGGCTCTTCTAAAACCGGTCTTCACAGTGCTCAGCGGGACCTTAACCTTCCCAGTGGGATGATCGCTCTATCCAAGGTAACACTGGTGGTGACGTTGTCAAGTCTTCTTGGTTCATGAGCAGTAAATTGAGCAATACATTGTTCTTTGTCAGCACATCCAGCATCTGTAGCAGGAGGAGGACTTCAGTGTGTTCCAACAACCTGATGGATGACTTGTGCACCACTGTGCTGTTTTCCCAACAAGTGTATGGGGAGTTGATCCTCACTCATGAGGACCAGGTTCTGTCGGTTCAAGCCTTCCTTGAGAAACCAAAATAAAGTTTCATCAACCTTGTCATCCTGATCCTGAACAAAAATATTTTCATTTAAACCTTCAACCACACTTTATTTATGGACAGATGTCACTTAGATACAAGGCTTTTCAGTTCTGAATAAATATTAAAATCACTTATGTTCCATTTTCATTTTGTTCAGTCACTTTGGAGAGAAATAGAAAACAAGGTCTTATGCAACTTGTTTATGTTTTCCTATAGTTGCACAGAGATTCTGCACATTTCTATAAGAAATAACTTACTGTATACTTGGGATGTTTGACGCTTTGAATCTAGAGTTACTCATCATTTTCTACATGTCTGTAAGAGCTAAATAAAAACTCTGGTGTTGAAATAATGAATTACAGAAATTTAAATGAAAAAGCCCCTAGAGAATTGCAAAGAAACATTATCTGTAAGTTCAAATAATGAATTTGAACTCTTTATTTACTTATTTAATAACACAGACTGTTTTACTTCTCTTTAGGTAATCAATCTTAATTAGGAAATCTACCTTGATTATCATACAATCTGTTTTTGTACAACAACACCAAATTTATTAAGACAATGGGTTTCCTTCTAAGAAGTAAATTAAAGATGAGTTAAAACAGCTGTCATTCAAATGTTGGGGTTTTTTTCCTTCTAAAGGATCCCAAGACTATTTACCATTATTGTGTATGCAGGAAACACTTCATCATCAATATATATCCTTCTGGGAATAAGGGAGGGTAAGAACATAATAAAACATGTCAAGACTTGAAGCAACCACAACACAGCCTTTGTTCAGAAGGAAAAAACCCTCTAATCTACTAACAGTGCTGTGTTTTCCAACCAAGTTTTTGCTGGCAGTTTTGAAAACCCTGACTCATTGGCTGGGCATGCCCATGCCAGGCACGTACCTACCCACCCAGTACAGGTCAGCCCTAACAAACCCATACTCCAAGGCTGCTGAACTTGAGTCTGTTTTGGCCCTAAGGCTGTACAGTTCAGCAGAGGTTTGTAACTGGCTACACTACTTATGCTAAAGGTGCGTGGCCCCACCAGAGCCCAGCACCAGCCCAAGAAAATCAGCTGCCTCCCAGCTGGGTGTGTATCAGCCTGGAGCATAAGAGGGACAAGCTGGAGTTCATCAAGCCCCACCTCAGCACACCTGCTATGAAGTTGGATAGCTCAGCATTTAGCTGGCTTTTAGAGACTTCTGAACTAATGCATCTAAGAGTCGTGCATTTTATTGAGGCTTCTTGTTTTAATTAGCATTATGAAAACCAATTCTGTAATGGACAGAAGAACTGACAGCATAAGATTGCAATCCTTAACATGTATTTTTTTTTCCATCTAGCCCCTGTCCACTAAGTGAACACATCAGAAGTTGTAAGCATGTTGCAAATTTGAAATCATAAATTTTGGCATTGATTTAAAAATGCCTCCTTGCACATTAGAGAATATAGGGCTTTGCTACTTGCAGGCGCTACATTCCCCTGTATTGTAGTCATAAATGGATCAAGTAATGTTTTTTGCTTTTAATGGATATATCTACTCTTCTGAAGCAGTTCCTCCTGTGCTTTGCTGTACATGGCACATCATTTTGCATGAAGGAGTTAGTGGAGCTGGCATGCATGAACTGGATTTCTTTCAGGTGAAATTAAACTGAAAGATAAACTGAAGGACCACACCTAATGTATTTCAGCAGTTGCAGCTTTCAGTATCTGGAAGCAATCTGAAGTTAGTCTGAAGTTTAAAAAAAAATCCCTCAAGTTTGTTCTGAGCCAAAATTGACCAAATTTTACCCTTTACTTTAAGGATGCAAAGATGCTTTTCATACAGAAGTGGATAGCATGATATATTTAGAATTCATATCTCCACAAGGGTAATGCAGGTTGCATGTAATTTTCCTCTTGTAAAATGGCCTTACACCATGCTATATTCTACTGCCTTGCAGTCCCATATGACTGTTTTAAAAAACACAATTCATGTTATCTCCCATTTTATGTTCCTCATCTTTAATATCTTTCAGTATTTCTCATAATAGTTCTAGAGTTACAGACAATAAACTACCAAGTAACTAGTATGTTACTTTCATCAGTAAGGAATCTTGTAAATTTTGGTAGATAACTTCCTGAAGAATGTGGGATGAATGTTCTGTAAGCTCTTTGGCACTGCAGACTAGCTGAGCTGAAAGTTTAAAGTGACATAATACATTTTTCCATGTAAATGCAAGGGAAAGAAAAAAAAAGCACAAAGGAATCTAGGTTTCATCCATGTTGTCACAAAGTCTGGTAAGTGCATTAGCTAAGGGCAATGATTAATTCAGTACTCATGTAAGTGAAATGCGCTGTCAAAGTAGTTTTTAGTCCTAGTCCAAGTATAACTTCATCATTGGCTATTGGTAACTTGTCACTTCCTAATTTTGGTTATTTCTCATCCATATGCTCACTAACATATTAAATATTCTTCATTATCACAATAATGCAACTTTTAATACAAATGTACCAGTGTTTTCATAATATTAGCAGAACATTTTCCAGTGGCAATGTACTTCCCTTCACATATGATCTCATAACTAAATTATTTCTGACTTGCTGCCATGTATACCCCTAGGTTATATATGTATTTTTCTTAAAGGATGGACATAAATTCTACCATATGGAGAGATGTAAAATATGTCTAATAGGGAGGAAAACACATCCCTTGATAGGATAGAGGCAGGAAAAAGAAATGTTTCTCAATTACTGCCCTCTCTTCCCTGCCTCTCATTTATCCTTTCTCTTTTTTCATATAATCACGTGACAGAAAAACTAAGTACAGCATATTGCACCAGCATATGGGAGGAAAAAATAAGGAAGACCGTTTTCATGATACTTAAAAACAAAACCTCAAAAACCAGAGAACTACTGTCATAGAACATGCAATGAGAGCCATTCCAGGTCTAACTGTCTTGAAAACAGGGAAAAGTCAGTACACCCAGATAGGGTTACACTCAAAAGGCACAGAGGCCTCATCGTTCATTTGTCCATGTTAGCTTGATAAGAGACAAATGGCCACCTCTCTCCACCTTGTACCCATTGCCAGTCATCATGAATCCTTGCAGAATGCACTTACATACTTTTTAGGCTCTAAAGACATGTTGAAAACCTCAAATTCACAGAGTAGCTCTTCCCAAAATATAGGATAGCTTTGTGCATGGTTGGTTCCAATAAGAATAATGTTACTGCAGTGTAAGCACTTCAGTGACAAAAACAATCTTGCAATTTAATACATTACCCCTACTTTGCTACTAAGAATTCCTCTGGAGGAATTCTTGTGGGGAAAACAAAAACAAAACAACAGAAGGGTCTGAGAGCTACAGCTCAATAGTGTTAATAAACACCAAAGCACCTGGAAAAACACTGACTAGAATAGAGGAACCTAGAATAGAGGTGTCCGTGGGAGCATTGTTATTTTCTCTCCACACCTTATTTCAGGACAAGGTTTAAATCAATCACACCATTTATATGATTCTCCAGCCAACTAGATCATTGTCTGAGATTTCTGTGTAAATTTTGCTTCACAGAATCGTTGCTGTGATAGAAACTGCTGCTTCTAAAAGTGGAAGGATCAGCACATGCAAGTGTTACTGCTGTAAACAACGTGGCAAAAAAAATGAAGGATTGTTTTGAAACAACATAAAGTTTGCTTTGCCGCATTAACACCAACTAGAGGTGGAAAAGCTCCTGCTCTCTGACAACTCAGCTCTTTATGCAGTCAGGTGCCTGAAAAGAATCAGACATTAAAATCTGCAAGCATTAAATTTGAGGATTGTTTGGGGTCTGCAATAATAACCCACCAGATACTTGCAGTCATGTGAAATGGCTCAGCCATGTCAGATGGACCATAATGGCTCACTGGCATCAGTCCGCATTTCTGTTTGTGTACTGTTACCAAAAGAATATATGCATGAAACTTCAGAAAGAAATGCTGATTAGAGGAGTCAGAGCTTGGAGGAAAGCCAGGGAATTATTTTATCCACAAAAAGTTAGATTCCTAAGTCACAAATCTGGGCAAATATGGATTAGTATAAGAACTGGATTAGCATAAGAAACATGGAGTCCCTTTGTACACCGTCTTCACATCAGCACAGTACATAAGCACTCTAACTGTGCTTACATTTTATATCTGCAGATGGTTGAAAGGCAGAGAGGTTATGTCAATTTCTCTATTTACACGCATAAGTCTGGTACTTACACTAAAAGTAAATGGAGGATTTAGATTTATAACCCCTGAAAAAAATTACATTCCACAAAAAAATCTTACTAAGAAAGTCCTAGGGTATTCAGCAGTTCTGACTGCATCTTGTAAAAACTAAGAACTGCTCTTTATAAAGTCAGTGTGTCCACTTCGTGAACAAACCCTTAAAGCTACAGCCAAAATAATTTTAAAAGATAAAGAATGTAACAGGATTGATAGTTCACATAAGTGACACATGCACATTAATAGGAATTGAAATTGAAAAAAAGATTGGCTATGACTTTTCTAACTAGATTATTAAAATACACATGTTAATACGAAAGTGACAGCAAGAAAGAAATGAGAAATTTGTTTGTAACCAAAACTGCAGATATTTTTGCTAATCTGCAAAATCAATCATGGGGAAGGGGTAGATTTTATGAATGGAGAACAAAACATACACTGTTTTAATAGTGAACATTTTGTATTGGCATGAGAAATATGACATAATTATTTTATCATATGCTCAGGAACTTGACTGCAAAAAGTACAGTAACTTGGAAGAACAAAACAAAAACTGTTTCAGAAAAGCTTCAGTAGCTTTCAATTGCTCCCTGACTAGACAACACCTTACTTGTTATTTAGGCATTACTATAAGCTTGCCAAGGACAAATGGTCCAAGAAGGTCATTCCTACTTTAAGGCCGGTTTGGCTTTTCTCCTGTACTGAACTACAGTCCTGCAAAATGGCTTAAAAACACTATTTCCTGGTGTGTTCTTTAGTCTAGCCTGTCTTATCTACGCTGAACCGCTTAGCACATGTTGCTTAACTGCTTTTTCAGAGACTCATAGAGTTGTTTGTCAATAAGGACCATTAGATCACCTATTCTGACCTCTATGATACCAAAAGAACACAGGTTTCATCCACTTATTTCTCTATTGAGCCAGTAAGGCATCCAAGCTTGAGATGAACATGTTAACATGTCTATCCCTTCCTCAATAGTTTGTTCTAATCTGAGATCAAAATGGTGGTTTATGTCCTGTTTGTGGTTATTTATCCAGATTCTGCTGCCAGCCCTTGTTATTTATTAGGTTTCCCAGCATTAATATATTTGTGACTCTAGTATTCATTGTCCTCCCCCTTGCCCAAGAAACCTGCATAGTTGTGAGGAATCACCTCCTGCTACATTTTTTAATCAAGGTTTTTTAGGCATTCCACTGTAAATTGTCTTCTGTGATCCTAAAACTGTGTGCCTTTTCTGTTTTTCAGTTCTTTGAGAGAGTATCAGAAGAACATATTTTAGCACTCTGCTACTCCCTCTTTCTCTGTGATGACGTAATCCTTTCTCTAACATTCTGGCAATTCATAACAAATCAATAGGACACTGTAACTTGTCCTTTTTCACAGCCATTGTTTTCAGGGTATGCTCCCTACTTGAACACTCACCTTTGCAGTCCAGCATGTGAATGCCTGCCTTTGTTGAAAGGATCCAGCCTGTCAAGAAATCCAAATTCCAGAGTAGGACTGACTTTTCTTGATGATTACTTAGTTTTCTGAAGTCCTTGGAGCAAATGTTCAGCTGTAACTTTTTGCTCCAAGTCACAAAAACAGTGTCACTTGTGTAGATCTAAGGCAGATCTTGGAATAAAATTTGCTCACAAAAGACTGCCCTATTCATAATATGCCAGTTAGTCTATTCTTTATCCATTTAATATATGCTCTGCTGCTGTTGTGGAGTATTTACATTTAAAATTAGAATTCATTCTATATTAAGGCTTTTGAAGCTCTAGGTAGATTGTAATCCAACAGTTACTCTGACCTCCCAAACTAGGAATTGCAAAGGAAAACATAAGGTTTGTCTGACAGGTAATGTAGCTAGTCCAGGGTTCCTTAGGTCAGTCTTCCTGTGCATTTTGAACATCACCATCACATCACCACTTTCCTACTTTTTGAAACTTCCCTGGTATTATCAGCATTTGTTTTAAAAGCATGGCATCAGGCCAAAGATTTCTTTTGCCATCTGTATACAGTCAGCACAGCATTCAGTTCAAGACAGACAGTAGGCATGGTCTTTCTGCATAATTATCTCAACCAATTTGTGTCATAACTAAGATTCCCACTTCACAAGAAGGTCATATATGAGCTGTGACTGAGAGGTCCAGTATTCACACAGTTTTTGAGTGTTATCTTAGCACCACCCCGATTCACATGGATTGGTTCATCAGCTGTAGTACAGAGAATTATAGGATGGGTCTTTTAGGGGCCTCAGCCCACAAGAAGGACAAAGCCAAGAATGTAACACTAATGGGAAAATTGAAGCATGGACTCACATGCACTCTGGGAGCTGGATGCCAATCACTCAAATGGTGCCTACAGTGAACACACCCCTATACAAATGTAGCATCGAGCAAATCATCAGCTTTCTCTGGGTCTATCTCTTTATTCACAGGCTCAGACTGCAAGGAAGCCAGAAAGACTCTGGCATCCCTTCCCAAATAGCGTCAGTGTCATGCTCCTTTCCTCCGTTTCTAGCAGCATTGGCACACCAAGCGCAGACCAACTGCTTTCCTTTGGCTCTGCTTCAGGAACAGAGCTGGTGTCAGTGCAGCTGACTGGACCCAGTAGGTGGGAATAAGCCTTTCCCCACAGCTGCGGTAGGTTAAAGTCACCCTTTCTTCCCCAGAGCACGGAGAGCCAGGGCTATAAATGCTGGGGCTATGGGTAGTGCTCCAGCTATAGATAGTGCTCCACATGCAGAGGTTTGGGCTGTTAGGCTTCCCCCTCCCTCTTATCAAACAGCCTGCGCAAGGAGGAAGTTTAGAGTTTATATTAGTAAAAATTTCTCCACCAGAAAGGGTGGTCAGGCCCTGGAACAGGGTGCCCTGGTAAGTGGTTCAGTCCCAGTCTCTGGCGGTATTTAAAAGACATGCAAATGTGGTAGCTGGGAACATGATTTAGTGGTGGACTTGGCAGTGCTTGGTTAACAGTTGAACTTGATGATCTTAGAGGTCTTTTCCAACCAAAATTTTCTGTGATAAAAGTGAGGAATAAACCAGTTTCGGGTCAGTCATTCACACCAGGATTGTGCCCGTTCTTGTTTTGTTTTTCTTTGCCTCAGCCTGAACTGCAGCAAAGCTGTTGATGTGGATGGCAGCAGGCAGTAAAAGGTGACTGTTTCAAGGAGGAATTCTTTACAGCAGATGTTTTTTAAATAAAGTGGGATTTTTTTTCATCTAATGCTTTTAGCAAACTCTAAGGAAGTCAAAATCTATTCTGAATATACATAAATTCAGCTTTGTTAAAAGATGTATTTTCTTCTTATTCTCTTTTATTTTACTTATAATATGAAGGATTCTTTTTCTATCTTTTAATGACAGGGATCTTTCTAAGAAAAGATTCACTAGCTTCTAAAATTTCTTAGCTAAGAAGTCAGATAGCAGTTAATGACTTGTTGGAAGAGGAAAACGTTATTTTCTGAGAAGTTTTTTACTCCATAGAAGAAAAAAAGTTTATGAGAGAAAATAGAAAATAAAAAAACAAATCTAGAACAAATATGAAGCAAATCCTATAGGACCCCCGAGTCGGGGAATGCAACATAAAGCCCTGCACAGTATACTGTGCACATCTCTGAAGAGTTACAGAATCCATCAAAAAGTATCTGAGCTACCTGCAGCAAGATTTTGACCTGTGGTTGTTTTCAGTAGAAGAAAAATTTTATTGATTTATGTTAGAAATATCTTCTGAGTGGCAAAAGATACACATAACCATCCTTCATTTTGTGCATTTTGTTTCTGCTGTATGCATTCAAAAGAAGTTGCCTTAGATTTTAATTATCCAGATTATAACTTAGAGATGCTGTAATTACAGTGCATAAACCTTCAGATAAGTTTAACCAAGAAGCTCAGTTTAACCTTGAGATGCTGCAGTGATATACTGCTCCACGTACCATATTTTAATTATATTATCAGATGGTAGGAACCAACCTAATAGTATTTTAAACACCTACCTGTTCCCAGATGTTTGGGTATCTTGCATACAGATAAATTCTCTCAGATAATTTTGAAACACATCACAGAAGTGGCTACCACGATCACAAGAATTTTGATGGCAGAGAATTCAGAAGACAAGTACTCATCAAAAATTCCACCAGCACTATGAAAGAAGGCTTAATAATGTACTTGTTTACTTTCATAAGTAGTTTAGGCTAACTAATACATAGCTTGTCTTCAGCTCTTTAGCCTTAAGAGAATACCTGGCCTCAGTGTTCCAAACTTAACACATAGGTCAAAGTGAACCCTAGTATTCAAATACAGGATAGCAGAGGACTCTTTACAATCAGTCAAGGTAATTATCTGGTTTTGATTCACCTCTTTTATGGGAACTATATTCTGTTAAATTTAGTCTGTCTGAACAGTCATGTTGCAAGGAATGACGGAGTAGCCTCTGGATCCTAGCAGCAAGGAAGCAGCTATTTTCCTTGCAGATCAAGACATTTTTACTTCCTGACCAATGCTGTATTTCTCTACCCTCTAGTGGTGAAAAGACATTCTCAGAAAACCACTGTTTTAAAAAACATCACCAAGATTTTAGCAGAAGATGCATAAGCATTTAAAAGTTCTTAGTGAAAGATAAAGTTACTTTTTACATTGCAATTGGTTACCAAAGCACTTAAGGCACCAAAATGTGTTAGGATTCTATAATTACAAAGCTGCCTACCTTAATAAACCCAGCCCGGAATGAGGTCTGCAGTGAGATAGAGTGTGCATTAGTAATAAAAAATGGGGCACTACTCAATTAACTGCTTGTTACTTATTTCATAGAGTATTTTAAGGCAACTCCTTGGTAAACCTGGACATAGATGCAGCACATATTGTTAATGATAAAAGCCTCGGGGAGATGCTAGAAACAAAGACTGACTTTGGCAGCATAGCAGAGATAAAGTACCTGGTATTGCTGAAATTTTATGGTTGGATATCAGTTAAGTTATAAAAATTAGGGGGAACTCTTGGTTTGTGTAATATTTTGAAACTGACCAGTGCCTGTTAATGCAATATGGAAGGGAGGGAGGCAGGGAGGGAGGAAGGCAGGCAAGAAGGAAGGCAGACAGGCAGAATGGAGGGCAGGAAGGAAGGAAGGAAGTCTGCAGTTATGGGAAATCTGGTCCACTTCATTGCTAAACTCAAGCAGGTAAATCCCAAGGTAAAACTAAAAATAGAGAGTCTTTCAAATGAGTGCTATACTTAGTACATATGTGGCATATAAAATACAAAGAAATTTTATTTGTTTTGTGTAAGAGTATTTTATCAAGTATTAGAACTTGTTCCTTTTAAAAATGAAATAAATAGTTTCTATTTCTGCTTCTGAAAATCTACTTGATACAATGTGAATTGTGAAATTGGTATTTAAACTTCTGTAACAAGAAAATAAAATTCAAAATTTCAAAGACATTTCTTGGTGACTCAATAGATGAATATAGAAGGAGAAAAAAAAAGAAACCTTCTGATTATGTTTATGGGTATATTCTGTAGTAATAACCTTCCCTGAGCTACATTTGAAGTAGAAATTACTTCACTGGCACTACAGTACTGAATTACAAACAATAAAAAGCCAAGGGGAGGGCATGGGTAGGAAAGTCAGACATATTAAAATAAAAAGTACACATGGGAGAAAAGGAATCAAACCTTTAACTTCATAAACTGATAGGTAATTTTCATTGAGAGAGCAAAATATAGTAGTCGACCTTTTCATAAGGCTACAGATGCTGTACTATTCAGATTCCAGATCACAGCATGTAAGGTACAAGTAAAAATTCCAAGGGTATTTTGATATGTTTGTCTGCACATCTCCCATTAGGCCTGCAAATGTTGAAGTGAGATGTTGTTAGAAGATACATCATGTTCATGAGTGAACATGCTGTATGAGAGCACGTCCATTTTCTGAGCACTAAAATGACACAGTGGAATATGGTAGCAGCCAATACATTCTGCTGAAGATGCATTTTATACCAAAAAGAATAAATTAATTCTCGCATTTTAATTTCTTTTATCCATTTCTTTCACACAGTATACTGATGGCAATCCATTTCACACTCTTTACCAACCCAGCTATGCCAGTAGAAGTCTGTAGCACAACCTCGATTTAAGAGTGCCACAGATATAAACACATTTCAGGCTTCCTCCTTTGTTTTATGTAGACTGTCAAAGCTGTTTCTTTGTGACTTCATTAGGACTGTTCTCACCATTGATTTCTGGAGCAAAATTGCATTTCCTAGGAGTGCAAACAATACGTATTTGATGAACCTGCATGACACTTTACTGCCGTGCTGGAGCAACTAGGGTGATCAACCGTTCTAATTGTAATGGGAAATTTATGTGACCTGTGATTTTAAATAGGCAAGAGTATCTACTCTGAAGTCAATCCTCAGTTCTGAAAGACTAGTGCAAGCTTGTAATACAAAAATACCATTTTAAAGGACTTTGATTTAATGAAGACTATATTTAATGCTGTGTTTACAGGTCAGTGTTCTCCTTTCTTCTCTCCATTTTTTTTTTCCTTTTAGTGGTGAGAATTAAAATTAGAAGGCTTGAAGTGAAAATATGTCATGACTTTGGAAATGCTGAACTTGTAAACTGTGCTTAAGATGGGTACCAGAAAATTACTGAAGATAGTTTTAGGCTGGCTTGTGAAGTGTAATAAGAAGGAGCAATATGTCTATAAATCTAAAATAGGAACCGTTACTAAAGGCACTCCATGATTGCTTTTTTTTTTTTTTACTTTGACATTGGATCTGTTTGCAGACAAACGTGAGTGTTGCTCTGTTCCCTGGAAGTCATATACAATCTGTATGCAGCACTTGCTATATGGTATGGCTCTCAGCTTTTTAAGGAGTCCCAAGACCTTTTGCCTTTTTCGATTCCATACTCCTGTGGATGCTGAATTATAGATTTCTTCTCTCCTGGATCTAAATTATCCCTTTCCACTAGACAGAAAAATTGATCTGTACATGAAATACTAGAAGTTGTTACACCATTTATTTTACTAGAATTTTATATAATGTCCAATTATTAACAACCATTAGTATTAATTGTTAATTAATAAATTGTTAATTAATAAAAAAAACCTAAAGCCTCTTCTACTTCAGCTTGAAAATCTTTAATGAAATATATTAGCACAAAAGATTTCTGACTTCAGTCAGAGTTAGTTCATTCACGCAGAGTTTATAAAAAATTAAAAACCTATGACTCCTTGTGGGTGCCTTATCTAGTCTCCATTTACTGACACTGGTGGCTTGTGATTTTTTAGTATGTTTCCTTATAAATTAAAAATATTTTACAAAATTCTCATAATGATTTTTCTTGATTGCCTCTGCCCATGTGAATGTATTTAGTCTCAACATCAGAAAACAGCCTGAAATGAAACACTGTAGATTTTTAATCATTCCACATAGTTACAATAGCACCTATAGGCCTTATTATCTGCAAGAACAGCTGCAGTTATGGAAAAGTCATAAAGCAGCAGAACACTGGGTCAGGTAATACTTTCAAATCCTCCTGCACTATTGTGGTTTATCCCAGACTCTTTAATATTTAAGCAGTTTTAAAGGGCAGAGGGTTTAAGAACATGCTAGATATGTGTCTTGCTTCTACCAGCTATCAAAATAAAAATCTGGTTTGTGCATTGCATAAGTTGTCAGAAAAAAATCCACAAAGTTTATGGGGTTTTTTAGGATCTCTCCACTTGATATTGATCTCATTACTTGTGAAAGTCATTTTTGTTGCCTTTTTTTTTTTTTAACATTTTCAGTGGAAATTTTAGTCCAGAAGTCCCAACTGCCTAAAAACTGTTTTAAATCTATGCCTCTTTTTTCCCATAAGAAAAAAATAATAGCAATATTTGGAGTTATCTCTATAAATTCTGGTATTAACATATGTATTCATGCACATTAAGCTATCACTACCTTCACTTTAGCAGAAGGAAGATAGGACAAGACACCACTTGCCTGTTATTAAGCATTTAACTTAGCTATAACTTCCTAAAAAACTGTATGCATGCAGATTGTCATGGATACACACATGGCCTGCATTGACCTCGGAGGTCAGCAGCAGTGAT
Source organism: Pyrocephalus nanus (assembly GCA_038380795.1). Classification (NCBI taxonomy): domain Eukaryota; kingdom Metazoa; phylum Chordata; class Aves; order Passeriformes; family Tyrannidae; genus Pyrocephalus; species Pyrocephalus nanus. The sequence continues at coordinate 94,224,402 of CM076259.1, read as the reverse complement.
GGTACAGTGCTTAGAGGGGGCAGGTGCCTCTCTAGAGCAGCACACAGAGACGTGGCCACCCCATGGGACAGCACAAGGCCTTTGCACTCCCTGGTGGGATGAGCCAATAAAAAAAAAAAAGCTGTAAACCTACAACAAAAAAGTGCATAATCAAGGGCAGCAGGAGGGCCTCAGGAGTCTGAATTAAGCATCCTCTTGTGCAGGCAAGTATGGGAAGAAAAAGACTGTTTCTTTTACGTTACAGATCATCTGCAGCAGTTTTTTTGGGAGCTGGACAGACTGGTCATGGCCCTCCTTGCTTTTAGCTAGCTTGTAGCAAGGCATGAGCTGTTCTAAAGACGTAACATCCATCTCTTCTGTAAAAGGTGGGATCCCTTCAAGGGAAATCCATGGCCATGGTTCCTGTTGAAAGTACTCTTTAGAAACCTTATTCGTGAGTTTTCTTACCAAAAAAAAAAAAAAAAAAAAAAAAAAAAGAGAGAGAGAGAAAGATCCAGAAAAAAATTTTCCTTTTTTTATCTAAGTTCCCATCCCAGTCTGACAAAGAGTTAGACCATGCATACATGCAGGTCCCTGCCCCTAGCATTTATATTGGCCAAAGTAGCTGTTATGCTTAGACAGCAGAGCAAATTGGTTTTAAAAAATGGAAGCACACACCAATTTTTCAGATTTCCTTGGAAGGTTAGGGGGTGTGCAGATAATCTGAATCATTCTCTGAGACTTGTGAGCAGCAACTTCAAGAGTATATGCCTGAGGCTTCTATAATCTTGGCCTTCCCTAAGGAGAGTGTTACCTCTGTTGGTATATACATAAATTCTTCAAAAGAAAATGAAAGAGGGAGAGGGAAAGAAGGGAAGACAGACAGCACAGAAGGCTTACTTTCCTTTGAATGACTGAACTCAGGCAGCAATGGATGATCACTGCATCTGAGTCTCCCTTTAAAACTGTTATGCTGTCTGTAGCAAGCTTCCGAAGGCACCTTTATTTGTAATCCTCTGCCACCTTCTTTTATACCAGACAGCCTGCCTATAGCTTCTGTAACTTTTCCCATAGAAGCCTGAATGCCTGTGTTACAAGATATTAGAAGGTAAAACACTAATTTCTTCCAGTTACTCTGACACCTTGAATGTAGAATCCAACACAGTTTATTATTAAGGATTTCTCTTTTTCACAGAAAAAATCTTTTATATTACATATTTTCATTCTATAATAAGACATGTATTTTTTATTACATACATACTTATACACCAAAACTGCCAAAGTAATACAAGGCTTTTCTATGTAATTATCATATCTATACAAATATCATCACAGAGAGTTCACTGCCTCTATTTCTTTTCTTACCTTCTATTGTAACCTGTGTAAGTTTACTTTAGAGCCTCTTCAGGACTTCTACTTTTACGGGATTTATTTTTGTTGCTCTTTTGGGTTTTTATAGGTCTCATAGCAAAATGCTCTTGAGCGCTGTCAGGTATGATATGGCAATATAGTTAAGACATGAAATAGGTGTATCCTCATTCCAGAATACCTGACCAGTCAGACAGGGAAAACTCACAGCTGGTCTGTGTGATGTAGCTACAGATACAAATTCTTTCTAACACAGTAGGACAGACCAGAATTTCAGCAGTGTTATATGCCCCCATCAATATGCTTGTATGCTAATGCAGTATGGAAATCATTTTAGAGTTTACTATTAGTTTTCTCCAACCTGGAGAAAATTACTTCAAATCAGTGCAGTCCATTTTCCTACCTACATACTTAACAGGAACTTCTGGCAAATAAATACATGTCTTTTACAGAATGTGTTACTGGGCAATACTAAAAGTGCAGCAGTGGGAGCCTCTTTATTAACTGTTATACTCTTGGTAACCACAACACACTGGGATTTGGAATAAATGAGTTGCAGTTGGCTGACAGCTTGGTAGAAGGTGTGTTTGCAGAGTGTCACCTAATGCAGTTGACATCATTCTTGCCAATGAGAATGAGGATCAGTTCAGCAACACTGCTTCTCCCAGCCTGCTAGATCACAAGCCACTTGGTCTGCAGTTTAAAAGTGATATGTAGCTCTAAAGTATTTTTCATGTCATATGAGAAAGGAGTATTTCAAGACATGCAGAATACAGAATGATTGTTTTTGAAAGGGTGTACACAAGGTATCTTGGGTCATCTCTACCAATACTTGTCAGTACAGTAATTTGTTAATTTTTAATTTATTCTAAGCTTTTGGAGGGAAATTTCTCAGATTTCTACAGACTATGCATTTCTATCCTGTTTAATGGGATAAGTGAAACATCTTGGAGAAATGCAGTTTCTGTTCAGTCTCTACTTGGTAGCAGATAGGCTGTCTGCTACAATCAAAATGCCTCTGATGATACAGCTTCTGAAAACCTTTTGAAGAAAATGCCACAGCCATCATATCACACCAAAGAAGAACATGGCTAAAGGTGAGTTAATTCAAGACATGACTTCTCCAAATTCCCACTGATGTCATAAATGGTTAGATTATCCTTCAACTAGCTGACAAGTGACAGCACAACATTACATTATACTGACCTCTGTTCAGTACAGAGCTACTTATAGTAGGAAATCACTAATTAGTAGTATATATTACTCATTAGATTTCATATTGTGCTCATGACTGTTCTGGAAAAATAATGATTTGTGATCTCTTTTTCTCTGAAACTCCTCTAGACCATTCTGAGCAAAAATGGTCACAGCATGAGGGTTCTGTAGGTTTTCACTTGACAGACTATATTTTTCCTTAAGAGAAAAATAGTCTGATGAGACTTTAAAGTATATATAGGTCCAATATGAGCCATTTCTTCAGTAATCTTTTCAATCTGTTGAGAAAGAAAAAAAAAAAAAAGACAGGGAGTAAGGACAAAGACAAGAGCAGAACAAGCAACTTGTGCTCTGACATGCCATGCTATATCCATTCATAGTACTCCTCTGCAGGAGTCCTTATGCAAGGCATTAGAGATTGGGATTACCATATTAATCATTTAGATTGTGGAAGGTCTGGAAGGTTTCAGTGAACACAAGGGGTTTTGACTCAGCTGCTGGATAAATCTTTGCATAAATGTCTAGGCTTGAATACGGATGAAATAAGAATGAAGAGTCACCTGGCAAATAGTATCTAACTTCCTTTTGTCTTTCAATTATAAAAACTTTATATAAAAATCTGGACAGTTTGGGTTTTTTTCCATTTGAGAAAATTAAAAAACTTTCTAAGCCTTCTCAGTGTGGTCAGCACAACTGATTGCTCAGGCAATACTTCCAAATTGTTAGAGGCAATCTAATGAAGTGTTCACTTCAGCTGTTTCTAATTGGGCTAATTCTAATCTCACTCAAACACAGCTGTACTGTCTTCACAAGAAACTCATTAGTTAAAACAATAAAAGCAAAATTTGCCTTCATTATTTTACATATTCACCTTAGCATAGGAGTGATTCTGCACTAAATAGTTCTTGCAAATAAGTTCTCTTGCTGGAAACTCTGATAGAATAGCAGAATGTACATCTATATATAAATTTCATACTAAATGCCTTTCAGTAGTACCTGATAAGATCTTATCCACAATTTTTCCAGGTCAGAGGTCACACTAACACACCTATAGTTTTCCAGATTTTCCATCATACCCTTCCTGTAAATAGGAAAAAAGCTGGTGAGCTTCCAGTCAGTGGGGAACTCTTCAGTTTCCCAAGACCTTTGGTAGGTGATTGGGAGGGGTTGTGCTGTAACATCCACTAACAAGTGCAAAATGAAACTTGCCAATGCTGGAGTGGTATTTTTGTCTGGACCTATATATGTTCTCCTAAAAGCAGGGGCATGCTTCCTGTCTGGGACCATCTCAGTACACCTCAAAAATATTTCCTATACTCAGAGCAGCATTAACATTTGAAAGATGGACAGATGGGTCTAGTATACCCCTGAGTTCTTTATTCTTCTCACTGTGCCATTCTTCTCACTATGCCATAGTGAGAAGAATAACTTGTTCTTAGTTGCTCTTTGTCTGCATCTTCCTGGAGTTGGCTAACAAAAGTGTTCACTGTTTGGGGCCCATCACCTTTCCGGCAGAGTGATGCCAATGGGTTGGTTTGCACTGATGATACACTCTTAAAAAATTTCAACCGCATGTGTTGTAAGCAACCCATGGATCTGCGGGTAAGTGCACATCATTTGGGTCATAACAGACCTTCACTTGCACACTTCACACCTTCACTCCCTCTGATATTGGATACCTTTCTCTCCTGCAGTCCGTTCAGCTAGGTAACATGTATTATCTTCCCTGTAGGGATATTTTTCACTTGCACATGACAGGAGTTTTCCCCAGACGCTAAGGACTTAAATAATTTTTCCAATTGCTTTGTCAGTGCCTGCTTCCCTGGAAATTATCCCAGTTCCTTGGCCTCCCTATCCTCTAATACCCTGCTATCCTCATTATCCTGGCATTGGAGCAGCTAGGTGGTAATAGGCTCATCTGGATGATGGCTGAAATCTTTTTGTGTCTCCTGCTATTCACTCAAGGATTAGGATTGAGTGGTGGTAACCTCTTGTTCTGAGACTTCCTCATGTTCCCTTGATGGCCCTGCTTTGTCTTCTTAACCCTCCTTGTCCCTCTTTATGGGATGAAATTACTTCTGTGTGCATTTCTTCTTGTGTAAAGGAGCAACTAACTCCAGCACAGGCTGGTTTTCTCTTTCATCTGCACTTAGCACCGTTGAAATCTGACTGGCTGTAGCATCTGTCACGGGGATGTGAGTAGCTGTCATACTTGTCACAGGGGTTAAAGTATGTGGAGTCTGAGTAGCCCCAGTGCTTGTCACTGAAATGTGAGTAGTTGCAGTGCCTGTTGCTGGAGTTTGAGTGGCTCTGGTGGTGGTTGCAGGGATCAAAGTAACTGCTGTGCTTGTCACTGAGGTTTGAGTAGAAGCTGTATACGCTCCATCTCTGGAAGTGTTCAAGGTCAAGTTGGATGGGGCTCTGAGCTAGTGAAAACTGTCCCTGCCCATGGCTCGGGGGTTGGAACTAAATAACTTTTGGAGTTCCTTGCAATTCAGGCCATTCTGTGATTCTATAGTCAAAATCTTTAAAATTCTCAAACGTTACCGCAACCAATCTAGAGGGCTGAAGGGCTTCCGCAGAATTCGGGAGGAAGGAAAGCACGAAGGAAAAAAAATGCTGGAGGATATTTCTCCCTCTTCCCGAGGTAAGGCAAAAAATGTAGTTACTGACGATTCCCACCAGATGACGCCCGAAGCACAGAGAAGACGGCAACGCTGAGGGGATTCAGAGCTCAGGACTCGCGTTTCTGTCACACTGCAATCCAACACTGCAAAAAACAACTATGCTAGTCTTAGCCCGGTGTCCATAAATATCACCACAAGAAACACTTGCAGCAAGAACACGGTTATATAATGCACTTCTGAGCTCAGACACAGGATCTCTGAAAGCGAACAAAGCAACATGATGACCAGCAACTCTTAAACCAATAAAATAAATGTTCATAGCCACGTTGTTTTAACACTCTTTGGTCATATATATCATTATTTCAATTCTTCACGTCCCACATTGGGTCCCAAACAGGGACTGTCAAAGTTTAATCCCACCTGGCAGCTACAGGTCAAGGCAGCTACAGGTCTCCCTCACCCTCTAGCACCTTCAGTGGGGAGGAGAATCAGAAGAAAAAGGTAAAATTATGGGTTGAGATAACAGAAAAATAATAGTTGAAACAAAATTATAATAAACATGCTAATAATAATAATTGTGATGATAAGGGGATGCAGAGAGAGAGACAGAACCCAAGAGAAACAAGTGATGCACAATCAAATTCCTCACCATCCACTGACTGATGCCCATTCCATGTCCGAGCAGCAATTATGGCCTCCTGGGCTACTATCTCAGTTTAAATACTGGGCATGACATTCTATGTTATAGAGTATCCCTTTGGCCCGTTCGGGTCTGCTGTCCAGACTATGCTTCCTCCAAGATTCTTGTGTAGCTTCTCACTGCCAGAGCATGGGAAACTGAAAAGTCCTTGACTTAGGGTAGACACTACTTAGTGATAGCTGAAGCATCCGTGTGTTATCGACACTATTCTAGTACTAAATATAAGAAAACCCCAAACAACAAATAAGCACTCTACCAGCTACTAAGAAAAAAAAGAACTGTGTCTCAACCGAAACCAGGACAACCAGGGTGTTAGAACTGAAGTGGCTCAGATGGATCTGGCCTGGGAACATAAGAGTGAGCTATTTATAGAACCACAGTCATAGAAGCCAAGTAGCTAAAGCCTTTTTGGTACAGAGAATGATGTCTGAAATACCTATATGAAGAAACCTGGCAGGTGGATTATATCACATGACCTCGTGCTCCCATGGTAAGCATCAGGTGCTTACAAAGGTGGGGTGACTACTGGGTGGTTGGAAACATACTCTGTGATCCATGCCACTGCCAAGAACACTGTCCTGGGCCTTGGAAAACAACTGTGGTATGCAGCACTCCCAAAAGAACTCAATCGGACAATGTGACTCATTTCCAAAACAATGTCATAGACAGCTGAGCCAAGGAGCATGGCAAGGACTGGGTGTATCACATCCCCTACCATACACCAGGCTCTGGGAAAATTGAACAGTTCAATGAATTGTTGATAACTGCACTGAGAGCAATGAGTGTTGGGACATTCAAGCATTGGGATACAAATCTAGCAGAAGCCACTTGCCTCAATAACACTAGAGGATCTGCCAGTTGACCAACCTTGCCCAAAGGAAACCCCTCTCCACTGTGGAAACAGGCAGGGTTACTGCAATACATATATGAACATGACTGAGAGAAACAGCCTGGGTTATGCTATTTATGCTATTGGCTTTCATGGCCACCTGGGCACACTGCCAGCTCATGTTCAGCTGGCTGTTGACCAGCACCCCCAGCTTCTTTACAGCCGGGTTGCTTTCCAGCCACTCTTCCCCGATCCTGTAGTGCTGCCTGGAGTTGTTGGGACCAAGTGCAGGACTCAGTACTTGCATAAACACACACACACCCACGCTCCAGCAATCACTCTCACTCACGTACACTGATACACTCACACTCTCACACTTCAGATACACACTAATGTGCTGACATTCCCACTCCCTCAGAAAAACATACAAGGCCATGTTGTCACACACACAAAACCACTCAGTATAAATACATATCTCTGGTGCAAAACAGAGACCTTTTTCCTTTTCCTTCATTTGAAGCTACAGCAGGAGATCAAAGTGGTTTTATGATATGCAGCTATGTTACTAAGTTGTTCCTATTGGCAAGTTCTTCTGTTTCCATGACAATTTCAGTAAATTTTCTTTCCTTTTCTAATTTTGCTTTGCCTTCACTTGTTGCTGTGTCTATATTCAAGGTAGTGTTGACAGCAGGAAGAACCTGTTCTTTGAAACACAAAGAATGGGGTTTCAAAATGAATCCATATTAATAGAAATGCAGGGGCTGGTCTTAAAAAGCTGTCCCAACAGGAACAACAACCCCAACAGCTGAAGTTATTCAGCCTGAAGAAGAGAAGGCTTCAGGACATCTCATTGTGGCCTTTCAGTATATGAAGAGAGCTTATAAGCACGATAGAGACCTTCTGCCTTCAAGGTCTGTATAAAAAGAAGCAGGGGCAGTTGTTTAAACTGAAAGAGGGTTGGTTTAGATTGGACAGAAGGAGGCATTTGTTGTGGTGAGAGTGGTGAGACACTGCCTGGCAAACGTGTGGTATCTTACTCCTGGACCTATTCAAGGTCAGGTTGGATGGGGTTTTGAGCAACCTGATCTAGTGAAAAATGTCCCTGCCTAAGGCAGAAGGGTTGCTCTAGATGTTCTCTAAAAACCCCTTCCAACCCAAACTATTCTATGATTCTATGATTCATAGAGCTGAGTACATTCACCTGCTGCCCTCTGTCATCCCAAGTCCTAAGGCCTCTTCTGTCCAGCTGTGGGTCGCATTTCCTGACCTATTCCTTTGTTAGCCATTGACAGCATGGGTGGAATACAAACAGAATGTGCAAGCATGTAGGTGTAGGCATGAGCTTGGGAAAGTCAAAGCCTGCCTGGTTTGTAACTGGTGAGGTATGTGAAAGGAAGTAGGAATTGCTTATTTAAGAACATAGGCTGCAAAAGGAAGGCTGGGGAAAGTACAGGCCTCCAGATGAATGGAACCAGAGCACAATATGTCCTCCCAGCTGAAGTTCCAATTTTTGGGGTTAATGGGGTTACCAAAAGCCTTACAATGTTTCTGTTGGAGAAAGTGGAAAGTGGCAGCATTAGGCTATAAAGGGCTCAGAGAAATGAACAGCATTTGTCAGTGACCTGTGCTGGTGGACTTCAGCAGGAGCTACCTCTGTTGAAAAAAAACTCCCTGCAAAGCCATCAGTTTACCATGGTTTAATTATAGTTGTGCAATCCTCTAAATATAGTATTTAGCTATAAGTTATGGCATAATTTCTCTCTCAGGATAAATGAAGTTCATAATCATTTTGCAAAGTGGTTTGTAAGCAATCATGGTCAGTGTTACTTTTCATAACGTGGTTGAAACCTAATAGCAGTTTCGGCACAAAACTGCCACCTGTCTATTCTGACTTCAGTTATTTGAGAAATGCAAGGTTTATTCTTTTTAAGCCTGTCAAGTATACTGCAAATTGGCGATGTGTTTTGTTAGAAAAACTCAGGTTATTTTCCTGATATAAAATTTTCTATGGAAAAGAAAAAGAAACACTTTAGGATATTTAAGGAAAAAAAAAATCTGATATATTTGAGGCGTGTTCCTGAATTCTTGAGTGACACATACTTTCTTTCACATGCTTTTAAAAAGTGATCTTCTATTGCCAGAAGATGGTGTGCTTCCACCACATCATACTGCAGAGATTGTGTTTGCTGTGTAAAGTCATCCCTTTTCATAACTTAAGCAATGGTTAGGATGAAATCAAAAGGTGTCTGTGATAAAAAAGTATAGCTCATACTTAGTGAATGCACACATTACTGTATTGTCAGGCATAATCTGCTCATGTCTTAAAACACTTGGATGACTCTTAATATTTGAAATATTATTCAAGTGTCTGAAATGTTTGCACATAAATATCTTTTAGTTGTTTCCTATTCCTTTATGCAGACTTTGCTGAAATTTTCATATTAAAGCTGCTTTTGATGTTAAACAATTTATTCTATGAAAAGTGTAAATATTTGATTTCTGTGTAAAATAGTAAACTGAAACTGGAAAGTTTTGATCCATAGTGATCTAGATATTACTAAAATGTCAGAGTCTTCAAAAAGAAAAAAGTTTCAGACCTAGTAGAACTGCATTATCACAGTATGTTTACAGTCATCGTGTGTAGGGATCTTAAATTCAATTTTGCTTTTTCACCTTTCCTGTCTATTTTTCTCTCTATCTATTTGAGGTTGTCATAGACAGAGAAATAATATGAAAACAAACTTTTCTTTATGTCTTTCTAATTATCTTCTTAAAGTTCTTAAAGCACACTGTTCTTATAACTGTTCTAATTTATAATAATTCATATTTATATATCTTCTTGTCTGGCCCTAATAAAAAGTGGTGTTTAGAAGGCAGCATAATGAGGACTATTACTTCTGGGTATAAGTGGTTGATAGGTTGAATCCTAACATCATAGAATGATGGAATGGTTTGGGTTGGAAGTGACCTTAAAGATCATCTAGTTCCAACCCCTCTGCCATGGGCAGGGACACCTTTCACTAGACCAAGTTGCTCAGAACACCATCCTCCCTGGCCTTGAACACTTCAGAAGTAGAGCATCCACAACACCTCTGGGCAGCTTGTTCCAGTGCCTCACAATCTTCACAGTAAATTATTTCTTCCTAATATCTAATCTAAACCTACTCTCTTTCAGTGTGAAGCCATTATTCCTTGTCCTGTCACTACATTCCTTTATAAATAGTCTCTCTCCAAGTAGAAGTAGACCTTCTGATGTCTTTAAAGGTTTTATAAATTTACACTCATGTTTATGCCTTTAAAATGAGAAAATGGCAGAATGAGAACTACTATTACATGGCTTTTACTGGTTGGAAACTCCACACACAAACAGCACATGGATAATGCAGTAGCAACAACAAAGAAAAAGCTTTGTTGGCAATGTGTGCTTTGTCCTCTGTAGAAATTTGCCTGGATTGCCTAGCATGGTGGTTTCTCACTCAGTTTTTCTTGGAGTAAATATCAAAGTTCCTGGGGCATGTATGCTGAGCAGGGAAGCACAAGTACTGCAAAGAACTACTTATAGCTATCTGGCTGAATAGGTTGTAAAGAAAGGACATTGACATATGGGGGATTTGCTGGATTTTTTATTTTCATATATTTGCTTACCTCAAAATGAAAAATAAGATAAAGCTTTCCACTGACTGCAGAGACAGAGGCTAAAGCAAAACAAGTGCTAATTGAACTTGTTAAAATATAAGTATTTTGTTTACATGTTTTTCAATGCCATATTGAGAAACATCTCAGCTTCCCCAGGAAGGTTTACTAAGATTATGGTACAGATAAACCCAGACAGCCTTGCAATTTATTGGAGAACTGATAGCAGTGATATACCATGACAGACTTAGTCATAAAACCAGTTTTTGCCACTGGAATCCTGTGATGTCTGTCATTAGAAGATTTTACACAGGTCTGGGGTAGCATAAATGAAACCAGTGAAGGAAATTAAATACTCCTGCTGCACCCTGTTTATTTCAAGGGTAGCAATAAATAGTATTTATACACAAGTATTGAAAACCAACTGCAGAGTGGGACAGTGCAAGTGTATGTCATACTTTGAATGTCAGAGACATGAAACAAAATAATAAACTTGTCCATAAGAAAAAAAAACATTAAATAAGACTTTTAAAAAAGCAAATAAGTCTGACAAAATCCAGCTCTAAATCCCCATGAGTACTGCACTGATTGAAAGCTACTGCAATTTTCGGTCCTCCAGCAGTGTCATATGGGCCTGTCCATAAAAAATGGGAACTTGTGGAAGCTTTTTAGGTAAATCTTGAGGTAGATCACAGACTGATGACTGAAAACCAATACAGTATATTATTGACAGGGTAGTTAAGATGTGTTTTTTAGGGAAATGTACAGAAAACCTGGAAAACATTTAATACACAGATTTATTTCCCAAGAGGCCTCATTTGACACCACAGTACCATGAACCAGCTAAATCTAAGTCACTTCTAAACAAAACAATACCCATGTAACTATGTTCATGTTTTATACTCTACCCAAACTAATAAACCCTCTTCAGAGGCTTTTTTAAAAAAAGTCTTCATTTATTCTTTTCAATGTGAGAATTAACTCTGAACTGCCTGCAAAAGGCAAGACAGGTATAACGTTAACTAGCATTTTGGAAAAGGTTATTCATTTAACATGAAGCAGAAAGATCATCTATCTGTACCACAGAAGTGGAGTTTCCTGTTTTATTCAGACATGCCCACAGGAATAAGATAGCTCAGCTGTCCAACTATGGCAGTCCAGTGGCAGAGGGAATAGAGCCATTTAATCTGATACTTAAGTATGAGTCCAGTTTTAAAGTCAAATATCCTTAAAAGTAGTAATGAAACAATGGCTAGCACAAAATACCCTGTCCCTCAGGAAGGGTGGGTTCATCTCACATGTAGTTATTAAAACACATTAAAAAAATGAACCAACTGCTTAATAATACAGTTGTAATTTCTTAGGTGCATGTAAAGACAAGAATGATGATGTCCTAAACATAATCTGTAGCCAGTTTTTGTGAAATGACAGTGCTCTGTGAGGAAGACAGGTGATCTGTATGTACTCAAAAAGAGGATCTCCTTCCTTCCAGCATCATTTGCTGTGGCACATGCTACTCAACCATAATAGCATTTGCTAAGTTAGATACCCTGATGTAGCCTGGGAGATAGCTTTCATTGACACACAGGATACAGATTTTCTCTTTTCCTCAGCTGTTTCTTAGATAGAGGTAAGCATTAAAACACTAAAATAGTTTCCAATCTTTAAGAATAAAAGTTTAGTCTCAGCACCCTCATGCTTATCCTTCAGCATCCATGCTGTGAAGAGGAGAGAAAAAAATACACCTTCTAGAAAATGCAGAGGAATAAAATATTTAGTATATCTTCACCAAAAAGACCTCCTTGCCATTGAAGCATCATCTGATACATTGCAATCATGGATTTACCAAAGTGCTGGTATCACCTATGTTATGTCTTGTCACTGGTCTTGATTCCACACAGCTCTGTTCTAGATCCCACAAAGGGCTAGCACAGCATCAAGAAAGCAGAAAAAGTAGAAGGCAATGGAAGGTAAAAGCAGAGGCAAGCTGGGTCAAGTACTACAACCATGGGGAAAGCAGTGTTGTCAGAGTTAGTCCAATTTTGGGATCCACACAGTACTGATAGTAGAGAAAGCTCTCTGTAAACTTGAGCTTGGGTAGTGCTGTCCCTATCAAATGTGGGCTCAAGGAATACATGCTATGTGCTCCTTATGTAGCCACCAAGTAAATTTGAAGGAATTAGATTCAATGAAACTTGAAAAATAAGCTAATAGCTTCAGGTATAAAATCTTGCTATAAAGAGGATTCATGATCAATTTGTGTTCACCTATTCACAAAGAATGAAGTTAAGTGTAATTGGCAAGAGAGGAATTTTGGTTATACACAGGAAGTTATTTTTAATAACCACCTCTCCCACTGCACCACGTTGCTGGTCATGAAAACCTGCCTTCTGTTAAAACAAGTTGACTTGCCTCTGAAGGTTTAAATAAACAGAGAAGACGAATTCTACCAGCAAAGCCCATCTGTACCCTGGTGTTTTGAAAGCTGGGCTCTTCAGCTTTTCTCCATTCAATTGAAGAACAATCTACCATCTCAGGCTTGTGTTAGTGCCACTTCTCCCTCTATCCCTGCAGCAATTTCTAGCAGGACTCAGCCATTTTTACTTGGTGGCTACATAATGAGCACATAACATGTATTTGCTGTCACTTTCTTTTCTCCCTTCCATCCCTCTCACCCTGTCCCTTGTTGACCTGGCAAGAATATGTTCTTTAATCTTGCTTAGGAAGTTCCACTCCGAGGGTTGCAAGCTGTCTTGTAAGGAACAGAACACATCTCTCAGTGAGTGTGTTATAGAAGCCACGAGGACAAAAATAATGCTGGCCAAAATGTAATTGCACAGGATAGAAGAACATGTGCAGAAGATTAGTACAGTATGGCACAAAGAAAATTTGCATCCAGGACACTGAGAATACTCTTAATGAAAAAGAATAAAAAGGCAACCTACAAAATTTTAAAATGTTTCTGCCTTTATGAAACTTGGCAATACAAAGCAGCAGATCAAATTGTGCTATCACAACACCAGTAAGCCTGTGTGAGAAACCATGGTTTTAAAATCTATCCAAGATTTATCTGGAGTCAGATACTCGCAGAAGTCCACAATGTCATCTTGGTTTCACTGAAAATACTGGACATTTAGCTTACCATGAAAAGAGAATTGGTTCCTTCTCTATTTTGGTAAAGCACTCCTGATATACAATTTTTGCACTAAACCAGCCTTGTTGCATATACAATTAAAGCAGAAATAGTGCTTGTGTCATTACTAGGCTGAAGATGAGAGACTTCTGCTGACAGTTGTGTGGCTAGTACGTTTCCTCCCTATACCATGGAAAGTTTTCAGATCCTCCTCTAACCAGTGTTCATCTGTAAACACTACTTTAGACTGGATTCAACTCAAACCCTAAAATGCCTAGATGCAGCTATTTTTCCTACATCTCAGGGAAACATTTTGTGGTTTCTCACTTGAGACATAATGGATAATTACACGTGGGACTCTAGTGCTGCCTGTTATTAAGTCCCTGTTCTGGGTTGTTTATCATGTTGCCAAATTAAATTAAACATTTAGGCTCAAATTTTCCATAGTGGCTCTCTGCTCCAAACCAAGTTTTATTTCCAAGAGGGAGAGAAGAAAAAGAAAAAAATTGTTTTGTCCAGGATAAACATATTGCTCTGTGAGCAGTAAAATCACTTTGAAATTTTGTGTGACAAGTTTGTAACTCAAGTGCATTCTCTGACCTTTTGTAAGCCTTGAATGAATAGTGATACTTTTTCCCTTACCTGTGTTAGGAATGTCTCTCTTCTGTACTGGTGCTTTTATGAAACTTGTAGTAACTTGATACATCTGTGCAATTGATACAACTTGTGCAATTTGCCTAAACAAATAAAGTCATACAGAAGTTATTTCTGAATGAAGGACTGCCTGATATGCACAAGTCCATATATTCTTTTCTTTCTCAAAAATGGTTAAAAACCTTGCTGGAATACACTTTTTAAAAATCCTGTCAACCATCCCCACCCCAAGCAAAGTGGGAGGGATACTTTTTTCCCAGTCATGCAGAGAATAGGAGCCTGAAACTGAGTAAGGAACTCACAGGATGGCTGTGAGTGAAGAAGAGTAGTTTCTCCAAGAGTGGAGCACATTCTTTTTAGACAAAGAATGAAGTCAAAAAATCAGCACAGGAAGGCCTAAGGGAGATAAAGAAAAGGGAAGGGAACAGTTGAGACAGATTCAATTAAGGACAGCATCCTAAAGTGCATTCACAATAAAACTGATTAAGGTTACATAACCATCATGTCTAGCACATTCCATTTTTTCAAGTCCTTGACTTTGTAATTTTAAAGTTCTCTAACTGTAATATTTTTAGTTGTATTTTAATTTATACACCTGAAAATAGGCCATATTAATCACTTGGGCCTTGTAATACTGAGCTGACCCCCAAAGCTTTAAAATTCTGCATGCAAAATCCAGGCTCTTTGATGAAGATGACGCATGTGGTATAACATCAAATCTGGCAAGATCTGGCTTTCTGTTGGAAAACAAATTTAAAGCCTATGCAATTCTCAGTGACATCTGGACTTAGAACTGGAGGTGGCTTATATTTACCAGTTTTTACACAAAAATGGCTTTTTATTAACTTTACATTTACCAGCTGTTACCAAAAAGCCTTAGAAGTAATCAAAAGAGGCAAGAAATTAGGAACGTCTTTTTCCCATGGCATGAATGAATGCTTTAGTCACTGGTTTATATGAATCTCCTCTTTCTGAGTACCTCTGACCTAATAGATTTCTAATTCCTTATTTTACATTGAAGGTTTTTAGCCCTCTCCACTTTATTTTTCCTCCTTTTCATCCTTTACCCCTAAGCCTAGTCTAGCATGTACTCTTATTTCATAGCAAAGGCAAATTTCTAAGAAATGTTTATCAGAATCTTTCAAGTGTTATCATGTTATGTGGGAAAAGGTGGATGATATTAAAATTGCTGATTTTATAGGGAAATTAACACAATCTGTATGTGCACAGAGAGTGCCGGTGAACGGGGCTGCATCCAGCTGGCGGCCGGTCACCAGTGGCGTTCCCCAGGGGACAGTGCTGGGCCCAGTCCTGTTTAACATCTTTATCGATGATTTAGATGAGGGGATTGAGTCCATCATCAGCAAATTTGCAGATGACACCAAGCTGGGGGAGAGTGTCGATCAGCTGGAAGGCAGGAGGGCTCTGCAGAGGGATCTGGATAGACTGAAGAGTTGGGCTGATTCCAATGGAATGAAGTTCAACAAGGCCAACTGCTGGGTCCTGCACTTTGGCCACAACAACCCCTGCAGCACTACAGGCTGGGCACAGAGTGGCTGGAGAGCAGCCAGGCAGAAAGGGACCTGGGGGTGCTGATTGACAGGAGGCTGAACATGAGCCAGCAGTGTGCCCAGGTGGCCAAGAAGGCCAATGGCATCCTGGCCTGGATTAGGGACAGTGTGGCCAGCAGGAGCAGGGAAGTGATCCTTCCCCTGTACTCTGTGTTGGTGAGGCCACAGCTTGAGTAC
Organism: Pyrocephalus nanus; assembly: GCA_038380795.1. Lineage (NCBI taxonomy): Eukaryota > Metazoa > Chordata > Aves > Passeriformes > Tyrannidae > Pyrocephalus > Pyrocephalus nanus. Next base: position 94,208,516 of record CM076259.1, on the reverse strand, counting down.
TGTGTTCAGCTCTGGGCCCCTCAGTTCAGGAAAGACATTGAGGTGCTGGAGCAGGTCCAGAGAAGAGCAACCAGGCTGGTGAAGGGACTTCAGCACAAGTCCTATGAGGACAGGCTGAGGGAGCTGGGGTTGTTTAGTCTGGAGAAGAGAAGGCTTAGAGGTGACCTCATCACTCTCTTCAGCTACCTGAAGGGAGGTTATAGCCAGGTGGGGGTTGGTCTCTTCTCCCAGGCAACCAACAACAGGACAAGGGGACATGGACTCAAGCTCTGCCAGGGGAGGTTTAGGTTAGATGTTAGGAAGAAATTCTTTACAGAGAGGGTAATCAGGCATTGGAATGGCCTGCCCAGAGAGGTGGTGGATTCACCATCCCTGGAGGTTTTAAACAGAGACTGGACATGGCCCTTAGTGCCATGATATAGTAATTGGAGTTGGATCAGGGGTTGGACTCGATGATCTTGGAGGTCTTTTCCAACCCAATCTACTCTATGATTCTATGATTCTATGATTCTATGATTCTATGATTCTATGATTCTATGATTCTATGATTCTGAGTGGCCTAATCTTGTTAGTGTGTTTTAATTCCATTAGGAAGAAATGTTTGAAGAACCAATAGCTTAGTGCTGATTCTTCATAGTTTGGGATGTAATGGCACTTATGTGTGACTGCAGCATTGCACTGCTCAGAGAGCTGCAATGCCTGACATGCTCCTACATTTTGAAGACCTTCAAAATCAAAAACCAAATTTAAAGCAGTTTCCATGTTGAGTGGCTGCTGAGCAAACGATTTTGGAGTTCTACTTCTGCACTTAAATGTAAACAAACTCTTTTTTGGGGTTTTACCCCAGCTGTCATAAATCAAGACTGTCCAGTCATTTTTTGTTAATGTGGTTAACATGATGCATCTCTTTTTCTTAGAGTTGACTCTGGTATGACTGATTCAGAGTTAATGGTTACTGTCATTACAAAGTCCTCATAATCCCCTGCAGAGGTCCTTTTGGCTCTCTCATGTCACTTCAGGGCCAGCTGTTAGGTCAGACCATGTATATCTCAGCTTTACTGAGTCAAAGACATTGCACAGCCTCTCTGGCAGCCTATCCCACTGCCTGCCTGTTGTACTAGCAAAACATGGTCTTCTTACATGTATGAAGAACCTCTCTTATTTCAGCTGATTCCTGTCACTTGTCATCCCTCTGCCATGCATGGCTCTGACTACTTCCTGTTAGTCCTCTCCTTGTAGCCACTGGCGTGGCTGTGAGGTGCCTCCAAATCTGTTTCTGTATCACCATGGGGAAGTTTCAATGCCCCAGTCTCTACTCATGGGGCAATGCTCCAGCCCTCATCAATCATCCTGATGCCCTCTGCTGAACTTGCTCCAGTTTGCTAATGTCTTTGCTGAACTGGGGTCACAAAAGTGACAACAGTGCTCGAGGTGGTCTGTGAAGTGTCCACCTGTGTAGAGTTGTCCACCACTTCCCTTGAGCTAAGTTACTTCCCAAGTAGAAATCCTATGAAAATACAAGCATAAGATTTCTGTTATGAAAAGAGAGAAAGGATCTACATATTCTATTTTATTCCTTTCTTTGTTTTTTTCTTAACTGTTTCTATCCCCCTATCCTCATGTGATTAAACTCTACCGACTTCACAATGGTGTTATATACAAAACTGAGACAGTTTTGTATGCTGAAGATTGGCAGTTTTACTGTGGTATAATTCCTGTACATGATCAATGTATGTAGACATCTTCCCGTGTCAGTGTTATAGACATTCTGCTAAACAGTATTCTCACCCTGTCAGATCTTCCATATCATCTTTTCTGTTAATGGTACAGTTTCTATAAAGATACCACAGGATAAGATGCTACCTAGTGCAATTCTAGTTATGTTATAGTGGTAAGCCATACAAAGAAAGATTTGATTGAAGTTACTGGGACATGCATTTATAAACTTCAAAAGTTATTCAATGTACATAGAGGATGCAAGCATGTGGGAATGCTTACATCCTGCTATTCTGAATTTAAAATTAAAGCAAACTATGTTCTGTGCCACAAATTAGAGGACTGGGCAATCATGAACCATATGAAGTTCAACAAGGGGAAGTGCCATATTCTGCACCTGGGATGGGGCAACCCCTGATGTATGTACAGCCTGGGGAATGAGATGCTGGAAAGCAGTGCCAAACAAAGTGACCTGGGGTCCTGGTCAGTGACAAGTTGAACATGAATCAGCAGTGTCCTGGAAGCCAGGATGGCAAACCATGTCCTGGGGGGCATCAGGCACAGCATCGCCAGCTGGTTGAGGGAGGGGATTGTCCCGCTCTGCTCTGCACTGAGGCAGCCTCACCTTGAATATTGTGTGCAGGTTTGGGCACCACAATATAAGAAAGATATTAAGCTATTAGAGAGTTTCCAAAGGAGGACAACGAAGATGGTGAAGGGCCTTGAGGGGAAGCCCTACGAGGAGTGGTTGAGGTCACTTGGTCTATTCAGCCTGGAAAAGAGACTGAGGGGAGACCTTGTTGCAGTTACAACTTCCTTGTGAGGGGAAGAAGAGGGGCAGGCACTTTCTCTTCTCTGTGGTGACCAGTGATAGGACCCAAGGGAATGGCCTGAAGTTGTATCAGGTTTAGGTTGGGTATTAGGAAAAGGTTCTTCACCCAGGGGGTGGCTGGGCACTGAACAGGCTCCCCAGGGAAGTGATCACAACACTAAGCCTGCCAGAGTTCAAGAAGTGCTTGGATGATACTCTCAGGCACATGGTGTGACTCTTGGGGATGGTCCTGTACAGGGCTAAGGGTTGGACTCTATGATCCTTGTGGGTCCCTTTCAATTCAGCATATTCTCTGATTCTGTGATTCTATTCCTTATGTATATTCCTTACTTTATGTACTTTTAAATGCACTATTTAAAAAAATAATAGTGTACAACTGCATTATTTCTATACAGTATATTTTTGTAAGCTCTGCTAGGAAACAGATGGCTTTGAATGTAGCAAAAATATGACATTTGATGGTTTGTAGGTCAAAATAAAGCTTGGTGTCAAAGTGAAATCAAAATTATAACCAGTGTTTAATCTTCCTATTAGGTTTTCATTCCCTGCAGTTTTACACCTCTCAGTGGAAATAAGAATGTTTGCCAAGTGAAAGTGCTGGGAGATTCAGATGTTTTGCAGGTTCTTCATTCAGAAATTATCACAGCACAGCAGTATAAAGTAGTGAACACAGATGAAACAACTATAAGCAAGTGTCATTTCACATAACATATCCTGATGAAGAAGCATAAACCCTTAAAGTCTCCAGATCTGCTTTTCTGTCAATTAACCAGGACTGCTAACAGGAAGGAAAAAAAAAAAAAAAGCCTATTCATAGTAGATATTAGGCAAATTGAGATATCAGACCTTGATGAACATAGCTGAAATTTAGCATAGGTTTGTGTAACAAAATGTAAAAAATTTATATATATAAAAATAAGTATAAAGGTGTATATTACAAGAATCAATAACTGACCAGTTGCTACCTTTGAAAGTAAACACATCTACCATGTGACTGAAAAAATATGAAGGCAATCTTGAAGCCTACACTTATGCCTTTGCATTCCCAGGGTTACAAATGATAAATCTGTGTATCCTCATCACAAAATCATAAGTAACCATTCTGTAGAGACAGATAGGAATTTTAGTTAGAGAAATAGCTTTTCCTTCCTGATTACAATGTTCCTATTGTATCTATTCAAAGTGCATTCCTCCTGTCCTCTGGAACAAATCTTTCTTTGCTCTCAAAAATAAAAATTACTTTCCCTTCCATTCTTCTCATTTAACCATCTTTCCTATAAACTTAATGTAGCCCTTTTTAATGTTTCCTTTCAGAATATGTACAATATCTCCCTTTCTCACTGAGCATTCACTTATTTTATTTTTGACTATTTTTGCCTGAATTAATGTTATAAACTGCCTGTTTGCAACACATTGCTGATTCACCTCTTCTGACACCACATTTTGTGTTTATTTCTGGTCTAAACACATCTTCATATTTTATTTTAATTGGATATGAGGTGATTTTTTTTACTTGTTCCACGGAAGAAACAAAACTTAGCTCTTTCTATGGCGTGTTACAACTAAGGAGGCCTTCTTTCTGAGACGCATCATTCTGTTCTTGTTTATACTGCATTTTACTTACAGCCATGTTACCTAATTACCTTTTTCACTGGCATTTCCCACAATATGTTATAGTATTGAATAGAGGTAACATTGTCAATGTAACTCATCATAAAAGATATTAAAGACAATCAGATAGATGGGAATACTAACATATCAACATTTCTTTATAGAAAGTAGTCTTTTTATTTGATTCATTTCTTTAAGTCTTTTAGGTAGTTTTTAATTTCTGAGGGGTCATCATTTCTTTCCACAGTAGCTTTGAATCAACTCAAAGGAGTTTCAGAAAAAAAATATGTGTAAGCCCCTTCAGTTATGAAAAATAGATAACTGTTTTATTAATTCTTCCCTCCATGGGAGAAGATAACCACTATAAACTTTTAAGCTGTAATCTTCTGTTGCTCTGATATGTTGAAATACATGCACTATGGTTACCCTCAGCCAACTCTTGTAGTATTTATGATTTCTTGCAAAGCCATGGCTGTATGCATTCCTTGACCTTGAATGGCCTTGAAACTGTTTATGAACTTACATTAGGTAAACCTGTGAATGACCTAGCCTCAAATTACTCAAACCTTGGGAGCACAGGAATACTGTAATTCCGTATCCACTTTGCACTTGTATATCTGAAGCCATTTTTGTCTAGGACAGAGGACTGTTTAAATTTTTTAATCATTTTTCACTCATCCCTTCCAGTGAGGCTTCTGATTGTTCTTTGGTTGCAATATCATCCTTAAATAGATCTACTCAGAATTTATTTCTACTTTTGTAGTTTTGGAATAAATAGCATGAATGAAGAAAGCTAATGAATCGCTGACTCTATCTCAGACTATGCACTTTCGAGAAGATCATCTGGCACAAAATCTTAGTTCTGAAATCATAGAATAGTCTATGATATTGAATGTAAAGAAATCTCAGTGAACTGCTTATTAGAAAGAACTGCCTATTAGTAAGGAAAAAAAACAAGAGAAGTTCATAATGTACGTGATGGTGAACTACGTGTTCAGACCTCCAAGTGAGATTAGCAATCTAGAGCACTGTCTAAAATTAGAAGCAATGGCACAACATAAAGTCATCTTTATACCACAGAAAGATGTTTAAGTCTTTAAAATATTCTTACTGAAAGGTGGAGAGATGAAAAACACAACTGTCCTTATAAAAGCACTCTTTATATGGCAGTAGGTAAAAGTAGGCATTTTTTCTTCTTCCCTGCAATGCAGCTGGTAATGTCAAAGGAATAACAACGAGGAAATTTACAGTAGACCTTCTCCAAAATATTCCAGAATCTGAGGGAGTTTGTCACAAACTTTGAATGTGCTGTTTGTGTTTGTAAATTAAAGGACTTTGAACCAGAGACTGGACTAAAGAAAGCCCATCTCTTTCACATTTTGGTTTAGCCAACAAGTTTTAGGTCCTATTTAATAAAATGAAATCTTTTCTAAAAGAAAGATATATTGTGTTTGTGTTCAGCTGACAATATTATTTTGAGAGGCAGAAAACATGAGTTTAACTCTGGGAAAGAGAACAAGTAGATTTATGCATGCAACTAATTGGACAAGCACTCTAGCTGTTTGACTATGGGAATAGGTTTCCTAGAGGGGTGGTTGATACCCCAAACCTGACAGTGCTTATGAGGCATTTGGATATTGCCCTTGATAATATGCTTTAACTTTTGTCAGGCAGTTTTACTAGGTTATTGCTGTAGGTCCCTTGCAGCTGGAACTACCCTATTCCACTCTATTATATTCTATTTTTTTCTATTCAGATGGCAGATATTTCCAAAGTACATGACAGTATATTTTTGTCATATTTAATCTCTCATTTTGGAAAGTGAAAAGACATTTAGCACAGAACTAATTACACTTAAATTTATTTGTAATAGTACGTATCAGAGGTGGAGAATCAGATGAAGTAGACAAACATCTTGAAGTAGACATGTAAGTCATGTCAGATGAAATATTGCCTGCAAATATCTACCAACTGTGAAAAGAATTTTGGATTTTCAAGTCAGAGGTAGATATGTAGCTTTTAGACATCCATATTTAGGAAGGACAAACCCTAGGCCTAGTTCTGGTGTTCTGCAGAAATTGAGGCCTGTTCCAGTCACCCAATTGCTGGACTCTCCCAAGGTGGCAAGAAGCAAAATTTCAAAAAACACAATATGCCTTGAAATCTAAGTTATTAGTTTAGATTAGGTCAGATTAGTCTGATTGCTTTCCTGGTGCATAAATTTTCATTGCAGTAAAAGAGGATCTTTCCACATCTGGCAAGAAACATTTCAGCAGATACTACTGTTCAAGTGTCATCTCACTTGGATTTTTTATGTGCTGAGAGGCAAGGTATGGAGAGCTGAAAGCAAGATATTAATCAGAAACTATGAAAATTCACTGATAAAAGGGATAAACAAAGAACCTTGATCCAAAATACAGTGAAACCCATTAAAGTCTTCCTTCTTGATCTCCCCCACTTTTTGGACTGTTCCCAGATGTGCTGACAGATTAACTTCTGTTTCTACCTTTGCAGATTTTCAGAGACCATATTTTATAGTTTTCCTTCTAGTATTAATTCAGGCAGAAAACCAGCTCATTTAATTCATCATTTTTGGTAGAATAGTATTTGATGTAAATTGAATATTCTATTTGATGTATACAACCATAAAAATCTGTGACCTTCTAATTAAAGAGGTTCAGCATAAGTAAGCCACTATACAAGACTTCCCGGAGTGTGAACAGGAAATGTGGGGTTTTATTCATCCACAGACCAGGCTTTAACAGGTTTTGTACTACAGAATCTCAAGAGCTTGTGAGTAATTCAGTAACTTACACCTCGAGGCATTTAAAAATATTTAAATTGGCCCACTTATTTTTTTAGCATCAGCAAAAGTTTGCTGCTTTTTTACTTGTACAATTAAAACTTACCAGGAAAGCTGTGTGTCAGTTTAGTTCCAATGTAATTTCATAGTAAATCAAAGCCATCAAGAAGCACAATTCCAACTCTGACTGTGCTCTCATGCTGCTATGATTCATTAGTTACAGTACCAGTATTCACAGAAAATGCATATGCAGCACAGATATGGGGAGAACTTAGATTTAGGTTGCAACACTTAGAGTCACTTGAAATTTCCATTTAGAAAAATCAATTTCAGAAATGGGGCAAACCACACCCTTGCAGGTTATCATAGATTAGTAGTTCACTCTCAATCATATGCTGTATTACAAGGGTCTGGCTCATTCCATTTTGACAGTTCGTATTTCAGATTGTTGGTGATGGAAAGTGTCATGTGAAAGGTGGGAGTTTAGATTTCTGCTCATTGGTACCCTAGGAAAGTCGAAACCCTGATGTCCAACATTCTGTCAGCATCTCATAAAGAGACCCTTCACCAACAGATTCACAAGAACGGAGGGTACCTCAACCTGCCTCGTTAGGGGGAATTCAGCAGAGCTAAGACCCCTCAGCTGGTCCTGCCAAGGTGTTATCCTCCTCTGCCCGCAACTGCAAGGTCTCATTTCAACAGTTTACAGAATAACAGTCTTTATTAATACACACTGTGACAGGTTAGTAAGGTTTGACGGTTGTCAGTGGTAGTGTCTACTGCAAAAATATGTTTTAAACAATCTGCTGACATACATATTAAGCAAGCACAAGCTCTAATATGAAGCAATCTACTAATGTGGTATGGGGTAAGCACAAGCAAAAGCTCTAGTCCTAAAAGCAGCATTTAATGTGTGTAGAGCAAATTTCTCACCCAAGGTGTCCCTCTGCGGGGGGAGATGGACTCAACCCATCAACTGGTCCCAGCAGTTTCAGTGGAGGTCTTCTCCCATTTTCCCCCTATTCTTGACTTACTTTTAAACTATTTTCTTTATGCTTGGGTGGAGTTTTAGTGGCTGTAGTTATAAATATTTTTTATTTCTGATTAGTGTATTTAATTGGTCATGGATTGGCACCTGGAAAGGAGGTTCAACATGGTTCTTGGCTTCAGCAACAGAACATCTTGATTCCCCCTTATCAAACAGGTACTGTATGGTCTCAGTACCACAATGTTCTCCCATTCTGCTGCGATTAGAATGGAGGGAGGTCATGTAGTCTCCGCTTTGTTCCACACTCTGTTCTGTTTCTCTGAGCAGATGTTTATCATTATACTGGGGAGCACGTAGACCTCAGTCCGTCCAGGGTGTTATAGATGCTGTTTACCTTAAATTTCTGAATCCCCTCTGGGTCTAACTCAATCCCTCATCCCATAAAAAGAAAATCAAAATAAATAAACCTTTCTCAGAAGATACAAAATATTCCTTATAGGTCTTTACAATAACGTAATACATCTTGGTAAATTTCTCACTGTCACTACTTTACATTTCCTGGATCTCTGTAGCTGTTTTTCTGGCATACTCTAGCAATAAATACCTGAAACCTCTGGATAATTCAGAGTACTCTGTGGAGAAATTTTTTTTTTTCTTTTTCTCTCGCCTTTGCCATTTCAGGAACATAATTCATTTCTGTGTTTTATGTCCTCACAAACTATTTGTGCTTTTATGCTTATCTCCATTCTTCAGAAACCTAAATCAAAACCAAGAGCTTTCAGTGTTGCTCAGCCATGATATGTGCACACAGGCATCACAATTAAGGCCCTCTGCTGCACTGGAAAGGGTAGGTAAGGTAGTGACTCACTTGTGGACCTCAGTAGGCATTACTGTCAATTTTATTTAAGAGTAAAGTAATTCTACAAAAGCTTCTTGCTTTTACTGAAAAACACTGACTGGGGAGAGATTTTATTGAAAAATGCCAGAGTAGCTTAAACTTTATTTTTCTTCAAACTTTGTTTTATTGAATAGTATTTGATTCTAGTAAATCTTTCATATTTTGTATGGTACCCTGACTCAGTCTGTGTTGCATAGACATTCTTTATGACACTTTCAGGAGACACAGTGAGTTATTACCATTAACCTTAGTTAAAATCTAGACATTTTAAAACTATTTTACTCCTAATCCTAGGTTCTGGAAACTTCTGGAAGATCTTTCTTCACATATCAGCCACTGGCATTTAACTCAGATTTAATAGTCAAAGCTGTAAAAATAGACTGGGAGTCAGTATTTAAAGAAACTTTTGTCTTGCCTCCTGTTCCCTTTTGAGATGCTACTGAAAAAAACTTTCAGTTTTCTTTTCCCTAGTGATGTGTAGCTGGTGCAGAGGACTGGAGAGCTGCTGCAGTATTGCAGGGCAGCCAGGAATATGAGCTACACCCCAGCTAACTCCTGTGCTCCAGGCATGTTGGAGAAATTATTTGCCTTTTCCTGGTCAGATGCATTAAAAATCAGTAAAAGAGTGGAAAAGCTCTAACTCATTTTAATCTTTCCATTTCTTATAGGGGAATCATATTAGAAAAACAAATTGCAGCTTTTGGGTTAAAATTATGGAAACATTTTAGTAATTCTTTTTTGACAGGAGAACTCACAAGTATTGTTCACAAAATCCTGTTCTGAACAGTCCTGTTCACAAAATCAAACAGAGTAGGTATGGACTGTTCAGTATGTTCTTAAATATAACAGATAATGTTATTCCTAAAACCTCATGCTATATAAGGAATTAAATGTTTTTTTTATGATACTGGTGATTCCCATATGTATTTTGATCTTGCAGAAAACACTCTCTGCATTTAGAAGACTAATAATGTTGACAATTTCTTAACTCTTTCAGAAGAATTAAGATAACAAAACAAACTCATCAACTGATTTTATTTTCCAGACTTTCTTTAGCAACAGTTCCCTGAGGGTTCATCAACAAAGCTAGAAGCAGCCTTCCTGTGCTATTTAAAAAACCACTGCAAAATATATAAGAGTTTGGCAAAACTAGTGCAAAATGGAGCCAGAGAAACTGGCACTTTGCCATCAGCCTCAATGGCTCTGTAGATGAGCCAATAAAGAAATGATCCCCCTTTCCAAAAAAGAAAGAAGACTGTCCTTACATGCCATGAGCTATGTATTTTTGAGATTTTTCTCATTCCAATTAAAGTATTTTCAAAACAGAGTTTGAGTCGCCATTTTTAAGTACCAAATCTCTGGATAGAACAATATTAATAATGTAAACAGACCACCGATTATGCTGAATTCCAGAGGAGAAAGCATGAGAAAGGTGAAGAAAGGATAAAGAAGAAAGGTGTTAGATGGGCATACTAAGATTCTAAAACTACATATGCTATTTGAAGACTGAACAACAGGCACTTTTCTAATTCTATATCATTTGTTTGTAAAGGAAATGAAGTTTTATGTTAACCTCTGCCAAGCAGCTCCTAAAAGCATGGATGATCAGTTTGAGAACAGATCAAGATCAGTGATCTCTTGCATTTCTCACTGCCACTGTATATTGTTTGTTAGCCTATATCTTGTGTATTTATGGTTTGTCAGTTCCTTGATAACCTCCTAATAATCTTGGAAATAGAATATCCTTGAGGTCAATTTGAAAAGTTTTTTCCACCATCACCTTTTTTCAGAGGTGTGACAATAGCAAATAAATGATAAGCAGAAGAGCATTTACAAAGAAACACTGGCAGAGATAGGAATTCCATGTAGAAAAATTCCCTTTTGAAGGTAATTCCACTGAACTGAAAATCTGTCTCCAGATAAATTAAATGGAGTCTAGCTGTGTATTCCTTTATACATTATAGACATATATACATTATATACATTGACAGTTTCAGTCAAGTTAGATGAATAAAGATAAATTCAAAATTACTCAAACAGACCAAAATTCCTTGAACAAATAAATATGGATCGTATGTTGCATCTGTTAGTATAAATACAATCCTGTTTCTAACTTCAGTGGACATATCTGAAAAGAGTTCTTATCAAGGAATGCTTGTCTCCAGTATGGGTTACAAAGCAAAACTAACTACTTTAAATTTTATTAGTTGCTTACCAGAAAATAGGCACAAGTCTTTAATTTGTAGTGGGAGTCTGATGCAAACTTCTGGCTGGGCCATGGACCAGGAAATATCAATTTCTGTGTGATATTCTTAACTTCTGAAACCTTTGGGGACTTTTAGAAATAGGCATACAAAGCTCCTATTTTTAAGCAAAATAATACAGAACTTGTTTTTATAGTGGAAACTGGTTTATTATGACCACTGTGGCATTCTCACGAAAAACAAAAAGTAGGTACGGCCTCTTAAATCCAACATAATACTCTAGCTGATATTACTTTCCCCCTAACAAGATAAGTCAATTAAGAATTTGCTAAAAAACCTGTAGATTCATGTGTCAAAAATCTTATTAAACATGACAATGCATCATGAAAAATATACACTGTTCAGAGTGTAAAAAGTGAGTTATCACAGCCTATATATTATAATGCAGTTTTAAATATGATTCTTAATACTGATAGCATAAATGTCAAACTTTCAAATAGAGAAGCTAAGAGGCAAGCTGGGATATTATAGCTAAGCATAATTTTGAACTGCAAGATATGTTAACATGAGTAAAATAAAACTGTTTGAAATATTTCTTGTTTAAAGGAACAGTCTTTAATCTTCTATCACAGAAACAGTGGAGATTTGTGGAATAAGGACCAATGAAACATTCACTTATTCACTGATAAATTTAATTTTTATTTTTAAGACGTCATGACAGTATCTGAAACAGTTTTTACTTCAAGAAAGAAGACTATAAGATAAAGAAAATTATAGTTGCTGGTGCTATAATATGCCACGTACAAGAATCTTCATTTATTTCTCTGAAAATCAGCATTTAAAAGCATATTCAAGTTTGAGAATTAATTGTATTTTGTTGGGCTTTTTTCCCAGGTTGTGCTGATATTACTTTGTACTGGTAACTCTGGGTTCTTGATAAATCTACAATGTTATATTTGTATTAACAGCACATTGGAAGTTGTCTTGGAATAGAAAACATAGATTTAATTAAACATTAATTTCTTTGGTAGGAATCTACGAAGATTTTGAAAAATTAACATTTAAAAGAAAAAAAAAAAGTATCTTCCCTGAGAAGACTTGGAATACATTTTGCAATGGCTTGCCTGACAAAATCATTGAAAACTAAATCAGGCTGTGGATATAGTGAAGAACCAAACAGGTTAAAGAACTCTGTGATTTTAAAAATCAACACATATCCAGGGAAGACAAGACCTAACAAAAGCATGAAAAGAAAAAAGGATTACAGAAAAAGCTTGAAATATATGAAAGAGGACATCTAATTTCCTTCCACACGCTGAATTTAGATACCTCTTCTGCATAACAGATACGACTTAAAATTTAGCTTTAAGCAACACACGAAAATTTAGAAGATTCTGAGAAATACTGATTATGACTGCTAGAAAATAGGTAAAAATTCATCTAAATCATCCCTCAGAGTTCGAGAGATCTACGCCAGTGTTTACAGTGACATGCATCATAAAACATTATTTTGTGTCTTACTTTTGCACGTCATATAATGCATGTTTCAGTCTTTTTCATGCTGATATATGGATATTTGTTTTGCAAAACCATTTCAGGTTACTGGTAATTAAACACAGTTTTCACAAAGACAATCTCATAAATAAATCTTTCATGTAATTCTGTCTTATTGTTAATGGAAATGTTGTTTGTGAGCCAGATATGCAGCTTCTACCACATTTCTCTGTCAAGCTGGATTTTGAAAGGCAATGAAAGGAGCTGTGTTATTACAGAGCTATCAGTGAAGCAAAGCTAAATAGTCTTGTGCAGATAAAGCATGCTGATAAACCAACATGAGCAACTTCTTGTTGAATTACAGGAAAGAAGGCTATAATGAGATGCAAAATATTTATCATAATAACTTTCAATGATCTGAACTGTCAGTATAAGAGATAAAGTTTATTAAACTATTAGGACAAATTTGATAGAGCAACTTTATCTAAATCCCACATTAACAAAGAAAAACACAGACATTGTGATTTACGTCTAACATCAGATTCCTGCAGCTGCTGATAGAAATCCTTCCATGGACCCCAAAGGCAAGCTACTAGATAAGGTAACATAGGAGAAGTAGATTCTTATATTTATGCATGATTTAGGCAATTCTTTAAAGGAATCCAGTGTAGCACTGCAGCTGAAGAAAGCATAAAGTGTGTCTATTTTTCTTCTGAAGTTACTACAAAGAATTATTTTGTTCCTCCTGTTTCCTTCTTGCACCTTACAGATCGTTCATCTGAAGAACTTTGGGAGGCCTTACATACTGCAGAGTTACAAAAAAATGTGTATATATCCTTTTCCATGCTTTAGGAATCTAGAAAAGTATGAAGTGATTATTTTTAAAAGAAGAGATGCTAAGATGCACCAAGAGCCAATATCTGCAATTATTCTGTCATACCACCATAAATTTGAGGCAGTTCATCCTTTTTTACTAAACAAGGTTCTGGTGAGATTGTGGGACTAAACACCTGGTTGTGGAGTTGGTAAGAAGCAAGTTGTATGCCAGCCCAGGTGTCAGTCATCATTTCAGGGGCCCTCTGAGCAGCATGGGTGACTTGCAGAGATAGGAAAAGGTTTTTACCTTGGGCTCTAGGATGTTGGTACCTGGCAGCTACCACACCTGCATGTCACTGCATTTCTAAGATCTGCAGTGTTTTCTGAAGCTCTGAGGAGACTCATTCTTCTTCTACCTCCCATATATTTCTCTTCTCCATTCTTCAGGTTTTGATTTATTCTGCAGTCCTCACTTTTTCTATTCATAAAAATTTTCCTCTTAAGTTTACCTGAAACACTAACATATGGAAAAACAAGGTCAGTGACAATCATTAGACTGAGTCAACATTAAGGAGTCATGGACATAGTATTGTCCATGTATTCATTTTCATTAAAATGAAACAATAACGAAGTCCGCATTCCAACATTTACTTCGGACTAGCACTAGTCCAATCCTGGGGACTAGAGGCTCACTACTGTTTGGCACATGTTAAGAGTACATATTTTGATTTCTTTTCAAAAAATCAATTTCCAAAAGGAAGGCAGTTTGTGTGTTCTGTCTCAGAGCTCTGTGGCATGACTCAAAGCACAGTAAATGGTGCTAGCTGAGAGATTTTCTTGAATATTACTTCTTATATGAACTAAGACATTAATACAGATGCATCATTAGATTTCCTATTCTAGATCCAAAAATCAGATAGAAGGGCTGGAACTTGTCAAACTGGAATTTCAGGCTTGTAGAAACTATTTCGCTTTTCATCCAAATCTGGAACTCAAGATTTTGAAATCTGAAACTTTTAATTGAAGAAAAACCTGTATTCTAGCTAATTCTGTCCTGATCCTCCAGCTATGTAGAAATGGGACAATTCACGAGAGAATCCAAACCAGCTACAGCAAGTTGCATTCAAGGCATTTCATATGCTTGGGGTTTTTTCTTTTTCTTTTTCCTTTTTTTTTTTTTTTTTTTAAGTTTTCTCATCTGTTCTGCTCTGTTCTGAAGTCTTTCATCCCTGTTCAGAATGAAATTTCCTCTGGCACTTAAAATCTTTGGAGAGAGGATGAACAGTAAAGCATTAATTTACACTGTTAATTGGTGTATAAATTAAACATGTTCTCTTGAGAGTAGCTGCTTCAGTCAGATTTTCACAAGGAAAGCTATACTGGTAGTTCTACAGCAATACGCCTTTCCCTGCAACTTTATATGTAGCAAAAATGAACAAAAATTAGTAAAATGTCATTCAGACAGGATGAAAAGCAAGGTAGCAGAAGACAGGGATTAGTTTATTAAAAGTAACTTAGTTTCTGAAAATTTTTTTGCTATGTCACAGAAACAGCAAATCTGAATCAGAAAGTGTCTTTCCTGCTGAGTTAACTATTTGTAAGAGTTTCCTATATTTGCAGTGTGAGGCTGTGACACATTTCTCCAGTTCTTTCCCCTCAGCCCCAGCAGCACGGCTTTCTGTGCCAATGTTAGCAAACACTGCAGTAAAACTCACATTCCTCTTCTTGTACTGCAGGGTAGGATTGTTTGTTATTTTCTGCACAACCTGAATATTGCTTTCACATTAAGGTACACCCACAGTGTATAAAAAATCTAGTTCACATTGTCACAGACTTTGCAGAAATATTGAGGAAAATTTATCCTGAGACTAAATTCACAACTAACTTCAGAACTGCAACAGTGTTCCTGAAGCCTGATTTTCAATATCATCTGTGGTGCCATATTATACAGGAAGACTTTCTTATGAGATCTAGGAAAAAGGTGGCTCCTAATATGTGTGCTTACAGCATGATGTGAAGGAAGTTATGTAACAATTAATTATGTATCTTCAGAACTTCCACTCAAGTACGGTTACACACAGCACCTGCTTTGACTTGTCCTCCAACAATAACTTGTATTACCAACAAGTAAAAGCTTCTGCAAATACATGGTTTCATCGAGTAGATCATGCAGATGGAAAGAGTATACAATGACAAGTGCCTCCTTTTCCTCTGTGTTATCCTTCCCTAGTCTCCTTTTGGAAGCTTTTCCTGTCCCACACCATACAGAAACAAGAAGAACATACAGCACTAGATCAACATGGATACAATCCAGCACAATGATGCATTTTGACCAGCAAAGTCATCAGTCATTCTTTTTCTGAAGCATGGTAAAAAAATGTTTGCTGGGATGTGGGTTTTTTGGGGTACAGGGGAAGCATTTAAGGTGGTAAGTTCAGCTACCAAACATTTTTGCCTTGACACTTTCCAAGAGCATTATTGTGTTTTCACCTCAGCCGGCCACCAAGCCCCACATAGCTACTCACTCACTCCCCCACCAGCATGATCGGGGAGAGAACTGGAATCATAAAAGCTAGAAAAACTCATGTGTTGAGATGACAGTTAAACAGGGAAAGCAAAGACCATGCAAACAAGAAAAGGAAAACTATTAGTTCACTACTTCCCATGGGCAGGCAGGTGTTCGGTGATCTCCAGGAGAGCAGAGCCCCATCACACACAATGGTTACTTGGGAAGACAAAGGTCATCACTCCAAAAGTTCCCCCTTTTCCTCCTTCTTCCCCTCAGTTTATATAGCAAGCATTATGTCATATGGTATGGAATATTCCCTTGGTCAGTTTGGGTCACCTGTCCTGGCTGTGTCTCCTCTCAACCTCCCATGCACCCCTGACTTTCTTGCCAGCATGGCAGTGTGAGAAGTGGAAAAAAGCTTTGGCTCTGTATAAGCCCTGCTCAGCAATAACAAAAACATCTCTATATTATCAAACCTGTGTTCAGCACAAATCTAAAACACAGCCCCATACTAGCCACTATGAAGACAATTAATTCTACCCTAGCAAAAACCAGCACAAACATCAAACTAACATCACTAATATGACAAGAGGTTAGTTCAACAAATTTGCTTGTAGGCCTCCCAGAAATAAGGCCTTGTTTCCATTGTAAGACTTGGAAATTGTTTATGGTAAATGCTTGCCTAGATACTTCCTCCACATTTTTAAATAAGTGTGTGAAGAGAGACTGGGACAAATACTGTCAAATGATTTAAAGAGGATATGATTTGTATTGTTATTTGTAACTTGAGCTCCAAAACAAAAGCAACAGTTAGATTTTAAACTGGAACAGATCATCATGTTAATTTTGGCCTCTACATGAAATTGGAAAATACTTAACAAAGCTGCAGGAAAAATGAGCCCCAGACACTTTCTATTCAATACACATCGTCTCTGAAGTACTGTATCACACACTATATTGGATTTGTAATGATGAACATAATTTGCTAGAAATTACATAGTTCCTATATTAGTTTTTAATAGGGACATTTTATCCGCAATGAGCCACTTTCCTGGATTGACTTGACATGTGCATTTATAGAAGACTGAACCTTCAGGTATTTTTTTGGCCTGAAGGAGGAATCATCTGTTTGCTTTTATTGAGCTACCATATCACTGTGCATTTATATGATTTTTTTTTTTAATCAGGTTCTACATTTTGTGAAAATTTCATGCATGTCATGAAATTAGAGAAACTAAGAACTGCATCTAAGATTTAATCATAAATCCATATCAATAAAAATGCAAAATGTCCACCTGCTGAAGGAGTATTTTAAAGGTACTCTTCAAAGGAAGTAAGATTTATGCTATTGTGCTCTTTGACCTTGTGTATTTTGAACCTGCTGGCCAACTTCAAACAGACTTTACAAAAAGTGCAGAGATGTCAAGCACATTCAGAACTTTAAAGTTTGTTGAAAATGGGCAGCAGATTGCTAGGTTATTGTTAATCACACAGAGTGAAAGGCTTATCCTTTGTTAGATGCTAAAGAATCTGTGTGGGGGAGATATGAGGGCAATCAAATCTGATTAGTTTGGCTGCTGTCAGAACTATCTTTTGAAGTAAACTTTCCAGGTATTAAAGACTTACAGTTGAAGATCCTGAAAAGAAAGTGATGTTTTAGGAGGAATTATGAAAGAAGGAAGCGGGAGGCAATGTCTCAGGCATTAAAATTCAGAAGCTCTTTAAAATGAAAAAGAAAATTGTGGGAGTATGAGCCAGAGAAGAAAACAATACATATGCAATCAGTTACTTAAAGACTGAAGTCTAAGTAGTTTGAGACAATTGTCCTGTAAACTTACACTCTCCCTTACTACCTGGGAATGTTTCAAAATAGACAAGCCCTCATGGGCTGTGTAACAATGAGGAGGGGTGAATAAAGAGTTTTTTTATATGCAATGGGGTTTTTTTTTCTGGTGTTACATTGTTGGAGTTTTTTTCCCCTTAAACTGTTAACAGAACTTGCTATCTGTATTGACACTGACCGAGGCAAATATTGTTCTCAGGATTTTATTTAACTGAGATCTGTCATTCTTCTCAGTTTTTATATATTTTGGTGAGACACTCAGCTAGCTGTACAATCTACATATTTATTCCATCCAGTAATGTATTGCTGTGATGGTTTGACCCTATAGACTTGTATATATTTCCATAGCTCATTTCTGTGAACTTCTGACCATATTAGATGACAAATGGGGCAGAGACCCTTAGGGACTAGGTTAATACTTAAAATACTATAAGTTATTGCCATTTAAGGGAATTCTTTTCAATTAATTTTTAACCAAGACCAAATATAATTATTGCTATGGCTATCAAGACTGTAATTATTTATTCACTAAGTACTAGTAAAAAAAGTTATTTAATCTTACAAATTTGAATAGCATTGATGAAAAATAAACACTGTGTAATGTCAGAATTTTTCAAATAGCATTTCAGCCATATTCACTTTAGTGCTGAAATATCAGTCAATCTTTATTTTCCATTAATTTTAAACTTTATCAGAAAAATTGAAAGTGTATTTTATTGAAACAAGTATATATTACCTTTGTCTACTTTGTATAGTCATCAGTATGTCGTGTGTAAATTGTGTGAATGCTTTGTGTTGTTAAATCTCTGTGAAAACACCTATGCAGTGAATCTAACTATGCATGTAAATAAATTATAAAAAATGTTTTAATTGCATTTTGTAATACGACTTTCATGCATTTATACTCACAATATTTTTTTCTAAAATAGTAAACTGTCATTAAGATTTTCATATTAAAATATTTAATTTACAAATCTGAAAACACATTACAAAGTCAGGCAAGTATAATTACTCTTGTTTCACTGCAAATTAATAAAACTCAGCAGGAAGGACTCACTTCATATAGTATGGGTAGTTGAAACATCTTTAGAAATTTAGATAGCTAGATAATGATTGAAGGCTGGAAATTTTTTTCAAACAAATGAAGAAATGGGTATAGAGTAATATATTTTAATCACAGTCTCATGGGAGATTCATGGTGGAGCTGTGGAGAAAGAAACCAAATCAACATTTTGGCCCCACTGAAGTTAAAATGAATGTTGTCTTTTCCTTCTGTGAGTAGGTCTCCTGATGCTGCCTCCTAGGGCTTCTCACACTGCCTCTCAGGGTTAAGTATCACTGTAGATCTGTGGGTCATTATCAAAAGACAATATCACTGTACTTTGTGGATTGTGAATCCCCTTTCAAAGAGTTTTCTTAGTTTCACTTTTGTCCTTTTTTTTTTTCTTGTTGTTTCCCCCCCCCCCCCTTTTTTTTTCTTGTCAGATGCATAAGTTTGTGTTTGGTCAAGAGGTGCAAAGGGACCGCTCCATACAAAAGGAATCAACAGTACCTCAAAGCTCATGCTTTTATTTGTTTGTCTAAAACTTCCAGGAAAAATAAGAATGGTCACTAAATACAGAAAAATAACTTCCCGCTTAATACTCTTCTAATTGAATTGTGATTCCAAGCAACACTAGCATCCTCCACATTTTGCTATTTATATGTAAGTATCTGTCTGCCTGCTGAAGGGTTGTGGGAGGGTAACAAATATAAAGGAAAGCCTTTCATTTGCAATTGCTTTATTTAGACTGGGCAGATTAATTTTCTATACTGCTGAGAAGCAGGTTCATAGGTCCTCCTACTTAAATCCAAGAACAAAGTGAATATTGCAAGCAAATACATTGCAAAGATTAGGTCATTTAGTTCATGAGGAACATTTATCTTATTTTATTTTTAATTTTCATTGATTGCCAGCTATGTTCAGCTACATACTTTCAGTAGAAAAGACACAACTGAGCTACGCTAGCAGTGTGAAGGCTGTATCTAGAATGTTGCATTACTATGTTAGCACTCTTTCTTCTAGATTGAGCACGACTGCCTGATTTTTTTCCTATTTTAAAATATTAGCCATAGCAGAAATATTTCAGTATTACTGCTGTATCTCCATTCTTCGTTGCAGCTTGAATGAATGTATTTTGTATGAAATCCAAACAGTTATGACAAAACTACAATAACCTTACAGATACTGCCTGGAAAAATTTCTTCCCTTCAAGAAACTAAGGCATAATCAGTGATCAAATCCCAGTGAGACTGCTTACATGACATATGGGGTTAAGTATTATGATGAATCAGTTGGCAACTTCACCCCAGGAAGTCCCCAAATGTTTTTTGAAATGACAGACAATCTGAAATAAATGCTGGTATCCAAGCCATTAGGAAATTTTCCTAGATCTGTAGCTGTTTACCACCCTTCCTCTCACACCTAGTAAGAAGGAAATCATATATCACTGAATTCCAGCACCAACCACTCTCTGTCAGATTGAATCCTACCAAACAAAAGTGAAACAATATTTACAATAACTGTTTCTCACTAGTTTTGCAGGCATTTGATTAATTAAATTAATCATTAATATAGAGTAGTTGCATACCCTTTTCTTAAATGAACAGCTTACTTTCCTGAAGAAGAAATTAGACACTTCACAGGAGATAAAAATACTAAAGATTGAGAGAGGATGAAATGCAAAAATTTCTGCACTGAAAGGGATTTGATTCTCTCTGTGTTTGTGACATTCATCCAATATAGAACCTGGAGGGAAGTTTGTATCATCTCATATTAGTTCTCTTCCACGAGACAAGATAATTCCCATAGTCCACCAGAACACGGTGGCTACACTTTTCTCTGTTGGTAAGATTATGGAACATTACACAATCTGAATTATTACAGGAGAAATTAATAATTTTATGGAAAAAAATACCTACTTTGCTAAATTTAGAATTGATTTCTATATGATATTGTGATTACATATATGTGAAAGGTATTTTTAATGCTTTTTTACTGTTGAACTTTCTTTCCTTTTTGGAGTGTAAAGCTCAGTGCATGTAACTGACAGATCAGGTTTTAATTAAATCAAGTGGCTCACAATATATATTGTTTCATATCAGTCCTACTTTAGTGATTTTAATGGCTTCTAATCGGGCTTGGTGACGGCCACCTGGCCTATTCCTGAACACCAATGACACTACATCTCTGCAAAGAGTAGTTTACAGCACGAGGAAAACCAGCGCAAGGAGGACCTGAGTGTTTCCTATTATAATGACACACTTCCTAGCTTGACCTCAGAGGTGTCTATTCATTGTGAACTCACCTGATGCCTAGGGCAGGGGCTGTCCCAGACTGCTCCGCATCCTACACTACTCCCTGGCTGAGGAAATAGGGAGAGGGTCCTGTCTGCTCAACCTTCCCAGATGTAACCCATGTAGCTCCAGGTCGATGGGAAAGCCCCAGGCCCGATGGCACCATCCTTCCCCAAAGAGCCTGCGTCATCCACCCATCACCACTGTTGTAGTGTGACCTGCTCCCCTCTCCCACATCTACACCTGTGAGATCATGGCTCTGTGTCCTGGTTTAACTCCAGCTCAGTCCCACACACCTGATCATCCCCTCCTGCCTGGTGGCATGGAGGAGAGAATCAGAGAGGCGAAAGTGAGAAAACTCATGATTTGAGATAAAGACAGTTAGTAGGTAAACATAAAGCCACACATGCAGCCAAAGCAGAAAAAAGGATTTCATTCACTCCTTACCATGGGCAGCCAGGTGTTCATCCATCTCTAGGAAAGCCAGGCACCATCACGCATAATGGTGACTTGGGAAGGTAAACTCCAGTCTCCTTCTTCCCCCAGCTTTACATGCCAAGCAGAATGGTGTGGGATATCCCTCTTTACATGGTGTGGGATATCCCTCTTTACATGGTGTGGGATATCCCTCTGGTCTATTGGGATCAGCTGTCCTAGTTGTGTGCCCTCCCAGCTCCTTGTGCACCCCCAACACCCTAACTGGTGAGGTGGGAAACAGAAAAGGCCTTGATGCTGTATAAGTGCTGCTCAGCAATAGCTAAAACATCCCTGTGTCATCAATACTTTCTAGCACAAATTCAAAACACAGCCCCTGTGAGGGAAATTAACAGAAGTGAAAGGAAAGCAGGACAGATGCTTGAAGGCCCATGAACACCTCTTCACAGCAGCTCCATTCATATGAAGGGAGCAGGTCTCCACCCTCAGCTAAGAAGATATTTAAGCTCAATAAAAGGGGTAAAAAGTGAGAATGAAAAGCAGAAACTGAAGGAAAGTAATTCAGGGATATTGTAGAAGTTAGAGCATGCTATTACAAGTTCAGTGTGATAAAATCTTCTTATTGTGACCTGCATTATACTTTAGTTGTTCTGACCCATCCTGTGAATAATAAAATAATTATTTACTTCTAATTATTTCCTGTTTATATATTAATTGTCTAAATTTGAAGGTAAGGAGATTCAAAATGATTCAAAAACCTCTTACTCTCCTTGCTCCCCATACACAATCACCGAGGAAGAATGTTTGGAACCCAGAAAACTGCTTCATTTAAGTGAACTGAAATATCTTTCCCTAAAGAAACACATTTTAATGAGTTCAATCTGTTGGAAACGTGACTTCCTCTTGCAAAGAAGACACAGAGACTTTCAAATTGATTTCCAAATTAGATGTAGTAGATGACTTTCCTCAGCTACGAAACGGCAGCAAGATGAGAAGTCCTTGTGGCCAATGAAGCTGACATACTGATTTTGTACTGCACAGATTGATTCAAAGGTTAAGGAGGAAGAAGAGGTATTTGTCATCCTGATGGCAGAACATAACCTTTCATATTCCTGTGGTGAAACTTTAATGAAACTTATCAAAGGGTCTTTTCATAGACACAAAAGCTGCCAAGACCACAAACAGATGAGTAATAAAATCCAGTGTCCCAAACAGAGAAATGCATGCTTTATTGTGATAGTGTGTTACTGATCTGTCTTTCTTATGCCAGCTATGTTCTTTCACTCCCTTCATGCTACTGCCAAACCTCCCCTTTTTCTTCTTTGTCCTGAGCTTTTCTTGCTGAGCACATCACATGGAATGTAATATCCTTTTGATCAGTTTAGATCTGCTGTCCAGGCAGTGTCCTCTGTCAGCCTCTAGCCACTCCAGCCTACACACTTTTGGGGTAGAGGAAAAAGAAAAAACTTTGACACCCAGAGTGGAAAATTAGTGGGTTCTCTCTACTTGGTTTTCTCCCTCCCGCTCCACACCCCCATCTGAAAGGCTCCAATACAGAGGTGGCAAGAGGCAGGCAGGAGACACCGCCTGTTCAGCAGACCCAACCTGACTAAAGGAATACTCCATAAAGCATCATGTCTTCAGCAAGAATGGCTCAGGTCAAGAAGGAGAAAAAGGGGATGTTTGCTGTGATAGTGTTTGTCTCTGCAAACACATTTTATGCATGCTGAGAGTCTGCTGGCCAAGAAATGGGTGAACATCTCTCTGACAAGGGGTAGTAGAGAATGAATTCCTTATTTTGCCTGGCTTACATGTGTAGCTTTTGATTTTCCTATTAAGCTATCACAAATATGATCCACAAATCTTTTTTCTCTTCTTCTATAGTGTGCCCATCCTGTGGAAGAGGAGACAAGGGAAAGGCTGAGTGGGTGTCAGCTAGAGGGAACTCACCACAGATATAGATGAGAATTCTTTCTTAGTACACAATATTTATATGCTTTACTGTACTGTTAAAGCATACAAAACTATGCTAAAAACAATATTTGCATTTATTTAGTAATTTACTCGTTTTCAACTAGAACTTAATGTTTTTAATCATAATGACAGATTTTGGCATTAGATCATGTAATTAGTGATTCTTCACTGTGTCTCTCCCTCTCTCAAACACTTTGCATAGATTTCAAGATGATTTACTGCACTGTTGGAGAAATAAAAATGTGCCTAGAGAGGCAATGCTTGAGAGTGTGGGAGCAAAACACCTCACTGCTGAGGGCAGTTTGCAAAGGCTTAGTGTGAAAACGTGGTCACACTCACCAAAGATGTGAAATTTGTTCTCACACTTGAAAGACAAAAATTACTTAAAATGAGACTCCTCTAGTGAACTCATTTACTAGAATCAAATTTGTACTCCTTTTCTGATTAAGAAAAGAAGCTGGTTTATAGGGGAAGGGATATTATAGTGAAAAAATAAAGTTATAGTGAAAATCATTCCTCCTGAAGCTATTGGTAGCTCCATCATTCTTTTTATTAATGGCAGGTCTTAACCTGAAGACCCTGTGTCCTGATCATCTGCACATACCACTTCTAATATACACTCTTTTAAAGAGAAAATTGCATGAATTTATGTTACCAAAATATGTTACCTCTCTGACTTCCAGAAAATGCCTGACTGTTAGTCCTCTTTTCCATAACATTTCATCTTTTTTTTACAAGGCAAAGGTGTTGAACAATTTTTTTAAACATTTCTCCCTCTGTTTTTCTGTGATCTGTATTTTTTGAGTTTGGCAGGAAAAAAAAAAAGTAAATGGTAAAAATGAATTTTTCCAGTATTGCAGTTGACATAGTTAACATTTATTTAATCTTTTTTTAAAAATAGAAAAGGAGGATGCAATTTAACCTGATTAATAATGTATAGTCGAAACTGAAAGACAGAAGCCGGCAGGGGAGGGAGGGCAGACCTGCTGCCCTGAGCAATAATTTGGCTTTATAAGCTGTTAAACAGTAAATGTGTGGATTTGAATAGCACCTTATCTTTATCCATATTTAATACTTGAAAGATCTGTTGCAGATCAGGAGACACGCGTTCTGTTTGCAAGCTGACATAGTCTGTTCTACAGTCTGCTCACAGCTACGTGATCAGGTAACTTAAGAGTATTCTGAGGCACTTGGCAGCTGTACTGTGTTTACAAATAAGGGCTTTGGTGGAGCTTATCTGCCTTACACAGGATCTTTTTCTTTGACAGCCAAAGGCTTGATGCTAGTGAGATTGCTTGAGCGGTATAAATGCTCTTAATATAGAACCTAATATGCCAAAATGCATATTAATACAGCTCCTGGCGAGTTTTTCTCTAAAGACAGTTTCTGCCTTGCGTTTGAACTCTTGTAGGAATTTCAATTTAAGATTAAAGAGGTATAAATAGTGCACTTACTCACCGCAAAGAGGTGAATTTGCATTTTTTTTCTGCTCTGCAAAAAAAATAAATAAATTCATATGATGTTGGCTGTTGCAGTAGCTACGGGTAGCTCACTGTCAGGATGAATAGATTAGTGTGTAGAAGGTAGGAAGCAAGGATAGACTTCCCAGAAAAGTAAATTAATGTTCAGTTCATGAGTTGGCCCTAATCTTTTAATAGGGAATTGATGCCCCTAAACTTTATGGCTTTTACTTTTCTCTAGGCTTTATTGACTTCATAAAAAGAAAACGTAGAGGGGGATGTGCTCTGAGCAACTTGGTCTAGTGAAAGATGTCCCTGCTGATGGCAGGAAAGTTGGAACTAGATGATATTTAAGCCCCTTCCAACCCAAGCCATTCTATGAGAATGTGATTTTATATGGGATCTATAATGGGATCTAGGTAGAGGCTTAGCTTAGGCTTAGCTTACCCTTTTTGTCACCTCATTGTTTTTAATCTCATGACTTCTCGTACATTGTCTGCTGCTTTTTCTAATAATTAGATATTGCTGAGAATTGCATTGCATTTATGGTGTAAGAATGCCCAAACTTCCTATTATTTCCTCTCTATACAAAATAAATTTCTATTTTTATTTTTACAAGCCATAAGCAAACTGTATATTTGGAAAAGGAAACTGCAAAAATCTGATCCAGCAGCAATATAGGCCCTGTACTCATGGAGTTCATATAAAACTTGGGGTGTTAATTTTCCTCTTTCTCTATCCCAGCAGTTTCATGCTAATAATATTTTGTGGTTTCTGGAACTCCTTTTTTAAAAGTCAGCAGGCTGTAATGCAGATTATAACACAACAGTACTACAACTATTTTTAGGAAATGATCATTTAGAAAAGCCCTGAGAGATCTTCTGGAGCTATTTAATGTTGCTCCATAGTATAAAATAAAATATACATGCCATTTAGTTTAGATAGACTTTATTTTGTCCTCTGTTGAATCTTCTTTTTAGATGGCAGTCTACATGCTAATAGAAACAAAATGCTGAGATCAGACTTGTCCACATGTCTAGAAAGAGAATAACAGCTTTTAGAAAAAAATTTAAAATGCCTGCAATTTCTGTGGGGTTTTTTTGTTTGTTTTTGGGTTTTTGTGGTTTTTTGTTTGTTTGTTTTTTCTGTTCTTATTTAGCTTGTGTTAATGAGCAGTAGATGGTTTCTAATTTTCTGAAACTGATGCTCAAGGACAAGGGAACTGGGGATCTATACTTGGGTTTGGTTTATTTTTTTAAAAACTGTAAAGTAATAGGTAGCATGTTGCTCACACATTCAGAGATAATTCAATTCCATTGTAAATAAAGTTTCTTGCCCCGGGGGGTCTGAGTTTGTTAGTAGGTGCCAATATGCTTTGAACATCTGCTCTATTGAAACATTTTACAATATTTATCCAGCTCCTTATTGAGACATGACAACGTGTGCTCTGCCTCCTTAGAAATAGGGGGGATGTTATTGTTCCCATAGACAGGACTTGGCTTAGCAAACTGTTTTGATGGTTGATAAATGATAGAATCCCTTAATGAATGTCAGTTGTTCCAGGAAACTATTGTTCTATAGTAGCAGGACAAGATGAAGGTCCTCATATTAGCATGGGAGGAAGCTTTTTAACAGTAGTACTCAGTCAAAATGGATCTTTCTGAGCTTACCAAAGCCTGTAGAGAGAAACACAAGTCATTGAAGACTGCAAGTAAAAATAAATATCAAGGGGCAGAAAAAAAATCTTTGAGTATCTTCTAAAACCCAATTTGAACAACTGTTAACTGCCTTAAGCCTTGCCTTGAAGAAACTGATTTTTTATATAATATAGCCTGCCTGAAGCAACAGGCAAAGTAGGTAATTGCACAAAATATCATAGAAGCATCAGCAAAACAAAAATTACTGTCATTTGTACATCATGTGCAGCATTTAATTACAACATCTTCAATCATTATAATATCTTAAAAAATATTAAACTATATGCCAAGTGCCCTCCTTTAAACTATATGCCAAGTGCCCTCCTCCTTTTAAAGAATCAAGGTGACTTTTTTCTGTATTGTCCTCTGGGTTTTACTTCCCTTCCTATTTGGCTCTTCAGGCATATATTGCACTGCAGTTTTCCTGTGACCAATATTACAATACCAGGATGCTGTTGTTTGTCATGGAGACTGTGAGAGATAGATATCATTATTTTCTAGACAGACATTGGTGTAGCAGGACTAGGGCAAAAAGCCTCTGGCTATGCAGGGACTTCCATGCAGGAGATCTAAAGCACCATTCCTGGAAGATGTTCCAGCAATGGGAAAGCAGGGGGATGGGGATATCATATTGCAATTCAGCTGGACAGATACCTGTTACCGTAACCTTCGATTCCCTTCAAGTCAACATCTTCATAAATATCTTGGACACAAGACTCAAAGGTATACTGAGCAAGTTTGCCGATGATAGTAAACTGGGAGGAGCTGTTGATTCACTTGAAGACAGAGGGACCTTGCAGAGAGATTTCAACAAATTAGAGAGATGGGAACTCACCAACCACATGACGTTTGACAAAGCAAGTGACGGATTCTGCACCTGGGACAAGGCAACACTGGATGTACATAGAGATTGGTGAATGAGAGGCTGGAAAGCAGTGGTGTCGAAAGGGACCTGGTTGACAGCAAGTTGAATATGAGTCAGCAGTGCCCTGGCTTCCTCAGAACCTCATGGTATTTTCCTCAGGAACACTTCTGCCTGCTGTGGTTGACTGGGTGACTTCCTATCTTCAAGGTCATTATTGTTTTGGGTAGCTAAGGTTTTCAAAGTGACTATAAAGTATAGATTTCTTTAAAAGAATAAAATCATTAAAATAGGTTGATTTAAATAGAGGTGATAATGAAGTCTTCTTTTTCACATAACTTTCTTCAGCTGAAAGTCATAACTGACCAATGCATTGCTATTATTAATAAGAGTTTTCCATTCTAAGCTGTTGTTAGATCCCTAATTTGTGAATATAGCATTTTACACCATTTAAAAGCACAAAATACTTTCTTCCTTGGTTAATTAACACTGGCCAGATACCCACAAGAGCATAACCCTGTAATGCATACAAATAACAAGATTTAATTGATTCTTCTATGGCCTATTAAAAAATGCATTGAGGGCCTAAAAGATTTAAAGGGGAAAAATAGAAAAACTTCCAGTCTGGCCTCCATCTGACACTGAGACTGAATTGGAAAGTTCTAATAAATGGAAAATTACTCTATATGCAATTTTCTAACCAATCTCTAACTGCACAGAAGTAATGATACGGAAGTTATAACAAATTGTTACTTAATGCTAAGTGTAGCCCTTTATTTTGTGGGGGGTTTAGACTGAATGCAAGATGAGGCAAATAAGTTGAATTCAGCCTCATACATTATTCACAAGGACTGAGCTAACATGATCATTCTTTTTCGTTAAAGCCCCTGCAAATAAATCAGCTATTCATTTTAGCACTGTTAATACAATGAAGACATGTTAATATGGAATGTCAGTGTGTTAAATCTCTGTCACTATTCTATCAAATCTATGCGTCTTTAAATGAGTTTCTCTCTATACCCTTATATTTTTTAAATCTGATACTTTCCACTTAATTTTTAATGACTGAAAATACATGCAATGCAGCTGAAATTATTTATCTACGTTTATGCAATAAACTCATTAAACCATGTTAGCGGCTCTTTATTTCTTGCATCAGTCTTGTATTGAGAGGAAATAATTAATGGTGAAATCCTTGTTAATGGGTGGCCTGATGACAGGTCTCTAGAGTTCATTTTGACCTCTACTTGCTTGCAGGCCGAAAATCTCCCATTTGCAATGTCTGTAGCCTTCCTGACCAATTTGGATACTATGGATCTGATTAATTGTTTGGAATGCAGTAGCCCCAGAGGGTCTAATCAGACCCTAATGTTCCACTAGGACAAGTATATCCCTTTTTATGTGTGTATAATAGTGACTACATACATAGTAGCAGTGCTTTGCAGTGTTACAATAAAATAAGCTCAGCAATGAATATTCCATTTCCTAACTTTTATGTGTCTTATGAAGACATAAGGTGGAGTGGGAAAATGACATGATGACACAAAATTTGTAGCAGAGTTTGAAATGTAAAACAAACTTTGAGATTTATTCTACTGCCCTCCTTGCAAAGCCAACCTGTACAACCCAAGCATTCAATGTCTTTTTCCTGCTTTGTTGGATTTTACAACTGCTTTGTACAATTACAAAGCAGTAGTGAGCACAGTATTTTATGACATCCTTAACAACACAGTCAGGTTGTTAGTTCTTCATGTGAAGACCTTTATGATGTGAGTGTAATCCCATGTGAATGCCTATGCCTCAAGAAGCGTGTGAAACCTATGCAGAGTTTGGACTTTTTAGAGCCAGACATAGATACCTGTCTATACAGGTTTGTGTAGATGTAGAGCTTAGAATGATCCTATGACAAATCTAAGAAATTTCTTATCAGGATAAAAGTATTGCACTATTATTTTAAGGTTCTTGAAAGCAGTGTCCCAGGCTATTCTGCAAGTAAAACCAGGTGCTGAAAAATTACCATCAACAAATGTTTTGTCTTAGTCACTCCTGGTTCCCTCTTCAGGAGATGTTTAGTTTGGCTTTCTCCTTTCCTTTCTTTCAACTGTGTTGTATGGCAGACTACCCCTTGGGAAAGGCTTAATACTGTTTTTTAAATTCACTTCTCATTTTAGTCCAGTGTTTCTGCTGAGGTTCATCTGAATTAGATGTCAATGATGTATAAGAAACTGTTCCAAATGGAAACACACAGATGCCCTCTTGACATAAAAGTATTCAATCCTGACTGGCATGGCCTGGGCAGCAGGTTGATTACGTGGTTGATTAACTTGAGGGGTTAGATTGTGCCATCTTGTGAGCTTTTCTGTCAAGCTCAATCATTTTACAAAAGGGAAGACCACATTAACCCTTTCATTTCTAACAAGAACTGCCATTCCCTGGGCAATTTTCAGTAGCCAGAGGTGGTCAGCAGAACAAGAGGATTTTGTGAGTGTGACATTCTTGAATCACTCTGAGAAAAAAAGAAATAAGAACAGTTTCAACCTAGGAAGAATATAAATTGATCTAACAGCTTGGATCCTCAATAGCAAATATAAATTTAAATTCCCTCAGCTGAAGGAAGTATTTAAGCTGTGTCTCCCAGAATCTGTATAAAGCCTCAAACCACAGAATTCTTGCTTTCATTTGAATGAGAGAAGTCACAGAAAAGGAAATCTAAAAATCTCTTTAAGTGTAGAACAAAAAGAGTGGTAAAGAGTTCATGTCAGAATTTATTTTTTTCTCCTGTAATTTGCTTTATCTATTAAACTGAAATATCAGTTTTCCAAAAAGTTCCCAATGAGGAAGTCAGGCTGGGTAACTGGGAGGATTTATCTGGAGATATAAGATAGCAAGGACATGCTCAGGATTATATGCCTTCTGAACATTTTTGTCATTTTTGTCAATTCTCCATATTCTTTCTTTCTCTTACCTGTGGGGAAAGTATCATAGACTAGGCTTTTCTGTTATTGCTTCAGCTTAAATTCCAAATACTATATACAGCATGAGACTATTGTTCTACTTTTTTCATTATAATCTGTATGCTGGTAGATAATTCCTGTTTAAAACTCAAACTAGGGCAAAGATGCAGTACAGTGTGGAAGCAAGCTCTTTGCCAGAGTTTTGAAGTCTGGCACTCAGTCAGCCATGTGAAATGTGGCTTCCAAGTGCTCTGCTACTTGCTTACTAAACTTGTTTTTTGTTCCTCACTGAACAATCTGCCATTTTGCTACAGCCCTAGTAAAAGGCATGCTTAAAAAACTTCAGCACTGCACTATTCCCATTTTGTAGGTCCTATTTGGCAGCCCAAGGCAACCCCACAAATAAAAGAGAAAGCTGACCAAGAATATATAAAAATTCAGGTAGAATGGAATAAGATAAAAAAGATACAGCTCTCTTGAACATTTTGCCTGGGAATGGCCACACCCAATGGGGCATCCTGAAGTGGTAAACAGATAACAACATTAAAATTAGTAAGCCAGACTAAAAGCTAGAATAGAAAGACCAGAATTTGCCTTCTGATTGCTCTTGAGAAGGGCAGGTCCCCTTGTCCTTCCCAGCCACCTTTCTTCTCCAGCTCTTGTCTCACCACCAGTTTTATACCATTCAGTTTTATATTTTTCTCTCTTGTCTTCTTTTTTTCTGTTCTTTAAATTCTACTCTGTTGAATCCCTGAGTGCCAGCCTTTCAGGATTACCCCATTCCCACTCTGGAGTCCATTTCCTGGCAACTGTAGAGCATATCTATCTCACCTGCTGTGCATTAGTTATAAGATAACCATTGGTCTCAAGACATTCAGAAACTGATTCCCTCATTCATCTTTGCTTTTCTCTCTGATGCTCTAATACACATTGATCTGTCTTCTGATGAAGGCACAAATTCTGTATGAAATACTGTAAGATTTCCTAGCCTGTGTCTGTTGTCTCTCCTTCTCCCCAGCTATTCACTCACCTGACATCTTATTCATCTAATGTCAAGCCATCTCATTTGCAAACTGCTTCAAGGAGAAAAGTGGATTCGGAAGTGAGACAACAATACCTGAGGTCTGTAAGCATTTGTGTGTATGGCTCAAATGTGCAGTGGCATTCCTGGGGTTAGGGTAGAAAAAAGGGACTGTAATCAGGATGAGGCACATACAGATATAACACAACAGGCATGACTGAAATAGTATGTGAATGTGTTGCTACTGTGAGGCATTAAATGCAATGGCAGTGTCATAAACATCCAAACTGCAGATTACATCAGATGCTTGTGGGCAAAGAATAATGGCTAGAGCAAGGTAAGAGGAGTCAAAAATGACTCAGAAATTATCTTTTAATTTCCAGGGCAGAGAAAATCATTCCCTTGTTAGCTGAGAGCCCTGTCCAAGCTACATAACATCAAATTCTGCAGTCATCAAAGGAGTGTTTTAGTAGGTGTGAGACAGAGTCAAGGGATGAGAAAATTGTGCTGGCTTCAAAACTGCCCCAACACTTAAAAAATCTAGCAAGTCACCTTTACAGATGTCTTATGTTATGTAAATGAAGCAGTAGAAGACTCAGAAATGCAGGTCCATAACCATAAGTAGTAGCAAAATAACCGAGGGCAATAAGAGATTACCATCATTATTGCTGTTACATTTTGTCACCTGTGTGTAGTTGTGAATGAGGCAAATTCCACTTGCTCAGCCAATATAAATAATTCATTCTGGCAAAGCTGATGAGAGAACAAGAAAAAATGATGTGGCAATTGATACTATGCCTCCCTCTGCTCATTCATTTGTATTCTATCAGAGTAGAGGTAGACTCATGCTGTTTTGAACTTGCCTTGTTAAAGGCTATAAATTGTTTTGGTAGGTCTGGTGCCATAATTACAACTGTCTACATATCAGACAGTCTTTCAATATATATTTTTTTTAATTTAAAAATATATTTTTTTTTTTATTTTAACAGTCCTAAGCAATGCGATGTGCAGAATCTGAAACAGATTAATTTTTGCCATAGTCCCAATTCAGATAAGCCAGGGAAAAACAATTAAAAAAAATTAAGTCTACTTTGACTTTAAAAAAAATTTAGAAAAAAAAAAAAAGCATTTTAAGCTTTAAGCCAGAAAACCAGCTATTGTAAACAGTGCCAATGTAAATAACCATCATGGCAGAGAGGAATGATAGACTGTGAGGAATTCTTCTTTGTATTCTTCACTGGAACAGTCCTTAAGCTTGAGTTATTATTTTGGTCATTTGTATTTCTTTTTATATTAATACAACAAAGAAAACAAATCACTGTCACATGAAATGAAAATTATTGTCAAAATCTTTTGAAGAACAAGGAAATTAAAAAATATCTTTCAGAAAACTTTGTGGCAAGTGTGGGTGAATCGATATTTTCAGTGCCAGGTACTCTGCTCATCATTATCTAGATTTTTAATTAACCTACTGAAATTTGTGAAGCAAATTTGTGAGCATAGAATTTTCTATCTTGATTCTGTTATGCCTATAAAATTCAGCTTGCAGCTCCAAAGAGATCCCATTGAAGCAGAAATCTGTGTGAAGAATTTGTAGATCCAAGGTTGTGGTCAGCTCACCTCCTCCAGCTTCCTAACCTCAGAACCAGGAAAGCATGAGCGATTCAGAATGGGTGTCCAAATGCCTCCTCCCCAGGACTTCCAGGTGCTGCTTCCCTATATATCCAAGGAAAAGAAATACTCTCAATGATTAATGCAGGTAGTGAGCAGTTTGAAAGGAGTCTAAGTCTTCCTAGTTAGTGCAGTGCCTGGGGGGCAGTAGCTGAATATCAGTTCTAAGGCCAGTGTACACTTAAAAGAATATGGATATCTAACCACCTTCAAGAGTACAGCTCTAACAAGCTCCATTTCACAAAATAGCAGATCAAATCTTCTCAGGAATATTATGTACTGGCAGCACTGGGGTTTGGATTTTTTTCTTCAATAAAAGTTACTACTGCTTTTGAGATGGTGTTAGCCCAGGGACATCAAACAACTAGCTACAGAGCACAAACCTGGTTTTGCTCCTGCCTGAGATGCAAAAGGTCTGACCAAAAAAAGAAAATACTTGTCAAAACATGGGAAAGTTGTATGAACTGTATGAAAGAATACTTCCAAATACAGGTAATTCACAGGAGCCCTCTGAAAAAGTACTTCCCAAATGATCATCCCTGATCTTTATTGCAGTGCCTAAAAGTACCAAGAAAAGGGAAACCACTCCTGCTCAGTAAAGTGGGCTGTGTACTGCCACCAGTAATGTGCTAGCCCATTAAGATCAGTCAGGCTTCAGGTGTCAGGCCAACATGCATAATCTGTGCTGCTGTCTCCTCCTTTTCCATATTTGTTCCTGAAAGTGCCATAGCTTTCATTTATAGAACAGCAATTAAGCATGAAAAGTTTTAGAAAGAATAAAGCAAAGCTGTAAGAAAATGTAGAAACAGAATTTCAAACAAAAAGGAAGAGATTTTCCTGTATTTTTTCCCTCTTCTTTTATATGCTTTTGCCAATATTTAAAACAAACAAAAAATAGTATCAACATATCAATTGGCACTGTAAAAGATGCAACAACAGAGAAGAAACTAAATTGTTGAAACACTATCAAGAAAAGTCTTAAAATATGCTGTTCATATATGAAGAATAGAATGTGCCTTTGAAATTCTGTTGCTGAGAGGATCCAAATTTTTGGATAGGAAATATTCTTTCATTTTGACATTAGGAAAAAAAAATTAAAGAAAAATATCATCCCAATGATGTTTTAAATTTAAAATCCATTTTAAAATCACACTTGAAAGGTTGATAAGAAGTGTAGATGTGCACTTGGAAAAACCTTTCATGCCTACAGAAACAATGGCAGGCTGAATGATGGGATGATCATGCTCAGAAAGACATGGAAAGTGAAGTTCACTTTTGGCAGCCTTTTAAATGTATGTATTTGGCAGCATCTACAGCCAAAATGTACTGCATAGGTGGCAGAAGACAGAATCCAAGATTAGTTACTTTTTTTCTGGAAGGCAGGAATGTTTTATTGCATGGAAGTTCATTCACTCTAACATATTCCTTCGCTTTTTACCCATTCCTTCATCCTGGATGAGGGAAATGCAAAGAAGAAACATAAAAAAAAATGTGCCGTGAAAAAGGCCTCTTCAGTTGATACCCCAGTCCTTTGGCACAAGGTTTACATTTATCTACATCAGTGGAAAACCCCACAGTTATCTGTCAGCAGACTCCTGGAATCAACAGTCTGTAACTGCTCTTAGATTTCCTCTTTTCTTCATCTCTCAGCATCCCATGCAACAAAGAAAGGACAGTTGATAGGACCCCATCAAAACTAAGAAGTCACAGGTTTTTTATTCTTAGAAGTGGAAGGAGTAAGGAAATACTATCTAAATAACAACTTGCCTCTGTTTTGAATTTTTTTTTTGTCACAAGAGGATATTGATGCAGTTTGATATGGTGTTGGCTTTGATAATTAGGGAAATAATCTTATATATATATATATGTATGTGCAGTGACATGATTTGAAGGTTTCTAGATTTTCTGCCTTTTGCATTGTAGCAAATACACTGTATTGTTTCATGGATTAAACTCCTATGGAAGAGGTGGTGAGCAAATATAAACGAAAGCACCACTTAACAAAGAAGCCATCTGTTCTTCTGCCACAAATAAAAAAAACTCCAAAAAGTCTATTTTGAGTCAGTTGCATGGCTTGGATATACTGCCTTCTCAGTGTGCATATACAGTACATTTCAGCTCAGATCAGACCTTCCTGGTTGGCATTGCCTAAAGACTCTGTGAATATGCTGAAGATATGGGCTCTGAGAGAGAAAAAACAAGCTGTTGAAAACAAAATGTTAGCACTTTTGTAAATCTGCCAAGTTTTTCAATATAACTGCCAAGAGTTTGATGTTCAGAGGAACTCAGCAGAATTGCTAACATGCATGCTGCATAAATGGCTATTCATTAGAAAGATGCTGTAGTTTATATGTGACTGCTTTCTTTGGCTGGCTAATATATCAAGTATGGTACTTGTTTTGTACTGTGAAAAACTTTCTCCATTACCATAGTAACCTCTTGCATGTTGGCGGAAGCTGATGTCATTCATGGTATTATTCATTCTCAGTGAATTGGTCCTCAAAGTGCTAACAAGTTCCAGGGAGATAAAGAACACTAAGTATACATTCTGGTTAAACATGATTTAACCCTTTCACCTCACTGGGTCCCTGGAGATAGATAAGTACATATATTTGATTTATACACATACACATATTTAGTTTCTTTAGTATTGTCAATGGAAAAGGGTAGGATGTCACATTTGTATAGCACAATTCTGGAGTGAAGTGTAAAGGCAGAAGAGCTCTGTCACTCCCTATATATTCTCTGATATTTCAGCATTTCAGGTAAACTTACTGAAGGAAAAATAATTTAGTAATCTTTTCTGTTTATCTATTCACCTACAGCTACTTCATTCTTCATCATTACCAATGGTAAGTATTATGAAATATAAACTGTTCTCTAAGTATTTTTGAAGTTGCTATTACATAAGTCTAAAGTTTTAACAGAATTTTCACTGTATATATTCTACAGATATTCTGTTATTAAAATGCTAGTACAAAACTGGGCATTTGATTTTGGTGGGGGTGGCAATAGAATCAAAGTGTAGAACATGGCAACTCTTACATGTAGTTAAATATAATGTAAAAATCTTGATATCATCTATAAATCCTTTGTCTTTGAACTTCATTTCTCAATTACAGTAGCGTGGAGCATGTGTGCTGGCAAAGAACTCTTAATCAGTTCCAGGTCAAAGACAGGGAGGCCGCAGGAGTTTATCCTCAAACGTTTTCCTTTCCCTTTCCACACTTATGCACACACAAACATAGGGAGAAGGAGAATACCCGTGTCAAAGCCTGAAGGGTCAGAGAAGAAAAAGCAATCCTCCCTTGCCATGCTGAGTGCAGCTGTGTTACTACAAGAAGGGGAGACAAGGGTAGCATGGAAATGAATTTGTTAGAGATTGGTTCCATTTGATTCATTCAAATCCCCTCCACTAGAGCCTTACTGGAAGAAAAATAAATTTTTCTGTAATTTTTTATTTAGTTCTATAGAACATTTGCTGGTTCTTCACCAAAGTTCTTCTTAGGTAAGAAGACAGGTCTTCACCTATCTGGTCTTCCCTAGGCAAAACTCATCAAAACCCAGAGCAAGGCACCATAACAAGATGCATAACTATCTATAACCAAAACGATGGTTCATCACTTTTTCACCAAAATACTAATGATTGCATCATGTATTTGAAACACTATCTGACAGAAATGAATGGGAAGGTTCATTAGTATTACTGCGTATATGCTGTGTAATCTCGGATGGACACTACTCTGCTGATGCAAGGTGAAGTGCACCAGATCTCTAGGTGATTTTGTCAAGGCTGTCATAATAAGCTGAGGATTGGATTCAGCGCCAAAAGCTGGGCCCCACACTGAAGCCTGGGGAACACCACTAGTGACCAGCTGCCAGCTGGATGCAGCCCCGTTCACCAGCACTCTCTGGGCCCGGCCCTCCAGCCAGCTCTTAACCCAGCACAGAGTGCCCCTGTCCAAGCCATGGGCTGCAGCTTTTCCAGGAGTATGCTGTGGGAGACAGTGTCAAAGGCTTTGCTGAAGTCCAGATAGACACATCCACAGCCTTCCCCTCATCCACCAGACAGGTCACCTGATCATAAAAGGAGATCAGGTCGGTCAGACAGGACCTGCCCCTCCTAAACCCATGCTGACTGGGTCTGATCCCTTGTCCATCC
Organism: Pyrocephalus nanus; assembly: GCA_038380795.1. Lineage (NCBI taxonomy): Eukaryota > Metazoa > Chordata > Aves > Passeriformes > Tyrannidae > Pyrocephalus > Pyrocephalus nanus. Next base: position 94,171,230 of record CM076259.1, on the reverse strand, counting down.
TGAACTGACGTGTGATTGCACTCAGGATGATCTGCTCCATAACCTTGCCAGGCACTGAGCTCAGGCTGACAGGCCTGTAGTTTTTTGGGCCCTCTGTTCAGCCCTTTTGGACATTGGCATGACATTTGCCAACTTCCAATCATCTGGGACCTCCCTAGCGAGTCAGAACTGTTGGTAAATGATGGAGAGTGGCTCGGAGAGCTCTTCCGCCAGCTCTCTCATCACCCTAGGATGGATCCCATCTGGTCCCATGGACTTGTGAGTATCCAAGTGACTCAGCAAGTCACTAAGTGTTTCCTCCTGTATTACAGGGGGGCTATTCAGCTTCCTGTCTCTGTCTACAGTTGTGGAAACCAGTTGTCCTGAGGACAACCTGTCTTACTATTGAAAATGGGGGCAAGGAAGGAGTTAAGTATCTCAGCCTTTTCCTTATCTTTGGTGACTATGTTCCCTGCCATGTCCAGCAAAGAACAGAGGTTTTCCTGTCCCGTCTTTTTGCTACTGATGTATTTGTAGAAGCATTTCCTGTTGTCCCTAACAGAAGTGGCAAGACTGAGTTCAAACTGGGCCTTTGTCTCTCTAATTTTCTTTCTACATGACCTAACTATATTCCTATACTCTTCAGGAGTATCCAGCCCTTTTTTCCATAGCCAGTAAGCTCTGTTTTTTCTACTTAATTTCCTTCAAAATCTCCCTGTTCAGCCAGGATAACAGTCTTGTTGGTCTTCCCCTTCATTCTGATCCACAGGCACTCAATCTTCCTGTTACTGACTTCAAGTTCTGCTGGGTCAAGAGTCTCTCTAACATACAGAGCTATCTCTCCACCTTTCCTACCTTGCCTATCCCTTCTGAAGAGCTTGTAGCCATCCATGGCAGCACTCCAGTCATGTGAGTTTGGCAGGCTTGATGTTGTGGCCCTGAATAATGTGGTCCTCATCTGTTCATCCAAGGTTATGAAAGTAGGCCTAAGGTTATGTGGGGATATAGGACAGTTAACTACCATCATCTTCTCTGGAAGAGAGAGGGACAGAAAGGGAGATATTTTCAGGGATAAAACCCTTTTTTTTTTCATTCAAATCCTCCCTTTCTTTCTCCTGCTCCCTTCTGTTCATCTTCATTTGTGATCATGCACAAGGTGTCAAGATCCTTTGAAATACCTCACAGCTACACCTCATGTATCTCTTGCTAAGACTACCACATTTTTCCCCCCGTTTTAGTTTTGTTTCATTCATTTTTTTTCAGGTGGTCCACTCAGCTATCTCTACCTCAGAACAGTCATTGAAAATGACTTTGAGGAGTCTGTGCTAGAGTACTTGGGACTGAGTAGTGATATGGTTCACTTGGACTGTGTAGGAACAATTTAAAGGTTATATAATTTTTGCATTTACCCTATGTTTTCCCAAAAGCATGGCCCAGAAAAAGCCTCAAAACAAGCAAGGTAAACAGTTCAAGAATGGAACCTACAGTGTGTTGCCATGTGACATGTAGCAGGAGAGTACAGATACAGCCAATGATTTCAGACAGATTCCTTTTGCTGAGTATGCTACTTGATTAAGGCTTGTGCATATAATACAGTATGATATTTTAATTACAAAAAATTACACCTGCTAGTAATAAAATGGAAACTTCTGTAGACTAAATCACAGTTAAATGTCTGTAAATTAAGATCATGACTTTTTCTGTGTGTGAAAGCATTTATAACCTGTATTAAAGTGATGAAAGGGTATAAGAAAAGGAATATCATTAACCCATTTAAAGATTCAGCATTTCTGAGAGGCAAGGGAAATAAAAATTCCATCCAATAGACTTCTTGAGACACTAAAAGCACTTCCTTTTCTCACCAGGATGAAAATAAAACCTTTGGAAAGTGTGGAAACAGAGAAGTAAAATATTAGCTGGCTGACCCACGGAGAACAAGAAGTATATCGGACATTGCTTGGTGTGTCAGAAACACATTTTTAGTTCGTGAGTCTGCCTTATTTAGGGTAGGAGTCAATCCTCATTGGAGTAATAAGGAACAGATCCTCTCATTTTAATCAGCTACACTGTCCATTTAGCAACTCTGGTACGATAAGGACATGCACTTTATTATTTACTACAGTTCACTGACTGCATTGTTGCATGCCCTTCTCTTGAGAAAGCTTTTCCGGACAAAATGTGGCTTTGAACTGGTAGTATGAAGGAACTGGTTTGGATTCCTATGAATAAAAAGTTCTTCTCAAAATACCAGTTTCTAAAAATGATTCCCTAAGAATTTAGAATAACTGGAGCCATACTGTAACTAAACTAAAGCTAGATGTAGATATTCTCTGCCTTGCATTGCTGTAACAGTCATGAAGGTAATGTGTTTTAACCTTAGAAACAAAAAATTGTGTGTATCTCACCCCAGGATATAAATCACTCACAAAATGATGAAAATGGTAAGAGTCTATGGAACAGTTAACTCAGATTATTATTTCAACACAAGTTTAGAAAATGCCTAAGTGTAAGTCTTCTGAATGACTATCCTGCCAGTGTAACATATTTCTCTCTGTAAGCTGATGGTATCTAATTCAATACTTAAAATGCAGCAATAACCAAGCAGCTGAAGCTCCTGGGAACCCAAACCTTGATTAATACATCAACAATTAGTAGTTTTATGGTTGTGATAGGTCCTTATGAAGTCATAAATTCACATCAGCAGTGGTGCTATTCAGAGGTTAGTAGCTGCTCCAGTATTTCAAATCTCCTACTTCCCCAAACTAATTGTCAAGAAGATATGTGACATATTAAAATACTATTGACCTGGGTCAATGCAAACTCACTAATAGAAATCAATGTCTTTGTCAATTCGCCCAAGCTTAGCATCTGATCCACTCTGCAGAATGGATCTAGATACAGGGAAAGTCCACAAAAGCCCTACATGTTTTTGTGTTGTGCTTTGCACTGTGGATTGAAACAGAGTACATGAGATAAATTTTGACACTTCCTTTTTAATTTGTCTTGTGAATGCCAGTATTAAAATGACATAACCTCTACTGTAATTAGCTTGCCGACAGAAGAGAAAGTGATATATGACTCTCCAGGTTAGGATATAGAAATCTCAACCGGAAAACAAGTCCTTATTGATGAATTTAGCTAATAGAGCTGGAGCAAGAAAGCAATCTGATCGGGCCATTGTCTTTTCTGAAAAAACAAATAAACGTGGATGAGTATAATTCAAAGCGACAGACACAAAAATACTGTGAAATTCATACACACTTCAATGGACACAGAATTTTTCTCCTTGACTAACTTTCTTAATGTTTCATTAACCTTGGTGGAGAACTTCAGTGAAGACATTTATTCAGTAGAAGCAAATCAGGCTGCTATGTATTGGTTATATATAAATAAAGATGTCTTCTGTTCTGAAAGGACAATTCCTTCTCCTTTCTCTTTTCCCTTTCACTTTTCCTGATGTTTCTGTGATACTTCATGACCTCTACTTTAAAAATAATGGTCTTTAATATGGTTATTCTACAGCAAACAGTAGACTTATCATTTGATGTGCATATTCTGGGTCACTTTCTTCTCTTCATTTACTTTGTTTGTGCATCACCTGCCATGTCTGTAGCCATAGCAGATTATTTACTTCTCTGTCATTTTATTTTCTTTGACATAACCTGTCCATTCATGTCCATGGAGCAAAACTGGAACACATTCAAAGTTAAAAAACTAGGTATGTTTGGCATGATTTAAAAATATGCTCTCCCTTTCCTTCACTCAAATCTTCTCTTACCCAGCTTCCCCACTTTTCCTTTCTGCAACCACTTCAGTTCTGGCTGTCTGAAAACCTTCTACTGTCCTCAATTCACCACATGCAATTTGCATGAACAAAGTGTCTCCCAGCTTTCAGGCAATGATTCACACCTCCTACCTAAGCCTTCAGCTGTCAAACTACAGACGATTTTTCTCTACAACTGACTATTCCACTAAAAAGCAACCTACACAACTACATAGCATGTGTTGTAGCTGCATGGGACAAGCAGAGACAGTGTCATGCCTCCCAAGGTACATAGGTGAAAATATATTTCTGAAGAAAAATATTATTTCTAATGGAATCTTAGAATCATAGAATGGCTTGTGTTGGGACAGATCTTAAAGATCATCTAGTTCCAATTCCCCTGCTGTTGACAAGGACACCTTTCATTAGACCAGGTTACTCAGCTCAGTCCAATGGGACCTTGAACAGGAATGACGTATTCACAACATAAGTTGAATATATCGTGAGGAAAGTGCAGAGTTAGCATGATCTTTATTTGAATTGATCTGCAGAAAAAATTACTTGCTTAAAAAAAGGTGGAAAAGTGAAAGTCAATGCACTTGAATATAGGAGGGCAGCCTCAAAACATCAATGGAGTTTCAGTTCCATTTCCTATCAAACAAAAACTTCAAGAAGGCATGCTGTTCATATTTGTGCTACTCCAATAGCATCCTTGGCATTTTTGTAAAGCTTTTGAGATAGGAATTTCTGTGTCTTTTTATGGATTCTCTCCAGTCATTTACTTTAAAAATACTTGGTGGACTCACACCAGAATTTTCCACCAGCAGAAGGTTAAAGAAAGGAGCAGATTGACAACTCTAAATAATTTGAAATTCCTTCTGATTCAGAATTCCATCCCCTGAACTGATATATAATGACATGCTCTGGGGTAGAAGCAAGAAGTGATGATTTGTTTGCAGGTTAGTGTCAAATGTGACAGCAATTTAGATTCATAACTATCAATAAAAGAATGAATGAATGAATGAATGAACTGCAATAACATCCTTGGTAAAATGCACAGAGATTGGAAAAGATACTTAAGTCACATTCTGCTCAGTCTGGAGTTTGAATAGATGCAGTTAAAACCAGTGGGTGATTTTAGCTCACTATTAAAAAGCTTTTATCAAAAAAAAAATTTTTTTTTTCATCTGCAGTCATACCAAATTATTTTTTACAGTGAACCTCATTAACTGCAAATATCTATGGTGGGGAATTTTTTGTTCCTTCCTTCTAATTTGTGCCTTTACAAAAGAAGAGTTATGAATGTTTCTATGCCAATAAACTAATGAAACTAAAAATTTGGGAAGCTTTATATACATTGGATATAATGTTAAACTGACCTTTGAGGTCTTATAATAGAAAAGGAATCAGCTTTGTAATGAGAATCAATGTTATTCTTTTAATGAAAATTGCCAGTTTAGTGGAATAATTCGATATTTTATTAACTGTTAGAATGATATTTTAATATGGACTGCCTGCTGGAAGATGGTATGTCTACACAGCAGTGTTCTGTGTCCTGCAGAGCCACTGGGGCTAGCTTGGGTACAGGAACCACTGCAGACCCAGCATTCTTGCTGAGATTATATTGTGATGCAGATATAAACTGCACATGCTAATAGTGCAAAAGTGTTGAGAGCTAGGCATGTACTTCTACCTGGCATTGGAGTTTAGAGCTAGAGAATTTGGTGCAGGAGGAATGACTGAGGACACTGCAGGAATAGGGAGACCTTGTTTTGATGCCTTGCTTGAGCATCTAGTATCAGTTCTAGAAGTGAGCAGTACAAGTGAGGTCTTCCCTCTGCCTGATGGTGTGTCCTAACCACAGAGGACCAGAATCTTTCTTTCTCTTAAACAGTTAATTTAAGCCATGATAAGCAATATAATAGCATAGGAAGAGCAGATTTAAAGCACCCCCTTTTCTGAGCTCTTCCTATGAAGGGGAATTTCATAAGACAGCTCAGTCAAACTGGCAGCTGCCTGCTGCCATCCCTATCTCCTTTTGCTGGCACTACAGTTGCTTTCTGCTTCTTTCTCATCTTCCTAGCACTGACTCCCAAGGACTGGCTCAAGGAGCTGAACTAGCTCTGAAGAAATCTTTAGCTTTCTTTAAATTTTGCTCCAACAGAAGAAGCATTAGGAGCAGGACTGCCACCTTTAGGACAACAAATAGCTCCTAAACCAGCTTAGCTGCACTGTAAAGTACACCCTGAGGGAAAACAGAAATCTAATTTAGTGCTGTAGTCTCGTTCTGTGGCATCTAAACATTTCTTCATTTTAAGTGAACTAGGCACTAGCAAGCACTAAGATACGGGCTTTCTCATACCAGTGCTCCTCTGTCTCTTCTTCCGAGAACGAAAAATGAATTGATTATGCATTTCTAGACACATGATTCTTTCATAACTTTTCCAATTTTCTTACTTTTGAGAAAGTCATTCGTCTCACAGGGATTTTCCTCTATGTTTTGTCTCATGTGAGACACCTCAATGACTTGAAACACAATTAGTCCTGAAAATAAAGTCTTGGATGTTGGCATTTGCAATAATGGGGCTATCTCAGTACTACTGACAATAATTTCTCTGACAATAATTTCTCTTTGACATTAAATGCTTGCCTTAAAGTACTTCACTGAGCTACTTTACAAAGCTATTGCTTCTTTTCCATTTTAGATGTCAAGCCCCTGATCCCTCAAACAGGGAAGGTGACTCTTGAGTAAAAGTCTACATTACAGAAAAAGTCAAAAGAAACAAATAGGCATCACAAATCTAGGAGATCCTTTCCACCAGAGACATCAGTCTTTCTGTACTGAGTGGAAATCAATAGAAAATGACAGATGTTATACATGAAAGTTGCTTACAGAGCATAAGGAGGAAATTACCTGTCTTTTGCTTAACCTTGGTTATTTAGGGGTAATCTAATATATGTGTTTATATTCTATATTTATATTCTATAGTGTTTCATAGCGAGTAGACAGCTGGGTAGTATCTGGGTACCATTGTGGCATGCCAGCTAGGTCTAGGAAGTGTTGTGGGAAGAAGGTAGGGCTTACTCCTGTAAATATAACCCTGAAGTGAGTTTTGGCCCAGCAAAGACAAGGATGTAGTGGAACGCTATGTGGCACATGTTGTGTATGGTGATGTTTAGTGAGGAGTTTGCTTGGAAAATTACTGTTAAGCCTCCAATCAAAAAAGATGCACTGATGCACACTTTAGCTAAAGGAAGGGTTCTTATCTGTGGGTAAAATATCTTAACAGCCAGTCTTACCACTTGATAAGGTGGCAAAAGACTGTTACCAGAACTTATGACTTTGCTGCCTTTATGTTTTTTCCATGATTTCTACCTACAGTTCCAGGAAACACAGCTCTAAAGCAGCAGGGCATGAGCAAGCTCCTTATAGTACCGGCAGAAATAGATCCATCCAAGCTGCCATTTGTTTTGTAACTACAAACTACAAACCGTAAGAAGTGTTGCTTTTGCATCCATCCCACAGGGTGATAATTATGACATTCCCAGCGTTTCCCTTTTGCTGGTCATTATGTGTCAGTAGGAATCAAGTGGGTCTTTATTGTGCTGAACCACATCTAGACTGCTCCCATCCACACTGCCCTCCTGGACTCCTTCCTTAAAGCAGTTTACCGAAGGAGAGGGGCAGACAATGACGGTCGAAGCACGAAGCAGCAGCCTTGTGCGCTGTGCCCTGCGGAGCCGGGTGAGCTCTGAGCATAGCGGGTGCGTGCTGCAAACGGAGGCAGAGGGGTGCCAAAGGGGTTCGACGGAGTGCCCACTGGTGTGCGGGTCGGATGTGCCTGCCCTAGACCGCCCCGACAGGTACCGGGGCGGGGCGGTGCAGGGAGAGCCGCCCCCGGCTGCCCCGGCGCGGCCGGCGGCTGGGCATCGCATCGCGGGGAGGCGGCGGCGAGGGGCGGGCGGGGAGGAGTGTCGGGGGAGGCAGAGGCGGCTCGGCAAGGCTCGGCACGGCTCGTCACGGCACGGCACGGCACGGCAAGGCAAAGCAAGGCAAGGCAAAGAAAGACCCCCGAGAGAAAGTGGAAGTGTGCCTCGCCCCGCCGCCGCCGCCTGTCCGGCACCGGCGGAGAGGCGGCCCCGCCGCCCCGGGCTGCTGCTGAGGCCGCGTCCCCCCGAGGTGAGTGCTGAACTCGGGCAGGGCAGGGAGGGGGCGGCGGGGTGCCTGGCAGGCGAGCACCGCAGCGGGGCTGCCCCTCTGGTCTCCAGCATAAGGAACGGGATGATGGGGAGGCACGTTTTGCGGAGGTGTTTGGTTGGTGGTCTCTGTATGTATTGGGGGGAGTGAGGAGGGTGGTGGTGGTGTGTGTGCGTGCCTTTTCTTCTGTTCCGTGTACCTTTTTGTCCGAATGTCCGTTCCCTGCCCGGGGCCAGCGGCCCCGCAGCCTGGCGCCAGCCCTGGTGGGATCTGCCCAGGGGGAGGCAGGAGCCGCCCGCGCTCCTGATGGGGAGCGAGAGAGGGAAATACGATGGGTCAGCGAGGTGCTGGGCTCTGCCCGCTCTCATTGTGTTTGGAGGTGGGAAAACTAACCCTGGCTCTGTCAGATGAGCACTTTTCCTGAAAGGAGCCTCTTTGTGGACACGCCGTTGCCCTTCCAGAGCCCCCCAGTTGGGGCGGAGAGGCTGCCGTGAGCTGGTGGAAATCAGTGCTGATAGGCAGCTGGGTGGCGATTTTCTGATAAACGTTTTCTTTCATTGGTAGTGTCAGTCGGTTAAATCCCAGTGTTTTGTGGGAGTGTGCCTACCGAATGGGTGACAGAAGGATTTCAGAGCAATGTTAGCAATGTTCAGGCTCGTTTCCAGCACCAGGTCGCCTCAGGTGGCTCCTGAACCCCTATGCCGCCGTGCCGGGCTGGAGCGCTCCCTGCCCCCGGGTTTCGAAATCTGGAACTTGCGTGTATGAAGTTGGATACCCGTAGGCCTGGCTTTACACCCGGGCTGGGGTTGCTGGCAGTGGGAGCCTACTCTGGAGGCTTGCTCTGGAGAAATGCGACTTTTCCTTCCCTCTGGGAAAAAAGGGAGTAGCATGTCAGGATAATCGTATGTGTTTCAGAAAGGGGGTTATAATGCAATTTAGGTGCTTGCTCAGTGAGTTTAAGAACTCTCGTCTCCTGCTGTGGGCTGTTTTTGGGCAGAAACTCAGGCAGAGCATGATTTCTCGGCTCCTGTTCCCACAACTTTGTAAGAGACTATTCTCCTCTTGAGCTTTCTATTCTCCGTGTATTCTGCTTATAGATCCCTGGCTAGACTCACTGTGATCACTACCAAATATGAGAGGGCAGTGCTGAAATAGTAGCTTTTAAGGTGATGTTTTACTTTGGAAATGATTTTGTGGCTGTAAAAACATTTTAGACTTCATTGCCAGCATCTGAGATGTGACCTGACGGTTGGGAAAAATAAAAAAAAAAAGGCGTAGTGCATATATGTGTGTGTGTACAGTAGGTTCAAAGCAATGGGACAAGTTCTCTTGACTGGGCTATTGTTCGGAAACAGCAGGGGTGCCATTAAAAGTACCAGTAAAGACTGGGATTAGGGTGATTGGTAAGCAGAGCTCTGAACCATTGCAGTGATTTTGTGTTGTAGCAGCATTCAGAAATCCCAGCTGTAAATCACATTATACAAAGAGAAAGCCAGTGCCTGGCCTCAAGCGATGACACAGGTACAGCAAGCAATTTGTAAGAGGAAGGAACAGAGAGGAAGCCATTTGTCTAATATTATGTAGGTTAGGCCAGAGCTCAAAGTTCCCAGACTGTAACTGGCTTTATATATTTTGTCTCTGTTACAATACTTTTTCATTATGAATCAAACCTTTCCTGTTTATGGAATAATTTTCTAAGTACTAGCAATAATGTTTGATGTATATAGAACATGTATTTAATGTGTAAAATGAATAAACATTAACAGTTTTTGAACTGGGAGATCAAAATACTTCCAACTGGAAGTATAAAAAATTATTTGAATAAGCCTTCCTAGGGTATCATATATTCTGTAATTGTACAGTAGGAATTAAATGAAGCTTGAATTGCTTGGAATTTGTAGTGTTGGTTGAGGCAACTGACCATCATGGTAACAGTGGTTTATTGCAGTATTTTGAAAGAGCTTTTGCATTTTATACTGATATTATGTTGCTTTTAAGTAGTACTGTTATTTCAAACCAGCATAATGAGATGAAAAGCATTTGGCATGCACTCGTGTAAAATAAGATTTCAGTGTTAAATTCAGATCCTTTCTTGAAAATACCATGGTTATGCAGGGTGTCATACCAAGGAAAATAGACATTTAGGTTAAAGCTGTCTTTAGAAATTTTTGTCATGAAATGACAGTCAGAGCAGCAGTTTCAACCATGTTTTTCCTCTTTTGGAAGGGAATGGTTTCTTAGCTTAGAGATGGAAGCTCTTACTAAGTCAACATGAGGTAAATGAACATGAGCCTCTTCCGTCTCACCAACAAGTTATTTCAGAGTGATTTCTGTGTGTTTGTTTCACAAAAAAAAGTGCTTAAATATGTAGTTTGAATATACATGTACACATATACACAGAGAGGGTTTTTTTGTTCAATTGTGAGATACAACAGAAAATACTCGTCCAATCTGAATAATGCTTTTATTCATATTTTCATGAACACAAATTTTTTTTTGTCCAGTTCTATAAAAAGTGACAAAATATCAAATTTCTCACCTGAGTTAAAAAAGCCACAACAAAAACAAAACAGAAAAACACAACCCCAAACAAGCATCATGGCCCAAAGCCACTTTGTACAGTCTGTCAGTACTGTCTCAAGGTAATCTTGTGTGTTGGCTTGTTACTGTCTAGCAAACCTCACTTGCACATTCTCTGTTTTTTCCACTTCATCTTCTTTCTGCTACTAACTGTTATTAAGGTAATTATAGCTAATGAACATAGAAAAATGTTAAATCCTGCACAAAATTAGCAGTAAGTGGGAATGCAATTGATGATGTCCGGGAATGTTGTGTTTTCACGTGTTGGCAACAATGGCAGCTACTGGGGATACTTGCCATTTTGTGGTCCAGTCCTGCTGGTTTAAGACTCTGCCAAGTCTGTATGAAATACAGTTTGTTGTATCTTTCTGAAAAAGATGACAAATAGTTTTTTGGCTTAGTAAGATGAAAGAACCAGCCTGGCAGGCAGCTAACTCTAACCTTTGCACTTAGACTTTTTAATTTTCCCTAAGGTGTGTGTTTCAAATGGTGCCAAGCCTAGATGTTAATTCATTAGTTGTTAATATATGTGGCCATTCCCATGGCCTTTTTGTCGAGTAATTATGAATAAATAATGTTCTGATTCCTGCCTTTAAGTGTATATATTCCTGGCCTGTCTTATCACACATGCAGAAGAGGAGGGTTGGATTATGGACTTTAGTTTTGTTCCTTCTTTCTAAATGATCCACTTTAAAGTAGCACTCTCACTGACTCCTGGAAGTGTTAATGCAAACATTACATCTGTTTACTAAGGGAAAGATTTTTCTCTTCCCTAAAATATTTGGGATCATGAAGGCAAGCTGTGCAACCTGAAGTAAATGGTTTTAGAGGGGGTTGACTTAACTGTGATTTTTGGATCATACACAGAGAAGTAGTACCTGGTTAATTCCAGAATCTTCGTTCGCGAAGCCTAGCCATGACATGACAAAAACGGCTTGTTCCTTTTTGGAATGTATGTCTAGGATAGGTATCAAATCTTAACTTCAGTGGGCTTGAAAAGATGAAAGAGCCATGCATCCCCAGCAGTTCAAGGCTGACAGCTATGTTGACTCGGAGATATAGGCACTATGGTAGCCAAGCTAATTTTTATGGTGCTTCTGGTCTTCAGCTGCTCTCATCTGAGTTGATGGGAGGAAGAATAAATTCTGGAAGAAAAATACAAATTCCTCCAAAATACCACATTTCTTGTAGCAGCTAAAAGGTATTTGAAGTCATTTTGCAAATAATTTAGAGCTTTCTTTTTCCTCCCTCAGTGAAAATGGCTAAGGTGGCACAGCTGGGTTTGTTGCGTGAATATATCTGTCAATGAACAGCTGATGCTCAAAGATTTGTCAAAATGAAATTGGGTAGTACGATTTCAGTCTATAGTGAGATGCTGGAAACTGGCATTGTCCCAGGAGGTTTGCAGGGATTCCTTGTAGGTACCTAAGGTATGATGTAGCTGTGGCACAAGCATATAACCAAACCTCATCAGACAGTAAAATCCAGGTGACAAAGATACTGCTTGTGGTTCAGAAGACACAGTAGTTTTTATGATGCTCAGTCTCAAACTGGGAGTGCAGTGTTCCTTGCAAATATAAATTCTGTTGTCATATGAAGCAGTATTCAGTGGATTTGAAATAAACTGGTGTAAAGCATTTAAAAAAGAAAAAAAAGGTTTTGCTTTCAATGCACCTTTCAAGGTGCATCTACTTTTCTAGGATTGTGGATTATTCTGTTTTGAGATTAGAATAAGGTAAAAAATGTTTGGAAAGACTGACTGCAGGATGTGTGGAATGTCAATATAGTTGTGGGGTTTGTTTTGAAGCAGTTATGTATGTTTCGGGTAAATGGGCTATGAAGAAATTGTTGCTGTTTTCATTGCAGTAGTTTACTGTAAATCAGTTCTCAGTTGAGATGCCTTTGTGTCAGGTGCTGTTCTATTAGGTGTAATAAAACAAAAGCATCTATCCAACTGCATTTATTTTTGTCGGAGAAATACCATATTGGAGGAGGGAAGACCAGATAATTTTATATTTTTATGGTATCAGCAGCTAAATCCTATCACAGAAGCTTAACCTAAGCAAGTGCCCAAGATTCCTATGTAATCAAAAGAGAGAGATGAATGACTGTCTGGTGGTAGGTGTCTGAATGTGTGGCCCTGACTCTCTCTGCTCTGCTGCTCTGCTTTGGAGGGATGTAGGTGTCCTTACCTGTACACGGGCAAGCCAAATGAGGGCTCCAGCATTCCTGAAGAAGGTACTGTCGGCGTGTAACATTTTCCTGGCAGTGTCCTGGATGTCAGCTAGAAAGGGAGTGTTTGTACTCTTTGTCAGATCTGGATTGTAGATAAATGTCCAATGTGCCCTAGTTAGGAGTTTTATTTAAGGAACATTAGTGATTTAACACCCCAGTCTAATTACTTGTAAGCTTCTTCCTAATTTTGCATTAGTGCTGGAGCAAGACTTTTTATGGAAAATACACCCTTAAGGAAATCGGAACCACTAACTCCTAGTGCTTATAGAAAGCTTTATTTCTGTGACAGTGTTCTGTAGACAATCTCTATGAGAAATAATAGTACTTTTTTTGATGGCAAAGACAGAAAATGTGTCAAGTGTTTTCAAAAAACTATTGTAGTCTGTTCTTGCAATCTAAGTGACTCTGGCTTTAGAATGTGAATCTCTAGGATGAAATTCTGCTGAGATATTACCTAGTGGAGAAAGCATGCTTTAATCACTGTATACCACAGTCATCTTTGGCGTTCAGTGGGTGAGGAGGACGAGCCAGGGTGTAGCCAGAGTGTACTGGCTGTGTGCTCATGTAGTTTATAGCAGCCAAGACAGCTTTTTATAAACATAGATGGTAAGGTGCAGTTTGGAGCAGCCATAAGCCCACCTAAAATGTGCATGGCCTTAAAGGATAAAGCTGTTTTTTTAGCTTGTTTCCAGGTGATCCATGTAGTGTGTTTCAGCTGGACAGAGAACCTGGTGGAGAAAATCCTGGCCCATCAACCAGGTGGTCATAACAATTTTCTCCTCAGAAAAGATCTCCCAAGTGTTCTCTCAAATTCAGGCTTGCTATTTCCAGAGATTGATAAATTTGACTAATCCTTAGTACTGGAAGGCAGTTCATGCTTTGCAGAGTTAAAACCTAATAATTTATTATCTTTAAATGCTAGGTTCTTAATGTTTTTGAAGATGAGGAGCTTTGTATCCAGTCTGGAGTAATATAATATAAATAAGGTCCGGAGAGAGAGATCTGTTTATTTGTTAAATGGAAAAGAAACAAAAAAGCTCTCAGGCTCAGAATACCTTATTCCCTTATTGGACTGATGAAGCAATTAAGCCTAAAAGCTTGTCACTTGTTTTTATTGCACAACAGTTGTAATAGGCTTTTAAACTAATCTTTTGCTTATTTATCTTTGTAAAATAAAATGTTTTGTCTGTAGGCAGAGCTGCTGTGTGCTTGGGGGGCTCTGAGTGCGGCGGACATGTGCGTTTAATGCAAAGCAGTCGGAGTCGCTTCAGCATGTGAGATCATGCCCTGGGCTCATGATTCCTCAGTCCTGTCACATCTCTTCCTTTCCCAGCAGGACATGGTCGTCTACATCCCAGTGTGCCAACACAGCCATATAAAGGAAAGGATACAAAAACACTGCAAGCTACTCTGTTCTGCTTCCACTTCCTACCACAGATACTGCTTTTGATGTCAAGTGGCCTGGTACTTCCTTGACCCCTTTCACTGTTCCTCACTGAATGTGTTTTAGCATCAAATAATTTGGCTCTCACTTTAGTCCCAGGTTCAAGTCTCCTGATTGTTCACACTGCATATATGCTAATGAATTCAATATCCCTACCAGCGATGGAGAAGCAGTTCCTTCTGAAGAAGGGCAGGGGGAAAAAAAGGCATTGTTGGCTGGCGAATTTGCTTCAAGGTCTTCTTTGGATGAACAGTATGGGCACAGACCCTGCCAAGTTTGGTTTCCTCTGCCTGGGACGTTTCTCTAGCACTCTCCCGGGAGGTCTTCTGCCCCTAACTGCCCCCTCATGCCCGTGTTATAAAGAGCTTGGAAGCATTCCTGAGTGTCAGATTTAGCTGGGCACTACCAGTGAAGAGACCCTGGGCCTGATGGTGGTTAAGTAGATGGTGACAGCATCAGTAGTTTTATATCAACTGAGATTTGGGTATTTAATCATCGTTTGTATAGTTACATATTCTTTCTCCCCCAGTGAAAGGAAATGTATGTACAAACAGGACACAGGAGGTGCAGGGTACTCTAATAGACAGCCAGTGTCTTAAGACTAAAAGTGTTCGTCAGGGTGAGGAAGTCAAGCTACTTTGCTGTAACTTTCATTAATAGGGTGGAATTTTTATTTGTGTGTTTTGTCTATTGTTGTAACTACTAACCAGGCTTTCTGAATTTATGCTTGCATTAATACTTATTTGTTGCAGATATTGCCTTTCAGAATCCTGAGGGGTTTGTTAATTTTTGTTTGATTTTTTGTTTGGGGGTGGGGTTTTTTTGTTTGTTTGGTTTGGTTTTGTGTGGCCTTTTTGTTTGGTTGGTTTGTTTGTTAGTTTGTTTGTTTTCCTTCAAAAAGGTGAAATTCTTTTCCTTGGTACACAACTGGTAGCTTTTGCATTGGTGGAGGTTCTCCCATCCCCTGTCATATTCTCTCAACTTTTAGTCAAATAGGATGTTTGAGGTTGATGTTACATTTCCTTTAAAAAGATTTAATATAAGGTGCTGGATTGGAGTAACTGTGCAGTTGTTGCAGAAAGAGGAATCCTGGGCACGCAAAGGCAGAGCCCACAGCAGCTGGGCAGCGCCGTGCTGGCTGTGGCATCCACTGCTGCTGCTGAGGCAGTCCATGGGCCAGACGAAGTTGTGTTCCAGTGGACCTGAATACTTGATCAGTAATTAATCTAATTGCCAACAGTGCAAGAGGGCAGAGTGAGGTGGTTTTACTATGTTCTTTATGTAGTTTTCAAAAAATGGAACACACTACTTTCAAACTCTCTTCTCTATATTAGTTTTGAATACAGCTGCTGCAAGTGGTGTCTGCGGGAAAGAGCAGTCAAATGTCCTTATTATTTCAGGGGCTTTTATGACCTTTAATACATATAATAAGTGCTTGTCCCTGCTCTGAAAAACTTTCAATCTATCAGATGAGAGAAGAGCAAGGGGAAATTAGGTAGTGTCCACAGGGACAAATGAGATAGCAAACATAATTTAAGTCAGAGGAGTTTCATTAGCTAAGAACACATTTCACTTCTGTTTTTTTGTTTTATATAGTAAGCCATCATTAGACTAGCTAGGTCTTAATATTTTAACTACTGTAATTTAAATAAAATCCATAGATTTTTAAAAAGTCAGTTCAGTGCTGGTAAGTAGGACTAAATTTCCCAGCAGTTTAAGAGCAAGGATGCTGGAGGCAGAGGAGGGAAGGAAAATGGTGGTCTACTTTTAAAGGACAAAGCCAGTTACTCTCTTCAGATTGTCTGCAGGTGTGGCAAGTCACACATGGCCATACCCATTAATGAAATAGTGACTGACACGGTAGGTAAATTTGTCCTCTCTGGTTTGTGGTGCATGATGAAGGTGAAGGGCCATAGCAGTGTGCTGTAGCTTTTTGCACCAGTTTGTCTGGTCTAGAAGTCAAAGAAATGTGCACACCGATGAAGTCAAGTACTATAGGCCCTTTTGTCACCTACCCTTGGCTCTTAACTCAATGCAGCATTCTTTTCTGCACTGGGGATGAGAATATTTGAGAGGCCAGTGTGAGGTGGTGGAGTGTGGCTGTACTGGTGGCTGTGTGCATTCCAGAAGGGTTATTTGTGCTGATTAAATAGGCTGGTATTTTGGAATGGCTAAGGGTGGGCCTGGGTATCTTCCATGCTTAAATGTTAGCTGATCTTCTCAGAAAGGACGGACAGCAATGTTGTGGCTGCTCTTGCAGCATATTTGCTCAACTCACACTTATGGAGGAAACGTTTCCTTGTTTTTTTTTTTTTTTTCAATCCTGTTCGTAGGCTGGGTGTACATATGTGAATTCCTTCTTAGTTCAAACACACACAGTACTCACACAGGGCCTGCTGCTTGGGATGCTTGGGAGAGGCACATCTAGCTCACAGAAGTCAGGAACCAAAGCCCTGTCTTGTTGGGGCTAGAAATGATTTGTGTAATCTTCCTTGTATTGTTTCTGCATTTTTGTCTTCATTCATTCTTGGAAAGACATTGGCACGTCATGGATACCACTTATAAGAGTAAATAAGTGACAACTATTATTTAATATCATTTTTCTGATGATGTCTACTTTCAAAAAAAATTTAACAAGCGTAGAGAAAGGAAATTGGGGAATTTTATGAGGGAGTGGATCAAGTATTATGCAGAATGCTGTTTTGCTTTTATGTTTTAGCACAGAGCATGGGTGGAAATTCTGCTAACCTGGGAGCCAGTGAGACTGAACAACTTGAAATACTTTATGTATAACTATAATACTATAACAGAGTTAAAATTGCTCTCAAACCCCTTTGTTTATTCTTGCTAATTTAAAAAAGCCACAGATTTGCAGATTGGTTCATATTGGGACTTGCTAAATTTCACCTGATGTTTGACAGCTGAAATCTACATGTGCCATGTCCAGCTCCCATCTGGTGCTGCTACTAGCTACTTATGACCTTTCCTCTTCTTTTCCAAAGACACAATGATTCAGGACTGAGATAATAATATATATTAAAGGAAAACAGAAAGAAAACCAATCCCATTCCTTACCACCCAGCCTTCATTTTGTGACTCCACTGACATTCTGTAAAAATGCAGGAAGCCACCAGTTGTGGTTCTGTTTCAAATGGCATTTTGATTCCTTTTCAAAACTGTTCTTATAAAGTATTGTCATTACTACTGAAAACAAACACGTGAATGAAGGTTAAAGTGCCTATCAGTAGATCAAAAATACATGATTTCTACTGAGATAAATGGTTAAACTTATTCCCTGTTAAATGTTTTTACAGTATAATTTTTAGTATCATCCCAGTGATCAGCCTGGGATCAAAGACTTCCTTGGATGAGTACGCTGTCTTTCTTCTTCCCCTACCCTCCCTTAAATTGTGTGGCTTCTTCCTGCAGGGACTTGATGACAAATCATCTAAAGTTAATTCGTTAGCGTCTTAAACAGTGCTGAGCAGAATATAGCTGTTCTCATTAGCCCCTTATTGCCTGAGTGTCAGCATAAAACTCTTGAGGATCTGTTTGTAACATGAGTATGTCTTGATTTGCTTAATACACATTTTTATCCAGTCATGGAGATGGCATTTAACTGTGCTCTGGCTTCCAAATCCTTGGTGAATTAGTCTTAAGTGACCAAAATCAATTGAAAATGTCTAAAGACTTAGTGTGATTGATGGTTCTCTTTGCAGAGGGACTAGGTTTTAAAATAGTTGAAGGTTTGCTTAAACATCAGGCTACAGGGTTATTTACTTATATGGGAAGAATTTCTGGTAGCTGTGCTCTATCAGCACACACCATCTCTTGTGATACGTACTTTTTTTCTGTTTGTGGAGTTAATACTATTGTCATAGCAGTGAAGAGAAACTCTTTGATGAAAGATTAATACTGTAACGCTTTGGTTTTTTAACATTTGGTTGCTGATTTCATTTGGATTTTGTTTAAAGTGTTCTCATGCTGAACTGATACTGAGATCTTGTATGTTTTGATCATGCTGGTGCATACTGAAAACTGTCTTTTGTGTGTGTGTGTGTGTGTGTGTAATCACTGGCATTGAAATTTGCTAGGTATTGCTCCTGATTCTCAAAGAATCAGGAATTAGGCACACTAATGTCTTGGAGCTTGGTTCAAGTTTCCCTCGAAAAAGGAACATAACCCAAAGAATGAGAAGCCCTTAAAAGAGCTGACAGTCTTTGTTCGAAATACTACTTTCTTTATCTGTTTATTATCTCTACAAAGGAAAAGTAGATTTCTTTGCTGTAAGTAAGTTTTAAGGAGTTAACAAAATCGATGTAAGGGGTGAAAAATTGGATTAATATCCAAAGGTTATCTAAGGAATTGTTTGTGTAATGGTAAAGATTGCTTTAAGTGTTTTATCAAGGTAGCACTGGTGGTTTCACTGTGAATTGTGTATGTCCTGAGAAGGGGAGAGGACTGTGTATTGAAATGACCATTGCCCCATGTTTAGTAAATGCACCCATGTTGCATAAAATTTTGTATTCAGGCTATATTTTAATTAAAAATAAAGGTATTTATATGTCGCTATCTATAACGCTGCTGCTTCTTTTGGGGACACAAGCAGGATCACTCTCGAGGAGAAATGACAACACACAAAGAATCACGTCTTATCAGTATCACCTGGGGAGTCTTTCTGCTGTGCCTTTTGCAACTGGACTTGTCTATCTCACATTGGCCTTATCAGCCATCAGCGCCTTTTTTTTTTTTTTTTTCCTTTTTTTTTTTTTTTTTTTTTTTTGTTTAAATGACAACATAGAGCAACAGCACTTTGAGCCTTTGTGCTGCAGAAAATGAAAGCATAAACTGTCTATATCTGTGACATGGCAAATTGGGCCACCATTTCAGTCTTCCAAAGCATGGTAATAACAGAATGCCAGAGCACTCATACCCCGTCACAAAATTTAAAGTATTTATTGGTGTAGGATACAGCTTCCTCCAGTGCTGCCCAGCCTCTTCCAAACTGTGGCAACACAGTTACATGTTTTTCATCCTCAAACACTGAGAGGCCACAGAAGCCTAAGTATAATTCTTAAATGTATCAGTAGATTTTTATTATGTGTATCTGTGTGTATAAATGTGTGTGCATATGTATGTATGTGTGTACTGTAAGACCCCAAATCTCCAGCTACAAGCTCACCAAAGAACTTTGCTTTTCAAAATATATAAGGCTCCAACAATATCCACCCTCCGGACATAATAGAAGAGCCTTCGGTTCTTTTAACACCTTAAGAGAGAATGCAAAGGAGAAATGCTGCACACATTTTCTCAGGAAGTAAACTTTACTGGTAAACTTTAGGAAATAAGAAATCTTGGCAAAAGTTTTAAGTGTAACATACAACCAAAACAAAGCATTCCACAAAGCTTTGACTTAGCGCATGCTAACCCATACAATTTAGCAAAATCCAACCCATTTGGTCCTGTTACGTAACATATTAAGAAAGGAGATTAAGAGAAGAAGGAGCAACGAAAGAGAAAAAGAGAAGATCATAGCTACCACTGGAGTTTGATGAGAGTCCAGCTTTCATGTAGCCAGGTGGAAGGTCTCCAGCACAGATGGAGAGGTGACTTGTTGTTTTTACTCCTTTGTCCCTCCTCTGTGGCTGCAGCTCCCAGGCGGGACTCCCGGCCCAGTGGCTGCTCTGGGGTGGGATGGGGAGTGGGAAGTGGTGCTCCCATTGTGCCAGTCAAGCAGAGACTGGATTAGGGGTACCAGGGAGCGTAGTGTGGGTGTGCTCCTGGCTGCCTTTGACTGACAGCTGCTCTAGGGTTGCCGGTGAGGCTCCAGAGACTGAGGTGTGGGGTAGGGCATTACCTCACCTCTGTGAAATTTGACCTGTCCCCGCCACACGCAGCTGAGTTTTTCTGAGCCAGTGTAATAATCCAGTGTCTCACATTTACATATATTGATGTAGTTTCTGATTAAAATTGCCCAAGAAGCTGGAAGTCATCCTGTAATACAAATAAGTTTTTGTCTTAAATTTAAGGAGGAAAGGGTTCCTAAAACTTAGCAAGAGTACCATCAGCAGCTTAACTTTGTAAAGTCTACATTTTTCTGGCAGGTTCAAAACCTGTAGCAGAAGGTACTTGCTCATGCAGTCTAGAAGATAAAGTGATTTTTTGCATAAATGTTACCAGCTTGTATCCAGAGCTGCAGGACTCAGTTAGACAGGCTGCTTTATAAAGGAAAAATAAAATCCTGTGTATGTACTTGAGCAATTTGTCATTACTTTTCAAGCTTATTAACTCATAAGTAGCATTTAATGAGGATAACCACAAAGTAATTGATTTATAGAGTATGTTTATTGGTTTCCTAATGAATTTATGTATTAAATTTAGAGTTCCTCAATGAATATTTTATTCTGTTTTTATATTTTGTATATGTTTTGTTCTCTAAATAAACAAAAATATTTCTTTAAGGTCTTTATTCCAGGCTGCAGGTTGTTTGTATGAGCACCCAGTTTAAGCACAGTGTAGAGTTTTCTCCAGTGGACCCACTGCACACACAGCTGAGCCCCTCAGTCAGGCTGGTGGCACCTCTATGAAAATATTTTTAAGAAAGGGCAGTACACCACAGAACAGAGTGGGGAAAAAATGTGTGAGAAACGGCCCTGAGAGCACCCAGGTCAGAGAAGAAGGGGGAGGAGGTGCACAGTGCCAGAGCAGATATTTTCCTGCAGCCTGTGGCAGGAGCGATAGTGGAGCAGGCATTTCCCTGCGGCCCATGGAGAAACATAACAAAGTAGATTGGTACCCAGACTGCAGCCGTGGATAAACCCATGTTGGAGCAGGCAGTTATGGCCATAAGGAACTACAGTCAGTGGAGGGCCCCTGTGGGACTTCAGCCTGCGAGAAGGTCCCACGTTGGAGCAGTTTGTAGAGAACTCATGGTGGATCATATGTGGAAAACTGAGAAGGAAGGAGTGACATGGAAGAACTGGTTGTGGTCCATAGACTAACCACAACTCCCATTTCCCCTTCTCCTTGTAGGGTAGGGGAACAAATCAGAAGAGTTGTAATGAAGGAGGGAAATGGAGCCTGGGAAGAGGGATGGATTAGTTTTTGTCTCTGTTTCTCAACGTTCTACCCTAATTTACATATAGTTAAATTAATTTTCCCCAAGTTATGCCTGTTTTATCCATATTGGTAGTTGGTAAGTGATCTCCCTGTCTTTATCAGGATCTTTTCCATCTTATTTTCTGCCTCTGGCCTGTTGTTGAGGAAGGGTGAGAGAGTGACTAGGAGGGTGCCTGAAAGCTGGCCAACATCAACCTTCAGCAACAACTTAGACAATAATTTGGATTTTGATTGCCAAATCGTAACTATAAAATCAATTAATTCTATGACTGTAATCTGTAATCAAATTATGAATCTCTAATAAATTTTATGGTTTGTGATCTACAACGTTTAAAAAATAGTAGACTGAAGTGTATTCACATTTTTTCTTTTTATGATTTTTATCCACTTAATATTTAAATTACTGAATCCATGCTAGTATGCAATAATTCAACTCTTGGACTCACCTTTTAAAGAACTAATTGTACTAATTTGTGGTTATAAATGACATTTAACCACAAGGCTCCTTCCTTTTGCCTTTTAGGTAGCCTACCACACTTTTACATAATTCAGTTAATTGTGCAAATTTAATTGAAAAAGGAAAAAAATCACCTTGAGAATGTATAGCAAAACTAAATGCATTGTGCATATGATCACATGACAAGAATAACTGTTTTAGTGCTTAAGGTGAAAAATCTATCAACTGGTAACATAAACTATTTAATGGCTAGTTTTGCAATTAAAATAATTCTGAATCTTACCTCCAAGTTGCAACCTCTGTTGGCCAAGTAGAGATGTGGTTGCTGGCACTGAATATAGTACAATTTAAATACTCTTGCATCTTCATGGACATACGTGTTTAATGCATCTTTTTCCCTTAAATCAATGTGTTACTACATATACAAATTGTATGAGAAATTGGTATGCAGCACTGAAACACTGCTCTGAAAAAAAGGATACCTTTTCCTTGATGTAGTCTGAGTTTTGAACCATTATCTGTTATGATTTCAGAATAAATGGGGACCTCAGCTATGCGGTCAGAGAAGCATTTTCTCTAACCCTATGTTTTTGTACATATTGCAACTAATACTTAATTATTCATCCTTTAAGGGGCATAATACTGATCTTGATTTAGTCTATTATGTTGTCTTTGAATATTTGATATTAATTGAGTTTAGATTAATTTAATCTGGAAAGCACATTACTAGTATAATTTATTCAGTATCTTAACAAAGAAAATTGCATTTATTTAAAGTAATTCAAAAGAAGGAAAGACTTCTCCTTCATTAGATAAGATATCTGCAAAATCTGGGTTCTTTTCTGAGCACACAGAAGACTGGTTTATCATTTAATGCCTTATTTTGTAGCAGTGTGGGAATACTGTTTTTTAATTGCAACTACTGTAATACAACAAATGCAGTTAATTTCTGCAAAAGTACTTTCTGAATTGTTTCATAACCTACTATATGATAGAAAGTAGCAAGCAAAATTGTCCAAAGTTAGGCTGAACTGCTGAATTTAATGCTATGGCAAAACTTCTTCACTTGAGGGAAAAAGAGCCCTTTTCCTGTAGGTATTAATATTCTAGAAAGCAGATATTAACATTTTAATACCAAATTGCCCCCTCTTCATGGATAGCATTCCCCTGTACTGCATCATGTCTGCTGAAACTAGTGGAGTTGACAAAAACTGATGTGAACAATTGCGAACGCCACAGACACAACTGCCTTTAACAGCCTTAATGGCTTTGGCTCCTAGCAATAGCTCTCTCTGTTCTACCCAGATTTTGTGACCAATACAGTAAGCTGTACAGGTTTTGATGATTTTCTTTTCCATACATTCTCAATTTGGATGCAAAGTAAATACTATTTATATCATCTCTGCTAATCTAGAATTAATTACTCTGCTCCTGGTGCAATTTGGTTTAGCTCCAGGATAAATCAGTGCTGTTGTACAAATTTACAGAAGCAAAGGGAGGATCTCAAAAAGGCGTTTACTGTAATACTAATATAATAAGTAGCAGCATTTATTAGTAATAAATATAGTAATACTCTATATGAGAAATCTTGGAGGAGTGCACTGAAATTGAGTAAATATTTTGTTGTTATAAACTCAGATCTTGTGTTTGGTTTCAAAGGATAAACATCCATTTGTAAGGAAAAAAGCTCTGTATCTTATGAGTGCAGAATTAAGATGGGGTCCTCCCTTCTGCCTTCCAGGTAGCTCACCATACTTTTACATAATTCACATTTAGAGCGTTGAATGTGGGAATTGTGAATTATGGCTTAGACATCTGTCTTTTTTTTCAGTGATGTGTTTTGGGGGTTAAAGAGAATAGAGGACTTACTAAAATAAATTTGGGGAGGGAAGTGGCAAAATAATCTTATTACTGAAGCAGCAGGAACTTCTTTCATAGATGAGATATCTAATCACCGCCAAAGCCATCATACCAGAAGTCCTCAAAGACAGAATTTTGGTCGAATTCTTCATGGGTGAGAAATTTTGTCCTCAGAAAAGGATGCAAAGGTAAATATCTTAAAATACCATGGTTTTCAGTAAAATAACTGTCTTGTTTAAGTGAGAAACATACATTAGAAAAATGCCACTGAAAGTGGATCAATTGCCACTTCTTAAAAACAGAGTATACAGAAGAGAAACTGTGTCTATTCTTCATCTGGTCTCCGCTTTGTTTCAGAAGTCACTGTTTTCTAAAATTTCCTTTTGTGTACACTTAAAACAGAAAATAGCGAAGTTCTCATTAAGGATTTGTGAGAATGAATAAACTCACTTAGTAAAAGGGTATGAGATTTCCTGTCTCTAGAACAGGCCTCTTAACCACTCATCAGTCTTCTATCTGTATGTAGGCTCCAGTCTTTGAATTAATTTATTATTCACAGTTATTAGCAGTACATACTTGAAGCCTGATTACATACTAGCCAAACAGACAATCTTGCACTTCAACAGTGATGACTTTATCTGCCTAATGAAGGCAGAGTTGAATCTCAGCATGGATTTTAGCACTTACTGCTCCCTCAGCATTTCAAAGGGCTAGTCATTTAATCATATGTTCAGCCTTCCAGTCCCTAAGATAATTTTAAATTTTGAAGGATGCTTCTGTGTGTGTGTTATCTATGCATATTTCATATATGTATATGTATATCTAACATAGGGGGTGTTAGTCAATTTGATCACATGAGATGTTTCGCAGAAACTTTGAAAAAAATAATCCCTTTTTAGCTACTAATTTTCTGAGAACTTCTCAAGTAGTTTTCCCGGAAGCATTTGCTGTCTTTTGAAAGAACAAGTGTTGATCATGGATGCCATACATGAAGGAAGATAGGGCTAGATTGTATCAATGTTACTGATAAATCAAAAATGAGACACCCATGGCTGTTGCACTATGTTGTACATGCTCATGTTCATATTGTAATATGCAATATAAAAGGATTAAGGACAGAGCTGAACTGAACTTGTTTGGGTTACTTGTTGAACATTTAGAGAAACGTAATATTACCATTTGACATACACTACATGAGACTCAAAAATGAAAAGGGTTGGAAGAGAATTCTTAAGCTAAGCAGTCATTTTGTGTGGTACCAAAGAATAAATGAGAAAACCTATTGTAGTTCTCCCATTTATGGGTTTGTTTTTTGTTCCCACTGGTTTATGAAAATGTTGGAGATTTAAAGGAGACATTGTGCTTTTGGGTCTTCTATGTGGAAACAGAGATAGTATTTGCAAGCTGATGAAATTTATTCCTATGGATGGCCTAAGTGATGTGACCTGTCAAGGTAATGAATGAAGTATTGCAATATTACAATGGCTGCTGTATGCAGAGATGATGTTTCCTAAATTGAAACCCAGGTTTATTAATGGTGTTCTTATAAATACAGGACTAATCTAGTATTCTGCAACCGTATTTAATTAACAAGTCAGCTATTAATGATTCATGTAGTTCAGATTGCAAAGTGAATGATGGTCAATTTTTTGCAGTGCTCTGTTCACAGCTGTGAAAAGGTGGTTGCACACCTCAGAAAGCTAATTCAGAAACATAGATCAATATTTCTGTCTTTTGCTGGTGTTAACTTAGTAGAAAGAGGTGTTTCCATATTCCTAACCTTGTTTATGATTTAAGCTTCCTGCTTATTTATTTGAAAATATTATTCTTTGCCAAAAAGACTGTTTAATCTGATAATCTTGTATTATGGGGAATTTCTTGGTAGTAAACAGTCCATTCAAAATACATGTTGCTGCCCAGGTCTTGAAATTCATAAGTTACTTGGTATAAACCCAGTTTCCCTGAGGAGAAGGGCATCTGTAGTTCTGGGAGCTCAGCTGTGTGCTCCCACTTTAGGTGTCTGGAAGCTGTCCATCCAGACGCACACGTGAAGGCAGACAGCAGAAGTACTGGACTGTGACAGCCACAGCAGCAGACGCGAGTGGCTGGAGTGTGATGTGTGACCCCTGTGGTATTGTCTTGAGCCATATGTAGTGCAGCACAGATGGCAGGAGTGTGGAAGGGAAACCCAATGGGAAGTTTGACTGATTTATCTGCAATTGCCTCCTCTCCTTTTGTTGTTTCATTAGTGGTATACTGAGGAAATGGGACAATAAAGACACACTTTGAGAGGGTGTAATGGTTCAGCAGTGAAAAATGTTAATGAAGTGTTGGAACAAAAGCTTTTGGGAGTGGAGTGTTCGCATATCAATATATATTTCCTTTTTAATGGGAAAGGTTCCCTGATGTTAATGGCCTGGCCATGATTTAATAAAAAAGGTGCTGTCTTTCAGCTCTAAACAGACAGAAAGAGGGAAGGGAAATGAGAAGAAAAATGTGATTGTTCTGTATTTAAAGTATACATTAGTAGACTTTATGAGCTGTGAGCGTAGTGGACAAAGGATGTATTAAGTGATACAAAATAGATCCCAAAAGGTTAATTTAATGTTTAGAGCCTAGGCAAAAAAACCCCAAACCCTTTAAACTTGCATAGATTGCAAAATTTCCGGTCAAGTGGCACAAAGGAAAAACGGAGAAACGTTTGGAGGCCTGTGTGAAGCGCTGTTTATGCTGGAGCTGTTGTTCAAGGCTGGTGCCTGGCCAGCTTTAGTCAGAGCAGACTAAAAGCTCTGACATTTGGCCAGAGCTCATTGTTGGATGTAGCTGAGATAATCTGAACTACTTTATCACTAGGTAGCTTATCCAATGAGCTTCTTTAGGGTCCTAAATATTGTAGTAGCCTCTGAATGATCATCCTTTCCACTATATTGGTTACCCATAGCTTAATATGACAGACACAGCTTCTTCTGCAGAGGACGGTAAGAGAAAGACTTTAAAACCCATTCAGTTAGATGACACTTTCGTCATCTCCTGTGCCAGTCTGCACTGTCTGTCTATCCTTGCAGAGCTAAGCTTATGAACAATGGTGTTCTCTCACTGTGCTGGGCCAGATATGCAAGGACAAATGCATCATGGTGCAGAAGAGATGAGTTACTGCATGTCATGAAGTTACATATCTTATTTCAGTCTCCTTGTAATTTGTGAAGGCATATGAGGACAACTTATTTAAAAGTATTTTCCATAATAGTGGCTGTTTCTCTTCAGTATTGATTAAATTATTCTGGAGATCAGACACTGTTCTTACTTGCTTCCCTCAAATATTAGTAGGAATTTTTTATTTTAAGTACCTGATCATCATGTGGCTATGCCTGTAACGAAAACCAAAATTGAACATTTCACCTGGGGAAAGGATCTGTACCTGCCTTTCTTCCTTCTCTTTACCATTATACAACATAATAAAGAACTTACATCCTTCAGGCTCTGTTCTCTTTTGCAAATATGGAAATGAGACTGTACCCTGGAGTAGATGTTTGAGCCACTTACATCCTTATGCTCCACAGAGGTGTATAATGCTGCAGAACTCAGCTGGTGGAGGGAGCAGGCTGGGTGTTGTTTATTTTGGGAGATAATGGGCTATAGCAGCTAAAGGGGAGAATACTTGCTACATGGTGCATTCAAATGTAATCTTCATTGTCATTCTGAGCATTGAATAGTTCAGCTAAGCATATGGAATTTGCAAGGAAATGCTGCCCAAAACAGTCCATAAATGGTTTTATGGTGCCTTGGCTGGTAAGGGGTAAGAAATTTTTAAAGCACAACATGCTGCCCTCTCTGTGCCTCCTGGCCAACTGGCAGACAAATAGAAATGGGTGTAGCTGCAGCAGTGTGTATTTGTATGGCTGTGACGTGCTTGGATGCAGATTCAATCCAAAATAAAGCTGTCCCACAGCAAGGTGCCATATAAAGTAACACAATATATGTGTATTGGGCTTCAGTCAAAGCATACCAGCTCATCATGCTGGAAAATTATTAGACTAATGGTTTTATAAGTTATTTTGCTGAAGTTAAATGTGTAGAAACCAACCATTACTGACTCCAGCTCAAGTATCAATTGATTTTTTAGGTTAGACCTGCCTTGTGAAAGGTGATGTTTTGTTGGCTGACTGATTGCTTCCTTTTAATACCAGGTATCACTGACTGGGGAGATGCGCAAGGGAGCTGAGTTCTAACTTTCCTTTCCTATTCTCTCAAATATGGAATAACAGAGAAATAGGGCTAGAAAACTTGGAGAAATTCCATACTTTATCTCCCTGCTCCAAAGAAATAATAATGTCTTCCTATTTTTCCTTAGCTAATGTTAGTCTAATTGCACAGAGGCCATGAACCTCAAAAGCAGGACTTCTAGGAGCAGAAGCTCAGTGAACCAAACTGCAAATGTGGATGGATATGACTGCATTTAATGATCTGGAAAAATCATAGAATTGTTAAAGCTGGAAAAGACCTCTAAGACCACTGAGTGCAACTCTTAACACTTCCATCTTTATCACTAAGCCATGTTCCCAGGTGCCACATCTAGACATTTTTGAACACTTCTAGGGATAGTGACTCCACCACATGCCAGGGCAGCCTGTTCTAAAGCTTGACTATCTTTTTGAAGAAAGTGAAGTTTTATTTGAAAGATATTTGAAAGGCCCAACCACTCTCTGGGCCTGCCCATCCTGATAGTTTTTTACGCAGCAAAGAGTAAACCTGTCCAAGCCATGGGCAGCCAGTTTCTGTGGAGAATACTGTGGGAAACAGTGTCAAAGACTTTACTACAGTCTAGATAAACAAAATCCGTAGCCTTTCTCTCATCCATTAGGAAGGTCACCTTGTCACAGAAGGAGAACAGGGTGAAGGGAAACTCCTGAGGCGACAAAAAGACCCCTGAAGGGAATTCAGTGTGCTGGTTTGGCTGGAGTAGAGTTAATTTTCTTCACAGTAGGTAGTGTGGGGCTGTGTTTTGGATTTGGGCTGAAAACAGTGCTGATAACACAGGGATGTTTTAATTATTGCTGAGGAATGCTTGCACAGACAAGGCCTTTTCTGCTCCTTGTGTCACCTTGCAAGGGACCAGGCCAGGGTGCACAAAAAGTGGACCCAAGGGATATCCCATAGCATATGGAGTCATGCTCAGCAATAAAACAATGGGGACAGTGGGCGGGGGAGACACTGCTCAGGGACTGGCTGGGCATCAGTCAGTTAGTGGAGAGTAGTTGTTTTTATTTGTATCACTTGTCTTTCTTGGGTTTTTATTTATCTCTGTTATTTTCCTTTCATTATCTATTATTATTATTAATAATTTATTTTAATATTCAACTATTGTTATCTCAATCCACAGGTTTTCTCACTTTTACTCTTCCCCACATTGTACTGCTGAGGGAGTGAGCAGTAGCTGTGTGGTGCCAACTTGCTGGCTGGGGTTAAACTATGACAGTCCTTTTTGGTGCCTGAATTATCTCCGACTCGAACAGTTGGAGACAATAACAGACTGACCAGAGCATATTATAAGGGATTTATATCTGTTAACATTTGCAAGTCATGATATTGATTAATCTGTTTTTGATAATTAATTTGTCTGATCTGATCTGATCTATGCCGTGATTTTGTTTTTTTTTTTTGGCTGTATGTATTAAAGATTGGTGTTGGCTTTTGCAGTTTACTGTGTTCTGTAGTGTCTTGCCTGAGAGATTTGTTACTTAAACACTGACCTTACACTTAATCTGGCATTGTTTTTCTGTGTAGGAAAAACAGAGTGGTGATGTGAAAAGGCTACAAAGGATATAGATCTGAAGCTGTTAACTTCTTGTTGACACTTGTTAAGTTAACAGCAGCAAGAAGAATGTGAGGTTAGCATCAGGGCTAGTGAGGAAATGTGAAAGACAATGCTGTGGATTAGTTTTCAAACAGATGCTCTGACTCAGTGTTACCACTTTTTCTGTAGAAGGTTCTTGTGTCAAGTTGTTCAGGTGTCTCCAGCAGCAGGCTTAGTCAGAATTGACAGCACTTGCCATCAGCTCAGTGTCAAACTGTGTGCAACTGTCTCCATCCCTAGGTAAAACTCTCCCACAGGATAAGCAGTCCTATCCTGCTCTTGCTGTTCCTCTCACCCCCAGCCTCCATCACATAGAGAAGCTGAACTCTTACAAGTTCCTTCCCTTGCCTTGCCTTTGACTCCATGCCAGAAGTGTGAATTCTGCTTTGGTTGGGTTCATGTGTCAGATTCTGCATGTGGGATAAACTTGGAGAATCTGAACCTAAAAATTCTGGGAATCCAATGCGAAATCAGCACATCAGCTCATCTCCAGCAGTTCTGTCAAACACTCTTTGATGCTTAGTTAAGCATCTCCACATATTCAGAGGGAAACGTTATGCAAATGCATGCTCTCTTTTGAGGAAATTCATATTCTGCCAATTCTGTGAATGCTACATCTTAGAATATGAAGAATCATATTAATTAGATAGTTTTGTTTGCTTTTCAATCTCTTGTGGTAGAGAACATTTGACTATGGAACCTTGTGCCATTTGCATTTTTTAATTTTTGCTCTCTTGGATTACCAAGAATTTTCCAAGTTATTTCTTGAATATCTAATCCTCTTTGTAGTTTCCTGAATATGTGCACATAACTGAACTTGTGCATATTAGTACTAAAGCAGGTGCCACTAATATAATGGTAACATTTTTCATCTCATTTTCCATTTCAAAATGCTTGTTTTTAACACTCAAAAATTTGCCTCCTGGATTTATAATGTGCTGCTCTTACCTTAAACTTTTGGGACGAGGAAGAAAAGTGAGGAAATTAAACGTTTAAAGTATATCTTCTGTAAGGAAATTTTGAAAAGTAAAGGGGCAAAAACAGCTCTTGCATGTTTTTCAGGCGCTCCAGTGGTACGTGAAGGTGTACAGAGCCAGAAATGCAGGCATAAGTAGGCAGGACAAAACCTCTCATGAACTATAATATATAGTCCTATTTTAGTAAACTGTTGTGTCTTTATTATAAAGCTTTGTCTCATAGGGCTCTGAATCCAATAGTGTGATGAATTGCCCTTAGTGCTAGGTAAACTTTTTAGGAGATGATGATGTACAGCTCATTTCAGCATTGTTCCTCACAATGCCGTTTACAAGGTGTAGACAGCAAGGTAGGAGAGCTCATATTTCCTGACATAATTCTTCTCTAATCTACCTACTAGAGTACTTTCCACACTTTCTTCCACCCTTACCCTAAAAAACAACTGTCTCACCTATTCTTCTTTGATTAATGACTGCTCTAGGTTTACACTTGAGCTCTGTTGTAAAGTATCTAGCTTGTCCCTTACAGAAACTCAATCTATTGTTTTAGAATAATAATGCCTTCTTTCATCATCCTCAAATCTCAAAGCACCATGCTGTTGGCCAGCTTCCTTTCTTAATGCATTGTAATGATACTTTTTTTGCCAGAAACAGACCATTGCATTCTCATCTGAATTAAAAAACATCTTTCAGTAAAGGTGTTGCTGTACTTTTAGAGTAACATAGAATCTCATGCCAGGTCTAAGTTCACATGCTCTTAGCATGAGATATTCC
The DNA here is from genome assembly GCA_038380795.1 of Pyrocephalus nanus. Lineage (NCBI taxonomy): Eukaryota > Metazoa > Chordata > Aves > Passeriformes > Tyrannidae > Pyrocephalus > Pyrocephalus nanus. The sequence continues at coordinate 94,139,993 of CM076259.1, read as the reverse complement.
TATAAAGACAGTGTTAAACCTCCTATTGATATCAGCACTACCAGGATAAACTGATGTGCTGAAGAGTAAAGAATGAAAACGCACAAACATATCCACAGTCTTTCTGTTTGATCAACCTAATAACCTACTAATGAATGGTTTGCAGACATGTCTTATTCCAAAAGGTCATATATCATAGTTAATTTATGCTCAAGGGGATAAATGTTTATAAAAACCCTCACCATTGTCTGTGTTTTTCTTGAGAGACATTTTATTCCATGCTTGCAAGCATTTTCAATTAAATATGTTCACACTCAAGAAGATTAAAAATTGTTATAATCCTAGTTGAACTTGGAATTGGCCTTTTCTTCAACTGCTATGCAGCATTTACAGTAATGAGTTCCACAGAAGCTTTTTGACAAATACATTTGTCCTTTCCATGCCAAATCTATTAACAGTACTTATCTGTGCTGCTGTATTTTTATAACCAAGAATAATGTGTTTACTCATAATCAGAGTTTTTCTTGACATTGAAATCTATTGTTCATGAGACCCTTGTTAGCAAAATGCATTGAACTTGGTTCTCATGCATCCAGAAAGGATAGGTGAATCAGGAAGGAGATCAGGAAGGCTTACAGAGCAAGTATGGTACCTTGGCTAGTAGGGACTTTTTTCCTAGCTCAGTTCTGGAGTCTTTCACTTGGCACTTGGGAAACAAAAAGGTGTACAAGCAGCACTGTTATTCCTCTCTTGAGGGCACTGGTCTGGATTTCTTCTGCGCATTCTTTCTTCTTCAAATGAAACAAATAGTCCTTGCTACTGGTGTGTGTGTGTGTGTGTGTAGCTCTTCCACAATTTGTTTGTTAAAATCAAGCATATAGCGGACCACTTGGCTTATCCTGCTTCAAGTAAACAGGTCACTCATATTCTTTCTCTTTTCAGTCTTTTTAGTATTCTTGAATGGCTGCTTCAGGTCCCTCAGTATGAAACATCAAGGTGTGCCTGTAACATTGTACACATTGCTTACAGGAGTCTGCTGTGAAGAGTCTCTGCCTGAGCCTTGTGCTATAGTATTTAGGACCAGAGTGAGCAAACTTTCAGGTTTTTTTGTGTGGCCTGAGGATTTTCAGGCTCTTGCCTGGCCAAGCTATCTTTCCAGGTACTGGCTGCTTTGGCAAGAGAAAGGTTCAGCTATGTAGCGCATTAAAAAAAGATGCAAAAACTGGAACCAAAGACTCCGCTTCAGCTAAGTTAATGAAAACCAGAAAGATAAGGAGAACTAACGATGTATAAAGCAATGGAAAGTAAGGCCTGGAGCCATACTAGAAGGTTCAGTAAGTGTCTAATATGAACAGTCTCTCTTGAGTTTTCATGAACTTATATGCTGCATAACTAAACGAAATCCAATGTTAGGTTGAGGTAATGTCAGCCTAGTGATTTGTGCTACATAGCCATTATGCTGTTCATCCAGGGTTTGGACTGTAAAACTAGGAGTTGCTTTGTTGTGGTTTTCAGAGAACTGAGTTTAACTTTGACCGTGCTCCAGGAGTTCTCTTGACATGATCTGTAAGTTCTTGATATTTCCCTTTCTTTTTTGAATCAGTGAAGTTGCTGTCTTGAGGAAGGTAGAATCCAGGTAACAGAAACTCATATATAGAGTAACTGAGAAGACATTTATGGAGCCATTTCTTTAATTCATTCCACCCACAATAGAATCATATGCTTAGGCTACCCTGGTCTTCAGCAACTTAAAAGAAAGTGATCCGTCAGCTCACCCTGTTACAAGATTCCTATTCAACCAAAATCAATCTTTTAATAATGAGATCTAGATAATGATGAGCTGCATGAGTTGCCCTGGTAACGTACTGCCTCAAAAGTCTTATGGATAGCTTTAGGATTTGCAGGGGGGATGGAAAAAAATAATCAGTATGCAGAGAAATGTCCATGTTTGTCAAAGGGATGGATCTTGAAGAGAACTTTTTGTCTCATCAAATTCCAGGAGAAATCTTATTCATTAAAGTGGACTGTTACAACTATGGTGATACTGGATCCAGCTCATGTGAAATGAGATATGTTTTTTCTTTCGGACAAAACCAAAATCTGTCTTTAATTAGAACAAAAAATGCAGCACAAATGTGATATCTTTTGGTTATCGTATAAAGGTCAGATCCAGAATCAAATATTTCTTTCTGTAGGTGAGGTGCAGAAGGGAGTATCACTAGCTCTACTGTATTTCCTTTCTCTTAAGAGGAAGGAATGTCTTTAAAGCACAAGAATCAGTGGTTTTACCAATAGCAAAAAACGCTATTTTAAAAAACATGTTAAATCACCTGGTTTGCAATGACCAACTGTGTGCTCTTATTTAGCGAGTTTCAGGGGCTCTAGCGATATCATGGGCACTTTCCCTGGAAGAGCCTGTGCACACGGTTTCCCAAAAAGCTTTTTTCTTTTCATTTGTGATGAGTTTTTAGGAAGACGGATAGAGATACAAGACTTTTGTGGAACTTTCTCTGTCTCCTAAAGAAGCCTAGCAGTTTGTAAAGTTAAAAGGCTAACTCTGAAACAGGTATTTCTCCACTACCTTTCCTATAAATAATGATGTATTAAGGATCTGCTTTTGTGTCAAGCTGTGGAGGATAGCCTTAAAAGTTTTTTTTTAAAGGTTTATTCCTCTTAAAAGGTTAGAATGTAAAGAGTTGGCTGAAGCTAACAGTGGGCTAGGGTTTCTGAATAAATGAAACTATATACACGAACAAAAGAATTTAATTAAATCCAAGTTGTGCTTTAGATCTGAGTTGTGCAATTGTGAAAGAGTGGTATAACCTCATATTTTACAGTGCATCTCTTTTTAATAACAGATCTGTAGCAGGCATATTAACTTTTGAGTCAGGAATTTATCTGATATCATTTGATTGCTTGGTAGTCTTATCAGTCCCTCCAATTGCTCAGCTGCTAGTGTGTATTTAGCAATTTTTTCCTTGCCTGTTATCCACCTTGTGTATTTTCTGCCTGGCTTTGGTTGCCTTGTCTGTCAGCTGTCTGCCCTTCCAAGGCCTAAATATGCCTGTTATGAAATACAAGTAGTTATTCACTCATCTCAAAACAACTACAGAGAATATCTGTTTTTAGTGCGGGTATAGCTATTTCCAAACAATGGGTATGTATTAGTAGAATCTTCTTTATGGGCTAAATTTGTTTGTGGAGTAAAGTTGAATTTTAGTCTTGTCCATATTGAGTAGGTATTCCACAAATAAACTCCTTGTCTTTTATAGTAGTGCTCAGACCAGATTCATTACTTGAAATCAGAGGGGGTAGGAAATGCACTGATTTTTGCAAATTGATTTGAGTAATGCTTTCAGCATATTTCATCTGTAGGTATTGATTAAGCCCTGGGTGGGTTAAAGAGATGCTGGGCACATTCACCATGTTACAAGGGGCAATCAAAATCCCACAGCTTTAGCACGGTGAGTCAAATTATATTAACTGTGCCATAGCAGAGCTAGATGTTCATATCAATGTATTGAAATCAGTGTAAGAACTTTGCTACACCAAAGCACAAATAAAAATATATATTTGATAAATAACTAGTAAATAGAGCCATTGACAGAAACACATACAAGGAATAAGGCTGTAGGGAAAACCACTAACAATACAAACCAGTGGTCCTATTACATTATCTATTTCATTAGTTAGTCTTCTGTGTTTAGTCATCACTAGATGCCAAACATACTAATCTAATTATTGTGTCAAGTTCAACTATACGAGGAGGTATATTTTTTCAGACTAATTTTATATTAATTTGGTATATAAACAAATTATACAGTACTAAGTGATTTTAGGAAAAAATGACCTTTCATTTTAAAGGCCTGTTTAATGTTGTGAATTGACAAACATAAGTGTGAAATAGTATAGCCATTTCTTCATTTGTTTTGTTAATAACACTATTCTATTGTCAGCATGCACAGGTAAGTGAATAAAGACATGAAAATAGAAGTTTTGAAGGACCTGATCTAGCAAGGAAAAATGAACAGGATTTTGCATAGTAATGTCTAAAACTAATGTGATTGTAATGTGAAATACGGAAGTAAGCGCTGTGCACTCAAATTCTAATTTGTTAATTTGCTCATACAAATGAAGTTTTACAGATACAGGACTATTCTGACTGTGTCCTATACAATCATTTTCTATTTTTTTATTATTAATAATAGTAATAAACTAGCTATATGCGTGTATGCAGTCGTTACAACTAACCGTGTGATGGGTATGGGACCTTCCTAATCTGAAGAAAATAAAGGTGCTAAACCTTTGTCAGAGTTGTTAGCATTTAGCTAAATTAACCCTTTTAAAAGTTCTCATTAGAAGTCTGTGTAAGGCTTTACCTAGTCGTTGTGGTGCAACAGAATTCAAAATGCATCTTCTGTAACTAAGTCTTTCTTCCCCCCGAATTCAGTTTGCCTAATGGACTGTGTTAAAAAAAAAAAAGAAAAAGAAGAAAAAGGGCTATGAGATGTTAAGCAACACTACTTTATGCAAGGATGGTAATCTTTGATGATATAATAAATACCTGTGTGCCATTAAGACATTCCATTGCATGTGTTGGTTCATCTTGATCAAGAAAGAAGGGGGCAATCAATCAAAACCAATATAATGTCATAGCAATATATGCCAAGCCTGAAATAGCAACTCTAATAAAGATCTTAAAATACAAATAAAGATATAGCCAATAGCTTTACTGGGTAGAGACTAACTTGCAGTCTCTTCATTTTCTGCTTGCACAGCTTGCCTGATATGACTTGATGATTGCTTATTTTGGCATCAGTTTATTTGCTGACAACCCATTTTTTGTGCTTGAATCACCCGTTTTATCAAGCTAATTTTTGTTGTTGCAATACTGTCCACTGATTAAAAAAAAAAAAAAAAAGGCTGCTCAAATTGTTGAATGCTTTTCATCCAGTGTGTTTTACAAGTCTCAAGGTATATGTGCTGTTTTTTACAGAATAAATGCCTTAGAGTCTCAGCAAGTTAAATTCCATTTGTACAGAGCTGCATCTCTGCTGGAAGAATACAAAGGTACCCATGGGTGCATTTTAAAGAAATTATGTGTAGGGATGGGAAACTTTTCAGAGCTGTCATTCATCTCATTTGGTCTAAACTAAAAAATAACTGAAATTGAAACTGAGATTATGTTGTATGACCTTTTGTTTTACTTCAGAATAGTCTGATTGGCAGCCTGTGTTGCAGATATGACTGTATATAAAATGGTTTTTGAGATGTGGCTTTGCTCAGAGGGTGGAGAAAAAGAAAAATGATTCCTGGCATTTTATGGAGCCCAGAGCTGTCAAACCATTCTCGTGTGACTGTGTAGCCCTTGAGACTAAGGTCTGTGAAGTATCTACTGCATCTGTGGGTTTACGGCCCTGGGAAATGCCAAGTCTGGAGAGAAGCCCAGGTTCCCCAAAGGTGAAATCTGCCTTTAGCAAAAGCAAGGCTATGCTGTTGCACTGTGTATTATGGTTCTGTGACTTGAAATTAGTGTTACAGTCTCATAAGAAACTAAAATGTTGCTCTTATTCTAACAGTTGCATTGGGTTTGCATGGCCAGATTTTGATAGAAGGGGGACTACAGAAGCAGCTTCTGTGAGAAGCTGCCAGAAGCTTCCCCCTTGTCTTACAGAGCCAATGCCAGCTGGCTCCAAGGGGGACCCGCTGCTGGCCAAGGGCTGCGCCGATTGGTGATGGTGGCAGCACCTCTGGGATAACATCCTTAAGAAGAGGAAATTAAAACCTGCTGTGGAATAACAGTCAAAAGAGTGAGAATATGTGAGAGACACAGCCCTGCAGACACTGACTTCACAAAGTCAGTGAAGAAGGAGGTGAAGGAGGTGCTCTGCTGAAGCAGAGATTCCTCTGCAGCCTGTAGTGTAGACTGTGGCAAGGCAGCTGTGCCCCTGCAGCCCCTAGAGGTCCACAGTGGAGCAGATATCCATCTGCAGCCCATGGAGGACCCCATGCTGGAGCAGGTGGATGCCCAAAAGAGGCTGTGACCCCATGGAAAGCCTGTGCTGAAGCAGGTTTTCCTGGTGGGACCTGTGGACCCATTGGAGAGAGGAGCCCACACTGGTGCAGGTTTGCTGGCAGGACTTGTAAACCCATGTTGAAGGAGACTGTTTTTGAAGGACTATACCCTGTGAAAGGGATCCATGCTGAAGCAGTTTATAAAGAACCAGTCTGTGGGAAGAACCTACTTTGGAGAAGTTTGTGCCATTGCTGGGATCTGTGAAGCGAAAGGGAAGTGAGGGTGGCATTTCAATCTCCGTTATGAACCTTCATATAGATTTAGAATAGGCTGCTAGTGACATTTGGATTTGTTTATTGTTAAGTTGGATTTGGTTTTGTTTGTGGATTCATAGTTTTGGGATTATTTAAAGGTAAACTATTCATGTGGAAGCTGTACTAGTGCTACTGTAATATTCATTGTTTTCCAAACTGTGTTCATGGGACACATGCCTATGGGAATGATACTGAGTATCTCCAAGTATTCATACCCTGTTTTTGGCCATGAGTTTGTAGTCCCTGTATGCACAGATAGCATCCCATTGGGCCCTTGCTTGAAGTCCATCAGATGAAAGCAGATAATGGCATTGTGATATGAAGAATCAAATACTTTACTGAGAGGATGAAAGGGATGACTGACAGCAGACAAATCACTAATGTTTTATTTTACTTAAATGCCTTTGCAGTGTACTAACTGTAGAGTTCCAGCAAAGGTCACTATAAATTGCATGTGTATTTAGATGAAATAACCTCTCATATTAGGCAGAATGTGATTCTTCTTCTTAACACCTTCTTTGAGCTCCTTACTTGTCAAAGAGAAAACGGAATATATTAAGAGAATTAGTATTGCAAATTGCCTGAAAGCATAGAGCCATCAGAAATTTTGTTAGGAGAGCAGAGCAATCACTAGCTATTTGCACTACTGTAAGAGTAACCCATAAGCAGAAAACTGTGATTTCCTAGCAGTGTGTAGATATGAATTGTTTTCCTGTTTAGTATCCTCCATCCCACTCATTGCCCCTATTTGACCTGATCCCCAGCTCCCCACCCCTCCCTTCTCCCCAGAGCTGGCTTCTTGGTTCTCTCAGTGGAAACACCTGTTGTAAAATCATTACTGATTGTATAGTGTCTCCTGGAATTTGCAATAACTGTCTTATGGTTGAGGAAAAAAAATCAAAGCCTTGTTACAGGAAATAGAAACCCATTTGCCCACTGTACACAATTAATTCTGGTTATTTGCTGTGTTGAGGCATGATGGAATTAATTTTACAGTGGTTTCATAAGTCTTGTGTTTATCTAGAGAGTGTAGTCAGGAACTGAAACATTTTTTATTCAAAAATACTTTTCTCCATATTCCCTTTGTTCCATATCTTTTCCTTGATATAATATAAATAAATCCCAGACCTTGTTTCAGACCTGAAGGGGAAAGAAATTATAGCCCTTTGTTGCAAGTCCATGCAGAGATGTTGTTGTGGTACATCTCAGATCACAAACCTTAGTGTGCTATAGCAAGGTGGCAGTGACTTGAATTTCAACTGTGAAGCTCATACGGTTTCACAGATGTGTTTTGCACTTAGCCTAAGGCTGCTAAAGCAGTGTTTAACCTTTGAGCTTAGGCAATGAAATCTGAAACAGTGGTGATGTTGTTATGTAGGTACACGGAAGTGTCCAGGTATATGCTTTCAGAGATATGTTGAGTCCGAAGGCATTGCTAGTCTCCATGCTGCTTTTCTGTTAAGTGTGGTCAGAACCTCAGTGTTTTATGGGGCTTGTCCAAGATTGTCTGAGGGCAAATAAACTTCTTTTCTTAAAAACTATTTAGGTCAAGCTGTGTTACAACCTAGTTCAAACAGAAGTGTTTCCTCTGTGAGTAAGCACAGTTGTGAAGCAGTTGCCAACTTGTGAAGATAAAGACTCATTCAATGAGACAGTTTCAGCTCCCACTCATACTGTTGCCCTGGATGGTTGCCTAGTCTCCTCACTATGATCCAAATCTGTGTTTGGGGATGCCCTGATTTGCATAGTATTGATGTGATAGACTTTGGAGCTTTAAAGACTCTGTTGCTTGCTTCAGCAGAGATTCTGCTTTTGTTCTGACACGTTCTTTCGCTTTGAGTTTCATTTTATACAAACTGCCTCCATTTATACTGCCTCCATTTAGTAATTCAGAATACACTGCAAGTCCCCACTGATTGTGGGAAGGTTGCGGACGCAGAAGCTGCGGGAGCATCACTGCCTGCCTTCTGATAGGCTCAGCCCTGCATCCCTTCTGGAGACAAAGCACCATCCTTCTCACTTACTAGCCACCAGCCAGTTTGCTGGTTTCCTAGGGAGGCTTGGGCGAGGAAGAGTGTCTCTACTCTCTCCAGGTCACATGATCCAATGGGAAAGCTTCTTAAACTGAGCGTGTGTGCGCTCCCATGCTAGCATGGTCTGATTTGTGATTTGCATATACTTGCTTACAGGGGGCAAAAATGCAGGAATGCTGGGGAAGCCCTGAATTTTGGGGTTGGGATTAGTGCTGTTTGTTTTTCTGGTTGTTCAAGTGTGTCCAAATGCAGTAGTTGGACTTATAGTCAAAATATGTTCTAGTTTTAAATTTGAGGTAGTAGCTAATTTTTGTAATCAAGCTAAGACCATGACAAATTAAATACTGTGAAGGTCATGCCGAAAGATTACTATGTACATAGTAAAAAATAGTGATGTTAAACCAGTAGCTTAAAAGTAAGAAGCAGAGATCAATATACATTAAAATATGTTATATGCACCAGGCAGCTATTCACCATCTAGTGTGAGGTGAGCGGCATTGCTTGGCTAACATGTTTCCATGTTGCAGAGTTGCTATGGCAATATCAAACCAATGAATAAACCACATCACAGAGACAGGGAGGTGAGTAAGTGTGAAATTGATTCAGTGGCAAACAGGAATATGCGGGTGTGAAATTGGTCAAGATAAAATTTGTGGTAGGAATATCTATTTATTTTCACATTTTCAATAATTCATTGTAATCACTTTTTTAAGAGATTGAAATCTTGTACGTATTTTCTCCGCCATAAACTATTATGTATTTTTCATCTGATGCTATGTGTGTGTTTCAGCATATATAAGACATTTGATCCATTAATACTGAATATACCTAAATATAAAAAGTGCATAATATTTTTTAAAAATTAAATACTTAGTAGTCATATAAAATCTAAGTAAGATAAATTCACTTGACTATAAGTTTTGTTACCATCTGGTGGCTAATATTGTAGAAGTTGTATTCGAAAGCATGTTTTTACATACATCAGACTTAAACTTGTTCTTTGTTTTTAAATGTGTAATACAGTGATAGAATCCACAGATATGTTCTAGAAACACTGCATTTTGGATAGCACAAATATAACAAAAGACAGATATCTGTGCTTATAAATAGATTGCACAAATATTGATTGTGCTTCATTGCCCTGTTTTGTGATTTATGTGACCAGTGCTTGGAATGTCTAAGGAAGAAATCTTTTGGGTTTTTTTCCATTTATTTTAAAACATTCTGTGAGAAGAACAATTACACTAAATGTGCTATCAGCAATATATTTCTATTGTCTATGGAAAATAAAATTCATATCAGGCATGTCTCTAATTAGGATTTCTGTTCTGCTAATTCATCTCAGTTCAGTTGGATGATGAAATAATGAATGATAAATGTTTTAGTCTTGGGAAAGATGATGCTGAGGAATAGAACGCTATTTTGTTGCATGTGAATTATTAATGTTACAAATTGATATTTGCTTAAGACATAAAGAAATCTAGTATTAAAATACGCTAGTTTTGTGCAGGAAGCATGCTCTGAGGTTTAGTGCTTGTAGTTTGTATGCTATTAATTCAATCTAAACTCGCTGCTTATCTATAGCTTTAAAAAAATCTGACAACCATGCTTTTCTGTTTCATCTCTATCTCCCCCTATGAGTGTATCTCCATCTCCAAGCCCTTTTTATTTTTCACAAACAAAAATATGTATGTAACAATGCTAAATTAAACAGCATTAAGTTAAATTCAATTTTATTTTTTAAGATGGCAGAACAGTCTTATCAATTACAGTCAATAAAATGAAAAATGTAGTTTTTCTGAAATCCTACTCTGTCACATAAAAGCTACTCTTTGGGTTTGCTACTGCTATGGGTTTCTTTAGTTCAAAGCAGAACTGAATAGTTCTGCTAAAATAGTTTATCTATAGAACAGAAACCAATATTTGCTTACATTTACCCTTTTGACTTAGTTTTTAGAGAACAGTATTTGCCAAATTATTGGCAAAGAAGCTGCTGACCGATGCTTTTTGCATTGGGATGGAATGATAAGGCAAAGACAAACACAGATAGTATTGATAGAACACTGGAGCTTTTGTGATTTGGAGTTTCAAGGATAGGAATAAAGCTCTTCTGTGACGCAACGTCTTGAAGTCCTTCAATCATCAATCAATCAATCAATCCTTCAATCACATTTTTTCTTGCACTTCCCTGCAAGTCAAGCTCTGACTAAATACTGTTCCTAAATGCAGTACATGTCCTGATGAGCAGCTGCATCTCAAGAGATTGTTCATTTGTGTTGTTTTCAGATGTAAACAAAATCCCCAAATTAGTTGATCAAACCTAGATAGATCCAAGTTAAACAGATGCAAAAGGAATTGATATAGGCCAGGATCTAGTTTTTGTTGTATACCACATGCACATGAACTGTCTTTCTTCATTTGTCACTGACCATTTTAGCTGTGTACATCATACGAAACTGGCTGCCCCGTGACACCCAGCAGGGACTTTGCAGAGGCAGAGGTGTCCCTGTTGCAGCTTTTGCCCCTGGCATGGCCCAGCCCACCGGTGAGCTCTCCTTGAGCTACACCCTTTGCCAGGCTGAGAACAGGCACACAACTGAAATAGTATAAATGTTCTTTTTGAGGAAAGATGCTTTCAGAAGAGTCTCGGTTTTCCACTGACTGCTTTGACTTTCTCACTCATGGTGCATATGGTGCCAAAAGTGCAGAAGAATTGTTGCTGCTTTGAAAACAAAGGAACATCTGTTCCAAGGGGTGTCCTATTCAAAGTCTGCTTATCTGCAGTACTGGGTAAGTAGCTTTGTGTGTGCACAACCCCTGTGCCACTGCAGAAAATTGGTTCACTTGCAAAATCCTTGGAAGATTTTTTTTTAAAGCCTGAGTTCTTAACCAGACAGATATGGCTAAGAAACAAGTCTTGGGGCAGTGAAGGAAGAAGTATCTCTTCAGAAGGCCAGAAGAACCCTCCAGATCAAGTGGGTTTCTTTTTGCAGCAATGCATATCGCTTCACCTTCAGCTTTTTTATCTCCTGTAAAATGAGACTACTTAGGTTAGCTTCACTGAGTATGCAAGCCATGATAGTTTTCTGTCCCCATCTGTGAGTGGAAAAAACTATACCAAACTAGTGGTACCTCCTCTTCCTGCCCTCTGAAGCAGATGGTGACAAGGGTTTATTTTGACAGAAGTGTGTATCCAGTCTTGTAGCATCCTAGGTGCTGTCTAATGTGATGAGTGCCGTATGCTTCCTCAGCAGCATCAGTGTCCCTTTGCTGGCAGTGCTCATGGTTACATGCTCAGGATATACCTGGAACAGCACACACAAAACCAAAAGCATGCATCTTAGCAGAAATGCATCCAGGCATCCACTTTAGGTAAGCAGTGGGCCTGGATACCTTATGGCACTGGAAATTTTCTTTATTCTGGACTGTTTTTGGAAGTGTGATGCCCTGCACTGTAAGCTACCTTCATACCAGTCCTTCCAATAAAAGGACTGGTATGGGCGTAATGAATGCATAGAGGGGAAAAAAAAGCTCTTTTTACCTTAGTAGCTAACTACATCTACAGTCTACTTTCTGATCTGTACACTTTGCAAGATTCAGTAAGATGAAAGTGGCATTTTGAGTAAATTTCTCTTTGCTTTTTCTTATATAGAACTCAGCACTGATGTGGTATGGTCTGATCTCTTATCTTATCCACTGAGGTTGGCCTTACCTTTCTCCACACAATCCCACATGCCAGCAGCAAGGCTTTGGGAGCAAAAGGAAGAGCCTAGTTCCCTCCACAGCACCCACTGTTTACCTCAGCACAGGGGTGATAAGAGGTGGGAGCATATTCAGTGCAGGCAGAATGTTATCAGGCACTAATTCCTCTGAATAATATGGCTGTTTAAAGACAAAATATTTTCAAAGGATTGTAACCTCACTGGATTTGTAGCCTTGTGCAGTAACAAAACCACTTTGTTCTGTGCCATAAGGCAACATCACACTTGCTAAAAGTCCTTACTTATTTTCATTGTTTCTTATACAGTTAGTCTGTGTATTTTCAGTGGTGTGGTTTTTTTTTTTTTTTTGATGTACAGTGAGGGGAGGGAAAGATAGAGTCTGACCATGAGATTTTTTTCATAGAAGGAATGTTGTCTCAGCCTTTGGTTTCAGTCCGTTGACCTCTAGAATTTAACAGTCTGCTGTAACTTTGTATTTACCTTGAGTTACCCTTTTCCATCTTCATGTGACTTTTTCTTCTTTTTTTTTTTTTTTTTTTTTTTTTTCACTTTCTTCAGTTTTGGGTCAGCGGCCTCTTGCAAAATTCTCAATCTTTTGTTTTTCTCCTCTTTTGTCTTTTTTTTTTTTGTTGGCTTTTTTCCTATCTGATGGATTGCTTCTGTACATTGGATATGTAGACTTATACAAAAACTGCCAGTGCTCACACGTGCCAATATCCTTTGGATTAGTTTCTACTGAGACACTGTCTTGCTCCTTTTTAAGTAACTGAGGTAAATTTTCCTTGTTCTTTGGTTTCACTTTTTCCTTTCTTAGAAGTGTAAATTTATTGCTTTAGGAATATTTTAAAACAAATTTTCTCGTTTGAGCACCTCAGCTAACTTTTTGTTGTTATAAAGTTTCAAGAGCAGCTTTTTGGGATTAAAGAAGATACTCAGGTGAAGGCAAGTTTCAATTTACTTCAAAGTGGAGGATAGGATACCCAATTGGGACCATGGATGAGAACCATGCCTGTGCCCAGTCTCCAGCATTCTTTTTCTTGGATCCATCTAGTCACTTGTAATCTGGTCAGAGCTGTCTAGTGTGGGCAAGTGGCACAGGGCGGAAGTCAGGAGCCCAGGAAAGACTGAGAAGCTTTTTTGGCTTTACCTGGATAATATGTTTTCTGGTATCCACTGAGAAATTCTGGGAGAGTCCTTAGTTACTAATGAATGCCCTTTGTACCTTCTTTGGGGTTGGTGACAATCTCTTCTCAGCCCTTTGGGGACATATGGCTCCTCCTTAAGCATAAAAGTTGTCTTGGCAGCTTAAACTGAAAGAGGCTTGATTTAGATTGGATAGAAGGAGAAAATTTTTTATACAGAGACTGGTGAGACAGTGGAATGGGTTACCTATAGAAATTTTGGATGCCTCATCCCTTGACCTGTTCAAAATCAGGTTGGATTGAGCAATCTTAGCTACTGAAAAATGTCCCTTCCCATGTCAGTGATATTGCTCTTGGTGGTCTCTAAAGGTCCCTTCTCAACTAAATGGTTGTACAGTTCTGTGATTCTATGATCCCTGGTCCTATTTATTTTAGCTATGGATAAAGCAAAAAAGTTACTTCTAACTATTGAGACAGATATTAATAATGTAGTTCAGAAATTAGGACAGCTGAATCAGCCACTGTGTAAGTTGATCAGTGCATCTGGGGAGGAAATGCTTCTTAAGGCAGTGTCAATTCCACAGCAGGGCAGCTGCAGAGGTCAAGTACCCACTGAGGATATTCATCAGTGCTTTGTGTTGCTTTGGAGGTATGAGAGGGATAAAATTCCTTTGCAAGATAATTTTTTGTTCTTGTTGATGGTGAAGAATAACATTGTTTTATTCTGTAAAACATTCTTTATATATGTGCATTTTTAAATTCTCCCTTGTCATTCTGTTTTCTTAAGGCATTGAGTTGATTTTTTTTCTGCACAAACTGTTGATATTGCGAAAAATCAAAGGATAGGTAATTATAGATGAAGAAGGGGGGCAACTTAGTTTTGTAGCTGAAATAATGTAGTAGAACACAATAATTTTTTTTTTTTTCCAAATAGACAAATCAAAGTCAATGCTAGTTTTTCTCTCTGAGGATCGAGGGAAAAACAGTCAAGAGATTTCTTCCTCCATCTTCCCTTTCTTCCACCAAAACCAAGCTCCCCATGAACCCCCCAGATGTTACATCCTGGGAGACCAAGTTTAAATAGGAAATTTTATTCAGAACTGAATAAAATATAAGATCCAAATCATATTTCCCTGCAGCCTTTCCTTAAACCCTGAGGAGAGTAAGATTGTGCCTTCTTAAAATGAGAGAATGAATAATACTCCTCTTTCACAGAGATGCTGTCAAGAGAAATCTATTGTGACTTAGAAGTATAGGCTGGCAGACTGCCCCCTCAGCTCAAGAAAACATGGCACCATGCCCAGACTTTTTCCCTGGGCTTCAACTTTTTCACATGGCTGTGCAAAAATAAGTCAATACTTTCTCCAAACCTAGGTTCTCCTGCTGAAGACCCATCTGCACTACCTAGAGGTTTCTGTTCTGTTCATTTCAACTTAGAATTCACTCCTGCTCCTTATTGTCAGCTTTTTTCCTGTAGCCAGTGCATCTTAGCATCTTAACGCATCTTACAGAGACCACCTTTCTTAATTCAGCTCAGCTGCTGGATTACTGTTTCAACCTCATAGTACTTTTTGATGAGCCTCGGGTAGGGGGTGGCTAATCCTCTGGTAATTGCTGTAATGATGATCTGACTCTATGAGTTCAACCATTCTGGAAACAGTTTAATTATTGGATGCTTTGGTAATGCATACTATATAAATACCTTGAATCAGATTTTCTTTTAGATGGGTTTAGTTTGTTATTCGGTGATTAGATTGTAAGAAGTTATAATAGTGCTATAAACAGAGACCTTTCAAAAAGATGGTATTTTTTTCACTCTAGTAAAAGGAGTTAGTCTTCCTTGGGATTCTGTTCCTAAAGACGAAAAAGGATTAACAGGAAGCAAGGAGATGGTGCTAAATAGCATTGGAGGGAAAATGCCATGTTATTGACATTTTAGAGTGATCCAAGCTGAATACTCAGTCAGCCCAAGTGACAATCAGAAGGCAGAAATTTTAAGTGTAATGTAGTTCAAAATAAAACACTGAAAAGATTTTACAATATTGAAATTGAAATAGCATTATATCCTCAATCTCTACAGATGGTAACTTGAAAACTATTGCAATATATATGTGATATATTAATATATTAGCTGTGCTCAGTAATTCAAAAAGGAAAATACAGAAAGCTGATGACAGTTAATAAAAGGTCTATCATTGACTCTTAAACCTGCATCATCAAGACCTGCCTGCCTGACACTGCCATTTCTGAAGTGCTTTGTCTCATCTTTCTGCAATACCTGTATGACATATCTTGGTGGTTCTAGCAGGACACAAAGGCAGGTGGCACTGCAACCACCTTTCCTGACTCTTGCTGTGTCAGGCATCACATTTTCATGTGAATTCATTCATCTGGCAAGGGAAACCAGAGCCAAAGTGAACACAGACTGCAATTCTACTTACAGACTACTACAAACAAAAACTATCTCATGCATGTCACCCTGGGAGAGTTCAACTGGGATTTTTACAGTGCTGCACTTGCAAAGGTCCTGGAGTCATCATCAACAATTCTCTAATATCATCAGCTTTGTTTGTAGCAGCAGCAGTAAAAAAAGCTGTTAAAATGATTGGCATCATCAGGAAATGTGTTGAGAACAAGACAGAGTCTGCTCTGTGTTGTTCTGTGGTGTGCAACAATGATGTGCCGAAATATTGACAGTTTTGTGCAGGTCTGGTTTCCATACCTTAGGAGGGCTAGTAGAGGAGCAGAGAGGGGCCACTAAATTGATGAAGGGGAAGCAGCTGTCTTTGAGCTCTAGCATGGCAGGGATTACTCATTTTGAGCACAAGAATAGTGGAAAAGATGAGTGAAGTTTTAACGCAGGACTAGTACTGAAGCTCTGTGGCATGGAGGGGATTGGCTTAAAACAGATGAAAGGTACTTTGCAACAGAAATACAAATGTGGATTTATTTTTTTTTTTTTTTAGCTATAAGAGCTTGTGAACACAGATAATATAAAATTATTAAAGAAAAAATACCCAAAAAACAGGCCAACAAATTCATAGACCCATAGATACTAAAGGGAATAGAGAGAAGTACTCTCTAGCATCCCTAGTTCTGTGGTGATCAGTGCTGAGGTTTATTTAGGATATAAACTGAACTGGATGGGAAAAAGGAAGACAGTAAGTCTAATTAGCTCTTACAGTTGTCAGTGTCAGAGACATGGTGTTGTGCTAGGTGTTTTAGTGGTCCCAAGTTTTTTTGATTTTTTTTTTCTCATATTTGCTCTCAGTTTTCACTGGGCTTTATGATAAATTTGTTTAGATGAAAAGGCTTGTAATTAAATGCTGCTGAGAGAATATGATAAGATAAAGTGATCTTCATTTTAGCTGCCTAGGAATATGCAAAATCCAATTCTGTATACTTCCTGTGGTGCTAATCTACTCCAATGATCGAGGAGAGTGGCTTTGAAAATTCAGAGCTTTCCAGTTGCTACAGAAGGCTGACATTCATTACAGGCATTTGAGAAGCTTTCATAGGCACTGTTCAATGTTCTGGTCATCCTAAAGGAACATTAGCCTAAAACCTTTTGGTTTGACTCACACTCTTCACTGATTAACAAAACCAAATAGTGAGAAACTGATACAGCTTCTGGCCAAAATAGTTATTGCCTTTTGTAATGAAACACTGTCCGTTTGTTTAGACGCATGTTGTATTCCAAACACTGAAGTAACTCACCTTAGATTCAAGGGTTGTAGCTTTTGTACCTACTTCATAATATCAATCATTCCATTCCCAAGGGAGTTCATAGGGAGCAAGTTAGACAAAGAAAGATGTTTTTGTCTCCCAGAAGTTAAATGAGCAATGAGTTTGGAGTGATTCAATTGCAGTAGTATAGAAAGGCGTCATCAGGCAAAATAACTTTATGTGTTTGTAGGTTTCTAAGTGCATAGTAAAATGCATTGGCAGTCAGTGTGAAGGGCTGAAATCTTGCACATACAGCTGTCTAGGTGACAGGCATCAGGTTAGGGTACTTTAATAATTTTGATCACATCTTTGTGACAGAATATGCTAAACTTTTCACCCTCTGTAATTCCTTATAAGATACAAATTTATTGTTTTGGGGGTTTTGATGTTTTTTTGCTTGCTTGTTAGGGGGCACGTCTTTCTTTTGTTTCTGCTAAGTATTAGAGGCAGCTATCTCTTTATTTTAATCAGTTGTGCTATAACAATTCACCCTTCTGACCATGAAATGTCTGCTTTTCAAATGTGTTTATGAGAGTGTCAGGATATGAACAAATTTCTGGTTAATGATGAACATCCTTCCCTGGAAGAGAACATAGAACAAGCAGCTGCAAAGTCCTTCAGCTGTGGAGCTACTTAAAAATTGGTTTTCCCCTGGATGCTTTTTAGCAGTCAGTTGACAGCACAGACTTCAGCATCAGCAACACAAAATTGTAAACAAGGGTTCTTTGCCCTATGTTATATTGGTTGAATCAGTGTTGTCAGCATCTTACTAGTGATTAAAATAATTTCATACATGGAGGACAGTTGTTTGAAACTAAATACACAGATGTTATGGGTGGGAGGAAAAAAGAAAGGGTTGCAGAATTTGAATTCATGGCATATTCCTTCATGTGGAAGAAATATCTTTAGAAATGTGACCAAATATGGGTGGCTGAAGGATCTGCCTTCCTTATAATGGGCTGTTACAAATGCTTCAGACCAGCACCTACCCTCTTTGGTTCGCAGAGACTTGTATAACCATCTTAAGATGTTCATACTAAGTGTGCTTCTTTGTTTGGACTTGGGCCATCCTAGACACTATTTGAGCCTTTAGGATGAAGATGATAGCTGTATGTGTCCACTGTTTAACATAACTTTGTTCAACAAATTTGGGATCTGTTGTCAATACAGCATATGGGATGGGAAATCGAAGTCATGGGGTGATTTTAAGAGCCCAAGAGATCTGAGAACCATCACGAACTAGGGATCATCTTTCTCAATCCATGTTTGTGAGCTCCTCGACAGCATACAACGTGAAGTGCAATCAAGAGCCAACCTTACCTCCCCTTCACTAGCTTAAAAAGAAGCAGGCGGTTGAAACTTCTGATGTTTTCTTTGTACCACTATGGCAAGTTCCTTATTACTGCCTCCCTTCTATATTCTTCTTCCACACACAGCCCAAGTTCTGACATTACTGTTGCATGCAATATCTGCATATTTTCCCAGTGCGGTCATTTGAGTCTGTTGAGGTCTGGGTTTTACTTCCGAGTTTTTATGAAAGACAATAAATATATTTTGAAAAACCTAAATAAATAAGAATTTTACTTGTGGGACATAGAACTGTAATTTTAAAGCTCACAATTTTAATTTGTTTTTTCATTTGGGACCTGTTTCAAGATATTAACCATCTGCCTGGGTTGCATTTATAGTAAAAGAATAAAATCTATAGTGTCCACTGAACAACGAAAATATAACTTTACCTACTTTAAACCATGTGCAGAGCTAATTTTGGTGATGACACTATTCACTTAGTGCATTACTATCTCCTTACAGAAAGACTAATGGCATGTAAGGATCTCTCAGCTTGTGTTGACCAAGGCTTGTGCAATATGATTGTTCTCCAACTTTCCCATGTCTTTTATCCACCAATAAATTATTACTAGGTTACTGTAGACAAACAAAATCCTTATTTCTAATTTGAAAAGGACAGTTTTAAAAATTCTCCTTTTAAAAATCTGTGTTGCTTTTTGCTTGGCTTGCATAAAATAAAAGGAAATACAAGATGAAAGGCTTGAATAATGTAAGAACAAAACTGAAAGCATGCTGAAAGATGCAAAGAAAGAGCAGAGAACTAAACCAGATTGTCAATTAAGAAAAGGCTGCTTCTGAACTTTGAAGTCGTCCTGCCAAACCATAGGGTGTAGTTAGTGCATTGCAGTGGTCTGTGGCTGCAGTTCTTATGGGAAACTGGCAAAAGCAGATGTGTAAAACTAACAAGCTGCTGTTTTCAGTAAGGACTAAATGAGTACAGCTGAGGAGAAAATAAGTCTCATTTACGTATTAGCATGAGTATTGTTCGTCAAAGTCTTCTGACAGTTGTGTTCAGATATCATTGCTATGCATGAATCTCAGCTGGGAGATAGAGAAGATCCTTCAGTGTCCTGTGTGGAAGCTTGAAAGAAGATTGATGTTTGTGAGATTGTGGGGAAAAGGAGTTGACTGAGACTGTCATAATGCAGCTTACAGATGCATTTTTCTCCTAACTTTACCACTTCATGGTAAATGAACTATACCATAAAACCCGCTTTCCAAGGTTGGGGTCAAGCTGGTGGCCAAAGGAAGTGTTAAAAGCTGGGCAGTCCCTAGCTCCAGGTCTTGTTCTCCCCTGCCCTGGTTTGCACAGGCTGCACACAGATGGCAGCATCCCCACTGGTGCTCCCACCAGTGAAAACAGATGGCATTAGGCAACTATGCCTGCTCCCAGCCTGATGTACCTGCTGGCCGTGCACTTCACTGAAGCTCTACACCATCATTCTTTTTTTTTTGCCTTTCACCTGCATAAAATCTGTATGCTTGTGTATCCTGGAGGTGTATTTTGTCCTGCAGAACAGGAAAACAACTGCATGCACTCCTGTAGTTCATTCAATTTGGGACATTGCTTTTCCAGCTACACCAACCACTGCTCACTGCCAAAATGCCAGCAGACAGGCACGTAGCCAGTTATTTGCTGAACTCTGTTAAGGTGGTCTAGACCAGTTTTGTGACATTTTTTCCAAATATTTATAAAATAGCCTCAGTTCAACAGTCTTGTATGAGGGGCAGCAACCCCAGCAGTTATGTTGGTGAAGGGTATAATGATGAAGATCTGGGAAAGCAGCAGCCCCTTAAATCTGGGAAAGCAGAATCTGGGAAGCCCGGGGAGGATGCCTGCTCAATCCTATTTACTGGTACTTCTATATTCACGGTGTTTTTTTCAAAATAAACATCTAAATCTGTTTTATTCTATCTCATTATTGAAGTTATGCTGTGCTTGGACTATATATACCATTTTTTATTTTCTGTAGCTATGCTATGTTTGTGTGGTTGGGCCCAATTGCTCTTTGCACCAAAGTGAGTTATGGCTCTTGCACATATATGGATATCTGATTCTGGCCAAATCTAAGAACAGATTTAGAGGATAATTTAGTAGTCTTGGATTTGGTATTGTCATGTGGGTCTATTTCAAAATTAATGAGTATTGCATTAGGTATATAATTTGTGTTAGGCTTCTCATGCATTAAATTTATTTTTTTAATGTATGTTTTAGAAACTGAGTTTCCTAGGCAACTGTGGCCACCTTGTGGATTCTTCAAAAGGAAATTATATTTTATATTGTAAAAAAGCAGCTAGGGCAATTTTGATAGTTAAAGACTATTCTGTTGTGTTATTGGTCCTGTTTAATAACTTTCAGTCAACAGTTCTTACTTGTTAGAAATTAATTATCCTACTACTGTTAAATATATGCTTTCCCTTATAAAGTTACCATTTCTCATAAAAAGATTACTGAAATTGGTAAAGTTTATCTGTGAAGGAGGAGAAACTAATAATTTCAGTGATTCTGTAGGTCTTTCTTGGAATTGTGGTTCTTTAATATCTCCTTCACTTCTTAAAAATAGATTTCTGGGAAAAAACACAGTGAAGGAGTGGTGTGTTGACCTTGTCTACCTGATGGATATCCGACCAGCTGCTCTCTCGCTTCCCTTTTTTAACAGGAAGTAGAGAAAATAAGACAAAAGAATCTAGTGGGTCCAGTTACCATCATGGGTCAAAACACATTGGTAGCCTATCCCACTGCTACCACCTTGCCATTTAAATCCAGTAAAAAAGGCAGATGAGGCAAGGCAGGATATTCCCTTTCCAGTATTAGTCTGCTTGTCAGGCCTGCTCTTTGCAATGTTTAAGTCTATACTGAGAACATCACCAGCATGTGGGAAACTCCTTGGCCTGGTTAATGAAGCCTCCAGTGGCTCAGGCTGTGCAGCCAGAACAGGTTTCTCATGGTACGTGAGGCTCACAGACTTGTCAGGCCTACGGATGGCCAAAGTCAAGACAATTAGAAGCATCAGGATATCTGGCACAGGTACAGGTTAAGTAGTGGGGATGTCCAAAATCCCCACTCATGGTTAGTGACTCCAACCTTAGGTGTGTCAGTACTTGAGGCTTCCAGCCACCTACTGGGAAGTCCGGCAAGATTTCATTTCAGTTCTTTGAAAGCTACATCCAAAGTGGTTCCTTAAATCAGGTTGGATTCAGCTGATGGCTCCTTCAGTATGACTCTTGTTTTGCCAGAGAATTTCTGAGTGGCTCAATTTCTGATCCTAAAAGAGAATATTCCTAAAGCCACGCTGAAGTGGCTTTAGGCTGCTTAAGTGAAGCAGTGGGGGCAAAAATACTTTGAAGAAATAATTTGAAATTCTTATAAAACTTCTTCCAAAAGCTATTGGACAAGGTGATATCATGTATCTTATTATCTTCTGTCATGTAATTCTCTCAAGGTTGCACCAGAGTGATGGGCTGTTATCATATGACAATGTAGTAAAGGAGAACTGTTTCTCAATAAGGCCAGACAGATATAAGCAACTCATTAGCAACTCAAATAGAATGCTACTTTAGGAAAACACGAGGAAAAGCACTCAGGCTTTCTTTTTTTTTTTTTAAAGAAAAAAACCCCAATGCCAACAATTTTTTCTTCATTTATTCCTATTATTATTATCCTGCAATATTATGTTGTAAATCATGCATATTTTTCCTGTTCATTTCACTTCTGTATATCCGGCTCTAACTAATTTAGATATTTACTTATTTCAAAATCACTTGTGATCCAAAAGCCCTTTCTGTAACTGCAAAGCTACCTTTTTTTTTAATCAAAAGAACTTATTTTTCCTACATTTCACTCAGGAGCTTATCAGCCATAGCTGCTTCTCGTATCACAGCTCTCCTAGAAGACCATTTTACAGATTTTTAGATATTCAAGATTCTTCACCTTAGTTGATATGTTAAAAAGTTCTTAATTGCTCAGCTTTAATAGATTTTTTTAATGCATTATTAGACTTGATAGGGATTTTTATTTCTCTTCCTAGGTTTTGCTTCCTGCATTCTGTTTGAGTGAATAAAATTACTTCTTTTTCCTTATATTGGCTCTAATTTAGTTAATTAATGAACTATAAATCAGGCTTACATATTTTCCTTGAGTCTCAGTTATAAGGATGCAATCTGATGGCTCCAAGAGCATATTTGTAAGTTGTTTTCACATTACAAAGAGAGCTCATGTATCAAACTGACAATATATGAAAGACAATATTCCATGGAAAGCCTTTCTTAAGACTTCTTGAATTTCAATAAAAACGCTAATTTAAAAAAAAAAGCATGATGATTATTGATAAATAGGCACTATCTTACCTAAAGACTTAAAAAAAAAGGTTGAAAAGTTAACCAATCATGCCAAGACCCAGATCCTGCTGAATCAGGCAGATAGCATCTACCTTAGATTAACTGAATTTGAATCAAAAGCAACATTATAGGTAGAAAATCATGTGGTGGGATCCTCTTAATCAGAAATGTGAAGTGTTTAACACATATGCAAACTTCTTCTAATACTTGGCTTTCTGGTACAACTTGACCTTTAAGGGTTTCTTATAAAGGCAGTGCCAAGCTGCAAGCAGTGTTAGAAAGAACATTTAAAGAATGGTGTGAGATAGTAATTGTAAACAATATTGCAATCTGCTTCACAGACAATCTATCACTTGTCTGTATTTTTTTGTTCCCAGTGTTTAATGCTGTGGGAGTGTTTTCTGCCGCTTTGTGCACTGTACTTTAATATTATGCCAAGTTTTCTGTCTTAGTAGTAGTGAAGTATTTCTAATGACTCACCATGGTTTTAACTATGGTGTTATTGTCTTTTATTCAGGAGGTTTTGGAATTATGACCCCAGCACTGGATACTTGTGGCTTTATTTTTATCTCTAGAGCACTATGGTGAGGAGCATAAAAATGTTGGCAATTAAGTGAAAGAACGGAAAATAGTCTGTTGAGGCAGGACATATGCTAGCACAATGTGTTTGGAATCACTTTTTTTAAGGGGAGGAGGCAAGGTATGTTTGCATTGCAGGAGTTCAAAAGGAGACTGTTCAAGTGCTCTGAGGAGGAATCTAAAGGTCCTACTCAGTAGAGACCCTATAAGGTTCAGGAAATGCTTTGAAAATAGCTGTAGACAGGTGAGTATCAGGTGAAGAATGAGTGCTTGCAATGTTTTTGTTTTTCTTATTCTGACAGCCCCAGCTGGAGCTAAACAGGGGGCTAAATAGCTCAGTGCAGTGACAGTGGCATACCTGTGTTTTCCGGAAAAGAAGCAAGGACAATTATGAGAGGGTGGGTGATAACGATTCTTCTTTTTCCTTAGAGCACACTTTGCCTAGTGTGGGTTGTTCAAAATGCACAGTTTTGTTGAAAATTATCCACTGAAGTTGTTCTTCAATAGAATTTTCTCAGAAACATTATTAAAATAACCCCTGCAACTCTGCCTCAGAACACTTAACTCTGAGCTTCCACAGCAGTAAAAGGCAGTAAGTATTTCAATTTTCTGGAATGTGACTGAAGTACAGTGAAATGACTTGTCTGAAATCATGCAAAAAGTTTGGAGCATAGTGAGGGAATTAGAGAATTTTAGGAGTATTTAGACTAGTTGGATCTCTGTTACGCTTATGCTGCGTGTTGCTGGTAGTCTGTAATTTAGATGCTGGCTAAAGCAGGCTTCTGGGAATGAGTCCTGATGAATAAAACAAAGATGACCAATTTAGTCTCAGGCAAAACAGGAATTGCAATCCTGGAGTTAGACCTTTGGATGATGTTTCCTGAAAAAGTAAGCAGTGTGGAATATACACAACCAATCCTGAACTTAGTTTAAAGGGGAGCTCTCAAACAAATAGTATTTCATTTAAAAGCATCAAGGTGGCAATTCCTAAGATATTGTCCAGAACGACTGATCTTACAGGATGCATTCAAATGTATAGGAGTGCAGAATTGTCCAATTTTTTCTTTTTATGCTAACCTTGAGAGAAGCCTTTTGCTGAAGCGTGTAGGTGTATGGTCCATACAGAAGTACATGCTTGTTGGGTGTAAGGCAAATATCAGCCTGGAAGCAAAGTGGTTTGCTATAAAATTGTCAGGGGAGAGGAAAATGTCTGCAATATACATAAACTACTTAAATTTCTACCCACTAAAATGTGGCTGAAGATGAGACATGAAGCATTTTGGACGATCAGGTGTATTTGTGTTGCTTCGGATTCTTACTCTTACAGTGCAAGACAGCATGACAGTAATAAGGTTCTCACTCAGACTGTGGAGTCAAATGTAGATCCTTATTTGTCATTGTTAAATAACAGAATAGAATCAGTGAAGCACAAATTCTCAGTGGATTACTTTTTTTTTTTTTTTGACAACTGAAAAGAAAGGTGCCTGTGCCATTAGAAATTGATTCTGCAGTCCCCAGAAACTTGAAGAGTTTTTTTTTTCTGAAGAACAGAAAGGGGAAAAAAAAAAAGCTGACTGTGTCTTGGAATCCCAGATATTGGCACCAGACAATCAAAATGATGCTATGTGTAGTTACAAATTTCAGGACTGAAACAGAAGTGAGATGCCACTAAGTCATTTTTTTCTCAGGAGTCTGCCTTTGTCTTACCTGGGTGCTCCTTCATACCTTTGGATGTAGCTGTCTGCACAAACACTTTGACTGTGAGGAAAGACTGGGTAGAAAGGAACAAAGGTTGAATGAGGCATGGCTTGTCAAGCTGTTTATGTTGTGCTTAAGTGAATGCTCTTGTGTTGTAACATTTCCTCAGTCCTGCTCTCTTAATTTTTTAGTTTAGTGACCTGGCCAGAATACTCTGGCTTTCCTTTGTAAGCAATGTACTTGAGTTTATTCCTCTGGGGAAGGGGGTTGTTTTACCCTCAGGTTTTATCTCATTGCACAGTAAGGATGTAGTAGAGATGCTTGCCCAGACTCAAGTGTCGTGACACGCTTCTTTATTTTGCAGTTCTGACATAGTCTCTCCATTTGCCTTGATAATTTAATCATTCCTTAATATTTTATTCTTGTCTATTTTGCCTATGACTAAGAAGGAAGAGGCAATAATAACTGTGGAAGAGAAGCACAAACAATAAGACCCTTGTTCATTAGTTTCTTTCTCCAGAGCAGTTGTGAGAAAATTTTTCTTGGGAGATTTGAATGGTTGCACAATAGAAACTAATGCGGGGGAGAAGAAGGCAGAGAGGAGGGCAAGGAGTAAGTTACACTGTGTACTGTTAAATCAGGCTGGAAACTCTCAGACAGGAGGATTTTTAAGTTGCTCCCTCCAGATTTCTTTTTAGTGACCCTGTCAAAGTGCTAGACTGTTTCTTTACTAATCAGGCTAGGTTATATCCCAGGTCATCAATTTTACATAAGCTTTTCTTTGTCACCAACATTCATGTGCCCCAAGTTCTACTGGCTAGGTAAATGTTTAATCAACTGTGTTTCATCAGTTTAATGATACCTTGATTTCACTATTATGGTTTTGCAATCATTTTATCAAAATGTCCTGGCCTAAGTAAACTCAAGACAAAGACCATGTATCACCATCCAAAATGTAGTCAGTCTTTATACCCTATTTTCCTACTATACAAGGTCAATTCCTATTTTCCCAAGTAAGATAAGGCAGGTTTTTATTATGTGGATAAAAACTAAGCAATTTGTCATGTAATTAATTTGTTTCAAGTATTCATATTCACTTCTATTTGCCTGGAGGTCAAAAGAGGGCTGTGAAGAGCTGTGCCTTTAAAGAGGCTTTTATTAGAGCTAATTAGGGTATGTTATTGTCTTGTACAGAGGCTTTTGAGTGCAAGTCAACTGTAATCCAGGCACTGCATGAAGTTAGGTTCTGTTAGGCTTGCTGTCTCAGATTAACTATTGGCACATGAAAATAATAGTAAATATTCTTGACTGTCACATGTAGTTTTCTTTTAAGCACCTTTAGTAGACATTATAAAATGCAAGTTAAACTGTCCATGTATATTTTCTCGGCTTTTTTCCTTTCAATTTCCCTTCATGTGTGACAAATGAATACTTCTTTCATGATTTTTTTTCCAAAGATACAGTAGGATTCTTTCAATCTGTGAAGCTTAGCAGGGAGTGTTCCAAGCGAAGCACTTGGGCTCATAGTTTCAAAACAGGAAAACCAGATTTAAATATGCTTCCCATAAGCTTGCCTACTGCCATTTTCCATGGCAATTCATTAACTGCTAGGAAAATGTAAATGGGCCCTTTGGAGCTATTGTTTTGACAGTGTTATGCTGGAATTTTGTCTTAAAAGTGCTACACAATGCAGAGTTATCTTACATGGATGTGGTTTGGCATATTTTAAGATTTTATGTTTGTTTCCTGTGTCAATAATACTTCTAGAAGAATAACAGAGAAGAAAGCCATTTGTCACATTTTTGGCAAATACTTTCCTCCCTTTTCTTTGTTTTAGATAGCAAGCTTAAAAGCTTGTTTTGTTACTTTGGCTTATGATGTTCACTCAGTCATTGTTATTTAATAAATTTGCATCTAGATTATTATTTTTTACATAACTGGGTTTTTAAGCTCATTAAAGAATATTTTTGGTAGTTGTAAAACTGTGAACCACTGATATAATACTTGTAATTTTTATGACTGCATAATCAGAAGAACGTTAGAGTAAGATTGTGTATATTTGAGTTACCTCAAAGAGTCAGTTCATCTCCTGGTTTTTTGTTTTTTTTTCTTAATAGACTTCTAATGCAGGTATAACTGTGTGAGCAGTGTTCTTTGTGCTATAGCTCAGTTTAGAACTCACAGCAGTGTATTCAAAGCCAAAACTGCTTTCTCTTCTTGATTTGGCATGATTGTACAAAAAACAACCAAACAAAAAAGTATCTTCATGTTAATGAAAAGTGTTAGACGTTTCACAGTGTGACTGTAGAATGCTGTGAAACTGACTGGGGCAGTCTGTGGGTCATGCTATGTGTCTTCGTTTTGTTTTGGTGTTTTAGTTCTCCTTTCTTTTCAGTATTCATTGACTTTGACCCATCATATTTTTTTAAAGCAAGATCCAGGCACTGGACTCTTTCAAGCCAAGCCAGGAAAGTAGTTCCCAACAGGAATATTTGTGTTCTGTTTACACTTACTCACCCAGAATACAGTAACTGGGTCACTTCAATATTTCTTTCAGAGTGCTGTAAAGTTCATAGTAGGCTCATACCAGTCCTTCAACATTGTCTTAATAACAAACAAACCAACCCAAAATAATAACAAAACCCATAAATCCATACAAACCCATAATGTATTTTTATATGTATGAACATTTATTAGATAAGGGAGAAGTATTGAAGCATGCCATTCTCAACTAGCTCCATTCTGATTAGAGTTGTACCTTGCTACTGAAATTGTATTTAAGAAGTAATCACTCACCTTGGTTACTTGGCTGACGTGTTTCCTTCCTGCCAAGTACTTCTGCAACCCCTGAATCATATACTGTTAATTCAGCATGGCATTCCCTTTTATATCTGATCTTGTCAGGAGAAAATTTTGTTAATTTGGAGGGTATCCCAAGGTGAGATAAAAACAGAGCACTGATTTTTATTTTTGTTCCTCACCTTTTCTACTCCTCTACTCTTGCCCTTCACTATTGCTCTTTGCTGTCTGTGATGCAGGAGGATTTTAGTAGGGTTAAATTATATTCCTGGACTTTGAAGCACTGAGGGAATTTTTCTGCTTCATTTCCAGAATAACCTTTCAGACCCTAGGAGTGGCAGTCAGTCATCAGGGAGTGCAGGAGATGGTGCAGCACCAGGCAAGGGAAGGGAGGTGGGTCAGTGGTGCCTGGCTGCCCAGTGGAGGCACCAGCAATGCTGGGCACTGGCTTTAGGAGTGTGGGCTGGAAGAGCGTGAATGGTGCAAGATTGACTTCTGGGGAGGGGTGGAGAGCGGTGATGCAGGAGCAGGTGCCAGGGCAGCTGCTGATGTTGCCTGGAGCTAAAGCCCCCTTAGCAGTCTCTTGGCACCCATACATAGTCGGACAGAAAGCATTTGAATGAGATTCATAAAAAATATGAGCCCTGAGAGGCCTAAAGTTACTTTTAGATGCATCTGGGTACTTCTTCCATATAATTAAGAATTGGCTAGATATGAGTATGAACCCAATTCTTCCCTCCATTGATTTGCACCACTGTCATGTTTTCTGCTTGGTCTACCTGAACAGGAAGCCAAGTCGTTGCATGTACACTTAAATAATAGAAACAGTGGTGCAAATTCACTTGACCTTTTATTTGTACAAATCTAGAGTCAATAAGTGGAGTTAAAAGTATATAGTGAAGTGAATTGAAGCTCACAGTTACATTATACCATGATCCCCTAATGACTGAGATAATTGGACATTTCCCCAAGAACTGAGAATTTTAGTGTTTATTTCTGCTGCTATAAGGAGTATTCCCCAGGGGCCCTTGAGGGAAGTCAGCTGTATAGGTAACCTACCTCCAAGGAATTGGACTTCAAGATAATGTCTAGCATGTTTCACTGAAAATTTTCAGTGCACCTCTAGTTTATAGCTCCTTGCAGAGGAAACTTGGTGGAAGAACAGAATTGGTGTTTCCTGCAGCATTCAGTTATCAAGTGTGTCAGGATAGGGATGGTGGTGATTATACTGAAAAGAAGCTACTTGCAGTCCTTTCTTTTGGGGTTGTTACTGTACAGGGTGTAACGTCTTCTGCACCAGGGAATTAGGGATTTGTAAAAGTGGCAGTGTAAGAGCATTACGATCACTGTGTACTAAGTGATCATATTATTACTGGGCACTGCTGTGAAATATGAAGCAGTCTCAAGAGCACTCTAGAAGTAAATATAAAACAGGCCATTCTAGGAATATTTTCATATGGTAATACCATTGTTTTTTCTCCTGCTGGTTCTGTTTTGGAGAGGGGGATCAAAGGAGACTGTTTCTCAGCATCCTAGATGTTTTTAACGGAGTTTACCTGCTGTGAAGCCAAATATTCAATATATGCCATAATGATCCTTTAATTTGAGTGTGATGACTGTGTAATACTGACAGCAGCTTAAGTAGGTAACCCAAAGGAACCTCAGTAAACATTTCATCATGATTAACTCATTTGTCATTAACTGTGGTATAGAATTAATGTGGATTGAGAATTACATTACAATGTAAAAAAATGTAAGATGGAAAATAGCTAGCAAGCCATCTGACAAGGAACATCTATCACTGCATGAGAATTAAAATCAGCAAAGCAAATGACATGACTTGTTGTAGCTGCTGAGCTAACTTTGCTTCAAGCATGAGAAGCATGATAATTCTAGTGCAAACACAAGTGTGTGTGTTTCTACGTTACGCATAGTTTTAAATCACTCCTCCCACACTTTAAAAATACTTGAATAGTCAACTTGCTGGCAGTAGAGTTTCGAACACTGTTTGCCGTGACAGCTGTTTGGCAACTGTCTTTGAGGAAACAGCCGGCTTCTGGCAGGTTGGCAGCAGGTCCTGGCAAAGAAAATGAGCTAAAAAGAGGGAATGACCATCTCAGCTCAGAGGATCCCACGTGCTAAACCCTCATAGCTGTGTGGTAGTTATCACTTAGTGCTGCATTGTCTGCCGGCTGAAGAATGCAGAAAATGCAGGTTAAATTTTAGAAACAGGCAGAGGCCCAAAGTTGATTTGATTTGGGCATGTAGCAGTTGGAAGCAGCTGGTCTGCTGTGGTTTAAGCTTATTATGTTCAGTTTAGTTTCACTGTTTTGCCCTTTTGACTTGGTTATGATATCGTCACACTGTCTTGACTTCGGACACAAACACCTAGCATCTCAGGGTAAAGAATGCTCTCTCATCCATGCTTACAGTCTTTGATACAACGAAGCTTTGATCACTTCTTGAGGCCCCATTTGAAATGGATATATTTACCAATGCTTAATTGTAACCAACTTCTGTAGTGCTGAAATATTTTTTTCTTCTTCTTCTGCCACTTTGTTCTTTATGAATATTCTTTCACTGAAAACAGAAGGATCTTTTTATATCCTTGAACATACTTTTGGAGGCCCATGTATGTGGGGAAATCATTACCAGGCAAAAATAAAACTTTAATGGGTGTGCAAACAGACTGCAAGCTTAAGCATCTGATGGGATACAGTGTGAAAAAAAGGCCTCAGGCAGCTTGCAGAAGGGACATGTGCACACTCCCAAGTTTCAGTTAAACCCTATATCCAATTTTGCAGTGATTTTCATTTGAATGTGTGATTCCACTTGAGTCTGAAAGTGATATAAATCAGAAAATAAGCATGTCATATTCCAGTTCTAACAGGTTTGTATATTGTGCATACCATAGGCTTTCACACACCGATTATCCTGTTAAGGAAGTGAGGAAGAGTAGGAAGAAACAGCAGGCCGGAGAGAATTTTCTAAGAGCACAAAAGTGACTATTGCAGCTTTTAATTTCCTTAATAGACATAAAAGCTAAAAAACTGGGCTTGGGATGCTTTAGCAAAGGCAATCACTAGATTTTCCTGGGACTCTAATGCTTGTATCCCAAATGTGAAGAGTGGTGGTAGTAGTAGGCTATAGTGAACACTAGTGAAAACTAAGCACTTGATTGTCAGACAGTTTTATAAATTGTGTTTGTATATTGGTCTTGGCATAATTTCCTGTTGTAACATTGAATAAAGAACATAGTATTCGTGCAAATAAAATTTCCTTGTCTGTCATGATCCTCCATCTCTTTCACAATGATACTGGAAGGGATACAATGTGGATATTTATTGTAATATTTAACTTGTATTAGATTATAGTTAGAATAATTAATTGGAATATTTATTTTCCAATAAATTCTTCTAAAAAAAACCACCTTTCAGAAACAAGCACTACACAGAAAGGATAAAATTATTTAGGAATAAAATAATTTGTTCAGTTTCTGTAGGAAGCTGCAAAACCAAGACTTGTCTCTTGGCTCAGTCCTTGTCTTCTTATTCTCCCAGGCCACTGGCTCACAGCCATCTCTACTAGGAGTCAACCAGTCCTGGGAGTCAGGACCTCCAGCACAGGGAACTTCTTGAGACAGTGACCTGCAAGATGCCTCTGTGGCAAGGCTTTCCTGGAAATGCAGTCCCTATAGACCTCAGGATTTGTGATGTGGAGGCAATCCAGCTGGCAAGACTGCCTGGAGACAATGCAGGCTTTGTTCCCTTTCAGGTCACCAGCCAAGCTGGCTGGAAACCTGACAGGTTTTTGATAGGCCCTGATCCTCTTACAGCCAAGTCATATATTGATCACCCCCCTCTTGCCTGTTGTAGTTTTTGTTATGTTTTGACCAGGAAATATATTTTAGGACCTGAAAGCCTTTCTGAAAAAGAGGTTCACTTAAATACAGAAGTTTCTGTAAAATTTTCCTGTTTCTCTGAATTGGCATTGTACCCCAAACCCTACTGGACTCCTTTTATCCTGTTCCTAGAATGGACTGCTGTGTGACCATTAGCTACACTTCTCCATAAGTAAATGCTAGTTTCAAAAAATCCCTTTGGATCTATTTGGAAATTAGGCAGAAAGTAAAAGCTGGGTCTTGTGCTCTCTGTACAGATGTGTCTGTCTGACATCCAAATACTGACCCTTCCTGGTAAGGCTGAGGTATGGCTTCTTTCTTACACTGCTTTAAGTTTTCATGCAAAGCTAGCACTCAATTTTCCTAATTTATATTTCATATCTACTTTTCCCCCCCTCTTCTCTGTATTTACAATGTTGCACTCCCCTCCTCATTTTTTTTCCTTAAGAGTTGAAACTACTTCTACTTGAAGTTAGATGTCAGACCTCTAATTGTATAAACCCTCTCAAAGATATGAATTTCAGTAAATTCATAAATTTTATTTCTTTGTTTTCCTGAATGCTATTGAAATTTTAAAGATGATGCAGTCTAGCAACTTTGGGTTTTGCCCAAATATGAAGTTACCAGGGACAGGTAGTTTCCTTTTGTGAAACTGTCTTTATAGAGCTGGCCTCTTGCCCAAAAGCAAACCGTTTATGATGCTTAGTGGTGCTGTGATGTTTTGCTAGAATGGATGTTGGAAATGGATTTTGTTGATTGCCATGGGGAAAAAATACCCAACTGACATTTGACTGCTGCAAAAAAGGTGATTGGCAGTATGTTTTAAACAAACTTCAGAAAGATGACATCAGTGATCAATATTTGGCAAAGAAAATGCTTTTTTCAATGAGCAAGTCTGTGCTATGCCAGAGAGATTATAAATATAATTAGAGAGATTATGCCAGAGTATAATTTGTAGTGGCAGCTATATTTAAATCCATTCTTAGTTCCTTCTTAATCTTTACCTAATGTATACTTTGTAATGAAGAATCAGGATTCTGGATCCCTTTTTTGTTTCTATATTTATAGAGAATATGAAATTATGTATTTAAACACAAATGTTTCTGTCTTGATATTTATATTCCCTTGAAATAACTGCTTGCTGTCCTTTAAACCATCATCCTTTGTCCTTTTACCAGCGTCCAGAATCAATTTTTTGCCGAGCTGGTCAGCAAAAATTTGAATATGCAGTTTCATAAACTAGTTTATAATCTTTGATTCAGATTGGGCAGATAAACATTAATATTTTACCTTAATATTTATGTATTTAGGCTTTGTCAGGTTTCTCTTGGATTTTTTTTCTAATTATATATTTTTGAGCAGTGTAGTAGGATGAAAAAGCTTGTACTGCAGTTTTTCTTATCCGACTTAAAGAAACACATGTGACATATCCCTTGGAAAACTGACCAAATGCTGTAAATTCCCTCTACACTATTTTTGTTCACATCTTTATTCCCCCTGGACTCAGGAGAACACCCCTGTGTGAGCCCACCTGCCAACAGCTTCAGTCTGCTAAGACAGTCTTGGGCTGCCTTGGGAATGCTGAAATAACCTTCAGAGCACTCTGCAGTGTGCCCAGACATACTTAACCCTGGTGCAGCAGCTCTGATCTGACAAGTCTCAGGCTTTGAAGAGAAGACTCACACTCCTAGTCTCTGTCCTGTTTTCCTTCCTGTTGTGCTTGTATTTCAGATTTTAGCAGCATCATAGTCTCCTTCTGTCCTAGGAACAGATTTCCCTCAACAGACTTTGCCTGGTGCTATTCCATTTACCAGATTTACCTGGTGCACAGGGTCCTAGAATTAAGGAGAGGCTGTGATTTAGGGCAGATGCCAACATGTCACTGTTACCATTACTGATCTCCACAGGGTCCCAGGGCACACATCTTTATTTTCTTGGAAACTTGAAGACTTTGGTTTTCCTTTCAAGGTTGCACCACCTTTAGGAACACATTGTCTGTCATTTAGCATCATCATCTCTCTCTCTCTCACTGAGACAATGTTACTGGTCAGGAAAGATGATGGTAAAGGACTTGAGGAAAGAAGCACTAAATACCACTGCAAGATGACATCTAGATCGTAACCAAGCCAGCTCCTCATCATCTGCCTTGCATCCTGGGTGTGAAGCACTATTTAGGTGTCATTTGCAGAGACTCACATGGTCTGGGAAGGTGATTTCAGAGTGCATTTCAGGTGGCTGTCACCTGTGCCAAGCATACCAAGTGGAAGAGTGTGACTGCTGTGGATATACATAATATATGCCATGAAGTGTTAAGGTTGTGCCGTGTACAGATCTGGAGACCAAACTCTTCCTCTAGTCCCACAGATCTCTGTATTCTCAGACCAAGATGAGTAGGTTCTCCATGGCAGGAACCTTTTGTGTGACTACTTACAAGTTTCCCAAGCTAGGGGATCTTTCCCCAAAACCTCTAGTCCTTCTATACTATGTTAGTTGCACTTTGATCTTAACATAATTTTTAATTTTACAAAGCTCTTATGACATCATCTGTGCTTCGTAGGTGGAACTCTCTTCAGTAAGCTATTTGAGAAACCTCACACTGGATCTGAAACCCACTAGTCAGTGGAAGCATTTTCACGACACTTTAGTTGACACTAGTTCAGGCTTTCAGTAATTATGTTTTAGAATTAAATGTCTATTTGAAAATTCAATAGGCCACAAGGTTGTGTTGTAGGAGTTGCTGTTTGTTTTACCATAAAGTAAAATGTTTTCACTTAAACCCAATTATGTAATATAATTTGTACAATGCACAACTGGTGCCATGGTGATATCTCTGCCCCTTTCATTACAAAGCCTGACCTTGCACTCTTCATGTACCCAGATCTCTCATTATATCTGTGGGAATTTCACACAAGAGACAGCATACAATAAGGCCATTCTTTAAAATAACATTCCATTTTAAGGCTTTGGTTAAAAAAAGACTTTGATGTAAAAACCAATCAAATAAATAAAAATTTGATTTTATGAGAGCAAACAGTGAGGATTAATTTAATCTGTAAAGAAAATTCTCAAGATTTTATATGTAATACAAGCTCTACCTAATCCCCTCAGAGGTACGTTAACATTCTTGCCTTACGTTTTCTGCTATGACTTACTAGATTTAGTATTATCCTGACTCCAGTCTACTGTCCATAATACTTCCAGGCTTTCCAAGCTAATATACTCTAATGAAATAATTGCCCATGCATTTTCAGTATATTAATATATTTATTTTCTTTAGAAATGTTCCTGTTCTTATTGCATGATCTAAATAACAAGATTATCTTACACACAACAAGATAAAAATAACTCTTTCAATTTTACAAAACTGGCATCCTAAAAAGTCTGAGTTTGTTGATCTGATGTGGAAAATCTTTTCCCAACATATCGACCCACTGTAAATGGGATTACTCAAAATGAATGTCTCTTTCTAGTCTTTCTTTGCAGCCACATCGCTTTGTCGTTAGTGGCCTGATGCTGCAGTTCTGATGAAGTGTGTTGAAAACAGGTTTTCACTTATATGGTCTTTTCTCCTTTACTCTCAGATTTTTCCATGTCTTTTTTTTTTTTTTTTTTTTTCCCTTCTTTGATCTCTCCTAATATTATCTGGGCATCATTCATCATTCTCTTCAGGAGCTGTTAATAATTTTCTAGTCAGGTAGAAAATTCTTTTTCTAATATTGTTTCCCTGTCCTTTAGGTTATGAACCTTTGTTCATGTGGTAATGATTTCTATCTCATCAGATAAAAAATTCTTCCTTAACACTGTAAACAACAATATATCATGAAAGCCAATTAATTTATGCAGATTTAAAGATATCAGCAATGTCACACATGGGGTGAAAAGAAATTCAAATGTAATGGTTTATGTGGTGTTTAATGGTTTTCTCCCAGTCTTTGTGAATGGAAGGGAGTTAAGCAGGTGATAAATAAACAGAAGATGCTGAATGGGAGAGTAGTGTTTTTGGAAGTAGGTGGCTTCAGCTTTTAGGGTTAAGAACATATGAAGCAAGCTGAGGACTCTTGAAGGGCAGGACTGCAAGTGTCAAATAAACGGAAACAGAATTGCTTCTGTTATCAGCGGCAGTCATGCGTGGTGCTTCCTCTATAAAATACAACATACCATATAATTTATATTCTGTATTTAAAAATGGTTTGCATTTTCCAGTAAAATTTTAGATGGATGGCAAATAAGTGACAGTAGTAATCCACTGTCAAAGATGTTTCTATATTTTATAGGAACAGAACATACGTTGGACTCACAAATTACCTTTGGTAATGATTATAGGTAATAATTTTTATTTCATTTGAAAATAGTAAGAAAAAAATAAATCCAGAAACTCAAGTTACAAAATTTACAGGTGTTTTATTTTGTGCCAACGTTTTGTGGAATGAGAGATATATTCCCACTGATGACATTTCTCATATTACTTTAAGTGTTTGTGGCTGCAACCCAGTTCACAGAAGTTTTCTCTGTGCAGAAATAAATAACTTTTTTATAGGTCTGTACCTTTCCTTCATGGTCAAACACATGGAAAGACTGGAGGATGCATGCATCTGGATCCTTGTACTCATGCACAGCTGTATATATGTTTCAGGTAACTTTACATGTGGTTGGTGGGGTGGCTGCAGTTTTGACCGACAGCAGCAATAGCACCTATGTGCAGAATCAAAGGAGAGGTTGGTGTGCTGTATTTTAGAGCAGAGATGTACAACTGACTGATGGTGCTCTGAATTAGCAGGCTCTTGGGACACAGGCATGGGGCAGGTTGCAATACTATGTCATACTTTAAAATCTGTCAGTTAGGGAATTCTGCTAAGGCTCTGGCAGAATGACAGCACAACTTGTTCTCCCTTGCTCTTTGGATACTGCAGGTGCTTGACTGCATGTGCCAGTATTGGTGATGGGCAAGGCAGAGGAACTGTAGTGAATCAGCACCCACTACGATCCCCACAGGTGCTCAGTCAAATTTTCCTAGACATTTGCATTGTGTTCCTTAAGGATAGAAAAGCCAAAATTTCATCATAAGATTCATATAAGATGAGCACCTATGTAGAGAGGTGTATGCTTCAGAGCAGGGGCTGGAAAGGTTATACCATCAAGTGTTACAAGCCCAGTATGCATTGCCTGTGGATCAGATCATATCCATGAAGTGGACAATACTGATTATGGTAAAGCAGGCAAATGATAGTTTACAATTCCAGAATAAATATTTTGGTGTTTTTTATAAGTCATGTGGCTGATTCAAGAGGGAAGTTTTCAGTAGATTAGTAGCATTACAATCTGGCTTTGTACACCTCTCCATAGACTATGATTTATATATCAATTTCTGTGATTACATATACTGTGTCTTCTATAAGTAGCTCTCTATTAATTTTTTGCTCTCAGCTCCTTGAAAACAATACCTTCTTGATAATATATGATCTCTGTAAAATGTGATTCAGTTCTTCAGTACTCATCTTGACATCTCAGTGTGTACATATACCTTAATACCATTTTCATGTGAAACTTTGGTGTCAGTTATTTTTGTAGTTTACTGCCAACCATTGATATGTAAATCTTATTGGTGAAACATCTGTTCTTCATCTCTCAGGTGCAGTTAAATAACATGGATCATCCAAAAAACCCTAAGCTTTCCTTACTTAATTTACCAACAAGGAGATGCAATGCCATGGAGAGTTAGAGAGTCTTTGTGCTGCCTTTCAAAACTTCAGTATTGTCATAGTTAAATTATCTTCCTTGATGGGTTATTATTCCTTTCAGATATAGCTCTAAACAGAAACTGAAAGGAAGATAGCCTAGCTCTCACACTGATTTCCGTCTTGAATACTTCATACTATACAAAAATGAACACTGATGTTCTTTGTAGTTTTCCTATGGGGGAATAAGTACAATTGGGTCATCCAAGAGCAGTAGATGGACCATGACATTACCTATTCAAACAGTAGCCTGTGTGCATGTGCCAGCAAATCCTCTCTGTGCACAACAAACCTACTGTTTTAGCAAATTACACAAGAGATTTTGTCCTCAGATTTTGTTTAAAAGTTTCCTTGTAATTTATGTGTGGGAATATTTATAAAAAGATCCAAAGAGATGCACTTAATTAACTGTAGAGATGGTCATTTTTAGAAAAGTATGTTACTAACTTAACGTACTAATCATCAGGAATATTCCACGAGTGCCCTTCTTGGTACACAGCCACACAGTGAGCGTCCAGAACAGCCAAGCGGAAGGGTTGTATTCCTTACCGGGGAGGAGCTGCCTACTACTTTGGCTAAGAGGGATAGCAGGATGCAAATAAAAATACAACTCAAAGGCACCAAATCAGCAGAAGATTGTCTCCTTGAGTGGGGACATCAAGGTCAGGGATTCTGGAAGATATTTTTAAAAGACATTTTGGAAAATAAAGCTTGGACAAAAAAATGTACATTGCCATATGTAAGGCAGACTTTATCTCAGTGTAATGCACGTGAAAGCAGCATTATCTTTACCTCTCTGCTATTAAACCTCTACTCTCCCCCAAATTTTCATTGGAGAGGAAAAAAACCTTTTGACCAGGATACACACAGCTGCTGCTCCAGCTCCCCAGCTGTGGCACCGTTGCCCTGTGGCACCGCTGCCCTGTCCAGCTGTGATCTCACAGAATCCCACAGAATCACAGAAAATGCCAAGTGGGAAGGGCCCCACAAAGATCATCAAGTCCAACTCTTAGCCCTGTACAGGACCATCCCCAGGAGTCACACCATGTGCCTGGAATGTTTCCAAATACTTGAACTCTCACTCAGTCTTGCCTTCTGCTGTGTTCCAGCCTGCTACTGCCCTAGGAGGTAAATGGTAATGAGAATGATTACACCTATATCTTACAGCAAGATTCCCATCAAATGTCATTGTCAGGGACTGATCATGTACAACCTGTCTGCAATATACAGAGCCCCTTAAGGGCCTGCAGATCTCTGCTTTACCTCTTTGCCTGCCCTGTTATGCTGCTATATTATGAGACCTTGTGGGTGGGCAAAGCCAACACCTGAGGGCTGGTCTCTCTGACATTGCAATTCTGGGGCAGCTCTCCCAGACTGTGAGTCGCAGGGTGGTGGTCAGCTGGAGCTGGACTGATGGATGTGCTCATGAGAACCCTACACCTGTCAGCCAGCCTCTTACCCTTCTCTTGGTCTCTCTACCCTTGATATGTTTGGAGCAGCTGGTGGGGATGCAGAGAGAACAGCTGCAGATTTGCCTTTCTCTTCCATCATGGCCAAGTCAGGGCATACTCACCAGTAGGACTGGAAGCCGTGCACCTTGGGTGCCTTCTCACTCTCTTGCCTTCAGTTCTCTGATACTGCCATCCTCACCACTAACAACTTTCTTGTCCAGCACCATTTCTTGGTGTTCTGCTGATAAAGTAAGAAAAAAATACTGTTGAGTCTCCAGGACATGATTGTATGAAGAAAAGCAAGAAGAGTACAATACAAACTGCCTCAAATCAGAATAACTAAACTCCCTAACATTTGTTGTTTTAAAAAACCATTTTTGGGGAGGAAAACATTTCTTTGTCCACTGTGTACTGTGATGAGTGTAGGGAAAAATCAAGAGAAGTAAAAAAGTCTTTGAAGAATTTGTGGTAGCTTCCAGCTGTTTACAGCTGGCTTATTTGTTGCAGAAGAGCATCTAGGATCTCTGCTTTTAATAGCTGAGACAATACGGGTGCACGTTGCTCCTTTCATGAATCGTTGCATTTTTGAACTACTTGATCTGTTTTCCACTCGTTGTCATTGTTTGCAGCAGCATCTCAGAGAGCACCTTGGGGAGCTGCAGGGCTCTCAGTTTACAGGTGGAGGATCACTGGGAAGCCAGGGGCTGCCAGCTCATCAGAGGAATGATGTGACATAGCCATCAGACAGCTACAGCTTGTAGCTGTATGTTTGCTTATGCTGGCAATTTAGATTCTCACTACAGAGATCTTTTGCCTCCTGTATTAAAATCATAATTGTTCTTACTAGTGTAAAGTTCTTTGATGTTGGCTAACTACCTTGAACTCGCTTGTAGTTAAAAGAAATTGTGAATAAAAATATTTGTTTATAACATACAAAATAGGTTATGTTTTCAAGTATACAAAAAAAAGGAAGCAACAACAAAGAACAAGAGCAGAAAAAGAAAAATTAGTTATTGTTTGTTGCTAAAAAGTTGAAATCTGGAAAACTTCTTTTCTCTCCAGCTGACTAGCAGCAGATTTTCTGAACTGCATTGTCAAGGGCATTGGTTTTTTTGCCTTACGTCTCAGATTACACCAACTTTTAGCACCCTTTTTTTTCTTTTTTTTTTTTTTTTTCAGGTCTGTGGGGGTCACAGTCACATTTATACCTCTCAGGAGTGTATTAATGTCAGTTATCCAGGCTGTAGTTCCTTAACCCTCCTGAGATATGGTGTCCTTTTGGCACATCAGGAGCTGTCCTCCTTCCTCCATAGGTCCATGATCAGCAGCTTAAATCAGTGAGGAAAATTTTCTCACCTGCCTTGTCACTCCCAGTCTCACTGTGAAATATCTGTATCTACTGAATCATATTTTTTTCATCACCTTTTGAATAGGTTATTTGATCTCCTAAGTCTTTGAAGGACCCTGTTTGCTCACTCTCTGACCTGTACCAATTTTGAGGTATTCTAAATGTGGTTATCCATTTTGGACTGAACCTCAGAAAACCATCTGTAGCTTGTCTCCTGTATGGTATTCTAATCAAAAGGAGAAAAAAATCCAGAGATACCCCAAAAAAACCTCACCATCTTTGGGCCTTTCCATCTTATTGTTGGCATGTCTGTGTGCTAAGCTTTTATGTCTGTTTTCATATGCTTAAAGTCCATTTCTGAAATTTACTTCTGGTGATTAAATGCATACTAATATGAAACTGTCCTTGACAAACACTTTAAATGTGTGTTAGTTTCAGATACTATAATTATGTTCAGCAAATGCTAATATTTTTTAGCAGATGTAATGATTTTTCTCCTTAAAACATACAGAGCTGAATTCAGTAAACCTATGTCAATGCAATGTTTGATTTACATAGATGGAAGATCTATAAAGACTTACAGTAAAAGATGCTGATCCACTCGACTTCAGCCTTGGTAATAAGGTTGGACCTAGATTTGGTTAAAAAAAATTCCTACTAACTTCTCTAGACAAATTAGCATTACCTAGTACTATATTGTACTTCAGTATGACAAAAATATGTTGTTAATGATAAGGAAAAGTGGTTTTGAAATGACAGTGAAGTTGAGAAATGGATAAATGCATAGTCTCCAATTAACACAAAATGTAACGGGAGCACTTGGAAGATGTTAAGCCAATTAGTCTTGGTGGGCTGTGTGTAATTCCAAATTCTTTTTTCCAAGATAGCACCTCATTTATGTATTTTTCCAATATTCTTAGGTCATTCACTTGAAAATGTTTATGTTTGCTCCCTTTGAAGGCAGTGGCAGAACCCCTACTGATTTTGAGGTTAAAATCTGAATGAAAGAATTGTTTATGGTCAGTGCCAACTTGTGTGGTTTTCTCTTCTTCTAAGAATTTACAGCATCGAGTGGAAATCCATGGAGATTTCAACATAAGGTATTTTGGCTAAAGGGTGAAGGAAATAAATTCTCATGCAGTTTTCCCTCTGCCAGCATGGCAAAGTGCTAAATGCTTCTTCTCTTTTTCAAGGAAAAATGAAAGAAATGAAAGAAAGAAAGTAAAAAAAAGCCTTATAAATTGGTTCAAATGGTGTGATGTACTTTGCTGGATAATTCTTCATTATAGACATGTTTTACCTTATTACACTTTGCATTACTTTTTTTGTTACTTTCTCAGGTGTCCATTGCTCTTTGAAATAAAAGGTATTTACTACTGTATTTCCATGAAAATAATATTAGAATAGTAACTATTTTTGTAATAGAGTGTAAAAGAGTAAGTTCATTTGAGAGCAAAGAAATTAATCTTCTGTTCGTTATGAACAGCCAGCTATTTGAATAAGAAAATAAATGTGTTATTCTGTAAGAATAGGTTCCACAGGTTTTCAGATCTTTGGGGAATGAAATATAACATGAAGAACCCAGAAAAACTGGGTTCCAACTATAGGAATTTTAACTGAATTTTGATCATATGCAGATGGTTACTGATACTCTAGTGGTATGTGCAGTAACTGTACAAAGCTGCCTTACTCTTTGCTTGTTCACATGTAAATCATCTGCTTGCTGACTTGAGGAATTTTGCTTTTATTTTTTATGTTTGTACAAAACACAGAAATTGGATCTGAATATTTCTTTTTTTTTTTTTTTTTTGTTTGAAGGAACTGATTATCAGGGCACGTTGTATCTACTGATTAATCAGTGCTCTCCACACGATTCTCAGCCTGTGTTTGGGGAATTCTCCCTTTTTCTGTTCTTGCTCACTGTCGTCTCAGCTGTGACCTGTCCACTGCTCACATGAGAGTTCTTTTCTACCATCTTTCTGACTGCCTTTGCTTATAACCTGCCTCACTAATTGCCTTTTTTTGACCTCAGATAATTTTAATAAAATTATATTGATTTACTGGTTTTTACTGTTGCCTGGACATTGGTGCTTTCATAGTTATCTGTCTCCTCAGTTCTTTATATACTTTTCTCATTTTCCCTCTCCTTTCCTAGCAGCTGCAAAATTCTTTTCAGCTCCTTATCTATTCTTTGCTAATTTGAGAATGAGATGTAATTCTATTATGTTCAAGCAGAGTGCCGTAAATTCTGCGTATCTCTCTTGTTCACCGAGTTTATTGACTTGTCCTTGTCATCTTCAAGAAACATCATGGTATCTGTAGTGGATTGACCCAGGTGTAATTACTATGCCAGGTACCCATCAACTCCCCTGTCCCTTCCCTGTGCAAATGGACAGAGGAGAGAAAATGTAATAGAGGGTTCATGAGTTGAAATAAGGACTGGAAGAGATCACTCACTGGTTACCATCATGAAAAAAACACACTCGAAGCGGGGATATTAATTAAATTTATAGAATCACGTCGTTATCACCTGGGGAGTGTTTCTGCTGTGCCTTCTGCAACCGGACTTGTCTATCTCGCGTTGGCCTTTTTAGCCATCAGCGCGCTTGTACCAAGCGTGGGTAGAGCCCCTCTCAAATCTTCATTCGCAAAGCCTAGCCATGATTACTAACAGAATCGGAGCAGGATAATGAGAAGTAAAATAAATCCTAAAAACACCTTCTCCCCAACCCTCCCTCCTTCCCAAGTTCTACCTCCTCCCCCTCAGTGATGCAGGGAGGCGTGGAATCAAGATTATGGTCAGTTGTTGTTAGTGCTGCTGCTTAGGGAGAGGATTCCTTCCCTGCTCCCTGTTGGGTCCCTCCCATGGGAGTCCTTCATGAACTTTTCTAGTGTGAGTCCATCCCACAGGGAACAGTTCTTCACAACCTGCTGCAATGTGAGTCACTTTTCCATGGGGTGCAGTCCTTCAGGCACAGTCTACTCCAGCATGAGTCACCCCCAGGGCCACAGGTCCTACCAGGAAAACCTGTTTCAGCGTGGGCTCCTCTCTCCATGGGTCAGCAGGTTCCTGCCAGGATCCTGGTCCAGCTTGGGCCTCCCATGGGGTCATAGCCTCCTGCTCTGATGTGGGGCTTCCTCCATAGGCTGCAGGTGAATGTCTGCACTCCTGTGA
Organism: Pyrocephalus nanus; assembly: GCA_038380795.1. Classification (NCBI taxonomy): domain Eukaryota; kingdom Metazoa; phylum Chordata; class Aves; order Passeriformes; family Tyrannidae; genus Pyrocephalus; species Pyrocephalus nanus. Next base: position 94,096,687 of record CM076259.1, on the reverse strand, counting down.
TCCTCCATGGGCTACCATCCTCACCATGGGCTGCACCACGGACTGCAGGGGACACTTAGCTTGGGTGCATGCAGAGCCTCCTTCCCCTCCTTATGCACTGACCTTGGTGTCTGCAGAGTTGTTCACATGTTCTCACTCTTCTCTTCCCTGACTGCAATTTTCATCTGCCCCAGAACTTTTTCTCTTTCTTTTTTTTTTTTTTTTTTGTTTTCCCTTTTTAAGTATGTTATCACAGAGGCATTTACTATCATTCCCGATTGGCTCAGCCTTGGCCAGTGGTGGGTCCATCTGGGACCTGGCTGGCATTGGCTCTGCAGGGTATGGGGAAAGCTTCTAGCAGCTACCAAAAATGGCCAGACAAATCCAGACAAAACATTTATGCGGACAAAGGAAAAAAGAGGAAATAAATAAGTACATCCATAGAGACTGAAGAGGGTGCAGAAACAGAGAGATTGTCCCAGCAGCTTGTTGCTACACTGTGCACATGTGGCAGCAGTCAATTTATTAAAAGTGATGTGTAGTTTTCCATACCTTACACACCTTCCCTCCCCAAGTCCCACTTATTCTCTGTGCTTCCTAAGAAAACACTGGGAATCAAGTGTGCACTACCAAGTTGTGCTGGTTTACCTGAAGAATGGAGTGCAGAAAGGCTCTGAAAAAGAAGTGGTATTGTATTTAGCATGAGAGGTAAAATGGGCAATAGAAAGACTAGAAAATAAAATAGGTCTCAGATAGCCCTTTTTGCCAAAGTTTAGTCTTTGCTTTTCAGATTGTTTTATGTATAATTTAAGGGTATCCTATTTTGTTGACAGTGTCTATATTGAAACTGTGACGTGCATCATAATTGCCATTACAATAATTGTCAGCTGTCTAATACTCGTGTCTACAGAATTGTAGTAATGTCAGGAAGAAAAAAATTAGGGATACAGTGGAATGGGTTGTCACATTTGCTAATTATCAGGAAGATAACAATACAATTTTTATGTTGCACTGAATTCTTCTAGTTGTCTATTTCTTTCCTGAATATTATAAACTTTAAGAAAATCTGTCTGAGCATATGTTGTGAATTTTCCAATCAGCGCCCCCTGGGGCTGAAAATAGTTCTTTCCAGGTGAATTTCCAGAGCAAAGCCAATCAAAAGTTTTAGTAACGCCTCTGCCAATTACATATTTAAGAAAATGAAAGAGAAAGTTGTGGTACAGATGAAATTAGGAGCCATGTAGGGGAAGGCAGCAGGCCCAATTGTTGCCAGGCCTCCATCCTACCCCAGCCCTGGGCTAGGGGCAGGTGTGGCACTGAAGCCCCCCTGACCAAAGTCATGTAACAGAGTGGAGGAAAAACTCTGAAGGAAGACTGCCTGGATGAGACATACTGCAAAAGGAATTCCAGGCAGAGAGAGAGAGCGCAGCCTCCAAGGTCAAAGCTGGCAGCCAGAGGAGAGAGAAGCCTGAAGGGGAGGCATCTTGTTTCTCCTCCCCTTCTCTCCGTTCAGCAGGGAAGAGACTGAAAACTAAAACCTCTGCCACCTGTGGAAGATTGCTGGGGAGAGGAGACCCCCCTCTGCAGCTCATGAAGGAGCCCACGCTGGAGCAGAGGAGTGCATGAAGAAGATGTGAATCTGTGGGAGGCCTAAGATGAAACAGGGTCCTGCTGGAGACCTGTGGCCCATGGAGAGAGAGAGAGAGACCTACGCTGGAGCAAGTCGGCTTGAGTAGGATGTATGATCCCAGTGAGGGATCCATGCTGGTACAGCTGAATTTGTGACCCTGAGGGACAGCAGAGAATGGAAGAACTGTTGCCTGAAGGTGGACTCACGCTGGAGAGGTCCATCAAGGACTATCTCTTGTGAGGAGGGACCCCACAGGAAACTGGGGTAGACTCAAAAGCCATTGTCCCTGGTGACCCTGTGTCGAAGATCATGGTAAGGCAAGTGTGCCTTTGCAGTCCATGGAGGACCCCACAAGGCCTGGGTAATCCCCAGCCTCCAGTCCTAGCCCAGGAGGGGGTAAACCCGGCCCTGAGGTCGACATAGAAGAGAGAGAGGGTGAGAGAGAAGGAGTTGCAGCGAATTGGAGCTGTTGTCCTAGAGATAACAGAAGGGGAACTTTCAAGTGCTGCAAAATTATTTAGAAGACCTGTAGCTCCGAAATGGAAAAGAAACTGCTTCTCCTCCTGAACTTATACAAGGGGGGAGGGATACTTCTGTACATACATAGCACTTTTACCTAATTAGAATTGTTGTATATGTAGCTCTTTAGTTTTTATCTTGCTAGTAAGAAATCCTAATATTTTTCTCTCCACATCAGATCTCTTTTGTCTGCATAAACCTTCTCTCAGCTTATTACAGTTGTGTGGGGGATGAGAAGAATTGACCCAAAATAAACCCACGACAGCATGTAATAACTCCTTGCATGGAAATCCATGGATGTTTTTTAATTTTTTTTGTATCTGGTAGATATGATGGCTGACACATTTTTCTGCTTATCATTTTATCACGTTTTGGTAGTTTCTCTTCAGTCTTTTAAGAGGTTGACATATATAAAGACTGCAGCTTCTCTCTCTAATATCCTTACATCAAATATATTTAGAAATCTAATTTAAAAAAATATATACACAGATTGTAATGAAGAAATTAATTATCAAGTCACTACTAGTGCCAAAGATAACCCTAACTGTATATGAGACTATTGGGATTTCTTACTGTATTTGGCCTATTCTGTTCTAGGCTCTCCTGCCACAAGTGAGAGCTTGTTCATCCCATCCGGTTAAGGAACTACTAGAGAGGTCTACACACAGCCTAAAAATGGTCATTTTGGGTGTGGGAGGAAGCAAGTAGTACTTTCAAATTGCACTTAACTTCTACTGGTAATTTTGCAAACTTTGTCAGTACTGAGTAATAATATCCTGTGATTTTAATCTACTCTTTTAAATCCATTAAAAAATAGGTACAGATTGGTTCACCCATATACATTCAGTTACAATAGTATATAGCGAAGAAGAAAAAGGATTTTTTCACTTTTCTCATTCTGTAAGGGTTCGATCCAGTGGTTGAAAAATGGGAGGAGGATTGCCAGCTTCCTCAATTTTCAGTAAATTGGGAAAGGAAGAAAATGTGCAAAGCTTGGAGGAAGGGAAGAGAAAAGAAAAAGTCATCTGGTTCTCCAGAGGTCAGATACACTCTAAGTGATTGATTGAGTGGTTAGATTTGGTTTGTTGCTGCTGTCTCTGGAGCAAACCTCACGTCTATCTTAATGGCTATGTTTTGTTCTGCTGTGACTCATGTAGAGCAAATTAGTATAGAGTCCTTCTTGCTAAGTATCTGCATCTGCAATGGCTCATTCCTAGCTTCCTGATGAAGCATACAACTTCAGATGTTATCTGAAGAGTGGCTTGTTGGCAGCTGCATAGTATGGCCAAGGTTTGATTGCTAAGCAGTATCACTTGTCAGAACATATGAGCAATGTCAAATGTTACTCTGCATTCAACCTTTTTTTTTTCCGCAGTCTTAAACCCATAAGTAATGCGCAATTGTAACATCTGAAGGAATATAAAAAGCTTTGTTCACTGAATGAAGATGGCATAAATAGGGAGCATCTGTCATGGATTTAACACCAGTAGTCATGGTGTTTTTCTCATTATTCAAATTGCTTTCAGATAGTTCTGCATTTCTCCAACAAATCGTTCGGTTATATGTGAATGATGAAATTCTCAGATGATAAAATTATTAGGTGTTCAGTTGTTTGTGACACTAGAAGACACTGGAATAGTAACAAAATATTTACATATCCTGAATGCAATAGTTTGTCAATTCTGGACAGCAAAACCTTACTTTTAACTGGTTTTATTTGCTAGGTTATTGTAGGATGCATTTCATAGGTGGTTTTCCGAAGTCAAGTTTTGAGCCTTGGAAATTCACATGTGAAAGCAGTGTCTACTCTGAGATGGCAATCTGTAAATGTGTGTTTATCTTAAGAAAAAGAGTTCTAGTGATTGCTGACCAGTTCCATGATTCTATTTTAAAAACTCTGTAATGTTATTGAATGGTGAATTTGTATAAAGCATGAAATTGGCTGTTTTTAGGGAGAGGTGTCAAGGAATTTTTTCAGAAGGGCCAAATGTATTTTTTTTTTCTGACCTTGTTTCTATTTTATCTCTATTTTTGCTATGCTGGAGAAAATCAAGTAAATTAAGTGTTTTATCACCAGTTTTAATACAAGCTCAGTCCCCCAGTCCAAGAGCACTTGTGCCTCTTTGTAGACTTAAACACTGGCACAGTCTTTTTGGAAATAACTTTTTGGAACAGTGGGGCTGCCATTGAAAACATGCCTATGTCACCTAATGTTCAGAGAGAGTAACTTTACAATGCACTTAAAGCTTGTATGGATATACTTTCTTAGTTTACATTGTCAGATTTTAAATGTTGTTGAGATCTTTTTTATCTTCTGAATTCCTTTTTTATTGCTGGAGGTCAGTCGGGAGAAAATACCTAACATGACTAATATCTCTTTTTTGTGAATAAACAAATTGTGCAATTTTTTTTTTGTTTGTTTTTTTGTCTTGTAAAATTACTGATTATTAAGTAATCCCTCCTTAGGAATCATCTCAGAAACCTATGTCTTTCTTTTTGTTCTCACTCTTGAAATCTTTGTTTGTGATGTGGACAACTACCACCACGGATATTGTTGTTTCTTTTCTGTTCTTTCTCTACTCTCCAGTCTAACAGAAAGTTGCAGTGGAAATAATTTTTCTTTCCAACAGGTGAACCAGATTTCACCTCCTTAAGTATTCTATTGTGACTTGCTTTTGCCTCATGTTTAGCTGCCACTTCTCAAGGTTCATCCTGTCTCTGCACTCAGACTTCTCCATTGTTCTCATTTCTCTTCATTCTCCATTTCACGCTACTTATTCTGTATAGCATTTTCATTCTACAATTTCTCTGGGACCTTTCCTTCCTCCTCATTTTTCGCTGCTTTAATGCTGCCCTTCCATGTGTCATAACTTCCTGCTGACAGCAATATACAGTGCTGTTTTCTTTCCATTGAAGCATTCACTTCTTTTGCAAAACCCACTGATGATAATTGCCCATGTAATAAAACTAAATATTTTATACATTTAAAATAACCAAGCAAAAAAGAAGTGATATTCTAAAATGAAAGGCCTATTTGAGGTTACCATCTGTCAGGGTGTCATCTCTTGAAAAGTTTGTGCCTTTCTTCAACTCACCTGGAGGCTGTTATTCATACTTGAGCAGCCAACCGCATACTTTTGGCACACAGACTTCTGGAGAATGGGAGAGTGCACAGTGCCCTGCTGTAGTTGGGTACATGATGCCCCTTGGACTGGCATAGTCCAACGATGCAACTGAAAGGCACAGACCCAAGCTGTGGTGTAGCATTGCAGACTGTCACTCGTCAAACAGTCCCACATGCTTCCCTGATTGTATGGACTAGTGCATGTTAGGAGAGAAGAAATCAGGGATGTTTTAGCCCTATAGACAGCAGCGCTGTTCCCAGTTAGTCTGATGTGAATAGCAAGTCAAGAGCTTGCAGCATTCAAGAGTGTACTGTACCTTAATACTCTCTGTAAAGGACTAATGAGTCATAGAACAGTTTGGGTTGAAAAGGACCTTTAGAGGTCATCTCGTCCAACCCCCTTCTGCAGTGAGCAGAGTCACTAGATAAGGTTGCTCAGAGCCTTGTCCAGCCCCATCTTGAAGGTTTCCAGGGATGGGAATATCTCAAGGGCAGAATAGAGGGGCAGAATCACCTCCCTCAGCCTGCTAGCCATGCTGCTCTTGATGTAGCCCAGAACACGGTTGGCATTTTGGGCTGCAAGCATACATTGCGGACTCATGTTCAGCTTTTCATCCACCACTGACACCCAGTCCTTCTTGGCAGCGCTGCTCTCAATCCCTTCATCCCCCAGACTCTACTGATACTAGGGGTTACCCCGACCCAAGTGCAGGACCTTGCACTTAGGCTTGTTGAATTCTCTCATTCCTTGCAGGATGGAGGATGTAGTCTAACCTATCACATAAATGCTACCAAATTCCATCATCCTAAATTTTTGCTATGGCAATTCAATAGATAAACACATATGTTAAAATCTGAAATGAGACAGAACCAAATAGTTTTTCTCCACATTTTATTCAAGCCAAAATCAGAGATGCTTCCTCTTCCTTTTAACTCTGTCTTCTGAAAAGTATTGTTTGTCCATTTCTCCTATTCACTAGTGTTTGCCAAGAGTCCTCCTGGTTTTAACCAGGGTGGATTGGTGAAAGCATGATGTTATTAGACATGGCAGTTTGTCTGCCTGGCAATACCATCAGAGATGAACCTGTCAGGAGTGCCTCCACCAAAAAGTATTGCTCAAAGGGCTTTTTGTCAGATTACTTGACACTTGCTCATGAACTATGACTAAAATTGCCACTTAAAACACTCTGTATGTTTATTTTATAAGCCATATGGCCCAAACTAGCCTAGTGTTGTATAGGTGTGAAAGAGAGTCTGGATAGATTTAATTACTTTGGACTTCTGAGATTTACAGTAAAAAAGTTTCCATGGTAATGTAACTACTGTACTGCGTTTTATATGATTTATCCATATTTCCCTCTTGTTATTTCTTGATATTTTTTTTCATTTTCTTTTGGAAAGCTGTGTTTTCAGGAAAAAACCGCACACCTAAATAATTAGTTCTGCAAAAGAATTGCTGTGCATATTTTACCTAAAACCAGATGTGAAATATGTGACTGGTAAAGCTGAGAGATTTCACCTAAGGGTTTTGCTAATGGATCAATGGAAGCCTGTGAATATACATCTTTCTGCTCTTGTGGGAACTTTGCAGCATAGTTAATAGAATCTGCATTAGTGATCCTCACTAATTAGTTAGACCCTTTTCCCTTTGTAGTCCCTTTAACACTTTGTAGCTGTTAAAAATGCTATGTATACAAAATAGTAGGTGAGAACCCTTTCAGATGAATAAAATATATAAATATGGCTGGGATATCAGTTGCCCTTTACCAGAGCTCTCACTCAGTGAAGTGTTGACTGTGGTAAGCGTGATGCATGGTAAGCAAATGTAACTCTTCGCTGAGCATAGTTTTCTTAAATGATTTTTTGATTCTGTAAATGTATTTTACTGTAGTTCTGCTGTAGGTTTCTTACAGAAGTAGTAAGCAAATTCATGGGTGACTGTTCTTGGAAAAGTAATGCAGGAATTGTTCTCAGAAGATGCTGCAGCTTGAGTGTTTAAAATACAATGCAGGTCTGCCTTTTGTGTGCCCTTAATCTGAAACCGGGTAATGCGTCAGTATACACTGACTTGTTATTCCGTAGTGTGGTAAATAATTGCTTGGACTTGTTCCTAGTGATGCATTTTCTCAGGCTTTTTGTCTTACAATCAGTGATAAAAATGTCATTAGACAACATGTGCATAATCATAATATAAACTATGCAGATCTTGCAGTTTCTTTCTTCTGACATAAATATTCTATCTGTGAAAAAGATGCAATGTAATACAAAGAAATTATAAACCAGGAACACATCAAGGAGAATACACATGAGCACATTTTTAGCTCAATGTAAATGAATCCATGCATAAACCATGAGAGTCTGAAGATGGCTGTGAGCTCTATCCTGATTTTTACCTTATAACATACTGAAAAATGATCTGTGATGCTAAAAGATGGTTATTTTTGGCAACCTATATCAATTTTCTATTCACACAGCAACTGGTGGCAACTAAAAATAATCCTGGTTCAGTACTAGCTAAAAATCTGGTCACATTTGGCACATGAACAACATGCAGAAATAAAATTTAAGATCCCCTGTTCTGCTATTTCATTCGAGCCCACTCATCAAGCTTAGTTTGCTGCCATTTGAAAGCTATTGAAAAGCCATTAACTGGCAGGACTGTGAAAACCGCAGTGCAGCAGCACACCTCAGTGCTGGAAGAATGTGGCTGCAAGTGCACACCAATTAAATCTTTCTATTCCAGGGATGTGGGATTAGGAGCGGTGTCAATCAATTGTGCTACAATAGCACGTGCAGCAGTCATGGTTCAAGACACACAGAGGTTTATCGTAACTCCAGCAGCCGGGTGAGGATGACTTGGAAGCCTCTGCAAGATCCTGGAACAGAACCTACATTAAATAATGTATTCTGAGGTATACTGGATACCTGAGGAAGGGCTTTAAATAATGCATTTTCTGGGCATGACAGTGGTAGCAGAAGAGAATGCTGAAACCTGTAGCAAGACTACAGCCTGAGATGAAAGAATGTCTCATTACCATTTTATCAAGTGCTGTAAGTAACAAAATGGTTATTTTGCTTTTAAAACTGTCTTTTTATTTTCCAAGGTATGTCTTTTAAATGCATATGCAAAAAGTCAAAGGCAGATGCTGCATGATGTCAACGTAGTAGTGGGGAAGGGGAGTTGTTACTTTGCATGTGAATATGCAGGCAGAGCCCAGTGATTCTTTTTTTCCTCTGTTAAGAGGCAACTTCATTGTATGTGTGATAAAGCTCTCATTCTGAACTTCATACTGATCAGCTTTTAAAACTTTTGTTTAAATTAATCACCAAAGAATATAATATCCGGAAAGAAGAAATGGCATTCACAGCATTATGTTAAGGACGCCTTTAAGGACAACCTTGGACATGGCTCTCACACTTTGCAGGGGTATACAAATGAGAATAGCTTTATAATTTTGAGCCCAGCTCATCATCTACTATAGATCAAATGCTTCAATCCCCTCTCTATCAGAATATTTAGCTATTTGGTGTAACAGACTTAAAAAAAATAGTAATGAACTTTTAACCTTGAATCATGCAATCTGCCTCCTTAAAGGCATCCTGAAATTGGGATCTATGCTAAATATATTGATTCAATGCAGAGCAAATTCCTAACAGCATTTTTTTTCAAGGCTGCTTGTCTTCCTAGCTGCACATTTTTCAAGCTTTTAGGATTTTCCTTTTAAAGCATACAGGATCTGAGTGGAAATTGCTGGGTTTACATCAGATAAATGAGTTATTGTATAGGTACTAGTTTTAGACAGCCAACAGTAGTTTGATAACCATGAATATTTTTTACTGAAGGACTTGGAAAACTTTAGACTTCTAATCATTATGTCACAGTTTTTAAATGAAAAATAGCAGATTGCTGTAAAAGGTTTTCTCTCCAGATTGTGGTCTTTGACGACTTAAGTGTACCAAGGATATTTTTGAAACTATTTTTAAAATACCATGTTACAGTTAAGGAACGAGTAAAGTGGTTCTCTGCTGTTTAAATATGGAATTAAGGTGCCCTGGAAGTATTTTAATAATTCAAGGAAAAATTATTTGTGTGGGTTTCTTCTTGTCTGGATTCAATGGGACATGTATATGGACTGTTTTTAAAACTAATGGGAGTTACAAGATCAAATTCCCTGTTCATGCAGAGAAGCACAGATTAGTTTTACTGCAGTTTTAAAGGTGCATTCTAAGAATAAGTCTTTGAGCTTGTATTAAGACTTGATAAATGCAAATGAGGAATTTGCAACATAATAACTATCTTGAAGATGTCAAAAAAGTATTGTTCAGTCTTTATTCACTTTCTTAAAGTGAAACTGTAGCAAATCTGTATAGGCATGTGAGTGTCAAGAGCATATTAAATAAATAACTTTTCAGTGAAACCATAGGAAAGAGATGAGGAGGACCATAAGGTGCTTTTATTAAAAGGTAGAAAATGAGGACTATTTGGGATGTTCGTTGCATTGATTAGAAGGCAGACATGAAGGACTAAAACACAGCTGAGGGAAAGGTGAATGTACAACATTAGTTTTATGTATAATATTTGTCTCTTTCAAATTTGGAATTTTGATTAGTTATTTCTCAGCAAATTGGGGTATTTTACTACACAGCTCTTTTCCTATTAAATAGTATGCTTTAGAAGGCTTTGGGTGCTGGCTGGAGCCCGACAGGATGGCATTTTACTGCCTATGCTTTTCAGAATTGGCAAAAGTGCTTCTATTTCCAACTGTAATTAGTGAAGGAGAAACACTTCCTCTATGATGCTCCCCTGAGCGTTATTATTTGACTTACCATGCCAATATGTTGCTGATATTTTGTGCTCGGCAGACAGCTGGGATCAAAGATGGGCCAGGGCTGCATGCACAATGGCTAAACCAGCAATGTTTTGAGATGTGCTGAGAACAGCTGAATCTCACAGTGGTCAGGACATGACTCTTCACACCACACTTTGCTTTCAATCCATTTCATGAATGGTTTCTGGATCAGAAGGAAAAGACACCGAACCAGAGGAAGCATGGTTGCAGAGCACTGTCTCTTGGTCTGCTTTGGGGAGAGGGGAAATGGCTAAAATACACAAATTAATGCCACCTTAAAAGTAGTGTTTTATGAATTGTAGCCACGTGACTGGCTTTTGCATGTATTTGCATTTTGGTTTTTTATCTCTGCAGGAATTAGGTGCAGAGATCTGAGCTGAGAAGGGCTATTCTCCTATGGTTTTAGTAACATTTTACTAGTAGTCTCTAATTTATTCAGTACATTGCTCCCATTAGAAGATTGTGAAAATGACCTATACTTCATCATGTAAGTCACTATCTTATCATAGGATCTTTCAGGCTGGAAAGATCCAACCTTGAAGGTTTCCAGTCCACCATAGCATTATTAACATTGGAAAAAAACCTCTAAGATCACTGAGTTCAACTATTAACCTACCACTGCCAGATCCACGACTAAACCATGTCCTTAAGCTCCATATCTACATGGTTTTTTTGAACAGTTTCAGGGACTGTGATTCCACCGCTTCCCTGGGCACTCTGTTCCAATGCTGACCATGCTTTTAGTGAAGAAATTTTTCCTCATGTCCAATCTAAACCTCCTCTGGTATGACTTCAGGCCATTTCTTCTTGTCCTATCACTTGCTACCTGTGAGGAGAGACCAACACCCACCTCCTTACAGCCTCCTTTCAGGTAGTTGTAGAGAGCAATAAGGACTTCCCTGAGCCTCCTTTTCTCCAAACTAAACAGCCCCAGCTCCCTTAGCCACTCCTCATCAGACTTGTGCTCAAGACCCTTTCCCAGCTCCCTTGCCTTTCTCTGGATATGCCCTCCTGCTCTAAGCAGGGTAGCTGTGTGGTCAAACCAGATTTTCTGGGACCATGCCCAGTGAAGTCTTTCATCCCAGTAATACTCTGAAATTACGCCTGCTGCAGCCATCATGTTGTCTTTAGCTGGCACCTGCAGCATTAACACACAAGCTGTATGTGTGTCTGCCTCTTTGAGCAGCTCATGTTGTCACTACTTGTGCCTATTTCCTTTTTAGCAGCCAAGTATCGCTGCTGCTCTGAGCTGTCCCTGTCTGTGCTACTGGCTTCTCCTTGGCAATCTGTAAGCATGAGCTATTTAAAAGAGAGAACAGTGGTCCATGGGAGAGTATCACATCTGCCAGCTGCTGGATACCATTTTATCTCGATGATTTGTGTGACAGACTGTACAAATGAATGTAATTTTGCAAATTAGGCAGCACCTTGATGCTATCTGCTCTCCTTGTTTATCTAGTTATGACATAAATATCATCATTTACATGATACGGCATTGGGTTTCCACCTGTGCTTTGGACTTCATCTGAGGGATCTGCAGAGGTAATTACAAAAAACAATACACTACTAAGGAGGCTTAAGTTCATTACTCAAGAGTCTGATTTCTGTTGCAAATGGTGTAGAGGTGCATAAATGCAAACAGAATTAAAACCTTGCTAAAGAGAGTTATAGTCATGCCAGCTGGAAGTCTAAGCCAAGTGAATTTATCCAAATATCAAGATCATCAAATCTGAATATCAGAGACTACTTCTGTTCTTTCTGGTTTATCTTTGCTTCCATTTCCTTTATCTCTGTTGTATGAGTTATGAAACACTGAATTGTGCTCTGTTACAGAGCAATGCTTACAGAGATTTGGGACTGAAATACTAATTAGGCAAATTTTATTTAGAATTTGAAACAAGATATAAAATAAAGAGAATTATTCTTTTCAACATCTAGCCCTTATTACCTTCAGCATCTGACTACCTGGCAAGGATTGTCCATGAAGTAAATTAATTAAGAGTACAAGAACATAAAGTCATAGAATGGTTTAAGTTGGAAGGGAACTGAAAGGTCATCTAGTTCGAACCCCTCTGCCATGGACAGGTACACCTTCCACTAGACCAGGTTTCTCCAAGCCCCATCCAACCTTGCCTCGAACACTTCCAGGGACAGGGCATCCACAGCTTCTCTGGGTAACTTCCAGTGCCTCACCACCCTCACGGTAAAGAATTTCTTCCTGATACCTAATCTAAACCTGCTGTCCATCAGTTTACAGCTATTCCCCTCTGTCCTATCACTACATGCCCCTGTAAAGAGTCCCTCTTCAGCTCTCTTAGGTACTGGAAGGCCACAGTAAGGTCAACCCTTCTCCATGTTAAACAACCCCAGCTCTCTCAGCCTGTCTTCATAGGAGAGGTGCTCCAGCCCTGTAATGATCTTGGTGGCCCTTCTCTTAACTTGCTCTTACAGGTCTCTGTTCTTGTATGTTGGAGGCCACAGAGCTGGATACAGCACTCCATGTGGGGTCTCACCAGAGCAGAGAATCACCTCTTTTGTTTTGATACAGCCTAGGATATGACTGGCTTTCTGGGCTGCAAGTGCACATTGCTGGGTCATGTCCAGCCTCTTATCCACCAGCGTGCCTAAGTCCTTCTTGGCAGACCTGCCCTCAATCCATTCAGCTCCCAGCCTGCATTGATACTGGAAGCTGTCCCGAGCCAGGTACAGCACCTTGAACTTGGCCTTGTTAAACCTCATGAGGTTCCCATAGGCCCACTTTTCAAGCTGCACTGAAAGATGCACTGAAAGGTTTGGCCTTTAAATTTTGCTGTGTCCTCTTTGGATGTCTTGTCATCTCAACTATTCCTTTTTTTTTCTGCCTCCTAATCAGAGTACTTAACAAGTCTGTATACTACAGCAGTGTTTCCTTACATGACAAAAACATTGTCTTGACTTTAGTCTGCAGTGACAGAGACCTTAGTCATATAATTTGTCTTGAAAGGCAGAAGTCAGCAGTAATGTACTTACAGATGTCATCTTGTGTTTTTTTCACACTATATTCAAGGTTTGATAACAAAATTGCTCATGTATTTATGAATGAAAGAAGAGTAAATTCTGTGTATTCTTTTAGTGATTTCCATTTTGTTTAATTTTACCCCTCTTTTCCAAACCCCAGCTTACTGTTTCAATACATTTTCTGTTTCAATAAAATTATTAACTACTAGAAATCTCAACATAGTTGGATGAGAGTTTCACCCATGATGGTGCCTGTTCCTCTTCAGCAGGGTTATGGGACAGAATGTATTGACACATTCCAGGATGCTTTGGTGGAACGATGTGTATCGTTCTAAACACTCATTTAGCACTTTAAATTCAGTCTCTCTGCTTTTCCCAAGAGATTCAACCAGTCTTCTGATGCTCCAGACGTACCACAGCAGTAGCTCTGCCTGAACCTTATGCAACTTAGAAAGGGTTGGGGAAAGATGTGATATGATACATTAGTTTCAGTTTTCAGAGGATGGAGACTTGAACTTGATTCTCCTATGGATGAAGAAGTAGTGAAACGTGATACCTTCGTGTCAACTTACTGTGAGACAGTAAGACCTGTGAAAATTTCATCTGTATTTCAGTAGCGTGAGTTATTGTAGTTTACACTGAATAAGACGAGAAGAGAAGCATGAAAAGAAAGTTGGAGACCTGTAGCTGTTTTGTGACACAGGAACCCTTCACCTCTTTTGAAAGCATATGCAGAAATGTGTGATGACCCAAGTAATGGTGACATGTAGGTATTCTGTCACACTAGATGGTTAGTGACAAGAGAGAATTAGCAAAGTTCTTAGAAGTTTTTTCATTCCTGTGAACAGGATTTCTTCTATTCCAGAGTTGGTCAGGAGCTGTTATTAATTTATTTAGTATATATTCTGAAGTTCCAGAGAATTCTCATGTCCTCTTGGGCACGTCCTCTGCCTCCAGTGAAGAGTTCAAGGGACAAAATAGTAACAGTTGTGCAGATGGTGGGAAGGAGAGCTGTAAACAGAAAAAGGATGTGTGTGCCAGTCTTTATTCAACAGCTATCCCATTTGTTTAGGTTGATAGTTTGTGCTAGTGTCTGCTAACTCTCATGTCATGGTTTATTTCTACAATAAGAAAGCTAAGTACAGCATGGCTGTTGGAAAATACTCCTTTTCCTCGTACATCCTTATAACACTGTGACCTGTGGTATGAGGTTAAGATTGTTACTGGAATGAGATGCTTAGCATGACTGAGAGACTCTGCCTGCTGAAAATGAGGCTGGGAGGCAGAGGCTGGAGTCCTCTTCCCTGCAAGTCCTGAAAGAGTAGGAGGAGTGGCTCTGTATAATGAGCCATGGCTTGGGAGTTTTTAGGTCCTGTGAAGATACATAAAGCAATTCTGGGGAAATAAAGAGGTTTTGATGAAAGATATTTGTTTGAGAAGCTTATATTGTAAAAATTTAAAAACAAATGCAAAGACAATACACGGTATTTCTTACTCCATTTTGACAGACTGAATCTGTGTCTGATGTACCAGTGATACACAGTGCGGACTTTTTTTAAAAAAGCTTGGTCAGTATGATAATTCAGATGTCATGAAGGATATCTGAAAAATCAGGTATCTAATTATGCAGAAAAGAACAAATGAGTTTTATCTTACTAATCTTGATACGAACAGAGCCACAATTAGAATATTTTTACTTTTGTTAAAGTGTTTGTGTCTCTGTCTTTCTCACTGTCATCACAGGATAGGTGCAGGATAAAGGAAAACAGGAAATTATTTACCACCTATGAATGCTCATACATCTGTACCAGCTGATGATCCTAGATGCATTTATTTATTTTTATTCTTCAGTTACTGAGTTCATGTGACAATGAGAGAAACTCAACATTATTTTTAAATTTAACTAATTTTTACCTCATCTAAATTAAAAAAGTTAAAGATCATGACACTGGATTCCAGGGAAGAGATAAAAATATCTGTATTTAGGAAGCGATACTTAGAAAAATGTTGTCAATAATCCAGCTATCTTGGCAATTACCATGTAATACTGGTGATCTAATAGTTTGACAAGTGTGCCTCCAATTAAATAAAACTTCCCTCAGAGTAACAACTAACAACTTTCCAAACAATGGCAACCACTTAGAATAGCATTTGGAAATTACATTATGATGAAGATTTATATTGCATTGTTTTTGGAAAAATACACTTTGAAACAAGAGTAGCAATATTAACTTGGACAATTGAAAGCTATAATATTTCCAACTTTGTATTCAACTAAAAATAGGTTCTATTTATAATATTTTAGTGGAAATCACAGTAATCCACCAAATATTTATATGTCATCATTTTATTTCTCACTGTAAAAAATTTGTCATGGGAGGCAAGTTTCAGCACTTTCTGTGGAAAACTTTGCTGTGAACTTGTAAGGAAATTTAAAAGATATCTTTGATAATTTTGGTATTTGGAGTGCTTTTTTTCCTCTAATGTACTAATTCTGCCAACAGCAAAGAAGTCTAACCACCCTGAAAATCAGATGAAAGAAGATTGTAAAGGTCAAAGTACCATATTTTCTCACCATATTGGCACAGCATGTGTGAAACTTCAGATTCTTATATTACATTTCTTGAGAAGATTGCTGCAAGAACAGAGAGCAGAAAAAAAAGCAAACCAACAACACCCTCCCCAAACCTCTCTTTTTCGACTGATGAGATTGTAGCTATATAGCCACTTTTCCTCACAGTTTATGAAAATTTTGAGACTAGAAAACATATTTTCAGTTGAGAAGTAGCTCAAATTAGTCACAATTATTTTTCTTTCTTTTTTTCATGCAAATTAATATACGGCATCATGGTAAATTTGCTAAGTTGCAAAAACAAACCAGAAAATATTTGCAATAATTCAATTAACACCTGCATCAAAATTGCCACAGTATGTGTGGTTATTTTAAAGCAAGTAAAATTTGAAGTTGAATTAATTCTAGTTTGTTCTTAAACAAGTGAAAATAATTAAGTCAACAGAAGTTTAGTTTGATTTTTGAGCAAATAAAGAGCTGTCCTAACACAGGTTTTTTAATGTATCATAAAAGATCACCACTAATTAAAAAAAAATATGTTCAGTTGTTTATTAAAAGGTGTATTTTGCATTTGTTTGCTTTCAAGCAAATGCCTGTGTTGCAAACAACAGCAAAATAAGACTTGCTTAATGAAACCCTCAAGTTCTATTATTTTGACTAGTGCACATACCCATAGCTAAGAGATGATATGGATCAGTCTGTTGTCACTTGCAGAAACACAAATGCAAGTAGTATCACCAAAATGGTTTTCCTTGCCAGTGCCATTCTTGTATGCTGAACAAAACCATCTCTGACAACTTCCCCCCATCTATAGGGTCATTCAGAGAGCTGGGATGTAGTCCATTTTAAACCTCATTTTGGCCAATAAGAATGGGACCTGGCAAGGTATGTGGGCAGGAGGGCACAACACAGAAGTAGAAGAGCACTTGGTAATTTATTACTAGCTTTTTACCCAGCTAGAATACAGATGTTCATGTAGGGTTTCCTCTTGGAAGTGTACTTTACTCTCTTTTACTTCACTACTGTTTTTAAAACAAAAAATGTTATTCTTGGTAAAAAGGAAAAGATGGAGTCATATTTTTGGTTGTACATCTTATTACAAATGTCTCTCTATGCAGTATGACATTTCAGAAGAGACTGAAGTGCTATTCAGAGCATGTTGACAGGAATAGATCTGGGCCATTCCACCTCAGGTTGGTGGACTCCTGCTGTGGTCCCATTTGGTGCAAATCTTGTTATGAAGTGTGACATAGAAAATATATATGGGATCTTGTACAAGCATCTACAGAAAATGGAGCATATATTAAGGCCATATTTTGAAAGTTAATTGATGGCTTTCAAATGTGGTCTCTTTACTAGAAAAGCTATCAAAGCTTTCTCCAGTAAATGTTGACATCTAAGCTGAGGATAAGGAAGGAGGGAGGAAGGCATTAGAAATTTTCTCTTTTATCTGCCTTTGTGGGAAGAGTAGCATTGTTGTTTTCAGGTATTATTATTATTATTGCAGAAGACTCTAAGAAAATGGGTGAAAACAATGTATCCCTTACTGAACAATCATTTTTATGTATCATTTTACGTTCAGATTGCACATTAATAGCGTTTTTTAAGGTGCTTTCCTTTGGACACAATTATTTGATTTTGTTAGCTGCAGTACTAACGGTAGTTACAGAAGTGATGTGTGTAAGTCATATAGACTGTTGTGAAAGGTAAAGTTCTTAAGGCAAACTAAGTGACTTAATTCCTCTTAATCACTAATGAATATGTAGATTTATTGTGTCTTAGAGTGAGACTTTTTTGTCTTGTAAGCAGTAATGGAACTGCAATAATAATTTCTCTTTGATTTCTATTTCAGTTTTTTCAATAGCTGTGAAACATTATTTATATTTGTACAGTTATTTCCTAACTAAAGGAGCTTGAAGATTCATGTAGTCTAGAGTCCATCCTTTGACGCTATGCTCTTTTTCAGTTGGTCAAATGAGCTGAAGCTGTTCACTTGTTTCTTCTTCTTTCTTCTTCCTTCTTTCTTCTTCCTCCTCCTCCTCCTTCTCCTTCTTCTCCTCCTTCTCCTTCCTTTTCTTCCTCCTCTATATTTCCCCATTTTAATTTAACCTGGAAGTGACATTACTATGCATGTTAACAATCAAGTGTGACTATGCTTATCTTTGCTTCTTTTTCTTAATATGTACATGCCATGCAGCTGTGCTGTAGTATTGTGTGACCAATATATGTATATATGTATACATATATAGTATAGATGGCAGATGTGGAAGGTGACCTTACAGACTATTGTAAACTCTGTTGTCAGGACAGCTGCCAACTCTTTCATTTTCATTTATCCATGAGAATCCAGCTCAGACTAGCAACCATCCTTGCTCTTCTAGCCATAGTCCAGGTTTACCTAGGACACACCCAGTAACTACCCTCCCAATGCAAGGGAGAGAAGCCTTTCAGATGCCAGTGGTGTAGCTCTGCATACCAGAAATTCTCATGCATTGCTTCTCCACTTTACTGAGAGGTTCTCTTTACAGAACTTCAAAGGACCATTTGGAGATGTCAGTACTGAGTTAGTGAGCTAACCTTAGTACCAGAAACACTGAGCTGCAGTACCCACATGGGTGCTTTTGTGTGGCTCTCCACCCAGTACACCAAACAAGGTATCTTGTGGTTTTACCTGTTAATCTCATTCATGTGTGCTATTTTTATCTTGGTACTCTGCCTAAATCTGTACTATATTAATTTTATTGTTCCAAATTCTCTTCATTTTTATGCTATATAATCTTTCTTTTTCTCTTTCACTCTTTAGGTTTCTGTTAACTTTTCTCTCTCCTTAGTCACTGCTTAGCTAAGCTATGCATATTTAATTCTTTTCATCTTTCCTCATAAATCAGTCCCTCAGGCCCCAGAACCATTTGTGGTAGTTTCTTTTGAACTGCTCCAATTTGACTGTCTAGAATTGAATACAATATTCCAGATAAGTTGCCTTTCTGCAGAAAGGAGGAGAGCCTGTTTCCAATCGTATTGCTATTTAAAAACTGAGGCGGCAGTCCCTTGATGTACACTGAACAGTGACCAAAGGCCTACATATTAGATCAGCTGCAGAATTTTTATTGGCTGCACTGTACTGTAAACTAATTTTCCATCTGCTTTTACTTTACAGTAATCTCTGTAAATTATTAGAGTGCATGTAGAACCACAGTTCACTTGGCATAGGATTTCCTTTCCTATGTGCTTGCCAGTCATTATGGTTAGGTCTGTGAACCAGTGTTTCCCTTTTGGCTTTAAACTCTCTATGATGTGTGATACTCAATATTATCTTTGTCTTGATTCACATATATATATATTTTTTTTTTTTTTACTGAGCTTTATTCATGCAGGCTTTTTGAAATTTTGATTTATGTGTTTTTCTTCTGTGTTTTCTGTAGTTCTCATATGCTATATGCCTCTTGATCCCTGGCATATTTGCAGCCTAACTAGTGATATCTGAGAATGTCTGTGATGAAAGAATTTTCCCAGATTTTGAAACAATCAATTTTTTTTGTTTCATTATTCAAGTACTAAAACAGTTGGTTGTCGCTGCTGCTGTTTAACTTTCTCAGTACCTTCAGGGTGTATCAACTGTAATTTTGACTTCTTCTCACTGTGCACCTATGTGTTAAATCACTCTTCCAATTTGCAGGTTTACAAGTATTAGCAACAGTGATAGTGTTTTTCATCACTTATTGTGATGAGTGTCTGCGTAACAAGCCCTTTTTATTATACTGTGATGGCAGAAAGAATTTTCCAGTGCATCTGTTTCCAGGTGCACATCCTCCCCTTCTCTCTGTCCTATATCTGAAAGTGTGGACCAGAGGTGAATGTGGTATTACATCTCCACTTACTGCACTGTAAGGAAATGACTATTACCTTCAAAGCTTAGTTGGAATTTCATAATTTTAGTATTACAGCCAAACAAAGACAGCTAGGTCTGTGCAAGGACTAGTAGGAGCTATTTTTTTCTAGAGGACTTCTCTAGAAAGAGGACTTCTTTGCTCTCGTTGTGCCTTCTGATTTGGAGCTTCTTGGGTTTTACTTGCTGTTGGTGTGATTTATAGCAATTCAGGTAATTCAAAGATGACCAAATATGCTGATGCTATTTTCTCACAGGCTTTGTGAGTGAGAAGCATTAACTAGTGCTTTATATTATTCTAACAAATATACATAGCTTGCTTCTGGAAATCCCAAATAACGAGTGACATTAATTCATAGATCCAAAAATGAACCAAAAAAAGAGTGAAAGACAGGGTTAGATCAAACAGACTATTTTTTTTCTTCTAAGTTTTCGACTTAGATCTATCTTAAAAAATTATGTTAGTGCGGTCAGTTGGAATCAGAGGACTGTTGCTTTCTGATTATTGTAGACTCTCTCTTCAGATTCTGACTTAAAATATTTCTTTAAAAAAACCAAAAACCACACCAAAACAAACAACAACAAAAAAAACCCGAACAAAACCCCCCAAAACATATTTTGTTTTGATCTTCCTATAGATACAAAGTCTATGCGATTATGTTACTTGTAAGTGTGCATCTTTTAGTTTTGATTCCTGTGATAATTTCCAAACCTGTTACTGAGTTTCCAAAAAATGTTTCAAAAACTGTTTAATCGTGACACAATAATTTATTCAAAGAAGTGACAACTACATTGCCTGGTAATGTTGTACAGCTATTTCACTGTGGTTAGAAATTATAATGTTGCTTTTCCTCTATGTGGTAGTTTCATGGATCAATTGCTCAAAAGCCTTGAAGTCCAAAAGAACAGTAAGTAGTATTTCAGACTATTGTCTGGCTAGTGCTAGATGCTTTACTGTAGCATTTTGAAGATGCTACAGTAAAGCCCTGAATCCAGCTTGAGGACAAACTTTCATCTCCAAAGTGCTCAATTGTCTGGGATATTCTATGAGAACAGATGAATGGGTTAATGTGTTTTACTCATATCTGAGAGTGTACAGTCTTTTCACTTGGAAACTCACAGTGCTCCAGAGCAGACAATGGTGTTTTAGTTTGTTTCACAAAAGGTTCTGGTGTTTGCAGAAGAAAGTACTTGAAGTATGCTGGGGTGTGTGGGAATCCAGACTGCACCTTTGTCTCATCATCCAAGGGAGTATAGGGAGTATAGAAGGATGACGGCAGTAGAGAGGATATTGAGATAGCAGCTTTACCAGAATAAACAGAGTGTTCATTTTGCTTGCATTCATGTAGTTTCTGGATGTGGTCCACAGATGAGGACTGCTGCCCTGGGATATACAGACTTCCTCAAAAACCATTCAGACTTTTGAGTTCCCTGTGCTTCAAGATAGGCAAAAGAAAATAATAACGATTATTTTTATTTTTAAAAAATGGGAAGAACCACTTATGCATGTATTTCAAACCTGTGTTTTATCACATCAAAGGCCAATGCACAGGCAAACAGTTGGGCTACGTTTGTTGAATAAACTGGCACACAGTTAATGAATTTTACTTAGAACATAAAATAGCCATATGTTACAGACTGCTACATAGCATAAATCAGAAATGACAGGGCAGAGTCCTCTGTTGTATTTAATTAGATATTATTCAGGCTCTCTTCTATCACTACAGTGGCAAGATCCCAAAGTGGCTGATTCTTTGATTTAAATATAATAAATTTTTATAGAATCAGCTATAACTTCTCTGAATTGCTGATAGATAGGTTACAGAGTCTATTAGAAAGCACGCAGAGTTGATTAATAGTCTGATAAGTAACTTTTACTTGGTATCAAGCTGGAAATTGATTGCGGATCCTGTTTACCAGTCTAGTCACATCGAAAGGCTCTTGAAGAGCATCATAGGGTAGTAGGGTTTTATAAGAGGATGGTTGCTCGAATGTGCTCAGGATTGCTCTTCAGCAAAGACAGAATTGGGTATTAAGCAGAAATTGAGGAAGCTTTATGTATCATGCCATTTAAAAGACCTGTTTCCTATTACACCTGAAAGAAGCTTTGTGAAGCCAAGAACACAAGAAGAAACACATCGCTTCCTTTACTGCAATGTAGTTTATTCTCAGAGGACCTGGCATTAATTAAATTCTTTGCATTCTTTACAAGGTAAATAGTTTATATTTATACTGCTCCATTGTGATTATCTGCTTTTGGGGTGGGAAGGGATACAAGAAAAAAGGAAAGGACTAAGTTTATTGCTGCAGTGAGCAGAGCACTACTGACCTGATGAAAGCGTTTTAGCTGTGAAAGTCAGGCTGAGTGGTTACTAGGACCACGATTCAGTCACAGCTTAATAAATGTAATGGAGAGGCTCTTCGCATGGTAAGTAATTTTTTCTGTGCTGAACAAAGGATTTTCAAATGTAAGTAGTTTAATACTGACCTTAACGCTGCAATTTGAGATGGATTTAAACTAAGCTAGCCCCTTCTGTGGCTAAGAAGTATTTCTTTTTGAAACTGGAAGATGAGTAGACAATACATAACGATTTCTGAAGAGGACACCTGTAAAAAATGCATTGATCTGTCATTCAGACACCATGACTTTGGTTAGGCTGTAATATTTTTATCACTGATTTCATATGGAATTCAGTTCAGCTGCATAAATACTAATAAATTATTATTTCTAATTTAATATAATACGTTTAAATAATATGCATTGCTGGTGGCAGAAAATTCTCCCATATAGTGAAGTCATTATGTGTAACAGCAAAGTGCATTGCTGAAAGGGTCAGTGCTCAGTCATTGCAGAAAGGCTCAGTTTCCGGTCTGATTTCTGTTTGCAAACATGGAGTGTACATTAATGTAGCTTTTTGAACCAGATGAAGCTGTGCTGATTTACACTATCCGTGTATCTTGGTCTGTAAGTGCCAAAGCATTTGCTGCTCACTGCATGCCTTTTCCATATATCTTTGTTAGTACTGTGATTATGTTTAGCTAGACAATTTTAAAAGTGTTATACAGTAGTACAGTCCTTATTTTTTAAAAAATGGCCTTTTTTATTTATTTAATGAATGCTAATCTATTCAACAGCTCACTGAAAATGTTGAAATTTTGAAATATTTTATATTTCAGGATAATTTCAGGTACCTTAATTAGAATGTAGGTGTTTAATTGCAGCTCTGAAGAGGAGCTACTATCATTACCTTTAGCAAGAACAGACCAAGAGTGGAGCTGAAGTGTCGCAGGACCCAAACTACCCTTCTTCCTTTAGTGAGATCAAGATGCTTAGAATACTGTTTAGGTAATAGTCTCAAGCAAACACATTCTCAGAATCTCAGATTACCATTTTCCCAGATACTTTAAGCCCTCTGCATTTTGTTTCAATGCTGTAAAGACCATGGTCTTACATTTTGGAAATTTTATTATTCATTGTTTAAAATATCATCAAAATCAACAAAAATGTTTACATAAAGATAAGCATGTGCCTTAGTATTTGAAAATTTGCAGTTTCAAGCATCGTGCACCATCATTCTGTGTCACGTCACATGAGATGCTTGCTGCATTGAGCAATGTCAGCAGTTTGGATTTTGCCTTTAATGAGGAGAGACTTTGCAAAACACACTATTTGCACGGTACAAGACTTTTACTTACTTCTCTTAATCACAATGGCAAATCAGCAAATATTTATGCCACGTGGAAAGTCACAATACATCTGAGCAGAGAGGCAAACTTTTTTGTAGTACCTGTGAGAGAGAACATGTATGTAGGCATTTAGCTTCACATTCTGGAAATGACTTCTGACCTGTGCCCCAGATTAGACAGGAACATAATCACCCCCATGTCATGTGAATTACCATCTGAGGTGCATTTTTTTAGGATGACTAGTCTCCCAATTTAAATGCCAGAGCAAGTGACTAAAAATAATTAACATAAAGAAACGAAGTATAAAGGAAACTGAAAATAGGCGTGGCAAAAACGGTCATGTATACTGTAAAGTTACTTGGGCTCAAGTCACCTGCAGGAGATGGAAGAAAATACCAGTGATAATCACATTCTTTCTCTCTGTTTATGTTCCATCACCCTTGCTGTGCCCTTGGTGTTGTTCAGGAGCTGGTGCTTGTAGTGCCACAAAATATTCCCTCTCTCATCTTCACAGTGAGAACTAGTGACAATTCAAAGCGAACATTTCCTCTTTACTCAAACATCTCGTGTTTGTACTGACAGGATTAAGCTCATAATTTGTGTTGTGATGCAGTTACCTTCTGTCCAGTTGTAAGTAAATTGCTACAATTTTATGAACAGGTTGTTTTGTGGCAATGATTTTCTTTTTCTTGTGGTCCGAGATGGTCCCAGGCAGTGAAGCAGCTCTACACTAAAACATCCTTGAAACATTTTTTTTCCCTTTGGTTACAGTGGTAATGATTTCCTTTGTCCTGTACTAGTTAATAACCAATGCAATACAATAAAAGGTTCTCTGGTTTTGATATTTCAGTGTTTCGTAAAGGTTTTTGTATTATGTGCTTGTACAGAAGATGCAGACCTTAAAAGTGTATATCTACCAACAATCTTGTTTATTCTAGTAGGTTTTGTCCAGAACATCTCATTAAATAAATAGGAACTTGTTAAGCTTTTCCAGTTTTTTGATGGGAGGCACTGCCAGTGTGTTATTTTGTGCAATATTCCATGACAATGGCAGTGCCATCACTGTAGATAACTGTAACTTGTCGTACACTGAGGCAAGAACCACATAAAATAATCTTCAAACATGATATCTTATATAATGAGATATAAACCCCTATGCAGATTGATTCAGAAGGCAACCTTTCTCACTACCCACAAACCTTTCCTCATGTTACTGCCCTGCCTCCTGACTAGCTGTCATAGTTCTGACTTCAGCAAGGAATTTTTCTTCCCTTCCCCTCCCCCTGTGTGTGTGTGTGTGCTCAGCACACACATTCAGGTGAAAACAAAAGAACTAGCCACAGCGCTAATGGCCGAACATTAGTTGCCTAGCAACGAAGGGGGAGGAGTTGGGGGGGGCTGGTGTGTGGGGCTGGAAGGAGGTGGGGGGGGAGTCGGCTGGCTCGCGGGGAGGAGGAGAGGCTGCTGTGAGCGGCAGACGCTGGTTCTTTTGGGTTTTTTTGTTGTTTTTCCTGTCGGAGGGAAGTTTTTTTTTTTTTTTTTTTTTTGGCTGCTGCTGTTCTTTCCCAGCTATTCTTACTCGCCAAGGCCCCCCCGGAGTTCGTGAGTTTTTTTTTCTTCCATTGAGAGAACTTTCTGTGTTATCGGTGTTGTTTTTTTTTCGCTTCCCCCTTCCCCTTCACCCCCCCCTTCCTCCTTTTCCTCGGGAAGGGAAGAGGAATCAGGTTTTTTTTGTTGTTTTTTTTCCGATATACCCTGGGGGGTGTTGTTGTTGTTTTTTTTGTTTTCCCCATCCCACGTGGCAGTGACCAGGGATCCCACAGCGCTGCCTGGTGACAGGCACTGGATATTACAAGCTCTGCTCCTGTAGTGATCCAACAGCGCCACCTGGTGACTACCATAGGACACTACAGGTTCTGCACTTCCAACGACCCAACAGCGCCACCTGGTGAATGGTACAGGACATTACAAGTTTTACATCTCCAGTGACCCGACGGCGCCCCCTGCTGACTGTGGTTGGAACTACACCAAAGGGTGCTAAAAATTGAACTATTTAAATTTTCCTTTTGCCGGGCTATCGGTTTTGTTCTTGAAGGGGATTATTGGTGGGTATAGTAGTATTGCTTGGTTGTTTACTTGGTTTTTTTTTTTTGTGTTCTTGTTAATACAAACATACCTTTTAATAAAGGGCTGTTATTTTGTTTTCCCTTTTCCATAATTTGTTTTTTTTCCCTTCAATCAAAGCTCCTTGGTTTTGGATTAATAATTGCTTAGGAAAAAGTTTGGGGTCTTTTCCTCCTAATCCATCCTCAGCAGAAGACCCTTGTCCCATTTAAACTGGGACACTAGCATACTGAAAACCAGCTCTGGCTGAGAACATGTTTTTCATACATCTTCTGATATTTGAATGGGTCTCATACAGTGTTTTTTTCCAGTTCAGTATGGCAGTTTGTGCTGTTTTTCTTATATAATGAAAAGGAAAGATGGACAGACTTGACGCACGTTACCCTTTAAGAGGCTCTCTAATAGCTTTGCTTTTGAGTCTGACTGTAGCTGAGTTGTCAGTCTCTAAACAGCAACAGTTTACATCTGCCTAATAAAGTTGTGGATTTTAGCACCTATTTTTTTCCTGGAGGTTTTCTTTACAGTGGAAGTTGTTGCTGCTGTTGGCAGTGCTCAGTTAGGACAGAGTAGTTGGCATACTTTGGATGGTAGAGCTTAATCCTGAGGATTGGGTTGACAGTAACTTTAGGTAGTTCAACAAGGGAAGTGCATATTTTCATGCCTGAGGCAGACTAACCCTGTGCATTGATATGGGCTGGGAACTGACTGACTCGAGCTACAACCCTGCTGAAGAGTTTGCAGGGCTTACAGCAGACACAAAGTTGAATGGAAGCCAGCACAACAAGCTGATGATGAATCATGCAAACCATATAGTGGAGTATACTAGGAGGTGTACGACCAGCAGTCCAGGGGAACTCTTTGTCTGCTGCTACATGGGGCTAGTGAAGCTGCACCTACAAGTATCTGTTTAGTCTTGGTTCCCCCCAGTGTAAGAGGGACCTTGAGGAAGTGGAATGAGGACAGCAGAAGGATAACTAACAGACATGACTAAGCTGAAGGCTTCTCAGTAGTGACAGTAGTAACAAGGGATAATGGCCTCCAAAAAAAAACAAGGTATCTTTGATAGAAGACAGTGCAGCACTGAAACAGTTTACCTAGCGAACTTGTAGAATTCGTTGATAGAGGTTTTCAAGACTTCTAGACAAGACAAGGTTATCTGATCCAATGTTGGTGACTAAACCCCTGCTCCAAGTGGTATGAAGAGGTCCATGGAATTTCTTCCAGGTGCATGTCTATAACCCTTCTGGGTTTGAGTTGAGCTCTCTCGAGGCACTGTGCCTCTTGTGCCGTTGTTGGTTTCCCTGCTCAGTAGGCCAACACAGAGCAGAGATCTGCCTTGTTCTAAAACTGGGACTTAATGTTGCATGCCTTAGAGATGAGCACCTGAAGGATTAATTCAGGGAGTTTGCCATGTCTGCATCTATACTATGTTGTTCAATCCAGGCTTAATCTAACAAAGTTGCTGACCTGCAGCTGTTACATCCACAGTCAGATACTGATATCATCTGTGATGTATCAGGTTCCAAGTGTGATGAGAGAAGATACTGCATCTGCAATTCATTACTTTTCAACTGAGAACAGTGCCCTAATGGATGGAGGTCTTTTGTCAATCCGCCTGAATTTTTTGACTCTGGCCACACACTGGAAACTTCTATGTGAGGCCAGTTCTGGCAGTCAAACACTGTTCATGGAGCAAGTAGATGGGCATTCATACAGGCTGAAGTCATCCCAGTGGAGAGGCAGAGCACACAAAGAGGCTTATTCTTCCTGAAACTAGAATCTGGTTGTGTTTGACCAAGACATTAGGCTAATTTGTTTGATCATCTGGATTTCCTGGATGTGGAGAGCACTGTGATGGCAGAGATGTCCTACAGCTTGCATCCGTCTCAGTTGTGATGTGGCAGTGAACAGTATCAGTTCCTGCTAAGAGGGAGGTTATACATGAGTTAAGCTGAGGAACAGCAAGGATACTGTTGAACTCTGTGGCCATGGCTACTGAAATATTTTGCACATAGCAGAAAATTTTTAATAGGGAAGATTTGCAGTTTGCTTATTCCCCAGTTGTGTCATGAGAGAAAGAAGATGCAGTTGCAAACTACCTCAGGCTGAGGATGGTCAGAGTGCAGCTCTTTCATGTGATTAAGTGCTCTTAACAGTGGGATTGAAACCGGGAATAAAGTTACATCTTCTGCAGCTTTATGGAGCTACCCTTTCATTTCCATGTCTCTTCCGACAAGGAAATACAAGAAATAAAACATATAATTTTTACTGTGAAATAAAACATATAATTTAAGGTCAAACGGAAAATTTTATTTTATGCAGAAGGAGTTGATGACTTGTGCCATGCAGGAAGAAAAGGTTTGTGTTTTGGCTTAATGCAAGCCAATACTTGTTTCCAGTTTTTGGTTTGACAACTCATTTTCTTCTAACTAGAAGGGCATGCTAAGAAAGGAAAAGAAATTATAGGGAGAGGTTAGCCTATGTTAAAAGAAACTGACTGAACCTGACCCATAGAATTATATTCTATGTCTGCCTCTGTCACAGAGTTTCCAGCAAGACCCTCTGGGCACTTTTTGGATAAATTTTGGGAAGTCTGGTTTGAGACCTTGAGTTCTAATTCATAGTGAACACATATAATATATAATAGAATATATAATATATAATATCTATTATATATTATTTGTGTCACATGAAATTTATAATATAAAATAATATACTAAATAATATAGCAAATAATTATATAAAGTTATAGATAGAATTTATAGAGTGATTGGCATGCAAGCCTACGACTATCACTTTGATAAATTTTCTTATTTTTTTTTAAATCATAGTAGTTTATAGAATACTATACCTTTAAAGCAAAACTAAACATGTCAAGAAAAGAACATATAATTCTTGAACTGGTTGCCCAAAATTAGTGCTTTAAAAAGAAAATAATTGTCTTCTGGTTCCTCTATTGAGAACGAAGATAAGAATGTTCCTTTGTCCTTCTTTTTAAATGAAAATAAATAAATATTTGTGAAGCTTTTATGTGCTGTGATGATGTGAGCTTTACAAAAGTCTGTCATGAAATTATTAATTATGCCTTCAGAGTGGGGTTTGAATGGTACTAAGTAGATTAAACACGTATCAAGCAACAAGGAGAAAACAAAGTGGTCGTTTAGTCAGCACTACTCAGGAAGTGCCCTGAATGAGGTAAGGGGTCCTTTGGTAATGTAGCTGCATATATAGCACAGCAGGTAGACAAAAGCAAACCTAATAAGAGTTGCACAGTAATGCTTAATTTTGGTATTTCTTGACTGCCCAAGGTGAATTGAGCCTGCATCCCCTTCAAAGAGGCCTTTCCTCAAGCTAAAGAGAAAACCTCCCTCATCTGGGCGGCGGTCAGTCCTTAGAGATTACAAATTTGAGCACCTAGCCCACATATGAAGGAAATTTATGCACGTGAAGTAGAACAAGAGAATCAGAAGTGATTGGGTGGTCTGTAGCTACCACATCAAAAGGTCTTAGGGTAGGTTAGTGGGCATGTCATTAATGGATGTGCATTTATATTCAAGGACTTGGACAATAAAATTATCTGACAATGTGCTAGACTCCTTTTGTAACGTAACAGTCCCCTGAAAAGCACCTAGCAGCATGTAGTCTGCTACAGTCTTTACTCTCAATGGAAAAGAGAACATACTGGAAAAGAACATCAGTTTTATTGCAATGTCGTGGTAACATTATTGCGATTTAATGGTAACAACAAAGGAGGAATCTAACTTAAAGGTGAAGCTATGAATGTTAGCAATAACTGATTCAAAGACACATTTGTGATCGGTTTCCATATGAAGATTTCAGTTTCTGACAGTTTCATTAGAAGAATCAATTTTGAAAGCTCTATACAGTGAAAATTTAAAAAAAAATTAAAAAATATAGACATTACTTAAGAATCTGAAATGACTTTGATGTTTTTGATAGTTGCCTAAGTACCCACTGCGCGCTAATGAAACATAATTATGATATGATGACTTCTCACCGAATACAGGAATTTACCAACTTAAAGAAAGAAGAAAATTAATAAAAAATAAACATGGGCATCAGACAGGCATTTCTCTTCATAATAGTTTCTTATTTGTAAGCAAATGTGAGGTACTTGAATTATGTTGAAATATTTAGATACTTTGCCTATCTCACATTTGAATATTTAGACCTCTTTCTATTCACATTTGTTCATGTGAACTGAGCTAGCTTTTAAAAAAATGCATCAGTGTTTTAATGGGATTAGTTATGCGTTGTTTTCAAAAAGTAAATGACAATGACATTGATACCTTGGAATTTTGATGTTTTGATTTTTTTTTTAATTTTTGTAGATCTTAGAAGTAGTTATGTAGTAAATGTAGATTTTAGAGTGGCAGCAATATTATCCCTTTACCCTTAACACACCAGCTCAATCCCCTTTTACCCGTTCCCATATCAATTCCCTAAATTCCTTAGCCTATTTAGTCTCTTTTTCAAGGCAGAAGGATAGAGGAACATCTTAACCCTACGGAACAAGATATAGCCTAGACCCAACAACCTTCAGGCCTAGAATTCTGGAAAGCCTCCAAGGACATTACGTGCTCTGAGGAAGATGAAGATGAAGAAGAGGGGGTCACAAAACGCCCCCAGACCCAATTTCCAAGAGGCGTGGCAGGGGCAGAACCTGGGTGGTGGCTGGACGGGATTGGGTGAAAATCATTATAAAACTGTGAACATCTCAATTTCAGGAGTGCGCGCGCTGGGGGTATTCCAGAAAGCCTGGGGGCTCATTAAAACCTTTGTATCCTTATCTTATCTCCTACCTAATTTGGCTTGGAGTCGTTTTTTCCCCACAGCCATTTAGGCAACAACATATACTCTCTATAGTCAACACTGATCAAGTAGGTGGAGCTCACATGGTAGACTTAGACATGGTTAGAACAACAAAATAATTGGTGGAGGTTTCATGACACACTTGAAAGCATGATCTAAATTTGTCTGTCTTCAATTTCTTGCAGGCTGTTTCCAGCTATGTAATGTTTTTCGGACCCATGAGATGGAAATTGAGCAGTGCTTGCTGGAATCCCTCCCTCTCGGCCAGCGACAGCGGCTGGTGAAGCGGATGCGCTGTGACCAAATAAAGGCATACTACGAACGAGAAAAAGCTTTCCAGAAACGGGAGGGCTATGGGAAAAAACTGAAACATGGAAAGAATCATCGAGTTCGTTTTAATCTTGCTGATATGATACAGGATGCAATCATACGTCATGATGATAAAGAAGGTACGTAGTAATGTTGAACTTGTTTTCTTTTTTTTCTATGAAAAAAGTTTCAGAGGAAAGCTCCCTTGTTCTGATCACCTATCTTGAGGTAAAATACAATTTTACATGATAGTAATCATAAAGTGATTGCCTCAATAGAATATGCAGGCATGTATTGCATACAGTGTTTTAGTTTGTTACTGAAATGAATAAGGTGCAGAGAATAAACCTTCAGAAACCTAATTAATTTATTTTGAGGTTAATATATGTATAAACTAATATATTTAAAAACAAGTTAGGACTATGATTCTGTGATTATGTGTGGCCTCTTATATACCTACCTATGGCTATAGAATTTAACACAAGTTACTTTGAAAATTGGGTTCTCTCTAATAGCTTAATGTCTTTCTTGTATTGAGGTGCTCAAAACTGCACACAATATTCAAGGTGAGGTTGCACCAGAGCAGAGTGGGACCATCCCCTCCCTTGACCAGCTGGCAATTCTGTGCCTGATGCACCTTAGGACACGACTGGCCCTCCTGGCTGCCAGGACACTGCTGACTCATATTCAGCTCACTCCTGAATCTTTATTTATTTGTGCATTTGTTCTGACTATCACTGGGATGTAGTTCTACATGTTTAGATCTTAACAGGAAATCAATGAAAAAGCTCTTCTTTTCAAGTAAGTGCCCAGGACATAATTTATAACTAAGTTACAAATAAAATTCACAACCTTTCATTTCACTCTTCTAGTGTGTACAGGGATGATAAGTGAAAATGTTCTTCCTCCATGTTCCCATAGCTCCTATGTTTCTCTAAAAAACAAGCAGAATACCAGGTATGACTTTTAACATTCTGTAAAAGTCAGATACTTGAGGCTATTTTTGACATTTATGCTGAAGAAATGTAGCTTGCTTATTGTAGTGGTGGTGGGGCACCAACAATCTTTTGTGTTTCATATGCTTAGTCTTGAGGCTACCCAAATCAGAATATGAAGTTCAGCAACTGCTGAGACTGAAGCATAAGCGTAAAGGAGATACCTCAGGCAAACGACAGTAAGGTGAGAGAAAAACAGGAATGGTGTCCTGCACTTGAAACAAATAAAATAGGTCCCTATAAGCAAATAGCCTGCAGATAACTCAGTAGCAGTAACAATGCTATCATGAATGTGTGGTCTTTTCCAAGAACTATAAAACTGTGATTGTTGTCTTGAAGCAGTTTGGGGCCTGCAAGTGCCTGTCTACTATGTTTTTAGACAAATGTTCCCAGAACTTGTTTTCTTTGGGGTGAAAAATGCTATATTAAGAACTGTTATCATGTAATCCAATAAAAACAAAAATAATTAAAAACAAAACAAAAAAAAACAATCAAAAAACCAAAAACAAAAATAAAAACAAAAAACCCCAAAAACAAAACAAACAACAACAAAAAAAAGTTGAAACTCTGAGACATGAAAAGTGCTTTCCTACCAATGTTGATGAATGGAATATCCAGCCATGTCTCTTTAGTGAATATATATACATTAGAAGTTCTGTTCAAATTAGACCTATAGTTTTGTAGAGAACATCACATCCATTTACTGTGTTTGGTCTTGTTTTATGGAGCATGTAAAGTAGATTCCTTTCAGAGAAAATTGGACTTGAAGATGTGGTCTAGTAGTACATCTAGTGCCTCAAAACAGTAATGAGTTTTCAATCTATAAGGCTAGGTTAGACATAGCCTGAAGTAATCCCACTGAAACAGGTATAGCTGGGGAAGTTGCGCTTTTGTCACCCCATTTTCCTTGTCTATTTAGGAATATTTCACAGAGTGCTCAGGAATCAACAGCATTTCAAAATATGCTCAGTTTGAATATAGGGAAGCAAATTCAGTAGTAAGTATTTTTAAAATCCTTCTCTTTGGAAGGCCAAGGCATTGAACAAACATTTTTTAAAAGGTAATTCAGTGCAAGTAAGTAGCAGAGAGGTACTTTAACATGATTTAGTAGTAACAAGTAGACTTAGAATAAAAGCCCTTTTACTATATGAAGATAAGTTTTTATCCTGTTAAAAATGGAATCTGGGCTGATCTGAATGTTTTGTATTTTGGAATAAATGCGAAAAGCAATCAAGATGAGAACTTAGCAAATTATCAGAAATTCAGTTTTGTTTACTCAGCAGAGTATTTTAGTGCAGTTCCAATGTATTTACTTTTTAAAAATAATGTAATTTTCAAACTGCACATTTGGTCAGTAGTCAGGTATGTAATAGCAAGTGTAAAAGTCCTTGAGCAGGCAGCAGTCACGAGCATTGAGGCCATGCTGCTGAGAACACAGCTGCGCTGGGCAGGGCACATCTCCAGGATGCAGGACTGCTGCCTCCCTAAGATCGTGCTTTGTGGGGAACTTGCCACTGGCTGCCGCAAGAGAGGAGCCCCGAAGAGGAGATACAAGGACTGCCTGAAACAATCCCTCAGCCTTGGCCATATTGATCACCACCATTGGTCTACCCTGGCCTCCAATCGGGAGGCCTGGAGACACACCATCTATAACGCTGCTGCTGCTTTTGAGAACACACACAGGATCACTCTTGAGGAGAAAAGACAACGCAGAAAGAATCGCATCTTGTTGATATCACCTGGGGAGTCTTTCTGCTGTGCCTTCTGCAACCAGACTTGTCTATCTCACATTGGCCTTTTTAGCCATCAGCGTGCTTGTAGCAAGTGTGGGTAGAGCCCTTCTCAAATCTTCGTTCACGAAGCCTAGCCATGATGATGATGAAAAGTCTGGTACAGCATATTCAGTACTCAAATAGCTTTAGTCAACTAAATTCTATCAGCAACACCTTTCCATGTGGGCAATTAATTTTGTGAGTTTGAAGTGCAATGGTTTTGAAGAGAGAATTCTTGTCAAGATATACCTAATTTATCTGGCTGTGAATAAGCCTGATCCTGCCATTTGGGATGTACGGACAGACTGTGGTGTCCTAGAAGAAGACTGTGCAATCTGGATACTTTAAATTAAATAACTGAATACACATAGATGGATTCAATTTTGTGATGGAACTGTAAATGTTTTTGTGGCCGTTGGGTTCAAAATATAAGTCCCCAAGCTTCACAGCTTTTAGGGTGTGGGGTTTTTATAAAATAAAACTGAATATCTCAGGGCTAAAATTCTTGGGTACCTACAGTTTTCTTCCAGTTTTACCCTTGGAAGAGTGTATAGAACAACAGAATTATGAAGGAGTAGGTTTATCTACAGAGAATTGAATCTGGGCCTGTTTTCTTCAATTTTTAGATATATTTAGGAAATGTTTGCAAATCTTGGGCTTTCACACACTTTGCCCACAACTATTGTGCTTCCTCTATCTTTAAACTGAAACACTTCTTAAGTCTAGTTGACTGTTTCGCTCCTCTGAGACTGTTGAACAGAATCCTATTTGTTGATGAATCCTGGAGAAGTTTTACTTGTTTGGGGGTCTGATTATAAGAAACCTATGTCACTCACACAAACTGATTAAGTAGAAAATGTGGATACTTTACATGAAGATCACAGAAGAGCAACAAAACCAGGAGGATTTGTAAAGAGTGATTAAAAAGGAGATGAAGAACTATGAGAGTTATACAACAATGTTCACATCCGAAAAGATTTGAATGCAACTTTCAGCAAGAAAGAACACCCGTTTGATAGGTGTAGAAGACAGATAAAGAGGGATCTTTTACAATTCTGTGAAGGAAATACAAAAAACTGTAGTATAGAAAGTGGAAATAGGACACAACAGTAGAACAGGATAGAAGTATCTTCTCAAGTGAAGTCCAGGGGTTCATTTCTTCTAGAGTATCATAAGCTATGTAGATTGGACAGCACATTTTGAAATGGTGAGTAATAGTCTGGTTTGGTAGGTGAGATAAATTAGATACCATGAATATAGATGAACTTATAATATGTCTAGTGCAGACACATTTCACACCTGAGTCTGATCAGAATTTCATTCTTACAAATTTATTGTCTTTGTTATTAATGAAAAATGCAATATACCTTTTGGAAAATTACTGTAGCACCTGCTACTGTGCAGAAAATGCATTGCTGATACTGCATGCTAATAGGTGTGATCAGTAGTTTGCATTAAAAATAATTTTAGAATGGGCTTTTAGAAATTTTCCCAGTAACCTGCTTTGTCTCAAATTTAGAAATTAAATATATGCTCATTATATTTCTCAAAAAGTTTAAAAACTAGTTAAATATTGTATCTTTGCTCTTTTTGTAGACATTTTAAATTATTAATTGTATTTTTTACTTGTTATTCCTAACTGTTATTTAGTATTTTATCTGACCCAGGAAGATGGAAGGGGAATCCTCCTTCTCTTTCTCCTTGCAGCTTCCTGCAATTTCTCTCATTTAAATCAATTTTTCTGGTGCAGGTCATGGGCCACATTCACCCACACTACTAATAGTGAACATTTTGAGAGATCCTGCAGCTATCATTCTCAGTGATGACATGTATAGAAGCAGAAACTGATGAATAAGTGAATCTGTTTTCTGAAACTGATTTTGTTCATCTCCACTGCTAGGAAGAGAATAGTTGTAGTTCATTGTCCTTTAAAACCTGTTTGGCTTTCTTCTTATGAGATGTTAAATTCCTAATAATAACAGACAGCAACATAGTTGTCCTGCTGATATTAGTCATATAATTGTACTGCAAATTGGGTGATGTAGCCAGCCCATCT
The DNA here is from genome assembly GCA_038380795.1 of Pyrocephalus nanus. NCBI lineage: Eukaryota > Metazoa > Chordata > Aves > Passeriformes > Tyrannidae > Pyrocephalus > Pyrocephalus nanus. The sequence goes on along the minus strand of CM076259.1, from coordinate 94,061,354 downwards.
TCTGCATCCCATTCTTCCCCACTGTGAAATAGGCAATACTTGCACCTCCATGTTGCATTAGTGGACTTCTCTGATATGCATTCTCTGGTATTTGCTGAGCCTGCACATCAGCTGAGAATCATTTACAAGCGATTAGGAAATGAACTGAGCAATCAGGAAATAAACTGAGGGACTCTCAGCCTGAGTTTCTGCTTCAAATATGATAGTCAAATGGATTTTGGTATTTTGGCCTCTGGAGGATAAGGGATATGCATCCTTCCTGAAGCAACAATAGAGCTCTTGGCATTGACAACAATGTGAAACAGTGGCTGCTTTGAAAGAGGTGATTTTTTTGAGTGTGAAATTATAAGCTTGCTATAATGAAAAGAGCAGCTAAAAGTGAATGTGAGAGTCTTGTACCTGAAATCTAACACAGGGGAAACTAAAGCACTGGCTTTAGTTTCTGTCATCTTTTGGTATGTTTGTAACCCACCCTTTCAGTCATCCTGCAGCATTACTCAAAATATAGGATGGTCAGAAATGATCTATATGTAGTATATTTTGTTATAAAAACTCTGAAGTTGTAATGTAGTCATGATATATACCACAAGGTCTGTCCTGCTGGCAGGTCATGGTAGTTCAGGGTAGAAAGTCCAGAGAGACATCAAACTCAGTCTTGCCACAAAAGAGTTACTCAAGTGAAAATTGGCATTACAAAAGGGAAATGCAGATTCCCTAAACCTATTTAAAGCCCATTTCATCCTTCTGATGGGCAATATACTGATTCTGTGGCAGCACTGTTATTCTGAATAGCAGCAATACCAGTGTGAGTGTTAGCATAATGTCTGTAATAAGGATTCTTGGTCCTTTCCATGAAGTTGACCCTGACTCTCTGTTTTAGTCAGCCTTCCTCAACTCTGCCAGAGCTTCTTGCTAACCCTGCAGGGCTTCCAGTGTGACCTTTTCCCTTTCACAGTGGGATGCTCAGATGGGGTAGCTGGATACAGCCTTTATCTCTCTTCTCTCACCAGGGATGCCTGGAGAAGGTGACTTATAAAGCAGAACATACCAATATCCTACTTTTGCTGCATTGTTCACTTTAAGGGGAGGCCTCCCAGACCTGGGTCCTAGCCCCAGCATATTGGCTGCAGAGCAGTTGCAGAGAAAAAAACAAAGATCCTATCTTGCTTCCCTTCCCATGATGCCAGTATCTCTAGCTGTTAGTAAGATGTGATATTATTGTGAGATTGGTACTATCATGATATTTGAGAGGGTTGGAATAATCATTATAATGGAAGGTTTTAGTATTATTAGTTATTTTAATGAGCACTGTATAATGTACAGGATAAATTTCAGTTACATTAATTAACAGATTGTTTAAGTGAGCATAAAGGTGGGGCTGGTGCTGAACTGTAATTTGCATCTTAACAACTTTGGGCTATAAAAAGAGCTCAGGGGAAAAGAAACCAAAATCTCTTCAGAAGAAGGATGTATCTTTAATTTAAGGTGGCAGATGAGCTGACCGTTAGCTTTCAATAGTTAGGAGAATGTTGTCATGAATATGTCAAAACTGATTGTTCCTATTCATACTAAAAAGGATAAAAATAATTTGAAATAGAAAACTGTGGCTGAAATTGAGCTGAAGTAAAGCAGACTTTTCATTATTTCTTTATTGTTTCCAAATCTACCGACTCTTTATTTTTGCATCTTATTACGTTAGGCTTGCTTATGCTTTACTGTCCTTTTTTCGGTGCAAACATTTTGATTGGTTACACACAAAGTGTTCTGGAAAACAGAGTTGCACTGACTGTGTCTGGCAAACATATCAGGGCAAACTTAGTGATCCTCAAGATCAGGTTTAACAATTGCCAGCAGTGTTTTTTAAAAGATGGAAGAACCAGGAGATGGGCATTAGTGACAGGTTTGTGAATGTAGGTTTCCATTATGTGCAACCTGTTGCCAGACAGCGGGAAACTGGAGAAAGGGGCTGAGGAAATGAAGACCACTGAGAATGTGTAACAGACTATTCATTGTAAACACTTTTATAATTAAGAGGTATGGGAATGTATTCAGGTAGCCTATCTCCTGTTGGGATTCTGACTTTCAGCCTACCTTTTTTAGATGTTCAGTGATGCCTCTTCTTCTCAAACTGGTTGCAGGCAGCTTTTCTGATTTTTATGTATTGCATGGGGGAAGACGAGTTGTTAAAAAGCAAGGCTCTGAGCACAACAATGCCTTGTTTTCAAAATTCCCCAAAGCCTTGCATGAGGATTGTTTTTTTGTGTCAGTAGTTCAGAGGCATTGTTGCTACTAGATGAGACAGAAAGATAAACAAATATGTTTACTAAAGACAGAATTTCAGTAATAGAAGAGATTTATAGAAAGAAAAAGTTATAAACCATGTTATTATGCTTAATATTTAGGAAAGCGGTGAAAAACAGGTGTAGCATTAAATCTCTCAAGTCAAGCCTTTATTGTTGAACCAGAGTTTCCTTAAATTAGGCAAAAAAGACACATCTTGAGTTAAAAGAAGGTGACACTGGAAAAGAGAAGGATCTCTGTGTAAAAGTTCAGCTTAGTCCTCTGTGCCATCCCAAATTACAATAACCCATTCCACTGTTCGCTTCCACCTTTAAAAATCTTCCTGCCTTGTTTCCTATGATTAATATTTAATATCACCTTCTTTCATTCCCTTCTCCTCCCAAAGGTACTTTAATTAGCATTTCTTTTGTATACTGTCTGTCGCAGCTACAGCCTTCTGAAGAGGCAGGGCTAAAATTATAATAATGAATCATAATAATAATAAATGAGAAATATTAAATGCATGCAATATTTTTACACACACACACACACAGACAGAGTTGTAGCATGTAACCTTCATGACAAAAGAAGGTCCCAAATTCAAAAAATTAAATCTTGGGTCAAAACTAATATTAATAGGAAATGAGACAAATTGCACTGATTAGTAAGGTGCTGCATAGTGACATCTTGAAGAGGGACAACAACAAAAAATTATTCTAATCTCAGTTTGAACACAGCATGGCCTATAACATTCAACACAGAGCTACCAGGCAGCTACAATGAATTTGAGGGATTCCATACTCCTGTATTTCCTTACTTTAGCATGCTCAGTCCTTTTAAATTTAAACCAAAGAATAAATTTCTCAGATTTTAGAGTGCTTTGCCTCAGGATTGTGCTATCATTATTTAATATATTTTAATTTCAGGTTACTATTTACTCTCACTCTAAATGTCATTAAAATATATATATATATATATATATATATATTTTTTTTTTCCTACTGGGAAATTATATGAGATTCAATATACATTTAATAATAGGGAAGCTTTCCTGTACAAAGCTATTTTGGATTTTACAGCTAGGTTCCTTTGAATCGGAGGAGAAAACTGTACATTAGACAGTAATGTAAAAGTGACTATTGGCAAATATTGATTTAGTACGAACTATTGTACAAGAAATCACAATACACATGTATGATAATTTATACCATTTAATATTTATTGTCCAATCCTTAGAGACATGAACACTAGACACTAAATAGTGAAGCCAAGAGACAGTTCAGAGCATATGAAATTAATGAAATACACAAAAATTTTGCCAAATTTTGGGGCTTTTGGAAAGAAAGAAAAATATATACTGTAAATTAATGCATTCACAAGACAAATTCATGCATTGTGGACTGGGAACTCATGTCTATAACTTTGGAAGACACTAACACAGCTGTCTATCCATCATGTTGCTAGCGATTTAATCAGCCCTCTGTACAGGAAAATGAAGCATCAGATAACCATTTCAATCTACCTATTGATAAAGTAGCTTTTCAAGGGCCCAGAAGGTAGAGACACATTTCAAACAACGGCAGACCTTCCTATGGGTTCAGCACGGTTGTTAACTTTGCTTGGCTTATGTGTGCTGAATTCAGCAACTTAAGGCATCTTTTTTAGTATGACACAGGGAAACATGCTGCCTTTAGTTATTGGGTAACAGATGTTACGTAATTAAAGCAGCCCATTTCAAAAGCAGTCATAAAATCACAGGGAGATAAAATTTGAATACATTTGAATTTCTGCAGGATTCCATATGTGCTTTTGGTCTATGTGTTTACATTTTCTGTAATTTGGGAATGATATGGGAAGTGGATCTTAAACTGTTTCTTGTTGATAAAAAAATGTATGGTTCCTAATATACAAGAATTATTTAACTGGAAAAAGTAAAACTCACACAAAAAAAGGTATGACATATAAAAAAGTGAAGGATAGGCTCCAGGGTGTAGATTTTATCTAGCCCTTTTGTTCTGCCTGTGGACTGTCTAACCACAGGAGTGCCTCTGCTCCATGGCTGCATTTCTCTTAGCCCTCAAATCTTCCTGGCTTGTTTCAGCTGCTGTTTTTGTCTCTGCACATGCCCAGAACTACCTCGATTTGAATAGTTATCCTTTGCCTGTACCAAGCAGGGAACTAAAGACAAAGCATCCCCCTATTTTGTGTCTCTCTGACTAGAGGGATTCACACCAAGTATAATTTATCTGTCTTATGATCAAGTGTAGTTATACCTTCCTCCTTTTCTCCACAAAACTGAGATTGGAGCTGTCAGCCCCCCATTTTTGCTAGCCCACAGGTTGTGCCTCTGCGTTGCTTTGAGAGCTGTTCTGAGCATTTCTCTCTCCCACTGCCTCTTCTCTGCTGTCCCCACACCTCAAGCATCCCAAGCATTGTCCAGCCTGGCATGGCTCTCTCCTGGGGAAGGGGCCTGAGAAGCAAATGGAATCTAGATGGTCTTGTTTACAATATAGTAACTGCAGAAAGTTGACTGAATAGTAAACTGTTGTACAGAACCCTCAGTGTTATCATCATCCCTGCTGCTGTGTTGTGAAACAGGAATATATACTAGACTATTTGCAGTCCCTTTTCACATGCTTAAACTCTGAATAAATACTTAAAATATGTGTTTGAACTTAGTAATTCCTGTTTGGTAGTTTAGTGTGTCTCGAAGTTCACCCTGAAGAATTTGTTGCTCTCTGAAAAACATGCCTTTTTCTTACTGATATACAGAGTTTCTGGAAATTCAGCTCCTTGATTTTTCTCTGAATGGCAGATTTCTTAAATGTAGGCACTGAATTGCTTGCTTTCCATGTAGGTAATTCCATTCTTGAACTTTAACCCTATATATCCAAACAAAACCACATTTGGTTAACTAGAGATCATAATTTTAAATGTTGCTTCGATTCAAAGTGTAAAGCATAGTATTTGTGAGGGAACCTTTGTAAAAACACATATATTTTTCTAAAAAATGTATGTATTTACTTTTTAACACATTTTCAACATTCTCATCCATTTATTTTTGTGAACTGTAATATAAAGCTTTCTGGCAGTGGGACAATCAGTATGTAAATTATTCATGACTTTACATGATCAGAGTATAATTCAAAATGCTTCCACGATCTAAAATGTCAAGAAAAACTATTTAGAAGACCATTACCCCTAAACAAGAATCCAGCTTTTTAACAATTTAATCCGGTCTGAACAGATAACCTTTATAGACACATATCTGTTCTTTTTTTTTTTTTTTTTAATTATTATTATTATTTTAAACCTATCAAGCTCATTTATAGTTCCATGTTGGTGTTTTTCTCTTCAAGACCAACCTTTACATTTAATAGTAAAATGTTTTTCTGGCACCCAAAAGCATCAAGAAACACAAGGACTAATCACTCACAAATTCACTGTCATGCCAATAAAGGGTCATTAAGCCATTAGCAACCAACAAATTGACACCTGGCATTCTTCCTATTCATTTCAAAGGGGATCCACAGTGGGATGCAAGCTATAAATTGGTAGCAATCAGGCACCTATTCTATCTGTGAAAGACAGCATCCACTGAGTAGCAGGTACAGCTGACATTCCCTGGATATTGTTATAAGTCACACTGATTAACAAGAAATTTGCTGTGATGGCAGAAGCCTCCAGTCTATATTTGTGAAATAAAAAGAGAACAAGAATAGAACATTTTCTATATGATTGGCTGTTGATTTCTTCTCTAGCATAGTTACTGTGCTTCAGATGGATTTCCAATACAGATTTCAGTCCAAAGGGGAAACGTTTTTGTATCTGTTTTTCAATATCACTTACTTTAAAGTTTCATTTCAGTCACAGATAATGATAGAAATTAAGCTGGGAAATTACAGTAATCGATAGAGAATAATGTTTTTTCTTCCCTTTTTTTTTTTTTTTACAAGCAACCTTTAAAGCAATAATACTGTTCTTTACAAGAAATAAACTGCACTTTTAATAGTTCCTTAAAATTTTTTTCATTTTTTTCAATTCAACTTTAGAAGCCTTATTCCATCAGGATATAATCTTAAATTGCTACACTAGAGAAATAAAATAAAATGGAATAATGAAGCATAAGATGGGGAAAAGACCTTATTTTGGGATCTTGCAACATACAGACTTTATTTTATGACTGTTTTATTAACTGACAGATTGAGAAGAACATTTGTTCAGCACCAAGTCTGTCTGAGTTCAGGAAGCATTTGGACAATGCTCTCAGGCACATGGTGTGATTCTTGGAGTGTCCTGTGCAGGGCCAGGAGTTGGACTTGATGATCCTGATGGGTCCCTTCCAACTCACCATATTCTATGATTATTTCCTTCTGTCTGAATCATAGTACCTTTCTCAGTAAAAACAGAAATGCATGTGAGAAAGAAACAGGTTTATTTATATCCTACCTAGTAGTTTTTCTTCCTCAATACAAATTCTGTACACAAAGTATAAATACTGCTTATTATTTCAGTCATCTTTCTATTCTAGACATAATTTGGAGAATTTTTTTTTCTCAGTACACTGAGGTATCATCCTTGGTCTGCAAGGTTTTTAGCTGTTAAAACCTTTTGCAATTCAAGCTGACAGTGAACAAACTCTATAGCTATAATATAAAGAAATGAGTTGTATGGCCTAACGTAAAGACAATCGATTCTTCTTGATTATTGTTAATTGCAGCCATCATAGTAATAGGCTATTATAGTGGAGGAACTGAAGGTTGCAAGAATACAATCAATAAATCTAAGGGAATGGATAATTAAGCTTGTGTTTCTGTGTGCATTTCATCTAAGAATGGAGGTGGGAATGTGAGTAGTTAAGGTGAAATTCACAATATTTCTGAATGTCCAGCTTTAAACAAGGATTTTAAGCATAAGCAAAACGTTCAAGGTAGAATTCAGTCATCCTGGAGCCAAACACTGCTTTCTTATTGTTTCTTTCTGATTACTCTCTATTACAGTGCACTGTATATGTGACCTTGAAGCAGTACAGACACTGTCATTTTACAGGGCAATGAGAGGAGGTAGTTTCTCACACCATGCACTGTTTAGGGTTTCAATTACATTTAGACTGAAAAGACAAGCATGACAGCTGCAGCACTAAATCCTTGAGCTAGGGTATGTGCTCCAGATTTTCGCCATCACAGCTATTGCTAACATGCAGTGGTAGTTTTTTCTAGACTTCCTTATTGTACACTGTACACTGACAGTACAGAAAATATGACTTGAAGTGTTCTTAAAGCTGGAAGTATCTGTGTGAAATTTTAACTGCTGCTTTGTTTCTTAGTCTACTAAGGGACATCCTCTAAGAGGGTACCAACTACCACACTTTTTAATAATAACCATCTGAACTTCTCTGGTTTCTCAGTTCCTATTCAGGATGAATGTTGGTCTTCTTTTGCCTTTAAGCCTCTCCCTAAAGATCTTGTAAGGGTCAAATATTTAGAACTATACAAGTTGGACAGAAAAAGGCAGATGTAAAGACTGAATATATGCACTTTTACTGATTTTTACACAGGAATTACTTTTTTATCCCACTCTTTCTCCATATTTGTAGTTTTGGTTATATACATGCAGGCTCTCCTAGTTTAGTCCTTATCTCTTTTGGTGACTTCGGCACTTCTAGCATGGGGTTCTCCTTGGCTTCTCCTTGATTTATCAGCTTTATGTACCAGATACATGTCAGGTGCGTCATTTGAGCAAATGAAAATCTGTGGAATTTTGTATCACTTGGGAAGTTTGAGGCTCTGTAGTGGTAGCTCGTCACTGCAGTCCAGACCTATCCTTTGGCTCCATGTGGACATGAACTCATTGTTGAATTCGAAGAGTTGTAAGATTGGTCAGGCTAGAGAGGACCTCAGGAGGTCTGTAGTCCACTGTCATGCTGAATTTTGCAGAGGAATGAGACAACTAGGGCATTGAACTACGACAGCTCTTATTATTGTGCAAGAGTAGACTAAACAAAGCAGAGAGGTTCCTGTTGGAAGCAACTGATAATTCTACTTCAAAACCAAATTAAACCGTCAACTGGTACGTGAGGCTTTTGCTTTCTGTAAGCTATAAAAACAGATGTGATTATATGAGGTACTGTGTGAGTGTAATTTTTTCTTCTCCATGCTGACCAAAACTGCAGTTTTCACTGTGGCAATCCGTACCTGTAAAAACATAAGTAAAACATAAGTAAAGTAAAATTTGCTTTGTGCTGGTTTTGTGCTGATTGCCCCAGCTCTGCTGTAATAATCTGGACCTTCTAGTGGCTCACCAGTATCAAAGAAGAGGTGTTGATTATTAATTAGGAAGCAAAGGGTCTGTTTCTCATATATCACCTCCTCGGTTCCCCGGGTCCTCAAAGGCTTCACTGTTAATCCCATGTAGATTCACTTTACATAAGATTGGTGTGTAGATTTAGCCATCTGTAAATTTGGTGGTATTGAATGCAGAACTGTCTGTGCTTCAGGTTTGTCTCTTTGGTTGGAAACTTCTTTTAGGTGAACCATTATAAATCCATCATTTCAATCCTCTGTGTCCCTGTATGTTTTTTTCATTTCAAATATTGAACATTGAAACAAGTGAAGTCTACATTGCTGCAATCTTCAACTGCCCAAGTCTGACAGCCTTATGTCAAAGCAGGTACATGGAGATGTTTTCCTTTTCTTATTCTGAGGTGGTTTAAGAAAGTGGTAGTCACAAGTTTGAAGTTTGATATCTCTTTCCTTCCATGATGGCTTTATACATGTAATCTGTTGTTCTTGGGGTGATAATGTGTTTATTGCTGATTTTTTAATTGCTTTTTGTTTTTGGCATAATGATGATGATGGTGGTGGTTGCTGTAATTGGTGTGGGTAAAGAAGGTGCTAGCCAGAATACACGGAACTTGGAAGCATCCAGAAACAGCTGTGGGATAAAGGGGAGTGAGAACAGGATGATTTCCAGAGGGCTGCGCTTGCGCAGTTGGGGCAACACTGACTGGAGTAGATAGTGACTCCTGTCTAGACCTGGCTGTGGCCAATTTGTTCTCTTTGGTGGACATCCAGGCCACAAATCAGAGAGACTAATAAAGATTTCAGTATGTATTAAAACAAATTTAGTTGGGACAAGTCCCTTATTAGTGTTGTTAGGCAACTTAATGGTTGCCTTTTGGTTGCACCATTGTTTTAGTCACTACTGACAGAAGATGCATAGTCTGTTCAGAGTACACAGCAGGCAAGTGTGAAAGTTAGTATTTGGGCCCCCTTGTCAGAAACGGACAAAGGTTACAAAAGTCGTTGTGTTATATTGTAAAATGTGTCAAGTCTGTCCTCTGCCAAGTGTGAAAGAATTCTTTGCAGATTGGGAGTTTGGGAGCCAATGTGTGAGAGAAGCTCTAGCTATAACTGTGAGACTCTTTATGTCCCTGTGCTTTGGATGAAAAGAGATGTAAAATCAGAAAAGACTGAAGAAGATTTAGAGATCAGCAGATATAAACTGCTTGGAAAAGTATAATAAATTTCAAGCATGCAGCAATTCAGCCAAATATAATTTTGGAAGATAAGTAATGAGGAATGGAAACATCTTTGAGCTAGGTGCACAGGCAGAATGTAGACCATTGCAGAAAACAGGCATAGTTATTGTTAATGAAGACTTCTGATAACTAACCAATATGTGAAAACGTTCATATTTGTTATTTGTAATGCACGGGCATTAGAAGGACTTGGTAACCATCATGTTGCAATCAATGCAATAAGTGCTGAATAGGAGTGTAAGGTAAAATTTGAAGAGCTTACCCAAGCTGAAGTATTCATGCAGCATGCATGCTTTTTATATTCATGTTTATGTGGGAGATGTGACTGGATCCCATATCTTGCTTTGCCACAGTGATCGTGGCTGTTTGCACAGCACAGGTAATCTCTCCAGACCTCACAAATCAGTTTCTCTGTAACATTTGCTTAGCAGAGTAGGAGGAGCTCCACACTGCCTCTCCAGAATTTCAGTTTTCCGAATGACTGCCTGTGAGGTGATTCTATCCTTGAGTTGGCAAGGAAAGCAGATCCTGTATCCCATCATCTCCAATAGGAAGATGTGTCTCATATGTGTAAGAACTCATTAGCCTTTGAAACCTCATGTGTTGTATTAGGATTAAAAAAAAAAAAAAAAAAAGAAATGCAGGTGTGTGGGTCTGCATTGTCAGGTAGAAGAGAACCATTAGGAAGTTTAATATGTTATTCTCAGTTGGTTTTGGCCAACTAAAGGACTCTGACTGCTTGCTGATATTGTTGAAAAATGTGTGACAATAATATTCCAAAACCTGACTTATCTCCATCCGTTTTAAAACTCTGTAAAAGTGAAGAGGGGAATGACTTCATGTGAGCACAGGACTCTCTTTACATCTCTTGACCATCTCAGAGATGTCCAAAAAAGAATTCTGGTATCAGTAGTCTGAAGTGTGTTGATGGTTTAAGGCTTACCATACAGCAGTATGTATCTCAATCAGAAAATGTTTCACAGCACACAAATTTTAATGTGTTAAAATTATCTATATAAATAAAGGGATTTTAGTCAGAAAACCTTAATTTTGTGGACATTCCAGATGTCCAGGGTGGAACAGTAGAGACTTGATTCTACTCCCTTGAAACCCATGGAAGTGTGGAAGGGACATGAAATCCTTGTGGAGGTGATAGTTTGTTGAAATTTAATTATATACAGGTAAATGTTGTAAGGGCACCATGAGGGCCAGCTGCTCCCTGCTGTGTGGAACACTGGGAGAGTGAGGGCCACCCCAGGGCAGCTGGACAGGGCTTGTCCCACCACCCCAGCCGGATGTTATACCAGTGCTATATTTTCTAATTCAGAAAATTTCATTCATTACTTTTGATTCTGTTCTTACCACCATTCTTGCTGCATGCCCTTTGTGTCAGATTTAGCAATTGTGTGGCAGCAGAGTAAGTCAGTTTAGCACACTGATCCAAGAGAGAGGGCTCCACCCCCTAAAATCAACAGCCGAGTTCTGTGTCACCCCTCTGAACCAATTCATCTACCCGTTGCACAGCTGATGGGCCTGATGCAAAGAAAGGAAAGGAACTATGCAGGCATCTTGGAGCCACTGACTTGATTTTAACAGTATCCTAAGAATATCAAATGACACTTAGAAAGTCTGTTTCTAACACAGTTTAAACCTAAGGCAAGACTGAGGTTGCTCTCCCTTCTGTCCTCTGCTTCTGTGCTATCCATTTGTCCTCTCATCTTTAAGCTTGTCTTGAAGTGAGAGCCAGGGAAAAGAATGATGTGGAAATTATCTGTCATAAGGTTGGCCTTCAGTACGTTTAGCTCTCCATACCAGCTCAAGACAGAGTGACATGGGTCACTTCTACGCAAGAATGAGGGCAGAAATCTGAATGGATGCATGAACAAGAGGGAAGCAGCTCTGATTTTGACAATGTAAACTGTCACAGTGAAAGGTGGTGCCTAAGCCACATATGTCAAGTGGTGAGATATTCCAGGAACCACATATTTCCTTCATAGTTCTGGTCACTCATCTGCCACAGGCATGACCATTTTTGATAAATGCGTGGGTTATTAATGCCCTTAGTTTGTTCTCTACTGCCTGGTTTAAGTTTGCTTCCTTGGGCACTGCATGCCCTGGGAATTCCACTAGACACACAAAACCTAACACCAGTGGTCTACAGCTGGTAATTAGTACCATTTAGCAGCTGCTAAGCAGGATAATAGTCTGTTATCCTTGAAGATCTCTAATACAAATCGTAATGAGTTGCTTACAAGGGTTCTAACCCAGCTGGCATAAACTTGCTCTGCATGGTGAGAGAGTTAAAGGAGGGAGTGAGTCTTGCTTCATATGGCATGTAAGTCAGCAGTAATTTGATTTATGCCAATTAAGTAACGTTGGCATAGTATCAACATAAATGTTGGGTGAAACAGGGGGTGTACAATCTGTTCAGCTGAAAATTTGTGTTGTATGCAAATTCTTTAACTGTTACACTGGGGGAAAACATGGTTATGACAGTGGTTTTCAAATTAAGGTACTGATCGCAGAATGAGTTACTTTGCTGGTGTGTGTTTTAGTATTTTTCATTTAATGACTATGGTAGTGGAAAGCTGCATATTCTCAAATAAATTTAACATGTTGATTGAAATATTGTAAAGATCTAAAACTTTTATTCAGTTCTACAGACATTTGAATGTACAGTCAGGTATTTCTGTGGCTGAAAAGTTGGCCTAAAAAATTACACTGGTAATTTAAAAGGCTTTCAAATTGACACATGTTTTTAAGGTGAACCTAGTGGGGTGTGAGCTTTTGTAATTACTGACTGTAGCCTGAGGATAAAATTCTTGCTGTTTTTAGTCACCTTTGTCAGGATGTCCAGGAGAATCCACACATAGGAGACAGATAAAATATGTGTACAGAATGAAATAGGTGACTTAAATGAAAAGATATTAAGTTCCTTTTTTTATAAATATCGTTGGCTAGTTGGAAGTGAAAGCTTTGAGAATAGCCATATTGAAGTTTACTGTGTGATCAACTACTTTCCCCTGAGGTTAATTTTAGAGTGTTCAACTAGTGGTAAATGTTAAAAAGCTTTGTTTCTATTGCAATTTTATCTCACTAACAGACATTCCAAATTCAGTCAGGTCTGTGCTAACAGTTTTTGATGGCACAGCGATTTTGGCCTAGGAAATAGCTATGCTGGCAAAACCCTGCTGTGCTATTAGCTGTGATGATAGAACCAATATTTTTAGCTAAGTATGTGTTATTTTGTAAGGTGGTGTTGAATCATTTTAGCATCAGCTCTGTTATACACACAGGTCATAGTTACTTTGAGATAAAATCAGAGCTTTATTAACAACTAGGATAGACCTTACTGCAGCAGTTCCCTTCCTCTGGCCTGGCCAAAGCTCTAGCTCTGGTAGAGTTAATTCAAAACTGAGGCAAAACAGGGGATCACCATCATTGCTTCGTGATGCTGTGTGTGCCCCTTGCAGTAATGTCTTTGCACTGTAGAACTCCACTCTTCTCTAAATTACTGTGATTTACACCAGGATTTTTCTACACTGCTCTAGATATTTTTAGTGCATGTATTTGCAAGTAAATGATGTAAATTAGGGTCCTTTTATTTGAAAAGGTAATTATAAAGTAGGAGGGAGTTGTACACTGAACTAAAAAGGAAAGAAAATAAGACTTTAGGAATAAATATCCTAGAAAAAAGGAAAAAGAGAGAGACAGAAATCATATAAACAGATGTAGCTATTAGGTAGGGTGATCCAATAACTACTAAGTCTTGTTCCTCTGAAATGATTTCAGAGTCTACACTGCTCTTCCATGTGAGTAGCTGTCTCCTCAGAGTTGAAAACAGATTCTTTGCCTGTCATATCACATCTTAACTGCTGCCCATTGTCACTTTTGTGTGAGGAGATAGATTAATTTGTAGCATTCCTTGGGCACTGTAAAAGACACACACTAGGATTTTTCAGGCCATTAGATTTGTGGCCTTAATATTTTCCAGTGGAGACACAGACTGCATTACGTTTAATGTATATAGAAATGAAAAAGGGCCAATTTGCATGAAGAAGTTTTAAATTTAGCAGTTCTTGAATAACTGTAGTCCCTAAACTCATAAATTATTCTGTCTATGTCTACAGTGATAGAAATGTCTGCCCGAGGAGGGAACTGTTACTCTCCTCACAGATCTCACTGGGGTTTGACTTAGTGTCTGTGTGGCCCAGAGACATAACCATTAGTTTCTGTATGGTTTTCCAGTCAAGGTACCTCAGACAACAGGAGGGCTGTGCCCTTGACTTCAGAGTGATAGTGCATTGGCAGGAAACTGTCAGGGTTGGTGAATGCCTGGGCATGGACATACAATAGTTGATGGTGCAAGGCCTGGTAGGAAAGCAGACGAGGACTAGGCAGAAAGGGACCCATCCTGTCTCATGCTTACCTGTTCTGCTTGAAGTTCACTCCCACAGTGGAGTGATCAAGCCCCTCAGCTGTTTCCAAGGCTGGGTTCTGACTGATTCCTCCACAAAGAGCATGGGAAAGAACTACCATGTATTTTTATCTACCAACACTGACTGGGACTGTGGAACTATTTCTGTCAGGCTGGTTCATGGTGCTTTGGTTTGTTTCTTTTAAAGGTAATTTTGTGTTGAATGGAGCGCAGGAATCAGTCTGACATTTCATTTCACATCATGCTTTTAAATGCAGAAGAGAATCAATGACCCAGTTGCTTTGGGGTCATGGTAACATGATTACTGGCTGCTTGAAAAAAATTATAGACTATGGGAGGATAGAAACATCAGCCCTGTCCTCATCAGTGATCTCTTCAAACAGCAGGCAGTATAGCTTGGATATGCAAGGCTAACACTCTCAGCCAGTATGGAAAGAGGAATTTTCCTCTCTTCGTTTTTGCACAACACTTATCTGCCCAAATATTGTGCATATTTTTTTAAGGTTTATTGTCTTTAATCTTCCTACAGCAAAGATGGAAATTTATTTCCAGAGTTCTCCAGAAAATTAGAAGATGAGATCTGAACAAGTTTGACAGATGTTGCCAATGAACTCTGGAAATATTTCATGTAAAAAGCAGTGGGATTACAAATCAGTTGTTTGAAAACCCAATAAAGGGCATGACTGCTCTGAACCATGTCAACTGATGACCTTCCTTTGAAAGAAAGTATGAGCTGTTTTGCTAGTGATGAGGTGGTAACAGTATTGCTGCAGTAAATGTGTTTGTTAGGTGAACAAGATACCTTAAAAGAATGATTAAATTACCAACAGTGGTACTTGGATTTTAAAATTCAGTTTAAAACTAATCATAGCAATGGTATGAGGTAAACATTTTTTCTAAAACTCCATTAACGAAAAATCTGACATCTTACTTGATTTCATTTGGTGTTCTGATTAAGAATAACTTACCAAAGATTAGCATTCATCTATTCTCATACACAGCTGAGTTACGTAGCAGGCTCCTCATAAGTACCTTTTGTACAAGCTGAAAGTATAGGATGACTGCTGAGGACTGAGAAAAAAGTGCTGAAGAGGCATGAAGGTGGAGAGAATTTTAAGTGATTCATCTGTACAGAGTTTTAAGATGCCGGTGTGAGACCAAATATCTGACTGTGCAGGAAGTAAAGGGCAAAATACAACACTGAATTTGTGGAAGTGGAAGAGGTAGAAGGATGCTACTACGCATCTTTATCACTCCTGTTCTTCAGTGATTCAATTTCATGGTCAGTTTATGCCCAAACTACTTTTGGCTGTTAGTGAAAAGTGGAAGGAACACCAATCTCCATAATCTCCTATTACCCACAGCCACATTCCCAGATTCTTGATCTGGCTGGAAAACTAATCTTCTCCTTGTGCCAAGTAACAAAAACGTGCAAACTGGGACAGAAGGAGAATGGAATAATCCATTCTAGTATCAGCATCATTTTAGCTAGGCTTCTGCATCAGTATGTCATGTTTCTCTACATAATGAACAAGCAAAGCCTTCCAACTGGAGTTATTCCTGCTAAACTGAAGAGAACAAAAATAGATTTTAACAGGAACAAAGTTTACACTAGCTTCCAGCTACTCCTCAGAGAAACAATTAATAGAAGGATACACTGGTATACAGCACAGTAGATGGACAACTGTTAGGTTTTACAAATGTAAGGCACCTTTATTTTTATCTTTTCTGTTACTACTAAAACTGAGTTTGCTATGAATGCAACATTGCCCAGCCCCTAGGTTTGTGTTACCATCAGTAGATGATCTCTGGTGAGTTACTGATAGACCTGGGCCCTCTGAATTCACCTTTCAGGCTGTCACTTCAGATCAGTACTCCTTGTGTCTGCAGCATATAAGGTCATATATAACTCTTTGTGACAGGGTAGCTAGATTACATTCAACACAGCACAGTGTAAGTACTCGTTACTGATGTGTATATCAAAATTCTTAATGTGTTACGCACCACAGTTATACAAAGCTAAACAAAACTAAAATGCGGTAGGTAATTGTCATGTTGTCATCACCAAGTTGCTGTAACAGCTAAAAGAGTTCAAAGAAAGCTCCAAGCAAACCAAGACAAGCCCAGGAAATGTAAGCTTTACAGCGTAGTTCCACATGCAAAGTTAGTACAAGACCTGTGGATGGTAATAGGCACAGCAATAATAACTGCTACTTTATAAGGCTACATAATAAGGTGTAATCTATTCAATAAAATCAATGGAATGTGGAAAGCTATTCAGCTCACTGGAATAATTTGGTTAAAATTGTATCATTGGGCATATGTGGAAAGCTATGTTGATTATTATCTTTCTTTACTGCTGAGACTTCAATGCTTTCAAATACTTTCTAAAATACCTTTATTAGATATGAAATCAGGTATGAAATTCTGTTCTAAGTAGTCAGTAATTTTGTATGTCAAATCTAAAAGACATCAGTGAATGGATGGACCTGTTTATACATACAAAAGAAGGGCTTGAGAGTTTGCAAAAAATTTTACTCTGGGTAAAAAAATCAAGACAAAGCCATTAATTTTTGTGGATTTTGATATTGGATCTAGAAATGGTCATTTCTTGGTTTCAACTGCAAGGAGTTGCTAAATGGATCTGGAAAGGCATTACTTCATATTTTGCATAGCTTCTCTATAAGAACCAAGTCCTTGGAGGATTGATGGGAGGACGAGATTCAATAAATTGCCCATCTTCTTTACACCTGAGTAGGCAGAGTTTCTTTCTATCACTTGGTTACTATTTTAGAGTCCAGATGAAATTCTTGTGGAATACTATTAGAAATGCAGTTTCCCAACCCAGTGATCTTCCTTTGTGTCCTTCTCCTGCTAAAAGAGGGAGGTATTTATTCTCTGTCTTTGCTTAGAAGGACCTACCCTAAAGCCCCTTTTGGTGATCCCAACGTTCTTAATGATTGAGTTCATCTCAATTACCCAGCAAGAAACTCCACATTTTATTTTTGCTGGTGTTACTCTGTGCCATTAAAGTCATCTCCCAGATGCAGAAGTAGCCTGAGGTAAAGGGTGTGCAAGACCCTTTGTGAAAAGGGGAAGGGAACAGATTCTTTTGGTTAACTTGTTAGTTGTCTTATCCCATCTTGTAGAAAGACAGACTGAGAATGCTATTTCATTAACAGCCTTAGTCAATGTAAGATTTCTGCCACCAAACTATAAATCCAACCAACCCCTGCCCTCCCGAAAAGCTTCCCCAAAAACAAAACCTCCACCACCTTACTGGTCCAGTTGAATGTGCAGCTGGAAGGGAGAGCTGGCATAAGGGAAGAGTGGGCCATGAAGTGAATGACTCCTCCCTTTTGACAGCAGTACAGCCTGTAAGAATACACTATAAAGATGGCATTTTCAAATAATTATATACTCTCACAATGTCACCAGTTAAAGCCTCCTTGAATGGAATGGTTTCTGCAAATCACACTTTAAGGGACTATCTACCTTAATTCCCATATTTGCAAATGAGTCTCTCATTGCAGATGGAATCAAGACATAGTTCACATATTTATTTAACCCACATACAGAGTCCGTAAGAAAGAATGCTACATAAAAACAGTGTATTAAGCATCTGAGAATCTGAAATAGGTGGATTTTTTTCCCCCTGAAAAACAGGGATGGAGGAAGGGAACAATTTGGAGTGTTCATTTGTTCAGGTGAAATCCTGGTGGGATTGGGAAGATGAAATTACTTTCAGAGCCTTAAGAAATGTTCTGTGATATGGAATTAATATTTTCAGCCCTACTAAAGAAATGGCATGACATAGGAACATTGAAAATATTAACTCCTGAGGAGGATGCAGTTGCACACCTATCTAGGGAGGGAGAACTTACAATAAAACTTTACTCACTGAAACCTGAGGCAGAGGGAGCATCTCCATATGTGGCCATAAATTTAGGTATTAAGCCAAGGAAGGAACTTTGTTCTGAACTTTTATTTTTAATGATCTCTCTCTGGATGAGGACAATTGTGCATTTTGAGATTTGTGGATCTGAAAGCAGAAAGAAATGCTTTGCTTTCTGTTGTTTATCCAATTCTCCCAAAGTTATGAAATTTCACAAATACTTCTCTACTCTCCCACTCTGGTTCAGTGTTTTTCATCTTGCTTAACAGATGTTGTACATTTTTTATACTTCCAATTCTACTTTTGGTGGACGTGCTGGGGGTAACAGGGACTTCTGATAGAGATTAACTTTCAAAGTAGCATTTTCCAGAACATAAAAGTAATTTACAGTTATGTAAATTGAATGAAGCAAATCTTTTGGTGAGAAAAAATAAGTACCACAGAAGTATTCATAAAGTATGGTTTGTACAGCCCTTTGAATTGATATTTGATTTTCAAAACTTATAAAAGAGCAAAAGATTAAATGAATTAGTCTAACTATTGTAAATATTTGTCCATTAAACCACTGTGTTTACTATGTAAAGTATTTAGTAATAATATTGCCAAGTGTTTCACTTTAATTTTACAGGGTTGCAAACATTTAGCCGAATATTCTTTCTTAGGCTGAATTTTTCTGGGGCACCTGATCAAAAATAATTCAGCACATTCAGAAAACACTGCTTCTATTAGTTGACAGTATTTGAAAAAAAAAAAACATACAAACAACCTGACCTCTTTCATACAGGTCAACTGACTGTCTAAATGCTGTAAGAAGTTCAAATGTACAGTGAAAATGGAGTAGCAAGATATTCTTGGGAAAAAGAAAACACATACAAAAAATGCATAGATAGAAAGGAGACTGTGTTTAAGAGTCTCCTAATGGATTCACAGAAGTTAGAAGGGCCATGAGACAAATTTATGGCTCTCTTGTGGGACAAAGCCACAGTAGAACAGATTTTTGGGGTATTCACTACTTGAAATTTCATAGCAATTGTTTGCACAAGTCCATCCAGTATCTTAACTAGGGATTCAAACCAAGTGTTCCAAACGATGGAGTCAGAACCAGCTGTGCTCCTACTCAGGAAACAGTACTGACAGTTATTCTCATGGAGAGGGGTTCTTTATGCCAGTTTATTGAAGATAGGGTTGCAGTGCTGGTGGGAATTCCCCTGATAATGTCTGGCATTGCTACTGTGCAATTCTGTTCAAGGAATGAACACTGTTACCATGAGTTAGTCAATGCTTTGATTTAGAGTGAAAAGGTTATAAAGGCAATAGGGAAAAAGTGCTGAATTTTCACTCTTGAGTGAGCACCAATATGAAAGGTTGTGGTTTTGCTTGTGCTTATAAGCCTGTTTTCATTTCAAAGGGGTTTGATACATGCAACTGGGAGTGGAGTTTGACTCCAAATATAGTTTTAAAAATTATGCTGCATCAGTGATCTGACAATGCACTGGAAAGGTTAAATTGAGTGCAGATCATTTAGCTTTGGTATGATGATTAATTTCAAATTATACCAGTTATGAATACTAGTTTCAAGTATTTACTGAAAAAGACAACATATCTCATGGGAACTCTTATAAAGTAAAATGAAACCAGCTGACTGTGATTTTGCTCCCAAATGAACTAATCAGGCGATTGTGACCTTGATGCAGGATCTCTCCTCCAGCTTTCCCCTCCCCTCTCCTATGTACAAAACTGACATGCTTATCTGTATACTTGAAACGTCCTTGATACTGTTCATATTTGCTGTTCATTATCAAAGGTCCTTTGCTTACAAGCTTAGCTATTAAAACATGTGAGATGGTAAATGCTGACATGATAGTTCTGCAAATGTTGTATGAGAGGTTTGCATATATTATTAAATCTCCTAATGAAGATGATGAAGAATCAGCCTACTAACAGTTCAGAATTAGGTGTATTGCTGGTATATTAGGTATATTAATTCTTGTTCCTCTTTTCTTTAATATTGCAGTGCTGCGGCTATTGAAAGATGGTGCTGACCCTCATATGCTTGTTTCCTCAGGAGGCTCCTTGCTCCATCTGGTGAGAGTGATTGAATATTTGTGTTAGTGACTGTGGATAAATATGGTTGGATAGTGAGTAGCAGATTTGACATATTAACAAAAAAGAAAGGCTGAGCAATATTTTTTATCTATCCTGACTTCTGCTGTAGTTGTGATTGCATCCAGCTAATCTTTTTAAATGTATGGTCATTTTCAAATTGCTTACGAAAGAATGGATCATGTCGTTCTCTAAAGAGAATGAGATGTTTAATTTTTTTTTATAAAAATTATTTTTATTTATAAATTATCTGTTAATCTGTTTTATTTATAATTATCTGTTCAGTAAGAAAGAATAAATGAAATATTGCTTGATTCGAAATACAGAAATATATGGTTCAGAAATTTACAGGTCCTATTTGAAAACGTAATGTTACATATGATGTAACATTTTTTCGGTTTGTGCATATTTTCTTGCACCAGTTTCCAATGTGTGGATATTTAACACATTATCTTCATTTAGTTTATCATTATTTGCATAGCAATTCAGATTAAGTAATGGAAAGATAAAAGAAAAACAATTTGTATATCATGACCAAAAGAAAAGCAAGAGGTAAGGACATATGGAGGAAAGACTGACAGACAGGCAAAAAGAAAATATCGCAGAAGTTGGATTTTGGCTTTGCTGAAGCCTATGGCAAAACTCATGATTAATGCCCAAGTCTTACGATCCTTCATATTTTCCTTACCATCCAGTTCACTATATAATTCCTTTTTCCATTTCTGTTAACTTCCAAAATGTGATGTATTTTTAAAAAAAAAACAAATGTGACACTTGATAGAGATTCTGTTGCTGTCTTTGTATCCCAATATTAAATCTCTGAGAAGCTGTGGGAACTTCACAGGTATTCAGTGAACTCTCTTTAGTTTCCATGAGAGGAGAAGTATGAAAAGAGAGTACTTGTCTGAGCTGCCCATTCAGTTGGAAACACATAGCATCAGACCAATTCACACAGGCAGTCACCCTACCTACCCTATTAACAAAGTATATGCTTACCAATTTTTTCTGGAACTTTATTTCACAATATCCATTAAAAAAGAATCTTTTTTTTTTCTTTTTTTTTTCTTTTTTTTTTGCTCAACAATGCCTTGAGAGTGTGATTGGTATTAGATTATGTTGATCTGTACTATATAATGTCTTAGCTCTGATTTGTTAAAATTTGAACACAGAACAGCTCAGTGTAAGTTATGTTGATACAATGAATAATACTGCAACAAAACAAAACTGTTTTTAGAGCTTCCAAATAAGCTACAAGTTAAAGGAAATACCTCAGAACTTAATTTCTGTCCTGTAATTTAGTGGTCAGTATGTTGGAAATCTTTTAAGGCAGGACTGCTTTTTATCCTCATAGAGTTAAAATTTCATCTTCTGAGTTATCAGTATTTAATATTGCAATAGTACATGCATCTCGTCCACTCAGTTGAAGATTTCAGCTATGTTTTGACTTCACAATCAAACTCAGTTACGTACTTCTACTTTTCCCCCATTTCCTTCAGTATCCCAGCTTCCATGACAGATTAATAGAGATCAGCAAAGTGGATGCCATGGTATGGTTTTACATGTGATAGACATAACACAATTATTTAACCCGCACTAGCAAATTATCTGCAGATTTCACTATATTTGTACTCTCAATGTATATATGTGCTTTTTGGGTCCGGAATATGTTTAAATATTGGAAGAGGCATCGACATGAAGGATTGTGTTCAAAGCTTGAAAGTATCTAATAGAGAAAATAAGTCTCCCTGTAACCTCTCTCTGGTGGGGAAAGAGAGAGGAACCTTCTCTAAACAGCTACTGAGGTTATACGCTAGAGCAGAGTTAAGATCTTAAGAGATGCCCTGGTTGTCTTTTACAGTATTATCCGTAACCTTACGCGTAAAAAGTTGCAGATGTGACAGAGGAGTAAAGTCAAAACCACGTCTAAGTCAGTTTCTTCTTCTCTGCCGAAATTACTGACTGTGACCTCCATCATCACACACACACACAAACACGTGCATTGCCCCTCTTCTCCCAACACACCTGTAGTGTGCACAGTATTTATCTGTCAGAGAGACTGGAAAAGGAATCACATGGTTAGTGCATTGGAAATAAAAGTGTAAAAGTGTGTATTACTTCTATGATCTGCATAAGAGGCAGAAGTTCATGTACATGAGGACAAATGTACCTGTGGGTGTACATATACTTAGGTACCACATACTCATCATGTGATCATCGTGCACTGATGCCTGTGCAGTGATTTGGAACAACGGTACTGAACAGAAAAAAAGCCTTATCTTTATTGTAGATTCAGCAGATTTCATGTAGTGCTTTTTCAGAGGAAGTAGGGCGTTCTGTGAATCATGCATATGGAACTGGTAGTCTCCACAGAATTATTTCTATAGATTCCTCAGCTGTTGTTCCCTACAAACACAGCAGTTCAACTATATTGCATCATCTGCCTAATTTAAATACTGTGTAATAAATTCAGTTGTACACTGAGGAAAGCACCATCCCTAATCTGTTCTTTTTCTTCCAGTGTGCTCGCTACGATAATGCATTTGCTGCAGAAATTCTAATTGACAGAGGAGTAAATGTAAATCATCAAGATGAGGATTTTTGGACATCAATGCATGTAGCCTGTGCCTGTGATAATCCTGATATTGTCCTGCTACTGCTACTAGTAAGTAAAACAATCCAGTGCATTATGTGCTTGAAAAGGAGACAGAATGTAGCATCCTAAGATCTGAAACTGCTGTATGAATGCAACATATTACTACTAATAATATCTGTGAAAGCATATATTGTGTTGGATTTTTTTTCTTGACATTGTTTGGATGCTCTGGATTTTTATAAGGCATTTTTAGGACTTCAATAAGAATAAATTTTAAACATCAATGTCAAGTATCTCCTATCTCTTCCCTGTGGTCAGGAGCTTATATCTCTGATAAGCACTCAGTTCCAAATGGGAATTCAGATAATTTTGTTTCTTTTCTCCCTGTCACTTTCTGTTAAGGGTTGAGTTTTCAGACCATCTTATAAAAACCTCATTCTGTAAAGCAAGTATTCAGTCAATTACACTCTGTATTCATAAAGAAGTGTTTGTGGACATGGTGAAAGTGAGGCAAATTTAATATTAATTTAAAAAACTTTGACTTCTTAAAGCACACTTTACCCAGTATAGTAATTGATATAGTATTCACTCTTTGCAGAGAACAGCGGTGTGCCCAGGTGTCCAAGAATTCCAATGGCATCTTGGCATTTATCAGGAGTAGTGTGGTCAGCAGGACCAGGGTAGTGATTGTCTCCCTCTACTCGGCAGTGGTGAGGCTGCACCTCGAGTCCTGTGTTCAGTTTTGGGCCCCTCACTACAAGAAAGACATTGATGTGCTGGAGTTTTTCCAGAGAAGGGCGGTGGAGCTGGTTAAGGTTTTGGTGCACAAGTCTAATGAAATGCAGGTGAGGCAGCTGGGGGTGTTCAGGTTGGAGAAAAAGAGGCTCAGAGAAGACCTGAAAGAAGGTTGTAGCCAGGTGGGGATTGGTCTCATCTCCCAGGTAGCAAGCAACAGGACAAGAGGAAATGGCCTCAAGTTGCTCCAGGAGAGGTTTAGATTGGATATTAGGAAAATATTTTTTTTCTGAAAGGGTAGTCAACATTAGAACAGGCTGACCATGGAAGTGGTGGAGTTGACATCTCTGGAAGTATTTAAAAGTTGTGTAAATAGGGACATAGTTTAGTGGTGGACTTGCAGTCCTGGATTTACAATCAGACTCAATGATCTTAAAGGTCTTTATGATGCTTGGAATGTAATTTTCTTTTTTTTCTATTGCAACTATAATTAGATCCAGTAAATGTGCTATGCAATGTGTGTTGTCTGATTTTCTTTTCTTCGTGCTTAAAATATTTTAGCTTCCCTAACCACAGCGATCAGATACGATAGAAGTGTCCCATTCCAAACATGTCACTACTCTTGGCAAATAAAGGATAAAATTTCCAGAATGTGATGTTTTATCGCTTGTATTACCTTGATCTGTCCAATGTATATACTTCTGAAGCCTGTGTATCATTGTATTCTGTGTGTACTCTTAAACTGATAAACAAAGCAGAACAGAGCAGCTTGTTTATAAAAGCTCTTTTATTATGGGAAACTCTTTTAATGTGGGGAATTTTCAGAAATTCTGAATGTGGCTGTTGTTGACATTAGTAGGAACAGTTGAGGTTATAGAGGCACTTGTAAAATTTTCTCTGCCAGTTTTTGCAAGAAGCCCAATCTAATACAACCTCAAATATTTTTATACAGGGTTATATCCAAAATAATTTTTCAATGCCCATCTCATGAATGTTGTTTGATTTGGTCCCTGTTTTTTACAGGCTGTCTTCATCTGGATGTTCTAAGTATCTTCTGATAACTTGCTGTAAACAGGTCATCTAATATATTAAAATATCAATAAGCAGGGGTACATCCGTATGCATTTTTACAGATAAAGTTTGAGTTGCCCATATTATTTGCAATAAATTCTGGTAAATTTGCCCACATTTTAGGTGGTACTTTTAAAGGTAAAATTTCCATGACTAGATAAATAATAACTTAATACTTCCCCTTCTGGAGTCAGAATAAAGATAGAGTGTTGGGGCAGAGAAAGGGAAATATTCTTAGGTAAGCAATGATTTTTGAACTATGACTTTAATGCTATCTTTAATAGCTTTTGACAAAGTGAAGCTGAAAATTGAGGTTGGAGGGGCTTATTTTTCACAATTCTGAAATGCCTTTGCATGAGCAATTCATATTAGAAATTACTTTGCCTTGAGGTTAGAGTGTTTCATGGACCATGTCTAATGTGTAGCATGAGCCCGATAATGCCACTATGAGCTACAGGCAGTTCCTATTGCACCTGTTTTTTCATTGGAAGAAAAAAATAACACTTCTTGTACCCTAAGGAATTACTTTTAGATAAATATTTCTTCTGGACTGATTTTAAAACACAGACAATACCATATTTTCTGTTTTAAAGATGTGAGCTAAAAGGTAACAGCATGGTCCTTTTATTGAGACATGTTCAAATTCTGATTCATGGAAAATTGTCATAGAATCCAGTGGAGGTTTCCTCAGTGGGAACTTAAAAACATTTCCCGAAGGGAAAATTGGAAAAAAAAAAATATAAATATAGGGTATATGTAGATCCCTAATGAAGACTTACTTAAGAATGCCTGGTTTCTGGTTTTATCCCACTTTTGGTGGTCTTCATATTTTTCTGGCTGAGACAAGATAGTGACTTTTCATTCGTCACCTTAGCTGTGGTGACCCACAACTTCTGTTCTCTGGTGGATAGCAAAGGCAAAAGTAAAACTCATTCACTGCAGGCTAGGAGGGACTCTAGGTGTATGTGATGTGGTTATATGCTATTGTGTTCTGTTGGAAGGTTGTTGGAATTGTAAGCACTGTTTTTGGAATAGATGCTTGAAGCTACTTCTATCCATCATTTCCAGAGTTTTACCCTAGGTGGTATAGCTTTCCAGGGACATATTTAAATCTTCTCACTTTTATAGCTGTCAGGAATGGGAGGGGGAGTGCTGGATAGTACAGCCAGGAAATATATCTCATGTCTGCTAAATAGTTGGTCAATGAAGAACTTACCCCCAAGGCAGCTGCTACCATGTGAGGAAATGTAGAGATCCAAAGTGATCCATAGGGGTCTGGTTGCCATACATGCAGATGAGGTAGTAAAGGTCAGATTCATCAGTCACTGCTTGACCACAGCAGCTTTAGGTGTTTTCCCCATGGGATAGGGGACTGCTTTTGTGGATGTTGTATGAAGGAGGCTCCTGTAGGAGGTTGAAGAGAATGCTGAAGTGCCTTTATTTAAGAACAAAGAAGCATAGACTTATATGCATCTGAGGCCACATGAAATCAGTAGGCAACATTAATGTTGTATTTACACCATTTTGTCAAATGAAACTAGGGAGGTGGAGACAGTATTCCAGTGTTTGTATAACATGCTGCACAGTAGAGATTTATTCTTTCTTTATTCTTTCATAGACCTGAAGGCATTACTGTAATAAACAAGGCAGTTAATTAACTATAATGGCAGAGAACAGTGCTGTATCCTCAGGAATTTTTACATGAAAGAAAATTGGGAATTAGAAAGACATTCTTAATACATTCCTTTTATTGACCTTACTAGAAAAAGCAAATGTGCCTGCTGTCTGCCAACTAATTAAATATGTTTCACCATGTGCTTTTTGGAACCTAGAATCGAAGCACAAAGTGCAAATCTGGCATAGAAGACTAAAAGTAAGTTTTTTAAATAAATATTTTGAGGCTAAATATATTTTCTCTCCCTCCTTTTTAAAAACTTAAGAAAATCTGTGCTTAGCGGTGTGCAAAAGGTAGTTATCACAGAATCATTCATTACAATAAAAGTCACCAATAGTAGATGAACAGTATCAGGTGTATAATACTGTGCACTGTATGCATCATTGACTTTTCATTTTAGTGTAAAATCCCCTTTTCAAAATAAGATAATTTTTTACTGGAAAATTTACAGGAACAGATTTACTGGTGGGAGTAGAAAGGAAGACTTTATGGAGCTCTAACTTTCTTTTCTATTTCCTCATACAGTTGGTGTGGCACGTATCTGAAATCATGTACTCAGATAGCAGTTACACAGTTATTTTGCCCTTGTTCTTTGCAACTACATCAGACTGTTTTAGCAAGCAGAGATGAATGATCAGAGTGCCATTACCTTTAGAATTTAATGAAAGATCTTTGTATTTCATAGTTTCAGAAACAATTACAGCATAATTAAGAACTGCTTCCTCAGAGGAGGCAATTCTTCGATCCCACTGTCTTGCTCAGTCTGACGTCCTCCTTTGAGTCAATATGAAAGGAAGAAGGGAGAGGGAGAGGAGAGTTAGAGGTAGGGAGGGGGCAATAGGTATTAGTTTGTAGTATAAAGGATCATGTGGCCTGAAAGAAAAATGATTCTTCTCTCTTTCTATTATCAGTATTGTGTAAGAAACTTTAAATGGAATCTTTTTCTAGGAAAGCTCTGGGTATCAATTTGAATTCACTCACAGTTTGCAGAGGTTGGTGGTTGTGTGATAAGTCTAGGAGGGAACTTCCAGGGTGTGTGTACTGCTGGCTTAGAGCCTTTCATCACTGCTGAAAGAACTAAGATAGAAGTAATCTAGCTAAAAGCTACTAATGAACTAATTTAGGTGATGCCTGTTAATGAGTTAATAAACTCCATATGGTGACACTCAGGGGAAACTGTAGAAATATTAGTCTTTCTCCTGAAAGACTGGAGAAACGGAATGAAGCTAGCTAGTGATGCAGCACTAAAGGTGGTCCAAGGAGAGGTAAGAACAGGAGCCTAACTGGATACAGCAAAATAGATAGTCTAGTAAAGAAATGAGGATAATATGAAAAGAAATAGCTTTGGAAACTTCAGTTGGCAGGAGAAAAAAACAGTGAAATCGAATCTGCACTTCACTGTATGAAGAATGCTAAATCATGGGATGAATCAAAGTCTTTTCACATGGGAAGCAGTCACAGAAAGTAAGCCTGAAGAGCCTGTAAATACTTTTGCAATGGCTGGAAATCACACACGCACACACACACACGCTCTCCCTCTCTGCCTCCCTTCTTCTCTCCCTCCAGGTGGAAAACATCTGGGGCTAGGGCTGAGACTTAGGACATAGACCAGAGCTAGTAGGCAGCACATCTTTATAATTTATAATTTGCAATATAGTTTGGAGTTTTTGGCATCAGAGCATTTCTAGAAAATAAAAATTCCTGGAGGTAAAAGAGAGTTAGACCTATTGGGAAAAATAACAAATAACACCCTCAGTTTTGGCTGGAGCAGGTCAGGAAAAGTATGCCAAGAGATAGACTACATGAACAAAAATGGGGAATTTTGGATCAGCTTTACTCTGATTCTCTTGATCCCCAGAGAAAGAGGATGAAGGAATGACAAGATAATGAAAATCAACATCTGGCTTTTGATCTTCAGTAAACATAGTTCTGTGCTATGAAGAAGATAGTCTGGAGGGATGTTCCACCACTGGGAGATATTTGTAGAAAGTGAAATTCATTCTTTATGCCAAATAGCCTCTGCTTGAACCACTGACATAATTATTCTGTGAGTCATTCTTATGGAGTATCTAGGGAATATGAGGAAAACTAAGTTAAATTACAGAAGTGAAAACCTGCTTAGTAGTGAAGAACTTGGTAACAACAGGACAATAGCCTAGCTGTTAAGAGAAAACTATAGGCCTGAGAGTTACTGAGGTTTCTTTAGGATTGGTCCTACAATGTTATTTTATTTTGAGTTTTCAGTGATGACCTTGGGAGTTAAAATAGGTGTATGATAATTAAATATGCTAAAGACAAGCCTGCAGTGCCCTATCTATTGGGGTGAGTATTATAATGTCATGCAGAAGTAATAGGGTATCTTTGAAGACTTTGGTAATAAAGATGTGTTGAAATTTAGGTGTAAAAATTCAAAATCTTTCTCTGTGTAATAGGCATTTCTGCAATACTCTCAGGAACAATCAGTTGGAAAAAAGGAAAAAGACCTCAGAGCTTTAGTCAATTTTAAGATAATTGTATGCTGCAAACATGTAACTGCAGGTGGGGAAGAGATATTATTGGATTTGTCAAAATGAAGCTCTTTCCGGGAGAAGAGTGTTGTTGCTGCTGTACAAGGAACAACATCTTGCAGTTAACTATATAAAGCCATGTTCAAGAAAGGTAAATTATGCTGAGGAAAACTGCTGGGATAAATGGGAATAGAAAGCCTATCTTTTGAGGAGGGAGTCAAAATAATTTGTTTTACTTAAAAAGAAAAATCAAAATAGGTTGTAAATGTTTCTGTAAATATTTCAAGATAGGGGAAGGGGTAAAAAAGAGCCTCTAAAACTGGAAGTTGCTACTGGCATGAATGCAAATGACTACAAAAGTGTCCAGAAATTAATGTAAGACAGAAATTAAACTAAGTTTTGTCAATGTTAAGAGACATATGCTGGAAAACAGCATTCCATGCAGGCGTAACAGGGAACAAAGAAAACAAACCTAACAAACCCTCATTGGGTTTAAAATTGATCTTTAAGTTGTGAATGAGATTTTGTGTTATGTGTTTACCTGCATTATCAAAGTGATGCTTCAGGAGATCCATTGTAGTATTATGTTCCCACATGACATCTGTTCAGAGGGCTGTGTAGATATAATTATTCTGGTTGTGTTCTTAAAACAAGAGAGTAACATACGGAGGATATTAAAAACATAATATTGAGAACAACAACAAGTAATGTGTTTGATGCCTGTCAGATTAAGCTAAATTTCTATAGCTCAAAAAGACAAGAGAAAAGTTCGTGGAAGAATATAGTTCAGAAGGAGAAGTTAGACATACTGGCAAATATTATTGTTTTTCAAGCATTTGAAATATTTTTTGTTTGTTTGTTTTTAATACTGCTTTCAGATATTTGAAAAGAAAAATACATAACGGACAAGTAGTATCAAATCTAGGCAGGAAAAAAAGGGCTTTTTTTCTCAAGAAAAGAAGCCCCAGGATCACGAAAGCTAGATGTATAGTCACTGGTGGTTAATTGAGAATGATATTTAGATCTGTAATTAATTGTATGCCCTAGCAGTGTTTGTAAGAGAAACTGCAGAGTGGTGCATAAAACTGAATATTCCCTCAGTAAGGGGTATGAGAAGGCCAACATATGAGGAATATGCCAGAGAAAGATCTTGACTAATCAGAGAAATAATTACAAAAATGAAATGGAAGTGGTATAACACAGTCTTTTGGTGACATTTGCTTGAAATTATTTAGTAGTTCCTGATGAGTTCTACATTCTTATTGGTTTTCAGGTTTTTCCAGGAGCTATACAAATACAAGATTTGGAAATGAAAAAAATTGAATTTGTGAGGTCTAGGGCCATGATCTTCAAAGTGGATGCACACCCCAAGAGGTGCACCGGAAGATTCCTTTGGATTATCAGAATTTGTATTTTTATTTATCTTTATTGGAAAAATATAAGGAAGAAATAAAGCTTTACTAATATTTAATATACTTGTTGATGCTGGCACCCACCTTCTATCCATATGTCAGAGGGTTCTGTGTTTTGAACAGTAGGCAAGGGTCCTGAGGGAAGAGCTGCTTCGAATTGCGGAGGTATTGACAGTGGTGCTCTCGCTCGTTCACGCACTTGCAGTGCGTTGTGATGAATTACTGTTTGTGTATGCCTGGTGACGTGGATTTATGGATTGTATTATTTAGTTTTAACTAAATTAACTCTCACTAGATAGGCAAGCAGCTTAAAAAATTCTTTAGAAGAAACCACAGATTGAAGATAATAAGGCTAATAATGACACAAATCAACAGGAAAATGGTAGAGCCTCTCCTAGTCCTAGAGTGAGCTCTTCATAATTACAGGGTAAAACCAGTGCTGATCTAATCAGATTTAATCAGAGATGGTTATAGTCAAGCAATACTCAGTACAGTATTTTACAAAATTTTGTTTAATTATAAATCTTCGGATGCTTCTTTTAAGGCTTCTTAATAACAAAAGATAAAAAGCCACATGCTATTGGGAACACACTTGTTCATCCTGCTGCAGCAAAAGTGGATGGAATAATATGTAAAAACCAACATGATGACAAACTCTAAAATGCACTCCTTTGTCAGAAGATAGAGTTGGAAGATGTGTAGAAATACATCATTGGAGTTTGAAGAAATAAGTGTTAGAGCAAGAGCACATTACACAGTTTGGGAGGTTTGCTATGCAGTCAGCTGAAAATACGTGTGTTTCTAACATGTTCTTGTCTCAGCTTGCAGTATTTGCTAAATTCTGTTTCAGTAGCGAAATACATGAAGAACTACTTTGTTGTGAACACAGGACTAAAAGAAAGAGGTGCTAAAGGAGATATAATCTCAAGAGTAAATAACTTGTATAAAAGTAATGTTTTATAGGAAAACTATGCAATGTAAGCATTGATGGAGCAGCTGCTCTGACTAGAGTAAGAAATTACAGCCGGCTGTAAATCTGATAGAAAATGTATATTGTTTTTTCTCTTTATGTCTAGAAAAGGGAGGTCTACAAGCAAATAGATGGTTTTGTCAGCTTAGTGGCTTGAGCAGCTTGTTTGCAACGATTTTCAGTGCACCATTGGTGTTAGATCTAATGGAGCAGCACATGTGTGCATACTGTATTTCATCTTATGGGGACATTTACCTACTAGTATCTTTGTCACCCTGCGTGCTTAGTGGAAGGTAAAGGTTGCATTTGGCCTTATATTTAGGCACTTCTGAAAACTGAAATGTTCAGTATGGATGAAATTGCTCCAGTTCCTTCTTTCTCGTACCTTCTTTCCATAATTAATCATGCTATTCACAACCATAAGCCAGAAAGATACATCTTATCTTTTGAAAGATCT
Source organism: Pyrocephalus nanus (assembly GCA_038380795.1). Lineage (NCBI taxonomy): Eukaryota > Metazoa > Chordata > Aves > Passeriformes > Tyrannidae > Pyrocephalus > Pyrocephalus nanus. The sequence continues at coordinate 94,029,678 of CM076259.1, read as the reverse complement.
TGCTATCACCCTTTTCTTGAGGCTGAGAAAATTAGTACCTCACAGAAATTGACTGAATCTTGCAACATCTCCGAATTTATCATAGAACAGAACTATGATAAAGGTGGTTGGTGTGATTCCCAGACTTTAGAGGAAGGATATTTTTTCAGCTAAGTTGATACCATGTAATTTATTTGGATAAGGGCTGTCCCACAAGACTTTAAAAAAACCCATACCCAAGCCACTCAGATGAACACCCTCCACCCTCAGTCTTACAAGGCTTTTTGAGTGTTTTCATTTCAGAAATATTGGAATGAAATATCACTGTGGTATAGTTCATGATGAATAATTTAGAGAGGCTTGGGAGCATGAAGCTGTGAAAAAAGAACCGTCAGATGAATCTCCATGAATTCTTAAATTTCTGAGTGAGCTAGTATAGGAAAATACAACACTGATATAATTTATCAAAAGTTCATGGGCAACTTATCTTGATATGCCACCATAAAGATTGATGTGTAAAGTCACTGAAAAGAAAACTGCTGCAGGAAAAACTGGCTTACATATTGAAAGCAGATGGTTTAGGTAAATTATAACAGTGCAGGGTTAGTGGAGGTAATAAATGAGGTGACATGAAGGTCATTAAAAGACTCATATTTGCACATGTGTTTGAAGACTTTTCAGTTAAAACAGGAACGGTGGAGAAAAACCACTGACTTTCCAAATCTAGAATAATTGTGTGGAAAAAGTAGGTAATGCAATCCAGTGTAGAACAATGTAAGATAATGAAACTGGGATGCATAATGAAGTGGAGAAGTTGAAGCCATGAACTGAAAAATAGTGAAAAGTTGGATGTGGTTCTTTTTAATCAAATCCAACTTGCTTTACTTTCAAATGATTCCCATTAGAAACTATAATATATTGCAGATTTTTTAAACACAGTAGTTTTCCCGAATGTTAAAAAATGAGAAGTGATTGTTGAATGTCAGTGAATACTGCAAGATTACTGATTTGTATTTATTGGAAAGAAAGATGGAAGTTGGAAAGATTTATTTTTTAGAATGAAGACTAGAGAATGGTAAGGCAATGACTGTGGACAAATGTTTTTGTGCAAGGTGATAGGAAGATGATAGGTACCTATTCTTGACAGCTAAGATTATACTTTATCAACATGAGTAAAACATTTTTCTCATAAAACATAGATAAATCCTTGATGTTTCAATTTTTTTGTAAAATTTTGTCACTTTTCCAATATATGCATTAATCCATTGAGAGCAATTTGTGCAAATAACCCTTTTTGTTTGGTTAATACGTAAATGTCAGCTGTGGTTATAGTTTTATTGCTAGGAAGTGTATGTATTACTTTTCATATAAACATTGACAAAATTTGGCATGGAATGTGTATTTTCCCCACAGTTATATTAGAGAGTAACTTGCAACAGTCCCACAAACCGAGTTACTACTATGGCTGGAAAATTTTGATGTCTACTGCACTTCATTTGTTAACCAAGCAGAGGAAAATAATAGGGTTATCTGCTCGTGTGAGTTATCTAATTATACATTGCTGTTCCGAGAGGCCAGTTTTGTATTAAGATGACTTCATACTAAACTTCCTAAATAGATTTTGGTATTTCACACAATGACTTGTTTGTAGAGTATCTAGATTTAATTACTAACCAGCAAGACAGCATCACCCTGAGTGCAGATTAAGCTGCTGTACAGTCCCTTACCAGTGCAGTTGGGAACGTGCTGATGTTATCAATCAACACAATGAATCTGTCTCATAATAAAAATGCAAATTAACTGAGTTGAAATAGCAGTTCTGTACTCTTAGTTCCTTGCATGGTATATTTATCTTTACAGAAACTATACACTGTACACAGCTGTTGTTTTTTATGTACTGTTTAGTCTCCTGCTTTTTATACCAGAGACATGTAGTACAGACTTATTTTTACTGTATGTGTACATATATTAACATAGGCTCTGACTTTTTCTCTGCATTAATAAAACACTAATATCTGATGTCATACCTGACATTTGTTTAAATGTGCTGTTTGAAGCATATTTAATTTACACACACACACACATATGTATATGCATGTGTATATTTGTGTGTGTGTGTGTAATCTCAAGATGGACTGGAGAATGAAAATCAAAACATTCAGCATCTATATTCAGTATCTATATTTTCCAAGTTGAATAATACAGACTTGGATTTATGATAGTGTGCATAGACAAGAAGATAAGACTAGCTTCCCAAACACGGAGGAGTAAGGAGAAGACCATCATGGTAAACAGGTCCTTCGGTTTTGCCCCTGGTTAGATTTTCTACCATTTATGTTAGTTACATTGAACCTAAGCTAGGACCTCTTCAAAAAACAACTTTCAATTTATACTGAGCCATCAAAATCAGTTTCCTTTATTTGTGGCTGTTCCATGTGGTTGTTTTGTTTGTTCTGCCTTCAACTGTGATGGGACAGTGGGTGGAAACCCTTTGAAGTGAAGCTACTAGACAGAACTTTCTCCAGCAGTTTTTTTTGGAGTGTATGTATTACTGCTACTTCCCCCTATAGATGCATATGTATATATACATGCAAACAAATAAAACTAAGTAGGAAACATATTAGTAATAGTTAATACTTGCTGTCTGTTGGTACTTAGCACCACTAAAGTGCATAATCAGAGGATGCTTCCCACCTCCATTTTGCCTACAGGACAGCTATGTCCAGTGTTGTACACAAATGACAGTTCCTACTAACCCCAGGGAGTGATCTTTAACTCCTGAAATGAGATTTGTTTAACCTCATGTAATTACAAGCTTGCTTAATAGTTACGAAGTAACTGTTAACTCTAACTGTGGTGTCAGATTAAAAGACTTTTTGACAGACAATGCCAAAGGCTCACTCCCTGCTGTGTGAAGGAGAATTTCCTTCTATTTGTTCTAAAAATTAAACGCAATAATTTCAAGAAGTGACCTTTTGTTGCAGTATTATAGGACAGGGAATGATCTTTTTTTTGTATGCCTGTCATAATTTTTAATTATTACAATTAAAATAAAAATGAAAAGAAAGTGTGCTCCTATGCTGTTATCAGAGGCATTCAGTGCTTGAATAATTTGATTTTTTTCCATAAGCTCTGCTACTGATGGGAAGTTTGCAAGTCCCATGTGCAGAAGCAGATGGGGAAATTTTAGTCTTTAGTCATCAATGCTCTTTGAAGTTTCCCTTCTAATTCCCTTTTCTTGCCAAATAATATGAGAGCTGGCAATATCAAGTCAAATACCCATCCTTTGTACTTCAACCACCCTATTTGTTGACCTCATTCTGATCTTTTGCATTTTTGCTGCAGTCTTAAAAATAGAATGGAATGTTGTTCTAGGCAAAGAAAAGTTTTCTTTGTGATATATAATATGCAAGTAGATTTTGCTATAATTTCCTTATTTTTCCTTCTTTAGTCTACCTCAACTTTCAGTATAAATACAAAATTTCAATGAAAAAGTATATTCTGAAATTTCTTCTCATTTTTTCTTGCTTTCAAATAAAATGGTTTGATTAAAAGAGTTAAAAGTAGATCTTATTTTTTTTGTATTCAAACACATACATGCAATTCATACAATTATTCCAATTGATTTTTTTTTTTTATATTAAGCTAAAAGGAGTGTCTTCATGCTCTTAGAGCCCTCCTAATACCCTGATGCTTCATCTTTTCGTGTGTATTTTCTGAGAAGCCCTCACTAAACCTGTGCAACAGGTATTTTGAACTTCCTTTCTCCATACAGGAGAAAAGTAAGAAAGAAACATGCTTATTGTTTTCTTTTTTGTCATGCATGGCTTTGGAGATGAAAATCACAGGTATTTATTTCTTCATTACCTGCTCTTTAATGTAATGCTACTCTTTTTTTTTTTTTTTTTTTTTTTTTTTTTTTTTTTTTAATGCAGTGCTAAATTTTGGCAGGTAGAATATGGAAATATTGATTTACATTCAGACAAGTGCATATCTTGAGAGTAAGATTGGTTCCTGTAGTTTCTATTTGAATACAGCTTGTATGCAGAGACTGGAGAATTGGATGTTTAAACCCATAGCTATGTGGGATCCCTCGAACTAAACTTGAATATGTTCTGCCCATGGTCCAAGCTTGTTGATGGAAGTCATTGTCACCCCAGAAACTACAGATTCATTTGCCCTACACTATGGCTAAGCTAAAATGTCTCATCCCTGAACTCACATCTCGCCAATAAGAGAAAAAAATATTCTTATGGCCTTTTTCTTCACAGATTTTGAAACAGCAGTGAGTACATTTGAAGAAGACACATCGAGGCTGAAGCAATTAGTTTCAAATTGTATGGCAAAATTTGGTTATGCATTTGAGCTACAGATTTAGATTATGTTAAGAATGATCACTTGAAGTTGTTGGAAAAATTCAGAATGAAGTATGGAAATAAAGAAACAGAAATGGATATAACAAAAATAATAATTCTCTTCTTCCAATTTCTAGTCAAACTAGCTGGATTATTCTGAGTGTTTTCAGATATACATGTGGGAGAAGAGAGGAAATAAGAATAATTCCTTGAGACAAAGCCAGTCAAGAAAACCAGACAATATTTAGCTTAGAAATTAGGACACTAAATTCCAAGAAACCTTGGTGATGTGTGCTAGGATTCAGAATATGAAGAACCATCATGAAAGATGACTTGCCAACTGATTAAGATCCAAGTATAAATTTGTATGCATTTAGAATTAATAGAATGCTCCCCAGTCCTCATGAATGTTATAGTGCTAGGGCATGAAAATATTGGTAACTTGGGAAGTGTACGTTATTTTTTTATTTGATAGCTTCTGACTTAGTAGATTTTACCTTTTTATTTCCTAACTGTATGCTTAGTTGTATTTTACTTTGAAAGATGTTGTTGAAAACATACTATACTTCTGCAGTGTTATCAGAAGAGTTCAGTACTGGAACTGAGTGGGATTTTCTTTGCCTTTTCTATTCCTTCCAGCTGATGGGTGGAATTTAAGTCCCCATGGTGCACAAACAGATGGGAAAATGTTGGTCTTTAGTTTTCAGTCATCAGTGCTAATTCTTTTATCTTCTGAATGCATTAGTCGAACAGACTATGCCTGTCAAGCAGTCTGTAATATGTGCCATGACAGCCTTTCTTTTTTTTTTAACTGCACTGAGAATCTTTTCTGTGAACTGACATTGCCTACATTCTATTAGTTTAAGGGAAAAAATGCCTTATTTGTGAACTAAATGATTGTCAAAATGGTTGTGGAACTTTGATGATTTTTAAAGTATTATTTTTATTTTTTGTGTGCAGTAATTTAACAACTAAGAAGTACATTTTCAAATAAAATTGGGGATTTTTGTAGGCATTGGTGATCTTATACAACTATATGATGGTTTTTATGAAGAGACTCTGTATTGGCATATTTTTTTATCCTTTCTTAACCAGTGTGTCACTGAGACAAATGCCTGGGATTTTTTGAACACTATGATATTCATGCACACTGGCATGTATCCATGAATCCTAATTTCTGCACTGTAACGAGAAAGTAGTCTGTTTTGATGAAGAGTTAAGTTTCATATTCAGTTTTGGTGTCCATTTTTGCAACCCACAAGTATCATGAATCAAAGAACTTGTATCCACACAGCAGATGAAATATTTTACTTACACAAGTGAATTTCCAATTGCATTTTTATGATAGTTCCGTAACTGGTCTAGCATATATATCTATTGGGGAAAAAAAGTAAGTAATAGTAGCATAACATAAATTTGTATTAATACAAATGCATCTATTTTAGCAATTATATAAGGGTATTGGCATAAGATTTTTAGCACTGTGTTATCTCCTGATTCCTTTTAAAGTTGGTGGTTTTTTTGGAGATATGTGTTCTATCCTCTTTGGTTTATTTTATGTGCCTGGAGGGCAGTTATAAGGTGCTAAATTCAGCTTTGATTCTGTAGGCCGTGTTGTCACAGACATAAGGGATTGAGCTTTGTGTTTGTGTTTTTATGATGTGGGAGCAGGCATGCCGAAAATGAATTCAAACCTTTACTTATATCACAAGTTAAGCTCATCCAGATGGCAGACAGTTCCTGCTCCTTGTGAAAGAATACTTTTGGTGATGTGACAAGGCATGAGTTTATAGACAGTAGGAACTCTTGCAGAGTTTAAAGCCCTGAAATAGAACAAATATTGCAGAAAGATGATCATCATTATATTTTTTGTGTGAGAGGTGGAAACTCCTGCTGCAGGTAATTGTTGACTCAAGGTTATGGAAGGAGTCCTGTAAATGGTGCACTGGGCCAGTCCAGTTTAAAGAGCTGTGTTCTCTGCAAGTCCATCTAAAAGGAAGTGAGAGGTTTTTCTATTTGTTTTAAGGGAGAATTTGTTTTCATGAATACGCCTTAACATGATGATCTACTATGAGGGAAATCAGCTGAGCAGAGGGATTTGTTCATCCCATTTTCTCTGTAGCCTCTTGTAAGGTATGCAGGGATCAAATCACAAGCATGATAGATGCAGTTAAACCCTTTCAGTTCTTAATTTGATTTTTGATCCACAGATTTTACTTCTAAATTGTATGTATGTGTATAGAGTTTGGATGCTTGTTCAGATTATTTTGGTACGAGACATTCTGGAAAGAAAGCAAGAAAATAGTTTGGAGACTCCTACATAATGAGACTGCTGTTTGCATTTCTTCAATACTTTTAATAGTTCAAGTTTCAATAAAATAAGATTTTATTGAGGAAAAACCTATTATTTGGGAAAAGTTATGTCTAGGTCTGTTGTGTATTATGGTTGAGGAGTGGTGGTGTTTTGATGTGGAACTTAACTAACTGCAAGTAACTTAACCACCTGGGAGAAGTTATAGTTTATTATTTGTAAAACATAGCTCAAGTCATCAGTCTGGAGTTACTGAAATTCCCATTTAATAAAATATCAGATGTGTTCCCCTCAGACTGCATTGATGGAAATTGCCCTAAAAAGGATGAAAAATGGGGTTGTGAAAAATTGCTTTTGTACAGATGACATTTCAGCTTACTTGTTTTTCTTCAAGATGTATGAAAGGAATGAGGCCACTAACCTTAGCTGTGTAGCAGATATCCCTATTTGGAGAATGATTTTCTACCAGACCCACTCCTGTCTTCCATAAAGGGAGTATGTTGTCTTTTTTTCCTTTTCTTTTGACAAGCTACATTTAGAATTATTAAAGCCAAAACTGAAGCTAGAGTAGCTTTGAGGTGACTACTGTTTACCATGAACTATACTGGAACTTAAATGTCTTTATAGATGGCTTGTGCACATTTATGATCCCTCTTCCATTCTCTGTTAAGACCAGGGGGAGGAGGAGTAAGAGCAAATATTTAGAAATAGCTACCCTCCATGTTAGACTTCTAGTCCTGAAACAACCTTTTTCATGGACTTCTTTTGCCTTTTTATTCTGGAACAGGAATCTTTTCTTTACTCTGGAGTTGATAGAAATTCATTATCTATTTTCCAGACATCATAAGAATCATGGGAAAAGGGCTTCCCTAAAGATTTATGTGGAAAAAAGTAAAATGAAAGTATCAATACTGTAATCAACATTACAAGACAATATCTAGATTTAGTAAAATAGTTTCTAGATTGTTCTGTACTCATAAAGAGAACACAAAAAAGATAGCTTATGTCTCAGTTTTCTTCTTACTAAGCAGGTAAATCTGGTTTATGATAGCAGGTAGGGGAACTGTCAACACAGGATCTATAATTGTAATTGCTAAAAAGCTCATTTTTTCCCAGCTCTTCTAGTAGGTAAATTGTTATTTCTGTGAAATAATTTCCTGCCTACAGAAAATCTGCTGTTGAAATGAGTTGGAAAGAAAACATGTTTTTGAACTGAGAGCAGCTGCTCAATCTCACTTAATCTTTTATTTCATTGTCTGTGGTTTCCTAATGTGGAAAAGTCTTTGACTTTTTTTTTTTTTTTTTTTGAGCCTTGCCTTGCTCATCTGCTTAGCGCTGTGAATTTGTAAAAAGTGAGATCCAGTGCTAATGACCTAAACCACAATAATATGTAGAGCAACTTTATTCCTTTCACTTTGTTAACAAGTCTAATAGGAGCTATATAGCTATATAGAGGAGCCAGCTATATTTGTGGAATTTGGTATCTTGAATGAAAATTTATGCAAGCCACTGAGGTTGGAAAACAAGATCACATGACACCGTGGAACCCATGAGTCTGTGTGATTTCATGTATGTTTCCTTGTTCTAAAAAAAAATAGAAAAAATAGAGCATTATTTATCCTGATTACTGTTGCTTTCTTTTTAGCTGATAGCGTACTAAGGACTTTTGGAAGGATGTACTATTTGCACTGTAACTGTAGTGTACATGAGAACATGCACGTGGGTGTATGTAAACCGTGGATATCCTTCCAGGTGCAAAACTTTTTAATGGAACAAATGTGAAGACTTAGGTCAATGAAGGGGGGAAAGCCTAACTACTCATGTCAAAGAAAGTTGAATGCCACAAATGTTTAGTGAAGAACCGCATTTAGTTTGGTTCTACTTCCATGGTCAATGCCATTTTATAAAAAGGAACAGTTTGTAAATCATGTGGTTATATTTTTTAAAAATGAGAAAAAGTGAATTGTTCAAGGTGTTAATGAAAAAACACTTTCCCTGCAGGAAAATAATGAACATAGGAGAGAGAATACTATGTAAATGTTTTTATATTTGCATGCATATAAATGTATAGCGTTATATGCATATGGAGTATGTGGAATTGAATAAAAATAGATTACTAATATAGATACATATAAAAAGTCAGGGTTTGTGGTGGGGTTGATAGGTGACTACACAAATTGCACACAGCTAGCATACTGTGGAACAATTGAACCATAGTAAAAACTGTGCAGAAGCCTGTTTCTAGGAGAAAACTCAACAGGTATATTAATATTTCTTTCTGCCTCTGTCCTTCTTTTTTTTTTTTTCTTTTTTTGCATCCACACATATTCCTCAGGGTATTTCTGATCACCTTCATAAAGCCTCATGAAGACAATGGTGGTGATCCTAAGTGACAGAGGCTCATGCTGGGTCATCACTTCTGTATTGAAAAATATAACACACCTGTGACTTTCTACTATATAAATAAAGCTAAATTACTTAATTGTTTCAAATATTTAAATAACTTGCATGGTCCACAAGTTTGAAAGAATAATTTAAGGCAGGCAATGGAAGACAGGATTACTGTCAATTTAAGCTTGAATTTCAACGAATCATAGTCAGACTTTCAGGAGCCTTTCCATCTTTCACCTGAAGTGGATTGATGTGGACTCTGGTTCAGAAAGCAGTTCAGCCAGGTAACCCATCTGACCACAGAGTTCCATGGGTGCAAAAACTGTAACATCCTAGCTGGGCAGCTAAGTGAGAGGTGGTACCCAGGCAGAGAAATGTCCAAATCCTTCCCAAGTGCTTGGGGAACCTCAGTAAGTTAGGAGTCATCTAAGGATGCCTAAATCAGATTATACTGCAATCCATATTGTTGTGATAGTGTTATGTTCCTGGACATACATCTAGGGGTTAGAACTCTATCCCTGATTATAGGAGATGGTTGGAGATGACTGGAGAAGGTCTAAACCTGCAGCTCTTCATATGGTTTTCACCTACCTTGATGAAATTAGATTGCTGATAAACAAAATATTGTGGACTTCAGATAAAGAAAAGAAAAGGAACAGTTTTAAATCTGTAAATAAAGACATTCTTCAGAATGGGGATTTCTCTGTCCTTGTTCTTTTTCTGAGTAATGGTATATATTTCCCATTTGGGAATCATGAGATAAGATGTATAAAAAACACTGGAAATAAGAAAGAGTAACAAGGATTATTAGCAAGATAATAAATAGCACAGAAGGAAGTTTTAAGACCTTTTAAAAAATTAAACATTCAGTAAAAAGTTTGCCCCTGTGCATGTTAAATTGATTTTTAGAATTTAATTAATTCTTTAAAAAAGTTTGATGGAGAAAATTAAAAATAATTTGCTTGTGAGCTAATAGTATCGCTAATTAGGCTTTGTAAATGTAGAATATGAACTAAACTTAACTTTTATCTTACCAAAGGGAACTTGGATGTCGATCCACTGGATTTAGCTACAGCAACATAGTCCTAAGCATTTCTGACTGTACTTACACTTTGGTGCTTGGGCCAAGTGACAAGGGGTAGCTTGTATAGGGACAGAGTGTGGTAAAGCACTCTGGCTGTGCTCACAGTCTGTTCACATGTGATGAAGTTACAATTTTTTTAAGTTCTTGCAAATCAAAATTTCCGGTAGCACTTAGACTTCAGAAGCTATTTAGTTCTTTCCCCATCTTCTGGAATATTATTTTGGAAGGAAGAGTTCAGTCTTACTGCATCCTCCTGTGCAAAAGTAGTGGTCATCTCTGTACTATCCTAAATTAGCTATGAGTTTAGCTATACAAAGATGTGATCATGGGATAAGTTATAGTGGGAACTTACGTTGTGTCATGTACTCTGCAGTGAATCAGTAATTGTTCATCTCTCTTCCACTGAACGGGAAGTTATTTCAAGCTGCATCATGTTGGCAAAACATGTGAGTATGCATATGAATCATTACTGTGACACTGTGCACCTTTAACCTACCTCATGCTAAATTGCTCCTGAGCCCTTTACTAAGCCTTTAGGCTCATCACTTTTGCGTACATGTGGACTTTAGCTATTCTACTCTGGTTTTCTGAAGTGAAAACCTGTCAGAGATTCTACAATTAAATAAGTAGGAAAATTAAAACAAGATTAAAAATTGCATACTAAAGTGATTCTGAGATAAATTGTATCATTTTGAATCATCATTTCTGGAACTAGAAAGGAAATATTTTCTCCTTTCACTAGCCAAAGATATTTTCTCTTTGTCAACAGGCTCAGATTTCTGATCACATGGGGATACTTTGCAAATCTGATACTGTCCACTCAGTTATTATTGATCACTAGAGTTCAATCTCTTATGCTGTATCTACATATCAATGTTGTTCTGCATGGTACAGCATGCAGTCCAGTTGCATTTTGAGCACTGCACGCAGAATTCAAGTGAATTGTATTGAAATGAAATAAATATGTAACAAGCCATGCATGTAAATTTGGAAACTAATATCAGCAGCCTGGGAAGAGTTTTCCTCATATTTTCTTCAAAAGCTATAAACAGAAATCTAAGAACAAAGTAGGACTATATTCAGATAATTTGAATTCCTTCTCCAATCATGATGCCCAAAAGGCACAATGAAACTGCTCAGAAACAGTTTTGAGTCTTTAAGCAACATTGGGGGCTAGCCAACTCACACTGGACAAAACTAGCCCAAAGTTATCAGTGAAAAGTCAGGTAACTTATGCAGTTTTGGTGAGAGATTTCAACATCTTTACATGCATATTCATACTATTGCAACATCTAATCATAATATTCATAGTAGGTGGGGCCTGGGTAGAGTCTGGGGTGGAGCCCTCTTTTGAGGTGGTGTTCTGGTGGTTGTTCCTGTTTCTTCATCCTCAGGGGGTCGTATTTTACTCTTCTTCCTCACTTGAGCTTCTCACCTTTCTTAGTTGGCTGATTTCCTGATGGTGAATTTTGCAAGATTTTGGACTCATGCTCCTGTTTCACCCCTTATCTCCTTGTGTTCCTGTTCTGTCTCTTTGCTCGTGTTCTTATCTGGTGTGTAGCATGCAAGGTACCATCCTTTAAAATTCCTAAGATCTAGCTTCTATCTTTAACTAAGCATTCTACATTAACTCTTTAGGCCTTTGCTCAACTTCAATCATATGTAGGTTTCTTATTGTCTGGCCTAAGAGGTCATATGTATAACAATAGCACTCAAGTTCATTAACACAGTTCTGGCCATCTGAATTTAAACTGAAGATGCAGTATCTGTGCTATTTGCTACCTGCAACATGTTCCACACTAGTTATGTACCTCACTGGTTAATAGTGGGTCCAGTCCTGTTCAAGGTCTTCATTAATGGACAGTGAGCTGGAGAGTGAGACAGAGCACACCCTCTGTAAGGGTGAAAGCTAATAGATTATACACCATACTAAAAACACATATTATTAAAAACTACAAAATATTTCTTTTTTAAGCAAGATACTACATTAGGTGTACATCATTATCTAGAATTGCTTCTTTACCTAAATTCAGAGACCTTCTCTTACTTCTTCTGCCATAACTTTCACCAAACTTGACCTTTTGTTGGGGATCATTTTGAACATTTCTTAAGAAAGGAATTAATATGTAACTACCCAATAAAAATTACTTGCAGCTGAGTAATTCCACATGAAGTCCTTCTTTCAGTGATATTACATCTTAGAGAGGAGTTTGAAGTGTGCTGCTGACCAAGTTAATTATCCCCCTTTTTCTGAATTTGATACGTCAAAGGTCATTTGGTTTCAAATGAGTCTAAACTCAACAAGGAAGAAACTGTTCTGCTAGCATTGCCTGGAGATTATCTATATACCATAAAGAATAGATACCTGTACGATTTTGTGGGGTTTTTATTATCTGCAAATCAACTAGATATGAAATTGTGTTTCTTCCATAATTCTACCACCACCAGCAAACTCTCATTGATCAGTGAGTGGAAAAAAAACCAAACAAAAATCATACACCCTAGTAGTGGAACAAGTGCAATAAGTAGTTGTTAAACCATCTTTCAAAGATCCTGTGATCTTCAAATCCACTGTTTATTTGATTTTTTTATCATTTTTTGATTTTATCTGGCAGGACAGGAAAGTAGAAATTTATTTTCATAGCACTATAATGAATGTAAGATTTTACGCTTGCAAGTCTCCTTTCATTCCTTTTCGCTAAGAATGAGAGTCAAATCCTTTCATCTAATCTTATTTAGCAATTCAGAAGATATATATATAATTTATATTTGCTGTCTAGGCTTCCCTTACAGTCAACAACAAGGGAAAACTAGAAGAATGTAGTGTGTTTAGTAGCAGGATAGATTATTTTGCTGCAGACGATATGGTCTAGTAGGGTATCTGAGGAGTTTGAGACAACTGAGGTGAGTCATTTTTGATGCCTGTCTGTCACCTTGTCACTATGATGCAAACTCAGGAAATCACCTCAGACTAAACCTTAAATTTGATGACATAAGGCCTATATGAATTTGCTAGTGTTTCATGTTGTATTTCACTCTGAACCAGGAGCTCAGAGTGCAGGAGTCAGGAGCCCATTGCAAGGGTTTTTTTGATACAATACTTGCAGAGCAAGCTCCTGAAAGAAGCAGTCATACGTTCTATTAATAATTTCATATTACAGTGACCTCTGCTGCTGTTGTTTTAAGAGAGACTGTCCTTGGTACTTCTACTTTTTATTAGCTAAACTCTTTATCATACAAGCTATTAAGAAAAGTTATTAAATTTACCTGAGGTCAATCCTATTTCATAATTCCTTGTCGGTAAAAGCAATAGAGAGGACACTTTAATTAATATTATAACCTCTTAAGGAAGATAAATGATATTTAACTGGTATTGTAACTTCTAGTGATGTAACATTAGTAAACTTTTATGTCCCCCAGACATTTATGAATTTTCAAGTATGAGAGCTTTCTTATTAAAAAAAAAAAAAGTTAAAGGATTTCTCTTCATAGAGCAAATTTCTACATTAACAATATTTAATATAGAAAATATAAGTTTTCTTGTCATGCTGGTGATTTCTTTCCAAGCTTTTCACGAATCTCTTCCTCCCACCCACCCCTGCCCTCAGTGGTTCCTCTTAGTTGTCTGTCCTTTATATTGAATTTTGAATGAAACATAAAGAAATTTCAGCCTGGCTTCTTTAGGAACTACAACAGAAATTATTGAGCTCACTTTCATTGTCTCCAGTTAGTGACAAATGGCAATTTTATTTGGCAATGGATGGTTCTCTTTGAGGTTGGATTGATGGATGAGGCCATAAGAGGTCGGGCCAGCTGACAAGGTTACCCGTACCAGCTGTCTACCCATCCCTACTGCAGGGGTGTCTGTGCTGCTTGTCAGTCAGCTTTTGAACCACTGCTGGTTACTGTGTAGTGCTTTTGACTGTAATCTGTGACAGTTTATTTAAAAATGCTGTGCTGCAAATGGTGGTGGTTCCAAAACTCACTGATGAGCAGCTCAGACATCTGTGGCAAAGGCAGACTGGACAGCTAGTGTGGCAACAGTGTCAGCTGTCTCAAACAAAGCCGGCTTTTTGACATTCCAGAGTCCTTTATTTTGTCTTTGCTTTTTTGTGTTTGGTTTTGTTTAAGGTTATAATCAGCCTGCTGTCTAAGACCCCAGCTTTGAAGTGTTTTTGAATGCAAATGTGTAAGAACCCCAGTTGTGTTTTGAGATGTCACTACAAAATACTAAAATGCTTTTAATTCTTGTCTATAGGCTGGAGCAAATGTGCTTCTGCAAGATGTTAATGGAAATATTGCACTTGATTATGCTGTAGAAGGGACTGAATCTAGCGGCATCCTTCTGATGTACTTGGAAGAAAATGGTAAGTCAGCTCTTCAGCTTTTGGAATGTCATAAAAATGATGAGGAAGTATATTGATTTAATGTAAGTCACACCAAAGCTAATTGAACTATATGACTTCAGAGATAAAGGGCAGGAAGATGATTTGGAGTCACAAAAGTTTTCAGTGTGTTTAGATTGGAACAACTAACAAAGGTTGGTGGCAGTTGCCGTCGTGAAATCTGCTTTTACCTTTCATATAGAGATACTAGAACGCAAATTCAAAGCAGAAAAAACTGCAGCAATGCAGAAACTTTTAAAACAATTAATTTAACAGTTTGAGGACCAGGTTTCACATTTGTATTTCATTTCACATGTGAGTTATATATCTCTCAGAGTATATTTTTTCAAGTGACTGCTAAATAAATAAATGTCTGCTAATCATTTGAATGGACATGCATATGATACTTTATCACTTATTCAAAAATATTAGTATTGTTTTTGGTTTAATTTTGAAAATACTGTAGGTAGATTTCTATTATGAATTATGCTTAATATGTTATAGATGACAGGACCTGTGTTGAAAAAATGGGTTTGTTGATCATCAGTTCAAAATTTAGATAAGAGTTCTGAAGTTAGATTTCTAGCATTGCTTTTGACTATAATAGGTTATCTTAAGATTGTATGGTGTTCATCTTAACTCTGAGGAAAATGCATTAAGCAGAAATAATGAACAGTAATTTAAAAATGTGTAATTTCAACATCGCCTCCATGTAAGAAATCTTTTTAGCATAAACTAAGTTAAATTATATTCTGTTAACGAACACTTAAAATAGAAGTTAACTTACACTGTAAAAAAAACATACCAGGTTCTATACTGTTAGTCCATAGCACATCTAGTGTGTTGCATAACTTTTATAACTTTTCTTCCTCTGTGCCTGGCAGTGTCTTCACAGCTCAGGAACTCTGATTTTGGATTTTCCTAATGGCAAGACAGCTATTAGTTTCTAAAAACTTGATTGCTTAAAAAATGCAGATATTTGAAGTCATAATGCTCCAGATACTTGGGCTCATGTGGTATTTAACATGTAGGCTTGAAGCATGGAACAAGCCTGTAGCATACAAGACATAGTCTGCCTACTTGCAATTATTAATGCAGATCTATCAGAAAATGTTTCCTCTTATCTTGGTTTGTCTCTCTTTTTGTTTGTTTGCAAAATAAAATAGATTTGGGAAAAAAAGAACTAAAAGATTGGCTAGTTTCTTGGCAAAGTTTTTACACTGAAGGAACTTGCATGGAACAGTGGACTTTTTTTGATTCTAAAGGTATCAGTAATACCTCCTTTCCAGTAGGTAGGAGAGGAAGGCACTGTTCGTCATTAAGGAATGATTCTGTGAATGTGGGAACTTTCCATATTAAAAAACCTAAATATTATGAAGGTGAGGTCTACCTCTACTAACTACTAGCTAAGCCCAGGCTAATCATGCAGACCCGCAGGCACTCAGAAGCCTAGTGGGCTCATGAGCTCCAGGATTTCATTTGGATTGATTTATCTTCATCAAGTGTCTGGTAGTCACTCTATAGGAAACCCTTCTTAGACTAAAAGAAATGCTGCGAAGGTAGGTATCTATAATGGGTCATCTGAACTTCATGCTTCTTTCCAAGTGATATAAAGGGAGCCCAGAACACCTAACTGAGACATAGAAGTCTGCTATATAGGATGATTTTTACAACATTTAAATTTACAGGTCTATATTTAGGTGCCTATACACTGACTTTGGTGTCTCAATTCCTATCACCATTAGTGGAGTGCTACGAAATACTCTGCCTCTGGAGAGCAGAAGGGTTGTTTGACCAGCCACAAGGAAAATGGTAAAAGCTGTTAAATTTGATCTGTGCCAAGGTGTTATTGGTTTTGTATGTTACTGGTGTTCCTGTTTTGCTATGAAAAGAAAGTCATGACATTTAAGGGCTTCAATATCTGCCAAGGCAAGGCCACCTGAGAGTAGACCATGTTACTGAGAGCCACATTGGATTGGAGATTCTACTATCTGTCTGGGCTCCCATTCCAGTGCTAATCCATCTTTATGTAATTTCTTTTCATTTTATTTTCAGTTGAAATTTTCTTTATTGCCTCTAGCTTCTTATCCTTTCATTATTTATTTCCAGGAAGTGTCTCCCTTCAGAGGTGAATGAAAAGGTGATTTTTTTTTTTCACTGTTTTTCCTGTTTTATTCTAAACCTGGTTGTTTATTGGAATCATCAAGAAAGTCCACCTGGCACCTTCCATAACCTTTATTTTGATAAATAACATCTTTATGTTTTAAGGCAAAGCTTTGATTTATTAATGAAATGTAAAAAATATTGAACTTCAAATGACTGCTAGTGTGTTCTCTGTTTTAGAGGCAGAATGCTCTACTGTAACAAATGTGTCAGTGAAACTCTGATCATGGCATATGACCCTTATGTTCCCTCCTTTTCCATTAGACTGTTTTAAATATTTAATACTTTGAAGAATGCAACATTTTTGTTTACTTCCTTTCTTGCTATTTAGTAGCATATTGGATTGCATGACTCAGCTATAAACTACAAATGATTGGCAGATGTTTCTTGGTTCTGTATTTGCTAAGTCATAGGAGGTGACACATTCACTGTAATTCATTTCCAAAAGAGAGGTGTTCTCTCTTGTCCTCCAAGATCTCAGGCTCCATCTTGCAGGGGTAACTGTTCATTCAAAGAACATCAGCTGTGTTATTTAATCTGAGAAAAGACTATTTGTGGAATTAATGTCTTTCTTGAGTGTTGTATAGTGAGAGTTTATGCAGTAACTGATTCTTACAAAAGCAAAAGAAAATCATCTGTTACGATTTTATTTTTTTAAGAATGACTTTGTATAAATAACATATCTACCCAAAGGTATAGATGATATTTCTTTTTCTACTATGACACATAAGAAAAAAATGGGCATTACTTTTCTGCAAAGTATTCTTTTTGTTTTTAACAATTCACTTTCTGTGTTGTAAATTAATTTCGAATAGGTGGATAAAGCTTTTTAACCTTGGATGGTAATAGAGATTTCATGCACTTCAGCAAAATCTATTTTGGTATTCCAAGGTGTGTGAATAATGGATCTGAATATTAAGGAGTTCGTATGCAGGTGTCTCAGAAAACTGTACATAGAGCCAAAATCATGTGCAAGTCATATTTAGGTACTTTTGTATGGTTTAAATCAGTTAAAATATTGTGCAGATTTCAAAAAAATAGACTATGGTTTATTAAATACTTACTAGCAAGTGGATTAAGGAAAAATTTACAGTAAAACCAATATGTGATGGGAAGACCCACCAAAAATTAATTTTGATTTAAAATCTAAAGTAACTTGAAATTATTCATAAAATCTGGTGTGGTTGCACAAACTCCTACTCAGCTGCTCACTCATACCGTTCCTGAGAAGGTCGGGGGGGAAGGGGGGAAATATGGTTTGAGATAAAGAGAGTAAGATTGTTTATCAGTTACATTCACATGCAAAACAGACCCAGCTTGGTGAAAATTGTCAATTGGAATAGGTTCAGGTGGTAAGGAACAGCTTGAGTCAGGACATGGCCATCATGAGAGTCTTCTTTACACTTTTCCTCTGCTCCAGTGCGGGTTTTTCACAGGTATACAGTTCCTTCAGGAATATCTGTCTGCTTTGCCATATGTCACACATGTCCTTCAGTGGGCCTGCTAGAGCTGACTAGAACTGTCTGTGGTCCACACAGGACAGCCCCTGGCTCTTCCATAGAGGCCCTACCCACAGCCCCACAACTGCCAACACCTGGAAAAAAAGTTGTGTGTTTCTCAACACTCTGGCGCTTTTTATGAGAATAAGATCAAAACAAAAATCCCAATTATGTGTGTTATTTTCATCAGGTTTGGTTGCTATTAATTTAAAAAAAAATGTTCGGAATATGTACACCAAAATGTTTGAGGTTGCACTACAGAATCTAGTAATCCAACAAGGGAAAAAAATCATACAGTTTCTTCAGAGCAGTCAAGAAAAGCAGTTGATATAAATCAACATAGTTTCAGAAAAATACTGCCCTAAATTTTAATGTATAAAACTGTTTCACAGACATTAAGGAAATATTGCTAATATACTGCAATAAGAACTGACTAAAATGCCAAAACATATGGATTGTTAGCACTAAAGATCAGCAAGCTTCAGCTAAAACTAAATCCCCAGATATATTTGATATTTTAGAACCATATGCACCATGGTCTTGTTTTACGCTTACAAATTTTCTTTTAACAATATTGATGCAGTGGGTTGCAGTAGTTTCTGTTTGTAGACAGAAAAATGCGCAATCAAAACCCAAGAGTCTCAGGGTGGTTCAAAGTTTTTTCACTTTGGTTCTTGTTGATTGGAAACCACCTGCCCATAAGATTATCACACACAAAAAAAATCTATTTTCGGTATTAATTGATAGGGGTTAGCTGTTGGTGTTGCCAGTTAGAACAGGGGACAAAATGAGATGATTCAGTAGATCCCTTCAAGTCCAAAAAATGAAGCACACAGCTGACAGATGTCATAGTTGTAGAAAATATCATAGTTGAGAATGCTTATCGTCCTTTGGCCTTTATGTTTTCTAATATAAGCATGAATAAGCTACCTTAATTTTTTGTTTTCTAGTTCTTGGGGAACTGACTTTGAAGTCTTTGACTCCTCTTAATATTTTTGTGCTTCCAGCATGTTACCCATATGTTTCCATGAAAGGAAAAACCTTTAAATCTACCATGCAGACTTTTGGCACTGGAATTAACATTTTAAGTTATAGCTAGTAGTTTATGATCTACTAACTGATGCTAGAAGGAAAACAGGCATCTCCTTCACTAGTAGGCTTTGCAAAGATTTGAAAGAAGATTGTAAAGAACATCAGAAACTGGGGATGCCCTTTTAGTATCCTTTCAAACAACTTATCAAGGAATAATCTAATTCCGTAACCATAAGATATATGTAATCATTTTTTTAAATAGAATTCCTGAAATTATAACCATTATCAAGTTGGGAAAAAAATGTCAGTGCTCGCAGTGCACCACAGGCCCTGTGACCTGTCCCCCAGTCTTTCTCCCTGGGGCTTGGCTGCCTGTGCTCAAAACCAGCTGTGATGTGGTACAGCCGTATAACCTGGGAGCCATTGGCTGAGAGAAGAGCTAAGTTGTGAGGCAGAGCTGGGAGAAGCATTGTCATGATCCTTCACCCATCCTTTGTCTCTGAAGCCACGTTTAGGCTCAGGTCCTTGTTTGAGGTACTCCAGTGTCCAGCCATGAACCTTCCTGATCCCAGCCCTGAACCGCTGACTTGACTCCTTGCTTCAGCTGCTCTGGATTTGTCATTAGAGGCTTTTCTCACAGTTGCAGGAATACTCTTGGCCTTGATTTCCATCACCACATCTTCTTGATTTTCTTGTTTGTGTAGAGGGACTGTGCCCTGGTCAACACAGGCACTGCCCTTCCTGCCCTGTATTCACCCTCAGCTCCTGCCTCCCTGGTATGTCTTGATTAGCCTGCTTTTACTGCTCTCACACAAAAACATTAACCATAACACATTAAGACCTTGCAGAGAAATCCAGAGTATTGAAATACTATATATGAAGATCTTATTTCAGACTTGATACATATCACAAGTAACCAGAGGCAGTGGCATACCTGTTTTACTTCTTTGTTCTAGTATTCATATTCCAAGTACAATAATGAATATGCAATGTATATCCACAAATGAATACTTTAAGCCTTGAGATTGTTCCAGTCTATTAAAGTAAATCACACAAAATATTTTTGTTTTCATACGAGTTAAGAAGCGTCAGAGTTCATTTAATTAATTTTATCTGAAATGGTCATCAGTATCCTTATTATAGAAAAGAGAGGGGAAAAAAAGCATGTTTCACTAGAGTGGGAGAATTGTCATTCTGATATCTATGTGAGGAGGAGGTGGGAATTTAATTTCTGATAGCATTTTCAGACTAGAAGGAAATAAACTTTATCAGTTCAGAAAGCCAACTGTATTCTGGGCTGCATCAAAAGCAGTGTGGCCAGCAGGTCAGGGGAGGTGACTCTGTCCTTCTACTCCGCTGTGACGAGACCCCATTTGCAGTGCTGCATCCAGCTCTGGGGTTCCCAGCACAGGAAGCACATCAACCTGCTGGTAGCAAGTCCAGAGGAGGCCACTAAGATGATTTGAGGGACGGAGCACCTCTCCTGCAAGGAGAATTGAGAGAATTGTGTTTTGCTTTTGTACTGGTTCCAGGAACAGATGTTCCCCTTGCAGATAGAGAGACTTCTTTGTACTGGACATTTATGAGGAAAATATTTTTAATAGCAATCCTCAGTTCTGTTTGCCATGTATTTCTTTATCACTGCAACTTTTTGAAAGTTACTTTTTGATTATTTATCTGAGGCTTTTAAATTCCTTTGGGTTGTCACTTTTATAATCATATGCCAGAGAGGGTGAGACAGCCACTGTACATGAAATAACCTTTTCAGGTGTTTCTCTTAAACAGTGAGAAGTAATTTATTTTGTAGCTTTTAGATTATGCTCATGCCTGTCATCAGCACTGATACTTATCACCAAATGTGTGCCCTGCAGGGTCACTACAGTTTAAGTGTTCCTTCTTCATCTTATCTCCTTCAGAATTGGTAAGCTTGTAGCTCTTCTGATTTTATGAAGTATTTGGAGTGTATTTTCCTTCCTATGCCTTTTTTTTTTTTTCCTCAACTTTCCATTTTTTAAAATGTGAATCTGTTCCCATAGTACATGCCAATTTGTTTTTCTTCCTCTATTCATGCTGGCTGTCATCCCATTTCAGCTGAATATCTAAACCACATTTCCCCTTTGAAAAGCAATAGGAAGGTCATTCTTTGATTCAGGCAGAAAGTCTTACTTACTTTATGAGTAGCATTTTTGTTGTTGTAGCTAAACTCCTGAAAAGTATCCCTCCCTGGGGAGGGAGAGTGGACTCTCCAGAATTACGAAATTGATTAAGGGAAAGCACTTAGTGACGTCTCCTTGTTTAAACCTCAGATACCGATACATGTGCGTGCTTGATAAATCTGCTTCTCAGCTCCCCACCAGAGAAGTCTTTTGCTGAAGCCTAAATTGTTATTTCTAATTTTTGGATTGTGAATTTAGTTTTTGGTTTTAAATGTTTGAAGTATTCTCACACAAAAGCAGCAGTGCAATAATTTCCGCCTCTATCCTTGAAAATCAAAACTTATTCTAATTGTTTACCAGACATATCAAGAGAAAGAAAAAACTGAGTTCTGTCAGCAGTACTTAAGAACAGATGCCCTCTTCAGGTATAAAATGCTACATATATTTTTTAACTTTAATCTTTCTTACCTGACAACATTAGAAAAAGCTTTATCATGATGAGTGAAGTTTCATTTCGGATTTGCAGTCTGTCAAGGTTGTATGTTTAAAATGTTAAGTCAGCACTGCAAACCATAACTAAATTTGGATGTATATTGCCCTTTATACCACATGGTGTTTTGTAAGTATAAACTTTGGTATTTGAGAGAGTTCTGTCACTGGGACAGTAATGTTAAACCATGAGTTTACTGTTGCAAGAATCAGGAAATAGGCAGATAGAGATTTAATTGGTGCCATGTGGCATCAGTAATCTGTAAATGTCATCAGGTAGTTTAAAATCATTACTCTGAAACGTGATGAAGGCATAAAAGCTTTGGTTCTGATGAAATAAATACATTGATCTTTAGGAGACACGGAGAACATCCCATGAAATCCGCATTGTGTTTTAATCCAGCAACTGTCAGGCAATAGGATGTCAGCACATTTCTGCTTTGTGGTGGTTGTCTAATTTCATCTATCAGTATCATATAAATATATATGTACATGTTTGTGTTTGTGTCTAAATTACATTTATGTGAAAGATCACAGGGTTAATCCAGATACAGAAAACATGTAATTTTCTTCATCTTATGTTTAGATTTGTGTTTTACATTCAGTGTTATTTGAAAATAAGAGAATAAGTGAATGTGGCTAGGAAGTCTGCTTACCCTGAACATTTCACTTCAGAGCTGAAACTCTTACAAGTGTTGCAGGCAGCAGAAGATAAGGAAGTGTGTACAGTAGCATGTTAGAAAACTGTTTGGATTCTTTGATGAACTACATATGGTACACTCATTTATACAAATTCCAGGGTGGATTAAAACTAAGAAACGTAAAATATGATTTTACACTGAAAAATATGTCAATTGTTTTATTAATGTAAAGAACTTCAAGAACTGTTAAAGATAAAATGTGAAGTTAAATATATATTAATTAAATAAACTTGCAATTTGTCACTTTTCAGCTGACAAATGTGGAAGAGAACAAAGAAATCATTTATATAAATGTTGCGTTTTTTTTTTTTTTATGCCATGGCCAGGGTAGAGAGGAAGAATTTTTATCCTCAGATTTTCTATAAATGCATTTAATTGATCACGTGGAGCTAGAAGCAGAAGAGTGAAGCCTTGAATTTTGAATAGATATTCCAATAAAACCACAGTTTCTGTTTTACCCACTTAGCATTATTGTTGTATCCTGTTTCTAATTTTAAACCTCTTCAGACTGGAGACCATACTTTCTTTTGGTTATAGGCTGCCTTGCTTATCTTCTTTTTAATACTGTTCTTTGACAACTGTTTCTTTCAGTAGCAATGCTGACATAAGCAATTTCATAACCTTAATTCCTTTCATCCTCTCCCATTTGTTCCTGCCTCCACACCACATTTTCTCTTGGTTTATGGGGCCTTGCAATGGTCTAGGCTCAGCTGGAGAACTAATCCCAGTTAAAAATAACCCAGGCACATAAAAAAGTGTTGAGTTTTACTGTCATTTGCTTCACTTCACAATCTCTTAAGCAGTTGAGCTAACAGGTTTGAGGGACTGGTCTGGGTAATGTGATGTATACACAGGGCTGAAAGAATGCAGCCAAAAATAATTTTAATTAAAAAATTACTAAACACTTGAGTGGCTTCCTTAGATTGTTTAATTCTTTTCCCATTTACATCTATTTCACAATCCTAGTGAATTTAATGATATTGCAACTGCTTTACCTACCACTGCTCTTGCAGGCACTGGGAGATCAGGGCAGTTTGTTTCATGTTGCTGACAGAACATAAAATCATATATCTGTTCTTATTGATGAATGAAATAGCAGAAGGCTTTATCCTTTTCTTTTTCCAGGTGTAGAGCTGAATTCATTGCGCCAAATGAAGATACAGAGACCTATGACAATGCTTACAGATGTCCAACAGCTCATATCAAGTGGAGGAAGCGTGAATCAAAAGAATGATGAAGGAGTTACCCTGGTGAGTGGGAATTTGCAATCTTCACTTATTGAATATACATGTATTGCAAGTATTCTGGTGGGCATGTTTGCAAGGCAATTCTTTTAAGAAGTAAAATGAACCAAGATTTTGGTTTTCATTTGGCCTTTTGAAAATATATGTATGTCAATTCCTTGCATAGTATACATTTTAAAATATGCTAGTGCAACATTTTGATGACAACTTTCTAGCCACTAAATATAACATATGCAACATAAAAATTATTAGCAAAAAATATTAACACTGTAGTTTAAGGCTCAGCAGATACTTGTGGTCTCTGACATTCTCTCTGTGAAAGAGAGGAGCTGAAACATAACTCAGGGATTCTTATTTTGGGTCATATCTTCTGGCTGAGCCAGGCTAAAACACTGTTTCATGAAGCTATCCCATATTGATTCTGTGTAATGAAGCATCCACCATATAAGTGGATAAGCACTCCTGCTCCCAAGTTTGCATGTTATTTGTAGTCGCTGGGTTTCATTATGTTGTTTTTCTGCTAATAGATCTTCCATTCCTTTGTTTTGTCAGGATTTATACTTCTTCAGCTGTAAAACAGTTTTGAAATTAGTGTATTTTTTTCATAGATAGCATGTCTGGGGAATGTGCTCTTTGCAAATAAAATCTCCAACACGATTACCAATCAATAAATGGTAAATCAGCAGCATTAATATATTGATTAACTTCTGAAAAGTACTCTGTGTTTTTCTGCAAATACCATACTAAAATAATTAGAACCCTAATAATTTTTAGTATTACTATTATTTCTGCATTTGCACTGAATTACATTGTGTGATACTGAAATAATAGACTGAATCATTACTATTTAAGTCCATATTTAATACCTATTGAGTGTTTAAGCTATAACCAAAAAAGTGAACAGCCTCATATCTGGGAGTGTTGAATCCAACCACTGGCTCTGTCTAGAAGCAGAATGCTGTGACTTTTGGGGTGGCTACCCCAAGGCAGTTAACTGTATTTAAAAACAGGAAGGAAGCAGAGAAGAGATGGGAAGAAACAGCACAATTTTTATTTAATTCATAAAAGTATTAATTTAACTTCCAGTTTTCTGATACATTTAAGCTAAGCTGCTAAAACACATTCCTATTATAATTAACTATTATTGCTTCTTTAGTCTGAATTGGCTAACTGAGTTAAACTGAGTTATGAACTTGGGTAAATGTTACTATGTAAAACTTTTTCTATAGTTAACTGGAACAGTTGAAATGAGTATCTGAAATGGGTTTAACAGTACTGCAAATACTGGGAAAAAAACATTGTGAAGAGTTTACTTTTTGTTGTTTGTTTAGTGAAATGTTGACAAGGGATATTATTTGCATGAACACTTTTTTTGCTGAACTTTGATTTTTTCAAGAAGTCGTTAACAAGCAGATAATTTTGCTTTTATTTGAGATTTCTATTATGCAAAACCTTTGTTTGACAAACTGGTGGGAAATCTAGAATTTGTGAAACCTCTCTCTCTATTCATGGATGTGGAGTCAGTCAGTCTGTGATAGCTGTATGTTTATCAAAGGGTTCTGTCAATAACGTTTTGTTACTCTACATCTATCTGTACAAAGAAGACAAATATCTCAGTTGAAAGTCCCAAATCAGATTTGTTTTCTCTTGACAGAATATAAGTCTAAATCCATGTGTAAGCTAGTAAGTTTAATCAAGCAAAGTATTGTCATAAATATAGAAATACACACATTCTCATAGATTCAGAGCATCTGTCTATGTACACATGCAATACAGACACAGAATGTTTGTTAAAATTAATTTTTTTGTTAAATTCTCTTGTAATAGTTTTTCTATTTTCAGTGATAAAATATTTCCTTTGTCCTATGAGCTTTTAAACTGCTTTAAAATAGCACTTGTCAAATTGATGCCTGAATAGAAAATGTAATTTCTTCTGTTAAAACACCCCCTCCCCCATAGTGTTATGTCAAATTATAGGAAAATTTTGAGGGTTTTATACATTGGAAATCAGAGTATTGATAGCATGCAGAATTGGTGTTCTGCCCCAGGGAGGGGATATTCTGTCCCCTTGCCAGGGGAAGATTTTGGATAAGTTGTACTGTGTTTCATCCCTCTGCATCAAGCATGTTCCCACTCAAATCTTTATCCATACTCTGCATGTGCAGATGAACCAGAAATAGTAGGTAAGATAAATAATATCCTGGACTCTGATATTGGTGTCTCCTATGCTTATAGCGACTTTGGAACTACACAGTTGCAGTAACAGGTTTTTGCATTTCAATCATCAGTAAGATAATATCTTCAGCTATAAATACTTCAAGAAGAAAAAGTCATGTAGTTGGGCTCTGTGATTTGTGAACACAGGTTACCACCTTTAATCTCAGTTCTCACTTTCTGTAATTTTCTTATGCCCTATTCTTATTGACCATTGAGTATCGAGTCCTTCTGACTCAGGATGAGCAATTATATTGTGCCAAATTCCAAATTCAAATGTTGTCCCCTTTGCTCCCAGAAGTGGAGGGAATGTTTGAAATGATAGCAGAGAATCATGAGAAAGTAACCTGGATCAGTCTCATCACACGAAGTATGTGCCTCAGCAGTTATTCACCACACATAAGAAACGATTTCCACCAAAACTGCAAATCACAATTTTTCCCTGATATAGGATTCTGTTTTGCATTTTCCTCTTTTACTTGATTATTACCACAGAAAATTATTTATAATGACCTACTATTTGTCTTTCCCTATTTCTCTCTTCACGAGACCTGCTTGGTATTATATTGCTTTTATATATATTTTACATACTTGCTATTTGTAATAATTAAATTAAAAATAAAATGTCTTTTTGTATAAAAAACCCCTCATTCTATAGACAACATTTATAGTGGAATTGATTGCTGATATAAATACCAAACACATATAGAGCCTTAAATAATAATGCATTGCAAAAAGTAATGTCTAGCTTCTCAAATCAGCCATTAACAAAGATATTTTTGAATTTCTTTTTTCCCCTTCTAACTATTTCAGTGCCTTATCACTCATACTGTATTTGCTACTTGGAGTGACAAGCCATTAGCAAACACAGCTACCTTTGAAGTTGTCCTTGCTTTAGCAGCAAGTTGTGCTACTTGACCTCCTGAAGTTCCTTCTGACCTGAGTTTCTCTCAGTCTGTTACTGTTTTCCACCCTCCTTCTGTTCCACTTTGACTCTGAAATGAAGTTTACAGATACAGAAAATCAACTAAAATTATTTAAATAATTACCAATTAAAATGATTAAGTATCTAAGTAAGAAATGCAACTATAGGAAATAAAATCTCTGTGGTTCAAAACTGAGAAAGTGTTTTCTGTGATTAATTTTGTGCTGCAGTTTTAATATGCCTGGTTTGATTATGTGTTAATGAATTAATTTTGGAGTAAAGTAGTGTCAACTTACATCTGAGATATTTGAACTGCCAAAAAAGGTCTAGGCTCTAAGAGAGCTCAAGTTCTGTTGAAATGTATGATTCTTCCTGGGTTCATGAAGTTTTTGAACGCTTTGAAAGGATTTTTGCTTGAAATTGTATGAAAAGGGGCAAGCAGACTAGATTGTTTAGTAGTTCTCAATAAGCTAACATTCTCATTTTTTGATGGGTCTTGTTTATAACGCTGAAAAAGATTACACAATGGTTTTTTAGTCTGTAGTTAGCACATGTATATTTTGTATTCATTGTTATAATGATTTAGTCAAGATGTGTAATAACACACTGTGGATTTTTCTGAGTTCTTTACAGCAACATTTAATTTTTATATTGCAGCTGCATGTGGCCTGTGCTAATGGATACAAGAATGTTGCATCTCTGATACTGGATCATGGGGCTGATCTCAATGTAGTGGATAATCAGTACTGGACACCCCTGCATTTAGCTGCAAAGTATGGACAGGTAAAGCATGAGGTTTTTTTTTTTTCACCTGCTTCTCTTTTATTTATGATAGTCTTCTGTACCAATAACAAATACTTTGAAGTCAGAGTGACTATTCTGATTTTAATGTGCAAAACTTTCACATCTGTGTAGGTTAGATGACATCTCAAATGACAGGGATCATTGAGTATTTATTGTTGAGGATAAACGTTGAAAAGCTGTCAACCCATACATCTCATTAAAATCAATGTACCATCAACATCAATTTGTCTCCAGCAAAAATTAAATTTGCACTGACATTTGAAAGGAAGACAAAATAAACACTTTAGTCTGTTATTTTCTTGTAGTCGGATGTCAAAGTTTATTTTTACCTAACTTTTTGCTGTATTTCTGTGAAAGGATGTCCAGAAACCTCTGTGCTGCATCTTAGCTCAGACTTCAGAATTAAATAATACACTTTATAGCAAGAAGATACTAAAAATTTAGTAAAAGTAATAGTAAAAATAAATGTCTTTGAGGCTAATTAGTTTTGCTGGGATACAGATTTCTCATATTGAGATACTCTGTATCTGCTCTTTTATAGAGTGTGAAAACTCAGCATATGTTCATAATAGATTAAGTAATTGGTTTATATATGTATGGCCTGAAGTGCATCCTCACTAACTTCTGGTAGTGTACATTTACTGTGAAAAATTTTATTAAAAAATATACTGAACCAAAAGTTTGTTAACAAGTGAGGTGTCAGTGGCATGCTACATGTACTGTAGACTTGGTTTTCTCTTTCCATCGTATGCTGTGCTTTTCTGTAGTTCTGCTACAGTTCTACTACTCTCACTGATCCCTCTGGATCCTCATGTGGTACTACAGTATGCACTCACTCTGCCTGTGTTCTGACTTCAGTAGGGCAAGAAAACTCTTATTCAGAAGTAAGGTAATAGCAGTGACACGGTCTTGAGCTGGGGCTTCTATTTCTTATTCATGGCTTACAAGTTCAGACTCTATACTGCAATAATATAGTTATACTATGGCTGTACATTTCTTCTAGTGTGAAATCTAAACCCTCTTTTTATTGAAAAGGACTTGAAAGAACTGACTTGAATGGACTGGAAAAGAACTTGTCTTTGCTTATGTATGTGTAACACATATATGTTTCCAACACTAACTCTGGATGACTTGAAATACTTTTTTTTGTTGTGAAGTTAGATATTCTTCCTTTTGAAACAGACCTGTGCATATAAAGTTTGTAATTGAAAGTGGCTGATGGAAAAAAAATGTTTCTTTCCTTTTTGAAGGGTTCAAAGGTGTCAAATTGCTCTTTTGTGAAGTGATCCTTTTTGCTGGCACTCTTGTTGAACTGTATCTCCCATTATGTCCCACATGATGATTGTGTTACTCCTGATAGTGAAACTCTTACTATTTCGTGAGTTTTCAGTGAGAAGGTAGGGAGCAGGTGTGCTAGTGTCTGTACAAGCACTATGGGTATGCACAAAGACAAATGAAGTAACGTTGCACTCTTCCTCACAAAAATTAGCAGTTATATACAGACCAAAATATCTTCCCTTTGTAGTGTTAATGAATAACTCAATGTGGAGCTAGCTTATTATCATTAAAGATAATTTTCCAGTGTTATTTAGGAGATAAATACATCTTTCACATGATTCTGTTTGTGAAAAACAAATAAATCATTTTAACTGCTTTATAAGAGGGATTTATTAGATATCAGGGGATATTTCGGTAGTGAAACCATTGGAGTGTTTTTAAAGTTCCTGCCTTATGACAATAATTTTGAAACGTCTTTTAGCCTTAATATGAATTCATGTGCATAACGTATTTATAATTCCATTTTGAGTAATTAATTATAGACTAATATGAGCATTGTTATTATTTTGGGAAAAAATAGTATGGCAGAATGGGAATAACCTTACTCAATGCATTATTTGGATAATCTCTTAAATTAAAATATATTTATCTGGGAATAGTTACTTTTTAGCCAAAAACATTAATGTGCCCTGAGACAGTCATTAACATAAGTTCTGGGCTCCATCCCTTACATTTTCACACTCTTCTAACACATATTTGTGGCATATTTTTTTAAGAAGTCTCACTTTAAAAACTTGCTACAGTGATAAATCTGTATCTTCTACTGGAAGACTATAAAAAAGTCAATTTGGTTTTTAGTTTGGTGTCCTTTTCAGTTCTTGAGTGGATTTGTATCCTTCCAGGAATGTATCTGAACAGAAAAATAGCCTCTTTTTGTCTTGTAGCTTATCTAATAAACAATGATCCTTTAATGACTGGTCACAAAAATTAAAAAAAATTTGTTCTGAACCATTATCATTTAGTAGTTTGCTAGCACTGCTGCTGCATTACTTGCGACTAAACCCCATCCAATATATAAATAATATTACATTCCATGAGTCATAGGGACTGCTAGTTTTTCCTCTTTACTAAGTATCTACAGATATATTTTTCATGTGGAGAAGCTACTCACATGAATAAAATGCTATTGGATTAGTTATACAAATTACAGATTTAATTTTTGAACTCTTTTCTGCTATAGACATTACATACATGCCATTTGCATATTATGTAACAAAAAAATTTGAGTTGTCATATGAAGAAATTGTTTTAATATTTCAGAGTGGCATCAGACTCAGGAAGGACCTGAGCTCTACACATATACAGTTCTATGTTTACAAATACACAATACACAAAACGGGAAAAAAACCCCACCACATTTGGCTATTTGTAAGACAATTGTAATAGAGATGGTACTAATTTACTTTACCTGGGGAAAAACAAAAGAAGGAACTGCTGAGGTTTTAAATTTATAGTGAGAAAATTAAATTTGTATCTGCACAGGAGGAAATTTGTAAAGAATAAAGGCACTGTGAGGTTCTTGTTACAAATCTCAAGTTGTAAATTAAGGGAATTAGAAAAAGCTTATTGCTCCATCTTCCACAATAATTTGTATTAGAAATTATTGGAGAAAGATACATCAATCTGAGTGAGCTAAGCCTGTGAGAGACATTACATCTACACATTATAATCAAAACCTGCTTTGTGGAGAGACCTCAATAATGGCAAACACATTTTTATTTAGATGGGGTTCCTCTTAACTAAATTTAGCCAACTAAGCTTAAGGACTAAGTCCAAGTTTTGTCTTTTTTAATGTGAAGAATCACCTCTAGAAGACAACTCAGACAATTCTAGGGGTCTGCATTTAAAATAGGGGGGATGACCCTTCTCGCGTGTAGAGGTCATGGGCAACTAGTGTATGTTAGAGGTCTAATTTGAACATTTTAAAATTCTGCAGGAGGAATCCAAACCAAAGGGGCCAAAGGATGGGTCAGTTGCCCACTGGGCTTCTAGGTCTCCCTGGTGATCAGGAAGTGGGCATGGAGTTGATGCCTTACTTTTAGAAAGCATAAAGCTGCACAGAGGGAATCCTACAGAAGCATCAGAGTTAGATACTTGCAATAATACAACAATCTTATCACAAGCAAAATATAGCAGTAGGTTATTGCATTGTTTCCAGACAGGGAATAATTAATATTTTAAGTGTCAGTATGTATTATCTGATGTTGGAAAAAAAATAAATCTGTACCTGTATTTATATAGATTTGTAAAGAAAACAAATTTCATGGATACATTTACCATTTAAAATTTGTTAGAACATTATTAGTCTGAATATTGAAACAGAGCATAGATGAATGATAAATGCTTATTAGTTCAGAGTGTGTAGATCCAGATTAGAACACTTTCTTGCACAGGAATACAGAATATTTCTGTTGAGTTTGAGGGTTGTATACAGGATATGGCTACTGAGTACAGAATAAGGCAGCTGAGGCTACTGCCCGAAGGTCAGTCTCTCTGTAAGACAAGAACCTGCCTTTCAGCAACAGATTAGGTTACCAATGAGTGCAGCAGACTGGTAAATGAAATTCTACCAGCTTCAAATATTAAACAATAATGGTAATAGCATTAAAAAATACATATATTTTTAAGCAAGGTTATTCTGAGTTTCTAGGATTGTTGTCATTTCCCCACCCCTGTAAGTATTAGGGCTAAAAGTAATTTTATGCTTTTAATGCACATTGAAATATTAACATTATAGCAAAAATTGATATTATTGATGTTAGTATTATTAATATTATTATTATATTATTTTCAGAGTTGCTTATCTTAATAGTTTTACCTTTATAAAATGAAGGACTATAATAACCTCTACAACACAAATCCAAATCTGCATCAGTGACACACAAAACCCTCTTCAAAATTAGAGTATGAGGGCAGCCTCAAGAAATTGGAATATACCAACGATGCCTGTGTAAATTTAACAGAGACTTCTGGACATACACATTTTTTATTCTGTTTTTGATGGCAGTTGGGACTCTTGTCCCACTCACATGCAGCGTTGGCAGTACTGGTGTGCCTGTGCTTGGTGTCTGTGCACACCAGAGCAGGACACACATCGTCACTTGGGTACCACACTGCCCATGCTGGCACTGATACCAGCTGCAGAAGGGCAACTTGTATTTCTCAGGCTGGCCCCTTAATTTGAATTTAGCACAGCAATCACTTTGTGAGCGGTTAGTAATCTGGTATTGGTAGTGCTATCCCTGCTGGACACTTTCCAGCTGCTGTGATCAGGAGAGCACACACTCACCCTCCCTGTGGTGGGAATAGGCTGCAGCTCTGACATTTGCCTTGGGTACTTTGGCACAATTCCCAGGCACAAGCTGTTTCTTTGTTGTTTATCACAGAAATGTCACCTTTCAAGCAGCTATCGGAGGCATGCAGGTCAGAGCTGACTCCGCAGTAGCTGAAACACTACCTCTCCCAAAATTTCATCCTTGGGGGATCATGCCTATATCTAAACTGTTAAATCACTAAATAAAAGAGGGCTAGGGATTAAGCCAGGCAGCAGTCTGGCTCACATTCATGTTGTTTAGAGCTAGTTTCCTATATAGGAGATTAGTCTTGTTTGTAGAGAGCTGGTTGGAGCAGTCCAAAGCAGAGTCAGGGAGAGAGCTAACAGTTAAGCAGTATGGATTATAAGGGATACTTAAGCTTGCTCCATTGCACTCTCTTAGCGAGACAGATTTAGCCTCTGGCTTTGAGGTTTAAAGGGTTTCACGATGTCAAAAAAAAAAAAAAAAAAAGGATAAGAGATTCGTTGAACTACTGACTGTATCTCTGCAAGAGTAACTCCTGTACTAGCAAGGATTCCTATTAATAAATTGGAAATATCTCAAATAAATAAAAATTATTTAGAGATCTCAGATGCCTACCTCATGTTTTTTAGCATGTTAAATACATCCTGTGTCATTTTCAAAATTTATGCATGAAAGTGCAATTCTGTAAATACATTCTCCCTTAACACACATTTGGTTGGCCTGTTTGCTTGAACTGAATCATGCCTCTCTGACTAGTTAGTTCATCAAAACACAACATTTCTTTCGGATCGTAGAAGGGACCCAGCTCCTTGAGAGAACACGCCTTCTTACTGTGCAAACTAGTATTGTTCATCATTACCAAAACACATTAGTTATTTGACTCAACGATGACCTGTAGTTTCATTTCCTTTAGGTGTATGTTAACCTTGAAATAGGAAAAATAGAATATTCTTCAGTGTAGAAGAAATATATGAACTCATTGTAGGAAATTATATTTAATCACATTCAAGTTTGACTATTGCCATAACAGTTCCTTTGAATGCAGTTTCTGGACTTCCACACACTCCACAAATGTTTTCAATGAGAAGACCCTAAAGAAGGGGGTGCTTGCTTAGTATTTCAAAAAGAATATAGTCACTCAGGCAATAAATATTTTCCCTGTCAAGTAGTTTTAATCTTTAATTTATGGTCAGAAAATCCTCTAGAGAATGTTTTATCCAGACATATCTCACCCTTTTTTCTTTGGTCTTTTTGTTCATGTTTGGCATGTGTGATTCTACTCAGGTAGAAGAGCCCTGTTTCCCGTCAGATCAAATTACACTCAGTTTCCTCAAACAGAGAGACCACTTTGGGATTTCTGCCTGTGATATCTTTCTTTCACTTTCAGTATATTCACAAAATTTCTGTAAATAATGCAAATGCTTATTGTGGGTACAGAACACAAGTCAAGAAAACCTAGATTCACACAATAGTATCAATATGTAACTTGTAGGGCTATAACTTGTTAATATCGTTAATCACAAAATCAGAAAATATTTTTCCGTGATTTATTTTATTTACTTTTTTTCTTATTCTAATTTCCTGGTGGATTGAAAAACAGAAATGCAGGTTTTCAGTCTTGAAGTAAAGACTGAGGAAGTGTTTACTTCAGCTGTAGAAAAACATTTAAGCGGCCTTTGTCACTTGCTTTGATAGCCAAAAACAGCATTAGGATTTTCCCCTTTACTGGAGCTATTCTAGAGGGTTTAAAGGCATACTCTTAGACCATATAGGTTAAACTTGCTGACTGCAGAAGGGTAGTGGTGACACTTGAGGAACTTGGGTTCCATTTCAAGCCCTGTGCATGACCTGACATTTATGGCTCATTCCTCCAACACATAATCTTATTTGTCCCATTGCCTCCTGTCTGCCCCATTCTTGTCCTTATTCTACTGCCTTATTGTCCTATTCATTTGCTTTGCTTCATGTTCTTTCCTTATGCATCTTATCCCAATCCTAATTTCCTTGCACACTTAGCTTCTGCCCCTCCTCCTCTCCCTGGTTCTGATCCAAGCTTTCATTTCTCTCTACTTTGACTTCATGCCAACCTTCCTGCCCTTCTGTCCCATTAGCTTACAGTCCCAATCTCCCTTGTTCAATCTCAGTGTTTTTTTCCCTCACTATGTCACATTCTTCTTTCACTTTTCTGCTTAATCTGTCTCTCCCTACATCCTAGCTCCTTGCCACATTTCTCTTTTTCCCTTTCTCTTAATTTCTTTCATGCTGTTAGTTCCAAAGTCCAGCATTTTATCTATTCTCTCTTCTATTCCCCCACCCCACTATCTACCCTGCTGCTGGTTTTATTCCCACAACCTAGTTTTTCTAATCTGTTCCACTTTACTGACCTCAGGTGATATGGTCCCCTTTTCTCATCACTCAAATAGAAAAAAACGTCTTCCTAATCTATATTGTATTAGGAAGGAAGATCTGTAATGAGTTTCAGACATAATTTTCTGTGTTTGGAGCAGTACTGTGGATCAGATTTGCAACCGCAGAGGAAATGCTATTTAGCCTCTGAACACTGTTCTTCTTTAGGGCTTCACATATGAAATTTTGGCTTTAAGGGAGATACGATCTTCTAAGGCATGCTGTTACGTTATGGAGAACAAATATATCATCTTAAAAACTCAATTCACAGGAGCTCTAATGGCTTAATAATTACCTTACTCCCTAATGTTGAGAATTTGTTTCACTCCCCGGTAGCTTAAGGTCCCTAACCTATACTTTTCTTTTTTATGCCCTTGATGCTTACTGAAGTGCCTATTATCACCCCATTTAATTAGTTAAATAGTCTCCAGTATTATTCTAAGGACTTTTATTTTTCCATTACTTATCTGATCTTATTTATTCCATCTATGAAATATATGGCTAGCACGAAGCTACAGCACCTCCATCACAGAAGCTTAGTAATTATAATAATAACATCAGTAATAAAAATTGAACTACTTCCATGCTTTCTGTTCTTTTTAATTGCAAATCTTTTAAATATCCAAGTGTATATTTAAATAGAGGACTGATACTGATTAGGCTAACATATAGGCTTACAGTGGACTGTACTAGCAAAAGTGGGCTCCTTGATTTATCCATGATAATAAAAAAAAACTTTCCTGTAAGCGTCTGGGAGCTGATTTTTCCAAAGGTTTGAAGCTTGGTGAAGTTTTCATGATTTTCCAAACAAAAGGAGTATTCTTAGCCTATGGAATTCATCTTCTACATAATACAAAGTCTTCAAATCATACAAACACTGGAGCTCACAAGGACAAGTAAAATATTTTCCCGTAACGACTACCAGAAGTGCTTCATTTTTAGTCGCTTTATTTTTTGTCTATTTAAAAACAAACAAACAAACCAATAACAAAAAAACCCACCTGAAAAATCATAAGCTTTTACTGGCAGCAGTCCCAGCAAACTGCCTAACAAAAATCATACAGTGAGGTAAATGTGCACTTTTCAACCCAGTGAAATAAATTTTAGTCATATGAGCAATAGAAAACTGGTTCTTATGAGTGGAGATGTAGGTCATCTTACTCAGTGGTGAAGACTGCAGATTATAATGGTGTAACTAACGATATTTCTTGTGTGTTGCCCAGGGGTTTTGCTGTATTTAGTGAATAAACACCTTAGATATTAAAATAATACTTGGTGATTTCACTGTTTCATACAATAGTGTGAGACTGATGGTGAAAAATGATACTGATTTTGATCTAAGATTATTGATCCACTGGTTTCGTAGTGTACTTCTTTGTCTCACTGTGGATGAGAGCATTCTGGGGACCATATCCAGCAAAATGGAGTGGCAACCTGAGAAGTGACAGCAGGTAGAAGAAAATTGCAGGAAGAAGGTGATAAGGGCTTAATCAAGGAGAACTGAGCAGTGTATGTCAAGAAATGCCTGAGGAATAAAAAATTGGGAAGTGGGTAGTAACCAAAAGGTTGGTTGTGAACCAGGTCACTTATGGATGGTAGGATATGTCCAGTGTTGAGTGGAGGAGTGGAGAGAACTGTTTCTGTCAACAGGGAAGAAAAGTGAAAGACTGAAAGAATTTATTGTTGGGGGTATATGCAAATTGGATGATGCATATTCGTTGCTCTGCAAAACAGCACATGAGGACATTTGCATAAAACCTTTTCTGCATTTACAACTTAAGTAGGTATCTCTCTGATGGTAAAGAAAGTGGAATAATGATCTGCGTTAGTGACACTGGGACTTGGATACTCAGAGTTCAAAGCTCAGCCAGAGCCAGCAGCTTATCCTTTGCAGGTGTCAGCACACATCTAGCATTCTGCATATAGCTTCAGAGGAAAATATCTGAGCAAATGAGAGAGGAAGACACTTTCTAGCAGTAGTTCTGCTCTCCACCTAATTCATTAACAGTAAAAATAGCATGACTTCAGAGCGTTTGGAGCTGCTTTTGCAACCTGAAGTGCACAGGGAGATTCTCTTATCACTCCTTCATGTCCCTTATTTCCTACCCTGTCACTGCAGTTACTTATCTGTGGCAACAGGTTTTGCAGTCTATCAACTGGACAACACTGGTGCTGCCTGTGGTATATGAAACTGAACATTGGGCTTTCTTATAGCTAACATGTAATGTGGGGTAAAACTTAGACACTTTTTTGGCACAGGGCAGTTGTACTTGAAGGCTTTGTAATGTGCCTATTATAGTAAATTTATTTATGCTGCCTTTTGTCACAGAGTCACAGAATGATTAGGTTGGAAGGGAACACAGCAGGTCATCTGGTCCAACCTCTCTGCTCAAGCAGGGTCATCCCAGAGCACATTGCACAGAACTGTGTCCAGACAGATCGTGAATATCTCCAGTGACGGAGACTCCATAACCTCTCTGGGTAATCTGTTTCAGTGCTCAGTCACTCACACAGTAAAGAAGTTCTTTCTCATATTCAGGTGGAACTTCCTGTGCACTGGTTTCCACCTGTTGCCTCTGGTCCAATTGCTTGACAACACCAAGAGCCAGGCTCCATCTTCTTGGCATGCTCCCTTATAGACATTGATGTGGTCCTCTCTCAGTCGTCTCTTCTTGAGACTGAACAGGCCCAACTCCCTCAACCTATCCTCATAAGGGAGATGCTCCAGTCCTCTAATTACCCCCAATGCCCTAGACCCTCTCCAGAAGCTCCCCATCTCTTGTGTACTGATGAGCCTAGAACTAGATAAAGGGGCAGATGCCTCTTCAGCAAGTTCACTGATGACACCAAGCTGTGAGGAGTGGCCAGTACCCCAGAGAGCTGTGCAACCCTTCAGAGGGACCTCGTCAAGTTGAAGAGATGGGCAGAAAAAAAAAATACATCTGAAATTCAGCAAAGACAAATGCAGCACCCTGCACCTGGGGAAGAATAACCACAGGCACCAGTACAGGCTGATACAGCAGAATGACCTGTTGGAAGGCAGCTCTGCAGAGAAAGACCTGGAGGTCATGGTGATCAGCAAGCTGTCCGTGAGGCAGCAGTGTGCCCTTGTGGCCAAGAAGGCCAATGGTATCCTGAGGTGCTTTAGGAAGAGCAGTGTCATCAGGTGAGGCCACATCTGGAGTGCTGTGTCTAGTTTCCCTCAAAGCTTTTTATTTTCAGTATTGCACTCCATGTTTCATTAGGTTTAAAGAGCTGTTCAGCACCTCTCTGGGTAACCTGTGCCACTGCTTGGTCACCATCACAGTGAAAAAAGTTACGTGATGTTCAAATGGAGCCTTCAGTTTGTGCCTAGTATCTCTTGTCGTCTCACTGAGCACCTCTGAAAAGAGCTTGTCTCTGTATCTTTGCACCCTCCCTTCAGGTATTTACCCACATGGAGGAGATCACCTTGAACCTTCTTTTCTCCAGGTTGAAGAATTCCAGTTCTCCCACTTTTAACTCTCATGTGAGGTGCTCCATTCTCTTAATCATCTTAGTGATCTTTTTCTGGACTCTTTGTGTATTCTTTTGTATTGAAAAGTCTAGAAATGGACATGGCACTCCAGGTGTGACCTCAACTCCCTTGACCTATGGGCAACACTCCTCCTAATGCAGTTCAGGGTACCATTTACCTTCTATTCCTTTGCATTTGCCTTGTTGAGCTTTGTGATGTTCTTGTCAACCCATTTCTTGACCTCTATTGAGGTCCCTCAGGATGGCAGCATAACCCCCTTGCATATCACTTATACACCTCACATTTTTGTGCAATCTGTGAGCTTTGCCTCATCATCCAGATCATTCATTTTTTAAATATGAATTTTCAAAGACTAGACTGGAAAAATAGGAATTTACATAGATAAATAATTTTATTCATATGATCTACAATATTTCATCAGTTATTATTTCTTAATATAGTCATACCTACATTATTTGTAACCCTGCAACTGAAATACCTTTGGATAGCAGTAATTTGCTGTAATTATTTTTCAAATATTTCTACTGTTAGGCACAGTTCTGAAGATATGGCAATTGGATTTTAAAATAGTCCTTCTAAAACATTAGTGAACAAGGTTAATTCTAACACAGACAGTTGTGTATGCAAAAGCAGGTTACTGAAATTCTCAGTGACCTGAATACCTTAGTCTTGGTAACATGCCTCAAGGAATCCCAGCAGGAGATATTTCATTGGCAGCAGGAAGCATTGGTATTGGAACATGGGATTTCTTGTGGGATAAATCCAAACCTTTGGTAAGACAAAAAGCTGTGTATTGTTACTAAACTGAAAGTGCATTTATAAACCTCCCTCAGACACTACCACTTTTCAGAGATTATGCATAGCTCTATAACTAAGCATGTTCCATTTTTTCATAATGCAAAAAGACGGAGATATATGTGTTGAGACTTCTCAGTTGAAAGCAGGGGTAATTGGATTTGGAAATAAACCTGTTATGGTTTCCTCACGTCTTCGAGTTTGCTGAATTTTGTGCTGTTACTGCCAGAGAGCAAAGCCAGCATTAGAAAGCTAAGACAGCAAGAATTTATTTTTATAGAAATTTGCAACAATATTTTCCTGATTTTCTGTACTAAAACCTTGGGATTTTCTGTGCATTTAATAAATTTCTCATTATCATGGTATATTTTAAGAAGTTGCCTCCTATGTACTGAATCCATATTGAATTTTTTTTTTTTATTTCAATGATTTCTTTCCCGTTTAGCATTTATTTATTTATTTATTTATTTATTTGTTGCTTGCTTTTATGCCAAATTACTATCCTTTCCCTTGGCTGCCTTGCAATTCAGGTCTCAATTATCTGTAGGTCTGTTCTTCTGCTGTTAAAAATCCTTTATCTCCTGCACAGCTTATTTTCCCCTGTGCTCATCCTGGCCTCCCCTGTTGATTACATTTATATTATACATTCTATTTGCTTTAGCATATATATCCAAACATGCATAGTTCTTGCATTTCGTTGAACTCTATATTCACATTCTAAAAGTATTTTGCTCCTTATGCAGCTTTTTATTCATTTCTGACCAACCAGTTTTTCAGGGTAGACATTACTACAACCTTTGATGGGGCAATATCTCTAGAGACTTTGGTGCAGCAACAGAAGAGCTCACTAAAAACAGTTCCTTGCAGAACTCTTGCAGGAACTGAAAAATATGTTTTAGACTTTTTAATTATGTAATAATCTATCCCATTCAATGTTGCAATAATTGTGACCATTACTAATAGATGGTTTTGGTAAACAGAAGATAAATGTGCCAATTTTTACTCCTGACAGAGGACATGATGATGGCTGTGAGTCACACCCCTTTGGCCGTGATGGTACACAGTTGTTGAATTAGGCAAAAGGAAATATTTGTGATCTAAGTCATAGCAAGTGGTAATGGAGGATTAGGTTTTTTTTTTTCCTTTGTGAGTTTGTGTACACGTGTAAGGGTGGAGAGAGACTTTAGGGGTGGAGTTACGCTAAGGATACACTGAAATTGAACGAGAAATGTATTTCATTCTGCCTCTTGTGATTTATAGAAATGTGTTTAGTATCTGCAGAAGGTGGGGGTTTGCAGGTACTGCCTATGGTTTATCATGTGATTTCAGCTAGTGCAGAAAGGAAGGAGTAAACTGAATGACAGGCTCACTGCATCTGTCCTACTTCTGCCATTTCAAACACCTCTGGTTTTGCCCATTTTAGACCAATCTTGTGAAGCTGCTTTTGATGCGCCAGGCAAATCCCAATCTTCTTAACTGCAATAATGAAAAGCCTTCAGGTAGGTGAAAATC
This sequence comes from Pyrocephalus nanus, assembly GCA_038380795.1. Taxonomy (NCBI): domain Eukaryota; kingdom Metazoa; phylum Chordata; class Aves; order Passeriformes; family Tyrannidae; genus Pyrocephalus; species Pyrocephalus nanus. The sequence goes on along the minus strand of CM076259.1, from coordinate 93,989,079 downwards.
CATGTGCATTATGTATGTATTAGTTACTGTGACTCTGTTTTCTTTCCTTCCTGCTGTCTTGGTTATTCTTTATTTAGTGTGTAGAGTTAAATACACATACACGTTTGTATATGTTTTTACATATATTGCTGAGAACTGCTAGTCATGGTAATGCAGGATATCATATCAAATGACAGCATGTTCTTCCACTTGTTGCATTCCCTGTTTATTTTTAACTATGTTTGTTGACGGAGAGTTCTTCAGTGCCTCGGTGGTAGATGCATTTAAACATTCTTGGTGACTTCTCTCCGAGTCCCTTTCTGTCTCAACTGGTCATAGTCCATAGCCTCATGAACTGGAATATCTATAGCTATTGTCTGAAAACAAATTCAACAAACAGTTTTAAAGTGTAGCGCCCCTTGTTTACCTCAGAAGGCACCTTCTTAGACCAGATAGCAACAGGGAGCTGAAGCACTGGCTCTAAAGATAATAGAATTTTAAACTGTATTAGGTTGGAAGGGATTTCTGGCCAACTGGTCTAACACAGAGCAAAGCAGAGCTAACACCAGTAGTGTTAGCTAGGAGAGCTGAAAAGAAGAAACACATGGTTATTCAGTCTTCACTGCCTAGGATAAATTGAAGATGGTACCCAGTAATGTAGAAAACAGAATCTTTCTGTCAGATTATGAGGTGCAACTTTCTTTTCTTGAAAGACCATGGAGAAAAAACTCCAGGCCAATGTAGTATATAAAATAAAAAAGAAGACCCTTTAATCAGGCCCTCAGGCCCAGGGGAATACATGCTATATGTTTACTCAGGCAGTGGTTCTAAAATTCTATAAGGTCCTTCTACTCCCAGAACTATCCACCCCCCAGTTCTGCCCAGAATTTTTACAATTCTACTTTGAAAAGAAGACTAAACACACTAAAAGAATTGAGAGGTTTTGATATGAAATTAGGTAACAGGGTTGTGTATGTGTAAACTACTGTGCTAAAGGGTGACATATTATACAGCTACATTTACTACACAACTACTTCTAAAATCTACAAAAAGCTGAAAAATCCAAAAAGCTCTGAGGCATCAGTATAATAAAGCAAAATGCATTATGCTTCAAGTACTGTACCACCTACAAATACATTCTCATCATGACACATAAACCTCAGAAACCTTATTTGTGGTTAATTACATGCCAGTTTGTATTTGTTTTAAAGGGTATGGACCAAATTCAGATCATCTAACAATACAGTTAGGTAACCACAATTAGTATGTATTTAACACAGTTGATTTCAGCACTTCTGTATGTACAAGATGTATAAACCTAGTTTGTAGAAATGTAAAATGTTTGAAAAGGATTGAAGTGCATATTTTCATTGAAATACCATGTTGAAAAGGGTTGTATTGTTTTTCCTGAAGTCCTATGAATTATTGAAAACTTTGGTTTTCTACACAGCAAGAATGGTTTTGAGGTTTTGCAGATGACAGTTTAATTCTGTACTAAGTTTACTTTGCCTTTGTTTCCCCAGTAATTTCAAGTATTATTTTATGATCAGTATCTGAGCTATTCTTTTCATGTTATCTAGCCAGATGCCTAACTTAGTCTGATCTAGAGACTTAAATTCAAAGGAGCTTTTCTGCACCATTTTCTTTTTCTGATATCTTGGTATTCCAATGTCTCAGATGTTGCAGCTTCTGATTTTATTGAAGAAATGCTTATGAAGGCTGAAATTGTTTGGGAGGAAAAAATGAAAGACCCTTTAGCTGTTTCTGCTTTATCTCAAGAAGAGCCATACGAAGAGATCATCCATGATTTGCCCACAGTTTCCAATAAACTGTAAGTGCTTCTATTGTTACAGAGCAATTCACTGGAGCCAGATCATCATTTGAAGGGTATCTGTCAATCTATGAATTCTTTGAATGTCCTTGAAGATATTCAAAACACATCTGGACATGGTCCTGGGAAACTGGCTCTACATGTCCCTGCTTGAGCAGGATGATTGGACCAGGTGCCCTCTAGGAGGTCCCTGCCAACCCCAGCCATCCTATGATCCCATGAGTCTTGTGATTTGAAGGGTCAAGTAACTCTTTCATTTTGGAAATCTGCTGAATCATCTTTTGTGTTTGCATCTCTAATATGTTTTTGTCAACCTTATTTCTATAAATATAAACTATTGATTATAAAACACATTATTATAATTGCCACTAAAAATTGTCTAGGGTTGCCTTAGTAGAATTATTAGACTCGAACATCCTTTTATTAAAGTAGGTGGTAATAGTGTAGTACTGCACTACCCTTGCCTGTGAGAGGAGCAAGGACAAGTCTTGAAAATGAAAATAATATATATGATTACAGATGAAATTATACTGGTCCAAGCAGTTACAAATTTGTATTTAGATTTGTGCTGCTTAAAATTCAAGTGGAATCAAGCAGAATTTAGCAGTGTGGACTTAAAACGTGGTATTGAAGAGTCAATTTGTCTTAAGTTGGAGATTTTGATATTTTTTGTATTTCCTTGTGAATCTTAAGAAAACACTGTCATAGATATGTGAAAAGAGATGTACAATATGTATGAAGCAGTAATGGCTGTTTGATGGTAGTACAAGACATATTAATATTTCAAATTCTTATTTCCAGATACTGTGATCCATGAAAATTTTAAAAAGTACAAAGAATGTCTTTATACAGTATGCAATTGCTGTATATTTGAAGCATGTTGGTTGCATAAGTTTGCAAAACACTGATATTAATTTTTATTTAGTAATCACCAAAGATTTTGTGAGGAAAAAAGAATAAATAAAACCTCTTAAAGAGAGACAGAGAAGATATATATATATTCTTCCATTCTTCCATTTCATTATAGTTATAATTTATGGTCAGCAGAATATATTTGGATACATTAAAATCTGGAAGAGGTTAGCAACTGTCATGAAATGATCAATCTGTTAAACGCAGAATTCCAGGGAATATATTTATATTTAGTAAAGATTGCATATTTCATGGATAATAAACATGATGTGTTGTTTCTGCTTCATCATTTACAATCACTAATGTATGTAACTGGGAGTATTATACTGATGTTTATGGAATTACTAATTTCTCATGCTTGTTAATTCCTTATGAAATAAGCGGTCTTCTAGTCTAACCCACTGTTTCAATAACTTAAATCATACTGTTGAAATTTATGTAGCCTTCTGTTATCTTCTAATGAAAAATTTTAATTTTGAGGTATGAAATTAAGCCTTTAGATTCTCAAACATAAAGAAAACCTTTTTTTTTTAATTTTTGAAATGTTGTAATAGCAGAAGTAGAAGGTAGGCTTCCTTTAGCCAAGCATTGAGTTAATACAACTGAATTCATGTTATCATGAAGCCCTAATAGTATTACAATATTTCTTCTTGTTCTTTTACTGAGCTACTGAGTACTTTTTTCTATCTGATTTAGGATGGGTGGATTAGGAAGTTGACTATAGTGGGTTGGCTGTAGCTGGCACTTGCTCATTTTAAAACTCTGCTCCTTACCAGTAACAGAAGTTCCTTCCAACAAAAGCAATAAGCTCAAAGGGCCCATGAAAATATCATTACAGTCTGCCTTGATATAATTCTCTCTATCAAGTTAAAAGCTGCCCTAGTGCTTCCAGTATTGATGATAAAACTTCCACTTATCTGATTGTCAGCTCTGAGTTTTTTGTGTGATTTCTTTTTTTTTAAATAAAAGGCATGCTAGAGGATGGCAGTCTATAGAAAACTATCAACTTATCTGAAAAAAACCCAATAAAAATACACAAAACTTCAAATTAATTCGATATATGAAGGCTTCTTTGCCTAAAATTTAAAATATCTATTCCTCCATATAACATTCAAGATTTTTTCCAGTACGGTAGGCCAGTAGTAAGTCCTACAATGTTCAAGTAAGATTACCCTAGATAACACTTCTTCCTGTCTACTATGCAACATTATTTTGGTTTAAGTCTCCCTTTGTGGTTAATTAACTATTAATTATCCATTAATTTTTATAAAAGAAGACAATTTATACTAATCTACTTGCTTACATTAATATAAAATCTCCGCCTGCGCTGTCCTATAGTTCAGCTTTCAAAGGTGTTTCTTGACTTAATCTTGTAATAAAAATACATATAAATGTTAATAGAGATATTTTTCTAAAAAGCCGCTCTTTTAATTTTATTTTTCATAATGTCTACTTGAACCTGAGTCCTAATGAACTGTTGGAATAATTTTAATAACCTTTTTCTTTCACAGAATCTTTCACATTTTTGTTGTAATATGAATTACATGTCAGCATTTCCATCACATGAAGTCCTATTAATATCTCATAAATGCACACAATTTATAGGCTATTCTCCTGTTCATCAAGACATGAAACATGCCTGTTAAATTATGTATTATGTTATTATTGTCCTCTTAAGTTCAAAATGCATCTGTGGAAATAGTAAACACCTTTTTTTCCCCAACACTTTGCTGTGATTTACAGCCTCCTTCTCTTTTGTGACACTTGGAAGGTTTATTTGATTTTGAGAAGTTTACAGCTGAATTTAAATGATCATTGTGTAGTTAATACAAAAGTGGTAAGACTAAATGGGTAAGGTTCATCTTCACAGCAAAAAAATCCTGGATCTTCTCAATTTAAAAGAAGCATCACATCAAAAAAGCGTTTCAGTTATTTAAATTATTCTACAATCTCATCACTGATGTGTCTTATCCTAATTATCAAGTTCAAAAAATACTTGGGTAATGTCTTTTCTGTTCTGCAGTTCAAATCAAGAGAAAGGGATTTGGATGTTTTGCCCATGTGATATTTGATAATATTATAAAAATAAAAATTATTTTAGGTCAATCAAAACACCAAATAAAAAATTTTATTTTCACTAATGTTCCTCTAGACACTTTAAATTTAAATGTCTGAAGCAAATTTTTAGGAGGAAAATCTTGTATATTTCATTATGAAATGTTTCTACAAATTCCTTCAGCGTTTTCAGACTTTTTCATCAAAAGTTTTGTTTGTCTATATTGTATTCAATGGGAAACCGCATTGACTTTTTTTCCATTGAATTTTGCTTGGAAGATGCTTTCTTCTTTGTTCCTAAAATATATATGTGCGTGTCAGTTCTCTTTTCAACATCAGTTCTTATCATGAATTGCTGTCACTGTTATATACGGGTCCTCCATAATTTCATTTGAATTAACTGTGTGTGTAATTTTGGCTTTTTTTATAATTAGTGATTAAACTCAAGAAACTTTTGAGTAATTATGAGATTTATTTTAGCTAGGTTTGGACTTTATTCCATAACGGAATGCACTGTTCCCACATTCCCATATTGAGTCCACATTTCCTTTCAAAGAGGTTATGTATACATTCTGGCAAAGAGCTGTTGTACTCTCCATGAGATTGTCTCCTTTGCACTGTCAGAATCCAGACAGTTATTTTTTAAGATGTTTGTGTTCTCAACTCCTGGGGCTGATTCCTTGCTAATTCCTCTGGATATACAGTGCTGCCAGAATCATCCAAGATTTTGACGTTGTTGTATTTCAGAAGTGTCATATTGTCTGAACTGTCAGTAGGGAAAACAACTCCATGTGTGTAAGAATAGATTTAACTTTAATGTGGATGAAGACTATTGTATATTTTTATGGTCAGGAGTGTTCTATTCGCTTGGGGGTTTTTTGTTTTGGTTTGTTTTTTTTTTACCTTAGCACAAATTAAGAGCAGCTTCTGGTCATAAAATATATATTGGATACTGCCTAATTAAAAGTGAGCTAAAAAGTGATGGAATTCAATTTTTTTAAATTTTAAATAAAATAATTGTATTATTGCAATGGCAATATCTGTATTACATTATGTTAAAACATACTATTTTTCAAAATAGTATTGTGTAGGGTAACACTGTGCTTTTTAAATTGTTTCAAAACTGGCTATTGATTTGCCAGCCTAGTGCTGTCAAAAGCAGACTCATGCATATTCTCTTCTGCTTGTTCAATTCTGCTTAAGAAAAGAAATGCATAAAGGTGAATTTTAAATCAAAGTGTTTTGCTCTGTGTCTTTGGGAACAGACCGACCTATGTGAACACTTCATTTCTCACCAGTTTCTTTTTTGTAATTGGGCCAAGAACTTGTGTCTCATCCCTGAGATGTATCTCACTTCAGTGCTTGTGCCACCCACATTTGTTTGTCTGACATCTTCAGTAGGAGTGTAATTGTTTTATTGATTCTCTTTGTAGCAATCCCCTGGCTTTACCAATTGCCAAGCAAGACAGTTTGCTGGAGAAAGACACCATGTTTAAAGATGCAGCTAAAGCCTTATGTAAGCAGCAATCTCAAGACAGTGCCTCTGAAAATGTCACTGTGAACACCACAACCAAACTTGAACAGGTAATGGCATGCAGTTTCTTGATTTTTTTTTAGTGCTTAGGTATGAAAATTGTAACCTTATCGAAGCTGAAGACCGTGGTATTTTTTACCCTGACCACACAGCAGTATCTTTTGCACTGTGGAGCCTTGTCACCTTGATCACTTCCTGCAATCAGTTTGGCCCTGCAGAGTTCCCTCTGCAAATTCAACAGCTGCTTCCTTGCCAGCTACTGGTGGCAGGTCAGGGGCTGAGGCAGTCTGAGGGCTCAGAGTCCTCAAACTCTTATTCATGGTTCACAACAGGGGAGGGACAACTGTTAGCACTGCCCGGAGTGTGCTCTTGTCTCCAAGGTCGGTGTACAAAAGAAAGAAACACAACTCGGGAGACTGTGAAAACAAAAAGAATGTATAAGGAATATCAAGTTGCAAAGTAAGTGACTGTAATTTAAATCTAGGAATTGCCAGATTTACAGCTGCAGTGTTAACTCTCTTTCTTGTGATAATGTATTAGGTTACAGGCACTGGTTATTTGGATACCCTTTGCAGTTTTCTCCCCAGCCAGGATCACAATCTCATTCAGTTTATAGGATGAATGCAAAAGGAGGCAATTATATGTTGCTTATAAATTTATCACATTCTGAGTTTGAGTTCATTACTTGGAGTTTGGCAGGTTTTTTGAGGGGGTGGTGTGTGTGTTGTTTTGTTGTTGTTTGGTTTTGCTGTTTGTTTGCTTGCTTGCTTCTTGGGTTTTTGTTTGTTTGTTTGTGTTTGTCAGGTTTTGTTTTTTTGTTGTTTGTTTTTGTTTGGTTTGTTTTTTTTTTTTTTTTTTTTTCAGTTTTGGTTGGTTTGTTTTTTGGGGATTGAGTTTGGTTTGTTTATGTTTGTTTGCTTGTTTGAGGTTTTTTTGTGCTACAAGAGTTGTATTTTTTGTTACATGCATTTTGGAAGCACATATTCCAGAAGTACTCAGCCACTTAAGAAAACATTAATTTAGAATTGTGGAGGTGGGGGTGGTGGAGGGAAATATTTCCATTTGAAATAGGTTACTGTGAATTTGAAGCATAACAAAGGAGAAAGATATTGATTTCATTTAAGCCACCTTCAGTTCAAAAAAACTGCGTAACTGTCTTGGCAGAAGAATGCATGTTCCACTGCTTTTATTTGTTTGTGTTTCAGAGGAATGGCTTGATCATTTGAAATCAATCAGTGGGTTCATATGTGAATTATATGAATCAATCTCTGTAAGTCCTCAGCTTTGGGATCCTGTAGAGCACTCAGTTCCCTATTCAGTCAGAAGATACCATTAAGTGTTTTGCACTTGGCTTAGATCTTGTTTTCATGTCTTAAAATTTCTGGTGTTGCTGACTGATGTGATGTGATGAAAATAGTCAATTCAAGGGACAAGCAATGCTGGTTAGAAAATTGAATGCTTGCAACCCTTTTAGAAGGAACCCTCCTATAATTGTAGTAAAAGAGAGGGAGGTGTTTAGCTTAGGATCTTGCGAAGACCATCGCTTCCTTCTAGATGTTCAGCAGTAGTGTGAACATGAACATAGATGCTTCTTTCTGCTTGATTCTCTTTTGATGCAAACCTAGTTAAAAATATTTGGCTTTTCATTATCTCTGAGATAAACTTTTGCTTCATAGTTTGTGCACTAAAACACAGACAGAAACATATTGGTAATTTCGTTCTCCACCATGACCTATAGTCTTTTCTGGGTCCCAGGGCAGGTTTTCAAAAGTACTCCTTCTGCTCTTTCACCATACTTCAGTAGAACTTCCCCCAGTAACAAATCAAGCACTAGACAGCAGACTTAAAGATCAGTCTTAATTCTTAATTAAAAATTCTTAATAAAAAAAGCTTATGATTTTTTTGGCTTTGAGAGACCTAACAATTCAAATTTATCTGTAGCTTCAGGTTCTTTTAATTGCAAACATGATGAAAATGAGGCTTAAGAAAATATTTCTCATGAAGTAGGATTTTTATTACATGAAGCACAGGAGGGGATCAAATGACTACATTGACAAAGAATTTTGTGCATCTCTTGTATTAGCTTTTGCTTTTTCCGTGATAAAAGGTGCTCTTTGATTGTCTGTAATGTCAAGATCTATGCTCTGAACAAAGAAAGCAGTATAAGTAATTTCCAGAATTTCATCATAGCCAACAATTTCTTTCCCTCTGAGGGAAAGATATTTTTTTGATAACCAATTGAAATTACTGGCCTGGAATTGAATTATGTGCTTCATGCTACAGACAAATATAGATTAAATATTTTCTTTTTCTTAATTGGGTCTTTTCTTTTAAAAACAAAAAATTGTATTTGTCTTTTAGTTCTTTACATATTGGTCATATGGTCATATGAACTGTGTGATAGATACCTGCTACCCTTTTGATTGTTCCAATATCACTTACAATAAGGGGACAGCTGTGTATATCATAATGTTACACATAAGAGCTGGAATGTATATATCTTTCAGTGGCACAAGTATGTAAAAAATGTAAATAATTAAAGAATTTTATATCAGGAGATTGTGAATCTTGTTAAGTGTATATAATTTAAATGAGTAAATAGGAATCTTCATTACTAGAATTACAAAAATCTCAACAACTTCTAGAGGCAGAGTCTGATAGAAAATACTGAAACACCAAATCCCAAACTTTGTAGAATAAAAAGTTGATGAGAAATTATTTTGTATTTCCTCACTCAGAGTTTAACTGAACCCTTCACATTTCTAACCATCTATCTACAGAATGAGCATCTTTGGCCATACTTAGGCCAGACTATAAAATGAAAAAAAAGCCTGGGCCTACTTGCTGGCCTAGGGTTATGTGGGAAGGGTTGGTACATATCCATAAGGCAAAACTCTTTTTTCTTCCTCCAGAGATGGGGCCATGCCCAAATGGCTTGTAAGAAATGACCATTGATGTGTGACCTGAATGATATCCAGGTTTTATCTGCATGAGGATTAGCTGATATGAAGCATGAATGAATAAGGAGGTGTGCTAAAAAGTTCTAAAAATATGGAGAATCCCAGGGCAAACCCTTCTTTTATTTGAGATAGATTTTTATTTTTATTTGAGATAGATTTGAGATAGATTAAGACAAGCTCATTCTATGGCACAGATGTTCTGAGTTTTGATAGCGCATAAGGGAGTGCAGTGAAGACTGACGCCTGTTTTGTTCCTGCAAGCCAGGTGAGCACCCTGTCAAGGAAAGGAGGACACAGACCTGTCTTTCATCTACTCTCCCTCTACAAGACACTTAAATTGTTCTTAGAATTCTTTTACTCGATTTTTCTGTTCCAATGTACATTATCAAAGACAAATATCAAAACATAATTTTTTTTTTTTTTGGACCAAGTGAAATTCTTGTTTTCTAGCCAGCTCTACATCCAGCTGCCGTGATTAGAAACAAAAAGAGCAAGAATTCCATCTTCTGTGTGACAGAGAAATCTTCATTCACTTTAATGGGTGTGGGTGAGGAATAAACCTCTTAAATATGTAGATGTACACCTACAGATGTTTAGGCATAGTAGTGAACCCAGAGTATCATGTTTTCTGAACTAGACCTTGAACCTATGGAAATAATTGAAGTTCAGTAGTTTTGGATCAGATCCCCAGCATTAAACACAGGTATCCGTAGTCTTTGGGGTCTTCTCCTTGTCAGAATATTCCCTTCAATATCACCCAGTCTGCTTGCTGCTTCTGTCAATGACCTCCTCGTGCTGCCGGAGACTGAAGATGCTGAGTTGTTTGCCAGAAAAGGGCAGTGTCTACTTTTCTGCTGGGCCTTCATTTTAAGTAAAGCAGTAGAAGAAAAAAAACTTTATCTTCTTTACCCATCCTCAAAAAAGACACTGAGTTAGTAAACTCTGAACAAACTCAATTCTACCATTGTTCACAGGAGAATTTTCTGTTTCTAGGTATTTTACTGACATGCAAATGTGTTTTTCTTTGTGCTGACATAAGAAATGAATCAAACTACATAAGCGTAGATAATAATTTATAAGCACAGTGCTTATCAATGTGCTTTTTGTTTCTAATTGACCTTCCATTATCATTGATTTTTTTCTACTTTCTCTGATTCTGACTTGGTCTTTTGGATATTTTTTTTTTTTCATTAGCATTTACTTTTTTCCTTTCTGTTGCAGAGTTTATACTATTCATCCTACTTCTCAAAAATGTTAAACTAATTTCACTCAACAGTTTTGGCTTAGTGTCTTCTTCTGATTATCTTCTGGTATCCTTGACAACACGATCCCCATTTCATACTAACTTACTTCTAATCTGCAGGAAAAATTGCAAAAGAATTTCAAATCCCATATGTTGAAGAGTAGTGTGAGAATTTTGTTAAATAGTGGGAAATAGTTTACAAGTGCACTAACTAATAGTCTTGATTTCTTCTGCCATAGACATTTAATGAAGAGAACAGGAGAATGGCATTTGAGCTGGAAATCTTTATGTGTTTAAGGATTGTGAATGGTGCTCTGGTAGCGATCTGTGTTCTTAAGAGTCCATCAGATTTAAGTTATACACCTTAACATTGATAATAATTTTTACATTCTTTTCTTGATTAGGATTAGTTGTGTGAAATTGTTTGGGAGTGACAACTTTCTGGTTTCCTAATGCATTTTTCTTCCATAATTCTAGTGATCTAGGTTTATACTGTGGGTTAGAACATTATGGTATAGAATGATTAGTTGTGAAGTTACTTTATAATTTTTGTTTTCTAGATCAAGCTAATGCCTCCAGCTCCAAATGATGACCTGGCTTCTCTGAGTGAGCTAACAGACAGCAGCCTGCTTTATGAGATTCAGAAGCGCTTCAATAATAATCAGATATATGTGAGTTGCTATTCACCTGTCAACAGTAAGCTTTCAAAAAAGAGCAAAGAGAGAATAGAAAAAATAGGATTACTATCATAACTACTGGGAAGTGACCTGCCCTGAACTCATGACTAGTTTTAAATGGATCAGAGCATATGTGTGTGTGTAAGCCCTGCAGCTTCTGAAGTTTAGGTAGAAAAAGGAGAAATAAATGAAGTTTATGTAGGAAAAGGAGAAATAAAAAATATCACTTCAGATAGTTTTGGATTTAATTTATGTGTGTTTATTTCACAGAGGAAGTATATTGGTAAACACTGATGAACACATTTGTCATGAATGAGTGTTTGAAGCTCATTCAGATCATAGTGTGGCCTGAGGGGCAGTGCACCACAATGTGTAATCTTCCTACTCAAGCCACCAAAAGATCCTTGAAGCTTCCTGCTTCATGTTTGTGATGCTTAATAGAGTTTCATTCTTCAGGAAAACCCAACAGTGAAGTCAGAGTGGGTGAGAGAGGGGAAATATATTACTGCCTCTTAGAAGAAAAACAGTACTTTTACTATGAAAGGCAATATTTTCTGCCTCTACAAATCAAGCTACTTCATTTTGAAAAGGATAGCATGACTGGAACCTTAAAGATCATCTATTTCCAACCCTCCTGCCATGGCCAGGGACACCTTCCACTAGGCCAGGTTGAGCTCAGAACCACATCCAACCTGGCCTTGAACATCTCCAGGGATCTGACATCCACAATTCCTCTGGGTAACCTGCTCCAGTGCCTCATCACCCTCACAGTAAATAATTTTTTTTCTAGTATCTAATCTAAATCTCCTACCTTTCAATTTAAAACGATTATCCCTCATTCTGGCACACTTCAATCCCTGGTAAAGAGTTCCTTTGTATCCTTCCTGTAGGCACCCTTTAGGTCCAGCCCTCTGATCATCTCTGTGGCCCTTCTCTGGACCCACTCTAACAGATCCATGTCTCTCTTGTTCTGGGGGCCCCAGAGCTGGATGCAGCACTCCAGGTGGGCTCTCACAAGCGCAGAGCAGAGGGTCAGAATCACCTCACTCGACCTGCTGGCCACCCTGCTTTTGATGCAGCATAGGATACTACAATTGGCTTTCTGGGCTGTGAGTGCTCATGTCCAGCCTTTCATCCACCAATATCCTCAACTATGAGACAGAAACATATTTCAAACTTTTCCATCATTAGATGGTTTACTTTTTTTTAATATAGTCAGGATAGTTTTATCTAGATGCATTTTCATATGTTCATGTACAGATATACTTTCATAAACATTTATATGTGTATCAACTGCTCTATCTTATCCGACAAGCAAGATGTTTTAATATATCAGTTCTGTATAATCAATATAGCATTTCTTAATTATGCCATCTATCCCACTTCAGGAGCTTGTTTATGTGGTAGGCATGTCACATTTTTGTAGTTTAGCAAATGCTAAATTACAAATTCACTTTCAAATAATTACTAATAATATATACAGTGCAGTTTTTCTGTGCATAATTTTTCTTGTGAAGAACTCAGTTTTGTTACAAAAAGAGTAATTAATTATTTACGAATTGTAAATTTAGTCCTCAAGTTCAAATTATGAAGTTATAAGCTCTGAATTCATGAATTATGCGTAGCATGTTCATAGCTAGATTTAAGAAACTTTGCCAAGAGTTCTTTCTGGAAGAAAACCATTAGCCTCCTTAAACTTTCAATTTAATTTTTAATACAGCAATTATATCTTCTTTTTTCAGACCTATATTGGTGATATACTGTTGCTTGTTAACCCATTTAAAGAACTTCCTATTTATTCTACCATGGTAAGCATCCTCTTTTTAAAAGATTGTGGATATTTTTTCAGGATTCATATAGTTCATTTTGCAGGCCAAACTCCTAAAATTAATTGACATATATGCGCTTTTTATGTTGGGAGCATCTTAGTTTTAATATTTTAGCAAAAATCTTTAAATTATTTCCAAACTCCAGTATTTTTGCTGTATCTTATTTGTAAAACAGCTGTCTTCATAATGCTTTAGATTGCACTCCCCTTGCCCAGAACATGATTACAGAGATAACAACCTTGAATGGTGCACAAAGGCTCAAAATGTCTCTCTGTGCTCCACATCAGGGCTCTCAGTTCAGGGACTGAACAGCAATGAGTGCAAAGTGCTCAGCATGAACTTAGCACTGCACTGAGTCAGTCATGGCTTTGGCAAGGGGGGCTTGAGTCCATATGTGACCTTTCATATGCACAAGGCCACTCTAAGAAGTGCTTCAGATGTTTCTGTCTTATCTTTCTGATCTTTCGGTTATGAGACAGACCAGCTATTTGCAAGGGGCTTGTAATTTCAGTACCCAGATGCTGATACGAACCTAAAAGGATTTTGTAGATCCGTGGGAGTAGCATAAATTCAAATGTATTGATCTCTCTATCTTCACATAGACATTTTAGAGATACAGTGTTAGTATAACTATAGTTTATCCTCCCCTCTTATTTTCTCATTGATGCACTGAGGTCATGGAGATCAGGCTCCCTGATAGGTAATCTTCAAATATAAGAATTATATTTACCTTTAAGAATAGTAAAGTGTTAAAAAATTGGTGAGGAAATTGTAAAGTGTGGCTGTTTGCTACATCATGTAGCTTTGTGTATATCAGTAGTAAATTTGAGAGAAAAAATGCTGTGACATTCATGGCAGCAGATTTCAAGTTGGGAGTCTGAATTTATTTCTAGAAATAGAAATCATCCATCACCTCCAAGGTTTTAGATTATTGTATTTTTTGCTGTCACTCTGTATTTTACATTAAACACATGACTTTGTGCACCAAGAGAGAATGATAAAGAAAAAGAGTTTAGGTGGTAGGCTTACGTATTAATATGTTTCCTGAATGTTTGCCGCACCTTTTCTTGTCTTTTCTGTGATAGATCTATTTCGTTAAGTATAGCATGAGACACTTTTTGTCCTGCAATTGTTTGGGTCACCTTGGATAATAATTGCTTTTACTCCATCACTATCATTTGCACACTATTGTGCATTATGCAGGTATTTCCCAGATGATAAAAAGTCATGGTTGTAAAATCACTTTGTGTTTGCAATGCTCAAATATACTGCAGCACCTTAGCTGATTGTTAAAGTCTCTAAAAGTTAGATGTCCTGTATATTCAAGTAAAGAAAATTGATGATACCGATTCCTCAAGGAGATGTTGACATGCTCTATGATGTGGCTCATTAGTTAGCATTTTTGTTTCAGGTATGTAGTTTGTTAGCTGTCAAAAGAAAAAGAATGCAAATGTATTGGGGAAGATGCTATTTTTAAAACCACAGTGAAGCAATGAAAAGATTATCATGTGTTTTTCAATAACATTTTACATTTCCTTCTCTTTTTAAAAATACTTTTCATAACTTCTCAACAAGCATAATTTTGTTATCCTACACTGAACTCCCACACTTAGTTCCAATAGAATACTACTAAAATAAATATTTTTATAAGCAATCATTCACTCTGAGATGACAAAGAATTCTACATTAATGGACACTGATATACATTGCTTCTTATGAAATTTAGTGCAATTGCTAGATGATAATATTATTGCACTTTTGCATGGAAATACACTGTAGTACTACACTACACATTATAGTAGCATTAATAACTGTAGAAGTCTTGTGCTATGGTCATGCTGCTTTGTTGCATTTCTGTAGAATTTATTTGTGCCTGATCAGGACAAATATATTCTTAAAGTTCGTGTTAGAAAAATATGTAAATTAGCAACATTTTGTAGTGAGTGTTAATGTGTGAAGGTTTTTTTTCTGCTTTGTGACATTCTGAATGATTCCTGGGGAATCAGTGTGGATTTTTTTTCTGCTTTGTGACATTCTGAATGATTCCTGGGAAATCAGTGTGGATTTAATCTTCTTCAGTCTGGCAACTCAAAAGACCTGAATAAGAATGTATCAGGGAGAATTCATTCAGCTACAGCATTGTAGACTCCCCAAGATTGAATAGTTTAATATCTAAATAAATCAGACAGGTGTGGGACAGAAAGGGGTAGGGACATCAGGATATCCTCAGGGGTGAAAAAAAAGTGGTTTCTCAGCAGATAATTGGTTCTGCTCAGGCTTTAAGGATAGTATATGTTGCCAGCTATGTGTATCAGGAGTTATCCTATATGGCAGAGAGAGTATTTGTGGGCTCTGTCATGTAATAAATAAATTAGTTTATAACATGCCTTTGATTTCAATTCTAACTTGTCATGTGCTGTTCATGTTTCATTTTGTAAGCTTTTCGAGTCAAGACACTGAAGAACTATAAATATAAGGTATATAAAAGTAACTTACTAGGTTTTGTTTTACTTTATGCACAAACTAGTAGTGTTAAGCCCTCCAGTTATTTTTAATTTTGTATCTTTATTAGACCTTGTTTGCTTATGGCTCTATTTTCTTAATTAAAATCTTCATAGATGCTTAACAGTATCACTTACATATATAGAGAGATTCTGTTCACAATGCTTAGAGTGCTTTACAAAAGACCCAAGATTAACAGGGTGGAAATTAGTTTGAAATGTATTGATCATGGTAATTTTCTACATTTTTTCAGGTCACCCAGCTTTATTTAAGTAACTCTGGAAAATTGTGTTCCTCACTTCCCCCACATATATTTTCCTGTGCTGAAAGAGCTTACCACATGCTATTCCAGGAGCAGCGTCCCCAATGCTTTATCCTCAGGTGAAAATTTATCTTTCTATTAATTAATTTTTACCTCTTGTCTTTCAGCTGTTTCCCTTGGGCCTCAGCAGTTGAAATTATCATTTATTTTTTTCTCCAATTGATTTTTTTTCTATGTACTGATCTCTGTATCATACATTAGAGCAAAATAGAAATGAAAAAGGTTTAATTACATCTCAAGTTCATAAATTCTCTTGAGGACTTGCCACTCCATGTAGCTGCATCTAATTAGGAGCAAGAGTTAATGGTAAAGAATTCAATACTGCTATGTGTGTTTGCTAATATTACATGAATCAGGATTAGAAACAGAATCTATTAACAAAAAAAGATGATAAGTCCTTGACTAAATTATAAACCTCTGAGTTGGGGCACCTGTATTGGTGCTTGCACTCTGCTTTATATATTTTTGTGGTCTTGAGTTTGTTATTTAGCTCTCCAAGCTCAAAATGGACTTTTAACCTTTAACCTTCATTCAAAGTGTTGTTTCAAAGATAAATAATTTCAAGATTGTGAATGAATTTATTAGTAATGTGAAACAGAGTTTCATCCAAATATGCTGGTTTTCTAATGGTGAAACTGTGCATTCACTTGGAACTTTTTGATCCCTAAATCTTAATCCTATGTGAAAGCAGTGAGTCTGGTGAAATTGATGAAGTCAGTCAAATAAATTTGTTGCTTAGTCTTGTCACTTTGGTGATTGCTGTTGGCTGAAATACTGGCAAAAGCTTACAGAACTTCATGGCAGATGGAAAAAGCTCACTGAAAACAGGTTTATTTTGATTTGGCCCAGGGTAAAGGGTGATCTGTTTGATAAACCTATTTGCTCTTAAACTACCTTTAATTATAAAAAAAATTAATACTATAAAATGGAGATGACTTGATACTTAAAAGCAGCTAATAATGTTGGTTTAGTTCATTTGGTAAAATCTAAATAATTAATGTCTGGAAAGTGAAGGTGATGTAGGAAATTTCCATTAGTTTTCTGACAACAACAACAATAATAATCAGCATCATCATCCTCATCATCTGAAAAATATATGTGATGTAGCTCAAGTTACTCATCCACCCCATTGCTGTCACCTGCTCACGTGTGTATGCATGAATTTCTGTGTGTGGTCAAAATGTATTTCTGCTTTATTGCCATTTCAGTTGCAAAAATCCATTCGTTATCAGCAAGAGAAGCTTCTTTCACTTCTGTGGGGAATGATTCACTGGTTACGCCTATGCTAATAGACAGCATGGAGCAGGGCTTACTCTGTGGCTCTGAAGGCATGTGTTATAGCATCCAGTCAGTTTTCCCTTGGTTTTCATTAGAAGAGGAGGGGTTTGTGGGGAAGTTTTCATTTTCAGTTTCATTTTCTATCAGAACCAACTAACTGCAACTCTGCTGTTCTGAAATGCTCCAAGCTTTTGTGCTTTACTTTGTTTCCTCAAACTTTTCATATCAAAAATACTTTTCATTCCTGAGAAGTTCTGTTCGTGTTTGGCCTGTGGTCTGTAATTTTAAAATACCTCCAGTTATAAAGCTGAGTTGTGGATACATTTCTAGGCATGCATGTATAATAGTGCAAGGAGTAAGCCTAGTAGCAAATGTTAAAAGTAAAAAATACACTTTCATCTAACGTGGAATCACAGGCTGAATGAAGATGGAGGAGCTCAGAGAATCACTCTGTTGCTAGTAAGGCCATTTCATGTAAGTGCCCAAAAGGAAGGAGGCAATGGATGAACAGTTCTGTGTTTACTAAAAAGGACTCATAGATCTGTGAGAAAGTTACTCTGGAATAAGTTGGCTTGGAGTGCTTCTGCCCTTCTGCTTTTGTCTGTTGTTACCTCATTTCCACACAATCCTTTGTGTCAATACAAATGTTCAGGTGGTGGCGTGGTGCACTGAACTGGAGAAATACACTCAGGTCAAAATTCTACCTCAGAGAGTGGTCATTATTCACAATTTCTTTTAGTTTATAGCAAGCCACCTTCATTCATGTGTGCTGAATACCAAGAGCTGGCTTTGTGTAAACTTTGTATGGAAGTTCCAGAATAAAATAATATTATGTTATGCTCTTAAATAGCTAGTTGGTGGACTTTTCATAATTAGCTGCCTTCTGACTGCATTTTGCTCCTGCTTTTTAGGATATGGAAATGCATTAAGCACTGACAAGATAAGTAAGGAGCTTTCTAGGAAGCCTAAAGGTAGTTTATAGGCCTGTTAAAAACTAAGGATCCTTAGTCAATCGAACTAATGATTTATGGCATGCTGATGGCTAATTTTGAGAATCAAAAAAATCATTATGAATACATAGAATGAAATGTTACAACTTTGTTAGCAACCGGGAATGTCAATATCCAATGATTTTATTGTGATATAAATTGCATTTTTAAGCCAGATAATCTGAATGGAGAGAAATCCTTGTATTTTAAAGTGGAATGCATTGAAAACTTTTGATTTCCTCCCTTTAGCATCACCAAAGGCATTCTGTTCAAGATAATAGTATTTATTTTTTAAAATTATAATTCATTACATTGTAAGTGCAATGTCCTGCAGTTATTTGTAGTAAAATATTGTTTAGAAACAGACTTTCCAGTTTAATTTACTTTGGGAATATGATTTTCAAGTAACATGCAGGGTTGTTCAGTTACAGATAGCAGTACTGATAATACAAAACACATTCTTTTATATTTAGCAGTCTTGCTTGCACATGTTTGTTTCAAATCTAGAAACCTCAGTCATGGAGCAAGACTCAATGTCTGACTTACATACTCTACAAATTGAGAAGAAAGAAAATATTCTGGCTCCTAAAAGTTTGCAGTCTAATTAGCTCTTCCCTGGATATATTATAGTATTTGAACAAGAATTTAAAGAAGTAAAGCTCACAGTTTAGGGTGGTACAATAAGAGATTGGTTTCAGAAGTTCATACAGAACAGCATGCCTATTTGTGCTGAACTAAGTCTCCCCTTTAATCTGGTGTAAATCCCATATGAACACATTCTGTCAGCAGTTTTCCAGCATTTCTGATTGTAGTGTTAGTACGGCAGGAGTAAATTTTTTTGTTTGTTTTGTTAAGTATTCCTGCACTCCTGAATGTGGTACCTTTGGTCAGAGTTGAAAATGACGCGCAGGCATTTGTATGTTCTGAAATAGCAGGTATATTGCTCCTTACATGGTTTATATTTTGTCGTATTTTGCCTAAATACAAGATTTATAGAGTTTATTTATACTGGAATTGACACTTGATGAATAATAATAATCATATAATGATCCAGTGTTTTGAATTCATAAAGACATAGACAAACCTGGCTAATATGCAGAAACTGAGGGTAAGCAGTACTTGCTTCTCAGTACTTGCTGAAAGTAATTCTTAAAAATTGCTGGAGCTGGCTGTTTTCTGACTCATTTAGCTGGACCTCCTTGATTAACTACCATGTGATTGTTCTATCTGTCCATCTACAAGTCCCCCTCCGCCCAATAACTTTTGAATCAGTGGCTACCAACACCCATCGTGGTCTCAGAGCTGGGGTGTTCACACAGGCTTTGTGGTTTTTGGGAGTCATGGCAAAGGCCAATGTAACTCTAACCACAGCTATTCATAGCCAGGCAGTTCATGTGGACTGTCTGGCAAGCACAGGCTTAGCACAGAGCTCACCAGAGTGAGTGGCACGAGCAGCCCAGCTGGACCGGCACAAAATAGCAGAAGGGCTGGATGATAATCCAAATGCAGTGGATTTGAAGGGTATAGCTTCTTTAGTTCCCCTGGTTGCGTAGTCTTGTGTTCTTTGCTTCACGTGCCTTTGTATTTCCATACTTTGTTTTTCCTAACAATGTTAGATTTGAATTTTTTATTTCAAAACAGATTTTTTTTAAATTATTCATATTATTTGAAGATACAGAGACTAAAGCTGTAATTAAGGTTGTATTAACAAAATATTAATAAAGAATTAGTAGGAAACAGGATCTCCATCACATAGTTATAAAAGAAGGCTGGAAAACTAAAGGAGGAATAAAGTGAGAAAACTTAGTGGAACTTACCTAAAGCCCTCTGTGAGCATAGGATTTAAAATTCTCCTTTTATTTTCCTTTCCTTTGGAGTACGCTGCCTCTAATTTAACCTTTTTTATCAGAGAAATAAGCCTTCTTTGCTTTGGCAAAGATGTTTCATAATGCCTTCTATGGAAGTTTTAGTGCAGAAGAATGCTTTCCTGCTTTGATGCTAACTTACCTTACACCTTGATAAGGCAGTCCAACCAACAGCTATAAGAAACCAACATTAATATTGTAAATCATCCCAGTACCGACCCGTGAGGGACATCACTCATCACTGGTCTCCATGTGGACAATGAGACCTTGACCACAACTCTTTGTGTGCGGCCAGCCAGCCAGTTCTTTATTCCCCAAGTGGTCCATTCGTCAAATCCATGTCTCTCCAATTTGGAGACAAGGATGTAGTGCGGGACAGTGTCCAGGTAGATGAAGTCAGTTGCTCTGCCCCTCTTCACCAGTGGTGTAGCCCTGTCATAGAAGGTTACCAAATTTGTCAGGCATGATTTCTCTTTTGCAAAGCCATGTTGGCTGTTACCTATCACCACGTGCCTTAGCATTGTTTCAAGGAGAATCCGCTCCATGATCTTGCCTGTCACAGACGTGAGTCTGACTGTTCTGGTTCCCCAAGTCTTCTGCTTTCTCCTTCTTAAAAATGGGTGTTATATTTCCCTTTTTCCAGTCATCAGGGACTTCTCCTGACTGCTATGATTTTTCAAAAATGGTGGATTGTGGCTTAGCAACTTCATTTGCCAGCTCATTCAGGACCTGCGGATGAATCTCATTGGATATATCGACATGGATTGAGGATGACAGCCATTGCAGTCTTGGACCATAAACCTCCTACTAATGACAATAGGAGTTTGAAGTCCAGTGTCAGAACCACCTCATTATAGAAACATGGACAACACAGATAAAAGCAGTTTGACTCATCACATATAGTAATGAGATGCCTTGTCATGTAAGAATAAAGTTTTCCACGAGAACAGGGTATTCACCAGAGCTGCATGTATGTCCCATGAGAGTTGAATGAGATTAAATACCACAGAGATCCCACTGCTACCTGAGTATGAAGTCCTTTTTGTCCTTCCCCTTATTTAATTGATTTCTCCTTTAAAGTGATATTTGAATAGATAAAGCAATGGTCAGACAGATACTATCTTTTGCTGCATCTCATTTTCAGAAACTAAACTACACAAGTAACAGATTGACCAGCCGCCATGGCCATTGTACCAGTGAAAAATTTAACTGGCTGTTGTAGAAACAGCCTTTTAAATTTGATCAAGCCAATAAAGGAAGGAGGAACATCAAATTGGATTTTGTTTGGTTCAGTTGTCTATAAAGAAAACAGCTTCTTATAGTTCAATTAAGAAATTCTTACATGAATTTCTTAATAAGGCTTCACTAGCTTTATCCTTTCCATCTCTTTATTTCTTTTTCCTTCCTTCTTCGTGCTTGAAGTGCACCATTGATTTTACTTCCTCTGTCTATCCCTGCACATTTCTGTTATTTCTTCCCACCTTCGTTGTTCTTTTGGTTTTACCTTATTTTCTTTGCTCACTTTCCCTGTCAGAGATTCTCGTTCTTCTGAATATTTATTCTGCATCATGAACAGGGAATCACATTGATTCGAACAGTATTGCATTGCAGAAATGGGACAGGTTTTAAATCAATTTCCTTTTCTTTCCTGTTCCTTTCCTTTTTTCTTTCCCTTCTTCCTATCATATTCTCCACTTTCCATTTCTTCTCCCATCATTACCATAGTAATATTTCCCCGTCTGCAAAGAGAACTAGGCAGCATAAGAGGGCTCCTTTGCTGGACAAAAGATAAAGATAACATTTATGTTATAAATACCTCCAAAATGGCTAGAAAGCTTTAGATTTGATTGGTTTGACTTGTGGAACAAAACAATGTATCTTAGCTCTGACAGCCCTCATGAACATAGACAGTCAGCCAGTCTCTCTCCTATGTTCTGTTCTTTATTTGCCATCCATAAACCTGCTGTTATTTGAAATGAAAGTTTGACAGAGCTAACTTAAATCTATTCAAACATAGCTAGCAGAGAATATAAAGAACAACTCAATTGTGAAACTAACAATGATTCCTCTCTCTCTTCCTTGACTGTCATTTTGCAGTGGAGAAAGTGGTTCTGGGAAGACTGAAGCCTGCAAACAGATAGTGAAACACCTCACTTGCAGAGCCAGCTCCAGCAGAAATACCTTTGATACAAAGATAAAACATGTAAGTAGCATTCTGATCACTGAGTAGAACAAAGCAGAAACTTAGTCTCTTGAAAAATGAAAGAGATTTGAACTGTAAGGAAAAAGGCATCTGCTCTGCAGAAATTTACAAAGGGTGTTTTTTTTTCACCACTGAAGTCAAAGGAAATTTCTTTCCCTCAATTTCATTCCCTGAATGGGAACAAGATTAAGCTCATACTGATTCAAAGGTGGAGGCAGTTTTGTTTCTATATGTTTTGGTGACTTTGGAAATCAGTGTTACAGTGAATAGGAAACATTTGTGTGATAAGGAACTGTTTCCAAAATGTGTATTAATTGCTTTCTGTAAATAAATAAATT
The DNA here is from genome assembly GCA_038380795.1 of Pyrocephalus nanus. Lineage (NCBI taxonomy): Eukaryota > Metazoa > Chordata > Aves > Passeriformes > Tyrannidae > Pyrocephalus > Pyrocephalus nanus. The sequence goes on along the minus strand of CM076259.1, from coordinate 93,966,562 downwards.
TGTCTCTATGATGTGGTGGTGCTTGTCTGGACAGTATAAGAAGTGCTGAGATATCTGAAGTAGCAGCATGTAAGAAAGTGTAAACTTGCAGGAAAAATGCAAGAACTAAACAGTTTTATGGCTCTATATTTATGTACTAAATATATTTAAGAAATAGGCAAGAGTTACGTATATTTGTTCAGTCATATTTCATTTCCAAAATATGTATTACCATATCCCCATATTTAATTCCCTACAAAGGTTCATACTGGCATTTTAAATTATGCAAACCCCGAATTGCCAATTCAAATTCTTTAAAAAATGGCCTTTCTCAATGAAACCTCTTGAGATCCCAGCTCAGAGATAGATTTACACAGAAAGTTTTAGCAGAGTCTGCCTTGTCGTCGGTCAGTTCTGATTTTCACACTTAAAAAAAAAAAGTTTAGCCTCTTTCACCTACTCTGATGATCTTCTACAAGGCTTACAGTCAACCCAAGGTACTTTTGGGGTACTTTTTGTGGTTTCACATGCCACGTGCATGACGTTCAACAGAACTCTAGAATTGTTCGTTGTGGGGTTTTTGGTAGTGTCATATGAATCACTCAAAACACACTTTTGTCTGAATTATGTATGATTCAGTCCAGAAAGATGATAAAATATTTTGGAAGTACAACTGCCACTAACAGACAACCTACAAATCAGGATTATTGGGATGTGAGAAAGGCTACAGATACAGTGATTCATAGTTTGCACATTACAGATGATAAGGTAATAAAAATCCTATGGATTTTGGGTGGATTTTAGAATAATTTTGCATTTGTGTTTTTTGAATACATGAAAAAACCTGATGACAGTGAAAATACTACAAATGAATAAGTTGTACCTCTATTTTACTTCATGAAGTCAAGCAATTGCCATGTTAATGTTTTTCATGGTATTGTCTTGTTCACTGATGGTATTCCTAAAATGAGACATTTAATCTAGGTTTCCCATGCAATGTTAAGAATATTCTTGTTATTTTCTCACTTTTTTCTGAGCTTTAAAGTCTAGTGTTGCAATAATACCATTATATACAGACAGTGCACTTTTACTATATTTTTAAACCCAGGAGCCGTATGTACAAACTGTATTTATTTCTACTGTGTATCCTTTTTTTTACTACCTACACAGGTTTACTTACAGTTTTGAACGGATCAGGATGTTATTCAAGTAGGACTGCAAAATTCAGGTCGCATCATCCAAGTCCTTTTGTTTCCTAAAGTTCAGATTAAGTAATGAGTAGAAGAAGTAACTAAATCAGTAACTTTGTAAATAAGCAACTTAAAACTGTGTACTTTGAATGCAAATATGACAGCAGGGAATCAGGAGGTGTGAGAAGTACTGTTGTCTTTGCTGTAACTTTTCTCCTGAACACAGGAAAATTCCCAGGGACAACCATCATGGTTGTCCATCATGCAAATGGAGCAAAATGTGTTCAGTTAAGAGGAGAAACTAGTGTGGGAGGGACCAGACCAGGCCTAATTTTCTCCAACTAAAAATACTTTAATTTTGTAAACTACTTTAACTTACTTTACGCAGTAAACAACAACAATCCTTAACAAACACTTGGTGCCCTGCTCCCTGTCACGATTTAAATCCCGTGGCGGTCCTCTGGTCACAGTTCAGAGGACAGCACGTGCCAGGGACCATTCACAACATTATGTACACCCTGATTTGCCAAAGAAGAGATTTTAGATCTCTGAATTCGAGCCTTATCATGCCACTTGCATGACCAGAGTCCTGCTCCTGGTCTTGTTTTGTTTAATAGTATTGATGTAGCCGTACATATCAATAAGTCTTAATCAATGCAGAAAGAAAGATCCCTTACAACTTGCTTAGATAGGATGTCTGACTTCAGACAGCAAAGGTACATGTAGCAGATCTCACCCATGCGGAATAAAGTAGAGATTCTGGTTTAGGTGCCTTTAAAGGTGCCTTAATGAACACAGTACCCTGCATTCATTTCTACTGCAGTCATGCATAGCACCATTAAATAATAAAACTGTTCAGGTTAAACTGAGAGCAAATACATTCTAAACAATGCTACTAGAGTGGAACTGGAATCAAAACTAAGCTGAATAGTTTACTGCCGCCACCTACTGCACAGACAGCTGCTTTAACTAATAATTCTTAAGGGTTTGGTTTTTAGAGCTTCTTTCTTTGTGATTGGAACCACATGTTATCTGTGCCACTTCACATTTCTCTTCCTATCTTGAAACAACTGCTGTGACTATGAAAGTGTAATGTGAAAATGCATTAGTGAGAGATGCCATAAAAATATTAATCTATTTTTTTCCTCAATTTTTCACTAGTATTATGCTAAAGTAATTCTATATGAAGTCAATAATTCATGCAATTTCTGACATCATATAATGATTGTAAATTCCTTTGGTTGGTTATTAATATTGACTTACTTTAACTTCATAAGCTGCCTTCAAAGATTCTAGTATTTTTGCTAGGGATACCAGCTCTGGGCACATGACTCCAGTCACTCATATCCAAACATGGTAAGGATATAGCTGACATGTGAACTGTTGTCTTCCACCTTGCATTCATGACTTCCATTATTCTGACATAATTTTTTTAAAAAATATATTTATTTTGAGCTATCTTACTTTAATTTTTATTTAGGAAAAAAAAAACCTTCCAAGGAGATTTTTTAAATTCCAAGGTGAAAAGTGGTCTTCCCCCCCCACCCCCCAGTTATTAATCACAAATCAACCATTGCTTCTCTACCATCTTTTTGCAGGTAAATTGTATCTTGGAGGCCTTTGGACATGCTAAGACACCCTTGAATGATTTTTCCAGCTGTTTTATAAAGTATTTTGAGCTACAGTTTTGTGTGAGAAAAAAAACATTAATTGCAGGTAAGTATCACGTCATCTGTTTATTTTGATATCACCCACAGACTATTAGATCAGGGATCCCAGTGTGCCATACAGAGTTGGACAGCAAGGGCTTTAAAGTATGTGAAAGAGGCGGGGGGGCTTCAGGGAGTGTCAGAGGAATATGTTTAATAGCAAATGAATTGATAGCTTGTCAGGAGTGAGCAGTTTTCAGTTGTTCTGAGCAACCAGTAGGTGGCAGAGAAAGACAAGAAAAGAATTGACACCACTGATTCCTCGTATTTCTCAGGAAACCACGTTTTTCTTTATTTCCCTGATTAATATACTGAGAGAGCTGTGTGTTACATCCCTGTAAAAATAAAGTAATAAAGAGACTAAGTTTTGTATTTCTACCTAATATTTTATTTTGTATTTTAAGAATCCTGTAAATTACTGAGTGATAATATAATCTGTTTAGGCAAAAAACTCCAAGTATTTTCTGCAGTGCTGAAATTGGAAGTTCCTTCTAAAAGAACTAGGAATCATGTTGATGTTTTTTTCTTACTGGAGGCAAAATGGCATGAAATTTGTGCCTGCTTCCAGAATAAGTGTTAGTCCTCTAATCCCCAGTAAGTGTTCATTGGTGAAAAAAAAAAAAAGCAAGCAAGATAACTGAGAAAAACTTCAGTTTGATTCTGAAAACTCTGTCTGGTCCACATAGGTCATCGTAAAGTTACTCAGTGTCAAAGCAAGGTATGTCTGCAGAAATACCTACGCACAGACAATTTCCTGCTTGCACTAATCTTTTTGGATAGAGAAGCCGTATGGCAAGACACACTTTTGTTCCAAGTAAATTAGGTTCCATTAGATAAACATTTCAATTTTTTTTTTTTTTTTTTTTTAAAAATCTTTTTAATCATGTTTATGCTTTCTGAACAGTTTCCTAAAAAAATTCTTTGGAATTATTTGTCAGTGGGAATTACAATTCGTGCTTTTGAGACAGTTCATGAGCAATTGCTAACACTTTGTTTCTGGTTTATTTTACAATGAATGTAGGATAATTGTAAAGGAAAAGCAAAGTGATTTTAGGTTTTATGTATGAACTCTTGTGGGAGGAAAGTAAAATGATGTATTCATTAACATGGACTGAAGAGCATCTGAGTTGAGCTTGTAAAACTAAAGCTCAGTCCCTAAAGCTAATATTTTATAAACCCTTTGTATTGTATATATTTGATTTGAGTACATTGAGTTTGCAGGGACTTGAGTTTTCAAACAGCTTTGCCCAGACTTGCCAGTTTAATTCATAGCCCTTTTCTGTGATGGATATAAATGTGGAATCAGTTAACCGGGTTCTTATGTCAGTTTTCTGGTAGAGTCATTTGGTGTTTTTATCATTCTCAAACCATAGGCATTAAATGAGAAAATCTAGGGGTAGTCAGGTCCATTAAAAATATAAACAAATTACTTATATTCCTTACTATTCCCCAGTTATTTAGGAATTGTATCATTTACTCTTACCAAATCTAAGGTAGCCAAAAGTTACGTAAATTGCAGTCAAGAATGAGAAGCCCTAGTACAGCAGTAGAAGTGGGTTTTATATTTCTGAAACTTCCAGTTGTCCTGCTGTTTCATTTGCATAGTAGATTTTTCTAGGCCACTGCTACACATCACCTCTGAGTAAAATTGTCCCAGATTTATACCATAAATGAGAAAAGGTCATGCATGTTGTCTTTGTCTGGTTTAAATCCCACCCAGTGATTCTCTGTATTTATTTGTAAGATCATTTGCAGCAGTATTTACTGTCTTGTGCTGTTTAAACATGAATGAAAAATATAAGTATGCAGAGCACCTTATTTTGCTGAGCCTTGATTTTATAGCTCATTGATACAAGCTGGGCTAAACAAAAAATCGAAGTGACACTAGATTTCCTCCATCAAAAAATTTAGGTGGTTTAAACTCCTCAACAGACAGATCTTGTGGGTGGAGATCCAGAACAATTTGCTAAGGAAGGGTCATGAAAAGTATATGTGTACATTTTTATTATAAAGGACAAGCTCAATGGTGGCACTCCTTGCATTTTGAGAGGGTGTCAGTCAAGTTTGTGACAACTTCTTGTTCATGCTGAGGTTCTTTTATGCTTAGACCCTAGAAATACTCTGACTTTTGTCCCATGAGGTTTATTCTTATAGCAGAAAGTCCGATATACCTAAATAAAAGAAATGTTCTCCATAATTTTCATCATCAGGTTTGATTTGGTTTTTTGCTTAAACTGTATCTTTGCCACAACATTTTGAAAGCAAAGATGGAGCTTTTGAGTATAGATCTACACAAAGCCAGTACAGATATATTTAGAGGTTTTATTTATCTTCTCTGACTCTTGTTTCTGATGAGGTGTACTGCAAAGTTGGGTCCAAATGGGAGTTTTTCTGTCACAAGTGTCTTTGCAGTTAAGTATCTTTATTGCTTTAGTACAGGCAAACAAGTGGAGAGGGTATAACCCAGATTAAGTAATTGTTCTTTGTGACTGGATAAGATAAGGCCATGGAAACTAGAAAGAAGTCTTATATTAGAACAAACACAGAATAAATTACAGGCCAGTGATTTCATTAAGTTTCTAAAATAAATTCAGAACTCAAAGATTGAATTTCTGGCAAAAAATTATAATCATTCATAGAGAACAATTCAGACTCACAGCATAGTGGTAAAAGACAGATTATTTATTTATTTCCAAAGTGGTCCTTCAGGTAAATGACATAATTCCTAGGATAAAAATTAAGGCTTCTATCAATTCCTCAAGTTACTCAAAAAAGTCTGAAAAAAAAAAAGTCTGAAAAAATTGTTCTCCAGATTTTTATGCCTTACTTTCCAGGCCATGCTTTTCTCAGTTTTCACTTTTTGAAAAGCAAGGACTGAGTTTTTTGTTTTTTGTTTTTTGTTTTTTTTTTTAAGTTACATTGAAATGGACTAATAACTGTTATTTTGTTTTTAGCAATAACTGTGTTTAGGACAGCATGTTTTTTGAGAAGGAACAATGTAGTTTCAAAGAATGCATAGCTGAAAGACAGATTTCACTGGCCACACTTTTAATAGTCCAGTTGGTGACTTTGTAGCTGCTCAGTAGATCAAGTGAGCTGTTAAAGGAAGTACAAATTTGTTTGTGCCTTTAAGCACAATTAACACTGCTCAAAAATGAGAGACTTTACTCTTGAACTCTATTATTTTTTCCCTTCTATTTTACATATCGATCAAACATACTTTACTTTGTAGAAAAGCATACTACTGTGATAGTTTTCTTTATGAGTTCCTTTAGCACCATTAAGATGGTCCTGTGTTTGGTTTTTGGTGTTTGGAAGCTTGGCTTTTTTTAAAAGCTCTTATCATTGCTAGAGATGCTAGTTGAGATGAACTGTTTTCAGCCTTATTAAAGTGAAGGTGACTTGAAGTACCTGAAAAGGGCTGAATTAATTTGTGTCATCTAACTAAGTGGTGTTGCCTATCATCAAAATTAAATGATAGATGACCTTTGATAACATTTTTCTTGCTTTTATTAATCAATGAATGTTGAAACCACCTGAGTGGTAGTTATGAAAGACTTAGCAAAGAACATTGCACACAAAAATGCGATTAAACAGCAGTAGTGGACTCTTTTTAAATTAGTTGATGGTTGGGTTAGTTTTACTGAGAAGTAAGTTACAAGAACAATAAAACATAGAAATCATCCTTCAGGTTCATCTATTCTGTTTTATGCTGTAGGAATGGCAGACAGGTAATGATTGATTCTGATGAAAGTGTGTGTTTGGGCCAGTCCTGCCATGATAGGTTAAGATTGCATTGCTTCAATTAGTGTAGTGTGCTGCAAAGTTACGGGAGCCAGACACATATGATTTCCTAAGTGTGCCTTTTTACTTTAAGCACAGGTTTGGGTTTTGTTTGTTTTTCTTTTTGTAGTGTAGCAGCAGAGGACTAGATAGATAATGCACAACGTCTCATGATATAGATTCTATAATAGCAGTTCACCTCTATATTTTGTAGGATGATGAAATGGGCCAGATCATGTCTCCTCAGTTCAGCAAATCAGATGTGCAACTCTTCACTGTTGGTCGTACTGTCTCTTATGTAGCTATGCAGGCATGGTTTTGGTTGCCAGCACGTCAGGCCCTGTCTGTGCTATTACAAAAAGAAAGTGTAGAAGAGGTTGCTGGCTAACGTACCACTGACCTTTGCACTCCTTAACTGGGATATGTTCAGGATGGTTTGGCCTCTGCAGAGTAGAACTTTGAGAGACTGTGCATAGTTATATTTAGTTCAAGGACAAAGCTTACCTGCTGAGACCTTTCTTAAAATAATGTTGGAGATTCACTCAATTAATTTCCCTCCACTCTACACTGTCTTTCAGCAATATTCTCAAAGGCTGTGTTCCCTTTAACACACAATTTCAAGTAATCTCAAGCTTGCTGTGTTTAATTTAACTGTTTAGACAGAAACTTAAAGAGTTTCAAAAGATGGGAAGATAAATAGGTGGAATTTAAAATAAAATTACCAGACAAACACAGATGGTATAGCGGTAACTAACTAGTGCTAAATGAGCTTCTATGGGTATTAGCAACTTTATGGTGACAGGAGGATGCTTTTTTGCCCTCTAGCCTAGTCACTAGGCTAAAGCAACTGCCTTGCCTCTGGTACACACTCTCATACACCAACCTGCATAACTTTGCTCAGCGTTGCATTGGGCAATACCTGTGAGTCAAAAACTGATTCTGAAAATAATGCTTTAACCACAACTAACCTTATCTTTTAAAGTCTTTAAACGCCCACACAGCCTTCAAACATCAGGTCTCTTAGGCATCTGAAATTGTGCTTCTGCATATGTTTAGAAGTGCAAAAGTTTTGACTGTACCGTATAAATCAGTGCTATTTTGTGCTTAATCCCAGCTTGCTTCAAAAACATTTAAAAAAAAGAAAAAGAAACTCTAAAAAAACATGAGTGGCAAAAAAATTGTATGCATTTAAGAATATTCTAACTGTGCTACAGGATATATGCACCAGTATTTTCTGTGACTATGTGTTCAAGAACTACTTCCAGATCTTAAAGGAAGGAGTCCTAGATGGGTAGGTTGAAACCCACACTATGGGAAGCTATGGTTTAATATTCTCCTCTGCTTACAGTGTTTCAAAAATATAGTTCCTCCATTGGTAAGAAGCGCATCTTATGCTCTAAACTCAGCAGTCCTTTCCAGAGTAAGGATGCTCACTAGGACTCTGTGAAAACTCCACCATACTGCAGAGATTGAAAAGCCTAAAGCTGCAGCAAAATGAACTGCATTCAAGTGGTGCAGGTGCTCAGTTTTGTGTGAAGGGACACACTTCTGGTCCTCGCACCACAGCTAGTATTTAAGTAATGGTGAGATAAAGTACACAAACAGCAGGGTAAGTGGGAACTTGAATCAGGTTTTCACTGACAGGGAGGGCCATGACCAGCTGCAGTTTGGTGTTCCCTTGTTCTCTTAGTCTCTTGCATCTGGAACCATGTGGTTATGTACCCCCAGTGGAGGGCTGAAGAGGAGACTGCCCAAAACAATGTCTGTCTCTTCATGTATATCTATAAAATGCCTGTAATCTTGTGAACAGGTGAATGGATCTTGGGGTCTGCTATTTCATTTGCTTCTGTGATTTGCCTCTTTCAGAACCTTAGTGGGCCTAAGGTTATGTATAAGCCTGTAAACTGCATTTCTGTAGGCAAGTCTCATTCAAATTCATCCTACTTCAGCTTCTTCCCAGATTGTGCTTATTCACATGGCTTCTTTATCCAGCTCATCACAGCCCTTCTGAGATACCCAAGTTTCCCCAGGCTCAGGTTTGTGAGCTTGTTGATAACCAGCTCTGCAGAGGAACTTATCTCTTTGTAGCCATCTAGAAGTTAGGTGGTTAATCTGAACTATAAATCTGTCTGTTCTTGATCACCAGCAGAGAAAGAAGAAGTGCTTCCAAGGATATTTTTTTCAAGAGGTCTTGAATCTCTTGCATCTTTTTCTGTTAAGCAGCAGCTTAGAATATATGTCAATGCTCATATGGCTACACTTTGGTGAGATGACTAATAGTTTATCTCTCAAATACACTAACTGGTTCATCAAATATATAAATCAAATATATAAATAAATAAGAGTAAAAATCCACATCATTATCTTTAAAACTAAGTGGCTTGGGTTTTTTTCACCAATTTTAATGGAAGTAGGGCTTTATATGTGATTTATATAGCGAAACATGGGAGTATGAATGATGCTATTAAATTTTATATGTTCCCCTCAGACTGTTTTATAAGAAACATTATTCATTCTTAACTTGCAACAGTGAATGGTTAAAAAAATGTAAGTTTAGAGCAATCAGTATAATGATTAATATGTATGTTTGTTTTTCAATCAGCTAGGATTTATACATACATGTTGGAGAAGTCTCGTGTCATTATCCAGCCTCTCAACCAGAGTAATTTTCACGTGTTTTACTTGATGATGGATGGGCTGTCTTCTGAAGAAAAATACACCCTGTACCTCAGTAATTTGTCTGCACACAGGTAGGAAAACAACTTCATATTCACTCTTAATATTTTATTGTTTTAGTGCCTTTCTGCTGTTGAGGTCCTTCCTCCAATACTTAGGACTTTTCAGTGAGCTCTGAAATCATTTATTGTGGTGTACCTGCTCATGAGGATTGAATTCTGGAGTGCATTTATACTCTGCTAACAAGATCAGAGGTTTATATCCATTAGGATTATTGCCTTAAAGGAGAAAAAGAAAGGAAACTTTTTAGTTGTTTTTCCATCTTCTGTGGCCTAGAGTAGGTCTGTTGCTTTTATTTCTTCCCTGATGAAAGGTTTTTTTTCCAGAAAAAGCTGTTTTATTAAAATTAGAATTTTATTGTGGAGTATGTTGATTTTGATGAAATTTCACTATAAAACTGGTATTTCCATGTTCATTTTGATATGTACTTTACATCATATTAGCAAGAAAAACAGAAACAAAAGTTCTGACTGCTTTGAAACTGAGGATAGTATTCAATACCAAATATCTACAATTATGTTTTTGTGTGTGTCTCCACACAAGCTTCTTGTCTTGGTTCCCATTTGCATTCAAAGGAGATTGAGTCCCTTTCAGCTATATATAGAGTTGCATGCAGATGTGTGCTTTGGGGTGAACTGAACCACATTTGTGGCTTCATAAACTGTGCTGACTACATCCCCTTTGATAGTAGAGCTTAAATAAAAAGAGCTGAATATAGACAGCCAAATGTAGTTTGTTTAAGGCTGAATATAGTTCAAATATTTACTATAAGTGGAAGTTTTGGTGTGTTTTGGTTTTTTTCTGGAAATTTTGGTAGTATCTCAAACTGTATTAATTCAGGTTATTTTAGAATGAAAAAAATATTCCTCACTTAGATAATTTGCCTTTTCAGTCTTTCTTAAGAAGTGTCATTGAAATGATAGAAGCCTATATAGTATTAATGATCTTCTCTTAAATAGGCTAAGTTTATAATGAGGATAGGGAGTAACTGTTATAAGACCAATAGTAATTAAAATTCTGTAAAATGAGTGTATTGAGTTTTTCACATCTAAGCCTTTTTCCCATGGATTTTTTTCTCAACTCTTCCACTTTGGCTAGCACTTGAATAAAATAGCAGCTCTAGACTTGCAACCTGTAAATAGAAAGACATCACATTAATTTTTGCAGAAAAAACTCACTTGATTATGATTTTTTTCTTAAACAGAAGTCTTCAGACTACCATTGTTTGGTAGTGTTTTAAGCTGTTGGTACTTCTGTTTTGTTTTGTACAGGATAGTGTAATGTGGTAGCTCTGAAGAAACCTGAGGCTAAATTGCTTTGCTAAAAATGATTCACTTCAAAGCAGGGAGGAGAAAAGTTAAATTCTATATATTAAATCCTTTGAAGACCAAAAGTGTTCTAAATCTCTAAACATTAATTTATTCCTCTTCTGGCATAAGCTGTTTGGAAGCACTCAGATCGTTCAGAAAATGAAACAGTTTGAAGTCACTTTGCAAGAAGCTCAAACAGGAAAGAACTTAGCAGAAATCTGAATAATTAGATTCACATGAACTAGGCTTTATCTGATAAGATACCTTATAATCATCCAAAAAGAACAAAATAGTATTTCTAGACATGTGTCTGAACATTGCAGTACCAAAGCTCTAGAAATAATTTATAGCTGAATATTTACATAAACCTGCTTTTATCAATAAAACTTTGCCTTGGCTACATAGAACAGACTGTATCTTGTATTATTGAGAAAGTGTTAGGGCCAAATATTTTTTCCCTTAAACTCCTGAGTGTATTACTTCAGTGAGATAGATCTTTCTTACTTGATAAAGTTAAATTAGGGGTGAATTTCTACTGCATCAAACTCATTCATGAATCAGGAAGGCAGGATCTGGCCTCTTTTATAAGTTCATGATTTTTGGCTTAGTCAAATTATGATAAGATCATATCATTTTGGTAACATCCATAAGTGAATTTGTCATGTTTATTTTAAGCAAGTGTAATCTTGACTCTAGTAATAAAATTAAGTAGATAACAGGCCTTTTGAAACTACAACTTGTTCCTGCCCTGCTGTCTCTTTGATAATTTTTCTGTTCCTCTTTCCATTGTTTAATATTGCACCTTAATGTAGAAGATTCAACAGTCTTATTAAATAATAGCTTTTAAGATCAAAAAGAACCTTTATTTTTATATAGTTTTTAAGCCATTGTAATAAAAGAAATTATTCTTTTATTCTCATTTTCGATAAAATTATCTTAAAGAGAGTAGTATTGTCAATATTGGTTACTGTTAGAAGTGATGCTGTAAAAGGTGAGAAGCAGTTCAAGTTCTAAGTATATAATCCTGGATTCAGAGTTAATGTAAGTTGCTTAAAGGGGAAATCCCTCCCCTTTGGAGTCACTAAGAGTTTTTGTAAGGCTGGGATTTCACCCCAGTGTGTAAGAGAATTTGTTAGGTTGTAATGCTCTGCTGTTTGGTTCCATCCTGAGAGGGAGCTTGAGTTCAGAAACTTAAATGTATGTTCTTGCAAGCATTTTAATTGCTAAGGCATCGCATGAAGATACTTTCTATTGAACCTGTCACAGAAGCTGGACACTTTTTATTGAACCTATATACAACTAGGATTTTAAAGTAGCAAGCCATTTAATTTATGTAGGGAGGGATCTGAAGCAATATATCTCCCACCATATCTGCATGTGGATCATAATGGATAAAGAAAGAAGTAATTGCTGAAAGGTAAGATCGTTTTTCAAGACTGCGCAGGGAAAGCATGTCAGAAATGGAGAGAGAGCCCTGAAAGGACAAGTAGAGGCTTTTTGATTGACAATTACTCCCATGTGTTCATTACATTCAAAAGCTGATTTTTATCAGCAGATCCTTGATTGAAAAATTCCAAAATTTCTAGTAACTTACTGTGTTTCAAAAGAACTGCAGAACTTTTTTATCTTGATGATGATGATGTGTAATACAAATTGATTAGAAATGTGAAGTTATATTCTCAATTTTCTCTGGATTTGTTCTGTGGTTTGTTGGGTTTTTTTGGTTTTTTTTGTTTTGTTTTTTTTTTCTCATTACAGCCTATGATTTTAAGCATTTTTTCTGACTTGAAGTTTAGCCTCACAATAGTAGTATGCACTAGCTTTTCTAGCCTCACAGTAGGTGCTACCTTAGTGATGAATTTTGCAAACGATGTGAAACACAGAGCAATACGAGCAGTGACAGGGGTGATAGATTTGTTTATAAGTGGTCTTCTGCTCTGGTGAAGAAAGGATAGGAGCTGAAAGGAGAGATCAGAAAGAAATTATGGGGGAAAAATCTTACGGAAGATAAGTGGAAATACCTGTTTCATATTAGCATTTCTATTTCAAAGCTGTGGTATATATAACAATGTAAGAATGTCTTTGTGTAATATATACATGTAAGATAATCAAACATATTGTTATTAAAAATCATGTCCTTACATTTATGTCTTTGTGTAATACATATATGTAACATAATCAAACATACTATCATTAAAAATCATGTCCTTACCTTTGTATATGTATGCTAGAACTATAGCTTAAAGCCACATAACTCTAGAAAATGGTTTCAGAAATGATGGTGGGTTTGACAGCTGTTCAACTTGATGTCACTTTCTTCAGTTTAAGCAAGACTGCTAGTTCTCCAAATTGATTGTACTTTTAAAAAAAAAAAAAAAAAAGTGAGCAACTTCAAGCTAGGGGCAGTGTTAATATACACATTCATGCAGAACCAGAACTGTGGTCAGGACATGCATTTTTTTGTGTTTGCATTGTCAAAGTGCTGATCCCAGATGTCTAAACTTTCCTTTCACCCACAGAACAGTGATGTACACTCCACTGTGTGCTCTCTGCCTGTGATGTTTCTCTCATCCCTTAAAAAGCAGAAAAACTCTTCTGCACCAACAGCTGTAGATAAGTTCTTTTATAGTTTTTCAGTGCAGGTGCCCTCTTAGCTGTCCATTAAAAAACTTTATATTAATTTAATGTGTAAAGTAGTAATTTTAGTGAAGTAATTGAATTTCTTATCAAATTCTAAGCTGATCTGAACCTTAATCCCTGAGGAAATAATTTCCCTCTCTCAATTATAAGGTTGGTCCTCAAAAAAGGATTAAAAATTACAGTGAGCTAAAGTGAATGGTATAGTAAAGATTCGAGTAGACAGCCCTATGTCTGATTTTTTGTGTTTCCAGTCATCATCTTTTCTAGTAAGCACTAATACAGTGTGTAAAAAATAACGATTAGTCTAATATCATCCATATTGATCCCCACTCTTCCCTTACGTACAAGAGCTCAATATGTAAATTTTCAAGACTGAGTAGTCAGTTACAACAGATTTCCACTTTTCAGCATACTCAGGAGGCAGCGTCCATATTTTCTAACTACTATATATATAAAGCCAGGAATACAGTGAACATTTCTATACTCTTTCTCTTTCCTTTCCTCTCCTTTTATTTTTGGATTTTTTTTTTCCCAAGAATTTGATTATTTTCACATTTAAAATGAAACAGAAACTATAATCTTGAAACTACCAATTTTCCATATGAGTGCCATTTGTCTACAAACCTTGCTGCCTCAGTCTAACAATGAAAGGTAAATTCATAGAGAAAAGTTTTTTTCTATTATTCTTCTTTATTTTTTTTTTATTTTCCCCACACAATTGGAAAAATAGCCAATTTAGAGGTGTTCCAGTCTTTAGTTTTGTCTTTATCCCAATACTCTTACCTTGTTCATTTTTCCTTTGTCTTCCTCATTCATGCACGTTTTCTGAGTAAACAGTGTTCATGACATTATTCAACTTGCTTTACTCTTTTTATTGAACCAAAATGAATGGGTTGTTTTTTTTTTTTTCCCTTAGTTTTTTTTCTCTTGTCCTATTCTTTCTTTGAAGTTCAGGCTCCATTAATCTCTTGGACCATGATCTTCAAGCCTCACTGTTGATCTTTGCACCTCAGAGAAGGAACTGTTGAGAGGCAAGACCAGTAAATGACTGATGTGTGGTTTTTTATGCCAGATAGTAATAGTCATAGCTAAATCACTTAGTTTTGTTGAGAATGGACACCAGAAACTCTATTATATATTGTATTAAGATACAACTTCATGTTTCAAAATGATATTGATTAACCCAAACTAATTTTATTTAATTCTAATATAAGATTTTAAAGTACATATTTTCAGATATTTCTGAGACTGAAAAATAGAATGAAGTGTAAGTTTGAGGAAATTTTTCATCCAATATTGATTTAAAAAAACCCCAGCTGTATTCAAAACTACTGATTTGTTACTCTGTGGTCTAATTTGCCTCATTTTTCTTATTCATGTACCTCGATTCTGTTCAGCTAGCTTTTCTGTTTAGTCTCTAATATATTAGGCTTAGACTCTCATGTTTTAATGAAAATTAGATGGAACCCTAAGGAACTTATTAGTGTACAGTAGTTAAGAAATTTTTTTGTGTTTTTTAGCAGGGGAAATATGGTGACTGGAACATGTAGACTAAATCTTCCTGCCTAAGATCATCACTGTGCACCTTAATATTCAGGAAAAGCTAACATTAGTGTCAGTGTTAATATTAATATACCGTGTTTTTCTGAAAATTTACTCCATTTCCTCTATCTTAAACCCCCTTTCTGGGAGACATTTGTGGATAGGCATGTCCTGGGAGATACATTACTAGGACGTTGGCAGTTCAATTACAGAAGAGATAATCAGAATCATGGCTTAAGTTTTCAAAACAAAAATGAAATCCTAATTTGCGTCATCTGCTTTATTTTGCAAATAAGTAGCTATTTTTATATTTGCAGATACCTACACTTCATGCATAAGGTATACCTCTATATTATGAATTTTATTTCACAATACTTGTTTTAAGATCTGACTGGGCAGTTGTTTTGAGTGGTTCATCCTGACTTCAGGGTTAGTTACATACATACCTGCATAGTTGCATTCTAATTATATGTCAGGATATCCAAAGCAGTATTTTTCTCTTGAAAGAAGAGATAACTGAGCTTTGGATTTTGATGTTTAATTTATTTATTCCAGTTTTGACATTAGCTGCTTTTGCTGTTATTGCTTTATTCCCAAAGGATCCTTTAAGAAAATATATCTCCAGTGATGTTGAATAATTATTAATTTACCTGAAGTTCAAGGAGAATTTTTATTAAGCAAAGTAAAGGTAGAAAAATAAATCTTAGACTTAGCTCAGGGTCTTTGTCTGAGGTCCCAAGTGGACTTGTTATTTGTCTGGCTTTCAGAATAAATGCTATAGAAATTCTGCTTTGTTTGAGAGTGTAAATCTGAAACTCATATTCCTCTGGGTATTTTTTTTTTTCATTTGATGTTAAAAATCCCCTCTTCATCGTATTATTCTTCATACATATTGATTGACTAGTGGCAGAGGTCTACGGTCCTTCATTGACAGAGTCTCAGAGGTAAAGAAATAATTACCTCTCTTTTCAACAACTGTTTTTCTTTCCATTGTAATTCTATAAAGCTGAACCTGTAGGACTAACTGTGTGTAAATGAACAAATGATGTTTTCTCAGGAATGAATTGCATGTAGTAGAGCCAAGGCACTCTTCCTTCTATTTCCGTATTGTCCTAAAGGAAGTCAGGTATCTGATAATATTTGGTATTTTATGTTTTCTCAGTGTCAGTTCTGAACAAAAAAAAATAAATCAGACCATATAAAAACACTCTGACTTTTTTAGCTCTACTCATTTTACTTTTGCATGTTTAGTTCTATTCCAAAAACTTTCATTTATTTCATTTGACTTGGCATGATACCGTTTGCTTTTTTTTTGAGAGAGGCTTTGTCTTTCTTGTCTCTTTTGGGGTAAACTCGATATGGAAACAGGTGCAGAAAATAGGAGGAGAATAATCTGTCTGTGGTATGAAAGATAAAGAGTAGGAGGCAAGAAAAAACTGAAATCTGTTTAATTTAAAAAAAAAAAAAAAAGCAAGCCTGGTAATTAAGAGCACTGGGATCTTAATTAAGAGCACTGGGATCTTCAGAGTCTACTGAAGACATCTGTCTTAGTTTTAATAGAAAACTATACATACAATAAAACATTGCTTGAAATAAATGGCTTTAAATGAAGAAAGCAAAAGGAAAAATAAATATAATTTTTTATATTGATGATTTTTCAATTTGCTATGAATTCTGTTGATGAGTATCTTACACCTTAAAGTTTCTGGGCCAAGTTCAACCTTTTTTAAGGAAAAAAAAAGGAATCTCCAGAGATATATGGAAGATTTTAAATATATATATGTATATATGCATATATGTAATATTCAGGTTAAATTTGGTCTTCTGTTGAAGAAATTAAGTGCTGAGTGTTTAGGCAGCCCACCAGTATTTCACGTCAGACTGAAAATGGATGTCACTCCAAGGGATGAAATTACCTAGAAGCCCTAGCTTAAAAGCAGATATGATTACTCACTTATAGAAATCGTAAAAAAGTTAATTTTGCTTTTACTTTAGGTGCAAAATATGTCTCTGCACTTTACTAGGGTGCTAATCATCTCATATGTGGCAGGAGATTCAGTGGTTTCAGCTTCTGAAACCACTTAGCTATTACGTTGCATAAATCTAGAGCGATAACACAGTTCTGCAATTTATATTTCAAAAGTCACTCTTGGAGCCATCCTGATACAATTACTGTAGATGAATTTCCAGTCAGGAATGGGTCATTTAAGAAATTTTTATTGACATGTGGAAGCCCCAGTCATTGAACCAAACTCATTTCAACATTAGATCTAATGGAGATAATACCAGTCACCGTTGTTTGAACTTCTTGTCTTGTCCGAGCTCCCTGAGCTGCCTTGTAGTTTTTCACTGCACTGGAGTTACTGTAGCCAGCTTTTCTAGGTAAGTCAGGCAAGGTCACCCCAAAGCACAGCATAGTTTTCGTCCTCTAGTTCTTTCATTAATCATAACTCACAATTACCTCAACTCTGAAGTTAAACCTGATTGTGTCAGATTAGTGCCATTCACAATTTCCTTTAATTCCTGGATTTGCACACTATTTTTTGTAGTTAACTATTCAAACTGAGTTTTGTCTAAAGCATACAAGTAACGAATTAAAATTTTCTGAATCTGCTACTTGAGTGCTAATGACCAGAGGACGTTAGGATCTTAGTTTTATATGGCTCCTAAAAATGGCAATTCTACTAGTCTGGCTTCTGAGTTTATTTTATGCAGTATAATGCAGGACAGAATGGTGTTGGGAACATCTTGCACTGAATCACTCATTACCCAGGTGATCTTTGGAACTTCTTTATTCTATGTATAGGTCTCATCTGTATCCAATTAGTTTATGACCCATCTCTTGGAACTGTGTCACGAAGTGTTATTGCTGCAACATAGTACAGTACAGCATAAATTATGTGAAACTGCTGTACTCAGTGGTTAATATCAGAAGGAAACAAAACCAGTTTCAAGTATAGTTTCAAGGTTTTGAATCACCTTTGATTAGCAGCCAACAGATGTAAAATAATACAGGGTCTTTTTGAGATACTTGTTGATTATATATTAGGACATATAATAAATATCATGTGCTAATATATAAATATATATATATGTACATATTACACACACATATATTAGCCTATCTAACCAAGGAAAGCTGTATTTTTGTCAGACCTGTGTAAACAGTGCTCTGGATCACACAAGGAGACACGCTGGGGAGAGCTGAATGTGTCCAGACTGTTTCAAGGAAGAAACATGCATGAGGTTCTGGACTTTAGACTCAATGATCTTAAAGGCATTTTCCAGCCTAAGTGAATCTATGATTCTATGATTTGTACCTGTGACCTGACTAGGATTATCTGATTGGAAGTTTAAACATTTTTTTGTATTGTAGTAATATAGGTGAGAAAAATTGTTAGAACAGAGGCAGTCTGCACAAAGAACTAAACAAATCATGAAAGTCATCTGAAATAAAAAATTTACTACAAGTTTTCTGCCGACTGAAATTACAGAAAATGGTGCTGAAACAATGTAGAAATATCATTTGAAAAGCATTTGTAACCATAATTGCAGAGAAGTGTAATTTATGGCTCATGAAAATGGTGGCACCCTCTAGATTCTGCTTTAATCTTTATGAAATTTTAACGTAACTAAATCATTAAATGAATAGAAATCAGTTTACCAAGCTGTCATCGCAGCTTGGTATTAAACCTACACAGTAATGGCAGTGTTTATTTTGATGCTGGTACACTAACACCACTTTTGTGATCTGTTTTCACTCAAGATGAGGATCATGAAGACTAAGAAAAATGTTAATCACTTGTGAAAAAGTTCTTGGCCTTTCACTGTAAAACTAAATAAAGTGATAATATTAAATAGGAAAAAAGTTATTTAATGGAATAGTTTGTGGGTTGCTGATTCTAAATAACTAACATATATAAATATATACAAATTTGCTTCATGTATAGTTGAAAAGAGAATATTCTTGCTTTGTAGAACGAAGTAAATTAGGATAAAGGTTGGTACTGCACCAACTCATATTCATGTATGAGAGTTTTGTAGCCCACAAAAGGCAAATAATTGTTATTGATTAATAAATCAATAAAATAATTGTATTAATTCTTAAGGAAAAAGAAAAATTACTCATTAATGACTAAATAATGTATACTTCCCGATATTTTAAAAGTCACTACAGTGACTAGTAACTTGGGGAGGCCTTAACTTTTTTGGACCAAGTTAAAAGTGCCTTAAATGGATCTTACTGTACAGAATTACTTGTTTTGTATACATACCTGAATACACATGGTCATAGCTGCATGTACAGCAAGAATAGGACTTCTTGTAAGGCTGCTGATCTGAAACAGATCCATGAACTACAATCAGTAGTTATATGAAATAATTTTGAATTATTTTATCAACATTTTAACTGCATTCTGGTGAAAGTTGTAAGCAGATTCTCAAAAGCACTTTTTAAAGTTTAGATCAGATATTGTGGCTCTTAACCAAAAAAGACTTATTTAGGGAATCAGCATTTGAAAGTAGCAAACACTGGTAGAGAAATGCCTTTGAGGCTCATAAACTTAATGACATCTGCCTGGCAACTAATTCCAGGGTAAGTCTGAACACAGGAATACAAAATTACTCTTAGTTTTAGGAGCAAAGTTCAAACAAAATTTTTGAAGCATTTCAGGACATGGATTGGACCAGTTTGCACTTGCATGCAGACTGCTTATTTTTTTACATCTTCAGCAATTCTCAGTATTCATCATCATGCCCCATATTTAATGTATATTAAACTTAAAAATTATACCTTTAAAGTGATAGATCACAAAATTATGATCTCCTGAGTGATTCTTTCCTATAAAATACCAGGTCATAAATCAGGTAAACAGTACTAGAAGGTATAATGTGTTTATTAATTCTTGTAATGTCATTAGAGGTGTAAAAAATTCTATTTTGAGTCATCTGGTTGTATATTCATCATCATTTTTTTTGAATGGAATAATTCTAAATTTACATTTTTATGTAACTTTAGGAACAGAATGCTTGAGATTGTGGTTTCAGCCTATTCCACAAGAATATTAATATAATGAGAAGAAAAAAAAAACAAACAAGCATACCTTCTTTTAGCCTAAGAATTTGGAATTTGAGGATAAAGACCAAGATGTATTTCTCTGTTTTGATTATATCCACTGTCTGAAAAACTTATGTATTTCATAGTACATGTAGTCTTACAGAATTATTTGAAATTTTATCTTATGAAAATATCAAGGCAAAACTATTTACTGAACAACACACGGGTTAATACAAGCTTTCTGTGCTGAAACCAGTTTACAAAACACATATCTTGTTGTTTTGTTAGAGAAATAAAAATAAGAGCTGTATTCTGGCTGTCACCAAATCTGTCTGCAGTGTTTAATTAATTAACAATATGCTGATACGTTGTCTCCTGACAAAGCCATTCCTATTTTTAAATGCTACTTTTGGTGCATTATTGCACTAGTTATGAGCAGAAATATGTGCACTTAAATGGTTAGCAGTAACTCCAGCTCAGTGCTGGTTTTAAAACTGGAGATAAAGAAAAAAAAAAAGCAGTAATATATGCCCTTTTTCCCTCAGAGAAAAAAAAAAAAGCCAGCAGCTATTCATTATCATGTTCTGTAAATGTCATTTTTTTCATTGATGTCAACTGTTTTACTTTGTCTTTATCTCGTTCCTGTTTACATATCAAACAGTGCTAAGAGCAAGGCAGCTTTTCCTCACTAAGCAGAATACATTGTCCTCATATTCACATGAGATATCTAAGAATACTAAAATGTTTGTCCTAATTTCTCATTCTGTGACTTTGTAAATAGAGTAGAGATTAGTGGAATTTAGTTTTCAAAGGTAATGTTTTGGTTTTATACACTCAATACCCTTCATCTCAGCAGTTTTGAAAACATATGTACAGCTATGAAGTCATTAACTTTCAGTCTGGCAAAACAGTCCTTAAGTCCATTGTTTAGCTATACCTAAATTGTATCTTGGGATTTAGCAAGTAGTCACAAGAGTAGCTAACCTCTTAGAAAAATTTGATGTATTTCAGAGGAAAACCTTACAAATATTTAATGTGAGTGCTGTAAACTGACCTAATTGTAAGAAAACTGGTTTTTAAATAGCCATACTTTGTCTGTAACTAAAACATATCTGAGATACTATGATTTTCACCTGAATTTAAATTAAAAATTACCTGATCTGGTAATGTTTAATTTTTAGTGACAACCATTGTGCTTAATCAGGGCTACTACCCTGAACTGGATGGGAAGGAGGGATGCAAACTGCAAAGGAAAAAGCCACACACTTTCACATGATTTTGCAAGTACAGGGTTCATTGGGCAGCACTAATAAGGGGAAGGAAGGGATTTAGCTTGTTAATCCATGCTTCTTAATACAATGTCACATTAAGTGACACCCACAACACACATATCGATTGCGTTAATGCTGGAATCTGATTATGAAATACTGCTTCATCCTCCTGTGATGTTGTCTCTTTTGAGAATTTTCTAGCAAGAAAGCATCAACTAATGAAGATTTTCTAATAATTTTTTGTTTAGACTATATAAAGACAGGTAGAGGCAAAAAAAAAAGTCTGTGAGGCTCACTGTGAAGTGTATCAGAGATACCTCAGATGCTGTCAAGCAAAAAGTCCATAGCTGTACTGGGGCTTCATCTGAGCCAAATAGCTTCACTTACTGTGCTTTCTGTACTACACCTCATTCATACAGTTATAGTTCAGGAATCTTTATGTGTCTTTGGAATATGCATTGCATGTTGTAGAGGTAAATGTATGATAAGGTCATATGCCTAGAAGTTATGTAGGCAGTACTTGCAACAGCTTGAAATCTAGGTCTCCAGTACTATTTCCTTCAGTCTCACACACCTTGTCTGCCTTTCTTTCTTAGTGAGCCAGAGGTCAATGTAGAGTGTTAACCTAAAACTTTCAGTTGTACTTTATATTGACATTTGTTACTATACTCAACTGAAAGTTGAATACTATATATTCAACTGAAATCAGTGGGATGAAGCATTGGTTTGAAGTTAGCTACACGTGAATGTTTAGCTGAATTAAGACAGTACACAGTGGTGAAATAAATCATTATTCTACTTCACAGTACATGTAAACCTCACAAGAAAAAAAAAAGAAAAAAAGTCTTCTTTCTTGTTCCAGTGGCCTGAAATCACTAAATATGATGTCATGGTGGGCATGGTCTGTGTCTGTTTTTAGAACAATTGATGCAGCATTTTATAGAAGCTACCACTGACAGGATACTTGTATGTGCTTTTTATGACACTTTTTAATTAAGGTCAAGCTGTAATAAAAGCCTTTACAATATTAGAAGTGTATGAATGCTTTCAATAGGCACATCTGAATCCATTCAATCTGAGATGCCCTTCTCTAGTTATGGGCACATACCAGTTACCTATAAGGCTGACTCACTGAGCAACTCATACAAAGCCAGTGACAAGTCAGTCCTGTTTCCTGCCTATCATCATGATTAGAAAGACACTCTCACAATCTGTGTAATTGGAGATGTATGCAGAGAATCATACCCAGGAGGAATATGATGTTTTGAAACAGCCTGGTTTCATTTCCTTCTTCCAAATTTCTTTAACTGGACAGCAGAAAATAGTTTTGGAGAACCTGAGTGAGAGGTTTCCACATGCTTGCAACATGATGTAAAAAAAAAAAAAGTCATGTATTTTTTGTTCTTTAAGTGAAACCAAAAACATTCTTGCTTGGATAAATAAATATGAAGTATCAGGATCTCAGTTTTAATAGCTATTTTGAATTAGTGAATGAATAAAAAGAGTTTTATCTGTCATTTTTATATAAAAAAAAAAGAATTTGTAGACAGAATCCAGAATTTCTGATTCATAACATGATCTACAGTGGCTTGCTTGCATTGCTGATTAAGTATTGATACAGAGTCCTGTATTTAGTGATTAGTTTATCTTGAATAATAATTCTTTGCTCGTTCCATGTAAATTCTTTACCCACTAATCCTAAATTCCTTTTAACAAAATAAATGTATTAGATCCTATGGCCAACTGTGCTAGAATAAGAGTTGATACTATTCTGTTTCTCTCGGGGTTTGTTAAGACTTATCCTACTAGTAGCAGAGAAATGAGATGTGGACAAGTGAATCAGCAGAAGAAAACACAACATAGATGACATTCCTCAGAGGAACCAGTTCACCAGCTATCTCAAAAAGATAAGAGATCATGACATTCAGCTCTTCTCATGCATTTGGATATTTGCTTTTTTTCATTCACCAATTAAAGAAGTATAAGCAGAGAAAAATTATATTTTCCTTTGCCCTTGGTTTGAAAGGGGCCTCCAGAGATCTGGTCCAACTCTTTGTATCAAGACAGAATCTTCTGTGAAAACAGACATTTTTTTGAAACTCTTTTGCAACAGCTGCACAAAAGAAACAGAAAACTCAACTGATTTGTAAGCTAATGACAGGGCAGTTTTATCTGTCTTCGCATTCGTGTTCCCAGTTCTTACCAGGAAGATAATTCCATCATTCCCAAATTTTTAAACTTGTGATTTTCTGGGTAGGTGTAATATTTGGAATAAGAGAAGTTTCTGTTGTGACTTTCAACCCTTCCCTTTTTTCACTTCACACAGAATAAGAACTAAAGTCTAACTAAAGTAAACTTAAGTTCATTTAGTGTACACTTTTACCCCGAAGCCAGTAGAATAAAAATTTTACCTCTCTGAGTGATTATGTGCAAGAAAGGATTATTTTTCAGTCATCCTGGTAGACTTAATAATAAATAGTTTCATGTACAAACCATTTATTGTCTAGATACAAAATCAAGCTAAGTTGAATTAGCTTGGAGATGTTGGTAGTGATCACAGCATCTATCCTGACAATAATGTTGATACAGGTTTCAAGGGATGTCTTCATCAATTTCAGGAGTTTGGCCCTGCACCCCAGCACTTCCTAAAATAACTGCTGAATGTTTTCTGACTTACCAATAATACTATTTCCCCAGCTATTTTGAAGGTATAAAAAAAAAAATTCTAAAAGAGTTTTCCTTTGGTTTCTAGCTCATAGAAGGTGATCAAAGTGTCTGAAAATTTCCTGATGGTGATTTTGTATACTGTTCATATCAGTTTTTCTTAAAATTTACAGTTAATTTTTCTGAAATTTTAGTTTTCTAAAATTTTAAAAAAGAAAGACTATTTAAAAGTTGTTGAAGTTTAGAAGAAGGTGAGAAGACTGAGTTCTATGATATCCATCAACAGTCCTAAGTACTCTGTACAATTAATCCGTCCTTAGTATGCATATACTCTGTAGTATAAACAGCTAATGAATGTGCATATCTTCAAAGTGATTTTGCTTATTTCATTAGTGCATAAATAGTTTGGAAAATGAGTGAGTCTCATGAAATGTTCTAAAAGAATTTAATTGCTTTTAGACTGCGGAAACTGATTCTAAATTGAAGTGCACCGTAGAAAATGTTCAACTGCATCCCTTTCCAAGGGCACTGGTACATCTACTGATTAAATCTTCAGGACATGTATTACTGGGAAAGTCAGAGTCTCTTCCAGCAGGCATGTCCCAGCAAATGCTGCCATTTGTGGCTGGGTTCATAGAGCCACAGGCACCTGGTTTGGCAGGTGCCCAGTTTGCCCCCTGCTGTATCAGCAAGAAGTGGTTGTGCTGAAGGCAAGAACTGATGCATGCTGGTTCATATCACAGCTCAGCTCTTTCAGGGATTGAATGTTCTGCATCACTCTGCTGTGCTGCAGCCTGCTTTCATATGTGTTGGTAGTGTTCACACATCTTCTTGCAACATCAGTACCCATTGGCACTTCAACTGTGCTAAAAAGTGCTGATTAAATGGGGTTGCTTAAAAAGGAGAAGTGTAGAATATTCTCTTCACAGGACAGGAAAGACTATTCCTTGCTTAGTACAGAGAGAGAGAGACAAGGAGTTATTTAGGGAGAACACCATCGAGGAGGAGGTTTTTTTACAGAAATGAGCCATATGCTTCCAACTCCTCCAACCATTCAACAATAAGATATTTTGACAGCAGAGTAGCTGCTTCTGTAAGTCTCCTAATTATGGATCAAAAATGCCACTGACACCTGATGCATAACATGCTACTGATATAAGCTCATGCAGCAGTTCAGAACAGTGGAAAATTTTCTGACAGACTAACCTTTATACCAATAGGTTCTATGCCAGATTCATTCTCAGGTGTATTCTAGGCTCCTTTTGAACCTACAGGCAATGTAAAAAAAAATATGGAAAAAAAACCCAATAAACCATCCAAACCCAAACAGAAAACTGGCCTGTACTTTATATCATCTGCTCTAGCAGATTTGACAGCTGTGCTATCATTTGTATCTACCTGATTCTGACAAAATTGATGTTTTTAATAACTTCAAGGAACCAGAGCTGAGCCCTGGCAGTGATGCTCACAGACCCACGTTCTGAATGGCAGTGTTAATTCACCAGCTTTATCCACTGATGTGAGGTTTGTTTGACTTGAGGTATCTGCTGACTGAGTCGTCCTGTGGTTGCAAAAAGTGCTTATGTAACCAAGCACACATTTTTTCCCCCCTTCATTCTTCTTCTGCCCACCTGCTGGGGTAACTTATGTCATTACCACTGCAAGGGAAATCAACACTGTAAATCTGGTATTGGTCCTCTAAAAATCCACTTTATGCTTCACTGTGTGTACCACTTAAACCTCATTATCAGATAGAAAAGTGCAAATACCTAATAATTCCTCCTACACACATTCACATAAAAGGCCATCTTTAAAAGAACTACCACCTTTACTCGAGCATTGCCAGACCTTCTGTAGCAGGAGGAGTTTTATTTTGAAATTATATTTTCTCTAGAGAGCTATTAGAACAGGATTATAAAAAAGCATTGCCAAAATTTAAACCAGTATTGTTTCCCATATTTACGTGACAGATCATGGACTGAAAATTGGTAGAGACTAGAATTATTGTGGGGAATTTTTGTTGTAATTGTGGTGAAAGGATGAGGAATGGTGTGTGTGTAAACTGTCCACCTTTGTTGGTGTAGTGATGGTGTTTGGATATAGATGTGGGGAATTCTTTTGTTTATGTAACTGATTTTTGTGAAGATTGTAGATTGTAGATTGTGTGATGAATGTGTATTTTAATGCTAATGATAATTTAATGCTAATGATACAACATCTTCTTACATTCTCTGTGTGATGTAACTAAATGTCAGATCCCGTCAAATATTCAGACTCCTCATTCTTAGTGATTTCAGCTGTATAAAGATACCTGAATACTTTAAAAAATACAGCCCATAGACATATTTCAATAGGGTTGTTGTAAAGGTTAGATTACTGCACTTTTCAGTAATCTGTTTTACTGTAGTTTTTGTTTAATCTGTTTTGTGTTAGTACTCTTTATGTTGTTTCTGTGGTTCTCTTTCCTGACTTAGCTGCTGCACTAGGTGTCTCTCCTTCTCTCTTCTAATCATTATTTTTGAGAAGGTTCATAGAATTTCCTTTTGTTTCACAGTGTGCAAAGCAGTGCAGCTTAAGGGCTGTACAGTTACTACTGCATGTACTTAGTTACTACTTAGTTACAGAGATGCTGAGTATACCTGCCATCCGTTCAGCTGCTAAGGGAATGAATGATGATTGTGGCAGCTGGGAGATGATCTATTCCCTAGCAGCAGGAGGGGAATTTAAAGCAGTTGAAGTTATCAGAGGTTCTCTTCAAATCTTCATTCTGAAGGGGAATCTCTGGTAGCGCAAGAATGGCAAAGCTGCCAAAAAAAAAATGGTATCAATTCAAGCTGAAGTTTTAGCTTGCACATAGGGCTAAAGTTGGGGCTAGGCAGAGACTTAAAAAGAAGTTTAAGAAAGAAATACAGAATATTCTGTTGCTGCTGCTGTTCTCTCCAAAGGCTGAGAAAAATTTGTAACAAACCTTGGCTTAGAAATGCAAGGCTGGATTTTAACTTCAAAAGTTTGATTGAGCATCAGCCTTGTAAATGCCATATATGCTGTTTTTCCTCTTTGCAGGTATCTAAGCCAGACTGTACTGGAAGAGACAATGTCAACAGCCAACCCACAAAACAGGGAGAAATTAATCCTACTAAAACAAGCTCTAGGTGCCCTGGGATTTAATAGTCTGGTAAGTTTCATGAGTTTATGTTGTTTGTGGCTAAAATCATCATATTAGTTTAAAACAGGCCATAAGGAACTCTCCCTGATAACCTTTTGAGTGAAAGAAGTGGGGTTTTTTTATCCTTTTTTTTTCTTCTGTTATTTAAGAGCTTGAAACTATATACAGTACTAGCTCACTCCAGAGAAATTACTGTAATCACTTTTAATTAGACACAGAACCAACAATATAAATCTTTTTAATTCTTAAAGATACACTAAACAGCTTCAAGGTATAATACTCTAAACAATTAGATTACATAGATAAAAAGAAACAGTCAAATCCCATGTGACAGAAATCTCATAAAAACCTGAGACACTTTTTTCCTCCTCTTGATTATCTCCCTGTCCTTTTTAATTTTGTGAAACACACATATGCTAGCAGCACCTGAAAAGAAATAAATACATGTTTAGTCAAAGAAAATTAGAGCTGGATAACTCGAAAGAGTTGACTTAACTCAGCTAAAGCAACAAGAAGATAGGCCTGATGTTTGTCTTTTATCCTATAAAACTAATGAAGATAACTTGGAAAATTATTCAAGAAGAGATTCTGAAGGACAGAGGTGTGATGGAAATTAGAGAAAATGGAGGGATGAATACAAGAACTCATATAATCTGTGTAAATATGCAACGTAAAAAAGTGCAAACCATCTTTAAATCTACTCTGTATTCAGGCAGTGTTAGAATAATTATTTAGGAGTCTAGAAATCTGTTTAACTTTGGAGTACTGCACAATATGTAAAACACATTCCTAAAATGTCTATTTAAAAATATTTTAAAAATATTTTTAAAAATAAACAACCAGACCAAAACAACCCAAGAAAGTTAGTTTTCTTCTTGCTTTGATAAATATGAGGCCAGGTAGAATCTGCCCTTAAAGATAACTGCTTCATAATATTAGAGACATCAGAAATGAGCATGTAGTCATGGAGGGAAAGTGTGAGGGCAAGAGACATTGCTTTTGTTTCTTTAAGACCTTAATTACAGCTTTTACTACCAAGAAACTTTTATAATTTGGAACTAGACACTTCATTTGTGAATGCAGTTGGCTGAGGAAAAAACAAACCTTGCTATTCCAAGATACAGCAATTGTCTCTTTGGAAATTCTCTATGGACGAGATATGTTTATTTCTTGCATAAATAATGCATCCTTTAAAGATATTTAAGTATTTTTATCACATTGTGAAAAACTTTCTTAACCTAGCAGTTAATGTGATTTACATTAAAACAAAAGGAATAAAAGGCAATTTCACTGGTGTATGTCCTAAATAGGTTCCATTTTGATTTCTAAATCCAAATTTCCTGTTAACAATTCACACACAAATACTTTTTAACTTAGGAAATGCCAGTGATACAAAGTAGTAGAATTTGTGTTTTTATGAAGCATTGCCTTTCACTGATGTGCCCAACAGATCTCTTTTTATCTTTAATTCTGCATAAAATATGTGCAGGAGGTGGAGAACCTGTTTGTAATTCTCTCGGCAATTCTGCATCTTGGAGATATTCGCTTTACAGCTCTGACAGACGCTGAGACAGCATTTGTGTCTGACCTGCAGCTACTGGAGCAAGGTCAGTAGGGCGTGACCTCGGAGCATCGCCTGCTTGGTCCCACAGCAGGGAAGTTGCGCTGTTCCACCAACAGATGGAAACATAATTCCAGGGAGACAAAAAAATTACTTCTGAAAATTCAGAAGTTACTGTGGCGATATGATAGTATCTGATTGACTTGGAAGTTTCATAAACTACAGATTTTTATGGGATGAAATAAGATGCCAGTGTCGCAAATTATCTAATTAAATGTCATTTTTAATGCTATCATTTGCCAAAAGAAATTGGACAGTGCACTTTATGCCATCTTCTTTTAAAGTGTTTTTGCACTGCTTGTCAACAGCTGAACAATTTGCTTTGAATTGAATTCCTTACATTCAAAATCCATGTCTTAAAAGGGTGTCTTGTTTCCATGCTTTGAAGTTTGCCCTCTTGGTCACTTACAAATCTCCTCCAAGTGGATTATGGATACAGAATGTCAATAAGTAGCATACCTTAACTCTAGTAGGAGAGAAAGTCCGCCAAACCCTGGGGAATGTCCCGAGTAATCTTTAAATGGGAAAGAAAGCTGTAATGTAATATAGAGATGTGTTCAAACTTCACAAAGTACTGATTATAGTAATCCAATTTTATGTGTTCATTAATTTTGATTACTTCTATGACAGCACCCTTTTCTTGAATGTGTGGATTCTTTCACTATTCAAAAATAGTATCTACAGTAGAAAATCTGTTATAAGGAATGAAATATGCAGTGCAGCCCAACTCTGTCTTTCTTTGCATTTTCTTTTCATTTCAGTGGCAGGAATGCTGCAGGTTTCACCAGATGAGCTTGCTTCAGCCTTAACAACTGATGTTCAGTATTTTAAAGGTAATCTCCTCCAAGCTTTAATTCTCATAGATTGGCCCTGATGGCATTCTGATCCATCTGATTTGAGAATTTTAAAAGCTGATGATTTTTGTTTATTATTTCTTGTATGAGTTGTAAATATTCTCTCTGAGAAATATGTAGAGTTATCTGCCATGCAGTAAATCAGACTGGGCCACCAAATTAGAAATGTCTTGTAATATACAGCAAATAAGTTTCACATTGTGATGCTGACTGACTCCTAACTTGATTGATCCTACAGAAGTGTGTCAAGATAACAGATTAGATATTAATAGAGAATATTAGTGAGAACTAAAGTCAACAGGAGTATCTTGGAAAAATAATTCTGAAAAAATATATTGAGTAAAATTCTAGTTCTCTGTGGTACTCATACACATTTCTTTTGAAGAAAGTATAAAGGCACGTATTTCCAAACTGAAAGTCTTTTGAGTGTTGACAGTCTTCTCATCTTGCACCGGAGGCTTCAGAAAAAAAATAACACTGTGTAAATGTTTGGCAAAGGAGAAGTAGCTGTAGCTAAATTTACTGTAACTAAAATTACTTAAGGCGAACTTCACAACATGCTTTCATCTCCATTTTCTGCTTTCTCTTGTAGGAGACATGATTGTACGGAGGCACACTATAGAGATTGCAGGTTTTTACCGGGATCTCTTGGCAAAATCTCTATATGGTCGTTTATTTAGCTTTTTAGTCAACACAATCAACTGCTATCTTCAAAATCAAGATGACACTGACAGGTAGGAGTACCATTACAGACTATTAGTTGTGCCATTTTCTGTTCAAATCCATAATTCCATTAAATGGAGGAATTTAATGCAAGTGATAGAATTTTAAAGCATTTTATGAGAGTATTACCAATATTCTTGGATCTTTAAGGCACTGGCCATTCCTTCAAGTTGTTTCTTCTGTAAAGTATCCATTTATTTATTTGCATGTATATGGGGACGTAGTACTTTATGCAGTAATCTAGACTGCTGTTTGAAATTAGTAGCCTTTTAAGAGTTCACAGTACAGAATGAGCTGAGTCTTTCCACATGCAAAACGCTGCCTGGTGGTTTTTTACTGCGAAATATACTTGTTCTTTCTTCCCCAAACAGTGGCCTTAGCACAGGGTATTAAAAAGAGAATTTTATTCAAAGGCCTTCAAAAAAATATTTAAACATCACTGGATCAAATGTTCTAAGAATGTTCTCTAGGTTATCATCTGCTGAGTTCAATGCTTTTGCGATCCAGTATGGTTTCTTGGAAAAATGAGTGCTAATTAACGTGCATCAGTGGAGCAGTCAAGAAACAAATCAAAGAAACAAGAAAAAAAAAAGGAAATCTCAGTAGAATCAAAGTAACAAAGTAAGACAGTAAACCTAATTAGATGATGATATGCATATGACTTAATCAAGGTTCAGCATCTCACATGCTCATCTAAGCTGTCTTATGAACGAAAAATACAAATGGCATATTGTTAATTGGTAAATACACAAATGACAGATGCAGAACTTTCAAAAAAGAATAAGTATGTTTTTCTTATATCTGCATTGGCTTAGTAGGACCACTATTTATGAGGTTCTCTCTTTTAGAATTTGAGGACTTCATAATCTTATTTTTATTCCTATTTGTAGACCAACTAGTGATAAATCACATTTCTGTTTTATGGATGTAGCTAACAGAAAAAGCTACCATGCCTGAGTAACTCAGAGCTTTTTGCACCTAAAAATGCTCTGTCATTATGTATCCCACCAGAGTGCCTACCTTCCTACTGAAGGCAAAGGAAAGATTTGCCAGTAACATAGAATGATCTTAGTTGTCTGTTTCTGACACCAAGCCAGAGCAACTTTCCAATCCATGTCCTAACTTGAAATAGTCTGTTTGTAATAAACAAGGACAGTAGCATGTGGTCACAATTCTTCCATGTTCATCCCTGGAACTTATGGAACATGGGCTTAGCTCACTGAATGTCTGTGACAGGCAACGATCCATCTCAGGCATTTCTAACTACAGTGAGCTTTTTTGTAGTTGTTGCTGAGGAAGAAATTTAGAATCAGTATATTAAAAATCTACTAAAATTTTTCAATGTGTAATTTTGCGATTTTGCCATTTGATATTTCACAGTCATTCAGAATAGGGTGTTGTAATATAAACCTATAATTGTTTTTGTTAATATAAAACCATAATTTCTAGATATCATAGTATCTTCAAATAATGAAAGTGAAAGTTGTTTGTATATTCTTTACCTTGTAGTCTCCTTTTAGTGTAGTCAGTAGGTAGAAGAGGTGACTATTTCTACCTCTTAGGTAACCTGAAGACAATGTGATGCTTAAGTCCTAGATATAACAGAACAGCTGTTTGATGTTGTCAGGAATGAGGAATTTGCAAGTCTTCTCTGGCCACATAATATACCTATGCTTGAAAAGGGAGAGTTCTTCATTTAGGCTGGTTATAGGAAGCTAACCAGCTCAGGATTAATTGGTAGTACTGACAAGGCATATTAAGTTTTAGCAGGCCAAAATCAGGCTCAGATCCCTTTCCAAACTTGAAGCTAACTATCTTAAGTGAAAATTAGGTCATCCTTCACTGATATTTCAACCTCAGTTGAGTTGCCCTTTTTTATTTGGTCCAACCTAATCATATTGTTTAACCCAGAGTAGTAAATCAAGGCATAGCACAGTTCTAGATGCAAGTTGGATTACTGAATGAATCTGTGGTTTGTGATTCAGGTTTACTTCATAAACATCTGAGCAACTCCATAAGTTAGCAGCATTATACCTCCAGTTTGGTGATGTTTTAATAAACTTCTGTGTAGAGATTCACCCAAGACATCAACTTATGTGACTAAATAAGTCTGATACATTTCAGGCTATACTTCATTCCCTATTTGGAAACTGACAGAGTTACTTCTTGTCAGATGGGATGAAGCCTTGTTCAGAAACCTGGAATAAGGTTTCTGACTCAGTTCTTGTTTTGTTTTGAGGCAGCTTAAATGTACTTCCACCCCACTTCAGTGAGAATTTATGAAGGAATAAAATTAGATTTATTGGCTTAGTAACTCTAAGAGAAACATTCCTCAGCATTTTTGAGGAAACTAGTTATCCATGTTTAACTTTTATGGTGGAAATACTTGACTTTTTCTTTAATATTGATGTAGATTTAATATGAAATAGCTTGTGACAGGTTTCAGACAAAATAAAAGTGATGATTGTAATTAGATCTAAGAGAAGGGGAGATGATTTGTGGAAAGCTGCAAAGACCAAGCTATAAAGGTATGAAGTTTAGGATAGAAGTGTTGCCAGAATCCAGCAAATTCGTTACTGTACAATACTATTCAATAGGTATAAAGCAAGAATTCTGGTGATGTTATTGAGATAATACATCTTTAGAAATGTTCTCTTCCATAAAGACATACTTATAATTTTGTCTAGTTTTTACTAAATTGTAATCTTAGATGCTAGTTTAGACTGGTTGCAAGGTCTATTACTTGTTGCAAGGTTTGTTACTTTATTCATCTTGATATTACTTTTAAAAAATTGACTGTGGAGAAATTATTTTGCTGTAATTGGCCTCTGGAATGGAATTAGAAGAAAACTATTAAAATTTCTCATAGGTGCTTATTTTTTTAAATTATTTATTTATCTTCACTTATCTATATAAAGATTCCCTTTTCTACTGATTTTATTGTTACCAAAATAACCTGAGTGAGTTTCTTCCTAAGACTCCTAACTCTTCAAACTTTACTTCCATTTCAAATAAATATGCTGATTTTCACTTTTATAGATAAAAGACTAGCATTCATGGTTGCCTAAATGTGGCATTTCAAGGTAATTGATTGCACATTGGCAAAGTTGGAGCTAGTAATCCAAATAAGTAATGAAATATCTTAAGACAATATATTAAGAATTCCTGACTCATTTTGCAAGAGGGCTTTTCATATATGGAGGTTTAAGAATGTCTGTGGACTCTTGTGAAATATTGTTTTTCTTTTCCGTCGGAAAGTGAGCTAATTAGGTATATATGCTTGAGAAAATCTTGATATTATGTTTCATGCCTGCTAGTAAGTAGAAGGCACATTGTTTTATCAGCTAGTTAGCAAAGAGTTTCTCTTTTTGTAGGTAAAAGCTGAGAAAAATTTGATAAATATTTTTTAGGTAAAAAGTGGCTGAACAGCATGTCCCAGAGGACAAAGGGCCTGGTTGGAGGCCTGTTACTAGCGGTGTCCCCCCAGGGTCCAGTACTGCATCCAGCATTGTTTAACCTATTCATCAGTGACTTGGATGGAGGGGCAGATGCCCCCTCAGCAGGTCGCTGATGACACAAAGCTGGGAGGAGTGGCCAATACCCCAGAGGGCTGTGCAGCCCTGCAGAGGGACCTCAACAAGTCTAGAGAGATGAGCAGAGAAGAATTGTCTGAAATCCAACAAGTGCAAGTGCAGGGTCCTGCATCTGGGGAAGAATAACCCCCTGTACAGGCTTGAGGCTGACCTGCTGGAAAGCAGCTCTGCAGAGAAGGGCCTGGGTGTCCTGGTGGAGAGCAAGCTGTCCATGAGGCAGCAGTGTGCCCTTGAGGCTGAGAAGGCCAATGGTATCTTGGGATGCATTAGAAAGAGAATTGCCAGCAGGTTGAGGGAGATGATCCTGCTCTCTCTTCAGCCCTGGTGAGGCTGATCTGGAATGCTGTGTTCAGTTCTGGGTTCCTCAGGACAAGAGAGACATGGAGCTCCTGCAGAGCCCTCCAGCAGCGGGCAAAAAAGATGATTAAGGGACTGGAGCATCTCTTAGGAGGAAAGGCTGAGGGAGCTGGGCCTGTTCAGTCTGAAGAAGAGACAACTGAGAGGGGACTTGATCAATGTCTATAAGTATCTGAAGGGAGGATATCAAGATGATGGAGCCAGGCTCTTCTCAGTGGTGTCAAGCGCTAGGACAAGAGGCAACAAGCAGAAACTGATGCACAGAAAGTTTCATCTGAATATGAGAAACAACTTCTTTACTGGGCAGGTGACTGAGCACTGGAACAGATTGCCTGGAGAGGTTGTGGAATATCCCTTACTGGAGATATTCAAGAACTGTCTGAACACAATCCTGTGCAGTGTGCTCTAGGATAACCCATCTTGAGCAGAGAGGTTGGACCAGATGACTCACTGTGGTCCCTTCTAGTGTAACCCATTCTGTGATTCATATATAGCCTGAAGATGGGGCCAGTGCCATATGCCTGCTGTGTTACAGACAAGAAAAGAAAGCTGGCACTTAGTTATGCTCTCTGTCTGTATTACCAGGTCAGCCGTAGATTTCTGTTGCAGATAGAGCATATAGAGTATTTCCAAATAGGTATTTTCTGAAAGCTTGTATATTCTGACTGTACACTCTTACAGCCAGCAAAGCTCCAATATTGCCGAGGAGTAGCAGTGGGAACACTTATTTGGGCAGAGGAAAGATCTGAGAGGTCTCGTTTACTTCATCCTTAGTACATTATCTGATACATTATATGATTATAGAATAAGATATTCTGGAATAGAAATCTTCCCAGCATGAGAGAAAAAACAAGGAGCATAAACTAAACGATTTATTCATCTATTACTGAATCCAACAGAAGAGTGCTGGGAGTGCAGGAAGGAAGGAAAGCAACTTCCTTCTCAGAACATGAACTCACAGCATAATGAATATTTTTTCTTTATGTAGAGGTTGGAAATCTTTAAAACAGACAAGCAACACAAAGCATAGAATATAATTTGGTGCATAATATATTTTGAACTCTGTTTCAGTTTGAATAATTTCTAGTATTTCATTAAACAAAATAATGTCATTTTTTAAAGCATAGAACAACTTTTGCTTGAAAGACCTGGGAATAGTATGTGCTACTGACAAGAAAGCTATGGATCTTGAGTCTATTAGCAAACATAGTTCTTCCTTCCTGCCATACCTGTCAAGTCACTCAAAGAAATGTTTGTCAGATATGGAGCCAGTGTTTCTTTTTGATGTGTCCAACCACTGTCTTTGTATGTACCATTCCCACCTGGGTAAGGTAGTATCAAAAGAAAAATTACCGTTGTTGAGCAAGATACCTGAGACATTGCAATGACACCAAAAGTCTCAGAATATTGACAGAGCTCTCTCAAAAGTTACAGAAATTAGTTTTGTTTAGTAATTGTTCATGATGAAGAACATTTCCAACTGGGAGTATTCAGCTTGTTCCCTTCAAGAACTGTGTTTAAGACAACGGGTGTAATCTGTCCCTGTGGGAAAACTGAGGGCTTCTTAATTAGGATTCCAAGGGTCTAATTTGAAGGTTTGATTATACACTTCATCTAATCTTAGAAATATTTCCTCATTAATCAGTATCACTTCTAGTTTATCCAGATCAGACATAAGCCTATTGACTTGCTTCCTCATTACTGGGAGAAGTTGGAGGAAGAGCAAGAAACATTATATTTTTGGGCAGATGAAAAGGAACATTAAATCACCCTCCCACAAGGGATTCACCTCGCTGCTCTATGCAGGCAGATTGCAAAAAATAACAAAGGGAATAAACCCCATGGATTTCAGAACTAAAAATTGTCTGTGATGAAAAAAAAAAAGTGATCAAATAACATTCTGTAGGTTTCTTTGAAGAAATGGATCAGACATATTGTAAAGGGCATTCTTTTCACCTTGCCAGGAAAGGTGGCATCCCTTGATGAATGGCAAGAAGTCTACCAAGGCAGTAGATCGTTAGACAGGATGTCTTCTGTATGTTATTGTTTTTAGGAGCTGCCAAGAATTTCTATGTAGTTTCTTTATAATACAATTGTTAATTGTACAAGATCAAAAAGATATTCCTTGTTTATAAGGACATCTTTACAGAGATGTCATTCTGAGGAAAAACAGGAGGCATTGTACAATATTATCAATTGAAATGCTGTTTTGTAAATAAGAAAACCAAAATGAGTTATAGAGAACATCCATGCTTGTTTTTAACTATTCAAACATATGTACTGGTCTAAGAGATAAAAAAGTTGGCAAAAATGTTCAAATGTTGGCAAATTAATTTTTTTCTAATTTCAATGCTAGGAAATATTGTCAAACTTGAAATCAAAGTCTCAGTCCCTACTAAAACTATAGTTCTTCTATTTATACATGGTAAATACTGAATATCTGAAACATAATGAGGAATGTGTCAGTGATGATTAGTTACCGTAAAATAATAAAATTAAAGGAGGGGATCTTTCAGAACAAAAAAGTGCTTCTTTTCTGATATTTGTTCTTTTAGAAACTAGTGACATGACCTTTGATTTGTAAACATGGGATCATTCATGCTTTATTTTGCCTTGGGAATCTCTGCTATGATAATTTAAAGAAAGTAATTTTGCTAGAATTAATATGGTTGACAGCCAGCCAACAAAAACAGATATGGACCCTCCTTCTGAGAAGAAAAGTAGTATAATTAAAAAAGAAAAACGAGAAGAAAAATTAAAAAACCCCAAGTAATTTGCAACTACATGTGAAACAATGCTTTTAATTGTGATGTTGTGCTGTCAGTTTTTATTTAGTTTTCAAAATTTGAGCAACAATTTAATACAGAATATTATTATCATGGTTGGAGAGATTTTGCCCATAAATACCACAATGTAATAGTAAAATGTCACTATTGTAGAGGATATAGAGCCTTGTTCTGTTATACTTGCCCTGTAGGCAAGATATTCATTATGTAAAACCTCTAGCTGTTTTCATGTTGTGTGTGCATCTCCTAAGAATTTTCAAGTGGCTTTTATAAAAGCACTGGCATGGCATGACTTCCTGTTAACAAATGCATCTCCAGCAAGTCAAGATATTTCTTGCAAATATCACAGTTTTCATAAGGAATGTTATTTGAGGTAGGCAGTAGGCTGGCTGCTAAGAATTTTACCCAGCATTTTAGAAACCAAGACCCAGGTTCACGTTTAGCCTGACTTGTAATAATTCATCAAGTCACTTTATATTGGTCTTTTCCTTATGCAAATGTTTATATACTCTTTAAGGGAAAGTAAAAGAGAATAATTTGACAAAATAACAGTCATGGACTCAACTGCTATGTAAGCAACCCAACTGAAAATCTGTTAACTGAATTACACAGATAAGGGATAAGCAGTTCTGTCTGGTTTAAGTAGTTCTTTAAAACTGCGAAATATAATGCAATATTTCAGCTGGTGTACAGTGATACATAGGAGTTCATATTTTGCCTTCCTGTAAGGAAGGCTATATATAACTGGGAGAAAAAAACCCACAAACTTATCAAAAAATACACAAAAATTTCAAACTACTCTTTTTTTTTTTTTTTTTTTTTTTCTGAAACCTGTTAAATAGCATAATAATTCTGGATTTTCAATATTAGTTTGTCTGAGGTAGGTTTTTTTAAAAAACATCTAATTCTTTTTAGAAAGGGACAGGTTTTAAAACACATTGCAACAAGGAACATACACCTTATTCTAATCAGGAGCAGTTGTGAATGAGGCTCACATTTTAAAACACAATTTAAATTGGAGTTATTGCTAGAGATGGAGGTGGTGATATAGCTTTATGCTTTTTGTAGAAATTCCCTTGGAGGCTAATTGACCTCCCAGTAACCTCTCCTGCCCAACAAAGTCTTTCTAGACCATATTTATTATGTAGCAATCTATGTCTGACATTTACGCACATAGCGAGTCTTGTGACAATCAGTAGTGCGTTGAACTAGTGTCCCTTAGAAATGAAGACAGACTTCTTGGGTATGATTTCTGGAAAAGGCTCTGCCTGTCCCTGAGTATTGTTTTCCCAGCTTGTTTTGTAGTCCACTTTTCTTTAACGATTTTACATTTTTGGTTTGTTATATGGGAATTTATTTTGAGGGCTGGATTGTTACCTAATGAAATGTTAGTAGTTACAAGAACTGCAATAGAACTATACTGAAGTACTTCAACAGTGGTTCATCTTTTTCCCCTTTATGTCTATATCCTCACATACACATAGATTCAGACATAGAGGAAACATAGAACATAGAGAAAAAATGTGGATGGAAAAGTAGATTTCAGAACCAGCAGCCTGCTACATTATTTGCATGCATATAAGTAAGTTTGCAAATTATGTTGACAAAGGAAAACTTATCTGCTTTAGATAGTGTCCCTATCCTTTCTCAGGAAACTGAGTGATTTTTCTTTTGCTGATTTTCCCTGTTACAGAAAGCCATCAGCTATACTACAAAGTCCTTCATCCTGCTGCATATCATTTCACCCTGGAGAAAGTCCCATGCATTCACATAGGCAAATTGCAACAAATTTTTGACTGCAGCACACTTTTTATGTTCTCTCTCTGATAATGCTGGGAAGAAAATTAAAAAAAAAAAAAATCCAGCCTCACTGAACCAAGATCTTTCATATGGAGTTCTCAAATCCTTGCAAAATGGGCAACAGAATATCCCAAAACATTCATTTTGCTCACTGTAGTGAACTTAGTTTCCTCTCCAGATCAGGTTTACAGTGACTCAGTCCCAAGTAAGTACAGAATATTAACACCTTGGTCCCTTTCCCATTTCTCCTATCCAAATCCTAGGTGACTGCTCTGCCCTAATCCTTCCACTTGGCCTAAATAAAAGCCCTTCCCTGAATGCATGCAGTAACACATGACAAATCAGATACACTGTCAACAAGTACTCTTTTATATATACAGAGAAGAAAGCTTCTTCAAGCCTTAACCCTGGCTGTTCTTTCCCAGGAGACATGTAACCTCTTGTGCAGCCCAAGCTCTCAGCTTCTGCTTGATGCTGACACAAGAGAGGGCTTGGGCTGGGGCTTGGGCTTAACAGGTTTCCCTTGACGTACACCTAGATTCTGGCTGCCAACAAAATATAAACTGGAAAGGGTAACTGAGTGCAACCAAGAATTTTTGAGACTTTTCCTAAATGTCTATCTCTTATATGAGCAAATGGGTACCCATACTTTTAGAAACTGGACTTAAAAGAAACTAATATTTTCTCCTTCTCCCACAAATTTAGTTTTTAACATGACTACTAAAACAATGTTGAACCCTGCTTTTTTATTTCTGTTCAATACAGTAGGTTGGTGAGTAGAATTTTAGTTCTGTTCTGTACATGGTCTGCTTGTGTATTTCATCCCATATTTTTGAAATACAGCCTGCTTGTGTCCCAGAACAAACATACTTTTGTGAGAAACAGTAGATTTATTATTTGCTTGCTTGAATTCTTATTATTGGTAATATCTTTTCTTCCTAGTGACCAGGTATTTGAAATTGGAGTGTTAGATATTTTTGGATTTGAAGAATTTCAAAAGAATACTTTTGAACAGGTAAGTGTTGATTTTTTGCTGAATGTTTAACTAAACAGTGTTTTGATCAGAATATAAATATAGATGAAGGTGAAAATTTTCTCATAAATATTTTTTTCCCATTCAACCTATATGTGTGTGAATTATATCCAGGTCTTTGTACAGTTGTTGATGATTTTAAAACAATCCAGTAAATATCTACCATAATGATTTTGAAGAAGGGTGGTATCAGCACTGAAAGACAATCTGAGGGAAATAGGGTTGTCTGTTTTCATGCCTGTGGAAGTTATATTTCAGCTAGATCAGTAAGTAGCAGGAAAATACGCTGAACTGAAAGAAAGATCAAAAGGTCTTCAGATGCCTTGCAGAAAAAATAGAATGAAAATGGTACATTATGCTAAGTGCCATTTCTGGCAGATTCACATATGTGTGACTTTATAACATGTGAATTTTAAAAAAATTGAATTTCATCCATGTCAAATAAATGGAAATATGCTTAAAATTCCATCTAAATATCAAACATGCTTTAAGCTGTTTGCCTACTTTCAACATGAGTCTCTGAACACCAAAGCTCTCGTGAATTACATATTTCAGAAAACATTAGTGACTCTACACAACACACTGAAAGAAGTGTCTAAGTTATTGTTCAGTTATTCATTCTGTAATGTAGCAGAAGAAAAACAAAGCATAGAATAGAAAATCAAAGCATAAAAAAGACTGGGATAAGCAGCAACAAAGGACTTGTTATTGTTTAAAATCAGAATTTGCCCCTTCATCCCAGTCAATCCATTGTTTTATGCCTCAGCTTCCTCTTTCTAATGAAATAGAAGTCACAGAGCCACATAATTCAGCCTGTATAGCATATTTGCATTGCTATCCAATTTCCAAATGTTTGAAATCACAAGCATGATGGGTTTGCCTGTACCTTCAAAAGAGCGTGTAAGAAGGCCATAAAATATACTGCAGTTCCCCTCTCACAGTACTCTTTTTGCTGTTACAATTCTACCTTGCTTGAACTTTTGCTGGATTAAGGACTATTGATGTGTGCTAGTATTCACAGCCATTTACTGAGTGTGAATGCCTGCTGTGGGGGAAAATACAGAGTGAAGAATAAAAACATTTTAACAGACAATATCTGGAAAAAAATCCATAAAGCCTTCTGCTTTATAAGGATGAAGTATTCTATGCAATTTAAATGCTTTTCAAAAGAGAGGGGTGCATCTTGGGACTTACTGGTTATTTTCCTTTGACTCTGTTCTGCATTATGTTTTTGTCATGAAACTCTTATAAGATTTGCAATTAGATCATGAAATACTTTGAATTCCAGCTTCTGGGGTAAGAAATTTTCTGCTTAATGACTGCAGAGGATACTTGAAATAAAAAAAAAGATATAAAGAAAAATGAGTATAGAGTAATTTATGATTTCTGCATAGCAAAAATGATAATTTTAAAGTCAACTTTGCATTTTTATTTTATTTTTTCTAAATAAATATATCTCAAGAGGCACTTACTGTCCCTCCACCTGTACTGAGGGCATTTTGTTGAATAATGTTGAGTAATAATTTGCTTATTATCTCAGAATCTACTTAACTGCATTCCTGAAAAGACAAAATAGGGGTGAGGGAATTATAGAGTTCATTCTTATATGAACTCTGAAATGCAATTAACATACCTGATTCCTGAAGTGATAGGTTGCAGTATCAATGAAGAGAACCGGTTTGTATCGCCACATGGTACAATGTAATCATGCAGACATACCCAAAACAGCCTGAACTTCAAAGCTTCAGAACTGTCTAGCAGTCTGGCCTAGTTCAGTATTCTGCCTGGGCTTGTTAACCCTAACAATAAACAGTCTTACTAGCCCACATAGGGTCCTCATGCAAAACATTGCATCATGTCTGCAAACATGCCCAGTGTCAAGGCTTGTGATTGCAGAATGTTAACATTAGATGTTACAGCCAGACACTGGTGGAGCCATAAAAATTATTTTTCAATCATATTTAGATTAGCATATTTTAAAATGGCATTACGAAAGTAATTTTGGAGAAAATTACTTTTGTTTCAAATTAGTATATGATAAGGCATTCTTTGTGATATCTGTTTACCTGTTTTCTAGGAAACAAAATTAAACTGTTTTCAAGAAAAATTAAAACTTCCTGATTGCCCAAAACTGGGGATATTCCAAGTAACTGTGTGAATCTTTCTGATGCTTCATATCAGATTAATGGATAGTCTAATATCCATTAGAGAGCAATAAGGTACTAAATTACATGTGAGTTTAAGCAAATCATTTTAATAAACTTTTTTAAAAAAAGCTGTTTTTTTTTTTTTAAAATGGCATTTTAAGACAGAACAGTGATACTGTGTTTTCAGGCAGAAAGCAATAAATAAACCAGGTAGAATAACTTATTTACTCCAAGATGTGTAATTCTAAAATAACAGTAAATAAGTGTGTGAAATAAGCAATAGTGAGTAGAGTTTTGATTTTTGGTATGAAATTTAAAAGCTGAAAGATAAGGAGCAGTATTTTTAGAAGCCACAGTCTGAAAGAGTCATTGCTCAATAAAGACTGAAAACTTCTGAATTACCAGGACTCAGTGAGGTACTGTTTGTCAGTTGAGCTGTGGTAAATTGCTACAGTACACTTTTGTCTCACCCAATTACAATTTACAATCACTTCCTAGCATTGATCATTAGCTTGGGAACAGCGTTTTCCTAGAGCAGCTGCATACCTGCTGTGGCAGAACAGCTTTCTACACAGCAACACTGGAACATGGTCAGAAGCGAGCACAGATTTCTCTTTCCTGTTCTATACAGAAATGGCCTTCATTTTTTGGTAATTTCAGGAAATATGAGTGCTCTACCAAAAATAGCCATGGCAGGTTTCAGTGTTAATTTTCAGTGTTTTCCTAGGTTTCCCTGTTTGAGAGGGACTATATTTGTTTACGGTTTAATCTGCACCGCTTTAAAAGTAGTAATATCTACTTCTCTTTTAGTAGAATTTAAAACTAGGTTAGATCTTATTTATGGTTACTTCACAGCGTAACTCCAAATAATACAGTCAAGGAATGCTAAACCCTTCGTTATACCCTTATTCTAGTGTATTTTTTGACCACAGACTTAATGAACTCATGACCAATGAGCGTAACAAGCAATAAACAGGAGGAATAGTTGCCTGTACCATTTTCCCCCAATTTTTTTTCTAAGAAAACTGTATTATAGGAGAGGAAACAGACTTCAGACAGCAAGAGTAGCTTTTCTGTCCCCTGCAGAAAGTCAGG
Source organism: Pyrocephalus nanus (assembly GCA_038380795.1). NCBI lineage: Eukaryota > Metazoa > Chordata > Aves > Passeriformes > Tyrannidae > Pyrocephalus > Pyrocephalus nanus. Next base: position 93,923,507 of record CM076259.1, on the reverse strand, counting down.
TCTTCTTAACGAAATGGAGGTCTGTAGTAGTGGAATCACAGAATATGCTGAGTTGGAAGGGACCCACAAGGATCATCAGGTCCAACTTCTGGCCCTGCACAGGACCATCCCTCAGAGTCACACCTTGTGCCTGAGAGTATGATCCAGACTCTTCTTGAACTCTGTCAGGCTTGGTGCTGTGACCACTTCCTTGAGGAGCCTGTTCCAGTGCCCAATCATCCTCTCTCTGGGTAAAGAAACTTTTTCTAATCATAAAGACCAATAATGCAGTAAAATGGACTATAGTAGTCTTCTCTCTCTGATGTCTAATTCAAGTGGTAAACTGAAAAAAATACTTAGTTCTTGTAAATAACATGTTCAACTCTTGGATGGTATTTTTGCCTCTATAGGCCTCTTAAGTTTTGCAGAAGAAAGTATGCATATATTATCCTTTTTATAGGAAATATAAGTGATTTATCTGGATTAGTGCTGTAGGTCACTTGAACAGTCAAGTGTCTCTTGACTCTCATTCAACTCTACACCCATTAAAGTATGTGCACATTATCTGTGTGCTGCAGTAGAGCTCTGGGAGAGGCACAGCTTCCATGGCAGCTCCGTGCAGCATATCTCTTGTGACAGGAGCCAGCTGGATCTGAGAGCGGAGAGCATTGCCTGCCCCACTCAGGACTTTTCTTCAGAGTCACTATGGTGAAGCAGAAGAGATTGTAGAACCCAGCTGTGTTGAAATTTTTGCCTATGTCTATTATTAGGTGTGGTAGATTTTAACTTCTCAGTGTATTATTTCTAAAGTTAACTCTGCTGACACTACATTTTGTCATGTAGCCTTTCCTAGCCAAAACATCCATAACAGATTATTTTATATTAAATTGCATTGTCTCAGTCATTAGATGGCAAATGTAAGGTCATGTTGCCTATTTTGAAGATGGATGGATATGAATAGACAAAAGTTACATGATTTAACTTCTCTATAGTCATTGCAGTCTCAGTGATAGCAGATGGGAGCTCATGCATTTAGGTTTTTGCATTTGAACAGTCTGAAAGAGCATTTCAATATTTTGTTTTATACAGAAGAGATGAAACTTCTTTGGTTTTGCCTGTGCAGAGCATAAATAGATGGTCCTGCATGGCTCCGTGAAATAGGGAGCTGCTGGTGCACACTGAGCTCTGACACTATGTAGGGACTTAATGCAGTTCCACTGTGTTCCCAATGCTGGAGTATTCCTTATTTCCCATAGGATGATGGACAGTGCTTAGTATGTTAATTCAGCATTTAACAAGGAAAAATAATGATGTATTTTTAAGTCAGAGTTGCTAGTCTCCATGCTAAGGTGTCACCTTAGACTGTCCCCTGAGCAGGGCTTGGAGGGTCCCAGGAAAAGTTGAGGAGGGCTATAAAAGCCTATTCCTGCCCTCAGGGCCCTGGCAATCCTGTATTTTAATTTGTTTCTAGACCCAGTTCCTGAGGATCTTACACTCTGCATGGCTTTTGTCACGGTGTGCTCTTCCTTAAAGGCTCTTTGGTCTTCTTTCTAGTGTACACATTTCTTTCCATTTGTACAGGACTATTGTCTGTCCAGTGGTCCAGTCAGCCACTGGAAAAACAGTGTTACCTAGTTTTAAAGCTGGCTTATCATGTACCTGACATTAAAATGTGGATTTTTTTTTCTTTATTCTTTTATGGTAGATGCTTTGTGGCCAAAAATGAAATAATTTACCTCAAACTGCGATTCTCAGCTCAATTCAGTTTGTGATTGATTGGTTAAATGCTTCACAAGGACATTTATTATCTGATATCTTACTTCTCCATAGTGGCACCCTTTTTTTATCCTACAGTACTTAGCTGATGGTCAGCATTATGAGTGAAATAATAATTCTGAAACTATTTCAGAATTAATTTGTTTCAGAACAATTCCAAACTCTTTCAAGAAAATACTGTTGTTACTTGATGTTTGTTTTCTTGTTTAATACTTTCATATGTGCAAAATCAAGTGGGGGCCTATTCCACTTTGTATTGAATAGTGCCCCTTTTTCGAGGGGCTTTTCAGACCTTCCTTTCTGAAAGGCTTCTCAAATGACAGCCTGTAATAAAGTTTCATTATAGCATTTTTACATCATTTGAAGAACACAGATCAGCTAAAGGCAACTGACCCCAGAGATGACATGGATACCCAGTGAAATAAACATCTTCTGACAGAGGTAGAAGGACTATGTTTGAATTTATGTCAGAGCTGCATGGAAAACAAGAAATCTGTGTTAGATGCTATTAGCCGTAAAAAGCAATGGAAGAAATATTATGAGTTCTAGTTTTGTTATAAATTCTTTAGAAATATTCTGATTGGTACTACATATAAGAAAAAAGGACGTTGAAATATTTGGTTAGCAGATATAAAGGGGAACAGCAATGAAGATACTTCTGAAAAACCAGTGAGTATCAACATTAGGTGAGTCAAACCTCAAGAAGATGATTCTGCTCTTCGTTGTCTTAGAAATTAAATTTTTGAGAAATGCTAGAGCACTCTACCAGATTAAATTTTTCGTTGTAGTGTCATTATCTCAGGACATAACATAGGCCCCAATAGATGTATTGATAGGACAACTGTAAGCCTTGTTCTGTGCTCTGAATGCACATCCCTTGGGAGAGCTAATCTTTCTACATGACCAAGGATGTAAATGAGCTTTCCAGAAGGTCTCTACATCCATCCATCCCTCACTGACTGACAGTCACAAAGTTTTCTTTTCACAGATTCCCATTTTTGGTTACACCTTTTCAAATAGGCATAAGAGCAGGAAAATTTCATTAGTCATAGGTGCTTTCCTGTCTTTAGAGCACAGTACAATTTTTGTATTCTACCTAAATTTTTATTTAGCTTATACTTAATAGTGCAAATTGATCAAGTTCAGTAAAAGAGAGATTGAGCTAATACTGTTTAATGTAAGGAATATTTACTGCTTTTATGGAATGCCACTATAATTTCTTCCAAAATCTACAATTTGGGTGATGATGCTGCAAGTTGTTCTTTCTCTATACTGGAAGAAGAATAATTTTTCTTCTATTAATATTCTAAAAGGACTTTTTAAAGAAGACTTGGACAAATATATATTGTATTTGTTTTCATTGAGACATGATAATGAGTTAAGATTAGAAAGAAAGAGAAGGTAGAAAGAGCCATGCAGAAGAGACATAAAATGGAGCCCATGAGATGCGTGTCAAGAACAATTTAACAATGTTTAATGATAAAAGGTATCATAGGTAATGTTAAGTACTGCTGCAAGGTAAAACAAATACACAGTTCTTAAAGGTATTCCCCAAATACTTGTTTTAGGTAAATATTTCTTTGAGGTTTTTTTATTTATTACTGCTATATATTTATCCAGTTTTCATGGGTGCAATTAAATGCATGTTTTAAAAAATGCAAGTCTCTGAACTTTTCGAATCTTTAGACAGAAAATACATCATTGTTTTATGTAATACTAATTAGACATGAAGCAAAAGAAATTGGGTTACAAAGCTACTTTAGGTCATTTTTATCCCATTTCTACATTTCAGCTGTTTTAACTATTATGTCAACCAGTGTCAAACGTTTAATTTGAAATACTCATTTTATTTCCTTTTCCCAGCAGGTTGTATAAAACACTGAAATGGAGATAGATAGGATCAGAATGTCTTGCTTTCCAGCAGTCCCTGGCTGGCGTCCTGGTTCTCATTCTGCAGAGCTGTTATTCTCAGTTACTGCTAGAGAGAGCAGCTTGCAGTTTGTATAAGTGCTTGAACTTGCTTTCTGGGGGGGCTCGCAGTACCTTACTGTCATCATTGCAAGTCTGCCAATCTGAACGAAAGTATTGCTTGTGTTGCTAAGAGGCACACCAGTGTATGCCATAATAAACTGATCACTAGAATTTAAAAATGTGGGGGCTCTTTTATCATCCAAGCATGCTACGTATGAATATTTTAAGAAACTACTATTTTTTTATTTTTTTTTTTTTTTTTTGGGTACCTAAAACCAGCGCTATTTATTAGATCTTTTTAAGACATGTCGAAGACAGTCTGTCCCTTGGTAGTTCAATAATTTTCCTGCAAAGCCAGGTTCTCAAGTACTTTATTTTTTATTTATTTATTTTAAGAGATTGGCTCAAGATTAAAAGTAAGCCTGAGTTTATAGGGATTTTGACAACTTTTCTTATGGTAAAATATACCAGCGTAAAGTTGAATGACCTGGTTCTCTAAATAACTCCTCTGCAAATAGAGGTGTACACAGTATGCATCACTTTAAGGCTCTACCATATCCTGCAAATTATAAGCTTGTCTGCCTTATAAAATAATGTTAAGAAGCTTTTGGGAAGATTTTGTAGTTAAAATTAGAATTCCAAAAGTGACCAGTAAAGAACCTTTTGCCTACCACAGGTTTAAAAAAGTTGTCTTTTCGATTAAAGTAGTACATAGTGTAAGTCTATTGTATACTTCCGTTTTTAGTAAATGAGATAATCTGAACCTTTATAAATCTCACTTCAAAAGAAATAATGGTTTTATTCGAGGCTATCTTTGGTCTGCACTATCATGTATTGGTAAAAATAGTTAATAATAGGCATTTGGTTGTAAAATGGGGGTTTGTCGTATTTCTTCTTACTGGTATTCACACTAGTCTGTTTCGTTGTATAACAAGTGCAAGTTGACTATACTTACATGATGTGTTAATAGAAAATTCAGGCAACTATTACACATTACTTGAGTTCTTTTTCCTAATCTGGATGTTAAGCCAGGTAATTTTACGATTGATATAAGTACTTCATACTTTTTAGTATGACTTGCTGGTGAAATTGCTTTTACACATTATATTCATGAAAGATACAGTTTATGGCCAACACAAATACGTGACTAGTTTAGTCTGAAAAGAGACTGTGTGCGAGCATTCCTTGCATCATTCCTCATATGAAGTGTTCTTTCACCCTTTTAAGAACTTCTGTTTTCTTAATTTCTTGGTCATAGCTGTTATAGCACTGGAGAAGATTTTACAATTTTCCACTAAAATTTCCACTCCGATGTCAATAAAACAGTTATAACATTTATTCCACAAGGTTATTAAATATTTACCTATTTTTGCAGGTGAGCTTTGAATAAAATACAAAAAGAGCCAAAATAAGCTGATACAACTCCCACCTGTTTTTTAATTGAAAATCAGATTTCTGTGCATCTATTTAGTTTACAAAACTGGCACTATACCTCCTATAAGGTAATAAAAAAAAAAATATTTGAGAAGCTTATACACTATTTATCTCTCAAACTTTGAACTTTACAACTGAACACCATTTTCTTGCCAACCTTCCCTTAGAACATCTCTACAATGGAGAGCAGCATAAGTAAAATGTCCCTAGGTGTTTTATAACATGTATTTGGGTAAAACAATGAGTTCTTCAGAGACTGCTTTAGACTTCAGTGGCATTATATGCAGAAACAGAGCTTGAATGTCTTTGTTAGCATTGAAGTAACTGCAGAGTAAGGATCTTAAACAAATATGTAGTTATTTTTTTCCAAAAGCATGTTACATTTGTAGAGGCTTCCTGAATACAAAGTGCAGAAGAATATTTAATGTACCAATTTATAAGTAAAGTTGCCCCACTTCGATCAATGGAGTTAGTAATTTTGTAATGCTGGTATTTGATAATTCTTATGTGGAATTCACAATGAACTGTGCAGGCAGAAAACTGTATTCCCAATTTAATAGTAATAGCTGTTAAAATGTAAATTTCCCGGGAGTCTTGCTAAATCTATGATCTACCAAGAGATAACATATTGTGGATTGACATTTCATCAAATTCAATATTAAATGGGCAGTAAAACCTACATCAATGAATTATCCAGTAAACTTCTAATACATTTGTTTTTCTTCATTTTACAATAGCTGTGTGTCAACATGACCAATGAGAAGATACACCAGTACATCAATGAAGTGCTTTTCTTACAAGAGCAAGCAGAATGTGTACAAGAGGGAGTTGCCATGGAAACAGTATATTCTCCTGGTAACCATACTGCAGCCCTGGATTTTTTCTTTCAGGTACTTTCCAGATCCACTTTACCCCATGTATATTTTTACACAGTCTCTTCATGTTAGACTAATACAACCTTGTTTGCATTTTCCAATTTATGAACCTTTAGAGAAGGTTATGGGCCCAGAGAGACCATAGCTCAGGGGCTAACAGAGCTTGCTAACAGTCCAGGGATGAAGAAGATGCAACAGAAACTCCTTGTCTGCACCAATTAATGCGCGGCATCTGTGTATCATGGGATGTTGATAATGCAGCTGTAGGACTGACGAGTCTCTGTTGTAAGCCTGACAGTTTGTTTAGTAACTGAAGCGAATTTCTTGAGTACAATTTCTAAGAAGGAAGTAACTTAATCAGTTTCTTGGAAGACCGTCAATAGTGACCATTTTTGGCAACTGAAATATTGTTCCTTACGTCTGTTGTAGAGTTATTCTCTGTGCATAGCCTTGAACACTTTCCAAAATATTTAATCTTTTTATTTTTCCTTTTTTTGGAGGTGATATGTGTTTCTGTTTAATAAATTACACACTGTGTTACTCTACAAGGAACAAGTGAAATTCTATTGCTCCTGTATAAAATGAGAAAAATCTATTTTTCATTTCAGAAACCATCAGGCTTTTTGTCAATGCTGGATGAAGAAAGCCAATCTGTTTGGTCAGTGGAACAGAGTCTTTCTAAACGCATTCAGTCTTACCTGGATACTTCGGACACAAATACAGTGTATTCCTCCACAAAAGATGGAAATGGTAACCTTGCTCCAAAGGATCTGGGCTCCACCTTCACTGTTATGCATTATGCAGGGAGGGTAAGTTGTTTGAATGATCATTTACATGCAGCTAATGAAAAAAAGTAAACAAAACAAAAAAAAATTACATGCCTTCTCCAACTCCTGCCTATAAATAACAATTCACTCTCAAGTGATAAATTTTCAGAGGACAATTTAGAATCTCAATGCAATATCTGGTGTATAAAATCTGTAGCTTATGTTATAGCATGCAGGATTCAGGCTACCTAATTCTGGCTCCTAAACTGTATCTTCACTGTGAACATTTCATGTAGAAGGTGGTGAATCAGATCCCTTAACATAAATGTTTAATGCCATTTTAGTTGGCTGTCACTTTGCCTTCAGATGTTCCAGAACAGTACAGGTTTCCTGTAGATCCTCTGCTATATATATAGATACCTGGGATATTAACATGCATCTGGGAAAAAAAAAAATCAAAAACAACCCCCCTACGTTTTTGTTAGTAGTCATAATAATTTTTTTTAAAACATACTAAGTGTCTTTCAATATGGCTGTAAAATAAGATGAATATTTTGCATTCCCCTTTCTGCAGTGTTCACGGAAAAAGTGTAATTATTTTAATTCTTTTACATAGACCTTTTATCCTTTTCTCTCCAATACTTCATTTTCACATGGTCTCCACCACCACCCACAACTCAAAGCAAGCAAATTAGGGTTGTATTAAAAGGGATAATAATTGTTTTAGATAATCTGAGAGATTTGCCCTTCTGTGATTAATCTGACATTCTGCCACTTCTCTCTATTCAAAGAATGGTGTTTGAAATGAGCTAAGGAATGTAAGGGCACAATGGAACAGGGGCTCTTAGTTATCACTGTTCCAAAATTTCCATTGAAATCATGTGAGAACATAGACCGAAGACTGCAGAAATCAGTCTTGACATATTATGAGTTTTCACATCTGAACAAATTGTTCTATGTACTTTCACACTTTCTAAGTCTTATGCAGATGATTCTATGAGATATCCATCCACTGATGAAATCCCTTTGAAGCTTTGTGAATAGCATGTTTGGAAACTATCTACTGTGCTTCAGAACAACCCAGTCGTGATTGTATACACCATGTTGTTTATAATTGTAACTGCAAGTGTTATTAGTTGATGACTTTACATAGTAGGTCACTTTAAACCTGAGATCTCAGTTAACTCTGGTATCAGGCAGAAAGTACCTAGCTTTTTCAGGATTTAGTGGCAGCACTTGATAATTACCCTCCATTGAAGATGCATGGGAACTGCAGGTGCTTCAGTATAAGCAGACAACTGACACCTGGGTGGTCCTCTCTTTACCTAAGCAACAGGAAGAAGGAATGGTTTCGATGAGGAAGAAATTGGGCAGCTATGATAAAGTCTTTTGATTAGAATGCATATTACAATTCTCAAATAAATACAGTATCTTTTCTGCTGTTTATTGTGACAGATAATATTTCCCTCACATGATTTTTAAAATCGGTTTAGATTATGAAGTGAGTTCTTAGTGGTTGCTAGGGTAAGAACACCAGAAAAATAACTAATCCATGCTGCTAAAGGTACTGGATGACACGCTTTTTGCTATGATGACTATTTGAAGTAGATTTATACTGTTGAACACCCAGTCAGTCGACTGTTGGTAGTGGGTATTCATATGATGTGTGTTCAAGACTTGTCTGCAAGTCACCAGAAACAGACCTGCTGGCTCTGTCATATCTCAGGATAACACTGTATGTTCTGAGCTCTCCAGAACAGATGAGAGGTTGGAATATGCATACTTAGGCTTCCTAAACTAGATTAGGATCCTTTACAGCAGTATAGATGAGGACAGATCTATTTTTTGGCTCTTCATTTGGAAATGAAGCTGATGGAAGTCTTGTGTTCTGACGCAAGCAAATTTGTTCCTGCCCAATGATAGAAATGTAGTAATAATGGAAAGGATTAAGACTATTTGGGCAGTGCTTAAATTCCTTACCTAAATACTCTGAATAACTCCCTGGAGGCTATTCTTTCATCACAAGGCCTTCTACTTAGACTCAAATTATTTGCCAAAGTGGTTTGAATACCTCCACTATTGGGACTTTTCAGTAGGAGTGTGGGCACACAGTGGTTAAATAACAGTACAACCAAGAACTTGCCATGAACTCCTGATGTCTAATTTCATTTATAAACTTTTATACTTATTACATAAGTAATTTTTAATGCAGTTTGTTTATACAAATGTTTAGCTCAGAAAGGTTCCATAACCCAAAACCTGACATGGAAGCAGCAGCAAGGCAGCTGCATTAAAATCGCAACCAGTCTAATTAGGACATTTCTTCAAAATGAAAGAAGTGTTGTCTTAATTCTGTGAAGAAACGCTTGCAAGATTTGTTAAGACCAACATTTCAGGTGCCTAGTTCTGAAAGTTAAACTGTGAGTGGTAAAGAGGACACTTTTCATTAACGTTGTGTTTTAGCCTTGCATGGCTGTTTAGATTTTGTTTTATAGCATAGACACTTGTTCTGACCTTTTCCTAATAATAGTAATGACATTTAATCTAAAAGCATGAACAAATAGACAACTCTCCAAGTAATGTAAATTCACACATTCTTTCGAAGTCAATGGAGATCCTTTGATTTACATTGGCCAAGGAACTATTCCAGAGTGTCAGGTTGGTCTTTGCATCCTTACAGCAGTAAAATGCTTGGCCCTGGCACAACAGAAAAGTTGTCTTGCAGGTATTTAACTCTCCCTGCTTTAACAGTGATTGAGCAAAATCCTTAAATACACTTGCATTTTTGGTATCTTGTGGAACTGTTATCTTGCTATTATAGATTGAAATTTCCAGTGATTTATGATACGTATTTACATAAACTCCAATGATAGTATGACACAAATTATTCTGATCCTAATATGCCTTCATAACTTAATAACTTAAACATGAAAAACTATGATTTAAAACTGCTGATGCTGTTCTTTAGCTTTTTATAGAAGTAAGAATTTCATATATAAAGTAATGGTATAGTTTGGAAGGTTTTGAGAGCCATTTTTATAGTCTGATATCAATTAAGTGAGTCTAAAGTAAGTGAAGTGTAGAGCAATCTTGTTCTGCATTGTTGCTTTCAGAGATCTCAAAATTTTAAACAAGGGGGCTTAATTTTATTCCCGCCTACCACAGTTTTTCACTGATTGTAACTCCTTTAACTTGGTAAAGCTGCTCATTATTTACATGAGTATAACTGAAAGATGACTCAGATCCAAAGGGTAGAGAAAGATCTAACAGTAAAATGTGACAGGTAATTGCACATAAAATTTTCACTTCTAGGATTAATCATGTGCATTCAGGTGATGTGTCTAGGCTGGCAGTTGTGGAGGAAGTCACACTGAATGCAGGCTCTGTGTTAGAAGGTAAAGGCAGACATCCTGATTTCTCTAGGTAACCAAAGTTGTAACCACAGTGTAGTTCACAGTAAGTCTGAAAGAGCTGCTAATCCAAGTCATTTAGGAAAAAAAAAAAAAAAAAAAAAAAGCTAATATTCTGTCTTGGCCCTGGTATGAACCTCTTATGACCCTTGTAATTTGTGCTCCTTTCCATCAGTACTTTATGTCCAGAATGAATTGGGTTCACTTCTTTACTCAGACACAGTAGTATTTTAGAAATTTAGAAGTGCAGTTACACTGGAAAATGCAGTTATTATCTCACTGAAAAAACGTGCTTTTGTATATTTAACTGGGATTGACAGACCACATCTTGTGAACAAAACCGACATCTCTAGCTTGATATTATGAGAGAATTACAGCTGATACAGATGTATCCATGCAGTTGTAAACACCTCCAATATGTTCATGCCTTAATTTTTTTTATGTTAGGATACTCACAGAAAAAATATCTTTTCTTCCATTGTAAAGTCTTTTTGATTGATTGTAGTCATGAATTTTCAGGTATTGCACAATCCCTTAAGTTTAATGCTCAGAATTTTTTCCTGAGACTAAACATGCCATAATATTGATCAAAGCATAATGAGCCTTAGACCATTCCAGAAAAAGCAGTACTGAGAGAAAAAGGAGAAGAGATAATAGATCAGAAGTAAAAAAAAAAAAACAAAACAAAACAAAAAAAAAAAACCACCAAACAAAAAAACCACAAACCACCTGTGATAAAATATGTGTGCAAGATATCATTCTGAGAGACTCTGGATTTTTTTCATTTTTTCTTGGCTATTTTGGAATGAAAAAAGAGGAAAACACCATGCACAAGTAAACTGCTGCACATGGAAGAAATCAGCACAGGGGTGAGATTTTATAGTGGAACCTGGTAGTGAATACTGTATTACACAAATGTGACAGAATGATCCAGTGGAAGAAGGAAAATTAATTTTTCCTCATTTCTCTTGAATTTTGCTATTATGCCTGCACAGCATTAAATCTGTCTTTTTTCATGGGCAATATGATACATTGCTCGTGAACACACATGAACACATCCTTAGCAAAGACCACTGTGAGCATTAATACTTTATCTTACCAAGTATTTTACTTTATCTCCCAGTTTTAATTTTACAGCTGAACAGAATTCTACAATGCCTTGAAATATTATGAATCTTTTCTAAGAGCTATTTAACGTCTTGGTATCTGAGTGCTGTAAGACAAAAAGCTTATCTATTCTGTTCAGACAGAAGGTAGAGAAGAATGATTTAGGGCATTTATGACTTAAAAAAAAAATCCTAATGGAAGGCTTTATCTGAAGGTTGTTTAACACATTTCCCTGAACACTGGCAGCTGGGTCTCTTCTGGAAAAAAACTGCTCATCTGGGGCATTACTTCGTTTCTGACGCCTAACATGAATGTGGGTGTCCCCAAGTGCTTCTCACACAGACTGTCTGCCTGGCAGCACCATGAGAGAAGAGGCAGGCTGGTTCCACATTACATCTTGCAAGCTTGCCTTGAGGGAGCAAAGTGTTTTATTGGTGCACCTGACCATGAGTTGAAGCTATACTAAGAATCTGTACTACTGACTTTCTAGGATCTTTTATTGATAACATTAATATTTACATTGCAGGCTCTCATGTAATGAAAGGCTTCTCATGAATTATATCTTTGAACTGTTGGATGTACCGGTAGTCATGATTTTTGAAGAATAGCATTTCCATCATAGAATTTTCTCAGGGACATGAAGTTTTATATTTTTTAAAACTTTATGGAAGAATTAACATATCAATAAGTAAATCTGGAATATATTGTCTTAATACAATGCCAAGAGACATAGCTTTACCTAATAGTGGTATTTAACGTATTGGTATTAGAGATAATTAACTATTTTCCCCATTGTTCATGTAATGTTAATAATACATTGTCATAATTTAAGCTTTCTACAGTTAAAATTAAACTTGAATTTACAAATTAGATAAGCCCCTCTTCGTTGTTTGCCTTGCCACTGTTTTGACTTAAAGTACTATAATAAACCAATCAGACCTAAAGACCAACTTTGCTCTATAAACAAGTGCACATAATGTCCTTTAAGTGCAGATCAATGTCTGTTCCATTTCTCACATGCATTTCAAAAATACCTCTCAGCTGTCAGCTCACCTTCACTAAGGCAGTCTTCTTTGAAATGCCTTATATATTCCAGGCAGGCTCTGAAACTGAACCTCTAAATCAAAAAAAGGAGTTGCATTAATTAGTAAAGATGCTTTCATTTACTCTTTTTTTTAACCCAGGCTGAATCCTCAGAAGTAACAATCAAGTCAATCTAGTCTAATCTATAGTATCAAGGCTTATAAAGGTTACTTGACTGATTCTGGTTTTCATGCAGTCAAGATAGTCGTGCTTTTTCTCCCTTTCTCTCTCTCTCTCTCTTCCTTTAAGTAGACTTGATTTGGGACTTTCCCTTATAGGAAAAATAATAAAACACTTCCCTCTACCCTCCTATTTTGTTTATAGATATTTGCTTGTTTCAAAATGCTATTCTGTCACTCACATTTAAGTACTGACAGAAAATTAGCAACTACAAGTGACCTTTTGTGCAATGAAACTGTCCTTGAATATATTCTCACAAATTTTCCTTTTACTACATGAACTGATGATTTTCTTATTAACTAAAATTTACAACACATTCTAAGTTGTGACTTTCTGAGTTATATTATGCTCTGTTAAAATAGTAAAATTTTCCTTTTTAACTGTGAATGCAGACAAATAATTCTTAATATTCCAGGTGGCATTTTCCTAGTTTGTTTTAGGGTTCCTTCTGAATTTGCCATTAGCCACGAGTGCTTTTGACCTATCACAAGATATGAAAACTATTTAAAAAAAAATTAGTATTTTAAGGAATTGATGAAAAACGTGTAAAGGTGGTCCTGTTGATAAAGTATATTGGGAAATCCAATAAGCTTTGAGAAAATGCCTTACATAAGTCAGATGTTATGACAGAGGATACTTTAGTTCAGAGGAGAAGAGGTACAATCTACTGATTTTGGTGCACAGAGATAACTAATGAAACAAAGAGGCAAGAGTATGTAAGAAGATAAGAGGAATGTTCAGTTCCCAAAGTTAGCTCTGTGCAAAAATGGTGTGCCTCCTGTTTTCTGGGTTATTTTTTTTTTTTTTTACCTCTTACTTGTATATAGGTCTCATGATATTAAAACCAGCTATGCTAAGGTAAACAACCAGAAAGCAATTCCAAAACAAATAATTTTTTTTTTCATATTAGTAATTAGGGAAGCTTCTTGACACAGAGCGTTAAAGATGTCAGAAATGTTAATGAGTTCTGGAAACAGAGATTTAAGGAGGAAACGCCAGTCAAGAGATACTAAATACAAATATGAGATAAAGTCTGCAGGTCAAGATCTCCCTCATGGGCAGAGTCCTGAAAACTGAGAGGGAAACTGGTGGCTGACAGAGCAGAAGTATTCCTCAAAAATTTTCCCTAAATATTCAGGCATAGATGAACACTTGGCCATCCCCACTACCACTGTGCTTAGGCTAAGCTCTCTTCCTTTTTGAACTTAATTTAAGAAGGAAAACAAATCCAAGCCATTTCTTGTTTTAATCTCTTATAATGAAACAAAATGCATTGTGGAACTGCACACTATTTTCTTTTTTTTATAAAACGAGATCAACTATTCAGATAGTATCTAAAGATCTTATTTCCCTTGGTTATAGACACGTAGGTTTGCATACTGTCTGCCCAAAAAAGTTTATCATGTAAAGCAAGGTAAAGCAAACAGCTGCAATAAATAGATGTGACAGTAGGGCATACATCTTATAATACTGGACCATGATCTAAATGAGGGCACATTCCATGCCTGAATCATATACTATTTGTTTGAATTTTATCTCCTCAGAATAACTATCCACTGTGCTTCAGTTCCAACCAATGCAGAGTTTTGTCCCGGTTAAGTTTAGATACCCCATGGAAGAAAACTGAGGGAAATGTATGTGCTTTAGTTGGTATGTAGTTTGGCATCTCTGATGAGGGCAGGATTAAATTAACAACACTGGCAGCTAGAAGAGCCCCTTCTTCTTTTCTCTTCTGTGGGACTGACAATGAATATGGAAGCCTAGAGCATCTTTTCACTGGGTCAGTTTTCATATCTTTCAGCAGTGAATTAATTTACCAAGTCTATGGGAAAACTGCTAGAGAGTTAGCAATTTCTTCATAGAAGGGAATCCTCCTAACTTTTATTTATTTTATATGGTATTGAGATATGTCTTAGGAATATAGTTCTAGAAGTTGGTGATGTATTATACCAGCATCAATACTGAAACTTCTCCCTGTTTCAATCAAGGCAATTAATCATAATATAGTATCTCCCACTGCTGTACTTACCAACTCCTCCCACCAATACTAACTCTCTTCTTCTAATTTAGTCAAAACCCAAGACACTCAATTAGGAACTGGCATTATGGATTCGTCAGATAAGTTCTGTTAATTATCTTTTACGGACCAGTATGGTAGAACATTTATATTAAGTGCACTAAAAACATTTAATAGAATACTTAAATTATTCTAATAGTTTACTATGTTGTAGGGTTTTAGGAAATGCAATTAGAAAATTACATAACATTGCGTCTGTCATGGGAAAGAATCATAATTCTATTGTTATACCTTTTTCGTATCAGATGCCATACTAATTACATAATTTGACAATTACTAACTATAACAGATTATACACATCCAAGTCATATAATCTCTTTTGTGAGTTAGATAGCACTGAATAATTTTCAAATGACCCAATGGAAAATGAATGCACTGATTAGTATTACTAATCTAATTATATATTTACATCTTTATTAAATGTCCAAGGATAACATTTCCCCAAATACCTAAGGGGATTAGGATATAGATCCAATAAAATATTAAAGAAGGCTTTAGATAGAAACATAGTCCCAGGTTAAATAAAATCAAACTGTATTCTAAGAATTTCCAATTAAGTACCTGCCTAATCCTGGAGGTACTGCAATCTATAATTTTCTTCCTTTTTAACTTAAAAATTCCCTTTGGGTTCTACTACTATGCAAGCAAGGGCTGTGTATATCTAAAGCCTGTAAATTCACTAGTTATTTTTCTTCCATCACCATACAAAGTTAAAAAACCAAACCAAAACAAAAACAAACAAAAAATAAACAAAACAAAAAACAAACAAATAAAAAAAACCAGGGCTCAGTGACTGCTTTCTTCTTGTCTCAGTGCTCTGTTTCTCTAAAGTGTCTTCAGAGGTGGGTTCAATGTTAAAACAGCCTAGTTATATTTCTTAATTTTGGATGTACCCTCAAAACCTGTGGCTAGAGCCTCCCATTTTACTCCTTCTCAGAGTTCCCACCACATGGGTTAGAGTTTATAGATGCAGTGACAATCCAACTGTCTGTTCATGAAATTGTGACATCAAGCAATTGAGGTGACCCAAAATCCTTACGTGTGTAGTTCATAGAAAGGTAAATGGGATTTGTATATAACCTATGGACTGAACTTGCCTCCAAAGGATATATCAATGGTTGGAACTTGAATGTGAACTGAGACTCAAATTGCTCCATGAGTGTTTTTTCATAGTTGGTGTGGGCAGTTTCCCTTTGACAAGGAGATCTGTGATCTGGGAGCGAGTTTCTCATCCTACAGGGAGACTGATGTTTAAGTCATGTCTCCTGCTCTACAGTATGTTTTTGACTCAGAGTCTTGCACAGTGGAAATGTTTTACAATCAGTCTGATGAAATTTGTGTGTACTTGCAGAGGTACACAATGTTCAACAGCCAGTTATTCTGATTAATACTGTTGCCACTAAGAAAATGCCAAAAGACACTACCTGGTGCCAGTCTTTAACTGTTCAGTAGAAAAAAACCCATAGCTTTATTTCTACTGCTTTAAGATTTTTACAAGATGCATTGGTCATTACTAATGATATCACAATATTTTATTATAGGTTACTTATGAAATTGCTGGTGCGATAGAAAAAAATAAAGATTCCCTTTCACAAAATCTCGTGTTTGTAATGAAAAGTAAGTAAATGCTTTTGTGGTTGCTGTTGTTGTTAGAAATCAAGATATTATGACTTGACTTTAATTTTCATTTTATTTTAAGAGACATTCATATATATATTTTATTCCCAGTAAAAAAAAAATTCGTCACCCTCATTTTTATGAAGTATGTATGGATTGTTTGAAATATGCTCTAATTTTAAAAGCTTTTATTATGCAGGAATATAAAGCATCTTCATCATGTGATGTGATGTGATATGAGGTAAAGAAGAGAATATGTAGTATGATAGATAAGAATGACTTATGGAAAACAATGGGTATGAATTAAAGCAAAAATAAAACCCAGAAAATAGAGAAACAAAATTAGACTCCTAAAATCATAGAGGCTGCAGTGGAACGTGCAGCTTGAATATGCACTGCTTGAGTACCTTTCTAAAAGCAGGAACTTGTGGGCGTTTTTATATTTTTCAGTGAATAGATATAAATGTCCATTGAAATGCAAAATTAAATGGCTTTCCCTGTGTATGTTGTATAATTATGCATAATAATAATAATGCAACCAATTTTATTAATTAATGATTCATAGTTAGATTAATAAAATACTTTCCCCTTTCTGTGAAAAAAAAACCCGAAACATTTTCCTCACAGAAATATCAGCGTGCCAGTATTATTTCTGTTCTCTCCAACCACTGCAATATCTTTCATTTAATAAATTATATACTAATATTTCTTTCCATAGAAGTAGAGGTCTTTTGAAGGTCATATTTGTTGTACAAATCAGCCGTGTTGTTACAATATATTGGAGTTTAGCAATTTCAGTGTAAAATTAGCCAAACTTTCTTGTAAAATAATTGATGCGTGTTAAAGGCAAACACTATACATTCAGGATGAAAACAGAAATGGAAGAAAGTATCTTGAATATAAGCTTATTGACTGTAGTTTTAGAGACTTTCCAATTCTCACTACTTGGAATTTATATGATAATCTGCCAGAGTCTAAGAAGGTATGGCAACTTGCAGTTTGTTCTACAAGAGAGAGCATTCATCCATTCTCTCACATAGTTTCCTTTTCCACTTGCATTGCCTTTTTGTGTAATTAGCTATGCAATTGTGGATTGGATTGGACATAATAGGTTTGATATGCTGAGAGTGAGTGTACATCCAACTCAGAAGTCATAATAACAATTATAAGTAATGGAAAAATTCTTCAGGCAGACTATTTACAAACATGTAAATCATTTAAGGGCTATGTTCCTTCTTTTTTAAGGACTTAGGTTTTAAACCTATTGATTGTCAGTGACATGTTTCCTTTAGGGTTAGTTTCCTAAGTTGTGTAGATGTATAACTTTAATGCATGCTTCTTTTGATTTTCATTGAGTTTAGTTTCCTTAATCAAAACTTTTAACTATGAGAACATTAAAATAACTTCCATATCTGTGTAAGAATGTAGAACATACCTGATCTGACAAATAGAGACTATCGACATAGGATTTATCTGTTTTAATTTGAAAGACATAATTTTTATGCCTTTCCCAATCCTACTAATTAACATTTAATGTATGGAGGTGGATGTCCACTGATTGTGCTGAAATAATTCATTTGCTTCTCTGTCTTCCTCATAATTATATTGTTCTTGTTAAAAAAAGAATTGTAATCTCCACAGAAAATAGGAAAAAAATCTATTGCATTTAAGCATCTAGTAATATACCTTTAAACAGTTAATAAAGAAGAAAGATTTTTACTTGCTATATATATTGCCCATTCCTCTTTATGGTTTTTGTTTGTTTATTCATATGATGAGTGTGATCATAATGCCAGTTAGTTCTTAAAAAAAAGTTAACAGGAATTCAGGATGGTTAAGGATGTATCACACAACAGGCTCTTAATGCTTACTGATGATGTGACAGTACAAGCAACATGCAATTATCATGTTCATTTTAAAAAGCCTATGACCATAATCTCATAAAGGATAATTTGACTGACATTAGGATAAAGTACTATCTGTCTTAAAACTCAGATTTTTTTATCTTTAAAACAGCTGTTGAAAAGGTTTTCTTTTTGTATGAATAATAATATGTATGTATGGCATTGCCTTTTTTCTGTAGATGTTTTTAAGTATGTTCTTGATGTAGAGAAATGTTGACACAAGTTTTGTCCTTACATTTTGGGGGTTGTTTTTAATCTCATATTTTGTGTATATATAATTCTTTACTGCAGTGAGTGTCTATAATTTATTTCTGTCAAGGACCTTGATTGTTTCTAAATACTACATGTTAGGAAATTGTGATGCAGAGCTTATCTTTTACATTTACATCCATAGATGGATAAATTGGAGTCTGTAATGGAAGTAAATTCGGAGGTGATGATCACATAATAATTAAGTTTAGACAGATCACAGCACGAAAAGTTTTGGTTTACGCCCTCTTTTTGTTCAGCACAGGACCTAAATTAAAATACCATTATTATCCTTAAATATTGAATGCTGTTTGATAACTAACATAATATAATAATTTATTACTTCGTCCATTTAAGTTTATTTATTTAATTCTCTCCTACTGTACATAATTTTACTTACAAATAAAATTTATATAATTTTCCAACCAATTAGATAATTTTCTAACTACTTAACTATTTTGTCTTCATACATTCCTTTCTTTTTTTTTTATTTCCAGCTAGTGAAAATGTAGTCATCAATCAATTGTTCCAGTCCAAACTGACACAAACTGGATCACTTGTTCCTCCATATCATTCCCTTAAAATCAAAGGGTGTAAAACAGCTTTGCTGAGTAAAAAACCATCTGTAGTCTGTGCAAGTGGAGAAACAAAAAAATATATTGAGCTCAGCAAGGTAAGAATTTAGGACTCCTTCTGCTCTTTGCTCCTTTAAGATTTTTCTGTTATTTTGTCATTTCTGAAATCATCCTGTTCTCTTCTTTATCTTTGCAGTCATTAAGCTAAAATAATTTAGTACTTAATATTGACAGTAAAGCAGCAAATGTGAGAAAAGGTTCTAATTTACCAACACTAATAATTCTGAGTGGAGAGTTTCTTTCTTGGATTCTTTCAGCAGAAGGTTGGACAAGATGATGAGGTCCCTTCATGCCTGAATCCTTCCATGATTTCATGGTTCCAGGGCTTAGCAGTGTATGTAATATTACTGATTTTTTGGCTGTATGGGAACTCTTCTGTGTTTTGACTTCTGAGTTTATGGTGAATAGTTGAGTAAATTAAGACATAGGAAGTGCAAAAATAAAACTTTAATGTCTTTACTGTGTCAACCTGAGATTTCTGGTTTGAAAAAGACAGTTTGTGTGGTTTTTTATGAAGATCAATCCTTTAAATTTTGGCAAACATTTTTATTTCAGATGGTCACTCATATATAAATTTTCCCAGTTAATTTGAAATCAAATCAAGCTCTCCCCATTTCTGAACTTGTCTCTTTTCTGCTAGCTAAATCAGCCAAAAAAGTTTAAAAAAACCCCAAACAAATAACAACACACCACAACCAAAAACAAAAGAGAGGGGAGTAGGAGGGAAACTTTGGAGACTACCAGAAAATTAATTGTTCATGTCACATGGAACATCTCTCTTTTGAAGAGAAATAATGAGGTTTGAGGAGTCCATTCATGACAGAGCTTTGGAATTCCTCCTTCTAGAAAAGAAGCAAGCAGTTCTCACAATGCATCAGCTGCCTTGCCAGGCTTCTTGAATCTTACAACTCTATTTTTGGCTTACAGCTGCATAAAATTGATTCTGTCATGGGATTAAGGAGCCTGCTCTCATGTGTCATTGTGGAAGGCTTTATGCAAGTACATCCACAGAATAGCAATTGGACTTTCCTTATAGTCCCCCTGCTGATTTCAGCATAATTCCTGACTACTGTTCTTGTCAGTATTCTCAGTGGAAAAACTGAAGTTGAAGTGAGTGGTGTTGGTTTAATGCTATATTTAACAAACAGCTGAGGCATTACAAGGTGCCTTAAGGTGCCTCTCCACTATAGTAACAGCTTCCTAGACGAAGTTTCCTAAGGATGTGAAGAAGATCCTTGTACCATACATGGGAGGAAATATGAAAAGCACATCTAAGTTAGAAGCCTAATAAAGCCAGAGGAAAACACTGCACAGCTGGGATCTTTGAAATTGTGTTGGTTTTGACCTGACCAGAATAGCTTTTAACCTGGACTTCCTCTCTTGAGGAGACATTCAATTCCTTTGGGAAGCGTGATAACTTTCAGAAATTTCACATTCAGTGAGAATGCTCTAAACCTTTAGGTATTAGATGGAAGGTGGGAAGAAGTTCATCCTTCATCTGCCCATGGAGACAAGGATGGCTTGGCTTCTCAAAGGTAGGCTTTGAGAAGAGCTGTGCAGGTGAGACAGAACACCACTTAGTTTGCAGACACTAAGTTGGCCTAATTTGAGCAAGGTCATGTGCTGCCATGCAGGACTGAAGCAGAACTTTAGGTATCTGAACTGTTCCACCAGCAAAAACGAGACGCTTGTTATTTTGGAATAGGCACCCAGTGCAGGAGCTGGAAGTAGGTAAGTACTCAAATTCTTTTGTGGATCAACCCTACCTCTGTCACTGTGCTGTTACAGTAATTTCTCCTCTTTTCCATTATATCCTTGAAAATCCACTGTGATGGACTGGAATAAGGCTGGGTTTGTTATTTTATTGTTATTGTAATTGGAAATGTAATGTAAGGGGCTTTTTGTTATCAGCTTAGAAATAGAATTATTATGTTATATATTATATGCATCTTTATCCTGAGGGTGAAGGCAACAAAGAAAGGAAAAAAAAAATTAAAAGGGGAGGGGGAGAAGGAGGGACATTAAGGCAAAAATTATCAACAAGCCTGACATTCCTTTTATGTCTGAAATTTGAGCTACAACAAACATCATACTGTAGGCAATGAGAAACATATAATAATGGAAAGTTGTTGCTGTATATGGGCAGTCATCTACATTCCATTGTATCCATGGAAGGAAGTGGACACTTCAGAAGTCAAATAGGATTTTGTTGTGATTCCCCTCCCCTTTTCACTGCAATCCTAGCTAATTGCTAGGTTATATAATTATGAATGTCTCTCTGTATGGCCATGTGTCTACCTGTTTACCTTTCCATAAGTGACTCCTTGATTTTGAGCACTCTGTCACAAGTTAGGGTAGTCTACCTCTTTAAACTAACAGCTCTAGCATGGTGGAATCCAAGAGAACAGTGCATCCATCCTAAGACAGACATGAACCGATCTACTAGCTGGCCAGAATTTTGGAGCACATAAGGAGTCATAGGAATTTGGGGATGCCAGCTAAAGTCTCTGTGATTTATGAAGACCATGTCACCTTTTCAAATAAAATATATCTTCACTGATATTCTCACAGCTCTTGCTCACATCAGCTCTTGCTCCCTTGTATTTCTGTCATCATTTCCTGGTGCATATTTTGGTCCTGTTGTCTTGCCCTCACTTACTTTTAAAGAGTCAGTGTGTTTCAGAGTTCATACAACAGAAGTCAAGAGATTTTTTAGGAGGAGGTTTTAGCTTCTTAACAGAGATTATGAAGTTACTTTTTTTTTTTTCTGTAGAGTAGAGGTACAAGATTTTCCAATGTAAAGCTGTATATTAGAAGTTAATAGAGAAGTACCATTTTGGTGATACAGCCTTTTTCTGTAGTACATATCTGAAAATTGAAGATGTCCAAGTTTGGAGAGTTTGAATTAGAATAATTTTTTGTCTGTGCCTTGTTTCCCTTGTTTTCTCTCCCTCATTCCGAAGCTAATATTTCTTTCCCATGCAAAGAAGTGTGTAACACAGGACAGCAGGCAGGAACTTCAGCATCTAAAGCATTGCTCCTGGCTCTCCCATTAACTCAGAAAACAATCTTGAATTAGTGACTTTATCTGTTGAGAGGAAGCATATCTGTTAGGTGGAGAAAATTCTATTTTAGTTATATTCTCAATTATTTTGTGAACTTTAACTGAGACATATCATTGGCATGCTAGGGTTCTTTTTATAAGAAGACCTGGAACAAGAAGATCTCTTCTACTTTTTAGTTTTGAAGTTGGGGATGAATTTGTCTTTAGAATCTTATTGCATCCTAGTAAGTGACATTTGAAATGAAAAAGACCTCCAAAGTTTAGCATGGTTAGTAGAGAATTGCTTGCACTGCAATATTTTTAATGGCACTTGGCCTGAGCGGGCCAAGCTGAGAAAATGTACACTCTTTTGATAAAACTGGAAAACGGAGTAGGCCAGAACATGCTGACTTGATAGAAAGGGATTTTTATGGGGTAAGTGGACTGAAAAAGGCAGTGGAAAAGTCAGAGGTGAAAAGCCTGTCATTGATAAGGAAGCTTAAATCTAAGAACTTTGCCAAATCCTGGAATGCAATAATTTTGCCAGCCTTTCCATAGAAAGCTTAACAAAAACCTCTAAATTCTGGGATGACTTTTAGGATGATTATCTCCATTTTAGTCTCAAAGATAGGAAGTAGATCAGTGAAAAATAAATTTGTTCTTGACTCCCAATTCTGATGTATAGGATAATATTGGTTCTAATAAGATGGGAAGTTATTGACCATTTGTGTCTATAATGAGTGAAAATGTGTTAAGAAAGAAAAGAAAAATAAAAGGTTAACTGCATTCACATGTGCGAGAAGATATGAGAAGAGTGTTTTAAAATATTACTGGTTTTCGGTCAAGATTTTTTAAGGTCTGTACTCTTCTTTTTACTCACTTAAACATGTGCCAAAGACATGAGGCCCTTTTTTGGAGAGCTACAGAATTATGTTACTTATAGGCAGACTGTATGGGATACTAACTGCACAAATCCTGCTTCTGCAACACAATTCCGGGTCATATTGTTTTGCCCAATATTTTGTAAAAGGTATTTTATCTTTCCAGTGGTATACAGCTGCTTTTGAAATCAAAACTCTCTTACCAGTCATGGCTCTGCACATACCTGAGGATATTTATCCACTTTCTCATTTCTTTCTGAAACTCAAATATTGTTTATGCCATAGTGTTTGTATAAATAAATGTTTGCCTTTGTTAGTAAATTGTGCAACAGTGAGAATTAATGTGGGCTGCCCACCTTGAGATGAAAGTATTGTGTGTGTGCTTTTTTTCTCCACAGCTGTTGAAAAAGAAAGGAACATCCTCATTTCTTCAGAGACTGGAACGAGGTGGCCCAACCACTGTGGCAATACAACTCAGGGTCAGTGAACATCTTATGGACAGGAATTCACAAAGAAATCCTGAGACATTTTAAAGGAAGGATTAGCCTTTAATATTACGGTGGAAGAAAGAAAAATCATATGTTTGAGAAAGCCACTTGCATGGCCAGGTCAACTCTTTTGAGAAAATGATGTTAAAAAGTTAGGAAGAAAATACATGTTGAGCCTGTGCTGCACAAGAATAGTTGATAATTGGTTTATTTGATTTTTTTTTCCCCACAGAAATCACTTGCAGATATTATTGGGAAACTGCAGAATTGCACGCCACATTCTGTTCATTGTATAAAGCCTAATAACTCCAAGTTGCCAGATACTTTTGACAATTTTTACGTGTCAGCTCAACTGCAGTATATTGGTGTCCTAGACATGGTCAAAATCATACGACATGGGTATCCAGTACGTCTCTCTTTCACAGACTTCTTGTCAAGGTAAATTCTTTCAAGTTTCATAAAACCTTTTTTCTTTCCTTCTGTCATGTTCTGGTAGTGCTTGCTATGTTGTTTTGCTGATAAGTCTTTCAGACTTCAGAGAAAATCATGTCTGCCAGCAAGGGATATGGAGTTGTTATGTTTAAACTAGAGGAATCATGAACTTTCTAGAAATATAAAGATCATCAGGAAAATGTATTAAAATTTAAAAATAAGATGTCATAAAAGAGCCATATTTTTTATAATTTATGCTCGTTATATTACTTACAAAATACAAAATATTGCATATTGTCCACAGGTAATTAAAAAGCATAAGGAGAAATAGTCTAATTTTTCAGACTTCTAGATGTAGGTGTTGTGGGTTCATTATTTGTATTTTATAGTAGGATTTGTTCATGCATGGTGAGGAGTTACTAATGCTCATACCCCAGCTCCATTTTTATTATTGTTTTTGGAAATCAGTGAAATACTGAATTGATATGAAAAGTCAAAAAGATACATGCCACTGCTTCTGTCCGAAGGCAAACTTTTTTCCTACTAGTAGTGGAGTTTTAGCTCACTAACATTCTCAAATATTTCAGGAAAGAAAAAGGACTCTTGTCCAAGAGAAGTTTTTTTAGCAGGCTCATGCACTCAGCATAAGTTTCTTTCTCTCTGCATGTTCTACTTCTTGACTGATATATCACAGTATGGGAATATCAGCTGCTTAGACACAAATTTCAGTTGCCTTCTTGGAAAGAGTTGTGGAAGTTAAATTACTGCTTGGGCAGAATATTTGTTTCTCTGTAAACATTCAAAAGTGCAGGAATATATGAGTTTGTATTGTAATCCCACCTGTTTTAGAAGTAAGCCATTTCTATCCTACCACAATATTCATCCTCCAGTATGAATTGAAAAGTTCAGAGTGGTTGAGGAGAAGGTGCAGATAATGGGAGATTTGTAAAAGAAGGCTGCTTTTATGTTCAGAACTGATATGGGAAATCTCTATATAACCTATATAGACTATATAGTCTATATGGGCAATTTCTGTATTATTAAATTGGATTTTTAAGGGGCTCCTTCATGAGAACATAGCCACAATCTTTTCTACTGTTAGGTTCTTACAGTGGTTCCTGGCAGAAATTTGGTCCTTGCCACCCAGCTTTTTTCACTGCAATTCCCAGATACAGGTTGGGATTTAGCACAGGCTTGGGATCATTCCTGGTGGGCAGTATGGAGGTAGCTGCTCTCTTCTGGAGAGTAAATGAAAATAACCATGTGTACAAAGCTACTTTCATCCAGTTGGTTTCAGTGCCAGTTAATGGTACCAGGTATGTTCACTCTAACAGTATAGACATAAGTCTGGCATGTTTTCTTCATTTTGGAGAAATTTTATTTAAAAATATCACTAAAAGAAGCAACTATGTAATTCCAGAAACATTTATGCTATTATTTTAAAGTGTTCTAGTTTTGTTACTATGCATCTCTACAGCTTTTACTCCACAATAAATTATCTTTACAGGTTCTTGCCATTTTTACATATTTGAACCAGGTCATAATAATTTAATGTTACACATAAAATTAATTAAACAGCGATGGGGCTAGCATGGTGTCATGAAAGTGAAATTAATTTTATAATATTCCCTGGGAATATATGTTGAACCTACTTATAAGTTAGCAATAATCACTCTGTATTCACCTTTCAACACTACAGCTTTTTAAATTTCTGTGCAAACAGAAACACGGAGCTCTTAGCCCAACTGTATTGGAAAAGACCATCAGCATTGTAAGGCTTTTTACAGTATCCATTCCTGTCACATAGGCCAAAATTTACCTTGCTTTGTACAGAAGAACATGTGAATTCTTCACTTTACTCACCAGCTGTCATATTCACATTCCATGCATTTGGATAATTCTTTCTGTTTCAAATAGTCTAAGAGTGTGGCTATTTGTTCTGCTATTGGCTGAAAAGTACAAAATTTCTAAGCAGAAAAGATATTATTAGATTTTAGTTCAAAAGTACTATCACTTCCTAATGCTGGGTTGGTTTTTTTTTTTTTTTTCAGCCAGTAGTCCACAGGTGAGAAAGAAATACTGAATTCAGAGATTTTGAGTTACCTTTTCAAAAAGTTTTTTAAAAACTCTCATTGTGCTGCATCTCTATATTTCCTGGGTAACTGGACAGGATATTTTTGGAAACCAGATGATTAGTTTGGGGTTTTTTTTGTTAACTGGATTAGTTCTATTGGCTGCTAAGCCAAACTCTGGTCTTGTCTTACTATTCATTAATTGGAATGATAAATTATTTTGTCAGATTTTCATATAAGCTTTTAGACCTGAATTTGATAGAGGTTTTTCACCTTTCACCTTTTATTTCTTTTGTTGTCAAACTGGTATTTCTACTATTCTAAAGAGAATTTGTGGTTCAGATCCCAACTTGAATTCCAAAAAGATAGTGAACTGCTATCCTCCCCCACTCTCCCTGCCGTTTTTGTGCATTTACCTTTAGAGTCTTCCTTATCATGAATGTGGTCAGAGTTAAAAATATTATTGAATTAAAAAATTAAAGCCTTTTTTTTTTTTTTTTCTGGCTAATAAAAGACAGAATGTTTGAATTAGGGGCCTTTTTGGTGAAGGGATAGAATACTGGAAAACCTGGATATTCTATCAGCAATCAGACAGTTCCATTTCTTTCTTAATTGGATGAATTTGAATAAATTTCTACTGATATCTCATGAGGGATTATTAGACTTGTCTCTAACATATTTATGACTTGCATTTGAACTCCTACCATGCCGAAAGAAAGACATGAGCTGAGGAAAGGTCATATTTTGCAAGAGCACATTTTCCTGGGCTACAAAGCTTAATCATTACTTCTGATGCTATTCTTTTGGATTTAGTGGTTCTGCTTCTGTGTTATCAAAGTAAAAGATGACAGCTGTGAATTGAACCCTTCAGTCACCGAAGTTGGTTGATCACAAGAGAAATCCTGTGGAAGTTCTTGTTCTTAAGTGGAAGCTGTGACACTTACTCGATATGAATATGTCATAAAAATGGGAATTAATAAGGTCAGATGCTATTAAATCCTGTAAAAACAGGTAGCACCAATATAATTAAGAAATTATATATGTGATTTCAACCTATTTGCCAACTCTACATGGAGTGTTTCTGCTGAATTTGCCTGCAGTGTTGGCTCGATTTCTAAAGCTCTTTGAGTAGAGAGACAGAGATCAGTTCTTGTGTTATCTTAAAAATAGAAAGCTATGAATAACATGCATTTTAGACTCCTGGGAAAGTTTACCCCTATATTTTCCTTAGTATCTTCAGAATTGTTCTCAGTGGACTAGATTTTTAAATTCTAGCAGCAGCACAAACAATTTTTTAAAGTCTGTGAAATTTCCAGTTTGCAGCCCAAATTGTACACACAGGTAAAGTATCCTCAAATATCCTTTTTCTTGGAAGAAAGAAAGCAGTGAGATAGCCATTGAATTAGGAACTGCCTGCAGATGGCTATTTCTTTCCAGTATTTAGTTTTGAAATCTTATTTAAAATGAGGATAACTCCACACAAGATATACAAAAGCAGTTTAATATGAACATAGTAATTTATTATGTTTTTGGTATTTGGTCGATGGCAAAAAAGGTAAGAGTCTGTGCTCTGTTACCAGTGCAGAACAACAGGACTCAGAAACTCTGTACAAGCTTAATACCTAGAACCTAATCTTTTTACATCAGTTAATAAAATGGATCCTGTCTGACTTTTGTGTCATTCGCCCTACGTCGAGCTCAAGGAAGACATGTAAAAGCCATTCTGAATATAAATTAAAAAAAAAAAAAATAATTATAGTGATATATAGTGATAAGGGCCCATTTAGAGTAATGAGGTGAGCTCAGTGAAGTACAAGAATATAGTGTTCAGGCATGTTCAGGTAAAATGAGGCAATAAGATGCTTTGTTTCTCTCCCTCTGAAAAGTTTTATTTTGGTACTATCCTCCTCTGCACACACTCCTCTAACATTATTGTTCTGTAAATTGAATTAGAAATAAAATAATTTTTCCTCTCTTTAATGTCATTCACCAAGTTGCTGCTGTATACCCAGTTCCTTTCTCTGTCTGTACTTCAATTTCCTTGGTTAAGGAAAACTTTATGAACTTAGAGAGTGAGGTTCATATGTCCACTGTTTCTTGTGTCTGGGACACTGCTTAGCAAAGGAGACTGCAAGGTCCTATTGCACAGGTCCTTAGATGCATTATCTGTGTTAGCCTTCCCTGACAGGTAGGAAACACTCAGAGATGTTGAAGTTCAGGACAAACTCTTTGGATTGTGTGAACTGATAAGCAAATGGAGCCTTTCACTTAGCTGACGAAAATTGCAGGATTTATATAACAAAAATTATGTTGTTCAGAAAGGCCAAATAGTCTTCTACTGTGCAATTCCTTGCATTTATTTTTGAACTTTTATGGAATTATTTCCTGGAATTTTATTACTGTCTCCCAGATTTCTAGACTGTCTTTCTTGACTTTATCTCTGTCAACTCACCCCTGTGGTTTCCACCATGGAGATCCCATCCCGCTTTCTGTTGCTGCTCAAGGAACATCAGAGAAGATTTCATAGTGTGAAGGAGAACACTAAGGATGTATGTACAGACATTTCTTACAGTATTGTTGCAAGAGAGAAGTCACTAGAATTTTATGGTTTACTATTTTTAATAATCTTTTAAAATGGCTTTACCTATTGGTGTCATGAAACAGATTATAAGTAGTTACTTGTGCTATTAAGACAGTGTCAGGTGCTGGCTTAGAGGGACAGTGTAAGAATCTTCTCCTCCTCATCATCCTCCTCCTGTTCTTCTTTCTCTTCTTTCCCTTCTTCTCCCTTCTTTCATTAGCTAATCTTACTCTCGTATATGAATCAGATGTGTTAAAATATGTAAGTTACCACACATAAGCTTTACTAAAAATAAAGAAATAAGGAGTTAACATTCTGATGAATTTTTGTTTTAAAGTAACTTCAAAAGATGGCAAACTATCCATTTTAATAGGAAATATTAGGAAGGGTGATATGGAACACAGTGATAATGGCTTCTTATGGTAATCATAGCAGGGATGATGAAACAAGTATGTTCAAAGACTGTTCTAATTACAGGTTTTCCTCTGATTTCAGTATGAAGTTCTTAGATTAATTTATTCTTTGAAGTTACACTGAACTGTAGATCCTGAAATCTGCATATCCAGTCAGGGCAGCATTCACTGATACTGAAATGTTCTAATAGTGGTCTTTACATAAAAAATGGCTTCAGAGCACTAAATTGAACTAACTCTTTCAGACAATGGACTTGACTTAGAGATCATCCTGAAGACATATCTCTTTTCTCAGAAAAGTTTATGTTCATGCTGATATCATTGCTTTGTCAAATAATGTCTGACCTTTCCCAAACACTATAAAGCCATTATTAATAGCTATTGTAATCTTTTGATCAAATTTATGCTATAACATGATAATGTATTGCACAGATATGTTGTTTATGTTTGTGAATCTTGTGTGGGACTCAGCACTGCATATCTAAACTCCCTTTGTCCAGAAACATTCTGGTGTTCACTTCTTTTTATCTTTCTTTTCTCTCTCCCTTTTTGACTCTTGAAAGCAAGGAAATTATAATATTTTATAATATATAATTTGTGAAATAAAAAAGTCAGCAGAAAATTTCAGAGTCTCATGAGCAAGGTAGTGAGGGCATTAGTGAGAACGATGTATGGAGTTGATTGCAAAGTGATAGGTCATCATCCCACTGGCCCTTTTATCTTTATTGTCTGCTATGCAATATCAGTACTCTTCTCATAGACTACTTCATTGATATGTGCCATGTTACCTTCAATCCTTGCCAGGACAGCAAGAAGTAATCTGACAGGTATTAAAAAAGCAGTATTTCATGAAAGTAGATGTAATTATATCAATTTATATCAAATGGCAATCTCATTTTTCTGTAGTTTGTTGTGTCAGACCTAGCACTAGAAGTGATATTTCTGATTTAGGGTAATAATTTTTGTTTGTCCTTCTTTCAGAACACAAGAAAAGTTGATTAAATGAAGTATTTTGAAGTCATCAGTTTTCAGGGCACTTTAAAGCCAAATTCGTAAATGTGATAGTGACTAATTTCCTGTGAAGAATGGAGGTCATCCACAAACTTTAAAACCATGATTTTTGAAATGGCTATGTCTTTGGTGCTTTTGGTGATTATTATAGAATCATAGAATGGTTTGTGATTGAAAGGACCCTTAAGATCACCTCATTCCAAACCCCCTGCCATTGGCAGGGACACCTTCCACTACCAGGTTGCTCAGGGCCCCATCCAACCCAACCTTGAACACTTCCAGGGATGGAGCCTCCACAACCTGTTCCTCATCCTCACAGTAAAGAATTTCTTCCTAATATTTTATCTAAACTTGCCTTCTATTAGTTTAAACACATTCCTCCTGGTCCTATGAGTAGATGCCCTTGCCAAAGTGCCTCCCTGGCTATCCCATAGGCCACCGTTAGGTACTGGGAGGCCACAGTAACATCTCTCGAGCCTTTTTCTCTGCAGGTAAACAATCTCAGCTTTCTCTGCCTGTCTTTGTAGGAGAGGTGCTCCAGACCTCTGACTATCTTCATGACCTTCTTCGGGACTTGCTCCAACAGATTGATGTTGTTCTTTTTTTGGGGACCTGGGAGGTGGATGGAGGATTCCGGGTGGGGTCTCATCATAGCAGAGGGACAGAATTGCCTCCCTCAGCGTGCTTGTCACACTTGTTTTGGTGCAGCCCGGGATACAATTGGCTTTCTGGGCTACAAGTGAAAAGTTGCCAGCCTCTCATCCAAAAGCACCCCCAATATATCACTGTGATAAAGAAGTTTCATTTGGTTAACCCTAACACCCAGCTCACCCCCACTTGGCTCATTCCTTTCCTAGTGGGGTGGGGGAGAGAATTAGGAAAGGAAAAGTTAGAAAACTCATATGATGAAATAAAAACATTTGAATAGGGAAAGAAAAACCTGTGCATAACAAATAAAGAATAAAAATTTCAATCTCTACTTCCCAGGCAGGTGTTCAGCCATCTCCAAGAAAGCTATTTCATCACGTGTGATGATCGCTTGGGAAGACAAACTCCATCACTCTGAATATCCCCTCTTCCTTTTACCCTGAACTTTTTTTTTTTTTTACTTTTTGCCAACCTTTCTGATGGAGGAACATGGTTTAGGAGTGTTTACAGCAGTCTCAGAATTACTCTAAACTACTAATCCCTCAGAAAGCTTGTACTGTAAGAGATGACCAGAACCAGAATGCTCTGACATTCTGCCTGAGAAGCCTAGAATTGGTTTAAATCACTCTGGGGGATTGCTGAGATGTAACTAGGTATTTGAGACTGTCTTAAAGGCTATAGACCATATCAAATCTACTTGTAAATGTGATAGTGGAGTGATAGTTACTGGGCTATTCATACTATGAAAAAATGAAATAGCTCTTTACACATTGTCTGACTGTAGACAGACTATTCCGTTTTACCCCCTTTGGAGTTGGTCCTTTCTGTCTGTCTTGTTTGCTACATTTTCCCCCTTAGGTCCTTTTAAAAATTTGAAACAAAAGAAATGTGCTAGATAATTTCATATGCCTAGAGTGGCTTGCCTAATTATCCAGGACTTAATTTATAGGGTACAGACAAAAGTGATCACTTTTAGGATATGATTCAGCTTGTTTTAGGTTTATCTGTTTTTGTAGGTATTTCACAGACTTGGTTTAGCTCCCATCTATGTTAAGGGAAAGAATTAATGCTTTGTAACAGGCTCAAACAAAATCAGAGAACAATATTTGGGAGTTGAAATGGGCAGCTTTTGAAGCAATACCACAGTATCATAAGTTCTCTGACCCACAGAATTGGTGTTGTACATGCAAAATAGCAGTCCTTACCTTACATGTCAGAGAGTTTGGACTGCAAAAATTATAAAGCTGCTGATGTTTCAGGGGCTTACTGACAGTGCGCAAATGACTGACTATAAGAGAAAATAAAGTTTCTTTTTTGGCTGGAGTTTTCAGTGGTAGAGCAAACACTTAGCTTTATTTAGAAGGCATCTAGCTGTATTTTGAAGGCAAAAAGAAATATCAGCATTGTTTGCTGGGCATCTTCATAGCTCTGTAATGCAACCTTCATTTGCTAAAGCAATTACAAATGGGTGTAAACTGTTGAAGTCAGTTGAATTATTCATGTCTGTCATGTACATAGACTTTTACAAGACTGATAAGAAAAGGGATCCCTTGAGCAGGGGGATGTAATTAGGTCATAAAATAGCCAGATACAGGGAAATAAAGACGACATGGTCAGTTAAGTCTGGCAGCTCCTAACTTCCAAATGTTTGGTGTGCAATCTGAATAATCTGTTACGTTTTGTAAGAAGCTTCACTAAGTTAAGTTTTATGGGTTCTATACTGAGATTTTATTGTTTTGAGCAATAAGAATGTCCTGGCTTTTAGGTTGTTTCTATGGGAATGTCAGGGTATTGTTCTCTCTCCACTACTAGGTGCATACAACTATGTTTTCTTAGGCAATCATAAATCTATTGGGCACACACAAGCATAATTCTGGCTGAACTGTTTCAGCAGTTCTAGTGGTTTACTTTATTTAACTGAAGAAAGAATCTGTGAATTTTTAAAATGTTTATTTCATTTTCAGAGATAAGCACCACCCTTGGTACCCCTGGTTTCCACTAGCACTTGACATTTCTTATTCCTTAAGGTTAACTAAATGTTGATTAAATCACTAAATAACCCCATTTCTCTATGATATCCTTATAATATCTATGTATGTTTTACATCTGTGAATTTAAAAGCTTGTGCTGTTTCTAAACATGGAGAAATGTTTCCACAAGGTACTAAAATACCTAGCACAGCACTGGATTTCACCTACAAGCATTAAAAATTATATTTGTGCACAAATAAGCATAGTGAAAGTTCTTGGCCCATATTTCACAAGCTGACTGAGTCCCATGTGCCTATAATAAGCAGCTGATAACATTAGTTCAGAATCTGGATGTTTCAACAAAAATAATTATTAAGTACTTCATAATTTGCTGATGTCACATAATGACAAAGATAATGGACATAAATGTATATATGATAGTAAGAAATGACTGACATAGAAATAAATATGCTAAAATACTATAAACTACTAATATCTTTGCTAGTCCTTATACAGTGAAACTCTTTTAAGGAAATGCCTGTTAATTTGTTGACCTCTTAAATTAATACAAAGAGCATATATTTGAAATAAATATTTTAAAGTAATAAATAAGCAACACATTAGTTTATGCAGGTGGCACTATGCAGGAACTTTGAATTATTGAATTAAGGTGCAAATTGTCATATAGATTAATTTTAGTATATAGTTTTAAAATAATTCCTTTGTATTTATTGCTTAATTAAATATAATTGCTTTCTTTCAGTGCCTAGAAAAATACTAGTTGCTCTCGAGTGCTGTTTTTTATGCTCACAGGGCTTGTATAGATGCAGTCCAGCTGCCCCACACTCAAAAACAATTGTGACCTTCCTGCTGTTTTTTTTTCCCTGTGGCTCTGCAGCTGTTAAATTCTTTCCACTCAACTCAGATATTCATGGCACCCTTTTTCTCCTTATCTTGATATTCTTTACAACCATTTAATCTTCAGCGGAACAACCTGGAATGACACTTCCTAAAGCTAGATTTCCTAGTCAGGCTGAATAATAGGAGGCAGTTAATACTGGTGACATCTGAGAGCAAACACAAAATCCTATGCAAGACCACGTAAAATCCTTCTACATATCTTAATCACTGGATCTTACTTTGCTTTTTTATTTAGATCAACGTGGTGTTAATTTAGCATCATCTGTTTTAGCAGAATTATTCAGGCTGTACTCTGCTCTAAATGAGAGCAGAATCTGGTCCAGTATTGGTACAGTATGCCAAGGGGACAGCCTTAGCCTATCTTGAAAAATATTGCTTGCGTAGTTTGTCTAACCATTATACATTTCAGAGCCAGCAGAATCCCTGTTACCCACACTGATAGTACTCACACGGTTCAGAGGCATAAGGGAAGCTCCCACAGAAGAGAGAAGTAGAGATGATCTTCCAAGAAGCTATTTTGCCATATGTTTTAAGAAGGTCCAAAAATCCTTCCCCATAATTGCAATACCCCTTGTCTGAGCCACTAGTGAGCATTGTTGGAAGGGTTTTACGTCTTTCCATTACTCTTTGTCTGAGCATAGGTTGCACAGGAGAAGAAAAGAAAGCAAAGGGAGGGAAAAAGCAAAGTGTTATCTAGGTGAAACAGCAAATCTAATCCTATTTCTCTTTAATATTCCAGTTTCCATTTTATTCTAGTTTTACTTTCTCCTTCTGCAACATACACCTATCTCAGTATATTTCCCGATGTGCTGGGCCGTGCTTTCTTGGCAAATAATGAGCCAATGAAGTAGCAACCCCACCAGGAGACCAAGTGGGAAAGTTGTATAAGGCCACTGAAAGACTTTCAGTTTTGATCTCTCTTATCACATAGCTGTGTCTGTGGAGAAAGCAAACTAGCTTCATTACATAGCAGTCCTACATCACTGCTGTGTTAAACAGAATTAAATCAGCAGGTTAAAAAGAGTTAAATTTGTTCTACAGTCCATATAGTCTGTGTACAGTGAAGCATTTTATTGCCCTATGTGCATGTTTGTGGAGTGCCCAAGCATGAAGAGACAGTTAGCTGTGGAAGCGACCTACCTATCAAGAGCTAAATGTAAACATTTGCTGAGTTAGAGTCAAATGTAATAAAGCTGCTTGTTTGCTCAACGCTAGCATATTTTTGAGTTAATATGTGATTTTTGCCAATTTTTAAAATAAATATGTTTTACATTGCTTTATCAAGATGAAATGGGAATATCAGCTTTAAGTAAGATGGTACAAAAGTATTATAATGCAAATCTTTAGCAGATGTTGAGAATTCATTCTTTTAATTTGCATAGTTGAATCCACTAATCCCAGGGGCTGAACTATAATTTATATTCTACTTATTATTCTGCTGCCACATTGTCTGAAATGAGGAAGCCTCTGCCTAATTACAGGAAGTATATGAATAAATATTCCAGGATTAAGACACAAATATCTTCATTACTTCTTCCTCCAGAAATTAAAATTCAGATTTCTAGAAAATACTAGGGGTCACAAAACCTAATGCAAAACCCCCCAAAAAATAAGGAAAAGAAAGATTCTTCCAATTCATTTCTTTGTCATCTGTCATAGGGTAGTATCTTTATCTGAGAAATTTATCTTACTTTGTATTCAGTCTAAAATGAAATATCCCAAGTGGCCACTTCTTCTGCAAAGGTATTCTCTGATCCAGCAGATTTCATAGTCATGATTCTCCCTCAAAAGTCTATATTGAGTTCCACATGGGCCAGTGGCTGACACACATTTGGGTCACTGTAAAATTTTCTCCTGGGGATTTTCTGAGTTTTTTCCACTTCTATTTTTTAGTCTTTATTTTGCTCTTTCATCCCAGTTACATACCATTTATTTTTATTAAATCTATCTTCCTTTTTCCCTAGACATGTTAAAGCATGCTATGTATTCCCCTATACCTCTTTATACAGGAAGTGAATTTTTAATTGTTGAAGTAAAAAATCAATATGTTTCACCAGATAAAAACATTTTAGCTTCAAGTTGCATATGTATAAATGTTGTAAAAATACCATATATAGTCAGTTTGCTGTAAGATCACTTCTAGTATTACTTTCCAGATTTCTTTCTGTCAGCAACTGTCTGTGTGCTAGATTCATCCAGAGAGAATAAAAATGCTTGCAGTCTATCCAAAATTGCTTTAATTTTATTTTCTCCCTTATTTCTTATTGGTCTGCAGATATACCCATTTAATACTGTGTTGCTTGATATCAATTAAGATATTAAAAAACTTAATACTGGTATGGTAGGCAGGTACTTTGAAGTGTTGATTCATTGCTATATATACTTATTGTTTCAGGCACATTGCATTTCATCTTCACCTTTACAAAAATCTGAATTACTTCTATAAGTCTGTTTGAAGCAGGCTCAGAGCAAAATTTTTCATAAAAAGGTGAACATTACAGTCTTCTTATACTGTATTTTTGTACGTCTATAAAAGAAGCCCCAAATGAAGTCTGTCTTCTGTAATGTGTTATTTATAAAGGTATCTTCTTCTCATCAGCACCCAAAGATTTACTTTCTCAAAATATTTGAATAGCTGCTTTGGTTATTAATATTTATGCTGTATAATGAGATATTTATGTCACATATTGTACAGAGATTGACAGAATCACTTTTATTTTTTTGGAAACTATAGTAATGTATTTCATCTTTCCTAATTATCTGGAATTTCCCATGTTCCTCATATTTCAGGAATAATTAGGTTATTCCTTCAAGAAAAAAAGAATATAACACAGGGAAGTGGAATTAATAAACATGTATCCTATATATACAGGTAACATTATTCAAAATTCCATCTCATTCTTTGCTGCTGACTGCTTTTATAATTTTTCTACTGAAAATTTTTCAGCTATCCTTTTTTTTTCTTCTTAAAAATAAATTAGAAATCTCTTCAATAGATAGACTCTAGATATTTCAGCTCTCACTTGATAGACTTTTCAAATACAAACCTTGCCTAATCCACTCTCCCCATGCTCCCCAAATCCAAACAAACAAAACTAAAAATTTGAGTTATGAGCACATAAGAACACAAGTTCTGTAAAAAATGTCCATTTCTTTCACATTTTTCACAGACATCAACAATACATCAATTTGTGACTAGCTGTCAAAGAAAGATGAAAGTAAGTTTAGAAAGGGAAAAAGAGAATTTAGCAAGACAGCACAACCTGGTTTTACTCCATTGGGATGGCGTTTTTTTTTAATTTCTTCTAGCAGAAATAGAGGACACAATTTAATTTTGATTGCTGCTTTTTATTCACTACTTTTTGAATAGATCTTACTAAATCATACCAGTTTACTGTGGCAAACAGTACATTGTAGTAAGCAAAAGAAAGAGAAAATGAAACTGCAACATAATGAATTACACTGACAGGAGTTATTACTTTTTCCTTGCATAAGCTGAGATTGGATATTTAAAACTTGGAACAGTATAACTTAGCATTCTTATAACCCTGCCAGCCATATGTGACTTTTATTTTTTAGTCAACAAGATAAAGATGTGGAAAGAAAGAGTTGCTTTCAGGAAAGATTTGAGTTCTAGTGTTAGAAACTATCCTCTTACTGAGGTACATTGGATTGCAGTCAGTAGCTACCTCTAATTTTATTATTTTTGGTCTTTCTTAACTAGGCAAGAGAAAATTAGGAAAAAGAA
The DNA here is from genome assembly GCA_038380795.1 of Pyrocephalus nanus. Taxonomy (NCBI): domain Eukaryota; kingdom Metazoa; phylum Chordata; class Aves; order Passeriformes; family Tyrannidae; genus Pyrocephalus; species Pyrocephalus nanus. The sequence goes on along the minus strand of CM076259.1, from coordinate 93,886,235 downwards.
TAGCAAAAAAACAAAAACACAGACAAACAAAAAACAAAACAGACAAAGTAGTTTTGTGGCTTCAGTTCAAAGAGATCTATGTAGTTTTACTGAGCTATTGATTTGGAGCTGCTTGGTTTTTTTGCCCTCTGTGCTTGCCATGTTCTTTCCTTTAGTAGCTTCTATCATGTTGATGTGCTATTGAAACCAAGTGGTGTTTATTCCAACGCTTAAAGATTTGCTGTGCATACAGAACTGGGAGTACAGCCTTACAGCCTATTTGTGCACACTCCGTGTAAATCGAATAGCGTGCTGAGCCTTAGAATATTACTGTGGGTTACTGTGCCATAACCTGAACTGCAGAATATTCTGTCTCGGGGAAAAACAGCCTGCTGGATTTTGTCAGCTGTGCACTTAGGGAAGTGAGGGAGAAAATGATTAGATAACATCCTTATCTGTGAAGACCCAAGAGAACTGTGTTTTCCATATTCAGAAGCTACCTGAAGATACTGGCAGCAATATCTACTTCAAACAAACAAAAATTACCCTGATAGAGAGCATCATTCAGAAGCAAAGAAAGAGAGGTCAGATCACATTTCTGCAACGCCGCAGAATCCTGGCCAGTCTGTACATGCTCACAGTGCAAGGCTGTCTAGCTGGAACATCTTTCTTCTGTTTAGGTGTGTGAAAATGACAAGTTAGGACAAGGAGGGTGCTTAGGAAAAAGTGGAGAAAATGGAGCTTCTCTTACACTGATGTCTTATGTAGGAATGTTGGGGAGAGCCCCTCCACTGATAGTGGTGTTCCCTGTCTCAGCTTGTAAATAGAAGAGGTCTAGCATTTATTTCCTAATCAATACTACATTAGTCTTAACATGGTGGTGGAGAGATATTGATTCAAATTAATTCTTTAGATCTCCCTGATTTGTATTTTATTTTGGAACCCTTGGTGAATGAGTTGTTCTGGCTATGCCATGAAATACTGGGTTTTATCACCTCTTGTCTAGGAAGGAGATTCTCTTTGTCTAATATAAGATGTCTAGGCTGGAGTCAAGAGCATCTTTTTACTCAATGGAAAGACATGGTGGTTTTACAGTGCACAGTTCATCTGACCTATTGTAAACATCAGTATTACATTAGGGAATATGACATCACAATACTCTATTCTGCTGATTCTTAAGAAAGTCTAGACAACTAACTCACTAGTCCAAATTTAGCTGAAGTGTATTTCACAGGATTAAATAAAACCAGGGAACCACTGTGACTGAAAAATAGTTAAAAACTTTGTGTTGTTTTTGTTTAAGCAGCCTTATATAAGATAAAAAATGATTGCAAGCAAATTATAACACCAGGCCTAAAGGTACCTTTTCATTCTAGGTGCTTAACCAGTAGATTTGAACAAGAGAGATGGGAGAAATAAATTCTCTTAATCCCTCTGCTGGTTGCTCTGCAAGTTGAGTAACTCAGTCAAACAAGTAGACATAAAGGTGAGCTTTCTCTCAGTCATCCAGAATGTAAGCATCCAGTCTGGACTTCTTTTCTGAGTCCATCTAATGGTCAGTGGAGAAAGGCACCTCCAGAGGGCAATATCTTCATGTTTTAGCAAAAATATCTTGAATGCATAGAACAAGTCACCCTACAGAAATACCCGTCTTCACAGACTGGTTTGAGAACAAGGTGACTAACTCAGACTAGGAGCATAGCTTTTCAGTGTCTAACAGAGAAAAAGAGGATGGGCTAATGGTTGTTCTAGCTTTGTAGGAGCTAACTATAGAAATTTGTTTCTGCCACAAACTTCCTCTGTGTACATAGCAGTACGTTTGGAAGGTGATCTACTTCTCCCTAAGATAGAATTTGCTTGAATGGATGGAATGAAATTGCAAACTGTGATTAGACTTCCAGGGTAATGTGGTGGAATTTTAAGAGACTTTTAAACATGGAGGAATACAGTGGATCATTTTTGTCTGGCCTCTTGTATAGTACATAGATTATAAAGAATGTTTTGCTGTGCTTGAATCCTATGATTTGCATGTATTGAATGAGACAAACTTAGAATTTCAACCTTTTCAATTTTAATTTGTCTCTATTCCAGGAATTAAATATGTTTCTTTGGGTTTGTGCTGTAAGGGAGTTTCAGGCTGACCGCTTTTGCAGTTGCTGTTTCATGCATTGGGAGTCAATGCTGAATCATCTTTCTTTCAGTCAGCAGTTTCTAAGCTTTCCAGCAGTTGTCTCTCTAGCACCTCTGATTCCCCATGACTTCTAAGATAACTCTGTTGATACAAATATGGAAACAAGATGACCCCAGCCTTAACAGAAGTCTGTAAAACAAATGTCTTTGTGGCTAGAAATTGTTAAGAGGAATGCTGGTAAGAAGGGTCCAGAACTTTACTGCAGATCCTTTTGGTTTGTCTCACACTCCAGATTAGCAGTAGAAAACCAGGGATAGCATTTTCCCAGTAGCTGTATGGTCACAATTTGGGAACTAAGACAGGCTAGTGACCAGTCAAAGAAGGCAGCTTAGATGTGGCTACACTCTATTGGAAGGTGACAGAGTTTAAGAGAACATAGCAGACTACATAATATTGCATGCATAAATAAATCAGCAGGCTGGGGTTGTGCCAGATGGTTTCTCTGCCAGAGAAACAGTCCTTCTCACATTTCATTTACTGGTGTAGACTTAGTCATGGAGCCCTCAGCAGGGCTGCTACCAGCCCAGAGAACATTTCCAGACTGCAGGAGCTGAAATACCCCAGGGTCTGTGCAGCAAAACAAAACTAGAAATCTAGGTAAAATTTGGTCCTACAGCAGTTTACTTGCAGATGTTTCTCCAAAGTTGCCACAGCGTCTGGGACAGCTGAGGTCCCTGGAGTGATTCCAGCACTGCAGCTTTGCCTACCATGGTCTATGCGAGTGGTTTCAGGACAGCACAGTTTTGGGTTGCAGCAGAGCTATAGGTGAATTCAGCTGTTGAAGAACTAACTAAATAAAATTTCATCATAAAATATAATGTATAATCTAATAAATATTATACATTATTAAATATAGTAAAATATGTAGCATCAAGATGTCTAAAATCAGTTTCTTTAGTAGTAAGTTGTAGTAAATGTTGAAATAAGTCCTCAGTTAAAATTTGAATTTTATACATATTTTGTATTACATAAGTTTCCTTCCTTGGTTCTTTTATCTGGTACATCAAAGAACCCTTTAATAACCAGCATTTTCTGTCTTTGAAGGTACTCAGTGCTGTAATCAGGTCTCCTCTTGCACTTCTTTGCAATAAAATGATCAAGTTCCTTAAAGTCTCTTTGCTATATGACTTTTTGTTCAAAATTAGAAAATTTTATTTCAAACTGATAAAAATCATTTTTGTCAACATCACTTTCTTATGAATTACTCCTTAGGAGGCATAAGTTGTATAACACATACTGAAAATGTATTTTCCTCTTTTCAGTGCCCCAATTCAGTACCAATGGTATCGGCTGGGGAGGCTTTTCATTTCTTTGCCATTAATTTTCAATGAGGTGTCCAAAGAACTGATAGGAAGAAAATCTGGACATCGCTTGTCCCACACTGTTATTGTCCAAGGTCATGTCTAATAACATACAAGATTTAAAGTGATTTGCCTTCTTGTTTTCTTCACCTTTATCAGAATCCCAAGCTTCCAGTTTGGATGTTAAGATCTGAGAGTCAAAGGAAAACTGAAAATTTCTGCAAAAATGTCAACCAGGCCAACATTAGAGTAACTCTACTTCTGCTCATTTTTCTAGGTATAAAGATTTGGCTGATACAGCAGCAGGAGAGAAGAAGTTGTCTGCCAAGGAGAGATGTCGCCTTGTTCTTCAGCAGTGTAAATTACAAGGCTGGCAGGTTTGTGATCTACAAAGCAATTAAAATATCATTCTTTAAACAAGCTAGCTGAGTCATTTCCATTGTGGCAAGCCACCAGATCCTTTGCAGCAGTATATTCTTTTGACATTTAATATATGCTTTGGTATATTATCAAATTGATTTTCTGAGTTTTCTAGAATATGAGTAGCTGTGATCATTGTGTCAAAAAAATCAGTGTATTCTTGTGGAAAGGAAAAGCTTTCAATTAAGCATGGTACACTGTATAAATTTTTATCCAGATTTTTGAAGATTTTTGGTATATACATTTTAGTGGTTGGATGGTTCCTGAATTACAAAAAACCTTACATATTTTCTTTCTTTACAATCCTATGCTAAATGCTATACTGTCATGATAGGAGAGACCCAAAACAACTAATTAGGATTTCCCATCTAGCCAGTACCTCTGTAGGTGCCAGCTTGCTGATCCACAGATATACCAGAGTATCTGGGGTTGGTGTATGTCAAGTAAAGTAAAAAAAACGAAAAAAAAAAAAAAAGAAAGCACCAAACACTGAACAGGAAACTCTCAACTTCCTATCTTGTCTTCTTACCTGATTTATATGCTAGTTAATTCTAACCAGCATGAACATTGCAAGGTGGATATGTCCATTTGTCTGGAGTACCCAGTCATCTCCACTGGGTAGCTTTGTAATTGAGCAGGACTTTAATATATGCACTTTCTAAAGCAAATGGTGTTTCCTCGCACAGTATGGAAGTTATTGTATAGAGATGAACCTTTCTGTGACTTACTGTGTAGAGCATTCTTCCAGGTGGTGTAAGCCTCAGATTCAGGCCTGTTTCCAGCTGGGAGAACTGAAATCTATTACACAAGAGAGCATCCAGACCACTTTCAGGGACAAGTATAAAGTTTAGGGACTAGACAGGTGTTAGGGCACTCCTATAGGCTTCTTCTGTTAAAAGGATGGGGTCTTCTAATTTGTTTATGACCTCTAAGTATTAAGATGACTAGAAGAAGTTTCTGCAACTGCTTATGATGGACAAGGACTATGTCAGACTGTGTACTATGGGTCTTTTTCAGGAGCCCAGATTCCTTAGTAATAACAGGAAAAAAAGTAGACTGCCCACTAGGCTGGGAGCACACATGCATGATCACCTGCACTAAGGCACATAAGAAATTTTTTCTTTGATTAAAATACTGTTAAGGTCCCATTTTAGTCACTAAAGGAAGTATTGGACACATATACCCAGACTCCCACAACAGCAAAGACCAAAAGGATGGACTCCAAAAAAGATAACAGCATGAAACTTTAGTTTTCCTTACCCGTGTTGCTTATATCAGCTCTGCATCCTTGACACAAGGTTTCCTATGAAAAAAAACAATCATTAACATCTAGAAAATGTACTTTCCCTTACAAGTTCCTGGAGATAAGAGTACCACTCACCTTCAGAACTTCTGTGAGTCTACAAGCTTGACATTGGGCAAAAGCTGTGTAACAGTAATTGCATAGTGTGCTCCAGTCACAAAATGGAAAGCAGGATGCCTATGGAGTTCTTTTTCCCTGGAGCCAAGAACCGGCATTACAGCACACGAAAAACAAATGGCCTCAGTGAAAGCCTAGAGCTCAAGACTAGTGATTCTGTAGCAACTGGCATTTGAAAACAAGCCTGAAGCCTTGAAAGACAAAAATGTTAAAAGGAAATTCCAAAACAGAATCCCTCTATCATACAGAGGACTGAAGCTTGTGATCTCAAACAGATTTTAGAGCTTCTGACTCCAGAATCTCATTAACACCAGGAAAAGTCAGGTGTGCAAAACTACAGTGGTGCATAATACTTTGTCCTTCAAACCAGAAAAGAACAAACTCTTCAGAGACATTAATAACTTAAATCAAATAGGAAGGTTTGGGGGTGAGAGTTGTACAGTTGCCACTCAGTGACTAAGAAGCACATGGCAACAAAGTTTAAAAGAGCAAGGTCTGAAAAAATGGGTGACCTTCTCCATACACCTTTTTGAAGCCACAGAAAGCTGTGACAAACAAATGGAAAGATGAAAATCTTAGAAGAAAATTTTAGGACAAAATTCACTCAAGTCCAATTGTTTAAATGCCTAGTGAATACAAGCTTGATGCCAACATATTTTGTATAGGTGATACAAAACCATATACCCAACTATCAGCAGTAGTGAGTAATATCTGTGTCACAGAATGTCTCTCAATTATCATTTTGATTCATTTGACTAATCATGAAAATTGAACTTTAAATGATAATCTAGATGAGAAAGCTTATACAATCTGCAGTTGTCATGAGTGCTTTCCTCAATGCTTTTACAGCAGAGGACTCTGAAAAAAAAAAAAATTAAAGAGGAGAAGGAGGAAGGAGGAAAGGGAAGGAAAAAAGGCATTAAGAAGCAAGGATGATGTCAGTTAGCAAAGTCAGAAGAAAGGTGTCATCTGTAGTGCATCACTAAAAATCATCCAAGCAGCAGGGAGTTACACATATAACCAGTTTATTCAGCCCCTGTTACCAGCAGTAACTACTTCAAATGAGTCACTTCTGGAACTGAAAACCTATTTATTGCAGGGATTCATGAATAAATCAAAAATTGTCTTCCCCAACACTGTTACCTGCAATTTCCTGAAGAGCTGTTGCAAATTTAGGTTGATAAATGGACCAAAAAGTAGCTAAAATAGCCTCATCAAAGATGATGACGTTTAGGAGAAAGCAAAACACATTTGAAATCAACCTCCAGCTTATATGTCATCATCAGAGGATGAGGTTGTCAGTAAACTCCCCAGCAGAGGGGGGGGGAAAGAAAGAACTGGACTTTTTAGCTGAGTGAATCTGGATGATACTTTAACTTCCTTCTGATCATGTACCTCACCATCCCATTTTGAGAAAGGTAATATTACTCTGGTGAAGGGGAAAATATTCTGAAGTAAAAGCCTGAAAATGAGTAAAGAAAATGATCCCTTTGTATTTATTTCCTGCTTGACAATTTATCTTTTACTTCCTACATAGGTTGGAGAGTGTTTTATTAACCAACAAAACAACAAACCCTAGACCCTACTCACAGAACAAGTTTTTTCTTCTCTTATAAATAGTGCAGTGTGTTTAGAAATGGGAGAAAAAGTGCAGAAGATCCAATACCAGAGTCCAATTTTGGTTTATTTTCTACCATTTAGCAGAGCATAAGAGCAAACACTATCAGCTAGCCAACATCTGGTGCTTGATTCAGCAGCTCCTGTGTTATATTAAAGTATTTGTTATCATAGAATCATTAAGGTTGGAAAAGATCTCCAAGATAGCTGAGTCCAGCCTTTGACTGAACATGTCAACTGGACCGTAGTGCTAAGTGCCATGTCTAATTGTTTCTTGAGCACTTCCAGGCACAATGATTCCCCAACATGCCTGGGCAGCCCTTTCCAATTCTTAGCCACTCTTTCAGTGGCAAAGTTCTTCCTAATGTCCAACCTGAACCTCCCCTGATGCAACTTGAGGCCATTTCTTCTTGATTTATCCCAGTTGCCTGGGAGAGTAGGCCAAGCCTTACATTGCCACAACCTCCTTTCAGGTAGTTGATAAAGCCTCTCCTCAGCCTCCTTTTCTCTAGGCTGAACAACCACAGCTCCCTCAGCTGCTCCTCATAGGATTTGTGCTCCAGCCCATTCACCAGCTCATTTGCCCTTCTCTGGGCTCACTCCAGCACCTCAATGTCTTTCTTGAAGTGAGGGGCCCAGAAATGGACACAGCACTCGAGGTACAGCCTCACCAGTACAAAGTACAGAGGGACAATCACTTCCCTGGTCCAGCTGGAAACACTGTTTCTGATACAAGCCAGGATGCCATTGGCCCTCTTGGCCACCTGGGCTCATGTTCAGCCAGCTGTCAAACAGCACCCCAAGGTCCTTTTCCTCTGCTCCAGGTTTTCCATCCACTCCGCTCTCAGCCTGGAGAACCGCATGGGAATTGTTGTGATCCAAGTGTGGCCTGATATGATGGACCCCGGACCATGGATCTGGCCTGTCCATATCCCTCTGCAGAAATTTCCTGCTCTCCAGCAGATCAGTACTCCCACCCAGCTTGTCATCTGAGAACTTACTGAGGGTGTCTTGATCCAAACCATTGGTAAAGATATTAAACAGGACTGACCTCAGTACTGAGCCTTGGGGAACCCCACTAGTGACCAGCCGCCAACTGGATGTAGCACCAGGCACATTCATCACCACTCCCTGGGCTCAGCCATCCAGACAGTTTTTAACCCAGCAAAAAGTGAACCTGTCCAAGCCATGGGCTTCTAGCTTTTCCAGGATAATGCTGCAGGAGATAGTAGCAATGGCTTTACTAAAGTCCAGGTAGACAACAGCCTTTCTCTCATCCACTAGGTGGGCCACCTGGTCATAAAGTGAAAAAACCTTTGATGAGGTTGGTCAAGCAGGGCCTGCCTTTCCTAAACCCAGGCTGGCTGATCCCCTGCTTGTCCTGTATGTGCTGCATGATGGCTCTCAAGATGATCTGTTCCATAACCTTCCCTGGCACCAAGGTCAAGCTGACAGTCCTGTAGTTCCCCAGATCCTCCTTTCATCCCTTCTTGTGCATGAACATCACATTGGCCAACCTCCAGTCATCTAGGACCTTCCTGGTTAGCTGGGACTGTTGATAAATGATGGAGGGCAGCTCACTGAGCTCTTCTACCATCTCCCTCATCACTCTAGGATGGATAACATCTGATCCTATGGATTTGTGAGCATCAGAGTGGCTCAGCAAGTCACTAACTGCTTCCTCCTGGGTTACAGGGGGACCATTCTGTTTGCTGGCCCTGTCTGCAAGCTCAGGGGGCTAATTACCCTGAAGATAACTGGTTTTTCTGTTGAAGACTGAGGCAAAGAAGGCACTAAGCACCTCAGCCTTTTTCTCTTCGCATCCAATAAAGAATGGAGATTTTCCTTGGCCCTCTTTTTGTTGTTAATGTATTTATAGAAACATTTTTTTAATCTTTCCCAGCATGGCCAGATTGAGGTCTAGCTGAGCTTTTGCCTTTCTAATTTTCTCTCTACATGACCTAGCGACAGTCTCAGACTCTTCCTGAATTGCCTGCCCCTTCTTTCAAAGATCATAAACTCTTTTTTTTCCCCTGGGTTCCAGCGAGAACTCCCTATTAAGCCAGGCTGATCTTTTTCCCTGCTGGCTCATCTTTCGTCACCTAGGGATGGAAGTGTTGATAGCTTTATGAAATGTTGCTGTTCCTTCGGTAAGCTGCACTGGAGGTAACTAAACTGGGACAGTAAAATATCTGTTTCATTGAAGCTGATATTGCATGCAGTTGTAGTCATGCAGTTAGCTTAACTACTGGAATTATGAAAGTGCAAAGCTACTAAGGAAAGGCAGTTTTTGCATCCTGACTCTCTGTACAGCCTAGACAGGGCATTCTTTCAGCTTAAACATACACTTGATCACTACAAGCTTGACTACTTGCTGTGACTTCTAAGCACATTCAATGTAAGAGAAAATCAGATTTCTAAGTCAGAATGAACCATTCCTACTTAAGGCAGAATGAAAGTCAGTGGTGAAGTCAGTGAGAGTTTTGCAGTTAATTTTAGGAGCCAGATGATATTAAGTAACTTAAGAGTTAAATTGAGTGGAAGTATTGGCTGGTTCATGTAAAGCAGAAGAATCTCCTGCCCCTCAGAACATCTGAAGGTCCTTATATTAGGAAATTCACATTTTCAGTGTTGTGTTCATTTATTGTCATGTAGTGATGCATTAGCTAAGCAAAACCTACCATCCCAATAGCATGACTTAACTTGCAAACATTATCATGCTTTGGGAGAAGTACAGAGCACAAACAGTCCTTGGCTCTTTCTACTGACATAAGGAAACTTTCATTTGTTTGGATTATCATTCCTCGCACTGTTAAGCTTGCAAATATAAATTCAATAAAAAAGAGTTAGCTCATAGCTTACTGAGCTTTCTCATCAAAACTTGGAGCTCTACATTTTGTTTAGCTAAGGTCAGTGGTCTGCAATTAACCCTTCTCAATTACTTCAGATGGAACTTGCTGAAATGCAAACAACTTGTACCATACCAGAAGAAAAACAAAACATCAATTTAATCTGCCCTTGCTATACAATGCAGCTGTTTAATATGAGCACTGCAAAGGTCAGACTTCACTGAAAGTGAATCTTTCAGCCTTTGACTGCTAGAAATGCTTGTCTGGTTAAAAGATAGCAATCCTTAAATAAAAGTTTTGTCTTCCAATTTTTAGCCTGCTTCTTCTAACCCACAGTGATTCCTTCTTATCAGTAGTCTTGAATTCTGAGCACAAGAGATCACTCACTTTGCGAAGAGTAAGACAAGTCTTAAGTTTGAAATGAGGTGGTCCAAAGACTCATCAGATATGAAATAAGCAGTACAGGAGAGTTAGTCAGAATGTTTTTATGACGCTTCAGATCTGCATCAGCTAGTTGCATGAGACAGACACTGTGTTAGTACCAGTTCACATTTTTACAACTACAGACACTGATGAAGTTTTTTCAGGACCCTGCAGTGTTTCTGGAGAAATGATCCAGTGTGGAGCTGTATTATTAAAGTTCCACTCAAGAAGAATGTTAAAGCAGAGAATAAACCCTCAATAAAGAGAAATCCCAGAAGTCTATCTAGAGATTTTAAATTCTTCTAGCACTTGTAGAACTGCAGAGTGGAAACAAAGTCTGATCCACAGTTCTTGCCAGTCAGTGAGAGAACCGTACTTCACTACTGACCTACAGGTGTTTGATTTATTGATAAAGCTGCCCTTAATTTTTTTTCATTTGCTATGTATTAATATACAACATTAGCATAGCAGAGTTCTTTTTGGGAAAACTATATTTAAGATTAAATAGCAGGATGTAGAACATAAGTGGCATATGATTAAATCAGAGAAATGAGCAGAAATATATGAAATCGTACATATGCAAATTTTATGCTTAGTTCAGAGAGTCTTTTAAGTATTTTTTAAACAGAACTATTTATTTTGGCTTAAAATTAAAGTGGTCATGCTATATGAGTTGCTTTCTATCTGATATGCTGAAGTACTAGAGTACTTTGCAAGCAACCTAATTTTTAAGGGATTCTTACCTCTTTTTTTTCCTCAAGTAGGAAAACTTTAGTGCTCATAAATTGTACACCAGTTCATTCATTTTTCATTTAGTAATTTTAACTGTGCTGGGAGTCAATTTTCTGTTTGTTTTGAATACCTTACTTTAGTGTTTTTTTTTCTTTCTTAGACAATTAGAAGAAATCCCAAAGGAATTTCCTGACTAACAGTAAATTATTGAAACACCAGTGTCTATTTTTCCTTCATACTTTGAATTATGTCAGTAAAACTATATTGTCCCATATATTTTTGTTTCATTATATCACCCCATTATATATCAGAAATCATTTGCAAGTAGCAGAAATCACCAGAGAATGAGTTTGGACCTCACCAGTACTACCAAAAGACTGATCTGCGTCAGCCACTGCACACAAACTTTTTCAGTGACTTTGTGCCACACAGTACAAGTCCATCCTATTCCCTCAGCTAGAGAATAGGATGGATGGTTCACTATGACCTCAGAATGCTCACAAGCTCTCATTCTTTTAACACAAAGCTTGATTTTTGCTTCTTATTTCTATTTTTTCCCCTCTAAATATATTTCTCCCTCTGTCCATCCACCTTTCAGGTTTTGCTTATGATTACTAGTCTTGCTAATTCTTTATTTTCTTTCTGATATCTTTTGCAGCTCAAATCTGGATTCTGTGTCTCCCCTTTTTCTATTTCCCTCTTCCCCCCACCCCCCACCCTTCTAGCTCTTTTGACACTTCTATCTTGTTTTCTTCACTTAATTTTGTTTTACTTTTATAGATATTTTGCTTCATATTTGGTCCTAGTCTTCATCCCTTATTTGGGATTAGTTTTCCAGTCTCCACCTCAGGGTTTAGTCTGTGCCATTGCTGTCCCTGGTGCCTGTTGCCTGTATTTCTCAGATCCTGCCAAGAGAGACTTTTATATGGTTTCTTTTGTGTCATGAATGAGTGGGTAGGCTCAGGTTAGGAATGAGATTGTAGAGCAGGCCTTGGGGAGGAGGCTACACCACCGCGTTTTAGTGCTATGTCTACTTCTAGCATTTTGAAACCTGGAATGATAGGTCCAGTCAATACTGAGATCCCATGAGATATAACTGGGGTCAGGTTTCCTCCACTGAGTGGTTCTTACATGCATGTTATATTTCCTGATCACTTCCTCTCCTGCAAGGTGGTTCTTCTTGTTGCCTCACAAGTGTGATGATCTGTGATATCTGTACAGTTTTTGGAAGAGGAATGACCATTTTTTGGCTCTTTCCTGAAGAACTAAAGGACAGTTTTTCTCCTTGAAGTCCAGGTCCTGGCAAGTGTTTACATAAACATATAGTGTCATTTGCATGAATTCTGGACTACTCATATATTTTATATTAAGGCCATATACAATCTATACTAAAATGCAGGGTTATTCAGTATGTACCACAGGGCAAGGTCACTAGATTGCAGAGACCAAGGAGGACTCTTGAAATGTATGAAGAAAAGCTAACAGAGCAGAGAGAGTAAGCCTTTACAAATAACATTTAAGTCCTTAAAGATCAGTGCCCTGTAAATGTGTTTGTCATTACATTTTTGCAGACATATACACGGCAAGAAGACACATTTTACAATAGTTTTGAGGCTTTTTTCTACATTTCATTAATGCACTCTGAAAATGTGTGTCATTGTGTAAAATATCATTAGATTATAGTTCTCTGTCTTTTGTAGGTAGCTATTTTGAAAGTACTGCCAGAAACACACAGCACTCCCACAAATTGCCTTTTTTAAACTAAAGAACAGCTTTACAGATTCCCTTGACACCTATTAAGTATGAGCTAATACTGCCTCCATGCCACCTACACACCATCTCAGCATCAATTCCATAGTTTTGAATGTCTGTACTTCTACATCCTACACCTTTTCTGTAAAATTAAAGAAAAAGAAAAAAAAAGAAAAGAAAAGAAGAGAAAGAACAGCTCCCTCCCATTCTTTCTCCTTCCTTCCAGGAAAAAAAAAAAAAAAAAAAAGACTCCTGTAGCAGTAATTGAAGCTTTGGTAGTCATCAATGACAATTTTACTTAATCTTTAAAAAATGTGTCATTTTGAAAAATAACATTTAAAACCCTAATGCTTTTCTAATTAAAATAACTATGACTGTAATTCACAGATGGTTTACTTTTACAGGAGTCTGAATGACATTAAAATTTCAGGCTCAGATGAGAGCACTCTATAGTCCAGAAAGTATTGAAAAGTGAGTGTTTTAGTGGAAGAATATTTGAACCTTTTTTTCCGTAGGCAAGCAGAAAACGTTTTGTGATTAGAGAAGAAACCAAAATGAAGACAGGTGGCAGTCTCACAAACTGTTTTGATATGTAACATGTGAAATTCCAATATTTTTCAGCATTATTGCTTTCACTGAACACTAGAACTGTACAGAGGGCAATGAGACTAGTTTGTTGTCAGTCAGCTCTAGAAAGTATCAAATTTAGCTCAAAGACTAAGCAACACGCATCTCCAGCACTACTAACAATCAAATGTGTTATAGGAGTTTCTGCTATACATGCTTCTGTCTAGAGCTCTGCTCTCTGTAGACCTGACAAATGATGTAAAATCTATAAATAGCTTTTATCTGAATGTAAAAATGGATTTGTATTAACATTTTGTATTTCTTCATTCACTTAAAACTTGTAGCAGGCTCCTACTAATGAAGTTCATAGCCTAAGTGATGCCACAGTAACTCCATTTATGTTCATAGAGTGTAAGATGAAAGAAAAGAGCAGTAATGCTTTGCCTGCCCCTTAGCTAGCTTTGTGACTCTGCAATGCCAGACACTTGTAGCTAAACTGACCATAGGCTTCAGCAATTCTCTTTACTTTGATTTTGTGACTGCACAGTGCAAAATAAATTGCAATTAAAATTTTAATTGTGTGTCAGTCATGATACTGACTGAGAATAGGGTTGTTAATTTTGCCATGGGCATTGCTAACAATCAGGGCTTTTTTAAGGTTTGAAAATGCAATTTTCATCCCCTTTTCTACTATCAGAGTACCATAATATTACTCTAGTAAGAGGAGGAACAAACACTTGAGTAATGATGAGTAAAGGGCAGAAATGAGGAAAAAGTGGCTGATTTGGCATAGGCCAGAGACAGAGGTGAAAAAAAAAAACAAACTCCTATGTGATGTGAAGGGTTTGTGGAAAGGAAAAATGGAGTATAAACATAAAATGTGATCAGACTAGAGGAATATAATTTTTATGAAGTATTTGTATCCAGGTGCTTTGGTTGTCTGAGAGCTGATCAGATAAAACAGTATTTATAATAACCAAATGATAATTTAATTACAGTTAACCATATGAGTAATAATTCAGTTATTCTTACCAAAGAATTCTGGATTTAAGCAAGAAGATGAAGACTTTAGTAGCCAAAGCTAGTAAGAAGGCAAGGGCAATATTTGGTTTATCAAGATGGATGGAAAAATAGTTGTTTGCTGAGCAGTTATTACGCAAATCAAAGGGTTTATTGACAGCAGTGGGAAGAGTCAAGGTGTCCTGGAAGAAAGTTGAAGGCACAAAAGTAGAATACTTTTTGGGAAGACAGGAGAAAATTAGGATGATTTGCTAGGAAAACATGAAAAGTTTGCTTGTTCATGATACAAGATTAGATGTGTGAAAGAGAAGCAAATTTGAACTGAAGAAGAAAGTGGTTGACCACTTCTTTGAGTTTTTTTGAATAAATAAAGGGACAAAGGGAAAGATTCCCAAGGAAATTTAACATGGCATGGGAAAGAAGCAGATTCCAGAGCAGATGAAAGAGGTGGTCAGAGTGCTAAGATAACCAGGCACATAAAGAATTTTGAAAGCACAGGAAAAAAAAGTAAAAATTTCTGTTGGAAGTCACTGGTCAAGAAAATGAGGATGACAGTATGTCCCTAAGAGCAGAGTATGAGACCACAATTGAATCTCCTTGAGATTGCCTCAGATGGACATGAAGTTAAAAACTGGAAGATAATCTATTGAATAAATATAAAGACATCATTTTACTGGGGTATCTACCATGGTGCTACACAGAAGTAGGATCTAGGAAAATTAATATTGTTCTGGAATAATAACTTTAATTTACAAGCACAATGGTTATTCCAGAATAGCTGGTCTGAGCAGAGAAGTGACTCTGGGATACCTAAGTTAAACCAGTATGTATCCCAGCCCATAGCAGGGTGGTTGGAACCAGATGATTTTTAAGGTCTCCTCCAACCCAGACCATTCCATGATTCTACGATTTTTGTAGCTGCACAGTTTTCTAAAATAGCTGTTCCAAGGCATTTTCCACCATGCAAAGGAAGCTTATTCCCTATTTATGAGTTTATATAATGGCAAGACAAGTAAAATATGTTTTTTATCTCCTTGCCTCCACACACTTTGCTATAACTCAGAAGGGGCTATTTTATTGGGAAAAGAGATGCTACAGGAAAAAAAAAACCCTGAGAAATCATTCCAGTTTTTCCATTTGAGTGCATCTGATTTTAACTAAAAGACTAGCAGTTGCACCATCATTGTCTGTCATCTGAAACTTCAAAATTACAGACTTTTTTAAACTTTTGATTCAAAATAGCTTCTCTCTAGAGTAGAGAGAGGAGAAGTCAAGGGACAGAAATATGCCCAAATAATTTCTGAATTTTTTTAATGGAGTTTAGACATGATATAAATGTCCTGGCTTTTTGTAGTTCAACACTATCATGATATACGTGTGACAGTGTTTGGATTAAAAACAATTAGTTGAAAAGCTGTGCAAATAATTCTGCTGATACCTGTTTCCCAGCTCTAAACCAAAAAAACACAATGGAGTGGTTCAGTGAGGTGAAGACAAGGAAAGTTGGAATGAATTTCTTCTATTTCAACCAGATTCATATTAATTAATCAGTATGCCTATTAGCCATACAAAATTAATAGTTTTGCAGAAACTAGAATCTTCACTGGATAGCACAGTTATCTGTTGTTGGTCCTTTTATTTCTAAGAATTGGAGGAAAGTTTCTTCTACAGAATTTCTGAGAAGGAAATGGTTTTGTTGTTTATCTCTTTTTTTTTTTTTTTCAGTTATCTACTGGTTTTAGAGTTTCTAGGTTGTAGGTGGTTTGGATTTTTTAAAGTCTATTAGAAAGGAATGTTTTTGAAGATGATACAGAAAAGAATTTTAAAGTATTGTTTCAGCGTGTTCAGAAGGTATCAAAGCAGGGTGTTTTCTTTTGATCTAACTAGCTAAACTTGGCTGTAAGAGGGCAAGATCATATAATGATTGTTCTTTCAAGGACTAGATGAATTAAACTAAGCTACTACATAACCCCAGAATATGATCATACACTCAATCGATACTTAGGAGATTATTTTTCACAAAGGAATGCTTCTGACTGCTTAGCCTTGATATTGTAAGGAGACCCACAGCACAGCTTCAAGCAGGCAAGGCTAGGAACTAGGATTAGTAATTTTACTGGACGTTAGGAATCATTGTTATTAATGACAGTGAGTTTCTACCATCCTTCAACTTCAGTTAAATTTCTCCTGTTCCCCAAATGGCAGCTATCTGTTACCATTTCCTGTTTCATGTGGGTTTATATCATGTCACCTTTCTCCATTCACACACCCCTCTGCTGTATAAAGGCTAAACTTTATTTTGTATTATGTTGTCTAACACATTAGCATAATTAGATTCAAAATGCTTTATTTACCCCCAGCCTGTATTTAACTTAAAGATTGTAGTATTTGTTCTGGATGCTTTTGGAACTGAAGTGGAACTATATGTCTGACAGTGTGCTCATCCGTTCCAAATAATCCTTTCTTTTGTTCAACCAAGTGATACTGCCTTTTTTTTGTTGATGATGATGATTTCCCTGCTGTTTGTATTCTAGATAGGAGTACGAAAAGTGTTTCTTAAGTACTGGCAAGCTGACCATCTCAATGATTTGTGCCTTCAGCTTCAGAAGAAAATTATAACCTGCCAAAAAGGTAACAATTACAGAACAAGTATTTCTGAGGTGTCACTTTGTACACTGAGCAGAATATTGTGTAACAAAATTATTTTCTCCCCCTTGAATAGCTGCTGTATTTTATACTTTTCTCTACATACATATTTCCAGCTAACTACTTACACAGATTTTTTGAGATGATATTAACATTGGTAATGCTTGCACTTTCTGTCCGTCAAACATAGTTTTATGACAAACTATTGACTGTAATTTAAACTTAGAGGTTCTTGAATATTTTCTGTTTAAAGTATGCCCAGTGCTTTTTCAAGGCATTAATATCACCTTTAAATTCTCATTGCAAATCAAATATTGTAATGCTGACAGGAAATTGCAGTGTTTTCAAATGTATTGAGAGTAAATACAAAGCTAATAATCTAGTATGTTTAATTGTCTTTATATTTCCTCTTTTCTTGCAGCTTTGATATTTGACTGCTAGGGTTTTTAATGTTTAGGTATTTTTCCCCCTTTTATGCCTGCATTTTTACTAAGGTCACACTGACATTTTTGACACATTTTTAAAAGGAGGTACTATAGACTGCCTCCTGATTTCCACTTACTTATGTTCCATTTCCTATCAAAATCTGAAATAACTGCTGAAAATGTGAATATTGCTTTGTTTGAAGTAGCTTCCTTCACACAATTTGTCATTGATCTAATTGGTTGATCTGTGCAACAGTTCCCATTTTCACCTATTTAAAGGAAATTAAAAAGACAAAGTCTTTTCTTGCGGGCGGAGGGGGGGGGAGGTTTGTCAATTATATAATATTGCAGACTTAAGAAATATAAACCCCTTTCATTTTAACTCTCTTTTCTTCACTGTGAGCATGTAGTGAAAAAGAGCAAACAAAGAGAAAACCTGAGGGAAGTAAAAATAGTTCAGAAACGAATGTGAAGAATGACAGGTAACAGAGTCCACAGTTCAGCTGAGTTTATAACTTGGGCCCAATTTTTTAATGCAAATTGCCCTGTTGTATTTGTGCATTTGGAAAAGCAATAATGATTTGTCCCCTTTCCCTTCTCATGCTGACTTATCAAAGAAAGGACACCTTTCGGTGTCAAATTTGCAAGCAGAGTGCTTCAATATAACCCTACACCAGAATTTAAAACATCCTCAGATATGCTGATGTTTTTCAGAGGTAAAAGAACAGACTGCCAAACCCTGCCTGAAGAATGAAGATAATAGACCTCTTTGGCTCCGTACAAAATATTTTTCTCTGTTTTGCTTCTAGCCCTCCCCAGTTAGGGTAACTTGAAAAGTCATTTCCGCCAAAATTATGTGTTCAAAGCTTTTTTTCAAAGCTATGGCTCATCTGCATGCTTTTTATGATCTGGGAAACCTGAGAAAATCAGGAACTTGGATGAGTAAGGAGTGGCATTAGCTCACGAAATAAGCTGCCCTTTGCAAACAGGTTCCAACTCTTTCTCCTTCAATCTAACTAGTAAAACAAACCAGAAAAGTCTTTTTTGTGAAATTTATCTTACAGAGGCAAAGAAAGGGGTCAAACTAAATTGAAAGTATGTGTAGAAACACTTTTTATTTAAAAATGGATCTGTGAGTGCAGAGACTTTTTCTTTTTTTTTTCACAGTCATGAGAACCACATATGGTATGTTTTGACCTGAATCACTGTGACAGTTTTGTACCTGTAGGAAACTCAGTCGTGCTGAAGTTCTTCCACTAGAATTCATGTAAATGAGGAATTAACTTTAATACATTGTATACACAATAGTTAATACATTTCTCTCATAACCCAGATTCATGGTCTACTTGAATTTTGATTATTCTAATCCTTGTCCTTAGATGAACTCTAAAGAAGTAGATATTTTTCTGCCCTGTGGGTGCTAACCTCAATTATTTTAATTTGCATAAGTGAGAATTCATTTAGATCAACATAAATGAGGAGCTATCAGAAGATAGTCATAGTACTGAGTACCCATGCAGTAGTACATGAAACTGAGCAGTAAAGGTCTAGGAAATTACAATTTCACGGTGGCTTTTTAGGTTATAAAATTGTGGGGTTTTTCCACGTTGAACTGATGACAAAAATTTTTCAAATGTTCTCATAGAGAAGGAAATGTGGAGAAATGTCTACCTTTTCATGAAAAACCTGGAAATGTGTGCAAAAGTGGGATGTCTGTCTGCCAACCCTTCCTGACAAAGCTTTGTTAAATGTTTTTTCAAAACATCTTGATTTTGATGAAAGGACATAATTCAGAGTATCTGTACAGTATCTAAACATTAGAACTAGTTTCACTGGATCTCATTTTACTAGGCCATTTTAGCAGGCTGTTCCAAACTACTCATTCATGTCTGATAACCATTCTATCAGAGGACTGATCTCTCTCTTTCTTTATCCTAACCAACCTCGGTGGTAAAAACACACACATATACACAGAGTCTTGTTACTTCAAAATAGAGCCTTTCTTCAAAGTCACACAGTCAAATACCCTCTCTACTCTGCAGCAGATAGGTTTAAAGAGAATAATTTAGGAAGAATATTTTTTTATTATTAAACTCTTTTGAATTTTTTTTATGTTTGAGTAGTGAACTCCTGTAATATTCTATGTATATATTCATTCTTTCACAACAGCAACATTTGGATTCAGAATCAGTAACATGTATATCCAGTGTGAATGCTTTCATAAAATTCTCAACAAATAACTGTTCTATTAATTTCCTTTTCAACTAAATTGGGTAAGTGCATTACTGTTTCAGGGTTTAAAGAAGTCGGATTTTATGGAACATAACTAAAGGAATTGAAAATGGCATGGATGGTTGTGATTATGAAAGTCTAAACCTTCACAGCTTTCTACTATAAATTATTTCGAAGTACCAAAGCTTTCATACTTTCAAACCCAGTGAACTTCATATAGAACCGATATTAGTATATTAACATTAACCTTTCTTTTATCTCATCAGCAGGACCCTGAGCATCTCTAAGAAAATCTTATTCTTAGTATCTAAACAAGGATGTAGAAGTTGATAGAAAATACCTTACATTACCCTTTGCTTTAGCTGTTTATTTTATTCAATAACATCTTATATTCATAGAAGAGTAATTATATCTTTCTCTGTTGACATTTTCCTTTAGATTATTTCAGCTTGAATCTTTGTTATTTAATGTTCTTCATTTTTCCCAAATCTCAAACTTAATTACATTGTTCAAAAGACCTAATGAATTTTAACAAATCTTTTATCTTGCAATCTTAGAATTAACATTTTCAGTATTTTTCCCCAAACTCAAACAAATATCATAAGCAGGCTCTTGCATGCTAACTTCACTTATGAAAACTTTCTGTTAAACAGATTTAGAGGAATCATAATAAGCAATGATGAAGTTTGACCTGGTTTTGATACATGTAAGTTGATGTACTGAAAACCAACAGTATTTAAGGCAAAAGGCAAATAATTCAAAAACAGGTTCTTCCTTATGAGTTACACAGCAGTGGTTCTAGATCTGGAAAATGGAACTTAAAAAAAAAACAAAAAAACAACCCACACAGAAATACAGTACCTTCACTTATCTTGTGTCTTCCTTCTAAGCCAAAAAATATGCTCTGAGAATACCAATATCACCTGTTTCAGGTGCTGTGATTAAAATGGTGCTGAATTCATCATGGCCACACAGTTCCCTATACTTTTCTGATCAGCTGTGTACTTCTGAAAATCCAGGGGATTAGGTGATATTCAGGTTTGGTAGGATTTGTTGTAATGAGGGTACATACTTAGGAAAGGTGTACAGAAAGATATTATAGGAGATCCACAAAATTTATTTCCCAGCATAACGCTGACAAGGAGTGTGAAGAACAGGTCTAATAGATACAGGAAGCTGATGCAATGTAGATGAAAATTTTAAACTGAAAAATGCAGACATGATGTGACAGATATATTTGAGAAATTTGCATTAAATTAATCTGATTGTTTTTGCTGAAAGAATCTGAGCAATGAAAGGTCTTTAAGGCAAACGAAAAAGTCTTGTGTTGGTTTTGATGGGATTTGAAGTACCCTGAAATATTTAAGACATTTTTTTATAGCTACTGGAAGCAAACTGTCATTTAATTGCTAGTGCACTCAATGCAATTCATTTACCCAAGCTTTTATTTTGAAACAAACCTTTGCAATATAAATGTATGCTTTCACAATCTGCAAAATACATCTAACTTTCAGTTGTAACGTAATAAAAAATAACATTCTCTGAAAGTAAACATTTTGAATTGTGATAGCTCAAATTTATGAATTTACTGTCACTACTTTGTTTTAAGCACTGACAGTAGAAAAGAGAAGGAGTTCCATTTTAGTGTGTTATTTATATGCCGTCGTATTTCTTTCAGTCTTTGTGACTTGCTCATATTTACTGTAGAACACACAGTAATATTTAAGTTATTCACCAGTTATTTGTCTTTCATTGGTCTGTGTTTTCTCCTTCTGCTATGGTAGTTGTCAGAGGATTTCTGGCTCGCCAGCGCTTGCTGCAGAAGATGAGCATCAAACAGCAAGAGGTCACCTCAATCAAAAGCTTCTTGCAGAACGCTGAGGATATGGGATTGAAAACATACGATGCCTTGGTTATTCAAAATGCTTCTGACATTGCTCGGGAAAATGACCGTCTCCGCAATGAGATGAACGCTGCTTACCACAGGGAAAAGTTAGAGACTAGAAACAGACCAGAAGAAGGCCACAGGAGGTAAGATGAGAAACACCTGCTGTGAAGACTTAACGTGTCTCTTCAGTTTATGGGATTTCTCTGCTTAGAAAACCACAGATATGACTGAGGAATTGCAAGAGGATAATTTTCTCAGCCCAATTAAATGTTAGGTTGTTTGGGTTTTTTTTGTATATCAGGTAATTAAGTCTAGAAACTTCAGGAAACCACTATATCCTATTCAGGGGACACTGAGCTTTAGGGGAACTTGTTCAAGTCTCTGAATTTTTTTTACAGAAATATTTTCTAATTCTGTGATAAATAGATTATAATTTAACTTTCATCAAACCAAACAAACAAAAGAAAAATTTCTCCAGCTTAAAATTCCAACATTGAGAAATTGCTGAGATAATGAAAAACAGCTAAGAAGGTGTTAAAATACCATAAAGCCCATCCTAAGAAATCCTGATTACGCATTGAACTAAGCATATTGATTGTGAGGAGGATCTTTTTATTTAAAAATGGGTGAATTTTTTTTGTTTAACTCCCACCAGGAGTATCTATTTTACAAGTCCATGTAAATGCTGGAGACCCTTTCTTTAGGAATTGAGTCCCTGATCTCTTTTCTCTCAGACAGCTGAATGGGCAGAGTTAGCATTTGCAGTTAATCGGTATGTGTCAATGGCAAGAATGTGTCTATAACTTGCTGGATATATAAATGTTTATTTTTCCATAGGAACTTAATTTTCAACCAGAACAACTCCCTTTGCTTTCATTGCTTTTGTCAGTGACTTTTATTAAAGTGAAAATGGCAGTGCATCTGCTTAATTAGCTACAAATATCCCAGTGATTACATATTGGAGGAAATGCCTTTGTAGGAAAGACTGTAATTAAACATTGCAGTGAAAACAAATTATCCACTGAGCACCATGCTTTCATCTTTTGCTATTTCATTTACTACATGGGCAGCTGGCTATATCCTGTGTATGAATTTCAGCTCTGCTGGTGATTTGCCACGCAGAAATACAATTTAAGAAGACAAATGCTTGGGGATTTGTTTGTAAAATGACAGTATAGACAGATTTCCATCTAATGCATTACTACTCTAAGTGAAAAAGGTTTCAATGCTTTGATTCTTGGAGGAGTAAAATGTTAGAAGAATTTTTGTTAAAAATCAGTTTGTTGGAAGCAGCTGGAACATTAATCTCAATATCTATTCAAAAAAGGAAAAAAAAAATAGAGAAAGTAAAATTCCCAAATTGCTATTGAAACAACTAAGCATAATGTCATAATAATAGCAATTATTACTAAAGATGATAATCAATAATTAAGTTTAAACTGGAATATATATAGATATCTGGGTGGAATTGTTCAAGCAGCCAATGTAGCTAGTTAGAAAGGTCATTTAATATTTTAAACATTTGCATTATCTAAATGGAATTTATAGTTATCTTTTTAGAAAATAATGATAAAGGCTCAGCATTTGCTGCCTCAGTAACTTTCTATTAAAATGGATTTCCCAGAAATTATCATTCAGATTGAAAACCCAGCTTTTGATTGTGTGTAGCAATCAAAGTGTGAACAATTCATTCAGCGAATGTCTGATCAACAATATGAAACTGCTTAAGCAAGGCTGCATTTGTGTGAAAAGGGGCCTGTGCCCTGATTTATCATGAAACAGGAAGTGGGAGAAAGCTAGCAGCTTGATCTGGATTTGTTTGTCAGAAGATTACTACACACATCCCCTCGACACAGCAGGGGAGTTGTGAGATTGTTTACCAAAAAGCTGTTGTTACGTTTGCATGAACAGGTTCATTGTTATTGCTTGAATAATGCATCTGGGCCTCTTTTCTATGTTTTCAGAGCTGAAGACAAGGGTGGGAAGGTCTCTGAGGACAGCTTTGCCGGCTGTCGAACGCCTAAGCACTTTCATTCCAGCTCCGTCCCTGTCCCCATGGCAGTGGACAGCTTGGTACATTCTGCGGCTGGGTCATCCATCAGATCCCCCTCCCTGCACTCTGTTTTCAGCATGGATGATAGCAATAGCCTGCCATCACCAAGGAAACAGCCTCCTCCCAAACCAAAGAGGGACCCCAACACACGACTGAGTGCCTCGTATGAGGCTGTTAGTGCTTGCTTGTCGGCAGCTTCTAAGGAAACGGCTAATGAAGGTTAGGCATAAAGGCGGAGACAGTCGCAAATGTTACTCTGGGTTATTGATTTATTCTTTTCACTTTGATCCTTTTAAACACACTAAAGCGCCTTTGAAAGGCCCTGCTTCCTTGAAATATTTTGGTGGCAGTAAATAAAATTAGCCAATTTGTCATTTGTTTCCAAATCAGCAAATAATACTCATGTGTTCTAATTGCCTAGTTTGTCAACAACCAAAACCTATTTGTAGAACTCCCTCTAGAAACAAATGATCTGTCAACTTGAGCTATTCTACCCCACTGACCATTTTATTTCACCTTCTAAACTGTTAGAATATCTTTCATCGCTAAAATAGGATGCTAGAATCTTGAATTTCACTGACTTAAACATTAAACTTTCTTCTACTTTTTCCATGTGTTCACATGAATAACTTATGCAGTCAGGGGGGTTTATCCCTTCTTTTTTTTTTTTTTTTTTGGCCATAATTTGCTTACAGTATTTTTTATTTTGTTTAGAAGGAAAGTGCTGCAAAAGTCCTAAAGTATCTTGAGTGCATTATGGTGCACTTCGCATGGGTTTTAGTTCAGTTGTTCTGTTCTTCTTTACCCTTGAAGTGAATGAGTAGAAGATGAAGGGAAGGAATGCATTCTGCTTTCCTTGATAAGCCTCACTTGTCATGCTTCGTGTAGAAGATCTTCTAGGCTTATCAAGAAAGATCCTCCAGGTTGGGTTTAAAGCTCTGCATAACAAAGCTAGTCCTGTATACAATGGATGAAAATATTTGCAGCTCCCTCTTGCAAAATTATTGCTGTTCTCACGTCCAATGCATTAAATGCAAGTCCATTGTTCTTAAACTCTCCCTTGCTCATTCACACTCTGTGTAAGGACAGAGGAACTATGTCCAATATACTATTAAACCAGAATGGTTTAAGGAGGTCTGTAGTGATTTCATCTTCCTATGCCCAGCTCTGCAAGAGATTTAACCAAAAAGTCCTAGCAGAGTTCTTTTGGAAGAATGGCAATTTATATGTGGTGATCTTAACACTAAGCTTGCATATACTCACAAAACACCTTGAAGTTCTTTATGTATGTATGAAACAACAGAGCAAGTTTCCCTACCATATACTCATGTTGAAAGAATTATATCAGTTTCCTGATTCTTTGTCCAAAACCAGCTCTGATTTACACCATCTAATTTTGATCTTAAAAGACCAATCATCTAGGTATCTAGTGTCTCCACTCCATACATGTGTGGTGGCTATGAAAAGACATCTAGTTTAGTTTATTGTATACTCAGTTGGGGATTTGCCCTTAGGCTATGGGATTCCCTAACGTTATAAATTATTTCCACACTTGCAGTACAAGAGGTGGGCATAATATCTGCCTATAATTAGAGTTTTATAGATATTACATAAAAAGGAGGATACTTCAGTTACTGGCAATCGCATGTGTCAATGTAGCACTGTGCTGAAACTCCTAGTTAAAAGCATGCCCCTTTCTCTTCGAGCACAAGGAGAAACAAGCACGTATTCCCATGTGTTACGGATCTTGAAATGCACATTTGGATTCAAAATATACCTTCTCAGGTGTGAGTTCTCATCTTTTAGTGGCAGTAGAGATTATCAAAGCAGATTAAATTCCTAGGTAGCAAAGGCCTGTTATTTGGAAGCTGAAAGTTCTGCATTTTGTTCATAGAAGTGTTTATACTTTTGCCTGCACCCCCATGTTTGTGACTGCAGCTCATGGTAAAACTGAATAGGCAACATTTGAGGGCTTAAAGTAAAGAAAAAATTACTTTGATCTGTTAATAACACAGACCTTTTTCACTTTCCTAGTACTGACCCGTCCACGGCCACACAGTGATGATTACAGTACCATGAAAAAAATACCTCCCAGAAAACCAAAACGAAGTCCCAATACAAAACTTAGTGGGTCTTATGAAGAAATACCTGGCCAAAAGCCTGGGGATGCAAAAAAAGCAAGCACAGTAGTTAAACCAGGTGGATATGATTCTGTGACAGTACAGAGAGCAACTTCTGCTGATGGGCCACAACATGGTGTGTTGAATCTCTATATGTCCCAAGAAGAGGAGGAAAATGAGCCTGTCTATATTGAAATGGTAGGGAATGCAATCAAGAGCAGCTCTGCTGAAGCAGAAAGTCCAGAACAAGGAGAGTCTGTATATGAAGAAATGAAGTATTTTCTACCAGAAGAAGGAAGCAACGGTAATGGAATAATTCCAGTAGTGACTGGATCTCCTCCTCTGTTGTTTGAAAGCAAAAAAAATCTTAATATTGAAGATGGAACATTGGATGGAAGCAGTCAAGCAGCTTTGATCTATAAAGACTCGTGTGACATTCCAGCCCCTTTCCCCAACTTGCTCCCCCATAGACCACCACTTCTCGTATTCCCTCCAACCCCTGTCACATGTTCACCTGCTTCTGATGAATCACCTTTAACACCACTAGAGGTCAAAAAGCTTCCTGTCTTGGAAACCAACCTAAAATACCCTGTGCAGTCAGAAGGATCAAGTCCGTTATCACCTCAGTACTCCAAAGGCCAAAAAGGGGAGAATGAAAGACCAGCATCTCCAGGCTTGGTGGTGTTCAATGTTTCCAGCAGAGTGACTCCACCTTCCACACCACCTCCTCCTCTCCCACCACCCCCTCCTCCTGTACCACCTCCTATTTCCTACCGGACTTCCACGCATTTTGCATCTCCTCCAGAGACTTGCTCTAGTTTTCTGATTAATACAGGGAAAGCAGGTACAAACTCAGATTTGTCAAAAGTACCTCAGAGACCCAATCCTGCTCAGCTTGGAGGCTCATCTTCTCCATTCTCCAAACTGCCTTACTCCCCAAAGGTGGCAAGAGCAGATCACAAGAAATTGAACTCAAATTCACCATCTTCATTTCCGTACAGCCCTACAAACTCAAGGTCATTGACCAGTCCCCTTGATGAGTTAACTAGCTTGTTCAACTCAGGACGGAGTGTGCTACGAAAATCTGCAGCAGGACGTAAGATCAGGGAGCCAGAAGGTAAGACAGTTCTATGTGCTTTTGTATTTTGTATGTCTTTTGCATCAAAACTTTTTTATGTTGCAAGCTGATAGAGTAGGCAAAAGTAGAAATTGAAAACCTTGTTTAGTTTGTGGGTTTTTTTAAAGAAAGGTCTGTTGTAATCATAAGAAACACATACAAAAACATTTCATGTAAAATTTACAGGTCTTTAGGTTTTGTCTGAGATATTAACTTTTCTTTTACCAAAACGTTTGTATGACACAAATTTAAATGTTTTTTAACATTCCAGCTGTTTCAGTAAAATAAACACAGATGTTACATCGTGTGAAAATAAGTTTATGTTATCAGTCTGTAAAAATATTTTGAATTAAATATATGGCTAGATGTTTGGTAAATGTGTTTTATTTGAAGTCTTTCTTTTAAGGTTTCTTTATTTCATTTCCATGAAGTTCTGAATTTGTTGATACAGTCTTCATTATCCTCCTAAATAAAGCTTAGTCAGAGAGTCATGCAGTGAAGAAAATTTAAAAAGTTAAAAGTAATAGCGGTTCTGCGTCTCAGTTAGAACACTAACTTCAGTCTTCACATTACTTCTCTGATTTAAAAAAAAAAAAAAAAAAAAAACAAAAAAAAAAAAAACAACCTGTCATATTGAAAACATTCAGTATGTCTTATATAGAAATTTCTTCCCATGGTACCATCTCCCAAACACAAATTTTGTGAATTTAAAATTCAGAGTGAGAAAGCCTCTAGACTGTTTTCTCTGCTTCTACACTTCTATCTGTCCAAACAGCTTGTCTTAATCAAGAGCTGTGCGCAGCATATTCAAAATAGGCAATATAGAATCATAGAACTAATTAAGTTTGATAAGAACTTTAAGATCATTGAGTCCCACTATAAAACTGACACTGCCACATCTACCACTAAACCATGTCCCTAAGTGCCACATCTATGCATCTTTTAAATATTTCAGAGATGGCAGTCTGTTCCAATAATTGGCAACCCTTTCTGTGAGGTCATTTTCCCTAATATCCAATTTAAACCTCCTATGGCACAACTTGAGGCCATTTCCTCTTGTCCTATCCCATGTTACTTGGAAGAAGAAACTAGCCTCCACCTCACTACTACCTCCGTTCAAATAGTTGTAGAGAGTGGTGAGCCTTTTTTTCGCCAGGCTAAGCAACCCTAGCTCCCTCAGCCACTCCTCCTAAGACTTGTATTCCAGATCCTTCACCAGCTCCACTGTCCTTCTCTGGAACATGCTGCAGCACATCAATGTATTTCTTGTAGTGAGAGGCCCAAAAATAAAGACTGACCTGATCCTGGAGGCTTGTATTTCTGATACAAGCCAGGATGCCACTGCTCTCTTTGGCCACTTGAGCACACTGCTGGATCACGTTCAACCAGCATCCTCAGGTCCTTTTCCATTGGGCAGCTTTCCAGCCACTCTGTCCTCAGCCTTTAGCACTTCCTGGGGCTGTTGCAACCCAAGGGCAGGACCCAGCACTTGTCCTTTTTGAACTTTGTACTGTTGGCCTCAACCCACTGATCCAGCCTATCCATATCCCTCTGCAGAGCCTTCCTGCCCTATAACACTCCCACTCAACTTGTCATCGTCTTCCTGAGGACACCCTTTTGACACATGGGGGTGGCTTGCTCCTGCACCTTTAAGATTTCTTTCTTAAAACATGTCCAGCCTTCCTGGAGTCCTTCAGGAATGCCTCGCAAGGAGCTCCATCAACTAGTCTTCTGAAGAGGCCAAAGTATGCCCTCCAAAACTCTTGAATTTTTATAGGTTTCATGAAAGTTAATGGCAAGGTGGAGCTATCAGAGAAACCATGGTGGAAAGAACCCTTGTGAGTACTACAGACCTTGAAAAATCTTTACTGGACCTTGCTTGTTCCTGTATGCTGATTTCAATACCATATGTTGAAAGAGCTGTGAACTCAGACTTCATCAATTCTCAGCCTCATGAGAATGTTTTGTTTGTTATTCTAAGTATGCAAATTGATGAAATTAGTAAAGGTGAGGAAGTGTAGTAAACCTACTCCACACAGTTAAAAAAATTGACCTTTTGCTTAAAAAAAAAAAAAAAAGTTGCTTTGGGATGGAAGATTTTTGAAAATGCAATTATCAACTAAATGTGACCAAGATGGAGTTCAGCCTGGGTCCCATGTGGGTTGAAGTTAGTGCATTAACAGAGGCTACCATAAAAAACCTCTAAATTTACCTTTCACAGGGAAAATGTACTTCTGAATATTTCATCAAGGCAGCACTAAGTATGAAAGATCAAAGTTCAAGAAAGATACACGATAAAAAACCTGAATCAATATTTTATGAGCTAGGAAGCTACCGTATACTAAGTGCAGTTACATATGAATAGGTCAATCATGAGCAGATGGATTGAAAGTAACTAAAATACAGGTGTGTGTGTGTGTGTGTTTTTACAATTTGTCATTTTTTATGTCTTTATTTTCTAGGGTAAAAGCTGGAAAAATATTATTTAACCTTTAATGCAAAGTAATAAGATGACAGTCATACGAGTCAACTAATTTTGCATGTTATATAAAATTAGAAGTTGTCACATGTTACTTTCTGGTTTTTAATCACCCATGTTACTTTCTGGTTTTTTATCACCCATTGCCCAGTGCATATTAAGTTCCTGAAGGACTCTTCCCTTTCTTTCTGCCATTTATAGTGTTCTATTTATAGAAGATGATATGGTAAAAAAAAAAAAATATATATATATATATATATATATAAATTCAATAAAGTTGAAGACGTGGCCTAGAGCAGCACTCTATAATGTGCAGTTTCATTTTTTTCCGTAAGTTATAACCTACCAGCAATCCAACTAAAACCAGAAAGTAAAACTGTGGACCATTTTAAAGTCATGGAGAGTTACCTGTGGGAATCAGGAAGTTTCAGTGTAGATCATCAGCCCTGGAGGTAAAAGCCTCCTTGCCAATATATGTGCAAAACAGAGAGATCCCCCAACATGCCTCCCTCTTGCCTGGAGGAGTAATTTCAAGGCCTGAGAACACTGATGTCCTTTTGGCTCCTGACCCCTTTGTGAGAAAAGCTCATCCAGAATTACAGTAGAACACATTTGTGGTTTTCTGATGGGCTGAAGAGTTATTGTGAACTGAACTGAAAGCACTTTTCTTTCACAAAGGCAACAACAAAAAAATCAAATGGCTACAACTTTCTTTACCTAGTCGGTTAGCCTGGCCACTTTTTTTTTCACAAGAGTATAGTCTACTGGTTCAAGCACTGATCAGGATCATATAGTGTGCAATTTCGTGCAAAATACCTCATATGTAATTAGAGAATTTTTCTGCTCTGCAGAGCTTATAGTTCAAGTAAGCTAAACTGTAACAAGTGAGAACTGTGATAAAGTGATTTCTCCAAGGTTGAAAAGAGTTGTTGTTGAAACTGCAGCCATATTGTTAGACAGGGGTTTGTTTTTACTCCTTACAAAATGAGACTTGAATCCAGGTAAGTGATAAGACACACACACAAATTTCTTTCTCTCTAATTTCTAGAATTAGAAACTTAAGTTAGCAAGACAGATTGAAATTGGATGGTCATGTGCAGAACTCTTACTTAAAAATTTTTTGACTGGACCCGAGATTTGAAACTAGACCTCACAAAACCAGATTCAATCCTTTAATTACAAAACCACACTCCTTAGCAGGATATACAAATGTTTTTTAAACTATCAAACATATAAGACAATCCTTATAAAAGGAAAAGACAATTACATGTTTAAGTATTTCATATTAAATATTTGTGTTTCTCAGCATGGATGAATGATAGTTGGATTTTGCTAGGTCGTAATGTTATTTTTCTTGATTAGTATAGTTGATATTAAATTTTTCCATGCAAGGGGGAATTATTTCAGCTTCAGAGAAAAAGATAGAATAAATCCTAACCAGTCATCCATGCTCAGATTGGCAGTGAGTATTCATCTGGATTCTAAAGGGAATGGAACAAAGGAACTGTGATTTTACCTTAACCTGGGTGAATTTGTCAGGCTATTGAGATAAAGACACAATGCTTTCTCTCCTTCCTGCTTGTTGAGAAAAGATTGCCATAGATACTTGTGTGACTGAGCAAAAGAAAATGTGCAAGCTTGCAACCCCACATCTGTGTGTGTAAGAAGTAAAATTAGGAAGACTTTACCTTTATGTAGGTCACCAAGTTCTGTGAATTAGTGTTTCGGTACAAGTAGATGTGTATATTCAAGTCTATACAGTCTTCAGTGACCTATTCCTTTCCAAACCGTTTGGTTTTGGAAAGTTACGGTTTGGTAATTTTTATGGTAAGAACAGCAAAGGCATGCAAACTTTATATTGTTAACAAAATGCCAATACCATTCAAATGTTTGCCAGGTATCATTGGCATTCATTAGCTGTATGAATACCTTCTTTTTTTGCTTCCTAAGTAAGGTGTTTCCAGTGCAGGTAGCTTCAGCTATCAGTGTCTTATTCCACATTATCGAGTTAAAGCATTGGAAGTCACAGGAAGATAGTTACAACTGACTAATGATTTAGATTTACTTAGTTGGGACTAAAGCTTGCCAAATACTCTTTATTGAGATTGGCTCAAACTTTGAAAATGACAACATTCAATGCTTACATATGGGAAGTACTGTCCTGTCAAAGGCAGGTATTCCTTTGATAAATAATTTCCTTTTGTCAGCAAATTAGAGCAAGGTATTGTATATAGCTAACATCTCAACAGTGGATTGCAAATTAAATCCCTGCTTGTTTTCTGAGATGAAATCCCAGTCCCTTACCCTCGAAGCCACTCAGCTTTTCATCTTAAGCAGCTTAATAAAGATAATAATCATATATGCATCTCATTCCTATTGTATAATGGAATAGTTTTACTTTCTTTGTGGAAAAGCTAACAATTTACAAACCATGAGGAATACAGAAAGCTGTGTTTTCACCTTTTGTCTTTTACCTGTGAATGTTGGAGGAATGATTGCATAAGGCATTGAACTTCTATTACATCTTTCAAGGAAAATTCTCAAATCATTAAAACTTTAGTCAGCTAAGCTTCACAACACTTCTCAGAAAGAGATTAATATCTGTTTATATAATTGCCGTAATTAGCAGGGAGTTAGGGTGACTTTCTGTGACTAATTTTCAGATCAGATATCTAAACACAGGAGAGTCATCAACTTCTGATTCATAGAATCATAGAATATGCTGAGTTGGAAGGCACTCATCAGGATTATTGAATACAACTCCTGTCCCTGCCCAGGACACCCCAAGAATCACACCATGTGCCTGAAAGCATTGTCCAGATGCTTAAAATCAGTCTTGCTGCTATCTGGGGAGCCTGTTCTGGTGCTAAACCACCCTCTGGGTGAAAAGCCTTTTTCTGATGTGTAATCTAAACCTTCCCTGATTCAGCTTAATGCTATTTCCTCGAGTCCCATCACTGGTCATAAGAGTGAATAGATAAGTACTTAACCCCTCTGCTTTGCTTCTTGAGGATATTAGAGACTGCAGTGAGGTGTCCCATCAGTCTCTTCTTTCCAGGCTGAACAGACCAAGTAACCTCAGCTGCTCCTTATAAGGCTTCTCCTCAAGGCCCTTCATTATCTTTGTTGCCCTCCTTTGGATACTTTCTAACAGCTTAATATCTTTCTTATATTGTGGTGCCCAAAGCTGCACACAATATCCAAGTTGAGGCCACACCAGTGCAGAGCAGAGCAGGACAATCCCCTCCCTCAGCTGGCTGGGGATACTTTGGCCAATGCCCCCCACAGTAGACACTCCTGACTGCCAGGGCACTGCTGGCTCATATTCAACTTGCCATTGACCAAGACTGCCTGGTCCCTTTCCGTGGCACTGCTCTCCATCCTCTCATTCCTTAGTGTGTACACACAACCAGGTTGCCCCATCCTAGGTGGAGAATCCAGCACTTTCCCTTGTTAAAGTTCCTATGGTTGGTGATTGCCCAGTCTTCTAATTTATGGAGGTCTCTCTGCAGGGCCTCTCTGCCTTCGAGGGAGTCAAAGGCTCCTCCCAGTTTAGTGTCATCAGCAAACTTACACATTCACTATTTACTACTTGCAGCTCTCTATCTGAATCTCTTGCAGTAGATACAGAAAAGTGGGAGATGCCAAAGCGCTGCCAGTAGGAGTTTAATGCGAGTCATTATGAAAAGGCCCATTCTTGGCTAACCATAGATGCCCTATAAGGAAAATTACAAAGGAGGAGACAGAACTGCTGGCAATAGGGTTGCCATCCAGCCCATGCTGGGTGATTTTTCACAAGAAATAATTGTGGTTTCCATTATTGCAGCAGAAAAGGAGGTTAGAAGAGTCTAGAGAAAGTATATTTCATTCTTATTTTCAGAATATTTTTGGACTTTTGTACAGCCTGAAAGATGCCACCTTAACTGCAGTCTTCTCCTCAGCTGTAAGACTGCCATTATCTGGATAATGTATTACAGAAGAGATCTGTTGTTTCAGGATAAACACAATGTACCAAGAATAATTTTCCACTTCAGAATATCTTAAAACTAGTATATTTAACTGCTGAAGAGTGTTTTGGTTTTCTAATATGACTTTTTCTTTTTTCACTGTAGCATTTCTCTTCCTACTTGATTTCACTGTTTGCTCTTACAGACTAAAATCATGTAATGTGGAATTTGCTTTGTTTTTCTGTTCTGACATGGGAAAAAGGCTTTGTGTGTGATTACCATAAATAATTATAACACGAAGATGATTAGAAGAACAAATCAAGTATAATTTTTAGGTTAAAAAGGAATAGGTATTTTCATAAAAGCTTTATATTTATTTTACATTTTAAGTTCTTGTATTGAAAACAAAATTAAATCCTTAGAAGTCCTCCATACAGTTTCTAAAACTTATATCCACAGAAATAGAGGTTGAAGGAGACTGTGCAGCCCCAGAATTGCAGAGGAAATATCACTGCATTTTTTATTTCTATTGACCTTATATTGTAATTATTTACAGCTTTTGGAAAGGGATCCTGAAGTAGGCAGTTCCTTGGTCTGACCCAGTGCACTCTCTCTCATGTTCATACCTTGTCACTGCTCAACAAGAGGAAAGCTAAGGAGAAGTAATTGCACTGACTTTTCTGTTCCTTTTACATGGTCCATTTCTGAGAACTGCAGGCATTGCTTTTAAATTGCTGACTCTGTTTTGTATCGTTTCCATTGACTTGGATTTACTTTGTGTCCCCTTCATCCTGTCTGATATTCAAACACAATAACCACACCATACTGGTTCAGCTTAGTGCATTTCAATCCTATAGATTTTAATAATATCTCACTTTTAGTAATGTCTTTGATCATTCAGGTAGACATTTATAGGATTAGTATTTTCATAACAATGTAATTTCTTCAACATCTGATTCAATATCATGGTTGCAAATTCAGCAATGGTTCAGGAAGCTGTCTCATTACTAACAGTGTTGTCAGCTTCTCTAAATAGTATAAAGTCTTCAGGATTTTTTATTTGTGATCCAAGATGCAAAACCACAAATAGCTTTGTTTAGGAGCCACTACATCACTTATCGTAAACCAATTGTGACAAGTTAGCCATATCTGAGAGATGGAAATTAAACTGTAGCACCCTTACGTTCTTGATACCAAACAAGAAGGTGGGCATTCGTCAGTAAATGTCATGTCATATCATTTTACAGGACTACAGGCATTTGGAACATAGTGGAGAATGAAATATAACCATACATTTTAGTGAAGGTGTCTAGCTGAATTCTCAACTTGAGTGAGAAGTCTCTTTAGATGCTTTTAACTTATTTACATCCATCTCAGCATTAAATCTTTTTTGAATAGAACCTCAGTAGAGAACAACAATTCTATGTCACAGAAAATGTCAAGATTGTGACATTTATATTTGTTTTGTGCTGAAATGAAAATCAAGCATTCTAAAATTGTGTGCAGAAATAAATATTCTTTTATGTCCAGGCTTTCAAAAATGTTTGTAAATTATTGAAATGGTCTGCCTCAAAGATAGTAAAATTATTCATACTGAAAATTTCAACAACTTAAAGTGCTGACTTTTTTTGGGGACCTAAATAAGATCAAGAGTGGCCATTTCAACACTGGTCAAGTTGTTATTTAGGAGTATGTCTGCACAACAATGAAAGCTGTCTTACAAACAAGCCAAACTACTTCTGAACTCACTGGCTCAGGTATCCAAGACAATGGCTATGCAAATTCCAGCCCCTCAGTGATAACTCAAAGTTATTGGCAGGACTCATGGAGCTCACCATGAAACTATGAAATTCTATAGGCCTGCATATGTGGATTGTGTTCTAGTTCCAGCACTGGCATTTTGTGGGGCTGGTTGGAGAAGCAAGAGAAGACAGTTGGAAAGAGACTGGGAAAAAGACTTGGTCATAAACATGAGGGTGCCCTGACCCTCATGGTCTCTCCAAACTGCTGCACTCTGCTGTGATACCATAGCAGATTTGGAAGTGGAGCACTGGAAATAGGAGCAGCAGTTTGGGACATCTGTCTTCTTCCTGGCCCCACAAGTGAATGGGAAAATATAGAGGCCTTCAAGTTCAGTGCTTTTTTAACTTGAGTTTTTATTCTATTTTAAAATGAAAACCATGAAAACTAATTTTATACTCTTTGAGGTGAATTTTTTAAAACAAAAAAAACTTAAAGTAGACCTGAATCTCTACATTTCATTATTTCTCTTAGTTCTTTCCATAAGGGCAGGTTGCACTATGATGCTGACATACTAGTAGCATTTAGGGACAGTTTTTAGCCACAGATTGGCTATATTTGTGCACAGTGTGGCACAAAAAAAATGCTTATCACACTGCATCCATGATACCCATACGTTCTTGCTTTGAGGTTAACAAAGGTGTCATTAACCATCACTCTATCCCTTCAAGATGAATTTGCAAACAAGCTAAAGAGATATCTAAATTTAGTTTTTGTTTTAGAAGCTCACTTTGAAAGCAAATAGGATTGTTGTCTGAGAGATTTTCCACAATAGCTGTCCCTATTTGATGGGCAGGGTTGCACTACAGGTGAACCAAAAATATTCCTTGGATTGCCTCTTAGGGTCTACTCAAACAATTCTTCTGCCCAATGCTGTCACCTATGCTAAGACTTCTGCATTGCAGTCAGTGCCAGAGCTGGTATGAGAGGGATCCTGAAAAATCTCTGTAGAAGCATTCTGTGGGATAAGTAAATAGAACTGATGTGATATTGTTGGCAGTAGCAAATCTGTATCTTTTTGTTTCTTTGGAGTTTTTTGTTTATTTTTACAATATTTGCAACTTTGTCTGAGGGGGAGGAAGGTTGAGACAGTGTCTCATCACATAATTCCTTCCAACAGCAGCTAAAGCCCAGCAGTAATCGCTGTTCTGTTACTGAGATACCACACAGAAACGTAAACAAACCTTAATGTCTGCCTTCAGGAAGAACTGCTGCATCCACATGAATTAGAAGAAAGCTGTGTTTCTCAGCAAATTGCCTTCTCCTTTTTCCAGCGCACCAGCAACTTTTTAAACACAAAAACACAACAAGTAGACTCTTTGATCAGCCAATCAACACACCTAACAGTAAATAAAACTATGACAGAGTAAAATCAGCTACTTTTTTTTTTTTTTTCCATATTAGACTTGAAAAGGAGCGGGGGTGGGGCATGGGAAGAAATGCTTTTTCTAAGGCAGAAAATTGTCCCAAGCAGTGCTGCCCTCCTACTTGCCTTGTGTGGTTAGTTATGGACCTCAGAAAGGCCTGCAGAGACCAGTTCCTAGAGAAGATGGGAGAAATGAAATCCCCAGTCTCTGAAATATGTACACTAGCTGGAGTCTACCTAACTGCACTAAAGTGGTGTTCCAAGTTCTTGTTCAGATAATATCAGGCAAGAGAGGTTTCTTCATCCTTTACTAGTGTTTGACAAGGCTGTTTTCTCCACTTCAGAGCAGTATTCTTTGTCTCATGTTGCAAACAAACCTAGTTAAACAATTCAGAGTTCTCCAGACAGGGAAAGAAGGCACTTATGTTATCTGTCTCCCCCACCAACTCTGAAAGTTTACCTGATCCAGGAATGTTCCTAACATTGCTTTTAGGAAGAAGGGAAAGGTCTGTACCTTGTAATGACTGTCACTGAAATAAATGTAAAATAAGAGCACTAGCTTCCCACCAGCATGTCTGTCAGAGAAGAAAGAAGAAACCTTCCTGTTCTAGGTGTATGCTTTCCAGATCTGTGATTTACAAAATAGTTAATTGAGCTGTTGGCTCTTAAAGTCTGAAGCAGACCTAGGAGTTCCTGCAGCCACTTCAGCAGCCTCTTTCTCACTACCATCCTCATCTTCTGAAATGTGGCTGATTGGTGTCACACTAACACAATACTCTTCAGAGGAGCTCTTTCCCTCCAGCAGAGTGAGTTTTGTTACTTGTTCTTTATGGCCCATGTCTCCTCTCTTTGCTTTCCAGTGTTCACACAGAGGTTCCATGAATGCAGCTTCCCAGAGCATTTTGTGTTTACCTGATCCACTGAAGAATGCAGCTTCTGGAGTGGCTTGTGACATCATCTGATAGCTCCATTTACACAGCTCAGAGAGAAAGGGTGCCAGAAGTGACACTACAAATTCATTGCTACTATCCTAGGAGCATCACTGCAGGGGGGAAGTCCTAGGCAATTGCTGCTGTAAGGGTGAGACAGGCAGCAGCACTAATAGACTGGGGGAATCCTGTCTTTCAGCAAGTAAGATGCATCTGTTTGCCTCCAGCTCTCAGTAGACAAAGTAAACAGTCATGCTGCAGGAGGTCACGGTGTGACTTCATGTGAGTAAACTGAACTGCTCTGAAGCAATATGCATTTATCCAGTGAAAGGGCACCCAAGACAACATGTGCTGAGGGTAGCTAGCAAATGCCACAGAAAAGGAATGTCTCAGTGCTAAGTCAGAATAAAATAGGAAACACGAAGTATAATTATCAAGGTGTAACAAAACAGTGAACACTCGAGACAAAATAAAATGACCTATTCTTATTTAAACTCCCCCTCTTTCTTCAAAAAATATCTGCAAAATTTCTGAACTCGCCTTCCCCCCACCCCCCACTTCACAATGTCCACTTACCACTGTAAATGTAACAGATGTCTAGGGTCAGCCATTAGGATTCAGTGTATTCCTGACTTTTCCACGAAGGAGTGAGAGCACAGATCAGAAATCCATTCTGTCTGCAACTTCTTGTCTTTTATATTCTGGTTAATAGGGCCCATCAGTCCTCTCTTATTCACATGTTTAATGATAAGCTGCTTGATTTGAAATTCCCGTTTTGCTCTATGTCAGCCATAGGTTTCAAGGAAATTGAGCTATTTAGCTTTTAGATTTCATGGTAGCCCAGTTACAAAAAGCTTCTCCTCCTGTATTGCATTAATTTATCTGCCAGAATTTATGTGTCTTCCTTTTTTTAAGTCACAGATACATTGTGAGTAGCTTTGGATCTCGATACCTAAAAGTGTGTATTGATTATTGATTGCAGAAAATCATGTTTTCTATGAACAATGAAATAGTGTTTGATGTTATACTGGGATTGTTTCAAATTTAGAACTGAGATATATCCTGCCTAGCTTGTGACACTGAATTTCCTCAGCTGGGAGCTCGTCCTTAGCTGTCTGTTTAATTAAAGAAAAGAAATGTGTGCCTTGAAAGAATTGTCATATCAAGTCAGATCAAGAAGAGTGTATGACTTCCATTTATACCAGAGCAAAACAAGGGAGAACTTGCTCTCGCTGTACAGTCAGGATTAAACCTTCAAATGTGTCATCAGCAGAAACTGTATAACAGTTCAGTGCTCCACTAGTCCCATCTGATTTGAGGTGGTTTTTCTTCCACATTTTTTCTTTTTTTTTCCTGAGATGGATTAATATTGACCACTGGTAACTAGCTGTCAAGGTGAAGGTCTATATCTGTTTCATTAAATGAACCAGTTCCGCGGAATGTCCTTGGTATGGCAGCTCAATCCTTTGCACATTCCAAGTGCTAGAACAGTCCCTGGCATTGCTTGGGACCTGACAGGCTGGCTCCTTTCCAAGAAAATCTGGACATGGTTCAGGAAACGACACAGGCCAGGGACTATTCACAGTAGATGACTTGGATGCAACCCCTCTTCTGTGGAGGGCGAGAAAGTGTAGTAGCACAGATATGGGTCTCTGGGCCTCAGGGCCAGAGAACAGTTATGATCACATTTGAATAACCAGGATAGACAAAGCAAGAGTCCCTCTATATTTACACTATTATGAGTCCCTTGGTGCTTTGGCCGTGCTGCATAAAGCACACAAGGTAAGCGTAAATGTGATCAAAAACCTGCTGAAAGCAGTGGAAGCCTCCTGTTGTTAACGATGAGTTTTCAGTCATACTGTAAATGAACACTAAATGTTATAAA
Source organism: Pyrocephalus nanus (assembly GCA_038380795.1). Taxonomy (NCBI): domain Eukaryota; kingdom Metazoa; phylum Chordata; class Aves; order Passeriformes; family Tyrannidae; genus Pyrocephalus; species Pyrocephalus nanus. Next base: position 93,847,077 of record CM076259.1, on the reverse strand, counting down.
GAGAAGTGTTTGGAAAAAAACATATGGGGACAGAAATACATTATGAATATGCCTCCATTTAAAGAAAGGAGAGCAAAGCAACGGCTTTGACAGAAAAGAAAGATACAACCCAACCAGGTGAGTTACTGCTGGGCTTTTAAAGCATACTAGTTTTTCATGTCTAGCTGCACAGTCTATGATGATTCCACCTAAATGCTGATTGCAATCATTGATTTAAACTTTGCTTTAGACTTTGTTAAATAGGCTAAATGTATAATTTCTGTGGAAAACTAATAGTTTCTCAAAATATTTCAGTATTTCAATTTAACCTCATTAACTCATCTTAATAGAGCCTATACTGGCTCATTTTCTAATTTGGTCATAAAGTAGTAATTCGGCCTAAATACTACTTATGAAAAAACTATGATGTTTGGGATCATACATTTTATGTTTGAGGGAAAAAAGGGCTTTATAATAGGATATTTGAAAGTCATAGCTCAATTAAAAGAGTTTAAGTTATTCTTTTGACAAAAAGTTCTACCGCAGACTTTCAGTGTATTGGCTTCTTTTAAAAGTGAGATAATGACTCAGAAAGGAGAGGGGGAAGCAAATACATTAATTTCCATAATTGTCATATTCTGAATTCTTTTTTACAAAATAAATGAAATTATGTCCATCTTGTGCCTTATGACCTTATCATGAGTTTTAAACTCAGTCTCTTCCAAGAACATTAGGATAACAAACAAATGTGGATTTCATGAGCTGCCTCTTTTGCATTCTGTTTCTGTTACACTTTTCAAGTAATACTGATGTAATTAATTATGTATTTGTTGGAAATAACTTGTAAGGAAATAACTGTTATACTTTGGTTTGTCATACTCTGATTAAAAGCACTGTACAATTGATTGCTTCCAGCTAGTAACTATGCTACAGCATAACTGAGGGGCAAATGATGCCCTCAGTCCAAATATCCATAGATCCTTGTAGTCTATACTCATTAACTGCAGGATTAGTCAGAGTAGAACTTGACTGAGTCAGAGATATCTTTTCGGCTAAGTCTGGGATCAGGCTGTCTGAGGAGCAGCCCTGGGAAAAGTCAGTGAGACTTAGCAGCAGAGACAGCCAGCAGTATGCAGGGCTGTGGCCGCTGCTGAACCCTCCCCAGTAGCTCCTCTTCTCTCTTGTACTGAGGAGCCCAGAACTGGACACAGTAAATACTCAGGGTTGAAATGTGGTTCTGTAAGCAGAGAGTGGGGAGGGGATGGAGAGGAGGCAGCCGGGCCCTTCACAGCCCTGCATGGCAGGGCAACAAGGTACAGCAGGCAGGAACTGAAATGAGAGGGGTTCATTGTTGGTACTGAAACCTTTCCCATGAGGACAGGCAAGGCAGGGAAAGGCAGACAGAGAGGCTGCACAAGAAGGTTGGGCAGGCTCCATACTGGGGATCACAAGACCTGGCTGGGCAAAACCCTGAGCAGTGGTCTGACCTCACACCTGGCCTTGCTTGGAGCAGAGGTGCACTCTTATTATCCTATTTATAGAAAAGATTCTCTTCAGAAACTCACCCATTTTACACAAAGTCCAAAATAAATGAACAGTACTTTTTTGCTAGGGATACACTCTGGCTTCTCCAGGAGTCTGTTAGAAGTTTGCCAACATACAAAGTTACACTTTTTCTGTAGACTCACGTGAATCTGCTCCAAAAAGGAGCTGAAGATGCCTATATATAGGAAATTAATTCAAGTGCCTTTATATAATACAGATTATTTTGAAATAAAATATAGGGTTCTTTTTAACCCCTGACACCAGTTAAATAAGGCACTATGAAGTATATTTTCTCTATATAGTTTTCTGTATAGAAACTAAAGATATACATTTCTTACAATGACTGAATAGAGTAAATGGGATAACAGATTTCTGTCTAGGTAGCTGTCCAAAAATATATGCTGCATATATGTCCACTACTTATTTCTGCCAATTTAGAATGACATTTTAGATCAATGGTATCTATCCACGATATTTTTTGGTATTTCATCCCACAGATACAGAGGAGAAAAGATAACTTTTTTTTTTTTTTTTCCAAGAGCCCTTCATGAATGCCATGAAAAGGTATCAATGTACCTATGAAACAAAAGGCTTCTGCAAAGAGAAATGCAGGAAAAAGTCTTTCTACTTGCTCATTCGCAAATGAATTGCAGATGTCAGGCAAATCAATAAATCTTTTGGATATCAAGAAAAATAAGGATCCCAGCCAAGACTCTTTAGTAAAAGGTGGCACAATAATTATGTAGGTGGATTATGATCTATAGGCAAGTGCACTGACCATTAACATCTAAAAGTGATATTTCCTTTTCAGACAAATTTAAAATGAGCTGCAAAGATGCATTTTACAGTCAACTTGCTTGTAAAAAAAGCTAAATCAGGCATGCTTTTATAATTGTACTGTATGCATTTTACAGCTCAGACTCTGATTCTACTGCCTCTCCCAAGTCAATTACTGTGGGTAGAGCTGTCCTAATTTTTTCAGTGCATAGCACACTTGCCTAAAGATGCATTTTATGAAACAGTGCCACTGAAACAATCTAATCAGATCTGGCAAAAAATAATGAACAGGGAATGAGGGCAAGGAAGGGAGTAAAAAAAAAAATTGAAATGTTTTATTCTGACAGCTTGAAAATTAACTTTTTGACTTTTTAAGACAGTTTTTTTTGTTAGATAAGGAAATCTTAAGAAGGATTAGAGTTAGATAACTAGAGTTAGAAACCTAAACCAAAATAAGGAAGCCCTTTTAAATGAAGTGAACCATTTTGAGTTAACCAGAATGAATTTATAGTTTTCATTTCATTAATTAATTTTTTTAATATTGGTACTTTTTAAATGAGGTGGATTTTTTTTTTTAGTTCAGGCATAAAAATGAAAAATTGACCACACAGTCAACTTTAGCTTGGAAAAATCTGCAGATAAAGTATCCATTACCTGGTGAAAAAATGTTTTTCCTTCCCCTTAAAGAATGTTCATGTGCTCAAGATGTATAAGAATATATCATATCTTTGGGAGAGCTGAGGATGTTATGGGAAGTATGGATGAACACAGTATTGTTGGTTTTAATATCTAGTCTTTTGACCTCCACTGGTTCCTGCCGTCATTATGACAAAGCTTAAATAGACGCAACTAAAATCAAGAAATAACTTTTTGAGAGCTGTCATAGAAAAGAAACTTCCATTTTAGAGTGTTATAGGAGGACCTCTGTGCTCGGGTCAGCCATAATATGTCAGCCCCAAACCTAAGGCCAGCTCTCAGAGCGGGTGGAAAGAGAAACAGAAACACTGAAACAGAGCGTTGAATTCAGCTTTGTCTTCTGTGAATCAAACCGGACTATCACAAGGAAAGAATATGCAAATATGTTCAATACAGAAAAAAAAAAAAAATAGCCAGGGATGCAGTGGGGGTCCCTCTTACTATCTCCATCCCTTCAGTCTTGCCTTCCAGCTCTGAATGTGCTTTAGGCCTCTAAACTCCAGTGGGTAGTTCACACCAAGCACCACTCGGGCATAGCCTGTGGCGGAGCCCTGTTTCTTTGTGGTGCACTGGGCTGACAAAGCCAGGCAAGCTCAGAGCCAGCTCCAGGCACTTTGCTGTGAGCTGTTCTGCTTTGTGTGGATGTGCAATCAGTCAGAGAGGGAAGAAGATAAGGGTTTTGTTTTGCCCTTTTCTTTGAACAAATGCGTGTGCATTGTACAAAGCTTAGGAATTCCTACAGGATCAGATCTCCTCTGATGTCCTGAAGACATTTAACTAAAAGGCTCTGACATGAAAACCTGTAACTTTATAGAAAATGACAACTGATGGCTGGGAAGCCCTGAGGCTGGGTAAATAATGGCCATGGGGAGGCTGTGCTGGGAGGAATATTACTACATATGGTTTCATCTCAAAAGCCATTTTATTTCATGTAGGAGGAGATGAAAGAAAAAATAACCCCATGTTGCATCTGTTGCTCATATCACCTAATGCAGTGATGAAAGGCATTGCAGTGATGACAGTGGTATGTAAATTCCTGTGAATATAATATAATAGAATCTAAAATAGAGACAATACAAACACTTGCTGAGTTTTATTCACTAATAGTTGTGTGGAAAGAAAGAATATAAATGAAATTTTGTAGTGATATTCACTTCTATAAGCTTTAAAAGGCTACAAATGGAACACTAGCAAAAAACATAACAAAATGAAACAGAACAAAAAAACCACCCCGCAAAAATCACTGACTTAAACCTTCCACATTCATCACTCGTCTTGTGAATTTAGTGTTTAATTAAATTAATTTGACTTTTTTCTACTTACATGTGAAAGCTACTAGCTAATAGTGTGGATGAATGCTGTAAGCTGACAAGCATTTTCTCTGTTTACATCAGGTGCTGAAACTAATCTGAACTTGAGAAGCAGGGAAGATCCAAATACATCAGATACTGGATCAGAAACACAGGATAAAAATGCAAATAACCATGGAACTCAGTCATCTAATCCACTGTCCAGTTCGGTGACTGCTGAAAATGGAAATTCAGTATCAAATGGTAAGCAGTTTTTAATCCCAAAGCTCTTCGAACATAAAATTGCTGAAGTGTTTCCTTGAATGAGCTTTTTAAGATATACTCAGGCTGGAATCTTCTGAGTTGTGAAATATCTGTGTTTCTGGAACTGGCTTAACTTTGTATGTGTGAACTGATAAGCCCCTCTCCCATAAAAGTTGAATGTGAAGAAAATAAAACAGCTTCTGTTGAGGAATTTGTAATTAGTTCAGCTCCAAGTCTATAAGCAGCCTAAGGCATGGAGGACTGAGATTTGAGATTCTGATCCTATAATCAATAGAAATGGGACAGAAAATGGAAAATCAGGATCTCGCTTTGCTATAGGGGCCTTACTAGTGAATGACAAATTGTTTATCATTGCAGTACAAAATGGTGCAAGAGCAGTGACAGAAAGAATGAAATCTTTCAAGGTCTTAAAATCATAAATCCTAAGGAAATAACACTCCTGTGAGTTCAGATTTTTAATAGAAAATTAAAATTTTTCATTTTTTATAACATATTCCTCTTCTCTTTTAGTTTATTTTTAGTATTAGGAGTAACACCTTTCTACAGCTCTGTACTATCAAACTATGACTTCTCCACCACCAGTCTTCCACTTATCAGAGTTCTTAGTCTGAAAGAAAGAGCATTTGCCATTTCCTGTACAAACACATAAAGTAATTAGAAAGCCTGTAATAACCTTTTGCATTGCAATGCTGAAAGTTGTGATCCTACATTATCGAAAACTACAGATCCTTTTGTGGGAGACCCTCAAAACACTGCAGGTAAAATTTACTGAAATTTGTTGTCATTTCCAACTAGGACCTAGTAGAATATAGAGAAATGTTTAATCATTAAGTGAAAACTTTAAATTTGATAACTATGTAAGTGACTGAGTTGATCTGACCCTTTGTTAGCAAAGGGGAGGTATTACCCAGCTGTCTGACAGTTCTGTACCCCCAGTGGAGTGCATTGTAGAGGTGCTTACTCTCTGTAACCCAAGTGAAAATTAGAGTAGTTATTACATAGATAAGACACGCACTTTGCACTGTGTTCTTCCTACAGCTCTTGGCACTTTAATGTCCCTTGAAGGAAGCCTCCCTGGTTATTCCTTTCTATTTACATCTGAAGTCCACTGCTTGTGTATGGACTTCTATATAGTTTATGCAGATTGGCATCAGTGTAACTGTAAGAGCCTATCTGTTTCATCAAAACCCCCCTTCATTGTTCAGGTAAGGGGATTAGTCCTGTCTAATTCCAGCTTTCAAGAAGGTAGCCTGAACAGGTCGCCTGTGGGCTGCAGTCTGCTACACAGTCTCTTGAAACTTACTACCAGATCTAAGTTCAGCAGGCAAGAAGCCATGGAATGAGACAGATATCATAGCAGATAACCTGACAGAAAAGAAGCATGTCACCATGACACAGGCTATATGCTGCTGAGAACAGAGCCCTGCACTTGCCTTTCCTGGTGATGTCTGTTTCACAGGCATATATCTGCCATATATCATCTACATACATGTCTGCCAGTGTATCAAGTGGAGCTGATCAGTAAATGCAGCCTGTGTCTGAATGCAGAAACATGAAGGTTTGAGGACTGATGAATGACTATGGTTGCAAAGACCTAGAGACTCTGTGCTGGTGTTGTTTTTTGCAAATGTGGATGTTGAAGGCCAGGAGGTGCAAGGTCTCCAGTTCTGTGGTAGCAGAGCCTATGAGACTGGAGGTCCTCTGGAACCACAGAACCATGTCTATACATCCAGTGATTTAGATCTCAATATTTGAGATGCAAGTTATTTATCTGTAGGATTCTAAGAGGAGTATCTGGGAACAGGGAAAAAATGGTGAAAAGAAAGTATAGGAAGAAAATCAGAGATTGAGTGTGGGATCTTCCTTTGAAGCAATATAGAAAAGGCATTAAGTGCATGAAGGATTGGGTTTCTAGTTTGAATGCCTAGGACAAGGCTGTATTCTTGATCATGTGAAAAAAATTTCATGTATTTCTTTCTTTTCACCTCTCCAGTTAGAGGTTATTGATTGGCTCATATTCCTTACTGTCATTTTCACCACCACATATAATTGCAGGAATAATATATAGCAAGCCAAAATATGATTTTGCCCAAAAAAATGCCAAATTAAATTTACTTTTGGTAACCTGAGAATAGGTGCAGGAAAGCCGAATCCAGATGTTGTAGTTTGTGCTCAGACTGAACTTCTGATTAACTTAAGTTCTTGTAATCCTGCCCCTGCCCCTGGTAAACTGATGGTTTCAGCCTTGGACTGAATTAAGCAAGGTCTTATTCAATGCACAGCTGTGATATCCTAATATTTACTTAGGTGTACATAAAGGAAAGCTCTTGGAATGTAATCAACTACTTCATTTATCTTTCCAAATTCTACCAAGCCTTTGCTTGCCATGTCTGTGACAACGCGCTGTTGCTGTACATTGAAACTTTACTTTTTTGATAAGACCTCTTATCAAACTGCTTTTTACAGAAATAATCATAAAGTCATTGATAACTTGATTCTTAGCTCAACATCTGAAGATGGTAGATCCTAAAATGTATTAATTAATAACTTTTGTATAACATGCAGCCTTGGCCTAGGAATGTGTTTTTATTCATTTCTGGTGTTCTAAAATTGTGCAAATATTTTACATTCTACCTTTTATTTGAATTAAATGAATAACACCTTCCCACCCCAACCGGCAATGAGCCTCACTCTAAGATCACTGTGCAGAGGTGTTTATATCTCTTGACTTCAGAGAAGTCTCTTGACTTGGCTCTTTTACACTAGATGACTGGTTGTTACACAGCTAAATTTTGGGCAGCTAATTCCCACATCAAGAGTGCACAATAAGTACAAGAATTACCAAAAAAAAAAGATTCTATGCTGAGGAGATGAAGTTTTAAGTCCTGCACCTAATACTGACTTCCTGTGTGACATAGAGATATTATTTGAGAGCAGACCACAAGCTTGGTTTTTGTTCACTTTGCATTACTTCTGCAATGAAAAGGAGCCAGGGAAAGAGGAGCCAGGGATTTCCGCATTGCAGAAGGAATCCCTGGCCAATGTATAGGTAATGTGTTATTTGTAGGCTCTTCCTTGCTCCTTCTTGTAAACCAGCATGCATACCTATGATGCTATCCATTCTTAGTAAACAATAATTGTTCCAGTTTCAGTAAGCATGGAAATAGTAAATATCCAGGCAAATGAGTGACTTTTTTTTGTTCTTTCCTTAGTAAAACATGTCAAGGTCTTTTGAATCTTATACTGAATCAGCCAATGCGGAAATCTCAGGTTATAAATGAGTACTCTTCTGTTTTAGGTTTACCAGAGGAAAATGAATATTCAAGACTGTCTGCCAGCACTACAGCAGGCTCATCAATTCAAAGACACAGGGAGAGCCACACTAGTCAGGTAAATATTTCATTGATGTCTCTAGAACCAGTTAAAGAGAAAAGAATCATAGCAGCTGCATGTTGAAAGCTATCTTGATTCAAATTTGGGTATTGGCATTGAAAAATGCAGACTTCTTTTACAGCTTTGTATTGAGCTAAGGACAATAATCAATTTACTGTTAACTGTTTTTACTGGAAGAATGATCATCCTGAAAGGTTCTCATAGTAGAGTTCAAAGTTTATGAAACATACTGTTGCTGTTTGTGAGGGTGCTGTTTTGGGGCAGGAAATATGTCTCTTCACCCTGAAAGGACAAATATGTTATCTGTCTCAAGATATTAATTCATACCAGAAATAGTTGCACAATAATGAACCTCATAGGAATAAATGCATAATTAAATAATCCTGAGCAATGAAGACTTAAAAAAAGTCATCACAATTTTTATATAAATATCAATAATTAATAAAATCAAAACAACTGTAAATTAAAACAGCATTAAGTACTAATGTAGTTTGAAGCTTGTATTGGTTCTCTTAAAATTTTGATATAGTTAATGTCATATTAAAATTACAACAAAGAATTAAGTTTGATAGGTATTAAGTGAACAAAAAGGAATAAAATTTGTGTCGTGGTTTTGCTCTGGGTCAGTTTGCTCTCATCCCCCACACAATTACTACAAATTGAGAGAAGGTTTATGCAAACAAAAGAGACCTGATTTGGGAGAATAATATTACATTTATTAATAGCAAGATAAAAAAAACTAAAGAACTATATCTACAACAATTCTACTTAGGTAAAAGTACTATAATATAATTTCTTCATTATTTTCTTCACCATTTGATATATAACATGAACCACTTTACTTTTAAAGTAGCCAATTCAGGCATGAAGGCATTCAGAAATTTTATTATCGTATGATATTATTTCACTTAAATGGCATTAGTGTGTTCTTCTGTTGTCATTATATCTTCAGTCCACTTTTCTAAAAAGGCAGTCCCAAGCAATTTTTTTTTATTTGAAATGGCTTTAAGAAGTTTACAGTAAAGCTAAAAATTGTCCAAAGAGGAAACAAATTTGAGCTGAGATGCCTTTTCTCGACAGAAACCTGTCATTAAATAATTGTACGATTTCCAAACTATTTTAGCAGAAGGTAGGGAAAAGTGTTTTATCACATTTAAAAGCTGCTTATTCTCTGTAGGGGACAGCTGGCATTTCTTTACAACAAAATACTGTCCCTAACCAAGTTAAGTGAATGTTTGGCCATTGAATCCAGAAGGAGTGAGATTCAACCCTCAAAATTATACTTGGTCTTAATTTAACTTTGAAAAACAATAGGCTTCAACTCATTAATTTTTTGAGCAAACTAGTAAAGTTCTCACTTTTTGCTTTTCTTCTGCGCTGTCTAAAGCGTGTAACTACAGCGCCTATTCTGAGTTGAAAGACTGTGCCAAGACAGTACTCAGCACTTCACTTAATCTCTTCAGACACATAAGTAAGGCCAGCCGGAGCTGCCCTGGCATATGTAGGAATGTATCCATCTTGCACACAATAACAAATTTTTTTCCATCACCATACCTCTCAGACTCTCAAAAATGGACTTTGACTGTGTTGTGAAAAAATGCTTACAGGTCTGCTGTCTCCAGTAGACTGGATGAGGATGTGGGATTATGAAGATGACTAGAGGCAGTGTATTCATTTGGCTCTCTTACATTTTTATGATCAACCAAATACTTATTAGGTATGAGAGTGGCCAAAGAGCCCTTTCTAGCAAATGAAAAGTCCAGGTCCCTGACACTGATGCAGTTTTAAACCTCACACAGTGAGATGCTTTTGTCCTGAAGCACCTTACACCTCTATCGCTAATCAGTTTGCCTGGGATCCAGAAGGATCATGTTTAAATTACTAAATCAGTGCAGTACAAGGAGAGTTAGATGAACTAGGTATAGGGGAGCCATTATCTTCTTGCCTTTGCAAATGGAAACTGTGAAGTTCTTAATAAGTACTAGTTAGTAATTTAAGGATTTTTAGAGTTTTTAGTAATTTAGATTTAGATTTAATTTTTAATTTAAAAATTTTAGACTTTTTTGCTTTAGAAGCAAGTTGTTAACCCTTTAAAAACTTGGTTTTTTTTATTTTTCCAAAAGTAGTTGCCAAAACCTGAATACAATTTCATTTCAGTATTTTGAAATGCCACAATTCAGTAAATAGTTGTTTTGCCGAAGTATTTCACAGATTTTTAAAATAGATTCCATGCAGTGTACTCAGAATTACATGCAGGGACAATCCTTAAATGCAATCTCAGAAAGAACTGTGACAAGTTTAGAAAAGAATTCTGCAGTTCTGTGATTTTTGATACAATTGGTTTAATGAATAAACATCTTCCAAAATGGTGTTGCCAAAAGAAAATGAAAAAATCTTTTTCCCATAAAAAGGAAAAAAAAGTCTTAAAAAAGTCTGTGCTCACAGGGCTGAGAATTCTCACTGTAAAAAGCTTTCCTCACCATTTCCAAAACATGGCATATATTTGAAAATGATTGGGTTTAATTACAGTTGACATTTCTTAGCATGCTGCTAGTGACCGTAACAGCATACAAGCCTATTGTAAAAGTCTTTGCCAGGCTTCAGTGCATTAACCTTATCACTTTAAAATAATTTTTGCACAGATGTATGAAATAGGACATATTGTTTCACAGATGTGTGAAGGTACTGATTGACTAGTTGCTCCAAAGAAAGAAACTTAGACTGGGTCCTTGGATTTCTTGGCAGACACTGTCACTTCAGCTAAAGGAAACTGGTTCATTAGCTTTCAGTATTTATGGGGTTTTTTTTATCTCCCTGCTAGTTCTTTGCTGAAGTGACAAGAAATATTTTCATTTTTGTCACAGGATCTCAAGGCTCATATGCATGCAACTGAAGCTTAGGCATTGTGATTTACAGTACCATCATGTTGACACATCAGGTCGTAATTGCTTGCATCACTGCCTGATACGTCCTGCACACTGCAAACCCACACACTTCAGAGATAAATTCTTCAGCTTAGTATCTGTCGAATGCAGCAGAAGGATCAACCTTTTAATAAACACTTTAGAAAGTAATTTTGAAAATAATTTCAAAATATCCTGCAGATGTGAACTCAGAAACTTGACTGATGGTCTCAGTCTGCTGGGAAAAAAAAAAAAAAAAGAAAAAAAAAATCACTATTGGCCATAAATGTTAATTTTCCAGGGCAGTGGTTACTTAAAAAGCAATTTTTACCAAATGAAAAAGGACAAAAATTGGAAAAAAAAAATTAAAATACTCACTGGAAAGTTATGGAATAAAATTCTTTTTTCTTCTGTTAGAAAAAGCCAGAGTATTGAAATTAAAGTTTAATTTTTGCCTCATCAGAAATGAAAGAAGATACATCAAAAGAAATATGTCTTGCATGTCAAAATAACAACAAAGTATGGGGGTTTTAAACTAATACCTTTTCCTTCATATTGTTTTCTGGCTGTACAGTTGTAGATTTCAGCGTTTATACCTAAGGTTACATATAATATCACATAAAAATATAAAGAACCTAACATCTGATATAACTGTATATCATCAGATATACATCTGATATCATCATCTTCAGCCTCAATTAAGATAAAAATTGAAGCATGGGACTTCCAAATAAGCCTGAATCTATAGTCTCAAATTCTCATGCCATATTTTCCTTCCAGAGGCAAAAAAACTTGCCAAAGGGAAAGAGATGTTTCTTCTGGTCATTTGTGCCCTAATCTTGCCTGGGAAATTTTGTTCTGACTAAGAGACTTTATTATTCAGTCACGCTCCAGGAAGTTATCCTAAAGCATACTGGAAACACCACAAATGTGGAAATTGCTTAGCAGGGTCTAAAACACCAAATCTCATCTAAAATAAAAAAGTTTTATAAAATATTATTTCTGTGCTCTTTTTCTTTTACACATTTCTCAGTTCCTTAGCCAGTCCAAGGGGCTCTCCATTCTGGACTGTATTTAGTGCTTCCTCTGTTCTCAGTAGCTGCTATGAGTGTCTGTTTTTAAAAGATAGAGCATAAAAACCATTGAAATACATAAATTTTTTTGGAGTGTCAGCAACAACAGCAAGAGGAAATAGAGTAAGCTTATATTTTTGGCACCTTACACAAAAGGTAAGGAGCCCTGTCATCTTCTTTTTCACAGATCCAGAACCATATTTTTTTTTTATTTTCATTTGTTTGTTTGTTTGTTTTGCTGTTGGTAAAAAATATTTTAAAGTTGTTATTAGCATTCTCTATGGAATGGGAAGTGGTGTGAGAAAGATATAGTGGAATGAAGAGAAACAGGCCCTCTGAAAGATACTTTTTTTTTTATGTGGGCAGCAAGAAGCAACATGGTCTGCCTGTAACAGGGTGAGATGGACAACCTGGAGATAATGAACAGATGGGAAGTGAGGGGCAGATTAAAGACTAGAGTGATAATAAGCATGTGTGTGTGGTGGGAGTGGGGAGTAAACCAGGCACCAGATAAAGGATGATTCAGATGAGTAAGGTTGGAAGAAGGATGAAATTACAGAGAGAGAAGACAAATAAAATGGAATAAGGTATTTAGAAAGAGGAAAGAAAGAAAATCCAGAAAGAAGGAACAGACTCAGAGAAGTGAAAAAAAAACAGATAGAAGGATGATAAGAAAAAAAAAGGAGGGAAAGAGCATAGGATGATGGAATAAAAAGAGGGAGAGACTAAGGAGAAAGAAATTAGAAGGTCTATGTGATATTACAGATATTATATTCATCTTAATATACATATCAATATGATCTTTTATATTCCATAAAATACAAATAATTGTAAATAATTGCCTACATCTATAGAGTTGCATTCTATGCAAGCTGAGTCATAACCATAGTCTCCTGAAGATTCAGCTATTGTAGAAGAAAGGTAGAAAATTTACTGTGGAAAGATGCAAAGTCTCTTTTCCAGCTTATTTGTAATTAGATGATGTCACATGCATTCAGTGTCCTATGAAAATGCTCCCAGAACAAAACACCTTGCCACCCTAGAAGGTTAAGTAATATCAGACACACAACACACTCTGGTATAAGATTTTGGTTACCCACTTCTGAAACATGTTTTATCTGTCATGTATTCAAAGCGGTGAGATAAAAAATGCTGGTTATTTTATCATATTGTTATATTAAAAAATCTGCAGTTTTATCTCTTCTAGTTTGTTTAAAACCCATGGTGTAGGTTGGCAGATTGCAGTAATATAGGAGCCAACATCTGACAGTGTCAAATTCAAAATGTCTTTTCATATTTGTGAAGTATATATTTATTGTTTCATTATGGCTTAAGCCAAAGCTCTTATTTCATGAAATCTCATTGCTTTCAGAAGTCTCTTCACTTAGAAAGAGCTGCATATTCATTATAGTTTCAAGGGCTTTCTTTGTTCCTACTTGATTTAATATTTGTTGCCAATCATTTCTTTTGTTGACTGTTCAAAAGTAAAAAAATGAATAGTCAAGAATGCAGTGTGTTGCTATCCCCCACCCATTGCCAACAGTTCTAAACACTGGGCTCTAACATTCATTATTATTGACTATCATGTTTGCCTGTTAGGTGGAAGTAGTCTTTGATCATCTTTGAAGCAAAAAGTGGCAATCAAATAAGTCTGGTGTAATAAAAAGATTGCTAACATCTTTGTAAACACATAAAGTGCAAGAGACGACATAGAATGTTATATACTTATCATTGATCTGAATCAGCATATCCCCCTGAATTGTGTTTTGTTTATTGTTTTGACAGTAATGCCAAAGAATTCTCTTTGTAATGTCACATACAAAAATCAGGTCTTATTGCAGCTTTACTTTTAGAAGACTTATAGTCAAAAGCATGTGCTTTACAGATTAAATGGTATGAGGTAATGCACAGTGTAAATTCATCAGTAAGTCCAGTATCCTATGTTTCTGTATAAAGGGCTTTTGGAGGGCCAGTGCCCCTCTCTTAAGCAAGTATGTCCTAGATCTGACCAGTGTATCCTCCACAGGTGAAAGCGCAGATTCTCCCTTTTGAACCAGTGGATGTCACAGCCAGCTCCCTACATATTTGAGTCCCCTTTTCTGTCTCCAGTGCTTTGTCCTCTTTGCATTTGCCCCTGCTAGATCAGATGGTTGAAGAGAAGGGAGCAAAACCTCCTGAGTATCCCTGTGCCCTCCCTAAGCACAGGTGTTTGGCTAAAGGGTGTAGTTATTCCTCTTGGGCTGCCACAATGGCCAATGGGTCACCATAAAAGGCTGCTTCAAATTTAACTTCATGGGGAGTGTGGTCCACCATTCCACCAGCACCTGTGGAGACTGACTGCGTTTCTGACTTAAAGTGCCCAGTGTGAGTGAGAATAAATTAATTCCTCTGCCCTTCATTCTCTTGCTGTCACAAGACAGCATGCATGCATGAGATCAGAGACTGCTAACAGAGCATAAATTGTGACGTTTTCCCCTAGCATTGTTTGACCATAAGTGTAGGGGGTTTATACAAGAAAGGATGATACCCAGCAACAGCAAATATGAGCTGATGATTGTTTTTGTACTTGCTTTGAAAGCATTGTGGCCAACCTGGTCTCTATCTAGTCAAATGAAATATCTCCATTAATACCATAAAGCAGTAGTGATCAATTAAGTAACAACATGACTTCATTTGTCAGATATTTTTGTTAGATTACGTGCAAAGTGGTATCAGCATTGTGAGGTCAGCTGTTACGAAGACCTCTATGATAAATTATTTGTTTTCAGAACTCTACTTGAGAAAGGCACAGTTGCTGTCCTGAACATATTCTCAAGCATCAGAGGTAAATTAGGATAATGCTCTGAAGGTTTTGAAGAGCACTGTATAGTCAGTTTATCTTGAGATAAATACAACCTTAGAGAAAAAAAATTATGTGTTTCAATATTTGTTGATGTTTTAGTCACTCTGGGAATGCATCACTTTGCAGTTGATATCAGAAAGCTAGATTTGAAGGAAACTCAGCCCCCCCCCGAAAAAGAAAAAAATTAAAACCCACAAGATCCAAATAGCAAGTAAAATTCCCCCCTGTTTTGAACATAGACTTGTTCAACTCTATTCCCATCTCAGGTAATCAGATTGCCAGATGTGTCCAGTTACATATTATTGAGCATTGCCCACCTTGTGCTAATATATCCTGCTGATTTTATTTTGCAAAGATACAGTATCTTTGTTTGAGTGCTGAGATGATGCTTCCAGTCTGTATGGAAGATTATTAGCGTAATTCATTGATAAGATTGTGATCCCAGACATGTTACTGCTTCACCAAGAGAAAGGTACAAAAGTACAGAAGACCAAGTCCTACCTTTACAACTAAAATATATTACTGCAAAAAAAAAAAAAAAATTAAAAAACACACCCCAAACCAAACAACCACTCCTAACCTTCACAAAAAAAAAAAAATCAACCAAACAAACCCTAACACAAAACAAAAACAAACAAATGAAACCCCCAACAGATAGCTGTAAATTGCATCTCAAAAGGGAAAGCATTTCTTCCTGAATCATCCCTTTTTAGTTTTATTTTAAATATAAAGTTACTCTTAAGATTACCCCCAGTCAACAGTTATAATTTCCTATGATCTATCATCTATATAACATCTGTTCTAAAGGAAGTTTATTCTTTTGACACTTTTGATGTAATAAGAAATTTTAACTGAGGGAGAAAAAATATTTTCTTGTTTATAACAAAGTAAATGCAGTATATTTTCAGTTATGGATCTCATATTTAACTCTATTTATGCTGGTATACCTTCTCCAGAGCAGTTCCAGATTTGTACCAGAGTACTTGTTTTCTTTGCCATTTTCTCATTTCCAATAAACCCATTTGCCCTCCATTTGTAGAATTTTATTTTTGAAGATAAGGAAGTTGCTCCAACACAAAGAAAAATCGTTAGCAATTTAAAAGAACAGGTAACTAAAATAATTCTCTTGTTTCATATCACATACCAAGTTATTACACCCAGTTGTCTTCTATTGCAAAACAAATGCCTGTCCCAACACTCACAAGACATCACATGAATCAGTTTGGATCCCAGTGGTATTCTTGTATTTGAAAATTTTTAATTGGAATCTTGAAGCACATAAATTCATTTATCATAGCTGCTCTCTACTCCCTGCTGGAGTCTTACATGGCCAATGCAGGTTTCCCAATCAAACACAAATTTACATATTGATTTGATTTATGTTGAGTGCTTGCCTAGGCTTCTTAACATGCCCTTGGATTACTGTGTGCTTTGCCCTTATATATTGAAATGAATAGTTTGACGGTAAATAATGGGCTAATAGGTTTGGGGTTTTTTTCCTTTTCCTCCTTGTTCAAGAACTGGTGGAAAAGCAATCTTTTCCTGATTTTGGCTTTTTTTTTTTTTTGTTATGTAGAAAAAAATGAAACACATCTGTTGGAACATGAAGTGTTAGAATTTTTGAGAGGTTGCTGTGTGTCTGTCCTGTAGCTTGGAAAAAAAGATGTGACATGCATGATGTTTGGAAAGAGTCAGTGTAGGGGCTTATCAGATTAAAATAAATAAATAAATAGATAAATGAGCCATTAAATGAATTAGAAATATTTTTGTGAGAGAGTTGCATGCAGATTGAATCAAAATGTGTTGCTCTTGCTAATAATCACATGCAGTAAGAATTATTTTCAGAATTACTGAATGAAATAGTGTCTTTAATTTTGAAATGAGAGGTGAGAACATCCTTACCACTATTGTCTTTAAAACTGGTGATCCCACTGGAGACTCACTGGGGTTTGTGACCTGCTTTTGAGGGCTGTAATAAAGATAACTGTAAGTCATCTATTGGCTGAAATCCATTTGGTTTTAATTTTAGGCAGCCTACAAACTGAAGGAGATTATAAACATGTTTTTTGTCAAGGCAGTTTCATTTCTAAAATAATCAACATTTTACATTTATTGCATCATTCACTTTAGATCCTGATCAAATTTTGGAAAGGTAAAATTATTGCTCTTCTGGACGTAGTCACCCTGTGGATTCTGTGATGTGAAATCAATTTTATTAAGAGAAACATAATGATGTAATAATTAATTGTGAGCATCTACAGTCAGTTACTTTGAAGCACCAACACTGACAAATTTGTTGAAGAAAATAACTGGCATTAATTCTGCAAGGGGAAATATGAACTTGCTTCATAACGCAAATATCTCAGGAGCGCAGGTTTATATGTCATATATGTCCTTAAAGTGTGTTGTGATTTTAAAAGAATCTACCAATGCAAATTAATAAATCTGTTTGGCAAACTGTTTATGAGCCCCATAGTCACAGCTTGATGATTAAGGCAGTTGCAATTGATACACAGACAATATAAGTTTTTTGTTACTTCTGAACTTTACAAAATATCCTCTGTAAAGTTATAGCATTTGATCTTTTAATGCAGAATGAATTTTCTGAGATACTAGAGCCAAATCTTTAAATAACTCCAAGTTAATTTTAAATGGGCCTGCTAATAATTTTATCTGGCATACTTTTTGCACAAATGATTTAAAATGTGAAACCTTCAACTTTCCATAATTAAAAACTCTCTGAAATTTTTAACTAGCCTATGAAATAGACAGTAATTCAAATACTTTTTTGATTTACCTTATTGACTTATCGTGTAGCAACTCATCCTGATTGGAAAACAAAGTTTAAATCCAGTATGTCTGCTTTAGGCAGTAAAGTGAAATCTAGGCAGAAGTTAGAAGCCTAAATCCAGAAGGCAATTCAGGGGCTCATTCTCCAATGACTATGCAAAACTCAAATACAAATAACTCAGTAGGCAAAATCACACTCTATGACTTTCACAGTTGCCAGCATACAACAAAGTGATCTGTCTCCAATGTTTTTTTGCTCTAAAACCACAAGGGACTCAACTGAAGGATTTACTTTAGCGTAGTAATTGGACATGGACAGCACAAAGCAGAGGAGCAGAAGTCCTCCTACCCTGCACTCAAGAGTCCACCTGTTGTAGTTGCAGTGTCCTCTCAGCATGAGAATTTGGTCCTTCTCTTCCTTACCCTGAGAGAAGTGTGATTGGTTGGCCCTGGATGAACACCAGGTGCCCACTAAGCTGCTCCATCACAGAATCACAGAATGGGTAAGGTTGGAAGGACCACAGAGGAGCACCTGGTCCAACCTCCCTGCTCAAGCAGAGTCATCGTAGAGCACATGGCCCTGGATTGTGTTCAGGCAGTTCTTGAATATTTCCAGTGAGGGAGACTCCACAACCTGTCTGGACAATCTATTCCAGTTCATGGTCTATTCCACCTGCACAGTAAAGAAGTTCTTCCTCATATTCAGATGGAACTTCTTGTGCATCAGTTACTGACAATTGCCTCTTGTCCTAGTGGTTGGCAACACCAAGAAGAATCTTCTTAGCTCCCCTCTTTAGATATTTATACACATTAATGATGTCCACTCTCAATTGTCTTTTCTTAAGGCTGAATGGGCCCGATTCCCTGTCTTTCCTCATAAGAGAGATGCTCCAGCCCCCCCAGACATCCTCATTGCCCTCTGCTGGACGTGCTCCAGGAGCTCTTTGTCTCTGTTGAGGAGCCCAGAACTGGACACAGCATTTCAGATGCAGCCTCATCAGGGCTGGATGAAGGGGCAATATCACCTCCTTTGACCTGCTGGCAATGCGCTTCCTAATCCACCCAGGACTCCATTAGCCTTCTTGGCCACAAGGGCACACTGCTGGCTCATGGACAGCTTGTTGTTCTCCAGGACCCCCAGGTTCATCTCCAAAGAGCTACCTTCCAGCATGTCAGCCCCCAATCTGTACTGGTGCAGGGGGTAATTCCTCCTCAGGTGCAAGACCCTGCATTTGGCCTTGTAGAGTTTCAGAAGGTTCTCCTCTGCCCATGTCTCCAACCTGTCGAAGTTCCTCCGAAGATATCAGCCGCTCCTCCCAGTTTTGTATCATCAGCAAACTTGCTGAGGAGGCATCTGTCTCTTTATCCAAGTCACTGATGAACAAGTTAAACAATACTGGGCCCAGTATAGAACCCTGGGGAACACCACTAGTGACAGGTCTCTGACTAGATTCTGTGCCACTATCACTCTCCTCTACAACAGACAGGGGGAGAAGATAAGATGGAAAAATAATTCATGGGTCGAGACAAAGGCAGCTTACTAAAGCAAAAGTGAAGGTTGTGTATGCACAAGCGAAGGGAAAAAAAAAAGAAATATTTTATTCTCTACTTCTGACCAGCAAGCAATGTCCAGACACTTCCTGGAAGGCAAGGCTTCAGCCAGCGTAGTGGTTGCTTGGAAAGGCAAACATCGTAGATAATGAACGTCCCCCCTTCCACCACCTCCTTTCTCTTATGCATGCAGACATCATATGATATGGAATATCCCTTTGGTCAGTTTTGGTCAGCTGCCTCAGTTGTGTCCTATCCCATGATCTTGCACACCTTCAGCCTACTGGTGAGGTGGGAATGCTGGAGAGACAGTACTGATGCTGTGCCAGTGGTGCTCAGCAGTAGCCAAACCACTGGTGTGTTATCAGCTCCTTTCTAGCTACCAACGCAGTGAGGAAAATGATCTTCATCTTAGCCAGACCCGATACAGAAAGTCAAATCCACATCTTCTGATTTCCCAATATACTCTAACCTGTACATGATAATGAAAGTCCTTCCATGCATTTCCTGATGGAACTGAGTCATTGGTGTTCTGTCACCAACTAAAATCCCTAATGCTAAGAGGAGACCACTTGCTTCTGTAGCCTGAGAATTTGGGCTGTGAGGTGTGATAATGAATCTTGAAGACTCCTCCCTGGGCTGCTCATTGCAAATTTATTTTGTTCATCTTGCCATATTTTGCAGTGGAAAATATGGATCTTGTTAAACTGCTTCAAGCCATTGCAGTTTCCAGTGAATAACTTTGGTAGCTATGTGACTGTCTTTGACACTTCAGCTTTTCCTGTTTGCTCAGTAAAAACATTGAATACCAAACACAGGGATGGTGTTTCCACCAAATGGCAGGGCTGTTAAATGCCAGGTATTCAAATGTTGTATGTTTCTGTGGTTCTTGCCCAAATGCAGTGTTGATCATGTCTGATTGACCATTGACCTTGAGTAGGAAAATCCTGGTCTGCAGTTGGTATTGCTGGTACAGTTGGTTGAAGTTGTTTGTTTAATGTTCACTGAAAAAATCAGTTGTCTTAATTAATTCCTACACACCTCATTCACCCTTAACAAAATACCTGTTCAGGATATGGAATAATAATGAAAAAACATAGCTTGCTGTTTTATGTTGTGCTTCATGTAAAATTATTCAGCAAACATTTTCTATAATGAATATGTATAGTAGATCTTTAGCTTGTCACAGGTCTAATCATAAATGGAAAAGAGAAAGATATAACGTTATTCAAATAGATCTAATTAAATTAATGGGTTCATCTAGAGCTCTACCACTTCTTGTGCATTTTCCCCATTTCATTTCAACTGCAGTTTCATCGTATGTCCTTCATCTAGGTTGAAGCTAGTTTTCCAACTTACTTACAAGATTACTTTCATAATGGCTAAAGGTTTGAGATATCTTTCCATCCCTGTTTAAAAAAAAAGGCAATAAAAGATGTGCACATACTTGTGAATGGGACCAACATTTGTCCACTGTACAATGTAAAATGAGCTCTATAGCAAAACTGCTGACCCAACATTAATTTACAGCTTGCGTAAGCTCGGTCAGTATAATAAAGCTTCTTCAGTGCCTATAAGCTATAAATAGGATGCATTTGTCAATTGCCTTGCCCAGGCAAAATGTACTCACTTTTCACCCTGCACCTGTGTGCCTTTATGTTCTTTAAAATAGCAGTGGCACTGTCGGTTTTCAAGTATGTTATCCATCTCTCAGACTAAAAATTCTTCTGTACTTCATTAAAGTCATGCTATCAAACTTTTTTCACCTAAGCACCTCCAATAGCAAAGTTTCAAAATATCTATTTTTTTAATAAGTGTACTTGTCTGTCAGTGTTCAGGCATGTCTTTGATTACTTACTTATCTCTGAAACTCTTTCGTATGAAACTTGCCATGACAGTCTAACAAAGTTTGTCTTTTGTATGTTACAGCACGTCTCAGAGAAGCACACCTAGTGCAGGTTCATGAAATGCCTAAAACTTAGATACAAATAAGGTGTCTAAATTGGGAAGACTGAATTCTAATCTATGTGTTTTCAAAACTGGATTATGCCCATAATTGAAACCCACAAAAAAACCCTACAGAAATGGGCCAGAGTAAGCCGTGGTGCCTCACAAACTATATAGCTGTTCTAAAGGATAAAGCCACCTGACTTGTCTTTCTTGATAAATTGTTTACATGTGCAAACTTTTAATTTGCCTTCTAATCTTTTATAGTCCAATGGAAAAAAAAAAAAAAAGTGTGTTTTGGTACACAAGAAGTCTCTGATATACCTCTAGCAATATCTGTGGAACATTTAATTTTCCTTTGAGTTGCTGAGATGCCCTGTTGCATTTTGTGCAAATATAAAAGCCAAGAAGTGTTTGGTTTCACAGTGATACGTGATTGAGATATACTTTAATGAACACTTTCAAACACTTTCCATTTTTCTTCTTTTTTTTCGTAAAAATGCAGAATTCAAAACTGTACCTGAAATTACACCTGTTATTAAGAGATATTATTGGTTAATGCATTTCTCTTTGAAGTATCACCCAAGCAGAAATTAAGCAAATTCACCATGGATATTCAGGCATCTCCATGTAAGGGCTCATTCCTTCTCTAACAGCACGTGTGTGTGAAAGGTCTGACTTGCCCATTTGAAGCAACCATGTAAAGCCTGTGTAAGCCTCTGTATCTCTGTACCGTGAAGGAATAGCAGGAGCCACAGTCAATAGCAAAGTCTTCCTTCTACTCCAGGAACCTTATTGCCCATAAGTCACAAAAATGCCCTTCATGTCAGTTCAGCTCTCCCTGCAACTGGAACCAATCATGAGTGTAGTGTCTCATGAGCATTTAAGGGCACTGCACATAATTTCCTATATCATGGTATCTAACATGCATCCATCTCTCATTATAACAAGAAGTATAAGGGCAAGAATGACAGGAATAGCCATTCTTCCTAAATGAGTCCACTGTGTGAGGTGAAGTATTGTCATTTTAGTCATGCTATAGATGCCTCTTATAGGTCCCCCTGTGGGGTTCTTAAGGAAGAAGATAGCAGGGTAAGGGCTGTGGGCCATTAAATGTTATGGTGGGTTTGGTTCATATTCCATAGGGAAGCCCCTTCTACTACAGAATACTCCCAAGTGAATGGATCTCAGTACCTGCTCTAGGCACTGCTGTTCTGCATGGGTGTTAAGTAGGTCTTAAAGGATGGTGAGATGGACTTAGTCGCTTCCTGGACTTGGGCTGCCATGAGGGCTTCGAATTGGCTTGAATAAAGTAAATAATCATTGGAACAGAGAAGTTAAATTTGAGGGAACAATTCCTTCTAGGTAGATTATGAATCTAGTACAGAGCTGTTTGGCTACTTCAGGATGAATTTATAATTAGATTCAGGTGAGCTGAAACTGCATTTGAAGTTGTTAGAGTATTCTCTAGAGGAAGATAAGGACTGGCCCCTGTTTCTAAGGATAATACAAATCTGTGACAAGTAGCTGTACTAGTTCTAAGCTGCAACACAGGTTAACACAGGTTATAGTTTTGTGGTTATAGCTATTTGGGTATTTACATTTAGGAGAAAAACCTTGCTACTCCTGCAGCTGCTATTTGCTTTGTTGAAAGTATTTTGTAAGCATGAAAGTATTACATGACAGCAGTTTTAAGGTCAGTTTGTTAGAAATACAGACTACTCATCACTGTAGGCAGTCTGTGAGTTTCAGAGAACTGTGCTGGTGTACTGTTTGCTGACAGAGGGGAGTTTTTTCCAATTGTTTCATTTTTGGCACCTGCTTCATACAATTTCAGTTCTGTGACTTTCAGACATGAGATTGCAATAAGTAATTCTAAATCACTAATTTTCTTTATTTCCAGTATAAAGAATGATAAATGGGGAGTGGGGACAGCAAGTTAAGCACAAAGTTTAAAACCCTTTCTTAGGACAAGGTTGCTTCAAATTATCAGCAGGCTTATTTGATCTGTTTTCTCTCAGCTGTAGTTCAAATGATAGCAGCTTTCCATCATCAAAAGTATAGAACTTGAGTGCTTAGCCACATGTATTCTTTAATTGTAAATAGGAGAATGGGAGCACTAACAGCCACTGACCATCTAATACATCGCAATCAGCTCACACTGTCTCAGGATTTCTGTTCATCTTCCTAGGAGAATGTGTGGATAAGCTTGTAACACTCCAAGGGTGTTTCCCTCCTCACACAGAGCTTGGCAGTAAAAAACACATTTCATGAGTTCAAGGGGAGGGTTTTTTTTGCTGAAAGTGATTATTGTTTATGTAAATAACTAGTGAAGTAAGTAAGCAGAACAAGGTACTTAATGTATGGCAGCAGAAAGGCTGATGCTCACACTGGTATGCTGGTCTAATGAGATCAAAGCCCAAGCATTCTTTGGGCAAAGCTCATCATATATTATATAATATACATGTCACTGAGATCTTGACTAAGGAGATAAGAAAACGGGACTTGAAACTGTCCTGCCTACAGGCTTACATCCATGGCAAAAGAAGCAGAGGATCCTGTGTGAAGTATCATTCAATACAGATCTTGCGGTTTTGCACTGCCAGGAGAATTAACTTTATTCACTGTTGTTATTATTGTTATTGTTGTTGTTATTATTATTGCTATTATTGCTGTTATTGTTATTTTCTTCTCACAGGTTATTCATCAGCTTAGACTTTCAGAGAACGAGAGTGTGGCTTTGCAAGAGCTTCTAGATTGGAGGAGAAAGCTATGTGAAGAGAGAGAAGACTGGCAGCAAATCTTGCACAACACTGAGCAAAGAAACACAGCTCCACCTCCACCCCCTTGTAAGAAGCCAACACTGCTGAAGAAGGTAGAAGATACCTCCTGCAACAGACTCTCTTCGGGCATATGGGATACCACCATATGATTCAGATGGGTGTGATTGCAGACTGTTAGGAATGAAACCAACTAATGACTTCAATCTGCACAATCAGCAAGTTTTCTTCCCTTCACGAAGTGTGCAGGGATTTTTTATAAGCACTAATTCAATAGCACAGGACGGAGGAGCTATTTAGATTTGTTGTGTGTGGGTGTACATGCGTGTGTTTGTTCTTTTCATATATATACATGTATACATATATGTGTGCACCTGTGTGTATGTATGTATGCGTGTGTATATATGTATGGAGACAAACTGCACTATAAGTACTTAGTGTAAAGGTACGTGACAGTCACTTTGAGTTCTCCCACGGACAATGAAGAAACTACAGTAAGCAAATGGTGATGGGGAGTAGTGACTGACAGACATTTTAGAGAGATCATGAAAGCCTGTATGCACACTGTACAGCTGTTTTATACAGTACAAAAAATATGTTTCTCGTTCCCTAATGAATGGGTTTATTATATTCCATGTATACAAATATATATATATTTCTTTGTAGATGTCTGTGTTCTATTGGCATTGCAAACATGAAGATTATTATTCCTGGTGTTTTATAACTTTATGCAATTGGTGCTGTCATTTTTTCTTCAAAATACAGGTAATAAATTCAGTACTTGCATTTTTCTTTCATAGTTTATCTTTAACAACATACCAAACAGTTTCAACACTGTGTTATTTTTTTCAGAACTGTCAATATCCTTTCTAAAATCCAATCCTGAAATTCTTGCAAAGCTCCTAATTGCAGGAGTCATTTGGTGCTGTTCACATTCACAAATTAGAGACCGTTACCTCTTTTCAGTGGACCTGCTTTTTTGAATATGTGAACTGTGAATTCTGCAGTTACATCTCAAATCTTGCTTCATTCTGGGTTATGTAAAATAACGAGACACTCATTTAGATAATAAGTATGGCTTGAAATTCATACCTGATTATGCATAAGGTCAGGTGTCAGTGGAAAGATACATAATGGTAATGAGGTATGAAAATAGGGCTGTGATTTTACTGTTACAAGCCAGAAGGCTTTACAGAGATGGGTATATCAAAGTATTATGTCCTTATTATGGTAGCACAGTGGTATGTTTATACCTCAAATTTCATGTAATGAAATGGTTTCAGAATAACAGCATTCTAGTTGGTGTACATGAGTTCTGGGCAGTAATGTTAATTTATGAAAAACATGCTGCTGGCAACTGCTGAGCAGTCTTTGAAATACTGCTTTGCCACTTAAAGGTGTAATTTATATGTATTCACAGGTATTTTTTCTGGACCACTTATTTTTAAGTTCTTGGAGTATGTAGAGCCAACATGAAACCCTTTTCTTGGTTGTTTGTCCCATTCCTATTGGGATCCACGAAACACTGTTTTCAATTTTGCAAATGGATATAAAACACATATTTTCAAATTTAAGCTAGATCTAAAAAAGTGAGCTCACTCTTGGTTTGAAGTTGCTGGAAAAGTCAAAAAATCCTTAGGTAGGTTTTTCCATCATGTTTGACAGACACTTCAAGCAGGCTGAATATCAAAAAGCAATTCCTTGTTTGTTTTTAAAGGAAAGCAACAAAACAAATTGTTCCCATGAGTGTCATCAAGCTGTAGGCAGAATTAAGCACCTTCTCTTGCTGGAGATTAAAACAGACATTTTGAGTGGACAAGGAAGAGGAGACACTAAGTTAGCTCAGAATTCTAGCTTTTTAGCTTCACAGAAGTCCTCTTTGTAAGACAGAAAAGGAGGAACTCCAGACTCCTAATCCGATGTAAAAGGCCGTAGATCATGACTTTACTCAGAAGGGGCAGGTAACCACTGTGAGTGAGGTTATGCAGAAGGCAGCTCTCATCTGCAACACAATTATGTCAGAATGAGGCTGTGCCTGGAAGAATTGAGGTTTCTGTCTTTTCACTCAGATAACCAGGGACGTACGGAGATCCTGCTGTGAGAGCGAAATGAAAAGGTTCCAGAACTGGATGCAAGAGAGCTAATTAACATGAACTTGCAACTATGTTGCTTCCAGTATGAAAGTTGTTATGCCTAGATGGCACAACATTGCTATACATAATACATAAATGTGTATTGCTACACAATAACATCCACCCAGCTAGCCTAGAAATCCTGAGCAGTTCTCTGCACTGAGATACGCAGACATACCCTCAGACTTATTGCTCCTCAAATGGGCCTGGCAAATAGCCCTCTCATAAGCTCTATCATATTGTTAACTCTAGAGCTTACTAGCTGGCTTGGTAACTGGTAGCAATCAATCCACAGCAGCCTGGAAATTTAGGACAAGCTGTAAAAACTGACTGAGAAGCCAGTTTAAATCATGCCAAGATCCCTGCTGCTGCACTGAGCCTGCTGCAAGCCACCAAGCTATTTGGAAGGTGAGCTTGTGTATCTCTGGATGACACTGTTGTCATTGCTGCACTTGGAATGCGGGAGTACCCAGAGGGGAGAAAATGCATTTGTCAAATGGAGTTTAAAATGGGAAACAGTATAAATATACATTATCCTGCTTGCAGTCCTTACTAAGAGTTGTGTTAGAGCTGTGAGAGGCCTCATCTACAGGAGCTCAAATGGGGTCTAAGAAACCTTTCTGCTACTTGTTCAGAGTCTATATTGTGACCTGTTACAGCACTATGAACCAAGGGTGGGAAAAAAGTATGTAGATTTTTTTTAGCAGTTTCATCAATACAGTTACATGGGAGAAGCCAGTACAAACTTGATTGTAGCAATCTGACTCTCCAGGCAATGAGCATATCCAGTTATTCCCCCATGTGCAGAAGGCCTTTGTACAGTTCTTTGCAAACCGAGGTATAACATATTTTCTGGGACTCTTTCTTAAAGCATGTTATAACAGTGCAATTTGAAAAATTTAAATAGCAGTAGATAGAAGATTTTTTGGTTTGGTTTGTTTTGTTTCAATTTTGTTTTTAATTTCAGGTTACATAATGGCTCAATTTTTACCTGGAAAGATTTTTCAGGATACTCCATTAAAACAAAGTACTATAGGAATAAAGTATTTGGGTTAAAACGTGTTAAATATTTCTCTAATGTCAGTAAGACACTCTAGAATGTGACTTATGATGTCATAATTCACACCCAGTGTGTTCATTGGTCCCTTGGCCTTTGGCCTCATGCCTAACAGTGCAATTGGTAGGGAATTATTATACCATAATTCACACCCTACTGTGTCTTACCCCCAGAAGTGTCTTAAAGCTACCATTAAAGTTTATATTGTGTATCAAAATGTGTTTACAGGGCTGGGAAAATATACTATTGACATTCTGAAATGTTGAGAAGTAGTTTTAGCAGAACTGTACAGTACTTGTAAATTAATCTCCTCAGTGGAGTATGCACCAGCCAATTACAGTATTTCTTGAGTAGATGAAGTCCTGTCTTGCACACTGAAAAATAGCTTAGATGAAAAAAAGCCTTATGAATTTAATATTCTGAAGGGAAGGATTAAGCATGCTAATGCTCTTAATATCCAGTGTACAATCTAAAATACACTTATCTTTGCAATAAAGCAATTTCAGGATGCTGGGGTTATCATCAGATAATCACTCCTCCACATTGTGCCTTATTGCTTAATTTTTAATATGTGGAAAAAAATGAAACACCTAACAAATCAACCTGTCCTTCAGCATAAGGTAAGAAAAATTAGATATGTTTTACACTTAAAAAAAGTCATTGGTCTTAAAGCCAAGGGAATTCTGGAACCATATTAAACCACAATAAAAGAAAAACAACCGCTATTGGCATGAGAAATTTTTTAAAGCTTGTATACTTTATTTGTTGCTCCTGAAATAACACTCAGTGGGTTTTTTTGTTGCTGTAATTCTTATTGCAGATTATAAGCAAAATTTTGCTTTTAAAAGCTGATTTCAATGTTCAGAGAAATACATGCACCAATATTTTTCAAAAGATCTATGTACAGCATGAAGTGATAAACCTTTTAAAAATTTGTAATGTTTAAAAAAAAATAGTATGACTGTTGAGTAAGTGAATTGCATTTACCTTTTTTTCTTTTTGCGAGTGATCCTTTTTTATTCTAAAAGGTTTAATTATTTCATTACTAACTTTATTATACTACAGGTTCTTTGTGTGTGGGACAAAGAATTTCAGTAACTGGCTAAGAAAGCATAATAGATTGTAGCATAGTTCTAAAGTGATAGTAATAGCCATATTAACTGTAGTTTTTAATTCTGCTGTATAGTATTTGCATCCCTAGTAATCCTGTTATTCTTATCTCTATAAAGCCTGCTAATATCTGAAATGCTCTGAGGAACCTAAAGTAAGTTTTGCCATTCGCCTGTTAAATAATAAATGTAATTAAATTCTGTATAAATAACTTTTCAAGAATGGTGTTAAATATTTCATGGCTTTGTGTTTTAAATATATAATTTTTAAAAAGAAAACACCTGAGCATAACTATTTGACAGTAGCTGAAAAAAAACAGAAGGAAATGCTTTTCTTCCGGTTTTGCTGTTCTCTGTATACTCAGGATTTTCATTTTGAGAAGAAATAAATAAATCCCAGTGCTGGCTTATGCTGTGGCTGTGAGAATGAGATCATTAGCAAAGATTGTCTGTCCTCCCACCTGTGGTTTGGCCTTTTCACCAAGCACATGAATGTATGCTGGATCTGGCCAAATCACGAATTTGGCTGTGAAATGTCATAGGCAAAATTTGGTCAAGTCACAATTTGACTTTTTGAGGATTTTTTATTTATTACAGTAAACAAAAGAACCTCATCTTGAATTAGCTAGAAGTATTTATTTCAACCTTATGTAGCTTGGTTTTGTTCTCATTTATGTGAATAAAGTCCCTGCTCAGCACTTGTTCCCTTTCCTGCCAATTTACGTTAATTTTCAAACAGAATTTTATGATTAAAAAAAAATGGTTATATGAAATTACAGCATAACCTTTTTGTTTAATTTTTGGGAAAAAAACATTTCCCTTTAAAATACTGAAATAGATTATTTCAATATTTCAACATTTTTCATCTTTTCTAACTGAAATTCTTTGTTGGATGCAGTCTGAATTTACACATAATTTCAACTCTGCACAAACATACTTTTTCATAAATCCACTCTTCTCTGAAAAGACTGTACTAAGAAGTACTTGTTTTGAGATGCAGGAGAACTGCTGAGGTCCTTAGAAGTATGAACAGGGGAGATTTTATAAGCACAGGTATATTGCTGTCATAGCAATATTCATGTGACAGCTATTAGCTAATGCTTGTGCCCACACTGTTTTTTATTTGGGCTCTAGCCCCTTATCAGTCTGCCTGGATATGTAGTCACCTGTCTCCTGATAGTCATTAGAGTACAGAAAGAGAAGTGCCGAATCTGCCATATACTCCCAAAGAAAGAGGAGAAATGTGCTGCAGACTCTTTTTAATTGGCGCTTCATATAAACTACTTACATGTTTCCAAAAATGGGAATTGGAATGTAACTTTCTCACCGTTCAAATGTGACCGAACCACTAGGCTAGAAAGTTGAAGCAATGAAATAGCCACAGCTAATAAATGAACCATTATGGAGGTATAGCTCCTCTGTCTCACAACGTGGTATAACTTGGTGGTCACAAACTATTTCAAAAACTAGGGGACCTGATTTTGCACCCTTTTGGAAAGAGAACTGCACGTGGATCATTTGAATTAAAACTAGCTGGTTTGAGTGCAGAACCCCCCTAACAAGAGTTGTCTGAGCCTGATAAATGAGATAGATAGACAAGGGAGTGTCTAATGTGACAGGACTAAGATAGAAAAACATTCGTCGGTGGAGGGTTAAGTTTGGATAAGTGCTTTGGAAATCTACAGATATCATGATCTTCCTCAAAGTTCTGGCCAGCATCCTGAATACAGATTTTGTCTAAATCCTTGTTTTATGAATCTAGTCCTAGTCAGTTCATGCAGTTAAAAATACCTTGAATAGAAATTACTTCTCTAGTAATCTTAATTTATTATAATTTAGTACCATGATTACTGAAAGCATTTATTCAAGTCTAGCTTTTACTACTATAGCTCCCATGTGTGTGATATGAACTTAGCATTTAAAAAATACAAAAATTTAAACAGGACAATATTGAAAATAAGTGCATTTGAAGTATATCTTCTGGGTTCATGCTGAGCTCAGGGCTCCCTGAGCCTTAGAATTACTGTAAGTAACATGAGAGATGCCGTATCATCAAAGATCAAGACAGCATCCTCAAAATAGCTCTCAAAGTTTAAAGACTTCCTTCTGCCTTGATTTTCTGATCTATAATCCCTGATTTCTCATCAGGCATGAGTAGTTACCAAAGTCAGACATCATGCAGCTTGAAAAGTATGCATCGTTTGTCTCCTGGGGGAGAAAAACATCCAGACCTCAGCTTCTCTGAGGTGGGAAAGACATTCTATTTAGTTGATCAAAGGCACAATGATGGATATTTTCTATCATATATCTCATATAGTTGTGCTTGCTTTTCTAGACCATATAAAACACTCTGTAGGAGGCTTATTTGTTCTGCATTTGCTGATTTGCACCTGGGAAATGTGGGTGTAGTTTAAGCTCATGATTTTACAGGGATCTTCAGTTAAATTCAGGATTTGACCCCAGCTGATTTTTTAGGCCCTCAGGTGGTTTACTTGTATTTGTGTATGTACAAGATTCCTGCCAAACATCCATATTATGCTCTGCCTAGAAACACACACACACACACACACACACACACACACACAGAGGAAGAAAAGGAATTAATCATGGCAAATTTATATATACTATTTTATGTAATCCCTGCATAGAAATAAACCACCAGATCCTGGTGAGGATTTGGATCTCATAAGGAAATTACACAAGACCTGCCTTTTAGGTGCCTTGTCCCTGACACCTGGGTTTCCATTCTGGACTCCATCTGACTCCATATTTCTCATGGTGAAAGAAGCACTGTACTTAAGGGAGAAAAGGAGAATTGCAGAATCATAGAATTTTTTAAGTTTGAAAAAATCTCTAAGTTCATTGAGTCCAACCACAAGCCCAACACTGCCAACTCTACCACTAAACCAAGTCCTTACAAGTCTTTTAAATACCCCCAAAGATGCTACTGCTAATCTAAGCCTCTCTGGCACAACTTGAGGCCATTTCGTCTCATCCTATCATTTGTTACATGTGACAAGAGACTGACCCCCAGCGCACTACAACTTCTTTCGTGAAGTTGTAGAGGGTGGTAAGGCTGGTTTCCTTTGCCACAAAGGTGTGCTGTTGAAGGGAAATGTCCTCCCCCTCTACTCTACTCTTGTGATATTCCACCTGGAGTACTTCATCGAGCTCTGGGGTCCCCAGCACAGAAGAGACATGGACTGTTGGAGACAGTCTGGAGAAAGAAGATGATCAGAGGGCTGGAGCTCCTCTCCTATGAGAGCAGCAAGAGAGAGTTAGGACTATTCAGCCTGGATAGACAAGGGAGACGTTATAGCACTTTCTGATACTTAAAGGGGGCCTGTGCAAGGGAGCTGGAGGACTTTTACAAAGGCATGTAATGGCTTTTAACTGAAAGAGCATAGATTTACATTAGATATCAGGAAGCCATTCTTTACAGTGAGAGTGGTGAGACACTGGAACAGGCTTCCCAGAGACGTTTTTGATGTCCCATCCATGGATGTATTTAAGACCTGTTTGAATAGCGATTTGGGCACCCTCGTCTAGTGAAAGGTGTCCCATGCAGGGGAGTTGGAACCAGGTGATTTTTAAGGTCCCTTCCATCCCAAACTATTCTGTAATTCTATGATACCACCTTTAAAATATGATAAGGTAAACCTCTGTAATCATTCAGCTTTCAAGGTCAGTGGCACTGGCTGAGCTGTGATAGCTCTCCATCAGGTGATGAAGCCATGAACTCTTTTCCCCACAGGATTTCAAACTGCCAACAAGTTCTAGCAAAAGTGCTCACTTAGTATAAGCACTGAATGTTGTCCTATATATAGAAGACAAAAGACATGCTCCTGCTTTCATAAATGTTCTTCTAAATTATAAATGGGTACTTAATAGATAAGAGAATGTCTCTCACCTTTCCTGAGATTAGTTGGTCTTGAAGAGGCTATTTCATTATCAGAAACAAGTGGGAACCACCAGAGAAAATCTTTCCCACAGCTTGTCAGGGTCAAGTGACTAGCTCTGAGAACTCATTATGGCCTCTAATAAAAGCATAGCTCCTTGTTTCTAATTGCAGAACCTAGTTCAGCACAATTCCTAATTTAAACACATGTAAACACATAGAGGGATATAAAACCCACAGGTTATGACCCAAGAGCACTTGCAACTGGAAAGGGTCACTCAGACACATGGAAGTTTCTGATTTCAATCTGATCATTGACCTCCATAGTAATGAACTTCACGCAAAGTATGCCCTGAAAACTTTCATAGGCAAGATGCTTGTGGTTTTGGAAGTTTTTCTTTTCCCCCTGATTACAAAGTAGGAGTCAGTAAAATAATGCAATTTAAAATCTTGCACGTTAACCTGTAGTGAAGTGCAAATGTGAAAAAGTGAGCAAGCAGGATCTGCACAGATAAAGATTCAGTGGAAGTCATTAGTGTTTTTGCTGTAGATTGTGCAAGACAGGGCTGAAAATTACTGCTGAAGGGTAGTTTGGTCCTGAGAGCTGGGAGGAACATTCTTATTTCAGAGAGCTGTTCATTCCTATGCTTAGCTTTACCTGATCTTTTTAAAGACCAAAAAAACCCAAAACAAACAAACAAAACAAAACAAAACAAACAAACAAAAAAAAAAAGTTTAGCTACTTTTAGAACTCCTAAACAGTCAACACATAAACAAATAGCTGTGCAGTCACTCTTCCAGTGTGCTTCATCATTTCACTTCAGCTCGCTTGAATTGTTGAGAATTTTTTGCAGTGGAAATCAGGACAACTACTAATCAACAATTTATTCTTCAAAAATTTAGGTCAGCATATGTTCAGTAAGGCAGGCTAAGTTGTTTCTGTACTTCTGAAAAACACTCCCATTATTTATCAATATGATGAAAGACAATTTGTTCCCCTCATTTGACTCTCACCTCCTACACAGATAGAAATACTTGTACTTCTACTGTGCTGTTCCTAGTGTACAACATCTACTAACATTTTTGAGGCACCTATTGAACATACTTGGTGCTTCAGATTCTCTTACAGTATAACTCCTGTAGCATCATTGGTATAACTAGTAAATTCACAGCTCTGTGAATGTTAATGTCATAAACTGTTAGTACACAGTATGATCTGAAGCATTGTGATTAAAATGAAATCTCTTTCCCAGTCATATAGACCACTGAGGACTCACACTCATCATGTTATGAGGAATAAGAGTTTCAAACTTGTCATCTTGTCGCTATGAAACCATATCCTCACCCTGAGCTTACTTGTGATCTTTCAAAAGAAGCTGTGTTAGCACCTGAAGGGAACAGTATACTATGAAATAAGAACAGAATAACATTAACCACAAAGTTCTGATGGTTTATTAGATGCAAACAAACAAGTAAAACCAACTTGGAACCTTTCTGCTTTCAATTCTTACCACTTTTCATTCAAATTGAAGTTTTGGCCATTCAGGATCAGTTTAAAATGAAGCTGAAGAAACATTTTTACTTTATTATGTAAAGCAGAAAAAGGATTGTACAATAGAGAACTATTCTCCATCTCTCATCTGGATATGGTCATTATTTACCGAAGGCTGTTTTGTAACACAGTGACCATCTGTCAGTAAGCACTGAAAACACTCAATCATGCTGGCTCTTACTGTTAAAATGCCACAATCAGTGACTGCTGTGAGGGATAAATAGATTTTTTTTTTTCTCTAAGAACAATTGCATATTTAGAAGGACAAATTAAGCTCTCATTGAATTTGGTATAAATCCTGAACTGCTCCACTGGAATCCAGGTATCATCTATAGATTTATAGCACTATAGCAGATATCCATCTTTGATCCAGACCTTTAATTGGAGGATACCAGAGAAAAAGCTTCTTTTTAATTAGAGGGTTTTTTTTAAATATCTGTGTTAAAAAAAATTTATGTTTAACTTAAATTGCATAATGAAAAGAACCAAGACCATGTTTTCTTCCCACATTGAAGGGATAGCTCAGAATTGTGATCTGCTATTCTGCAGAAAGGTACATATAATTGTTGTTCAAGAGGTTGCATCGCATTTCTTTGTGCACACTTGGTCAGGAGCATAGATGCTCAAATGAACCAGCAGCTGCAGTAGCAGACCCAGGATTAGAACTGGGTGTAATTCTGCACAAATCCCTGTAATTAAACCCTTCAGGGAAAGTCTGGAATGAGATTTGTTCAAATGCAGCCATGTGATTACAAGTGCATCATTAAAATTTTTTTTTTAATATATGTAAAGGGAAGTGGTGCCCTCAGGGTGGCAGAATGAGTAAGAAATATGGCCTATACATTGAAGGTCATATGCTATACAAGGATGGGAAAATATTTCTTAAGTGAAACCCCCCCTCCATATAATTTATTATGACCATGGGTTATAGTTGCTTAGCCTATTAAAATGCTTTACTTGGTTAATGATTTAGTTAGCAAGTATCAGAAATTTAACTGAAGGAGGAATAGGAAGGCAAAATGAGGGAGTGATAGGGGAACTCTAGTCTTGAAAGAAGTTGAGTATTTCCAAGAAGTCTTTGGCAACCCACAAAGACTTTTGGTTTCTTGGGCTACTGGGGAGCTTGCAGATGCTCAGCATTTCACATAGAAGGATCTGATATAAGGACCTCATCATTATAGTTGCTTCCTTAGAAACCTCATTCCCTCGTTAAATCACATCACTTGTTTCCTACTCCTCTTTGGCACCATGCTACCAAATATCTCATGGCACCCAGACTTACAAAACAGGTAAGCTGCATGTAAGAAATCTAATGTTCCTCACTGTTTCTGAAGCACCTGCCACCCCATCACAGGGTGGTCAAATGTCAGAACAGGCTGCCCAGGCCAGTGGTGGATTCACTGTCCCTGGTAGTGCTCAAGAAATGACTGGACATGGCTGTTAGTGATATGGTTTAGTTGACAAGGTGGTGGTTGGTTAAAGGCTGGACTCAGTGATCTTGGGGGTCTTTTCCAACACTGATTAGCCTATGATTCAATGTGTGAGACAGTAGGCAGGGCTTGAACATAGAGGGATCAAAGGGAATATCCTAGCATGCAGCCTGGCAGGAATAGCACTATTCTTCATGTTCCTTCCTTCCTTTATGCCCAACATGAAGTGGGAGGAGAAGGAGGGAAAGAAATTAAGCTATTGGTGTCATGTGGCCTGACAAAATCATGGTCAGTGGAATGGCACTTGCCTGTACTCACAGGTAGCTAGGTGTGAGTAGCTAGATGAACAATCAGAAGCATTTGCTTTGAAACTTGCTATGTCCAGATCTTCATGACTTCTCAGTGCCCAGAAACAAAGGTCTTCTGAAAGCAAGTGCACCTGCCCACCCCTCTGCCCTTGTCTCAAGAAAGCATGATAGCCACCCTCTCAAAGGGCCACCAGGTGTCATTTTGCAGCTGCACCTGTCCTTAGAATATTAAACCTTTATTTGAAAGCATTACCAAGCACTAGTACTTTGTGGGCTGTGTAGACCTGGAAAGAACACTTAACCAATTTGCAGGATAAATGTATGCTTTGCTTGATTTTTTTGCAGGTTTATGAGCTTCCTGTGAACTGATAATTTATCCAAACCCGTATATCACTCTCAGTTGTTTGTCAGCCATTCGTCTAAGCAAATTACATCCTGTGACAGTCAAGCTCCACAGTCATTTTTGGTAACATGTGACTGGTTCCTTAAGTCACAAGGGATTTTGCTTCAATATTCCACTCAGATGACATAAGCTTTATAAACAGACACAAGCTTGATTAGGTTGCTAGGCTTTGAGTCATAGGTTGAGAAAGCCAGGAGCATGGTAAGCAGGACACTCAACCATGCAGAAGACAACGACTGCCTTGTTGGCCACTTTTCTTCAGGTGGAACTTTCACCTCAAATATGGTAATAATTCAGGGAGTCCTAAGCAGCAGATTTCCAAGGGCTTGTGGTTCTGAGTATTGAAAATAATTGTTCAAAAGATTTAACACATAGCAAAATGATTTATGGAAATAATAGTAAATAAGCCCCAGAGAGGTTCCAAATAAATTTTACCTTATCTCCTCATTTACATAACTATTGCCTTCAGCTTATTATGTGACTACTAACTGCTAAAATACTATACAGGACATTGTATTTACTGTGCTTTTGTTAAATTATACATAATCGTATAACAGAGGGGCTGATGAGTCATCTTAGGTTAAGATGCAACACTGTGTGACATTTAGCTGTTGTGATATGATGAGGTAATGTGACATGATATGAGCATATGCCATGAACCAAAGGTCAGAATAGATTCAAATGGATACACCTGCTTTCAGCCTGGCCAGTCACTGTCAATGTATAAAAAAGTCTTCCAGACCAAACACGCATTTCTGACAGCCACTGATGGTAATGATGTAGAAGTATTAATTCATTGGCAGCAAAGCTTACCACCTACATATCTGTAACATCTTTCTACCCAATGGAAATTGATTAGAAAACATTTCTTCTCCTCAGAAGCTTTACTTACTTGCATATTTAATTTTGGGCAGTGGCCCAAGCCAGATTCAGATTCAGAGAGATCATGCCTATACTGAAGGGCAGAATATCCCTCCCTTGATATTCGCTACTGGCTTGTGCGGGAAGAATGAATATATGTCTCTACTCATATGGCCTGAAGGATCAATTATTCTATGCTGCATGTCCTTGATGGTACCCTACTTCACCCAGTTCTGACCCCCCATTCATTTAGGGGATTTGTTGAAACTTGCTATCACTGTCTTCTTTTATGCCTTAATATGCTTTGGCTGAAGATCATAGCCTGAGGAGGAAAGGCAGATGGTATGTGCCTAGATTCAGTTTCAGGGATGCAGAAGCTGGCAAGCACTTCCACATCCCACAACATTGGCAGAGCCAAAGGGACTTACCAAAACTGGGACTTGCACAGAACACATCGACACCCAAGCCCAAAGCTGTGATTCTGCTCAGCTGCCCAAATTTTGCTAAATTCCATTTCAATATTTCAATTTTAAGTTTTCCTAATACATTGAGTAACACCTCAGTTCATGCACAGCCTTGCTCAAGTCTTGTCAAATGGGAACATCTCTATCCCGCAGCACTGAAGGAGAATCATAAAATATGGCTGGGCCTTGTAGTATGTGTCCTGTGTGAACTCAGAGTCATTTCAAATCCAAAGAAGACTTTTCATGATGGTGTAGCAAATAGAGTGTTGGAAGTCAGTAAGGTAAATCATCCTTTCATGTACCAAGTCAGGACCAGTAGGATCTACTATCTGCAGGACTTCACTGAGAGATCATAGAGTCACAGAGTGTGCTGAGTTGTAAGGAATCTGTCAGGATCAAATACCAGCTCCTGGTCCCTCACAGGACAACCCAGAAATCCCCCCATGTGCCTTAGAGCATTGTTTAAGTGCTCCTTGAACTCTGTCAGGCTTGATGCTGTGACCACTTCCCTGGGGAGTCTGTTCCACTGCCCAACCACCCTCCGGGTGAAAACCCTTTTTCTATATAACCCGAACCTCCCCTAACTCAGCTTCCTTCCTTTTTGTTGAGTCACAAAACCATAGAATCAACCACATTGGAAAAGACCTCCAAGATCATCATGTCCAACCCTTGATCCAACACTGCTGTGGTTACTAGACCATGGCACTCAGTGCCACATCCACTCTCATCTTAAAAACCTCCAGGGATAAAGAATCCACCACCTCCCTGGACAGCCCATTCCAATGTCTGATTACTCTCCCTGTAAAAAATTTCTTCCTAATATCCAACCTAAACCTCCCCCGGTACAGCTTAAGCCTGTGCCCATTTGTCCTACTGCTGGTTGCCTGGGAAAAGAGACCAACCCCCACCTGACTACAACCTTCTTTCAGGGAGTTGTAGAGAGTGATGAGGTATCCCCTGAGCCTCCTCTTCTCCAATCTAAACAACCCCAGCTCCCTCAGCCTCTCCTCATAAGACTTGTGCTCAAGTCCCTTCACCAGCCTGGTTGCTCTTCTCTGGACCTGCTCCAGCACCTCAATGTCCTTCCTGAACTGAGGGACCCAGAAGTGGATACAGCACTCC
This sequence comes from Pyrocephalus nanus, assembly GCA_038380795.1. Lineage (NCBI taxonomy): Eukaryota > Metazoa > Chordata > Aves > Passeriformes > Tyrannidae > Pyrocephalus > Pyrocephalus nanus. Next base: position 93,808,891 of record CM076259.1, on the reverse strand, counting down.
AGGTGTGGCCTCACCAGCACTGAGTACAGGGAAAGAATCACTTCCCTGGTCTTGCTGGCCACACTGTTCTTGATGCAGGCCAGGATGCCATTGGCCTTCTTGGCCACCTGGGCACACTGCTGGCTCCTGTTCAGCTTCTTGTCAATCCAAACTCCCAGATCACTTTCCACCTGACTATTCTCCATCCACTCTGTGCCCAGCCTGTAGTGCTGCAGGGGGTTGTTGTGGCCAAAGTTCAGGACCCAGCACTTGGCCTCACTGAACCTCATCCTATTGGAATCAGCCCAACTCTCCAGCCTGTCCAGGTCCCTCTGCAGAGCCCTTCTGCCTTCCAGCAGATCAACACTCACCCCTAGTTTGGTGTCATCTGCAAATTTGCTAATGGTGGACTCAATCCCCTCATCCAGATCATCAATAAAGATATGAAATAGAACTGGGCCCACTCAACACTGATCCCTGGGGGACACCACTGGTGACCGGCCACCAGCTGGATGCAGCCCCGTTCACCACCACTCTCTGGGCCCGGCCCTCCAGCCAGCTCTTAACCCAGCACAGAGTGCCCCTGTCCAAGCCATGGGCTGCCAGCTTTTCCAGGAGTATGCTGTGGGAGACAGTGTCAAAGGCTTTGCTGAATTCCAGATACACATCCACAGCCTTCCCCTCATCCACCAGACAGGTCACCTGATCATAAAAGGAGATCAGGTTGGTCAGACAGGACCTGCCCCTCCTAAACCTGTGCTGGCTGGCTCTGATCCCTTGTCCATCCTGTAGGTGTTGTGTGTTTGCACTCAGGATGATCTGCTCCATAACCTTGCCAGGCACTGAGCTCAGGTTGACTAGCCTGTAGTTTCCTGGGTCCTCCTTCCAGCCCTTTTGGTGGATTAGTGTGGCATTCACCAACTTCCAATCATCTGGGACCTCCCCAGTGAGCCAGGACTGTTGGTAAACAATGAAGAGAGGCTTGGAGAGCTCTTCCGCCAGCTCCCTCATCACTCTAGGATGGATCCATCTGGCCCCATAGACTTGTGAGGATCCAAGTGGCTCAGCAGGGTGCTAACTGTTTCCTCCTAGATTACAGGGGTCTATTCAGCTTCCTGTCTCTGTCTACAGTTCCAGAAGCCAGCTGCCTGAGGACAACCTGTCTTACTGTTGAAAAGAGGCAAAGAAGGTGTTAAGTACCTCAGCCTTTTCCTTATCTTTGGTGACTATATTCCCTGCCATGTCCAACAAAGAATGGAGGTTTTCCTTTCCCCTCCTTTTGCTATTGATGTATTTGTAGAAGCACTTTTTGTTGTCCTTAACTGAAGTGGCTAGATGGAGTTTAAATTGTACCTTTGTCTCTCTAATTTTCTTTCTACATGACCTAACTATATTCCTAAACTCTTCATGAGTAGCCAGCCCTTAGTTCATAGTCAGTAAGCTCTCTTTTATCCCCTAATTTCCTTCAAAATCTCCCTGTTCAGACAGGCTGGCCATCTTCCCCACTGGCTCGCCTCTCGGCACACTGGGACAGTCTGCTCCTGTGCATTCAAGACTTGCTTCTTAAAGCATTTCCATCCCTCCTGGAACCCTTTGTCTTCAAGGGCTGTTTCCCAAGGTACCCTCTGAACCAGTCTTCTGAGTAGGCTGAAATCTGCCCTCCAGAAGTCCAGGGCAGAAGTTTTATTGATGGTCCTCTTTGCATCCCTGAGTATTGAAAACTCTATTTCATGGTCCCTGTGCCCCAGATGGGCTCTGACCACCATATCTCCCACCAGCCTCTCTCTGTTTTTCAGCAGCAGATATAGCAGGGCCCCAGCCCCACAGGCTCGTTTACCAGCTGGAATAGGAAGTTATCCTCCATACTCTTCTAGGGAACTCCTAGATTGCTTTTTCTCTGCTGTGTTGAGTTCCCAGCAGATATCCAGCAGGTTAAATTTGCCTATAAGGACAAGGGCTGGTGATTTTGAGACATCCATCAGCTGCTTGTAGAATAATTCATACCCTCATCATTCTTGCTGGGTGGTCTATAACAGACTCCCACCAGGATGTCAGCCTTGTTGGCCTTCCCCCTGATTCTGATCCACAGGCACTCAATCTTATTGTTGCTGACTTCAAGTTCTACAGAGTCAAGGGACTCTAAACATATAGAGCCACACCTCCACCTCTCTTACCTGCCCTATCCCTTCTGAAGAGCTTATAGCCATCCATGGCAGCACCCCAGTCACACGAGTCATCCCATCATGTTTCTGTGATAGCAACTACATCAGAGCTTTCCTACTGTATGATGGCTTCCAGCTCCTCCTGTTTGTCACCCCTACTGCGTGCATTGGGGTACATGCACTTCAGCTGCACTGCTGATTTCACATCTAACTCTGGCTTTTCACCCTAAGGCTTATCTCTGGAGAGCCTGGTTTCAACCCTCTCCCCCTTCAAATCTAATTTAAAGCCCTCCTGATCAGCCACGACAACTTATGGGCTAGAGTCCTTTTGCCCTTGCTAGATTAATGAAGCCCATCTGACTCTAGCAGGTTAGGCACCACAGAATTTGCCCCATGGTTGAAAAAAACAAAATTCTGCTGGTGGCACCAATCCTTTAGCCACCTATTGATGAGATGGATTTTCCTACTCCTCTCCTCATTCATCCCTGCTACTGCAGGAACTGAGGTGAACATCACCTTTGCTCCTCTCCCATTAACTAATTAACCCAGCACCTTGAAGTCCTTTTTAATTAGTCTGGAACCTCTTTCTTTAATGTCATCACTGCCAGCCTGGACCACCAGCAGTGGATAATAAGCAGAGGGCTGGATTAGCTCAGAGAGTCTCCTACTAATATCCCTCATCCAGGCCCCTGGAAGGCAGCAGACTTCCCTGTGGGATGGGTCCAGTTGACATATAGGGCCTTCAGTTCCCTCAGAAGGGAGTCACCTTCTACAACTACCCTTGTTTTTTTCTTTTGTTGTAATCTGTCTGGTAGACAGGGTGCAACCAGAAGACCTCCCAGACAGATCCTCTTCTTGACTGCCCTCTGCCTGACTCTCTGGGTCCAGGACTGCATGCCTGTTCTTTAAAGGAACCATAGGAGGTGGTGGGAGTTGGAAGGTGGAAACCTGTTTCCATTCCCCCCCATCTACTTCATTTTCTCCATCTGCCTGATGGCAGGAAGGGCAGGGCTTCACCATATCCTGCTGGACTTCTTCTGGGGCCGAAGGGGTATGACTCAACCAACCTATTTCCCTTTCACTCCCCCTAATACTTTTTAACCTCTCCACTTCTTCCTTGAGCTCTGTCACTAAGCACAGCAAACCATTAACCTGCTCACATTGTTGCATGTTGGAGGTGGACCGAGGACGAGGATTTTAGAAGGTGGAAAGAGACAACTTCTGGTGATACTGTAGGCCAGGCAGCATAAGATAAACAAACTGTCTGTTAGATTGTAAGCGCTCTCACAGGGGAGAGCAGGCTTCTTTTGATTGGACAAGGTCCAGTCAGAGACAGCTAGCCTTTCCAATTAAGTACTTAAAAGTTACCCGAAGATTCATGCATCCCCCCTCTTTGTATCTGTCAATCCCTAAGCCTAACCAATGCCCTGTCCAAGTTTTTGCATACCTTTCCCCTTTTTCCAGAATCTTCCTTATCTGCCTATAAAAACCTTCCATTTTGTAAAATAAAGTTAGATCAGCTACGAACACCCACAGATGCTGTTTCTGTGCAATTTGTCTCCTGAGCTCAGCTGGTACTTAACATCTGGATGAGACAAAATACGATCCTGCCAGGCACTTAGATAAGAACTACAGCTCAGCTGCAAGAATCCGCCGGTCTGACGTGACCCCTTCACCCCAAACTGTGCAGTTGCAGGCATCTCTCACACTGTCCTCTGGTACTGATGCCAGGCTCAGACACTCTGTGCAGCCAGTGACCTGAACAGCTGCATCCTTCCTGGGGGTTCTGCCTGGGTTAGCACACTCCCCCTGAGAGCAGCAGCAACACCTTTTGCTCCTTTGGAAACCATTGCTGGGTCGAGTTGAGTTGCAGGAAAAAAAAAAAAACAAAACAAACCACCCTCAGACACACACCTACCTCACAACCCACCAGGGAGAGCTGGGAGGGTGTCTGTGCCCTTCCTCCTCGAACTGCAGAGCAAACTGCCGTGCCACACCCTCACTGCCGTGCCACACTCTTGTTCACCACCCTCCGGGTCACTTGTGCTCCCTGGAGCAGTTTAAATCTCCCGGCAACGAGCTCGGCTCCACCTCCTGGTCAGCTGATTAGGGCTCGCAGCTGATTAGGGCAGCAGGCCTGAGCTGGTTTCAGGTGGGAGCAGTCCTCTATGTAGTTTAAATCTCTCGGCAACAAGCTCAGCTTTTGATACTTTAGTTCTCAATACTGAAACTGATTTTACTGGCTTCTTAGTTTTATTTTACTCTGACATAAGTGACAAATATGGTGTAAGGCACGTTCTCAGAGGAAAAAGCGGAATATCAAGGAAACAGATTTTGAGACTGTTTTGAATAAGGACACTGTTTTCAGGATCAAATATTAGAGAGAGGAGTCAAAATTGGTTTTGTTTTTTTCTCTACAATCAATTCAAAGTTAATTGAATTCAGTATATGCCTTTTTTTCCTATTGATTTTTGTGTTATTGTTCCTGTTTGATTGCTGGTTTTCTAGCGTATCCCAGACTTTTTGGATGTTATTTTCTCCATATGTTTTTTTGGCTTCTTCCCATTTAGCTGCCTCTGAATTCTTTTTAATAAAAAAATAATCACAGACACCACATTTTATCTAACTTTATGAGCACATCGAATTCCGTGCAGCACCAGAATGAGCAGTGGGCATGCAGTATCCCCTTTCCCTTAAAAGGATCCTCTAGGGTCAAACAGGGCTATGTGGTAAATTCATATGCATGAACCGTATAGGTGAACGTCACTTAAGTCATCAACACCATCACAGAAGAACCTTTAATGAAGACTATTTACATAAAAAAAGAAACACCTTGTAAGCTGAGGTTTCTTTTGACTAAGCACTATCTTTAAATATCCAGAGTCTTCAGGAAACCTGAGTTGGTGATGCACAGATACAAGTTACGTGCTCATTCTTCATGTGTCTGGACATCTGAGCCACGGTCTTCTGTAAAGATTGTGCATGCTCTGAAATATCTTAAGAGCTGTATTGAGTGTTAAGACATAAAACACAATGGTGCTCTCCTGCTGCCTTGATCACTTGCTGCCCACCTGCCATCAGCCTTGTTTGGGTATCCTTGCTGCTATGTTCTGTGGTTTAGAATTTACATTCCATTGCAGGGAGGGCTGTGAACAAGAGAAGAGGAGGAAAATAGCAAGGGTACCCCTTCCTGTTATTATGCAAACCCTGATTCCTCTGATACCCGAGTGACAGCTTCTGGCTACTGGTGAATGCACATTATTAGAGTATTTTATATAAGCCTAAATGACACTTCAGGAAAGTAAGTTAGTCCACTTTATTTCCTTATCAATTCTCTAGATTAACACTTGCTGCAGCTGCTATTCCAGAAGCAACTTTCTGATGAGCTCACTGTGCAAGAGTGAGATTTTGTGTCTTTATTTGCTGGAAGGCACCCATGGCAAAATCTTTATCACAGAGCAATCAGATATTAAAATAAAAATAAGAACATATTATAAAAACTTCACTCAAAATAAAAACAAAAAGCTTCCAAAACAAATAAAGTGAAAATGCATACATGTAATTAAGTGGCTTTACAGTCATTCATGCCTTCTTATTGACATTATTGTGTTCAGACAATGTGAACATTGGCAGAAAGCAAAAAAGGCATTGATCCTTATAGCATAATGCCATGTGCAAAACTAAATCTTGTAGCAGCATTTCACAAATCTTCTTGATGCCTGGATACTTGGTTTATCAGGAAAGTAAATTCCTTTTGTATCTAACCAAGAAAGTCTGGCTTTTTGAGGTTGATATTCTCAACTGGCATCTTTCTCATCATGTTTTGGAAATCAGGGAATCCATTCTCCTCTGCACTGGAGAGGACCTGCACTCAGCTCTATAGCCCCTGATGCTCTGAGACATTCCTAATATAGTGTTAAACCACACATCAGTTTCTATTTTCAAAACTGCCCTGTGATAACAAGTATCTGAATCACTTCATCAACAATGCAAAACTCCACTTTTGGTCTCAGACCTACCTCTGCAAAGAAACCTGAAGCAAGATCCCAAACAGAAGCTTCTTTAAAGAGTTCAGATCCAATTGCATTCAATCGTTCTCTCTTTCAAGCAGAAAATTATTGTGTTTCTAGTGGAACAATCTTAAAGGGAACACAGAAGCACTGTTTCATCACATAAATAATTAGTAGGACTCTCAGGGTGATTTGATACTGGAAGAAAATTAAATACAAATAAGAAAAAAATTATTGCTTCCAGAAAGCAAAAGTTTTGCATTTGTAGTACTTTCTGCTATGAACAAAAATCAATATCTTATCTTTCTAAGTCAAAATATAGAAGTATTTTAGACCCAGGAAGAGTAATTTAGGCAATTTTTTCTATGCCCTGAAATCTAGAATGATGAGGAGAGGTCAGAAGGGAAAAAGGACAGGATGTGAGCCTGACTAAGCATAAATAAGCACCTGCATTCCTTAACCAACTGCTGTAGCAGGTAAGAACCTCTGAAGATCTGTAAAGGAAATCTCCACAGGTGACTACTTATATTACTTACTTACCTCTTTGCATTGACTAACCCAGTAAGAAAGATTGGGAAATTTTGTGTATATGTAGAGATCATTTTCAAAAAACCTGGAAAGAAACAGTTTTCAAACACTGAAGCCCACTCCTTATCTCAAAAAAAAAATCACTGAAGTGCCTATATCCAGCATCTGTACAGCTCATGAACCCACAACGAATAAATACTGTTCACTTTTCTGGAGCAAACCTTCTATTTGTTTCCAGCAAAAATTCTATTTGAAACAAACCCCAGCTGTCATCTAGGGGCAAGGTTATGCAAAGCACCACCTCCAATAAGCCGTGCGAACAAAAGTGCATGAGGTTTGGTGTCTTAGACGTTCTGCTGGTGGGCTATACAATCTGAATCTATCTATAGCAAAATCTGTCCGTGGGAAACAGCTTCTATTAAACGGTGTGGGAAGCCTTATCTTGTACCATCTGTCCCCTGGGGAACAATCCACACAGTCTTTGGAGAATAGGAGCTGCTGATTGTTCCCTTTCTACATCAGAGAGAAAAGAAACACCACAAAATTTTGGATCCTCCCTCTTCCCTGCCATCCCATTTCTAATTTATGGTGAAGCAGCATTTGCTCTTCAAAGTGTTACCATGTTGTAGCAGATAACATTGCATGGAAAACTGAAAGTTACTATGTAGATTACTGAATCCATATCCCCTGAAATGCAATGTTATTTCAACATTTAACAGGCACCATTGTCCTAATGTGCAGATTCTCCTTTAAATTTGGGGAATAAGATAAACTATTCTTTAGTTTTGGGTAGAAATAGATTTATCAGCTATTACGACACATCTACAATTTGTCAATGTCCTTAAACCCTTCCCCATTGCCTCTGTTTAAAAGTGTTTTACTTTAGTTTTAGCATGTCCTCCAAGCTTACGCTGTCTGCCACTCCCAGAGAGCATACATATGCCAAGCTTCTCTGTCTTGAGATACAGGGATTCTTTTCCTAAACCTTCAGGAACTAAGGGCACAAACTGTGAAAATCTTACTTTCCAGAAAAAAAAAAAAAAAAAAGTCCTGCCAAGAAGTGCAAACTCATCAGTGTTCTAGCCCTGTTTTACAACAATACTTACAACAACAATTACAATTACAACAATACTTTAAACAGCATAAAGCAGTAGTGCTGCAGGTAGAGGCAGTTCTTCCTCCACTCCCTCACCCTCCTCACCTCCACCCTATGCTGCTCACTACCCTGTGTTTGCACCAGCACAACCTGGTATGGCTGAGTGGTGAACAGCAGGAGAAACCACGAATTTTAAAATATGATCTTAGAAAATGCAGCTAGGCTCCACCCAGCCTAAGGCAATTTAAGAGACATTTGGGTTCCCATTTAGTGACAGAATGTCAGCTTTTTAGGAAGTGGGCAGCCCTTGCCCTAAGAGAAATGAAAAAGTGAGTCACTCCTTTGTGCCTGGCTTCTTAGGCCTGTCTCTTAGCAGTATGTGGCATGCTCTTAGCTGATCCTAGACCAATTTCATGGAAAACACAATAGCATTGACTAGTTCAGTGAGACAGATGAAAAAATGAGAGGACATTTATCTGAATATGTAATGTTTGTTTCTGTACAAATAAGATGACAAAAAATGAAGCTTATGAATATTTATACCTATTAGCATGTATTGATCACTGACATAACTCAAGAGGGCACTATATTTAAGATCTGTCCTTTGTCTAACCCATTATTGACTACTCAGGTCTGTTCTGTTTCTAATGGATAGAGATAGAAACTCAGGTAATGTCCACAACCTGATCCAGAGCAGAAATTCCAGGGATCTTCTTCCTGAGCAAAAAGTGAATCCCTTTTAAAGTGGTTGCCAAAGCCCCAAACTCAGAAAGATCTAAGAAGGAGTAAATAAAGTAGACGAGGGCAGCCAACTCACATAGTTTCCATGTCATATTCTCACAGTCTAACATTCTGTTCTCTCCAAGGAGGAAATAACAATATAATGTACAGCCCTGCCACTACTGCTATTAATATCTTGGAATGCACCCAGAAGCGCATGGGTGCAGGAGAATATGCTGTTCCTAGTAATCACATAAATGTTTATATGTTTTTCTTTACTAGGCTGAGCCTGGATCTCTTCTGTATGCTGCACTGCATAGGTTCTTATTTTCCAGCTCCTTGAAGGCTGGGCCAATAAGGCTTCCCTTTTTAAAGACAAATTACTGCATAGCAGAAGTACTACGAGTTCCAAAACAATGTATGAGCAATTTTAGCTATTTTAGTGCACTAAAAGTAAATAAATATAGAAAAAAAGGAGCATGGACGGAGGATGGAAAGTAAAAGAAAAACAGAAAAGCAAACCAGGACATGGTGAAAAAAATTCTTCCCAACATTTAGTAGAATATACACAAGCAATTATCCTAGGAAAAGTCTTAATGATTTAAGGTTACCTTAACACAGTAAAGCTTATTCTTGATACACAACTACACATCCTTTTGATGTCTCTGAAATTCCTTCCTCAGAAGTTTTGTATGGTGAACTTTCCCAGTGTAGCCTGCCTACTGAATGCCTGGATGGACAGCCAGGGACCTTCACTCCAAGATGAAGTTGTCCATCATTAGGTACCTCTGAGCCCTAGAAGGACCCAGGAAATGGCTTGCTTCTTCAAGATAGAAATGAAAAGTGACCTGCAAGCACAGGCTGTATATAGGAGGCAGTGCTAACTTAAAACTGAAACCAAATGAAAAAAGTAAGAGAAAGCCAGGGGGACAAAATGCTACATCCAATCTCCAAGTGACATTCAGGACAACTGTGAGTATAGAGTTGAGTGTAGCTCGAGAGCCTTGACTTGCCTCCAAGAGCACCCACACAAGTGATACACTTCTCAGCCTGGTTGTGCATTGGCTATGTCAGAGGTGGAGCCCGTTCTGCTCCAGCAGGACTGGTTGTCTCAGATACAGTTTCACAGAAATATCACTTTGGGTATTGAAGCAGCACAGGAGTGAAATGTCTGAGGTCTTTAGCCCTGCCGAAGCTACAGTGGGAGAAAGTAGTGCAGTGCCTCCTGCACTCATCCGCAGACACACAACACTTCTCTGGGGCCACAGTGTCATGCTGTGTGACACAACTCTCTAGGGAGCTCTTTGGGGACCTGGAGCACTGGGAACCACACTACAGGTAGACCAGTGCTGAACCATTTCCTGAAGGAATCTGAATTTATCTCAGGACACAAGATGTTTGTGAGCTTGTACTAGATGCATTTCACTACCTGAGCAAGATGCTCCGAAGCTTCCTTAGGCATTTCAACAGTAGAGCAGACACACTATCGAGAACAGCCTCCACTCATTCATCTGAATAACTCCAGGGGTATTTCCTTTTTTCATAAATTATAAAAGTATTTAGAAAGGATACACTAATATTATTGTTACAGCAAAATATCTGAAAACATAAAGTAGATTTTGTGCTCAAATAAGAAAGCTCTAGCTGCAAAGATATTAACCATAGGCTTAACTTTAGGCTAAATTTTTTGTAAAATCATTCCCAGGGAGTTTTTGAGAACCTCAGTTTCCAGTCCCATGAAGGCTGAATTAAGCCTTAATAGGCTGGCAAGATGCTGAACACGGTTTTGTCTGAAGTGAAGAAGCATATTTGGTGCTAGAGAGGAGTCATAAACGAGATGGTACTGTGCTCCTGGTGCCTACCCTACAACAGGCAGATAGAAAGGGACTGAATTAAATCTGTGAATATTCTGCCTGTTGCCCCTTCTTGGGATGTTTATTTTGACTTGTGGTTTTGTTTTCTAGATTGATATGCTAATTCATTTGTTTCTGGTCTAGTTTAATTTATAGTGACTGTACTACTCAGTAAAAGTGAAACAAGTATTTAACATATTCAAACAAGATGCAAATACATGAATACATCCATGATCAGTTCATTGTAACTTAAAGAATTTGGCCATGAAACTCTCCATGCAGTTTCTTAGTCTCAGATGTCTAGCTGCATCTTAGGAAAAAAAATTGTTTATAATTTATTTATTGAATAAATAAATTCATGTTATTTGTGGACATTTTCAAGTAGGGTGAATATGTCACAGATTCTGTTATCACCCTATTTTTCTTCATGTGAGCATAAAGGGTCACCATGGACCTGGAAGGACACAGATGCATGAGGACAGCACAAGGTCAACATTCCTGAGAGAACTTACAAAGATCATACAGAGGTAACAGACTGTGAAAGAATTATGTAGACTCCTAGTGTTATCAATACAGACGTGTCAAAGAAATATGTGTAATTAAGCCTGAAGAGAACAGCCCGAGGTATCAAAAACTTAACTTCCATTTAATAGGCATATTTCATACTACCAGGAAACATTCTTCAATCTTGTAGGTCATAGCCACAAACATAAATGGAGGGAGAAAAACACAGTCTTGTTTAGAAACACTACTCCACTTCAACAGTCTCCTCTCTATCAAGGGCGAAAGAGAGCTCAGAATACTCCCAAGGGCAGGATAAAAAAGACTGAAATGGAGATCCCCTTGCAAGCTGGCTTGATGAAGAGAAATAAAAAACTAAACAAAAGAAAAGAAACATTCAAGCAGCAAAGCACTCTTCACACAAAACCTTGAGAACTTGTGCCTCTTTTGACCCACTGCCATGATTTGGAGGTGGATAAACAAGAGACATGAACAATTAAATGAAAGCAGCAAATACTTGTGCCTTATACAATTACCTCTGTTAGAAGTGACCTTCTGCTAAAGAAGCAACCCCTTCAGAGGAGCAGTGATGGTGGTGATGAACTGCTCATACGTCTTCGCAGTGTTGTGAATGGATCACTGTGGATCCACTGAATAAAGTTTAATGTATTTCTGTGATGCAGCCACTGCTGTCAATGAAACAGCATCAAGAAGTTGGAGCTACATTTAAAATAGCTACTAAGGGAGGAAATGTACCAGTCAGAGCAATACAAGGTTCATCAGAAGCTAAAGAAAGAAGGACACATATTCCTGTCCAATATGGTCTGGGTGTTGCAGTGATAGCATTCATAATAACTACTTAGAATTATCAAGTATCTCTGATTTTTTTTTTTCCAGTTTAGATGCATGTCTATATATATTTCACTGTCAAATTTTGAATACCCTGGGGTTATCATTACAGCATGCTTAAGAGTTATGTAAACACAATATGAAAATAAACCTTACAAATGTCACTTAAAGGAAAGACAGACCAATTGGATGTGAAGCCCTTGGTTTTAATAGCAAACACTGAACTAAAATAAAAACCTTCCTACCTATTAGTTTTTTCTTGGGATACTCTGAACAATTTGGAGAACATAAAAACTTATTAACTGAAAAGTAATTATAATTAAAGTATTCATGGCTGGTGTGCCTGGTTAGGAAGCAGCTGGGAGAAAGAGTATCTTTGAGGGGTCCTTGGTCTTCCCCAGGCATGGACTGAGAAAATTTGCAGGCCAAGCTTTTTTTGCCCGTAACACTGTATGCACATGTATCAGAAGTGTTCAAAGCTAGACACAGGCACTGAGATAACATTAACCTAAATTTGTTGATTCTTCATGGGAAAAGAAATTATATTCTTTGCCTCAAAGTAACTAACAGAAGCTGACCACAATTTTCGATTTACCTACAAAAATGAATCCTTTTGCAGTGACTCCAGCTCTGCTTTCAGAAGGTTGTGGGCAAGTTCTAGTTAAATGTATCTAACAACTCCTACTTAAATATATCCTGGTTCATAGGCTTATCTTAGCTTTTCCTCATCATACAGCAGAGCCCGTCAGTCAAAAATGTCTGCCATTTTGATATCTAGACACCAAAAATGAAGAGAGCATCCCATCATGAAGAAACTTTCATGATTAGTTGCTTCAGAGAGGATTGTGGTTAGTTACAAGCTGTGGAACAGCAGCAGAAATTATGTATATGTTAACATAGTGCAGAAGGAAGCAGATAAGAAGTTTAAGATCTGAACTTTGACAGAAGTAATTGAGCAGCTCAGTAGTGTGACAGTGATCCATGTCAGATGTGTATCTGATATTATCTTTGATACTAGTACTAAATGTCCGTTTGGTTCACAAAAGATGAAAAGAACCTCCAGATGAATAGCAGTGCCTGTGCCAGACGAAATACAATTCAAACAAACATACACATGAGCACCAGTTCAGATACCTGTGCTGAAAGGTAAAGAACAATCTGTGCTTTCTGAAAGATCTCAAAGTTCTGGATCAGAGTAATAACCTATAAAATCAGACTCATGGGCTCCCTTTGTACTTATAAAAGGCAAAACTGACTTTATATTTTCAGACCACCTTAGATATCATTACACAGCAAATAACAACAAATGAAAAGTCAATTCTCTTAGTATTTCCATCAGGTTCAGAGGACTAAGTTGATGGATCTCAGAGCCCCTCATCCCTAAATGTTATTTGACACTTTTTGACAGACTGAGGAATCCTAGGAAAACTGTCAAGTTAGTTAAGTATGGATGTGATTGTCAGAGCCAAAGAGTCTTATGAAAGGGTTATGAAGAGGGAATCACATCTGATTTTTGCTCAAGAAACAAAATTTATCTCTGGGTTTTGGAATCTGAGAAAAGGAATCCCCTCACTTACATCTGAAAAGGTAAATTTACATGTCTAATTCCCCACTCCCAACAGTATAATTCACTTACTTACACAAAGAAAAGAGCACACAGCACACACAGACATTAAGTAATCAGATCCTTTGGCAAGACAGAAACACAGACAGTAAGTAATAAGATCCTTTGGCAAGACAGAAGCAACCAGTGGTTAATGATGAAAGGACTCTAGGGTACTGATCACTGATTGAGCTCAAGTTCAAACTTTTTTGCCATCTGCTGCAAGGAAAGGGGTTTTTGACTGTGCATCATTACACAGCAAAATTCAGGCTTGCTGATGTTGCATCTCAATAGTGAGTGTTTAACCATGAGTGTACATATTGTTAACGCTAAGTCAGACAATATGCCATTACCTCATAGAAAAAAAAGGGGAAATTTCATTATCTTTTCTAAAATCTAAATACAGCATTTTCTTCTGGTGAGAAGCACTTTGAGAATGTCTGTTTTAAGTAAATATTGTTATTATTTTTTAATTCTTATTTTGTCACTTGTATACTTGGTGGTCAATAACAAATACCTATGCATAAATATTCCAAAACCAGTTTTAAACCAAGTAGCTGAGGTACAGAAATATCCAAACTATGCTGACAAGTACTTCAGTGTAGGATGCCAACTCTGCACACGGGTGTCAGCAAACCAGATGAGAGGTTAGCCTGCCCTCACCTACTCCTAATTCAGACTGCAATTGTGTATGCACACTGACAAATGTAAAGCCAGCTTTGATATGCCACAGTCACACTAAAACCCTGGCTCAGTGTTAGATCAGCTGTGAAAAATAATTCTAACAAGACCCATATAAGCAAACATATTTTTAATGAAAGATGTTTTAGAAAAGACATGTTGAAGTAATATCATAAAATTAAAATGTGACTTGAGAAAACACATACTTTTTATTTTTCTCAGACCAAAATAGGCCTCAAAGGATACTCATGTTTTGCATCTGAAGCAGGGGTGATTCAAACTTCTCCCTCAGACTGTATAAGTGTTGGAAATAGAGTTGTGGTGGGTTGACCCTAGCCAACAGCCAAACACCCACCCAGCTGCTTGCTCATTTCTCTCTCCCACAAGACAGGGCAAAAAACGATAAAAAGATGGATCTAGATAATAACAGTTTAATAGGGAAAGCAAAAGCTATGCTCACAAGCCAAGGAAAATATAGAGTTAGTTCACTATTAGTTAGTTACTTCCCATTAGAAGGTAGATGTCCTGCCAGTTCGTGGCAAGCAGGGCCTCGGCACATGTAATGTTTGCTTGGGAAGACAAACTCCATCAGCACAAATGTCCTTCCTTTCTCCTCCTTGCCCTGAGCTTTTCCTCTTGAGTGTGACATCGCATGGTATGGAATACTCTTAATACTCTTGCGTCTGCTCTCTAGGCCTGCTATGCTGTCCCCTCTCAGCATCTTGCCCACCCCCCAGCCTACACGCTTCTGGGGTGTGGGAGAAGAGCAGAACCTTGATGCTGGGCAAGAGCTGTTCAGCTGCAGCCAAAACACTGAGGTGTTACTAATGCTGTTGTAGAATTCCCCAAATGCAAAGCACAGCACCATAGAGGCTGCTATGAAGAGAGTTAAGTCCATCCCAGCCAGACTCAGTGCAATGGCTAAAGTTGGTGAAACTTTCTTCAGAGATAACACAAATGTAGATTACAGAAACAAGTGCCCTAGAGCATTTCTAGCATGTATGTACTCTTAGTACTGTAGAATCAGTCTGAATTCACCCATGTGATCAATTTCACACCAGTTTTTTTCATTACTTTATTAGTTTTTTGTGGTTTGGGTTTTTTTTGTTAGACTGTTTTTTGATTGTTTATTTTATATATATTTATATCTATTATATATCTATTTTGTACCTATCTATCTATCTATCTATCTATCTATCTATCTATCTATCTATCTATCTATCTATCTATCTATCTATCTATCTTTCTACACTAATTATATATAATGCTACTTAATGCTACTTATATTTCCAGAAATCTGCACTTCTCTTTTATCCTGATTACTAAGCTGGACTTTGCAAGCAACTGCTTCAAATGCATAAAGCAAAGGAGTTGTTTTGGAAAACAAGCGCAGTAGCTACTGTACTTTCATAATAAATTGGTTATTTTATTCCCTTTTTTTTTTTTTTTTTTAGTTCTCATGATTGCTAATCATAAAGGTCATCCTGACAGATGATAAAGCAGTTTTTATTTTTGGAAGAGTGATTTTGGTTTTGTTTATTTGCTATTTTAGCCCTGTCAGCAGAAGTTGCAGACTTGCTTGTATGTGGCAGACTACTCTGACTTTTCACTGTAAGATACTTTATGAGCTTGTTTGCATAAACACAGGAACATATGACTCTTCTGTGTAGATTACTCAGGTTTCCTCTTCACCAGTTCTCCCTAAATGTATCTTCATTTCTTGGAAAACAGCACCAAACCAAAACAACTGAAATAGGAGACACAGGGAGAGACTGTTTTTCAGTGTCTGCAATTAATACAAATACAAATATATTTTGTGACAAGTGAGACATACAACAGAAAACAGTATTCATCTACTTTACTGCCTCTGTATGGCAATTGGAGAATGCAAGATTGCTTCAGGTGATGTTTTATGCAGGTAAATTACAAATAACTTTCCTTTGCATGCAGGGTTTTTTTCTGTGTAGCTTTTAAAAAGACACATGCTTTTACTGTGTACATAAATGAAATACCTTCCATAATATTTTGCAGTTAACCTGAAGGCTAAACCACCAGAAAATAAATTTTAAAACCCCTAAATAAATAATCTAACTAAACCAAAGTCCCAAGTGACCCAAACTGGTAAAACTTATGAATAAGGAAAGAAAAAATATCCAGAATACAGCTTGTAAGAATGTCATTCATGTGTGGAAATCCTGCCATTATAATAAATATCTTTCATCTGTTAAATGGATTTGTCTAAAGCAGCTCACTGGGACATTTTGCATATCAGTTGTATAAGAACCATCACTACCTGCAGAGGACGTAGTTTGTAAAGAATAGTATCCTTCCTATAACCCACATTACCACTGAGGATAAGGTAGTTGTAGTGTTGTCCAGCATGACATGTACATACTCTCGATCATGTAACATCTTCAATCCAGCAAATAGCTGGAGTTTGGCCCAACCCATAGCATACAAAAAATATCTGTGCTGCAGTGTTATGTTATCCTCAGTGACTGCCTGGAGACGTACCATAGACATCCAACTAATGGAAAATAGTTGAAGGATTTTAAGAATTCAAATGACCCCAAAGTTAGTTATACTTGTGGGAATTAAGAGGAACTCAAACCATTTTAAAGCAGCAGTTCAAAATGAACTTTCCTCATTGACTTTTCCTCTTATTATTATCAGCTTATATCCAAAGGTGGAAATGTTTTTGTATTTTGAAACCAAGACCTTTTACCCTTCCCTATTTTTTTTTTTTTCTGAAAGCAAAGGCTGTGGCCATTTCATTATCCTGAAATCTGATGTTATGAGATATTACTGTAATATTAGCAGTTTGTTCATTCTGAGAAATCCCTTGAGACAGAGTTGTTTGTTTATATGTGGGATTCACGCCAGCTTGATTACAATATTAAAGAAAAGGAAGACTATAATCTTTAAGTCTTTTCTCCTTATAGCCTGTTTTGGTGAGTGAATACTTTGAGGTATAGTTTTCTAATTTATTTGCCTAACCACTGTTCCATTAACAGATGTCATGCTGAATTTTTAAATATATTGCACAGCTATATTAGGGCATTTGCTTTAGTAAAAGTTTATTTCCAGACATCACAGAATATAAAAATATTATAAATATGGTAATAATAAGCATAAAGCAGGGTAATGGAAAAACAATGTGTTTTCATGGGAGGAAAAAAATTAGGTCTAGGCAGGTGGTGAAAAGAGATAATGCACCAAGTTGAAAAGTCACAGTTTTTTCTTCTCTGTTTATTCATGTTTAAATCACAAATTGAAATGCCTCACTAATATTTTACCTTTACCAGTTCTGAGCCTAAAAAACTTGAAAGACTGTTCCAGCATCCAGTATTACACCTTCTCTTTTACCAAGTATTCCCTGGAGCAGTGGATCAGACCCTGCTGATTAACTATTGGGTAATCAACACCCTTTTTGGTTTCCTTAGTGGCTACTGATTGCATGCACACCTGCAGTGTTAACACTCATTTTAATGTTTTAAAACATGGAGAAAGAAACAGGTGTTAGAGTGAGCTCACGTCTCACATGTCCTTTCCTCATATCGTGAATCCCAAATGGATTTGTAAGGAATGAAAATAACTGAGGCTTCTTTGTATTATTGTTAAAGTGCTTGCATTAGGGAAAAAAGATTTTTAAGAACAGTAACTACACAGTAGTTCAGGTGCACAACCTGACTACCATGGCCAAATGTAATCTTTTTCAGAATTGTGCATAATTTAATAGATTTATTCTTTTAGAGATGAATTCGCTTTCCAGTGGGGAGATGACATCCCTTATCATTACGCTTTAGAAATAATTTCTGCTTTCAGCTAATTGCATCTACATGTTTATATACAAAAACCTGAGCTACAAAACTCAGGATGGCTGTGTAAGAAAGACGACTGCAACAACAACAACAAAAACAAACAAACCAACCCAAAATCATTTAATATTGTGGGACAATAACAATCTACAACAATTATTTTCAAAACAACCGTGAGGCAAATATTGCCTCACACAGCAAAAGAACAGATCACAAGGCCTAAAGAAACCTTTCACAAAGTTTGCTCTTACAGCTGGTCAAAATTTAAATACAGATATATGTGTTTACATGTATACAAACATTTTAATGAGAAAATCCAAACTAGGGACGGCAGTGGAAAGGAAAGAGCATGTCTGCTGACTTGCCACACAAGAATATTGCACAGCCTGATGCCTAGAGCAAGATTGTGGGTCTTTAAGTTGAAAGCTGATAAGTTAGCCTAAATAAGGGAAGTGATTTTTGCCTTCATCTCAGTGTGAGTGCTCTCTAAGGTGGTATGATGTTTGCTAAATAAGAATTGTCAAAAGGTTATAGCTTTTATGTGGAATGGAAAATATTTTGAAATTTTGAAGATTTTGTAGGAAAGCCAATATGTATTCCTGCTCTGTGTGGTTTTCCCATCTAATTAAATAGTGAATCATATAGCTCAGGTAATAACACGTAGAGAAAGCTTTAATATTAATAACAAGTACAGCAACATTACTAGTGTTTGTCAAGTTTATCTTCCTGGGGATTTTATTTGTTTATCCTGCTATGGAACTTGAATTCAGCTCCATATTATTACTTCAGCTACTTTCAGGGAATGACTCTATAACAATTTCCATTTTTGTGATTTCATTCTAGAATGGAAAAGAAAAAAAGCTTTCAAAACTATTAAATATAGAAAGATTTTCTTTTTCACAGTATGGTGATATCCCAGCTAAGACGTGACCTAACTAGAGATTTTTTTACCATGGAGTTGTGTTCTCTGTGTTAATATATGCAGCATATCAATTCTGCCCTAGGCTTGCTACAATTCAAACCAACAAATTAAGTTAAAAACACATTGGGTTATTGGCACTAACAAGTAGTTAGAATATGCTCAGCGAGAATATCAAGGTAAAGACATATAATTATCCCTAGGAGGAAAAAAAGAGATCAAGAGAGAACAGTACAGCAACTTGTATACATATAGTAAGCCAGTTTTAGGATATTTAGACAGTTACAGGGAAAATCTTTGTTCAGGAGCAGAAAAAAACCACATATGTTGGCAGCTTCTACACCCTCTGAACTATCTATGGAAAGAGCTTCTTTCTGGCTGAAAAGGAGAGTAGTATCCTGCCCATTGCCTGAATCTGAAAAAACTTTATGGTTTTTGAAAAAGGAAGAGGGCTCAGACCAACACCTCAATGGAAGTGGTATATCTAACTCCAAGCATAAACATTTTTGGCTGTAAGAAAACACAGTGCTGTTAACTGTAGGAAGGTGTAAGGACCACAGCTGGGTGCCTACCAAATTAAACACACCTATATGTATAAAGACAGCTAAGTAGGTGTTTTTGAAGTCTCTGATTTGGACCTAATTAGATTGCAGCTTCTAAGGACTGCTATAAGCTTTCCGGGCATTGTCTTGCAGGCAGTGGTTATTAGGCCCATATAAATGTCAGTGCTATTTAGATGGTTAGGAAAGTGGTTGACTGAACAAGAAAGACAAAAAGAAGCAATGGAAATGAGAGATGAAAAAGACATTGAAAGGAAAAGGGAATTTTCTTCCTTCCTTGCTTTCTTGCTAATGCCGTACTTTATCAAATGCCAGTTTTACCAAGTTATGACTAAAATCTCTTGCTCTTATTCAAAATGGGGTTCAAATCTATTTTCTTTTCTGAAGCCTAAGTATACACTCTCCAGTGCTGACAGGAAAATTGGTCCTGGGCTCTCCCGCAAGGATTTAAATGCTTTTGCTTCTCCCTGGTTATTGAAGATCCCAGTCTTTGTTTAAAAGTACTGTCTGAATTGTAGTGCAGAGAAGAGGTTTATTAATGTTTAAGGCTATATGTTGTGGTTTTGCAGGTTTAGGTGTGGTTTAGAAATGCATATTGGTTTCCAGTGATAATAATGCTTTTTTTCATCATAAAGTGCAAAACTGCTTGATGGATGAAGGAAAATCAATTACTGCTGCACAAATGTGTATTAGTGATGAGGTCGGTAGGCACTGGAAGCTTCTCTTTCCTGGTGTAACACTTGCTCTTTTCTGTCCAAGATGCACAACAAGTGTGCACAAGTAAGTTCTCTGAAATAATGGACTTCATTCATTGCAGGAGCAGTCAGCAAATATTTTCTACACTAGGATCTAAATGTATAATACTCTTTGTTTTTTACTTCTTTTCTGATGATAAGTGGGCATGGTTACAATCAACAATTTCTTATAGGTGACATATATGTAGTGACATTAATAGCCCATTTCAAAATGTATTTAGTAAACTGAATTTTTTGCAAACAAGAACTTAGAAATTATTTCTAGACCTAGTTGTTACAGATTAAGAATAAATGTATTATGGTGCCATACATCTGTTCATATTTTTCAGAGATAGAATGCCTACTCATTGTTCATTAGATGGATGTCTTTCAATGCACAGTATGTTCTGTTAGTCAAGCTTGCATTTCAAAGATATTGTGAATGCTTTCTTTAAAGCTTTTGAAGTGCTCTTCTGCCCTAAACAGTGAGTATGCCAAAATAGCAACTCCTTGTACATCTGGTCTTGTCACTGTATTTACCCTGGGTTGTTTGGAGCACAATATTAATACTGAATATCAATATTAATAGTTTTCTTCTTGCTACTGTTTAAAGATTGTAGAGTCAGGTCAAACAGGGAGAATAAGGTTATTTCATTTCACTTGGATAGCCTCACCAAATGTACTACCAACAAAGTGGTTTGTCAAATTGAAACCAGTGCTGCTTGTACAAATCCATTCAAGTCACAGGAGTGAGTGAAAGCATCAGTGAGAATACATTTTGCAGTCAGTGTGATCATAAGCCTTATATATATCTATGTAAATTGTTCAAGAAATATTCACCTAACACCGGAGACAAGTGAAACTAAAAATATCTTAAACCAGTTCTGACAAGGGACTTGTAAATCAACATGCAAAACTCAGAAATAAGATGTGTTATTGTTCATATACTGATTCATACTAGAAACAAATCTCCTTTTTTTAAAGGAAACTTTGAATAGTTATCTCTAAATTCCTTACTTACTTTTAAATGGAATTTTGATACCTTTATAACACTTTATTATCAGATGTGCGATTAAGAAATACTTTGTTTTACAGAACTCATTTGAGCTATAACCAATATATTTTGAACAGACTTAATATCATAAGAGTTAAACATTTTAGGTAAGTCACAAGAAGATGATTTAAGAAGGATGCAGATAGCATAGCAATTTTTCTACAGTTATGCTTTTTTTAAAGTTACTTCAATTTGTAGATCCAGATATGCAAGTGTTAATATAATAGCAGGCCTTCAGCTTCATGTGTAACCAAAGGTTACAGAGGCTTTCTAGTTCTACCACATGATCTCATGACCCTTACAGTTTTGGCTGTATATGGTCAATGCTCTTCAGCTTGGTGATTATTGTAAACACAGGTAAAAGTTTTCTCTTTCCAAAGTTTTCTATTGAGGAGTGCTCTAATTAGTGTTTTATCAAAAAATGTATTCAGTGAACACTCTGCTTTCAGATCACAGAATCACAGAATATGCTGCGTTTGAAAGGACGCATAAGGATCACCAAGTCCAACCCTTAGCCCTGCACAGGACTATCCCCAAGAGTCACACCATGTCCTTGAGAGTATCATCCAGACACTTCTTGAACTCTGTCAGTTCTGTAACCTCTTCCCTGGGGAGTCTGTTGCAGTATCCAACCACCCTGTGAGTGAGGAACCTTTTCTAATAGCCAACCTAAACCTTCCCTGACACAACTTTAGGCCATTCCGTTTGATTCTGTCCCTGGTCACCGCAGAAAACACATCAGTGCCTGCCCATCTTCTTCCCCTCATGAAGAAGTTGTAGACTACAGGGAGGTCTCCCCTCAGTCTGCTCTTCTCTAGGCTGAACAATCAAAGCACCTGTTTGTATTGGAATTGCCATGCACAATCTGAGCTTGTCTATTTAACTGTACACACGAGGAAACCCGTATACAGGGATATCTAGATTTTGAATCCCAAGTGAACATATACAGAAAGTTAGTCAAGATGGTGACATTTGTAGGAGCCTTGTAAATGTCACAAACTTAGGTGAGTTCCACATTCAAAACTTAGGCATCTAGTTTTCTGTCTCAAAGGCACAAGGTGATGGATAGAAGTATTGGCAGGGAAGTTCTTTCACACTGGTTCATGTCTACTGACTTTTTTTGTCCCCATGAGTCTGTTATCAGTTTCCTTCATCTGTTGGAGACAGTCCAAAAATCAAGTTATGTGCTCCTGAAAAGGTGCAATCTTCTTCTCCTGAAAAACAGGAAATTGCGACTTGTCCAACTGGATTTGAGAGTATAAAGAAGTAGAATCTGAGAGATGTGCTGCTGAAGGGGAAATTCAGCATCCTGTTACTGACAGGTCATATTAAATATGTTTAATGATAATGTGCTACTGACAGCTCCCTGGACTGCAAACAGTTCTGAATCACCAATTATGCTTCTCTTGTATGTGTAAAAAGCAACAGGCACTTGACTTCTTGTCAAGGTATTTTCTCCCTGTCTTGGAAGATAATCAGGAACACTGTAAAAATACTTCACACAGACCTTGAGGAAAGGTGGAAAATAACAACTGCCTTTCCTTGCTAAACACTAAGCTTTAGTGCTGTGAAGCTCTCAGAGGGAGGTTTTCTCCAGCCTTCCAAATATATGACTCTGTTGCTTTCAAATATGTAAATCCACTGCATTCAGTAAATTATTCTCCAGCTCCTAGATTAACACAGATGAGTAATCTACCTCCGCTCACGTGGTCCTCAATTCCCAAGCCACAAGTGATACACCCAATTCAAAAAGGAGGAGAACTTGAGGACATTATTCTGAAGTGAACATATGGTTCAGAAAAGCTAGGTTTAGACTTCCTTTAGTAGAAAAAGACATGCCTGAATACTATTTTCTAATAGGTTTCCCCAGTGGAGCAACTGATGCCAAGCATGAAGCTGATATTCATCAAGTGAGACCATTTTAGGAACAATCACTATAGTACAGTAATCTCCAAACAAGAATGTTGAAGCAAAACAGAGACAAGAAAAGAGAAGAAAATCTGTGATGTGTTAATATAATATTACCCTACCTGGTCACTCTTTTTCAGACATTCTCATCTTTGGTTTTCTATCCATGCCTTTCTCTGTATCCAGGAATTAGACTCAAAGAAGTGTGTGGATTTTAGAGCACTTGGAAGAATCCACTTTTTCAAAAAGGGAACTCCCTGCACTGATTGGAGCAAAGCAGAGGCTCTACTATATCATACCAAAACTGGCATCCTGACTTATGTGTACTCTGTATACACAGTTATGTGCACAAAAACAGAATGTGAGGAAGGTAGGGACCAGAGTCAGGAGTTAGGCAAGGTGATCTTCAATGCAAGGAATATTTGATTTAAATCAAAATTAAATTGAATGCCTGCTATGATTTCTAGTGGAGAAGACTTCACGAAGAAGGCAAATTTCCTTCAAGGATGAATGTGCTCAAAATCAAAGAAAATAGAAAGTAATACTGTTTGTTATCACCTTAAGGGTCCTTCTTCATAATACTGATGATCAATCTATGAGCAGATCATAAGTGTTTGTTATGCAACAGTAATGCTGAGACTGCCTGTGAACAGTTTTCTGTATTTATGCAGTGCCTGATATTTGTTTTACTCATTGTGTTGATTAGTTGTGACTGGTCAGACAAGTCATATGGTCTTGTTTCTGTTCTCAGATTAGAATGCACATCAGAGTGCACAAATTCTCATGTGTCAAGCAGTTTTGCTATTAATTACTCTGGCAGCTTCAAGGCCAAGATGTATGGTAACAACTCATACTTTTTTTTTTTTTTTTTTTAAATGAATACAAAAGGATAAAAATCACAGCTGAAAAGAAAAAAAACCCTGAGTAAATAGTCATATAAAACTGCATGCCATGCTTGCTTGTGGAGCTGCATACATATGCACGTTTTTTTGTTTCTCGTTAAAAGTGTTTATGTGCCAGGAACACAGCTCATTACTTTTGCTCTTGAAAAAGTATTTCAAAGGAATCCTTTGTATTTATTTACTTCACACTGTTACTTGTTTTGATGGGCTTTTTTTTTTTTTTTAATTTTCATAAATCTATACCATGTTTTAAGGCGTAAAACCTTACAGCAGGATTCTGGCCATTTCTCTCTGAAGTGCTGATACCTTCTATTGCACAAGGAGAAAGCGTTCACTCCAGAAAGGTTTGAACCATAGAAAATGATGGGCTAGTTTTCTAATCACATCTGAATACTGAAATCTTTACATGTTAGCTCTGATAAGGAGTGCTGGCTTTCCAATAAACACTTGTTTTTCTCAAATCCTTCACAATTTCAAACTCTATTTTGAAAAGCCAACATTTCCCTTATTACTTTAATGAAGGTTAGCTTTGTCCCAGAGCCACAACATCTGTAACAATAAAAATATATTTTGTAGGATCTCATCAAAGATGAAAATACTTTCCTCGGACTAACGAAATATTTATTCACTGACAGATTGGGGCAATGAAGTTTTGGCTCTAATTTTAACTCAACAGTTACTCTCTCTGACAGATGTTTTGACTTAGGGCAGCACTGTATGAACTTTTATAGAAACTTATTTGTTGCATTCAATTGTCCAGATGGCTAAAAGTTTCGGGAAATCATTGCACCGTACCTTTGCATGCAGGCTTCAAATAGCCTGCATGGAAGGAAATATGGAGGGTAGGGGATGGACGGCTGTAGCTAACACTGAACTGACTAGCAAAAAAAGAGAGAAAGAAAAGTAATCCATGTACTGAAACAATAAATCCTCCTCACATCAGCAGTGGAGAATAATGTAACATGATACACCACAGAGAGCACATTGAAGGAAAGGATGAGCATCCCCTTTCTCCCTTCTCCATCAATACTTCCCACAGGCTGGCATAGTAAAAGTGATCATTTTCAGTGATTATTTTCAGGTTTTGGTGTTTCCAGGAGTATAAGACTTCTCTGAGCAAGGTGCAGGGAAGAAGAGGAAGACTAAAGTCTAAGTGGGGAAGTGATATAGTGGTAAAGACAAGAAAAAATTAAAACAAAAACACTTCACAAAACATATTAAAACAGACCTGAGAGTTGGACTAGATAATCTGGATTGAACCATAAGATCTTTAAAGGTCCCTTACAACTCAAACCATTCCATGATTCTGTGATAAAAACTCAGAATTATTTCCTTTACACTACACAACTCATTTAAACTTAAAAAACAGGAACTAGAGAGAAAAAACATATTGTACTGTTACAAGTACAGCTCAGAAATGAGAGGACATTTAAACATCTTTCCATAGTCACAATCTACTTGAAAAGAACAGATATTTTTAAGTATTTTATGTATGATTATACCAAATTTTCTTGAAAATTCCAGGAATTAGTTTTTTCTATCCAAATAAATCCTTACTGAAAAGAGAAGAAAGTTAATATCTTTAGGCAGAAAATCTAATTGAAGGTTTGCACACATGTTTTTACCATTGCAGAAATTAAGAAGACTTTCATGATTTTTCTTTCTTTTTTTTTTTTTTCTTATTTTAAAACTTTGATACTTAGTGCTTAAAAGGCTACATTTGGGAGGGGTATTCTTGTATTTGAACCATGAGCATGGAGCATATGACCATTCCAACCCCTTCTGGTTGTGCTTCCACCAGTTGCTGTTGGACATTTGACTGTCATGAGTTTTGTGCACTGAAAATGTTTGTAATACTGATACTGAACTCCAAAATATTTACCTGAATCATACACAATTCCTCTGCTGCACACATCATAAATTCATAGGATTCTAGCACCACAGAAATTCTGGGGAGAAGGGACTTGTGGAGATTCTACTTCAAAGTCAAAATCAAAGTAGATTGCCACTGGGTCAGGTCAACCACTACTTTGTTCAGTCAAGTTATGAAACTCTCTGGTATTTCACAAACAGTTTGAGTCACCTGTTTCACTGCCCTAATACCCTCTTTGTGAAAAGTCTTTACTAATGTGCAGCTGAACTTCCCTTGTGTCTGTTGCCTCTTCTGTATCACCTGATACTACAGAATGGCTCGTCTTTCATCTTTGTAGCTACCCCACAGTTATATATACTTAGTTCCTTTAGATCATCTTTAGCTTATTTACACCATGTTAAAGAAGCCAATCTCCCCCATCCTCTCTACATCACGTCTTAATAGCCTTTAGTTAGACCCTGTTTAGTTTCACCTCACATCAAATAGGGAGGCCCAAAACTAAAGAAATGTAACCTCACCAGCAGCAGGCAGAAAACAAGATCTACAGAGCAATTAATGTTCCTTGACCACGCATCAGCTCAGCACACACTCATGATGACAGTGAGCTGACTCAGTTCAGGTTCCTTTTGTGTGATTGCTTCTTAATCACCTGGCTGCACAGAGCTGATGCAACTACCACATAAAACCCAGTGCTTCTCCTTGTTGAATTTCATAAGGTTTGTGCTGGTCTAGTTCTCCCATTTATGAGGGCCTGTTCTTTGTTATCATAATCATACCCTCTAATGTAAAGTTGCTGAAGGTACACTCCAAAATCAACTTCTGGTGTGCTGACCTCATTGCTGACCTTCAGCTAAATGCCAAACCATTGATAATTACCCTTTGAACCTGACATATCTCCCTTAACAGTCTGTATAATTTCATATATTCTTCAGAGCTGAGAAAAGAAATAACATATAGGTGCTCTTCAGCCATGCCTATTCAACAATAGCTCCCTTTTAATGCAAGGCAGGTAGAACCAGACCCTTCTTTGATGAAGTTAATGGAAAATGTGTAAGGAAATGGCTGTAAAATGGAAGCTATCATGTTATTGTGGCTAAACAAGCAACTGCTTCTGTGCCAAGCTGTGATAAGTGAAACACATTAAATCAAACCACCAGTTAAACCACAAGTCCTTGATGGTGATTTTCTTATGCACAGTTTCATAGTGGTTTAAGCTAATGGATTTTACTTACCAAATGGATTGTACAAGGGTGTGAATTTTGCCAGCTACTACAGCTCAGCTGTTGAGTAACAATTCAATAAGAAAAATTAATTAAATAATTTCTGAACTTGTAAGTATATGATATATAAGGATAGATGTTGACCTCATTATTAAAAATGTTATTTAGAAGATAGATACAATTATTTTGTTGATGCCTTGGCATGCTGAGTCAGGCTTAGAAGGGGCTTAAAGGAGAGAATGTTATCTTTGGAGGGTTTTAATAACAAACTGTTAGAGGTGCCATTCTACAGATTTAAATTGGAGACATAATCAGTGCATGGCAGAATTAGTATAATGACAGAACTGGCATAAAAGTATTTTAAAATTAAATAGTGTTGCTTTCACTTCTTTTATTTGCTATGTACCTTAGGGATATAGCTGCTATGATATATGCCCTCTGCAAAAAAAGAAATAAAAATTGTCTATTCCCATGTTTGACCTATTTATCAGGTGATTATTATTTATTTTTTTAAATCTTGGTATATGGCTCTTCTTTTTTTTTTTTTTTTTATTTTATTTTTGCATTGTAAGTTATATATGGATTATATTTAAGTATAACGTTACCTCATATACTTAATAGGGTGTAATGTTTGCTCTCCTTTTCATGAAACATATTTTTCATTCTGTTTCAATCCTGGAGTATTCCAATAATATTTCTCTAATAATAACAACATTTAGCATTGTTTGCCTTTTCTGAAATATGCTTAAGGATATTTTCTAGGAGAGTGGCATAGTTTAGCAATACATTTTTAATATGACCTAAGACGTATAGCGAAAACATATTCCAGCTTTGTGCAACCGCTGATTATAAAAGTTCTCATGCAGGAGTGCTATAGTTACATCTTTGGGATGCAACACTTTTTATGTATTTTGATAATGCCACTGTACTATGATTGCCTTGCATACTAGAGGTGGAGACTTGGAGAAGGGCTGTAACTCCAAGACATAATTACTGGATAGACTTGCCTATGACACGACATGACGAGTTATCACAGCACACTTGCCTGGCTTTTAAGAATCTATTTATCTAAGTAAACAGTCTGTAAAATCACACACCCTACCACCCCTCACACAGGACACAAAGATGCAAAGGAAGGTAAGAAAGTATAACATGCATGCTGTGTTTTTGCTCCTGAACAAACTTTTGATCTTTTGCTGCTTTAATTCTTTCTTGGTAGTTTGAAAGGACTTCTTTTGGCACTTACATAAGTATCTTTTTTACTTCTTTCATTTCTTATAAATCTACCACTCTCTTTTTAAATAAATAGCTTTAAAATGTTCTTGAGCTAACTCCTTTCTTTCTTTCTATGACTGTTACTGATATTTTTATGTCTTAGAAGTTTTGCCAGTAGAATTCAAGAAGTTCAAGTTAAACTGATTCTTATGCAAAGGGTAAGTTGGAATGAACATCATAAGGCAAATATTTTGAGTTTGTAACATTGATTTGTGAATCTCCTGAACAGGCTTCTACATGTAATATGTGTAAATTATTATTAAAGCAAAATTATCTGAAGAGTTTGCAGCACTTTTGTAAAAAAAATAAATTAAAAAATCATTCAATGCATTCATTTGTTATTACATTAGGAAACAAGATCACTTTCTTATTATTCTAGTCTTATTGGTTGTACTGTGCCATCTGTGCTCATAAAAGTAATAATAAGCAATGAACTGCATATGCCATCTGTAGTCAGATCTTTAATAACAATTAAGTAATAATAATCCCCAAGAAATCACTTGTTAACTGTGATAACTGATTAAATATAATTATTTTGTATAATAAACTCTAATCAATGTTTTACAATGCTGATAATGTCTTTTCCCCTCCTTTTTTTTCCCATAGTAAATTCCCCAGCATGTTTGAGCAGCTGTGCAAGAAAATTACTGATTTTCCTGGGTTAATGACTGATTTTCTACCCATCAAAATCTAAGACATGGTGTGCTAGGTTTATAATCTGTTTTTTTGTTTTTTCCGTAGGAACAAGATACAATGTAAATATAAAGTAACACTTGGCAAAATTAAGTACCTCAGAGTAATTCCTTATAACTTTAAGGATGAACAAAGATTATTCAAGTAAAAAGTACATTGCAGTGCACTCCAGTATCAGTTGACTGTTCTGTAGCAAAGGTGTTTCCCAGTAGAACTGGTGATAAGAAATAACCCCAAGATGTAGAAGGTGGTAAGTTGATCTGTTTGCAACTCCAGTCCTAAGGCCTCAGTTCTGCTAAGCCTTAGATCCTAAATCAGATGAAGCAGTCCATTACTTGATTACGGCCAGTATGTGTCCAAATTCCAGCTCAAAGTTAAGTATGAGTTTTCTCTAGTAACCTGAATGTTTACACTCATTTCTATACAGATGAATAGGGTCTTATGCTCTTATGGCATATTCATTTCCTTAAAGCCAAGCTCAAGCAATATTTTTGAGATAAGGAACTGTATCTGAACAGCAATGTGTAGAACGTATGTCCAAACAAAAATATCCTAAAAAGTGTTCAGACATGCTTCTCCAAGAGCAAGACCCACTATTATATTTATATAATATACCAAGACAGTATAAGAGGGGAAAAAATATTGGTTTAGTTACTATGACAATACAAATCTCTTCTGTATGACTAATGTAATTAAGTCTTATATAGAGCTTTTAAAAATGTCTTGGAATTTTTTTCTTTTTAATTATTAGAGGTGCATCACAGAAGGAACTGTGAGACTCAAAATCCATCTTACAGTAGTCAGCAAATATTTATTACATAGAAGCAAACCTGATTCCTTGAAATGAGTTCAGACTGGTAGCCCAAAAGTACACCAATAATCCAGAAGCATGTAGTACTATAAAATAAGAGGCTAAATTAGACATCTGCAGGCAATTACAAAGCTACAATCTCATTGGAATCACAGAGAATTAATGGGACAGCTCCCAAGTCTGAAGTGCTGTAATCACGGGAATGTTTAGGTTGGAGGGACCTCTCCAGATCATCTAGTCCTGCCCCACAGCTCAAGCAGCATCAGACAGAGTCAGCTGCCCAGGACTGTGTCCAGTCAGGTTTGAAATATCTCTACATATGGGGATTCCACAGCCCCACTGGGAGACCTGTTCCTGTATTTGACTACCCTCACTATAAACCACTTTATTCTTGTGTTCATAGTGGATTTCAGAATGGATTGATTTCTGCCCCTTGTGTGGTATCCTGTCACTTAGCACCAAGGAAAAGACCCTGGCTTGCTCATCTTAATTTGCTCCATCAGGTATTTATATGCTTTGATAAGATGTCCCTGAGGCCTTTGTTCTACAAGCTGAGCAGTCTCAGCCTCTCTTTGCAAATCTGGAGAGAGAAGAAGAGGAGAATTTGTAGAGTAACAGTGATAGTAAATGAACTGTTTTGTTTTTTTTTTTTAATTATGTTTCTCTAGAACAAATATATTCATGAAGAGTTTTGTGGGGGGTTTTTTTTGGTGTTTTTGTTTGGTTGGTTGGTTGGTTTGGATTGGTTGGTTTGTTTGTTGTTTTTTTTTTAATTTTAAAATGAAAATATGTTAAAAATCAGCCCAATTGACATATCTCAAAATCAAAACTTGTTTTTCTTTTGCTGACTTCTGTTTTCAGGTTTTATTTGTTCTGTAAAATGAATTTATAGTCTTGCAACTGTCCTCCCTTATTTTTGCCTATTGGCCCTTGCACAGAGAACTGGGTAGTGGTACCTACTCACAGCAGTTTGTGTAGGAGAAAGATAATACTTTTAATATCTTTTAATATTTGAATTTGTTGACAAGTATATTTGATGTTTTTACAACATAAAATTCATGTGTCTTAAACATTAAACATTGATTTTGTCATTCAGGAATAATATTTGTTAAATATCTAAATGGACTGTATATATTACTTGCCTGAATTTCTAGTGCAATGGAAATTACATTTATTTTTTCTTTTCAGTAAGTAAACATTTGATCCTGAAATGGCCCTGAATTTCATTTGTGTTTGTCTTTGCTTTTTTGGGTCCATTTCAAGTTGACTTTCGGCTTCAGAAATAAATACAGGTTTTGCTGGGAAAGCTTATTCCATGTACATTTTAAAATGAGGAGACCTGACATCCTTTAGACTCATATCCCATCTGTTTTGCATTTTCCTGGTATGTCCCATGAGTTTTTTAAACTCATAGGACTTCCAGTATTACTCTGTAAAGGCTAAATATTTTCAAGCACCTATTTTCAGTGTACAGATTTCATGCAAATGATAATACTATGACATAATTTCCAGCACTTTTCAATTCAGTGCAAATATTTCCTGCACTGTGATTAATATTGTCTAAACACAGTAGTATTTATTTCTCATATTTTCATGGATGTGCAAAATAGAGGAGGAAAAAGGAAAATACATATCCAATTTTGATGTAGGTTTTCCCTTACCATAAAATGATTTTTATTTTTGAATAGACATAAAGATTTTTGGGATTTTGGTTTAAATTTAGTCTCAGAAATCAACTACGTAACCTGTTTGTTATTGGAGCTTGCACTCAAGTCTATCCCAGCATTATTAACCTATGATAAATATAACAGTCAAAAAAGAAAACAGACATAATTATAACCCAAAACAAAGAAAGGATTGTTGACTCACGATCAATGTTCTTCTCTAGACAATACACAGAGTTTTGTATTGATATAAGATGAAAGTAGACACAGAAATACTTGAAGAAGCATGAAGGATTTTTTGAGACAGTTTTGTCAGTTCAGCTGAAAGTAAGATACCAGACCACAGCACAGTTTTTATACCAATATGTTTAAAACAGATTGCCTATTTTCTTCTTGTAGCTACGGTGAAATGCCATATATACTCTTCTACAAATGAAAGGAAACAATGAGTGCTTTCCTATATTGCAAAACACACTGTTTCAGCAATCTGGCATGAGAATGTATGAGCCCCTTTTCCAACAACATGAGCCAGGATAATTAGCAGTATACCTGACAGGACTATGAGAGGATTAAAAAGATATTCTCACATTTCTGTGGAGCTTCACTAGTATTATAAATGACAATACAGACCAGTTGTTGCCTTGCTGTAGACTTGTAGTTCCATCAGCAACTGTACAGTACTTAAAGTTTAATAGATAGAAAGAAACCAATTTACATAATTTTCAGAATAGCCCTTTACCTGTCTCAATGACTCTCGATCACCTTGCACAGAGACTCAATTACTTAATTCTCTTGGCCTATAATTGCAATGCAAGGTATGCATTTTCCTGGGTAATCCACAATTTGGCACAGTATGTGTTGCAAATTATTGCTTTACTTTGCAAGATGGGTAATTTCAGAAGGTTTCCAGGAAGAATAATTCATCTAGATATTATCTTCTGATACGTTTCATATACTCCAGAGCATAGACTAGCCATTAAGGAGTTTTCAAGGGGTGGTTCTCCGTTTTGATAGCTTTATTGTTGTTTTATATTAACATAGATAACATAAATACTGAAACACTGATGGCATTCTTAGACTATAAGGGAAGTGTAACAAAGCAGTGGTTAACAGTACCTTAGCTATCTATCTGTTTTTAATTTTGGAGACTTAAATCTTTATTCCATTAATAAGGTGAATCAGAAGACATTACAGCTTGTACTTGCTCATTCTTTTCCCTTTAAGCCATTATGAATGAGCCTGGAATGACTCTTAAACACCCCTCTGTGGACTCCACAAGCAAGGTGCAAGCTGAGAGGTGGCAAGAGCTGAATTTTTCTTCAGCACAGAGGGAAGGAGAAGTGAGTAGACTGGCCCAGATAGAACAATGAATTGGAATGAACCAGACAGTGGATGCCACTGAGTAATGCTCAGTCCAGTAACAAACCTCTGACCAGCAACAGGAGGATACAGCGGAGGTTTTTCACCTTATTCCTGCTTCCCATCATGGAAAAGAAAACAGCAGGAAGATTTTTCTGTGGTAGCACTAAGAGCTCATTTAACATTTTCAAGCAGATCAGTACACACATAAAAATCTCTGACCTGCATTTTGGGTGCCAGGACACCAGCCCAGGCTCTTGGGAAGGGATAGTAGCTGGTGACCTGTACTGTTAGAGTGCACAGATGCTAATATGGGTCTGTGTCAACTGGAAAGGCTTTCCAAAGTGATCAATAGAGACAGTATGTCAAACAAGCTGCTGAAAGGAAGTACAAGGGTCTTCAGACAACAAAATCTCTGAAAGTTTTGAAAGGATGATGCTGCTTTCCTTAAAATAAGCATGAGTGATGACATGATCCCTCAGAATTGGAAGAAGAGAGAAACAAAAAGTGTATTTTGGGGCTAATTTTCCTGAGCTATTTTCTGGTTTATATTCAGTTTTCAAAACTAGTCTTGAAAATCAAGCAGTTATGCTGAAAAGCTTCCACAAAATTATGGCGCTAAAATTGCAGCACTGATCTGCCTCAGGGGACAAATTCACAACCCTTGCAGAGAAATGGTAAAACAGCAAAGACAAGAGAGCAATCACACTTAGGGAGAACCAACTTTTCACAAAATAATCATTGGTCAAAATACATTTTTCTCATATATTATTGCGTAACATCCTACACACCTGCCATGAAATTAATTGCCTGCTGAAACTAATTGTCTTCTCAAAAAAGCTACAGACACTGAAAACTTTGTTTCCTTTACTCTTTCCTTTTCATAAAATCCCTCTCAGATAGCATGTACTTCAAATTCATAAAAAAAAAAAATATTTGTGCAGTCTTGGATTTCCATTCCTTCCCTTACAGCTTCACCTTGTTCCTCCACTCTTCTTCCCCACAAAACTAGCATGGAACTCATTTGCTTCTTACACATGTGCTGCAAAAGTGGAGTTTGAGAATAGTTTGCAGGAGTTGTGCATGATAATTTATACGTCAGTTCTGGGACAGCTTTTAAGGTAAGTAGTGCTTTGCAAAAAATTACAGATGTTTTGATTCAAAAATTTGAGGAAGCGGAAAATACCAAGAGCCTTTATAAAATTAAGAGCTAAGGCTTCAGTGGAAGTCATGCTTTGAAATGCTTTATAAATCTGGATGATGCCAAATCTCAGCCCTCCCCCTTACAGGAGAGAACGGCCCGAAAGACAGGGCTGAACCATGCAATGGTGGTCACCTATAGGGCATACAGGAATGTCAGTCTGTCCTCAGCAGTTAGCCAGTGGTTTAGGGCTCTCTACGTTAGGAGAAACTAATGTTTCTCATTACAGATACTTGTCAGATACTTGTTTTATGCAATCCTTTGTATAGGCAGAAAAAGTCCAAATGGCCAATGCCCCTAAACTCTCTAACAAAGTCAGTAGGCAGTAGGATGCATTGCTTTGTCATCTGTTGCAAGTCTTTCTCTACTTCTACCACTAGGCTTTTATTTTATTCAGGAATGTTTTGAACTGCTTTTGCACTGTTTGTACAATCTTTGTGCTGGTGGTCTCAGCAGCATCCTGTCCTCCTTCTTGCTTTCCACTTAGCATGCTGTTACTTCTCTATCTATGCTCAACATATTTCTACTGTTATCTTTCACATTCACGTTCAACCAATGCCTCTTCTTTCATAGCACTACAGGGTATTTTTTGAATTGTATTAGCTACTCTCTGTCCACTCTTATGCAGTTTCTTCTTTTGTTTCCTTTATTAACCTGAGGGGAATGTAATTGCCCTCTCATTTATCCTGGAAGTATGAAATAGAAGTATAACCACACAAAATGAGTGCACTGGAAGATTTGGCATAAATTCTACATAAAAGCTGATAGTTACAGAAACAAATTGTCTCGCTGCAGGGACAGAGAAGAAGGGTTGAATTTCAAATTGAACAGACTAAAAATGTCTTAAAATCTACTGGATTTGCAAACACCAGTAATAATCTGGGGCTGCACCTACACAGGAAGAAAAGCATAGGTTCATCTCAGATACAGACTTTATGTGTTTTATGAAAAAATGTTGGACATAGTCCAACACTTTGGGAGAAGTGTTGTGGCAAAAGATATGTCAATTGCTCCTATTCTATGAAAAGAGCATATATGAATTTCTTGTTAATTTACTCCTGCTAGTCAGCTTCATGAAACACAGTACTTTCTTCCACTATACTCAAGGCTTCTGTGGCAGAAAACCAGACTGCTGGTATGCAGTCTGTTGATCTAGATTTTCCCTATACTCTCCAAAACAGTCCTCCTTGCAGACAAATAGTTTTCTCTCTCTCTCTCTCTAGTTCTCTGTAGAGAACTTCACAGTAGTA
This sequence comes from Pyrocephalus nanus, assembly GCA_038380795.1. NCBI lineage: Eukaryota > Metazoa > Chordata > Aves > Passeriformes > Tyrannidae > Pyrocephalus > Pyrocephalus nanus. The sequence goes on along the minus strand of CM076259.1, from coordinate 93,773,668 downwards.
TTATAGCAAGGAATAACGGCTCTTACAGGATGATGATTGTCAGAAAGATCTCACAGATCAAAATTAGGGCATTAATTTCACTGATTTGGCAATGTAGGACACATTCGCTCCTCAAACTTAGTGTTCTGATTTCCTTGCTTGTTCTTTTGTATCAGTTTGATTGGCAAAGCAGCTTTGTTGCATGAATGAGACTCCTTTCAGAAGAATTAAAGCTTGAATCTCTGTTTTAGATGTGTGTCTTCATATTAAAACCACAACAGAATAACAGAATGATCCAAAGTGATAAAGGAGAAAAACAAATCCACAGATGGGAAAGCCTGGAGACTGTCTAACAACACACCTACAGAATCTGACTTCTCTCTGAAGAGCCAATGCTTCCAGGTGGGCACCATCACAGTAATTCTTCTGCATAGCTGTTTCACAGATTCATCCTTTGAACTCTGTCAGGTACCTCTGAGGCCCAGCAAAGAGGATTTCACTATCGGGTCTTACACTGCAGTTTTCTTCCCTCTCATGATTTGTGCTTTAATATTCTGATTTTTGAAACTGCTTATTTTCTTAGCCTCTGGATGAGCTAAAATCTCATACAAAATTCAAACAAGATTGATTACAAGACTCATCAAGATTAAGACATTCAGGCCAAGCTGCAAAATAAAATCAATGCCAGTTGCTGCCTTTCATAATCTGTTTACTTCCTGACTATGTGATGCTATTAAAATGCTTCATCTCCAAGTAATCTTATTGGCCTTTGCATTTATGCTATGGCTGACAGGATTAGCTCTGAAAAGCACTTACATATTACCTGTGATATAAACAAGTAGATTAGTGGATGGTCCTTTAAACTGACACTATTTTTTCTTTGTAATCTATGTACTGGATTCCAGGAGCAGAACATATCCTCTTGTACAGTTAAAATATTTGTCACATGGGCAAAGAACCTACTTCTCTTGTCAAAGGCCTTTTAGAACTCTTTTTGTGAGAAAAATCTCTTCACCCCTGAATTTTCTGTAACAGACTATTTGAACATCTGGTCCCAGTGTGGCTTGTCCAGCAGCACACCCCAGAAAGCACAAGAAAACAAGCAGACACCAAGATGACATGATTTTCACCTACCCTATTTGCCTAGCTGGAATGTGGGGCCATTTTCATAGTCTGGATTTTATCCATCTGCTAAACCAGTTTTGTGGGAGACCCCAACTTTCCATGAAGAATGCAATCCAGGAATTCAGGAAGCTACTGTTTTCCCTAAGGTCACAATCAATACTTGCTAAACTTGGGAGATATGACACATTCTGTATGTGGTATGTGATAATATTGTAAATATATACAAACAGGGAGCCATTTCTTATTGTTTTGCTTATGTTTACCAGCAGAGGCATATTCTTCAGCTTCAGGTACTAGGTGATGTATGAGCATTTGGTTCTTGTGACAAGATCTGTTTTCTAAATGAGGATATTTATTTTTTCTGCAGTACTAAGCATTCATCCTTTTGTTGCTTCCTTGGCTTAGATTGCTGAGGTTATTTTGAGATCAATTTTCATCTCCTATTTAAATCATATGGCTGCTGGTTCAAATCCAGCTTGGGTCAGTAATTCTGCCATATACATGAAATAAGTTTTTGGCCTGAGCCAATTATTCCTTCTGAAGAGGTTGTCAGCTACAGGGAAATAATAGCAGCTCATTTGGCATTCTTCCTACCAGCCTCACTAGAGACATTACTGAAGAGGTGTACAGGATAATCCCTTCAAGTCAGAACTGAGAATTGTGTTGCCTTCATAAAAGCACTGCAGAAAAAATTAACAGGCTTTTCACTGCAAAAGTGAAAGAGTTAATCTACATCCTAATAACATTATTCGCTTACAGATGCAAAATATTTTAAAATAAATTATATAAATAACAATGGTAACTTGTCAACCATGACAAAGTATTAAGGAAAATTAGAACTACTGTGAAATAAAAAGAGGTACTCAAAAAACTCATTAGCAACAATTCTCTTTCTTAAAAGATTCCTTCCCTGCTTTAAAAAAAAAAAAAAAAAAAAAAGGAAAATATTTTTCCTACACTGATAGTTTGGTTCCAACCAGGTAGAGTGGCAAGCAATATCTTCCTGATTTCTGTCCTGCAGCTAGTTAATGCTGACAAGCTTTGTTGTGTGATCGTATTTAACCTGAGAAGGTGTCTAGTCTCAGAGAAAATTTTAATCTCAATAGCACTTGCCTAGATAGCAGGGAAGCCCTTTTTGATCAGGTTCATGTCTCAAATTAAACTTGGAGACTTTTAAAATTTTCTAACATATGTCCAGCGCATACTTTAACTTCCCACCCAGATGTGTAGTTTTGCATCATGACATCTGGTAGCAGGAATGGAGGGTTGCCAGCCTCTTCCCAAAGGTGAGGCCAAGGTCAGGCCTTGATAGCAGCAGTGTGGGGCAAGGGGACATCCCCTCACACCTTTGGGAGTGTAGATATCTTTGTGGCAACACGCTAAGCTTCTGCTGAGCTGGGGCCACCCAACACATGGTTCCTACACCTGCAAGCACATGCTTGGGCTGCCACTCCGGTTTGGATCACCCCATACTGAAGAGCCATCCTAGGGGGCTAACAGCAAGCAGACTGGATGTGAATATGGTGTCCTGGCTGGGAGGAAGGTTCTCCTTCCCAGAAAGCATGCTGCCAGGCTGTCACACTCAGCAGTGCAGCAAGATGCAGTCTGGCTGAGATCTGGGAGTCAGAGTCGTGCTAGGGGTGGGAAAAGGAAGAGGTTGTCCCACAGCCACTCACCTTCCCAGCTTTCTCCACACTCCAAGCTGAAGTAGCCTCAAGGCAACCCCAAAATGCACACATGGGCTATATCTGCTGTACTGCCAGGAAAGCGTATTCCTAATGCAGCCAACTTGGAAGTGTTCAATTCAGAGGGACAGAGGAAACTCTTACAGCATCAAGGGTTCCCTGCCAGCAGTCAGCCAGCAACCATATACCCAAGAGAGGCTTTGATGCATTTCAGTGAAAATAGGTGAGCTAAGTGGAGCTGATAATCTGCCCACTTGTATCAAATTCCAGAAGTCACCTGGATACTCACTAACTCAAAAACAACGTGGGATCTAAATAAATAAATAAATAATGAAATAAGCCTTGTACCTTTTATAAGTAATGAAAATGGAATGTGCCTGATAACATGAACTCATTAGTAAACAATAATGCTTCAAAAAGACACTGCCAGAGTCAGTAGGCCACAAATTTGAACTTTTATTCTTGTCTCTTTGTAAGAGCATGTAGATCTCATAATATCAACTTTAATGCTTGGAGCAACCTTATCTTTCTGTAGCAAATAAAGCAACATTGGTTTTGCAAAGAAATAAAGAAAGGATAAGTAAATAATAACATTTCTGCAGTCATGAGCTTTCTTTTGGAATATTAATAAGACATATATGAGCAAAAAATATTTAAAAATTAATATCTAGATTTTTACTACAACATTATAAAATGTACGAATTAAATGTCTTTTGAGGTTAAATTAATTCCTTTTTCAGGAAAAAGGACTTCAGGTTACTCACTGAAACTGTAATTTCATACTTCAAGCCATGTATATACACCCATTCGGAATATGACTGATGAAAGAAGTAGTGGAGTTTTGTGTTCCTATGAAAGAAAAACACTTAGGAAGCAGAAAGAGATAATTTCATCCTTCACACAACTTCTTTGTTGAAAATAAGTAAAAATATTTTATATGCAAGAAATCTTTAAGTCATTTTGCTGCAAAGTAGAGGTTTTTAGCAGGCATGCTTTGCTGTCTGTAATGATAGCAAAGCTATTGTTCTGTTAAAACAGGAAATAAAAATTATCACTATTCAATAAAGTTTTGAACAGAATCACTAATGACAAAGAATGTCAAATAGCCATTAAATTACTGAAAATGAAAACCATCTGTCCATTACCCTTTCACTGAATCTAGCTCAACATGTCATTTTAAAGTGTTCTGTCAAGCTACATCAGTCACTTTTCATTACACTACTCCCACAACATCCAGGGACATAGCAAGCACTGGCTGGAATTGTGCCTGCTTCAGCTCAGCCTTCTACAGCCTTTTGGTTGACCAAGTTTCCCTCAACAATTTCAGTGCATGCTAAATTAGAGGCCTGATCCTGCAAATCTTATGAATATATTTCAATTTTAAGGGCTTTATTAAACTCCTGCTCTGACATTTCCCAGGCAGACTCCTATTGACATCCCAGGAGGTTTGCCTGACAACTGATTAAGCACAGAGTAAATCTTCAAGGTTTAGTCCACTAATTTCAATATGACTAAAAAAAACTATTTACCTGAATAAGGGAAAGAAATACATTTCATTATGTCATGATATGGTAAGCATTTGTCACCTACAGCTTACACCTGGAGCTGTAACTCCAGTGACAAGAGTCCTGATCATTCTAGTTGCAAATGTTGTTTTCATCTTAAAATCAGTCCTGTTTTTAAAATTCTTAAGGAAGAGATATATTTTTCTCTCTTCAGAATAAAAGTGGCTTTTGCAAAAAAAGATCTGAAATGTCTTGCAAGGCAAAAAAAAAAGCAAACTCCAATGAAAAATGTCTTGTTAGAAAGGTGTAATTGCTATGCAAGAAGTATTCTTGCTGCAATGTTTTGGTTTCTCTGAAATATTTCTCTTTTTTTTTTAAACAGAGAATGAAGTATTCTCCTTGCTTTTGTACAACCAGAAAGTTTCTTTGCTTCTGATGGACTTTGAATGGATGAATTAATTAAGGAAAATAAAACATTTTAAGCACATGAGCAAGATGAAGATTGATTGGATTACAGTTAGGTCATGTACAGCTCCCAGCTTTTCTAATTAAAATGTTTAAAAAAATAAATGTTGATTTGGCAAAGTTGTTCCTGATTTTTGGCTAGTGCAGTCACGTGTTTCTGCTGTACTTTTCCTGGGAAGAAAAGCCTTACAGTGAATAGAAAAGATAAAAAGTCTAGAAGTTATGCATTTGTCCACAGTTTGTAATTTTAGCTTAGATATTTGGGAGAAAAAAATTACTTTAACAGAACACTTGAGTAACTACTCTTAAATTATATGCCAGACCGTTCTGTCAACTTTAACAATTTCTCTTGAAATTCATTAAGACACAGATTGCTGCATTTTTTACTGCTAGACTGAGCACCATTGAACTGCTTTGATTAGTCCAGGACATGCTGGATTACTTTGGGCAGTGGTACAATTTAGAAACTTTCAAGATTTAGTGTAAATTTTTTCTGTGTGAACTATTTTAGACTAGGAAGTACTTGAAAGGTCAAATATCAGCTCCAGATAAGAAGTCAATGTAGTCTTTTGAGTAAAGGAAAAAAAAATTCTTTGAGTATGATATCTAATAATCTGTGTAGACTAGAAACTGGCTTCCATATGTCAACTTTACAAAGAGAACTGCAGGAATTTAAGGATGATTAAAATATGTTAGAAACACTCATTAGTACACATGATAATGTCAGGTATCTGGAAAAAATTCTGACAATTTACAGGAAAAACTTTCCTGTTCTAGGGTCGGGGGCATTGAAATATCTTTGTGTTTATTTCGTAAGAGAGGTGCTCCAGCCCTCTGAGCATTTTTGTGGCCCTTGTCTGGACTCACTCCAACAGGTCCATGACTTTCTTACAGGGGAACCCCGGAGCTGGACGCAGTACTCTGTGAGAGCAGAGGAGGAGAATCACCTCCCTCGCCCTCCTGACCATGCTTCTTTTGATGCACCCCAGGATGCAGTTGGCTTTCTGGGTTTTGAGCACACACTACTGGATCATATTCAACTTTTAATCCACCAATGCCCTCAAGGCTTTCTCTTAGGGCTGCCCTCAATCCACTCATCACACATGATGTTGTACTCATGTTTGCAATTGCCCCAACACATGTGCATGACCTTGCACCTGGCCTTGTTGAACTTCATGAGGTCTGCACAGGTCTGCCTCTCAAGCCTGTCAAGGTCCCTCTGCGTATCATCCTTCCCTCCAGCATGTCAACAACATCACACAAATTGGTATCACTGGCAAACCTGATGAGGGTGTTCTCAATCCCACTGTCCTCCAATAAAGATGTTAAACAGCACCAGTCCCAGTACTGACCCATGAGGAAATTACCACTGGTCTCACTGGGACATCAAACCACTGACCCCAGTGCTTTGACTGTGACCAGCCAATTCCTTTTCCACCAATATTTTTATTATTATAAATTTTTATGGATTTGTATCACTTGCTTAACAAATAAGAACCCTGGATTTATTTGAACTGGATGTTCTTGTGCAAATGCAGATCTCAGAGTATTTTTCTTCACAATTCAGTTGCAGCACCCTCATTTCTTGCTGCGTGATTGGTCACATTATTGGCTATTTTAACAAAGGTGTGATATGTATAAATGCTGTAATTCCTGTCTCAATGAGGTTATGAGTGAGTCTCAAATGGGAATGTAACTGTGGGACTTGAAAAAACAATAGACCAGAGGAAAAAACAGCAAGATACAGGACACAACAGGATGAATACGCTGAACACAGGACTGTTTTGGGATTTTACATGGTGATTTGCAAGAATAAAAATTAGGGGATTTGGTTAGCATAGAGAAAACACAATGATTTGGGGAATGTGGAAGAAAGCATAAAAATCATTTTCAAACCAGTCAAAAAGAGACATTATTAAAGCTGCCATCTTCAGCATGGACTGTGCAAGGGTGATGTGAAAAGAGTCTGTCCATCAAAAGCACCACATAATGTACAGCCTTGAAAAGTATGTAGACAGATTGCCTATATCTGCCTGTATTGACAGTCCCTATATCTCATAATTAGAAAGGCCTGTAGAGGGAGTCTGGCTACATTCCTAATTTAGGCATCCTCAGTAATCTCATAATTACACAAGATGAATTCAGAACCTTGAGCCTTTTAATAATGAAAGGCTAACTGCAACTTCACCCTGCAAGCAGAGAGACATGGAAGTATAAGGATCAGTTCAGACCTCAGCAGACAGTGTCCCCTGCAGCTGTTCTTAGAGGCTGATCCTTCTCCCTAGGCATTGTAACACACTACAGGCACATCATGCTGCCTTTTGAGGTTGAAATGTACTAAATGTGGTTCTGGGAAAGGGAATTTACTACTACTATCATCACTGCCCTAGTGTTACATCACCTCTCTTTGCCCAGTGTCACATCACCTCTCTCTTCCTCTGTTGGGTGATGTATCTGAGGTTCTTTGAATGCCACTGGAATTCACACTTGCTCCTCTTCTCATCTCAGAATATCCACATTCTTAACTCATGCAACAAAGCAGCACTCAATATCTAGGTGAGAACTGCCTGAGTGCAGCTTTACATTGTTTACTCAGAAATACTGTCTTCAGACATGAATTTTCATCTCTGTTACAATAAAAGCACTCTTCCAGGTGAATTAAAATTGATTGCATGAATATTCATAGGCAAAGAAAAAAACATTAGTTTATACATAACAGGATTGCATATACTTGTTTGCAAATAGATTTTCCTAAGAACTAACCCAGTTCCTCTTTAGAAGATAAAGTCAACACTTTTTTTTTTTCTCTGCTTGTCTGACATTGTGCATTTCCACTGATTTGTCCCTTATCACCATGGTCATCACTGTGCTATGCCATGCAAAACTAGCAGTATGGCAAGCATAAAATTGCTCTCATGTTCATGTTTCATATGGAAGACTTATGTCAAATCACTTGTCGAAGGATGTTGTGAATACTTGGAGTAGAACAAGGAATTAAACTCAAATTTCCCACTTTCACTGCTGGTGACATCTCCTCAGCTTTCTTCCCATCACTTTATTTTGCCAAGGAAACATTTAAAAAGGACATTTTTAGCTTGCTATCCTACCAAAGGCAAAGTTTTAAAACACTAAAGCCAGACTTATTGTACCAGGCTGTGCAAAGAACAAGAATGCAGATATTGTGGTGTGCATAGGAAATATCAGAAGATGTTGTCTCTATTGCAAGGAAGGGAAGATGTGCTGGGATTTAAATGCAGGAAGTGATATGGAAACAATCAAAGGTAACTAAACCAAGAGAGAAGATGATATAACACTTCTTCTTCAGTAACAGTGCAGCCGTTGCATGGGAAACTAAAACATCAGCTGACTACAAGCAGGAATCACTGGAAATCAGGATTCATGCCTTGCACTGTACACATAATTATTTGCTAGGAAGTGAGGTGTTTGCACCCTCTTCTGCGGCACTGATTAACTGGGGGCACTCATCCAGTGCTTTTGCATTAGTTTTGTGAAGAGGAAAGATAGCTAATGGTACATATTCTAAATACAAATAAATACGTTGGCTTTTTTTTTCTTTCTTTCCTCAGTCATTGTTGCTCAGATAAGAAAGACTTTGCCTTTAACCTGCTATTCACTGCATTTTTCTTTTCCAGACCACTGGATTATAGAAAGGCATGATAGCTACTGGTACCTTGTTTCTGACACCTTACTAGTCTTTCCTGCGACTGAAAAAGGAAATTTATTTTAAAGGAAGGAGAAGGTGTTCTCCAGTACCCACAACTTGTTCCCAGTATAGAAGCAGATTATGGCAAAAAAAGCCAGAAATATGTTTCTCAATTACTTGAAGAGCAAGTTTGAAGCCTCCTATATGCAAGGTGGCAGTGGTAACCTGCACTGTCAATAATGACGCACTCAGAACCACATAAAATAACTGTTTTAAAGTCACAAAATAACTATGTGTGTAAAAGATGTCATGTCACATTATACTATTTCTGAATGTATTTTTTCATAAAATTGCAGAAACGGAATTCACCATTGTAAATAAATTAGTTCAACCCTTGCTTCTTTTATAATGAAGGCATCAAATAACCCAAGAAGCTGTCTTGCCTTAAATGGAGTGCTTCTTAGGATCTCTGACAAGTGACAGGAATTTACAGATTGATATCTGACAGCTTTTATTTGCATCAGAATCCACTCTTCCCATGAGCAGTTCCGGGAATAGTTTGTAGGACAGAATCATCTTACGCAAATGGAAATGCTTAATCTAAAATAGTAATACAGTAAGATTTTGTTTTGTTTTTCCTCACCTACAAATTCTTCAAGTTCTAAAGAATCGTTTAAATTGACCCAAAAGAATGAAGGGATCAATATTATTTCAGGTTACAGGAAAATATTTCGGAATTTTATAAACATGAAACCTAAACCATATAAAAATTGTCTTCCTTGGCTCTTGCCTTCTTTGATCACTGACTGATTTATTTTTAACATGATGGGCTTAATATTACATAGATTGATTATACAAGCTAATATAAATTCAACTACATGTGTTCCAATGAACAGATGTTTTTTACTCCACAAAGCTGATGAGAATACTTATCAATAAACTGATAGAATTATTCACGAACAGTGCATTCTGCCATTTGTTTTGTTAAAAAATAATTAAAGCAAGACATCTTTTTTAACTTGAGGCCAGTGAGGGGGTTGTTTTTATGTGGTTTAGATCCCATATAAAAGCCTGGTTGCCTTTTTCTTCTGCTAAATAGAATTGTTTCAAATATGCCTGTAACACAATAACAGAGTATTGTAATATACTTCTAATGAAGGAGCTAAATACATTAAATAATTTCTGATGGGGTTTTGGTGGTGGTGTTTGGATAGGTATTTGCTATTGTTTCTCATTTTTTAAGTTATTCAGCTCAAATTTCAAAAGAAATAAGAAAACAAACCTTGAACCTATCAAATACTAATCCCATGTAAAAAACCCTGCATAATGTAGGAGAAGGAAAAGACAAACAGCACTTTTAAAGATAATTATGATCAGTCACCTGGACATTTCTTGTCTACTTGACTGAAATAGTCTGTTTAAAATGTGTTATGGAAAACACCTGACCTGTGAACTAAACCAAGCATGCTGTAAACGTAGTGGGATCTTTATTAATGTAAATTAGAGAGACCAAATATTTTGTTGCATGGGGTCAGTCAGAAACACTGTAATCTAATTACTCTTCAGTTTCATTTATGTGCACAGACATTTGCTCCTGTAACAGGGAAGACTGTTTCTTTTGGCAGCAGTGGCGATGTGGAAGCCTCCAGTATTTGGAGGCTGATAATAGGACTAATGTGCTGGCGCCCTGACAGAGGGCATGGGAGGGCATGCTATTAGATAAGTGTTTCTGCTACATTACCCAGACAGCATTGCCCTTCACAGAATGTTCCAGCCATTGTGCAGTTTGATATCACACAACCATAGAATGCTAATGCCAATGTAATTATGTGTTTTGGCTTCCTTTTTAGCAATAGTGTGTACTTAAGCAAAATTTAGTACCATCTTATATGCTCCTACATCTGGATAATTAAAGGGCATTTCAGTTTTCTTAACGGGGAACTAATGATATGAAGATCAGTGTCTATTTAAAGTGTTATTCACTGTGCTTAGGGAGTCCTGACAATTAGGTCTGTTTTCAGGCACTAAATGTATTTGGTGGGAAAAGAATGACATTTTGGTGAAATTTAGTCAAATTTATTTTCCCCTGTTTAATGTGTGTGTCACGTGGGCTTCCTTGTATTTTCCCTCTTCTAAGTAGAATTTGCAGGTGCAGAGCTTTAGCTTGAATGTATGACAAACATTATGTGATAGGGCTCCAGGAAACTCAGAATTAAGACTGCCTTTTCACAAAATGACACAAAATGACCGGTAGTGAAGGAGACACTTGCTCCTGTCCCAAAGGACTAGGATGTTCTCACCAATCAATTTAAGGAAGTCTCTCTGCAATACAGGATATCTTAAAATGAGACAAATCTGCAAAGAAGGTAAAAGTATTAACTTGATTTATAGACTGTCCTTCTGACTTGTCCTCATGGTTGCTCAACTAGAAAGTTATTATCAATTCTTATCTATTGGTGAATATCAGCATAGAGTTTTCCACAGCTGGGAATAGCGGGTACCTTAATGTGCTCTAAACAAAACATAGTCATGAGAAACTAATTCAATCCTGATAGATGCCTTGACCATGAAACTGTAAGTGAAAGTCTAGGTAGGATTCTTGTGTCTAACTAACTGGAAACTCAAGGAGCAGGACTCGAATCACACACTTTCAACAGTTTTAAGATTGACTTAAAAACATTAAATTGCAGTAAGTTTAGCAGCACATGGTATTTCTGCATGTGAATTGCTGTGCTCTGAAGGGGGAACAGAGGCCATATGTGTTTTGAGTCTGCTTTTCCCCACACAACAGCGAGGGCGAGATATGTCGGCATCGTATTGCTTGCGAACATGTGGCATCCACGGCTGCTCTCAGCACCAAGGAGTTGCTGCCTGGCAGCTCCCCTCCAGCCTCGCTCTGGAGCCTTGCAAGCTTCCTGGGGAGCCTTTCTCTGTAGCCTTAGAAGGTTCCCTGGCTTCAAATGAGCTAAGTAAGCTATGGATGACAGCCCATCACAAGAAGCAGCTGCTCCTTCCCGCTCCCCTCAAAGGCTGGCTCCCGCCTCCAAATTCCTGCAGCATTCCCACCATGTGGTGTTTACTTGGAGGGAGGGCTGGGAGCACGGGGGCTAGGGTACAGCCAGGTCCCACTCTGCCTCTTCACCACCATGGGCAGTGAGAGGTGGCTTGGGTTTTGCACAAAATTTTTTGCCTGATTAGAAAAGGAGTCATTACACTCAGCTTCTCAGTGGCTCGATATTTATTTAGAAAGTAAAGAGATAACATATTCCCCTCTCCCACCTCTAAACTAGATCTGCAGCATACGGAAGTTCAAGTGACAAAGCATTCCATGTAGCAGGGTTTGTATATCCTGGATTTGGATCTGTGTATTCACAACTATATTCCACATGGAGATTTGGTTGTGACAAATCTTAAAGTAGCTCTTTTTTTATACAGAATTATTGGAATTATTATGTTATAGCTAGTGTACTGAACTGTTTAGTGCTACAGAGAAGTGTCTAAAATCACTGCACGTCTGCCTTCTTCTTTAGGCTATATGACATTTCATGTACAGCTTCTCTGAAACAATAAGGCACAACTCATCAAATAAGGTGTACCTAAACAAAAATTCTTTAATACTGATACCTAAAGGCTATCAGTGCTATGAAGGTTATTTGGCACTGATAGATGGAGCAAAATTATCTGCTCAGCTCTAAGAAACAACAATAAAGTATTTTATAATCATATATGTTTAACAGGAAGTCATGCTTATGAATTCCCTTTGAAAGGGAAATCAGTGAGTGATTTCCTATCCTATTACCAGAAAAGCACATAACTAGGAAAGCACAGCAGAAATGGAAACAAAGGCAGCAGCCAACAAACTCCAATGAAATACTGGTTCTGGATATTGCTATACCAATGATCAATTTGTATCATGCTTAATAGCAGTCATTATTAAAAATGACAGTGATCAATTAATGTATATATCCATTTACAAACCTATGCTTCTGAGAACATTAAAAAATGAAGGATAATTAATTGGGGACCAAAGACTATCTAATTTTTAAAGTTTTGGGTTGTGATTTTCAAAAGGAGCTACACTCCCCTGCAACTGCAGCCTGAAGAAGGAAAGGAGCTGTGCAAAGTGACAAGGGCTGCTTCAGTCCTAGCAGCCACAGGAGGGGCTCCTGTTTCCTTCTAACACCTCTCCCACTCCTGTTCTTCCCTGCTCCGCTCCCCCAGTAAATCTGCTAGCAAGTATAACCCTCTGAGCAGATGGGTAGTAAATACAGAGCTGGAGATTATGTCTGACAATTAAAAGAAAAGTGTCTGATTCTTCATTATGAGTTACATTAGCTAAATACCTCGTGGCAGGTTTCCATCTTAAATGCACACATTTTCTAAGCATACACATTTTTTCCTGACTAACCTATTAAGAAAAGGCAGTGTTTAGAGATACCTACGTTTCAGAGTTCCAAACTTGACACCATATAAGGGTCTGTTTTACAGACAGAGCCAAGAGCTCTCTCTCTCAAGGCAAGCCCCTCACTGCAGCCCCAGGGTGGGCACCAACTCCCTAGTTCCTGACCAGCATTCCAGCCCCCGGCTTACACTTAATCTGTTCCAGCAACTGGGTGCACACAAGTGTTAGGCAGTACACCTGCAAAACCAATTGGTCCCTGTAAATTTTACAAGTGTGAATTCTAACACTAGCCTGCCCCATTGCTGCCGCTGCCTGCAGCATTTGCTCTCACAAATTACAGGGAGGTTCTAGTGTAAAAATTTGCCATAGCACATTTATGTGCCAAAAATTCTGCCACAATGCCATTATTAGAGCTCCACACCTTACACCATTCTACACAGATACTAACAGTGCTCATGCTCAGTAGGTCTGAAGCATGGGAAGTTTTTTTCCAGATCTCATGGGGTGGAAGGTATCATCACCGACAGAGATTTTGGTTTTGTTTTGTGGCTACTGAAAACAAGGAGCCTGACAACCCTAGCAGAAATCAATAAGACTTATCCCCAAAACCAAGGAAATGTGATGCACTTAACTAACAAACACTCTTGGCAATATTTCATAATGAGGTATTTTGCCACATTTTAGGTTTCTGAGATGCTTTGTCCTGTTTTCTTTGAAGTCTTGATGTTGTTCTAATGCTATTTGCAGATGAAAACATTAGATAAATTTAAAGGCTACATGACTTAAAAGTTTACATGATATAGTTTTCCTGAACTAACAGCCGTAAAAAGACCTACAAGCAAGAATAAGCCTTTTATGAGAGTAGAATCCATACCTGCCAGCCAGCTGAAACTGGGAGCAGTTTGTTCCCAGATTTATTTTTTTAATTGGATATAGTTTGAGCAGATGCCTGTAAAGAGGCATTACAGACTAGCTACTTAAAAGGACCCAGCGAGGCATTGAAGTGCTGCTACAAACAGAAATTTAAAGGGCTAAAGTCACAAAATAGCTGTAAAAGACAAATACATTTCTTCACATCATTATTTCAGTTTTTTAAGTAAAATCTAGAAGATTTTGGTAGACAGTTTATCTAGAAGATAAATTATAATAAATGTCAGCAATATTTAACTCCCTTTTCTGCCAAATGTCTAGCTATTGAAACCATCTGGGAAAAGTTCAGCACCAGATAGCTTCCTCTGCTGTATCTTTGCATGTCCTTTTCTGGCTTATCAGTAGTATTTCACCACTCCATCTGCAATGGTAGTATCTAACCACAATTGCCTTGTTTCTGTCTCTGTAAGTTTCTTTACCTTCTTCAGCCTTCTTATACTTAGCTCTCTTTCTCTCCCATTGAACTTCGATAACTACTTAAGGAGAAGTTCAGCACAGACATGCTGCTTCTGCTTTCATCCTCTTCGACTCCTTTTCTAAGTCTCTCGTTCCTGTGCATGCTCTGATATCTTGACTTCTTGCTGTTTACAATTCTTGTCTCAGTTTTTGTCTCTTCACCTTCTAATTAGGGTTCAAGCCACCCTGTCTTCTACCTGCACCAGTGCCCTCAATGATATCTGTGTATCTCAGGAAGGTTCCAGCTGAAGGAATCATCTTCAAACATCTTACTGCTTTCTAGTAGCTTCTTCTTTAAAGCTGTCTCCAAGACTTCTGGACTCCTATGCTATCTTTTCCTGGTTCTCTTCTTTAATCTTTTCAAATATTGTTGTTTCCTTTCCACTTCTCTTGGTACTCCATAGGGCTTATACTATGAACAATCAGTTAAATTTAGTCTATCGGCTATTGTTCCTTACATAATTGTAAAGATGTTTAATTCATATTCCACCTCCATAGTAACATACCCCCAACATGGTTATCCCCTTTGCAAACCTGATTAAAAAATACATTGTTTTCATAACTGAAAAACTTATCACACAGGTAAACACTCTAACATGCTACCTGTATAGTATGTTTACCATAGCTCTCTTACAATAAATCAAAAATGTTCTGCTGCCTGCCCTAGGTACTATAGCATTGAGTTGCAAAAAACAAGGGGTATTCACTTTGTCTCAAATGGAAGAGGTGTGCTATTTGTAATCTATTCCTGCTCTCTCCTCAAAACTCCCTCCTCTGACAATGATACCAGTTTTAAATCTTTGTATTAAAAAAATTTTTGAAGACTTTTCTCTTGATGGCTCTTGCACATTTGGATTTCACGTTTGGCCCAACCTTATCACATCAAAATCAGGACACAGTCGGGCACTGTCTCAGCTGGGAGGTAGAAACCAAGAGCTGAGAGCTGATAAGAAACAGCTTCTTAAACTACCTCCTGCCTGTGCCCGAGTCTGCAAGCACTATTTCTCCACTCCATTTTGAAGTCTAACAGTTCTAAAGAGACAATTATTTAAAATAATCTCTTTGCCTTTTCACTGGATCAGAAGAAGGAGAGACTCGCATCTAGACTTAGCACTTCCATGCTCTGCGGGGGTGGTCAAGTGCCAGTGGGAGCATGCCACCATATCCAGTTAGCCCTCATCCACAGGGTTACATGTCCATGGGCATGATCTGGCTTTGGTACAGAATTGGGAGTTAGGATATGGTCAGAGCACATACTCCAGCTCAGACACATGGAAATGCTCTCAAGTCTGGAAATACAGATGTAACTGCAGCCATAAAATTGTCTCAGCTGAGGTGCAGGAAATCCTGGCAACACCAGCATTTTAGCTGTTATTTTACAGCTCTCCTTCCAATTTTCTTTCACTGGTTCTGGGGGTTCCAGTCAGGCTACACTGTGGAGAAGGTTCCCCCTTGGTTGAGTTGTCTGACTCCCTTCTTAATGCCAACCTCACAGATGAAGAATTGAGAGAATAAATTATCAGAAGGGCAGGACAAACACTGAAGGTCATTTTGGATATAACTGACTATCTAAGCATGCAAGGAATGACAGAGACACTTGATAATCATCAATTTTTACAACATCTAAAGAAGGCCAGAGAAGCCCTGAAATATCTGCTTCAGTCACTGAAACATGTTAACACTCTGAAATCCAACATATGATTATGAAAGGGCAGTCAGGACTTGTGTGACTTTCACAGCTGAACCCTGCCAAAGTGAACCAAACAGCAGTTTAAATAAAGAGAGAAGAACAGAGAAATTCAAACATTGTCTTCTTCTAGGAAACACTAAGCTTCCTTTATTACATTTTGTGCAAGTGACCTTACAGAACATTTCTATATTTCAGAGAGCAAGTCTTTATGTCATTAAAACAGTCAGAAAAGGAACAAAGGAAAAGGGACTAAGTTTTGCCTGGAGTAAACAGTTACTACTGACGTTGTGTCAGTTCATACCATCATTTTGGACAGGGTTTCTTTTACAATTAAAAAAAAAAAAATCACCCAAATGAACTGAAAACTCTCCTCAGTGGGAGTCCAATACATCAATGTAAAGCTGATCTACAGTCTTCTCAGATTTATTCTGTAAGGAGCAACCTTTGCCGTCCAGGGCACGGATTGCATGACCTAAAATGCCTTTTCCTTCTATTTCGGTGATGCACAGTTATTTTAGCAGCTTCGTTCCTTTTCTCCTCTGTCGGGTAATAGTATTAGTGGTGGATCTGCCAGAGGAAACCAGGGCTCTCGGAGAGTTGTAAAAATAGACCGGTGCATCCAAAGGAGGCGGGCGAGCCCCCCGCAGCCCGAGCTCGGAGCAAGCCGGGAGGGAGAGCCTGGGGAAGGCTGTGAGCTGCCGGCAGGACGGCGGGGGCTGGGGGCTGCTGCTCCCCCCGGCCGGGAGCGAGGGGCGGCCCCGGGGCCGAGTGTGCGGTCCTTCATGCCCGGTGGCGAGGCTGCCGCCCGGCGCCCTGCCCTCGCTCCTCTGCCTCCATTCAGTACTCCCCGTTTATTTATTCTGCAGCATTTATGGATATCCCTCTGGGAATCTGCGGAATTGCATTAAGGATTCGTCTATCTTATCAGGGGAGACAAGCTTTGTACTCCAGAGGCTCCCTCCGCCGGGTCCCCGCAGCCGGCCGGAGGCGCGGGGAGAGGCGACAGCAGGCAGAGCTCAGAGCTCCGCCTTAACTCTTTCCTTGCGGAAGCGTTCTCGGCCAGAGGCGAAATAGCAGCCATTCTATCCCATCTCTCCCATTCAGTTACTGCAGAAGGAGCACCGGGAAACCAGGAACAACTGATTTAAAGGCAGGTGAATTGAGGTGATTGCCAAAGACATAATCTTAAAAAGTAATGGAGTACTTCAGGTGTGGATGGAAGAGAGAAGCCCTTACTTCAACTCTGCCACCACCCCAAGTCTCTCTCCAGCTTTGAAAAAGAGTCCTTCATGATCTGATTGATTGCTGGTACAAAGCCAAAGGGAGTGAAAACTGAAAGTCTCCCTCTGTCCAATGCCACTCCTCAGACCAGAATAAAATCAAGCCAGGACCTTTTCCTGTGGTAAATCTGCTTATCTCCCTTGAAGCACCTGACTTACTCTTAAGAGAAATGTATATATGGGGTAGCGTGCAGACTGCACCATCTCATCCTTTTACGCTGCTTTTATCAGGATATGTAAGATTATGTGAACAGTTTACAGACACACGCAAACACACAGCAATGCAATTACAAGCTAGAGTGTGTAATGCAAACACATTAGCCATCAGCAGAATTGGCAGAAGGCAAATATCAGTTTTAACTGTTGGCTCTTTTCTGAAATATCAACAGCACGGCAGTCATCCAGATGAAGCAATGGAAAGAAGTTTGTGATCCACCTCGGGGCATTTCTCACGTGTCACAGATTCTTCTCTCTCTGAAATCAGAGGGGTCAAAATATCCTAGGAATCCTTCTGCAGGGGCTGTTCTTGCATTACAGAAATGTCTCTGTTTGGATTATGAAATAAGCTCCCTGCTTCTACCTGTGAGTTTCCTTTGAACATACCAGGCCTGAGAACTACTGAATTCTCAGCTACATCTTGCAGTAATTTTAATGACACAAGGGAAAAAGATCCTTCAAAAATATCCTAACCTACCAGCTGTTTAAAAAAAAAAAAAAAAAGAAAAAAAAAAAAAAGTGGGGCTGAAATATCAGGTAAGAGATGCTTCCTTGTAAAACATTCATCTCTTTATGTATAATCTGCACAAAGCTAAAATTGCTTGCTTGTTTACAAACATATGTTTGTGATGTGTAAATGTATGTAAACATTAAAAACCCCATAGGTTTACAAATGTATTTTATATGACAAGGAACAGAAAGCCCGATGCAGACATCACCATTGTCATGCAACGAGAGTGTGATCAAGAGCCCGGTAACTCTGAAGTTAGTGCAGGGATGCACCTGTCTCTGTACAGAACTTTACTGCCCAAGCCTTCTTTGGAACAAGAGCCCTGGAGATGTTTTGCTGTGTTCCAAAAATGTATTTTTAGACAGCATAAAATATGGTATAATAAGGGAAATTTAGTCCAGTTTCAGCTGCTCTGAAGGACATGCTGATTCCCCCGCTGAGTGAACAGATACTCTTTACTATTGAAAGAGATCAGGAAGAATGCTGATTTGCAGCCCTTTCCCACTGCTACCTTAAGCAAACAGAGTTTAATTAGATCAATAATAATCAAAGTTACTTTGGGTAGAGAGGACTTTCAGTTCCTTTAATGGTGATTAATCCACTGCCTCAGAAAGGAAAAACAAAAACAAAACAGAAAAGAGAAAGTCGGGGGATTTTTGCCAGCCCTAATAATTTAAAATAGTTCTGTTGTTCTCCTTAGTTCAAAACGCTGGGTACCGTCACAATAGCTCTTTGATATTGGACACTGATATTGATCTGGGTGCATCTGTCTAGCTCAGCAGCTGATAATGACAGCACACGTGATTTCCTGTTATTGAAGCCCCACACACATTTCTGGATCCAGAGCTTGGCAGCTCCAGCGATCCTTTCCCATCAGCAGCCCAGTGTCCAATGCTCTCATTGCCTTTCAGCCGATGTAAGGAGGATACACTGCAGCCTCGCTGAGTTGTAAACAACTTGTTTACCTCCTTCTCAGTGTAATCTGTCCCTGCTTCTATCGGCTCCTGTGGTATCAACAGAGCATTAAAACACCCCAAGCTCATAGGCTGATGTGCAGAAAACAACCCAAGGAGCCTTTCCAGGCTCTTGCTTTGTGGGGCACGGGAGGTTATTTATACCTGTTGTTTCCAGCCAGCTGAAGTAGCCCTGCTCTTGCATGTGGTTAGCTTTTAAGAAAACTAGGTTTTGACGTTCGTTCAGCTGGGATGAAAATGTAAACAGTGTGGGTCTGATGCTGCTCTTCCTTTGAAGCTTCACTTGGATCACACAAAAAGAGATCTTTTTTACATGCTGTTGACATTTGAACAGGAAAAGTAAAACATGTGCATGATTTATAGACCCCCAAATTCTGGGGGAGCACCCATTAATACTGCAGCAGAAGGCTTGGGTGAAGGGTAAAACCCCTACAGATTTTAACCAGCATGTAAAAGGAGGGGAATCTGGAAATATTTGGAAAGTCTTTAGTCTGTCCCCTCCGTACTCCTGACCGGGACTTTGGAACAACTGCGCAAGACACTGACCCAGAAACAACTTCCCTGGGGTTTAGTGTATCGGGCAATGAATAGGAGTGACAGGGCTCCCCATGTGAATGCGCTCACTCTGTACCGGAGGTGCAGAGCAGCTCTCAAGCACTCTCACAGAGCATGATCCTGTTTCTGTTGAAATCGAGGGCAAACTGCTGAGCAGATATTGGGATTTTAAGAAGCAGTGGATATTTATGCAGCACAGTTTTGAAACTGTTCACATCACTCTGTGCACTTGCATCTGATACACCACCATACCCGTGTGAGGAGATGCTTTTCCTGTCAGTCTCCCATCTGCAGAGCACATACCATCAATAACAGGCAACTATTTTTGCTCATGCTCTTCACTAGTGATTTTTAGTTACATTTGAAGACTTCTTCTGGGAAGTATCTGCTCTTAATATAAAAAGATCTCTCCTTATGTTTTACCTGCTTGTTCAGTTTGGTGAAGAACTTGAAATGCAACAGAGTAAAACACAGTTACTTTTAGGGATTGTGCTTGAAAATAGAAACTTGGTTTTGAGAAATACCAGCTTCTGTCACCCTCAATCGCAATAGTGTCGAGACTGTTTGATAGGCAAATCAAACTGGAGCTGTTGCAAGATCAAGCCAATGTATTTATCAGAATAACCTGACCAGGGTGTTAATTCAGGCAACCTCATTTAGGTGTTGCCTCATGTCAGGCAGATGCCCCTGGGAGAGGGTGAATGTTGGAGGGGAAGCTGAGGAAGCATTTAATCTGCCTGAACAGAATTGCCTAGATTCTTCGGTCTGTCAAAATGGAGAGGTGGAAACCAACAGGTCCTTGGCACACCCCTGGTACTGTGTGTGCAGGCAACTTATGGAGCTCAAGAGGGTGGTCCAGCCAGATGTTAAGCATCTGCCTCTTCAGCTGATGAAGAGCTTGTACTAAATGTGTATTATTCTTACCTATTCTCTTGAAGCTTAACCACTCTTTTGGCAGGTATGCAACTGAAAAGGTAAAACACTGAAGGCCTTTTCCCAGTGTCTAGGAAACTTGACTGTGAATAAGAATACGTTTAAATTCTTCTGTCTTTTTGGTTTTCATTCTGCGTTCAAGTAATACATGAACAAATTTATCTCCTATAAATTTCAGTCACCTGTAGGGCTCCTCAGGGAAAAAAGGCTATATTGCTGTCTAAATCTGACCCATAATAGGTATATCACTGACAGGACAGGACTCCCCTGCCCAAAATGGGCAAATTACTGTAGATTTTAGTGAAAAGAGGCACTCACAGGTCTAAATTAGCCCTGGAAAAGAATGGACTGTACTAATGCCTGGCCATTAGATAATTTTTAGACAGCATAAAAAATGTTTGAAAAGAAGTAAGAAAAAACTGTGTGAACATCATCAAATTCAACAAGGCCAAGTTGATGTGGAATGTGTCCTTGCCCATGACAGAGGGGTTTGGAATTAGTTGATCTTTAAGGTCCCTTCCAATCCATACTATTCAAAGTTATTGCCTACTGTGAGGGCTAAACTACACAGTTAACTTCTGTGTCTTAACTGGCTAATGAAAGAGGAAGTTATTATCTTCCTCTCATTTCAGTTTATATAATAAACCAATCTATGAGGTTCAAGGCTGGGTTGGAAAAGGTCTTGAACAACCTGGTCTAGTGCAAGATGCACCTGCCCATGGCAGGGGGGGTTAGAACTAGATGATCTTTGAGGTCTCTTCCCAATATTTTAACATTTTATGATTCTATGATTCTATGGCTGACAATGGGATGTATGTAGTTAATTTAAAAGATCTAAAGGTAGTTGGCAAACTGTTTTCACATTGCCTTTTCCCCATTTTCAGTATGATGATATACTCACGAAATATCACAGAAAGCAGTGTGAGGCTAAAGGTAGAAAAGTACAGACAGTAATAACATTTTCAGAAAGCTCAGAGTCATATTTCCTAAATGTATTCTGCAGCTAGTTTCTAGATAGTAAATCATTATTTAGTCAGATTGTGAGTAGTGAAAAAAAAATTACCCTTTGTTGTAAATAAGAGCTTACTCCATGCTAAGTCTGCTTCTTTAAAGGAAAGGAAACACATTCAGCTATTAAGTTTTGTTTTTCATTGTGGTATGTAGTGATATGGTTAGGAGTGGTACATAATAAATTAATGACTGAAAATTGCAGAATAGGTCAAGGTCACTTTGTGCATAAATTGGAAGTCTAGGAGTTGTACATTTTGTGCTCTCTGGCTTATACCACTTTATTGATTTTTCACTCACAGGAAAAAAGAGGGAGAAGGTCTTTAATAGATTTTTATATCCTCAGTCTATTCTAAATCCGCCCGTGTTCTGATCTTCCTGATGTTCCCACACTTTTATGGTGATAGCAGCATCCTGCTAAACTGCAGTGCTGTCATAACACAGTGACTCGAAAAACAGTGGTGATTTTTATATCATAAAAAACATTTTCCAGAAAAGTCAAAGACACCTGTAGCCCACACAAGAGAGCCAAGAGAGGATGGTCAGGGAAATCTCCTTTAACCTTTTATCTTACTCAAAAGCAGAAGCCCAGTATTGGCTGCTTTCTCCACCTTTCAGTATCCTTATAGAGCAAATTGCAGTGCAATGTGGAAGTTTAATTAGCACATCCACAGGTAGACCTTAGGAATAATGCTATGTCATGAACAATTGGAAAATAATTCACAATGAGGTCAATGCAGAAATTATGAGTCAGTTACAGTTTCTGAAAGGACAGAAAACAACTCTGTCACTGACCCATGTTGGAAAGGAGTAAACCTTTATACCTCTGCAGCAGTCTCTCACTCTTGGAGGGAACAGCAATCATCAGCGAGCTGATGCAAAATGAGTGCCAGCAAGGATGCTTGGTTACATGGAAAGAGTAGACACCATCTAATGAAAATCACTAGGCAGGTTCCTCAGGGATCCAACCACTTTAGAATTAATTGTTCTATATTTAAATAATATATTAAATTTAAAATAATTTTGATGTTAAATGGTTAGCAGGGAGGGCGTTACTATGATTACTCGTCTGAAAGCATGGCGTCAAATCCTAGCCTATCCATAGGCCAGTGTTTGAATAACATTTTTACTTAGCTCATGTAGACAAGCAAAGGACTTTATTGGTCTACAGGAAACTAGTGACAACAGTTGAATGAGAAATTTCTTGTTAAGAGGCTGGAAGACTTGGGTTTATTCTTTTTTATATCTTTTAAAGAAATGGAAGTAAAGTACATAGATAGTCTGTTCTGATTGCAGGAAGCTTTCAAGCATCAGTTTTCTAGTTCTGCCTGTTTTCTATAACATAAACTTAACTTCTTTGACTGTTCTTAAATAGTTTTGTTCAAGCTGGTTGAACGACAAAATTAAATGCTTCTTGAGCTGAAGGGAAGTGCATCGTGGGAGACCACTGACACTGTTAGCAGTGCACCACCAAAACCATTGTAGTGCTGAGATCAAAAAAAACATGCTCCAGTACTGGGGTTCAGAAAATAGTTGATAGGAGATAACATGAGCTCCTCAGCCATCCCATTGTCTCAACAGAAGGTGAAGGCTGAAGAAGGGGACTGGAGGTTGGCTGGGTGACACAGTAGTCCAGCAATGACAGTGCTAGCTGCCACTGCTGCCAGTGTTCCTCCTGGGAGTGGGAAATAGGGGTTACTTGTCAAAGCAGCCACATTTTTACTTGCAATACTTGGTATCAAGAAAGCAACGAGAATCTGTGCATGGCTCAACAATCGATGTTAGTCTGTCCCAAACTCTCTATGAAGGAAGTTCATCCAAGAGACTGAGTTACAGTCCTTTCTGCAGTGTGCAGAAACTGTGTGATACACTGCTTTGAGTGAAACACAGGATTTTTTTCTGTCAGGAACATAAATTCCTATTATATTTCCAATGAATTTTTGTTCACTTTATTTGATTCAGTGGCTCTTCATCTAGTCGATACTACTACACAAAAGGTGCCTAATGTAGATTAATCTGTTGTACAGTTTGTATTCAGCCTCTTGGCACCATATACCTCAGAGTAGACTTCCCAGACCCCAAAGTATCTCTTGCTGTGCCACTTCCAATGTTTTTTTAGACATGGGTCTCGTCAGAATATGGTCTTTGTTAGATAATGGTGAAATATTGCAGTCTAGCAATTTGTTTCAGTAAAAAGAAAACCATTCCCTTCTCCCACATAGACTGTCTCAGATGGAGAAGGAGGTTTAAGACACATAATTCCAAGTGAATTTTGTAGACATCCGCAGCAGAGAGGCATTTCTGTGAGAATTAGCTGTCAGAGGTACTGAGCATGGAAAGATGGTTTACAGATGACCAGAGGTCAGAGGTGCCTCAGGCACAGAAATCAGACTTAATAGTCATTTGTAAAGTGGTACTTCATCATATTTGGACCCCACTTCAGATGGTACTGAAACTGGAGATCAAGAAAAGGAACCAAATGAGAAAATACAGTTAGTGAGGTCTGGCAGTGATGATAAAGCAGTATTTAGGAAGTAGATTGTGATGATAATGAAACCCTGCTGTCTTGGGAAAGTCAGAGTCTTAAAGTAATGATTTATATAAAGCAGATAACTAGCTACTGAAAACATTTAAACAATACAGGTCAGAATTGCTGAATGTTAATGTGAAACAGCTAGTGTATTCAATTCACAGGAAATATGAATTTGACAGAGTTCTTAGTACTTTGCCTAATGTGGGCTATGATGACCCTCAGATTAGCTCAGTTGTTTAGAGCATGGTGCTAATAACACCAAGGTTGTGGGTTTGATCGCTATATGGACCCTTCACTTGAGAATTATTCCTTGTGGGTCCCTTCCAACTCAGAATATTCTGTGATTATTTGAAAAAAAAAATTAAAATTTTCTAGAAGTTCTGGCATACGGATTTTAGATATGTTGAAATGGTACAATTGAAGGCTAAACTAATAATGAACAACAAATATATAAGTGAGAATGAAGTTTGTGTAGTTTCTGATTTTTGTAGGAGTGGAGGCTATCAAAAGGTGGGTCATAAGGGAACATTCATATATATATAATTGATATTGGTCAGGGGACAAAGCCTGGTGGAATCTTTGAATTTTAGCCTGCAAAGCTTGACAAGGGAGGTGTGACATCATT
The DNA here is from genome assembly GCA_038380795.1 of Pyrocephalus nanus. Classification (NCBI taxonomy): domain Eukaryota; kingdom Metazoa; phylum Chordata; class Aves; order Passeriformes; family Tyrannidae; genus Pyrocephalus; species Pyrocephalus nanus. Next base: position 93,749,132 of record CM076259.1, on the reverse strand, counting down.
CAATTTTGTTGTTGATTTTATTTTGTTGAGTTCAGACTTCAGGAAGAGAACACAGAAATTGTCATTCCTGAGGACAGATTTACCTAGCACACCACCAGTCCATCAGCTGGGACTAATAGCAGATGTTTAAGAGCATTCATAGCTGATTTCACTTTATCTCACAATTTTCTCCTCCCATGAAGTATCTTGAAAATACCACAAAGAGGACACAACAGATACACTGGTCAGTGGAGGAGAGCCAAATACTACCGTCCACAGACATCTGCATAGTTTCCAAAAGCGCGGATATATGGGCGGACTACTGTGTTTAAGCTTAGCAGACTGTTCCTCAGTTCCACTGGTGATGGCTGAAGGAGCTCCACAGAGCACTAAACTGCTAACTGATTAATTGGGCATTTATAGGCTATGCTGACTTCCTTAGATAAAATAGAAACAAGCTTTTTCAATTCCTGGAGCCAGATAAAAACACAGATCTAATAACTGAACATCTTTGGCTAATGGCTCACCATCCTAATCTTTCAGTGTCTTTACTACTGAGGAAACAACTGTCTGTCCCCTTCTGCAGACATATTTTCTCCTACACAAAATGCCTCCAAAGCTGTTTATTCTTGCTCTAAACCTTGTCCTCCAGACTGCTTATGCATTTTACATTTTCAGCCCACTGCTAAAATGTATACATTATGTCAGGCTTTATCAAGTGACTGTTTTGAGCTTCTTCTGCATGCTCTGTCCCTTTCTCAGGGACATGATGGGCATATGTTCAGTAACAGTGGTGGAGCATTTATGTTCCTAAGCCTTGTTCACTGTTTCATGGTTAGGACATCTCCATAAGAAAAAAAAGCCATAAAATTCCTTTCTTTCAGTCCAAATCCTCTGGCTACAGAGCTATAAGAGACAGGCACAATCAGCAAAACTTCCCAGTAAGATCAACTGCTTTTCTTTCTGCCAAAGACATTTCACATGGCATAGTTACTGTGATTTGGGCCTCTCTGGAGATATAGACAAGGGGCTGTGAACTTCAGCCAGGCTGAGGCAGGTTCTGTACAAATGATACACCATTCAGCTGAGCTAATACTTTGGGACAGTCAGCAACTAAACTTTAGACACCTGCTGGCAAAAGGAGCAGGTGCAGGTGCTAAAGTGGCAGTCTACGTAAGTCTCTCAGCCCTGAGAGGGTAAACTCTGACTAATCAACAGCTTATATCTATATTGTTAAATCCATCTGCCCCAGCAAATGATTACCCCTCCAAAACAAGGGCTGCAAAGAGGCTTGCACTTCCACTACTGCGAGCATGTGCATGTGTAAAGCAGTTGTTGCATTCTCGTTGCCTCATTTGGCTCAGGTTGTCTCCTGTGCACTCTTATTCTTATGCTCTGTGGCAGGAGTCTGAGCAAAACACAAATCCAGCCCAGAGTTTATTTGTGAGGGACTTGAGTTTTTGCAAAACAGAGAATATAGTGGGACTGGCATTTTTACAGTGTGATGGTGAAGCACCAGAGGATGAGCTGAGCAGCTAAGTCATCTAATAACATAGACACAGTCTCATTTTGGGATATTTTTTTCTTTACTATATCATGGCCAAAAGCATTTAGGTATAAAATCCAGATACCTTCTATGCTTTCTTATGAAGGTGACATTCCCTCAGAAAGTAGAATAGTCTTTTCCAGATTAATTTTTTTTTTGAGGTTATCCAAGTGAGATGTTACCTCTTTTCATCTGGGAAGGGTCAAAGTATTCAAGATTGCTTTTAGAGCAACATTGTCTCACTGAGTGCTTTTTGGCTAATAAACAGAATGGATACAAAAATTTCACAGAGGAAAAATGTCTTTTATATCAAATTGGTTTCAAGACTGATGTAACTATCTGACATTTCTGAAATTTGTCCAGGGCTTCATCCTAGCCTGAGTTAAACCCAATAAGTCTCACATCGTGAGTGTTTTATTTGGAAGAGGAGTCTAATCCTAGTTTTGTTTACACTGAGGTCAACCATGTACATTCTACTCCAGAAGTTATAAAATACAGGAATAGGAATAGATAGGAATTATTACTATTGGACTTTTTGATTTGTTTGGTTTGGTTTCTTCATAAATCTCTTTAGACTGGAGAAGTTTTTATAGGGTAACAGGAGTCTGGCAAACTACTGAATCTACCTAAATGTTGTTTAGACGTAACGAGACTGCACGTTTAATTCTGGTGCAAAACTACCACAAGATATAACAGTTGGGTTGTGGTGTAGGTGCTCTCCTATACTGTTAAAGATTTCACCAAACATAATTTAGGGTGGGGACATGAAAATATTCCAATATATTTTCATGTAACACACTGACAAGGTGTAGCTCTGGGCTGAAATAAGGCAGTATAAGATAGTAATTTTGCAAGCACCTGTTTTTCTTTGTTTATCAGGAAAAAAAATGGTGTTTCCACTTTCTAATTTTCCAAATGAAATCTGGGATGAATTAGTCAAATCTTAATGTTTTGATAAAATCACTCATATAATTGTGTAGTGACAATTTCAGTTAAACCCTTGTACTGGAGTATTTATTTGAGTCATAGGTGCTAGTTCCTGTAATACCAGATGGAGAAAAAAATAGGTCCACTGAGTATAAAGGACTGTCCTAAGACTTTAATTCAAAACAGAGCCAGGAGTAAAGGGGTTTTTAACTATAAGGTTTTAACTTTATTATACAAGTTAAAAATACAAGCACTAGAAATATGAAAGCTTGTTTGTTCTGCATTCTTCATCTTCTCCCTCATATTACCATGCTATTTTTGCAATAGATACTGTAACTATAGCAACATTCTTTAATGGATAAATAGCACATTAGCAACCAGGCGGAGATGGTTTTTGCAAAAACAAGCTGAAGTAGAACAGTTTGTCAATTTACCTTCTCCTTATATAAATATATATGCATGTGTTATAATGGCAGAATTCAGGACTCAAAGTCATTATGTGTCATTTCATGTCCATAATAAGTAGAGTTTATTTTTTTTCGGGTTTACAGCTATATTTCTGTAACATTTTTAAAGAGTGTATGCAGTCTTATGACGGAGGAAAAAAATTTATTTTAGTCATTGAGTCTTCATTTACAGAATGTTTTTGTCCTCTATTTTGTCCTATTTGAAAGTCTTTTTTTTACAAGCTTAAATAAATAAAAACCAGTTTTACATGCACATTTTTATTAGCTACTTAAATATCACAGATAACAAATGGTGAAATATTTACTTTCTGTAGATTATGCAAACTAAGTGGCTGGTTTTGTTGCCACTGAAGTTAATGGGAGTTTTGCCACAGACACCAGTGGGAACAATATCTGGCCTTCAGGAACTCAAAAATGTAATCCAAGTAAATATGTGTTCCCCTTTTCCAAATAAAAATGTGATTAAGCTATGGTTGCTTCTGTGCTGAAAGGAGTCTTCAAAGGAAGTCAGAGCAGCAGTTTTTCAAGAGGTGGTGATACTAAAATCATGTAATCATGACTGGGATGCAAATCTGCAGCAAGTTTTAAATGCGGAATGCATTGAGACTGCAACAGCAAGGGATTTCACAAAACAGCTATTGAACAGGAGTCTCAGATCATCCTGCTGAAGACTGAAAGAAAGAAGAGAAGATGCCTTTTCAGGAATCATAGACATCACATTGTCTCTAAATGTAGTAAGATACAAGACAATTAGCACAGAATGGTCTGCCGTAGTATTATATTACTATTTCCTTGGAGAGGCATCAAAGTTGCTAAGGGTTTATTCTTCATCACATCATCCATAAAAAGCTTTCTGAAGCTTTCTTACCAGGCACCAGTGCCTCTGAAAATCAGTGGTGTGGTGATAAATAAAAAAATTGGTTGAACCCATTGCCGATGTCCTGAGCTGGACAGTGAAAAGTGCATAAATAATATTTTGTAAAAAATTTTAAAAATACATTTTTATTTACACTTAACTTCATCACCAGTGAAAATGGCATGTCAGATACTGAATCTAACACACACTTTGCGATTTTCCAGTGGAGCTAGTTCCAGATATTATATGGGAAAACCTACCTGTGGACTTTTAGCTGTTATAGATGTAAAAATCTTTGTTTTCAGGTAAAGGGATATGATTTTATATCCCACACTTGTCGATGTGTTAAATGAGCATCAAGTCTCCATGGAACATGAATGAGACTTACCTGAAAATGCCCATGTTTTATCAGGTTGACTATGACAAATTTTTTCTCTGGTTCATTTGCAAACATGTTAGAGCATGAGTGAACATAAGCTTGTTTCTGTAACTGTAGGCTGTGCCACAAAACCTCTAATCAGGAAATGCAGTGCTAACAGTTCTTAACTCATTCCAGGAGGGAAAGAGTGGAGGAGTGGCTAGCTGAGGAACACAGGCTGGGCAAGAAGTAAGAAGTGGCATAAAGTTGGACTGAGTCACTATATTCTCACAGTAAATTAGAACAGACATTATCCATTTTCTCTTGGGGAGGTTCTGAGTCACAAAGAACCTACTCACCTATTTCATCTATTGTGTATCATATTGCTTGGAGGAGGTTTAAAAGAAAAGGAGAAGATGAGAGGTAATTTGGAAGAGGAATCTTATCAAAATATTTCCTCCACAAGCTTAACATCTAAGCCATCTCTTCGTAGTACTCCAATTTTCTTAGTTTCTTACAGAAGAAGTTCTGTTAAGACAGAAGAAAATGTTCTTGAGCAGAAATACTTACAGGGTGTAGAGGTGTCAAGAGGATGGCATGGCAATCCTATATCTTAAAAAAACCCATTTAGATTCTGAGCTGAGTTATCAATCCATCAGCCTTACAGAGGGATTTGGCTTCAAATATCCAGAATAGATTTTTTGAAGAAGGAAAAAAATCTGTGTGCCTGTATATTTTGAGGGAAAAGTTGTAGCCCAAAATTAAAAGTCAAAGTTAGTATATGTGGTCTTCCTCACCACGTTATATGTCTGCTACTGACAAGGTATTATTCATTGACAATTTAGATGGTACAGATAACTGAATGGGCATAATGATTCTCTAGTTTCTTGGGACTTTGACTTAGTTAGACTTATTACACAATATTCTGATTAAAAATTAGCACTTCATAAAATATGTATGTATGAAATGAATTAAAAAAATGCTGAGACATCAAAGAACATAGAGATAAAATATTAAAAAGCATAATTGCTTATCTCTTGCTGGTCAGTTTTCAGCCTAGTTTCTCTTTTAATGTTTTTACCAATGAGTTCAAATAGACATTAAATTGCAATCTGTAGGGAAAAATAAAGCAGGTGGAATAATAACTGATTAAATACTCTTTTACAACAGGTTATAGTTACAGAATAACCTCTCAGTCCTCACTGTTTGTCTCCATCTTGTGCTGGTTTTGGCTGCAGTAGAGTTGATTTTCTTCACAGTAGCTAATACGGGGCTGTGGTTTGAATTTGTGCTGGAAGCAGCTATTGCTGAGCAGCACTCAGCTCCCAGGCCCTCTGGGGTCCTTTCCACAGAGTTGTTCCTTGAGTAGTCTCTTTCCCAGCCTTTATCATGTCAATAGGCAATTCCTTCCCAGGTGTACAGCCTCTCCTTGCTGAATTGCACAAGTTTCCTCTGGTCCATCCCTCCAGTCTGTCTAGCTACCTGAATGTTAGCCCTATCTCTGGAAATGTTGAACTATCCTCTCAATTTATGTAATATCCAGATTTAACAAGGGTACCTTCTTTTTGTCAGCTCCTTCAGATCATTAATAATGATGTTAAGCAGCACAGGTCCAGGGACAGACCCCTGCAATACCTATCTTGTTGCATCCTCCAGACAGAGCATGAGGCACTGGGCATGACACCCTGAGCCACGACCTTTACTTCTGGGGTTTTTCCTGACAGCAGAGTGGTCTCAGTGCTGAGTCGGACCAGCTGCAGAGGCACTTTGCATGAGGGAACATCAGCATGCATCCAGAATGGAGGAGACACCAGATTCAGTGAGCCGCTCGGTTCTGTCAGCTTAACCATGTGAACCTGCCCTTATGCAGCATAACCCTATGTTATACTGACCAAGACATTTGGCTTCTGAGTGCCAGGCTGATTGATTTTTCAAAAAGACATCTCATTTTGCCTCCCAGCAGAAGGTGATGAATTCCAAGCCTTAGCCAGAGTAAATACTAAGATAATCGTATCAGTTGGAGCAACTCGTTCCACATAGGTCAAAGTAGTCAAATGAAGCAGGGATGCAATCTGAAATGTCATGAAGGGCCAAAATCAGAGAGTTTCCAACTATTTTTGGATATCCAAGGAAACCAACATTGATTTAAGATATCAAGCACAAAAAATGAAAAGCCTTTATATGTAAATGTGTATATAAAAATCTATATGGATGCATGTCTACATATATGCATATAAATTTGTGTGCATGTATTTAGATATCTATTAGATATATTATTATTTAGGATGATTATTTTGTTAGGTTGGTTTGGTTTGCCAGCCACTTTTGTACTCTTCTTTCAAGAAAGCTTTTATGATTATTATTGCATATAGGTAATAATGTTTAGTGAGACTTAAAGGTTATAAAGATGATAGATTTTAAAAGACTAAGAAAACCATCAAAACGATGTTTCACCTACTCTTGATCACAGGAAATTTAAGCTGATCTCTCTGTTTTCATTAACCAAAAGCAGAAATACACTCTTCATAAAATGTGAAATACAATAATAAAGGAGAGAACACAGTTGGAAAGTCTTCATGTCAGGAAAATCATGAATAGCAGAGTGTGAGGGGGTGGGAAGAAACAGGAGAATGATGACTGTTTTCCAGACTTGTATGCCACTTAAATAATACAAATTAGAATTAAGGATCCTCTTCTCATGTACATGATTTTTTTATGATGATAAAATTCTCTTTCCCTTACTTAAAACATAATGTGCTTTTTCAGGGGGCATGATATGAGAGTGTTTACTAGCCATTCCTAGCCCCCTTCAGCATGCAGATATATACATTGATTATTCCTGCTGTTTTTACTAGCAGGGATATGCATAAAACCCCATACATCACCCTGCAATGCTATTCTGAAACATTTGTTTTTATTACTGACATACTGGAGGGTATTCAGTGAGTTCACTTATACCTGTTCGGATTGGTGGTGTCCTCATTTATAGGAATTTTTAAACCCGGTAAAACAAATCCTTTGGTCAAAGAACCGTAAGTGCAATGTTGGTCTCCACAAACAGTATGGGGAGCAGTTACAAAAGGCATGAAAAAAGAGAAAGGTACTCAGAGACAGTCAACCAGGGAATCTTGCATACACTCAGTGAATTTATTCACACATTTATTTATCAAAGAATTATTTATATTCTCTAAAACAAAATAATAGACAACACTTTTATAATTTTATAAAACAACATGGGAAAAAGACTGATTTTCTCATCTTTTTTATTAATTCATTCTGAAGACTCAAAATACTGCTTTATGCAGTCCTAATTCTAATTCTTTCTCTTGTTTTTCCTTTTCATCTTTCTTTGCATTTTCTCTCACCTTCTTCCTTCTCTTTCTATTCTGTCTTTTTCTCTCTTTTCTCTCTTCCTCTCTTTCTCTCCCTTTTGCCAAGCAAAGCCAATCTATATCATGCTAATTGCCATGCGAGCACTACAGTTTGACTGGTTTTGCTCCCTATCCCTGCCATAGCTTGGTACTCCCAGCAGCCTGGTGCTACATGAATAGCTTGGCCTACAGGGACCTTTCTGTCTGGGACAGTACCATTCTGCCCAGACAGGGAGAGACCTTTTTTTTTGTTCTTCAGAATAAAAAAAAAAAAAAAAAAAAAAAAAAAAAAAAAAAAAAAGACCTTGCTGCAGCCCTTCTCTTAGGATTCCTCCTCAGGAAATCTAATTCCAGCTGCATGCTCCAAAGGGGCTTGTGGCAGTGATTATTCCAGGCATAAATCATCATTCGGTAGCTTTGTGTTCACACACCGGTTCTTCACGGATTTCTTTTTTTTCCTTTTGCTTTCATATATTGCACTGTACTATTTGCTTTCAAGTAATAATCTAACACAGCAATTGTGAAGGGATTTCAGAATTAGTAAATACTTTGTTTTAAAATAATTGATGATTTGAGAAGTACCTTTGAGATATTATATATAGCACAGCTGTCAGTAGTAGCAATTATTTATGTATTGAATGAATGCATTTGTGTTTTATCTACATGGAAGGGCATTTTTGTTAACCACTCTTCCCTTTCTCCAGGACCATTCCCATCCACAGTTTTACAGCTATGCTGTGACCAGTTCTGTGAGAACAAGTTTGTTTTAAAAGAAGTGTGTTTTCTAAAAATAATTGTCAACATTGCCCTCTAATTTCTGAAAAGTAAAACCCAATGGCCTAGAACTCATTGCTTTGCCCAATAAGAGGTTAACTCTAAGCTTTCGTGCAGGGCTGGATCCAGATGTTTCAGCTCAGGGTCTTCATAATTATTATTTCATAAGCACCTATACTTTCATCCATCTATATAAAATGGACACCAACAGCTTCACTGTGTGGATATTTTGCCTAATCAGAATCTTAAATCTGCAATTTTTTGTAATTAAAGATTATTTTCTCTAGTTAAAGTTTTTCACCTCCATAAATATTATACATATATCCTTAATGTACTGAATGGTCTTCATTTCTTCATAATCTAATATCCATAAAACTAAAAAACAAAACCCTGTGCTAAGCACTTCTGCCAACTGCATTTCACAGATTAAAACCCAAAGGACAGATAAGTCTTACATTGCTCTTTATTAATCTGAAGAACACAGCCAGATACTGAAGAGTTCACTGCTATGTATGTGAATATATATATATATATATATATATAAATAGAAGCTTTTTTTTCTGAATAGCAATGCGATGTACCACAAATCTGACAGGAAAATGTGACCAATAAACCTAGTTAGCTCACTGTGAACTAAGAATAAGTGCAGGGAGGCACATATATTTCTCATCTTCATGGACAGTATATTAAAGCCTATTAAATGAAGGTAGGCATTCATGGAGAAAGCAGCAGATGTATTCTATCCCCTTCCTTCTCTCCTCCCCATTACCACTGTCCACTTTGGTGTCAGCAGTCCTAGGAAAGGGAAGCAGCAGAGCTGCCCCACAGACCATCCCCATCATCTCTCCCCTTCAGGGCTGCACCCAGCTCTGTACTAAATTGCTGTCTCTTTTAGACTGTGACAGACACTTTTTGCTTCCCTACTAACTGTCCAAGATCTTTTATTAGAGCCAAAACTACACATACAAGCTGCCAGGCTTCCAAAATATCCACTCTGTTTAGATGATGAACCAGCCAGAACTGGAGTTCAGTGAAGGTAAAGTGTATAAACAAGCTAGGAGGGTTTTGGCCTTAAATGACACATCCGCAGTCAGAGAGGTGGTCTGTGGCAAAACAAGTACGGTCATGTAGGTGTGCAAAGTGGGGGATCCCTAATTACTGGGGCATCCTGCTTCCTATAGAATTAGTCAAAAGTCTGATAGCTCTTTGTGCCAGAGAGAATTGTCTGAACAGGTAACTCATCACATATCTTTTATTCGTTCCTTCTCACTGCAGATACCATTATGCCTTTGACTTGTTTTTACAATTTCTGTACAGGAAACTATGAGCCTTGGGTGACTGACCTTGGGAAAGAGGGACCATGAACAAGGTATTCCATGGGGAATACTCTGGCTAGTCTACAGTCACCTACCTGGTTAAGGCACTGTTTTGTTTATGCAGCAGAAGAAAAGCTTCACAGACCAGAGAAACCTGCAGTTTAGTTTTATTTCTACATAAAAATATGTGTGCAAATATAAAATATTACCTGGGAGAAAGCAGTCTTGGGAATGCAACCAAAGATCTGCATGTGCAGCACCTGACATCTGCTGCTGACAGTTCAAGAATTCACTGGCTGATAATATTAGTTTACATGGCTATTTGATTTTCCATGTGACAGAAAATTATAATAAGAACTTTTCAGGTAAAAGCTACCCTTTCTAGGAGAGCACTTAGGTCTCCAGGTACCTTTTACAGTTCCTGAAAGTTTCTTGTGCTAACAATAGCTTTCCAGACTCCAAAGAGAGATAATAAAGTACAATAATACCAGGGAATTGCAAACACCATTATTTTAGCTGTTTCTCAATATATAGAAATTCCAGGGAAAAAAACCCAAATCATCCACGTATGCTTTTCCAATGCTCTGATCCATTCCCTATACTCTGTCTAGATCATAATTTGCACTTCAAAGATGCACATGGGTGGGCATGTGATGTAGCGATACTGATTGGTGGCACGTCCAACTGCATCTTGAGGCAATGTTCAGGTCATCCCAGACTTAATTGCCTTTAAGCATGAACCTACTTGGACATGGACCAGATGGAAGTTCTTTTCCTAATATTCCTCCATGCTGCTCCTGCTCTTGGGAGCTGTCATGATTTCAGAGACTTTTGAATACTGCAGGTCTCTGGCAGTGCATCTAGAAGAATGCTGAACTCATATGAGTTTTCTAGCCCTTAAGACTATTAGCTATAAGTGTAAGTGGCATGGAAACTCTCTCTTATATTTCTATTTTCCTATTTTATGTAGAGGCAAAACATGAGAAAAAATAAAGTGATTGCTGCTGCCTTGACTGCCTCTCCCCAACAGCCGCTGGCTCCATGTGCACTCACTGTGGTCTGCAGCAGACTGTGTCACACACTGGTGCCAGCTGTGAGGTGAAGTCCTCACCCACACTGTGCTACAGATCTATTAATGACATTCCCAGTAAACAGAGTGGCTCATTTTTTCCATGTCTGCACTCATAGAGAGTGATGTAGTGTGCAGAGAGTGAAATTTAGGACAGACAGGCAGAATTCAGTCCAGCTCTCCATGGGAAGAAAGTGGAAAAATAAAGCAAAGTTTAGAAAAGCAAACGTGAACTACTACATACACAATGATACATCAGATTATAAAGTTGATAATAGCATCAGGAAAAAAACTGTAATGTTACCCACCTCCATCCCCAAGTAAAACTATACTTGAAGTGATTCTTTTAATTTCCAAGTTTCATGAAGACAGTCAGTGGCAGGATGCTGAACATGATCTCCATAGGCATAAATAAAAACAGCTGAAGCAGATGAGCTAGGAAGAGCTCTTGGCTGATTCAGTAAGAGAATCACAAAATGTATGAGGCTAGAAAGGACCCCTGAAAGTCATCTGGTACAACTCCCTGCTCAAATAGGGCCACCTAGAGCCCATTGCCCAGAACCATGTCTGAATAGATTTTGGTTATCTCCAAGGATGGAGACTCCACAACCTCTTTGGGCAACTTGGGTGCTTGGTCATCCTATTGGCAAAAAAGTGTTTCCTACAACAGCTGTGCAAATTCCTGTGTGAACAATGTGCATCTGAGTTTTGAGGTACTTTGTTTATACATCATAGTGGTGCATAAACATTACACTCCAGAGCCCTCCCATTCCATTATCCCCTTTTCCACAACAACTCCAGGTGTCTTCACTTTCATTTGGGAGTTGTCTATAATGAATTCCAGCTACCTGCTTTACTTTTGTGCCTCTGACACTGGAAAACCTCCCTCCTCCCTTTCTTTTTCTAATAGGAGATCTTTCACCCAACCCTGCAAAGAAGCTAATCTTTTTTTCTGTCATTTCCTACCCCATCCTCATCTTGCTGGAGAAAGCAGCACAAAACTAATTCAAAAAAGTTGGTGTTAAGAAAAGATCCCATAGATCTTTGCAAGTAGTTAAAAGGCAATCACAGTCTTTAGGAAATGGCCTGAATGCTGGTTTCTGCTCTTCTTCTTTTCCTTCTTCTGTCTCAGGAAAAATGTACCAATGAAGATGATGGTAACAAGAGCAATAATAACAAGAATAACTTACCTTTTACCTAAAAGAGATCATTCTTTGTTTGTTTGTCAAGTTATTATCTTTAATCCTTTCTCCAGTCGGGTCTGCTGTTTCTTGTGCTGTTCGTGGTTACAGCATCATTCTACTGGAACAAGTGTAAAGCTGGTTTTCAGAAAGAGTCAGAAAGGATGATTAATTTCATGGCCAGCTTTAGAAACTTTTTTCAGGCTGCTAAACCTGAATCAAACTTTTCCTATGAAAACTGTTAGAAATTCTAAACAAGGAAAATTCAACATGTTGTTCTAATTGCATATTGAATAACTGTCCTAGCTCTAATAACTGCAAGTTTCTTTCAGGATCCTGAAAACTTATTTATCATCTGTCTTTCAGAAAGAAAAGTAAATAACCACAATTTGTGAGGAAGATGTGAGGTCAAAGCAATTTTGGTCAACTCTTTTGAAATCAAAATGTCCAGCTTCAATTTTGCTTTAAATGATGAGTTTTAAAAAAATTACAAACTACAAAGGAAATTTTACAACAAGTATGTTTGTAAACTAGCCCTGAGCTGTGAATTCTCACACAGAGCTGCAATGCAGAACTGATAATTGTTTTGCATTCAAAAGTCCTATGTACTGGAGCAGAGGTATTCATGCCTATAAGCTTTGCTGTCAACTGCAGCACGTTGTCATAATGTCTGATAAAAATATCCAGTAACACAAGAGGTTACTGACTAGTTCTGCTGCATTCTGCAAACTATTCTTTGATGCCCACAGGCCAGTTTCAATGCAAGGCATGCAGATGTTGCTTCCCCTCAGTAATGTGCTCACCTAATCCTGCTACATGGCAATTTGAAGACTATTAAGTCTTGAATTCTGTTTGACTACCATTTGCTGACATTTCCCGCTCCACTGGAGTCATATAGTGTCACAACAGTGTTTTCTTTCAACAAATAAAAATGCCAGTTGCCTGCCTGTTTCCAGCTGAAGTTATCCACTATTTAAAAATGAATTATGGAACAGTATTTAAGAGCTCAAGCAGCATTCTAATCATGTGTTCTTAAAGGAGAATCCACCTTTGTATTTATTGCTACAAAATAAACTCTCAAAGCCAGACATTTCAACTGCAAGTGTCAAAATAAATGCAATAAATGATGGGGAAAAGAGCAAATTGTAACAAAGCACAGAGCAACACACCTACTACCCTCTAATTCCATAAAGGTCTTGCTAAACACATTTATCACCGCAAGCTTCTTGCTAGAAATTAGAGCCTAATCACTAATAGCAAAGTAAGTTTTTATTTTATTTTGATAAACAAAATGCTGGGTTGGTACAAAATTGGAACTTGTCATTCTTGATTTATACTTTGATACAAGGAGAGAACTTTATAACACCAGTTGTGCTGTGGACAGCAAAATGCTAAAGCCAAGGAAGCCATAGTCATGATGAACTGCTTTAAGACCAGGGTAGTTTTCTCTCTTTGATTAAAAAAAAGAAATCTCTCTTTTCCCTTATCCCAAAGAAATTTGCTTATTAAAGATTACAGAAATTAGGTTTATATTTACTCTTTATGTCTATGAGGGGGATGAGAAGGCGCTTATTGTTCAGCATTGACATCAGCCTTTAAACTGCAGACTGCAAACCTTTACAATAGAATTAGACTTTTGTGTTGCATAATGAGATTCATTATAATTGACATGCATGATTCCAATCAGTTCTGTGTTGATTCAGCCTTTTGTTGTCAAGACAGCCTGTTATTACATACTGAACTAACCTTACTCACATAAAATGATTAAAACAAAACATCTTCAGAGGCTGTTGGTCTGGGATTTTCTTTTTTTTAGATGAATTCAAGGTATCCCTTCTCTCCTTACACCCACCTCCCCTGCAGCATTTTCTCAGTGAAGCCAGAAAATTCAGTGTGTAGCACAGAAAAGTCTTTCCTCAGTGCGAAAACCTATTCTCAAAAGGTGATCCCCCAGGGCAGTTTCATGTATGGTCTCCTTACACTATAGTGTAAAGAACAATACTATAATAAATATATAAATAAATATATAATTTAATAAAAGAATAGATAGGTCTGCAGTATTCCCAGAGTAGAGAAGCATGGCTATTAGTAAAGACTATCAAGGCTTTTAATGTTCCTAAAATGCCAGACAAGGCCACTTAGGGGTACTAATTCACTAAAATAAGCAAAATCGGAAGGCCTTGACCTTTTCAGCTGCTCTGCTTTTTTTTTTTTTTTTTTTTTTTTTTTTTTTTTTTTTTGAGAAGAAAATAGGAAAAGCTGGCCACATAAAACCACAGATTTTTGCTAATAATGCATCTGAAATATTGTTGAGTTTACACTAGTTTTTCTTAGATAGTTTCTCACCAGGAGAACTGATAACAAGTCATACTGGATTTACAAAGGGGACTGAGATGTCTGTACAGGCAGTTCTCAGAATCACAGAAAGGCTGAGGTTGCAAAGCATCTCTGGAAATCATCTTGTCTGACCCACTATTCAAGCAGGGTCATCTAGACCCCACTGCCCAGGACCATGTCCTGATTGTTGTTGAATACGTGCAAGGATGAGGACTCCACAACCTCCCTGAGCAACCTGTGCCAGTACTTGGTCATCCTCATAGCAAAAAAGAGTTTCCTGATGTTCAGCAGGAACCTCCTGTGATTCAGGTTGAGCCCATTGTCTCTGATCCTGTCCCATATTTCAGTACTTACCAAGATACTTACAAAACACTCACATCTGTAAAACCAATGGAGGGAGCGTTCATCTGGCCAAAGACATCTGTGATGGAGACATCAGTGTCGGAGTTGGTCAGCACCCATCACAGATAATAGAGAGAAATACGTATTTCTAGGGACCCATTTATCTCATTGAAAAAAAAAAAAAAAGAAAACAAAACACCACAAACCAAAACATCTAAAATAAGTCAGGTGACACATCTGCAAAGTGCCCATTAGCTCTGCTGACTTTCAGGAAGGTCTAAGTTGACTTCTTCTAGCTGCAGACATCTGTATGGGGGCACTCTCTGCTACAGTTTCAAGACCCCATGTACACTTGCAAGGTCAGGAGGACATGTGAATAACCAGGGATATTCAAATATTGCCACAGGGAGCCTGATTTTCCCTACTATTTGGCAAGATTCACAAATCAAATGTTCCCTTGTTTATCCCATGTCCCAAATGTGCAGACTGCTCTGGTCATAGCAGAGCATACACCTTGGAATTACTGTCTTGAAAGAATAAATGTCCACATAATTGTCATTGTGCCTGTCACTTGGAAGACATTAATGAATGGAAATCAGGCTGAAAGCAGAAGGGTCACATGCCAGTACTTACTTTCCCTACAAAACAGTTTAAACAATTTCCTTTCACTGAGCAGCTGAGAACTGGCTTGAAGAGAAACACTGCATCACACAAAGTTCGATCAGCAGCTCTGGTAGCTCTGGAGAGACATACCGATTTCAACAAGACCCATATTAACCATTACTATGAAATGAAAATGCAGCTGCCAGTGAGGCATCTGTTTGATTGACAGTTAAGCGCATTAATCACCCGCTACCTCCCCTTGCCATGGGTACGCTACCAAAAAATATCCGGGTCTGAGGGAATGTATGTCAGGAGGCAGATCGGGAATAGGGCTTTTAGCTCAAAACCCAAGTAAGAATCAGTCCTGGAGAGGAGGAGGAGAAGACTACAGCCAAGGCAGGCAGGAGGGGGCTGATACCCCCTAGAGGCAAGTCTTTGTAAACCTCTCGCAAAAGGCAGAGGATTGTACTTCCTAGTGGACAATTCAATTTAATGGAGGCAGGTGGCCCTCTGCTCAGCTCTGGAACTGCTGAAGTGACTTCTCAGTAGTTGCTAAAAGAGAAACCTCTTAGCTATTTGTAAGGGTTGGGAACTTGCTTTGAGAAGGACAAATTTAAACTGGAAGTTCTAGCCCAGAGGAATTTCAATGCACCTCACATATTGACTGCTTTGACTGAGTAGTCGGAATGTGCATTTTAGTTTGGGGGAAAAGCCTCAAATAAATTAAGCCTGAAGAGATGATGATGGTCAAGACTATAAAGAAAAGTCTGTTCATGCTGGCTAACCATGAATGTACTCTTTACCTTTTTATTTTACTCATATTTTTTAAAAAAGGGGTCACTTAGGGGGATGCTGTGTTTTTCTGCAGTGGCTTTGCTATGGCTTCAGAATCTCAGCTTTCATGAGAGAAGCTGCTCTGGGATTGGGAAGTCCCAGCACACTCTGCATGGGCTCCTCACTGTTGGTTAAAAACTTTTATGGGCACTTTATTCAGAATTGGGACATTTATTATTCTTTCAGTCACAGATTTCTAAACTGATGAAATTATTTTGCAGCTTTTCTTTCATCAAGAAGCCAAATGAATGGAAACAGAACCAGCAGACAGGATTTATAAGACTTACACTCTTCTAGAGCATCAGTGAGTTGACAGTGTTTACAATGTCAGTGACATTAGGCAAGGACATCCCTTTTTATTTAATTTAATACAAACTCAGACAGACTAAGCCATTGAAGTGCCCACTATAGACAGTGAAGATCCAGAGCTTGATTTAGTTGCTCTTTGTAATTCATAAGGTATTTGAACCATCCTCATGGTATGATAAGGACTCACTAGTCTTCTGAAGAGGCAGCTGAAGGCTAGGAGAAATGCATTGGGACATCTCATGTGGCACTAGATGCCTATATTTAGACAGGTGACTACCACTTCAGATGGTCATTGACTGTAGTCTGAGACCATGACTGGTGGACAAACAAAAAAAGGTATATTGCAAGCTCCTAAATGAATGTGCCTTCTATTAAGCTAAACTCAGATTTAGGATAGCTATCTTCAAATTGTCTTTTCTTGTTTATTTTTAATGAGACTTTTAGAAAAACATTTCTCTTTCAGATCTTAATCTGTGCAAACTGATAAAATCAGCCAGTGGATGCTAAAGTTAACAAGGTGTGAATAGGATATTTCCGCAGTATTACAGTAACTCCCAACAGAGAGCACATGGATTGTTATTACCTAGTTTCCAATCATTTCCCAAATTCCAAGATGTCCTGACCCTTTCTGATTCTGGCAGACTGTTCAAAAACTCTGGAAGCCAGAGTAACTTGTCACCGTCTCTGTCTGAGAAATGCTACGGATATAAATTACTTTGTCAAGAACACAGCTACTGCTGTCACAAAGATGTTTGGAAGCCTGGAAGAACATAAATATCAGGATAAAAAACAAAAATAACTGTAAAATCATGGGCAGCACCAAAAAAAAAGGAAAATAATATTTTTATGAGCTTGACAATACATTGGCCATAAAATGGTGTTGTCCAGTGATTAGATACCACAGATAACCACAGTAAATTGTGGAGGTCTAGGACTGCTTAAAGGATGTTTACAACAGGCAAACAAGGAGCTCCTTCTTCTAGTTTTGTCTGTGTAGCAAAGAAGGTATCTCAGATAGCCACTTTTATTCCCAAAGCAGAACCACCCACTTATGCAGCAAAATAAAGTTTTTTGCTATCTTTTAAGATATACAAAAATGTTTCCCTTTAAACTTCCTTCTTTATACGTATGTGTGAAATGAGACACATAAGTACAATTTTTCATTGTCACTTGCTTTAAAAAATAGATTTTTTTTTAAAGTATGCAAATTAATCAAAGGATGATATGTATAAGAAATGTTAAAGGGGTTAAATTGCTGAGTTAGGTTATTCTTCAGTAAACTGGCCATAACTCAGAGACATTTGGATTTGAAATACGACATACAGAAAATTCAAACACCTCTTAAGGTTTGTAGAAAAATAAATATAAAAAAAGACATTTTTATTTAGAACAAAACCATCAGAAAATTCACTATCATTATGTAAGACTGTTAAGACTAGAAAAATCTACTTGGGGAAAAAAAAGGGGATTACAAGAGGGAAAAAGTAAAAGAAATTATGCACATTTTTTGTTATAACTAGCTGAAGGACTTTAACATCTTAAGGTGAATGTTATATCATGCCTATTTATAAAACTATTATCTTTGCCAACTAATATTACCTAGGATCTGTATTAGCAAACAGCTTCAAATATTTACATCTATATTCCTATTAGATTAATAAATCAAATTTTCAGACATATTTGTTCATCCATAATTTCTCAGTTTCAACTCTGAGGAAAAAAATTTTAAACATTCATGTTCAACTTGTAATCACAAATACATCCCTGTGGTTTCAGGATTTTTTTGCTTTAATACTGATTTTGAAATTCACAGTTTGCTTCCTTATTTGAATTAAATCCTCTCAAATGTTAGAAAAGAATTTGAACTAATGTGAAAACCTGCTAGCAGATTAATAACAGAAAAGTGTGAACAAATGCCTTGACTGATGAAAGTTGTCTTCTTCTGCTGACTATGATATATATCTGCATGCATATATGTTCTCTATTGACAACATTTTTTCCTTTGCTTCCAGTTCTACTCCTATAAATCAATGGCAGTTCTTCAGAAAGAGTCTAAGTTAGACCCATTAGCTGAATTATACATATAATCATGCATACACAATAAAACTTTTTAAATCATTCTCATTTTCAATATACTGGTGAAATCTTACGCTATGGAGTCCCCTGTTATGGCAATATAAATGCTACAGGACACATTGAAATAGGAAAAATGCCTTACACAAAGAAATATTGAAAAAAAATAGTGTGGGTTTGTGCATATTTTTTTAATTTGGTTCTGAGTAAATATAAGACCTTTCCACAGGGGTAGTTTACACAAATAAATGAGTTCTGCACCGTATGTCTGTTTGAGGAATCCTTTACACCAGCTTGGCAGTATAATGAAATCTTCCAGTTGAAGTACAGGTACATTCACTTTAATACTTCTTTATACTCTTGGAGGGGACAATTCAGAATTTGGCTTTCAGTGAAGGAACACCTCAGTTCCACAAGATTTTGGATATCCTTAAAAGGTGCTAAAGGAAACTGAGGTCACATAGTACCTTACAGGTTTTATCTTCATTTAAAGGCATACCATTTCAGAAGATGCAGTTTAGGAACCCAGCAAATTTTGTCTGACTGACAAGAGCTTTCTGTTAAGAGGTAGTACGCGTGACTTTAAATCTTCAACCGAAAATGTCTATGAACACATGAAACCATACATACACAAAACAGTACTATACATTCCTCCCTTGCTGAACACACAAATGGATTTTAAGGCCTTAGGATTGTTCTTTCCCTAATGACTCTCTAAAATATGAACAGCATTCATTGCTGCTTGATGATAATAGTGACCTTATAATAGTTACCATGGAAAGAATTCTGAGATCATAAACAGTGACAAAGTAAGTTTGTTAGTTACCAAACATACACATTCCAAAGGTACATGACATTTAATTCTAATCTATTTTTAGAAATTGTAGGAAAATTAAGACAAATTAACTTTTTCCAGCAGAAGGACTTACATTGCATTTCCAAACACAATTACAGAGGAGAACTTCTAATTGACTATTATTAGAAATCAAGTCATTTCTATTACACAGTCTAAGCTCTTCTCCAAAACAGGATGTTTAAAATGTAGCATTTATGATGGACTCAGTGAACTGAGTCTCTGAGTCAGATGACCTAAATTCCTCTAAGCCCCTGTGCCTAATATTTTGTGTTAGATGACATTAGGCTGATAGTCATTCGGCACCTTACTTAGGCTTTCTGAATTCCACTTCATATTATGGTGCAATATCCTCACATGCAGAGGCTAGAAAGCACAGCATTGGGTGTGGGAATCTCATCTTTCATGTAAAGAAATATTTGCTATTTATTGCAGGGTTTCCAATCCCTACGCTGTGACCTTGTAGAGCAGCCTGCTGTGCTACCAGAGCGCACCTGGAGCAAAATAACTGCTTCCATTTAAGATGAAATCTTGGCACAAATGAGAGCAATTTTTTTCATGCACCTGTTCTTATAGGCAGTGGGAACATCTTGACTACAAGTGTGATTCTCCCCTTTCCCATCACAGTGGCGTTCTCCTGGTATTTCTCAGGAAATTGTCACATCTCCCAAGATCCTGTCAGTAGCATCTGATAAAGGCTGACAGCAACAACTGAGCTGATCCAGTGCTTTGCTTTAGAACACAAAGCAAATATCTTCTGCACCCAAAGCAACAGTCCTCTCTTTTATCGTGCCCTTTCTTTACATCCACACACAAATCTCTCTGACTTTGTTGTTTGTACAATTAGAAGTTTTTCCAGTTTACTGGTTTGAAGCATGGAGTGAAAAAGCAGTCCTTCATGGACTGTATAACCTGACATGGCTATACAGTGAAATACTCTTATATAGAATTAATTTTGCTAAAATTCTTATATAGAAGTAATTTTGCTAAATTCTTATATAGAAAAAATTTTGCTAAAATTCCTTTAGCAAAAATAGATTATTCCATTTGGAAGGGGCTGTTAAACCAACCTTTTGCCTTGGTGAACAACTTTCTCTGGGAATAAGTCAGGAAGATAATTGTTAGGAAAGTTATGCCATGCAAACCTTAGGAAGTGCAGACCAGCCTGCTATGGCTTTCCTTCTGGATGGAAGGTAATCATTTCCAGCCTGATTGGCTATTTTAAGACTAAATAAATATAAGGGGAATATGTTAGATAATGACACACTCATAAACCACTGCAGAAAGGGTCATATAAGTATCTAGAGAGCAGGAATTATCATGGAGGAGAGTGTTTATTGGGTAAAAGCTGAAAATAGCTTTTATGGAGATAAAACTGCATTGGGTAAGCATATATTTTAGAAATTGTGATACAGTGGCAGAGAGCAAAGAGCTACTAAGGTCAGGGCAGTTGGAGACTTCTAACACCTTTCATATGCTATCACCTATATGTGGAATATGGAAATCTATTACGTATCCTCCCACTGGTGCCCAAGAATACCATGCATGTTTCCCATAACACTGAGAAAATCCCACCTGTGCAGCTGAATCCAAGCACTGTTGCTTTCAGGCTTATGTCCTACTTCAAACAATGTTTAGCAGTAGCAACTTTAAAGGAAAGCTCTAGTACTCCCTTAATGGAAAGTCAAGGATGAAGTACTTCCTCCTAGTTTTTGACAGATGGAGTCTGGTTTCAGTGTTTTGGTGTAGTCATATTTGTATAAGAGACAACGAAGGCAGATTCCTTTGTATTTCAGAGGGTATTCAGCTCACACAGTGATAGCTATTGCAGAGCATCCTAAAATGCTTTACAGTAGGATGACATGCTAGGATTGCAGGAGGCTTTGTTGCTAGTATTAATAAATACATTGTATTTAATTTCCAAAACAGACACTATAAATCAGCTGTTTGAATTAACTGCTGGATTTTTCCAGGAGTGAGATTATTTCTCATCTGTGGATGCCTCTTTTACTACAATGATGTTCTTGATGCATTCAAATGAGCTTCAAGTGCACAGTGTAAGAGCTCATAAAAGGAAAGAAAGTTTTGTTGTTGTTTTTTTTTTTAAGCAGTAGAAGCCCTACAACGTTTGGCTGTTAGCTTGTTTTATAAATAGTGCAGTAAACCCTGATGCTCACTCTTCTCTGAAACATCTATAATTAAAGGGTGATGGGCCAGATCGTGAATGCCTTATTCAAAGTGAGATTGCTCGTGGTACAAAGTACTCTCCAGGGTGAGTAAGTGCATCATAATTTGGGCTGCTGTTGTCAGAGTTTAGTAATAGACTGCTATATAAATAGGTCCTTGGAAAGTACCAAAGTGTTCAAACCACTGTAATTGCATTAATACAGCTGACAATAATCAATGGGAATCAGCAGGGAATATTCAGGCCTCTTCCAGGAGATTCTGATTATATCTATGCAGAGGTAACCCTTGGAAATCTGTGTTCCACTGAGAAGTGTGCATGGCTTGCATTTATGTTTCTACTCAGAGGTAGTTGTGCAGAACCACAAAAACCCTTTATATTGCTCAGAAGCCTGAAAATCCAGTCTTAACTTACTGACATCATCCTGATGAAGGCAAGAGAGTGACTTCTACAACTCTTGTTGCTGTCAGACTTCTTTGTTGCATGTATATTAACTAGGCATCACATTTTCAAGGAAGTAGAGAGATGCCTTTCAAGATTTTTATTTCTATTAAATCTGTGGAATTTAGTCTACACAGAACCCGAATATTTTCTCTGTGTAATCTTGAGATTTGACTCTACAAAGGTCTTTATCTCAAAATGTTTTATCTCTTCTAGCTTCATTTCCTCATTAAGCAAAAAAAGGTCTTGATACTATCTTTACATATTGCAAATAATTGCAATATTTCAAGTTTATTACAATAAATAATTGAACTTTATAATAAACAGCTTTCAAAAGCTAATGATTAATAATACTTTTTAAAATACTGATAAAAGTTTGATTGGATAAATTCATGCTAATTCTCTGTCCTTCTCTATCTTAGAAGTATGTGCTATTAACCTCATTTGGTTGCACATCTCTCTGATCCGTTGGCTTCTCCAGCACATATTCTGGTACTCCTGTTTTGTTTTTTAGCCTTTCACATAAATGCCACAACACAGTTGCCCTAGTTTTGAGTGGCTGATTTTCAAGTAGTGTAAACCCATCCGCTCCCATACCTGCAAGATCAAGGATCATGAGGTAGCAGATGCAACCACTAAACATGCAAAGATCCTCAAATCTGCCTTTAGCTAAGTCTTAAGTTAGTACAATAATATGTTGATCTGCACATTGCAGTAAAATATTTGCATGCATTTGGTTGTCCCAGTTTCATCAGTATTCTTAAAAATAAATTGCAAAAATTCTCTGTTCAGTCAGGAATTTATAATCCCTCTTCCTTTCTGTGACTCTTTTCCTTAATTATGTTGTGTATCTGCCTCCACTTTGCAATCTGTTTCCTTTCTCCTTGGTTAATGTAAAAAGTTTACCTCTGTTAAAAACATATCCCTTCCATTTTTATGCATCTTTTCTTCGCTTCTCTACTCCTGATCTCTCTTGCTCTCAGTCTGTTAGGTGCCATGTTTTGTGTTTCTCAGTGCTAGTTTCTTGGATGTTTTAATTCTGCCTGAACTGTTAATGTCACCAAGTTACAGAGCTCTGGTCCCCAGACTCTGGGCTAACTGAAACAAATAGGCTCACTTCTCTCCCAGTTAGGGTTATCCCATTCAGAGAGAATGGCTATATCTTCTCTGTATGGCTGCCCCTCTGACTCTGAAACAATTGCTGCCATTAAGAGATAGGAGGTTCTCTTCAAACTCACTAAAATAATATGAGGATTATGCTGTAGGTCACAGGAATACTGTTTGTACAGCAAAAAAACAAGAGTATGTGCACCAGATTTGGGACACATAAGAAAACTCAAAGCCCAGTGGTGTCAGAAGGTGGTGCAAGGCAAGGAAGACAAGCCTGTGGCAGTTTTGTCCACTATCATTTCCAGGAACATTCTTGGACATCAGTGGAGCTGAAGGCCATGTCCAGGCATTGTTGTGTGCAGCTGGCTGGAGCCATAGGAACCATTAAAGAAAGAGGGAAAAAAACAACAAATAAATGTGCAAGATCAGTGGTCCAATACTTGCATTCACCCCCATACGTTTTGTTTAGCAACATAAAGGGGTCCAAACAACCTAAATCCTCACATCCTGCTTTCACAGTTGTGTCACTTTACTAGCTTCAAAAAGGCACTCCTCATTTACATTCACATAAATTCACATGAAACTAAGACATAGAGGTTTCAGTTATCAGAGTTGCCTTATTATTTCTGTACTAACAGCAATAGTTGGCAAATGATCATTCACTCTGTAGCCAGAATTAAAACAAAATAAACCGAATAAAACCAATTAAAAACAACAAACCACCACCTCCCTTGTATGTTCTGCATTAGATGGAAGAGCCAATCACTCTTAATGAAGTTTTGGATGTTCAGGTGTAACCAAAAGCTGAATTTCACTTCTGTCAGCAGCAGTGACTACTTCTTTTTTTCCTTTAAGGAATTTTTTCTGATATCTCACCTTTTAGTTTTTAATACTATACAGCAGACCATTCCCATGGCTAACATCTCTACTAGTACATTTAGCACACCTAAAGAAGACCAAGCTGCCTCCTGGTAATTACTCTGGGTCCCTATTAACATTCAGTTGTTCTCAGAAATGTTTTGGAAGAATTTAGGTTTGCTTACAAAAAAACAATGCTAAAGGCTGTTCAGGCAAATTAACAGCATAGAGAATTGCGTTTTAATGCCTGTTAAAATTTGCTGATACTGTTTGATTTTTGTATATAGTCATGGTAAAACTGAATAAGTGAGATGCATTTGTATTACATTTACACATTAAAAAAAACCCATACAAATTAGAATTACAAATGTGACAAAGACTCTTAGAATCCATAAAGCTTTTGTATTATACACATAATGAATGAACAATACTATCTGTGAACTCTGAATACCAGATTGTATAGACTATCTCTTGGCTCCCATTAGTTCATGTAATAATTAATGCAAAGGAACTGCCTCCTAATAAAAATAAACCTAACCAGTTTGTCTTCCATAATGAACAAGAAATATCCATGCTGTTTGTATTTAGGTTTTCATAACTATTTAAAATTCTAATCCCACATTATAAAGCATTTACATTGCTCTGAAAGTTATCTTTTGGAAGCTGTATCTTCCAGGCCTGTTGCCTCCTTGAAGATCATTTCACTTTCAGTTACTTTCTAAGACAGAAAAAGAATTTGTGTATAATGCAGGTAATAAAGAAGTGTAGGCTATTCTAATTAAACAATAAAAGGCTGTGGAATATTGTAAGTTCAATTTTTTCATACTGAAGTCTTTTGATGAGTAGGTCTTTGGAATGTTATGAGAAAATGATTAAGGAGATTCTGAAAATAACATACCTGTCATGCACAGTAGGGTCTCTATTTAGTTCCGCTCAGTTACAGTTGTACCAGAAGCCTTTTCTCTAGCACTGCCTGACTTTTGAATGAACAAGAGTTTAGTCCTCTCATCCACATAACAAATCTTTCTTTAGATTCTGGGAAGGTCTAATGTGTTGCAAAACTGATCAATATCTTCAGTGTGTTAATTAAGTGTCCTGCTACGAATCACAGAATCACAGAATTATTTAGGTTGGAAAAGGCCTCTGAGATCATAGAGTCCAACCTTTGATTGATCACTACCCTGACAACTAGACCATAGCACTAAGTGTCGTGTCCAGTCATTTCTTGAACATCTCCTGGGATGGTGACCTCATCACTCCCCTGAGCAGTCCATTCCAATGTTTAATAATCCTATCCTGGTCCTGCTGGCCACACTATTTCTGATACAAGCCAGGATGCCACTGGCCTTATTATTATATACCTGGGCACACTGCTGGCTCATGTTCCTTCAGCTGTTGACCAGCACAGCATCCCCAGGGTCCTCTTCTTCTGGGCCATTTTCTAGCCACTCTTCCCTTAGCCTGTAGCACTGCATGAGATTGTCATGACTGAAGTGCAGGACCTAGCACTTAAAGTTGCAGATAAGCAACTCTTAGGGTCCAGCATCAGTGTAACAAATTCAGTTTGGATTTCTTTACAGATCAGTTTTGACATCCCAGACAGAACTTTTTACTTTACCAATACAACCTGGCGACTCTCTCTATATAAATCAATGACTGACATAAAGGAGCTTATAACAGAATTCTTCTTCCCTCCCAACTTTCTAGTTAAGAGAGAAAGTACACTAAGAGGACAACAAAGCTATATACCCAAAACAGCTGTATAATAGAGCCTGTGGGTTGAAACTGAGAACACTTATATCCCTTGGTTGAATATGCTAAACAGTAGATGTATGGCCTTGTTGAACTTCATACCATTGGCCTCAGCCCCTTGATCCAGCCTGTCCAGATATCTCTGAAGAGCCTTCCTGCCCTCCAGAAGATCAACACACCCACTCAGCTTCCTGTCATTTGCAAACTTACTGAGGATACATTCAATCCCCTCACCCAGATCATCAATACAGATATTAAAAAAGACTGAATACAAACATATATTCAGTATATAACATATATTCATGATATGCAACTACTCATTTAGTAAATGTGAGCTGTAAACCATGTGATCCGTTTTAAAGTGGGACAGTGGTATTTATACTGGGTTTTGTATAAAATAATGCTGTGTGGCTTGTGAAACGAAAAACACCTAAAAGATTAAACATTCCTCTAGGGGCTTATAGCTTTCTTCCTTCCTTCCTTCCTCTTAATTGTCACTTGAAATCTGTAAAGGTGACACTTAAAATCATAGAATCTTAGAATAGTTAGGGATGGAAAGGACCTTAAAGATCATCTAGTTCCAATTCCCCTGCCATTGACTGGGACACCTTTCTCTAGACCAGGTTACTCAGAGCTCTGTTCAACCTGGCCTTGAACGCTTCCAGGAATGGAGCATCCACAGCTTCTCTGGACAACCTGTTCCAGTGGCTCACCACCCTCATAGTCAAGAATTTTACCTAATATCTAATCTAAACCTATTATCTTTCATTTTGAAGACATTCCCCCTTGTCTTATCCCTACATTCTCTTGTAAATAGTCCCTCTCCATCTTTATTGTAGGTTCCCTTCTGCTGTAATCAATAGCAGACAGCTTGTAGAGAGTCCCATATTTGATTTTCTCCCAGACAGAGCTTCCAAGCTAGCCATGTAACACTGTGCAAACATAAAGTAAATTTGGAAAATTTTTATGTGGATTACATGCTACTTACCATCTCCACCAATAAAAGCTCTTTTTTGTCTGTTTTGAAAGATGAGTTGATATTGGATTACTACTTAAAACATCCTACATCCAGCAAAGCAAATTTATTCCAAAAATAAAATAGCTTGGAGAAAATCTTGCCCCATTTTCAGTCTTGCTAAAATTGCAGTAAACTTGGTTCATGCTTTAACTAGCTGGCAAACATAGGTTAGAAATTAGTAGGAGGACGTGTATGTACTTTCAGTGATAATAAGAGCTGAGAAACTCTTTCACTATGAACCTATGAATGAATGTAAAAATTCAAAGCTCCAACACTAGGTATCTCAGTTATTCTGGTCATTAAGCTATTAAAGAGTTTTAGCAAGTAGGATTCCACCCTTATTATATGAGTTTTATTCTGTTACCTTTTTGAATTGTTTGAAACCAGTCAGACATGCAGGAGAGAAAAGAAAAACAATTTACTGGAGAAATTGCAAAAAAACACAAGTATAGAAAAAAATCTCTATTCTTATGGTGGGTTGAGATGAAGACTGAATTAGCACAAACATTAATTTCCCTTATAAGTGGCAAACAGCTCCTTATTTTCTGCAGATCAAAACTAAACTAGAAAAGTGAGGAAGTCAGAACCATTGCTACAAATAACAACTTTCCACTCCGGGTTTCTTTCAGGGTTTTGGAGGTTTTTTGTTGTGCTGTTTTGGTTTTTTTTCAGGAGGTAGTGATAAATTTGACAGCCTCTTCATTATGCTGCAGTACTTAAAAACAAAAAAAAACACAAATAAACAAACAAAATGCCAAGAAAACCTTTAAACTAAACTGCCTTCTGTTTTTTTTTTTTCTTTTTTTTTTTCTTTTCTGAACATCTAGGTCACAGTCCTTTTTCCCTTCTATTTTTTTTCTGGGACCTAATTTCATGGACCACTTTTATATCTCAGTGTGATTATATATGAATGAAGTCCCTGTCACATAGAAAGGACAGTGTTAATACAGATGAAAAATAGACACAACAATAATCTTTTTAGAAAGGAATAATGGCATTCATATTCATAATTATAAATTTTAATCAAATAGCACAAAGAGGCCCAGAAACACAAAGACTGGATAGCTAGTGGAAAACTCCTTTCCCAGTTATTCTTGATAATAATAATGACAGCGTTCATCATGTGATTTTTAAATGTCAGAATAAAACAAGTTCACACAATCATCTTCAGAGGAGAAAAGAATGTAAACGAAATGGACTGAGTTTCATTTGAGGTCTTTGAAAACTGGATGGGGGGAAAGGTGAGTGGGGGCAGGGGAAAAGGGAAGAGGATAAAGACCTTCAGAAAGAGATAAATTGAAAAATTGCTATGCATTGCTATGAAAAGTGTTCTTAGTGACATTTGGAGTAAAAGTCTGATATCCTCTGAAATACACTGCCTGCTTGGCAATGGTGAAATCTTGTTACATCCATGTGGGTTTTCAGGTGGCTGAATGGTGAAAATTGAAAACAGATCTTAACTGTTACGTAGCAGTTTTTAAGATTTATTTTCACTGGAGCTAATGTTCTTTCCCATAGTATTTATAGTGATCAGAAGAGAGTTTCAGTGTGAGCTGTGCTTTTACTATTGTTTTGGTTTTAGCTGCCAGGAAAAAAGTGACCTCTTACAGTCTTCAGCAAGCCTGGCTTGTGTTTAGATGGATGATCAACTCCATTTCAATTTAAGTGAAAATAGCTTTACACAGAAATAGGTTGAGAGCCAGCATCCTGGACATGCAAGGAAGGAAGGACTAAATAGTGCCTTCTTCCTCCTATTAGATGGTCAGCATAAAAGGGGATATTGAGAACAGTACTTGCCTTCAGGAGAGGAAAGATTGCTTCCCCTGTGGAGTGCCTCATGAAAAAAATGGTGTGGGGAAGGAGTGCAACAGAAAAAGCAGTTGCTCTTTTGCTTCTGTGACTGATTTGCTGAGGAGGGGAGAGTGTACCACAGTCATTAGGAGGCTCTAGGGAAGAAACACCAAGCACTTAGCAGAACTCTGAAGTGGCACTGAGCTTCTTTCATGAGCAACGTCTCAAAAGGACAGTGTCCATTCTGTGTATTCTAACCAGGTGGCATGTTCCTGAAAGGCATCTCAGTTTGTTGTGTACATGAAACAGAATATACATCAAGACATAAACACAAGGTAATTTCATATAAGCCTAGGTGAAAGGCTTGTTTGCCTTTCTTTATGCAAGTTGTCTAATAAATTACTTGGAGAGATAGAAGTCTCTGTGCAAGAAACAAACCAAAATTGACAATAACTTTCACAGATGACTTCAAAAAGAAAAAAAATATACTATATCCATATGTTTTTTAAGACTGAGATAAAAGCAAATGATAGGAGGCAAAGGAAGGAAGCATATTCTCCTCAAAAATGAATGGGAATATTAAACCAATACACTGTCCGAATGCTATTAGTCTTCTGGAGGCACAGTTTTACAGTCCCATCCACAGATGAAACAACTTTGGCACAGTGTGGTAGCTTATGATCACATATTTGTGGACAACAATGTAAACTTAAATGCAAGACAGTGCAGTAAATATTTTCATGTACAGAAACATGTAAGCAGAGTCAAGAACCAAGGAATATTATTTCTATAACTTCATGTCAACTAGTCTCACAAATCCTTTCATGAGAAACCAAAGTAGATTCTTCAGGCAGGAAAATTTTCTTGCAAACAATCATCTCAATTCTCTTTAGACATTTGATGGCAAAATGATGCTACAGGCCTCTAGGGTTAAAATCTAAGAAAACCTCTTGGTTTTTGAACCTTGGTTCAAATTCAAACAAAGGAGAAAATGGAAAAAATGAAAGATATCACCAAAACAAATGGTTTATTTTGTTGCAGCTTTAAACTTAAAAAACAGTTACACCTAATTATTTTGTGTTTGAAAAAAAAACCCAAACAAACAAAGAAAGAAAACTGAACTGCTCACCAAGGTTATGTGTTTTGTTGACAGCTTTAGTTTCCAGTCAAGCTCTATGACAAATTTATAAGTCATGTAATATGTTAGGTTTTAAAAGGTCTGCTGTGGGCCTTTTGCTATGGTGCTTGCAACTGCAATAAATAAGCTTTGCACTTGTATTCCTCCCACATTACCTGACCTTACTTCCACAAGAAGAATGTCAAGATAATTGATGCCACTGTCATCACAGGGTGCAGAGGAAAATAAGTAGAAACTGAGTCATTAAGAATCAGACTTCACACGTCATGTTAGATTCTTGTCATGTTAGATGTTAAAACCCAGCTGCCTGATGAGAAGAAAACTTGTTCCCACAGAAATAATGAAGAGGCCAAGAGGCACAAGTAGGTTGACCAGTTAACTTCCATGCAGCCAAATTTCAGTAGGAAATATGTGAAGCTAAGTTTGCCTGTCACTGAAACGTCACAACTGTGTTGATTGGTAAAAATCACAGAGTAAATTATTTCCTCCTTTTTCTAATGTTTAAATCCCAAGCTAGACAGGTACAGTATATAATTGATGGCCTAGGGTAAAAATATTGCTTCTTTGTTAAGTTGACCCAGAAATTCAAAGCGCTTTTAAAAGCCTATAGATTCTATATAACCTTTACACCAAATGCTACAATGGAATGTTTTTTACCTTTTGCAGCTGGGCTCTTACAGTTAGACTTAATATCATACTCTATCAGTGTCATCAAATACAAATTTCCTTGCTATTATTCACCTTTATTTTTGTCAGAGCACTCTGACATTCTGTTGCTGCATTTGAATTTAAAATAATTATGGTTGTTCAAACTTCATGTTTAAAAAAAACCACCTGGGAAAAAAATTTGTATCATAAAACTACAGCCATTTAAAAGGTCATACAATGACTGTAACAGCATGGATTAATTTCTGACAAATAGGTTTCCCATCAAATTCACACCAACTGCAGATGAGTTTCTGCAAATGGAAGGTAGTGGAATGCATGGGATGGGTGACAAGTTAATATAGGCATAATGAAAGCCAAATATGTATTTCATATTTGACTTCGTAGAATGACAGGATGGTTTGAATTGGAAGAGGTCTTCAAAAATCATCATTTTTAGTCACCCTTCCAGGGGCAGGGATAGCTTTCACCAAATTAAGTTTTTCAAAGCCTGTTCATTTCAGCACAAGAAAATATGCGAAATTAGATCAGAATGGATCTAACTCTTAGAAAAATAATAATAAAATAAAGTTGATTTCCATCTCTAAAAGTCTATAACCGGGTCACTGGCCATCTGCATTTATTTGCCAAAGAAATTAATCTAAAACTACAACTTGGTGGAAGTCTGCTACAAAAGACTTGATACAAATATCTAAACCAAAAAAAAAAAAAAAAGCTTTTTAAAATTTTTTTTTTCCAGATTTTTTTTTTTAATTAAAACATGCCCTTCAGTTTGCTGATAGTATTTTTTTTTTGGTCTGGATTTGGAAGTTATGATTTTAACAGCTTTCCACTTATAGACCTTCTTATGACCAAATTAAAAGTATGTTTTTCTGTTCCATGAAAGAATACCTAGTTGCTGGCTAAAAGCTTCATATCTATTAAATTCAACTAATAATAGTATGTGCTTTGGTAGATGGAATATCCTGGGAATAACTCCAGGAATGCAGATCTTCACTCTCACCTTTTTTTCCTTTTTTTTGAAGCAACTTTATTTACTTGTAAGAATCTCACAGGAATGTAAATGACTATTCCATCACATTGCCTCAAACATTACTTTTCTTCAATCTGAGGAGTGCCTAATAAAATATTAACTTAGTTTGTGCCTAGGGTAAAATATACAATAGGGACATGATAGTGATCTGTGTAATCAACCTAAGGTCTCTGTTCTCATGCCAGGAGGAGTGAAGATGTAACAATTCTTAGACTTGACTTCAGATGATTAGTGAAGAATCATCTTTCCCTTTAATTCATCATGCATGTTATCCACTGGTACTGCTATTGGACTGTCTTCAAATACAAAGAAGAGCAAAAAAGTACAGACCATCTTAATCCAATGAAAACTAAAGGATCATGCTTATTATTTATTCAGATTACAAATAGATATCAATATTTCCATGATTAATATTAAGAAGCCATGTCTTGACTGATTTCCAGTTTTGCTCAAATACTGAATCTTGTACTGGAGATAACAGAAGCTAAGAGTACTCTGAATCTCTGGAAATATCAAGTTATTGTTGCTTGGGAATCTCAAGGTAAATGAATTTAACTGCCTGCTTTCAAAAATGAGAACACTATGCCCAGCAACCACAAGACACCACCTAGTTGGAAAGCACCTTTGTATTTTTACTAATCAATACCTTTGATTATCCTTTCTCACACTCATTGTCTTGTGGCAAAAATAACACTAGAATATGAGGATTCTTGGTTTCTGTTCCTGAACTCTGACTAGTAGGAAATATCTTTTTAGAGGAGAAGAAGAACATCAACTGTGGGCCTCAGAACTTGATTAGAAGGCTACTCTGAATCAAGGTACAGATTCCTTAATTTCCATTACTTGATCCAATTCTGTATGTCGACATCCACTCAGAACTAAGTCAGAATTTGTGTTATTGTTGGTTTCAATCCCATCCATACACAGAATTTCCTCCACTTCCAAGACACTTTTTATTCCAATTTTCATCATATATTCAGTATGTGAATCCAAAATTGAGACATAGCTTTCTCTCAGTGTGATCACTCACAGTCCCTCTAAGTCTTACAGTTTCATTCTTCCTGCAGCTTAATCCATATGCTTAGGCAGACAGTATGATCCCCTGGCAAAAGACCACAGGGTGGGTGAGTATATATCCAGCAAGATATGACTTCTACCATCCCAGGGCCCACTGTCCAGTGAGGCAGTAACAACTTCACAGGTACTTCTTCCTCTGGGCTGGGCTCAAATAGGTGCCACTCTTCATCTGCCTTAGTAGGATGTGATGCTGCCTGGGGGTATGCACATCATTTCTTCCTTGTTCTGATTCTGCCTGAGCCTTCAAGAACCAATTCATTCTTTCCTCCCTCAGGCCTTGACTTCAAGACACATTCCATGAGCTAGAGCCTTATGTGGACTACTGGGAAAAGAAGGGCATTTTAATTTACTCATGAAGAATAATATAGCACATGAACTTATCCATATTCATGTCTGAGAACAAAATACTATACAAGGCTGCAAAACAACCTTGGAATTTGGCCGTATGTTCATCCATACAATTTTTGTCTTAGACTCAAATTCATCTCTTGCAGTGATGAAAACCAGTAGTTGCAGAGCAGTATCCATGAACTCACTCTAAGAATTCATTCCAGGAAGTGCAGGAAATGATATCAAGTTATAACTGCAAAGGACATTTGAAGTAGCCATTTATATAATAACCCATTTATACAATTCCAAACTACAATTTTGCCATGATTAAGAGATCCTACATCTGCAAAAGCATGAGTGGACCATGCAGCCAAGACTTCAGCTTTACATCAACTATCAAATATTGTTGATAGCACTTTTTATCACATTTGGAGTCTGTTCATACAAACCCACCACTACTCTACTCTGAATCTTTAGTAAGGCACTCAGAGTAGATTTCTTTAGCAGTGAAAAGCTTGTTAATATATGCAGATACTGGTTTTAATGAAGATAGACATGTTAATCTTCAATGACATGACTGTGTCATGGAACAAATTAAGTAAATGACTGCATTAGAATTTTTCCCAAGAAGAAGACGCCAGCTTTTGTTTAGCCAGAAGAGGAGTGTGCCAATCAGTCCCTCCAGGCCACTACTGAGCTCTTTACTGTAATCATTGAGCAATTGTTCACCTTAGTAATCCTATTACTGTATAATCATTTAGTTCACCCACATTTGGACCACAGCAATGGTCTTCTTCAGTGAAAAATTGTCCATGGGTGTGAGCAGGATTTTCACGCTCTGGTACTTTGACATCTATATTTCATGTATGGGGAAGGAACCCTTCCTATAAAGCAGCCTATAAACATATTAGTGCCCAAGTATGCAAAACCCATGGGTGGATCAATCACAAATGCCATTAAAATATAGCCATCATCAATTTTATGAAATTGTCTTTCTCATGAACCGTAAGACACCAAATAATTTTCTTCAAATGCTACAGTACAGTAGAAATGCTCAATATTTCTTATCACCTACATTTTTAAATTTCTGAATGATTGCAACAAATCTTATGGGCAAAATATACCACTGAGTATATACGTAAATATATTTAAACAAATATATATATATATATATACATATATACACACACATTTAAATAGCTGGTACAGAACTGACAGATCCTGTTTAGACCTGCACATTGCTAATATGTGCTGGAAAGATACATAGAGTAATGACCAAGGATGGAGTGCAGGGTGAGCCTGATATACCTTTATGTGGATCATCTGCACCTGAAAATGTTTCCCATCTGTAAATATTACAACTATTAACTAATTTATGAAACTTGCCTACACGTGTATTTGAGTGTTTATATGTAGAACTGAAAGGAGATGTTTTTGTGCCAGGTCTGTGCCCACTGTGGTGTTTGTGATATGGCCAGCTCAGATGATTTCTTCCTCCACTCTCAGTGTGGGCGTCCTCTCTGCCGGGCTCGTTTTCAGATACTCCTCTGTTATTTTCCTTCTCACAGCCTTGCATGATCCCAGCTGGGCATTGTCATGACCGTGTGTGTATGAGTATTGTATGAAATAGAGACTTGCAGCTGCATTTACTGACAGTAAGAGGGTAACTTAGCTGGCGGTCAGGATCTGTGCTAGACTTCTGCAAAGGAGTGGCCTTTTTCCATACAGATGTGCTGGGTTTGGTAACACGCCCTTTTGACCCAGAGAGCAATCCTAGCATGGATAAAAGTGTTTATGGTTGTCCTTGAAAATAATTCCCTATAAAATAATGTTCATATTTAGTTTCATACTATTATTTAAGAATTTGTAAGTTCTTGAAACAGAAAACAAAGATACTGTGATTAAAAATAATAGACACATAAAGGATTGGTTTTGAAATTATACTGGCACATAATGGTACTCAGTAGTACTAATATTATTATGAGTTGCTCAGAGTTTCCATTCACAATCACTTTTTACAGAATGCAATGTCTTGGACATTTAAAAACATAGTTTGGTCAGACTTGGTGTGCAAGGCACCTATAATCTCAGTGAGGCACTCTTAATATATCTTATCTGCTTACACGCAAAAGTTTCTTGACCCCAAGACTCTTTGTGAAGCAAAATTCTCACTGAAGAGGGACCTGAAAAAAATAGGCACAGAGAAAATGAAGGATTTAGGATTTTTTGTTTGTTTGTTTGTTTTACATTGATAGATTTGTTTACCAGTGATGAAGAACAGTTCACAGGGAGTTGCGGAAAAGGCAGTGAAAAGTTTGGGATCTGAAAGACGCTACTCAATATAATCAAATGATTACTGTGTTGGAGGAGCTGCATCCTCCTACCAAGAAACAAGCAACACCAGATCATTAGTCTCCCCTAAGGAGTTGTGTGGAAAGAATTAACTAAAGTGGTTTGATTTTTGAATGGTGGGAGGTTTGAGGTGGATTGCAGATTGAAGTAGATGAGAGACACGAGGCTTTAGAAACCCACTCCATAGATGGAGATGGCAAGCCACATACTAATTGCCTGCCCACACAGCACTGGTGGCAAAGCAGAAATGTGGGTGCTGCAAGTGGGGGTGTCTGCAAATACTGAAGGATTAGGGATCTTGCCCAGGCTCTGCACACTGGCAAGAAGTGTTTGAAACCGAGATGGTTTTGGGGACAGGTGAAAAGAACAGACTGCACTTAATGTATTCTTCAATCCTGAAGGCATTCCATGAAATGAGGTTCTGTGGCTTAATGCACCAGTACTAAAAAAGGATTTCTATGGATTTAACCAAACAGTACATGGTGAGGGGTAGCAAACTGGATGTCTAACAATAAGACATTCTTCAACTTCGCTGTATATACTATGGATGATGCAGAAGTACTCTATATTTCTACAGTCCTTTGCCATGAAAGTTGCACTTAAAAAATATCAACATCTCAGTATGAGGTACAGGAATTGAGGAACCCTAATAGGATCCTCGGATTTTAATTTATGAATGTTTATTGCTGAGTGGCATAAGATAAAAGAACAAGTTGAAGGAAACAATACTGCAATAAGTGGCCCTTGAGCCCTTGTATTTTGGAATGATGGCCAAGATCCTGGCATATCTCAAGGTTTTATTTAAAGCATCATCTGCACATTCTGTTTCTCTAAGGTTGTACAAATGCTTGCATTCTGCTTCTTATCAATTTGCTGTCTTCTAAGAATCAGCATTGTAGGGGTGTATATTTTTTTATCCTGCAGCATTATTTTTGTGGTGGCAGAAGGGCACCTGTTTCATCCACCACTGTCATCACTTCTATTGGTTACCAATGGCACACTGATGAATCTAAAGTCTTTATTGTTTTTGTCTTCAGAATTTTAGGTATCAACAGTCTGACCTATTTTTAAAAAGGTCTTTTGAACCTTATGTGTTCTCCACTGCCCCAATATTGAAGTACTTAATGATCACTCCTAATTTTCATCCTAAAAAAATCTCTATCATGGTAATATAAAAACCCCTGTGATTTATACATAGGGAATGTAGATACAACAAGATTAAATGTAACATAATATCATATGGGAAGATGACAAATCCAGCTCTTTGGATAACACACTGGGACACCCCTGCAATTATGCAGTTCTCTAGAACTTTCCTTTTCAGGACATGCATATACTGATAAAAGCAATTATTTTTATCTTGCTAAAACTTTGAGAGGTACAACTGTTTTACTTCGTTGTGCAAAAAGCCTGTCATGTGCAAAAAGCCCATCATATGCTGTCACCTGAAGTGTTTCTCTTGATTATGATTTCCTCTGTCTGGGCTGTAGGACACATCACGTGTTCTTGGTATCTTACATCCACTAAGGAACAGCTTTCTGGAAAGCAGATCCTCCTTGAATTCAATGTTATTTCACTAAAGGTATTAGTATCCCCCATTTTGCTGAAGGCTGTTTTGAGTATTCAGTGCCCTTGAGGGCTGGAGGAAATTTCTCATGTTTTTTCCAGCAGATATTTGGGGCCTCATCCAAGTCTCTTGGATCACACCCCAATCCACACTTTTGTGAATTCTCGTAGAAAGCTTTTATCTGTTAACTGCTGCCACATCTGTCTCTCTTTAAAATTTATTGTAATAGTTGTTGAGTCCCTAATAAAATATAGCACACATTGTATTTGTTTCTTTTTTTATTCAGCTCTAATGACTTACATATTGACAATATTTTTTCTTTTGGGAATTTTGTTGGTTTGTGGTGGGTTTTTTATTTCTACGGGAAACTCATCTTTCTGGAAAGGCGCATGAAAAATCATCCCAACTTTGAGTTTTATATCTACTTACCCATTTTGAATATTAAAATCTCAATCCATAATGACCTCCTTCTGCTTTTGGCCAGCTTGCCAGTGCCTGCTCCCTTTGGCTTGGTAGTAGACTGCTTCCTTTTTTTTTTATTTTATTATTACATTTATCTAGTGGGATTAGCCTCAGGGCTTTGCTTTTGGGCTCTTCAAAATATCTTTTTTTTTTTTTCTTTTTAACTGGCCTAGAATAGATCATGTTCTGTTAGATGCAGAGGTATTCTCACTTCTGTCACTACCAAAGAGAGGCTTTTAAAAACTCTTGTTCCCTATTTACAATGCATGTTCATAACTTCACTCAAGAAGATGAAGATTCTTCTCCACAGTCAAATCTTCTTACCACAGAAGCTGATTCAATTCAGTTTTAGACCCTTGTCTTTTGACAGACACTTACTCCTGTGGCATTCTTCTTATGAACTCTCTTGGAAATGTGCCCAGGATTATTTTTGTTTATTCATTCCAAATTCCATTCCACTCATATTCACACAGAATTTTAATCCTTGCCTGCTGGCGGTGATGGGGGTTTATTATATAATACCATAGAAGTATGCTAAAGAAACCTTTTTTTTTTTTTTTTTCATCTCACTCTCCAAATTTTTGGTCTTTGCCAGTAGTTTGAAGGGATATTGTCTTCGGGACTCATTCTAAGCTGACCAAGACAAACAACATTCTGCCTTCCTTGAAGACCAAGTCCAGAGAGACTGGAAGAGTGTAGATTTCTCCTCTCCCTTGTTAAAGACAAGCTCCAAAGCACAAGGAGAACTCAAGCTGTGCAGTGCCCACTTTTTTATTAAGACGCATAAATGGCTGGGATGTTTCTAACTCTTTGCAATGAAAGGTTGATGGTTTAGCTAATCTTGGCATTCATAAAAGTTTTTTCAAGATGGGTTCTCAGCACCAGATGTAAGAATTCAGTGTCTTCCACTCCCTCACTTGTTTATGCCAGTTGATATCTTGAATTACCTCTGGGCAAAATAGTGCCAAGCCATTCTGTAAACAAATACAGCCAATTACAAGGGCCTTGCACAAAGAAATGAGCCCAACATTTTGTTTGAACAGTGGCAGACTCCAAATGTGCCTTCAGCTCTGGGATTCAGCAGTGCCCCAGCTGAGGGTGCTGTGCCATATGTGGCAGAGAGCTTTCCCTGAGGGTTCTGTCAGCTGCAGCATCTCCATTAATCTCAGCTGCCTTGAGGGGCACAGGAAAGGATTCATTAAAGTTTTAGAACCAACATCTTGAAGCAATTTTGAACTACCAGCGGGAGCCAGGGAAAGGAGCAGAGAGCTGGTGTGATGTTCTGTCTACCATCTAATCCTTTTAGGAGGCAAGTTGCTGCAGGCTGAACCAGTTACAGCTTTCGTATGTCTTTCCACTTCATCTCCTATAGAAACCAATTATACTGGGGTTTGATTCTTCACCTGACCTTACCTGACACCTCTCTTGCATCTACCCTTTTTGATGAGACATCTGTTACTCAGATATTTCACTGCATTATTATTATTATTACACTCGGTAGACATATCCCCCTCCTCCATCCCAAATAATTATTAAAGTACAAGACACTAAATTCATCAGATGAAAAATCTGGTTCTTATTGGTAAGATTAAGCTCTTCTTGATGTATCACACAAATAAATGCATTAGTCTTCCATAAAGTTCTTTGGCAGGGCTGTCCACCTGCTAGTCTGTTAGAGCAAGGAAAGACCCTACCAGTATCCAGAGAGGTGCAGTAAGGGTTTAGGTGTTATAGTTTACCCCATGCAGACTTTTGATTTACTGATTTAATTAAAGTGACATTGATACTTGGTGATCTTTCTATTTACAGAAATTCATCAAATGTCTTTACCTTTATTTTTATCAGTCTTATCTTGTGTCTCTAAGATAGACTTACACCTACTTCTTTGTGTTTTATTGACCTTTCTCACCAGTGATATTGAATTCTGGCCCTCCTCCAAATGTGTTGCAGGAAGCATGCATTCCTCACCGTCAGAAATGTTCAATGAACATGATTCCTGCAACCTTCACTCATAGAGGAAGTATTAGGTAGAAATGTTTGTCTTTTCATAACAAGGGATTTTATTTTCCGTTAGCAAGAACACCTTGTTCTCCTGGAAATTTCAGTGTATTAAGGAAACTCACTCCTTTTAAGGATCTGGATCATGCATAACATCCTTAGTCTGCTGCAGAACAGGCCTAGATAACATTATTAACATTTTCATTAACTAAGTGGAACAAAATACTGAAACTGAGTTTACCTGTGCCTTGATTTGGTATACAACATGGTAAAGGACAAATAGTGCTTGTCCTTACTATAACTGTTTATCAGATCACTTTCTGTCTCATTTCACTCTTACTTTAGTGTTAAAAGACTGTAATTTTTCTTGAAGAGCCTTACAAAAGCTATGACAGTTACATAACCTCCTAGCAATTCTGCCTAAAAATTCAGAATACATGGGAAGGTTGGTTTTTTTCAGACATTGTCATGGTTCACCATCTATATGCCTCAGGTCAAACTCATTAACTACCAAAATCAGCTGTCGGAAGAACCTGTATCTTTATTACTCAATGGATAATAATCAGGACTCCTTGCAATGGCATGATGCCTTATTTTATATATTGTCCTAGAAATTAGATGCTACCTAAAACTGAGGTGGAATTTTAAAAATACATGTAAAGGTGAAAAAGTGCAATTAGTTTCTGAGAATAACAGTTTTTTCATATTCAGAGAATATTTACTTTTGTTCTTCATGGCTCATTTTTGGCTCAAAATAATTATCTGGTTTAGAGTTGTGGACTGGGTAACCTTGATCCTGAACTGTTTCACTTCTTATTTGTGACTTTTTTCTCATTACCTTGTTGCTTAAGTGATGCGTTTTGTTTTCGTTTTTTTTTTTTCTTTTTTTAAATTGAGCTAGCCCTGAATTTGTTGAGTTTGTAAGTCTGCTTTCTCTGTTGTCAAATATTGTTGTCCTTTTTTTGAGTAATAATTTCAGAAAATATAACTATAGGGTATCTCTGTTTTTTCAGGCAATCCTGCAGCTTACTCAATATCTAACTATTGCTCTGGTTTTGCCGGATTTTGTACTTGACTTACAATGCAGATGTATTATCTAGCTGAAGAGAAGGATACAAAATGTCTGTAGTGAAAATAGGATTTTTCTAGGGATAAGTCAGATTGTGATCAGCAGTGGAGATCATTGCTTGCTTTCTTTCTCTACCCTTTTTGACTGTCTCCTGTAGGCCTGGAGTAAACGACATGTAGGTGAAAAATTATCATAATTATCCCTGCCCCCCCCCCGAGATCAGTGTTGGGCCCAGTTCTGTTTAATATCTTTGTCAATGATTTAGTTGAGAGGATTGAGTCCACCATTATTAAATTTGCAGATGACACCAAGCTGGGGGAGAGTGTCAATCAGCTGGAAGGCAGGAGGGCTCTGCAGAGGGACCTGGACAGACTGGAGAGTTGGGCTGATTCCAACAGGATGAAGTTCAACAAGGCCAAGTGCTGGGTCCTGCACTTTGGCCACAACAACCCCTGCAGTGCTACAGGCTGGGCACAGAGTGGCTGGAGAGCAGCCAGGCAGAAAGGGACCTGGGAGTTTGGATTGACAGGAAGCTGAACATGAGCCAACAGTGTGCCCAGGTGGCCAAGAAGGCCAATGGCATCCTGGCCTGGATCAGGAACAGTGTGGCCAGCAGGAGCAGGGAAGTGATTCTTCCCCTGTACTCAGTGTTGGTGAGGCCACACCTCATCACTCTCTACAACTGCCTGAAAGGAGGTTGTAGCCAGGTGGGGGTTGGTCTCTTCTCCCAGGCAGCTATCAGTAAGACAAGAGGGCATGTTTTCAAGCTCTGCCAGGGGAGGTTTAGGTTGGATATTAGGAAGAAATTCTTTACGGAGAGGGTAATTGGGCATTGGAATGGGATGCCCAGGGAAGTGATAGATTCTCTATTCCTGGAAGTTTTTAAGGTGAGACTGGATGTGGAACTTAGTGCCATGGTCTAGTAACCATGGTGGTAGTCAGTAAAGGGTTGGACTTGATTGTCTCAGAGGTCCTTTTCAACCCATCTGATTCTATGATTCTATGATTCTATGATCACCTCTTCATGAAATGGTGCATAACTGTGTCCTGCAAAGAGAAGGACATCTAGCTCCCCTGATTGAGATGCCTCACTCTGGCCTCCCTTTATGTGCCTCATGATACATACCTCTCATACCTCTACAAGGAGGTTTATTTCAATGGAAGTACCTTCAACAAAAGCAACAAAGGAGAATATCCATAGGTTATTGGATGCAGGAGAAAACATAGTGACAAAGAATAAAGGAAAGGCTGAGATACTTAACATCTTCTCCAACTCACTCTTTATTAGTAACAATTGCTCTCTGATACACAGCCCCCTGATCTGAGAGAGAGCAGAGAGCAGCAGAGAGCAGAATGAAGCCCCATAACAGAAGGCAAAATGGTCAGCAACCTGCTACATCCCTTAGACCCACATAAGTCTATGTGAATGGATGGAATCTACCCAAGAATAATGAGGGAGCTGAAAGAAGAGCTCACCAAACCACTTTTGATGACTTACCATCAATCTCGGTATCTACAAGAATGGCAGGAAGGAGGATCCAAAGCTGGTGAAGGGTCTGGAGCACAAGTCCTGTGGTGAGCAGCTGGGGGAGCTGGAGTTGTTCTGCCTGGAGAAAAGGAGACTTGGGGGGATACTTACCGCTCCATACACCTATCTGAAATGAGGCTGTAGCAGGGTGGGGATCAGTTTCTTCTCACAAGTAACAAAAGAGCACAAGACGAAGTGGTCTCCAATTGCACCAGAGGAGGTTTAAGCTGGATATTAGGAAATTTTTTTTTCATGAAAAACATAACTGTCAAACATTGGAACAAGCTACCCATGGAAGTGGTGGAGTCACCACCTGTGGAGGTAGTTAAGAAGGACATGGTTTAGTGCTGGACTTGGCAGTGTTGGGTTAACTGTTGGACTCAATGACCTTAAAGGTCTTTTCCAACCTAAACAATTCTATGATTCAAAGGCATCCAGAGGGGTATCTGTGTTAACTAGATATCTTTCTCTAGCTCCCACCTTTGACTTTTGTTTTTAATTAATCAGTTAATTAAGGGCACTTTTCTATTTCTACTAACACCACTATAACCTTTGGCACTTCTTTTAGGCACAGTTTCACCAGAGAGCTAAGCCATCCAGATCTGGTCCTTCCCAGAAGAACTCCTGAGAAAGTAGAATTTCCCTACTTTTAGTTTAAGTTTTGAGAATCATATTCTCAACAAACAAACAAACAAACAAAGCTAATAAAAATAATCTGCATAACCCACATTTACTTCTGTGAAAACATAACAATTATTCATTGAGTCATCATTAACAATGTAGAAAGTACTGTCCAGGATACAAAATTTCCTCAGCTTGCTTAAATTAACACAGGCAAATAATTTTCAAAGTTTTTTTACCTTTTACTCACAGTTCTTCCCTGTTTTTTTGCTGTTTCAGTTTAACTACGATACGCTAATTATTGACTTCAGGGTGTATCAAATTTTCAAAGAATGAATAGAAGATACCAGTACAGTATGTTAAGTATTTCAGGTCAGGGGGTAGACTATGGTAAAAGACACAAAGAAGGAGTCTAGTGAAAGACACAGAAAGGTGTTAGCAGATGGAAAAAGATAAGGGAAGAATGTTTGGAAGTGAAGAAATAGCACATTTGCCTCTGAAAGAAAAACAGAACCCTACAGCAGTATTTGATCATTCAGATTGGAACTTGTTACCTTTGAACTATGACTTTCTATCTGGTAAGTGAAATCTTATTGTAAAATGTACAAACGCAGAAGCTTTCTATTATTTCTGTGAGATGTTCTTTAAAGATAGTAATCATAATTCATTAATTAAGTAGTCATAAGCAATTAATTATAAAATAAGTGAATCAAATATCTTTATAGCAAGCTAAAGAGACATAAAAATTGCAGGAATATCAGATTAATTCTACTGTGTTCTTTGCTTAACTGTCAAAATAACAGGAAAAATTCATAGCTGAGTTATTTAAGAATCACTTTAAATAGAAGTTGTGTCTCTAAGATATGTTCTTTTTCATCAGAAATACAGGGGGAAGATGTTATAAGACAGTTCAAATGCAGTACTATATAGAAAGTAAAGTATTTTCTTACTTGGTTTGAAAATCATCACCATGACTTAATAAAATTATATCATAACAAATCTGATATTAAAAGTCAGATATCAGACTTAGATGTTCTTCAAATTATTTAGCTTAAAGCCACATGGCACCCTTATGTTTTAAAATGTTTGTTTTCTGCTAGTAATTCTTCCTTCTTGGTTCTCCCTGACTTTTATTCTCTCTCTTTAAAATATAGCAGAAATGTTTATAAGCTCCCAAACTCACTTGATTAATCTGTTACAGGTAAGAAACAGACATGAATTGAAAAGGAGGGAATTTCAGAGTGGGGAGTGGAGTGCAGTACAGTGATAATGGTGCATCTTTGCACAGGTGTCCTCACTCCTGTGAGAACGCACTCATTCCACAAGCAATTTAACAGCCTGATACTCTCTGCTTTCTTATGAAATAAGTGCATATTAAAAACTTAATCAAATACTGTATCAGAAAGGAAATTCTATCCCAATAGAGCTGTTGTAGTAGAGAGAGACAGGTAATAGATTGCTTGGAAAATATCTATAAAACAAAATAGTATGAAGTGAAGACAACAAATAATACTGACTAAAATCCTATCTCTAATACCATTTCACTTCTCCTGCAGTTAGTGATGCATCTTTTACAGAAACATAGATTTTGGAGTATATTAAGTATAGACATCTAGCACTGTCTTGTGACACACTAGCCGTGCTGATCTGATTTACCAAAGCACTCATGCATTCCTAGATTTCACTGACTTTTCTTTTGTGCTTAAGTTGCACTCTTCAACACACATTTGACTCGTCCCAGAGCTTTGAGCACCTACGAGAGCAATCCTTGACTGAACTTAAACTGCTCCTCCTACAGCTGCTAGAACACAGAGCAACAGACAGTTTTGAAACCTTCATACTGATTTGACCATATTTCAAGGGCTTCACCGTAGACATCCATCTACCATTTGGAAACACAGAACTGAATAGAAACTGAATGTCTGGCTGGTCTTTCCACCCTGACGATCCTCCCTGATCATTTTATGATTCTTTACTCGGGAGATGTAGATGAAAACTCAGACTTGCCATCTCTTAACAGTAGAACAGTCCCATGCTCTCCAGATTACTGCCCCTTCCTGCTCTTATGTCTGGCT
Organism: Pyrocephalus nanus; assembly: GCA_038380795.1. Taxonomy (NCBI): domain Eukaryota; kingdom Metazoa; phylum Chordata; class Aves; order Passeriformes; family Tyrannidae; genus Pyrocephalus; species Pyrocephalus nanus. The sequence continues at coordinate 93,704,866 of CM076259.1, read as the reverse complement.
TTGCTCCCAGTGAAAACAATAGCAAAAGAAAGGATGAGGATAATGCACTCAGCATTTTTTGTCAGGATATACCGAGATATACAAGATTCTAAAACTATTCAGGACTCTTGATTTCCATTTTTTTAGTAATAGATACAAAGTGATCATAACTTTTGTCATTGATTTAATAACAGTTAAGAACTCACTCTGTTTCATTTATAAGTGACTAAACGAGAAACTTTACTTTAAACTATAGTTATCTTCAAAAATTGCAGAGCTGAAGTAAATTTGGGTTGTCCTCTTATGAAATATGAAATAATTAGTAAGCTCAGAGTGCGAATGACATCTTACAAAAAACTTGAATGAAAATATCCAGACTAGTAGGATAGACGAGAGGCAGGAAGCAGGCAAAGTCTCAAAACACTAAAAAGCTATTTAGAGCTATAGCAGAAACTATGGTGATTGGGCTGGATCTGGAAGCACAAGAAGGGTGTCTAGCCAAGGATGGAGCATAGAAGGAAGGTGGAGGACAGGACAGGCAGAATACATCCATCAGACTCTAGCTGTGGGGGAGATCCTTAGTGGGTAAAAAAACAGCTCCAGAATTTGCTCAACTCTGCAGGCAGTTCCCCCTCAGGCCCAGTCATGATTGGGCATGTTGAAAGCTGCAGTAACCTCAAGAAACATGACTCTGACTGTGAAGTACATGGCCTGGTGGAACTATCTGTAATTTTCACACTGACTTGAAGTGACAAGGAAGCATGATCAAAGCACTGTGAAAGATGTGGACTGGTTTTTAACCATACCTTACAAACAATTTCAGCATAGTGCATAGAATATTTCTACAGTCACTCCACAGCTAATCCAGAGCATCACCGATGAAATTAATGTATTCATGCTGATGTAACTAATAGCAAAATTTGGTTCTCTATGGATATGTATTCCATCCATTCATGCTGTTTGCAACTGCTCCGCCCCATCTCCTCCAAAATGATGGATTTTCATTAAATTGAAAACATCTCTCCTCATAGTATCATCACAAGCACCATAATGTGCGTGTGTTGTATTGCCAAGCATTGCTTAGCAACGGGACCCTGTGTTCTGCCAACTTTCTTTTCACGCTGTCAGTCTGAATTTAACTGAACTTGCTGTGTTGTGTTTCAGAGGACTGACTACATGTCAGTAATGTGACTGATGAATGCTCCAAATATACAAACAAAAACTGGCACTGACCCCCTCTATTTATTAGAGTGTGTGAATTTCAAGAAGTCACTTTACATTCACATTATTCAAAGACAAATTGTTTACAATCATGATAATTAATCTTGATAAATCCTCATAAAACACTAACCAATTGGAAAGTATAATTAGACACTTTTAGCTTTGAAAGTACATTCAATAGGACTCTCTGTCTCAGCCCTCAACAACATTTACCAGTCAAGAACCACTGTTGTACTAAATATCACCAGTCATTTACCACTTAGTTAAATTCTTAGAAAATTCTGCAGGTTTGCATTTGCAAAATCACCTAATCACTGACAATATTGTCCATTAAATAAGCTACAGGGAGTTCAAATGAATGACTCTGGTGAATATGATGACGTGTTCCCATGCCACCATGAGCAAAAGACTTCTCTTGGCAATGCTCAGAACACTGTAAAATTGGATAGAGACAAAGATATCCTGGTGGTCAGGATGCCAGATTTTGTAAAATTGGGTTCACTGCTCACTGCTTTGGTCTGGTTGAACAGCTCCAGATTTAGCTCACTACCTTTCAAGTTGAACACATTTGAGAAACCAAAGTTGCTATGGCTTTAAAATCATATGGTTGGATCCTCTACTCATAAATTGACCTGGTTCAACTTATTCACAGCCAAATTTCAGTAGCTGGAGATCAGAATGTTTGAATGTGAAAGGTTTTATCAGACATTGAATTAACATTTATATAATTCCATTTTTACGCCACTTAGCTTTTTTTCAATTGATCTGATGCAGAGTGCTTCTCAAATTGTTTTTCAGAAGGGAAAATGGAAATATACACATGTACGTAAGACAACTTTCATTTCTGTCTCAGGTACATACACATAAAAAAGGAAATGTTAATGGCGTAGCTGCCACAAAAGAATAAGGGCTTTCAGTACAAAGATAGTTAGTAGCCTGCTCATATTTAGGTGTCATCTGTCAAATCAATCAATCAACTAAACATTGGGGCTCTGTCATCTGAAATGCTCTACCGTATGTAGAAAAACAAGTATATGGGACTGCAAATACGACAAAACACTTAAATGAATTTTTGTGCCTTTCTCAAGAAGCTGCTGGAGCCCTCAAAGTATTCCAGAAAGGAGATGTTTAGGCTAAAAAAACAGGACCCCTAGATAGCTACAGTGAGGGTATGTACAACAGATTCACACAACTGAGATTCAGATTAAGATCTTTAATTGTTTTATATACTTTTACCTTTATGCAATCCAAAACTTTCTTATAGTACTAAAGGAATATCTAGAGTGAGGCTTAATTGCCCCAAAGTAGGTGCCACCGTTGAAAGATGTAAATCTTCCTCGTATATCTATCATCTAATTCTGTGCAACTGTCTTGAATACCCTCAGATGTAAAAAATGGCACTATGTATCTGTGTTTTGGCAAATGAATCCCAGCTTCTGTATCTCAGGAGTATTAATTCACCCATAATGTTTGCCTGCCAGCAGACTTTTCTGTCAGTCAGTAAGTATAGTCTATAAGAAACACATCTGAGAGATGTAACAGCTTTTAGTGCCACTCCTATGCCTCCTTAGAAAGTGGGAAAAAAAAAAAAAAACAACACACCAGTGTTGATGTTTTCTAGGCTTTGGAAAGTTTGAACCAAAGACAGGAATGGTTATGATGTTTTGGAAAACCCTTGTGCTGTTGCTCATTTCCTGTAGTTGAGGCTCCTTGGAGACAATTATTCAGCTGTTTAATACCCCAATTACTGAGAGCTCCAGGGGACTCAGTTCTACAAACCTAATATTGCTGCTGGTGCAGAATTAAACAGAAATCCTTCAAGGAATAGTGAGCTAATGGGAAGATTTTGAGCATATAAGGAGTTTGTTCCTGCCAGGTAGAAAACATCTCCCAGAACAGGTTTCCTGGGACTTATTGCCTAAGATTAAAATACTGATGACCATTGTGATGTGCAAACTAATTTGTTCATTCTTGGGAACATATCTAGACACAGAATAGGAATATGGATAAAGAACTTTGGAAAAATAACATCTAGAATCTATCCAATAGGCCTATTTTATCTTTTGGGCAGGCATGCACCAATCTGCAAGGAACAGGGTAGGCACGTGTGCTATAAACCATGAAAATTATGATGGAGCTTTGGTAAATTCACTGGTATGCTGAAGTGTTCCTGTATCACCCATTGTTTCAAAATGGGGTAATTTGTTATTTTGATATGAAGATTTTTTTTTTCATCCAACATCCCTTACTAACTCTTCCCTTCCTGGAGTATCTTCTACAAATATTACCAGACTTTCTCCTTTCCCAGTTACCTTATGTTTCTCAAAGAGAAATATTTTTCTGAGTTCTATTTCCCTGAAACAAGTTACTATGCTCTTAAGTGTAATAATTCTAATGACAATTGTATAACTGGAGAAAGTCTGCTTGTACATGGAACATATGAGTTGCAATATTTATGTGCTGAGGACAGGCTGTTCAGAAGCAGAAATGATGATCTCATAAAATTTCTAAGCTCTTGTCCAGCCTCACAGCTTTCTGGGAATCCAGTATGATATAACTCATACCTGTATCTCTTCAAAGACTTCTCCAAAGAAGGATTTCTGTTTTATTTGGCTCTTGACTTACTCTTGACTAATGTCACTTTGCACAAGCCAAACAATGGTAAGAAAGGAATTGTTTTCTCTTCTTTAATAAGCAGGTCTCCTTTTTTTTTTAATCCTTAGCTGTAAGAGTTTAAACTATATTCACTGAATTTCATTAGATTTCCATCTTAGAGTAACTTCAGTTCAAAAATTACTTTCAGCTCCTATTATGCTGCTACCTCATTCTCTTTGTGCTCACACTTCTAATCATGTAGGTTTTTGGTTGAAAAATTGTCTAGGCACCTGAATGCCCTAAATTGCTTAATTTATGTAGCTTGGCACTTTAAGTAAGGGAGACTACCTATTTCATGCAAAGAGTGTAGGGCAACACTTGAAGGCATATGCATATTTCTGAGATGCCTACCACTCTTTCCAGATTGCAATTGGCCAGTTCATTCAGAATTTATTAGGTAGGTACTAACAGGTAGTGTGATCAGAAAAGTTCTATGTCCTTAGGAAATGAGATCAGTTACTTAAAAAATCTAGATGTGAACCTTAATAGAACCCTTATATCTTGGGGTTGAACATTCCTGGAGCTTGGTAAAATTTGGATTCATATCTGACATTCACAGCCAGCTCACAGTTTTATAACAAGCTGAACAAAAACTCAGAGTTTGAATATTTCCTAATTTGGGAACATTTTTGCTTATGCCAAATGTGTGACTCAGAGCCATTTCTAGTTAACTCTAGCAATGGAGAATGTTATCATTTCTTTCATGTGGCCATGTGATGTCCAGAGAGAAGCACAGAGCCTCTGCTTTTCCTGTAATTGATACACACAGAAATACTTTATTTTTAAAGCCCTAAGGTAGTATAAACGGAATCTAAACAATACATAAAGCTCAATCAATATTCTTAAATGTTGCTTACTACTGCTGACCTAAGCATGTGCCAGTAGGCCAACAAACCACTTGCTAATCTGTCAAAAGTTGATATAAAGAAACATTTTGATTGCATAACAAACATTCAGAAAATTAACAAACTATAAAGCAGCTACTTGTGAAAATTTCATCCTTTCCTCTGGTAACAAATGTATCACACAGCAAAGGGACTCTTATTTCAACAGTCTCTCACACACATGGGGCAAACATCCCTTTTTCACTGTGGGGCTGCAACTTCACTTGAGGTCACAGACTCAGCAGATGCCTTGGAACAGACCTGCTACAACCATATACACATCAGATCTTCATAGAATCATGGAATCATAGAATCATCTTGTCATAGAATCATATTGTTATAGAATCATAGAACAGTTTGAGTTGGAAGGAACCTTAAAGATCATTTAGTTCCAACCCCATCCCCAGGGGCAAGGACATCTTCCACCTTCTCCCTACATGGCCCTGGAAGTTACTTTCTCTTGCACTTTCTGCTTGATCCTACAGTTATCAAGGTATCCACTTATCCATTTTTCCTTTCACCACTCCCTCATCATATGTGTTCTGAGGGAAGAGAGACTTAAGCTTGAGTTTTGAAAGAAACTCTAGGGGTCCTCTGATTTCTCTACACCAGTAAAGAACATGGGAAAAGCAATGTTTAAAATTAATTTCTGATCTACTGGGAGGTGCTCACATGGCTTTCTAAGCATAGATTGCTTTAGCTCCACAAATTCTCCCTGAAATTCTCCAGGGCTTAGACAATACTTCTTTCATGCCAAAATTTAAAGGTCATTAAATCTTTTTTGTACCTTTCCTGAAATTCTTTCCCTATCTTGAAAAGCTATTGCCTTTATAAGAATTTTTATGGACCCGTGATGCATCCATATGTGGGACAAACTCGAGTGAATCATTTTGTTTTTAAAGCAAAAACTACTTGGTACAGGAGGTCTCCTTTAGTGTCCTAATTGCCTTAGCTGAGCCTGTGGGATGGTAGTGGCAGGAAGTAGATAGACGATTATTTTTCTGTGGAATGGCTACATTTGGATAGGAATAAACTAAGTATTTTCTGTGTAAAAACAGAATTCATATGTGATGCTGTTCCTCTTCCATAAATGGCATTCAGATATATGCATACAATAGCTTACTGGCAGGCAAATAGCATCAACCATTCCTAGACAGATGAACATTGGGTGAAGTTGAACAGCTCAGTCATCAAACACACTCTTCACTGTGTCAGTTTATAAAGGAAAACCACATAATGTGATCATGTAAGAACATTCTGACTTGACTGGATTTATATAGTCCATGAGAGAGGCACTGCTTAAACTTTTGTTCTTCACAGACAAATATTTCTGTGTTTAAATAAAATACAAAAATAAAAAACGCTTAAACATTTAAATGTTTAAAATGAAGTGGTTTGGCAGAAAAAAAATACTGTTACTTGAGAACATCCATATAAGCTGATTTGGTGTTTGTAAATTTTGCCACACAGCTATATTAAAGCACACATTTACCTGAAACATGGAAGGTAGCCAACCTTTTAAGGGAATACATAGTTAAGTAATTGTTTTTGACTGTAAATAAACTCAGAGGACCAGAATAGCTCCTTTTGCAACTCTTACAGAAGCTATTAGTATTGCAAACATTTCTGTAGTGATTAGACTGCCTCAAGAATCTGTATCTTATTCATGTGATAAATTTTTCTGAATTCTGCTTTATCTGATTGTAAGCAAATGCTGATGGCTAAAGGATTTATGTATTTTCTGTGCCTTTTCACTTTGACATGCTTTTTAGTTGCTGATCGAAGTGAAGTCATCACTTTAAGCAGTTGCCTTTTCAAAGTAAGTTTTAAAAAAAATTTATTTCTACTCTGAAATGCCCAAACCACTGTGGGTAACCATAGGCATCTAGCAGAAACCCCTGATTCAGAGCATGGATAGCTCTCTCATCATGCAGCAGTAAGAGACACCTGTATGAGATAAAATGAATTATAAAAGTCTAATGACTTAATCAGAAGTAATATTATGCAACTGGCTCTTTCTCTCTTCATTCTTGTGGACAAGAGGTACGTTTTTTGTTAGTGTAAGGTCAGCTGATACTCTACCAAAATGTAGAAAATGAAATGTGCAAATATTTTCCTACTGGAGATCTCAAAATAGAAATAGGATATAAGATTTATACAAGCTCTTGTAGTATCCATGTGGATGGCATCACATGGATGCTGTTCAGTAGCTTTTTATAGCATAAGGTGTAGGAGTTATGGAATATGTATGCATTTAGTAGCCTATTGCCAGGAAGAACTGTACAGTAGAGCTTGGAATAAACCAGAATAAAATTGTTTCCAGAAGTCATGCATAAAAAATAAATTTATGCCATTACTCTATCCAAGATGCTCATGTATTGATTCATAGCATAAATACAATTCACTACGTGAACATAAAAGTGTAGCATAAAAGCGTAGGGTGCAAGTTTAGCTTTTTACCAACTGATTTCTTTTGCACTGGTGTAATAAACTATATCTCACAGAAATATGACTATTTTCAGTTAACAATTATGAAACAAAATAGGCATTTTTTAATTTGCCTTTTTTTAAAAAAAATTTAAAAGAAAGAGTGATTTTACCTAGTGTAATAAAACATAAAGGAGGCATCCAACCATTCCAGTTCTGAGCTACTGAACTTTTCCATACACAAAAATTAACTAAATTAAAAGCATCCGAAGTTCATGACATCAGTATAGAAGAAAAGAAACACCCTATTTTAAAAATATTTTCAAAAATGTAATAGCCACTGTAGTTCATGCTAGATCCACTGAATAAGCTCCACCTAATCTCTTGAAGGCAATAACCGGTGGTTATTTCTGACCTCACTGCCATTGGTATAGCTCAGTTTTTTTCATCAAGTTAGTTTTTGATCCACAGAGCTTTTAAGCTCACCCCTTAAAATATTTTAGAAAGCGTTCATAAACTACACTGACTGAATTAATGCTTTTTTAACCACTTTTTTTTTTTTCTTCTAAGTAAGGATTTGGGGGTTTTTAACCTGTGCTCTCCTGTACTAAACTTCAGCAGAGATAACATGTCTAGGGTCATTTTGTAATCCTCTGATCAGTGACCAGATTGGAACTGGCATGTGTTGATACTGTCTGAAAAGGACCTTGCAGCAGGTGCTTCAACAATGTTTCTGCATTCGGCTCAGGACTCACAAACCTAGACAATAATAAACCCTCTGTAATTATGGAGATTGAACAAGGAGCAAGATCTCTGCTGGAGAAAGAGGACATTCTTCTCCAGATAAGCAGTACCAGCAACGCTGAATAACAAAAATTAACTCAGAAGCCAAGAAGCATCGGATGATTTTATCACAGGAAGGAGAGTCAGAGCGCTGCGTCAGCGTCTGTATGTAGGTGTTGTAGGTGTTGTTACAGGAAAAGAAGTGAGGTCAGAGATGGCTGTGACGTAGTAGAGGATGACTAAGATGAGTAGGGGAGGAGCTCCCCATTGCAGATGGCTCAGCAGGGAATGAGGACAGCAAATTTTGACTGTTCTGGGTGGTGTTGCATCTTCTGCGGAAGAAAAAACCCAGCAACTCCTCACAGAAGGGTATAGGAAATGAATGGAGGGAGGTGTCTTTGGCGCGTGGGAGGTTATGTGAGGAGCTGTGGGGGAACAAGGAGAAAGGAGTTTGAGGCAGGCAATGTGAGTCACAGCACCCACCATAAAGAACGTGAAAAGGCAGTAAGCAAGCCTAAGACTACACATGAATATTCACAGGGAGGAGGTGGGAGAAAGAAACTGAATGACTAAACTACAAGTGTTTAAGATTTGCCAAGTACAGTGTGCCATGCCTCAGCCTGAGAATTTTATTTTTTTTATGAGTTCCAACACCCAGTATCTTAATCTGCCAGCAACTTTCACAGCTGCACGACATTCATATAGGGCTGTCTAGAGCATGCCCATGGAAGCATTCCCCTATTTTATTCAATGCACAGCTTCTTCTGAGTGTTCTCCAGCATTATTCCCATCTGATGTGTCTGGGAACAGTGCAATGGTTGAATGGCAAAATGATCATATGCGAAAATACATCTTTTTTGGTAACATGGTGAGCAGGCTGTGCCTACCAGGTATTTCCTCACTCACCTGGCAAGAGGCCCTTAGTGGGCCAAAGAGCCTAGAGGATCTAAAGTGTTTTTTATTAAAGTTTTGTGGGCTTTTACCATCCTGATTGCTTATTCATCATCTCAACCAGATTTATGGAAGATGAAAGCTGTTACAATATGAATGTTACTGTTGAAGAGGGTTTTGTGAAATGAGCTGGGGCATTCAGCCAAGCTCCAAGCGAAAATGTGTCAGTAGTACAATTGACACCTGAGCTGTGGATCTTAGTTGCCAGTAACTGCAGTGTATTTTCCATCATAGTGTTCTTTTTGCTGTGAAGAAATGGCTGAAGCACAAAAGATCTGTGTACAGAAATCCACAGTTTTCACTGACTTTATTCAAAATCAGAATTTAAATAAGCATCTCTATGGGAATTGTATTTGTTGTAATATGTAAAACAGAATCTCAATGCACCATTAGTTTTCACCAGCAAATAGAGAGAACCATGTCTCCATATTGAGTAATTTTACTGAAGTATGCAATCATTAGTCTTAAATCACTTATTTAAAAACTGGTACTCCAATCTTTAACAGAACTGTTGTAATGCTACAGTCCTGGCCAGGATGAGGCAGCTGAATGCTTTTCTTTGCACAGAACTCAGATGTACTCTACCGAGTTAACTATGTGAAATGCTACTTAGAGCAGGAATGTGTCACCAGTAATTTGACGGATACCATCCAGCACCAAAACTATGATGCAATGAAGAATCAGGCCAAATATTTCTGGACAGACCAAGTTTGCACAATTATTTTGAAATCTTCAGAAAGCCAAAGAAATTGTTTGGGGTCAAAACTATACAGGACTGAATGCAAGAGATGTTAGAACACCCAATTCCATTCATTAAACTTACATATTTCTATGGTATTGTCTATCATATGTTCTATGTTAACATAATTTAAACCATTTTTTCAAAGTTTATTGCCCTGGCTAGTCATAATTAAAGAATTATCTCAAAAATATAAGGTGTTCATATTTATTTCATCTTCTTTGTCAGGACTGTTATCAGTGGGTTAAATTTGCAAGCCTAATCAATACATTAAATCCACAGATCTGTAATAAATCTCATTAGTGTACAATGGAAACATTTTAATCAAGACAGCCAGAAGTATATCACTCCTTTATTGATAACTTGCTATTAATAGCTCTGCTAACAGCTCCAGCTGTCAGAGACATTGAGGTTTCCATAAAGTGAATCCATTTACACAAAGTTAGCAGCTTTTATCTCAAATGCTGTTCAGTCGGGTCAAGGCTGCAGAGCAGGTGATTCCCACATCTCAGTTCTCCTTTTCCTTCTGACTCTGCTTTGTGTATCCTTGACTGCCTGCATACCAGGACTTCCCTCACATGGAAACCAGAGTGCTAGAGGGGACTGACATGCACTCAAATCTTACCCTGACAGGAATTTGGGATACAGCCAAAGTGACCTTGGAGCCAGGACTCATTCCCAGTCCCTCAGTACAGGCACAGTCCCTTTTAGGTCTCCCTTCGATTCTTTAGTTTAATCTTTTTTTTTTTTCTATTTCTGCCACATGCTTTGCTGGTTCATTAAGACATTTCCCCAGATTGTTTTCAGGATATTCATTGTCTCATGTGGTAGCCTCCTCTAACACTTTACTTGTTCAACAGTTCAGACTTGACTGCATGTTGCCATTTGATATGAGGGGATATAGATGTGTTCTTTCTCCTGTGTCTGAGTTCAATAGCTGTTATTTCATGTGGATTCCTCTGAGATTCACTCTGCTTTCAAAAGTAAATCACACTCTCTGCATAACAATCATAGCTGTCTATTCGGAGTATTTCAGAATGATTGAAAAATGTGTGCATGTTGTGCATTTCTGAGTTCTCATTCCTGCCATTCAGTTTCTTACCCTATTCTCTCCCACTCCAAGTGTCCCTCCCCTCTTGGAGCCATTCCATTTTTTCACCTCCACGCTGTAGGAATTTTTAAATCCTCGTCAGAAGAGGACATCTGGAAGTTGAGAATGTATTGCTCTGTACCATGTACTAAACACACACTGTGGTTTGTTCATGAAGGGAATTAAATTGGAAAGTTGGTATGAGATTCCTATCAAGATGGATCTTAAAACAGTATTTTTTTTGCAGTAGAAATCTCATCAGTGCATATTAAAGTCTTAGCCGCTCTGTTTATGATCACCATAAATCTTAGGTAGGTTTTTTTGTTGCCAGTAAAACCTGTGTCAATATGATTTTCACATTCTCCAAAAAATGTATTGCAGGAATATGCAAAGTAGAGGTCAGGCAATATTGCCAAGTGCAATATGCAAGGCACAAACACTGTAATCACACACACACACAGAAGCACACTGCCTAAAAGTAATTACAAAGAAGCATTATTGACTCCATAAACTCTGGGCTGGGAATAGTTGATATGGAAGGAAGTGAGACACAAAAAGTTCTCTCGTAGGACTCCAGTATTGAAAACAGACTACTGCTGTCTCCTCTCTGATTCCCAAAAAGGTGGCTGCATTCTTCCAGATTATATAATGAGTAACAACAGCATACACCTTGCCGGATTATTCTTAGGCATTAACTTTGTCACAGAGGTTACTCTCAAATATCAGGACTCCTTGGGGAAGTCTATTGCCTGATTTCATCAGAACTCTGCTTCCCTCTACAGCTCCAGCTCTTTAAGGAAGCCATTATTTATAGACAAGTGATCACAAGGCCTCAGACCCCACTGAAAGAAACTAGAGGTAGCAGCAAACCACTAGTAACACTGATATTCTGATAGCAAACTCAAATTTCAATGTAAAAGCATAGAGAATACAAGATGAATGTCTAGGAGTAAGACCATACCATCTTCAGATTCTTCCAAGACTGGGAAATTATGAAAACACTCTTGAACTCTCAAATGAAGATACTATGTTTGCTAACATAAAAACAGTTCAAACAAGAATAGGTTTCTGTTGATTTTCCTGTGTTACAGGTTCTGTACTTGAAATTTTCAGTCCATTCAAAACAACAGAGTGAGTATTTGTCTAATACCTGTAAAATAGATATTACATATCAAAGCCAGGTTGGACAAGACTTACAAGACTTTAAGCAACGTGGTCTACCAGAGGGTAGTTGTAACTGGATGATCTTAAGCCCTTTTCCAACACAAACTCGTCTATGATTCTACAAATGTGAGAGTCAAAAAAAAAAAAAAAAAAAGGAAAAGAGGCAAATTTTGTGGAATTTCTAAAGATTTTTGAAGACATGACTGGATGTTTCAGGGCTAAAATCTTTCCCCTCAAGAACTGACAGCAACAGATTTTAATTAAAAAAAAAAAAAAAAAGAAAATGAATTGCCAGGACATGAAGACATGAAGCAACAAAAACAAACAGCAAGTGATGTCTTGAATTTTTCACTCCTTTCCTGCTTCATCCAATAATATTTTATATTTACTTCAACAAACAAGATTCACCATCACAGTCTTATACACAGTGGAGAGGTTGCCTGGCTAGAGCAAAATGGTTTCCAATACGACCCTTAGGACAGCCCTTAGGACCCTCCAGATCTCACTGCTGACAATGTTTTACCATCCTGGTTTTCAAGTAGCCTAACAGGAGGAAATATGTTTGTTCACTGCAGCTCTGGACCGTTTCTTGGCTGCAAGCTATTGAGTTAAATCTCCCTCATCCTTTAATTTAAACTCTTATTGTTTGCAGTACTCAGTGTTCTAAATGTTCTCAATGTTTGCAGCTTTGGCACTGCTTGTACCAATTGCACTTTAAGGACAATAAAGTCATGTTTTTTTGAAATCACAGAACACTTTGATTTTTGCCTATCAGCAAGAGCCCTGCTGTGGTATCCACAAACCACACACAGCACGTCACGTACCTGATGGCAGAGAAACCCTTCACTCTTGCAGCCTCAAGTGCTGAAATGACCTGTGCCTTTCAGTCTAAAGATGCACAACATTCAGAATTTGTGAGAGCACACAAGTATAATGCCTCCTATAGACCAATATTCTCTCCTACAGCCAAAAATATCCTCAGAGCACAGCAAAACCAAAAATTCCCACTGTTCCTCAAAGCAGGTGTAAAACACATTCTTCATGCTGAGTCCTGGCAACAAAAACAGTTGCAGGATGTCTTGATAGCTTCTATTTCCCTGCTTGCAAATTTTTGGCATAATTTCCTTCCCTTATTCTCACAGCTGTGGTGTAGAAAACAAACAGTAATCAGCTGAAGCTGGTGTTATTCAGCTATCTCAAGGCTAATGTCTGCCATCTACTAAATTTCTAAGGTACACTGCAGTCTCATGCCACCTCTGCCTAGACTGCAGACAGATGCAACTCTTTCCTAAGAAAAACATCCTCAGTACAAAGTTCTTCATCGACAGCTGTGGGTGGTGAAGAGGGTTTCCCAGATAAAAAAATAAAAGAATGATGATATCAGTTATGCTTACATCTTTAACCACACAAGGCAAATCCTTCTGTTCTCACTGGATTTCTAGAAATTCCACTATCCTACTATTAGGAAATTTTCCTGTGCATTCAGTCACCGTGTTAGTGGTCTTACAGAACAACAGAACAACAGGGAATAAACCCTTTGTTCTGCACTCTGTGGAAAGCAGAAGTTAGGTCGTTGCATTTCCTTTCACACAGTGAGAAACACGAGTCATGCAAAGCCATCAAGAATTCCCTATTGTAGACTTCAGAGCCTTTTTAATAATGCTGCACATGCTCATCTGAACAGACCCTTGATTAGCATATAGGGCTGCAAGTTTCCACATGGAGAATTAATTCCTCAGTACTGAATGGAGATGCTGCATATGTGGTGAAAAAGTTGAGAATGCAGATAGCTTACTCATGAGTTTGATTGTTTAGGGATATTAAATAAATAAATAAGTTTCCAGGAAGAAACGTTCTATGAGAGGAATGAGGGAAGAATTATGGAGCTTTCTAAAGGGTATTATCATTCTCTTTTTGGTTAATTTCTCCTGCCTAATAGACTGTGTACCTTGGAAACACACAGGACTGAAGGTGAGGAGTATATAATATATTCCTTCCTAATGCTGACTTCATGCTTTGCAAGATTTAATAATATGAGGAAGCAATGTCCCAAAGGGAATGAGAGCCAGGTATTTCTCTAAAACAACTGATTAATGACAGTTTTTTCAAAATTGGTACTTCAAAGAATCTCTGTAAGACATAAATTTCTTTGAGCTGTCAATTTTGAGAACAGAGTATAAATTATATTTGCACAAGTAAATCTACACAGTTTTCAGAGAAGACCCACAGTAGATCTGATTTTTCACTTCTTTGTACCTTGTATAGACTTGTAGAATTTGATTTGGTGGTCTAAACACAAGCATCTAGTGGCACTTGAAATAGGTAGTACTACACAAGGTAGTCTGGCCTGGTCTTCTGCCTGGTCTACCAGATCAGATTCAGAGGGGAATTTCATAGGTCCTGTATCTTCCAGCCCTATATCTCACATCAAAAGGCAATATATCCTATAATGATAGGTTTGAGAAAACAAGGTACAGAATACAAAGTCATATTTTTGTTTAGTCTGCTATTTGTAATTTAAATGTAAATAGATACACAAGGAAATAAGGTAGAGAAAAAACACATTCAGAATATATATTGTACTTAATTCTTTCAAAAAAGTACTAATACCTATGCTGCTTATCATTAAATAAAGTGCCGATAACAACAGAAATTATTATGCCAATAGGGTATCATTAAGCCTGAAGGCTATTTTGGCTGCTGCTAAAGTGAGTATCAAGAAGCACCTTGGCCCTGAAAGACCACCTGCTTTCAGTTTTAGACTGTTTTAATCCTTCTAGAACACGCCAGAGTAGTGCTCCCTGGGAATAAAACATTTGCTTCATTTCTGCCTAAAGGTGAGATTGAAACCATTTGTTTTTAAACCTCATGCTGTCATCTATAATTAATGGTATGACCCTGACTACAGAGCTTGAAAGGACTATATAAATTTTCAACTGCGGTTCTTGTTTTTTTTGTTTGGCAACTAGCCATTTCTTAAGCTTTTATCTTTGAATACAAAAGGTTATTTCTAGAGACTGAGTGCTTCGTTTATTTTCAGTACTTTTACTATTTTCATCTGCTAGGATCAGCAGTGAATGGACTTTTGCTATTTTGCTATTTCAAGCTGTTTGTTAAGCCAATGTCCCCCACATTACTGTAAGGAGATCAGTTTTCCTTTAAGAATATATGCCAGCAGTTCTGCCTCCTTACATTTTTTATTTTAAATAGTTGGTCTGGCAAAGCATTGCCATTTTGCCAGAAATGCAAAGGGCCATTTCTCTCATAGTAGATGTACCAGCACACCGAAACAATAGCCTTGTCACTCTGAAAGTCACAGATCTAAAGGAAATTAAGGCCTTGTACATACGGTAAATATGAGCTATGCAATTAAAGTAACACTTGGTGGTTGGAAGGAATTATACTGCAATTAGATTATTGTAATATGTGTTTGAACATGCTGAACTGAGTTGAAAAAAAAGCACATGGGGCATGAGGCTATGCTCATGGAAGTCACTGGAAGTTTGCTACCCACTTTCCTGGAATGCAGAACTGATCCTTACTTTATAAGTTTTGTGTGCAAATATGAGGTTGTCCACAAAATATTGCATATATTTCTCAACATCAGCATTCTCACAAGTGGACCAGGACTTCTCAATACTCTCAGATGGTAAGTTATTAACGCAAGAAATTATTTTTTATGAATGGCTCATTCTTCTTTCACCATAAACATAGATGTCCCAAAGGTGAAAGACATAGACTTCTGTTTTTCGGAGCTGCATGTAATGTTGTTGGCTGTGCCCATCTAGTAGACCAGTGACTTAAAAGAGCTGGAATAAGTTCAGACCACAGTTACCTGACTGAAGCAACAGAACATACAAACAAAATCACATTGCCCTGAGCGCAGTTTTTTCCCCAAGCTCCAAAGAAATGGCACCACCAGCTACAGCTGGTCAGGAAACAAGACAGAAGTTACGGGCAACATTAATTAGTTTTATTCATTTTCATCTGGAGAACTTCATTCAAATTAATTTCTAAGGAATATAAAGTTACTTTAGTCACTGGAAAGGACCTTGTTTTCTCACATGGGAAAAACACGTGGGAGATATGTGGTTTCAACAAGACACCCATTTCAAAACCCTAGAATTCCAGGCAAAATGTTGAGGTCTTAGTGAAATTGAAAGACCTGCTTGTCTTTAAACTCATTTTGCATCTCGCAGATTGCAGAGAGGAAGGAAAAATTTTGGTTTTTTTCATGTTTGCACATGCCAATCACTGCATTTGAAGAAGAAACCACACAGATCACAGTAAACTATCACAAACACTTCCACAGAGCCCCTGATTTGCCATGTTGGCTCTTCTTCCAGAGGATTTTCCAAACCAGCAATTTCTCTTTTCCTTTTGCCCATTGAGCTCATTGCTTCTGTCTCCTTTCATAAAGAAGGAGGTGATCACTGCTGTGTCTTCACCTACCAGTAAGGAAGGTCTTGTCCCTATTACAACAAGAATTCAATTGAGAATCATGAGCTTTAACGGATGTTTCCGTTAAATATATGATATATAGGAGATATATGACATTAGTATAAACTTTTTAAATTATTTCATGAGGGAGGAAAAACTAAGCCCTCATTTATTAGAATAAAGATTCAGTCAGGGTTATCTGAAATGTCATGCTTAGGTCTTTTTAAATGCTTTTAATTTGACAGAAATGAATTAATGTAATTCTCTAATTTTCATGTAGCTCGAGGGCCTTTCAACTTGCTACAAAGCTTGAAAAAATATACTAAAAAATTGCTATTATTATCTTGGCTACCCTAGGGAAAAAAAGTAAATGGGAGGTGATTAGTTATTATACATATGTGCACATCATTAGATATTTAATGTGATATGTAAAATCTGTCTGCTAATTCCATTGGAAAACAAAAAGTATTCAAAGATAAACATGTAAGGCCAGAAATTACACACATTTTCTTTCTCACTTAGAGATCAAAGTTTTGATGCATTTTGAAGGTCAAGACTCATTATATTTTCCTAGTGTTTTAGGCATGATTACCCCAAAATAGCAGTAATATCAACAGAGTGACATTTCCACAAATGTATTAGGGATTTACTCATGGAATCACTGTTGTCTTATGATTAGTAGGAAAGTAAGATAGAAAAAAAATCAAATATTTTGTCCCATGAAACAGAAACCAAATTACATGGAATGTATTTTGTCTCTCTTATGTGGAAACCCAACAATTAAGTAGTGAAGGTCAAGCATGAAGCGTGATTCAAACAATAGCATTGTTCAGTTACTTATAAAGTCATTTTAATCTGAAAGTTCAGATAGGACTCTTTTCAGTTTATACACTGGGACAAAAAAATCATGTAAGGTTGAAACTCACATCTGAAGAAAAATCAAGAAAATAAAATGTGTTACCAATGCTTATTTTCTATTTCAAAACACTAGGATTTTGACTTTTGTTAATTAAAATGCTGTCACAGATTCATTTCGAGGTGTTCTTACAACACATTCATTATTTGTACTACCAGAAAACACTTAATGATTTCTCAAGTCTGTACAAATTGTTTTAGAAAGGAACACCTAGTCAATGAAACCAGTGCATTTTGCCAAGTATTTGGTAGTCAACCTTGAAAGTGAAGTGTTTAGTTTGACTTCAGTAAATGATGTTCGCTTTGTAAGATATAGTCTGTTGTATTCACTCTCAAAACAAGGCATGCTTTGGTAGTCAAGGTTAACTTTCTTTTCATTTTCAATTCATTGGTTTTCTGGTTGCTAGTGTTCATTAAATTTTTTCTTTTTTTTTTTTTCTTTTTTTTTTAACACAGAAAAGAGAGTAATACACAGTGTTACACAACCAGAGCCCTGTCTGCCTTTCCAAGGACTGATGCTCCTGCAGTCAAAGGCAAGGGGAACATTCTGCAGGCTAAAAAACACAAATTCAGTCTCAGGGTCATTCTATTCAGAAAATCCCTAACTTGCTCATGCCCTTCCCAGGATATTCTTTTGCTTTTTCTACAGATGTTGCGAAGGGGGAACAAAGAGCCAAGAGAGAAAGCTGTGTATGAAAGAGAAGGGTTATCACAGGCAAATGAGGGAAGACAAAAAGATAGGGGAGAAGAGATGGAGATATAAAGAAGAAAATAGAATAAATTTAGAATAATAAGTGTGATTTCCATTTGGCTAACTGTACATGGACTTACTGCTGTCAACTAAATAAGCGATTGGCAGAATATCTATATATACCCTTACAAAAAAATTTAAAACTCTTGAATTTGCTTCCCATACACCCCAGTTAGATTTTTTTTTTTTTTTTTTCTAATCAGGCTGAAGGATGGGGTTTAGGAAAGCAGACTGTAATTACTCCACTAGATTAATTTTCTTATAGATCAAGTCTTTTCTCAGCAGAATGAAATATAGTCATGATATCTCATCACAGTCTCTATCCATATCACAACGAATAATCTCATTATACTCTGTACCCAATTTCCTTTCATGACAGATCCTTAGCTTATGCCGCTTGGTATAATTCTGTTGAAGGAACAGACTACATCTGTATTAGATTTGTAAATGTCCTATAGAAGAACTAGCTCCAGATTTATAGCATCTTAAAATAGGTATTATAAGTTTAAAACATTAAAAAATGTATCTCGTTTAATTGTAACTTCACATATATCACAGCAATGTAACTTCTATGACTCCGTCTAAGTCCATTTTTGATTAACACCAATACAAATTAAATGAAATTCAGACCATCAGATGATCAGTACTTGCAGATATGTGAGACTTCAGCTGCATTGGTCATTTTACTGCCGTGTTCAAATGTGTTTTCCACACACAGTGTATAGTACATTTATACTTGAGGATCTCGGTGCCCTTTATGAAGACTAATGGATGATACTTCACAACAAGTGTATGAAGTAGGGATTACTGCTACTGTTATTTGTCATCCATTGAAGGTTACAGTGTATCTGTATTGATTGATGTGATATAGTGCTTTCTCTTTGGAGCTCAGAAAAGGAGTGTGTGCCTTTGTTGCCAGTTGACGTGGTTTAAGGAGTAGCAAAAAAGCATTCTGTATTTTCGTGTTAGTCTTTTCTATATTGAAAAAAAACATTGGTGGCATGCTCCCTTACTAAACACATGAGTATATAAAAAAAACCAGTCTAAGAATTGTTTTTTAATGTTTTTCTTCTACACCCAACTTCCACTATCTCTATCCATGATATCTATATTCTTCCCTTGTTTTTCTCTTACCTCCCACACAGTATCCACAGCATCTAAACATGCCTTCACAGCAGCACATGGTTGTGCCTCACTCTGGTTACCAACAGCATCATTCACATAAGAGTTATAGTCCCTGTCAGCCTGAAGACATGAAGACAGAGTAATTTTCTAGCCACACTACCCTATGAATTTTGTGATGGTTTGACAATGAGGCATAAGTTTAGTAACACATCTGTATTAAATGGGCAGTGACAGAAGTGCAGGACCAAAGCTTGCACTAACACTAGTTGTGGCAACATCATCTGTCAGCTGTGAGCACAATCCCCAGTTTCCCCTTAAGGACAATGATTTCAGCTGGCCTAATGCACACATCAAAGCCAGCAGCTTTTGAAAACGTGACACTATTTCCTTTACAGCTCTTTCCTTTTTAAATGAATAGATTCAACATGTCGTAAAAAGCTATTGCTTCCAGGAGGGAAGGGATGACAAGTCAGCTCAGCTTGTATCATCGCTGTAGCTTAAGTGTTAGTCTGACCCCCTTCTCAGAGTCATCTTAAGGCATCAGCCAACACCTTAGCCCACCCAATGTGACTGATGATGCAACACATGAATGGTATAATCAAAGCACGTGGCGATTTCTTGCAATGGAGTAACTCCTCTCATGTGCATGGAGCTTGTAACAAATCTAGCACCCTGTGCATTTGCAAATGCAAAACTGGCTCAGAGATAAATAGAAGATTTTTCTCCATGCAGGATCAAGTTAATTCTTAAACTCTGTGGTGAACTGGCAGTTAAAGTCCACACAGCCAGTTGTTTGCTCCTCATCCTCCCCAGTGAGATGAGGAAGAGAACAGGAAGAACAATGGAGGAAAGAGTGGGAAAAAAAGTGGTAGAAAAGCAATCGTTCACTGCCTTCCATAAGTAGATCAATGCTCAGCCAGCTCTGAGCAATGACTACATCCCACCAACCATGCTCCACAGTTTTTATGGCTGACCACAAGGTTATATAGTATGGAATATCCCTTCAGTCAGTTCAGGTCACCTGCCCTGACTGCATCTCTTCCCAGTTCATGTGCATCCCCACCTCCCTGCTGGGGCAGAGTGAGAAAAAGACAAGTTTTGATGCTGTGCTAGTACTGCTCAGCAACAGCTAAAATGCTGGTGTGTTGGTAGTACTTTTTAGTCACAAATCCAAAACATAGCACCATATGGGCTGCTGTGAGGAAAACTAGCTCCATCCCAGGCAGACCCAGTGCAGTAGGCTATTGGAAAAAAAAAAAAAAAAATCATGTGTGCAATAGGAAGACAATGGCCTGAAACTTTTTTCTTCATCCTTGACCAAGGGTGCAAGCCATCTACCTAATAACCACTTGCATTAGGTCTCAAAATAGTGTTTCTGTAATAATACTGACACCTATCTAAACTGTTGATCCTCTCCTAATTTTCCACTGCGTCTCCCTCCGCACCTTGAACTTTCATTCTTTTCAGTAACAACCTGAAAAGTTCTTCATCCTTCTTTCAGTGGATATCTCAGTCTCACTATTACAATGATACTAGAATAAACTGAATGAGAACAGATAGTAAGCCAAACCCCATTTACTTCAGTGGGATTATTCTTACTATAATGTACTGTACTTGCTGTTAGTAAGACATGACTCTGGACCTACATTTTTAGTTTTTATGGAATTTTATGATTTAAGAAATCACTCAGTAGTAATCAGGAATTCAGAATGTTTTTTAAAAAAGAGGAATAAATGTACTACTTCTGGTAACAAATATATTGGTTTACAAAGTCAACACTGAATCATCACTCAGCCTTGGTATTTCAAGACATCATGGCAGCACTGCATTTGCAGGAAGGACGAAGAATTAAATATGAAAATTGAAGGAGCTGTAAGTGTGACTTCAGATTTGGATACAGTAATAAGAGTTGTGGATTTGTAGTTCTGAAACTCTGCCTCCCTTAACACGCTTTCCACTTTATTGCTGGAGATTCAGCAAATACAGTACAGACTGTAATGAAAAGTTGGATGTTAAATTGTTAATGGTAGTTTACTCAGAAAGAAGTAAATCTGGGGAAGGAAGTCTTTCCTCAAAATATTCAAATGAGGATATTTAAGAGATCCACTGAACTAGAGAAAAAATAAAGCTAACTTCAAAACTGAACAGGACAGAAAAAGCAATGGGCAGATTTTTGTAACAAAACCAACTGCATTTAATTGAATACCTTTTAAGGTCACAGGGGACAATCTAGTCCAAACGGAATTTACAGGCAAACAACATCACAGATGGTAAGAAACCATGGCCATATTTTTATGATAAATATCTATAGAGCAAGATTCATGTCAGCTGAGTGGTGAGAAAATGTGTGCTTTAAGAGCAGGACTATTTGAACTGTATGTCTGGCTGTCACAGGTGGTTGCCTGGGAGCAACATTTAGCTTCTGATAGTTTCCCACAGATTTTAAAGTAATTCCTAATTTGGAGAGTGAAACTTTAAAAATTTGGACCATACTACAGATTTTCATTAGCTTCTGCGTATGGTGGTTTGAGACCTAACACCTGGTGTAGTTTACCAGATGATCCAACAGAGTTCCCCACCATCTCAAGCAAATCTATCTGTATTATCCCAAATGTGTATTTCCCAGGAGGAGTGAATTAAGGGGCCTGTGCTCCCCCATGAACAGTGTCTCATATAACACACATGTTCTAAAATCACTTGATCTGTTTGCTATTTAGGTTTTTCTCCTTCAGAACAGCTTTGGATTGCTTTGGGACCAAAGCTGTGTCTACCCTTAGCCTCTCACTGATTTTCAGAAAAAATTTAATCAATTGGTTTTTTGTTGTTCTTGGCATTACTGGTGTATACATGTTGTGGTTTTGCCCAGCCAGCCAGCCCCTGGGGCTGAGGATGGTTTTGTCCAGGTGGATTTCCGGACAAAAAGGCCAATCAAAAGTTCCAGTAATGCCTTTGCTAATTACATATTTAAGAAAATGGAAGAGAAGGTTAGTAGCGCAGTTGAAGTTGAGAGCAGCAGCCATGTAGAAAAGGCAGTGGGCCCCCAGGTGGACCAAGGCCCTCTCCTCCCCTGGCCTGGGCCGGAGGCAGGTGTGGCACTGAAGCCCCCCTTCTCTCTTGTAAGAGAGTGAAGAAAAAAAAACCTTTAAAGGACTGACTGCTTGAACAGAAACCACTGCTGAAGAATTCTGGCAAAGAGATAAGGGACATCCAGGGTCAAAGCTGGCAGCCGTAGGAGAGAGAAGTGCGGAGGGGGGCCTGCTTCTCCCCCCCTTTTGCTCACTCCCTTCAGCAGGGAAAAGACTGAAAAATAATCCCTGCCACCTGTAGAAGTTTGTTGGAGTGAGGAGACCTTCATGCGGCTCACAGAGGAGCTTGTGGATGTACCAGGGAGCCGAGACTTCATGAGCGGGACTGAAATGAGGCAGAGTCCTGTTGAAAATTTATGACCCTGAGGCTTACGCCAGAGCAAAGACGGCTTGGGTAAGCTTGGGATCTCAGTGAGAGAGAGATCCATGCTGCTAGTGCTGAAGATTTGTGACTCTGAGAGAGACGAAACCTACACTGAAGCAAATAACGGCTCGGGTAGGGATGTTGGGATCCATGTGTGGGATCCGTGCTGGACCCATGGTGGAGAGGTCTATCAAGGACTGTTCTCCAGTGGGGAGGGACCTCCACAGGAAACAGGAGTGGACTCATAAGCCATTATCCTGTGTAACCCTGTGGAAGAAGATCCACTGTAAGCAAGTGTCCCCCTGCAAGCCCATGGAAGGAAAAAACCTTCAGGGCCTGGGTAACCCCCAGCCTCCGGTTTTAGCCCAGGATGGGGGTAGGCCCGGCCCTGGAGGCTGACACAGAGCAAGAGAAAAAGAGAAAGGGTTCCAGCTGCAATGAGAGTGCTGCAGAGTTATTGAAGAAACCTGGAGCTCCGAGAATGGAGATAGAGACTGCTTCTCCTCCTTGGACTGATATAAAGGGAGAAGGAGTATTTCTATAAATACATAGTACTTTTACTTAAGTAGAATTGTTGTAGATATAATTCTTTAGGTTTAGCTTGTTAGTAATAAATGTTAATATTATTTTTCCCAAATCCAGTCTCTTATGTCTGCATAAACCTTCTCTCAACTTACAGTAATTTTGTGAAGGGTATGAAAGCAAATTGACCCAGAGCAAAACCACGACAACAAAACAGAAATGAGCAAGAGAAAAAAGGCAGCACTTTAATCAGTAAAAATTGCTTCTGTTTGTTGTTGCCAAGGTCTCTGGACTTCTTAGGTTAAGGACTTCTGTAATATGGTAACTCACATCCTCTCTCCTATCTTGTAGTGATGATATTTCCAAGTCAAGCTTGATGCTTGAGAAGACAAAAGCACTGAAAATTTGACTTACCTCTTCAGAGTATTAGTTTATTTTCAGATAAGTAGGAAATTAAATTCCATAGAGCTGTCAAGTTGGTAAATTCCACCAACGAAATAACTGGTTTCCTGGATCCATTTAATTTTGAATATGATTGATCAGTTCTTTTCCCAAGCCCTTCAGTTTGCTATTTCCTTAGCTTTGTGGGACTTTGAGAAGCAAAAACAAATGCTTCTCTCACAGTTCTATTAACCTTTTCGATATATTCCCTCAAAATAAATGCTTTTTGTGAATTCACCAAAGGTTTCATGACACCAGGGAAGGATAGATAATACCCCATTTATGGACATCTAGAGAATTCATTAGTCAATGTCATTTTCCCAAGGTCTAAGTCAAATGTTCCTTCTCACAACATGAGGAATTGAGAGGACTTCCAAGCAGCAGAAGAATTCTAAAAGTTTCTGTTCTCAAGGGCAAGAGACAGTTTTGGGGAGCAGCCACTATCATGATTCTTTGTGCCAAGAACTCTAATGTTCACACACTCAACAGCAACAGAAAGTAATGAGGCTTGAGACGTGGAACTGCTTGTTTGAAAATGGAAGTTGGCTTCTGAATTGTCATCACTATCTTCAGAAGACTGAATATGACATTCCAGCAAAGGATGTTTATTAGTGCTTCCCATATCTAGACAATGTGTCTTATGACAGTGGCTTTTGCTTAAATGTATGATTATTTATATTATCTTAATACAAGCCTTTACAAGGTAGCAGAGATAGTTTTCTTCTCAACAGTTACACATATTACTGCTGTTATAATTTAATTTGTACAATGCAGTTACAGTCCAACCAATGGTGCTCTGGATATGTAGTCAAGGTCTGGAAACATTATTAAAAAGTTTGGTATTTTGACTTCTGGGCCATTTGCAAGGTGGTTCTTGTGCTTTAAATGTTGGTGAGGATCCATATTTTAATCATTTGACTAAGATTCTTGCATAAAAAAGTAGTCTAGTGTACTTTCTAGTACTCTTGTTGAATATTATAGGAATTTTATGGGTATAAACAATTCAGCTTAGGAATCCACATGGAAAGAACTTTTTCTTGCTTTTTTTCTAGGGGCATGGTTTCATCACAGTTTTCACAAAATGTCAGGAACCTAGTCTGGGGCCACTTAGAAGGTAGTGATGGATTTTGAGTACAATTTTCCAAGGAGGCTAACTCCCAGGATATTTTATTGCAAGGTTCACAGTAAATGACATTTTTTCCAAAGTCTCAGCTGTTGGAATGGAAGCCTATAGGGATATCTAAGAATCTCACCTTTCATTTTAAATAAATGGCTTTCTAGAAATCATGATTACTGAAAAACTTTTACTTCACAAGACTTACAGAAACAGAAAGAAATACAAAGAATAAGGCATTCATTTGTTTAAGTCTTGAGATATTTAATCCTTCCTATTATTTTTTTCAAGAGTGACTCATGACTTTTAACTTTCACAATTAGTAACACTTATTTTCAAAACTAGAGTTTTGAATACCAGAAATTACTTAGGCACTGCATTTATACACATTCAGTCTCAGCTGTGTTTTTTTATATTTGTGTTACCTTGGCAAAATTCCTCCTTTTGCTATTAATTTACATGGAAGATTTCAGACTTGTCTGAAAGCACTGAAACCCTAGGACACTCCTGTACTGTTTTGTCGCTTTATTCACATTTAACCCCTCAGTCCTCCAGCCAAGTATTTACCTATGGGAAGAGTCACAGATCAAAGGGTCATTGTACTCTGAGAAAACCGACACCCTTTGATCTTTGACAGTTGTTTTTCTCAGGCAGTTCGGGCCCTCTCCTACATTCCTCCTCACACATATGCAGCTTATTCCAAGCAGATGTTAGGTAGTGCATCTGCCACTTTGCTTCTCAAATGACTTGCAGAACCATATCTGCTCAATATGAGATAGCTGTCTTTGAGGCTCTCTTCACATTCATTTCTTCCTACTGTATGTCTTCATCCTTGTCCACTTTCTATATCCCACACGTGTCTGTCTCTTCCTTTTGCTTCTCTTCTTCATCTTCATGTCTTCTGTATCTCTTCTAAGCTGCTGTCTTTTTTTCCACTCCCAATTTACATATTTAAGAAAGTGCTGAGCATGAAGGTGGTTTAACATTTGGTAACTGTAGATAAGGACAGAGAGATTAAGTGATTTGCCCAAGGCCATACAGAAATCTATGGCAGAAAGGTGAATTGATTTTAGGTCTCTATGACTCAACAGACTCATAAAAGAAGTCTTATTTGAAGAATATATTTTAAACATCAAATCAAAGTTTGAGTCTGAATGAAAACAGCTCCAATTATAGGGCTGCTTTTATCTGAAGTTTCATCTTAGCACTATTAGGCACATGGGCTGTGTCTAGACTCACCAGGTGGGGCATGCTGTGGTGCCTGTCTGACTCATATGCCTGGCTTTTGTCTCCTTCGGTCTCATTTACAACATGGCTGAGGTACACACCCAGGCCCACGAGCTGAGGGGTGCAATACAGATGTAAACATATAGGGGCGAGTGTCAAAGCTCAAGTTGTCCAATAACTGTCCCTGAAAAGTACAAAGTTCTCAAAAACTTTTCCCCTGTCAACCTAATTGTTGAAACACAACCACAACTTTTGGTTTTCTTTTTTTCTTGTTCTTCTCTTTTTAACAAAGAAAATATTTTTTTGAAGCACAATCTTTCATTTGTGTTAAGATAAATCACCAGTTTACATGAGGTTTCATTGGTATGGCTTTTAGGTAGAGTGTAGGTGTCTGTTTATATCAAATTTCTTAATGCAATGATAAACAAAGCTGTTTATTTATACCACTCAAAACAGAGTCTAATGTTACTTTCTGCCATACTCCAAGCTGTAATGTCATTATCCTTGGCACAGAGCTACTAGAAAATTTTGTCAGCCTGTCCACAAAAATTAGTTCTACCATAGCATTGAATTCTAGGGGCTAAGCCAGTGCTTTGGCCTGCCACAGAGTATCTTTATTTTGCAGCCACCAGAGAAAGTTCTCTTAGAAAAACAACAACAACAGAAGTTTATGATTCACTTTCAGACTTTGTTCACCTAAATGACTTGTTTGTGCACTGTGGAAGGAAAACAAGAGATTCCAGAAACTCGCATACACAGCATGTCCTTGTTTATGCCTTTTAATTATACAATAAATGCACATACAAATATGTAAGGGAAGGGCTGGATGATCTTTCAGTGAGGCTTTTCAAGTTAACTGTCTTCTACACTGAAGAGCTACAGTCTGTTATAAATGAAGGTTTAGTATCTGAATTTAATATTAAATTGTGCAACAGAAGGAAAGAGTTGGTGGGGGTTTTTTGAGTTTTGTCCTTATTTTTTTAAATCCTGAAACCTTATCTGAACTAAAAGCATGACTACAAGTGTGAGTTGGTTCAGGAGAAAAAATAAGAAAGGTTAGGAATTTAGGACATATTCTTTTCCTCAGAAGTATCAGTTTAGGGAGACTTTACAGCTTACCAAAGTTTCAAAAAATAGTTTAAACGTCTGTTTATCTCTGAAATCTTCCCTACTAAATAAAGAAAACCTCAGGTTTGCATCAAGATGTCCTGTAAATCTGTATTTCCTTTTTTAAATTCAGATTAGTCTTTTGCTGTATTCATTCTCCCTCTTTCATATCTGTGTTCTCTTCCCTGCCATTTGAGACTTTAATGAACAATATCCACTCACTCAGAGACTGGGTACAGGAAAAGATAATTAATAATGCACAGAAAACTGAAATCCAGACTAGGAAATCAGAAAGGTTGAACCCTGCCAAATTGCAAATTCATTTATGACACTTCCAGTGAAATCGAAGAAATCTTGATTGCAAACAAAAACACTAGATTTTTCTTGGATAAGATTCAAATAGAGATGGGTAAAGTTCTCAAGGTTGTTGTTGATATTGTGATAGCACCCAGAAGTTCTAAATCACAAAGGGATTTTTTTTCTATAATCTGATAATCTGAGATGAAGTAAAGTCACAGAACATTCTGCTAGGGATGCATCAAAACCTCTTC
This sequence comes from Pyrocephalus nanus, assembly GCA_038380795.1. Taxonomy (NCBI): domain Eukaryota; kingdom Metazoa; phylum Chordata; class Aves; order Passeriformes; family Tyrannidae; genus Pyrocephalus; species Pyrocephalus nanus. The sequence continues at coordinate 93,677,330 of CM076259.1, read as the reverse complement.
AAGGACTTTTACAGAAATGAAATATAAGTGAAAAAGAAGATATCACTCAAGATCAGTATAAAACAATAGTAGAGGTACAACTTTACTGTTTTCATGGAAGAGTTTATTGAAGCTGAAGGCACAACCAGCAGTGGGATATGTAAGAGGCAAGGCAAAGGGTTCACATAGAAAGAACCTTGAGTAGACAGAGGAACACATCACTGCATTAATGGAGCAAGTAGAGGCTAATTTCATCCCTTATAAAAAAAAAAAAAAACACAAACAAACAAACAAAACCAAAACAAAACAAAAGTAGTAAACAAGTCAAGAAAATATTGAGTTTTAAAGAAGAAATAGGAACAGAGAAATAACAACTTGCTAAATACACTGGATGTATTCATGTTAACGGAGCCTAATGAAATTCACTAAAGAATGCTGAAGAAAACCAGGCAAAAGGATTTCTGATCTCTTAAAAAAGTCCTGAAGAACTCATAGGGAGCAGAAGATACTCCAAAGAAGTGAAGAAAGGGAAGGAAAAAACAAACTCCTGAGAAGAAATGAAAGGAATTTAGTGGAAAATGGATCAGCTAAATTGCTGTAGCACTTCAGAAATATCAAAATACATTATTGAACAGTTTATTTTTGTGGATTCAAAAAAAATGAAGTGATAAAACATTATCAATTTGTCAGTAGCACAATAATATAATTTTATTCTTTAACAGGAAAACTGGCCTATTGGATAAAGAAATAATTCAGAATTATTAAAGAGGGTATTATGTGTGATTTATTTGGTCTTTAATTTCAGACTACCCTACAGGAAGAAAACTGGCAAATATGGCTTTAATTAAGTCCATGTCATAAGATTGGTACACACTGCTTGGGAAGAAAACAGACTTTTACGCAGTTACAAATTGTTTCCGAGTCAAACAGTTGTCTGAAGTGCATAGAAATAATGCCCTTCCCTATATGTTCTGAGCTTATTTACATTCAGTATTTTAAAGTACTGTTCGGGGAAGGTGCCAAAGTTTCTTCTGCCTTCATGTTTACTGTCTATTAAAGCCATTCTAATGTATATGTTATCTCATCAGGGAAAAAAAAAAAAAAAGAGAAAGACAAAAGAGGTCAGCTGCCTGAAAGGTCTCAAGAACAAGACTACAGACAAGCAAAGAGGATGATCTTCCAGATGCTTTCAAAGGCAGCTATTTTTCATCACTGGCTAGTGAAAACATAGGCTCTTATTTTAGGAGAATGAGTTTACTAAACCTCTAAATTGCAGATGTGTTTAAATCAGGAAAGCTAGATTCAATCCCTTGGTAATGAAATTGAGTATGCTTCTAGATTTCTTAGTTATTTTCAGAAATGAGAGTTGCAAATCAATTGGAGGAATAGAATTTGAATTATCTAAATTAATTACCAAAATTACTTCAAATTGCTAGATTATATTCAATAAATAGAGGTGTACAGATTACTCTGAGGAAACACAACTCCATTCTACAAACACAAAATAAGAAATATGTTTAATTGCCTTGCTGCAAAAAGAAAAAAAAAAGTGAATCATAAATTGAATTTATGGCTTCTGCAGAACAGACAGCCCTTATTCTGATTTTAGTGACTATAAGCATTTAATAACTACTTGGACAAACATCTTTCAGGGAGTGTTTGGGTATTTCCTGCTCCATGGGGGGATACTAAAAGACTTATTGAGATCGTTTTGACTACTATACTCCTTTGATACAGTAAATACACTAGAAGAAATAGAGGCTATGAATCAAAAGCTTTATTATTCACATTTGATCAGTGGGAAATCAAGCTATATAAATGGAAAATAACCTGCACATAGCAATATAGAAAGTCTATGGCAGCGGGCCAGGGATGGGATGCAAATCTGTTAAGTCATAGTCTGGAATTTAACCACAAGCCCATCTTCTTTCTGGCCTTTGTATTCAATTTAGATATATATTCAAACATTTAGATGTTTATCCAAAGCCTATCCGGAGTGATCTTCCCCTCCAGACTACATCCCTTTGCACAACAGGCCTGGCTCCCCTTCCTGAGGGAAGAGCTAGCAAGTCCTGTCTCCTCTCACACCCACCATCTCTGTTTAGATACTTGGGGAAAAGTCTCACTGCCCTGCCAGGCCTGTCTGTCTCACAGGTTCCTGTATGATGGAGAAATCACTTTGCATTATGGACTCTGTTAGTCCCAAAGTGCATTCTGGGTTAGCTGGGAGGATCAAGGGGACAGCTCAGGGCACTGGCATGGGCAGGCAGAGACTCCAGTGTTCAGAACATGCTCTGCTCATGTTACAAGAAGGCTCTGTGAGATTTAAAAATCTGCATCTGTCAGAAACTTCTCATTCAGACAAAAGCTAACCCAGTTACATAAGAAGGTGTTAAATGTACACAGAAAAATTATGCTTTTCCAAGAAGCCAGGCAGTGATTACACTTGCTAAATCTGCAGTCATCTTCCAGTAACGAATAAATAATCAAAGACAGCACATTCTGTGAAAAAATAATAATGTTGAACTAAAGGAGGCAATTGCCATTTCAAATCCACAAAATGTAGTTCCTTGTATTTTCATGTTAAATAAAAACAAACACTTGCCCAAGGAAAGCAACAGCTAAGCTGTTTGTTTTTATATTCACTTGGATCCTCAGATCTCTTCCAGACAGACTTGTGGATAAACAGGTTTGTGTATGAAAAATCTGCTCATTACTGCATCAGCTATATCTATGGAGTTTTGATTTCAGATGAAACTGCTCTGAAGACATTTGTTTGCCTAAAGTTAGGGGAGGGCAGCGCCTAACAGATAGAAGCGGGGGCCGTGGTGTCATTAGTGGGGTTCTTGAGTAACTCTTGCAAAATTATAGGCTCATCTTGAAGCAATTCAACTTTAAAATCAACCTGACAAAAAAAGTCAATAAACATTAAATATGTAAACCCATTTTGTCCTTCTATTTCCTGTTGTGTTTGATACTATTCCAAATGAAGTTTGTTAATATTGTTTACACAGGGTTCCTGAGAACTGGTGAAGGCTACCTCTAAATAACACTCCACTTGCCACCTGTTTTCATAAAATTCATCTGTTCCAGGGCATACAATTCCTCTGTAATGCTGGTTTGCCTTTGTCTTGCATTCATCTCTGAGAACATGCTGCCCTTTACTTTCAGGTAAATACTAAAGCATGTTATGCATAATGATTCTGTGTTTTTATTTCCATCTTTTCAATAAGGAAGTTAATTGGGCAGGAGGGGAGAGACTTGGCAGACAATAGTACACAGCCATCTTCACCCAACTGACAACTGTGTTAATAGGCTTTTTAAAAAATGTGTTACACGTCACTGACTTGACATAGAACAGCTTTGTCCAGGCAGAGAACACTAAAAAGTACCACCTGGTAAATGATATATTCTTTATGGATAACAACTAGTCTTTGGAAGACCAGAGATGTCACTTTTTCTGCTTTGTTGAAGATTGATGGCCACCTATTGAATGAGAAATGTACTTTTAAATTGGAAAGCATCTTATTTAACTAATGAATACCCTTATCCTCATGTACAGCATAGGCAGAATTAAAAGTCAGAGAGTGTTCTTCAGTTACATTTCTCTGCATGACCAGTATAGTTTGCGGGGACTGTTCTAGGGTTTTTTTCCTTCATTGTGCTTCTTTTTCCTCTGATAAGCTAATATAATAAGCAAACATTTCCTTCTTGTAAGCAGACTAATGCAAATTCCCCTTTGTCCATGGGGTATTGCTCATCAGTTATAGTGACAAGGGACAAAATGATCAAAATATTGCTGAAAAGGAAGTGAGGTTTGTCTGAAAGGCAAAGGGTCTGATGATTTCCAGTGAATGTCCTCATAAGAGAATGCATACTGGTTTTAATTCAGAACAAGATGTTTTTGTGGACAGCAGTGAACAACCTCGATGGAAAAAGAGATTAAGCTGAAACCCCATCTTATGAAACCTGCAGTCGTGTGCTGACACTGAGGATCAGCTGATCATGAACAAAGTCCTTAGGTTGTGCAGCTGAAATAAAATCCTCTTTTCTTATGCATAATATGGATCCTAATATTATTTCCCCCTTTCTTCTTGCGTTCATATTTCCCTAGACCAGGGGAGCACTGGTATTATTTCCTCCTTTTGCCAATGTCTGTGCAGTTTCTATTGGATCGACTGCCTGGAGTGTCTTTCTTCTTCCCTTCCTTCAGCAAGGGCTAAAAAGCAGCACACTGCCATGACGTTCTTCTCACTATTCATTTGTGAATTTTCATGTTTCATAGTGCAAACTTTAATTAGAAAGCATTGTCCTTTTTTTAAATAGCAAGTGTGAAAGAATATCCATTTTCAATGCACTAGCTCACCCCTTTTTAGAACCATGAGTGTTTATCTAGTGACTGTGCATGGTCCATTAAGCAGGACATAAATGTTCTCCCATTTACTTCTCATTCTCAGAATGGAGCAAGGAAAAAGTACTCAGAAGAATAATTTCTCTTCCTAGAACTCCAAGACTTGCCAGTTTTCCTAGGGCTGCTTTTTTTCTCTCAGGAATAAATGTATTGCATATTATAGAGCCCAGATCCTTAATAACTATAATTAGCTAATCTTTTAATTAATTTTCAAGTAAAATCATTTTTATAATATCTAGCTTATATAGGACAAGGCTGATGCTGAACTCACATTAGAGTCATAATATTAGCTAGTGTAATGTTACAATGAGGTCACCACAGGTTTTGAGAGTATATTTCAGTGTTTTCATGTGAAGAGAACAGCCTGACAGAACTCAAGAAGCATTTGGATGATACTCTTGGGCACAAGGTGTGACTCTTGGAAATGGGTGCAGGACTAACGGTTGGACTCAGTGATCCTTGTGGGTCCCTTCCAACTCAGCATATTCTGTGATTCTGTAAAAATAGAACTCCTATAAGATTTTAGGTTGCAAAAACACCCTTTACAGAGCTTACACTGACTTTGTATTTTCTAGTAAAATACTTCTCTTATGATGCACTGCATTTTCTGGTCTACATTAAAGGAGCCTTTTTGTCCATCTGCTAATTAATAAAACTGTACTGCATAAAGGCTCCAAGGTAGCAAATACAGCCTCACTTTTCAAGGCAAGCAGATTGGTTTAGACTTACTAAAGTCCAGTTCAAGAGTGACTAGGTTTTACAACTGACCTATATTTTACTGAAAAGCTGTAAAAATAGCACAGGAAATATGGTTTTAAATGGAATAGTGGGCATACCCACAGACAATGAGATAATTCTCCACCTGGAGGCAAAACCCTTCTTTTTTTATAAATTAAGAACAAACAAAGCAAAACATTACTGTTACCACATGTTGGTTAGGTTAAGTACAATGACCACCTTTACCGTTACAGGCATGATCAAGTTTCCATTATAAGTTAGTAAGCTCAAAAGGAACTTTTGAATCTTTGAATTAAAGTATCAGGAATCTTTGTAAAGTATTTCTGTTTATAGGCCCAAGAAAGCTAAGGAGTAAGAGGATTTGAAAAAAAAAAGGGTAGGTAGAAGAGTGTTCTAAGCTCTGGTGTTCTAACTGAAGGATATGCAAGAACAGAGATCACTCATTAAAATTATTATTGATCTTTTATATTTGTTTGGTTATCTTAATCTACAAGTTTACTAAAAGATACATTCATAAATATGTCTAGAAGATACAAAAGGAAGAATATCACTTTTACTATAATGTGTAGCAGTATGTTGGCAAAAAAATTGGTAAACCCTATACTTTGGTGGTAATTGTGTGTGATATTGGTTATCTGGTTGTCTAAGTTATAATATAGATAGGATAGGTGTAATTCTTGTGAAGACTTACAGCTTTAACAGACTCTCAGGGACTTGTAAGGAGCCCCAACCAACTTGAATTTAGCTACTAAAACAAGCAGGTTTCATGCAGACACCATTTCTTTGAGGTATCAGCAAACAGCAGCAACAAAAAAGAAAACCAGTCTATATCTGAGACCTGTGTTAAGCAGGAGACCAGAACATTTGATTTGCTGACTTCTTTAAGCCTTAAAAAATGTGGATGCAGCAGCAACACCTTGACCAAGGGCATTAGGGAAATCAAGCATACATGGCTGTATGCATACCACTGAAGAACGCAGTTTCAGTTGTCATTTTTGCATGTAAGGGGAGCTGCCTCAAGATGTGAGCCAGAATGGAATCTTTTATTGCCAGATATGCTCACAGGAGCTCACCTGTGCCAAGACAGATACCTCTGTATCTGGGTGGTATGGGTTTAGAGAAGATACAACAACAATTTTTTTCTTGCTGAATACATCAGAGGTCTTAGCCCCTATGTTTCTAGTGTATGCTTGAGCCAAGGTAACAGCAGATTCTGGCATAGTCTCAGTAGTCAGAAATCAGGAAAAAGAGGGAAAGTAATGGCATATTGAGGGATAAGTTAAATGTAGTATTGAGGGATGTAGTTAAATAAATGGTGTTGAACTTCTTATGAGCTATATAGAGCCCATTACTAGGAGGCTGAGGGCTTAGTCGATGGTCAAGATGCTGATGATCCAAAGCCAAAGATCTGATTACAGGTGAGAGTCTATAAAAGAGGGATCATAATCTAAGACTTGGTGCAAGCCTAGGAGTGCACACAGCCTACGCAAAGAAATGAAGTTGTACCAGTGGTCAGATACCTTCCCCCAGATGCTGCTTCTGACAGCAGCACATTCTCCAGCAGCCATTCCCAACAACAGCCTCTGCCCTGCTGAGACTGCTCATGATGGCAGCTGACCCTGCCAGTGGGTCAGTCATGAGGCTTGCCCAGACCATTATTGGCAGGGCTGCATCATACAATACTTTGAAATTTCTCTTCTGGTTTATTAATGAAAATCTGGGATCTGTAATGTCTACCCTACTCTAGCTCACCAATACATGTGTGTATAATAGTTGAGGTACATGATCTTTCAACTATAATTATTTCTCATTCAAGACTTAAAAGACCATTTTTTGTGACTCTTGAACCTCATTCAGCACAGCTTACTGAAGTTGGTTTCCAAGCAGAATTGCTACAATTTTCTCCTATAATTTGCCATGGTTCCTGCTCAGCCCTGCTCCCTAGTGAAAGGGCTGGATGCAGTACAGGTTGCCCATCAGCCATGGGCCACACCTCTGGACTCTGCCACTTCTTGCCTATCTGTACTGGGAGGGTAGCTAGCCAGGTATACTCAGAAGCATAGATTGTTCTTTCTGTGCAAACAAACTTGCAGGAGTAAACACCGTATCCTTGGCTCATCATACCTGTGAGTCACTCTTTGTTGATGGGTGGTAGTTTCAAGTGTGGGATTATAGCAAGGAAACAGCTTTGTTTCTGCTTTGCTTTAATTCCATGAAAAGAAAATAACTACCATACTTAGCATTCTTAAAGCTCTGTAAAAGCTAATCCTTGCAACATTCCCATGAGGTAGGCAAGTATAATTAACTGTATTTCAAAATATGTGGAAGGCAGGACATAAAAGGATGAGTCATTTGCCCAGAACCTAAACGTAAGTAAGGATCTGAATCCAGAAGTATCTTATGTTAGACAAATTGGTGATGGACTGGACAAACTTCTTCTTAAGCCTTTTCTCAATTACCCAGTTACAAACAAGGACAGCTAAAATAGAAAGAGTTGTGGATCTTTCCACAGGCTGTGAATCCCATTGAAGGTCCAAATTCAAAAGCAATGCCTGCCCTCACATTGGGAGATGTTTGGGTCTGGAGTATAGAGCTCAGCTTTATGTCTTACTCTGGTTTTATGGTAAGATGCTGTTAAAATTTAGTGAGAAACTATTGTAAGGAAAGTGTATCAAACAGCTTACAATTTTTTCATTCTGCTCTTGCATCAGTCGTCACACTGGTTCCCACCCACCACCATGGTCCTTCAATTCTTTCCTCAGGTCTCCTTCTCTGTTATTTTCTCTCTCAGCTACTTAACCTTTTTCCTTCCCTAAAAAACCCTTTCTCAACAACACCCACCTCCTTTTAGCCCCTTAGCTGACCACATGTGCCTATTTGCTCCTCTCACCTTTCTCCACTAGGAAAACATCCAGCTTCTTCCCTGCCTGAGGCATCACAGACCTCTCCCACCCTTGCTATTCACTCTGCAACCACCTGACAAGACACAAGCATTTGTCTGCCTGCTTGTCAGCATTGCCATTCACTTGTATTCCTACAAATGGGGTCAACTTATCTTGGGAAAGAAGGGAAAACGGACTGTTAATTTTGTCTGAAATCGTTATAAGAGGGAGTTGGGAAATGCAAAGCAGACCATACTGCATACTAGAAAAAACTGGTGTGGCTTTATGCTTGCCAGGGAAAAGACAAGTGAGGTTGACAAAAAGAAACACTTGCCCATCTTGACCATTTTTAATTAAAACTGATAATATCTGTCTTTGCAGTATGACTCTGTATATGATTGTCATTCTGTTTTAAAACCACAGGACATCACTTTGACCTTACAACTACTTTGTGCAAGTTTGTTTATATACTTAATGCCAAAGCAGATTCATTTAAATTTACTTTTTACCTGCACAGTTATCCTGAGAAATTGTAATACATAGGAAGCACAAGGAAACACCAAGCAAATGTTAAAAGCCATGTTAAGATTGCACAGAATTTCACAGAATGTTTTGGAGTTTCTCCCTTTTTTTATACATATTAGAATGACCGCTTCATTTTTTTGAGGGGCAATATACATAATTTATTATTTAACTTTATGAAAAGCATGCCCATATATGGGTCCATGCATGATTGTACATCTGCATCTACACGTGTGTATTTCTCTGTGGGGAAATAGATGTAGATAGGCATGACATTTGTGGAAATGATCCTGTTTTCAACTTCTACATTGTTAGTATTGAATAATTCATTCTAGAAGCCTCTCCTTCTTAAAGAGTGAAGTAATTTATCTTTCAGTAAAGCCTTTTCAGCTTTCTAATTTAGTTATGAAACTGAAACACTTCTCTTTCCAGATATTATCCTGGCAAGGAATATCTGTTCACTAGTTAGCAGGCAAGCACACCATGCCTAAATCAGCAAACAGGTTTGGAAGGAATGATTGCTAAGGAAAGGTCGATATATCCTTTGACAGCTTGTTTACTGGTTTATACCTAGCTGAGTATGTTAGCCATTAAATGACATACCTTATTGCTAAGGAGCAGTTTTCATTGGCATTAAATTTAATTTTCTTGAAACATTGTTAAGAAAAAATAAGATTTTGAGTTCTGTCATTTTTATACTGTTTCAAGGAAACAGTTCTAATGATCTTCACTTTTTTCCATGTTTTCTCTCTGTTTCAGCAATCTCTAAATAAACAGTTTATTTGGTCAAAGTTTGCAAGGCCTTTGCAAATGGAAAACCAAACAGATTAAAGAAAATACTTCTGAGAAATTATAATTCAGTGGAAACTAACTTCGCAACCCCACTTGTGAACTGTTTCTTCTGAAAGAAACCAAATGACATTCTGAATGTGAAAATCACAAACTTCTTATATTTGCACCTGAACCTAAATTAAGGACAAATGTTCTACGAAGGGACCCAGGTATGTATTAACTCACTGAGATCAGTGCAAAAATCCAAAACACAGCTGAGTTGTAGAATCTCTTTCACTGAAATGGTAATTATACCACAGTACAAACAAGGAGGGGATGTCCAGGTCACAGGTATGTGTGGCAGCAGAAAAAGGCAACACTGAGAGACAGGAGACTGTTAGACATAGAAGATGGTTAGAGACAGATGATGGTTAGATATATGCAGGCCACACATCTGCTGCCATAACTGTCTGAATACACCCACTGCTGCTTCAGCAACCTGAGGAACAACAGCAGCTTCCCTTTGAAGGGACCATCCTGGAGAGAGATAGAAAGGAGAAGAGTGGGACATAACAACAATGAAAAGCAGAAAGATCAGAGAACTATGGAGATGAACCAGCTATGAGGGTATGGAAGGGAGCTGGGAGTGAAGGAGACTGCTTTTATTTATGTGATTAAAACTCAGAAAAGTTAAAAAAAAAAAAAAAAAAAAGTGGCTGGTCAAGTTTCAACGCTTTATTTTAAGCCCACTGTCAGATTTAGGTTGTTAAACTAGATCTAAGTTTCTTGCTCTACTTCCCAGGTTGCTCCCCAGAACTGCAGGCTGATCTGTTCAGAGAGCTGTTTTTCATTCTCCAGATATCAAGTTCGTAGTAAACAGAAAAACCTTTTGCATAGTAAGGGCTATTTAAGTGCAACATATCAGTAACAGATAAGTGCCTGCACGGGTATTACCACGCTCACAACACTGTGGAAGCGTTAATTGTGCTAAGTATTATTACCTTCATTTTACACATGAGGACATTGGGCAGAGACAGGAAATACCACACCCAAGATGACAAAGTTCAAAGGGTTCAGAAGCCTTTTGACCGTACTACCTCTGCATTTTACAGATCTGTTTACTAAAAATAAGGAACACTTTTGTTTATGAAAGATGGGGATTAATAATTTACCTGGGCAATTAGGCCCTTTGTACCTGGTGTACAGTAGTATGCATTGGAAATGTTTGAACTTTTTACAGAGAAATGACAAAGTTTAAATTGGCACGCGATGCCTCAGGCCACATCAGGCCTCCGACTGCTAAACACACATACACATTGGGGATACTTGTGGGGGAATATTAAAGACAAAAATTTCATTTTAAGTGTGTTTCCTGTCCCTTGTAGCAATGGTGATTGCATGCTACATCACTCAGTGATCTGTACCATGTTAGGTTTAGGTAGGCCTCTCTTGTGGGTAAAAGGGATTATGAGTTTAAACATACAGCACACTTCTGCTTTATTCTTCCTTCTTTTTACTAAAATGCATGCAGATGCCAGTAACAGTATCTATTTCTAGTTTTCTGTGTTAAAAGTGCACTTGCACTGTGCATCGGCTATATTGAAACAAACTGCTTTATGTCATTACCACGTGCTTTTCTGTCAATACATTGCAGCTTAGATCAAAAGAACCGGATTGCCTTCTGTTTTCTAATTCATCTAGTTTGTTCAAGCATTTGCTTTCCTGAAGTCTTAAAAGAGGGTAAATGATTTGTATAGCACTCTTCAAGAGGCCAATACATTCTAGTCAAACAAGGACTTCAGATGTGTCTATTCAAATATATTAGTGTGTGCATGTGCATGTAACAAGTGACTACACATAGGACATTTTTATTATGGAAAGCAAAACTCAAGCATTTTTCTTCATTGTCTTCATTTCTCCTCATATTAAAAGTCTGATTTCAGTAAAGGTTTAACTACTTCTCTTCAGAAATTCCAGTTTCCTACAACCTAAAACTTGCCACCTCACCTGAATTCAGGTACTCCAAATCTCTCTGAAGTCACTCTAAGTGCTAGGTGCTTCTTAAAAACCATATATTTTGATAGACTTTCTTGCATGTTCAAGGCTGTGTTCCTTGCCCTCTAAACCCCAAAGAAAAAAATGTTACAGAAATCTATTATTATATTGCAAGTGGGCATTTTTTTCAGGCTCATTCTTTCTCTATTCTCAATGTAATTTTTTTCTCTCTTTCTGTTTCTTTCTAAGACTTCTAAACAAAGAGGTGAATGCTGTATTCTAGCTGTTAATAATCCAGCACTGGCAGGTTGCTGAATCTATTTTGTGATGGCGAGATTTTATCAATAATAATCATTCACATCATTATTTATACCTCAAAAATGGAAAGAGGTCCTAGTGTATGGTATAACAAAATGGGTTGGAAGCCAAGCAAACATCTTCCAGGCTCTGAAATGTCTCAGCTATGATTCTGAAGATGCACATGAAACTGTATCTAACCTTTAGTAATGGCCCATCTGCAGCAGCACTTTTCTGATGGGTCTCAATATTTCATCCTACACAGTAGATAGTGAGTTTGTGACTACAACTTACAAGCATGTTGTAAGCTGCAGGGGGATGATGGAGCTCTGAGCAGACCAACCTCAGATGGAAGTGAAGTTCATACTGTGCTTTGTAAAGGATATATGCTGGCAAGTAGTAAGAAGGTTAGGAGGCTGGATCTCATGGGAGGTTTTCTATATTTGCATGTCAGCACAGCCACATAAAGGGCCTCTCTCACTGTAAAATCAGACTATACCTGGTTACAAACCAGGGATTCACAAGTGGAACTGGATAAGTACTGAAGTAAATGTTTGTTTCCAGATTGTGGTCAGATGAAAAAAAGAGTACAAAATTGCTACCTGAATCTTGATAAAAAAGTCAAACAACATCTACACTAAGAGAGTTGTGGTGATCGACTGCCTCTGATGATAATCTGCCTCTGATGATAAACACCTGAACTTTTTAGTCTTACAAATTATTTCAGTTGAAATAATGGAAGTGTATTTGTGGTCATAATACTTTTCAATTATGCTTGACTTTTTAAATCTAAATCTAATTCACAGTGTCAGGAAATATGCTTCATGAAACAAAAATGCACACATAATTAATCTCTTGTTTATTATAAAGTGAATTTCACTGAAGTAATGCTGTTTTTCCATCAAATACCCCTAATTACTTAATACTCTATGCCATAAAAGTGATACCCAACCCCCTTACCGGGTTTCTGCTCATGATACGCCAGTAAAAATAAAAATATGCAAATCTCAGCTGTTTGGTGTATCTGAGAAGTGAGTAAACTCTCTAATACACAGACTAAGAAGTCACTGTTTCTAATAAGCTGTGTACATGATGGAAGGATGATGTCTGAAAACAAGGACATTCTTAAGCCTTGGCAACAACATACTGACATCCTGCACTAGCCACACATGCTTGCTGCTGAAAACTCCTCTCACCCTAGAAGCAAGTGGTCTTGAATGCAAGGGATTTATATGGAAAAGGAAAAACATGTTAGCTTTTAGTTTTTCCACCTACATATATAGACAGTTTAGTGGACTCTCACTGATCTTTGTGTGAATGTTTGCCTTTCACAAGCAGCTGTAGTACCGAGCAATCTTTTTTCAAGAAACTGATCTGATAGTAATAAAGGGAAATACGGTGTTACAGAAGGGGATTAATGTAGATGTATCAAAAGTAAACAATTAATAAGCGGTGCCGAAAGAAGATTTGGCTCCTAATTTTGTTTTCAATTCAGACGGATTGGATGAAAGTTTATTTTAGGCCTTTCCAAAAAAAAAAAAAATTAGTATTTTCTTGAAATACTTGAAACAGCTTGAACATACTGTCAGTTCTGTTCTATATCTCAGCAAACCATTTCATTTTTTAGCAAAAATTATTTTCTGTTCACAAGTGAGATGATTCAGGAGGGTACATGAAAACAGACATTAGTCAAGATTTAAACAATTCTAGTGAATATAGGTGTCCTTGCACATGAAGAAATGCAATTAATAAATCATATTACGAGTCTTTCTGAATGGTGCACATGTTGCAATTACAGCTAGGTTTTTTTACCTGAATTATTAATATGATTTAACTCATTTGAATTGGTCCATTTTCATGCACAGATGATCAGTGTTAGATGTCTTTTCATTTCAGACAGGTTTGGTCCAGACAAGTCTATCCAAACATAAAATCAGGTTTTCAATACTAAGGCATTTGTTATCGAATTTGCCATTTTTTTGAAAACAGCTTCTATTCCAGCACTTACACAGATTTAAAACATAAAACAAGAACCCTTCCTTCAAGTCCTTTGAATGTGTATTTCAGGTCTTGGGCTGAAGGTTTCCAACCTCTTGTATAACAGAGGATCTCAAGTGAGGAAAAGGCAGGAAGCAAATGCAATTAGCATTTGCTATTCAGATGGAAGTGTAGCTAAGTGAATGCAGCTTGTGGATACAGAATTCCTGAGGAGCAGCAGAGAGAGCACAGGCCTTTTTGAGGCCACAGAAGGAAATTAGTTCATCTGCTTTATTTGAGGATACTTGCAAAAGAGAGAAAAAAATCCCCATAGCAGACCACCACAGCCCAGCAAAACAAGACATACTAAGTATAATGCAAGGGTCCAGATAAATAATAGCCCTAAGAAATGAAGGATTACCATAAAATATGCAAGACATCATCTTGCTTCAGATATTCTCCTGTTCCCACATGTCTGGTGCATACCATAGCTACAAAATATGTGTCTCTATTTCCATGAGACTCACTCATAAAGGTTTTTGCTTGGCTGATTTTTCAAGTTAATGATAGTCAAGGCACTTTGGAGAAAGATTTATGTCAGTGATACACAGGTTCAGCAAATTGTCAAAGAGTTCTGCTGTGCAATTAATCATCTTTTCTCCATTACAATTTGTAAGTGCCAAGTATATATACAAAACCATTTTTATAATATAGCTATCACAGCTATGTAAGTACTATATGAATCATCTATAAAAAAATACAAAGAGTGCTAGCTACCACACGGATTTGTAAATCTTTTTCTGCATAAGACAGCCCTCCAAAAATTGTGGAGGCTGTCACATTTAACTGTCATCATTTTTATGACACTATTTTAGGCAGATCTGCATCTCAGTTATATCTGTGCTCTCCAGGCTGCTTCATCTAGAATTATGTACATTAGGTTTTTGTGTTTTTTTCAGAGGAAAACCATTCTTAGTGAAAAGAAAAAGAAAAAAAAAAAAAAGCAAACCAAAACCAGGAATCACTTAAGGGTTTTTTTTTGTTTTTTTTTTTTTTTTTAATAAAAGCAGAACTTCAGAAAACATCTACATAGATTGAAAAATTGATGGTGTCTATTAGGCCATTCACTCAGTCTCTTCCAGGTCACCCAGACAGCATGCTATCTCCAGGGTCAAGCAAGGAAGTTGCCCTCTCTTCCCTGGGCCAGAGCTACTGCATTGCCAGGAGCAGCCCTGGAAAGATGCCTTGATACAGAAGAAGCTGAGGGTGACCTTTTCCAGGGGTTTCTATGAGATACTTTGGCAACTCACTCTGGTTCTTTAAGAACCAAAAAAGATTTTCCTCCTTTTTCAGGGAGAAGAAGTACTACGGTTCAAGCCCCAAAACTACACTTGTGAGTGATGCGGATGTAGATTCTTGTGTCATCCTAAGCCACTTGTCTGCTTCTGTTTCTCCCTCTTTTAAATATCCTTACTGTTCTCCACCAGGCTCAGAACACAGCTTCCTATGAGGTGTATTAAGTAAAACTGAAGACTGGATGTCCTATCAAGCACAGAGCAATTCCAGAGGAAGCAGACTCATCTCCAAAGGCGTTGGTGCTGTTAATGCTCACGTCTTCTTCTCTCCAATCAATTTCCCTGTTCAAGTGATTTTGTGGGAATTATGTTCATTTTAAAAGTCACACCCTCAAGAACCTGTTGTAACTCTTATGAGCGGTTTCCTTTGGAACTCAAGAACACAAAATGTCTGGATTATTACTGTTTATTACCCCAATAACTTTTGGAAGTCAGTTTTATAACATGTGTACTACAACATTCCACACAGATCAAAGAAAACAAACTGCTCTAATTGGGTTTTGAGATCAAATACACCAAGCTTTACATTCACTGAGCTACATGTGGCTTAAATTATCTATATTGTACAATCCTGGACTGCATATTTTGTGCTGTACAGTAAATAGAGAACATGTGGTTTGGAATGTGTCTACTGTATGTGTTAGTCCTCATACTAACCAGCAGGATCACTTAAATGCATGATCAAGAGCCTAATAAAAATTGATTGTGAGTTCCAGATTCAGACTTGATGTGGATAGACAACAATTCATTGGGATCTGTGAGTGCTAAAAGAAATACTGAACCTTTTATGTGAGGATTCAAACACAAGTAGATGAAGAGTCAACATAGCACAGGGCAAATTATTGCCTTTCTCCTTATTATATTAAATTACTTTGAATTACATGAGCAGAACAGGTATCAGAATATGTGCATGTATGGATATTTAGATGATTGCAGAATTCTACCTCTCTTTGCTTTAGCCTTTTTCTATACCAGAAATAGTGTTCATACCTAGATACACGTGGGGGTTTATATTAATGCCAATAAAAAAAAAATATATATTCAAGCCTCACTTCTAAAGACTATGAAAATTTTGTTGACTTTCTTGGATAAATAGATAGAGAGACTAAAAATTATTTTCTTATGTTCAATTGAAATTTTTACAATATATTTCAAGAAAATACAAAGAAATCATCTTGAGGTAACTTGGGCACCAAAAGGGGTTTGAACTACCTAAATAAAATCACATTCTTATTTCAATTTTTTTTTTTTTTAGGCTATTTCTGCCCTTCAAGAAACATACAAATTTGCCCACAAAGTTGCAAAGTCATTTTGAAATACTCCAAATGAGTGATATTTTAAATATTACAGGAAATCGTTGATTACTAAAGTACAGCAGAACGTAAAGCCTGGCACAGACAGAATATCTGAGTGCATTTAACTAGTTTTCTCACTTTCCAGCACTTTTGGAACCAATAAACCTGAAGGCACACTTGCTAGAGAGCTGTCACTAACTTGTCTCACAGTAGCAACCTTCACAGATGACTAAAGTGAAATCTTTGTCAAAGCTTCTACTGACGTGTGTTGCTTGATGCTGCACTGTTTAAAAAGAAGTGTAATAGCAACAGAAAGACTTGGGATGTTTTGGAGAGGAAAGGTGGAGGGGATACACAGCTGTAACTGGACTTTTGCTAGTGCAGCAGGGTAACATGACTGGGAGACATGAATTCCCCATTTTATCATGGTGCATTATACAGGAATTAACAGTACAACCAGCAATGCTAAAGGACAATACAATATCCTAGATCAAGCTATTCATTCTGTGACCATTAAAATAATAATTAAAAAAAAAAAAAAAAAAAAAAGAGGCAAAAAATGTAAGAACATGGTGAAATCTTTCCTGGAAAGAGCTTATTTTTTTAAGTATTCTTATTTCTGAGCTATCAAAAACCTGGCAAATAGCAATTTTCCAGCACTTTCTGCAATCTGAGATGGAGGAGGATATTATGTAGGAGGTTGGTATGTTTAAAAGAAGTGCAGATATGCTCACCAGCAAGCAGGCTTAATTTTTCAGTCAGAGTGATCACTCACAAAATCTATTGATTTCAGGAGTGATGGAGGTGAAATATCCAAATATCTTACAAACAGCTGAACCTTTCGTGCCCTTGGACCTGAAGTGAGAAAGCACTTCAGCATTCCAACAAAGCCCAAGAGATTCACCTGGAGAGAACAGAGTCGATCCAAGCAAGTACTCAACCACTTTCATTAGTTCGGGATGTGCTGCCTAGCTGCAGTGCTAGTTTCACCTAATCCAACCTGGTCATTGCTTCTCCCCTCTGCTGACAAGGCTCAGACAAATCATCCTTTTGAAACATGTGGACACACAGGAGTCAATAACAGACTTCAGAATGGAAGAAAGAAAATGGTAGTTGTCTTCTGTGACTATGGTCATGGTGCCAAATGGGAGAAATCCGCAGCACTCAAACTGCATGTTCTGACTCATGCCCTTGTGGTGTAAGGCTCTCTTTCTGCCTGTCAGACTGACTTCCTTGACACAGGACAGTAACTGGCCCAACATCCCTTCTGTGTCTTGACTGGTCTCTTTGGGACCCTAAGGAATAAATACTACTCTAAACATGTCTATTAATTCCAAGATTTCTAAAATGGTGCAATGGCTCTGCTGCTGCCTGTCAGGGTGAGTGAAGCTCAGGGCAGGTGTTGCATGACCCAGGGTGTGACAGGAGAACATATATTTGCTTGAGACTTCTGGGATGGTACTGAGGGACAGACAGATTGACAATGCTATTTTTTTGAGCAGCCCTTGGAGCACATTGTGACTATTGTCTTGGGAGAGTTATCTGCAATGGTCCAAACCAGAGCCAGAGGGTGAGTTAACAATTAATACATCTGGGTCATAACAAGGCTTATGCTCTGGCACACTGCCTCACCTACTTTCATTTGGTAAATTTACTTTATTCAGTAAAGAGATGACCTATACACCAAATATCATTTAGTGATTATGATACTAGATGAGGAGGGCAGAAGGGCTCTTCAGTGGCAGGCAGGTGAAAGCATTTGTAACTCATGTCCCAAGAAAGCAAGCAGAAAGTTATGGCTAAAAGATGTAGTCTTTTTTCTGCTGTTTGCTCACCATGGATTTATTCTGTCTCTGGAAACACTTACGTTAATGCCTCCTTCTGCAATTCATTTTTGTATATGTTTTCCATGCTTTCTCCCCTATTTTGTTACCAAAGGTTACTTACATGGTAACAGAAATATTTTGAGGGTTTCTATTTAAATTTTTCTTTTCTTCCTTTCTTTTTTGCATAAACTCAGAGTCTTTGGTTATTCAAGCTGGATTGGTTCTGAGCAAGAGCATTCCTCACAGACAACTGTCCGACAAAGAACAGGATACCTCAGCTGTGACAGGGACATTTATAGAGGAGAAGCTGTATGCTAGGCAACAGTAACATCAATCCCCATGTCTGCTTGACTGTTCCTGCATGTGTCTGAAGACTTAGAGCTCAAAGGGCACTTGACATTCAGGACAATTGGTACAGCCGATTTCAACAGATATGGGCTTACGAGGCACTGCAGACATATTTGGGAGTCCCTTGTTTCTTCTCCCTTTTCCTACAGCTGGAGAGAGGCCAAAGAAATATGCAGTCAGGTGGGGAGTGTGGGGTAAAGGAGAGGAGAGAGAGAATCCATATGTGTATCTGTGTGTAACTGGTTCTGTTCTCCAGAGAGTTAATTTTGTGTTGTTTTTCCAGCCTTGTTCCTCTGCTCAGGTAAAACTGCATCTACTCCTCTTTCTCTTGTCCTTTAGCAAAAGACAAGAGAAACACTAATATTCTTTCCTAATACCTGTCTCCTGGCTTGGCTAGTGTTACAAACCTGTCTTAATACATGCATCTTATTTTTCTTTGCTCTTTTCTGCAGTGAAGATTGAACCGCAGTAGGTGTGCTGGTCAAACGCAGTTGGGAGCAAACAGCAGTGCAGATATGGGTGGCATTCAGAAAAGCAGCAGGAGTCATACCCAGACCACCTACCTTCTGTATGCGTCAAAGCTGCCGCAGGATATAAATCCAAGGCAGCAGAGTGCAGCTCCTACAGCCTGCTATCCAGAGCTGCCTACAGCAGGTCACTCATATATAATTCTAGGCTAGGCTTCATAAAGCTAGATTTCATACAGCCCTCTGAATTTTTACTGGTGTTGAATTTGTCCTAACTTCTATAAAAGTTAAAACATACTAAGCCTCATTTTCTTTTCACCAGTTTAACTTTTCATTTTATTGTTTTATTTCTTCTAAAAGTGAAGAAATTAAAACACCCCTTAGCTTACTTTGTTGCAAAGACAACTGAGAGATTATCAGTTTTCTTTTTTATTTTTCTGTTAGCTAAATTTTAAGCTTAAGTGTATCTATAACTCTTTAATTTTTTTAATTAAACTACTCTTTTTTTTTTTTTTTCACTTGAAGAGGTTCACTGCTTCAGTTTTATAAGTATGATCATGTCTACCAGCAGTTTATTTTAGGAACTCCAAAGCATATGAATGCTTCAGTGAATCCTGCTACCTTTGTAGTCAAATAGCTTGAAAAAAATAATTTTAGCTGTCTAAGTGCTAGGCATTTAATCCAAGGGAGTGTAATCAACTCCCTTTACAGTCGATGAAAAAAAAAGCACATCCAAAAGACAATTCACATCTCTCTATCGATTACAGAAATAGTAGAAGAGTGTCTACTAGACTATAAACCAAATTCTTAGTTGGCTAAAAAAGATCCATCACTTTATAGAAATTGGGCAGGGCAATAATTTTGAAAGCAAAGATTAGGAAAAAAAGGAGGTTGTTTTCTGAAGAAAGGCTTGGATTTAAACAATTGCACAGGATCTATCTGCAGCTCATGCATATATATTTCATT
This sequence comes from Pyrocephalus nanus, assembly GCA_038380795.1. Taxonomy (NCBI): domain Eukaryota; kingdom Metazoa; phylum Chordata; class Aves; order Passeriformes; family Tyrannidae; genus Pyrocephalus; species Pyrocephalus nanus. The sequence continues at coordinate 93,657,501 of CM076259.1, read as the reverse complement.
AGAAATAAGTGATTTTGTAGAAAGGAGTTTCAAGAAAGAGATATTTGCAAAAGTCCCATGAAGCTCTCTTGTATTCCTGAGATATCTGACTACACACAGAGTAATTCCTCCTGAAATACATCCCTCGTCTTTCATTTCCTCTCACCATAAAAACTATCAGTCCTTCATAGGATCATGGCAGTTTTGAAGGCTGGAAGATTGATCAGTGATATTTCATACAGCAGCTATCCTGAGATTTGGAGGTTATACCAGATGATCAGTTTTCTGTGTGCATCCCTACCAGAAACATTTCAGAATTTCTAGGGCAGTTAATTGCCCTCATGATCTGTACAATCAGACCAAGAGAGACTTTTCACAAAGTAAAAGACTGTGCAGTAAGTAGAAGAGCTTGTTTACTGTTATGTCGTCTATCTGGTTTTGATCCTACCTTCCTTCATACCCTTCCCTCTCCAATATTCCCATAGATATTGGGTTGCTGTCTCCACAGCTGTTGTGCCTGTCCCATGGGCTGTGTGAGAAGATCTCCCCATGCCCCATTCTAGCCCTTCCCATATCTGCTTTGTCTATGCTATATCTTTCATTGTGCAGAGAACTGTGTAGAAGAAACGCTAAATGATGCTTCAGGAAAAACTCAGTATCCAAAACCCTGCGTATTTATGTGTACTCAGCCCAGGGTTAATTCTTCAGCTATTCTTGCCTACTCCACCATTGTGTCTTCTGACCTCAGAAACCCTAAACACACTTAATATTAAGCATTGTTAATCTTTTTTAAACCACAATCTACACAGTGGCAACATCAGCTGTTTGAGAAATGCTATGGGATCAACTTAATTCACAATATTTTGCTTTCTTAAGCATAAATAAAGGGACAGTGTCCTTAAATACCAGCTAGTGAGCATTCTAGAGTCAAAAACACAAAAATTGCCAAAAGAAATTGTATAAATGGTATGTACTTCCATATTTGAATGTTAATGGTTTCATTTCTAGTAGAGGAATTGATTATGCAAATTTGATTTATTGTAACTCAGCTCAATAACATTGACTTAGGTATTGAGCATATGTGCTGCTGTAATTATTGTTTCCCTGAAATAACTGGTTTTGATATATATACATTGATTAAATTTTTACTGTTTTAATAGTACCAGTTATTATGGTACTGGCATCACACATGCAAGATATATACTGGTCATTATTGCCAAAGTGATATGTCTTGGGACAGGGTTACCAGATGTGTTCTTCTTACTGTTGTGTATCCTGAAAGTCAGCAGTTAGCATCCACTTCTTATTATTTTGAAAATCAAATGTAAATCACACATTCGTTTCCACCCAATAACAGCCAATTAGTTCAATCTTAGCAGGGAAGACAACCTGTCAGTCTCAAACAAGAAAGTGTTCTCTCCCTCTTGCAGGACACATCAGGTAACTAATACCTCAAAATCCCAGGTCTCCTCTGGTCTTATCCTGAAAATGTCCCCCTCCCCAGCCTGATTACTGCTAGGGAATCTGTGCCCTGACCTGTACATACTGTTTATTTATGTCCCTCTTTCTTCTCAGGGGCTGAGAAGGAAGTATGATTTTCAAAGGCACTTGCACAGTGTTCTGGACAGTAGCTGCAAAAAAACTGTCAACTTTGGTATCTTTTTTTGGTTCTCTCATTATCATATCTATGAAATGAGAATACACAGCAGTTATACATGCATTTGTGGGACAACTGAGAGAAGTATTATCTTAACAGACTGCCAATTACTCTGTCTTTGAAAACTAGCATTGTTTGCAGATGACGTTAGTTTTAGCATGAAGGACAACCAGCTTGTGCAGATATTCCTCGTCTTCTGATTTCCTCACATCACCAGCTTTTGCAGCCACTTTCCTCACAGGGTGGGAAATCATCACATGCTTTCTTTTTTTCAGACAACAAGCGTCTGAACTGATGATCTTTGTGATGTTCTGTGTAATTAACTATGTTTTTTCCTTTTTTAGATCTAAAATGCAGGGTTTGCTTGGGATTTGCTGGGGTTTGTTTGGAGAAATTTCAGGTTTCATTCAAAATGGAATAAATTCCCCTTGATGACATTGTGCACATGCCCTCATATTTGTTGCAAGCATTTGCCCTTGTTTTCTGAGACTCTGTGTGTAGTTTTTATCAGCTGCATCTTAACAGTTCCAAAGCACTCTCACTTTAAAGAATACAATCTTCACTGCAAATCTTCACTTCTACCTGTTCTGAACAACATCATGTTCATTTCTCACAGGGAATGCTTTGCTTTGATCTTATTGCCAGTTCTAATGCTTTTAATTTGATCTGTAATTATTGCCTATAATAACTGTTTCAGTTCATGTGTTTCAGCTTTAATATATGGCTGATTAAGCACTCAGTGATCCTGCTTGGCAGCCACCTTCTAGTAAAGAAACATACCATTCCCTGACAACATTCTTACAGGAGTCCAAGTACTCTTATATTGTACAATGATTTTAGGTTTATATCCTTCTTTGTGTTCCTAGGGTCTGAAATATAGCTCAACACTCTGCTGACCCCATCACAAATACCCATGTGAAATCCTTCTGGGCTTTATAATTGCACTTGCTTTGCTGTGCAACCACATTTTCTTGATTTGCTTTTCTTTGTTGTTTTTACATGCTAAGGTATGGTTGTGTAACACATAAGACTGCTCGTTTAGAGAGAACTTTATGTCCTGTTTTTCCCAACCTTAGATGGACCAAGATTGCTGAAGGTTATGGTCCTCTCACATGGCATGAAACACCCTACTGACTTTTGTAACACTGTGAAATGCTGAGCTACCTACATTGTAATAGAAGGGAATATCACAATGAATCGAATTAATTGTAGCTTGCTGACTTTGCCAGAGCATGTTTCTAGAGCTGTAGCTAATACTTTACTTTTGACATAGAATAAACATTTGCAAGTTACAAACGGGAATTGAATTTATGCAGATTTTAGAAGGCACAGAACTGTAATTTACTCTCCTTTTTCTTTTCTTTTTATCTGGAAAGTGGTTTCATCTTTCAAAAACACAGAGAGAATTTCATCTTTAGAATGTTTTCCCTTGCAAGATTTGAGAAAAAATAAAATTCTTTTACTTTAAATTATAAATTATAAACACACATCAATCAAATATATGTTTACTCAGATCATAAATACCTTTATGCAGAGCTATGCCAAAGATATAGATAAGGGTATTGATATGCATACATATTTTTTAAGAAATAATTTTGTATTTATAATCATTCTATGGCAGATCCCACTGGATTGATATTGACTGTATACTCTTTACAGTGAAATAATTTTCCCAAAAGCTGGAAATCTTTTCATAACTATTTTCAAACAGAATCAAAGGAAAAAGTTACACTTCCTAACTTTGATATAGTTTTCTTTTTCAGCTCAGTTGCAGCTTTTAAGTCTCTCTGTTGACAAACTGTTTTTTCAAACATATCCAATGGAAATTAAAATGGACACTTATTTCAATATAGGCTTATGAAGATGCGATAGGTCAAGACAAATAGATTATAAAAAGAAATAGTATTGGATTAATGGCACCTGTTCTCATAGATGAATTCCACATATACCTCTGAGGAATCAAGAAGACTGAATCATCTCTTAAAGATTCTAGACATTTCTACTTGTTCTTTTCAAAGGAAGACAAGACAGCATTTATTGTTATTTAATTGTTTCATTGGTGGTGGATATTTCCCTCTGTGAAGGCTGTACAGTAGGAAAGTTGTAAGTACAGCAATAAGCAGTTGCATGTGCTGCTTTACCAAAACTTTTTATTACCTTTATTCTTGGACTCTAGGACAACATACACTGTGCCTTTTTGGGGCTTCTGTCTGTCCATAGCCAGATGATCTTCTCCTTGCAAGGTAGCTTACCCTTTCCTCTACCCTGCTGCACTCGAGAGATAGTCAGAGGTGTTGGTGTTGGATGTGTATGTGCTCTTTACTCAAAGATATGAGGGGCCTTACGGGTTGCAGTACATCAGAGAGAAGAGGGAAGCTATGTCCCAAAGAATAAATACAGGTTTCAGTCTCTTCTCAAGGAAAACAAAACACTGAAACTCAGAATTAGAGGCTACTTCAACAATGGAGAAGAGACCACTGAGAGGGGATCTGGTCAGTGCATACAAATATCTTAAGGGCAGTTGTCAAGAGGATGGGGCCAGACTCTTTTCAGTGGTGCCCAATGACAGAACAAGGAGCAGTGGGCACAAACTGAAACATAGGAAGTTCCATCTGAAGATGAGGAAAAACTTGTTTACTGTGAGGGTTCCAGGGCACTGGAACAGGCTGTCCAGAAAGGCTGTGGAGTCTCCCTTTCTGGAGATATTCAGGAAGTTGCCTGGACACAAGGTTGTGCAACCTGCTCTAGGTGCTTTAGTGGGGGGGTTGGACTACATGATCTCCAGAAGTGCCTTCCAATCCCTACCATTCTGTGATTCTGCATGTAACTGGTGAAATGCTGGAACATATACTTGCTTTTAAGAGATAGTTAGGTGGTAACTGCTGTGCTTCAAGACCACCTCTTTGTTCTGTGTTCCCATGGCTCTCAGCACAGCAAAGTTCCATAGAAGCAGCCCGTGGATGCACACTCTGCTGTGATAGACAGGAAATTATTATCTTAATGACAAGTGCCTGAGTTGTTCCATTGATCTTCCTCTAAGTAAATACATAGATAATATGTTGTTCCAGCCTTTTAGAAGGGACGGTGTCAAGGGTAGTTAGCACTTGAGAAAGGATTCCAAAATGCCCAAGAGAAAAAAAGTGTGTGTACGAGGAGATGCACAGACCAATTAAAAGAGCAGGTAAAGATTACATCTTGGCCTTGGTTTTTACAAGCTAATGTAAAAGCAGGTATGATGACCAAAAAGTTATCACAGTATTGGAAAATAGTGGCACATGTCTAAATGTTTCCAGAGAAGAGCTCATAGACCAAGCAATGGCTGATGCTTATGGAAATCCTCAGTTAATCTTTACATTTCACTTTTCCAGTAGCTGACTCGAAATCACATATCCATCTCTTTGGTGAACATCTGGATTTACAAAGGCAAACTTTTCCACTTTCTGGGGAACTTCCTGGTTGGGCAAGAAAGTTTCATGTAGGGCTATGTCTATTATTTTGACTGAGTTTTCTCTTTGTGAAAATCTCTCTCCTAGTCTTCTACCTTCAGGTGTTTTATAAGTTTTATGAAGCATATCTTCTCGTCAGTGGAATAGAAAGGAATTCCGGGTCTCTTTCACAACTTTTTGTGCTTCTGCAATAATTTTGTCCCAGACTTGCACCTTGCCATCCCATTTATGACCTATGTTAAGTGTCATAGGGGAGCCTATTCACCTATTTTTGATACTAATATTAAGGTTGCTTTCCCTACTTTTTTTACAACCTTCCTTCTTTCCACATTCAGGTTCCTTGCTTCTGTCTTTGAGATCATATAATTCTGTCCTGTGATCAATCTTGTTTTACTTTTTCTCTCCTTTTCCCACTCTTTCACTTTCTTAGTCTCCTTTCCATCTGCTTTTCAGCTTGTCCATGTTATTCTGTCATGTATTACAATTTATTTTAAATTAAGGTTGATAGGAATTTTGTCTTCCTGCAGTTGTAAACTGCTTTTCACAAATGGAGATATAAACAATGTAAATATTTGTTAACATTATTATTTAGTCAGCACCTGCATAACCAAAGTCTTCTATATTAACAATACCAGTAAGTCTTGTTCCTCTTACAAGATGCAATAAAACTAGATCATGACCAAATTTTTTGTTCTATAAGCCTTGCAAATTTTGACTTCTGATTTTGCCCTAAACACCCTACCTCTCTATGCCAGTTTTTCCAAGTTCAATCTATAATTGCATTCATATACAACCTGACTAGAGTTTCACTTGTCATGAATATTTTTGTGTCCTTAAGTCATCCAAAGAATGTGGCTTTTCTGAGCAAGTCAGCCACAGAAATATTTCAAGGGATCTTTAATTGCTATTTAAGTAAAAATTCCCAGTTCCTTTTTTACAGTAGCTGTCTAATGTCATTGCATTAAATTTAAAAGGGGGAATGGTATGAGAAACAGCTAATTCAGTTTAAAAAGACAGTCATTTTTTTGCTTATTGTGATTGGTTTTTGAAAAGAAGTTTTTCCCAGGTCCAAGCCAGTCTCTCAGAGAAAAATGAATAATGTAGACATTTTCTAGTTAATAACATTTGTTTACCTTTGTATACATGTGTATAAACAGACATGGTTGAGATGAGCTCCCAATGTGCCTGCAAGCCTTCTTCTGAAAGGTAAGGATCCAGTCTGGGATTGCCTAACGGCAAGAGGAATAGTCTTGCAGCTGAAATGACATCCCTAGCATTTTGCTAGCTGTCTTTCTAAATCTATATTTGGTTGATACCTATGCCCTCTCAAAACTGGCAGAGAGTTTTTTGAGTGGGCATAGTGCCACCCCAACAGATGGTCACAGGCAAAGGCATGCCAGAGAACCAGTATGTGCTTCATGTTTGAGTATTAAGCGATGGATTTCCATCCAAGAATGTCAAAATAGCAGTCAATGCAGAACATCTGAGCCTATGGTTAAGGGGATATGCTGAATATTCCTGCTTAGAGCTGGATTAATTTTCAAGATAATGTAGGGTGTTTTTAAAAAAAAAAAAACAACAACCTTCTCCAGATGTGAGATTTTGGCACTAGAAAATCAGGAATAGAATGAAAGAGCAGTATTTACTGAAATACCCACCTTTAACAGCTTCCTAGACATTAAGCACCTTAAATGTCTCCAAGTAAATAAAAACAGCCATTATTCTGAGGCATGGCTCAATTTCCTGGTAAATAGTCTGAGTGATGGCAGAAGTTAGACCTGCAGATTTTGCATCATGGTAGCCCACATCTGCTTTTTGTTAAACACAGTCCAGTCCTGTTTAGGGTATGTCACACATCATGGCAATTCATATGGACACACACTGGTGAATAATACTGTGTTTGTGCCAAGAAGGTTCTGTTTATTTCTTATATTGATCTGTAGCAGAAGTAAAGTCCTGAAAGAAAAGAAATTAATATATTGAGTAGTTTCAGCTGAATCAGGGTTAACATTTATTCAGTAAAATTGTAAAACATCCTGACCTGGAAGGAACCCACAAGGATCATAGAGTCCAACTGCTGGCCCTACACAGGGCAGCCCCAAGAATCAAACCTTGTGCCTGAGAGCATTGTCCAAACTGCTCAAGGCTCTGTTCTTGAACAGTGCCATGACCACTTCCCTGGGGAGCTTCTTCAATGACTTCACACCTTCTGTGTGAATACTATTTTTCCAGTAAATAAAGACATTGCTAATAAACAAGTTGTATGGGCCTAAGGATTATATTGTGAAGGTAAAAGCTGATGCTGATTGGGAAGAGTTTTCATATTCTTCTTCTAGGACTTGAAAAGAAATTATTTTTTGAACTTACCTTAAAGTCAAGTCAAGTGGGTAAGAGAAGATGCTGAGTACAAGGATGAGAAGAAGCTGACATTCACTACTATGGAGGCCTTGAGTCACTGGGGAAGGGTGAGTAACGTGTATTCTCTGAAGCTGCCAAACCTGCATCTTGCCTGGCCTGCTTTGCCTTGTATCTCTGACATTTTAGGCTATATCTACACAGAAATGTATGCTGCACTATTTATTTCAGTCTAGTTGTGGCAGCTCAACTCCAAAAATCTCTTCATTTCACTTTGCCACCTGATCTAATTTCCTTGTTAATCAGAATAAATGAAGCTTTGTGGTAATGCTTCATATTGCAAGTCCTTTGCTAAAAAAACCCAAACAATAAAACTATTCAGTTGTGTCAAAAATCACTGTTCTGATTTCTCTTGTCCTTGCATGGATACCTAAAAATATGGAAAACTCGAATTAGATTCAGCATAATCATTGCTAAGACCTGGATAGAGCATTTGGTTCTGCTGAGAGCATATTCTTTTGCTAATAAAAAGCAGAAGTAAAGTGTCATTTTCTCAATACTAGCCTAAAAAATTAAACAAGAGCAGGATTCAAGGTTTAAAACATGGAAGGAATATGGGGGGGGGGGCGGGGGCAGAAGACCACTTGCAAGCTTCTGTCTGTAATGTCTTTCTCACTATCCACAGATTTAAAGTTTGGGGCTGATACTAAAATGAACATTGTATAGGATAATTCTATAAAGTGTAATCTCTATGCTGTGCAGGTTAAAGGCAAATATGCTCTAGGTTTTTTCCTAGTTTTGTCCATGCAAGTAAAGGTGCTCCAAACAAAATGTTTAGTTAACTCTCTTTTGTTTCCAAAGTGATGAAAGCATTTTTCACCTTTTCCACATTCACTGGAAAAGTACTCCTTCATAACTCAGCTTTCACAGTTGTCTGCAAACATGGACAATTAAGTTTCTAAAAGAGCTCTTGAGCTACTTTTCTTCCATCCCTCCTTCTCTCCTCTACAGTTCATGATGTTTTAGATGCTCTCTACATGATGATGCTCCTCTTGCAGAGGCTGAGGAATGGCAACTAAAATTGGCAATGAAATTGGAAAAAGTACCCATTCTAACTCCTGTTCTTAGGCAATATTAGCATTGCAGTTTAAAGATGTGTTTAGAGATACAGACTGAAGTAGTTAACACCAGTACCAATTTCATGGAAACATTTCATCCCAGCAGTCACTTTTAGCCAGGGTACAGATGAGATTTTCAGCTGAGTTCAGTCCTGCACTGTGAGCAGTGCCCGTGTTAGGTAGGTTACAGTGGCTGCTGCAGTGCAGACATTGCCTTCTTGCTGTGATAAGAGTTTTCATTTCTATAGATTTGGGATGCTGTTTCCTATTACTACAGATGTGGTCATTTCCATATTAATTCTCCTGATAGATTAAATATTAGGGAAATTCTGTTGATTTTAGGTAGATTAAATACCTGGGAAGCAGTAAGACAGTAATTGTATATGTAAACACCTAAGTTGTCTTTCTGCAGGGAGATATTTATTGCCAAGAAAACATAAAAAGATTTAAACAGGGCTTTCAGCTCTTCCCCAAAATAGTCTGAATGCTTAACAGAAGTATTTTTCCTTGCAGTTATACTGTGAAATAGACCATAAATAATGTTCAAAGATTTCCTTTGCAGCAGTTTTTACAAATATTTTAATTTTCATATTCGTACTATACAAAAGCCAGTGATCAGGTAGTCAGTGTCTTCCAGTGTCCAGTGTCTTCCTCTTGAAGAGAAAGATGAGAACTGCTGTGTTATAAATATGTTCTAGAAGAAGAGAACAGAAGAAGAGAGATGACAAAGAAGCCATGGGAACTGAGCTGCAAGGAGGAGAAATCTCCTCTGGGTTGTGTGATTGCCTGAATGCAACATTTCTGTACTATCCAGGATTTCTGGGGATGTGGGTTTTAATTGTCCTTACAAATTCTCTCCAGTTAGATCACTGTATTGAAAAGACAACATCGAGAAAGCTCTGGGCAGCTTGTTAAAGCCAGGCATTTTGCATGGGGTACTGACTAGAGTCTCTGTGTCCCTATCACAGCACTCTGCTTTGCAGATGGCAGTATCTGATAAAGAAAGGTCTCCAGTTCCTCAAAATAGATGTGTTATCAGAATTCCTTTTCTGTCTTGTTCTTTCCTAATACTATTTTAGACTTTCCTTGCCCTCCTTACAAGCAGTGCCTAGCTCCAGGGGTGCTTCCACATCTAGATTTCCTTTAATATACTGCATCCATATCCTACTGACTCTGGCCTAGATAGGACTGAAGGAACAATTCTCAGAAGCCCAGGACTTCCAAAATAGCCTAGTTCAAAGCACATGGGAATTCATTAATTCATTATATTAAAAAAAAAAAAAAAAGGGGATTTCTGGGAAACAGTTGGCAGCTGTACATTGTTATCTGTGAGTCCTCCTGAGTTCCTCTCTTTTCTGCCAGTTGGTACATCATGCCTTTTTTATTTTTTCCCCATCCCTACTCAAAACTAAGCACCCTGATGCAATAAGACACTTGAAAGAGCAAACCTTGAAGGTTCAAGAACTGGTATTAGCCTTCTAAAGCTCTTCCCATCTGACTTTTGATAAGGACATTGTTGTTAAATCAGGTACCACTCTTCATTTTTCCAGTGTGCTAGTGTTGAATAGATGAGTGCTACTCCAGAGAAGTGCCTCTTTCTGGAGGAAAGGAGTGAAAGAAGAAAAATTCAAATGAAAGAGTGTGCACTGAGCTGCAAAAGGGTGATTTCAGGATGTATGTTCATGTTTCTGAGGAGATCAGAAAACTAGGGAAAGGGATAATTGTGTAAATGTAACTGCTATTTTACTTGGAATAATGGTGATTCATTTTTCCAGAAAGAATAAAAAGATCTAATATATAGGATGAACACATTTGTATATCTTACGTTCACATGTTAGATAAAAAGTGAACTTGACTCCTTACTGGAGAGTCTCGGTTTTACAATAACACCCTTGAATAACACAGGTGCGGGACAGACCCAGAACACATACTACTCATTATCCAGAAGGGACTGAAAATGTCACCCTTGAGGAGAGTGGGACTATATAAAGATTTGAATATTTTTCATAACATTTTTCTGGTTTTGTTTCTCACCTTTAGTCATTTTCATATTTCAGCGAACATTCACAAAACAACGAACGGCCCAGAAATCCCCACAAAGTCAAAAGATCAGTGATAACGATTTAACTTGATACCAAACACCCCTTCACTGGAAATAATCCACTTCTAAGATGCAAACTATGCAAAAGTGAAATTCATTTGCAATTTGAGACAAGTGCCAGTATTCTTTAAGTTTGAGGATTTTGAAACTGAATCTGTGAAAGTACTTTCCTGCAAAATATGCTTTTTTTCCTAAACAAACTGTTTACATGATTGCCTTAATCCTTTCTTACATCTACTAATACTTTTCTTCACTATAAAAACAAGGAAAAAATATTGTATCTGTGCTTTATTTGTAGAAAAAAAGTATAAACACAGTTGTGACTCTCTACTGTCTAGTTTTTGTTTTTTTTCCCAAGACTTTTTGGTTGCTAATTTCTGAGCCATTTATAGTGTAAAATATTCACAGCACACAATCACAATATCTAAATCCTGAGAAGTGAAAAAAAAAAAAAAACACAAAACAAACAAACAAAAAAACCAACCAACCAACCAAACAAACAAACCAAAACAACCAAAAAAAACCCCACTTCTAAAGTACCAGGATGTTTTAGGGTAAGGAAAACAGTATGGGTCCAGTGATTTAAGGGATAAGAAAGTTTTTCTGGATTAATATGTAGTGTATGTTTCTGTTTCCAGCATTAAATGCCACTTGCCAGGACTGTTTGATGCTGTGAATTAGTTTGGAATTTTAATTTCATGAATAATTCACAACTCACTGCAGTGATTCCAGAAAGTCATAACACCTTATCATACATTCATATTAGTACTCAACACTGAAGGGAATATTATTTTGTTTCTAGAAAGTGTTGTGATATCTTGGAGAGTAAGTGCAGTTCAGCTAAACATTAATAAAAAAATCCTCTGTGCTTACGTGCATTTTCTTCCTTCTAATCTTCTGTATAACCCATTGGTAACATTTTTTTAATCCTAACACCCAGTGCGAAGCTACTAAATGGCCTGTGCCCAGGATTTTGTTACCTGTTGTGTATTTCAGTGGCATTTCATGTTTTCATGAGTTATTGGAATTTTGCCATCAGGGCACCAAATAGTCAGGTATTGTAGCAGCTAAAGTAGATCCCATCTACAAAGAAACTGAACTTCAAAAAATATTGCTGTCATCCGTCCTTAGAGACACTAAAAGAGAATAAGACAACCAAATAAGAAGGCAGCCTAAATCAGGAGGGAAAATATCCTTTAGTGGAAGTTTTATCACTCAGAGGGCCAAAATTTTATCTCTAATAATGATGGTCTGAGCTAGTAAAAACAGATTTTCAAATACCCTGACAATGTTTCTAAATCTTCCTTTTGAGATACAGCAGATGAGTGCTCTTCCAAGGCAGGGGAAGAAAAGATCAGTGCAGAACAGGAGAGGATGCATTGTCACAGAGCACGTGTGAAATGCATACTTGGTAAATGTAGTCATAGACTACATTAATTATCAATCAATTAATCAGAGACAGAGCCCTAGAAATGTGCATCCCCACAATAATTATTCATACAATATCTTAGACAACTCCCAGATTAGGGAAGCAGAAATGTACTAAGTTAGAGCAACTCCAAACTCATGGCTTCAGGGAGCACAGATGGGGCTTATCCTCATATGTTGTGACAGATCGGTTCCCCGCCACAGACTGCTAAGTTCACAGTAGGTCTCAGAAGTCTGAAAGTGAGAGAGTCAGCTTTCAGCATTCAAATAAAAATTTGTTTTCAGCTGCACATAGAAGAAACACGGATCTGTTCTTCTGCCACAGTACCTGCAAATCAGGGTCAGTTGGAAAAGTACAGAGGCCAGATTATCTGCATTTTGCTGTATCATATACAACTCAGCAAAAGGAAGATAAAATGCAACTAAAATGGAATGGCAGCATTTCAGGCTCTTTTTGCACTGATGCCAAATCGAGGCACAAAAAAACCTCAACAAAAGCAAACAAAAAACTTTTTGGTCCAAGATACCTAGCTAGATGAAATCATTAGTACAGAGTCTCAGAGCTTCACAATTATTCTTTACTCACTGTTATGAGTAGTCTTTTGACTGTTTTCCATAGATGTCCCTGTCTTTGAGGCTCTTTGAGGAGCTAAAGCAGTTAAAGCAGTTTTAATGTGTTATGATGTAAACACAATAAAACAAGGAAAATAATGGAATTATTTACCATCAATGGCTCTGAATAAATTAGGCACTATTTGGAGTAGCAAATATCATACTGGTGTGTAAATAGTAGTGAGTTTCAGGGTCAACGTAAATTATTCAATGAATAATCAGGAGTTGAATCACGTTTGCAGTCAAAGCAGACACGGGTTTGCTTAAGAAATTTAGAAACACTGGAAGAAATAACTGTGCAAAACTGTTCATTGGAGATAACAAGATTGACTCAAACCAGCAGATAATTGAACTATTATTTCTTTGAAAATAAAGGATTAGAAACTCATGCAGCCAGATGTGTTTTTAAATGAAACAGAGAGACAGAATCTGGTTTGATAGACAGGGAAGGGAGTGCCTCTCTGTTCCTGACTCTAAGTTAAATAAGCCCCTAGAATAACATTCACAGCAGGTTTTCTCTGCGTCTAAGACAGTGATAATGATAAGAATAATACATTTCCCTGGTAGGGTTCCACTTAGAACACAGTGTTCTGTTCTTGTCTATTCAGATTAAACAAGACATTTCAGGATTTGAAAAAGTATAGAGGCAAAGTGCAGTGAACTATGAAAATGGAATTGTACAAAAAAACAAGTAAACATGTGTGTCTTAGAGGTTCAGGGAAAATAGACAACATCTTAAACATGTGTACAATATATCTGACAGGTGTGATGATACAGCTCCTGTAGCAATGTGCAAATGTACCCATCCATAATAGTGCTCTATAAATATTATAGACAGAAACTGAATACAAATTAATACTAAGGTTGCCAAAATACCTATTACAAGATAATGTTTTCAGTGTATTACTAAATGAGTCATTCAGATATAGAGTATCCTGGGTTTTATTTTTCAGATGTACATCATACAGTTGTCCCATGAAAGTATTGGGGCACATTTCTGCTAAGGGTTTGACAGTTTCCAAGAAAGAAATCATGGAAGCACACACTTTACCCTATTTAGAAAATAATTTCCCTATTTAAAAAATAATTTTAAAGTAATTTTACTGTCAATCTATAGTCTTTTTCATGTACTTCAGAGTGAAGGCTTGAAACACATTTGATTTAAATTGTTGTGCTGTCTTTTCCTATCCCCAAGAAAACATTCAGTGTCATAAAAAAAAATTTGGGAAATTTTGATTTTTATGAGGACTGCACTGAGTTGTTGAGCATTGTGATGGAGTTCAGCAGCTTTGGATTGAAGAGTCCATTTTCATTGAGTTCTTCATTACAGGTTTTCCACATGATCAAACTGTTTGAACTTTTCCACAGAGCAATGTTACCTCTGGGATCGCTACAAGACTTTCACCTACAGGGAGGGTTGCTGTGCTCAGCTGCAAGAGGCAGTCCTAGATAGCAGAGCGAGCTCCCATTCTGCCTTCTCTTGGTGACCTGCAAGTGTGGGGGAGATAGGGCCAGCTGAGAGGTAGATGAGCAGCAAGAGGGAGTCTCAGTCTGGGAAAACAGCTTGGGAGAGAGGCAGGAAGGAAGAGTAGAAGGAAGAAGGTGGCAAAAGATAGGCCAACAAGGAGTCTGATTTGGAGGAAAGTGAGGTGGAGAAAAGGAGCTCTGTTCAGTGACCACTGGACAGGAGGAGAACAGGGATGGAAACATTCTGTTAGCACAGGGAGGATTGCCTATAGCCTGCTCTTATTGGAAATGAGAAGCTGAGCCCAGAGGACATGTTTGTGCAGTGCATGGCAAAACATCACACTATTCTGTGCTGGTCTAACCAGCTGCCTAAACAGCCATTAAGGTCTCACACTTGCCACAGGCTGTTTTATTAGATGATACAGCGGAAACCTAGAGCCAGGAGTCTGAACCCTGCTTAGTAGATCCCAGATCAGAACCCAGTATCATTCTGGGAAAGGGGCTGCTTTTTCCTGTGGATGTTTTATCTGCTCGTTTTTACATTAAAAAAAAAAACCAACCAAACAAAAAACCACCAAAAAACAAACAAAAACACAACCAAACCAAAACAAAAAACAAAACCTATTAAAACTGTAAAAATAAAATAAACAAAACCACCTAAAACAAACAAAAATACCCCCTCCAACAAACAAAAACAAACAAAACCAAAAAACCCCCAAACTTTAGACTTTTTAAATAACATTAGTCTTGCAGAATCTGTTCAAAGATTGAGAAAGACCGGAACTAACATTGCTTGTGCAGTCTGATTTTTTGCAATATCTTTAATTACAGGACCACATATCATCTTTACAGAGCTCTTGTCTCAGTCAGAATGGACATGATATGTGGATGCACTGGTCTGTGTGGGGATTGAGTTATGGTGCCATTAATGTCTGAATGTGGATTCAGGCTACCCTGATTGCAAAGCAAAGTACATGCATTTAAGACACTTTCTCTGGGACCTTAAAGATTGTCAGTGATGAAGGCTAAAGGGTGAAGATTAAGCCAGCAACGTATAGTAGATACCATTACTTAACAGCAAACATTTCCATATCTGAATTAAATTAACGGTGTATGTTTCAGTTTTATCTACAGGCTGCCTTCCTGACCATCATTACTACCTCATTTACAGAGCCACTCCATCAGTTGTTCCTGTGCAGAGTTTTTAAGAGGATATCCCATTATACACAGTAGCAGATGTCATTAAGTCACTAATTCAGAAGACCTCTATCCAAATGGTATATTTCACTTGAAAGAACTGTTTTACCTAACGGTTCCAGAAACCTTTATCCAAGATCTGTGTGTATAAGACACATTTCCCTTTCACTGGAAATGGAATATTGAACTTTAGGAGCTGAGTTCAGGTTTCAGTTGTCTTTTTAAACTAAAAAAGAAAAGCACAAATTAGAAGACTCAAAAAGAACACAGAAACTCATTTCTGTTTTCTGTCCCTTTCTATCCACTCAGCTTACACTCAGCCTGTAGAGAGCCCAAATAAAAGTTGCTGCAGAGAAATGTATCCATTTTAGTGGAGTAGCTTTTGTGATTTCTCATAAAAGCTTGACAGTAATGACAGCCACAGCTCGGAAGCTATCATGGTCTTTTTCCCTGGAGAGCAATATATGAGCCATACTTGGTGTTTAACCTTTTCTGAGAGGGCAAACGAAGCAGGATTCAGGCATAATTAAGAACTAGAGGGGGGAAACTATATAATCAAACATGCTTTTCAAAAATGCCACTCAAATAGTTTGTTCTGGGTCTTTTTCTTTGTTTTGATGGGGGGCAGGGGGTTGTAGAGATGGATACTTGCTGTAAAAGCACTTAATGACAGATCAAAAAAGCCCAAAGCTTTTTTGCATTAATTTTCATGTTAAGCAGTCACTTACCTCTCAACTGAATCAGAGACCTCCCTTTCAAAGGTTTTTTCCCCACAAGAGGCAAAGTGAGAATATCAGTTTTGTACACACCCATGCCTTCCACTTGCACATTTCCATGGTGCCACAGCATATTAGGGATCTGCTCATGTATTTGGCCTTGCAACAGTGAAATCTTCAGTAGCTCTTGTTAACTGGTCTCAGTGCATGCAAGATGAAACCATTCACAAGCATGCAAAATGCCTGTGGACATCTCTGAGACTGAAAGAAACAGCTCAGCCCCTAAATAACTGAACCTAGTTTGTAGTATACTGTAGTATATTATAATAATGGTAGTCTGCCTTTAATGCTAAAGAGCCTACGAGTATCTAATTGGAATATAGATCCTTTATTAATTCACCAGTGAATGGAACAAAGTGCTGCTGCAGTAGCCAGATACACATGAAACACTTTTGTGCTATAAGGCCACTGCAAGTGTATTTTACCCTCTCAAAAAATCAGAGGTATTACTATATGTTTAGCATGTTACAAACACATATCTCACAGCTAATTTGACATTAAAATTGTTGCAGTCGTTGTACGGGGGGCTTTTTTTTTTTTTTTTCCTTAAGTGCTAGGGAGGTAAATGAGAACATAATTACATTGTCAAAGTCAATAATAGCAAGCAGCCTCTGTCAGGTCTTGCTGTGCTCAGCACTGTTTCACAGGAACTGCTGGGGAGCTCTTCCGCCACCAATCCATTTGGCTCCATTTAAGAACTGAGTACAGGAAGGTAGTTATTGTACAAGATTAGTTTCCTGTATGCTGCAAACTGGCAGTTGCAGAAAAATACAGGATGAATTTGTTAGCTTTCAAGGTCAGCTAATAAAAAGAAAATCCATGTAACTCAGACCGTTGTTTACTTTTAGTTGGATTGCTTATTAAACTTCATGCAAAATTCAAACTAGTCAAATCCTACATTTGCAGCCTGCAAAATTGTCATACAAAAAAAAAAAGGCAAAAAAAGCTTTTACATAAAACCTAGTCTGAATGTTCATATTCAAGGAATTTAGTGGGATTATAATGCCCTGCTCTTTAAAAAAAATCAAACACCAAACCTGTACTAAATACAGACAGTTTCATCACTATAACAGAAAGAATGGGATCATAAAGATGATCCTATAGTATTTAATTTGTGAAATGAGCACTAGTATCAAGTTTTAAATTTGAGAAAGATTGTTTTTGCTAATGAGATCGAGCTTTTGGCCTAAACATCATTTATGATTGAAGTTCAAAGGAAAAAACCCCATGATTTTCAGACAAAGTATAGTATTTGAAGATGATAATAGCATTGCGATAGTCCTGGGAAACAATATATGATGCAAATTTAACTTATTGATGCCTTTTCTTTCCACAGACTGTAAAGGAACTGTGATAAAACTGTAACACTGTTTCAAAAAAAGTAACACTGTGCTTTAAACAGCAGAAAATTGGTGTCACTTCATCTTGAGTTTTCTCTGGAGTCTGAATAATATACACACACACAAGTAAAAAACTGGATAAAAGGAGAGATTTTGA
This sequence comes from Pyrocephalus nanus, assembly GCA_038380795.1. Lineage (NCBI taxonomy): Eukaryota > Metazoa > Chordata > Aves > Passeriformes > Tyrannidae > Pyrocephalus > Pyrocephalus nanus. Next base: position 93,639,868 of record CM076259.1, on the reverse strand, counting down.
ACTCTTTTGTAATACCTGTACAATAACCATACTCCAGTTTAACAGTCAGAAATTCTGAGCACTTAAATTGTTTAACTGTATTTTTTTAAAGTCCTAAATAAGTTGTATACACATCACCCAACTTACTTTGAAGCACTTTGAGGTAAGAGGCACACATTCACATCCCTCCTTTCCTTAGGGAAAGCCTTAGGCTGAAGCCTTTGGGCACATTAATGGGGACACTTCTCTGCAGCCTAGCAAGCCTAACCTGTGCTCCTCACCCAGACAGGGCTTCACCTGCTCTTTGAACAGGACCACACCAGGATCTTAAACTTTCCACACAGCCAAGGAAGGATCAGCAAGTGCTTCTGAAGACCACCAAAAGGAGATTCAAACCCTCAGTGTCAACTAGTGAGTTCTTGCTGGTGTTTCTAAGGTGGAACAATGGAAGCTGTGAGTTCTCAGGAATCAGAGCTCAGATCTGTTCCTTTTAAATAAGTAGGTCAGTGTTTCTGCCTCCTCCACCTAGTACAGGCATGTCTCTCTGCATGTCACGGGTGTACCCCTGGAAGAGGCAATGGTTAGTTTTGACAGACATCACTTTTTTTTTTTTTAATTATGAATTAATGTAATACCCAGGATGAACAGTTATTTAATGCATGTATATTTAACACACAGTGTAAATATATATGTGGGGGAGAGGTAGAATCAGGATCATCAAAAGTATCAACTACCAACTCAATATTTGACAACTAGAGTTGTTAGAGCTGCTGGTTTGTGGTGATCAGCTTTGTGATGGCCACAGGCACTGAATGCTTATTAAATAAAAAGACAAGGAATGAGTACTTGCAGCATGAAAATTTTGATTGGTAGAGGTTTTAACAGCATGAAATCTGATTTTGCTATGCCCTGGTGACCTTGTTCAACTATCTTACATCAGATGGTTATTCTGAAAGGACTCTTGAGCCACTGCACCTGTGGCACCAAATACCGAAAGTCAGACTTCAAAAGCAAGCATTTTCTCTGTATCCTTCTAAATAGAACCATCCAAACAGTTCACTGTCTGCCTCAGAAGCTCACTCCTCAATAGATTCAATCAAGTCAATGAAGGCCGAAGGAGGGAAAAATAGGGTAAATAAGACAATTACCAGATCACAGCACTAAATTAAAACAGTAGATGGTATGGATTAGTGTAGTAGATGTGCTCTTTAGCACTGCAGGAGATTGGGATTTCCCAGTCCTGGGGCCTCAGTGTTATAACAGGACTCAGAGCACACTGACCCCTCTTTGAGAAAGGAAAGCTGGGCCACACTCTAGCTAAGAAAGTGAGATCCCGAGCAGAGTATGCAAAGACAAGGTTGACTTTCAGCAGGAAAGGGTAAAACCAGACTACCAGCCTCTGCTTTCTGGATGTTAACGTCAAAATACAGAAAAACAAAATCAAACATTTTCCTGGGAACAGGAAATATCTACCTGTCTTGCTGAGGAAACTGAGATTTCAGTTGCTTACACAGCTGTCTGCTGTTTTGTTGGGTACCTACCCTTAGGAAATAAAAAACAGTATCATGAAAAGCAGGGGGACAATGGCACAAACTCCTCTGTCCTGTTTAAACACACCTCTTCTAGGCTGACTTTTTTTTTCACAATGAGGGTAGTGAAATACTGGAACAGGTTTCCCAGATATGTGTTCAATACTCTATTCCTGGAAACATTCAAGGTCAGGTTGGATGGCATTCTGAACAACCTGATCTAGTTGAAGATGTGCCTGCTCATTGCAGGGGCCTTAAACTAGATGGTCTTTAAAGGTCCTTTCCAACCTAAACTATTCTATGATTCTATGACTTCCCACAGCTGATGAAGGCATATAGTCTTTCTCCAAGGTAAATGTGCAACTTCATTGCCCAGGCAGTCTCATTCGGCGTTACTGTCCAGCCTCAGGCAGAGGTGCTTCTGTGTCCCCAGGTGCAGGGGCATGCCTTGGCTGTGCCCTGACCTTGTAGCTAATAATACCCACCTCATAGTGACAGCAGTCTGCACTCAGGAAAAGGAAACCCAGGTGAGAACCACATCATGGGGGAAATAGGACTTTGATGTGCACTGTGGCAGAACCAACTGAGTGAACCAAAACTTGCTCTCAGGAGCCCCACTAATCCTCCAGAGATGCTCCGTGCTCATTCTGGTGAGGTTCAGTGGTGAGACATCCCTGCCTCACTTAGGGTACTCTGAGTTACCTCCACACCTGAACCAGGTCTGGGATAGGACCCAGACCTCTTAAACTGGGGACTGGAATCAGCTTCATCTTATTTCTGGCACTGCCCTGTTCCTCATAGATCCCCCTCTCCAATGGAGGGAATGCAAGGGGACAGTTATTTTCCATCCAGCCAGTTTAAGTCTGGGTACCCAGCAAAGAAAATGGAGGGACCATTGAAAAATTAAAGGTACTGCTGTTCCTGACACTGCTTGTGCATATCTTGATTAAATGTCATCAGATAAGAGGCAGAAGGGGCAGGGCTAAGAACCCAAGCTATCCCTTCTCCCAGAGAAGCACCTTCATGGGTACAGTCTCAGGTGCATTCTTGTTTATTAATCTCTTCCTTAAGCTCCTAAAATCTCAGGTTGCCCTGAAGGCCCAGTCATGCCAATCACTTTGCTTGCCCACCCCTTATGATTTAGTCATGAAGAATTGGCCAGGCAGTTTCATATCTGCTGATCTCCACCAGCAAATGAATCAGAATTGGAGAAGAATGTTAATCAGTGGAAATCAGTAATGAAAAATATAGTTTTCTGGAAGGTCTCAAGCCCTCCCTCAAGGCAAGGAAGATGTGCACAAACCCTTTTGGGAGTAAGGACTGTAATGTACAGCATCAAATAGGGGGGCTGGAGAAATTTGCCACACATAAGCCTTCAGTGCTGAGCCTCTATTAACTGTAGTCAGCAGAGGCAAATACTGTGCCCTTAGCACTTGCATGCTGTGAAACCAGAGATTAAATGCAATGGTGTCAGAACCAAACACTGACCCAGGGTTTCAAACTGTTCAGCAGACCAAAAACACCAGCCGCCTAGGGTTTCTCATGGGGAATCAACAACTACCTTAATTCAAGGTCCAAACATTACAGTCTTCAGTAAAAGGCAGCTTTGCCTTGTCCAAGTCATGCCTAAAAAAGAAAGAAAAAAAAAAAAAAAAAAGAAAAAAGTAGGAAAGAAAAAAGGGAAATACAGTTTGGTGGGACTTGCTTATCGTAGATCAGGTGACATAAGATTATTCACTGATGCCAGTTCATGCTACTTAATGATACTTGGAGAAACCTGGTCTAGTGGAAGATGCTCCTGTCCATGGCAGGGGGGTTGGAACTAGACGATCTTTAATGTCTCTTCCAACGCAAACCATTCTATGAGATTCCCCACCAAAATAAAACACTCATTTGAGAGTTACCAATCAAAATGAGAGTTGCCCACAGCCTTCTGTCTGACATGGTGATGTACAAGGCAGAAGGCTCTGGAAGGCAGGAGGGCAGATGCCTCTTCCTGCTTCTTGCAATCCCACAAAGTGTGTACCTTGGAGCAGGAAACTGGAGCAGGAAAAGTGTGCCCTTCCTTCCCGCATTCTCTCCCAGAGGGAAGTGAGGTTTCATCTTGAAAGCCTACTTTAGTGGTCCATGAAGAAATATAGGATTTTGACCTGTCAGTTAACCTGGGTAGAGTTTAACAATGTAGCCAAACTGGTCTCTGGCAGGAAGTAGGATGGGTCTGCCTTGAGCCATGATGTGCAACAAAGAATTCCCTGTTTGGGTGAGAGAAATTGTATTTAAGACTGCCTCCATCAGATAGGAGAAAGAAATGGTCTTGACCAGTCTCCAGGATGGTCAAGTAATTGTGAGCAAGCCAGCACATGATGCTGATCAATTGAGATAAGTAGGAAGAGATTAGTGTTCACCTGAATGAGGATTGCACAAAACTTTCTCTCTACAGTTTAGTTATCTTGATCCTTACAACTAAAGTAAGTAGAAATACAAGGTCTGAGGGAGAAGGAACTTGGTTCAGTTTTTAATCCTAATGCAACCAGCTTTTTAAATTACAAACTAAATTCAAGTTTTATCAATTTCTGCCTCACAGTCTTGATGAGATTTTTCATATTCCTTTGCTAGCCAGTTTAATTAGAATTTTAAGGCTTTCATGCTCAAAGTGTCCACTTTGAACTGATGGGGTTATCAAAGTTCAAAGGAAACTCTGAAAAACCTCTGAAGTCTGAAGCAGAAACAAGCGCCAAGCCTTATCCCATCTTCACAAATGCTGAGAGTTTGGATCTGGAGGCAGAGATTGCAGTTTAGGTTTGTAGGCAGAAGTGAAAGTTATGCCACCATGGGGCATCTCCACATGTTGCGAAGCTGATCGACCTTTCCACAAATCCTGAGCCAACATGGCTGCTCCATAGATACTTAGTCTGGAAAAAAAAGAATATACCCATTTCTCTTGCTTGCTTAGTCCATGGCTAGGCTGAATATTTACACTTGGAAAACTGTTAGCACTACTGACATACATGAAAAAAAACAACCAAGAACAAAAACCAACCAAACAAAACCCCTTAAAAATATAAGAAATAATTAATAAATAAGATATAAATAAAAAAATTACCCTCTACAATGTAGTGTGCATGTTCAGTGACCTGTCAGCTCATACACATCCAAATTACAAGTTGTATGTCTGGTTTTGAAATTTCTAATGTTTATACAATAACAGGGAGCATGATAAACTTGGGTGAGCATTTCTAGTATTATTCAAAGAATAGGACGTAAAGAATTATTCGCAACCACTAGTGAAGAAACACAGAGTGAAAAGAATAAAAGAATAAATACACACTCTGTAAAAAACACTCTTCCCTTCAGGTGAGATTAGGTGTCTGATTAAACTGTTCTGCATGAAGGCCGTCCTGCGCAGTTGTGCACATTCTGCATACAAAGAAAACAGTCTCCCTGTCCCAACAAAGAGGGGTCTGAACACTACCAACAGGGTCACCACCCAGGACAGTCAAGTTTGGGAGTTTTTACCTATTCCAAATTTACAATTCCCTGCCAGCTAGAATAGGATATACCTCGCAATTACCCTGAACCAAGGGACATGAGGCAAAGTACAAAGTGCTGATTGGTACATAAAGACCATTGTGCTACATCAATATACCCTTTCTGACAACACTGGTGTAGTAGCAGATTTTACAGTGAAAGAGTACACCTTGGACCCAGGGTCAGAGCAAGTCTAGCCAGGATTACTGTGCGTATGCTGAGTCTGTTTGGCTGTAGTCCATAGTGTTACCTTTTTTAAAACAGGAGAACAGCCACACTAATTACTTCTATCTGGGGATGGAGAACACCCAGAAAGCTGCAGTACAATTACAGTCACCCCCGGTATTCCTCATCAAAGGCTATATAAACTCTTCTGGCTTCTGAGGAGGACACTCAGAGGAATGCATTTCTTGGCTCTGAAAACATACACAGCAGCTGAAGTGCAGGGAAAGGAATGAAGATCTAATGAAAGATATTGATTGAAAGAGATATTGAGGAATATTTGGAACAGAGAAACACTGGCAGAAGGGAAAGTAGAATAACTCTTGTCACAACCTAGACTATAGAATCATAGTATGATAGAATAATTTGTGTTGAAAAAGGACTTTAAAATCAAGTCTGACCATTAACCCAATACTGTAAAGGCCCCAGTAAACTATATCTTTAAGCACCACATCTACGCATCTTTTAAATACCTCCAGAAATGGTGACTCCACCACTTCCCTGGGCAGCCTGTTTCCATGGGAGAAAAGACAACCATCACACTGCTACAACCTCCTTTCAGGTAGTTGTAGAGAGTGATAAGGTCTCCCCTGAGCATCCTTTTCTCCAGGCTAAACAACCTCAGTTCCCTCAGTTGCTCCTCACAGAACTTGTCCTCCAGACTAGCTTCGTTGCCCGTCTCCAGACATGCTTCAGCACTTCAATATGTTTCTTGCAGTGAGGAGCCCAAAAGTGAACACAGGATTCAAGGTGCAGCCTCACCAGTGCCAAGTACAGAGGGATAATCCCTTCTCCTGGTCCTTCTGGCCTCACTATTGCTCATACAAGCCAGGATGCAATTGGACTTCTTGGCCACCTGGGCACACTGCCAGCTCATGTTCACTCTCAGATCCTTTTCCACCAGGCAGTTTTCCAGCCACTCTTCCCCAAGGCTGTAGTGATGCATGGGATTGCTGTGACCCAAGTGCAGGACCCAGCACTTAGTCACATAAGACCAGTAAAAGGGATAAGGAACACATTTAAATGGTATGGGGAAAAGGACTATGGTTTTCTCCCTTCGAATCTATTATTTTTCTCTTCCTTCCTATGTCTCTTTTTTTTCCTTTTTTTTTTTTTTTCAATAGATTGCTCTGTGGATGTAATGAAACAGATGTAAATTGTAATAAAAAGTCAAATCAAAGATAGGTTTCAGTAACTGTAAAGCTGATCTATCTTGTTCTGTGGAGAAGTCCACAGTAAGCTGGCCCCTAAAAACACTACTGAGAGCTGTGACTCACTCTCACAATCATGGGCTGATCAATGGAAACTTTGAGGAGTCTTTTGTAGGTATTTGTGTATGAGAACATGAGAATGAGAGAGACAAAGAGCAGGAATGTGTTGCTATTAGAAACGTCACTGTGTCCTGATAAATCCTACATGTAAAAGTTGCACTTACGCTGCACTCCAGAAGGCATGCTGTGCTATTCCGCTGGTACAATTGTTTTGGTCCTCTTATCAGAGTGCACATTAATAGCTTATGCTACTTATATTGAGAGCTGGAAATTGCTAAGAATTTCAAAGCTCCATCAGGGAGGAAGTAAGAATGGTAGATAACCCAAAAACACCCTACTGAGAGATTTAGCTCCTGGCCGCATTTTTACCTTTAGTCTGTTTTTTTCAGGCTTGCACTATTTTCCTTCAACCCGCAGAGACACCTATTTTCAGTAACATTGCCCAGTGCAGAAAAAAAGAAAAAAGCTATTCATATCCACTTACATTAATTAACTGAGAGTAAAGTCTGCTTCTGAAATAACATCAAGTGTGTAGAGCAGAATAACATATTAGTCTGAACACATCAAAGCGCTGAATGAAGGTGCTCAGCTCTTGTAGTAAAGCAACTTATACGCTAGCTTTGTAAATCACAATAAAGAAAAAAAAGCAATTTGTACAGTATTTTTGGTAGCTTTTGTGTTTTTCTCGTATATTTCACCTCTTGATTCCTCAGTCACAGAATATTCTATTCGTATTATTAAAGCCTTTAGAATAATGAAATATATATCAGTAAAAACACTACACTATTGCATTAGAGCACTTTCACAGAGAATTAAAGCAATAATGTGATCTGCAATAGCATATTTTTTTCTGCCTTGTCAGCATTTTATACTCGATGCACTGCAAGAAATCATCCCTAGAAGGAAAAGAAAATAAAAAAACTCCTTCAAAAACGGATGAATTTGTGAAACTCAGAGATTTCACAGACACGTGTTTAGAAACACAGCACAGTGTAACAATGTCAACTAATTTCATATGGAACAAAAATTAATGATCCCAATTCTGCCAGGTTTTCCAAAAAGCTGGGAGGCATATGAATTCTGTGCAAGGGTATCACCTGTGACTGCACTGGATAGAATTACTTTACGTGCAGCTTCCTTGCATGGATTACTTCTCAGCACAGAGCAGACTTTGTTAGATCAAGATCAGGTAGCCTGAAGTCTTTTTTCTTTTAGTTGTTCTTTATAATCTACTCATCTGTCTTTGTTTTTGAGGGCATAAGGGGGAAAAAACCCACCTCATTGAAAGGGAAAAGATGGAGTGAATTGCAATCTCTGCTGAGGTCATGCTGTTTTACCAGAAATCTTTGACCAGGGTCAGCAAGACTAATTTTTCCTCCTTTAGGAAATGTCTACGTAAACTATAAAATGAACCCTACTGGGACCAGATTCAGATGGTTGTGGCTTTGATTCACTATCCATATTATTTGACACAACAAAGTAACGTCCTATCAGGAAGTGCTACAGCAGAGGGATGTGCAATAAGTGAATAGAAAGAGGTTGCAGACATGCCCTCAGGTAAATCTGCACCTGAAGATCGATTTCCACCTATAAAAAATCCCTGCATCCTCCAGACTCAATTGCACAAATCCACAGCATCACTGCATTTTGGAAGCTCCACGCAATTTCAGGCCATCTCTCTAAGAAACGGTGAAGTGGCCCAGGAAAGGCTGGCAGAATGAAGACATGGACTGGCAAGGGTGTGGAAAGGCTGCTCTAAAAAGGAAATTAAGTTGTAACCTTTCAGTCTGGGAAGGGGGCAGAAGAGTATGACAGGAGTCTTAAGAGATAAGAATGGCAGAGAGGATTGAAGAGTTGTTAAATTTTATGGGACAAAATCTATTTTTTCTTCAAAAGAAGTGAGGTTTTGTTTGGTTGTTGTTTTTTTAAGTGGCACATAATTAAACTATGGGACTTCTGGCAAAGTTAACTTTACAGACTTGTAGAAGAAAAATCTATTGTGATCTACCAATAGGCAAGCTAGCACCCTACCTAGCCCACTGTTGTTAAAAGGCATAAAGCTAAGGAGCATTCATCCTACTCTGCTTGCTCCTATACTCTCCCCTCATCATCAGTTACTGGACCATGTCAGAGATAGGATAGGGAGCCTATGGCCTATCTCAGTACAACTTTTTCTCTACATCTTACACAAGCTAGATTTATAATGCATGAGCTCAGACCCAGCAGGAACCTATATCTGTAAAAACTGGCTGTCGCTTGCACAGTTAATGACCAAGAAGCAGGGTTATATTTAAAAAGCCAGTTCTTTGGCTCCCATAGCATCAAAAAATTCCAATATTGAGAAACACCTGTTCAGTATACAAAAGTTACACCTTTGACCAACAGCCAATGTGTGTGCATTTCTCCATGCCAAGCACTGATGCCTCTAGTTCATTAAGGCAAGCTAGATCATCTAAGTGAGCACCGAGAATGAGAATACAGTACATGAAGCAGTCACAGCAAAGCAAGGGAAAGGATATGTGTAGGAGCTATAGAACTCCATTTAGAGCAGAGCAGATCACAGAATCATAGAATATTCTGAGTTGGAAGGGACCCACAAGGATCATCCAGTCCAGCTCTTAAGTGAATGGCTCATACAGGGACCAAATCCATGACTTTGGTGTAATTAGCACCATGCTCTAACCAACTGAGCTAACTAATCTCAGGGATGTTCCAAGAGAGTTTGCAGTGGGAGGAGATAGAGTTTGGAGCTTGTAAATAATTTCATTAACCACTCCCTCTTTGTGAGCTGGGGAGTTCAGTTGGTTGAATTAGTATATTTTCAATCAGTACTGATATTACTATCACTAGGAAAACAGGACCAAATCCTGAGAATATGGAATTTATCAACAAAACTAACTGAGGTCCACTTAACACCTATCTTCATAAATTATCCCATCTCCAAAACTGAAGGGATTATTATACCACACTTTGACATTCCCATCTGTTTTAAATAATTTTCAAATTTATTGTGTCTATCAGCACTGAAAGAAGCTTCATGCAAATGTAAAATAACTAAGAAAGAAGAGAGTTCAGAACTCTGGAAGGAAGATGTACTTTATTTTGTCCTAATAAATACTTTAATAGATTTCACATAAAAAATAGCTTAGTAATCTCCCTGTCCAGCTCAATTTTCTCTGAAATTAAAAAGCACCAGAATACAGCTGAGAAAATAAGCTCCGGTTAGTATTACTTTGTTTACATTTTATTTATGTGTATCAGCTGCAAAACAGAGTGTTAGTGCTATCCCTCTTTAATGAACCTTTGTACTAAGGACAGGGAGTTTATGAAGACAAAACCCTGTGAATAATATTGGACTTCATAACTAAGTCAGCACAGTAGGACTAAAATGCTTTATTGGATCTTATTCACAAGAGGTTTATATTATACTGCTGATATCTTCTATTCCACTTAATCACTTTTATGAATACAAGCCAAGTCCCTACTGCAAATTGCCACCAGAGATCTTAGGAGTCTAAATGATATTCCACTGAAGCTTCAGAAAGTCTCTTTGTTCTGGAGAAAACATACTAAATCACAGCAACCTAACCCTCTTAGTTTCTTATTTGCTTTAGAAGGTATTTGTCTTTACTCTTATTTGGTGGGATCATATGCATGAACAGAGACATTATTGAAATGCATCTGCTATTCATCTCTATTGCCACAGCCTGCATTGTCTGTAGGTAACTCAGTAAGTGCAAGACCATTTATTTGCATTTCCTCAGGGCAAGAAGTTTAGTAACAAGGTTTCTTAACCTAGGTGATTTATATTAGTAATATTATTACATTACTTTTATATTCTGTAGACATCATTATTGTCATTGTCACAAGTGTCAATAGCTATCTCCCAATTTATGGCAGTAGTTTTATCTTTAAATTAGTTTTGATTCACCCAAGGACTCTTCAAATCAGTAGCAACTTGAACCCTTGTGTGAGCAGAGGTCTGAGGGATTCAACAGATCATCATGTCTGCAGTAAAGAATTAAACATTCTATGAGCTGTACTCTGACATCCAGATCAACTGGCTATAACTGATTATGTTCATAGAGATTCCAAGCTGTTCCCAGAGACTGGGAGAGTGTCAACTAATTTAGTCCAGAACCAGGGCAGGAAGCACCCTAGCAATTCAGCAGGACAGGCATACTAATAAAGACACGGACTTTGGTTGCTCTCAGCTTGCACTTCAGTTCTCTGTCAGGGGTAGTGGCACTTCATTTTGAACCTCCAAATACTGAAGATCATAAGGTGCTCAACTACAATATTAATGGGAAGAGGTGGCACTGGCATGTAAAATAAGATACTTTTTCCATATTGACAATAGATGCACTATGCCTAGTAAAAGTAATTGAGAATAGCAATATTGTCAGCTCAGAGTTGCTTGGTAATATAGTAAAAAACATCAACATGTTTTAACTTGTATGAGGATGCAGGAAAGCATCTCTAAGAAGCTAAAGTGCATTCAGATCACAAAAGGAATACCCCATGCAGTGCATTTCTAAAGAGATTTCATTTTCTATGGAAGGGCAAGGAGGAAAAAAAAGTCTACATTGTTATGAAGAGAACCTTCTTCACAAAAATATTCATTTTAATTGCCTTTTTTTTCTGTAGTCGTCATCTTCAAACAATCCTGAAAGTGTCTTCTGACAGTAGCAAAACTGCTCCTGCAATTATTGATGATATTATAAAAGAAAGTAATTAAAAATTCCATGAAGCCATTCATTCTGACTGTCCCATGTGTAGCAAGACATTCTTTCCCACTGTGCTAAAATTAACTGTTTCAGAGAAACATATAAACAACATGAACTGCAATCAATAATATCTGCCAGCAGCGCTGCAGAGTGACAACCGATCTAGCCAGCACTGGGACTGATCACTCAGATTACTTTCAGCAGATTGAGTCCTAGTGATCAATACCAAATATTTAACACTTTTACTTCCTGCTTTTCTCAAGCACTAAGAGGACAAACTGAAAAAAGTTTGCTGCACAATGCTTTCACATCACTGGATTTGTCTGTTAATCAATTCCCAAAAACTTCCCAGCTTTGATCTTCACATTCCTTAGATTTTACAGGGAAATAGTCGGTGAACTGACTAAGAAAATAATCTGTGTGAGTGTTGTTATCAAATATACCCAAGGCCTGATGTCTTCTTTTGTGGGCACTGTGAGTAGCTTCCTTTACTTATTTATTTATTTATCTATTTTAAGAACAACTCCATTACCTTTTCTACTGATCAGGTCAGTCTGAGTTTGACAGCTGATTAGCTATTATTATGTCAAAATACTTTGTAATCCCCTCTGATATCTTCTTAGCAGTGATGCCAGGGCAGTGATACTGTCATTTGAATATGCTCAAACATGCAGTCACAGGAGCAACATAGCATGCTTACCAGTTTTTTATTTTTATTTCTCTATGTCCAGAACCACAAGTGAGTCTAGAAGACAGTATTTCCTGCTCTGACTTTCCATAGGGGCAAGGCAGACAGTGAGGCTGCTCCAGAGTTACCTGGGGCAAGGGGAGAAGGGACTCAGAGCTCCCTAAGTCTCTGATCCTCAGCTGCCCACATTTCCTTTTCTAACAATGAATGGGAGATTCTAGTCATTCATGCCTTCCCTTGGTACAGAACTGCCATACTGCTCTTGGATCCAGTATGTGGGAAGCAATTTCTGATTCCCTGATCCTCTGTGTTTGTATTTCCTGTGCTCATGTGCCTCAGAATATATAAATTCAGCAGCTATCCTGCCTGAAGTTTACTGATAGGTATCTTCATCCTAGGTCTTAACCACAACAAAAAATGTAACAAAAAGGGAAGACACCAAACAAAAATCAGTAATAAATCTCAGAAGATAAAAACACTGCAGTGCCAAATTATCCTTTGGTAAACCAGCATAAATTCCTTGTTGTTTACATCAGCTAAGCAGACGAATGGAAACTGCTGACAGAATGGGAGCTCAAGGGCACATCAGTCACCACTCATTGAATTTCCATACTCTCCTGACCTAGTAATGTTGTTGGGGCATTCAATAGAAGATGCTGCTTAAGATGCTTTTTCATCCCAATAAATGAATTCTTGCATTCAGGCTGCATACTGGAGGTTTCCAGAAAGCTTTCAAATAGCGAAGAAAAAATTCAGGCTATCAGCTTGAAATCAGTTAGCCTGCAACTCAGGCAATAACTGCTTGCCGGGGAGATCAGCAAGGGTAAAACAGTCCCCGAAGGGAAGCAATGGAAATTTCATCTTAACACATCTCAAGCTACCTGGATAAAGCAATAGTACATACATAAGAAGAAACAATCTCACTTTTCCAGGGAGGTAAGTTGAAAGATTGAGCTGCCGAGATACTTTAGAGACAAGTGTGATGTTAAGTCTAAAATAAACAGAGTGCTCCAGTGCACTATCAGTAATGAGCTGTAGAGAACTATCCTGGTTGTTGCACCCTGTCAATAGGGTTCTATCCTGTAAAATACTAAACACTATAAATTCTTGCTAGAGAGAAAAGGGGGAAAAGAGAAACAACTCTGAAATAAAAATTTAAAAAAAACAAAACAAAACAAAAAAATCCAACACAAACAAACAAACAAAAACCAACCCACAAGCAAACAACCAAATAAACCAAATAAACAAAAAACACACACACCCCCCCACAAAAAAAAAAATCAAAATTAATTACTTATGTATTCTCACTTTGGAAAGATAATGAAAGAGCAAACACATGAATTGAAAATCCACCACATAAACAGTGTGTCATTTTATAAAACACTTTTATTTAGTGTAGCTTTCAGTTGCCTTCATATATGCAATGAAATTACTCTAGTTTCATCATGTTACTTCAAAGTGGATTTATGGACAGTATGAATATATTTCAATATCTCACTTTAACTGATTCACAAAAACTCTTCCTGTGTGAAAAAATTTGCTCTAAATTGGGCACAACATTCACCATTTTAAGCAGGTCTGACCCTAAGTATCTCAAGAAAAACTTCTTTTGATGCAGAAGTTGGAATAAACATTTCAGTTATTTCAAAAAATTAAGTGAATAGAATTTGAAGGCAGATTTTTGGACTGCCTTCTGAAATGCTTACTGTACTTTGCAGAATTTGTCAGTGTAAAACATTTATCCCAAAATCCAGAAATCCATACCAACTCATCTTATTTTCTAATCCTTCAGTAATGCCTGTAGTTGCTTAAAAAACCTTTCAAGGGACATGGGCAAGACAGAATAACATAACTTTTGCTGTAATTAAATGTGAAATCAAGAACTGGTGTGCTAAAATATGCATGGGAGGGAAATCCCTTTCCATTTGTTCTGCTTTGTCAAGATTTTCTTCAGAGAAGTGCAACCATTCTTACAAAATAATTGATCAATGACTATTTAAACTTATATTTTGTCTCATAGACTTGGGCACATGCAAAGCAAATTGTTTCACTTTGAAGTTACAACATAATAACTTTGAGCATTTTTGAGCTAAAGCTCATTATTTCCCTGGTTATGTCTACATGACCTCTTCTGTGATGACATGGTGGTGACATGATGCTGCAGTTGCATCAGTAGCATATGGACAAGAACTAACAATAACAGTCCTGTATTTCCATGGCTTGAGGCATTCATGGCTACAAGAAAGAAATAGAAAAAAAAAAAAAGGCACAAAAACCCACCCAAATTTTCAAGAAAGATTTTAAATAATTTTTAATTGAAAGAATACTAATATAGTGCTTGCAGTACATAAAGTCTCATCCCAAAAAGCATCATTCTAGCTATTCTCAAAACTGGAAAGCTAGTTCTTCTCATTTCCCATCACAGTCAAGTGATCTATTGGCATGACAGTGGATTAAAACATTTTTGTTGTCTCTGTGGGGGAAAAAAATTTTATTTATTGTATCTTCATATTTCTTAAGATAAATTTTTTCCTTATCTCTTTTTTTGGAGTCCTATTAAACTTATTTTTATTATCTGCTTGGTTTGTATTCAGGCCTCCAATTGACAGGCTGCTATAACTAACAGAGGCACTTCTCTATATGTTGTGATATGTCCCATGGTAATCACTGCTATCTGATCCATGCAAAATCATTTCTCCCCTTCTTCCACAAAATGCCAGTTTCTGCCTTTTGGTGTGTATTTCTCTGCCTCTCATCAAATGTGGCCACTGAGTCAGTGGTCAGTCACAGTTCACAAGAGACAGTGAGAAGTCAGCCAAGTGAAAATAAACAAATTGTGCCTCAGTCCAGCCTCAGATCCCTGACACTTTTGTCTGTTCTGCATTGCACAGGACCAGTTTATCTCAGATACTACATATTGTTAAAGTGAGTATTGTTCCCATATGATAAATTTTCAGTCTGTGTTAGACAAAAGGAAAAGTGGAAAACTCCATGTACCAGAAGTTGAGCATAGAGGGGAATATAGTTCCAGTTCTCCTGGGCAATACATTTCTAGTTTTGCTTTTCATATTTCAGCAATGATTTGATCATTTCTGTATAAAGTCTGCAAAGAAATATAACAACTTTTGGTTTTAAAAATCGTATAAAATCTAAACTGCTGTTTAGTCTTATCAAGTATATAGACCTTGATTTCAAGCCATAATGTGGCTTTGATAAATGAAATGGCATTCAGCAAAGGTAACTTAGATCAAATCACTCAAATGTGGCTCTGAGTGAGTGAGTACTTGTGGTATCTCCCTGGCTTACCCTCTATTCCCAATCTCACAGCAGCCAGATCCTTCAGCCTTTGAGCAGCTGGAAAGTGGGAGACTCCGACTACATAATTTTTACAAGGAATGCATTACCCCTGTCCTATGTCACCCTCCCCATGACATTGCCTGGAGCTGCAGGGGAGCCCATTTCTGTGTCCAGCTTCATCCAGAACTCCAGACCCAGCAAATAGCTGCAGTTCTGCTCTAGCCATAAGATACTGAGTCAGGTGGAGATTTCCAGAGAGCTCCAGCAAAGAACCTTTCTTAAAACATCTCAGCTCTGACAGAATAAGCTGTCTGTACCCCACATGTCAAAACTGTACACACAGTACTCACTGACCCTCAGTAATCTAGGGGTGTCAAATATTTGCTCTTTATAAAGCCATCAACTCTTTTTTTTCCAGAAGTTTCCTTGTTTGCTTGAAATTTCTTGTATGGATTTCAAGGCAGAACAGTGAAGCAATATTGCATTTTAAGCAGCAATCTCAAACAGGAAGCCAAATCCACAATCATTTTTTTCAAAGCATTCAGTTAAGTGTAATCTTCAGAAAACATGAAAAGAAGAGCCTTATTTCTTCTGGGCTTGGCAGTTACTTTTTGTCAAAGGATTTATCTGGGCTGAATTTTGCACTTGTAGCATCATTTAATCAACACTTATATTGCTTAGCGTTGCACTGTGAATGTCTGATCACTTGACTGACTATCCAATCTTCTCTTTCCCTGTGCAACACTGAAATGAGGGACTTCTTTTAAAATCGGAGAAGGCTATTTGCCTGACAGGCCCATTTTAGGAGAAAAGGCCAGTCTCCTAACATACAGGACTGGCAGCCACCCTAAGTGACCCAGGTGGAACTCTGGAGGGTACCACACGTGAAGAAGGTACAATGTCCCCCATGCCACGAGCAGCAGCTCCAGCAGTAGCATGGAAGATGTGCTGTCTGTGTTCCTTGGCAGCCTACAAACTACTCCTGATAGTTGGGAGGAAAAGAAGCAGGAGAGACCTCTTACCCTGCTTTCTTATTCTTCTCTCAAAGATGCTAGCACCTACCATAGCAAAAGACTCTATAATGGCTTGCAAACTGCATGGAAGACAAGCTTCTGCCTTCCCCTTCTGTTCTATCTATGCTGGTGTTTCCCCACTGACCTAGCCTAATCTACCTACTTCTGCAGCCCTGTTCTCAGCCATGTGGTGCTTCTCTTTACCAGTTACTGCAAAGAGGAATCCCCACAGAATGTGTGTTAGATTAATTTAATGTCTGTAAATCATTTTGAGTTCATGAGGAGCAAGGTATAGTTTAAGCATAACAATATATCTACATAAAACTTTATCCAACACTGCATATTGACTTGCGTAGATTTTCTATTTAATACTAGTGCTCATGTAATTTATAATTAAAAAACTCAATTTGTCTGCTTGTGGAATTTCTTTCACCAAGGTGATGAATCAGAGGTACACTACAAAGTGTTTTGAAAAACCTGACTGACTCCCATAAGCACACCTCTGTACAGACACACAATTACAGAGTTACAGATGTAGGAAGGGATTTCTGCAGGTCATCCAATCCAAACCCCTGAGTTTTGATAATTTCCAAGGACAGACTTTCCAGTCACCAGGAACCTCTCTCATCTGTCATGATCTTTTAAAGATTACAGAGAAGACTTCACAATGACACCAAACAGCTCCACGAGCACTCTCAGGTCCTTCCTGTCTAGTCCCATGGACTCATATATGTTCAGTTGGCTTAAAGGCTCCCTGCCCATATCCTGCATTGTGTTTCACTCCCGCAGACTCTGCAGATAAAAGAAACAAATGTTTCTTCACTATTCCTTATAAATTAGGAGGGCAAAGCTGTGAATGGGTTCAAAAAGAAATTAAATAAAATCATGGGGAAAAAAAATCTGTCAACATGCTGATGCCACTACTTCATACCAGGTAGTCCTTATTCCAGAGGTTGCCAGACAGCGGCATGACAAACACGGGAAACCTCACAATATGATAACCACACTGCTTTTTTTACCTTGTGCCTGGTCACCATTGTTGTTGGTTTACAGTGAAGAAGAATAGATCTGACAGACAGGAAGTTTTTGTTCTACCCAGTAAATTCTTGCCTGGTATATTTAATGTTTTTTTCTCTGCAATTTAAAACATAAGTTTTAGAGCTTCCAGTTCTGATGAGAGCAGCAGTATATTACAAGTACTCCAGTGATACAGGCCCAGATGTGAATGCCTGGTCATTCCAATGAGCAGTCCTAATAAAAAATGTTTTCATTGCTGTAGCTACCTACCTACACAAGCCTTCTTCTAACTGAACTATAGCACCAGAAAGCTGAAAACATTCTAAAAATAGATTTTTAAACAGCCAACATAAACTGCACTTGCAGCACCTACAAACACACAAACTGGTTCTGGTTAGCTGTAGCTCTTCTGCTGCTTTCTCCTACTCTATCAAGGCTTCTCAAGTAAGTGTTAAGAGCCATTTCAGTGGTAGGTAATTGCAGGGTGATCTTGAGTCTTTAAAGCTATTTATTGATTCCTGACCTTGGCAAAACCACACAAGATTTAAATCTGCCTCCTCTTTAAAATATTGTCATACCCTGAAGCAACAAGTAAAGGACTCTATTCATGTCAAAGCTAGTGGTTTCATGAGGATGGCAGAAAGTGGAATATGAGGTTGTGGTTCATACAGATGATTATCTGAAGTCATAGTGACCTTTGTTGAAAGCTGCACTGAAGAATAAAGAAGTATTATATAAACTGTTTCCTTAAGAAAAGGCAAAGGATCAAAATAGCATCAAATTCCATTAATTACTAATAGATCCTGACAAAAAGAGGAGTTTTACTATTTAATAACTAATTCAGACTACTAAGTTATTTTTAGCTCTAAAATTCTGCCTTATCAGTCATTTTCATTCAAAAAAAAAAGACCTATTACTTCTGATTTTCAGGATTTTTTGAATGTGTGTATTTAAAATCTCACAAGTATTCTGAGGGCTTCACATATGGAGGTCAGCAAGGGACTGCGCTAGCACTGCCCTCTTTAATATGTATATTAGCCACTGGTAGTTGGGGAGATTGCTAAGTGTACAGCATAAGCAATTTCCTGAAGCCACAACTCTCTGTTTCCCTGCTATTGAGTGTAGACGAAACAGGATTTTATTTTACCTACAAAACAGACTCTCTCTGAACTAGAAGTCAATCCAACTGTGGGACAAGTATTAGAAAGATGCAAAGAAAATTAAAGTGAAATAAGTGCAATGAAAAACAGAGAAACAGTACTGGTGTTAGTCAGCTATATGTTATTTATTCTCTTCAGTACAGGTTTCATCGCAACATTGATGGAATACAAATTGACACAAAATTCATGTAAATTTATGTAAATGCATATATAAATGAGTTGCAGCCCTCAGGGTCCTGGCAAGTTGCCACAGTGGCTCTGAGCAGAGCAGAGACTTTGCACCACTGTAGTACTCTGAGAGGTGTTATTGTGAACTGGAGTGTAGTTTTCTGAGAAACATTAGTAGCTTTTATCAGTTTCTACATGGAGTTTGCCAGGGGCAAAAGAAATACCACTTGTGAACTTTTGGCTTCCTAACTGAGTTAGTAATAGTACTGAGTCTAGAAATAGCTCATGTGTGACCATTACCAACTCTTTCACTTTCTCAGCAGAGTTTATAGGTACTGTGAGACAGAAACACGCAGCTCATGAACATGATAAACTTCACTGGCATTTCTTTGGAATCTGTAATAGCTATGAACTCAGAAATAGCTGGTTCATGACCATTATAAACTCCTTTGGCTTCTCAGTGGAGCCTTTCTAATAGCCATGAGCACAGAAATAGCTGGTTCACAATCATTAAGATCTTTGTCAATATGTCCATTGGGAATATAATGGTTGTAAGCCCAGGAACAGCTAGTTCACAGTTTTTACACATTTTTTTACTTCACCATACTGAAACACAACCCATGTAGACAATATTTTGCCTGTAACAAATAATGCCGTCATGCTGGCTTACTTAGCTATTCAGGAATAATGCAACAGAATGAAATAAAATACATTACAGTAAATGGCAGGACTAGATTTAAGTAGGTTTCCAAAGCTTATGGCTTATAACTGATGTATTTCTATATATCTGTTATGGTATTTAGCACCACTGCATTGGCATTCATAGAATCCAATCCCATCTCCATTCACAAGGGGAAGGACACCTTCCAAGACAATAACAAAAGCAAGGATGGGGTACTAGGCTGAAAGTGTGATGGGCTGATCAGGAAGGTAGCTCTTCTTATTTTCCCATAAAAAGATGTCAGGTCGAATATGACACCTCTAAGGCCTGTCTATGAAAATACCTGTGGCCAGGTCTATAGAAGAACTTGCTGGATTTTTCTAACTGAAGGTATATTGATTCTAGCTGGTTGTCCATTGACTACACAGCCCAATTAAGACATCTGACATGGTAGCTGATAGTTTGCATGCAGAATCCCACCTTGGCTCTCAACAGCCCATATACATAGCTTGGGCTCAGCCATGGCATGATGTGAAGGAAACCTGCTCACAGCCCTCATTCTCCACAAAACACCTGATCCTTGCAAAAGAACTTCTTCTACTTAATGAGTCTTGCAGAGCAAATATGGGAAGCCTTCAGGGTCCTCACAGGTCCTTTGCTAGAAATTCTGTATATTTCCAGAATACCTACATGACAGTTGAGTATCATTTGCAGACTTTTCCAAAGGAACAAAAATATAACCAGGCCCAGCTTCTAATTCTCAAGATAGAAAGGAAGAATGGAAGCACTTTTCCTCTATAAACCTCCCCACAGCCTCTGACTCGATACTTTTTCCTTCAAATTCCCCAGTATCCCTCTCCTTTTGAACCACTTGCCACTGATCTCCCAGGATTCTGATCTGTAAACACCTCTCTTATCAGAAAGAGAGTTTTCTGGGGGTGGAAAGTCTCTCCTTTGCCCAGCTCACCATGAAAAGGACTGAGTCCAACAAAGCATGAAGATCCTGGTGGCACAGGCAGAAGCATACAAGTATCCATATGCTCTTCTCCCTAATGCTTTGGGGGATTTATTATTTCCTTTAATAAGAGGTGCCTGTGCAAATTAGCCCCTCTGGGGCCATGTAGTTATAGTCTTGGGACCCAGTTCTGTTCCCACTGAAGTCAGTGGCCAACTCTCTATTGATTTCAAATGAAGCAGCTCCAGGCTCTTTGGTGTTTTCTTTGTATTTCCCACTAAGAATTTGTTTTCTTTAAAGCTGTGACATCACATGATGCAACCTGCTGTAAAAACTATTCTCTTGATGTGTATAGATGTTCAGAAAAGGAGAAGTGGATTTTTCAGTGATAATTACATTTCTCTGTGGCACAGCAATCGCGGGAGCCAAATTATTGCAGGATGGAAAGCCTCTGGAGAAACCATGTACTAATACATCAAGCTTCAGAGAAGAGATCATGTTCCAAAAATTAATCATAAGAGAAACCAACCATTTTAAATAGTTTTATCTTAGTTTTCCTGGTTCAAAAATGCCCCACCTTTGGAGAATTTGGAAAAAGGACAGATGGGGTTTTAAAGAAAGTTAAGGGATGAAATAAAAAAAATGAACAGGCAGACTGGCAGGAAAACAGTAATAGAAAGAGATGCTGGAGAGTGTTGTTGTGGTGGTGCTGGGAAAGGACATTAGTCCCAAGATAAAAGAGGAGATGATCAAAGGCCTGATCCTACAGATTTTTATTTGCTTATGTGAACAATCTCATTGATCTTAGCTGGACTCTGTGCCTGGGAAACTATTTGTGGAATCAGATCATGGAGTGTTAGAGAGCAAATGCTACCTCATTCCTTGCCTAACCTGCAAACATTTAGCCAGAGGGAAAAATCAGGGGGTGGAGTGAGGAGAAGGAGGAGGAGGAGGGCATGTCAGAGTAAGAAGAGAAAGTAACACAGCTGGGGAGATTTTGCTCTGTTGTTAGCAGAGTGATGTCATTGATATCACCGGGTGACCTCTTGATCTAAAAGAAAGGGAACATCCAGATATTCAAAAGCCATGTAGATGATGCACTGGGGTACATGGTCCAGTGGTGGACTTGGCAATGGTGGATTAGGATTTTGAGTCAATGATCTTAGAGGTCTTCTTAAGAGTCTACTTAAGAATATATTTTAAAAATTAAATGTAGTTCCTAGGCTGAGGTTTACTTTTCCCAAGGCTTAGCCTAAAGAAAGGTTGGACAATAAAGTTATGAAAACCCTCAAAAAGTAAGAATTATTGATAGGAATGCATCTAGGCTGGTGCCTAATAAACACCTACTGAAGAAATAATTGTGTCAAAGTAACAATTTTGTGTTAATTTCTTGCTTCTCTCTTGTACTCATTAAAGTACCTGAAGAGTCTCACAATCTAAAAATGTATTTGAATGCCTGATTCCTACTGAAACCAGTAGGATTTAAGCACTTAAATGTCTTTAAGTGCTTGAGCTCTAATTCACTAATATTATAAATGTAACAGTGCTCCACTGTTTTCTCCTAATTATGCTTCATCCAGTTTCTGATTGTTTATTTTGTTTCACTGCACTGGTAGCACATTAAGAATAGGTATTTATATACAGGAGCCATCAAAAAATGCTTTGCACTGGAAAAGATTTTCCTTTCCAAAATCTTTGGATTGAGGAATAAGTTATGTACACATTAGTTAGTGGAAAAAATTGTATTTATGGCAGTTGTATTATTTGTAGGACCAAAAATCTATATTTGTTGCTAGGTGCTAAGGTCTTCCTGACCTTGATGGCATAAAAGGTTACTTTATCAGGCCTTAGAGAAAAAGCAAAACAGTAGATGCAATGTCCTCTCTTCCACTGCATAACCTGCTGCTAAACACAGAGCAGCTTAATTGCTACAGTGAGAAAGATAATGCTTTTAGCTCTGGCATTATAGACACTCATGTTTTTCAGCAAAGCTTAGGAAAAGGATTTTTAAAAATTTAAACCAAGAATAAAATGATACAGGAAAGTTGCCTAATTTGACTACAAGGTCTATCTGTGCAAAAATATATTAATGTTGAAACAACAGCAATCATTTGCTGACATGTACTCAGAAGAAATGCAGACAGAACAAAATTTTATAATCTATTAATAATTTTGGGAATTAAAGAATATTTCATGCTAATCCTTTCCATGTTGTAGGGAAGTAGGAAGGTAGACAAAAAAAACATGGAAAACACAGGTAGGTGACATGAGAGATTTCTTTTAAGGTCCTGAGTAGCATATAATAAATATCTATTTCCGCACCCCCATATGTAAGTTTAGTTTCAGGGAGAAATAACTCAATAATACATCATGCCTGAGAAGTCTGTCCTTTCACAGTCTCAAGCACAGCTTAACCTGT
This sequence comes from Pyrocephalus nanus, assembly GCA_038380795.1. Classification (NCBI taxonomy): domain Eukaryota; kingdom Metazoa; phylum Chordata; class Aves; order Passeriformes; family Tyrannidae; genus Pyrocephalus; species Pyrocephalus nanus. Next base: position 93,617,234 of record CM076259.1, on the reverse strand, counting down.
TTGAGGCCATAAGAATCAAATCTTATTTTAGCAAACCTAATGCTAAAAAGCATTCTTTCTTTAATTGAGATCATTGTACTAATCACTAAAGTAGGAGATCAAGGCACAGTTCCTTAAGAACTATGACTGCAATAAATATTGGCAATCTTTTCTAAAATAGAAAAGTATAATATTATTGATTCTGATCTCTCCTGAGAATGTCATTCTATGGCCTTACTAAAGTTTCTCCACATTTACCTCAGCATCAGTAAAACGGAGTAATAAAGGAGTAGACTCGTTTATTCACCATTCTGAGGAAAATATATGGCTTTTTGTAATGGCAGAATTTTTTTTAACTAGTGTTTTTGTGACCAAACTTCTCTCATGAAATCCTAAGAGTCAAACAGGGAGGTGCAAAAAAAAAAAAAGACACACTGAGGACAACAATGCTCACTAAGTTTCCAGACCTAGAATCATATACAAGAATCACATAATTTCCTGTTATGAATGTGAATAATTATTAGGATTATTTTGTTTTGTTTTAAGATTTTGACTATTCAGACTCAAGATTGCCTAAACACATCAAGTCTTAAAAAACCACGCACTGAATTTCTACACATTTCCTTCCTTTATTAAAAATTCTTCTCATGTGTTTTTTTACATAAGTTATATTCCAAAGATTTTTCCCACTTCAGCTGTCTCTCCTCCTTTTAGTATTGTCAATATAAATACTTTCCAAAGGGCGCTTGCTCATGAGTCCTCCCATTTATCAAAGGCTGCCAACTACATGGATATAGAGCTATGCACACTTGGTAAAATGCTCTGGGACTAGTAAGGAAGAGTAGGTACATGGTAAAGAGACATAAGGGGTAAGGTTGAGCCTGTTTCATTTCTGTGAAGGTGAGTCCTGGCATCCAAAGGGAGAGGTGACTCTGGGAATCCTAGCTGTGGTAAATAGCAAAACTGTGTTTAGCACCAGTCGGTGCCACAGAGCCAACCTCCACACTATTGCCACCAGAAGTAGGCACACCAGAAAGCACCCCTTTCTTTTCTGTTGCATAAAAGGCAGATTTCAAGATGACAAAACCAGCAAAATATGCATATGCAGAAGAGTCGCCTGTTGCCAGTTATATTGCAGATGAGGTGGAGCAAAAAATTGCTGATTAAGTCTAAAAAGCAAGTAAGAAAATTGCACTTTGATGGTCAATATAGTGACACATCGTGTACCAAAGACAAGTGTTAGGAACATCCACGTTTGCTGGTAAAATCTTTCTCAGATGCCTGAAATGTTGCTGATCCACATGTCTAGAGGGGCCACCATTGTGGTGGTGATTGGCACCCTCTCAAAGACTGTTTAGAGATCACCTGACTCAGCACCAAAGTTTTCTGGGACCCAGTCCAACCCATGCCCACGTCTCTCCTTGACTATTCAGAATTAAAAATGATGTTTGTGTGTTTTCTTTTTAATAGCCAAGCAATTAGACCATCCCACCTTGTGGTAGGAGATTTGGTATTTCCAGATTCTACCTAAACCTATGATGAGCCGGAGTCTCCAATTCAAATTAAAAGTATCTCATTCTCTCTGTGTGCTGTTTAAATCTGGCATATATTTTGGAAATATCTAATATGTGTCACTTACAGATGAAGCTTGGAATGTAAAAAGGCATAAGAATATTTGGCAGATAACCCACATTATAGCCTCACCATTGCAACTTCATTGGAAAAGAGATATATTAGAAAACTAATCTCCTAGGAGGTGTGGAGCAAACTGACACTTGCCTTTAAGCTCTTAAAATATCTGAATTATAGAATTTATTATTATCTTAACATATTTAAATGCAATCAAGTATGTATCTGAACTCTAGAATGAATTACTGTCTCTGTGTCCCTGCCTTGAAATCTGTTAATTATCTAGGAAGGATCCATTTGCAGAATTGCTGCATAGATAGCTATGTACCATATACCTGAACTGAGGACATTCACCTGTCAGATTAATCTCTTGCATTTCAACACATGAGTACAGAGTCAAGAATCGAAGGAAAAGATTCTAAGGCAATTCTAGTTTCTTTTTCTGGAGGGATTTACAAGTTCTTGGGACATTAGCCACTTGAGAAAGATGGGAAAGCATCTACTCTATAATGGAATTTAGGACATTCAATAGGCTAATAAATATATTCAAGGTGAAATCCTGACTCCAGTTCAGTCAACAGCAAAACTCCCTAATACTTTTAAAGGCCAAGATTTTCACTTATCATATGTGGTTTTGAACCCAAATTTGTAAGATGATGAGCACACAGAGGTAATGACTATTCAAAGTGACTGACAGAGTTATGACTTGGTTTCAGATTAGGCATATCTGAAATGTTTCCTCATACCCTGTAAGAGAGGAGATGTTCTATACATGTGGAAACAGGTCCTTGATAAACTGGCAGTAAAACCTGTCTTCCTTATCAGGGTACTGTTTAGGGATCCAGAGAGTGGAAAAAAGCTTCAAAGGAAGAAAAATCCCCTGCACTCATTTCTCCTACCCAGGAGCAATGAAAAAAGTCCTTTTTGCTACCTCCAAAACTAAATTTTCCTAAGAACCTGTATGTTGAATTTTCCTTAGAACCTATATTTTTAGTTTTTCTTTGACTAAGTGGAAAAGCAATCGATGAGAAAATTTAACTGTTGGTTACTAGTCTTCCAATCAAAAATAGAATAAAAATAAAAGTTACAGGACAACAGCACAGTAAGGAATAAGGAAATAAAGCAGAAAGGAAAACAAGCAATAAAACATTCCTATTGATTTAGTAAAACAGTCTGAATTGTTCTTGGAACCTGAGTCAGGGTCGATTATGAGTTATGGGAAAGGGAAAAAGGACAAAGTCCTAGTAACAGATAGAAAACTGTTTCAAACATGGTCTTTAGACCTTGTGAGAACAACAACAACAAAAAGGTGGTCTGCAAACTGTGAAATCATGTTCTTTATGTAAAGGAGGAATTCAATGGATCAATTTCATTCATTGTTTACATTCCTGAATAAAGCCAGCAGGACTCTATAGATGTTAATTCAAAATCACACAGAACCCAATTTCAAAATCCATAGTTTTTTTTTTACTTTGTTACCCAGTAATATTGCAATTTCCTTCTCTCTCCTGACGTCTTCAAGAAGATGTCCAAATGGACTACAAGTTTTCTGCATTCCTACTCTCGCATCTTTATCTTCTCATGTTTCCTGAATGTTTAGTCTTATCTCCATTTCTTAAATCTTTTTATCCCTATCTCGTCTGGGGATTTACACTCACAAACTCAAAAGCTTTCCCCTTAACAAGATGTCTAACATGGAATATTTATAAACTGCAGTAGAACCGGTTTTGACCAGTCAACAGCAAAACATCTCTCCCAGTCACCACTGGAACTGCATTCTAGCACCTCCTCTTCTGCAAAATTACCTCCAGTTACAGACCTTTCTAAAATCCTGTAGTAAATTAGGTATTACCCAAAGTAACTAGCTGATAGCCATGTGTATCCACTTGGTTAATATCTCACCTGACTTACAAGAAAATGTTGATGCAATTACATTTCTGCACAGGACTGGCTAATGTGACCTGGTAACTCTGTAGCAAAAACACATCCCCTGTCAGCAACAACAGCCTTAGTGTTTTATGCCCTTTCATTGTCAAATCAGTTGCATTAGGAAAATAAATCTCCTGTGCACCCCACAGTTGCAGCTACTTTTTTTTTCCTCCTTGCTTTGAAAGCACATACTTTATATCTTAGTTAGCTTTTGGTGATGACTTGCATGTTTCTTGAGGCTTGAAAAATAAATCTTCACACCCAGAATGCCTACAGTGGTTCAAAGTGGCAGACTATACACATCTCTGGAAATAGCCAAAGAAATTCTTCCAAGAACTCCTAAGATCAAATAACCTAGCAGGCAGTGGTTTTTTTCTGAATTCTACCTGCATAACACTGCTCCTAAAGCATTAGGGTATGCAGCTTTCATCTTTTTCAGCCTCTATAATGTCACTACAGTGGTTCTATCATTCATAAAAATTACAAACCTCATTTTGACTTCTTGGAAGCTCTTGATTTCTTCAAGAAAGACCTCTACAGACCTGTTCGAACAGCAAGAAGCTGAATTCTAACCTCAACAGAAGATTTCGTAAAGGATTTTGCTGAGGTTCAGGTACAGATCAAAAATTTAATCTTGACTCTTGTAATAGGACTTAGTATATTGAATAGTGCAAGACAGAATCTTAGAATTAGAGCATTAGAAATAGTCTGAGACAACATCAGTACCAGCTTAGCAAAGCATGAGTAGCAATTGTAAGTTAGGTAGAATGAGTCCTAAATATCATACACCTGCAGCAATTTCTAGAATACATATTGTTCCTTTTTTTTTATTATTCGCACAATTATAGGTCTGATATGTTCCATATTACTGTAATACATGCTAATAACAGCTGGCTTGTGCTGCGCTCTTTATTTCCTTCACATCCAGAGGAAAAACCACGTTGGTGTTTGCATTACCCTCAAATCAACTTTATCCCAAGACATTAAGAAATACAGAAGTAGATGCAGAAACATTTATGGAAAACAACCATTTACTGTGATCCAAATAGTTATAGACTGATTACTTGGTTTAAATTCATATTTAAAGAAATAAAATAGGGAAAAATGATTATATGTCTCCATACTTCAGATCCACTCAAAGACATTTTCCTTCATTTCAAATTCTGCTAAAATGCTCCCATGCACACTATTCTTAGGATGAAACTATTGTCTTTCTCTCTCAGAAGAAAATCTTATTGAAAGTAGATTCCTATTGAGCTCATATTCAAGATCAAACCTTTAACCCACCACAGACACCTGTGATCTGCAATTTAATCAGTAATTTTGACACTTCTGAGGGGTAATTTGCTCTCCCCATTTAACTTTGCAACTTACTAAGGTCCCTTTCAGGTGAAGTCATCTCCCCATAAACAGAAGTTTGCTAGGGAATATTTCTATATTCAGTATAAACAAATCATTAAGACCCTGGGGAGACAACCTTTCCTCATGCCTGGTATTCAAAGAATTCAGCTCTCAATGTATATATTCTTTACCAATAAAAATCTGTATCTCATGTAAACATCTAATCTAATAGTTGTATTTTATACAAGCATATAAATTACAGCTCATGAGCACTAATGAGATGGTCATTATGTATTTTTGATTGAGGTTGGATGTCACGCTAGACAAAGACCTATTAGGAAATAGGAAGTTTGAAGGTTTCCTTAGTTTGGATTTAGCAGAATATCATACTGTACTTCACATTCTTCTATGCCAAGCAACCACAGCTATGATGATGAGCATTTCTGTCATTCCAAACCTAGAAAATGTTCTTTATTATATATTTTCTGAGTCATTCAGGTGTAACAAATAAGGCCCACAAGCTCCCACAGCAAAATCGTTCCTTTGTTAAAGCTTGATCCCAGGAAAGGCTGAACTGTTCCCAGCTGGCAACAGTTCTCAATTTATATGATCAAAGCTGAAAACACAGCTGTCACCTTGATGTCCTTAGCCTTTTGTTTTCACTGTAAAAATTTATACTTACATCAGTGGTTAGAAAAATGCTGGTTACACTTTATACTTACATCAGTGGTTAGTTCTGCTTCATCTGTGGCTGAACATTACCTGGTTGTGTTTCCTGCAGCCTTTACTGAAAACAAAACCTAAATCTGCAAAACAAAACTTAAATCTAGACACTTATTTTCTCTAAGGGCAAAGCAGTGTAAAACAGTTTCTCGCTTCCCTGTTCCTGCACACTTTGTTCCCTTCTTTGCAAACCCACCTGGGTCACAACTACAGCTCAGTGCCCTCCTAGCTCTGCCAGCTGAAAAGGCTGCAGGGCTGACTTTGGCTTCTTTGGGCTGTGCTCTGGTGGTGATCACCAGAAGGACCAGAGGTGTGTGTGGGGGTGTTTCTTTAAAAGTACTTTTGAAAAGGGAATTTGATAATTTCGGTGATCCCAGTTTGCAAGACATCTCTACAAAGAGTTGTATCAGCACAGGTAACAAACTAGTAGGAGAAACACTGTGGACAGTGGGAACAGGGAGAGGAATAGGAAAAAACAGAACCTCTTAAACTGCTTTCTCTGATGGGAAAAATATTATTGGGAAAATGTCACTGGGATGAAGTTTTTGGAGTATGGCTTTGCTCAGCAGCATGAGCAAAATAACTGTTTTCTTGCAGGAAAAGAGAAAGCCTGCTTGCCTTTGCCATGTCTAGACCCTTGCTTACCTTGTGCCAGCTGTGCTGGTTGTCTGGCAGCACAGAGGGACAAACAAGAAGTTTAGTGAATTCAGTTCATTAAAATTATACTAACATAAGGTGGAACAAAAAGCACAAGGTTGCTGCTTGTTTTGTTTTGTTTTGTTTTGTTTTGTTTTCCCAAACGAGGGACTTAGCTTAAAGAGTGGGAGAAGAAATGAGATCTGTGGAAGAATCAGACCAAGAAAAGAAAAGTGGAGGAGAAAAAGGTGGTCTGTTACAGAACAGTTATTCATTTGGCTCATCTATGTCAGGAAAATTTTTCACTACTCTTTGAAATTATAGCATTAATAAAAAGATATCCATTGCAACCAATAATAATTATTCCCTTGCAGTCAGGCTTTTTGTATATAAGAGAAAAATGGATCATTGTTACTAAGAAAAACTCCTCTGTGTGATGCTATTTTCACAGATGTGTATGTCTGTTCTTCTGGCACTTCAACAGGTGGACTTCGGAGTAGGGGATGCAACAACGCTGTACATGTGTCCGTTTCTTGACATAATTTTTAAAACTCTGTGAGGCAACTTTATGACACTGAGCCATCTTCCTTCCAGAACTTGCCAGCATATAACCTGCATTTTGTTTAACTCCTCTTAACATTTAAGTCAACAGTATTTGTTGCACATGACTCCAAAGCAAGAACAAATAGCAGGATGCCATTGCCAGAAATCACTGCAATGATGCTGTTAAGACAGGTTTTGTCTTCTTTGCATTGCCTAGACGATTCAAAATAAGGATAGATATGTCTCTTTTCAATAGTAACAGACTGGCAAAGGAAAAAGGAGTAAGAACCCTGAAATCAACAACTTCTCAGTGATAAGACGATGTTAGCATTGATAAGTTACTAAAATCCCTGTCTGATACTTGCCATTATATGAAACTAAGGTTCTTTCTGATTTTTTCCATTTTCACAGCTGAGACTTTGGTTTTCACTGGCATGCTCCATTTTTGTACTTCACTGCACTGGAGTTAACACTTGATGGAGCAAACTGTAATAGAGAACACAGTAATTTAGTATGGGGTTAAGAAACCCAAAATAGATGACAGAATCTAGGCAGTCTAAGAAATGAAACAGAAATTTGCTTTCACAAAGAAGCAAGGTAAACAGCAACAGTGCCAGCAAATCACTGTGTCCTTCAACATGACTGTGCAAAAAAAGCTTTACCTATTGGCAAAATTGTTCATGAGTCTGGAGTTCCTCACCTACACCTTATTAATGATAAATCAGGAATTCATTCCCTAAAGCACTGTCTCATCCTGCCATGGGGCTGTATTCTGAGAGCATTACCTAATTTTCAACTGACCTCTTTGAACTTGGGGTGATCAGTAGTTGTCCGAAAAGTCCTGTAAGCTGGATAATTTCAATGGTTTATCTGAAAACAGTCTGCCTTCTGGTTGATGATGATGATGATGATTATTATTATCATCCTACAGCCTTTAAAAAGATCATTTCCTCCTTGGAAAAAGTAACAAACCCCAATAATTTCCTCTATTAGAAAAAATTTCTTCAGTCTCTTTTGTCAGCACACCTGACTGCTGCTGTGGCTGACATCAATAGCCTTTGCTCTGTTTACCTTAAAGAATAAGCTACTGCTATTTGATTTAGTTTTTAATTTTTAATGTGTAAGCCTTCTCTTGATCCTGCATTCCAGAGAGAAGGAACTAGAGTTCCTTTAAATATCATGCTAGGTGCCTCTGAAGCCAGAGTTAGCTGTAGATGTAAACCCCCCTTGCAAATTTATACAACTGAGATTTATAGGAGAAAACAAACAAACAAACAAAAAACAAAAACAGCACAACAAAACTTATCATGTGAGCACCAAGTTCCTCTGGCAGCATTAACGTGACAGGTGTACCTAGCCCAGTCAGTCACTTTTCATTTAACTGTCAGTATACTTGTTTAATGTTTCTAGCTGCATTGCACCAGTATAGCTTTTTATTCTAAAGGTCAGCCACCCCCACCAAAGTTCAAAAAGGCATTTAATGCAAACAAAAAATCAAATCAAAGGTAGCTTTCATCAGACCTTGCTTGAACTAGCTTGGCAAGATAAAGTGCATTAATATGCAGGTTCCAAATTTCAAAGCAAAAAAATTCTTGTCAAGGCCATATGAATTGCAAAATGAGTAAGCAATAAGGAATTGTGTTCTTCCTTATGTTCATATTTGTTTAAAGTATTAAAGCTATCAGAGTTATACAAGGAGGGATTTGTATAAAGAAGGAAAAAACACTGAAAAATGAAATTTAGTGTTTCATTCTTAAGGGAGAAATAAGGACCCTGATCTTCTCTCAGGGAACTCTTTGTAATTGATTAGGGTGGCCAGAATCTAATTTGAAATTACTGATTACGAAACCCCAATCCCAGCTCCCTGATCCTAAAGGTACTCTCCAAGTTATCACACTGGAGGTTCCTAACGAAGCTGTGATGGCCACTCCAGCATATAATATCAAGAGAGTGATTATCAATCCAGAGCCCTACTGTCTGAGGCTGCCAGATCTTTCCCCAAAAAATGAGAGAGGCAGAAAAAGAGCTGCAATGACTAAGTTAGATGTCAATAGAAGATGTATCTATACAGCTGCTATGAAGCCACTCAGAAAGAAAAAAATGTCACTTCCCCTTCTCTCTTCCCTCCTTTCTCAGTTCTGGAGGAGGTGGCAGAGGAAACAAAACAGTAGTTCCCAAAACCTGGTGGTCCCACTAGGCAGGAATATCCCTTCCCTGGGCAAGTTGCCTGGACTTTATATTGCCAGATGAACAAAACAGTATGTCCAAGAAGACTGGAAACAAGGTAAGGAATGTGAGATTAAATAGCGGTTTGGTTTGGTTTTGCACAGGACCAAACCACAGCAACAGCTGCTCAAGATGTAAACACAGCCCTCTTAGCATGGAAACCACTTATTCAAGTTGTTTGAATTGGCTGATCCTCAGCAAGGGAAAGATGATGTTTATATAAATCCCACACTTCATCCCAGATAAGAACATAGCGACATCTTAATCCAAATGACATGGGGCCTGATGTTTCAGATTCTTTGTGTGAAGACTGCATGATTAATTCCCTGCATCGGAAACAGGTTACTCATTTATTTCCACGTGCATTTGTCTGATGCAAATATTTACAGTTCTTCATTAGGCAGCTGCATTCCTTGGACATCTTAACTGACTTCAAGATATCTTGGTCTGCATGGTGATCTTGGAGACATCTCTAGGAATGTACAGGAATCCCTGAGACATATATGCTATGCTAAGTTAAAGGAATAGATTTTTCAGGTGGGTTTAAAGCTTATGCAGACATTTACGGCCCCAGAAACCAGGGACGGCAAACTCTCCTTCCCAAGAAAAGCAGACTGAACAAACCTGAATGTCAAATTCAACCATGCTGAACATGCGGAAGTGGACTCTGACTCAGGAGTCACCATATCTAATCTAATTCAGGTTGGTTTATATATCATATAGCAGGAAAAACAAACAAACAAAACTCAAAATATTTTTTCTCTCTTCATTTTCACGCCACTTTTTAGTTCAGACCTAGGATCAGTGGTCTTATATTTTTTTTTGTTCCTGAGTAAAAAAAGGATTCAGCTACAATTTACCTAATTTTTTTTATGTTTTGTGAAATTTTTTTTTTTTTCAAATTATTCCCATCGGAAACTTGGCTTTTTGGAGTTTATTAGGTTTCTTCCTGCAGAATGCCAAATGATTTTGCTATCAGTTGAAAAGACATTTCAAGTGAAAAGAAACTTTTAGGGTAAAAATTTGATCAGTTATCTTTTGAATGCAAATCTTCAGAATGTTTATACAAAAACTCAGTGCATTTCAAGGTACATTCATACTTCACCTCCTCCAGTGAGGCTGTGCAGAGGCTTAACTTTAGGTGTCTGTTCAAGTGTTTTGCTGCAGAGGAGGCCCTGAGCCCTTGATGCAGAAGGCATTGTTGTAGTGACTTCAGACCTCCAGGCAGGAAGAAAATTGCACATGTGCCATCTTGTGAAAGACAGAAAATAACTGCTTTTTCAGAAAATATAAAAGCAAGTTTTTCCTTGGATACTAAATAGACAACTTAATGGTCACCAGTAAAGGCAAGGAGAGAAGAAAAATTATAGAGAAAGTGAACAGAGGAAGAATTGATGTCTTTCTCCTTACAGACTTTTTTGAAATCCTTTCAAACAATTGGCTTTGGATCAAGAATTCCTGAATTATTTTGCAAAACAAAGTAAAACTACAAATGAAACCAACACTGACAACAAAAGGAGATGTTTCCCAACTCAAATACAGTAAAACAAAAGGTTGGGGGAGGGAGAAATGCATAAAAGAAAACAAATGGAAAGAGGTTTTTAAAGGGGTAGAAATGGCTGGAAAGATGGGAAAACACTTTTATTTTCTGATGTTTCAGTGGCACATCTATATTCTCAGTGTTTCACAACCCTAACACTGACTGGTGTGTTTTGTAAGAGAATTTGCATTTTTATCCTACTGCTACTACTTTTGCACATCAATAAAAGTGTTTTCCTCCAATCTCAGATATCCATACACTGGTCTAATTAAACCAGGATAGAGGACAAAATCAGCCTCCCATTGCTGTACAGTCCACCTAGAGCTGTCTACAGAATCCCATTTGCAATGCCTTCAAACCATATCTCCTCCACACACTCGAGATGCCTGAGCTTCAGCTGAGCTGACCCAGGCTACCCTCTTACCTATCACCCAGCCTGGTTGTATTGGAGGCCATCTGCCACCTACCCTAGGCATTCTTGTGAATGGGAATTCCCTTTGCTACTTTCATAAGTCCTTATGCAGCCCATGAAACCCATAGTCCATCCCTACATGCAGGGCAACGGGATTGATTTTTTTATTTGGGATTTCTGAATGAGAGAGTGTGCAATGTTTGGAAGGCTTCCATTTTTGTGCTGAATTGCACATATTTTCACTGAGGACTGGTCATGCTGGACCTTGCCCCATATGAGGTTACCTCACTGCATTGTGCAAACAGCTGTAGTCTAACAGTGTGGGGCAAAAGTTGTGCTTACAGATGGATAAATGTCACTGGTAAAGGCAGCGAGTGCCTGAGTCATCACCATACAAGCACCTGGAAAAGCATATTTTACTGAAGACCCCAACATTAACCTATTTTGCTTTTGGATTGGAAGACTCTGGGAAGAGCCATGCAGAGAAGGGCAGCAGTCAAAGCACCTTTCTGAAGGGCAGTCACTTGTGCTGCTCTCTGGTTATCTCCCGCTTACTACACACATGCTCTAGGTTTCATGCCAGGAAATACCCAAGACTGCATCAGTGACTGCTGCAGGGCACTGTTGAATTATGGGGACAATGAAGGTCCCTGGAAATGTGCAAAAATGTATGTATGAGTCCCTTATATCTCAGTTTGGAGTGCAAGCAAAGGGAGTGCAGCCAAACTCAGACTGGAGAACACTCACTGCAGTCAAGCATTATTACACAAACTTCCACAAAAACAATAAAAAAAGAATAGATTTATTTCCTGTATTCTAAGAACCTGAATAAGGTTCCTAGGTTCTAGGAATAAGAAATGGATGCTGCTTACTGTAGGCCAGAGAAAATTCTCGGCCAGAAAAAGATTTTATTAATGGTTTAACTATGTGAATTCAGGAATTCCAGACCTGGCACTCAGAGGCTTTATTTCCACAAACACTTTGGTAGGGCACTGAGGCCAAAAGAAGTGATCCTATTTTCATTTTTTTCTGACTCAACATAGCCCTCTCCTTTGTTCTGGAATTCAGAAGGGTGTGTGTGTCACTGCAGGGGACCAGAGTGGGGTCCAGACTCACGCCTGAGCTAGCCAAGCCCCTTTTCCTGACCCAGCTCTCTCCTGGGTGGGTTTCCCTGCCCCCACACACTGTGCAGTTACACGAAACCTCAGGTGGCACCAAGGATAGCGTACGTTCAAGGGGCACACCCTCAGCAGGGAGTTTGGAACTAGATGCCCTTTGATGTGCCTTCCAACCTAAAACATTCTATGATTCTGTGATTCTAAATATGCACAGGAGCAAGGAGAATGCTGGACTGCCAATTCCAGTGGCAGTGATGTCTGTTGGCTTAACTTGGCTGTGAGTGACTGTGGCATCAGAGTCATTCCCTCTTGCTGTAGCCTCCACTGACCTATTTTGAAAGTACATCCTCTACATCAATGTCCTGTAAATGTGTAATAGGATGTTACTTATCTACGATATTTATTAAAGTGACTGCATAAAGCTTGGGCAAAGAAAATATGCAGAACATGCAAAGAGTATGCAGCACACATATATTACATGGGCTTATAAATGGTTTCAATTATATCAATGCTGAGTATCCATATGTGGAACTCAAAAGGATGTACTTTGCAAACACTAGCATGACAATGCAGCATCCAGAATAGGAAAGAAACCTAGGTCAGAACTGAGCATATAGTTCTCTCATGATCTGTGGCTACCAATAGATACAGAAGAACTGCTGTTGCAAAAGACCTATATGAAAAATACAGGCCAAAAGAATTATTCTGATTTTAACAAACAGTTTAAATAAATACTTTTTTTTTTCTCAGCTGAGTTCTGGAAGTCCTTATTAAAGGAAAAAAAAAAAAAACACAGTATTTTTCTGGGCAGAAAAAGGAGCAGTTCAGCTGCCGGCAGGAGTGCCTGCAGAGTACACAGAAGAAGAATGAGGAATTAAGCTGTGCTATTTTAAAAGGTTGCTTTCATTGACTGAACTTTATTCATTGGACTGCAGCACATTAACACCAGGAATTTTTTTTTTTTTTTGAGATTCTTAGAAATTTCCTAGTACCAATCAGACTGAATATTAAGTATTTCCTCTGTGATCCTGATTGTTCTTCTGTACTTCCTCTTCAAAGGACAGACTGATCTGTTCACAACCAATTATCTGGGCATACACTTGGATTTACACATTGCCATTTGAACCTTTCATGATACAGATACTACCAAATGCCATGTTGCATGTGGCTCCAGTTGAAAGCAAGGATATGCTTTCTCCTCATTAATCTTAGAATCATAGAATAGTTTGGGTTGCCGTGAGCAGGGACACCTACCACTAGAACAGGTTGCTCAAAGCCCCAACCAACCTAGTATTGAACATTTCCAGGGATGAGGCATCCACGACTCATCTGGACAACATGTTCCAGTGTCTCACTACTCCCAAATAAAGAGTTCATGCAGAGAGGACCGTGCAGGCTACATCTTACAGAATCAAAGGTGTAAGATCAAAGGGGATAAGGGTGGGGAAAAAGGCAAGGGAGGTGGGCCACATGGCTAGCACACCACAGAGCAGCAGACTGGTGTTACAAAGGCTATGAATGCATCAGCACCTAATAATTTTGGTGCTACTTGATACCATGTGTGTTTCGAATTGCAGCAAGCTGCCTAACACTTGTGAAAATAGGGGAGGGGGGAGAACTGTTGCTCTTGTTTGGCATTTTTACTGTATTCTGTGTTTTATCTTCCCTTGTACTGAGCAAATAGAGTGGTTACTGTACAACATAAGGCTGACTATTAACTGACAAGTAGGCACACTAAATCTGCTTCTTGTCCCCTCAGGCAGTGGTCCCTCATTCTTGGCTCAGAGACAAAGTGTTGAGCACCAGATTTCTCAGTGCTACTTGCTGACATCAGAGAAAGCAGAGCACAGCATCAGACACCACTTTTGGTTCAATTCTTCTTCAGTACATTACTCCAAGCTAATGGAAACTGGGATTCTCTTCTTGGGATTAGACATTGGTCAAAAGACATCAGAAAGTGAAAATAACAGATGATGGAAAAGGAGTTGGATGATCACAAAAACAATATTGCCCAGTGCCTGAAAGCTCATCTTTTCACTTTAGCAAGCTCTCAAATAAAAGGACTGGGCAACTCTGCTTTCAGTGCCTTCCACAAACTCCCTCCTCAGGTTAATGGGAAGACAGATACCATCTCTGCACAAGTGATGGGCTCCTGGTGCCATACGGTATTTAATGAGGTAACTGGGAAAGCCACATCTTTGTTTGACACAAAAAGAAACAAAAAACTCAAACAAACCAAAAAAGTCTGGAAATACAAGAAAGTAATTGAAATTGCACAGAGCTATTCACCTGTTTTGGGATGATTGCTTTCTCAGTTTATAAAGAATTATTTAAAACATTCTGAAGTTCAGACTGGTTTCACACATCTATTTATTATTTAAGTTTGAGCAGAAAAAATTTATCCATTAAATACTATTTAGGTTGCAATGCACTGCTGAACCATAGCCGCTGACAGACTCTGGAGGTATTTATGTCATATTTTTGTATAATAATAACGATAGAAAGATGCTACCTGTGCCTCCGATGTAAAGGGGAGTGGTAGTAATGGCTACCCACCAGAAATAAAAGGCTGGCCAAGCAGGTAAGACAGATACACAAGTTAGTCTCAGAGATAAAGTAATTCTAGTGAGTCAAACTTGAAGTGGAACATGCATTTATGGGCATTATTGCAAGCATGTACGTGCCTGACACTCTCCTGATTTCAATTATAAAGGGTACATATGGATGAGTTAATTCTCTTCACTGCACAACATGATTGTGGCTAGAAAGAGAGAGATGATCTGAAGGGATTTTTTCTTTGACTCTCTATTCTGCATTCAGGAACGCTCCCCAGGCAGGGCTGACACAACATATAAGTCTCCTACATGGAAGAGGAGGAGAAATGTCTTTACTGGCCTCCTGCAGCTATCTCTATTGGGTCATTGGCTCTCTCCTCAAGTGTAACAGGCTACCTCAGGTTCACCTTAGCACACTAACGATGTGCTCCCTTTCCTACCGAGTATCTTTTTAATACCCTGCAAGCTCCACATATCTCTTAGTTGTGCTGCGAGCCGAGTACCTGCAACAGCACAGCTTGCCTTGCAAGTTGCCAAGGCTACCCTGAACACTCTTCCCTCCTTTTCTCTGCTGGTACGCAAATGTCAGCAGTTGTAACCTACTATAGGGAGGCATCTGGCAGTGATGGCTGCCACAAAGGAGGACGCTCTTGCTGAAGATGCTCTGCCAGCAGTGTTATGCAGGCTCCCCTTCTCAATTCACATTTTCTTGGCACCTACACCCCTGTCTGACTGACTTTTAAATGGGCAAAGAGTCAATCTAACAGATGGGCTAAGTGGCAGGCAACCAAGATGCTATGAATGTACATTGTCTGGGTGTGGAGAGTCAAATTGCCAGTCAGGAATATCCAAATTGCTGCCCATCACACGGCTATGTGACGACAGCACAGAGATATGCCTTGAATAGCCAAGTTCAAAATGTCTTCCATAACAGCAGCATTCATAGACAGAAAAAGTACAGTAAAGGGGTATTGCAGCTGACTGCACTTGGGAGGAATCCAGGAAGGAATTGCGATGGAGAGGCAAAACCAGAGAATGACTTTCCTCTCACAAAGTGACTGTTGCCATTCCCCATCACAATACCTCTCAGCATCACAGGAGACAATTTTATACAGGACAAGGCAAGCAGCAAAGTTTGTCTCTCAGAAGCCCTTTAAAATTAGTACAAAAAATTCTAATGCATTAAATTTTTTTGATAAATGGCTCAATAAGCTTTGTGCAGTATGTAGTGGCCTCTGCGTGCATGGTGTGAGCAGACCAGCCTAACAAGCCTAGTTACCAAGGAAACAGGTTTTTAAACTTGAAACACAGGTATTCGTGATGGCAAAGAGATCTTACACTTTTTTGGAATGTGTTTCTCTTTTGAGGACAGAATGTGGAAGTTGGCTTTCAAAATACTCCTCGCTGTGGTCACGAGGCCAGTGGAAAATGTTGCATTGCTGACCCTGACTCACTGGGCTAGCAGAACGGCAACAGATTATGAAACAAAAGATCGTTACGCAGCATCACCTAATGCTGCACCTTAAAAGAAAGAAAATGAGGATGTTAATTAGACAAGGACTTCCATTCTTTGAGGCAGCCAATCAATCACATTTTTTTCCATCCTGAAGGGACAAGATCTTTTTTTTTTTTTTACATAAATCTTTTAAGCCCCAGTGATACGGCTTTATAGGAAGAGGAAATTGGTCTCAGCCATGCCCTGACAGAGGATCACTGAACAGAAAGTGTCTTTCTTCCAGAATGTGTTCATTAGTTCCTTCTCTCAATCTGACCTTGAATGCATTTGATTAAATGATTAAAACAATTTCATCCCAAAATGACAGTCTGTAGGACAAACTTAATTAAGCTCCAGGACTGGAGAGTGGAAAAGTTTGTGCTATGCTTCTTGTTTTGTATGAACTCCTATACTTAAATAATCACATAAGGGCCATTATAAACCCCTGCAATAGGTTGGGCATCTGGCCTCCCTGATTGCCCTCCACCTGATGGGACCTCTGAGCCCAGGCAGCCACACGTTACTGCTCCCTGCCTGTCTCACGGACCCAAGCACTGCTCCCTTCCCTAAAAGCACCTGCACTGTGAGCAGTCACTCTTTAGCATCTTCTCATTTCACAGTCCATCAAGAATATACAAACTGGCCACAGAGAGCTTAAAAAACCATTTGGTGCACGTAACAAGAAGGCAAGAGACTCTGCTAACTTCATTGTTATTTCATCATTTAAAAATGAAAAAAAAAAAAAGTTACACACTGTGTAGAATAATGCAGTGAAAGTTGTGAAATCATTACTTTCTCATCACTTTGATTAGCTTGTCTACACCATGAAAAAAACTGAATCTGATTTCTCTGCTAAAATAGCACCACCACTTTTGGCAGCAGTGTAATATTAATGCAAGTCAAGATCTTCAGCATTGTTTCTTTTAAATTTCTCAGGTTATCTTATCCTGGCAGTTAAGAAATATGGGGCTTCATTTGCTAACATTCACACTGCATCCAGTCCTTTTGCAGGGCCATTGGTGCTAGCAATATCACATAAATACACCCTTTATACAAGGCTTGAGAGAAAATTACAGCAGGCTATGATGCTCAGTTATAACTAAGCAATTCTATTCACTTCAGTGGGGCTGCACAAAAATAACTGCTAGCCAAACTTGGCTCAGAAAATTAAAAAATTTTTAAAAACCTTAAACTACAAACAGTATGTGGTTCATTTTGCAAACAATTACTTAACACACCAATATATCAATGATAAAAACAAACTTACCCTATTCTCCAGCCAACAGAAAAAAAAGGACTGGGAAAGCAAAATTGCCTATGCAGGGTAAACGATACACAAATAAACTTGAACAGGAAAAACATGTTAATGAACCTTCTTTTAAGAGGTAAACAAATTGCTGGCTCCTTGCCAAGGAGGCAGGCATGGAAATCAAGCAGGGGATCCCAGAAAGCACAGCAAAGCAGCTGGCAAAGCCTCTTTAGTGCTGTCAATGAGGCAGACAAAATCTGAGAGATGGCTGCACCACCCACACACAGTGCAGGGGCAAGGGGGAAGCTGTGAATGCAGCCACTGGGGAGGGTGCCAGGGGCCACTTTCCTCCAGCAGCTGCCTTAGAGGAAGGTGCTAAGATACTTTGAGGGCCGCACTCTTGTCCTCTCAGTGGGGAGAGCATGGCGGCAGAATCAGCCAAGGCCAAGTTTGATGTTTTGTGACATTCCCCACTGGTGTGGCTGGTTGGAGCGGGAGCAGCTTGAGTGGACCTCAGCAGATGATACATCCATCCCATTAGTTCTCCCCATCCCAGTGGCTGGGGAGGTTGCATACAGTATTACATGCTGCTGCCATACCCACCACCATAAAGGTTTCCTGTATAATGATGCACGTGGCTCTGTGCTTAGCTGGAGGGTTTTATTCCTTTCCTTGTAAGGCTCCTGAAAATCCTGAAATGCAAAAGTAAACAAAAAAATTCTTTTGCTCAAGTCAGACATTCTTCCAGAGCCTTCTTGCAGATTAATGCAATGAGACAGCGATTCCAAAACAGCTTTGCAAAGCCCTTGTCCTCACTACATCTCAGTCACACAGATCAATGTAATGATTTAAATAGACTAAGAGAGGGGCACAGCCAGTGTTTCAGGCTCGGAGGCACAAAGATGAAGTCTAGTGGCTAACAAAAGTTGGAGGGCCATTTGAATTATTATTCAGCAGACATTCAGAGGTTTTGCCTTGTGGATCTTCTGTGCTAGAGGACAAGTAAAACAGTAACCCAACCATCAGCAAAGCAGGACAAACACCCTCCAAATGCATGTCAGTGGGTACACTGACATCTGACAAACTATATCTAAATGCATACAAAGCATGAGATTTCTTGTGTAGTAACAAGTGTAATGAGGCCTTTATCAGAGTATTCATTTATATCCTTGTGCTGCTTCTGCCTAAGAGAAGAACCCAAACATTTCACTGATAGCATGAGAATGATGATGCAGCTCGCACTGAAACAGTACATATATGGATACATATGGGCTCTACCCATCAAATGGAGGACAATAACAGTGAGTTCTTGAGCTTGTAATTTGCCACAGGACAGGGAATGCAATGGCTGGAAAGTGTAAAGGCAAGACCAAACGTAACAGAGGTTCTCCTGCCCACGGCCCCTGTATGTATCTTCTAACCTGCACGTCTGTAAAAGAAGTGCAAAGATCACAGATATAATCTGGCAATGGCATACTCCAGGCACATCACATAACAAGTTTTTTTTATGTTATCTGTTATGCTTTGTTATCTTTTGTTCAACAACAAAAGATCAAGTTTTCAAAATGAAAATTATGATGTCCTGAACTTCTTTGCCGTGCTGCTTCTCTGGCTTTGAAGGCATTGGACTAGAGCTGCTCAGTTAGAAATCTCATTTTTTTTTTATTCCCTTGGAACAGAAAAAATCCTGGTGTCTGTTACCTCCCAAGAAATACAGACATAGTAAATAAAAAATTTAGATGTTTATATTGTCCAAGTATTTCCTGAAGAAAAACACTCTTCCTCTTTGGTCAAGTCTGTTACTAAGAAAAGACTCTACTCAAACTAGAAATACTTTAATAATTGTTCTTTACATAAATAAGATTAACTTTTAACCTTTACTGTTCTGAAACTTTTAGAGAAACATTTATCTGCAGCTGAAATTAAAAATGATTTGCTTTATTGAATCATTGGCTAAAGGCACAGATTAGCTGTGAAAATTCCTCTCTGCTTTCATTGACACATTGAACACGAATTTAAAAAGAAAAAGGTAATTTAAAGGCAGTTTAGCCTCAAGAAAATGGGCAGTCACTGTAAGATCTGGCATCTTAGAAGAAAAAAAAAATTCTTCATATATCCCACTTAGGAACTAAGATTTTTATATGGAACAGCTTGATAGACATGATAAATAACTGATTATAATTACATTTCTTGAAGTACTGCTCAAAGGCAGTCTTATCCCACAACACAGAAGAGCCTTCAGAGGACATAAGGTTTAAAAAACAAAATATCAGAAATACATAAACAACCTCCCAAATGACTCTGAGTCAGAGCTTCAGCTGCAGTAAATCACCATGAATGCAATGGTGGCATATTCCTAATCTGTGGCCACTGGGACTGGGGCTCCAGAGTTTATCTCTGTGCAACAGCTTGTGATATTTAGACTAAAAATTGGCAGCAGTAAAAGGGCAACTGGCGGTCATATTGTAGGTGATCCGGGTGACCGGTGTGAACTTACTTCCCTGTGTCTGTGTCATCACAATACCCTGATCCCAAATGTGAGATAATTTGATGTAATCACTGCTCCATAGGGAAGGTGTAAACACCTCACAGTTACCTCTGGGTCGGATTGTAAAATTATAGATATGGCATTGTTGTTGCTGTGTCCTTTATTTTTCCTTTATCTACATTGCTTAAGTATATACACGTTTACATGAACCATGACACCTTCACCTATGTTTATCAGGCAGCTGAAGTCATGGCATAATACACACCCTGCCCCATGCACTTTCTGGTCCTTTTGTAGGATGGTCTGTTTTCTTCAACAGCTAATTCTACATCAGGTCAATTGCCAGTAAAGGACCAATGTTACAGAAACCATAACTTTTTTTCCGAGAGTAGCTGCCCTGTCAGATATGATTGTAATGTATTGTAGCACCAGAAATTTAGACTATGTATATCATAAAAGATACAGAGAGACTTTTCCACAGTCATTTAGTGTACAAATTCATTCAAAAAGCCATTATGCCTGAGTGAAAGGAAGCATTTTAAAGTAATCAAAAGCATAAGAGCATATATTAAATCTACCATTTTAAGGACAGACTTTCATACAAAAATATTCTAGTGGAGATGTAGTAAATTAATTCCTTATACACAAGTTTAATCATTTGATCTGACATTTTGAATTATGGGTACGCTTCACTTTTTTTGAGAGAAATCTAGGTCATATTAGAAGCTTTAAGTATGGACCCTTTTGCTTGAGCAAAATTTCCATGCTGGAGTTTTTCTGAGGCAGAACAGTAGGCCTGGATGTTCAACTCTGCAATACAGCATTTTTCTCAGACCAAAGAATGAATGGGGAAGTAGTAACTGCACTGTTGCATACACCCACATTTTCAAACAGGATCATTACTTAATGAGAAGGAAAACTACTTTTAGGAGCAAAAGGAGAAATTTCAAAGGTTGAGACAGATTAATATACTAATGTTTAATTTCTGTCAAATGTAGGAGTTCAATTTAACTGGTCCATCTGCAGCAAGCATGTTTCCAACTAAGGGGATCCTGTTCCTTTATCTAGTCCCTCCTCATCTTCGTAACAATGGATGTTTCTAGGTGAATATAATTCCATCTTCTGCCTCCTCCATTTACAATATGTGAACATAGTCTGATGTTTATATCCTCTTCCTTATGTAAGAGTTAGTATTTTTGCAGTAGTGTTCCTCATCTTCTAGATATACTTTCTACATTTAGTTTAGCACTTACTGATGCATTTTTATGATTGTGTTTATTACTCACTTTAAGCAAAGGGGAAATGAGAAAATGAGAAGAGAAAAAGAGGCCCCGCAAAGAAATACTGAGGGTCAAGTGGACTTTTCAAAACTTTTTGGCAGCCACACATTCAACACATGACACTATGTTGCCTAATAAAGTGAAAAAAATATGAGGCCATAGCTCATATGAAGCAATGTTATGCGCCATATCTATCCTTCAGGCCATAGTTTCCTCATCCCTAGACCGAACATTGTAATATGTATGTTCAGTCTGATATGTAGACTGGACACATCACAATGATAAATAAAAAAAGTTTAAAAAAAATCATAAAAAACCCCACAAGTGGGGTCTATATTTTCAAAAGTGAATAGTGACATTTTTCTGTCCCTAATACTTTGGTAGGCCATTAAGATGCTTCAGAGAAGTCCTCTTTTCAGAACTCAGATTCCCACTAAATGTCACAAATCATACCTTTAAACAAGTATCAATTGTATGTTAAATAATTACAGCTCCTAAAAAGAAAAAAAAAATACCATTTATTAAGTATAATATCTGTTTGTAAACTGTATCAGAAATTCTTGTCCCCTGGGAAAAGCCAGGTGCAAGTCAGGTGAGTCTTGCACTGCATCATAATATCTCTGCAAGAGCTGGCTGAATCTGAAGTTCCTCAAGGGACAAAAGCCATCTGAAGTGTAGTAATATACTGAAAAATCTGGCAGGTGATCTCCAGCCAAATCTCTTCCCTCTACAGTATCCAGCAACGGTTCTCCCAACAGAATACTCACAAATTACTTCAGAATTTGCAAAGCAAAGACCTAGACCCTTTCCTCTTCCCATGGTCTTTGAGAATGGAAAGCAAGCTGGGGTACCTGGCCACGTACCAACCCTTCTCTGAACCATGTACCACAAAAAAGGCTCCCAAGGACATAAAAAAGGCTCCAAGAAGCCATGGACTCCTTCTCATCGTTGACAAGGATAGTCACTGGAAAAGGACTACAAGAGCACCACTCTCAAGACAGTGCAAATGCTGCTCTGTCTGAAAGCGTCCTACACCACACTAAACGGCTGTGGGGATGCTGAGCATCCCAAGGTTTCCTTTATTCTCTGAATATGGGAGAAACTGACTCTGGAGTTACAGATGTCTTATCAAACACATTCTTTTTCTATGGTGTTGTAAGGTACCACTCACCTGTTGACAGCAGAAAAGGAGGACATTCTCCTGGACAGCCATATTTCTCCAGAGCATTTCAAAGACTAAAGCAATTGCTCTTTCTTTTCAAGGATGTAGGCACCATGAGATCCAAATGTCCCATTTTCTCTCCACTTACAAAGCCTACAGCTAAGAAGGTCAGGACAGATAAGAGAAGAAACTGAATGTTCTCTCTTACACAGTCTCATATACATAGTCTGTGGCTTATACAGACACTCCATGAGGCACAGGATGACCCTACTGCAGCAAGAAACAGAATTGCTCTTTCCCATTCAAGCCACTTTCGGAGAAAAAAAATCTTACCATAGCAAGCCAGATTTTGTCCTTTAAGGGCCAAGTTATACAAGCATGGTCCTTCAACCATCCCCAAAACATAAGGCAACCTTGAAAGTAACAGCCCACTTAGTGGCAGATGTGGCCAGAAGAACATAACATACATATCCCAATGCAGGACCTCCTTTCAAACAATTTTAAACATGGTAGACAGAGTGATCGTGTCTCCTTGCACATGATTAAACGTATGTCACTCAGACACCCCTGAGCTTAAGCAAAAGGAATTCTCAGCAAGAAAACTGAGACAACTGCTGCAAAAAAGACATCAAGCTTTTTATGAAGCTACTGTTGTTGTCCCCTGCCCCTCATCACCACATTTCCTATCATGAGTCCATGACCATCACAAGTCATTTGCCCGAGTGCAAGGGACACCGCAAAAGGGGTGTAATGTCAGGTATAAGAGACATTCCTACTTCCCAAATCAGGCTACGGTGACCCCATGGTGTCTGTGACTGCAGCTCAGGTGCCCTGTATGCAAACTAGCAGCTGAAGATAACTACCGAGAGCATTAGGTTCCCACTCACCTTGTACAAGCGTGACTTTACAGTTTGTATAGGGCAAGTCTGCTCCCACTAAACAGGCTGCCAGAAAGACTCACGTGAGTGAGTAGTCTTCTACTCCCTTTTAAAACTGGAATTAAAAATTAGGACCAATTTCTGCCCCTAGTTATCTCCTCAAACACGCAAACTTCACCTTCATAATACTAATCTTTTTAGCATTAAGAAATATTTTAAATGATTTTGTGATTTTTCTGGAGTGCTATACATGTTAAGAGGAAAGCAAATATGCGCAAAGCAGTTAAGATTTATTCATAGAAAGTGTGTTTCCATTTAAAAGAGAGAATAAACTGATTTCATGTAAACCACTAGAAAAATCCATTTCACTGCCAGAGAAAATAGGCACACAAATACTTTACTCCTTTCATAAATAACGTATTTTATTGCATATGGCTATTAAGGAGAGCATCCATGATCAATACAGACTAAATACAATACACTACTCTAGTTCCATTTATTCTGGTCTCCAGCAGCATCACATTTATCCTTATATACAGCGTGTACATTGGAAGACACAGCAAGATAAGTTAAGTCTCTTGTCATATCACAATAGCAAGAAATATATTTAACATCTTGATATCCAGAAACAATACGTACCCAAAAAGAAAGCACTGCTTAATAACTGTTAAGGTTATATAGCAAAATATTTTAAATTTAAGGTAAGTCAGGCAAAATGTACAAAGACCCAATATACATTGTGAAGTCATAGCAAACATAACATTTATACATTTTGGTTCCGTTCTGTAAACTAAATTAAGAATGTAAGTATTGCATATGCCTTTGTGAAATATACAGGATAGAGAATAATGGACTTTATTGTCAAGTCATTTTGAAGTTGCTGTATGCATTTTAGCCACTTGTTTTAGTGGCACGGTTTCTTAATTGATACAGAGGGATACTTCAAAATAGAGATGTTCAAAACTGAATTCAGCAGGTATCACACTCAGTGATGATGGGGGCAGAGGTCGGAGGGGGTTCAGACAAAAAATGTCAAATGTTTCTAGTTATTTTTCATCCCAGACTTGAACAAGCAGCATTTTAGAAATTCTGAGAACCATTTATAGCATTATTGTTAGAAAAGAAACTCAGATCAGATATTTAGATTGATTTTAGATATAATATTGTATTAGCCTATGCATTGCTGTGATTTAAGACCCCAGAAATTACACTGAAAAATAAAGTGTGCCATAGGGTAGAGAAAAAAATTAGTTTACATTCATCTTTGTCTTGTAATACAATCCTCAGTTCTAAAAACTCAGCATGTAAGCAGGAAGACCACATTGCCATTCACTGTATTTGTAAGACATTGACTCTTGTCTTCCTCAGGAAAAAAAAAAAATCCCAAAGATAATGCGTTGCTAATAGTGAAGTACAGGTTCCACTTAGCACAATGATCAAAAAAAAGTCTCACATAACTCATAACTTAGTAATACTTACATGTCTTACAGAGCAGGCACTGGGGAGGTACCCTTAAAATGTATACAAACTCTTCAACAAATTTAGCAAAGGAGAAGCAAGGTGGCATGACATTCTGCTAGTCTGGTGCAAGAGTTGCACGTGACTTTTGTGACGGTAGCTGCCACATCACTCGGATATTCAGGCCACTGGAAATGTGATGCACAGGTAGCCTTGAAAAGAACTCAGGATAAGTGACTGCAATGGTTCTTCCCTGTAATAGTGCCTGCAGCTACAATGGTGCTTTCCTGGTAAAAGGCAAATATCAGGACTTTCTAGATGGCAAGATAATACTGTGTTAATATTAGCGCTTGAATCTGCCCGATACCCATTATCATCCCTGCATTCCTAGCATGCCTACGTGGATTTTTGGTTACAAGAAACGCAGCTAAGAACAGGGTTAGCTGACAAAAGTGAGCTTTTAAATAGAAGAAAAGGCTTTTGCAATCTGAAGTACCTACATAAACACCTACATAGAGAGGATTAAACAAGTGTGTCAAAGGTACAGAGCAATACCCCAATACAGTTGGATGTTTTTAACTTATGTTTCTTCAGGTACACATTTTATACTTTTTAACTACTCTGAATCCTCTGTCCAAGTCTGATTCACAGAGTTTCATCCCATTTAAGAATTTTCAGTGCCCTACTTAGGCTATGTCTGAGAAGTAAACCCTGCGGCTAGTGATTCAAGACCCAGCAGCAGCAGCGACTGCACGCATTGCAAGTTCAGTAAGGCTGGCAACCGTTCTTGAGAGACTCAGCATAGAGATAAAGGAGTTCCTGTCGTACACCAACACCGCAAATCCGGCTTTACTTTGAACTGAGGTAGTACTGTCGTAGGCTTGAAATTATGCCAGTAAATACCAGATCTTGCTGCTTCAGCAGGTGTTACAGAATCCCCTAATATGCCAAAGAATAAAAATAGTTGTCTTCAAATAAAAAGAAAATGAAGGCATTGGCCATTAGTTAAAGAGGCCAGCAGAAAAGTTCCTACAATTTAAAGAGCATCTCCAACTTCTGTCGAAACAGCAGCAAAATGATACCATAGATGCCATGGACAGGTAATGAGTTAGGCAAGTTGCTTTCCCTTCCTCCTAGATTTGTTGCACAGTTTGGCCCAAAACAGGTAAGTAACTGTTAGGACCAAGAATAACAACAATAAAAAGTAAACCTTAAGCAGCTTCAGTTAATTAAAAAAAAAAAAAATTTAAAAAATCCAAAAACTAATAAACAAAAAAGGTATATGCCGAGCAGCTTCTTTGAATGTTGTACTCTGTTGTTTGAGGTCATGGTCAGAAAACTAACTCCTTCACTCTGAAAAGAAAAATGAAAGAAAGTCAATAAAAAAGGCAAAAAAATCTCATATATATGATTTAAACAACACAAAAATTACCACAGAATAGGTTTTCACATGGAAAAAAAAAAGCTATGCAGTAATTACTTTCGCATTTGTATATACCATAAAGTATTGCAGAGGCAATAAAGGGAGCATTCCCCAATATTTTTAATTCTTTTGAGACAATAAAACCAAACTAAATTATATACAAAACCTGGATGTCAGAGTAAGCACAGTGCTTATCTGTGTGAGTTTCAATCCGCATGAGCCTCTAATAAACCAATACAAAGGCTTTTCCCTCAAGTCTACACAACAACAAAGGCTGATATATCTTGACATATATGTAAGAATTGCTAAATTGTTATTGAATCTCTCAGAGCTATGTTTTACTTAAGGAATTAGCCCTTCTGGAGTCAATTGGAGACACTACATGATCAGATACTTATAATATTACTTGGTATTTTACTTCATGCCACATCTTGAGTTTAATTACTAGTTTGCCAAGACCAAAAGGAAAGCATCTCACTGCCCCCCACCCACTGCCATTTATTTGCTGCCACTTTTCTCATCAAAAACTAAGTCAAATCTACCCACTAAGTCTTCAGTGAACAATCTTTTGTTGTTTGGTCTGGAAGGGTGTTTCAAATTAAGAACTTGAACTGGCTTATGATGCAATCAGAGCAGCCCAAATCTGCCATCATCATCCCAAAAGGCTATATGGGTGAACATGTGGCAGGATGGACAGCTCTCAGACAGCAGCAGAGATGCCTCATTTGAGGAAGAGACGCCTTACAAACCACTTCATTCCCATTTTTGTTCAGGGAAGTAGCATAAATGCATCATGTAGGCAAACAAGTGAACGTTTAAAGGTTACATGCTGACTCTGCGTTACTGCTTTCCTCCTCCAAATGGAAACCAACACAACCACTAAATTTACATTCTCAAAAGTGGACAAATGACAGTGAAAGCCAAATAAAGTTTAAAAAAAAAAAAAAATCTCATCTTCAGATAGAGAAATCAGTGGAAAATGCATAGAGAACAAACAAGTATCTTTCCAGAAGAATGCCAGCCTAAGGCAGACATGAGAGAAGATTATTAGCAACTGAGTAAACCTGATGCTGTGCTCACAGCACAGCAGGTACTGTCCAGTCAGAATTAAACTGGAGTAGGTGAAGTGGCTGATGCTTCAAAGCACTTTCAAACTTAGTTCGTAGTATTTTATAGGTGGAATTATAGAACTGAGGGCACAAATTTAAGAGGCTATTATGCAACAAACACATCATTCAATGACTCTATAATGCTGACTTATAACTCAAAATCTACCCCAAATAGTCGTCAATAATGAAACAATTTCCCTGACTTTAATAAGTTTTGAATCGGGTTTTGAATAAGCTTTGAATCGAGAAAGGAAAAATAACTACTGCTACCACTTGACCCATGTAATAGCAATGTCAGCTTCAGAGGAAGCATACTTGTAGAAAAAGAATTTGGAAGTTCCATGCTGATCTAAAAACAAAACCCAACCAAAAAAAAAATCAATATAATTGTTAATTTTTACCACAGTGATTAGTATCTTTTATTTATTTTAAGCTGAAGGTCAACATTCCATTCACACAGCAAGTCACACCAGTACACACCATCTTTATCCAGGAATTAAGAATTCCTACAGGACATGAACATATTCTCTGGTAACTTCATTCTCCATGGACATGCACAAATCAAAATATAAAGTCCAGCACTATGTCAATACTGAGGTTTCCTCTTAGTTTTGGGCTTTATTAAGGAAAGCATCCATGATCGTTGCCGAGTTTCCAAAACAACTTTTGTCATCTAATTCCACCAGTGGTTCTTGGGGAATAAATCAGGGAATAAACATACAAAACAAACTGCTAGGAAACTACCAAATACTCACAGACTTGTTAAATATACTGTGAAGAGAATACAATGGTTACCTAATTAAGGAAGATCTACTCTGCTTATTAATTTAATTACTGACTAATTAAAAGTCAGTAAGCAATGAATAATATTATTTTAATTCCTAAAAATAATTCTCATCTGCTAACAAGCACACAGGAAAGAACAGTTATTCATGTGGCTCATGGCAAAACACGTTGCTGGTTATTCATAACCAGCAAATTTATTCACTGGCAGCGTGACTGCCAGAGCAGATCAGGCATCAGACGCAGAACCCCCAGCACTGCTGCAGGCTTCTGCCCTGATTCCAGACAAATCACTCAGTGACTTTATCTCTGTTTCCCCTCCCCTCGCTGTCTGCCAAATCGATTAAGGCTGTGGTTTTGCTAACTAACTTTTTCTAGAAGAACACTCCCATTAATACAACTGAACATGGAGCTTAACAGCATGTAAGTTCGTGGGCATCAGGCCAGGCTGTTAGACAGCACAGCACAAGGAACTGAATCCCACCCACAGGCCTTTGGTACCCCAGACACCTGGGAAGAGATGCATGGCATTGGGCAAGGCAGCTGGCCACCCAGAAAGGGCTACCCTCCTGACTCTCCAGCTTCCTCCATCTCCATTCATCATACCTGGCCAGGCACCCCACAGTAGGTGGGTCTGCATGGGTTGTAGCCTTGTGCCTCAGCAGCACTTTTTCATGCCCAGAGCAGTCTGTCAGCAAGCAAGTGGAGCAGAGAGGCAGGGACTGAGGGTGGGAAGGGACAACATGGATCCTAATAGTTATCAACCCTGTGCCGACCTGTCACTGACAGCAACAAGAGATGGTCTGAACTGCAGTCTCCAAGGGCTTCTTTGTAGGAGGGATCACAGGATGCAGACACATCACAAGGTGTAAACTTGGCTAAGCATCCAAATGCATATGCAGTTTGCCTGCTACCCAGGGTGCTACTGGGGAAGTGCACAGCAGAAGTCAAATCCTGACCTGGCTCCAATTCTCATAAAGCAATACAATGAATAGTGTACTTCACATTATAGGTAACCCTGCTAAAGATAACTCATGTGCTGAGCTATGGCTCTTCACAAGTAATTCCAGGGAATCTGAGCTCCCCTCAGTAGGACTCCTCTTACATTATAAAGCTAAGTACAGCCACTGTCAGAGGAAAAGGTTTCAATCAGAGCTTGAACATTAGCTTTACCAACACTTTGCAGGAAAACATGAAGTAGTATGCTCTAAAAGTTCACAAAGCCCATGAATAATATCCATCCAAAGTAAAATGTTTCCATGTTTGATCAGAAAAACAAGTTGAACTATGAAATGAAAAAGCCATGTTAGTTTCATTTTTTAAACAAGTCATGGTTGATCATAATTGGAGATATGCTGCCCCAAGTAATGAGGCTCTTTTAATACGTTATTCCACTAAGAAATAGTATGGAATGTTATTTAGATATGTCTCTTTTGTTTTATGAATTTAGAAAAGCAAGCATTTGGCCAACATAGATTCTTCATGACAAATAACCAAAAAACCACAAAACAAACCAAAAAAATCACTATATTTCTTTAAAGTAGTAAAGTAGGGATTTTGCAGCTACATTTATCTATATTAAAATGAGCTTTATCATGCTTTTAACTCTTGTGTCAAATGGTTAAAAATCATATCAGCTTCATTTGCATTAAGATAACCATGGGGCAAGATTATCTTCTTAAGTGGGAAACAAAACACTAGATTATCTGGGAAATGATGCTGCATGTCAGTACCTGCAAGTATCTTTTGTTTTTTTAAGCCTAGCATACACACAAGAGGTTAAATTGTTCATCTGATGTCATGGACAATTTCCCAGAATTTATAGTAAGTGCTGACTTCCAACTAAAGGCACTAAAACCCAAAATAATTTTGATGTATTTTGATGCCATATATTTACATGACTAACACTTATTTTACCTGCAATTTTACACTGGAGTTTACGCAATTAAGTCTATAATAGAAGTACAGATAAGAATGTTGGCTATGCTTAGTTGACTTCAGAATTTGATGTAATTTGTGTTTCATATAATTTTGTCAAGGTTCTTATATATTTTGCAGTACTAATAACTAAACATTAAAATATAATTACGTGGAAAATAAAGGATTAAACTTACAAATGTCATTAAAATGAATTTATAGTGCCGGTCCAGAAATACATTTTCCATATCAATTATAATAAATATAGGCACTTCAAATTTAAAATTAAGAAGCTAGACATGCTCATTTTCCCCAGGATTAATTTAATACAGCTGCTATTATATCTCTTAATTTCAGAGCTACAGCCACTGTGTACTATTAAACAAGTTTGTATAGATGTGATTTACTCTCATGATTAGGAATAAAATAAATTAGACAACAACCTCTCAACATAGTATTATCTGAAATGTGTTCAATTATCCTCTCCCTTGCAAGTTGGGTATACAACCGTTCAAAAGCATTACAAGAAATTAAACAAAACCAAGCTGCTTTCTCTGTACAAACAAAATACTAGAAAATAAACACGTTTAGTCCTTCCACTGGGAGTTTGTTAGAGGGACAGAAACATGTACACAGAA
Source organism: Pyrocephalus nanus (assembly GCA_038380795.1). Classification (NCBI taxonomy): domain Eukaryota; kingdom Metazoa; phylum Chordata; class Aves; order Passeriformes; family Tyrannidae; genus Pyrocephalus; species Pyrocephalus nanus. The sequence goes on along the minus strand of CM076259.1, from coordinate 93,586,723 downwards.
GCAGATGTAGAAGCTATATAGAAATTTGCCACTGAAAAGATTAGTCTGTGGCAGCCAGCCAAATAGCCAGGAGCCACTCCACAGTTCACACACACAGGATGCACAGGATTTAACCATCCTGGAACAAGAAGTCACATTCTTGGTTGATGACCATTATCACGCAAGTGGAATTGCCTCCCACCTTACAACCATCACATGGTTCCTATATTAGTGTAGATTCAAGACCCAACACTGCAAAAGCGGCCTCAGTGAGGTAACCAGCTTAATTTTTACAACTCCTTTCACTAAACCAAGAAGAGAGAACAGCTCTTCCCAGGTGCAGCCTGACAGTAATATTTGCATACAAAGTGAGGCTGGAAGTGTCTTAAGACACAGAATTTTTGCAAAACAACATGCTCACCTTTCAAGTGATGAAGGGCGAGGATGGAAGGGACTGGTGATTAATACACTGAACTACCTCCCAATCCCATCTTTGGAGACACAAGAATAACAACTGAATTAGCACATCTGCCCCAACAGCATAGACCAGGCAATACTCAGCTAAATTCTACAAAGCCCTGTATGTACCTCTACATTTCTGACCTACTCACCCTATGAGGAGCCAGTTACTCTAAATCCTTGGAGTCAGTGGGAAGAAACAGCCACTTCTAAGCAACAGTTCTTATGTCCTATTTCATATTGGGCTCTGATGAATAAGAGTTCTGAAAGAGCTCAAACTCTGTGAGGTGTACAACTTGGTAATCGTGTTAGGAAAAAGAGATCATATCCTTTTACACACCTTTACAATTGCTGGGAAGTTTGTTCAGCTGGGATGTCAAAGGCATATTTGTCTCTCTTCTAATTTGTATCAGTAGTCATTAACAAGGTCAACAAGGAAGAAGAGCTCTTGTAAGTAGAGCCTGATATTCTCAAACAACTGCCAAAGGAAAGGCTGTCAGTGTTGGCAGACTTCTGGTTAGATCCATAAGTGAGAATCTGAGTGCCATTCTAAGTATCAATGGAAAATACTAAAGTTCAACAGCTGCTCCTGAGCCACTAGGCTACCTCCACCCACATGCCCGAGAACACAACATTAGAGTACTCTCAAAGAGCTTAAAGGCATGCTTTTTCTCTCTCTCACTTGGGATAAAAAGCAATCTTTTCCACTGACTAAATTGAAAAATTATTCATTTTAAAAATTTAAATATTAATAGGAACAGGAATAAGGACTCGTGTAAGTTGTGGGAAGTCATGTTCACTCTCCCTTTCCATTACAGTGAATACCTACTATCATGAAAACAGCTTCAGTAAGAAAGAATTTATGGCGAAGATGTGCTCTAAAATGGGGAGGGGTGAAAGAGGACTGAGATCTTTTTTTCAGCAAGAAAGGTACAGGATGCTGGTCAGTCCAGGGTAAGTGCTCTAACCATGTGAATATTGTGGGGAGGGGAACAGAAACACTTCATCCAGGCACTCTGAAAGACTGATCCCTGCCTCCATCACTGTCAAATGGGCTTAGACACCTAGTACCAAAAGAGGCTACAGATTTACAAAGTCTTTGAGAAGACTGGAGCATTCCTCCTTCCATGAGGAAGACAGATGTCTTCCAGAGATCAGCATGTTTTAAAACATGAGGCTCTTCTCAACTTCCACAGTCAACAACTCTCCTGTTTTGAAAACTTTCAGACAGCTTACCAAGGAGACTGAAACAGCTCTGGCATTCACTTACACATCCAACCTGCCATCTAAACATACTGGATGGTCACACACAAAATGTGAGGCTGGTTGCTTGAAGGTTTTGGACTTTCAAGTTAGAAGATACATGCAGAGAGGTGCACTTCTTGCAGATGAGATACATGGGGAGGGGAAGAAGTGCAAAAGAGAGCAGGGAAGGGCTAAGAGGAACAACTTGGGTACAGGAGGGCAATCTTTTCCCTACTACTTTCTCTTGTTGCCATACCCTCACTTAAAATTCTGAGCATCTGGTAGTAGAAGATGATTTTAAAGGATGATTTTTCATTTCTATCAATGCTTTTCTAGAAGTCTTTTGTGTTCTCTTCACTGCCAATCGGCATCTGTCAGTAATAGAGAAGTGAGGAAAAGATGAAGCTAGGAGAGAAGTTGCATCACATTCTCTGATGAAAAGACACCACCACCCCTAAAACCATTTAGTGAAGTGAGCAATGCAGCACAAAACAGCTGCACTGAGGCAGGCTATATTCTCCTCTAATCCAGTTTCCTCTCTCTGACAGTGGGTCAAAAGTAGCTGCTTAAACATGACTACAAAATCTAAGACATGCATGTGGAGATACTTCCCAAAGTTCTGATCTAGTTTCTACTGATTTCCCTACCAAGGACAAGCCAGATTGTTAACGACCATGAGTCAAGCTCTCGTTAACTTCCTTGGTACTGTAGACTTGCAACCCACAGCAATTGATGGCACAGAGGATACTGTTTGAAAGCCATATTCACAAATCTGGCGAGTTGCCCTTACCCTGCTGAAATCAACCTGCTTGAACCCTAATAGTTATCCCCTCTACAGAAGCCCACTAAGTCTTCTCGAAAACAGCCATCCTTTCTCTAACACAATCCCCTAGCAGACATTTCCCACTATTCCTTCAAAAAACAGTCAAACACTAATCAAGCCAAAATGATGCCTCAAAGAACAGTATTTGTAGGTCTATTATTTAGAGATTGTAAACTATTCTCTCTTGCATCATATACATTTCTGAGAATTGCTAGAAAAATAAAACCTTTTTTAATGTTACATTTTTAAAACAAACAGGGGCATTTGCAACTTCCTACTCTAACTTAAATCTCAAGATGAATTAGCATTTCTTTCTGAAGCTGGTATGGATTTTATTGCATACAGAAGTTAGTATTATATTAAGACATGAAAGGAAAAGATGTATTTTTGTCACATGGTCATGATGAATATCAGCCATCTATCACTCCTGGAGGCTAACTGATACTCTGTTGGAAAGCAGAGGCAAAAAGCATAGTAAGCTGTTTAGGAAAATAATTTTGGTGGTTAAAATTTATCTTCTGAGAACACCAGTTTCAAAACTGGAAGCTGGTCATAAAATAATTTGTGATAGCAGAAAGCATATAATTACCTCCTCATACTTTACTTTCTTTTGCAAGCAAGAAACACATTATACTGAATGAATGAGGTTGTTCCCAGCTCCACCGGATGCACCCTGAATCCTCCCCACCTAATAGCTTACTGCGGTAAAAGAAGCAAGCCCACACTGATTTGCTCTGCAAGACAAAACAGATGCTAAAGGTGATGCAAAGCACCAAGTTTTACCTAACCTAAGAAACAAGAACATCTGAGACATGCAACGAATCTCAGTTTAGAAAACAGCGCTTATTTGTTTTTTTCAGCCATGAGACCTGCAGTACAAAATGTTACTGTCCTCAAGAAAAAAAAACCAAAACAAAGTATGAAAAATACTCTGCGGTCAGTGTGCTTTCACAGCACTTTTCTCAAAAATTCAAATGGATTTTTTTTTTAAATAGCAAAAAAATTAGTGTTGGTTATATGCAACATTACCAGCTCCAGAGCAAGCAGCACTTTCTTCTGTAATTACAAGAGCTCTCAGTAGGTATTTACAGAAAAAGAGCTCTACTCTACTGTTTCACCAGTTTTTTGCTTCTCTCCTAAGTGCTCTTACACAGGTGTCTTTGTTTTGGTTTATGACTCCCTATATTTTTCACCATTAAATATATTTATAAGCAACCAATTACACTTAATTTCCTTAAAAAGAAAATTTCCTTAAAAAGGAAATTATCATTACTTGTCAGTAACTGATACAGCATTTGAAAAAAAATGCATTTTACTTATAGCAATATATCTGACCACACACCTATATAACTGACATTGTCATCTTTGTGAGATTGTATCATGTTGCCAGAATTGTTTCTATAAAGCATATTAAAACCCATCTTTGTCACTCAAAATGCAACACTTCAGAGTTTGCCTCTAGTCCCTCCATGCTCAGCAGAGAATTCCCCTAAAGTTCAGGGAGGCTTTTCAGTACATCAAGACCTGCAGGTATTTTCTCCCATTGCGAGCATCCCAGCTCTCTAAAGATGCTCAGGACATCTCAAATAGGTGTAATGAACACCTCTCGATGTCACATCAAGGAACTATGACTTCCTGTAGGACATCATGAAGTGCTGAAACTTTATAAAGCTATGCTGCTGCTTTCGAAGTTTGCTTCTGTGAAGAACAAAGACTGCAGACAGTGACACAAAGAAATACTTTGCAAAATACCAGCATTTCCCCCAAGGCATCTGCACCTTTAAAGCCCAAATTTGCTTGCAAATGATAGGGCCCTGATACTGTTGCATATTTCACATATTGTAAGTGACCAGGAAATATACTGAAAAGTGTTCAGCCAACAGGGTAGCAGCTGCACATCTAGAAAAAAAACCAACCAAACAAAACGTAGATCCCTTTTAATTTCACATTTACTGAACAAATACAATATACATCAACCAACTAAAGTACAGTCTGGGTCAGGCAAGAATACTTAGCTATGCCAGCTGATCCACATACAAATATCAGTCTCATTTCAAGTCCTTCTGCTTAAAATAGACTGCACACAGCAAGGCTGATCTTGCAAGCTGCAGATCTCTGGAAGTTCGGTGTTCCATTTATGCCAAGCATATAAAACTCTCTATGGTCAGGGAAGACAGTTTTGTGCCAATCCCCAATTCAATCAGCCTCTCCAATACTTAAAAGACACCTGTACCATTCTAGCCAGATCCTTATTTTAGGAGGATTCGTTCAGTAGGCTCCTCATAAGGTGCAAACTAAGTGACTACAGACTGGGCCAAATCTCTCAGTTCTGCATAACTGCAAGAACACTGGCTAGATCCAAAAAACCACCATATATGTAGAAATATAAAACGAGCACGGACCCTAAGGACATACTAGAGACACCTGAGCTGGAACCTCCAACAAAAAAAGACATCAAGCAGCTTCACTCAGGACACCTATATGAAGGTCCCGTAAGATTTGGTCAACTTCTAGCCTCTGCCTTGTAATTATAGTCATGTCCATCAGATCAAAACAGGAACCCAGCACAGCTGAATTCCACAAAATCTGTTAGGAAAAACAAAGATAAATGGCCTCCCCTGGAATATCCTCCCTCAGCTTGCAAACAATCCCATCCTATCTGTGCTAAACAATCCTGCAAAAACATTTCTGCAGCAAACACAAGATGCCTGTTTACAAGGAGGAAAAAAAAAAAAAAAAAGGCAAGCAACCTGAGGCACTAATAAAAGGCAAAACAATTTTGACAGTGTCTTTCACTTTGATGCCTCAGCCTCTCCAACTATCAACAAAAAAGAAAAAAAAAAGCCAGATTCAATCTATGTTTGAGACAATAGACCACAGATACATATTTCTATACAGCAAGCATAGGACTTGGGCAAAATGACTTAACCATGTCCATAAAACACATATAAAATAAACTCAACTTGAACAGGCTGTAAATGACTAGTTCCTTCACATCACAGATTTCCAAATTACAGTACAAAACACTCTGTGGACCATATCAGAGGTCCTTATTTCCAGTAGCTATTTTTAAAGTACACTGAAAAAATTAATCGAATCAATCAATTATTACTATTCCATAAAGATAATATATGGTCACAAATGACCCAAAAAAGAACCTAAGAAAATCCATGAGAAAGAAGAGAAATGGTTCCAAGCCTCCCTATTAATATCTCATTACTGCTATGAAAAATCTTGGAAACCCATGTCAAATTAAAAGTTATCACATTACAGAAACAGAGAAGTTTAAGAATGGTGTCACCATATACAGCAAGACAAACACAGCTGCTAAGAAAAAACTTCCAGAACCATCTGATCCAATGAAGATTTAACAAGAAGAATTAACAAAGAAGATTTAACCATGAAGAATTAACAATTTCAGATTTAAAAGACAGATGGCAATGCTGGTCATTCCAACAGTCATAGCCACACTATACTATATCCTGTACAGAATGGGTACCACTTATTTTCAATGGTTTTCCTGATCTAAATCATGGAATTTGGACAAGTTTCTCCTGCTACTGGCAATTACCAAAGCTAATTATTTTTAGCATGATGCTTTTCTGAACTGATAAGACAACAGGCTTTTATGTATCAAATACAAACAAGGCTAATTCTTACCTAGAGGAATAAAGTGTATCTGATGCAAATAACGTCTCAAAAATATTTTGAGACATACTGGAATGTTTGACTACAGAATCAAAAGCAAGATCTTACTCGGGTGTGTGCACGCACACAGAAAAACACAGCTATACTAATGAATAAGATAAAGCCACTTCACAGTCCAATAAAACAATGTGATTACATGTTAAAAAATATATTGCAAAGAAGAAATTTTTAAAAAAGTTTCACGAAAAAATTTGTCTACTGTTTTGCCATCTTCAGCAGAACTTTGAGAACTCTGCCTCCAGAGTAGAATGAAGAGTCAGTTCCTCAAGTAGCCCAATACAAAACATTCTTCTCAGGAAGACAAGCAAAAAAAAATGAGTGCCTGATAAAAGAGGCACCTGACTAAAGACAGGATGCATACACTTGATTTCACTCCATATGGAGAGTTTAAAGTTGTCTCCTACGCAGTCACTCCTCAATAGAGTATTTCTTACGTACATGTTCTAAGTCCCAGCACCTTTTTTATTATAAAACCTTCATTCTGTTTCTTCAATGCCTTATTAAAGAAGCAGTGCAAGCTGCACTAAATCAATACTATTCTCTAGCAAAGTAACTAGAAAACATGCCTGAGTCTACATGGCACAAAATATCATGTAAATAACTCCCAGTATGTTTTTTAAGAACAGTATGGATGAAATACTGTCACCTTGTAAAAGCAACAACAGCCAAACTATGAGAATAAAGAGAATTGAAAACATCTACTGAGGAATGAGAGGAATAGAAAATGCTGCAGCATTTTCTCTTAATATAATAATATAGCATCCACGTGGCCAGTATGGCAAGTTAAAGCTTGCCACATTCATGACAGATGAAGCAGACTCAAGAATTAGGGAATTCTTTAGTTTCAGACTCAGAAGACTTTCTAGATGACCTCTAACAATGACTCCATCAAACAGCAGCCTGGTATACAAACATCCTACATAGCTCATTCACAGCAGAGTCCCACTCTCTCTGCATTCAGGTACAACAGTTTGACTGTGTTCACTCAAGCTGCAAGATCTAAGCTATTGTTTACAATTCCTAGTACAGTCAAGTGTACATTTACTAAAACAGAAGTCCATCAGTTTATATCCTGAGGGCTGAATCCTAGTTCTACTAAAAATCAATTATATTTCACTACCATCAAGTTATGACTTTTTTAAATAAGAGGTGTACTATCTCATGTTACCATATCTTAAAAATCTTTCAGTTTATTGTCCCTAGAATACTCATACTAGGGGGGCGAGGGGGTAGGGGGGAAGAGGACCCAGACTAGAAATCACAGTGCTGAAGTACATCAGTGCATTTGTATCTGGAAATTGTCCTAAGGGCTAACATTCAACAACCGGGTACCATCAATTTATTTATTTAAAACTCACACAATCTACCATTTATTTAACAATACACTGGTTAAAGTTAAAAGCTTATCTTGACAGAATTTTCATCTGATAATTAAAGATTAAAACATAAAAGTATAATAAGTCACCTTCCTGTAGATATCCAAAAGAAAGCAATATTATCCTAGCACTCATTAGAGTACGTTAAGTCTCTCTCTGGTATTTGTGAGAGTAATTGCTAGCCTACTTGGATTACAAAACAGTAAGTACTAACAGCCAATTCTTTCAAGTATTGTGTGCCTCAGGATCATACATATATATCTTTATATATATATATTTATATATGTATATGTTTATTCCTAATGGTTCATTTTCTCTAGCTATTGTTAAATCACGAGCACTAATTCTGTAACTTCACCATTCAGGAAATTAGGTAACCTTGCATGAAGTTATACAAGACTGATTCCAAATCCAGACATAAATGTTCAGAGTTCTGTGCTAGATCAAAACTAATTAGTTGTAAATAATTTCATAATAAAGTGCTTCACTGTAGTTCACAAACAACTTTCACAGTAATCATCAACACAAATCTTTATCGTTTCTGTACAGGATTGTTACAATGAAAGCGTTACATTTTTGTTATGTTAAAGAGACAGTATTATTACAGTTATATTTCATTAAATTTGACAGAATTGCTTGAGACTGAAACCTCTTGTAAAAGATGCAAGCCCACCCTCATATAAATTTTTCCAAAATTTTATGATGTAAAAATGAATAATGTTAGAACACAACTGAGTGCAACTGCCTCATAGAAGAACTTTACCTCCACCTTTCCATCTCATAATTCTGTCACAAAAGGTCTTTTTTAGGTGTAAGTGAAAATTTTGGTTAGACACATCACCTAACTTTTTGTCTGCCTTTTAAAGTAAACTAAAAAGCAATCCCTGAAGTTTCTGAAAAATCAGTATCAGAGAAACCAGTGAAAAGACTACAGAAGAAGTTCGCACCTGAACTTCTCCGTAATTCAAGCATGGGAGAGACCATGGTAGTTAAAGCAGTCAACTCAGTGATGTAAGAGTTTTGTATTAACTAGAAAACTGATTAGGTTTGCATCTGTCAATTTTACTCTAATACTTTTAAATAATGCTGAAATGTAACATTACCAGTTATTGCAAATAAGTTTCTATAGCCTCAATTATCTTCATCAGTAAAGTAACACTAAGCCAAAATTATCAATTTTCTTGTTCTTGAGCAACTATTCAACATCACTGCTTTCTACGTAAGAGTTAAGCCTAACTCTGCCCCAAAAGATTGTCAGATGTCTTGTTCAATCAATCTTGGGATTTCTGGTGAGCAAAAGCCGAGATCCAAATCAACCAGAACAAAAACTTCTTCCTAATTCTCATTCCATACATTGATTTGACAATGCTAATCAATTTAATGAGGTGTTAAACTGGACATTACGACTGCCTTAAACACTGTTTTTTAAATAATATACTGCCTCAGAGGAAACTATGATCTTATAGTTTGATCTTATTTTATTGACATGATTTTCCCACTGTTATGAAATGATTTATGGATTTGTCTTTGACTGAAGAGAATCAAAGTCCTGTGCCTCAAGTTGCACTTTAAGTGGTGTTCTTACTCTAAGGTATCTGTAAAACAGCTTTGTAAACTGAAACTGAATGGAACAGTGATTTTCATACCTTACACTCATCATCATGCCACATATCAAGCAAACTTTACTAAAGCATCACTTGGGAAAGCCTCGAAAACTCTCCACAGTGCTCTACTGTTTCTAAGAAGCTTCTGCTGTTTCTGATTATCAGCAAGTTTGCTATTTTGGCATCACACCACAGCCCCAGTGCCTCCATTTCTGACCCCTTCAACAAAAACAAGCTGCTCAACAATGTCTAATCCGTGCGTCATGTAATCCTGCTTAATACCCTACAAACTCTGGGTAATATTTGGGTAGTTTTTAAATTTAGCAAAGAACATCCTGGCCTAGTTCAAAGATACCCTTGCCTTGGGTAGTGTCCCCTAGAAATATCACCCACACTAGTTTCAAAGAAGAAAAACAAACACACACATATGCATAACAGAAATGAACAACAACAACAACAAAAAAGTAAGATATCCTCGTCTAATGACATAATAAAAACATATCAAATTACAAATCAAATTACTGAAATGGGAATGCATTATGCAAGCACCAAACACACCATTCAAACAATTAAAGAGACATTCTGTCATTCTAACACCACTTATGGTGTTAGAAGCACAAGCACATCCAACTCCCTGCTTGCAGAGAGAGCAGACTCTGCTGCAGATAATGGCACAGCCAGCTAAATCACAGAAGGCCAAGCCTTCCTCCCATCAACACTGAGCTATTAAAGAAAAGTCAGCTATCACTCCGCTGGAGAAACAGAAAATCCCTTCTTTGAGCCATTGCTTTTTGAAGCATCATTATCTTAAAAGTGGCTCATACTAAAAACACTACCAAAGAGGTCTAATCCAAATTCCATTATAATTTTTCAGCATACTGTCCTGACTGTCCTGCCTAAGATTTCTCAGCCTCTCGCTGAAGGGCAAATAGGTTCCTATTTTGTTTAGGCTGTCAGGCAGACAGTCTCCAATCATTAGCCTCTTGTCAACAGCGATGCTGGGCTAGATTACTACTGCACAGTGCTTGTAATGGCAGGTGCATGGCCCTGGGGCTGCCATCTGCCAGGAAGGAAGTGTACTCCTCTAGGATGCTGAAGAGATTGACAAATAATGTAAACAAAACACTGAATCATTCCTAATCTACGCAATAAAGCTATTGCATTACTCTTCTGCAGTTGTAGACGTTACTATCAGAGGTGCAGACTTAGGTTTGTGGCTTGAGTTGTGTTTTTTTTCTAACTAGTTTTGTGATTGATTTACTGAGGTAAAAAACACACTCTAAAATAACTTTTATTTAACTGAGACAGGCAATTCTGAATTTGAAAAAACAAAACACACTCATATCAAAGATGTTTATTCTGGGAAGTATCTCCCCACTGTTAACTCATAACATAACTCTTTCCAGAGTGTATAGCCCTTTACCGAGAGCAAAAACTGGATTTTTTTAAATTACTATTTTTGATACATCTACATCATTTGGGGTCATTATCATTGATAAAAATTTGAGAATATCTGTTTGGAAATTATTTTTTAAAGCAAAAATAGTAACAGAACTCCAACTATTGTCTTTGGTCTTTTAAATCAATTTCTAAAGGGATTTCTTATCATTGCATTGAACAACTCTCCTAAACAATCCTAGTTTAGTGGCCGATTTGACACCTCAGCTACCAAGCAATAGCACAACTCCATGGAAATATTCAGGCACTTACCTATTCTTCAGGAAAGTCACTCATTACCATTTAACCGGCAACCCAGAGATTACAAACTACTGCTGTCTTTGAGTGAGCCTCAAATGTTACTGTATGTGTTAGCACTTTAACACTCCATGAAATGTATTTTTAGGTGATCCTCTGTAAAAATATAAGCAATCTCTGCATTGATTTCTCTGTGGTTTGGATGAGGCTTATAATATCTAAGTCTTAAAAGCTTGTTTTAACTATGAACACTTACAACCCTGCAACTGAAGGATTCATTCTGCCTCTATTAGTGAGCAAACTGCAAATGCAATCTAAACCAGTAATCCTGGTTTCCTCCAAAGCTGACAGAGATGCCGGGGAAAAAATCCATGCTGCTTTTTAACTTCCATTTAAAAGACAGTGGGAGCAGTCACCTTTGCTGGCTCTGTTTACTGCTACATGTTCTCCAGAGTGCCTGGCACACTGACTAATCCAAGAAGCCAACATGCTGGATAGCTAAAGGCAGTTGACACAAACATAAGCGTAGAAAAAAAAAAAATCAAAAAACAACAAAACAACACACACCAAAAAAAAAAAAAAAAAAAACAACAACAAAACCAAAAAAAAGTTTTCCTTTGAAAAATCTGCAGTAGGAAAGCCAGTCTTTTCAACAACCACTAGCAAGGGGACTACTCAGCTGAACTTGGCTTTCCAAAGCTGCCACTCTTGACCCCCTACAGGCATATGCACAAAAACTTTAAAAATAACTACATGCCAGACAACAAACACACAAAGAAAACATATCTGAACTTTGGGGTCACTATACAGTCTTCTAAAACCTCAAGGGATACTACTGTTTTCTATGCTTATACAGATCCCTTCAAGGAAACATTTTACAAAACTACAACAAAAAACAGTTGTGAAACCCTCATAATTACATGTCCTAATTTATAATATCAGTCAATATATTCGCTTTAAATTGCTATTACACATACTGCAACAACCTAGTGTTCAAACTTCCGCAAAACTGCTGGACTATATCATGACTAACCTAATGAACACAAAGAAAACAACATATGGACAAACAGTACAAAAAGCATACAATACTTCAACAAAATCAGAACAAAAAAAGCCACAGGTGTTTATTACTCTAAAAAGAAATATATTAATGGTGCTTTTAGATAAAAACTGATAAAGACAGATAATATCTGGATGTAACTATGTTGCCATTTAACTGTTGAATAGGGAGGGAAGTTAGATTACATACACTAACTAAATTTTTCAGTGGATGCTTGCCATGTTTCAACTCATAAACTACTTCAGCATTCCAGTGTAATTAATGCTATTTAAAAATAATAGTAAATCAAGTGTGAAAAAACACGTTATTCTCTCCTTATTAAAAAAAAACCCAAACATAAAGAACGCCACCATAGAAAACATGTCCTAATACTCTTTCTGTTCAAACACTCCTTCATTCTTTTTACTTACAAACCAACATTAGTCTCTGTAGCTATCTTGAAAGAAATCAAGTAATCAGAAGCAATCATCAGCCTAAAGTATTTCCTCTGCCTTGAGCAATGACTGTACTGGTTCAGTTTAGAACAAACCCACCATTCAACTTGGTCTATAACAATTTATCTTAAATGACTCAAAATAACCATGACATTCTTTCTATAAGCAGTACAGCTATAAGGTATAAAGAATAAAAGTCTAATAGATGTCACGCATTTTAATATTCTATCTGCTTGTAAAAAGCGGACATCCCTATAATCAACGTAATTTAAAATATCAAAGGCTTTATTTAATCTTAGATAATTTCAGTTTTTATTTCATGTTTCACAACTGGCACTGCTAGGTTGAGACATAAGCACTTTGGTTTGGTCAGCTGTAAAATGCTATCTGAAAGACAATACGAGAATTTTGAGATGTTGCAAAAAAAAAAAACAACTCAAATATTTAATTCTTACTGTAAGTTAAAATATCAAACTACGTAAGTTATTAAAAGCAGTTCAGTTCTTTCTGCTGTTAGTTTTGATATCTTCACAGAACTTAACAGTAAGAGAAACTACTACAACTAATTTATTATAAAAAAAAGACTAAAAGCTGTATAAATTTCTAACACAGCATATATTTTAATATTTTGAAGAAGTAATTTTACAATTAATATTAGTTTTGTTAAAGAGACAATTAAACATTCTCATGTCGCTCTGAGAACCAAAACTTTATGGCAGCTGGCATATGAAGAGGAAGAGAAAAAACAACTTAGTAATATAATTCATTGTGCAAAGTAATCCCAAAGAAAAGAGAAGCAAAGGTTATTTCTTTAACAATCTAAAATGGCATTAGAAAGACACAAGAAGAGATTTCTTAACATACGCTTTTTATTGTTTAGGTGCAACCATAAAACCCTCACACAACTGAAAGCTAATTGACAAGGCAGGAGTGGGGGTCATGATTATCAAAATCACCTTATTACAGTCATAAGTAGATGCATTACAGAGGATGACTTCTTTAAACAAATCAAGACAAAAGAAACTAGCGTAGGAGGAAAAGAACCTTCAGCTTTTTTTGCAGCATTACACATAGTACCTGCCCATTTTTAGAAAACTTGACCTTCTAGAAATATTTACAAGTTAAAGCTAGAGAGCACTCTGTCAATGGAAAAGAAAACAAAACTAAAGATAAACCATCCAATTCTGGTGGTTTCAATTATGCAAAATTCCCTACTATACATCCACTAAATTTAATGGGAATCTTACTGAAGAATTTCAGGATTACACACAAAGAGTAAAATCCCCATTAAGACAGAGACAAAACTACCATTTGACTTCAAGAGAACTAAGATCCACCATAAAATTATTGAGTATAATCTGTCATAAATATACTGGAATAAATAATTTGCACTATATGAAAAAAATGAGTGTAAACATCTCCATAAATAATTAAATCCATACACATTTCATATGTTTTTAAGCAAAAAAGCAGTCATAATTTAGGAAGAAAGGCTAATTATTAGCAAGTAACAAGCTTTAATCAACCAGTAACATAAATGTTTTATTTACATATCAGATGAAGGCAATTGTTTCTCCAATTATTATATATTTTCACATTTTCAGAACACAGTAAAACTAAATGAAACTATCATTTCAAGCAACCTCTTAATTGTTCTGTTTTGACAGCAGCTGTGGATGCACTCCTTGCTTCTACCATGACAGGATAATATGGACAGAGATTTCCAAAAGCACAGCACTCTCAGCAGCAGAGGCAAGTTACTGATTGTAGAGAGACAAGCTACATGTGAAAGCCAGTCATCTTTAAATGATATAGTTTCCCTCAAAACATTTATCCACACGAAAACACAACTACTGCTACAAACCTTAAGGAACAATTCAAACCGGTTTTTTACATGAATTTTGCACAAATCAAAATGTTAATTTACTAAGAAGATAATTACAAGGAGCTTGTTTGTATACTCTGTATCTCAGAGTTTCTTGTTCTAAATATTAAAAATATGTAGATTCTTCATTGTTTTAATATTACTAGGAACCATACTTGTTTTTCAAAAAGTAAAGCTTCTCACTTTTCTAATGCAGTTAAAAACAAAATCTGAAAAGTCCAAACAACTAAACAAACAACACTGATTATATAAGCTCTCTCCTGTGCAAACCATTTTTACAGAATTATATTTTCTCAACTCTCACCTGCACTGCTACTGTTAAAATAATCTTGCTTATATGCAAAATACTGTTTTCTTTAAATTGAATGTGTTTCTTTATAAAACGTGAAATTCTCAGTAGCCTCCCAAATCACAATGTTTGAAATTCAAGTACATTAGCACAATATTGGTTGACCTTTTTAAACGGTGGCAGAAGTCCTTCTCTAAACAAACTTTGGTGCGAAATCCCAATGAAAACCAAATGGGAAACTAAGAAATTTTCAAAAGTTTATGCTTTGATTCAACTTAAACCGATAAAGTCCTTTGTGATGTATTTCTCTTTCCCCAGGCTATGACTTTCCCAGTTTGACTGCCACAAGTGCAATTAACTTGATGTCTCAATTTTGGTACCCAACCCTGCACACCATTGGCTGAGGATGCTGGGGTTCTTCCTTACCACCTTTGGCCTAACTCTGGTTACATCCATTTATCCCTGCACCCCTGAGTGCACCCCTCAGGCTGGCACCCCTCTCAAGGGAGCGAGGTGCTGGAGATTCTCCGCCCACCTCCTACAGAGCCGGTCAATCCCAACGAGCCTCCCCGCACCACTTCTCCAGGTGACCTGCGTTTAGAAGCTTACGGGAAAGAGGAAAAACAAACACGCATGCAGATTAAATATTAAAATAAGGCAAGCCTGTAACCATCCTTGGACAAACACACGCAGCAGCACTGAGCCCTCTCCGCTGTACGCCGAGTACCACATTAACACGGCTGCATTATCCTTTTGTTTACTGGATGGGAAGGACAGCGGTCGTTCCCCTCTCCTTATCTGACCGGCGGCCTCTCCCATTCCCGCGTGTCGCCGGGATGCCGGCCGCGCTCCCGCGCCGGGTTTTCCCGGTAACCGGTGCCCGCCCTCCCCCGCCACCCTCCTCCCGCCTTAGGGTCAGCAGTTTGGGGAATGCTGTGGAAATAGCTCTTTCCCAACACCGGGCTTGGTTTGCAGTTGGGGCTGTAAGTGGCTCAAGAAAAGCTCCTCGTTTTTGTGAAAAATCCGTTTGCAAAGCAAAGGGGCGTGATCGTCTGCTGGCGCCCGGGAACGCCATCCCAAGGCCGGGCAAGGAGAGCGGGGGCTGCTGCATCCACACTGGGCTCGGGCAAGCCACAGGGATCCTAAAAACGACCCCAGCAAAACTAAAAGCAAGACACAAATAAAGCAATGCCCTCAACCCTTCCAGTCATTCAGAATAAGCCTTCATCTTTTCAAACTCTGACATTGCATTCAACAATCCTCTCGTCTTAATTAGGTTCAAAGCTTGCTCTGCAAACGGTGGATCTCTCATCTTTTCCATCTTCCTGTACTTCCTATCAAAAGAGAAAATATTTTCTTCTTCAAAATCAACTAGCTACTAAGAAAACAGAAGGAAAAAAAAAAACTGCAAGTGGCTTTTACAAGCTGTTGTTGTTCACTTGTTATTGACGCCTCTATAGCGCTGTGAATAGAGAAGCAGTACTTATCCCCTCCAAGCAACTACTTTTTCATATGTCATTTCAACCAGCTAGACCCATAAACATGTATTACAGCTATATATGCATGGAACTTTAAGCTACCATGTCTTGCATAAATTCAAGAGCCGAGGGAATCCTTATGGTGTCTTACCATAAACTTCTTCTCCTTGACAGATTGGCTATTTTGTGCCCTCCTCAACCAGCCCGCCAGTTGTGTACAAACCCTCACTCACTGAGGGGAGGTGAGTTGCTATTTTGGGGAGAAGGGAAGGTATTTGTTTCGTTGTTTATTTATTTTTTTCTTTCAACAGCATAATTAGCACTCCAATAAAGGAACAGCTACATACTTAAAACCTAAATTCTCTCTCAGATAAAATGTCATTTTTTTCAATTTGCTTTCATCTTTGAACACCCAACATTTGCAATCCATATAAAAGCAAGCCAACCAACTGGTTATCCATGCTGGGACAGAGCAGTCAGCTGGAACATAGTTACACACCCCCACAGCGTGGGCCCTTAAGTGAAATATGTAATACAACGTGTAACAGCTCAAGCATATAGTGGCTTCTGGAAAGAATTATTACAGAATTATTTTTTCAATTCACATTCCATGCTTACCGTGATTTACTGTTAAACTTTTGCAAGAGATAAGGTACTTCAAAACCATGATACTAAATTTATCTTTCTCATTTTCATAGTATAGACCTTCTCGGCTAGAGAGCCAAGGATTGTTTTTGTAATCTGATGTCCTCAAACAATCCTGTTTTTAAGTCAATCATTTCATATTTTTAAGTAGTATTTAGAAACTGCATTAACATGAACTATTTTGGTCACATTTGCCAAACACTTTCCAAGATTTTATGTAAGAAAACTGAAGGACAGATCAAACATAGTAACTGTGTAAACATCAGCTTCTTTTGGGATACCCAGAAGTATACACTCATAATAATGGCACAGTAGAACTGAAACATGAAGAAATATCCCAAAATTAAACCTTTTTTTCTCATACAAAGAGCTACCAAATTCCTCCAAAACTGCTTATTACAGGTATGTAAAAGGGGGATAAGAGTGATTTTTAAGGAAGCAAGGAGGGAATAGTGCTGTACACCACAAACACACCACACGGTGATAGCAAACAGTAGGCAGAAACATGCATAGCAAGCACTTTCAGATGTAGCTACTCACCTTTCACAGCACTTGCTTCTTTCAGGTTGTGAGACAGAAAGTCTATGCTGGCATAGGCGCTCATCTCTACTCCATTGATGCCTCCATTCAGGAGGTGCCTGGCTTTCAACCTGGATTTGTCACAGTTTGCCAGGGACCCGTCCACCACATCAATGGCGATGTAGTTGAGGCCATTCTGGAAGCCAGCTGAGGTCTCCCGGCACATGGGACTGCTACCCTGCTCCTCCTCCAGGCCTTCGCTTTTCCTGAGGGACACATTCTCCACCGAGGCTGAGTTGTGTCGTTTGGGGTTGTGTGCGAAGGAAGGGGACACTGGGGTCACAGTGGTGGTGGAAGAGAAAGTTTCTGAGCTGTGTCTCCTCCGCCCCTGAGGATCTGCTCGGATGACTTTGGCCCCCCGGTTGGGGTCTGGGGGAGGGCTGGAGAGAATGAAAGCCTCCACCCCAGAGATGGTGAGCCTCTTCACCCCAGCTGTGGGGCTGGCAACCCGGGCACTTTCTGGCTTCTGAAAAATGGGTTGGGGGGGGGTGGTGGCCATGCCAAAGGTCATCTCAGTGTAATCCCCACCATCTGACGGGCTGGATGAACAAGCCACCCCCACAGCCGCCTTCAGGTAGCGCCCATTGGGCTGGCTGGTGCTGGAAGAAGAGCTGGGTGAGAGAGCTTCCAGAGAACCCACTGAGACCGCGCCTGACTGGGAAGGCGACTGTGACCCAAAGTCCATGTTCATATAGTCAGAGAGTGGGGAGCGCCTCTGCCCTGTGCCTGAGCCCAGAGAGGAGGCTGGACTGTCAGCAGGCAGCGAGGGGGGAGAATAGACAGCAGCATCCCCAAAGTCAATGTTGATGTATTCGCCAGGGCTCTTAGGCTCAGGCGGCAGAGGGTGCTCATTCATGCTGGGCAGCACCGTCCGCAAGGTCTCCAAAGAGAGGCGGCTGGGCCGGGCTGCCCGCTGGCACCGCTGGCTCAGAAAGCTCTCGGTCCGGCTGTGCCGCAGGGGTGAAGGCACCGTGTGGCTGGATGGGGTGAAGGTGCTGGCAGGCGACTGGCCCACTCCACACCCCACCTCCTCCGGGATCATCCTCCCTGGGGAGTTCATGAAGACGTACTGGTCACTGTCCTTCGCCAATCCTTGGCTCTTGTAGGAGCGGGGTAAGGAGCAGTATGAATAGCAGCCAGGCTTTGAGGGCTCACTGGACCCATGCCCTGACGGGGTGAAAAAGAAGTCTGGGGGGGTAAGAGAGGGAACCTGGGGCCCATGCTGGGGGTCCCGAGGGGACATATTGATATAGTCACCATTACTCAGCCTTCCATCTGAGCTCTCCACAGATAGCTTGGAGCCACACCACATCCGCATGTACCCACTATCATCAGGGGAACTCTCCCCAGGTGAGCTGGTCTTGTAGCTGCTCCCGTTCCCAGGGGACCCACTCCCCACCCCTGCCCGGGGCTGCAGGATCTGCTTGGGGGCAGACACGCTGGTGGGGCTCATGGGCATGTAATCATCACTGCCCCGGCTTCCCTGCCCTAAGGCTGCGGCCACACCGGGGGTCATGGGCATGTAGCCGTCATCATCTCCCCCACCACCACCCGCTGGCGGCGGCCCCAGATTTGTGCTGCTGCTGCCGGAGCTGCGGTGGGAGCCGATCTCGATGTCCCCATAGTCCTCGGGGTACGGGGTGTAGGTCACTTTGGGGGAAGCCCCGGCTTGGCAGGAGGGGAAGAGGCGGCCGGCGCTGCCGGCGAAGGTGGCGCGCATCAGTGTGTACTCGTCGAGGGACGCGGAGGAGACCTGCGGCGGGGCGGGTCGCTGCCGGCACGGCGTGGTCAGGGAATAGGTCCGCTTTCGATGGCACCTGTCGCCGGCGGCGTCGGGGCAGGGCCGGTAGCAGAGGCGGCCGCTCGGGGGCCGCTCCATCGCCATGTAGCCGTAGAGATCGGTGCCGCCCCCCGGGTCCCGCACCGGGGGTGTCTCGGCCACCGACTCGGGGGTGTTGCTGCGGTTGCTGGCGGTGGAGGAGGAGGAGAAGGGCCGCAGGTCGCCGCCCGGGCTGGAGCCGTACTCGTCGAAGGACATGAAGCCGGCGTCGCTGGGAGAGCCGGAGACAGAGGCGCTGCCGCTGGACGGGCGCTGAGGGTGATGCGGGTGGGCAGTCTCGGAGCCGAGACCGCTGCTGGAGGACAGGCTGATGGGGCTGGTGGCGGAGGGGGGCGAGTGGGAGGCGGGCATAGACATGGAGCGGCTGCTCTGCAGCCCGCCGCCAGCCAGCACCGGCAGCAGCTTCCCCGCCTGCCGGCCTCCGCCGCTGCTGAGCGTATGCGAGCGGCTCAGGGGAGTCCGCACGGGGCCCGGGCTCATAGGGCTGCCGGCTGCCGAACCCACCCGGCAGCCGTCACCCTCGCTGGCCGTCCTCACTCGGCATGGCGTGCACTTGGTGCCGGCGCCGGCGGCGAGGCTGTCGGTGCGAGAGCGGCGGAGGAGGCCGGTCTGGCTGGGAGGCAGGTTGACCAGGTGGTGGTGCCGGCGACCGGGGACGGTGATGGGGTGGGTGGCGGAGGCGCTGCTGCCGCCGAGCCCACCGGCCCCCCCGGAGGAAGACGAGGAGGACGACTGGCTCTTGCTTCGAGGCCGGAACTCGGACAGCTCCTTCAGCGCCTTCATGGCCTCGAGGATGGTCTCGTGGATGTTCTGGGCCACCACCGAGTCGTCCGCCTGCATCCAGAGCTCGCCGGGGCCGGTGGCGGCTGAGCGCCCCACCTCGATGAAGAAAAAGCTGTCGGAGTGGCCGCAGCGGCGGATGTTCATCAGCTGCAGCGTGACCGAGGGCAGCTCGCAGTTGAGACGCACGAACCCAATGGTTCGGGCCGAGAGGCAGAGCCGGTGGACGCCAGTGAGGTTTTTACTCTGCCCCAAGCCCTTGGGTTTCAGCGTCACCTGCCAGACCTCCCGGTAGGCAGCGGTTGCCGGCGTGATGAGCCCGTAGTTGAGGTCTTCTCCGGCGGCGGCCAGAGAGGCGGCGGCCGCGCCGCAAGAGGAGGAGAAGGGGGAGGCGAGGTGGCGGTGGGGGGACCCCTGGCAGGCCGCCTTGCCCTCGTTGAGCAGATCGGTGAGAGCCTGGTACCAGCCCTCCTGCTCCTGCTCGTTCTCGGCAGCTACGGCGAAGTACTCGTCCTTGGTGTAGAGGGCGATGAGGTACTTGTGCTTGGCGTCCGCCCGCTTGTTGATGTTGAGGCAGGAGTCCAGGGCGATCACCCGCTTGGGTGCCCCAGACTTGTTCCTCCATTTCTTCTCGCTCTCGTAGTACTCCAGCCGGGCGCCCCCCGCCTCCTCCCCGCCGCCCGGCCCGCGCAGCACGAAGAAGCGCTTGTGGCCGTGCTTCTGCTTGCGCAGGTACCCGCACTTCCTCACGCCCTGATTGTTGTTGTTGTTGTTGTTCAGGTTGGGGCCGGGCGGGGAGCTCAGGGGGGGCAGCAGCCCCAGCACGGCGGGGCTCGCCATCCCCAGCCCCGCGCCGGGAGCACCGCCTGGCTCCTCTCGCTGCTGCCGCCGACGCCGACCGGATCCGGGAACCGAGCGCCGCGGGAAAAAAAAAAAAAAAAAAAAAAAAAAAAAGAAGAAAAAGAAAAAATATAGGAAGAATAGAGAAAAGTGCGTAAAATAAAGTTATTCCTCCGTAGAAGAACAAGGCTGCCCGGAGCCGCAGCGGGGTCCTCCGGTGTCGCCTCTAGACAGCGGGTGTTGCCGGCAGCCGCCCGGCGTCCTTCCCGGCTCGGGTACCGGCGGCGCCGCTGCCGCTCCCGGGCCGCTGGTGCTGCCTGCGCCGGCGGGAGTTTCGCCGTAAGTAACACATCGCGCTGCGAGTGCCCCAACTAAAGAGCAAAACAACACGTGACCGCCGCCTCACCGAGCGCTCACACACCGAGACGGGGCGGGGCAAAGCGCCGCCGGCACGGACCCGCATTGGCCGCCGCGCTGCAAGAGGGACGGCTCGGCTTGCCAATGGGACTGCAGGGCGGGCTCTCGGGAGAGAGGAGGCCCAACGCCATTAGTCAGCGGCAGCCTCGCCCCCCACCCCCTGCCCGCCCCCCTGCGCTCCCGCCCACACCCCGGTCCTCCTCGGGCCAGCAGGTCCCGCCTCCCGCGCCCCTCCCGCCGGTGCCCTTAGCGCACGCAGCGCAGCCCTTGTGGGGGGCGCGGGCACGGATGGGAGACTCGGTGCACCCGGCGAAGCCCAGGTGCTGCCCATCGCTGCCCGTCGGGACGCGGCGGGGCGCCGGCGTGGCTCGCCGCGGCCGTCAGGTGCTGCGGACCCGCCCGCCAGAGCTTCCGGGCGCGCGTGTGCGCGGCGGGCGCCCCCTGAACACCCCCACCCCCCACCCCCGCACACACGCGTGCGTGCGTCACCCGCCCCGCACACGCACGGCCGCTCCGCGCGCGCGCTCCCCCGCGCGCTGTGTCACCCGCGCCCACGCGCCCCCCCGCCCCGCTCCCCGCGGGGCCCCGTGCGGCGGGGAAGTGCCACCGAGGGAGGGCGCGGGGAGTGTGTGCCGCTGTTTAGCCGGTTTTAATCAAACAACATTAATTTATCCGGGTGTTTCGCCGTAGCGGTGAATAAGGACAGCATCCGCGTTTCCTCTGGAAACGGTTCCGGCCCCCCTGGGGGAGCGCGGACCGGCGATCACGGAGCGAGCGGCGGCGGGGGCAAAGCGGCCCCCGGTCCCCCCGCCTCCCTGCCCCCCGTTCCTCCCCGCTCTCCCCTCCTCCTTGCTCCCCCTGCCTTCCCCCGCTGCCGCCGCTCCCGCTCTTTCACCGGGCGCGCAGGGGCTCCGCGGGGGGCGGAGGTGTCTCGCTTGTTTACCACGGACCCGCACGCTTGTCACCAGGCGGGCAGCGCCCCGGGATCAATGGGAGCCTTTCTCTCCCCGCTGTCGGGGGGAGGTGAACGGCGGAGGGGCCCCGGCCGGGGTGGGCGGCAAGAGGGGCGGGGGTCTCCCTAGCCCGCATTTTTCTCTGTGCGGCGGGATCGGGGGAAGGAGGGGGAAGCGCAGGGGCCCGGGAGGGGGTCTGCGAGCGGGGATGCCGGCCTGTCGCCCCACGGTGAGGGCGTTCGCGGCGCCTCACGAAGCGCGCAGCGTGATGCAGGGAGGGCAGCAATAGGAAAGTCGGGGGATGGAGGAAAGACGCTGTGCTGAAACCCTCCAGCCTGCTCCTAACGCAGCCGCATCCCCGCCCGCCTAGGGAACGGCGCGGGGAAGCCTCCCTTTGCACATGCCCAGGAGGAAAACCGAGGCTGGGGTCACGCGAACATCCATCCGCGCTTTGCCGTCCCCCCGGTCAGTGCCGTCGGGACACGCTTTCATTTGTCATCCTGCGAGGAAGCTGAAGCAACTGGGTTTGCATGTAAAGCCGAGGGAAAAAACAAACAACACAACAACTCAAACAAACAAACAAGGAAAAAAAATACGAAAGTGATGCGGCGCCTGCGGCTGTCGTTGTACGGGGCCGCGGCCGAGCACTCCCCGTGCTCCTGGCGGAGCAGGCGGTGGGGCAGCCCACAGCCCGCACCGCTGCCGCCGCTCTGCTCTCTCCTGCCCGAAATTCTCCGCGGTTTGGGTCATAATAACCCATTTAGAAATCAACATCTGTAACTGGGAGGGGGGAGTGTGATTGGAAAAGACCACCTCACTGTAAATACCGGTACGTCGCAATAAAGCAGCTTTTGAAGATAGACCTCTCCCTTCCTCTTACGGGAAAACATTTACATACATACGAGGCAGCAGTTACCTGGGTTTATTTTTTTTTTTTTTTTGAAGTGGATGGGGGCGGAGTTAGAGAAGTAATTTGAGATCTGAGGCACTGACCTCTCCGCAGGAGCAAGAAAAGAGTGTAACCTTGGGGAAGGTACCTGTGACCTCTGTCTACCTGTATGATTCATCACAGAAAATGATGCTGACAATCTTTACTGTCCTGGTAATGTTCTTTGATTTCCATGTCTGGACAAATGCATAGAATTAGTAATTGTAAATTTAGATTATATGTAATGATTGCATAACAGATCTCAATGAGGACACTTTCATATGAAAACTGGGGAATAGTTGATTTTCTGGCTGTAGAGGTCCAGACTATCTCCTGTACTCACACTACTAAAGTTATAAGGAAATTAGTTATCTGAACAATTTCTTTCCACTCTGAGTGATCTGGACCCATAAACACAAACTTTTGTCTGTAAACACGTTGGGAATATAGAAAGATTTTTCCAGGTATTTGTGAAATATGATTGGTGACCTTGGGCAGGCATCCTTAGGTCTGAAATGTAAAAAAAAAAAAAAAAAAAAAAAAATAAAAAAAAAAAATAAAATCACCAATGTGATATTTTTATATCTGTTATTCTTGACAATGTGGACAATATACATTTGATATACTGGCTATAGCAGCAGAACTAGGTTTGCAAACAATATATACGTGACAAAGGCATTAGGATAGACTAGAATCCAAGGTTGCAGTTTATACTTCTTATTTCTGTATTGGCTTCGATAGAAGAAACATCTTTAGGAGCTCATTTTTAGCAGTGGCCAATTCATACAAGTATTATTTCTTCCATAATTATGTTTGGAGTTTGGGTTTTAATGCATAACCGGGGTACAGAACACAGGAAGTGTGGCTCAGGTGTATGTAAAATTCAGGTTAAAAAGTCCTATTGCTTCATGACCAACACTCTGGAATGAATGACCTCAGTTTACACAGGTGATCTGTCTTAGAGTTTTCTCTGAACTCCTCTGAAATGCTCTTCAACACTGTATCCCTTCTGAAAAATTTTTGCAGTCATTTCATTTTAATTACAGGGGCATTTAATTACAAGAAATGCATTAACACCACTTGTCCATCCCTGCTCTCAGCTACAGGTGAGAGGTTCTACAGCTGCCATGTGTTACGATTCAGCTGTTCCTAAGTGTCCTGTAGGATGTTAACTTTATTTTTCTGAATAAGTGGCTTTTCAGAGATACAGAGGGCTGTGAATTGGGATGGTTGAGCGTAACATATGCATCCTTGTTCCACCAAGCAACTTCAGGCAGAACATAGAGGTGGACAGATAGAGGTAGCAGCATCTCCAGTAACTGCAACAGATCTGCTAGAGGATGTTTGCTTAAATTGCCCTGTAGAATAATTCCATCACAATGAAAGAAAAAATTATCCTGTTTTACCATCCCATTCCTTTTCTTTTGTCATACCACCCTTCCCCATCTATTTCACTACATTCACCCTTTAGTTTGAGGTCTCAGCTGGGAATACTTTGCTAATACGGAAAGTAGACCAACCAAATAGTGCTAATATTAGCATCTTTCCTGCCTGCTAAACTATGCCTTTGCCAGCATACCATGCTTCAGCCATCTACTTTTTCCTCCAAGAAAAATAAACTGTGCTGGGCAATGGTCAGATTTATCAAAATATACTATCTGTGTGAGGGGCATCAGTTATGTCAGTCATAAAATGCTACTTCTGTCCACCCTAAACTGCAGAGGCATGCCTAGAAAATTATCAACCTTGTTTTGATGATGAAGTTTAGATACAGCAAATACAGTTTTACCAGCACAGAGCCCTGCTGACTGCACATTTCATAAGGCACTTGGGGTTCCTTAGCTAATAAATAAAAAAAAAAATAAATAAAAAAAGAAGTGTAATAATGACATTTATGCATTTATGTATAAATATATTCAAACTTCATGTTTTCCTTACTGAACTGTACAGATGAATGCTAAAGAGTGGCCTGCAATGCTGTTTTTCAAACAATGAACTTCTCAAGCCATTAGTGAATTTTGCTTGGGAAGACTATTTGAATAATAGTTAAATGATTGAGTTTATTACTTCTAGGGGCATGCAGCTGGGTTTAGTTACATGTGGAAGCTTGATTCTACAAGCCCAACACACACAGGATCCAGTTGGAGTTTTTTTTGTTGTTTGTTCCACACATGGCCCTCTACATTAGGGAGGATTGAAACACGAGGCCCTATAAATATGTAGCTATATTTAAATACTGCCCAAAGACACCTAGTTACTCAAAAAAACACTTTCTGAGAGACTGGATGCATGAGTAGGTTGAATTTCAAAATTTGTGACATCCTTTAAAAATATTTTTTTGTTTGTTCTTAATCTAAATCTCATTTTTAAATATCTTTCACTTTCAGGATAAGAAGTAACAGTTGAAAGGGATGTGTTTGATGTTTGGCTTGGCTGTTGCCTTCTACCTGTTGCCAGGATCACAGAGCTGATGGTAGTGAAGCCATGGGAAAAAAGCGCAGAGAAAGATTATGTGCGTCAGCAACACTTTCTTATACTATCAAGAGTAAAGTTATCTGTTCCAACAAAACAGAGTGATTTATATTTTGATGTCCTTGAACTTCTACATAAACAGGTGAAGTCAGTTTATACCCTGGTACATTTATTTGCATACTTCTGATACAGTGTCATTCTGGTTATATATTTCATAACCTTACTGTAAGAGGACATGAACTCCCATCAGCTTCTTTTTCACTACCCTTTCTCAACTCCTTTGAGTGGTAATGTACCATGACTGCCCAGTAGAGAAGTCTGTGTTATTTGGAAGGAAGGACAGACCATCCTTCCAAATAGTTTTACAAAATACTTTGTTGATACTACTCATTTAGTAACTCCTAACATCTGGCTTTAGTCCTCTATAGGGAGAGTAACACTAAGGGATACAGTTGCCCAATTACCTTAAATTTGGGCTGCCAATGCCACCCCCCCACCCCCCGGTCCTGCGTAAACAATTATGGGTGGCTTTGTACCTGAGGAAAAGATACTCAGAAAGCATAGAGTCTAAAAATACTTCTTTCTTAAGTGAAGGTTACTTGTTTCAGTGAGTATCAAACCCAGAGATTTCCAGGGAATTACAGGTTAAATAAACAGGCTTACGGTTATGCAGCTTTGGGCATATTCAGTAATTCTTGAAGGCTACTACTACTTTTATTAATTATTTGAAATATATTCTGAAACAATGTTGGTGTCATTAGCTTGTACATCCTTTCATGGGAAGGGAATAAAGGAAAGTCTGGAGCATGCCTTATTTCCAGTTCATTATTTTTTTACTAAGCCTTGGATGTTTTTCTTCATATGGGTCATTTCTTCCCCAAAATTAGTCTCTCAAGCGGCAGGTTCAGAACCCCGCAGCCCACAGGCAGGCCGATACACTGGCAGTATTTTGGAAAAAACCCTGAGCAAACTTCCCGTGGTCTGAACAGGGAGACAGTTCTTTCTATGGCAGGTGAACGCACAAAAAGGCCGGTTTGGGAACAGGTCTGGATGCAGCAGCGTGTCCCCAGGACGGCCAATACTCCGGGCTGCCGGTTTGGGGTCGCCGGGGCAGCCCCCCAGCCCTTCCCACCCCCCTTTAAGGAGTCTTCGCTGCCTCCCGTGTGCCGCCGAAATCGCCGCCTTTGGTAAAGCTCCCAGCCTGGGCGGAGGGCTGGGGGCGTGCGGGGGGTGCGGACCAGCTCCTGCCGCGCCCCCGCCCCTCCGCTGCGAAAAATGACGCACTGGGGGCTGAGATGCGTCAGCGCTTCGCAGTCACCAGGACTTTCTTCCTGGAACAGCTATTTTTGTTGGTGCGGGTTTTATTTTGGTTCGGCTTTTATGTGTGAACGCTTTTCGCATTGTTGGGGTTGGCTCCCCCTCCTCCCTCCCGACCCCCATCCCCGCATTCCCGCCTCCCAAACGCGTCGGCGGCGAAGGCGCAGCCGCAGCTCCCGGGGTGAGGGAGGGGGGGAAGCCCCGGGATGCCCCTCGCCTCCCTCCCCCCCCCGCGGGGCGGGCGCCGCGCCGGTGCTGCCCCCCGATGGCGGCACCGCGACAGCGCAGCGCGGTGGCACCGCGAGGGCCCCGCTGCGGCACCGACGGACGGCCTTTAGAATCAGGGCAGGGTGGTGGCTGTTGTTGTTTTCTGTTTGGTCTTTGTGTTGCTTCGTTTTCTTCTTTTCTTTTCTTTGATTCCTTCTGGAGCGATCGCTAATTTAAAAAAAAATATAGTTATTTAAAGAAAAAAAAAGCCTGATAGAATATAACCAGCCCTGTCCTAGGAAAAGAAAAAAAAAAAAAAAGAAAAAAAGAAAAAAAGAAAAAAAGAAAAAAAGAAAAAGTCTTTGTGAAGCAACAGAGCCAGGTATTTTCAAATGTTAGTTGAAGTCGATACTCCTCTTGCATTAGAGAAGAACACATAAATATCTAAAATAATTGAAAACAAAGCGAATTTTTTTGTTATTGGTTCTTTTGTTATTTTTTTTAAATAAAAAAGTTTTGTAATGTACTTTTCTGACCTGTATAGAATGCCAAGATCTAGAGTCCTTTAGGGCATTTTTCTCGAAGAAGAGAACGGATGATAGAATTCAATACTTCTTTGATGCAATATTTACAGAATATTTGTGAAGGTTTTTTTGCCCAAACACCCTAGTGCTCCAACAGAAGAGGGTTTGTTTTTTTTGTTCATTTGTTTCCTGCTTTTTTCAATTCTGTTTCTTTCCAGGTAGCTTTCTTTTTGAAAATCTATTTGTTTACTCTTTTCCTTAGGCAGGTTATTCTAGCCTCATTTTCCTGTTTGTTTCTTACTGCTCTTGGAGGCCATTCTGCAGCAAAACCATCCCAGGCATTCAGTTTTCCCCTCTCCCTTACAATTCATTTGGCTATTTGCCTTTGTTTCAGATGGTCTTTGCACCTGCTTTAGGTAGTAGCTCTTTTTTCTCTTGATTTTTTTCTGAAAAAAAAAAGCTTCAGAATGGAGCCTAACTTCCTTCGTCATTTATCTTGACATCAGGACAATTTTCCTAACAGCAGGGGTAATGCAGTCCTGGAGCAGACTGTCAAGAGATTTTTTTTAGTCCCTATCACTGGAGCACTTTAAACTGCACGAATATTTCTCAGGAATGACACAAGTACAGTTGTCCTGACTCAGGGCGTTGTGATAGCCTAGATGGTCTCATGTTTACTTCCAGTCCTGTTTTATTGGATTTCTGCGATACGTACACCTTATAAATAGCCCCAGGATAATTAGTGTAAAAGAGGAAAAAATCAAATCTTCTCATTTTCTCTTTTTTTTTTTTTTTCTTTTTCTAACTACTTATTTGATTGTACAAAATAAAGAGTATAAAACTGTGATTATGAATCATCACTTACTCTTCCTGTTTGGGATATGCTATTGGTGCAGTTCTTACTCGTGCAAAACATTTGCTGACCTCATTTGTGCACACATAAGACCACTGGGAAGATGAAGAGACATTTGGGGAAACAGAGTCACTACAGAGGAAAATCTTGCCTTCTTTTCTCAGTGTAACCCTCCAGTGCAAGTTTTATGTGAATAAAGTAAGGAAGGCTTGCCCTCAGAATGGGCTGACTGCTTTCAAGGAGAATTATCATCTATCTGCATTATTTAGACAGCGTCTGGGAAACTCACTGCAGCCTCAGGCTTCCATTGTGCTAGACATTGTGTAGATGGGTAATTAATGGTGGGCCTCCTTCCGTTTTGTTTAATGTATATATTGTATGTATGCAACGTCTTGAGGAAAATTGCTGAAGTGGGGAGTCAAATGAGAGAAAGAAGATTCTGCAGTCCCATGAATGGTGTGACTGACAAGCAGCAGCTTCACCTTGCCAGTTACCTGACTGAAGGACACTGCAGGCATGCTCAGCATGTAAAGAACTAAAAAGTTCCAGCCTTCCATATTTTAGTGGGCTCATATGCATGAGCGGAGCACAAAAGGCAACACGTGCTGCAAGAAGAGGTGGAGGATCTTTTAAAATATATTTTTGGAAGCATATTTTTTTCAGACATGCAGCTTAGGTGCAAGTCTTGCAGAGTTCAGGAAGCATTTGGACAATACTCTCAGGCACTTGGTGTGACTCTTGGGCATGGTCCTGCGCTGGGCTAAGTGTTGGACTCAATGATCCTTGTGAGTCCCTTTCAGCTCGGCATATTCTGTGAACTATTCATTCCAGAATGACCAAGCATGACAACAAAATGAGTAGAAAACTATTGGCACTAGAAATTTATGCAGTTTCATGTGCCTAGGAGAGAGATTGAAAAAAACTTCCTCCCAGGTTTTGGACATCATGATTGAAACACCCTATCCATGTACAGAGTCTGTTATGGATTGTGGGGCAAAAGAAGGAGGAGTGGGCATCTCCAAGGTACTTGTTTCAGGGATTACTATGGTAGGAGGCAATTTGCATGTCTAATAATAATAACAATTTGCATGTCTAATAATAATAACTTGCTAAAAAATAATAACTGTTATGTAAGTTCCACAAAATGAAAAAGAAAAAAAATTCACACCTGTTCTGCCGAGTGCTCATGAAAACAAAATAAAATGATCACTTAATACTTCTAAAATATTCGTGTGATCATGATATGTTCATTACTAAAGGGTGAGACCACAAAATCAAATACAATTGAAGAGTGTGCTTTTAGTTAAACTGCTGATTAAGCAAAGGAACAGTATCTGTAACAGAAGGGAATGAAGTAATCGTGGCAAATGAACATGTTTTTAATGTCATCTTTTGCATTTAAGCATATAATAAGGGAATGTTCCCAGGTGCCTCAATTCCTACACAATTGTCTTTTGAGAGGTTCTTTGCTCACTTGTAAAAATTTTCAAGGTTACAGAAGTAGACTTTTTGAAAGATGAATAACTCCAAACTCAGATGTTGCAGGAGTTGCTGTCACCTCTTGAGTGCAGCTGGCATGGAAGTGGATCAGTGAGCTAAGATTCTGTCCACTACCTTGCAGTGACCAAACCAAAGCAAATCCTCTCTTCAGCTGGAGCTTTATAAGGACCTGGAAGATGCCTCAGAAATGAACCCTTGCAGGGGTATCTTTTTCTTACACCCTCCAGTGAGCTGAAAGGGCCTTTCGTTTCTGGTACAGAGTATTCTGAGTTTGTTTGCTAACAAAAACTTCTGTCCCAACAAACTTAGACCTAGTGAGAGATCCCTGGGTTACACTGTAGTTTGGCCTTTGGTTTACTCTTGCCAACCTATGTATTTACAGAAGTTTCCTCTGCAAGTATTTCCTAAAAAGGTGTCCCTCTTTATAACAAAATGACCTTTTCTATGTCTTCTAGGACTGGGACAAGCACAGCAAATGTGTTAAACATTTAAGAGTATTACAGCAGTATAAATTACACAGATACAATTTATTGATTGTGAAAAAATCAGGTAGTTTTCAAGTCAATGGTTGGCTGTCAAATTTTTAACTTAACATTTGCTGAAAAATGCCCATGGGTAAGTGATCTGGATATTCTTGCAGGATAATCAAGTTTAAAAGCAACAGTTGTCTGCCACCATACTATGTTTGCTATATTTAAAGAAATACCTACGAGTTGAAAATCACAGTCCCCCAAACATTTATACTCAGACATCCTTACATTATCAATCCTTTTGGCTGGTAATATAATGACTTGTTGGTTTACTGGAAAAAAACGAAGTAGGTTTTCCTGTTTCTCCCTTTTAAAGGTTGTCTATAATTAATTAATTTTTATTTGCTTTTTCCAAGTGCAGGTTCAACTTTGTAACCACACACACACAAACATCAAATTAATATATTACTTAAAACCTGTATCTTGCTTCCATTTGGATTTTAATGTTTTGAAAAATCTTAAAATCTTACAAAGCATTTACTGAATGACAGAATCACAGAGTGAGTAAGGTTGGAAGGGACTACTAGAGGTCATCTAGTCTGACCTCCTTGCTCAGGCAAGGTCCCCTTGAGAATGTTGCTCAAGATTGTGCCCAGATGGCTCATGAATATCTCCAGGGAAGGAGACTCCACAACCTCTCTGGGCAAGCTGATCCAGTGCTCAGTCACCTGCACAGTGAAGTTCTTCCCCATTTTCAGGTGGAACTTCCTCTGTTTCAGTTCCCTCTGAATTGTTTCCGCAAAACTCAGGAGCACACTCCCTTTTATTTGAGAATGACCCCACGGAACTGACAATATTTTGTCTCAAGTTCATCAGTTTCAAATTAATTTCTGTCCCTCATTATAAAATTCCAGTGGTGAATAGACCAGGGATATTTTACATAAATGCAGGAGTTTTACTCTGAATTTCTGGAAGAGATGTTATATCTGTAGAAAGCCATCAAAATCCACAAGACCTGTTTTCTCTCAACAAGCCCATTCTGTTGTTTTTCTTGGATAAATGCAGTTTTGTTACCAACAGTCAAAATACAATGGCTTAAAAAAGGTATAACATATTTCCATTAGAAAATAACCATCCTCCATTTGCCATAAAGGGACTCTGGAGAACTAGCTTAGACTTATCCCATCTCTTTTACATGGCCAAGATGAATATATGCATTTGATTGTTTTCCTGCCCCAATACAATGTGACCACTTTGGAATTAATTGGAAATCTTCAGGAAACATTTTAGACATTATGGGGCACAACACTCATGAGTTTTCTGAAAATCAGAAAACTGGAAGACATTTGGACTTTAACTCATTGCTCTCCAAGTGCTGTGTGACAGCTGTGGGACAGTTGCTTAGGCAGCAAGGGAAGCCAGGGGAGAGCAAAATATAGGCATTTCATTTTTTCCCTCTCCCTTCTCACAGATGGTTTTTTGATGATGGTAGAGAAAGAAAGAAGATACCAGCTGTTGGGTCATTGTTTTGGAAAGGGTAGAATTACAGGCTATGTAGAAGAAGGATTAAAAACAGGAGCCCACAATATCCTTGATGGTGAAGATGTTGAGGGGCAGGGATGTTGTTCATCAGTGCTTTATTTATAACCTATCCATTTTGTCTCTCTTCATCTTTATTGATCTTCACACTCCATATGAGTATCAGCAACTATTAGATTAGGTAATTTTTTTGACTCCTGCATTCTGCCAGCACTGATATCAGTCCTGCCCCAGATTTGCCTCTCAGTTCCCTGTCTGCTAAATCTCATGCATCAACCATGAGATTTGTACTCTTGCTCCTGCCTGACACATCTCTCCATTTGACCCAAATTGCACCCATTTTTACTGCAGGCTCTTCTGCTCCATGAACTGATGTACTAGATGCAGCTGATTGACAACCTGGTTTTACTGGTCAGATTTAGGATCATGTGTCTGCAGGACTGTAAGATAGTAAGTCACCAAAGATACTTTACACTCTTAGGTGTGTGGGGTATATGCCTGTGTTGCAGGACAGCATGAGGGCAGCAGCCTCACAACATGACCTGATGCACCAGTTTGATTCCCCATCACAGCATCAGCCATTACTTCTGTCTTATCCACAGACACTGAGTAATACCAAGAGATAGGCATCTCCCCACTTTTTTCTCTTCAGCTTCACCTCTGCTTTCCCTACAGCAGCCTACCTAGCTCTACCAGGTTGCCAAACCCCAAGCAGTTTCTTAAAACTTCAGGTTGGGCTCCATATAGAAATGAAACCTAAACACTGAGTGGCCTCTTTTCCTGCTCCATGGTTTCTTTCCATCCGAAACCCTGGCCCTGGGGATTGGAGAAAACTAAGAGATCAGGGTCCTGTAGCTGGCTGCATGCAATCTCCTGTAGCTTCTCAAACTTCTTTTATATATGCTTTATATATATGCTTTTTCCTTTCTGAACTACAAGAGTGAGGTGAGACCTAAAGAGAGTCTTTATCATCTTTCTCTTTTAAATTATGTCAGGAAGGAAAAAAAGAAGTGGAAAATTAGTGTCTTTCTCTGGTGCTCCTGGAGAAGAGAGACTGGAGGAAGAGGGTTAATTGGGGATGGGGTGTGTGTGTGTGTATGTGCGACAGATAGGTCTGTCCTCTGCTGCCAATGATGACTGTCCAGGGAGGGACCAGGGGAGCATTCCAACTCTTACACAGCAAATCCCTGGGGACCAGGACACAGGAAAATAAGGAGTTAACACTGTCAGTATAGGCTTCCCATTAAAAATCTCAAAAAATTTCACCACTGTTTCAATCTTCTTTATTCACTCCAAGACTTGTTTTGTGGTTATTAAAATCAAAAAAAACTCAAAACAAAAACAAAAAGAGGTTAGCAAAGTTGTGCAATCTTATTTACAAATAACATAGCCAAAGCCATGTTTCCCCAAACACAACAAGGAAAAACTTGCTGCTATTCTACTGTGCTTTATTTATGCAGATGTACATAACCCCTGATAAACATTTCTTCATCTGTTGTGTTTGCCATATATCCCAGAGAAATTGTTCTGTTTGTGTAGTTCAAAACAGAGTAGTGTGTTTGTAGGGTGGTAGCTTTCATTGCTTCTGCCTTTCTCCATGGAAAGCTTAATTTGGTCTGACCCATAAGAAGACCAGCTTTTACCCCTTCCAGAGTAAAACTGGGAATCACATTAACTAATTTTATGCTATTTTACTCTAAAAAAATTGAAAAAAACCTATTGGCTATCCATTTTTTTAGATCCATGACACTCAGTCCTGCAAGTGTAATCTCCATGTCCTCTTCCAAACAGAGTTTTGAATCATCAATATTTATACCCATATCATTTGTGCTCAGCTACAGAGTTGTCTGAATCCCTTCCTGTTTGTAATCTGTCCTCATAATTTCTCTCCTTTTGTCATTTGCATAATTTAGAGGTATTACTACAGTTTAGTTTATGGATCTTTTTTTCTCATGCCATAGGTAATGGTTTTGAATAACAGTGTCTTAGACATGAAAGAATCTTTGCAGCAGCACACTGGCAATTCTTCGTAAGTTTTAGTTAACAATTAAACATTGAATTTCTGACTTATATGGTTTAGTCTCATTTATTATATGTTGTCCCGGTTTTGTTGTGCTGTAACATTTAATCAGTGTCATGTGGTATCAGTGCTTAATGGAAGTCCTAAAGACATTATTTTGTCAACACAGTTACTTTTATTAAACAAATAAAATAATCAAAATTCTTATCTCATAAAAGTATTATGCAGTTTGTTTAACTTAACCTGTTTTGCATAAAGTCATGTTGACTGGCAGTAATTATGTTACCATTTTCTATTTCCTTATGGACAGAGTCCCATATCAGCTGTTCCATTCTTTCACACGGAACCAAGGTCAAGTTAACTCATCTACAGTTACCCTGGTCATCCTGTTTACGTTGTTGAAATATCAACACGGCATTAGATTTTTCCAGGCCTTTTGGACTTCTCCAGTATGCCAAAGCTTTTTGCCAATGCACAGCAGTACAAATTCTTTTAAAAAGCTTTTAATCAAGTTATCTGCTCCTGCCAATTAAAACAATGCTCTTTACCATCTGCTTTGGAGAATGTCAGAATATATGATAGTTTGGCAATGCAGACTCTATTTTTCTTTCTAAAAGCAAAACAGAAGTATTCCATGAATGCTTTTTCTTCTCCATGGCTAGTGATGGAACGGTGTCAGCACTAAGATTTCTGTTGTGCTAAGTAGTCCTTCAGAAATTCAGAATAAAATAAGGACATGCTCTTACTGTCTTTATCTTTAGGTTTTCATAGATATATTTAGTTTGCATACCAATATATTGCATGTACTAAATTATGAAACTACAACTGTTATCTATAATTGCTTTTTAATCATTCTATTAGCACATATATATACATATATGTATATATATGTTAAGATACTGATGTACTGCTATATGCACTAATTATAATACAAATACTAATCAGCAATGAATTCTGTGTGCACATCTTAAATTAGATCACTGCTATGTACTTCTTGGCATGTGCTAGTTTTAAGTTTAGTGAGCAATCACTTTCACACGTCAGAATAAAGGATGACGCAGAATTATAACATGCTTTCCTTTGAGATAGAGATTTCAATCTTTAAGTTTTATAGGATCTAGGTCATTCTAGGGAATGTAGAATAGGAGCTTTAGCACATATCATTCTATTAGAGACACTTTCTTTAGGCAGGCAGTGTTTCTTTCTTTATAGGTATTTATTTTTGGTCACAAAAATTACATTGGGTGGAAATCATCTCACCTTACTTGATAACATAGATATCCACATCTAAGCTTGTGATTCCCTAGGGTGGCCATGCCTCTGCCCACAGAGAAAACCAGACATTTTAAAGCTCAATGAACCTGACCTATTTTAGATGCCTACATTAGGACAGTATGAATCATGCCTTAAAGTGCTTTTTCTCTCTTTCTTTCTCCATCTTCTCCCCCCTCCCCCCGACAATAAAAGGAGCCCATGGCGATTAGTCCTGATCCAGTTCTTTTGCACGGACTTCTAGATCTGGCCATCCATATTGCATTTTTCTTTTCTCACCAAAAAAATAGTTTGTTATATAATCATGAGGAAAAGAAGCAACTGAACCTCAGAATCTTAAAGATACAAAAATTATTTAAAACTGTTCATTTTCTATATCAACTTTGGAGTTGAACATTAGAGTGTCTCAATACATAGGAAGGACCTCAGTCCCACTTATGTAAAACAATGTTTAAATGAAGTCTACTGAACAGCCCTTCATCATTGTTACCTTTCTCTCCCATTCTACCATTTACCTCAGAGTCATTAATATCTAACAGGGCAACACCATGTGGCCTAACAAGTAGAGGGTACGTTTATTGTTACAGCAGGTACAGGATTTTCTGGCTTATTTTTATTATACCTTCAGCTTTGAACTGAGTTGTTACAAATCACTCAACTCTGACTACAGAAATATTTTAATAACTGCAGAGATTCTTGGTGTTTTATATAATTGGTGATGGCAGAATCCTGTTTATTTAAAAGATGGCTTCATACTGACCCGCAGATATTAAAAAAGAAATCTTCAGGCCAAGATAGTTCTCTGTTTTGAAATGAATATTGCACAATTAAGGAAAGAGCAATATTTTATTATTCTTGGCACAGAGGTAATTTCTTGAGTAATAACTACCTGTTCCTTTTTATCTTTCCCACCCATGCCACATTGCAGCAACCATGGCCACAGGTACCTTCACTGGATGAACACCCATCCAATCTATGCAAAAAGGAAAGGAAATCAAAGGGTAGCGTATTTACTGATTCTCTGTACACAAGAGAGTGATAAAAAGATGGACAAATGAAAACAAAGTGAAATTTAGCATGATTAAGAGTGAAGAGAGAGTAGAGGAGAGTGGTCATGACCCTTCAGAAATAAGCTTTTGCAGAAGACAGAGAGCAGATAATTCTAAATACATTTTTGTTTTCAAAGACAAACCCCTACTTTTTTTGTCTGTCAGCCTTTCTTTAACAGCATGTCTACTGATGTAGCACCTTTTCACAGCAGTTTGCAGGTACAACTTTGTCCTTCCACATTCCACATTGCAAATAACAAATAGTATGGGCATGGAGTGGGACCATGAACTTACTTATCTGCCCAAAGGATAGTATATTTCTACAGTTCCACAGATTATTTTCCCCTGCTCTCTTGCCCTAACTTATACCTTCTGAAGTGATTTTCCTAATGTTGCTCAATTATATTAAAACCTTTGCAGAATTCAATAAAATCCCTGTGTATGATACATTAAAAACTTTCATGTATATGCATTTCCCTCCTCCTGTCCTAAGAGAGCATCCATTTTGTTCACGAATCTGCACTCACTTCACAAGTGAAATGTAGGGCATCCCAGACTGTTGTCTCCCTCATCAGATGGAGGAATGCACCTTCACCACTTTTTTAATGACTCAAAATGTCTCAGTTTTTCTCTGTTTACTTTTCTGTGAAAAAATCTGCATAACACAGAGAAAATAATTTTCATTAGGTAGATATCACAATCAAGCATCAAGGTTTTGAGTATTGGTTGGTAATGCACAATCTAAAACCACCCCACTTGGCTGGGTGTAAATGAGCTTTTCTTCACCATCCTTTGAAAGTCTTCAAAAACATACATGGATGTATGTGTATGCTTGATCTTTTCAAAATACAAGAATAATCACAGCATTATTGTTTTCTATATTTGCTCTTAAAGAAAAAAAATAGCAGTGGATAGTCAGGTGTTTCTAAAAATGTAGGCTTCTTGGACCTACTCATCATGTCATTCTAATATTAGTAAGTCTCCCATAGTGATCATCTGCTACACCATGGAAAAATTCTGCTTTCTGTTAGGTATGATCTGAACTGATAATAACCTTATCTGTCAAATAATTCATAGAATCATAGAATGACCTAGTGACCTCAACACAATTAAGTAACTTCAAATACTTAAACTCATCAATAAATGCCCATGCGTTGCCAACTCCTATAAGCCAAACAGCTTATATTGGTTGTTGCCCATAACCCATTAACAATAAACCTGACCATTTTTCCTGTGGATTTCTCTCTGCATAAATGGTTACCAAATGAGAATAGTAAGCCTGCAGATGAAAATGGATGAGTATATTTTACCAAGCCAAGATAAATTCTTAAGACATTTTCCATTCTTGCAGTCAAAGGGCAGTTTCTCCATGTAAGACTCTTGAAACTTAATATTCCCAAACCCTGTTGAAATGGCTGGTTGTCCCTGTTCTGCATCACTACTGAGCCTCACCATTTCATGCATTAGTTCTTAGTCAGTTGTCTCTGCTCAGCTTCAGCTCTGTCCCTTTCCCTAAGAATATGCAAATAGCACCAGGGACCTCTCCGGTCTTCAGTCCTTCTTGCATGATGATCAGTAGTCCTTTGAAAACAGAGCTCACTGTGAATGTTGTGATGAAATGAGAGACATCATGGAAAACATCCCACTACCTTCTAGTGGGATCTCTCATGATGAGCAAGCAGCATGGAAAAAAATAGAGACGCAAAGCAATAAAACATGGAATCTTCCAAGAATGCAAAGCAGGAATGTTGTAACAGCTGTGTAGACATAGTGATTCCAGAGCACTGTGTGTAGACATGATTAGTCCAAACACAAATTGCATCACCAAGGATAATGAAATGCCATGGACATGCTGCTCCCCGATTCAGAGGACTTGTCATTGATACAGATGTCCACAGCAAATTTCAGCCACATATAGAATTTAGGTCTGAAAAGCTTTGTGCTATGTGGAGAGTGGACTACAAACATGCTTCTGAGGTAGGACAACAGCAGATTACAAAGACTGGATCTTTGCTGCTAAAAAAAAAAACAAAACAAAACCCCAAAACAAAAAAACCCACAAAATGAAACGAAAAACACAAACAAAACCCCACCCAAACAAAAAACCAAACCAAACCAAACTATATTTTTCCACAAAAATTACTAGTATGTGTCAGATATGCCAAAGTGGTAATGCAGTCAAGTGTTGGATACTTTACCACAAGGTTACTTCAGCAAGATCAGTCCTGTCCTCTTGGGCTGGCACTGACCTTGGAAAATTCCCCCCAGTCCAGAATCAAAGCACTTTTATCTTGACTATGTTTTAGCACAGGAGAGCTGACACATGTTGGTTTCTCTAAGGTTAAAAAAAATTAATTAGTAACCTTTTCAGCAATAAAGTCCAAGTCAATAGAGTCATCTTTAATGGGTATCTCTGCAAAATCAGTGTGTTACCTATGTGTTGCATATGTTCTTCTATGTGCTTGCTATTGCATAAGAACATGTTTAGCAACCATGGTATCGATACAACATTGCATTAGTTTGGCTAGTGGTGGCTTTTACGCAGGACAAGTCTTGAGAATGACATAGTATGAAATAAGGTGGATGTAAATTTAGGCAGACATAGAGGTTGATACAACAACTAACCTTGATGGCCATACAAATGGCCAGTGAGGTTCTTTGCCTTGCATCCTTTTTATACAGGTAAAATCCCAAGGGGAAATCCGCTTATTGTTGCACAAAAGTGGTACAGCTTATTTTGCACTTTTGCACTGGTGCATGTTAAACAGATAAAGCACTTTTTTTGACTTTATGGGCTCTCCCTGTCTTTAGAGAGCTTTCCAGGAAGGCTATTCTGACAAATCTTTCCTGACATGGACTTAGCTCTAATTGGTACCAGAGCAAATGTTCCTGTATACACTTCTATGATAAAGTAAGAATGATTTTCTCTATTTATCTTGAATACGTTAATGACAGGTTGAAAATGAAAAATGACCTCCTATACCAAGAAAGTACTTGACATGGACAGGCATTGCAGTAACTATGGTGGCTGCAAAGCTAATTAAATTTACCTTAGTGTAGTTTTCCACCCTAGTCAAACCCACAAGTGCCAACCCCGCCAGTCATCACCTCACTCACCTTACTGACCTATCTTTAAAACTAGAAAAAATAGCTGATCAGTACCTCTCTATCTCTCTGTTTAAATTTTGTGCTTCCCAGCCCGAAGATCTTTTTATGTCCTAGTTTCTGGCATGATGCCTTCCAGTCACTGGTCAGATTCAGCAGTGGCAGCTGCTAGCAGAAAATCCTCCTATTCAAGAGATGACCTTATGTGCTCTAAATGCTGCTTTCTCATTCTGCCTAAATCGCTTCTCCATGTTCAGCATGCCTGCACTAATACCATGATGCAGACAGATAGTTCACAAGCATTCTGGAGAAAAAGGTATTATTTAAAAGGTAAGAGATTTTGTATTTTAAATTCCAAG
The DNA here is from genome assembly GCA_038380795.1 of Pyrocephalus nanus. Taxonomy (NCBI): domain Eukaryota; kingdom Metazoa; phylum Chordata; class Aves; order Passeriformes; family Tyrannidae; genus Pyrocephalus; species Pyrocephalus nanus. The sequence continues at coordinate 93,547,019 of CM076259.1, read as the reverse complement.
TGATGGTAAGACAGTCTTTTTTACTACAAGAAACTGAAAAAATTTCAGACATAACATCCAAATTTTATTTTGAAGTCAATGCCACAGTAACCATCCTGATTTCCTTATGAAACATCCGCTGTAAAATCCTTGTGAGTGCCTTGTGAATAATGTTAGTGATTCACTCCCATGCAAATCTCTTATTTTCTAATGTAAATATTGCATAAGTGTAGCACAGTACTCTTAAACTCGAACAAGACATAAACCAATTTCGTTCAGATTATGTTTGTGTCATAAATAAGGCTCTGTATCCACTCAGTTCAAATCGGCCTCCTTAAGCAGGCTTGCACTCGTTAAATCCTGTCTATGACCTCAGGCAGCCTGTTCTAAGTGCAAGACTCTTGCATGTGAAGAGAGGAGCTTAGAAAATAACACTGAACTGAGCTAAGGCTAAATCTATTTGGATTCATTACATCTATGACCAGACTGCCTTTGTAAACAACACTTATTTACATATGTTTTAAGAACTGTGTAGGTTTGCATGTGGAAAACAGAATTATGAGAATACGAAAAACTCATTCAAGTATAGGTGACCCATAGCCACAAAAAAACCCCAGGGTCCTTATCCTTCATATTTTAGAGAAAATATACAGTCAATGCATGCCCAATAAATTTCCTGCATTTTTCCCCTCCCTTTTTTTCCACACCATTCTTTTTTCTGGTTTTCTGCTTGTCAGACTAGCTTGAGTATTGAGTAGATTTTACATATGCAATCCACTGTGTGTGTGTATCTGAAATGACTACTATTACTGAGTGACAAGCCAGTATGCAGGCATATTTTGATGAATTTTCTTTAAGGAACTTTAGGAATTTTCCAGTAGCACAAAGTATGGCAAAGTAAAAACAGTTGCATATAAGAAGGTGACTCTTTTTAACCAAGTGTCTTCTTACAGTTTTCCTCACTAAAGGATACCTCTAGGCTAAAAGTTTTTCTAGATGTTTACCTGGGTCTACTCCTGTTTAAAAGGTTTAATTCTGAACACCATTTAATTTTTAACATAGGGGTTTTTCCTCCTTAGTCTTTTCTTAGGAGACCCAATAAGGTGCCATAGCTAGAAAACTCCTGTGGTTGTGCTGACACAATTAAGGGATTTGACTCATGCTCACACAGGACTCTGACTCAGGAGCTAGAATGGCTTATGCTGCCATGGTTGTAATGTTCCCTACTCACAGTCATCTATTTTGGTCTAGCTTTCTCTCCTCTTTCTGAGTTTACTCACTCCACTGCAAGATGGGATAGGCTCTTTGGAAAGCAACCATAACCCCAAAGTTTTTAGGCTTGTCAAAATAAACCAGCACTGATATGTGGTTCTTAAATTCACGGCCACTGGCAGCTTCATTCATGACTTACTCACGCTGCAGTAAAGGTGGGGATGGAGAAGTGCACCTGTGAAATGCTCTGCCTTGCCCAGTGTTAGTCACATTTGTCCTGCACCCCTCCCTCCCCCTTCTCGTTTAAGACATTAGCTTGTGGACGTGCATCCTCTTCCAGGGCTGTCCACGGTGTGTGAAATTACTACTGTCCCTAAGTGATTAACACAACCATCATTGACAGGTTGTGTTAAGCAAGCCAGTTTTACCTGAGAGAGATTAAAAGAGATAATGGGAGAAACAGAGGGGTGCCTCTCCTGAGAGGATACTGTGAATCTAGGAGATTAAAACGTTATCAAACACTGCTGTTTGCAAAACGAAGTCCCTTGTGAGCAGTGTCATGACCTGTGCAACATGTGCTCAGCCAGAAAACCACCTCCCAGCCAGGAGTTAAGTGGATCAAATGCAAATCCAGGGTTACCATGTCAGTCTAAACCCCAACAGTTTATGTTCTGTATGGAAAGTTTATGCTGAGCTCATAGACTCTGCTGTAAAGTGGCTGAGGATCATTCACATATTCTGTACTGCCATTTGCCTGAGGCAGTTGTAACCTTGGTCAGGGAAAAAAGGAGAGGTGGAGGACCAAATAGCCACAGGTGACAACCTCTTTAAACGCTATGATTTACTTGTCATCCTTCTAAATTTTCAGTGTCAAGAACAAGATTAAATGGACATCATGTAACTTTGTAGAGGTCCTAAATCACACTGCGGGGTTAGTGTGCAAGATCCCTCCTGTGCTTTGAATGGATAGTGGAGCTTGTATGTGGGACAGACAGACCCCTGCTATAAAGATAAAAACCAGTTTGAATTATCTTGGCCCAAGGGCTGAGACCCATGGAAAAATGGAGAGGGTTTTTTTGCCAGATTTATTAAGTATACAGCTTGGTTTTAAGTGAAACGTTTGACAAGTCAGAATGGATTTGTACAGTCCAGAATTAAGAGTAAATTGGCAACTCAGGTAACACTTTTGACTGAATATATGGACAGGATGAGTTAAATTACCAGAGAGGATGAACCAGATGACAGCATCTGGAAAATGTCAATTTTAATTTGGTTCAGTGCCTTGTATTTTAGCAATTTACTGAGAAATAGACCTTTTATACTACTGATCTTCTTATGAGAACATAGCAACCTTCTCAGGAAGAGGATTCATTAGAGCTACTGTGCTAGTAAGGCCCTGAAGGAGAAAGACAGAGGAGGTAAGAAAACACATGTGATCACCGTCTGAAGGTGACCTCTGTCCAGGTTACCACACATACCATTTGCCACATGAAATGCTGGAGATCAAGCCTCAGGCTCTTTAATGCTAACTGAATTCTTAGAAGAGATTTAAATAAAAGGCTATTTTCCTCATGAACAACAGCAAGCCAACTGCATAAGAGTGCCCTAAAGTAGGGTGACACCAGGAAACCTGTGTTGGTTCATGCTGGAACAACTTCAGCAGATAGTGCCCTCAGCCTCTGTTGCAGCTCTCTGTGGAGGTTACCATGCCCACAGCAAAAACAGTGTTTGCTTCCCAGCCACACCAGTCCACAGTCCAGCACATTAGGTTTAACTGGGATTGGTGGCCATTTAAACCAGTCTGCCAAGCTTGAGGCAGTGGCAGCTGAAGAGCAGACCCAGTGCTGTTTCTTTCAGGTTTACAAAGGGCTAACAACTTCTTCCAGAAGAGCAGAGCAGCCAGCAGGAGCTATGCACTATTCTAAGTTGCCCCAACTGTGCTCTTTTTAAAGCATTGCTTTTTCTTTTATTTGCGGCTATTTTGCATTTTCAGCTGATATCACATACTTTTCCCAAGTGATACTGTGAAAACACAGTCACTGCTATTGCAGTTGGTGCCACCATACCCAAGCCAGAATGTGGGTCTGGTACTCTGCTCTCAGTGTAACCATAGCAATGAGAAGTTGCACATCTGAGACATAGCAGAAGGTATTTTAATATCTTCTTCCCAAGGAGTCAGTTGGCATAATATGAAGTACAAGCCCTGTGTCCATTACACAATATGTTTCAACAGTGAAACACTAGGAAAATGACCACTGCTATGAAAAACAGCTTTTTGTAAACCATCTGTAGTTATTCACTTGCCTGGATAGTGGCCACCTCTGAGCTGGTGTATTTAACATCTTTCAGGTTGTTTCTCCCTTCATTTTGAAGATCGAGTGCTGTCCCCCAGTTCCCTGGATCGGAACATCACATATTTCTTCTCTTCACATTTAGGAAACAGGGAATTTTTAGCTCAGGGGTCCTTCTAGATGTTGCTTCAGAGAAATCAGAAACATCTAAAACTATCAGGTAGTTTTCAATCTATTAATTTATTTCAATTCAGTTCAATCAATTAGCAGTCTGTGAAGATGAATAAAAGACTTCTTGCAGAGTCCTTTTACCTTCAGGACAAAGGCTCACTGATGTATCAAAGCTCAAGGTTGAAATTCCTCATATTATTACAGAAAGTGCTGTTAGCACATAAAAGGCATTCGGTATCAGAAACAGTTTAAACCAGTTTGAAAAGTCACAGCCACTGATGGAGCTAGTTCTTTCGCCTTGCCCATGGCCACATTTGCCTGCTGTCCCAGTCGTGCTGGCACACAAGGTTACATTGAACAGTTTTCTGATATCACTAAATACTGATCTTACCAAAAATAAAAGTTTGTCATTCATCTGGATCAGAGGAGGAAATATGAAAGCATTTTCAGGACAAAATCACCACTTTTTTGAACAGTGTAATCTTAGATCACTTCCCTGACAGAATGACTGATTAGTGACTTTGTGTTCAAAGAAATCTGTCACTCATTTTACACCGGCATTCTTCTTCAAAACTGTTTAGGTTAATAATCCAATTTATCCCTATTAGAATATTGTTCCAGGGCCTTATTTTTCCAGTGGTCTTGGTAATTGTTTGATTTCGTTGAATGGCAAATTGTAGCACATTGTCCTATTTCACTGGGGAGACATTGCAGGATTTATGTTTTCCATCATGAGCGCAATGAATTCTAGTTAAAAGAGAATTGTAGGTGAAGTTTAGCTACAAAAGAACTGTAGCATTAGCAAGACCTAATTTTCTTAACTGAGACTGAAAGATAACACACTTATCAACAGCCTTTTTTTATTTTTATAACTCTGTAATAAAGCTAAACAACTTCTGAATTGATTTAAAACAATGCACTGCATCCATTTTGCATCAAGTTACCTCTGTTGAAAACCATGTGCTCATGCGGTGTAGCAACTATTGACATAGGTCTTCTCTTGCCTAATATGAGACTGAATTTTTCACTGGTAAATCAGAATGTGCCTGGATCGCTGATGGCATAATGGGGAATTACATTTCAAATTGACTTTAAAATTAATTATTTCCTTTACACTTTCAATCACTAAATAAATAAGCACTTAAATCTTCAAGTGATCATTTGTGTTTCATTGTTCTTCCTTTTCAGTACTTGATAAGAAATAATAAGAAAGCTATCTCCTTTGTGGGTAGTTTCATTTTAAAATAATACCTATTATAACATGTGTAATCAGAAATAGAGTGGGATCATTTTAAATATATAAAATTAAAATGAAATTGCATCTCATTGGTAAAATAACTTAATAAAAGAATTACTATAACTTTTTTGCGAAAAGACTCCTTAAAATTACTCTAAAATAAAAAACTTAAATTATCTTTGCCTTGTATTTTATTCTGTATCTTTTATTAGAAATATATACACATATTTTTTAGGTTATTTTTGTCTTATTGTCAGAAATGCTACAATAAACTGCAGAAAACAAGTATAAATTTACTTGTGTATCTCATAAATATATTCTAAAATATAGCATTAAAAAAATCGTTTTGAGTGACAAAGCTAGGAGTAGTTGTAATTTCACATTTATGAAATGGAAACATTTTGTTGAAAACATGTTCTAGTTTCCAAATGAATGCAAAATGATTTTTTGTATAATTAGCACACATACTTGCAAAGGTTCAGATAAAATTAGAATTCAGTCAAGATGAAAAACTACTTAAAATGCATAAAAAGGGACCCACAATTAGAGCCTGGAAGGGGGTTAGGCACAATAGTGGGAATACATAATTCAAAATGTCACTCAGCAACCTACTTTGGAATAATATCAGTTCTACGTTGATTCTCCTGTTTGGCAACTCAGAACATACTTTGGCTCAAAACTGGAAAATAAAATGTAGTTCATTTTGGAAGGATGGTGAAAAGTGGAACATTTTCTGATTGTTTCAGGAGACATCCTTATCAAATTAAATAAGGTTGCTATCTTTTACCTGATTATGACTCAAAAACATAGTTAATTTATGTACAGAACTCAGTGCAGATGTCTTAAAGTCTTCAACATATCTACCCTAACATTTTAGCTCATTAAGCAAAAAGTAATGCAGCTTAACATGGACTAGTTTGAAACAGAGGAAAAGGAAGCAGGGATGAAAAAAAGCAAAGGAAGCAAGTCAAAGGAACACATTATAGACATTTTAAGTCTTTTCAGGAGTCAAATAGCTCCATGCAGTTAACTTATTCTTAGCTTGGAGTTTTATACAGATGTTTCTTCAAGACTTTCAGAGAAGGAGAATTGAGGGGGAAAAAGAGGCATGCTGTGCGATAGCTGGATAATATAGCAGAAAGGACAGCATGTGTGGCAAGAAAGGTTATGGAAAACTGGCAGATAGTGACAGAATAGTCAATGGACAAGAGCAAAGGTCAGCATAAAGAAATCAGTATTAAGGCCCTGAAGCATGGAGAAAAATGTCTGCACACTAAACAAAATTGTTTTCATAGTTTTGATTTATAGCTGTTGCATCGTGAATTTCAGTTACTGCATAAGATGACATTTCTCTTCAATCAAGACCTTGACAGTAAATGAAAATATCTGATTTCCAAACAGCCTTTCAGAAAGAGAGTATTAGGTAACATATACTTAAAGTATCTGAAGTGTTATTAAGATTAATCTAATCTAATGTACTCCCTGAGTTGTTACACTTTCAAAAGCTGAAACAAAAAATGAACGGACCAAAACACATTTTAAAAGACAAATATATAAAAACCTCAAACAATTACATAGCTCTAAGTTTTACCTCATGCTTGCATGTAGCAATTCAGTTACTTGGTTATGGTGTCTGACCATTAGCCTTCCTGGATGCTATGAGACATTGAAAATGCCTTGAATCCTGACTAGTATCATTAGGTTCCAACATCTGAGACCTCTTTAGTTTCTTGCAACTGTTTCACATTAAACTACTCTGCAGCCACAGAAAGTTTTTCAAGCAGCGGTTCTGGCCAGAGTTGGTCCTTTCTTGGATTATTCTTTGTGAGTTTTACCCATGGCTACCCACAGAAGTAGTTCAGGGGGTTTACACTGTCCAGACAGATTCCCCAGAAGAGGTTGTGTGTTTATAGGCTGAAGTTGTGCCTATGGAATCACAGTAATAATTTAATAAATTAGCGAAGTAATGTAAATACATGTAGATAATGGCTGAGAGAAGGATTGTACAGAAGCCTTTTTCTTCATTTTTGCAAACTTGTGAATGTAGGAGAAAATAGAGAGTGGCACTGCATATCTTGGACATTGAACATGGAGGACACACTTCACAGACCTTCATAAAAATATGAAACAAATTCCATCATTTAGAAAGTGTTTCTTCAGCACATTATTTAGTGTGGTTGGGCCCCGTGGGACATGGTGAGGTGTTCACTGCAGAACACTTGTACTTAAATGTGTTTTACTTTCTAACTGTTTAGCATCACCTCTCTATCAGATATCATTTCAGGAGCAAACTATTTGACTGTTCTTCATCCACTGCAAAGTCACTTAAATCAATTTAGGCTAGTGTTTAAATGAAGCAAATAAGTGTCTTTATGTAGTCAGTTCTAACATCGCTGAACACTAACCTCCAGTAAAGTTCTTTTAACAACTGAAAGTGGCAATGATTTTAAATCAGTCCATTGAAATTCTGTTCTGGTTATCTAGTCTACAAATGATCACTTTCTGCAGGTCACTGCCAAAGTCTAAAACCAGCAATGGTTTTAGATAGTTAAAAGTAGGGAATTTGCCTCTGGCAGATCCACATCTACTTTTAGTGATACCTGAGATGGCATTTGGAAGTCACCTTGCCTTTTATTAAGGTGACTTCTAATGCCATAGTGAACCCTATTCACTACTGTCTTTGGTAGTGTCTCCTTTGGTCAGCTCTTTGATCTATTGATTTGTTTTCAGCACTGATTATAGGATGCAGTAGACTTTAGTGTAAGCATGTGGCGAAGTATTTGCCTGATCAGGGATACAAGTAATAGGACTGTTTAGTGAATAAAGTAAACAAATAAAAAGACCAGCATAAAATTGCTATCTTGAGCTACTGTCAGAAAATAAAATGCAGAACTTCACCTACCATGAAAATTTTATAGAGTGAATATTAATGTCATGAAGAGAAGTAGGGTGGATTTGCATTATGTATTTGATTTGTCCCTGGAGCGCAGAGGCTGACACAAACTTGTGACTGCATTAACTATATACAAATTTTAATTGAAGATGATTGATTGTTGAGTATTCTGTTAATTAACTTCTTATTCTGTATTTTCCTGGAATGCCCTGTCAAAGTAAGTTTTTTAATTTAACCATCGAAAGATATGGACTGGACTTCATTTAAAAAAGATGCCTTGTAATAGCAATCCAGGAAAAAGAAAATAATTAATGGCGAATAAAATACATCTGGATTTGAGCGTAGAAAAGGTTTAATGAAAACCAAAAATTACTTAAATCCAAGCTAGTTACTCATAATTTCAAAACTAGAAGCCCAGTCCTCAGAAACTCGTAAGGACCTGGTCTTTGTAATATAGATGTAAGCTGTCACAGATCCATTTTAATAACAACCCCCCCCTTAATTTTAAAAAAATTATGCCTGAAAAATCTCTCCCCCCCATTTAAATATAACCAAGTTTGTTTCCTTTGAGCATTTATTTCTTCCCGTTGTCTTGCATTTAAAATTAAATATGTATTCAATCACAAAATAAAATTTCTTCTGTATTATTTTCTAACACATTTGTGCAATATGTCTAATTCCTCATCCTGGCATAATACAAAGGTCAGATTTGTTATATGAATGAAAAAAATAATTTGCCAAGGATGAGAAAGGATACTTGTTTCCTACTGCAAAACAGCTTTTTTTTCTAAACCACATAATTTTCTCAGTTTCTTGTACCATGCAGGAACCTTTTACATACAGTGACATAAAGAAGACATAAAGATTCTTCTCCAGTCAGTACCAGAAAAAACAAAACCAGCAGTTCTACATCTAATCAGGCATCACTCCACCACTCTCCAGCTGCCCCACAAATGGCATCTTTGAAGCATCTTGTCAGTGACAGTCAAATGCAAATTTCAGCACCTTTACAGTGCAAACCAGATCATGATTCTAGAAAACTAGAAGGAAAACAAGGCAGTTAAAGTGATTTACCTCTTCTGAGATGGCACACTGTACTGTTCAGACTGAGATTTAGGGCGGGATTAATCTAAACACTGAAGTAATTTCAACACTGGAGGACTAAGCTGAAATGTTTCTCTGCCTTCTGTCAGTGTGTGTCCAGGAAAAGAGATAGACACCACCAGACAGTGATCACCCCATTCTAACCCAGGTGTCAGAGGTAGCATGATGAATTACTTCCCAAGTACCTATCTCTTTTCATGCACTGCAGGGAACACACAGACTACACATCTGTTTTTGAAAACTAAAATTAGGTGAGATTAAGGCTACACGGCTGCTCCAAAGCCAGACAGCATTTTTTTAATTTTACATACTTCATGGGAGGTGCAGATAGTAGGATCAGGAAAGGATGAACAGAGCTCAGTGAGTGGGTAGTTGTTCAATATTTCTTTTCAGATTCATCTCTCAACATGTTCTCCATCCATTATTTACCACTCACCTTCCAAATGCTGCACTGAATAGAGAATTACTAATTTTCTCACAGGCTTTTCCATGGTGCTTTCATTGTAGTATTCTATTTCTCTGCAAATATTAATGAATTTATCTTCCCTACACCCTGGTGGTATTGTTATCTTCCTTGTGTTATCCTCCTTGTACATGTCGTGAGTGAAGATGCTTAGAAAAAAGAAAAATGGTCCTGTGATATTTTTTCCCCCCATGTATCATGCTTTCCAGCTGGATTTTTCAGAGAACTTGGCAATTTTAGGGTTTCATAAAGTCAGAGTACAGTTCCTGTTTATTTCTGCTGCAATTATTGGCCCTTAACATTCATCTGAGTAGTCTCTAGGTGTTTTAAGATGGATACCCAGAGAAAAATGATGGGAAAGCGGAGACCCAAAATTTTAAGTTCTCTGCCATATTCACGACACACTTTCCAACATTTGCAACCAAACAAATTCAGGCCTTTTTCACTGTTCAGCTGTTCAGTGTTCAGCTTTTAACTCATTCCCTGTCTGAATATGCTTCCTTTATTTCCTCTCCTGTCTGGGATCCGTGGCTTTTCGGGTTCCAAATGGTTGGATTCGATGATGTTAGAGTTCCTTCCCAACTTTAATGATTCTATAATTGTATGCTTCATATGTCCTCAGGCATAAACAGCCACAATCCAAGCCATGTCCCAGGCCCTGTGCTGATGTGAACAGGCTCTGTTAAGACTGTTCCTAGGCAGAACAGAGGGTGTATGCTGTACCGGGGACAGAAAGGGCCATAGGCAACTTAAATAAAGAGGCCCATAAACCAAACTTGAGCACTGGACCCCTGATCATCCACATTGCTGGCTCTTCTTTCTCTGAAAGAAATTCCCTGGTGGACAGGGGTAATTATGTCCTGGACATCCAGATCATTGTAGAAATCACTGGACAATTTGCACCATGGCACCGACACCCATCCTGATGAAGGAGCTGTGCCTGGGCAGCAGCAGGTGGGCATAAACCTCTCAGTGCCACTTGGTTTCAGCAGCAAGAGCTGGTCCTTGATTCTCTTATTTAGCACAAACATTCCTCCAGAACCACGCAGTGAGAGCAGCCCCACCACAGGACAGAATGAGCTGGTGGAGGGTGTGACCCTCCCCTTTCCACAGCTCTGCCTTCATGGTGTCAGGCTTGGAATACACGTACTGAAGAGTACATGTGCTTTCACTACTTTGTTATGAAAAGGCTGGTGGTAGTGTTGTAGCTGAGATGGGCTAAAGATACAGGAGCAGAAGAGTTTTCATGAAGAAATAAAATTTTTTATCAATTATGGAATAATAAAAAATAAACTTTTCATCACCTGGCTGTAAATAATGCTTGAGTTTCGAAAATAGGCTATTTTTTTTTTTTGGAGGGGGTTAAACAGCCTCAAAACCTAAAAAATGAAAAAAAGTAAGCCTTCTTCACACGTTAACTGAGTAAGCTTTATTATTTCAGTGAATTTCAATTATTCGATCAAAATAAACCAGATTGTTCCTCTTAAGAGTGAAACCAAAGAAGCCACAGGAAAAATTCGTAATAAAAGTCATCAATATCATGGTCTTATTTTAATTTAATCAAAGTTAAACTATGATAAGCACAAATGGTAAATTAAGATAAGTACCAACAGTGTTTATAAAATCAGCATAAATTTTGGCTTGTAACAATGTAAAAATAAAAAGTGAATAGGATACTCAGTATTGCCAAGCTAGTAGATTTCCAAAGTTCAATATGGGGATAATTAGAGTCCATTAATCTTAATTTTCTATCTGACTAAATATAAATAAATTTTATTTTATCAACCCCATTGATCATTTTTACCATTTACATTTCTTAGTTTGCACAGAACACTCATGTGTTGCTACACTCCTACTTTTAATGGGAATATTTTCTCCAGGAAATTGTACAAAAAATAGATTTGACATTGTACTGCTTCTGTCTTCACAAGTCCTTCTTTATCTCTGCATCCATTAGTTGACTGTTTGCAATATGGATTTATTTCAGTTTGCTTCTTACACCATTAAGGTCTTTAAATGAAGTTCTGTCCCTGTACATGAAAAGACTTCTTAATTTGCAGTTTCATATTATACAGAGATTAACAGTAGAAGGTTATTAACAGTGCAAGGTTATTAAGAGCATGTATAATATTATTTGAACGATAGCAGAATCCCATGGAATCCCATTTCAGTATAACTTTATTAATGACAGAAGTATTCAGCTAATTCTCTGCTTTTTCCTAAAACGATGGATAATAAATTACTGCAAATCAGTATGCATTTTAATCTTCTTTTCAGCTAACAGCTGAAAATGTTGCGGTCTCTTAGAGGCCATGGTTGCTTAGAGTAAATGTTGAGAAATGAATGTACTTTACCATTGGAAAAGTTAATAATTGTATTACTATTATTTCAAAGAAATTTCTTCCTGGTTTACATAAAGTCATTGCAGATATATTTAGAAATAAGCCAAGCACTCAGTACGCTAATTTTCTAAATTCTGATGAGAGTCAGATCCCATAATTTTTCACTTCAGTGCAATACAGGAAGGAGAACAGGGGAAGCACAGAGGCTATATCAGCTAATTTGGTTTGTAAGGTGCTAGAGGTGATAATTTCTGGATCTAACTGGGGCTTATAAATAAACACTCTGAGTTGTGTTACTAATATAGCAGAAGGTCTTTGCTGCCAGAGCTCAGGTGACATCACAGGTAGCCCAGGAGTGCATTTTCCCCTGCTTTGCTACAGGCACCCACACGGACACTAACCCACCCAAATGTGTGACCAGGAAACCCTTTCAAGATCCCTCACAACACCTTTGCTGAAGGATGGTTCCACCATCAAACCACGCGGCAGGAGCAAACATCTAAACTTCCAGAACTGTTTATAAAGTAATCATAAAAGTCTAAGCTCCTAATCAGCACCTATGCTGAAACACAATAGACTTAGAGGAATCAACTAATGCATTAAGAGCATGCCCATACATATACCCAAAAAACCTCTTCTTCTCCAACTCAGGTTAACTTTTCCTTTGTAAAGCTTCAAAATCTCACAAATGCTCTCAATTCTTATTACTTTGTGATTTTCTCACAAATTTCTTGCAAAATCAACCTAAGTGAACAAAGATGCACTCCAAAAACACCTGTTCTAGTTATCCACTAGAAAAATAAAAGGATGATTTTCAGTTGAAGGATAGACTTATTTTAATTTTATAACCAAACTGTCTTTAATAATAGGAGCCTTGTTTTAACAGCACTTTGTTTATATAAATTCCCTGCTGTTGCACAGCATATGCAGCATATTCTGTGGGATGCTCATAGAGATGAGCCCATGGCTTTTATCAGAGTTTTTAAATCTTCATATTGTCCAACCTTACTCAGAAAAAGGCTGTAGTGTAGTTCCAGACTTCATTTTCTCTGGTCAAAAAACCAATTTAATAGATTTCCATCCTTTCTCACCAATTTAATAGATTTCCATCCTTTCTCACCCCAGTTATTCATTCCTTCCCCTGTACCACAATTTATGACCTCCTTACTCATGCTCATGTTGCAGGACAATGTGTGTTCAGTACCATGGCGCAAATTAGATAAGTGAAATAATCTTTGTTGAAAAGGCCTTTCTTTTTTCTTTTCTGGAGGATTTTTCTTAGCTCAGAAAATTTTGTTGATCCTATTTAGTAAAATCTTATCAATGACTCCACTGGCAGAACTGAGAAGATAAATATCAGTAGGGGAATGGAAGCAAGCAGCATGAGAGGAAAATATTGTCAGAAGGAAAATTGCTCGTGGACTTCCATGCTTAGATGCTGGAGAACCAGAACTCCTGTTTTCGATGATATGGAAACCCTGCAGTACAAAGAAATCTTGAAAACACATTTAGTCGTAACTATGAAATCCAAAGATACAAAGAGCTCTTAAAGTCTAGCAAACACTTTGCAATTTTTATTCAGAACAGAAAATAGTTATTTGTCCCCTAATTTTATTGTCTATTCAGTTTTCTGCCTAGGTCTGAAATTTGCAGATCTATAAGAGCTGACTTTGCACTTTTCATTTGGTAAGCTATTTTTTTCTGATTCCGAAGGGGGTATTGCTCCCCCCTCGCCCACAATGTTTTGTTGCCTGGCTCCTTTTTAGCCTAAGAGTGTGAGAGAGCTGACACAGAACAGAAAAAATCTGCAATGCATAGCTTGAGACACTTGTGAAACGCACAGTATTTCTGCACACAGTACCTAGGAACAGCCAAAAAGAAATGGTACATGGCTGTGATCCCAGCAAGCAATGAAAACCCTGGAGACACCTCACCTTTAGGCTTGGGCAATAGGTATGTAGGGCATACCTCCCCTGGCTCAGTGGGGCCTGTGGCCACGCAGGGCAGAGCTGTGAGGAGCTGGACTGTGACATCACTAGGCCAGGAGCTGACAGTTCCATAGGGGCTGACGCGGGGTCCTGGACCCTGGGCAGGGTGGGGGGACCCCTGGGTATGGGCAGAGCAGGGAGATTGTCCATGCCCTTGGGGCCATGAGAGGTCAAGAATCGGGTCAAGGAGTGATAGAGTGAGGGAGGATAATGTCATACAATAAATCTACATCTGCCAGAATGCATTTGCCATGGGTTAGGTGAGATATTGCCATGAAAAAACCCTAGCAGATTTAACAACTTGCTCAATGCATTTTGTTATGATATTGATATAGAAATAAAACTCCATGCCTCAAAGCCACTGAAAAGCAATCACAAAATTACTGCAATCAATAAACATATCACAATAGAAACAGAAATGTAAAATAAATTTTTAGGGCCTTGCCTTGCCTCCAGTGAGAGGAGGGGAGTCTGCTCTATTGTTAAAAAACTTCACAGAAAAGATTTTAGATAAAAGTTGTGGGAAATATATTTTCATTCAAACCTGCCCGATCCTGCCTCCTTCCTGATCCCACTGCATTCCTGTTTTTAAAAGATAGTTTGATATGTGGTTCTCTCATTGCTTGTCTTTCCCTTTCATCTAACAGGTTTCTGGGGGATGTTAGTACCCAAGAAGAAGATAAACATTTTGCCCTCTTCTGCCTTATTTTATGAATAGGTAGAGCTGTTTAAAAAAAAAAAAAAAAAAAAAAAAAGAGAGCCAATCAGTTGATTGGGGATTTTTTCCACCTTGAAAAAATAGTTTCATTTTTTTACTAGAAGATTTTCTGAAGGATGTAAAAGCACTCTACGCCTTTCACAGCAGAGGGAAGAGCAGCAAAATTCAGAAGGACAGTGTCTGGGTATTTGAGCAGACATGCTTGCCCAAATCCCCCACTGCCCCTTCCCTGCCTGTCCCACCCACATCTCAGGCACTGTGGGGCTCAGTCACTGAGACTGAGGAACCGGAGACATTTGCTCGCATTATTATGTCAGCTTGTCCCTAACAAATGGGTCTTTCTACAAATCTCTAAATGGGAGGACTTGGTCAGTAGAAGCATTGAGATGTGGGAAGCACCTGTCATACCTGTTACACAGCTGCTGGGCTTTATTGTGCTTTCTTCTGAGTTTCCTTCATTCCAATTCTTTCACCAAAGAAAATGGTGTTGCTCTTCTCCATTATAAGCCCCACTGCGCATTATTTGGAGATGGTGACAAGAAGAAATACTTGTTCTAAGCCACAGGGTTTAACATTTAACATTTTATTTTGAATTTGAGTAGGAATGGGTCCTCTGTAATTCTCTTCCTGCTACTTTTGGACAGTTTATATTTTATGTGAAGTGGTATCACACTGAATAGCTGAAATATACTTTTTCCACAGTGATAGTTTCTAATTACTGCTTAAATATAAAACTGAATGAGGAATTAGATGTGCAGAATGACAGAGTTTGACATCAACATTCAAAATGAAAAATAAACTGCCCCGGGGTGGTGGGGAGGAAAACAACAACATATGCAATTTTATAATTCAGGACAGCCTTGAATACTTCAGCTATTGCTTCAGCTTGGCAGAACTAAAGGCAGAAAAAGGCAAATTACCAGAATACCCCAGCTTTAGGGTTTGTATGAAGACAGTGATTTATTTTGTTGACTTTCTCTACTGAGATTTATATTCTGATTTGTTGATGTATAATTATGATAATGGTTCCATAGGTCTAATGCAAAAAGTCTTTCATTTCCAGGTGTCACTTTCAAGCTGTCATTTCACAATATGCCATCCCTAACCACTCATTCCTGCCACTCCAAATTGTACCACCTCCACAGTTGTGTCAACACAACTGTTTGTGGAACTGTAATCTAAACTGGATCACTGAACTGATGTGGATTAAAATAACATTTGCTTTGGAGGGGACAGGGCGTGGGAATGAGCAACTGAGGGCAGAAAAGGGCTGGCTGAGATGGAGGGTAGGAGAAAGGATGGGAACTCATTAAACTAGTCTTACCACTGAAGCTGACCTCTTGTGAAACTGAATTCATACCTTTTAGCTAGCACAGCCACGCTTTTCATCTTATATTAATCAAATTAGACACATTGAATTCATGTTCCCATTACATTTAAAACAAACAAGGCAACAAATTCCATGAAGAGTTTATGAACCACAAGTCAAGACTACGTTAATCCCATCTACTGGTCATACTATACTAAGTAAATCAGAAGCAAATAATGCTACTGCAAATGTCTAACCCAAACCTTGAGGAGTTCAGTGTAGATACACCTGGATAAATAAGCAGGGAGTGAGTTCTAGCCCCAGTCTTAATTGTTACTATAGTGATTTGTAAGTTTACGCCCCTGCTCTGCACTGGCTTGTGACATCTTGCTTGTTCAAGGCAATTCTTACATAGGAAGGACTAACCTAAAGCAGTGTGGTTACAGGTCAGAGGAAACACGTGGACTTCAAGTCAGTTAGTCATTTCTATCCCACTTTTGTTATGCAATATCAAGAGACTTGACCTCCCTCGCTTTGCTTTCAGGAGGCTTTAGGTGAGGATCCAGAAACTGGATTGACAAAACAAGTTATTCATATTTGAATGAATACTGAATACTGAACACTGAATACTGATTACTGGAGACTGAAGACGGAAGACTGGAGAGGGTTTTTTTTACATGGGCAGGTAGCGATGGGACAAAGGGCAATGGCTTTAAATTGAAGGAGGGTAGATTGATTAGATATCTAGGGATAAGTAAAATTTTGGAAGAATTTGTGACAGAAATGCCTTCTCAAACGGGTTAGATTTTTTTCTTCTGCATTTCAGAGAAAGTTTCAGGGAGAAGCTGTGAGCAACCTGTCTGTCTCCCTGGTATGCACAGAGATAACATGCTTGCACACATATGCAAGGCCTGCCTGTGCCAGAGAGTGTGGAATAGGAGAAAGAGAAGAGACAAAAAGCCTTGGAGAAGGTGGGGCATTGCCTTTTTTCCCTGGGGCCCAGTGTGTGCAGTATCATTAAGAAGTGGTCCTTGGATCTGAAATAAACCTTTCTTTTCATCCTTCCACTGCCCTGGCAAACTTGGGAAGAATACCTGTGCACGTTTTACCTTACAGATATTAAGAATAACTTCTGTACTGTAAGGGCAGTGAAGAACAGGAACAGATTTCCCAGAGAAATTACAGACTCCCTATACCTGGAAGTGTTCAAGTCCAGGATGGGGCTTTGAGCAACTTGGTCTAATGGATGACATCCCTGCCCATGGTAGGGTGGTTGGAACTAACTGATCTTTTAAGCCTCTTCCAACTCAAACCATTCTTTTTTTCTACAAATTTCACACATGGATGTAAGCAACACAAATACACTTGTAGTCCCTATGTATATTTTGCTTAAAGTACATCTGGAACTAAAGGAATTCAGGGACTGAATTAGAAACTGACTTCATGAAAGGATGATTCCTTCTTGTAAAAATCACTATGATTACCTACTGACCTGGAATAATAATTTAATGACATCAGTATATCAAGTAAACAGTTTCATAGCCAAACAGCTGAGTGACCCAGATGTAATTCCCTTATTTATAGCACAAGTATCAACAGTACATAGAATTGTAATTAAACATACTAGATTGTTTCCCATAGGTTGATCAAAGAGCTGCTAAAATAATTGTTAATATATCATCATCTTGCATAATGCTTTTGACATACCTTGAAGTATTATTTCATGTATTTATGTCAGCTTTCTCCTAAAGAACAATTATATCCCAGATGCCCTATCAATCCATATAAATAAAAAGCCTAGGAAATTTGCTAAGTTGTAAGAGTGAGAATATAGTTAGACTTTTGTTATCAAAGCACCCTTGGGATTATGGCTAGAAACAAAGTGACTCTCTTAAATAAAAAGAGATAAGATCTTACATCTTACATCCTTTTATAAAGAAAATCAGCACCAGCAAATTAATGTTTTATAGTAATTGTTATTTAACTAGCCATAGACCCGCAAGTAGTTGTGGTTTGCAATCTGGTCTGATCTGTATTAGGATAGAGCTAACTACAATCTAACATATCAAAGTCATGATTGATGGAGAAAAAGAAGTCAAGATTTATGATTTCTCTGAATGTTATGCTTGTTAACATTGTTGATAGTGGATAGTGTTTATAGGCAGAGACATTCAGATGCTCTTACTTAATTCTACTTAAGCAAAGGTTATTTTTTTAAACAAGGTTGTGATTATCACTGTCGCAGGCCTATTAGTGCCCCATGTATTACCTTTTGCCTAAAGTGCTCTGTAATTCTTTATGGACTGTGTGTCGTGGGTTTGCCCTGGGCCAATTTCGTCTCACCCCCCCCACAACTGTTATAAGTTGAGAGAAGGTTTATGCAGACAAAAGAGATCTGATTGGGGAGAATAATATTAGGATTTATTACTAGCAAGATAAAAATAAAGAACTATATCTACAACAATTTTAATTAGGTAAAAGAAACATGTATTTACAAAAATACACCCCCCCCCTTTGTATCAGTACAGGAGGAGAAGCAGTTTCTTTTTCATTTCCGGAGCTCCAGATCTTCTAAATAATTTTGCAGCACTCTAAAGTTCTTCTTCTATTATCTCTAAGATAACCACTCCAATTTGTCGCAGCTGGAACTGTTTCTCTCTCTTTTCTATGTCGGCCTCAAGGCTGGGCCTAGCCCCTCCTGGGTTAAGACCAGAGGCTGGGGGGTTACCCTGGCCCTGTGGGGTCTTCCATGGACTGCAAGGGGACACTTGTCTTTCCATGGTCTTCACCACGGGATTACAAGGGATAATGGCTTTTGAGTCCACCTCTGTTTCCTGTAGGGTCTCTTCCCATGGGAGAACAATCCTTGATAGACCTCTCTGCCGTGGGTTCATCCCTTGGGCAACAGTTCTTCCATTCTCTGCTGTCCCTCAGGGTCACAAATTCAGCTGCATCAGCACGGATCCCTCACCAAGATCCCAACATCCTACCGGAGCCGACTTGCTCCAACGACTTGCTCTCTCTCTGTGGGCCACAGGTCTCCAGCAAGACTCTGTGTTATCTAGGCCTCCCACGGAGTCACATCTTCATGAATTCCTCTGCTTTGGCATGGGCTCCTTCATGGGCTGCAGAGGGTCATCTCTGCTCCCCAAGAGTTTTCTACAGGTGGGAGGGAATTTAGTTTTCAGTCTTTTCCCTGCTGAAGTGGGAAAGAGAGAGAGAGAGAGAGGGAGAGAAGGAGTTCCTCCCTCTTCGCAGCTTTTTTCCTCTTCTCTCTGGCTGCCAGCTTTGACCTTGGAGGCTCATTATCTCTGCCTGGAATTCTTCCACAGGATTTCTTGTCTAGGTAGTCTTTCTCTAAAGTATTTTTTTCTCTACTCTGTTACAGGAGAGAAGTGGGGCTTCAGTGCAACACCTGCCCCCGGCCCAGGGCAGGGGGAGGAGGAGGCCCTGGCCCACTTGGGGCCTTCCACCTCTCTTACATGGCTCCTAATTTCATCTGCCAAACCACCTTCTCTTCTGTTTCCTCAAATATGTAATTGGCAGAGGCATTACTAAAACTTTTGATTGGCTTTTTCTTTGCAAATCCACCTGGAGAAAACCATTTTCAGACCCAGAGGGGGGCTGGGAGCAAACCCATGACACTGTGTTTCCCATAGGAAGCATTTGACAGTGAATGACCATCCAGAAATATTTAATCAGACTTTAATTTATCAAGGGACCTACAGAGGCACAGGTTTCCTTCTAGCACAGGATGCCATAGTATATAATTATTTGCCTCCTGTATCAGAGGCAGAGAAATGTAATTGTTCAATTCCTGCTTCTGATAGTGAATGTCTTTATCCTGTTAAGAAAGATCTTCAGTTTTCTCATTCCAATTGCACCCACAGGCAAAGGACAGATAAATAAAATAACCATATTTTACAATACAAGAATCACACTTTCATTTTTTTCACAGAAGCAACTGCCAAATTCTAATCAGATATAGCCTGTATCATTTGGGAGGAATGAATCTACACCCTCTGCCTCAGAGAAGAGCTGCAGAAGGGAACAGCAGTCTTTGCCTACCTACAAGTTCCTCCACATTTTTATTAAATCTGAACAATGCAGTCAAAATGGAAAAGAAGATCCAGTGAGCACTGGATGCAGTGAACACTTATCTCTGTAAGTGTGATGTATACCAGAATCCCAGAATCATTAAGGTTGGAAAAGACCTCTGAGATCATTGAGTCCAACCTATGACCAACACCATCTTGTCAACTAGACCATGGCACTAAGTGCCACATCCAGTCTTTAATGTGTGACGACACATGTACGAGGAGTTCAAAGACTATGATTTAGCCAACTCTTGGAAATGGAAGAAACAGAGCAGGATGGTTTTCTACATTCTGGAGCAGGAGTTTGGAACTTGTCTAGAGTGACAAGTGATTTCTGGGCCATGGTTTCACACTACAAAGAGTTTACCTGTAAGATTTAAAATTCCATGTTCAACCTCACAAAAAAATTTCTGTAGAGCTGAGGGTCTGCTCTCAGCCACATGCCACAGCACAGGGTGGCAGGAGAAAAAAGGGAAAAGGGTATCTAAAGACTGTTTTCACTGAACACTTTATTCCATGAAATCACATCTTAAATGTATTCCTTTTCAGATATTCATGTTAGGCAAATCAAAAGACTGGAAAACACAACTTCTTCTCAAAAAGAAGGACCTTTCAGTAACAGCTTGGACTAAACTGCCAAAGACTAACACAGCTATGTTCATTAGTCATAAGAAAAAAATTAAAAAAAGGTGATATTTATCTCTGGAAGTTGTTGATCTAATTCCTAAAGTTAAACAACTGATGAGTACAAAGATTATTCTTTATGGATTTTGGTATGTCTTAGACAAGAAATTGTGGTTTAGATACCTTTTCTGATGTACAGCCATCAGTTTCTTCTTGTAGGTATTGAAAAGTTCTGCAGAAAAGTGGTGGGCTCCATAAATAAAACAAAGAAATTAAAACCTGCAAAACTTTACTAGCAAGTCTGGCCAGAGAGTTTTTAAAGGTTCAATTACTTACTAAAATCATTGCAGACAACAGCTGAATTTACTGTGAAATTAATTAATTGTGGAGACAGATGGCAGAAATTATTTTCCCTTATACATGAAAAACAAAGTGAGAACTATTTGTTACCTAGAAGCTGTGGATTTAAGCCAGTTTTCCAGCAAATTCATAACTAATAAGATTTATACAAAGCATAGGATATCCTGTTTCTGTTTCTATGTTTATAACTAGAAAAAACACAGCAATACTGCCTAAATACATTTTTTTTTTGCTTCAAAATATATCTGCAAGGTAATGCTACTGTTCTAGATTTAGTTTAAAAGTTACATTTAAAAACTTCAGCATACTAAATGGGGAGCACCATAAACCCCATGCAAGTATCAGTGAAAAGCTTAACATAGTTTTATTAGTCATTAAAAATAGTGCTCTCAGTTTCCCTAGCTTGAGTCTTGAAGCCAAGTGGGCAATTATGTAACGCAGCATTTGGTAAGTATGGAATGACATAAAATGGATCAGTTTAACTACAAAACCTTCAGACTTTTTCATTAAATATTAAGTGTTGTCTGTATCTATCAAAAATTAGGGCTTGTTTTGCTAAAAGTTATGTCAATAATTTTTATAGTCAGATTATTGTTTATTGCTAACATTTATTAAAAGTAAATTGCAAGATACTAATAAGAACCCAGGAGAAAAAAGGGAACAAAATGTTCAGGTGACAAATTTCCTGTGTAGTATAAATCAGAAGAGTTTCTAGATTTCAAAGACTACATATTAATCCATATCTGCTAAAGACATAATTCTGTAAGTACACAGATGCAGACAACACTTAGAGAATTTATTTTTCTGCTGAGAGTCTACACATGGATTCCTGCTCATCCTGTCCATTCTCCCTCACAATAACCAGCATATTCAGAACCTGCCCAATGTGATCAAGAGTATAGAAAACAAAGCCATGAATTATGAAGAATCAGAGACCTGGAACTCCGGGAAAGGAGTTTTTGTTCCCTTGTTTTGTTGCACTTGAGAACTTCCCTATGGAGAGTATTTTTCCAGTCTTCGAGTAGGAGCTTGGCAGTTTTCTTTCTGAAAAGCAGAAGTTTGGCCAGGGCCCCTGACAGCAGGAATATGGTTACTGCAGAGCACAGAGAAGCACTCAGAAACCAAACCACTGTGCTTTGCTTCCCCATGGACAATGAATTGCTGTCTGAAAAGTGCCAGATTGAGCAAACTAGGAGCCCAGGTGACCAGTGGGTTTATAGAAAAGCAAGTAGTTTTTCACTGCTTTTGCAAATATATCTGGAAGGAGATGGTGCCCAAGTATATCACCAAAGACTACTTTCTCACCAGTAAATCATGTAAATTTACTGCCAGTAGGAAGATGACATTCCTGTCTGAAGAAGCTTGTGATACAGAGTAATGACAAAGATACACTGAACTGTTAAGAAATTAATGTGTTTCAAAGTACATATGTTTCAGGCATGAGGTCGCTTCAGAAGGGCTTCAGGAGTAGGTTAACAGAGTAAGTAACTTTGGAGCAGTAGGAGAGTGAAAGGTAAGTTGACCTGAAATATGTGGGTAAGCACTTACATTTTATCCTCACCAACTAGAATCTGAGGAAATAAAAAAATTAGCAAGAGTCTGAGAGAAGTGGTCCCAAACTTTTAGGATCAGATATGTCTGTTCTTAATGCTTAAATTTTATTTACAGACTGATCTATGCCCTTTTATTTTGAATGTTCATGGTAAGCAGCTTAAGTGGTTCCAAAGACCAGATGCAGACAACTTACCACAGCCTTTCATTGCACAGTCTGTCAGTGGCATAATTTTAATCTACTGTTGATTACAATCTAAAAATATTTTCTTTTACAAAGAGTTTATTAGACTACTTTCAATTGTCCCAAAATAAATTGAAGTGATGAGTTAAAATCAAAGTCTTAAATAATGGTTCATGTGATAAGGACTACCTCTGCAAGGAAGTCTAGAAATGTCTTCCTAATCCCACTCCTCCAAACCACCATCAAATTTGTAGCTGACATACTAGGAATT
The DNA here is from genome assembly GCA_038380795.1 of Pyrocephalus nanus. Taxonomy (NCBI): domain Eukaryota; kingdom Metazoa; phylum Chordata; class Aves; order Passeriformes; family Tyrannidae; genus Pyrocephalus; species Pyrocephalus nanus. The sequence continues at coordinate 93,524,225 of CM076259.1, read as the reverse complement.
TTATTTGCTGCTTTTGGAGCTGAGCAACTATTTTAACACTATTGCTTAAATTCTTAATAATTTTAAATAGCACTTCACTAAATTATTCTTTCAAAATGTCTCAGCTAGCCACCAGATGAGTCCATCAGAGAAAGCTTTATCTCTCTTCTTGCTTCTTTGCAAAAAACTGGCAGAAATTATTAAGAGATAAAGTAAATTCTGATCAGCACTTCTATTTTGTGATATCAAAATTTCTTTTCACATTCGGTAGAAAAACTAATTGCTTAGTTTAGTCATTCTAAGGTAGATTATAGAAGAGAAATATGCATAAATCTGAGAAATTGCAAAACAAAATATATCAGTGAAATTCAGTTAAAGGTTACCAACGTCATGCCAGGCAATGAAGCTGGTAGGGGACACTTTATATTCTGCATTAGTCATCTGGCACATGTCAGCATCTTCAAGGTTACCCCTTGTCACATGAGAGGCATCAGTTTCCACTGAGCACGGGAGCTACTATTGCAGCAAACTTAAACTCAGCATGGTTGTGCTCCCCAGTTTGTAACAGTGTTTAAAGCATTTGTGCTTATCTCTGTAGCTTTTTCTGGCCCAAAGACTTTTGCTGTTTTACAGTCCAGGGTACAGTGTGTGCTGTGCTCTTCAGTATCTCCTATCTGTATTTCACATACAGTTGAGATATGAATCATTCCATAGTAAGTCAATTACTTACTACATTACAGATTTCCCCTTGTGTATAGATTTCTTTCTACTCATGTTAGAATAACTAAATCTTTGTATGTATCTTTATTAAACCTAAAGCATGCAGATATATTGTCTGAGTTGCCTCATATATTTTGTATATTTTATATATATTATATATATTTGCATATTTATATATACTGAGGCATAACAGTAATTGTAATAACTTTTTTTTCTTTTCTGAAAACTAATCCCCTCTTTCCCCTCAGAAGTATATAGATATTTAAGAGACTTCTGAACACATGATCTTGAAAAACTTTTTGCATATAATAAGAGCATTTGAACTCTGAAACAAATTACCTTACAAAGTCATAAATTATTGAGTATTGGCATTTGCATCAGACAAACTGTTTCTGAAGATCCAAAAAACAGGTCCATGTATCTTTTGAACTCAAAGATCTTTCTACCTATATTCCATCCACACTACAGAGTACATTTTCTTCTATTTCTTGATATTGTAATCAAGTATTTTTCATTTTAGTTAGAGATCTACAATTCACACCAAAGTATGAAGGTGTTTTGGAAAACTGCTGGTGAAAAAAAAAGAAAACCAAAAAAAGAAATTAATTGTATTTATTTATTTCCTTTAGACAACACAAAAAAATTCAAAGAAAAGTTTCCACAATGTATTTTGCACCAGGGTGTAACATTTCTGCTGTGCATTGGCCCACAGATTCCACCATTTACATTTTTGTTGGTAAACCAATAAAAGATTACTGAGCTGTGATAGCTTCCAGTTCAAACAAACCAAAGGCATTTATGTATGAAATGTATCTGTGGCTTTCATTCCCTGCTTTATCAGTAGGAGTTAATAAGGAGAGACATGGTTTCCTCCGTGCAGAGCCAACATTCCACTCATACCAGTGAAGAGTAATGCTACTGAGGTTACGGACATCCCTTCTGATGTTTCAAAGCTTCAATTTTAAATTCAGTTGGCAGGCAGCAAAAGCCCAAGTCCCAGAACACTGATATAGGAGCTTAAACTAATAAAGGGTTTCATTCCATTGTAGTAACCCCTCCTTTTTGTAGTGAATTCATGGAGCTCCTTGTTTCTGCAATGGAACAGACTTCAGCAGCAAAACTGAACTGACATTCTTTGTTTGCAATGTGCATCTTCAAGTTTAAAATGAGTGACATTATAGCATAAAAATCAGGAATAGTCATGAGATACAGGTATGGATTTATGTAAGAGCAGTAGGAAGATTGTTCTGACAGCAAGTTTTATCTATAAAACAACTACAAGGTGATAAAGACTAAATACATTTTTCAATACCCATTGATGCAAGCCAAATATGGTATTGCTTGGAGAAAACACACACTTGGACTGCTGACAACAGAATTCACCTTCAAGGAAGCCTGCATTCAGGGAGCACACCTGTGTACAGTATTATGCCACAACACTGAGTTACCTGGCAATTTTTAGTCCCTTTTCCTCTCCATGTCTGCACAGACTTGAAATCAAATATTCTCCCTGCAGTGAGCTCTGCGTACATGTTTTGTGTATTGTTTTAATTTTAGTACTTGGCTGGTAGTAAGTTAACAGCAGTAGTAGCATTATAAATAAAATGAAAAGGCCATCTTCCATCTCTGACAAAAAACAAAAAGAAAAACCAAACAATGAATATGAGGTGAAATAAATTCTGCAGACTATGCAGACGCTATTTGTATGAAATTAAAAGTTACTTGATCATTCAAGAACCTATTCCCCTTAGCTTCAAAGAGTACATGTCTTTATTATGTCAAAATACTAAATAAGTATATTTTCTAAAGCTCTTATCCTCATTTCAGTATGCTGACAGCAAAGTTAGGGAAGAAAACAAAAATTAAAAGACTTCTGTAACCATCACGATACAAGAATGCCAAGAACAACAGGAAAAACTTGAAGTCAATGAATTTCTGAAATAGGTAGAAGCTCTGTCAAAACATCGTAACTTGGATTTTGGAGGGAAACAGAGAGGTACTTCTAGTATAGAGAATAAGATATTCTTTCATCCAGGAAAGGCAGTAGTGATGTTGCCTGCAATGAGAAATGTCTCATTAAATTAGAAGTTTCTTCTCTGTTTTCTGTAGGAAGTGGAAATGGGGTGCCAAATTCCTGTCCCTGCTAATGTCTGATTGTATAAGCAGCAAAATATCAATCAGAACTTCAGCTTTCATGTAATGCTTAATGCCCTTAGGCCTCAAAAGAGGTGCCAAAGGACAGTATTTCTCTCTGCACTTTTTGGGCAAACTTTGTCCTATTTTTGCAGTTCTTGACTTAGGCAAGACTCCTGGTAGTGCCAAAATGTCAACCACGCTCATTCCGAGGGCTAGGCTAAACTAGGTCTGAGCAGCTGCTGTCTTTGGGGGATCAGGTCATCTTTTGCTAACAGGACATGTATGAGAGGTAGAACATTTGTCTGGGGAAACAAAAATTTTCTTCCTGTCATATAGCCAGATATCATCTTAGTAAAAATAATAATTGTGAAATTCTCAGAAACAGATTAATGACGTATTTTTGGGGGCGTGGAAAAAAGGGCTAGAAAAGGCCTGCAGAGGACTTTTAAGCCTCAGTTTCTAGCAAATAATTGGCTGCAAATGTCTGACAATTCATATGAGGGAATAAAAATATTCATTGTGTGCTTATGTGTGTTGGCTTTGAATACCGTGGTCACCCTCCAGCTAAGGAGCCATTTTCATCTGCCAGCCAGCAGCCAGACACCAGCAAGGAGTTGGCAGAGCCCCCATGGGCTTATTGAGTGTGAGTCCAGCCAGGGAGCAGAGCCAAGACTCCCGCTCTGGCTCTCCCCAGCAGCCAGAAGCAGTAACTTCCCTTAGCAAGCTAAAAATGTCCTCCTACCTGCTGCCTGAGCCCAGAAAGGTCCTGATCTCAGGATCATATGGATGCTGCTCCCCACTCCACACAGCCTCCAATGTGCCTCCTGTGACTGTCAGCATATGGCCCTGTCAGAGACTCTTTGACACAATCTGATAGACTTCACTCAAAACTTTTCACTGCCTCAGAGTTTCAGAGTATGATTTACTACCTTCTGGTATATTACTTCAGTCCTGACATGTAAAGCAAAATAAAATTATCAGAAGAGTGTCTCCTGCTGTTGTGCCAGAACTAAAAAATTACTAACAACCAAAACCTTGAAAATTTGGTGGAGTTTTTAAAAAAATTATTTATAGACAAGTACAGCTCTTGTCCTAGGGTGAAGTTAAAAACTCTCTCATAAAGTTGTAGTAGAGGTAGAAAGGTGGCGGTACGTGAAGGAAAAGGTGCTCAGCTTGGACCACCTGGTCCTATGACTCCACCAGACAGTTTGTTTTGATATATTTTCTTCCAGTGAGAGAGAGGAACTTGTGTGGATACAAGCTTTGCTGTGCCCATCTGCATATGGGTTGTGTAGGGGAGTACACACAGTACAATTGTCACTTGTCAGCAGGGAATAGGAAAAAATGGATGGAGAAAAGGTCTTCCGTTGAGCACGGGAAATGAAGCTAGAAAAGATGAGCTTATTTTCTGCCCTTAGGCCACCTGAGGCAGCTGTATGGTGTGCATGAGGCAGTGCTGTGAGGAAGCTTCCACAGCAATCAAAAGCCTGTTGACCGCAGCCCAAATTCATGACAGCCCAGCCACCACACTAACAGGAAGGTGTGAATGAATCTACTTCTTGTTAGAGAAACCTTGCCTTTATCTACCTGTAAGTCATCTTTAGATGTTGCCCATGGTCACAGAATCCATTAGCCAAATAATGATCTAAAGCAATCATAAATATAAATATAGTTAGATGTTATACCTGGAAATATAAAACAGCTGGGGTCCAGCACTGTAAACATGAAGGCATTTTGTCAACAGATTTACAGTGTGTCACAATATTCACAGTGACAGACTTATCTCCTTCAGTCACTCAATACATTGATCCAAAGCAAATATGACTATTTAGAAGGCTATGGCACATGCCAGTTTGTAATTGAGATGTGCAATCTTTTAAACAAGACAGTGGGACTATATTTGCATTTTACAAGTGGAAGATGAAATGGTGGCAGTAAGTCCATAATTATCACTCTTGCTTGATTCAAATTTGGTTTTTGCTCTCATTTCCTTAACTCTTGAAGAAAATTCCTCTCGAGCTCAAATATGCTGCCTGATATTTTTTCTGTCCTGTTCATTTTATTCAGATAAGTCCTTTGGAAGCAAGAAATGAAAAAGAATTTTTAAACTCACTAGGAAATGACATAGAGAAGGACAGGTTAAAACTGAGATTTTCACAACCTTGAAAGATTTTTGTATTTAGAAATGGGAAAAAAATAATAAAAAAGTTGTCTTTCAAGGCTGTTGGTAGAAAAATATGATGTTTTAATGCATTTTTATTTAGTGTTGCCAAACACAGCAGTGAAGAATCAGGTAAAAATGAATGAGATTGGCTTAAACATTGAATTTTACCTGTGATAAATTTGGAGTTCTTTGTATTTTTAATAACAGTGATGGCTAGAAAACTTCTAATAAAAGAATAGAGAACCTTCTATATCTAGGGGAAATTCATAATTTTAAAGAGAAGTATAAAGTTACAAAGCCCTGTAAACTGAAGTATTATCTAAATTATTTTTGGAATTGTGTAGTAAGTTCAGTACTAGAAATTTCTTTGTGATAAGAGATAATTTGTAACTTTCGCCAACAAAAATTCTGTTGTTGGGTGTCGAAGTCTAAAAAAATTTCATTTTTAAGGTTTGGGAATTTGCCTATAAAATGATTTTGAGCAGGGTGCACTGTAGAAAGTGTCTGTGCTCCAAAATAATTAACAAAAAAGGGCTGTGACTTATTTTTGTGACTAACTTTAGTGATAAATTAGATCTAGTGCATTTCAGAGCTCAGCACATACTTTGTAAGTGCGATGAGTGAGAAATCTTGTGGAAGCAGAGAAGTTCATCCTGCTCCTATGGAGTTTCTGATGTTCAATGGCAATAGGGAAGAAAATAGAAAAGGTCAAAAACTCTATGCCCTGAGGAGTTTCTAGGGAATGAAAATTGTGCCGGGAGCAAGCTCCTTCCAAGTTCCACAGGATCCTGCAGATTCACTTCTGAGAAGAAATCTTCTGGAATGAAGAAAAATAGGTTTAAAACAGAAAATAAACTCCTTGAGCTATCTGAATCCCTTATTCAGTAAGTGAATGGAAAGATAATTTTTAAGTAGGTAGTGAGTGACGTTAGCAAATGGATAAATGTGAGTGGATGAGTGATGAGATAATGAGTAAGTGAGGAAGAAATGACTGGTAGGTGTGATTTGAAAGGACACAGCCCAGAGCTATCTTACACAAAACTCTCTAGGAAAAGATAAAAGAAGCAGGAGAAGCACCTGAGTCACCTGGACAATCAACTGTTGTCAAAGCTTTCACTGCTTTTTCTTTTCTTTTTTTTTTTTCTTTTTATTAAAAACAAAAACAAAAACTAAAACAAAAAAAAACCCAAAACAAAAAAAAAAACACAAAAAAAAAACAAAATTAAAAAAAAAAAAAACAAAACCTTCTGCATCTTTTATGCAATGATTGTAACAATTAGGCCTTTGAAGTATACTGCCAGCCCTAATTCCAGTCCAGCTAGGACTTATCTAGTTGCTTGTCTGTGACATCATAATCTCTGAAGGGAGCTACTAGATAGGCATGAGAACACCTCTAGCTCCAATAAACTTACACCACAACTCCTGAAAAGACTCAGGCCTGTGTTCACTGGCCAATTTAGCTCAGATAGCTTAGGCAGCTTGCACCCCCAACTATCCCTCCATGTCCCAGCAGTGGCTGAGTAGAACAGATATCTGAATTACCTCTGTTTATGGTTCATCCTACATAAAAAGAAACTGGTAGTGGGTTTGTGTTAATGGTAACTATAAAATATCATGCTGGAAATTACATCAGCAAGGTACTGGATGTCAAAACGGTTTAAAATTTGTTATTATGGTTAAAACTTTGAGCAGAGTAGACAACTGAGACAATGACCACTTCTAAATGCAAGTTAAAGCCCAGATTTAAACAGTCTTCAGCTGAAGTCAACAATACTGAAAACTTAATAATCTGACTTTCATTTCTAGTGTAATTTACCTGTAGTATCATTTACTTGTGACTGTAAAGAAGTACATCAGATCAGCATCAGAAAACAGCCTGGTGTACTCTAACTGTCCAATTCTTCCACTGATTTCCAAAGTAGTGAGAACTGTGGTTTTATTTTAGACCTGTGTTTATGCTATGCTGTTGACAATCTAAGGTAGAGTGTAACCTACTTTGTAGCTTACACAAAAATATCCAAAGTACCTATATGATCCAGAAATGCCACTGTCAAAAGTAATACCTGTCTCTTTTGTATCTAGGTCTAATTTAATGAGATTTAAGATTTCAGGCCTTCAGAGAATAAAATTTCTGTATGAGTGGTGGCAATGATGCATAATGAACTTAAAAACAAAAGGAGACTCACATTTATTTAAAAGCACTTTTGGATAAGACTACCTGTTTCTTGATGCCGATGACAAGCTCTGTAGTACGGCTTGCCTCCTGTTGCTGTTTGTAAGATTTCCATAGGTGAAGTGGAACCTGTTGAATGATTATACAGGGTAACAGAAACTCACTACCCACAGAATGTACTGAAGTACAATAGAAATCACAAAGTTTGTCTTCCACTCTAATATTTTGGTAGCAGAGCAGGGAGCTACACTAGAGGGAGAGAGGGAAAGAGCCTTTGTCAGAACAAATTGAGAAGAAAGGAGGATGCTCTTGGGGAAAAAAAAGTGTTAACTGTGTACTGAACTGAATACAAGATTAAGTGGCCAGTTATGACATATGTGAGTATTGTATCGCATGATATAAAAGAGAAAAAGAGATTTAAAAAATATGACAATACAGGAATGAATAAAAAATATTAGTTATTCAGGACAAAATTTAACATGAAAAGCTGCCTAATTCTGAAAATAAAAATTAAGATAGAATCCATCAAAAAAACCCCTACTAACCAAAACCAGAACCAAAACAACAACCACAACCAAAAAACCCCAAAAAACCAAACAAACAAAAAACCCCACACAAAAACAAACAAAAAAACCCCCACAAAACCAAACAAAAAAACCCCACAACAAAACCAAACAAATGGAGGGGGAGGGGGGGAAGAAACAACAAAAAAACCAAACTCACATATTAAACTGCTAGTGTTACATGTTTTGGACTATCCCAAAGCTTCATGAAGGATGGGGAAATATTAATGCACAGGGTAAAATGAGGATGAAATCACAGCTGCTCCAGCTCCTTTGCTTATTCAGTGATCTTCAGTAACAGCAACTGTTGACCCCTCTGCAGAAAAGTAGAGAGAAAAACAGAGGAAGTTATCTTCCTCACACTGGTCAACAATGAAATTAATACCCTTAAATATCTTACTTTTGCTGATTTTTCTGACCTCATCACCTCACCAATGCTTACAGTAGAGAATACTGTGTAAAGCATATTTCCTGTCTAGAAGCAGTACTGTTACTCAGGTAAGGTATTTTTGTAAGAGAGCCAGTCTGGCAGTTGCATAACATTAGAATGCATCTCAGTGAAAGCAAATGGAAACCTACAGCTCACCAGAAAAACAAATCCATTCTGGTACTTGTGCTTCCTCCATAAGTAAGAAAACAGAGTATGAAATAAGTCTTCTTGTGACACACAGTTCAATATGGTTGAAGTGTTATAATGTGCTGCTTGAGTCATAACTGACAGGGTGCCAGCCTTACATTTGTTAGAGCAAACAGAGATCAGCTTTAAATTTCCGTGCTGTTACACAACCATGCTATTACTTAAAGGACTACTTGTACTCAAACAAGAAAGGCCATCTACCTTCCTGTTACGGTGCTGATATAATTGTCTCTACTATAGGCACAATTTCATACCCACATGTATATATTTAAAAACATAACTAGACTGCAGCATTTTAACTGCTTTAAGGGAGTGTTCAGGATCTTTCCTTATTTTTACAGAAGTTTGAGACTTGGGTTTGCTGCAACTAGGGAGGGAAGAGGAGGCGGCATAGTGCAGCTATCCATGTGATCCTATTCCCTATCAATCTCAGTAGTCAGCAGGATTCATATACGGAAATGTCAGAAAGCAACAATTGTGTTTGCTGCTAGTTTCTCAAAAGCTGGTGCCATTATAACTTGGCTCTCACTTTCATTAGTCAGTCATTAGCACGGTATTGTACTTACCAGGTCTCTATTGGCTTTGTGGGAGGTATCTGCTAATAGCATAGTGTACAGAAAAAGTACTAGCAGTGACATTGTTCAGAAGACTGTTAGCAAACACATTATTACTGAGAGTAAGTTGGGCTCCAGGTTTCATGGGGCAACGGGTTACTTTGCAGTTTAGAAATGACAGATCCTAGGGTTTGTCTCCAGGAAAGCCTAGGAAATGGTAGTGCCTAGGTATCACCAAGGCAGTCAGATGGCAAAACAAATTGAAACCCAGGGGGGCTGGCCATGGGGCAGCTGCTTGCCTTTAGGTGCTGCAACAATGTACTTTCTTTCCGAGCCTGAATCAAGACAGCAATGCTATTCTAGCTCAGTTTATCAGAGCGAATAAGATGACTAATGATTAATCATTCAAGTATTTATCACTTTAGTAGAATTTATGCATACTATTATTGGGGTTGCACCTTCACTGGTGGCTCAGGCACGATTGGGGCTGACACTTGGGGAGCATCTTTCAGCAAAGAGCTTAAAGAGCTGGAGATCCTGAATACTGATAACAGGTGAGACTGCTGTTGGCTTGGAAGCAAGCAGAGGAATAAGCCATGACAGCTGTGAGAGAAAGCAGAAGTAACATAACTTTATATCATCTCCAGACTACCCCTTTAGGTCATCTCTGCAGAACCAGGACTCTTCATCCACCGCGATAGGAGAAGGGAAGAAGGCTGGTGGAAGGAACTGGGCAAAGGGCTTGAACTAAACTGCCCTGAGGCATGTGCTGCTCTGGCAGTGATGTGATACTGATTGCAGAGCCCCCGCAAATATACTCCCTGGGTGGCTTTGCTCCATCTTTCCACCTTACCATATGTTCCCCATGCAAGCAGAGCAAACACTCATGGTGTCTTCTTTTCACAAGGAACTCTATGAAGTTTGTGCATCACCTACTCCAGCAGGATGAAAGTGAAGGTATAAAGCAAACTGAAAGGTAGTCAAATAATAGTATCTCTTGGCTCATAGCATTTCAGGTTGGGTTTTATCCTTTATGTTTTTCAATCTGAATGCTGGTAGGGAGAACTTTTTCTGAGATGATTGTGTCATGGGACTTTTCCCCCACTTCTACTTTTGATGGAGTGTAATTTTCACCTGATTTTTCTAAAGGCAAACCTGCTGGGGGACAGCTAACTCTGCTATCATACTCGTTCTTCTGGATTTCTCTACAGCACAGTTGTCTCCCCCTTTCCATTTTTCTCTGTTTGTCTAGGCAAGCCAGCTGCAGTAATTTCTCCAGTCCAACTCCTTCCCTCGCCTTTCCCACTTGTTGCTTACAGTTCAGGCTACAAGACTTTTGGCGTACCAAATGTGTGTGTGGGTTGGCAGGAAGAATATGGTCTAACTTTTCTCAGCTTCTTAAGTCAAGCTGTGTATCTATCAGAATGCTTCACAGGTTTTTTTCAGAGATTGTTGCTACTGATATCTGTGAAGTCCACAATCTACCTTTCCTTCACAGTGAAGAAAGAAACAGTGGCTATCACAGAAGTGGCAGCACTAGAGACCGAACATGTAATACAGAAAAAAGAATTGCTTATTTGCTTATATTTGGCTTACTGCTGAGGGCACAACGGAGTGTTTGTTGATTTTTGTCCCTTCTCCTAGCTTTAGTGTAGTTTAGCAGTTTAAAATAGCCACTGACTGACATACAGCAATTATTCTGGAAACAGTAACAAAGGCCTCCATGCTTTCAAATCAAGGCAGTACCTAAATGAGAATCTAAAATTGCAGGTTTGGTCATATATATTTGACTTTTTTGGAGGTTCTGATCCCTAAATCCTGTCTTACATGTTAGCCCAACTTGTAATAATGCCCTCTTATTACTCCTATCATAGAGAAGGAAGATTCTACCATGCTTACTGTTAACCAGTTTTGTGAAAGTGTGACAATGAATGGCACAACAATATGAAACAACCATAAGACCCATTTATTGTTATAAGAAACAGGTCAGATGTCCATCAAATAAGCAGTTAATACATCTGTTATCCAGGCCTAGCATTTGTCTGGAAAATAGTTGGTTCCCAAATACAATCTCAGCCTTTTCTCTACTATTACTTACTGACTTCTCACCCTCATAGGAGGAAGGCAGCTTCAAATTCTACCCCTTATTCCCTTCAGAACGGACTCCTGTCTGTTAGATAATCTAATGTGTCATCACTGTGGGCCGCATTCAGACACTGTTGCAAAGTCCACGCTCTCAAATGCCATGTGGCCAGAGGGTTGTCTTTTCCTTCAAGAACTCCCTACAAAAGGACAGGGCAGGAACAGGGTTTTCTGATATGATTTAAAGGTCAGAAATTGTCAACCTTGTGTTTGCACACAGATGATCTCTTGCCTGAACAAGCCAACATGATGCACATAAAAGGTAGTGCCATGGTTACTTCCCTTCTTCAGGCTACAGCTGGTGTTCAGCATTCATTAGCTGGAAAGGAGCCAGTTATTGAGTTACCCACTTATGGTCGTGCCTCCACGGGGGATCTCACAGACCAGCAGTACAGCCTTCCCTTCTCTCTTGCCCTCCCAGCATGTGACAAGCAGTGCCCTGAGATGCCCCCACAACACAGCCACATGCACGCACGTCAGGCCTATGATTCCTGCACCCTGGACCTCTGCCACCCATCATTTGACCTAGTTCACAGCATCTTATAGTCATGGAAGTAACTGCACAGCCCGTACTTGCATTCCAGGGAAGATTGCTTAAGCTTGTAGACAGAATATGTTTCACAAGATACGGCATGTAAAATTTCTGCTGTTCAGAGTATGCGTATGTATTAAAATAAAGCTGTCTGTAAGAGTTTATGTGTGCTTGTCTGGGGTAACTGTGTGCAGAACTAGGATATAGTCCTAGGGTAAAAGTAAGAGAAGCACTGCCTGGCAGGCATTTTAAAAAATATGACTCTTAATAAAGTGATGATGGTCCTATTTTTAATTTGGCTTCTGTGTCTGCTCAGTAGCGATTTTTTATAACAATTTATTAGGCCCGGCTTTTTACTGTGGTCTTCCTGCTAACACTTTAGGAATGATAAAAAGTCTTGGTTCTAAAATATGGTGCTTTATAGATGTCTTCTGGAGAGAAATATCAAGAAGTGTCTTGGGTTAGCCAGATTTTTTTGTCTATCTCATTTCTGCTTGGCTCAAGGCTTACTTATTAAACATTTTCACATTCACATCCATGGAAATGGAAAAGTTATAAATTCAGAAATTTGGCACATGCACAAAGATGTGCCCCGACATTCACAAAACATTTCCTAAGGTTGTAACTTCTTGAATTTCAGCTCTTTAATTAGCCAGATGCCTTCGAGAAGGGTTCTTTTCACAGCTGACTGTTCTATCTAAAAGGCTCCTCTGAAGATTGTATTTACGGTGGGGCCAGACCTGATATATCCATGTATTTCTATACTAGTTGTCTTTTATCACTTAAAAGTTTTGGCCTGGTTGAGGAAGACTTCGATTAATAATAAACAGTAATTTTTGATTCAAAAGTCAGGTATGAAGTAAAGGCACCACAAGCCAGAACACGTTGGCCTTGTGTGTGAGTAGTCAGTCTGACACTATCAAAAACTAATAAACTTGGTGCATGTGTGGGGATAATCATCAGGTCTGACTTGCCTGTCCTTGGGGTGCTTGTTCTGCCTGGTGGGTGTGCAGAATTTCTGGGAGACAAATACAGAGGCCTTCCCTCATCCTAACAAACTTAAAAGGTTTTGTCTAGACAAGAGGACATTTTTGGCATAATTATTCTCTTGTATTTTAATTTTACTTGCAAATAATTAGAAGTGTGGTGTTATAATGTAATTTCAAGCAGTCCATGCTACCTGTAGGGACCTGAACCGAACACTGAGAGGCCATTGGCAATAGAAACTAAAATCCTGACAAGTCAGCATAGTATCTTATAGGAAAACAAATACAAGATAACTTAGTTTTAAACACAACACTAATTAATGTATATATTGAAAGCTTATGAAGAAATATGATCCTGTTTCACAGCTGAACCTTTGGAGTGATTGACAACAACTGAATACATACACACATACACACACACTTATTTTTGATATGGAAGTCATTAATTACAATCTTTAACAGCAGAAAGTTTTCTACTTTTAGATAAAGCAGTAGAAGGCTCCATGAAAATAGAAGGAAGATGGGTTGTTATGGCCAGTCTGCCATTCATTTCCCTTTGTACACCACATGTGCTACAACTGTATGAGATGCCAAACAAAGCTCCCTAAGTGGAATGAGAAATTAATATAGATTAAAAATATAAAGTTTTTCTGAGTGTTTTTCTGGGTTATTAGTTTCTCAGCCTGGTTCACTGTGCAACTGTACAACGGGAGAGCATACAAATGAGGAGATATGACATGTGAACTCACTATGCCACAAAAATAAATGTTCAACTAGATGGGGCCTTAGTCAATTTATCATTCAAACAAGTAAACTAGTTTATTACATTGAATGTGCTGTACTCAAATAGAAAAAAAATCTATATCTCCATAGTAAATATGCAAACCTGGGGACTCACACTCAGCCTATTTTTTACTTGGTACAAATATATTTGACATAATCATCTATCTTTGTAAATGTGATTGTAGCAACCTCACACACTTTACAAATGTAGAAATATAAGACTTTTTAGAGAAATTACTGACAGCAGGATTATTTGAGTAATCAAATTCTTCACACACACTGCATATTTTCTTGCTATTCCTATGTTACAGAATGACTTCTCTATAAAGAAAGTATAATTTTGAATAGAATTTATTTCATTTTAGGATATTTACCCTGCTTTGTAAATAGAGTAATTATTCTGGAACATGCTCATTTACATTTTGGATAAGTGCCTGCAGAATGGCTCAGAGGAATAATTATTTTGGAAGAGCTACTCTGATCAATTTCTGCATCTGAGGCCCTGCAGACCATATGTGTCAGCAAAGACAGTCCAGAACTTCACAAAATACTAATTGAGGCCTTTGACTTAAAAGCTTTCAACACCATTTGATGTAATATTTAGAATTAACTATTTATGATTTTAAAAATGCAGTTATCACACTTCTAGGGCACTATTTATAAGCTGGTTAAGCGCAGTATGTAATCGCTCAATGCCTAGTGTAGGAATTTCAGTGCAATACAGAGGAAATGTACTTTCCTACAATGTGCCATTAGTGCCTTTATGGTCCCCATGAAAAGGGCTTTGTGCCATGACACGCTGGGTATCTGCTGATAAACAAAAACTCATCTGGTCCTTGGGTGTCAGCACCAGTTTTTTACTGAGGTGTTCAACAAGCTAACAGGTAAATCCAGACCAAGTTCTTTTCTTCAGCACAGCAACTCTGGATGCCAAGCCAGAATCCCACAGTGGAAATGTCCACCAACACAACACCAAGGATGAGGGACTTTCTGGGTTCAGTAATGCTCCCTGGTAGCCTGTCCGTCACTGGTGTAATCACAGTCTTATATCTGTCAAGGAATAAGAACAGTAGGGTGATTTCTGGTTTATTTGTGCTGTCGGAAAATATTAAGACTTTGTATAAAGTATAACTTTTCATTGCTATCATGGCTTACATCATTTCTCCCCACAGGAGAAAAAACAAGATACCATATGCTAGCATCAAAACTCTCGTAAGAGATGCTATGGAGAGCTCCTTTTTCCATTAGGATGGAAGAAAGGCTTTTTGTACAGGAATCATTGTGGGATCTGTCACAAACAGTGTGCTTACCAGAAGCTCAAGATTTATTACAGTAGGAAAGAGAAATCAGAACCTATTCATTAGCTGTTCCATAATAGATTTAAAAATACAAACTTGCAAGGTCACTTACATAAAGCCTGCAATACCATATGCTCAACACATTCCAGAACACCAAACACATGAATCATTGCAGTTATATTCATAAAAATACTCTTCTACTCCCCCAGCACATCACACAACGATGCAGTTACAGAAACCTTTTTTTTCAGGTGGCAGCTGATTTAAGAGGTTCCTGCATTTGCTGCATATTCTTGCCCCATAACTCTAACTGATCACTTCCTCAGCTGTGCTGGTTTAATTCTGTGGAGGTGCTCCAGCCAGTAACCTGCATCTAAAACCATAAACCAATCAACAAACAACCCCCCCCCCCCCAGCAAACAAAGTTGTTTTACAACAACCCTTGAGTTATTTCAGTGATGTAATTGTTGCTTCAGCACTGCTGAGGGGGCTGTGACCTGCTGTCCAGCAAAACAAATGAGCAGCCAAAGGTGAGGAAGGAAAGAGTTCTTAAACCAACTGTGCAATCTGAGACAACACACTGATCAAGCTGGATTCTGAGAGAACACCGAGACCAGGAACGTAAGTGAGCAAGCCACCAGAAAGTGTCCTTCTCAGAAACATTTCCATGGTTTTTAAATAGTAAAGAAAATAAGTAGCTGTATGATGACATGTCTGCATAACAGTAACAAATGTATGAATGTCCCAAATTATAAGTAGGACAGATGTGTCAGTTAGGCTGGAACCAGCATGCAGAGGCTCTATAGCTTCTTTAATTATTATACCTTCTGAAAAGTCTTTTTAAAATATGTATAATAATAAAAATACTAAAACTGAATGTCATCCAAACAAGGTTTATTTAGCAATTTTTTTTTTAACCTGGACTTTATTGAAATGCAATTTTACCCTAGCTCTTTTGAAAAGTTTTCTGTGTATATTCTGTGTGTGTTTATATATATAAATATATATATACTTATAAATGGCATGAATCCTCATCTATGGTTGTATTGTTTGCACAAGCCTTCAGACTCAATAAACATGTGGAGTTTTTTTCTCACTTTCATTGGAGTTAGACAAGAAAACCTCAGTGGAACTGACAGAATTAAGCCATTCTTAAGTAAACAGTGGTGAAAGATGAAGCAAAACCTCCATGCCTTGGTATTCAAAATGAGGTCAGTTGGCAGACAAATTTCCAATGTAACTAATCAGAAGAGAACTTTCACTTGTTCCATAAAATTAATTCTATTTTCCTAAGAAAGTTATGGTGTTCTGAATATTAAATGCTAGAATAGATAGGTGTGTGTGGAGGATGGAATGCAACTGTGAACATTGTGTTTGATGGAAGCTTCTCCAAGAAGATACTGCTTTTAAAAAGAGAAAACCAGAAAAAAAACAAGCATTATTTTATATGTTTTAAGCCTGCCAGTGTGTTGGTGCATACTATTTTACAAAAGCAGGAATGCAAAAAACCCTCTCTTCTGCAAGAGAAAAGACAATCAGAAATCAAAATCTGCTTTAATTTTTCACTGAATGACAGATTTTGTTGTACTACAGGTTTTAGAAATAAACATCTGGAATTATAGGAATAAATTGTTTTCTTTTCCTACCATTTGATGTGAAAGCTAGCAGTTGTTCTGTGTATTAAATAAGTTTTGTCTAGAATAAGAACTTGATCATTGGCACAAGAACCCTTTTCTTCTGTTTAAAGAAAGTATTAGGTTACAGAGCGAGCTCATAAGCAGTCCTGTTTCAGCAAAGAGAGTGGAAACAAGGTTCTATTTCCCCACTGGTAGCATTATGGGCTCTGATTAACTAGTGAGGATGGCACAGTTGAGGATGTCTGAGGTCTCAGGGGGCTGAGACTCAGCGCCCCGCCCTGCTGCTTCCAAGAACTGTGTTTGCTCATCCATATGAGAAGGCAGAGGGCATATCTTACTGCTGTCTGCAGCTGCTTCATGGAAGAGTGTGAAGAAGATGGAGCCAGACTCTTCGCAAAGAGGCAAGGTGGAAGGAGAGCTGATGGGCACCAGTTGTAACACTGGCAATTCCCAACTGGATACAAGAAAAATATTTTCACCATGAGGCTAGTCAGACATCGAACCAGGAGATCAGAAGGGTTGTGGACATTCCATCCATACAGATATCCAAAGCTTGACTAAGCAAAATCCTGATCTTGCTTTAAGCAGGTGAGTCGGAAGAGAGTACTTCCAGTGGTCCACTCTGTCCTCTATCCTCTGCTTCTGCACAGACGGCAGATCCATTTTTGAAGCCACACTGGAAGCACTGCTGAGTGATACTAGCTAGTTGTAACTAGCTTTGATTTATCTAGGAAGTTTAGGCAGTGGTCTGAGGGAGTTTGACACCCAAGTGATAGGTGGGCTCAAGTTGAAAGAGTTAACTGAGCATTAGAGCTGAGTGATCTCTTTGGATCTCATCAGTAATGCCTCTCTTCCCTCAACAGTTACAGCCCAGACAGATTCCACTGATATCCTTTGTCTTTACCTTCTTCTCTCTCCAGGATTCTTAACTGCTGAACTGTGGGCATTATTAGTATTTTCAGTGATCTTTCATACAGGCCCACAATATGAACATATACCAGATAATCTGTGTCAAGGAAAGAAAACTCATTTATCTGAAGGTACTCTACCAGGTACGCTCTTTGGCCTCAGAGCTCATTCCTATTTGGTCCTGTGCCTTCTGTTGTTTTCCATTCTTAAAGAAAAAGCAATAGTCTGGGCTCTTGTTACCCTGACTGCCACGAAGCCCTCTTCTATGGCCTAAACAGGAGACACTAATATCTGTGCACACTGTTGCTGCAGAAATGTGTTTGATTTATCACCATGACAACATCATCCTCAGTGCTACAACCCAACTTGACTTTTGCTTTGTCCATTGCTTCAGTCACTTGTCTTCAAATCCACTCTATAGAGAAATCACTGGCTCCATGAGTGAACTGCTGAACATTTCCTCTAGGATGGAGCTCCAGCAATGCATAACACTGAACTTCATGTTTGGGAGAGGAAATGAGAAGATATAGTGTGTACAATGTTAAATAAGCATAGATATACATAGGTTGAGTGTAATAACCAAATAGGAACTAAAAAGTTTCCAAGAAAGATTAATTATATTATTACTTCCTGATATGCTCCATTTTCTCACTGGGTTTTGAGACTTAATGGGGACAGGGTGATGGCAGGTATAAAAGGCTTTTATAAAAACTTTTGTGCTACTTAAAGTTATAAGTACTTCACCTGACTCCTAGAAAACCACTGACATGTGACACAGGAGAGATGTAACACTACACAGTGGCAGTAAGTTAATCAGAACCTGGCCTTAGTCATAAAACTCTCCTTGAAATGCTCTCCACTTACATCCTTTTCTGACTTTAAAAGCTAAATGTTACATTCCTTTTAGCAAAGCAGCTTATAACTGAGACAAAAAAAGACAAAAGCACCTTCTAATTTTGCACAATGATACGTATGTATGTGCAAATTTTTGTATTTCTTATGTACCGATACAGAAACTTGACAAAGCATTAATTTTGTATATAGTGCCTCTGAGCCATGCTTGATGTAGTGTTGCATTTGGCTACAATTCAAGATGTGGCATGATATTTATATGCTATTTTACATTGAAATATGATTGCATGCTTTTAGAATTACAAAACTCTAGTCTTGCCAGGAAATTCTTGCCTATAAAGCTATTTTAGGACTTTATCAGTTAAAAGGCTTAAGAGCTAAATTTTATCCTCACATTGACTTAAATGGATACTGCATATGCATATTCACAGGCAAGCTTTGGCCTTAACTTTGATTTAATTGTTTAGCATGGTTATAAATATATACTTAGAAATACAGAGTGATGAATGAGACTGGTGACAGTTTGTGAACTCCTAAGATTTCTCTGATGCTTGGAAAAAGCTCTAAATTTCTTGCTCTGACATATTATACAAACAATAACTTAAATCCTCATGTGTTTTCTATTTGTCACAAACAGAGATGATTTAAAAGTTTTAATGAAAAACTGACTTTGAAAAGAAAATTTTCACATAGCGTATTCCCTTCTTTCACTTTTTCTTGGGAACCAGTTAAACAACTAAAACTTTTCCAGTGTTCAGAGTCAGTTTTAGTATTGCACAGAAAATTTGAAATATATCTTATTTTATTTATTTTTCCTCTCAAGGAAGTTCTTGCAGCTCTTTTGTAAAATTTTGTGGAAAATATTTACTGTTTTCCAACTGACCCGGAGACCTGAGCCAGAAGAGCAGACACTTGATCAGTAGCTGCTCCTGGCAGCTATTAAAAAGTTAGCAGCCCACTTGAATCCCTCAGGAATCAAAGCTTTAACTTACTTAGGAAAATAAATATGTTTTCCACTCTAACCACTCCAGAAAACACTGAAAATATGAATTGAAAGTAAATCAATGCATTGTTCCTTTACTGACTGTGCAGACAGCCTGAAATAAAGCTTGAAGAGATGGGGGTGACTAGATCACAGTAGACTACTAACTCAAAATCCTTAATACAATCATTCAAGTGTTAACATCAACTGAATCATAACTGTTTATCATTTTAGCAGCAGCATTCCACTAATGTGCATGCATTACAACTCTCAACCAGTTGTCAATCTTCTCTGTGTGAGGACTGCCAGAACCTCCCCCAAACTTCAAAAATATAACACATTGATTTTTGTATCACTCAGAAGTCAAGTCACAGAGGCCTTGTTGCATAAACTGCTAATTAACACAGAACAAAAGGCTAGTCTCTGCCCTAAGGAATTTGCAGTTTAATTATGACTGGAGTCAGCATGTAAATACCAACAGAAAATAAATGAACATAAGGGTTCACTTAAGATTTCTCCAGGGAAGCAGGTTTAAGAGATTCCCATCTTCTTTCATGTCAGCTGCTCTTTCTAGAATTGAAGTGTTCCCATTTGAAAAACACTACTGCTACTTTTAGCTCCGGGCTGGGAGGCTGTTAGCTTTCACTTCACTTTTCAGGTCTGGAGTGTGGGTCCAAATCCTTGCAGGAGTTGGATCAGCAAACTCGATGGTATGGCAAGCAGTGTCCCATGAGCAGTTGATGCTTCAGCCTGAGACTTGATGGTGCAATGGAGTTGATGCCTTTGGGATTGCGACAGCTGCCAAAGAGCAGAGCAACACGGCAAGGTCACAGGGGGCAGCTCAATAAGCAGGAGTGTCAGAGTGCCAGCTCCAGGGAGGAGTCTCAGCACTATTGTAGTGTGCTTACAGAATGAAACAGCAGCAGTGAATGCACTGAATACTTGTTTAAAGCATAACAGGGAGTGAACATCAGTCTTTGACAAAGAAGAGGTGGGAGTCAATGTTGCCTTACTATATGAAGCCAAAGAGGATGAAAATTGGAACAGTCTGGAAGACAAAGCCTGGTCAGTTAGGTACTGACTGCATATTAGCCTTCGTCAGCACAATATCTCGTGACTGTGAAGTCAAATGTGAAAGAACTGAAATCTTTTTCATCTTAAAGCTATGAACATGCAATATTTGTTTACACACTTCAGTAAGTAGGCGCATGTGAAGTCAAGCAACAGAATTTCCTGTATTTTGCAGCAGAACAAGACAAATTTCAGCATCCTGATATATGGAACACTTCACCTATATTACAATGTGCTGTAATTTGAAGCTGGCTATGTGTCAGGACACCTACTTTGCTCTTTTATTGTCACACAGATAGAGGAGCAGCACTATCTTTTCATTATAACATGCCTGACTTAAGGGATAGTTGTTATCACAGTGACATTTTCCTGTGGACTTTATGCGTACAGTAGCTATTATAAAAAGTATAAAGAACTCCTCTCTAAGTGTATTATCTCTACACACCAACTGGGCCTTGCTGAATTCCCCATGTAATTCTTATCCTTTGTTCAGCTTATAAAAAAACCTCTACAGACCACCACGAATTTATGACACATGGCAGCCTTAAACTTGTTGGTAAAGGTTTAAAGGCAGGAGTTGAATTCCCTGGATTAAAATTAATTTTAAATGCTTTAATAAGGTGAGCTCTCTTATTGAAGACTGATGTGCCTGCAGGCTTTATAAAACACTGGCACTCTAAGATGCAGAGATATTCTCTTAGGTTGCTAAAGGATATCACACACCAGTGGCAATTACCATTCTCCCTTTTGTGGTCACATACAGTGCCATAAAATGGGCCCCAGACTTCCTTGTTTAATTCCCTGGTTTCTTTTCATCTCAAGCACAGGGCAAAAGAAATGCATTTAGCTCACCCTTGTAAAATAGCACACATTTTCTTACTTTTATGCCTTTGAAATATCACACATGACAGTGAATATTTAGAGCACTTCATGAATGGGAGACTTGTAAGCAGCCTTGTCCTGGGGATATTTATTGGCACAAAGCTTTGGTGTCATTATGCTTCAATGTTATTGAAGAGGGAACACAGGTTTATGCTGGTGGATATGAGTGTGTTCAGACTCTTTCCAATTCAGAAGGGTAACTTGTCTCCTAGCCTGGCTACCTCAGGTCATGCAATTCATGTGCAAGTCATGCATTTGCGTACTTTTTATTAAACTCTTTTAGGGAAGAGAGATGTTGATGCCACTTTGTAGGACTGTTATCATAACTTCATTTTGACAAGTCCTGGAGTCCAGTGTCATCTTGGACAAAATGTTTCATGGAATGGACAAATTGCATGGTTTTGAATCAGTTCAGCTGTGAATTAGGAAGAGTAGAAATTGTAGAAATCCTGCCATCCTCAATGAAAATAGCCAGAGAACCCCTGATGAAGGTGCTAAATTGATGTGAAGTATTTAGTATTGTTATTCAATTAAAAATTAATATAAGATGCTGAAACTTTTCACTAAATAATGAAAGATCTCAGGAGTCCTAGGCAACCTCAGTGATAAAAAACACTGCCAAGATCAGCTAGGTGATGTCTCAACAGCCACTCAGCATAAGAAGGAATGATATAAAAGAGGTGGGGAGAAGATGAGGAAAGAAGAAATGGTCAGAGAAAGGAGATAAAATGGAGAACAGGTGGAGTCTCTGTTCTGCTGCATTCTCTCCAGGTGTGAGCTACAGTTGAAGTGCAGGGCAATGCAGCTCCAGCTCAAGCAGCTGGCATCAGATTGCTGTGAAGCAGTTGGCACTGCACATCCCTTTCACCTGGCTATGACCTCTCTTCAGAGGCAGAAAACCTACAGAGAGAATTATTCTGCATCTGTTAACCAGTGCTGCCAGTAAGCTTCCTTCCCTGGCATCCCTGTGCTGACCTGCCAGTCAGTCCCCGGTGCAGAAGGTCAGTGGGACCACCACATGCTGCCATGACTTGCCCCCTCACCTTGTTCTCTCTACAAAACTACAGTGGGACCTGGAAAATGCTGCTTTGAGAAATCACTTATTTTCTCATTTTTCCGTGTCTTTTTTTTTTTTTTTTTTTTTTTGCTTTTGGGGGGTTGTTTTTTGGTGTTGGTTGTTGTTGGGTTTTTTTGTTGTGCTGTGGTTTGGGTTTTTTTCCCTAGAGGTGATAAGCAAGCATTTTGGTCTTCTCACTATGCCTAAGCTGTCACCTTCTCCCAAGGAAATGTCTGTGGGTCTCTATGTAGGTCTGCCCCTGTGCTAGTCAAGCAGGAAGAAATCTGAGTTCCTCTGATCTCCAGGCAGCAGGATATCAGATTTTCCTACAGAAAAAAAGAGAAGGAGACTTTTATTAAGGCACACACCTCAGACAATAAGGCTTCATCTTTTAAAAATTATAAAATAATGTTCACTATTTCCCCATAATGAGCTCTGGACTGAAAGACAGGTTAAAGAAATCATTATTTTTACCCATTTAGCTTAACACCACCACCACCAAAACTTCTGAAAAAAAAAAAAAAAAAAGGAAGAACAATAAAGATACAGGCTTTTAAAATCTGTAATCACTTTATTTTGCACAAAATTAATGAGTCAGAAGCTCAGTGAGCTGCAAAAAAGAATTTCAGGGACAGCATGAAAATAGTCCTCCTCCATAGCTGGATAATCTTACTAATACCTGGAAAAATAAAACCTCCATTCTCTAAGATTGAATATTTCCTTTTATATTCCTTCCTATACAAATTCATATGTCTGTTCCCTAGCACACATTGCCACTAAAATACTAGTTTCTGTTCTTGTGCTAAAGAGGATTCAAAGGCAAAAATATTAGAAGGAGGGAAAAGACAATGAAAATATTCAGTGATTAGGTCACCACTCACTTTCTGGCAACTGCAAAGGAGTGTGGTGAAGAGCCCACTTTCAGGGCTGTCACTGTCACTCTAGCCAGACTGCTAGAGATTATTGTCTTAGGGACCTGATTTCTGAACTACTTGGACAGTCAGTCCCTGACCCACATCCATCCAAAATGAGCCAAGTTAAAGCTGAAACGGGGTAAAAAGCGCTAGGAGAAGTGAATCTTCGAAGGGGACAGTGATGGGGATTGCCAAGCGCTTCCACTTGAGGCACTGCTGCTGTCAGCAGAGGGCATGGGGTCGGTGTCTTGGAGCTGAAATCTGTGGGGACCTAGCAATTTTTAAAGTGGAGATTTCTATTACTGAACTTCTGCTGTGTTCAGCCTGTTGGTACCTAACAAGCTCTACCCTGGGGGTGTGAGAGAGGAACACATGCAATTAATTCCTCTTGGTGATATTTGCATAAGAGTAGTTGCACAGAACAGAAATGTGTATTTTTGGGAAAGCTCAGGCATGAAAATGTGACTGCTAATAGTTAACCTAGTTGATGAAAACAGAAATGATAATTCTCAGTCTAATTTTAGTGTGGCAAACTAAGGACAGAGCTCTAGATAAAGGCACTGAAAATTTAATTCTGTGTTTCACCATACTTAAAACAAGAACTGATATCTAGAACAATCTTTTCAGGAACTCATTTTGCAGCTGAATTAACTGAAAAGCTTCTCTAGGATTTGATATGTTTATTTACACACCATTTGCACTTTATATTGCATTCAGACCCTAACTCTGCTTAGGAACATTCAGATGTTCAAGTCCAAGAAGAGCACTGGCAAGGGGGGCATAGGTCCTTAATCCTGAGTCTCTATATGTCAAGCATAACTTTACTTGTATTAATGTAGAAGGATTTGCCAAAAGATATGTTAGGGAAACTTTGTAAGAATATGTAATATCTGTTATTAAACCAGCCAGCAAAAAACAACTAGCCTTTTGGGTATACATGACTTCTTCAGGCCTGAAATTAAAGCTTTTTTCTTGTCTTCCATAAATGTTACATCAGGGTTGTATAGGTATGGGAAGTTGTTTCTGCCATAGGTGAGAATGGAAGATAACTGATTAAGCACTCATCAGTTTACAGAAAGAATCCCTAGAGAAGAGGGTAGGAGGACATGTGAGGTGCCTGGGAGTGTGCCTTAACTCTTCTGTAGAGATTTCTCCCAAGAAGACAAATATGTGCATTTATATGTTTATATGCATTTTGATTTCATTATATACTTGGCATCTTTCAGTGTGACTTTCCTTTGCAATTCAGAGCAAAAGTGAAATATTACTAATCCTATGGCAAAAGCAAGTGTTAATTTATTTCGTGTGTCTGGTGACTTATTAAAATAAAACACAGGGATCTATCACCCAGGCTCATGAAGTCTTGCTGATTCCAGCATATAATTACCACTTTTCCCACCACTGAGGCCCTATCCCATGAATTTATGCACTTTCTCTCTTCTACCCCCATTAACCGGCCAGCCTTCTCTACGATCAACTGGACAATTGTATTGGAAACAGAAAGGAACTCAAATATATGCTGAAAAAGTCAAATCCTCCCAGCCTCATATCAAAGCCTCTTCTTTTCTACAACGCATATATATGAGGCATTTTCCAGTTCTGGAGGTCCAATGCTAAGGGGGAGCTTGTGTCTTAGGGATTAATGTACAGCACCTTGTGTACTGGGGCAGGGCAGATATAAACCCAGCTGAAAGATGATCAAAGCTACCAACAGGCATGCTTAAAGGTAATGCATACACTAAGAATCCTTCCTTCAAGAGTGTTTCTTCCTACTGAAGCAACAATTAAACATTCATTTCATCAGTGGCAGCTCTAATACTATGATCATGCCCAAAAAAGCAAACCCAAAGTTATGCGAACTGATAGGTTTCTCAAGGGCTTGCTTGCAGAAACAGGATCGGATAGTATTGGATCTATTTTGCAGCTGGGTGTGAGACAATCAGAAAGTGAATATAATGCCAGAAGGAAAAGAGAAATCCAAATCCCGTTGCCTTCAGGCAGTGCTTTTTTTGGGCAAACAATGTTTTTTGTTCGGGAAGTACTAACGAGAAGTTTGTCTGAATTCCTGGATATAGAAGCTGCCTCCTTCTTAGTATCACATGTTCAGGAGAACAGAACTTTGACATTTTTTTAATTTTTCTAGTGTTAAATATTTAAAGACTTTACTAAAGAAATTCTCTATTCACAGCTAGCTACTTCTAAGATAAAATTCTACTGGGAGTTTCAAGTGTCAGTATTGGGTGCTTGAATCAAGAGGCAAAATTGAGTTTCCACAGCAAAGAGAAACATCTCGCAAGCAACTGAAGATGCATTTGTTCAAGCTGTTTTGCTTTAGCAAGTTTGTGGGGAGTGCGGTTATTCAAGCCCTTGTAAGGCACACGGCTGGCATGGCAGCTTTTCTTTCACCAGTTTAATTTTGAGACAGGACCAGGAAGATGAAACTCTAAAGATTTTGCAATTTTTAATTAAGAAATTGAACAGCCACATGATGAACAAAGTAACCAGACATGAAAGAGTTCATGTTTACACAATATGTACAGTAATAAAAAAAGAGTCATGTAAGGAGAGAGATACCTCCCTTCAACCTACTAGAAAACAGTGTATCCTGAATTACCTCTCCCTGTGCTTTCATGAATACCCTCTTGTTTATCATCAGCATCTTTATCAAAATTACCAGCAGAGATGAACCATACAAAACCATTGTTGAAAAAGAAATGAGGCCATCATGCATTGCAAATGGTATGGCACCTTGAGAACAGATGTGTTTTCTGTCAAGTTGAAAAATAACGTGGCATATACACATGGATGCAAAGGCAGAGATGGCTGGAGGAAGAACACTGAATTTTCCACAGGAACTTTACCTGTGCCCCAAAATCTCCTAACTTCCCAGGACGGCAGATGGAGAGCTGCCCATTGCCTGCAGAGCCCCACGGCTGGCACAGAACAGTGGGGCCAGGGCCAGCGGCGCTGATGGAATGGCACCATGAAGGATTAATCTGTGGCAAGTCGTACTTTACTTGACCAGCTGATTAACCTTTGTTTCTGATGAAGGACTGGCCCTCATCAGGAAAGGTGGACTCATGGAGATGGAGAGATTTCTCAGCATTAAAGACAAAAAAAAGGTGACCAGATTTGAAAACCATGTCATAGTTTAACCAGTGAGAGGATGAAGGAATGACATGAAAGCACTATGTTTATGAAGCAGATAACCTTATACACAGAGATGTAGTCTCATATAATTAATGTTGATAGGGCCAGACCTTTATGAAGTCATGAAAAGATATGAAAAGAACTTGGGAAACATCATGTCTCTCTACACCTTTGGTTCAGAAACCATACAAAGATAGACTAATTTGCCTAATGCTAACATGCATTTGCATTTTAAGGAGTTGCTGCTTCCCTCTCTTCGAAACCTTTTCCTCTTCTTTTAGATTCCCTTGGCTCAGTGGAAGACCATCAGCCTATGTTTGGGTAATGAATCTAAAGAGAAGTCATAAGAATGGAGTATATAAAGAAAAGACATTTTAAAAGAAACTGAAAAGGTATGTTTAAAAGATAAATGTTAATATGGTATTTAAAATAGTGAAAAAATATTTCAGAAAATAATCAAAACTTTTTGATAAAAACTGTTATTCCTTTCCTGATGATGAGTGGTTTCTTATTCAGTGAGACCAGTCAGACTCCCTTCTAACAGATATGGGATATCTTTAAATCTATTGTAACTCCAGCAATAGGAAAGTGCAAATGGCTTGAGTGTTATTGAAAGTGATGAGGTCAAGACAAACTTCATTCCTTAAATTTCAAAATCAAATTTTGAAAGCATTTTCAAGGATATTTAAAAGAATTTATTTCACCTCAGAAGAACAATTTGAAAGATTACAGCTGAGTGAGAGGACAATTCTTCAGCAGTTTTTACTCCATAGGCTGCAAGGTTGATTTGAAACTTTCTTCAATTATTTGAGGACTAATTCCAGAATTAGTCTGGTTTCAAGCAGTGTAACTGGGATCAGAACTGAATGAGAGGATTTTTTCAAACTACCTCATTGGCTGTTTAAGAAACATGAACATATTCCCTTTTTCACTCACTGGCATTATTATGGTCTAACCTGAAATTATTAAAAGGTTTTTCCAGCATTAAATATGACCAGTGACATTGTTAGCAATTTTTTAAAAAGCAGCAAAACTAAATCTTCTCATAGGAAATAATTCAGTAACAGTTTGTAAAAAGCTGCTTCTCAAAAGTTATTGTGGTTGTAGACATGCATATCTTTTAATTTTTTCCTATACAGTTGTATTCAAGCTACTGTTTCGTCAGAAGGCACTACCTCTGATGACAGATATATCTTTAAATTTGGCTCTATTTCAGTTACTTCTAGATAAAAATGAGGGCATCTGACATTACTCAGCCACATCATTTGTAACCAAATTATAAAAGAGTCTCTGTATCACGTTGCACAGTGCTGCTATTGAGATCTCTGCCTGTTGTAAAACATGTTATTTACCAGTAAAATATAAATTGTACAGACACAGAATAAAAATAGTTGAAAATATGCAAGCAAGACAAATAATTCTCTGACATGGTTTTTATAATATCCATATTGGATTTCAGCTGGAAAAGTACAAATTCCTAAAAATATCCATGAATTTTCATACACATGCCCCAAAATTTCAATTGCTCTTTAAGAACGTAGCAGAAAAACCCAATAAAGAAAAACAGAGTTTTAAAAATACTTTATATTATTATGGAAATGTGCAGAGAAACCACACAGTTACTTTTCAATCATTTAAAGATGTCACATTTTTCTTTGTAGATTTTAAGCCCTAATCTATGCACAAATGTCTGTGTTATGCTATATGTATGACTAGTTTCATAGGCTTTGCATGTATCAGTCAGATTTCACTATGTGAAAAAACAATTTGAGTCATTTAGGTTAGTCTGGTTAAACCACACGTATACTGTCCATGTATCCACATTTTACATTTCAAAGGTTATTTATAAAATTCTGTCAAATTATTATGAGAACTTACATTGTGTTTAACATAATTTATTTGTTTATTATATATAAGCCATGAAAGTACACTTTGAAAAGTTATTTTAAGAATAGAAGACCTTTTAAGGTCAAGTATATGCTTTCAACATTACTTTTACAGTGTAATTTTTAAGATAAAAGATTTTATTAAAAACCTTAGTTAACATAAGAATTTAGGAATAGAAACATCTCTTCTTCAGAGGATTGCAGAAGATAGTGTTCTCTGTTACCGCCTCTAGGCCAGACCACAAAAGAAATATGAAATAATGAGTGAACAGAGCTTCTCAAAAACAGACTAAATTTTTTCACATCCTATATAATCTTCTAAGAACAATACTGAAACAATGGGAGGCCAAACTGCTGGTAAAACAGCCAGGAGAGAACTGTATCTAACCTTATTTCATCCTTCAATAAGATCCATCAAATGACTCCCAAAAGTCACAGTCTTCTTATATATGTACTGTAATCTACTTCACAATGCTGGATGTAATTAGGCTTAGCAAGGATAGTAATCTTACTTTTTTTTTTTTTTAATTTTTATTTTTTAATTTTTATTGCACTCTTTAAAATAATTTCCCATCTTTTTTGAAAAGACTAAAATTCTTCTGTCCCCTTGAACAGATCCACATCACACCATTATTGAGAGTAGGTCAGTTCGTCAATTCTATGATCATAGTAACAACTTTTTGGATATCAAAAACACTGTAAATACTGTACAACTGTGGCCAGTGAATAAAAAGAGTCTTCTCTATAGGTATGTTTCACTGAAAAGGCAAAAGAAACTTGTGAGCCAGAAGTAGAGAAATTCATACCTCACTGTGGATCAGGCTGAGAGCTATAACTTCTAATCCTTTTAGAATGGACCAGTTCATCTCTGAGACTGTCTGTTCCCAGATCAGTGTTTTCTTTCTAACCCCCAGCTCCAGGTAAGTGCTACAGCCAGACCTCAGTTCTGCTGTGAGGTGAAAGAGAAAGAAAGAAAACATTTTTCTTCCTCTTCCTTGCTTTCACAGAGAAGACACCAAGGTTTGGGGGCTGGAAGGGAATGCTGGGAATCAAGACCCCAAGATTCCATGAGACCCTCAGTGAACTGCAGGTGTCAACTGAGCTTTCGTTGCCTTTGCTGCCACAGTACATTCATCAGTCCCAGCTATGCCCTGGCCTAGAGCTCATCCGTATCAGTCTCAGGTCATTGTTTTCTTTGAAAAGCCCTGCGTAGAGACAGCTGCCTATGCTGATCCTATCAGACGTTTTTGGGAAGGCATCAGCCCATTTTGTACAATCTCAGTACAGAGCAAAAGGCTTCTGAGTTCATCAGGGTCTCAACAACTCCAAGCATTTTTGGAAGGGCAGAGCAAAATACTGGGTTTGTGCAGGTTTCAATCTCTACTGGATCTCTCAGAACCAACTTTACTGTTTTATGGCATAGGAATCACCATTTGCCAACATAGCATTGATCCACAGTTTGTCATCCTGAGCCTGACAGAAAATGTTTCAGGTAAAGGTGAACAAAACCCAAGAATGAACAGGTGCAGAATAATCTATCCGTGGGGGAAATATCAACCTAACCTCCACTAACTTGTAGTTCTCTTATGCTGTTACACACCGTAAGTATATCCTGTCTACTTAACTATGAATGTTCTTATTATCTGTATAAAAGTCAAATTATTTTTCAAATTCCGCTGAGCCCTTTACTTCAATTGTCTTTTAGCAAGCAGTCCTAATGGATAATTACACATTGCATAAAAAGAATTTCCTTTAAGCCATGTTTAAACTTGTTGCCTCCCAATTTCACACGCCATCCCCTCTCTCTTCTGAGACCCATAAAAGGAGTCTTTCAATTTACATTCTCTCTGTCTAAATTTCCAGTATTTTATCTCTTTCACTTAGTCTCTTACTTATCTCCTTCTAATATGAAATACCTCATGCTCTCACAGTGCAGAGATTTCTACATAATCCTCATGATTTTAGCTCTGCTACGAAACTTCAGTAGAGGCTTTGTTTTGCTTTGCTCTGTTGTTCTTAAACGTGACTATCATTACTTGGTGTACCTCAGTTTATGTAACCATATCCTTTTCCATCTTCTTGTCTATCTTAACATTGTTTGATCTTTACTACTGATGCTGCATTATGAGCAGAGATTTTCATTACAGTTCAGATGGTGAAAAAAAAAGTTTTTCCTGCATGCTGACAGGAACTTTTGTTGCCAGCAGTCCCTAGAAGCTCTGCTTAATCCAAAATAGATAATGTTATTTGTCATATATATCTACAATTATAAATATTCTGTGATAGGCTTTAATAAAAGCTCTTTGGGTCTTGGGACTGTGTGCTTTTCTATTAGGATGATTTGGAATTTTTCAACAAAACATTTTTATATTGAAATTTAACTTTTTTTTTTTTTTTCAAATGTTTTGCCCTTCCAGAGAAATATTCAGTGGTAACCTTTCTATCTGTATTAAGATCACATGAAATTGTGACAAAAATAAGTGTGTGTGTTTGTGCATGCATGTGTGTGAGAACAAGAGTGGGAGGGAGGGAGGAAGATTGCCAGTGCTATAGAGTTGTGTCTGTTCTCCAGGATGAAGAGTGCCAAGATTCAGAACTCTACTCTGAGTGCTGAAGTCCATGACTGTGTGCTTGGATCTCCTGTCTATCCGGAGCTCCTGGCATTTCAACAAAAACTTGAAAGGATCCAAACTGCTCAAATATCAAATTTTCATACAAAGTGCAATTCTCTTTTTTTTTTTTTTTGTCAGGCCCATCCCTTGGAATCTGCTGTTATGCTGAGACTTTCAGAAACAGACATTTTCTTTTGCAAAGGCAGCACTTATTTTCCCTATTACACTCATCACAACATTTTATAACTCTGATTTTTGAAAACTGCTCTAATTAATTTACTAGTTAATGAAGAATTGGTTTCTCTGCGTTTGATCTCATGAACATCCCCTATGATATTTTTTAAAGAAAGATGCAGCATTTAGTGCTGTCACACTGGCTGGTACAGACACTGATTTTGGTACTTTGTGTCATGTTTCTACTCTTCTTTTCTCATATACCTCATAACTGCTACCCCAAATCCAGTACAGAATTGTGCTAGATTTCATTTATGAAGGTTAACTAATATTTGTAAAAAGAAACAAACTTCTCTTGGAAACCCTCCTGCTTTTCCATTAGAGATACATTTAAATGGACATTTTAATTTTACATGCCTCAGGGACCACAGTGACAAATTATATTTTTTTTATTGCTTTTGCTTTGCAGCTTGCTAAATAAGAATTAAGGGAAAACTGGCAGGGTATGTGAATTCATGGCCATTTGGTTAGAGGGGTTATACATGGGGAAACAGGCTGCTATACAGCTGGCAGCAGAATTGGCATGATTAAATGAGTTTCTCTGTTGCAAAGACAGAGCTCAGCAGCAGGGATGGCAAGAGTCTGCCCCAGACATATGACACCTTTCAAGGAGGAAGTACCCTGAGAGGAAAGGGTGGGAGGAGGGCAAACAGCTGCTGAGAGTCAAGAAATTATGGATCAACAAGCATGTAGAGCTCACACAACCGGTTGTCTGGGGGTGGTCAAACGTTGATGGAGGTGGATCTATTATAACCTTAACTTGTTTTTGCTAACAGTCATGCAAACAATATCTGTAACTGTAACACAAGCAACTTGAGGAGGGAGTTGTACTGCCATGAAAATTTAAGGTGTCTCATGCTTTTCCAGATATCTAGGCAGTACTTTTCAAATACATTTAGTGTACAGACTGTGTAGACTAAAAAAGCCCCTGAGCACCCCCGATCTGCACATTTAGGAATACTGAAGGAATTTTCCCCGTATTTTTTGAAGTTGTACTTAATTAAGCATGAGGACAAAAGCTAGCATTATGACCCTACAAGGGTCCAAGGGTATTGTCACATGATGTGAGGCCTCCATGAGCACGGGCTCAGCAGGTTTCACCTGGTGCACTCACGTGGTGCATGTTTGGTATTGTATCGTTCGTGCCTTTAACACTGGCGTGGTGATATCTAGTATGCTGCTACTGTTCATCTCTGACCTGTCAGAGCAGTTCTGTGTGGAAAGAAGAATTCCGTGTTTCCTCCATACCACGTTGGGATTTTGTCCCACAGCATTATTCTGTGGCTTTCAATAAACCTCTGCCCTCAACCACCCCAGATTTTGGAAAGTGTGTCTTCATTGTCACGACTGTGGTGGCTGTTCTCTAGAAACACACACATACACACAAAACTACGGGTGAATTTTGCCTTTCTAAAGGAGAACTGATGAAGATATTACCTTCATCACTGATGCTTGGCTTGCTGTCGTCACTCTTGAAAGTGAGAGTACTAAAATGAAGACAGTAGAAAGTGAGCTTCCGGATGTTGTGTACATTAT
Source organism: Pyrocephalus nanus (assembly GCA_038380795.1). Taxonomy (NCBI): domain Eukaryota; kingdom Metazoa; phylum Chordata; class Aves; order Passeriformes; family Tyrannidae; genus Pyrocephalus; species Pyrocephalus nanus. The sequence goes on along the minus strand of CM076259.1, from coordinate 93,491,836 downwards.
ATGTATAAGCAGCACAAAACTTGGCTAACTGGACTTGACCACTTAACCGAAATCAGCCAAGTTTTGGAGCTGCAAACCCTAATGTAATTTGATAGGAACATACCGTCCTCTCACTTCTAACCTTTTCAGGTGCAACCGTACCTAATCCCCCTGTGAACAGTAAACCAGTATGTTGCAAGTGGACACAAATTCTTAACCACCTCTACACCAGCTGGGTGTACTCAGTATCTACATCTGCAATGCCAGGGGGCCTTCTCAGATGCAGATCTTCTGTTTGTGCTTTCCTTGGTTTTCCAGACACAAGGGTACACGTGGCTGAGTTTGCTAGAGCAGAATCTGCAGTTCTCCTTTGCCCCAATTCCTTATGCATGAAACTTCCATGCCATGGGTGAACAAGTCTCAACTTTAATCCCTTATTAAATCTGGCAAAATGACAGAGAAGAAAGGAACTTAACTGGAATTTGCTGACTACTAAAACTCTTTTATATATATATATATATATATATATATATATATATACACATATAATCTTAATATTAAAAAAAAATTCTTTTGACATAAAGCACCAAAGAATTACTGAAATTCTCCTATTCTGGCTTTTGCTCTTTCTCTAAATCAGGACCTCAGAGCTTTGAGAATGAGTCCTTTCTGTCCACGCTCTGCAGCCACATCTGGAAGGTGTAATATTTGTTAGATATTTTCTGTGCACAGTCGGGGACCACATGTTCTGGCCATCAGTGAGTACTGGTTTAATATTGCTACACTTTTAAGTAAGGAAAATAGAACAGGTGCAACCCAGCTTTTGAGATAAATGGCTGGGGATTACTGTGACATGAACACATAAAAGCACCCCAATTTTCTTGCTGAAATAATCAATTAAAAAAAAAACAAACCAAGAAAAAATACTTTAGAACAAATGAAAATTTGTACTTATTTTGAAGCAAGGTTATTAAGAGAACAATAAGGTAATGATAAAGAAAAGATAGATGTAGGCATTGATATGAAAAATAGCATGGAAAAAATCTATCATTACTTTTTCAGACATCAGAGATATGGGAATCTCAATGTCTGAAAGGTTTAATTTCCTCCTCCATCTGGAAATATTTAAACTCTTTTCTCTCATTAGAGAAAAAAATGCTTAAATACTCATTCACTTATTCAGACAGAATAAACTCCTGAATGTTTTAGAAGGAATTTATGCATAGCTTCAAATTGCAGGTTCACTGCATATTTCAGGATCCTGTATACATAGGATAAGCTTCAGCTCTCAGCTAGAGAGACTGTGAACAACTTATTTCAGAGCATTCACTGCTTGTGGGGCTGGAGTCTGGGTGCAGATCCTCTTAAAGGCAATAGAGTCAAAGCTCCTACTCCTGGAGAAGGAGTAAAAACCAAAGAAATGCAATTTCTTTTCCTTTTTGCAAATAAATAATTAATTAAAAAATATCAGAACTCTCTTTTTGTGCTCAGCTATGGTTTCCTAATGTTCATTTGTTAAAATTTTATTTTAGTTTTTACTCTTTGTCTGGGTAAGGGAGGGTTTTTTTCCATTTGATTTTTTTCTGTAAGTTATTCAGAAATGAAGACAGAATGAGCTGTCATGCCAAGCTGGATGTTGGCTAGCTGTGCAGTTGTTTCCTTAAATACAAGTAAGTTCTGGGAACACTGAACTTCTACCATTTCAAACCAGCTACGTGGCTTCTCCTGGAATAAAACAAAGTCAGCCGTCTTAAGTACTACCATTTACCTGCAAACATGCACGATACTTTTACAAAAAAAAAAAAAAAAAAAAAAAAAGCAATACATTCTTTGTCACATCATAAAGGACCCTATAAACAGCAATGATAATAGCAGGGCCGTCAGAAAGTCCCAAGCAAGTGAAATTTCACTGTTTATGGTTTCTGGGGGATGATTACTAGGGTGGATATTCTCAGGCATGTCTGTCGGTTGTTGCCTGAAGCCTGGGCACTTTTACTCATTCATTGACTAAACGCAGCGAGAGTCATTAACCACAATATTTACACACATACACACACACGTACGTACACACATACACGTACGTACACACACACGTACATACACACACACACACCATGAACAGCCGGGCTTCTAAAAACTTTTAAGCTGTAAACATTAATAATTAATTCACTCTGGCATCTACAGGCACTATTTCCTTCTAAGTATTTCATAACCTCACCTGAAAACCTGCTCCTGGCCTTTCTCAATGGGAATTGTTCTGCAGGCACACCCACACACGCACACTCACACACGCATACGCAAACACATGCAGAGTAAACTGAAAATGGCAAATATGCCATTCAGGAAGGCTGTCATGGAAATAAAGTTTCAGGGCACTGGGAAAGTCACTATACTAAAACAATAAAGGGTTGCGCTTTTACTTTGGCTGTGATGTCCCAGCTCTCTTTGCTTGCTAAGACAAACACCCAAAAGGCGAATTAAGCCAAAGAAGGTGAAATAACTTGTGAAATATTTGTCAATTCAACTCTTTCATTAGAGAAATAGATTAAATAATTACTTTCAAATGTGGAAATACTTTCCTTGGGAAAGAAATAAAGGGACAGGCACCTGACCAGCTCTGATATGTCAGCTGAGGGCTTAGATCAAACATTAAACCTTCAAGTGGCTTGTTTCACCTAAGGTGGTAATGCATATTCAGCATGGATTAGGAACCATAGACTGAAAGGTATTTGGGTGCTTAACTCTCGTCTTCTCAGGGACTCATATACCTTAAAAAACTGCTTAAAATTGAAATTAAAAGTCTAATAATAATTTCAAAACACCATATTCCACCTGAAGGGTATCCACCTGCTAATTTTAGCATAATTTCTGAAATTACTGCAGGATAATTGGTTCTCCTGTCAGTAGGAGTCGGATAGTGTATTAGCATGATCAAGTCATAAAGTACCCAGCACATATATAGGAAATCCAAAGAGAAAAGGAACATGAGGCCTAGTAGCAGGAGGATGAAGGTTGTTTTGACCAAAGGTCTCATTGCTTCACTGGGAGAAGAGAAAGAGATGTGACAGGCCACTGTTGGAGTCTGCTGCGTCCTCCCTACTCCCAGGCTAGCATTTCCCTCTGGCCTCAGCTCTTACAAAACCTCATGCATTTAGCATTGTTCTTACATGGGTATCTTCTGTTTATGAGCCATGTGCAGGTGGCCACACATGTTCAGAAGCTGAGAGAGAGGGACAGAAAGAGAAAGAGAGTAAGTCTCTTTTAGTAGGCAGCTCATCCTCTCTCCATTTAGTGTTTAGAGAGATTCATCTTATGAGGCTGTGGTTAGCCTGCATGAATAATTCTCTGTATTTTATTAGCTTGAAATCCTCATTTTTTAACTAGTTAATGTATTAAAAATTAAGATGACAGCTCTACAGAGGAAAGCTGCACTGTATTTTGGCCGTTGTTAACAATGTTGTAGGTTTATACTTGAGTATTAATACTTGTTGTTTATTGTTTATTTGCAAATTAGAGAAGACAACCCTTTCCTGTCTCACAGGGTTGCAGTGGCACCTAATGAATTCTTGTGTTGTGTTTTCAGCTGCAGGTTAAAACGCTGTGTATGCTGGACAAAGTAGCACTTTAAAACATTTTTCTGAACTTGTGAATGTTCTTATGGATCACTGTTATAAGGGCACCCTAGGGCTGCAGTGGTGAATGAACAGACATGGGATGCATAGATGTAGGTGGAAGAAAATAAGCAGCTTTTCTTTTTGTCAAAAAGCAATGCCTCTTTCATACATCCAGATGTTATTGCTTATATCTTTCTTTAATGGGTCAAAATGGAATAATACACTGCTGTAGGTCCAAGTTTTCTCTACCAGGTTGTATTTCCTCTTGTTACCATTCTAACAGTTAGCTGCTGGATGGAAGGAAACAGTTTCTTGCTACCCTGTCTAATATCTAGTCTGTGCATCACCATGGATTCACACCATACACCTACTCTCTTTTTCACTTTGTATGTTAGGTAACTGGTGGAGTCTACTCTGAGCATTAGCTCAGGGGATCAGAAAGAACAGTGATTATTTCTAAATAGGATGGAGGAATTTGACAGCCATTCAGAACATCTATACTTATGCTTCTGTCCCCTGCCTGATGCTTAAATTTGTGCTGTCTGTGATTGCCTGGAGGAACAGGAAACCTTCCATGGCATGCACCTAGTTCACATCTGGTCAGATAAGTTTCAGTGTTTTCACTATGTTGGCCACGGCAAGAGACATGAGGACTGATGGGCAATTTCTGTAATTGCATGTTTTTGTGGAGCTATTAGCCAGCAAGTAGGATTCCTGCTGTTACAAATAGAAGAGGAGGAAGAAGTGTGCTGTCAAATTGAATTAGACACAGCTCTGGTTTAATTAGCAAAGTGGGACTGCACTGCAACTATCCAAGACTTTCTACTGAATATGCACTTTAAGTTGCATGATATAAAATAGGAAAAGACCTGTTCACTTGAGCAAATGAACATGCAGGCCCCAGCTGGAAAGAGCAGAAGCACGCCACCCATGCCAGGCTGCTCAGAGACCATATTTTACACATCCTCACCTCCACCCTGCAGGAAGAGCAAAGATGTCTTGAGGAGGAAGCTTACTGCCCACTGGGCGTGTTTAGTCCCAAAGCCTTGACTGCAGAGTTACAGAGGCTCTATAGGAGTGCCTTTGGTAGGGATCCCCTCAAGGACAGCACAGGCAGTAGTGGCACACGGATTTGGAAAAAGTGTAGTCCTGGCACAGAAAAAACTAGATTATGTAAGTACTGGTGCAACCCTACATTTGCCTACAGCCTGCCACAGCTGTATATTGGAAGAAAGACTGCCCGCCACTGACTTCTATTTCTTACTTTGCACTGTACCTAACTGAAGCTTCGAATTTTGTTCTTCATTAGGCATAAAATAGTATCAGAGTCCATGTTTCAAATGTTGATATAGGATCTTCCATAAGACTTGAACTCATTGTAAGGGATTTGGGAGGGAATAAGTTCTCCTCTAACAATTTGCTCTGATATACTCTTTCCGTAACGTGAACAGTGTTTTGTACTGCACTCTCACATGTAGTACACCATTCAAGGACAGTAAGCATGCATTTTGCTTCCCTTTTGCTTCCATCACCCAGCATTGCTATAATTCAAAAAGCTGAATAGCAAAGTGTATAAGATATATAAAAAGCAGAAAAATATGGGAATATTCATTGATAGAATTATAAGGAGCTGAGGCTGGCAAGCGAAAGGCTCTGATGAAATGAAACTTTGGTCATGCGAGTAATTCAGATCAAAATAAAATCAGCCCTTCCTTCTTTGATTCACTACTTCATGGAGACCAATTAATGAGGCACAGTGTGCAAACATTCCTAAGTATCATTCATCACCTGGCTAATCTACCTGCCAAGCTACACAGCCATACCTTCCCACTAGATGTTTCCAGTCTAGTCTTCTTTCCTAACTGCCCTCTCTGCCTTAATTAGATCCCTGTTTAGGGGAGTGGAGAGTGAGGAAGGAAGGAAGGAAGGAAGGAAAACAATTGATTTGAAAATGAAAGAATACTTTCCCTAACAGACTGCAGATGTGTTAATTTACAGTTATGATTGTTGACTCTTCACATCTGACTTTTTTTAACAATATCACTACAAGGTTAATCCTAATGTTTCCATTTGAAGCAATGCTTCCTGGTTTTCAGTTTTAGAACATCCTGATCCATTCTACAACACATTTTTCAGATATACACAAGGACGGGAAATTTTTTTATATCACTATTGAATCAGGAAAGAATGCCATCAACAACATTAGAAATAATCTCTGTGAACATTAGATGAGGTTTTTCCTGAAGTATCTGATATTGGCTGCTGCCTGGAAAAGAATGATTCATTTTAGTCTCACAATTTTTTAAATCTTTCTTATTTCCCTGCAGTATAGTATCTTCACCGTTTGCTTTCCTCACCTTATCCCCAACCATGGTATGTGAGACAATAAATAGGAAATAGTTAATATTCAACTACAAATACAGAAATACTCTCACCCTTGAAGCATGTTGTGTATGATAAGGGGTCTGAAAAGAATCAAAGGAGTCTCAGATGCACAAATGGTTATGTCAGTATACTCCCACACCTCAGAGAAGCATCTAGTTATGTAGAATATCCCTTTATAGACATGCTTACTTCCATTCCACAGACATCTGATAACATCCTACATTTTACCATATGAAATAACACAAGTGAGTGTTAGAAACAATAGGAGAAAGGGAAGGATGATGAGAACATTATTTCTTAGCATATGACTTAATGTAGATAAACTATAGAAATCCAAATCAAGTGGGGCTCAATTTCTTGTTGACTAAATAATAACAGAATTTCCACTGCCATTGGAAGATGGTGGCTTCCCCCAGGATTGTGGTGTAACATCATAAGAGCACTCTGGGGGGAGCAGGAAGGAGGCAGCTTCATGAGCTATACTGGGAATATGCTCCTTATCCTGTTCAAAACAGGAGAAATAAAAAAACAAAGGCATCAAAAATTACTTGCCAGCACAGCTGGGCACTGATAAAAAAGGATTTTAAAACTAGATATGCTTTGATTTCTCTCTACTATGGCTCTGTCTATGAACCAGTAGTGCCTGCATGACAAAAAAGACTTAGTTTTGTCCTATCTGGAGTCCTTGAGCCTCCTTTGCCTCAGTGCATGTGTGGCTGGACTCAGCAGCAGCTTCCTGCAAGGCCCATGGATATCAAAGGACTTTTCACCTCAGGTCCTAATATTAACAGGGCAAATAGAAGTAGTATGCAATATCCTTTCTCATCTGCCCTTCTGAACTCTGAACTGGCATTTACTCTTCCTTGTTTTGTAGAACGTCACTCAGGCCTGGCTAATACCTTCTTACTTTATCCAAATATCTGGCTGCCTGGTTTCCTGTCATCCTTTTGTTAGTCTGAAGATTCTTCTAGCCTACGTAGAAATGGGATTTGATGATCGATTTAGGATTAAACCAGTCTGATTGTAAATATCACTGGCAGGCATTTCAGGAGATTTTTGGTGCCTCAAAGTCTACAAAATCTCAGTGATCATCCATCTTGAAATATTGGAGCATCTTGTTTCCAAAGCAATGCATCAAAAGAACAAAATGAAACAAAAATCTCCAATTGATTATCATCACACAATAAGTGTAAAAAGATATATTAAACTTGAATATTGGTACTTAATAGCTGAAGTAGACAAAACTCTTAATTTATGTTGCTGCTAATCCCTCAGGTGCAAGGAACAAAGTTAGATGCAATCACATAGCTGAACCTCAGGCAAACACCTTGTGTCTTTGATGCTTATCCAACTGGAAGTTATAAAGTAGTAAAGAAGAAATCCCAGACACCAAATTGGAAAACTTTCATTTAATTTAATATTACTTATAATTCTCTGTCAAAGATTTGCTTTTAAAATATGTGTTGTTATTATATGCAAAAGTTGTGCATATTATGTCCTAAAAAGAGAAAACAGAATTGATTTAAACTGATTTTCACTTTGGTGAAATAAAAAAATCCAGTCCATTTTTTTCCACTTTATTCAGTTCCAAAAGCATCATTTAAGGAGAGAAATTAAAAAAGCTCATAGATCCAATAAGATAGGTTTACCATTTCAAATTACTTAGATTACTTCTGTTCAGTCTTTTCAACACTATAGGACTTTTGGGAGGCATATTCTTGGATTGTTTGCTGCCAAATGAAGAAAAAAACCCCAAAACCTTTCCATATAACTAAGAAGGTAGGTTTGCCATCAACTTTGGCCTTTTGGAAAGAGTAGGAGCCATCCAGCTACAGTGCAGCATAGTATCTTCAGGTGAGGCAGCCTACAAATTTATATTGGTGTGGCTCAGATGCTAAAAAGCATCCCTTATACCCAAATTCCTCAGAAGAGAAAGTGAGCATGGAAACTAGACCAGCAATCCTGTAGATATTGCACCAATCTACAGTGTGACATCTCAGCTATAAGGGCAGGACACCAATGTAAAAATCTTAGCTTGTTTCCTTGCACCCTCTGAAGGCTGAGAAAAGAACCTGAGGTAAGGTCTACATGGACACTGTGGCTTGAAACACTTGTGCAGTTTGAAAAGACCTCCCTCTTTGCCTCAGTTCCAGCATCTTGCTTCAGATGGTAGTGTCATTTTTGTGCACACAAGTTAAATTCCCCTTCAAGGAAACTAAAATGAAACTACCATTTCACAAGTGTTCCAGTGCTCCATGGAGACAGTGCATTTTGAGCCAGGGTGTGGGCCACATTGCCACTAGGTGTTACATAAAATGTCTGTGCTGTGAGGAGACTCTTGACTCTTCCACAGATCCCATAATGCATCTCTCCTGACATTAAAATGAGCAAGTGTCATCTCTGTCTTTATCAACAACTGTTATGCCTCAGCTGTTTTTTCAAATGACACTTCATCTTCTACAGAGGCGTCTCTGGGTCTGCTACCCTTCCCTTTGGTTACCAGTCCAACCTTGCCACGATTTCCTCTTCCAACTTGCAATCTTTGTTTTGTCTGTCAAAGTAACAAACTGCCCATTCTTCTAGAAGATTCACAGACACTTGATGAAATGACACCTTTCATAAAACTGTGAAACTAAAAACTATTCGGACACTTTACCACAGTGGCAGTATCAGCAGTTGCTAGCAACATTGCATGAAATTTGAGAAGAGAAAAAAAGTTTTTTTCTGAAGAAAACAGTCACACTGTGAGGATGGGGAAGATCTGTCTCCATTACAGACAGCTTCAAAAGTTCTGTGACTGGGAGTCCACCACAAAATTGGCTGCTTGTTTAAACCTCTTATGTCATAGTGTCACCAGGCCAGTACTGACTACAGAGTCCACGCCTAAACCCTGCAGAAGACATTTGAGAACATTCAGAGGGGCTTCTGTTTTGGCCACTCCCACCATGATCTACAGTAGTCACCCTCTGTCCAGTTTAATTTGAGCATGGGTAGGGGTACAGTTTCATACTCACACCTCCATGCTGGGAAGAGAAGAGGTGAACCTCTACCAGTGATATTATAGGTGTATATTTAGAGTTGTGATTTAACATGTTGCTGGTCTGACCACTTTTGCAAACCAGTTTCCACAGTCTGTAAGGTGCCAGAGAATTTTTTGATGTAGCAACTGCCTCTACATCCAAAACCTTTCATCCAAGCCCACCTAACTGGAGCATCTAGCTCAGTCCAGACATCCAGGAAAGCTGAGAATACAGCACACTATGGTGATTCATCCCTCTTAGCTTACTGCAAACGGCACTCTTGCATGGTCCCTTCCTGTATGCACTGGATTATCCTCTGAAGATGTGGTAAGAGTACTATGCACAGCAACACTTCTGCTCCCACTCCTGCCATCAGCCATGAGACTGAAAAGTAAAAACAGAAAAGTTTCCCTTTATTTACAACAAAAAGATGCTCCTGGGACAGCACCTGTCTACCACTCCTCTCCCTCTTTCTTCCACGTTTCCTTAAAAAGGTCAGAAGCTCAGAAGCAAGAGAAGTGGCAACACCAACAGCTCCTCTATCTTTCTTCAGAACTTCAAGCCCAGGTTCCTTGGAACAGAAGGAGCTGGAAAGGAACTTAAAGAGGGACTACACAACAGCAATGTCAGGTAGACAGCCTGGTGGACACAGAAAAAGCTCTGGATAGCACAGTGACTGCTTCCCTCTTTCCAGCAGACACAGTGACTGGCACTGTGTTGTCATTTTGATTTGGTCATGTTAACCAGTTTTTTATCAACATTGTCCCCACTGGGCTGTGTTACAACTGACACAGATTGGATGGGCATTGTTCCCCAGGGGGTGTTTGCACTCTTGACTGTGGTTTTTTCCCACTCCCAGCATCTCTTCCTATTCTCTCTTTCTCTGTACTTGCTCCTAAGCAGTTCTTGGCCATGTTGGCTTTCCCACCATTTTCCCTATCACATAAGTGATGAGGCCTGTCAGCTCAGGAGATGAAGTCACCCATGCTAACCCACCTCTGCTTAGATACAGGTATGTCACCTTTAGCTATAGCTCTGAGCCATCCTAACATGTGCAGGCCTTTTTTTGTTTTGTTTTGGGGAGTTTTTTTGCATAGAGTAAGTGCAAGGTGCCCAAGAAGGGACTGTGGGTTGTACTAATGGCCCATCCTAGCATGGGAAGGGTATTGTCCTTCTATGAATATCTGTGTTATTACAGAAAGTTTGGCACCTAAGGGGTCATGAGTGTGAGGGCCAGCACACAAGACTGGGACACCAGCTTCAAGTTCTTCTGGGCAAGAAACTTGGGCAATTTGTGAGGCTGGAAGGGCTCAGTCTCTCTGTGAATTGAGCATTTCAGGAAAAGGCCAAGGCACAGAACAAATAGGAGAATTATGCCTAAAATTTGAAAAGAGTGAAGGAGGAGTAAGACAGAGTTCTCTCTGACATGCAAGGAGAATCTTCCTGCTGAAGGGTCTCTTCCCGCTAATGGACCAGTGAGATCTACTACTCCAACATTTATTGCTTGTCCCATCCCCAAGCAACCTTAACTAACAGAGCCTTCAACAAGCTTCTCTCCCACCCTGTGTCTGCTGCCAGCTCTCTGCAGTGTCACATGCAAGTAAACACCCTCAAGGCCCTCTTCACCTGTCAGATCTTTGCTGAGCAACAAAAAACACACCCACCCAATGCCCCTTTCAGCTAAATTGAATGTATATTCTGGCTACTACATCTGCCAGAGCAGCTACTCCAGGAAAGACCTGTGGGGGCAGGAGATGCATTTCAAGAGAGTGAGCGTGGTTTCCTGAGAGTTACTGAGTCTAGGCTCACACTGATATGCAGAACAAGTCATAGAAGACAGAGAGCTAGAGAAGACTTGGCTAGAGTAACCATCTTTGCTGCAAAGGTTTAGTTTATTGTGTGCCACCAGTAAAAAGCTGCAGCCCCCCTCTGGGGCTACAGAAATCCCCTGTATCCTCTCCTGGAGAACAATGGTGACTAAGAAGATCTGAAAGACACTTGTGTTTTTTTTTTTCCTTTTTTAAACTTTATGATTTCCATTATGCAGTTTCATTTCTGGAAAAGATGGGGACATTCAAGCATCTTGTCTCATATGTTCTCCATAAGTGAAGGAACAGATAGCATCTCGAGCATGCAGATCATCCTGGGTGTTCCATATGCAGAGTGCAACAGGTTGTGTACAGTTTTTCTGAAGAAATTTTTCCTCAAAGTTTCTATCCAAAATGTGTTATCCCACAACCCTGCAGGGTACAGCAGGAGCCCGTGATTTGGAGGGCACTGACATCGAGGCTGCTCTGTGTGGCCCTCCACCTTCCAGTGTGCTGGTGAAATACAAATGACACACGGTAAGAAAGTTCCTGCAGTAAAGGGAGCATTCTCATTCTTAGAAGAGTAGTCCTCAGCACAGGTTCATGATCCAGTGATGCATGGATAAGCAGCATCACTACCTAGCCTAAGTGTTCTGAATGATCCTTGTTCAGCTTGAAAAGATGGTGCCAGCACCCCACCGACTTCATGGCAAGAGCTGCAGAAGATATAAGTATCTTTAGTCCTTTTGGCAAACTCTATCAAGGCGTCTTGGCCTGCCTTTGGCCTGAACAGCCAGTGGTGGCAGCCCTTGCAATTTAAGGGATTGTAGCTGCCATGCAATGGAAAGAAGAATAAGAAGGGCCATGTCCCTTTTCCCCACAACATACACAGGGATGCAACCCCCAAAATGAAAAGGTCTCAACAATTTTGCTTATGTCAGCTATTTGCTCTACACATAGGAAGCAGCTGTGAAGAATGGTCTTGTAGAGCTTCACTGCACCCTCTCCATGATGGACTTGTCAATCCCACACTGGATAGCCACAGACCAGGCTTTCAAGTTTGTGAGGTTCCATGGGGTTACAGCTGCTATTCTGAATACAGATATCAGCTTGAAAAATTACGTGTCACGAAATCAAGCCCAGCTCACAAGACAGATTCTTAGTAGTGCTCCACTGCAGTGGAAAATTTCATATCTGCTACTGGTCATCCCAGTGGTGATGCAGTCCCAGTAGTCTCAACTCAACATCAATCAAACCTGGTCAAACTCATCAGACAAAGAAATTTGGGAGTGAAAGTGTCAGTTCATTCTTTCTGTCCTATTGGGCTCCTGCTGAAGCCACAGGATTCACTCCTTGACTGTGGCACAGTGCAACAAGCACTGTGCAAGCTATGAGAACGAAGGTGGATGGAGGTGGTGTCGTGCAAAGCATGAGCAGGAACAGAAGTGATACTTTTGTATGTTTCACTTTAGACAGACAATAGCAGTACAGAAACTACTGTAAGTAGTGGCATTGATCTGCATGGGGCGGACAGACAGTGTGGCACTTCCTAGAAAAACCCAAGATTCAGGAAGAAAAGGTCTGAAGCACAGATTTCCTTTGGAAAGCTTTGAATCACATGTGTAGTGGGGATATTGAACGGAAATAAATCATATCCTAAATAAACTCCAAACTGCCTGTAAAGTATATAACACAAGAGTCTCAGCACTGACTACTTTTGCCTACCAATCCAGTCTTATTACTGCGATTAATTTGCTAACATAGCCGCAGCATGACTATTTCTTCAGAACCCTGTAGGGAAAAGGTCTAGTTAAACTTTCCGGTATATTTGTATGAGACAAAGTAGTATAAATTGGCTAGTAGTAAGTTATGTCTGGAGAGTAGAAGGTTTCTAATCTTCATTGCAGTGACATCCTGGAGCAGCTTTCCACTGGGAGCTATGGCAGCAAACAAGAACTGTTGTTAGCTGGAGTTGAACAAATGAAGATGGACAAAAGTTACAACTGACTGTAACAGCATGAGAATGAATTACACAGCTCAGGCAGATTCCTTTGGGTCCACAGTGCAATGTACAGCTGAAAAAGTCCCACAGTCCACTTTGGAGTCTTCCATTCTTGGTCATGGTAATGGAGTGCTTAAGGGAAGTAGATATACCCACCACCCTTCGGCTGCCCAGGAAGTCAAGGTCCAGGTCATATACAGCATAACGAGCAGGAGGTTGTGGTAACCTCTAAAAAACTCGTGCGCTCTGAATATGAGGTGATGCACGGTGCCACAAAGTGTCACTGCAACTCTGTTCCCCATGCTAGCTCATGGTGTTGATAGACTAGGAAGGGGAGAACAAAGCAGAAGCAGACAGCTCAGTTGGGAGTCTGTCAGCAACCAGGATCCCTTAGTAATTGGCAGAAGCACAGTTTCATGAGTGTAGTTTGATGAATGGTTTCTTAAAGCAATTATGTTATATAGTTTATTTTTAGTTCCCCAAAATTAGAGGGGAAATCTTCCATTAGTTCTAAGAGGTTTCAGTGAAAACCTAGCATAAAGGAAGGTAAAGAGCAATCATCCTCAGGTCTATGTTTATTACAGTTACATTTACTTTTCTAAAAAGTAATACCTAATTAAGTGTATACAAATTATGGGTATCTTTACTGTGTATATTCTTAAGGCAAATAGTTCTCTATTTTCATTTATCTTTATTTTCTGAAATTGACTAGAGGAAATATAATGGTACTAGGGTAGATTTTCCTAACTTAACAAGACCAGCTAGCACAAACATCTGAAGCTGCTGCTCTGCTTTGTAGACTTTCAAGACAATGTTTAGTCTTCTCTTGGCCGAATTTTTTTAGATCATAGAACATCTACCTGCTTTGTTTCAACACAGCCTAACTCGTTGCTTCTTACAAGTAACACGTTAGCTATCTTTACTAATGATTACATTTGGCATCTGTCTCCATTCATTGAGTCAGAGACAGAGAAAGACCATTAGATCATCTAATCCAGGCTTTTGTATATATGTGTATATATCAAAGAGATACTGCTTGACAGCAAACCTTCGAGTTATACTTCATTCTCTTTCATTTCTTTTTCTTCTCTTTTTTTTTTTTTTTTTTTTTTTTTTTTTTTTGCCAATAGTCCATAGTCCATGCACTGCAGAACTAGATCTGTTTGCATGCTCATTATTAACGACTTTCCAGTTTAAGCCTTTGGGTCTAATCTTGCAAAACCTTCCTACATAGCTCTTACCCGGAGATATCTTATTTAAAAAATGAGAATATTTTTATTGGCAGGTTCATCTTTTTAAAATTTTAAATTAGTTATTTAAGATGGTTTCCTGTTAATTAGAGAGGAAAGAGCTCCATCTAGCTGTTTTGGGCCCAGATGTGGAGACTGACATGAATTTATGCCAAAAGAATGTAGAATTATTATCAGAAGGATGGAACTTATCCAATTCTGCCTTCTCATAACTCAGTTTTGGAAAAAACTCACCTCTCTCCAGACACTTTATCAGCACTGCATTAATAGTAAAACAATATCAACACTAATAAATAAAACTACTTTGAAAAGATATTTGGAGGCAAGGGGAATCTTTCCAATCACAAATGTACATAGTTTGCTTTCATTTCAAGACATAATTTTCCCCAGAAGAAAACATTCAATAAATTGAAGCAAAACGGTCTACAGCTCATTTTGTTTGCCCTCTTTTGTTGCATCACCTACTCTACACTAATAAATAAACATCAACTGCACAGTGCATAGTTTTCAAATGATTCAGCAGAAGTTATTAATGATTCATTATTATTTCTATTGCAGTAGTGCCTCAAGATCCCATTGGGGAATTGAAACAAACAAAAAAGGGCAGAGCTGGTCTGCTTATGTGGAGCCATGGCTGTAGCTCATGTACGCAAGCCCAGTTTAACTTTAAACTAGTAAGAGTAATGTTTCTGTGTAGCTATGGCAGCATAGCTCTCAACTTGGGTTATGCAAACCACTTGAGAAGCTGAATAAATAACTAAAACTGTAGCCTGCACTGAATCCCATGCTGCCTCAGCTGTTTGTCAGTCCTTATACAAGGTATCTACTTCAAAGCATGTCCAAATCCATCTGTACAACTTGCTTTGGTAGCTCTGACTACAGCTACTCTGACTGATGATCACATTCACTGATCAACAGCTGAAGTGACTAAAGATGTTATGGGTCTCCTCTGCTCTGTAGCTGTTTTCCTTCTCCTGGTGCTCATCACCAGTGTCACAAAAGAAACCAGGCTGAAAACCATGCACTTTGCACTTTGATGTCTTAATGTGAATCCACTGCCATCAGCAGCTAAAGTGTGAACGGGAACAGCCCATGTTTTGTTCTGCTCACCCTCTATGGGGTAATAACTTCATGCAGGCAGTTAGGGGTAATGGCATCCAAAGCAATCCCTGTAGACTACTCCTAAGCTCCTCTGTCAGATATCTTCAATAACAGGGGAATGAAACAGTAAAACAGAAAAGAAAAGTTGTCTTTACCAAAACAGCCTTTGGAGGCAAAGCATGTATTGTAGGCAACAGAGATTGTTAGTCCCAGAACTTGCAAGAAAACATTTGTGTCAATATTTTAAACATATCATTGAATAAATTCTACTTTGAGTTTATTAATGAATAAACTTTACTGAAGAACATAGCTCCAAGTGAGCTGACAGAAGAAATCTATCCCTACACCTTGCCAATAGTTATTTATCTACTTCAAAGAAAATAAATATGCAGTTGTCATTACAAAAGTATTCCAGAGCATTAAGCATGGCACTCAATTTTTTCCCCACAGGTATTTATATACACATAAACTGCTGTCATCAGTGAAGTTGTTGTAGATAGTGAAAAGAGAATATCTGTGAATGCAACTGTTGCAGCATTGAGACACAGGAAAATTCAGTCTGTACAAGGGGAAACTATACTCAAGAGATGTGATTCTTTCCTTCTGCTCCACTCTCATGAGACTCTACCCAAAGCATTGTGCACAGCTCTGGAGTCCTCAGCACAGGAAGGACATTGACCTGTTTGTGTGAGTCCAGAGGAGGGCTACCAAGGTGATTAGATGGAAGGAGCAACTATGCTATGAGGAAAAGCTAAGAGAACTGGGCTTGTTCAGACTGGAAAAGGGAAGACTTTGTGGTAACCTTATGGCAGTGTTCCAGTGCCTAAAGGAGGTCTACAGAAAAACTGGATAGGGACTTCTTACAAAGGCATGTAGTGATAAGGGGAATGGCCTCAAACTGAAAGAGTGCAGGTTTAGTTTAGATATCAGGAAGAAAATCTTTACTGTGAAGGTGGCGAGACATTAGAATAAGTTGCCCAGAGAAGTTGTGAATGCCTCATACCTGAAAGTGTTCAGGACCACACCGAATGGTGGTCCTGAGCAATCTGATCTAGTGAAAGATGTCCCTGCCTTTGGCAGGGGGCTTAGAACTATGTGATCTTTAAGGCCCCTTCTAACCCAAACCATTCTACCATTTTATGAAGTTCCTAATAACACAAAAAGGCAAAGATGGCATGGATTAGTCATACGATAACAAGAAACACTTCTATAGAAGAGAGTTTTCTAAGCTCCACCACAGGACAATTCATTTTAAATTTCTGAAGGAGCTGAAAGATACAGCTGGAAGATGGTGATTGAGAGATAATGCCTGTCTTCAAACTGACAGCAAACCTATAGAACTCAGCCACAGAAATTTTATGGGAGGACTCAGACAGTTCTAGCGACATTGCTAATTTTCCTCTGAAAAAAAGTACAAGAAAGCTGATCAAATCTTCAGCTGGTTCTCAATGAACCCTGAGTGTATTACAGAAAATTCAATTTCCAATGCAGTTTCTCCCCTTTATAAAAAAATTAAAGTTTGATCCAACAACACAACTATCTTATACTTCTCTTTTGCACTTAAACTATTTACTTTTCCTTCTCACAACAAGTAGAAGCCTTCTGATATTGAGAATCATGATACAAAAAGAGATAATAAAAGGTTGTTTAAACCATTAAGGAAGATTTTAAGGACTTTTAGTCTCTATTCAGTCACTCTGTAGGGAAATAGTATCTTCATTACACTCTGTCCTGGCCACTTCTCCATCCAGTGGAAGTACAATACAGTCTGGTTTTGTGTAAAGTACCACAGACAAAGCTTTACATAAAGATTCACATAAAAGAGTTTTCCACTTCTTCCTGAAGCATCTAAAGGATTGAAAATGTACAGAAGGATCATATAAATTATCTTCCTGTCACTTTGGAAAAGGTTTGAAATTGCTAAGAAGCATTTGGTAGTTTATACATGAATTTTCCCTTGGTGGTATTCATATGTTTCATGGGTGCCAGAAGAAACAGAATTTAAATCATAAAAGAAACATTCTGGTTTTATGAGGTGGGTTTCCATAGCATCTCGATGCCATAGGGGATAAATTAGAGGGATAAATGGGGATAGGGATAAATTATAGCCACTTTGGTGCTTTCTAATATGCATTCAGAACAGCACCAGTGTTAATTTAGTTCTCATATGTGTCCTATTTGAAGCATGAATGGTGACTCTACAAAGAATGCTGTTATGTTCCCCCTCTTTGCCCCCAAAAACTACAGCTGGGAAGGAGGCCACTCATCATACAAAACATGCCTGTACAGCTCCTACAAGTCTCTTTCTACTTGCAATTTATACACAAGTGAAGGGTTATGAAAATCTTTCAAGTAAAAGAGCCAGCTTTCCTGAGCTAAGCCAGAGTTACTTCTCATTTCCTGAAGTTACTTACTCCTTGGCTGTGTTGCTGAAATGTTATATGTGATGTTGTCTTTATAGACAGCAAGTTTTGCTCTGGTAGATGGTATTCCACTCTGACCAGTACACACGCAAAATAATGTCCTTCTTAATACCAGTGCTACAAGTTTTCCCTGACACACATCTCTTGCCTATGATTTCTATCTTGTCACAGTGTTTCCTGAACTGCTTTACAGATAAAAGGAACTGAAAAGAAAGGAACTTAGTGGAAACTGTGGATATAATTTTAAATATCCTGGTAAATTTCATTAGATTAATGTGAGCAAATTTGTAAACAGCAAGTAAGCCTGTAAACTGAGAAGCTAAAGAATGGAATCAGCTTCCACTTTCAGAGCTATTTCTAGCACTTTGAACAAATTGTATTGACCTTCATTAGTGTTATGCTGCATCTGGCAGGAATTTCAGCTTCTAGTCTGAATGAAATGCATCTTTGCATGTATTTGCTTTGAAAGGAAGTAGCTAGTAACAAAAGATAGAACCTAATACAGTGCATCTTGCAAAGTAAGACAAGTATCTTTACAAAATGAGCGGTTACTAATAACATGAAGAAAACAGCAACTTTAAATCTTTAAGTTTAGAATTATCAGGGTCATGCTATACTCCATGACAATTCTAAATTTTGAGGAAATCTGGTAAAAAGTTTTTCTTTTTGGAATCCTTTTTAATCTTCCATTACATTTGTGGGTTTTTATAAGGACATGAACCTGAATAGCCCTCTGCATCATCCAGTTTCGTGTAAGTGCAATAAAATTTTTATAAGGGAGTATCCCTTTTTTAATTACAATATGCCTACCCAAAAAGTGTTCTTAGTTTGAAGGGGGACCTTTGGCTTCATGACAGGGATAAAAAGTTCGGATGCCCAACATGGATCATAGAGCAGATGGACGTTGTGTGAGTCATGCTTATACACACCTGAGATTTTTAGACGGTCCAGAAAGGCATGTGGCAGATGGATGCAAGGTATCAAAAAACTGTAAGAAATTTTGGGGTTTATTTTAGACTTTTAGCAGTTAAGGACTCAGGTTTAGCGCTGCTGAATAAATGCTAAACCTCTACTTTCATAAGGTCCCCAACAGAATATCTGTGCAATACAAAGATTACCCCTGTCAAGAACTCAGCTATGCCCCCCCTCTCTTTTAGATAGTGTCAAAAAAGACACGTCACTTAACTAAAATACAACCCCTTCAAAAATCTTTCATCAGCATTTTACCTCCAGTCCTGCAAAATATTTTTTCCTCCAATGAGATCAGTGCAGGAGATGCTGAAAATGAGCACATCACAATATGGACACAGCTAAGACATTTGGGGAATGTGTTTTTATTATATTTTGGGATGCATTGCAGTTTGTTCAGTTGTCTTCCACAAGATTCACAGTTCCAAACATCTTCCTTGCTTTTGTTTCAAAACTAGAGTGGGTGAGGACTCCTCCCTTGTCAGATGTAGCTAGCAGAAGAGAGGCCAACGCCAGCAGTCTCCTCTCCCAGCCACCTGGTGTGGCTTTCTGCCCAGCTCATAGGTACTTGCAGTCCCCTCCACTCTGAGACTGCTGAAGAAAGGGGCCAGACTCCTGGCATGGTCTGATGGTCTGACTCAACTACAGGCATCAAAAAGCTAAGTGCACAACCTCTAAGCCCTTAAAGGGTCTCAGTGTAAGAGTCTGAGAAATACTCTTTGATTACTGCCTTAACAATTTATGTATTCTTCACCAGGACCTAAAGCTATATACTGAGCTTCAGAGAGCAAAGAACCCAAATGTCCAAGTTACCTTCTAAACATTACTAGGCTATTGAGAACAGGAAGCCTTGCCAGTTACCACTACAGCTTCTTATACTGATTATGTGTGTAGTGTCTTATCAGTTTCCTGCTGGCAGTTCCTGAAGGATAGACCCAATTTTCAAAAAAGGCAAAATATCAAAATGGACATGGTATTTAAAACAATGGAAAACATTATCTACTTTGACCATTTCTTTCTGAGCCTCCAATTCCAGTCTATCTCGCACTTACTGCAACTTATCCAAACATATATTACCTTTATGTCTGCTAAAAAATGTCAGAGGTACAACCCATGATACATGAATCATAGAACCACAAAATGTTTTGGATTGGAAGAGGCCAAAGATCATTTAGTCTCAACCCCCCTGCCTCAGGCAAGGACACCTTCCACTGGACCAGGTTGCTCAAAACCCCAGCCATCCTGGCCTAAACATTTCTAGGGATGGGAAAGACATTAGTTCCTTTAAGAAAGAATGGCAGGTGGGAAAGCACCAGGATTAACAGGGACAATTAGGGTCAGAGCAATGTCTGCAAAGTCTTAAGAGGGAAGAAGAAAATGTGCTCAATCAAATAGCCCGCCCTCACCTTCTCCTTATCCTTGATCTTGTTGGAGGCCTGCTGGAAGAAGATGATCAGTCAAATGAAACTACCAGATTAGCATACACACTTCAAAATGATCTTACTCATTTAGTTATTTTTACTGAAATGGTTTTAGTGCATCCACATAAGTCACTCTAGTAGCTGACTGGAAAGACAGAACAAATAAATAGTATGCTCCCACTGCATGGAACAACATGAGAAGGAAACCTTTTCCATCCCTGAATTTTGATCTGGGAAATGACATCTGTCTCCAGAATATCTTGAATGCCTGAGAAGGTACTGAAGGCAGTGTGATACCCTACTATAACAGCCCAGGATGTGAAATAATGTAATCCAGAAACAAGAATTTTTCAGAAGATCATCAAAAAATTGCCTAGTTCAACCCTTTCATTCCTTCCGCTACCCCCTTTCCAATGTCTCTTGGCTGACGTTTTTCTAACCTGCTCTTTAAAATCTGACCAGATGATCAAGTTTCCAGCAGTCTCTTAGAGCTTGTCTGGCAGTAATATTACAGTATATTTCCTAATGTCTCATCTGTCTCTCCCTTACCACAGTTTAAGATCATTCTTTCTTGCTTTATCAGCCATAAACTTGCAAAATAGATAAGCATAGCGGCTTATTAGATATGTGAAAAGTACTAAAACTTCCTCCTTCTTTCTCCTCCTCCCTAGACTAAACAACCTTGATACCTTCAATCTTTTCATGTAGGTTATATTTTCTGGACCTCTACTCATTTCTATTGTTTTCCTCCAGATTCTTTCCAAACGGTTCACATCTTTCCAGAGGTGGAGTGCCAAAAAATGACCTTCCAATATCTAATGTTCAGATTTGTTTGTATGAATAACCTAAATTTGAATGACAAACAGTGTCTGAACCTAGAAAATCAGCATAACATAAAAGTAGGTTCAAAACTGGAAATGGAAAATATGAACTTGATTTTAGTTTTAACACTACAGAAGTTTCTGTTGTGTGTCTGGAATACTATTATGTATATGTATATAAATGTATATATATGTATATATATATGTGCGTATATGTATATATATATACATCTATATATATATACATGTATACTTTTCTAACAACTAATGGAAACATTGAGAGCACTGCTGCTGCTGTTCTTCCTGTAACTGATCTGGATTTATAAATAAATATTGGAAAAGATGAAAGATTAATTTTCCAGCAGTGAAAACTTTAGCAGATCTCCCTGATTGTTCACATACGTAATTATATTCAAAAGGACAGTTTCCATTACTGCTGTCTGCAAGAAATCAACTGTAAGCTATCATGCAATTTTCCTCCAATGAACTTATTTTGTATTGCTGGAGAAAAAAAAAAAGCCTCAAGTAAATAGCTGTTTGATTTGGTCAAGGAATAACAGAATGGATGCAAAGCCACTACTTCAACCACTAGCATGCTTGCTGCTATCAAAGAAGTAAATACATAGTGGGTATGCAGGACTATGTGTACTTTTCTTTTCATGCATAGTGGGTGGAAATTCTCCACTACAAAATTACTGAAATTACATCAGACTGTACCATTTTGTTCCTTTCATGGTTTGTTTTATAAAGTTCTCTTTCCTACATGTGTGCTGCTTATAGAATGTCAATCCTGTTTGTTGAAGAGTGCTGTTTATGTAATGAATACAGTTTCTGCTTGTATTATTTTGGTTTTGTGAATAAATTGCTTTGCAATTGCTGTTTTATAGATCAGCAATAGCCACTCAACCCTTAAAGGCTCTTAATGCTATGGCTGCACTCCACAATACAGTGCCAACTTCAGATATATGATCTGCCATTAACTGATTCCCAAGAGCCAGTTTGCTAGCAAGTTAGCAAATAAGAAAGGAAGTTTGCATTCTGAACTCTCGACCACTGTGCAGCAGAAACATTCTGTTGCAGGTCTTCCCTGAAAGTCACTGCAAGTCATCTATAACAATTCTTACAATCATAGAATCATTTAGAATGGAAAAGACCTCTAAGATCAAGTCCAACCATTAACCCAGCTGCCAAGACTGCCAAGTCCACCACTAAACCATATCCCTGAGAGAGTAAAAGTCTGAAATATTGTTAGGCACCAGATACTCACCTCAAAATCGTTAGTTTTACTGAAAATCCACACACAACCCCAGTCTGAAAATATAGCATAAATATAAATAAATATAGTATAAAAGTCACTACCAACAAGTTCAGGGTAGAAGCCAGGTAAATGAGGTTTGGGGGAAAGAGGTATGAGGGAAAGTGTCTTCAGTACCAAATCTCTTGCTCAGATTCTTTTCCTCTGAAGAAAGTCAATAACATTCATCAAATTATTGTTCTTAAGAAGAAAAGCAGATCTTGAGTTTTTATTACGTGGAACATTTACAATTTGCTTGTGAAGCAATTCTAAACTGGGCTGAAAACTTCAAACAATTAAGGTATCTAATTGGAACTACAGCTTGTGCTTACAGGTAATTTTAAAATTTTGTCATAATTACACAGATTAAAAATGGTAAGATGGCTATCAACAGTGTAAATTGAATGAATAAGTGTGGAAATTACACTTAAGGTAAGGTAACTTCTCTGCACGTGTATAACCCACTGATAGATGACTTTCCCTAATGGAAGAAGCAGAAAAAAGCGTATTTTGCTTAAATTGCTTCAGACCTTACTTGAAGGAAGCAATCTGAGAAAAAATAAACACCCTTCTGATTTTTCCTGTATTTCACTACTTTTATTTTTCTGTTGACTTCACCCAAATCCATGATCAGAATATGTCAAGGCAGAAGGAAGGAAACAGAAATATTTCAAGGCAGAGGCAGACAAAGACTATGTGGAAAAAAGGAAACATCAACCCTTTTGAAATTTAATAGGTACTTGGATTACATTAATCATCCTCATTTTCCGAGGAAAAGAATTGATAAAAGTAATCCAGAAGAAAAAGGAAGTGCCATTTATGGGTGAAAGTAAGCTGCTGACATTACTGGTCTTGCAGTTGGCAGATGTTGTAAGGGGACTCCAGCTCCAGATGCCAAGCTGAGGATAATGGTGCTCAAGCTGTGGTAAATGAGATTAGCATTTGATTGATTTGATGACATGCATGATCACTAAGTTTTAACTGAGATTTTTTTGTATTCACCGTGGTTCCTATGTGACTTCAGCTGTGAGCAGTATGAACATGAGTGGAGGCTCACATGTGTCATGATTCACATGTTAACTGTTCATCCTGATAACTATTTGCAAAACCTCACACGCAGCTCCACTGAAATTGTGCCTTTGTCCTTATATGTGTATACCATACTTTAGTAAACACAAAACTCTTAGCAGCAATAAAAACTAGCGCCATGAATGAAGTTACTCTTTCCAAGTGGCAGTTTGGATATGCCAAGATAAACCTTCAAGTCCTGCTTCCAACAGGCATTTCCTGAATAGATATATCTGCTGTGGAAAACCACCAGTCAGTTTCTCCTCCATCCCAAATGAAATGTCAAGTGCAGCTGTTTCGACATTAATACTTTTCAAAAACAATAAAGTCTAGGGAAATTATAGTTTGACTGAAACTTGAAAAAGACACAGGCCTCAATCAAATCACAAGTTCCTAAGGATATCCCAAAAATTAAGGGGGTAAGTAGTTTCCATTAAGAGAATTCTGTGAGTCCAAAGTCAGTTGAGGTCACTGTGACTTCAAAAGCCTATTTAAAAGGTTTTGATGAAGGACTAGACGGGCAGAAGAGGAGCTGGTGTGGAGGGATGTGGATTGTCATAGTTTGCCTCCTCTTGAACTGTGATCATCGCTGATGCTTTTTGTCCATAAAAAACACCAAAATAATTATTCCAGAATAACTTTAATAATCTTGTTATTGGCCTCCTTTAGGAATGTAGTAATTGCATGGGATTATAGCACAGCACTAACCCTCTAACAAAAAAAACCTAAACAACCCAAACTCACAAGCATCACAGTTGAACAGGCTTTGCCTCCTAATCCACAAAGTTTTCATGCAATAAGATATTTTCCACAGATACTGGTAATTAAACTGATTTCTGAGCAGTACAGCTTCACCTGTGAGCAGGAATTAGCAGCACAGATGCCAAACCTGGCATACAGGTGAGCTCTTGACATACATGTGCTTGCAGCAAGGCCAGGGGAGGAGTTTGTAAACATGGTATCCTGAGAATCATCACTGAGAGGCAGCAGCTCCCAGCTCCTGTGAGAGAAAAAGAAGCATCTTGCGTTCTGTGAGAACCCCAGGGAAACCTCAAGGTATTTCCAAAGCCTGGCATGTTGTGGACCTCTGGTATGAAAGAGAAATGTCTGACTTTTGATTTCCCATCTCAAGGTTCCCAGCCAGGTACTGAAGCAGGGTGCCATTGTCAACCACCTTACAAAGACAGATGAAAATTTTCTTTAAGCATCAGGACATTCCTGTGATCAGTACTGCCATGGATATACACCCACAATGCACAGAAGACAATTTTGTGAGTGCGTTTTGGCAATTTCAGGCACAGGTGAGAAGTCTAATGACCACATGTATGTAGGCCTGTACACGAAGTTTCATGACAGCAAATGCACCTTAGAAAATGTGGGCCAAAATTATGCAGAGTACTTCTAAATGAGTTCCTGCAATGTACACTGGAATAATTGAAGAGGTTATTACTCTCAGCTACCTGCCCACACAGCCAGGAATTACTGTCCAAAAGCTAAGACGTATTGCAGTTTCCATTAATACAATAGACTATGACCTCTGTAGCTGAGAGAAGGGTATATCACCCTTTCTGCTGCCTCTGCTTCTGGGGTAATAATGCCTGGCAGAAAAACGGAGCAGGTATTTTAAATCACTCCTACACAAATGCCCAAAGTTCATCTCGAGGTACTCTCAGAAAGGCCAAACTAGAAGACCACTATCATTAGTTATTTGCTGCACTACATCCCTGTCTGTGGAGTATTTGTGAAATTCAGAACCTATCAATTCATCCAATAAAGCCTTTAACAGTAGATAGATAAAATAGGGGATAAAATTTTTATCTTGTGTAATTAACCAGGAAAGGAAACGTAGATAACAATAGATGAATCACTTATCAAGTGTTCAAGGGAAATCCCATTTTCTGTAGAGTCTTCCAGTTTTTGCTTTCCTCTGGAACATCCAACATACATTGCTTTTCAACAGAGTGATTTTAAATAAAGAAATGCTCTAAACTAGAGCCAGAACTTCAGCAGGCTTAACACAGGTCCCATTCACATGCCCCTGATTGTACTCAGTTCTGCAGTTCAGGCTTCTTATCTCTGTTAGAATAACTGCAAATTAGCACAATATGTTCTTTAACCAACCATGTCAGCAGACCCCACAGTGCTTGCCGAATAATTATCTTCAAACTTCAAAGTCACCCTTGGAGGCTTTTATGTATAGCGCTGTATCTTTTAAAAATAAAATTTTATATATTCTGAATCTAAGCAATTAATCACCAGCTGATAGAATTAAAGAATGTCCTCGGGTGAAGGTATGCACCAAAATAACTTGCTTTGTAGGAGCTGGTGATTATCTAGATGAAACTGAGAGGTGAGCGCGTTACAATAGTGTCAGAGAAAAGAAAGAGCGTTTTTCTGAGCGAGACAGTTTACAGACAGAAACCACCTCTCAAAACACAGGTAAGACACAAAACACAGGCAACACACAGAACTGACACAGAGGTAATGTATGGTGTAACAGGAATGGAGGTAAAATCAAAAGAACAATTCAATCTGGCTTAAACCAAGAATTATTTCTAGTATTACGTGTCGAAGTAAAGGGAAACTTTGAGAAAATCCTTCAGATGTTGCATTAGATGTTGCAATTGACTCAATTGTCTCTTGGATGCCAGTAATAAATGCAAAGAAAATAATGAGTTGGAGTCACAACACTGACATGACGCTGCAGAAAAGGAAAATCAGGAGTTATTAGGGCACGTAGCAGGACAGGTATCTACACCGCAGCTATACTACTGCCCAAATACACATCACTACAAGCAGGTTAGAGAATCAAAACTGCATGTTTTATTCAGAGATCATATCAAGAAGTCATCTGCATCGTACCAGGTAGCTAAGGTGTTTCTATCTGGGTGATGTAGCTCCAGATGACCTCAGTTCGAAAAGGAAAATCAGTTCAAATCTACAGTTCCCCCAGGGCCTCCACCTCCTTGATAATTGCCTCAACCAAAATGAAGCCACACACAAACTAAACCAAGACTTTACTGATTATCCTTCCTCCCACCTCCCACACTCCCCCCAAATTTTGATCTGACCTCAGTAGCCTTCCCAAAACAACTATACCCACATTTCTTAAATCAGGTGTCTGTCAAGAAAATACAATGATTCCCAGCTTTTCCCTGGAGCCTGGAGATGAACATTACTAGGATGGAGATGAGTAGGAGACAGGGAAGATACCATCTAATAGAGGAACAAGAGTATAATTTATTGCACAAACCCTCACATGATCAGGAGCATGCAGAGATCTGATGAATAGCAGCCAACAAGCATCAAAGGTGACAAAGATATGGTCCTGGCATGAAGCCCAGCAAGCAAAACTCTTTGCATGGGGTATTGGTGGAGGGTATTCCCAAGAGCAAGTAAAGACACTGGTTCCCCCATTCAATTCCTTTCAAATTCATGGCAATAATGATCTTGTAGCAGTTTGTCCTGTTACCAGAAACATCCTGCACTGTCTTGAATAATGACTAACCCTTGGTGACAAGCAGGACAACAGAATGAAGTCTGGAGCATGAGTAAGATCTGTGCTCCCCAGGACTGTTACATATAACTGGCTCACCAGTTGCCTTTGCTTAGGTAAATGTCACATGTGCTAAATAAAGACTGTGACTAATTGATTTCTACCAGGAAGGAATGAGGAAAAACAATTGTTTTGTTGTTGTTTTTATTTTTAATACATCCAATTACTGTAGAGTAGCAACAGTTGCCAGGACAAGCTGTTCCAGTTTCATTCCCTGTGCCAGGGAAACAGACCATTTTAAGGAGTGGTTCATCCAGGCAAAGAAACAGAAATACCCAAAAAGCTGAAGCATCAATATGCAGTAAAGCACGTTTAAGAAAGCTGACAAGCTACTTGGGATAAAAGCTCCTGAGAGAGACTACTAAGGTGAATTATTACAGATTTATTGTAGTTCTGAAGTTGCAAAGAACATTTGAAAGCCTGGTAGAACATCAGAGGGACTTACCTTATGCGAGTCTCCACAGAGATCTGACGTCTTCTGATCAGTTAAACTGTTGAAGAGTTTGCAGATCTACCCTGCATTTTCTCTGGGCATGGCCTAATAATTACATTAGAAACTACAAGAAATAGAAAATTATTCCATATAGGATTCATCTGGAAAGATAGAGAACTCTGCCAGACCAGCTTTTTAACTCCATGAAGTAACAAGAAAATTTGTCTAAAGAAGGAGTTGCTCTGCTGCGTCCCACTTCCCCACTGCATTTAGGACTTCCTTTGTAATTTTATATTAAACAGAACCTCTGTGTATGAATCAGGAATCACTAAGTACTGTCCTTATATTCTAGATGGGAAAAGGTGGTTTGTATTCCAGAGTACTCTCAGCAGAAGCATTTTAACCACAGCTAGGTAAGAGTTTACTGTAACAATCATGAATATGTATTAATTATGAATAATATTAGACAATATATCTGGGCAGGATTTCATTGTTTCTTGATTTCAGAATAGCTGTTGCAGGCTAAGTTTCTCTTTCTCTAAGGTTTGACAAATTATTTAGGCAAACTTATATTGCTAAAGTAAGCAGCCTGATGTTTATTCCAATAACCTTTTAAAGTCAGCAGAAGCTGAATGTGTCTGCCAGGTCATAATTCTTTGGAAAACAGCCACAGATTATTAGCAGCATTGTCAGCTCCAAGTATTTCAGAAACCAGTCTCCTCTCTTCATCCTTTCAACTACAAATCCCCCACCCTTCTGGCTCCTTGATGTCTGTTTGGCATGGGGACAAGAGAAAGACAGACAAAACAAGAGAAATAGAATTGCCTCATGAAAATTTGTTGTGAATCTCTTTTTGGTGAAATATTTCTATTGCACTGGGAGTTACAGAGCATTTGCTGTACATTCTTCTCTGTAAATAATTTCTATTGTCTAGCCTACATATTCTGTGAGACACTATACAGTCTCCTATCAGTAAGAGGTGAGATTGCATCAGTGGGACTGCAGTTCAGTTCATGAAGAGGAATTACACAAAAAGAAGAAAGACAACCCTGAACAGTCTAATCATAACTTTTACAAGACTGCAGCAGAATATCTGAACTGAAACTTATGGTCAGATGCTATCTAAAACCAAATCAGTTCGAAACAAGAACTTCTTGGGAATTTATTTTTTTTTCCGAAAACCCAGATTTACATCTGAAGCAATTTTGAAAATGTACAATTAGTCATCTATCTGCCCCTCTAAGGTTTTTTCTAAATTAGATAAATTCTTTGCAGTCAAGATTTATGTGTCCTATTTATTCTGTGCAGTAATTAGAACATATACAGTTTCCATAACAAACACTTTACCTTTTAGAAGAACAAGTGTAAATATCTTAAATTCTGAACAGAAAAAATCCTCTAACAAGACAGAACAATTCCTTCTTTCACATGATGGCATATGCCAGCTAATTAGCCACATGGGACACTGAACACTGCAGGAGACCCAGATGGCAATTTGGGGCTGATAGTCCTACAGCAATGGAACAGCACATTGTTTGTTGGCAGAATATATTGCCATTTTTGTGCTAATATGTATGGAGTAGTCATAGCAGCTCTTGGTCTTGATAGTTACAACTTCTCTCAAAAATAGAGTCTTTACAAACTTATTATTACTTTCTTTGAAGTTCAGCCTCATGATAACAAAAAAAAAAAAAAATAAAAAATAAAAAAAGCACTGCGGATATGTAGGGTGTGATGGGAAGATTTGAATACTCTTCAGTTTATGGATCTGCTCAGGTACTTTGGCTACATCCTAACTCTGTTTTGCAGAGATGTACTGTTTATTTTTCTTGCCCTTTTAGAGGGCAAGATGTAAAGAACAGGGCAGGTGGGCAGGTGGGATAGATACACTGTCCAACGATGACTGCAGATGAGATCATCAGGAAACCATGCTGCAGGTTACCTATGACACACACAAATGCGGATTATCTACTAATTTTCTGATAGTATAGCAAAATAATTATGAACACTTACTCTAGTATTTGGGGACCAATCTCTCTAAGCCCTCTCCAATACCAATTAAATAATCTCTTAATATTCAGGTCCCCATAGAATGGGGGTATCCTCTACTGACCCTGTCACCCCTACGTCAGCTTTTTTTGATGTATTTCAAACTTATTTTTAAAATTATCACAGAGCTGGCACCATCCCAAAGCTTTGTTGGTGATTTGGCATGCCTGTCAATTGGTCATCATCATTCTGATAGGGGAAACTGGGAGAAACAAGCTCTAAGTTCATCCTTGTGTGGGTGTTAGATGCTGATCTCATTCTTTCTTGTCAGGCACAATGGAAAACAGGAAAACCTAAGCTGCATGAAAACATCCCTTGAAGACTTCACATTCATTTTCAGAGCTAAAGAATTACTAAAAAAATTCTCACATTTCTTTCTGAAGTCCAAGGCACTTTCCAAGTTATAGGTTTCCTGGAAAACTATCAGGACCATGGACCAGCCACACTGTTGTTAGGCTCCCTTGCATAGTTTAGGTCCTCCCAGCCAGTATTCAAGCATGATTCAGGGGAGCACATAAGGAAAGGCCTGCTGCTAGTAGAGTCAGTTGATAAGAACATCTTATTTGGTTGAGAGAAGATATTAGTATTATCATTTAATTGCCACTTGCTTTGCGTGGTAGGCCAGAGAACACACGTTGCTTTTTTTTTTTTCCTAGGGGGATACATGTATCCTTCAGGTCTTGTCCACTCCAGGCTTAATTGTACAAAGTCAATGAGAAGTAACATCCTTATCAGTTTCTTCTAAGTTCTCCAACAAAAGGTTGCATAATACCTTTAGGAAGATGGGCTTACACATTGCCTGTTAGTCTGCTCCTAAACACAAAAACCCTTCTGTTTTCTGGTCCAGAGCCCTAGAAAGAGAGCGCTTGCCTTGCAAGTCTCAGGCTGCTCCTGCCCCCAGGCCAGAGCATGCATCACTCCCTTTAATACCACTTCATACTTCCCTGCCAGGCTTCTCCCTTCTGAAAATGCTTCTCCTCACAATCTCTTTCCATCACACTCCTGATATTCTTCCAGACCTTCTCTCATTTCCTGGCTGTTTTCCCCAAGCCTCCATTCCTCCTTACCTCGTCTCAAGTCCTTTTGCCCTTTTATCTGGCTTCTCTTCTATTATTCTGCTAGATAGATTATTCTTAAACCCTATGATGCCAACAATCTCTCTCTGAGATTGTGTTGCCCAAAATTTCCCATTATTAAATCCTCAGGGAAAGGGCTTATAACAGCAGTTCTTAAGAACTAGCACACTCAAGTACGATCACAATGTTAGATTGCACTGCCACCGTAAGACTGGCAGATATGCCCTAGGAGAGAAGAAACAGATCATTTTCTGCAGTTCATTTTATGCTTCACAGCACATGACAGAGAAAACCAAGAAAGTACCAAAGCCAGACTTTGCACAAATCTGCTACAGTGCTCATAAAAAGAGGAAATGTTGTTAAATCTGTTTCAACGAGGTGTTATTATGACATGTTTGTTCCTGCAGCTAGCTAGAAAGCTAGCTATTTTTCCTGGAGCTCTAAGCCATTAGAAAGGGTACCTGCCTCCTCTCACTAGAAGCCAAGGAGTCACATAAATGGCTTTTGAATGCATTCTAAATGCTGGGAAAGTAGTGTGGTCAAATGAATTTGATGAACAGAACCAATTTTAAATATAAGATAAACAGGTGCAAACATCACAGAAGTTTCACGTGCTCACACACAGGTTTTGAATTAAATACTCTTTCAGGTACACTTCACCAAACACTCAAACAATAGATTAAATGAAAACACATATTTGAAGGCAGGAAGACAAGCCAAAAGGTATTTGCAAATTGTCTGCCTCTGTTGGGTATCTGCAAGAGAGGGCAGTCCTGAAATGTTGTTACTAGAGACTGAAACTTCATGGACATAATTTTTAGGCTTCATAAGTGTATGGAGGGGGGAAAAAAGCCTAAGGATCTGAAAAATCCTGTGTCTAGAGGGAAAACTTCATTAATAATGAATTTTGTATTCTTACTGTTGCAGGGAAAAGAGACAGAAATATGTACTCCAGAGCTAACAGCCATTTAAAATTTCCAAGGAAGACGCAGGCACTCTCAATAGTACATCTCACTCCATTAAGCATGCAACTGCTTTTCAAATTCCAGAGGCCAAATGTATTAGTGAAATGTCATATGCCTATGGATCCTGTTACCTTTATTCAGCACCCTGCTCTTCCCACCTCCCTTTCCTCCGTCATTACTACTTAGTTTGTACAGTACATCCAGGACACAGACCACATTTCCCTCTGGTGCTGAAAACAACTTGGAACACAATTAGCCTTGCCAAGTCCTTCACTGGTATGCCATATAGGGCTGCCAGCTTTCCAAGCAATTCCATAATCCCTAGAGCACTGCTGCAGGGTCTGTGATTAACAGAGGTGTTTACATATCTGAAAATGTACCAAGCTAAAAATAGAAGTCACTTTCTTAACATCCTGTGATGTTTGGGTTGGTTTTTTTTCTCTTTCTTTCCATTTGCCAGATTGACAAAGTATGTTTGCTTAATTCCTTTAACTGATATAGATCAACAGCAACAAAAGAACAACTTTACAGTTCTGTGGTGGTGGAAGAAAACAAATCCCAAATAAATACTTTTTGTTGCAGTCTAAAAATGAAAAAAAAACCCAAGCATGCTTGCAAACTCATGTTCTCTGCAGCACAAAGCACAATTCCAAACTAGGGTGTCCAAAGGAAGGGGCCAAAGATAGTGTTCTTTATCCTCACACAGACATGATTTGAAGACAAAGAGCTGCTGCTGCATAGGTAGAGGTGAGAGGCATAAGCAAGTACCAGGAGTTTTTCTGAGCTTCTGATGTGATAAGACAAGTAGGTAGATTCATATTTATTTCTCTTTGGGTGGATCATGAGTGATAAAGATCTCTGGAGTAGAGCAGTGTGAAGAAATATTACACCTGTTTTTCCTGGAAGGCTGGTATCTCTAAAAGAACACATTTCTTGTAGTCATTTCTGAAGGTTGGTTTCAAGCGACAGACCCATTCTTCCTCTTACCTCTTCTAAGTCAACACATCCCTCAGGAGTCACAAACATAGTCCCTGCTGCTTAGCAAGAGTTCAGCTTCTGGAGACTTGATCATTCCCACTGTTTGGCTGCTGTTTCAAAAGGTTTCCACTTGCTTTTGAGACAGCAAATAACATCTAGCTGTGCTAGCCCTGGATTAGGTGGACATAATTCAGTCTGTGGCACTAAGCCTTGGGATGAGGGTTGGTTACTGAACCTCTATTCTTTTGCAGCAGAGACTCAGCCAGACAGTCTTCCCTATGGCTGCCTGTTTGACGGCTGAAAACAGCACTTATAAAGATAAGGTCATATTTTTCCCTTGAAACCGGAGCTCTGAGATACAACATGTGTGCCCACTTCATGTCATAGAATGAGTAGGAACAAGGCTACTAGAAGGTTATGGACCCAGATACTTCCAGAAAATGTTGCAAATTCACCTAATGTATTTATATTACATTTAGAATTTGACACTCATAGCTGACTGAGAAGTAAATAAATTCACATCACTGGGTTGACTGTAGATCGTTTCCCAGTTAGAGATATTGAAGGTCACAGGTTGCTTCTGTCAGTATAAAAATAATATCTGTGTGTTTCAGGTCATAGGTGACCCCTACACATATTTTAAAAGGCATAATCATCTTGGAAAACTGAAAATTTAAACAGGGAAAGAGGTAGCAGCTACTCCCTTAATCATAGAAATAAAGCAAAATTCATGAAAGCAAAGTGCACAGCTGATTTTTCCCCTATGAACTCATTGTTTCCCAACGTCCAGGGCTCAAGACTCAGAGTGTTTTAAATGATGTTACATGGGGCAAATTCCTAGTGAAGTCAGTATAAATTTTAGCCCAGTAAATTTCAATGGAAAGAGGATTATTTTACCTCCAAATCAGAGTCCATTCTCTATCTGTTAAAGCCATCACTTCACCTTTCCCTGAATCCTAGCACAATTGCTCACAGTATAATGTGATGTAAAAAAAGACTATCTGAGGACTCTTTTACCCTGGGATATCATTAATAAAATGTCTGTCTGACTTTTTGTTCACGATTTCTGCATGGACAGTCATTCCTTTTGGCCCTAGTTGTTTATCAAACTTCACACAAACAGCCTAGTATCAGAAAGTTGCTCTGACTTCCAGGCTGAGAAAAACAAATATGTGTAGTTTCCCATATTTGACAGAATGGCCAATCTGTGAAACAAAGGTACATTTAGATACCTTATAATCCAGTGTTTCTTCTGATGTTTTTAGTCTTATGAAGTCTGCCTCCTGAATGGTAACAGTAAAGCCTACAATAAAGCAATCCCTGATGTGCTTTTTTTCTGACTGAACTCTCCATTAAAGCACTTGTCTTTCTAGATAGTACATGAACTTGACCAGCAAGACTGGAACATGTTAAGACTATGAAGACTTTTAAATATGCTACAGGGAGTGCTCACATTTTAATAGGCCAAGTTTGTAAAATGACCCATTCACTCTGGCATCTTAACCCATGATTTCTGTCACTCAACAGCTACCCCTTAATTAGGAGAATGTTTCAGCTGAAGGAGTCGCCTCCACATGAATACACAAGGTCTGATTATTCACAATGGTGTCTGATGTGACCAGCTTTCTAACTCCAACATGACCACAAATGCTTCTCTTCAGATGAGAGCGTTATTTTTATTTTGCTCTTCTTCCCTTTCTACAAGAATACACATGGATCATACCTAACAGTCAATTGGCCATGATTAAAATGTAGTGTAAGAGTTACATCCACGTTAGTTTGGCTGATCCACAGCTGCGCATCATCCTGTATTTGAAGAAAGCTGGGGCCATTTGCAAATGGATTAAAAACAGTCCCATGTAGAATACAATTTTCTGTTCCTTTTCTTTCATTTCTGTAATTTCTTCTCCTTTCAGACAGCTTAATAGGTCTTTTTCATGGCTCTAACATTGCTCTTATCTAAACATATTATCCACATTTTGGATAGATTGGTAAGAAATTCATAGTTTTTCATCTCTCTGTCTCCAAAATCTGAAACACAACTTTCATTGACTGAGTGCCAATCATAGGAATGATATCTTGGCACCAAATATATTTGATCCCCAATTATGGTTGCTATACAAAAACTCACCAAAAGAGTCACTTTAATGGGTGACTTATAAATGGTAGACAGACTGCTTTGGAATGCAAATGTGACTATTTAGACATTATGGCAAAGATCACTAGTTCTCAGCTCTGGAAATACTGAGGTAACTCAGCTTTCCTAGATGGAAGTGTAGCATAAAGGAGTGGGAACTTAATTCCATATTTAGAACCCTTGGCTGAAGCTGTAGACGTATGTCCTCTTCCAAATCCATCCAGGTCAGCTGAAGATAATATCAGCTTCCCTTCCCTCCCAGCTATTTTGCTACCACAGCACAGCCAGTATTAGGGGTGTCTTCTCATACCTCCCTATCCACGACTGCCTTAGGAATGTGAAGATTTGCATATAATAAAGATTTTTTAGTGTCTTTGCCCTGACTTGTGTGCTTTGTGACTCGGTATCATATCTGCAGTTAATGAAGTCAGTCAGATTCAGTGCACAGCTGATTTAAAACCACAAAAAGCAGGTACAGGTTTGACACTTCCTGGACTGAAGCTGGAAAATTCTATATTAAAGAATCTTTAGAAATAAATAGTAACAGTAAAAACCACTACTTCCTGTATTCCAGTCTTGATAGAATTGAATTTAAACTGTAAAATCTAGATTGCCTGTCCCAGTGTTACCACTTGACAGGAGGGAAACAGACTGCATTGGACCCCTGAATTATAGCTCTCAGGCTGCTTTTGCGCTTACCTTGAAAAATATATAAATGTGGTGTGCCAATTTCTTTCTTCATTATTTGTTTTTCACTCATATAGTTAAGTATATTGAAGGCTATGATAAATGGAGCTAAACATTTTGACCTATGAACCATATTCACTGGAGAAGGTCCTAGAAGAACATTCTTTAAATATGATATTGTGTGAGAAGTGGTATAACCACTCTGTGAGTTTCAATCCCCTTTAGATTTTATTTCTGCTAGGTCAGATTCCAGTGCATGATGTGTACTTGCTCGAAGTTCAGTGATTTATAAATAGCAAATACTTTCAAGGTTTACCTTATTGGTTTTGACCTTATTGAAATCCCTGTTGTACGCACTGAACATAAAGAGCAAGCCACTTGACTCACAATCTATTACAGTGTTCAAAAAGAGCATTTTACAAACAAATTGACATGGACATAGTTAATTCTTGTCTAATTTTTAGATTTTATCAGTAAACAATTACCAAAACTGTAATGATGTAGATTTTAAAAGCATTTTGTAATATGTATAGATCAAACATTTGGTCCTCCACTTATTTTGAAATTGAAGCTGTCTGTGATGTATTACCTCTTCCTATCACTGCATGAATAGAAACTGCTGAATATTTACAATATCATGACTTTTGGGAGATACATGTGAAATTATTAATGTAAGCAGAGCTAATTCTGTGTGAAAGGAGGTGCTGGAATACTTCTCTGGAGTGGTAACAGTATGGCACTCAAGATCATTCTGGTGCAAAATTAGCACTTCAAGACCATTTAAAATCACTTGAAGGAAATAGGTGAAGATCTCTTTTTTTAGTTAAACCATTACAAGCCACTAATCCCTCACCTGGAAAGCCAGCTACTAATATTACATGCATAGGTAATCTGTGCTCACCTTGCCCTCCAGACTGTGCATGCTACCATGTTTTATTTAAAAAAAAAAAAAAAAAAGGTGTGCAACTTATTTTGTAATCATTATCATATGCTTCTATCACGTGAATAGTGAATTGGCAAAGTAGCAGATTTGTGGGAGTCACTAAGCCTCCAGAAGGTGGGACATCCCATGTGTGCAACTTTTTTTCTATAAATATCTTACTCATCAGGACCTCAGAATATATGCCATATTTAAATGGTCCTTCTTTTTTTTGTGGCCAGATTTTCACAAAAGGTTCTGTGTCTCCTCAGAGGTTGCATGTATTGACTTCACCCCTCCACCAATACTTTCTGATGATGCTTTTTCAGATATTTCTTGAATCCTTCCATCTCTTCTGGTTACATTTTTTATCCTGTGTATCTGCTTAGCAATAAACTTCTCCAACACTTAACTGTAAATATACTGGGGAGATATGAGATCTAATTTCTCTCTGATTCAAAGACACCAAATAGTAAGAGAAAAAATACTGCATGACTTCATACCTAGAAACATCTCTGATAAACTCTGGCTAACTGGGCAGGGCCTGGGGTTCCTGTAAGGGATTTTCCTAACCTTTCAAGTTCCTGAGGCTAATAGTTTCCATTTTTTCTGGAGCCTGGTCCTTTTTCTCCACTGTCACCAGTTTAGCCTAATGTAAATTCCTTTACTAAGAGATGCTGGCACTTAGAAGCAGTCCACCTTCTCTCCGATGCAAAGCTCTACGCAAACAAACTCAGAAGAGATGCAGACAGCCGTATAAAATATCCTTAAGAGTAGTAAGAAATATTTAGGCTGGGCTCAGTTGTTGCCAGATTCTCCACCATCAGCTGAGTGGCAGTAATCCTGTATGTGTGTGTAATCTTGCAAATGTGAGGTAATTGGATTTAATTGAGCCTGCAGTAATAAAGAGTTAAGATAAGCTGAATTATCTTGCATTTGCTGTAGCCTAAGAGCATAGGAAGGCAGCCACCATGGCAGCTGATGTGTGGTAGCTTATAAAGCTCTGGAAATGAACTTCATGGTATGATCAAGTTAGCTAGGGTAGCTCTCAAAAGCCGCAGATAGGATTACCTGCTGTGGTAAAAGCTATACAAATGGACAATAAAGAAAAAAACCCCAGCATTAAAAAATCAGCCCTGAAGCAGATCTGAGTGTGAGAGCACTTACAACACTGCCCTGTCCTGTGCAGGCAGAGGAGAAAGAGCTGAGGGTAGGGGGAGGGCCAAGGGGAAGAGAAGAGGACAAGGTCTGGCTGAGATGTCCAGTCAGCCAAGTGGGTATGGACCAGACAAGCCAGGCACAACTGCTCCAGGAGGCACTGCGGGCCAGGGCCTGAGCAGAAAAGTGGTCCCTGAGGCCCCCAGGGAGACTTCTCACAGGCTTCTCACTACTAATGGGCCTCAAATTGCCTCACAAACTTGTTAAAGTAACCATGCTTTGAAGATGGCAAAGGCACTCTCACTGTACTCTGTCCACAGAACTTGAAAAGTTAATGGAAACTGGGAAACAAAAGCTACGTGGACAGCAGAGAAGCAGCACAGGATTGAAACATGAGATATCATTTTTCTCGTTGGTGCCTGGAGTTACCATGCAATATAAACTGGAAGGGGCTGCTAGAGGTCACCTGTTCATCTCTCTCATCCTCACCAAAGTGGAGAAACTGGGCCTGTAGTCAGATATTAAATGGTTAGACTCAGTCATCATAAAGGTCTTTTTCCAACACAAACAATTTTATGATTCTAAGGAGTGTGTTGGGTATGTGTATTTCCTTTCACTGACTAAATGCAGGCTCAGGGATTCAGGGAGAAAGGTTGTAAATAGGTATACAAGCAGTATAGAGACATCTAAAGCACTGCAAACAATGAAGAATAAAATGGAAAAAAGGTCTGGAGGCTACTGAGTCTCTGAGATCCTGAAAGATATGTCAGAGACATAGAAACAGACTAGATGTCTTCAAGGGTTGCACTCTACCCACAACAAATTTCTTTTACTCCCACTTGGCATCCTTTCTGGGAAAAAAGAAGCCTTCAGACCTTTCATTACATTTATTTTCTTAATATCACCCACTCACATTATCTTATTTGTTCTTTCTCCAGTGCTAAAAAACATTTTAATCATGTAAAGAAACACAGAGGTCCATATTCCTGTCTACATGCAGAATAAGAAATGGAGGATGCAGTGCCAGTGAGACATGGTTTTGGTCTTTGACTCTAATGGGAGACTGATCCCATCTCCAGCACAAAATGGGACCACTTGAAGTTCACAGTAACCCCAAACCTGGCTTTCCAGAGCTGAGATGTATCCTAAAACCAGGATAAGATATGTTAGACCACACTGAACAAGATCACTGCCTGTGTCAGAGAGTCCTTAACACACGCAGTTCTCAAGTTGCTGTCCAACTTTGCTTCTTTTTTTCCTTGGACCAGCATACATATAAGCAAGAGTAGTTGAGATCGGGTTACTCCCTTACCCCTTCTTTTGTAAAGACCTGCAGCACCCAGAGGTGCTGGGTTCTTCTGCCAGCCAAGCTTGGGTTAGCCTTAACAGACAACACCTTCACAAGTGAATGAGGAAGAAGGGGCAGCTGTGATGGGGTGACATGAAGGGAAGCTTTCTCTGTGGCACTCTGAGATTTCACCTTGTACCAGCAAGGGCTCTGGGTAACTCTTCATTTCTTCAGCCAGCCCAGGATGGTATAAATGGTTCCTCGTTTCCTACTGCAGAACAGCCCCACCTCTCCCGTCCACTAAGCTGAATTTGGGACTTATTTTGGCACCTGACAAAATTGGCAGCCTAGTGCACACACCCTGGCCTGCAGCTGCCAAAGGGCTCACAGCCCACTGCAGCCCAGCCAGGACAGCCCCACAGTCTGTCTAGACCTCTTCACAGCAGAGGTCTCTTAGAGCAACGCATTTTAACTGTGCAGGACAAATCAGACCATGCCACACAACTCTGCACTCTTTACAACCATCTGAGATGCAGCAAGATAACTGAAATCCCAAACGGCATCTGCTTTTAAAAACTCTATATTCGATTAGCAAGTGGTCTATTAATGATACCCCAGTGACCAGCTGCAGCAGCAATATCCAGTCTCTCTAGCTAAAGCAATAAAAATAACCTAATCACTTCTCAGGTTTTCCCACTCAAAAAGCTGCTGTGCATTAACTCAATTCATCATACAAAAAGTTTCATTCTGTTTCTGCATTTCAGCCCTAGAAGTAGGCTGTCAAGCTTTTATGATAAAAAATAATTACCTCCTTCAGCAGTGGTCCCATTTAAATGGATCTTTTAAAGAGACATCTTGTGTGTATTTCTCCTTTCTTTCACCCTGACAAGAAGAAATGAAGCATTTCTCAGCCCATTATTTCCTCTTTCTTCCAAATTCTTGTTAAAAAAAAAAAAAACCTGGCCATGTTTATTATCTCTCATCTTTTATGAACAGTTGTTTGTTCAAGTATCAAGTCGGCACTTGATACAAAGCTAATAAAAGTCAATATGCTTTTTGAGCTGTCTTAATTAAGTCTTGGATGAGGTGACATGAAAACACAGTGTCAGTGTAACATATTTTACTATATTGTTCCCTAGTTGGTATTTTAAATCAATAAATGATTGATTTATTTTTTTTTCCTGTACTAGATGGATTGGTAACAACTAGCCTGCATTATTAATGACAAGATAATGATATGATAACATATTTTCAAGACTCCCCATAGTAGGATTTGTCAGCCTCTAACTACAGGTATGAAAGGATTCAGATTCAGGAGGACGCTGCATGCTGAATAGTTGTTGAAAATTTGGCAAGATGCAGACACCCACAAGAGCGAGTGTGGGGAAAGGATATTGCTTTGTAAATTTTTTTTAACTTCTAAAACTGCTTGTAAATCTTGAGGGTCCCACAAGTCACTTGAAATCTAAAGGGGGATGAGTGGCTTACATGTTTAAAACCTTCTGCCTTTTTCCCTCTAATATGATCCAGTTATACACCTTTCAGAAAAGCGTTATTGCACCTGTTGTTTGGAAATCTATAGCTGCCTAGAAATTTCACCCTTCCTGCACCTGTTCCAGGTGGAAGCTGAAGAGGGCAGAGCAAGATTTCAGTTTTACCTGAGCACAGCAGAAAAGGAAACTGGAGCTGGATCAGGTTGGGGAGAGGACGCCAGGGTGAGGGTGGGATGGGGCTGTGGGCAAGGGGGAAGGGTAGTAAAGGAAGAACAAGCCTGCAAAGGGAAATGTGGACGTGTCCAAAGGCTGGAGCAAGTGTCCACAGGGAAAGGGAGATGGAAAGGTAGAAATAGGCAGTTTGCATAGTAGTTCCCAAAAAGGAACAGGGAAAAAGAATGGTTAAGAAAAGATACAAAAAATGGTTTTCCTAACCTTTCAGTGCCTGAGGCTAGTTCCAATTCCATCTAGTTCCAACCCTCCTGCCACAGACAGGGACAACTTCCAATAGATCATGTTGCTCAGAGTACTATTCAGCCTGAACAGTTCCAGGAATGGGACACTCACAGCTTCTCTGGGAAACCTGCTACAGTGCCATACTTTCTTTCAGTTTGAAGATATTCCCCCTTGTCAAATCACTCCATGAACTTGCAAATAGTCTCTTTACATCTTTCTTGTAGGCTCCCCTAGGTATTAGAAGGCCACAGTTAGGTCACCCTGAAACCTTCTTTCTTCCAGGCTGAACAAACTCAATTCTCTCAGGCTTTCCTCACAGGAGAAGTGCTCCATCCCTCTAATCATCTCAGTGGCCTCCTCTGGACTCTTTTCAACAAGCTGATGTCCTTCCTATGCTGAGGACGCCAGAGCTGGACACTGTGGGGGTCTCATCAGAGTGGAATAGAGAGACAGAATCACCTCTCTTGACCTGCTGGCCACAAACCTGCTGACTGCACTCCTTTTGATGCAGCCCAGGACACAGTTGGCTTTCTAGGCTGCAAGTACACATCGTCACCCACCACCCTGACCCAGGTGCAGCACCTTGCACCGGGTCTTGTTAAATGGCATGAGACAACCACAGGCTTGCTTCTAGAGTTTATCCAGGTCCCCCTGGACAGCAAGTACCTATTGACATCACTAAATTTAAGAGGAACACCCCTGTATAAGTAGGATAGAAAACTATGCTCAATTACGGGATTCAAGCACAAGCTTCAAATCACATGCATGTTTCAGGTCTTATATTTTTTTTCACACTCCCTCAAAGATTTTTCCCCCATCACTTGTGTTTCCTGCAGAGCTTTAGAGGTATTGGTTGTGAGGTTCTTTTCTCTTTACCCTTACCTAGTGCTGTCTTTTCTAGCATTACGAAGACAGCAAAGGGGAGCAGTGGACCTGCTGCATCTTCACGTGCCCACAAAACTCATAGCATTCTGTATAATAAATTTCTTTTTAGACTCCCATCTATACTGTATTAAATCTATACCAATATATATACCTGTACTGCAGATCCAGTTATAAGATAACCTTGCAGCCACACAGTCAACCAAGGAGGCATTAAATGTATTATAAAAGTCTTGGGGCCTTAAAAGTGAGAAGTGGAATTATTTCTGCTGGACTCACAACAGCATGCACCATCTGTTCTGGTGGATGCAGTGAGTGTCCAAAGCAGCAGCTGCTGCTTCTGGATGCTGCATCTGGCGCTTGCACACTGGTCCTGTGTCACAGAGCAAAGAGTGAGCATAATACCAATTATGCAAGATGAGTACAGGAATTAGCCAGTGGTTTGAAAAGAGTTGAGGACTGGGATACTGTGAAAGGGAATGGTGTCCATAGGCTGGACCATGCCTGGGAAGGGTGTCCAAAGAAAAAGTCTGAGGGGAATGGGCTGTTCTGGGCAGAAGTGGAGGGTATGAGAGCACAGAGGTTGAGAGAGACTTGAAACAGGGGCAGGGAGGTCTGATTTGGGCACTCCTAGTGCACATGTACAGTGTGCTGTATTTCTTCATGGGATTTTCCAAACACAAAAGTCTGTGCATAGGTGGCACAGGCCAGTACTTCTGGAAAGTGACCAACTGGACAGAACTTGCACAGAAAATCTGATTCTTTCTAGAAACATGTATATCTTTGGATTTTTCAGTTATATGGCAATGGCTGATGTTTCTGTGCAGTGACCATGAAATAGCAGACGAGTACGCATCAAGAAAAAAAAAAGAGACAGTGTCTTCTTCATCACTGTTGAGAGAGGTCAGAGTTTATGTGACACCAGCAAGTTAATTGTCTTAGTGGGATGTCTCTGATATACCCAAATGTTTTTTGCTGTTGAAGACTAACTTTCTTATATTAAGAAGATATATTTGTGTCACTAAGGAACATAGACTACAGTATTAAGAAAGCCTCATTCCAGTGCTTCAATTATTTCTCTGGCAAATTCTCCAACAAATAACTGCATTTTTAAAATCCCGATTTAAAGGCAGTGGTACTTAGTACATTATTAATTACAGTGCATTGCCAAGCAGCCACAGCAATGTTCATATAAGCAGCTGGATGAGCAACATAGCATGACTATAAAAGGAAAATACTCTATAGAATTGGCATAACATGTCAGCCTTGTGACACAATTCCCAGCATAGCTACATACTAGGAAGAAAAGCAGAAATACTACGTGATAGCTGTATTTCTCTCTGCTTTCAGTCTAGTCATAGCCTGGTTTTTATAACCTGCCTCCAGAGATGCTATTGGAGACCATTTCAAGTAGCTAACAAAATAGCTACAATGTTATTGTATTGGCAAGTGCCATTTGCATTGTATTAGAGAACTGCAAAACTAGAAGAGGAGAAATCCAGGGAGTAGTCACTATGGGGAATTCAATCCACCCTTTGTCACCTAAGAAGCTCCTGTAGGTCTGCTGTAATTAGTAGTAAAAGAGCTTTTGCTCTGAAAAAAATGATTCTTATGTGCTGCTAGTATGACACTGGGTAATTCCATAGAGATACTTTTATATCTGATGAGCAAATGCAATTAACACGGCAACAACTCTACTATGGATTATCACAGAATCACAGAATGGTTGGGGTTGAAAGGGATCTCTTCAGTTCATCTAGTTCATCCCCACTTCTTATGCAGAGTAAGATAGAGCTGATTGCCCTGGACTCTGACTAGTAAGATTCTAGATGTTTCCAAGGATGGAGACTCCACAGCCTCTCTGGGAAACCCATTCCTGTGATCGATCACTCTCTTAGTAAAATTTTTTTTTTTGTGTTAAGATTCCTTTTTTTTTTTTTTTTTTTTTAATTGGAGCCCATTGCCTTTTGTTCTGCCCCTAAGCACTGCTGAAAAGGTCTTCTCTCCCTCTTGTTCATAAGCATCTATACACACTGATAAAATCCCATTCATCCTTCTGTTCTCCAGGCCAAACTCCCTCAGACTCTTCCTCAGAGGAGAGGTGCTCCAATTTCTTCACCATCTTTTTGACTGTTCACTGGACACTTTCCAGTATATCTGTGATTTTTGTTCTGGAAATCCCAGAGCTGAATACAGCACTTTAAACATGACCTTAGCAACCCTGAGATGGAGGATCATTTCCATCAACCTGCCAGCAGTGCTTTTGCTAATGCTGTCCTGTTGGCCTTCTGCACAAAGGCAC
Source organism: Pyrocephalus nanus (assembly GCA_038380795.1). Taxonomy (NCBI): domain Eukaryota; kingdom Metazoa; phylum Chordata; class Aves; order Passeriformes; family Tyrannidae; genus Pyrocephalus; species Pyrocephalus nanus. The sequence goes on along the minus strand of CM076259.1, from coordinate 93,448,302 downwards.
ATTTCTTGGTCATGTTCAGCTTGTTGATCATCACAGACTTTTCTCCAGAACTGTTTTATAGCTTGGTGGCCCCCAGCATATACTGATGCACAGTGTTATTCCTCTGCAGATGCATTACATGGCATTTCCTCAGCTGAACTTCACAATTCATCTTTGCCCAATTCTCCAGCCTATACAGGTCCCTCTAAGTGGGAGCACACCCTCTGGTGTACCCAGCACTCTTCCCAGTCTTGTGTTGCTTGCAACCTCACTATGGGTGCACTCTGCCCCACTGTTACAGTCATTAATGAAAATATTGAATATTATTGGTCTCAGTATTGACTCCTGGAGTACACTCCAAGTGATTTGTCTCAAACTGGACTTTGTCATAATGACTGAAATTCTCTGGGTCTGATCATTCAGCCAGTTTTCAATCCACATCAAATGTACTATCTAATGTTTATGTACAGTCTATGAGGATGTTGTGGTACACATGCCTTACAATGTAACTTACACAAGTTACAAATGCCTTACTAAGGTCAATATTCTCCATTTTTGTCTCATGCACCAAACCAGTCCCAGCATGGGAGAAGACTTTCAGGTGAGTTAAACATAACTACCCATTTATAAATCTTTGCTGACCAATCCTGATCGTCTTTTTCTCTCTCACATGTCTGGAAATGGTTTTCAGTATTTGTTGCTCCATCACCTACCCAGGAGCTGAGGATGATCAATGTATAGATCCACAGATTCTCCTTCTTTCCTTTCTTGAACATTCCATGACCTTGCAAACATAATCAAGAGTGGCGTCCTTGTCTATAAATTGGTAATTAAGTTTTCTGTTGACTAAGGAATCACCAAGAGATGGGCTGCCACAAGCCTTAAAGTAGCATCAGGGAAGAAGTCTGAGAAGATGAGTAGGCTGAGAGAGGCTGTTTCCCTGCACTGGCAAAATACTGAGAGTTTTTTCAACCATTTGATATGAAAAATAAAAAGAACTTTCTTTGTTGTTACTGTTGTTGCAATCAACTTCCCTCTTGTTCATTTATTTTCACAGGCTAGATACAGAGTTCTTTGTCCACTCATTAGTCTCAATGCCTTGCAAGTCAGGGCAGTGTTGACCACACAATGCACAGTGATTCAACCCTGCATTCCAGAAATTCACATTCTCCAGTCATGTACCAACAGGTGCACTTGTTTGCAAATGAAAATGTTAAGCATATTAGTTTGGCATTTCATGGTAGCAAATTCAAAAAGTAATTTTCAAACTTATAAAATTGGTTTTCTATCCTGCAGCCTGAGTTGCAGTGAAAGAATATACACCCTTCCACAACCTGAATTTCAGCTGAGGTTTTCCAAGGCTCCAGAGTCAGCTCACATAAATCAAAGTGCAAGATCAAATCCAGCACTGGAAAGGTGGAGGCTATCAATTATTATGGAGTACAATAAATGGAAGACACAACGACATTTCATTTTATATCACACATGTAATTATTAGGGCTCAGTGACATGACATTATCAATGTGGTTGTTTTGAAAAGCATGGCTGCTTGATTATTTTTCCCCCCTGTGAGTTGTTGCATCTCTCAAAAGCTCTGGGTTTCTCTTAGAGACGTCATTTCTTTTCCCAGCATAGAAAGCAGTTTGTTTGTGGGCTGCCTTTCTAATTAAAAAAACAAAGCCCCACATGTTCTTGAAAGAGAGCTAAATTCCATAACTAAGCCTCTGCTCACTGAAAACATACCTCACTTGGAAAGGCAGCAGGAGAACTGTGCCACAGCTCAGCTGTTTATAAGCAGTCCTCCATTCACTCCCATCTCTGGGACCATATGTGACAACAGTTCCACATGCTGCTCACCAGTCTCTGCTGACCCTTTGTACTCACACTCCTAAGGTCCTCTCTTGTCACTTTTGAAGCTCAGAATTGTGCACAGCTGACTCTACCCCAGGGCCACAGTAAATACTCCTCACAGCATCAAGAAGTGCCTTATCTCACAAGTAATAAAACTCTTTTTTTTGTTGTTGTTAATTGCAGAGCAACTTGCTATTAATTTGTGTCAAGACAACTGTCAATTAATCTTGAATTCTGAGATGCCCAGTCAGTTCAAAGTGTGCTTTAGTAATTTCAAAGAAACAATGGCAGTGGCAAATTCATGCCTTAAAAAAACATATGTTTACCACAGATGGTATATATTCAAATATCAGTACAGTTGAATCCACTTTTAGAGTCTACAAATGTAGCCACCTTTTACATATACTATAAGAAAATCAGATTTCCAGATATTCATTTACACATCAAAACAGTTATATTACATCCAGGCATCATGCATATGATGAAATTGTTCTACATAAAAACAAAACCAGATTGTTATAATGGTATCCCATTGTATCTGTGAAATTAATCTGTCTTAATACTAAGAAACAGCATCTGGTTTTAATGGAACAAAAAAACCTCAGCCAGTATAGCAAATAGCATTGTAAAATTTCCAGACTTTCCACAGAAGGAATTCCTTGGTAAAGGTGACTTAGGCTTCCCATGTTTCCACATAGAAGACTGTGATTCAGACATTTTCTAGGAGAGAATAATTCTACTGGCTTTGTGTTGACAAAATGAAATATTAAAAAAAACAAAAAAAAACAAAAAAAAAACACCAAAAAAAAAAAAAAAAAAAAAAAAAAAAACAAAACCAAGAACAAAACCAGAAAACCCACAAAAACTCTACACAAAGAAACTCTAAAGTTGTAAGGTTGAAGGGCTCATGAAATAAGGCACAGCAAACTAGATATTGGAAGATCATGTTCTCTCCTTCCTTTATAATACCTTTTACAAAAGCTTTTTACATTACTGTGCATTAGGTCCTTGATAACTCAAACTATTCCTTGCTTGAGCATCATTACACATACACATATTGAAGCGTATTTGTAACCCTAGGATGACATAGGTTTTCATCTGACCACAATCCATGCCATCATCAGAAGAAAGGTTTCATCATTGTGGGCAGTAACTGGCTACTTAGTGAGATGGATATTTTAATAGGGTAAAGATTAAAAGTCTGTTTTGAACATTTCCATTAAGATCAGTTGTTAAGATCAAATTACCTGGTTTCACATATAAGAAATCTTCTAATATGGTTCCTACAGACCATTCAAGCAACTGAGATTAGGTCCTTCAGTTCCTAACGTTAGGAAAGAGGGAATACTGTATAGAGATGCTGCTTCTGCAAAAACTGTCAGGCCTAACATTACTTTAATGTGTTGTCCCATTAGAGTCAATTAGATTGTGCCAGTTCTCCTGTTGTACCCAAGTGTTTGCAGGATTGGAAGCTGCTGATAATGGCAGCAAAAATGAGAAGTTTTGAGGATGGAAGTAATTTCAAGGGATAGCTTGAATTAAAAGTGCTTTAAGCCAACAAACTGCTTTTACATACTTTCATTTTAAATAAAACATACAATTGGTTTTCAAATAGACTGCACATCTTACAAACCAGCAACATTTCCTAATCCAGGCACTTGCAAATATTTTAATGTTTTGTGAGTGTGGAGCTATTTCTAAATATTTTTAAGTGCTTGAGATATTTTTTTCTTGAAAATGGGAGTGAATTAAGCCATGTGTTCAAAAAGACAGTTCAAAGACATATTGAAACAATTTCTATCAAACAAAAGACTCACAATGAAATAAAAAGCCAGTAAGTATAAAAACACGAGACATTTAAAACAAAACAAATTGAGCCAATGTTGTATCATCACTATTAGACAATCGGAAGGAACTTAAATGAGTGCTTCTTTTTACTACCATTGCCCGTGGCTTCACTAACCTCCCCTGACACTGGTTTTACCAGCCCTTCTCTGCTTTCTCTTCTGCCCCCAAGTCTTTGTTTCTGGAGTGAAATGTTGTAAGTTATACCATACAGGCACACTCACCCTGAACTGGTTTACCCCAGCCTCCTCACAAGCAGAATAAGCAAAATTGGACAGTGGTCCTGGAATAAAAGTGTTCATACCAGTATGAAGTAATTCAGATAAAGTTGCACCATGAATTCCACAGAAAAATTGTTTTTTCTTCTGTTGACCATATTTGAATCTCGACTATAAATTCTGGAATTAATGCCCTACTGTGTGTGTCACTTCATGATTTTAGATGTTTAGAAGTCAGATATCTAAGTGCATTCAGTCTTACCTCCCTTTGTAGCTGATTTTAAAAAGAAAAACGTATGTCAGAGTGTATCAGCAGGTATCCCCTTGTATCAGCCATTTTCAGATTACATGGCTCACCTTCAGTAGAAGCTTGTTTATATGTACCTGTGAGAGCTGACTAAATCGGAATTAGTACCTGTATGGGAAACACATCAGGTTTAAAATACCTAAATTTAGAAGGGCCTGGAGAGCATCCTAGAGGCTCATTCTAAAATAGTCATCTAGGACTGAATTCAGCTAGTTCATACATACCTCTAAACGAAAGTGTCCAGCATCTATTTCAGATGCATGCAGATACCTGGGACATCTGCTTGGGCTGAAAGAGATAATACAGACCTGTTTGTCTTACTTGTTTCAGGAGAGACAGCTGTAGGCCAGATGGCCCAACCTAGGGCATCTCAGCTGGCATTAGATGTCTATGTTTAGACAGCTGAATCATGCCCCAAGCAACGTCTGCTGAATTTATCTCTGGATCCCATTGACTAAACCTCTGTTGACAGTAGTGGGAGCTTAGACAAGTGGCCCCTGTGTGATACTTGCACACCATAACTACAATTTAGGCCTCTTAGACTCCAACTGAATCCCACCTACCACCTTAGGGTTAGATTCACTCCATCCCTCAATTTGATCTCAAACGCTAAAATCTCTTGACCATGGATCTAATTCCTTTCCCTTTAGTCTCTTTCTTTGTGTCATATATCTTTCTTTTTGTCATATCTCAGAAAACCTTTGTCCTCCCACTTTCTGCCCTGTGGTTCAAATATGTCATTCAAGAAAAAAAGAGAATCTGCATAGGTGTGAAATGTGGTCAGAGCATGGTCTCAGTCTCTTTAACTAGGTTGTGAGTTGGTGTCGGTCCACAGATGCAGAAATTGTGGTGAACTCCGGCCTCTGGACAGACATTCTGCTGTTGATACAAAGGTGTGGCTTTCACTACATAATCATGCCATCCAAAAGCAGAGTAAACAATAACTTTTCTGAACTAAGCTGTGTGAAGTAAATCACAATGTGGGGAAGAGAAAATGTTGTTGACCACTGCATTTCATGTGTCTTTGCTTAGGATTTTTCATGTAACAACTGTTACCCATCTGGTTTCAAAACCTGTTGCTTCATCTTCCTACCCTAGAATCAGCAGAAACAAAGTATCTGCCTTCTGGTTTCTTCCTAACACCAGATTCTGCATCTCCATCCTATTCTGTCTCACCAGAGAAAAAGCATTCTTTCTTACTTTTGTTCGTTACTTGGTTTTGCAACTCTGAACTCCTTTCCACTAAAAAGTCTTTATTTCCTCTGTTCTTTCACCAGAAATTGTTTTTCTTTTCTTTTTTAAATGATGCATAAAGTTCCATGCTTCAGACCTAATCTTGCAAACGCATATGAACATGAAAAGATTAATCACATCACAACTCTAATTTGAAATCAAAGAGATCATTGAAGTGTTTGCAAGATTACAGTTTTCAACTCCTTATAGAAGTGTAGAATCATTTAGGTTGGAAAAGACACATAAAATTATCTTTGAATAGGTTCATCCTCTTAGAGTGTTATGTGCATTTTGAATGTAGTTCAGCACCTGCAAGATCTATCTTACAAAACTGTCATCAGAGGAAAAGTTCTCTAGCTGAGCAATAGCAGGTTAAAAAGAACACAAATTGAGATGCAATAGTTGTTATTTCTAATCAGGCCTGATGTGAAGGAGTGAATTTTATTCTCTTTCCTAGCAGCTGGCACTTTCACCTTGTGACTTTGTGTCTTACATAGTTAGCAGAACAAAATGGCAACTTCACTTGTGAAGTTATTGTAAATGTTATTCATAACAAGCTAATTTGTTGTTGTTCTGCTAAAATGGAACTCTTGCTTCTCAAGGGCATTTCTTCATTGTGATTGTAATCTGTTGCATTCATGTTTTATATTTGATTAATCTAGTGAGTGCTGTAACCTGACTTGTCCTCTTTGAGAAAGTGGTGGGATCATAACTCAGCCCTGAAGGGTGGGGTTACAGTCTAAAAACTCTCAGAAAAGAAAAATAGATGGTATTTATCCAGAGTAAAATCACTTATGCTATACCACTGAAATTTGGCTTAGTACCAAACGAGTAATAAAGAAAAGGCTTCAGGCATAACAATAAAAACAAAACAAAACAAACAAAACCAATAAAATCAACAAAAACAAATAAACAAAACCCCTAAACCAAAACACCCCTCACTGATAATTCTCTGTGTGTGAACATACCAGTGCAAACAGAAAGAGAAACAGAGCTTGTGAAGATGTTACAATTATCTTGAGTTTTTCTGTGATTTGAAACTGGCTGCAAATCTCTCCTGCTAAGCAAAGCTATTTCCTTAGCAGTGTCCCAAACCCCTTAATTTCTATTAAAAAAAAAAAAAAAAAAAAAAGGTTGCTGTTTATTGGTTTCATTAGTCATATAACTGTGTAACTTGCATAGTGGTGGACCTGTGTGACATATGATTGTGTATGGTAGAAGCAAGAAGTGAAGCAGAGGAGTGAAGCCTGGACAAAGGACTGAACAAGAAAGACGAGTATGGAGCAGGGAGATACACCCAAAGTATAAGAATCAGCCAAATCATGGGAGTCTCCTCCACCCCTCCCTTATTTCAATGTGTTTCTTTTGCTTTGTGAAAGGGTTTTTTGGTCCACTTCAACCACTTCACACAGTGGCACTTCTGCCAATGTGGGTGGCCTTGTGTATTCTTTCACGCTGAGAAACTGAGACTGTCTGCAGGGTATTGTGAACCAGCAAGACAGGCATGACGGTCCAAGCTCGCTAAAAACATGAAGCAACAAACTGCTGAATAGCTAAGCATACTGAGTTTGCTTTAAGCTGAAATAGTGAACAAGAATATCAGGTATTCATTCAACCTTAACTGGTTCTGAGCCCAAGCACTTGGCAATAAAGAAATCATAAATGTTTATGTCCTGTGACAGACATTTCAGGAGTGTCCAGGCAGCACGTAGAAGGGATCTAACTAATGCAGGCTAGCTGCTCAAGTTTAGAAATAACCTGCTTACTCCTCACTCCCCCATCAGAGCCAAGGGCTTGACAAAGGCTTTTTGACTGTGCGCCTGGGCTCCAGCCGACAGCAGCACATTACACCAGCTTGCATGGAACTGAACTGGTTTCAGCTGGCCTGCAGAAAAATCCCTTGAAAAAATCATTCCCACTGCTTTCTTTTCCAAGCTAAGGATAACCGAAGTGGCAATGATTACATGTTGTTAACTAGACATTTATAACCAGCCTATTAACTGATCTAAATAGCAGCCTCATTCATGTGGTTCTTGCACACTTCCAGCCTGTTTGCCAGGCTGGGACTAAAGACCCCAATTCAAGTAGAATGAGTTTGGTGTAAAGAGTAAATTCATGCATAAACTTAGGGTTAATCCAAGACCAAGCACCTCCCCCTCCCCCAGCTTGCCTTCAACCCACAGTGTGGATGTGAAGCAATTTTGAGCTCACTACGTGGTTAGAGTCATGTTTGAACAACAGTATGGGAGTATCAACTAATTTTTGGTCTTAAATCAGCTCTTTCTACACATAACTCCAGTTTCACTGTGACCTGGAGATCTGATTTTCATGCTGCAACCATTTCTATGTCTTTTAAAGCATAGGAAATGAACAGTCCAGACTTTATCACTATCATTTTAACGTGGTTTTGTACTGGGCCTGACCATTTCTAATCAGCATTTTTTTACCTAGGACTACTTTCTATCGGGCTGCATTTACATGGTAATACATGATCCTTTCCATCTGGCTGAGTTCGCTGAGTTCATGTCCACTGGACTGTACCCTCGTGTCCAGTCCCATGCCCCCTAGCTCTTAAGCATCAGAAAAAGATGCAAAATCCACGACAAAGCTGCACTTAGAACTTAAATAAATAACATGTAAAGCAAAAGCAGATTTCAATTGTACAATCACCCAATTTAGTCGTAATGACTTTTAATAAAATTATATCCTTGCTGGGAGAATAAGATTTTACAACACAGACACAAGGCTTTTTCTATTCAATGTACTGAAGATTTAGAGATCAGTGATGTTAAGGATTCTTAAAGGTATAGCAAATTTCACTTGTTAAAACCTCTAATTTAATATGATTGACCCAAACAATATGGACCTTGCACTTTTAGAGATTAAATGACTGTGCTATTGTATTTAATAGTAATTTGGTTCCTACAGCTAATAAAAAAATAACTTTATGGAGTAGCTTATGAGTTACCAAACAATTCTAGTGAATGTGCAGTGATAACTTCATATTTCACATATCAGAGTAAATGTGTCTCTTGGAGTAGCGTCTTTTTTTAGTATGTCTCTGGACTGTCTCAAGTGTCCAAAGTAATTCAAGTCAGGTGGCTCTGCTTTGTAAGTTCTGTCTTTGTCAGGTTGAACATGGACACTAGTAAGGGCTTAATGAGGAGATTTTGATTCATTTATTCTCTCTTTTTGAATTAGCTACTACTGCAAGAAGTCATTTAAAATTTTGCCAGTATTCCTTTTCCTAAGAAACTCACACATTTAGGATATGAAAGGAAATAGGCACAAAAGGGTGGTAGGAACTTGCCTTTGGATCACACTAATACTGAAAAAGTCTTCAGAAGAGATAATAACGTGCCGAATTTAAATGACAATGAAGTAGTTTGTTTTGTGGTAGCTAGATGGATCCAGGAGTCAGAGCCACTCCATAGCTCTCCTGCAATTTACAGCACTGCCACACAGTAAAACAGCACTTCCAGGCATCTCCTTTGTGCTGCTGTTTCATCTCTTTTTAATGACGATGATGCTGTACAAGTGTACAGGACTACACAACATGGGCATAGAGGACTGTTGGGAATGGGAGTCTCAATGAGGAATTGCCTCCTCTCAGAGACTGCAGAAGGAAAGGAGTACACTTGCTGAATGAGGGGAGGTACAAATGCATTAAAAATGCATCCAGTCATTCATTACAAATGTATCCTCCAGGTAAGACTCAGTTACTTAGTGAAGTCAGGCAGGTAATATGTATGTTTTAGTTTTATCTGTTTTGTTTGATGGCTTGTTTTCCTTCAGTTCATATGTGTTTCTTTTGCCTTGGACATTGCATTCATGCACAAACATTTAACTTTTATGCATCTTTGCATTACAAGGGTGACCTCTTTCCAGCAAGATTTGACTTCGAAATCTGACTGAAAGCATAACACTGTGATCAGAAGTTAACTGCTTCTCAGCAATTCTCTCAAATGTATAGGCTCACCCCATACACTTCACCACAAGTAACAACACCCTAATCTACCATCACTGAGTTCATAATTTTTTTTCTCTTCATCTTTTCCTCATCTATCATATCATTGCCCACTACACTTTGTCCAGTTCCTTGGGCATCTGCATAACCGGGATTACAAGTTCCTCACAACTCTGATGCGCACATTTGGATGGTTCATGGGCAGAGAGACCATTTTCTGTTAAGCCTGGTCCACTGTCTCAGCTTCAGAAAGGGGACTTGCCTTATCTCACTGAGATGCAAATGCATCCTGCATCTGAGAGCAGATGAATCTGCATGCCTGTGTCCATGTACATAATATATATCATATACACATAAGAAAATAGAAGGGACCAAGTACCTTTTTCACATATCCCCAGATAATCAAATAGCATTTAGGGAATTTGCATGAGCCTCAGAGGTCTGATTCTACTCAAAAAAAAGATGAGTCAGAGCCAAAATAGATGGCTATTTTCACAAGCCTGGTAAAGAAGTTTCCAAGATAAAGAGGGAATGACTATAGAGCTTGTAAGTCTGGAGGATCTGAGGCCAGTGGAAAATCCCAGAAAAACAGCCTGAAATTACAGCTGTTCCTATAGCTGCTGTGGGTTACACCCAAAGATGCGTCAGTCGCTGGAACATAGTCAGTAATGGAGTAAGCACACCTTTCCCTGCTTCCCCTGCTTTTTTTATTTCTCAGAAGATGCACAAGTCTCCTATTCTAAACCTCTAGTGCTAAGTTAACAAAAATAAAGATCAATGATTAACTACACATGCTAGGTTCTACTTAATGGAGCATTTAAAATTGCTGAGAATGCAATTTCTCAAGCAGTGGATTGAATCAGTTGTTGAGGAGAGTGCAGAGAAGCAGTAGACCAAACAAGAAGCATTAAAGGCATCATAGCCTGGTAGGAAAGGTACAGCTCAGGTGTGTGGCAGACATATCATGGGCTATCAAAGCGTGTCATGTCTCCCTACAGGAACACTGGCCATGGTCTCTCAGAGTTTTTCCTAGAAAGCTGATGAGGAAAGAAGCCCTGAGTTTTGCAACCTGGACCCCAGTTCTGCAAGCAAAAGACAATTAGGCTGAGGAAGGAATATCCTTGTCCAATATCACTGATCCAACCAAGGACGTGTTAGAAGCATGAGATGTCTGTGGGAGGGTCTTCACAGATTTATTTTTTTCCTGGAGTGTTATATTCTCCATTCCTGAGTCTGTTTGATTTGTTTTCTTGCCATGGCTCTGCTCCACATTTAAGTAGAAACCAGAGCTTCACTAGCTAACAAGGAAAAGTAGCTTGGTAATTAGGGGTCCAGAAAGGCTGTGGCACCATTATGATCTAAATCTGTGAGTCTATGGGATCCCACTGACTAAGACATCAGATATTGCTTCTGGGCCTGAAACCCATTTCTGTGAATCATGATGCCATTCATATTCAATGGCCTCTGAAATACACAGGCTTTTGTATTCCAATTATAATGTAATCAGTGAGAAACATTTAATAAATTATAGGGTAGATGTTTCACAACATTGGAAGCAGTGAGCACAGATAACACTGAAGTACATGTTGAAGGTACAGCAGGAGAAATCACGCATACAAATAGTATACTGAGGCTGGAAGGGACCTCTGGAGTTCACCTTTATCAAGTTTTTTCTGTATTGTAGGAAATAACTGCACCATTTAGAAAAAGAACCTCACTTTTTTAGGTGGTGGCAACAAATAAATTAATTTGGATGTTTTTCATGGGAATCTGAAAATATGCTAGTGGGTGAAGAGTTAGCTGAGGTAACTACAGAGACCTTAAAATATTAATAGAAGGTGAAAATGAGAGAGTTGCTATGTTAGAGCTCATTTTGGTGGACAAGCAAATATTTATTGCTGATTTAGAATATTTATGATTGTCTGTATATTAATGATCATGACTGAGCTAAAAATAGTTGATCACAGTGTGAGTAGATAGGGTCTGGTGATCGGAAGACTTCGGGATGTACGGAAAGACAGGGACCACCCACCACCCCCCCCGATGCCTGACAGCCAACAGTAGTTTAGGTGATACCGTAAGCAGACGGAAATGACGGCACAATTAAGCACTATAAAAGGTCATACCACGAGCTAATAAACGCCATTCTACCATCCACCATATTGGTGTCTGTGAGTTAATGGCCCGAGTGACTAAAGGGTAGTCACCGTGCCCTTCCCGAACCAGGTCGTTGCACAACACCACAGTACTGATACTAATCCACATAATATTTTATCAAGTTTTAAATAGAAGTTTTTCAGTGTTTAAAATAATTGACAACATTATAGACTGGAATGTATATAGAGAGTGAGAAATGGTTTAAAAAAGCACACGAAGGATTGCTTAAGAACTAGTTCTTGTATGCCAAATAAAGCACTGCGATTGAGAAACCATAAGAAATGCAACAGATTAAAAAGAAGATGCAGAGCAATAACAAACTCAAAATAAAGGAAAAAAACATATTAGAAACAAAATGCACTCTCTAAGTCTCAGGTTCATTACAGGATATTGCTGTGAACTGTAAATAGTGACAGAAAAAAAAAGCAAATCTCTTAAATTGGTACTTTTTTTCCATATTTGAGAAGAAGCTTGAAATATTCTGTTGACAAATTTGCCACTCACAGTAAAAAGTGAGTAAGAGTGTCTGCTATATTTAAATGTGTTTGAGTCAGTAAAGTGTACATTGATTTATGCCAGTGGTCAGGACACACAGGGTCTAGGTCACTCTCCCCAGCCAGGATTTATCATCAGTGCGTAATTAAATGGGAATAACATCACAATGGGAGTAATAGTCTTCATTTTCCTACACCTAATATTGTTGGTTAGACTAAGGGAATCATAAAGTAGTTTGGGTTGGAAGGGACCTCAGGAGATGCCTCATGCACCACTGCTTCAAGCAGGGCCAGCTGTGAGGTCAGACCATGTTGCTCAGGGCTTTGCCCAGCCAGGTCTCATAACCCCCAGGATGGAATCTGCTCAACCTCACTGTGCAGCCTGTCCCTCTGCCTGCCCCTGCCCAGCCTGTCCTCATGGGAAAGGTTTCAGTACCCTCTCCTTTCAGTTCCTGCCTGCTGTACCTTGTTGCCCTGCCATGCACAGCTGTGAAGGGCATGGCTTCCTCCTCTCCATCCCCTCCCCACAGGCACTGGGGCGTCTGTGAGGTGCCCCTGGAGTTGTCTCTGCCCCAGGCTGGACAAACCCCCCTGCTAACGGGCTGTCAGTTAATGCTAAGTCCTGAGCATTGCAGGGGTGAAACTAACTTCAGGTTATCAGCATCTTTCTGTGTTGGGAGACACCAAACTGGTGGTACCCAGATGTGCCATAACAAGGAGTGCTGGACAGAGGCGAAAACTCCTACCCTGAGGTCCTCATTCTGCTCCTGCTGTTGCAGCCGCAGATAAAGTCTTGCAGGACTTTAAATTTGGCTTCTTGAATTTTGTGAGATTCCTGTTGGCCTATTCCTCCAACCTATCTAGGAGCCTCTGAATGACAGCCCTTCCACAGAGAGTATTGACATTGGACCTGCAATCTGGCATTATCTGCAAACCTGACGAGAGTGTGCTCCATGACAGGTCCCAGGACAGACCTTATGGTACCTACCCTGTTGCACATTCCAGACAGGAAATCCCATGAGAATGATACTCTAAGCCTGACCATCCAACTGGTTTCTTACTAATCTGATTGTCCAGCCATCCAGGCTGCAGTGTTGCAGGAGGTAGTGTCAAATGTTCGTTTGTTCAGACGGATATGTTTTTGATATAATTTCAGAAATTGACTCAGGTCATAGTTTCATGTCAATGTTTAGTCACAACACAGTTTAAGGTAATCCCATCTACTTCCCAGGTAACCTGGCTTCTGAACACAAGGCTTCTGGTTCACAATTTTGGTCTTAAGATATTTCATCTGCTCCAGAAATTCATGTTTCCATGGGCCATAGCCTCAGGTATCTGTGGGTCACCAAGGCCAATTTCGGACGGACTTTTTGGAACTTCATGCCATACTGTCAGTATGCATATGATGTACTTAGCAAAGGCATGCTGTAACCAGAGTAGTTTTTTCCCATTTTGTCCAGGATGTGTCTCTCCTCACACACCTATTTCTCTGTAGTGCATCACAGATAACAAACATTTTGTCCAGAATTCAGTTACCTGAGCACAGGTCCAAGTCTCTTCACCCAGTATGCCTAGCAGTCACTCAGGAAACATTCATGATAAAAGCAGGGACTCCAGTAGCCATCTGGCACAAAGACTTTGTATTATTATGGTGGAATGGAACAGAGAGTGATGTAAATGGAAAAGATGATGGGTGTTTATCTCCTTAAAGGTATTTTCCTTGTGGAGTATATGAGTAGCAGTTGAGTTGAGTGCTCTGCTATCCGCTGACTGTTAATATAGTACCTTCCAGGCAATGTTTTATTATTTTTACTTTTTCCATCAATGACACTGGCTTCTGTTCTCTTTTTCTGCACTCCATGAGCATTCCTTTGGGTAATGGACTTCATTGGACTAGATTTACAGTGAGAGTGACCTACAAGTCATGCTGATGGAAAATTCATTATGATTTGGGATTAGTTGCTAATCTTTGGGATTATTAAAACTATACCACTTGGACATTCTTCTTTTTGTTTTAATTGCCAGTGTTATGAATAAAGGGCACAGCCAGTCTAGCATCTGGTGCATGTATATAATTTCTTACAAGCACTGACAGACAAATAAATAAGGACTATTTTCCAAGTGACCTTCTCCTTCCATCCGTATTAGAATGTTCTGACAAAATTCATAATTGACTGAAGTCTTTTTATAGCAGCAATGAACATAATGACCAGGGACAGAGTTTCCAGGCTGCCACGTCTCTGCTCAGTGTCATGTCATAGCTGTGGCTCCAGTTGGGCTACATCTGATCAGGGTAGCGCCTGTACTCTGGCAGAGTGCAAAGATTCAGCAGCCTCTCCCCACTGTGGGGGTTTGACTTCACAGCAGATAGCATTTCTAACTGGAAATAACAATGCTTTGGAAGTATCTAGTAAACCCCAGCTGGTCATATGTCCTATTGTTCACAGAATGAAATGGAGATTAGGCAACCAGCTGTAGTCTATGGACAATTTGTTCCTAAATTCTAGAAAAATACTGCTTGTTCTCTCCATCATATATTACTAAATTATATTGATTTTTTAGTACAGTTTACTGTTCTTGCTTCAGCCTACAGTAGGAAGAAACCAGATTAATGATAAAAATTTAACCTATATTGTGAGCTTCCTGGCAACTGCACCAATTGAAAAAACTTCTTGCTACTTTGCTGTAATACAAATACTCCCTGAGTTCCTGAGGACAGTGAAGTAGCTTCTTGCCTTCTGGTTCTTGAAAGATTGAACAGCGTAGTAGTTCAGTCATCTGCCACAAATAAAGAAAACATAGGACAGTGACCAGTTTGCAATTTAACCTCTTTTTTTGTTTCTTCCTCAATGTGTCTTCACATTCCTCTGAAAGTATCTAAGGACTATGATACCATCTAAGAGGGAACTAATGTGGAAAGAAAATTTCGACTTACTAAAAAACAAAACAAAAAAAAAAAATCACCCTTCTTTGGCAATATATATATCAACCTCAGACACATAACAGAGTGCAATCACTTGTAAAATAATTAACCAAGAAGAAGCTTGGTCCATGTGATACTTCGAATGACAAATGTCACTGCATTCCTAATGAACTCTCAGTGATCCACACATAGACACATATCAAATAAAGTGTCAGATCGGGCAGCATGCAACTACCTAGGCACAGAGAAAGAAAGTGGAGCAAAAAAAAGTGCCTTTAATGTTATCTGTGATTGATTTTGGATTAGCACAGCATCGTGAAATATTATATAAATGTAGTATTATAATGTGGTCTTTTAAGATGCTTCAACATGCTGCTCAGAGAGTTTGAGGAGTCTTCCTCTCTGGAGATATTCAAACCCTGCCCAGACATGATCCTGGACAACTTGCTTAGGTGAGCCTGCTTCAGCAGAGGGTTGGACTGGATGATCTCCAGAGGTCCCTTTCAACCCCAACCATTCTGTGATGTTGTGAACCTTTCATAATGAATATTTTTATACAGCTGTAGAATACTGGCAGTAATTGGTAGTAACACAAAGACAGCACATGTGCACGTGGTCTCAGAGTATGCACTGAGTGTGCGAAGAAGTTGGACTCAAGCTCTACTCCCAGCCCATGGCCCGAGGCAAACTTTGCCTCAGCTCCACCTTCAGGAAACAGGGATGATCAATTATATTGCAAAAGCCTGGACCAAATGGCACTAGCTAAGGTTGAAAGCCTGATCTGATCATACTTTTGTGTTTGTAGTGCACTTTGAGGTGTCCACTGACAAAGGACGAAAGCAGCAAGTAAAGAAGCAAGCCAGGTGCTTTCTCAGGACACCCTGATGGCAATATGTGCCCTGTCAACAATGGCAAGAGAACATATATATCCTGCATCACAGGAAAATCATTCATCCAAGCAATTTTTGCTACATGGTGTTTAACTGAAGTCCATTTTGTTTACAGTGTAAGAAAATTACTTATGTTACTGGGTAAAATTAGTTATTTAGAGAACATAACTGAAAAAATAATCTTGAATGCACGCATTTGTTATACTTCAAAAGACTTCTGGCAGTACTTGACCATAAAGTAGCAGGTAATAAGCCAGAAGAAGACCTAAAAACCTGAAAGATTAAAAGTAGTTCTTAGAAAGCAAATCAACTTCCCTATGTATGACAAAATTTCAATGGGAGGCTTTTTGCAGAGAACAGATAAGCAAAAGGAGATAAGCAAAAACTAAGAAGCTCTTAACTGCATCAGGAGTTATTATAAAAGAAACATTCCAAACTAGGCTGTATTTTCTAAAGAAAAGGCCTTTGTTTGTTATCACTATTTAAACCTTCCTCTAGCAGACTAAGAGGACAAAACATTAATTCAACAAGAATTTTAAAGTTTGCTTTAACAGAAAGGACAAACATTGTTTATAACCCATAGAGAAAGTCAAGAGTAGAGAGCCTCACTCAGCGGCACCATTTCTGACTTTCTGTAAGAAAGCAGGATATTTTTGTATCTGTTTGTGAAACATTTTACTTGCTCTTGTGCTTCCACTCAGCTGTACATTTTACCTTGTCAAAAGAGAATTTATTTTATTTTCTCTGGCCTATTGTTCCTAGAATTAATTTCTAAGCAGGACCAAATGAGCATGTGTCCCTAATACTGACACACAGAGGTTATACCACTCTGAAACAAAACAGAATAGACGCTACATGGTATGATGGTGTTTGTCTCTGAATAGTCTGTAGAGCTAAAGGACAGGGAGAAACAGATGCTTCAGCTAACACACGGGACACACTGAAGAGAACTAGACTTTTGTCGGGGTTTTTAACCATTATGCTGGTAACAGACAGCAAAGGTCGGAATAGACGGTGGTTGAAAAGAAACAGGTCTTTTCAGTTTGCTTTCCTTTCATCAGGAAAACACAGTGTTTGTACAATCAACCACAGCTTTCAACAATGGACTGGCTAGAGATGAGTCACTAAAATGAATAATCCTTTTTAATCTCTATGAAAAACATCCTGTTAGCATTGCCATATTCTAGGAATTGTTATAACAGGAGCAGAAAAAGGATTAAGTGCTTAAACCTGTCCCATCAGTACAAGTTTATTGCAGTAGAATCTCTCTGTGAGTAATGAGTCTTTACTTCTTATAAAAACAAGAGAATATTCCTATTCTGTGTTTCTTTTCTTCTTTAACAAGCTCTCCAGGATCCACCAATAATATGGCTATTTAAAAGAATTAAAATCTAGATCAACTCACAGCACATGCTGAGGATGACATAAAAGTAAGGATCACAAGTTCACCAAGATCACACCAGAGCCTGTTATCAATGCCTTTCACTACTGCCAGCAAATCCTCCAGAGATTATGAATCCTCTAGTCTCACTGTTGTCCTTTCTGTGCTTTGCAGCACAGTGCTGTGCCTTTTTCAAAAGGTGAATGATTCTAGGAAGTTATTAAAATATGTAGGATGTTCTTTGTCGCATAAGGCTGAAGCCTATGATTTCAATACCAAATGCAAAAAGGCTGTCAGCTGTACAGAATGAAAAATCTCTCCAGTTACCTGACAGGAACTATTAGCCTCATGAGCTATGAAAATTGCTAGAGGAGGCAGATGACTGCTTTGTTTTCCCTATAATACTTAAAGTGGCATGTGCTCGCTAAAATATTTAGTGTTAACAGAAACATATAACAAGCTCTTACTGGTCTTTCCAGAAGTGTGAGTCCAAGAAAATTACCTCCTTTCACTGCCTCCGTCACATTAAGGTATCTGAAAGATGCTGAAGGTAATACAATACAGATCCCATGGAGACATCCTCAATTAATCTCAAATAAATTGACAAGGCTTATCATCAACAGGTGGCTTAGCAGTGCTTGTTTTGAACCCTTCTTTTAAAAAACATCACATGTTTTGAGGTGCTTAAGCCTCATCAGCTCTGCTCCTATGGACTAATGTTGATGAGCAGAAGCAGAGTGGGATGACACCAGCTGTATTTGCAGGGTGGGGCAGGAGCTGTATTTTTCAGTCAAGGACCTTGGTCATATCCCAGCCCCAGAGCAAATTTACCGCATGATGTATCATCAGTCTTAACTCACTGACTGCCCAAAACATGAACAGGCTGGAGGTCACAACCAGCTTGTCCACACTTTTTTTCTCCTGTGCTGGGCGTCTTCCCAAAAGCAAGTGGGGCGGAGAGAGAACAGTCTGCACCTGTACCTCCTTTCAAGGTGGAGCTGAGTCAGAGCTCAAATTTGCACCCAGAACTCTCCCACCTTCACCGAGTAATTAAAAACTACTGAGCAAGACTTAGTTATTCCAGATTAGGTTCACTTTTCTGCCGGATAAATTTTAAAAATGTTTGCAACAAGTAGTACCGATGATGGGATAACAGTTCCTAGATGTAATATATATACAAAATAACTGTTGATTTTAGGCATATGCATTATATCTATTACTTTAATATATATATTTATATATATAATCCATAGTAAGAATCCCGCTGAACATGGAAGGGTACTATCTGATAATAGGAAACTACAGATATGGCCAAGGGTTGTGCATTTCTTTTCAGTAAGTGATAACACAATTTGGGATGGAAACCATCCTAGTACTTCAGTCCTGCCAGCCCAGCCAATTCCATCAAACAGCTATGCATATTTGTCAGGCCTTAACATTTAATGGTTTTTTGCACCTATATTTTTATTGAAAATATAGCTCCAAATTTCCCTTTTTGGATGGTTATAAAGGACTCTTCTGGCCAATTATTTTAAAGGTCATTTCATATCCAACTTACTAAGACCTTTCTCTATCAAACAGCAAGAGCTTTTAATCCCCTCCTTGAAACTGTGTGAAGGAGTTTTAGGCTTCTCATCTTGGAAAAAAGGACAGCTAGAATGGATCAAAGCAGACACTTATAAAAGTCCATATGTCAAGACATATGGAGGTTATGGAGAATAACCTCTCCTAGTTCTCATTTCTCCTTCTATACTGACTCTTCCCAGAGCCCAAAGAAAAGGAGACTAAGTGATATGCTGTATTTTCTGGAAAAATATCTTGCCTCATTTTACCTATCATTAGTTGGCTTTCGAGGCTCTATTTTGAATACAGTAAAAGTGATTTTTTCCTCCTTTAAGAATGTGACTGAGAAGACAGAAAGCAACTTTTATCAGGCACCAGTCTAGGGTTTTAGGGCTGACTTCCTTTCTAATTAACTGCAATCCACCTTACTTTCACTTTTTCTGGTTGTGAAATGAGAGCAGTGGCATTTATTTGTGATCATAAGCAATTTAGAAATACATGAATATTCTAAGTAAAAGTTGAAGACAGTTAGTACTAAGCTCCTATGGGTTTACTGCACAGCAATATACATAAACATAGCCTTTATCTGAGCTTGTGGTTCTTCATACGGTAATATATAACATATTTTTGTTAAGGAAGTAGTAAAAAATTGGTTGTCAGAAACCTATGCTACTGTATAAAATTAGATTCATAAGAACCCATAGGAATGACAAGAATGTCCTTTGCTAAACCTTGGTGCCTCATGTAAGAGCTGGCTGCATGTGAAAGGAGGTAGATGATCTTACACATTCCCTCTCCTAGTACTTGCTGCCACATGATGAGTTAATATTTGATTAGACAGTGCTGTATCTATGACACCTGTTCACCAGGGAGACTAGGCCAACAACTGATGTAATCTACCTTATTATATACTTAATGATAGAGGAGAAGTGCTGCTTTTTCAGCTTCCCACGTCTGCTTTTCATTTCCTCTCCTACACATTCCTGAGGGGTCATGTTCAGTACTTTGCAAGAGCAAACAAACAACTACAAATTTTCTCTCTCTCATTCTGTCTCTCTCTGATTCTGTGCAATTTGCATGAAAATGAGAAGAAAAAGTTTAAAAATTTCCACTGTACTGTGTGTCTGGAAAGAAAACTACTTCTTGCAGATAGTTTTCCATATACCTTTGTTGGCTAGATTTCTCTGATTACAATAGATCACAACAGAAAAAACAAACAAACAAACAAAAATGCTTAGTACTAAAGCTACGTGGAAGAGTTCATATTTTTCACTGGTAGTTCATGGACTTGACCATTGCTTTCAGATCCTCTTCACAACTGTCTTCTCAAGACAACTTTGCCCTTTGACTAATAGGATCCACTCAATTTTTTAGGTCAGTTCTCTGAAAAAGAGAGTGGCTCTTTGTGCCACCTTGCAGGAGCTCCAAAGCACCTCATCTGAACATTCTCTCTGTTGTTTGTACCCATGATTCCCAGGGTACAGTGCGTCCCTCTGGGAAATGTGCTTCTGGTTTGCACCACTAGCAATCACAGTACAATTCTTATTTCAAATGTGCAAGGTTGTGTTCAGGAGACTCTACTCAGCCAGTGAAATTTCTGTGATTTTCTCAACTCAGCCTTCACAACTTCTGTAGCTTTCCTGTAAAGAAATCCCCATCTCTTAAGGGAATTCCTGCAATTCCCATATTACTATAGATGATTACAACATTTTTTTAATAGAAAAAATATATAGAAAAAATATATAGCATATATTGCCCTTCTTAATCTGTTCTTATAATGTGAATATATAATCTACAGAATATTTTCTCAAATTTCAATTTTTTCTTCCCATTTTAAAGAGGTCATCTTCCCCTGAAGTAAGAAAGATTTGCCTTTGAACAGAGCTGCAGTGTAATCTTCTCTTCTCTTCTCTTCTCTTCTCTTCTCTTCTCTTCTCTTCTCTTCTCTTCTCTTCTCTTCTCTTCTCTTCTCTTCTCTTCTCTTCTCTTCTCTTCGTTCTTTTATTGGGAATGGGAAGGCTGAGAATGACGCAGGGTGTGTCTGTCATTGTCCTGGGCTAGGTCTTTTTCTCAGTTCAGGGACAATGCTGGATAGGCTTTGAACAGAGACAGCTGACAGTTCCCAATTGATCAAGGGTGGTCAAAAATCTGTGAAAAAGTTGTAGTCAGTCTATGTGGAAATGAGAGCAAACAGTAATTTTGTTTGTAGATGTGACTGTTGAGCTACCAAAAGTCTTCATTCACTTCTGTCTGGTACTCACCTTCTTACTGGTCAGAGTTCCCACAGACACAGCAACACATCCATGCTGGGGAAATAGGTGGTGGACCTCAATGTAACTATAAAATAATCCACACTGAGACTGCACTGGGAATCAGTGTTTGAGCATCACAGCTCATGTGGGGATTCCCAGATACATTTCTGAAACACAAACAATTCTCGACATGGGATTCATGTGACTGCCTTTTGAGTCCCTATGATTTTGCTGACACTTTGATCACATCTCACAAACATGTTCATGTCCAAAATTAGGCTGGAAAAAATGCCGCTATAATTATTTAGAGGAAATAGGAAGACGAGAACATCTTCCACTGCCAGCTACTATGCCCACAAAGATAACAAAAGCTTTGGCAGAAGATAACACCAGGCATGTTCTAGCACTCTCCACTTTGAACCTCTTCCAGGAACTGATGGTGAGAAATAAGCACTGTGGTGCAAGACTGAGAGGTATGTTCTAGAGAAAACACACCATGAGTTACACTGGTCTAAAAGCTGTGCACAGGGAAGAACAAAAAGGTCTGACCAGTGCTCTTTAGATTGTTTTACAAGGACTTTCTCCCCTGCCCAGGCTGTTTTACATGCTTATTTACTACAGTGTAAATCATACTTCATGGAGCAAATGAGAGGACAAATGAAGCCTGGCACAGTTCTGCAGGAATCTAACGTGTTTTCTTAGGCAAGACAGGAGTTGACAGAGCATCAAATGATCGTGTTTCATCTATAACTTTCACTCTGTCAAGTCTTCTGTCCTCTGCACGCCAATTATAATAAATAGAGCTGACTGCACATAGCCAGAGGAAAATAAAGGCAGCTCTCTAACATATGTAAAAGACTCAGAGATTTGTAAATCTTTTGAATGTTTACACTCTGGTTTGAAGACAAGAAAAAGCTGGAAAGGAATGCATCTTTTCAAATCAATATCAAAATGTAAGTAAGAATATCAGCTCAGAGTATCATCCTCTTAGAGTGGGAGCTGAAGAGAGAATGTGGTGTCAATAAGCGTGGCTGGGTGAAATATTTTTACAATAGGATGCATTCCTGAGTTCATGAGAAGTAATAATGATTTATCCTCCCACAGGTATTAACACCTCAAGCTTATTGTTTGCTAGCAAGAAATAGACAAAACTCCCACACCCCCCTCTTTGCACTTCTTTGGAAAGACTTTCCTCTGGCCCTGTGTTTTACTTGTTTATACTCCACCCTGTGTAGTTAGTGCAGATTATTCAAGATTTGTAAAACATGAAAGGTAGGAAAGGAATTCTCAAAAAGTCATGCAGCTTTACAATTTCAGTCCTGAAAAGGTATGGTTTCAATACAACCACTTTTCTGGGAGACTAGTATGGGGATATTGTTCTCAGGAGGCCTATTTCATAGAAAAAAAGTGTATTTCATCAAGGAAGTTATCACTATGAAATAGAAAAAAGATAAAATGAATGTACATGTATCAGAAAAGATACACAGGCTAAGAAATAATTTGTTTCAAAATATATACTGGATAATTTCATTATATTCCAGTTTTATTTTGCAATACGCATTGAACTATTTTTTTTAACTGAAAACTGCTTCATTCCTATTCAAAAAAGGAAAATTTGGTGGTGACTAGAACATGTCAGAATAGAGATGGAGACTTGGGAAAATAATCATATAGCCAAATGTCAGTGGATTAGAGACCAAGGTGGTTTTGTTAGTGTAAAGTTGTCAGTCCCAATGTTGCTACAAAGAGAGTGAGGGCACCACCTGCTGTTTCAGAAATGTGTTTATTTGGGTGATGACAGAGACTCTTCAAGTACTGCACTCAAAAACTAAGTAAGCTGTACTTCTTTAGGAAAGCTTCCTCCTGAAACTGAAGCTTATGCAAGACGATTTAAATAACTAATGTGTTTTCAGTTGCCTGTTCACACAACAAACTGTATTGTAGCCACAACGCTGGTCACAAGATGACTGAATATGGGAATACTCAGAGATTTTTGAAAGAAAGGAAGTATTTCACACTTCTCTTCTGCTGTAGTACATAAGCTCTTCCTCATTAGGGCGTCAAAATTTAGCGTTCACACATTTTCAGTAGATCTGGCTGGCAGAAATAGCATCTTTAGCATGACAATGGTTTAGGCCATTTTATGAGCTGGAGGTTATGGAGTAAATAATTACTATCGCATAAGTAAGACATTAATCTGCAGTTCAAGCAGTTTTTGAAAATTTTGAAAGGAAATGGTTTCCAAATATTCCCAGTTGAGAAGACAAGGATTCATACACACCCAGCTACAGTACAGTAGTCTCTATATTAGCAACAGGAATTGTATTCTTATGCACAGATGTGATTTAAACATGCATGAAGGACTTCATAAACTCAGATGTCTGGCAGAGACAATTTGACCGTAGCAAATTAAATCCCTAGCTGATCAGGAGATAAACTGTAGAGTGTGATTACAAAGTTAGAGTAGCAGTGTGGATCCTCTGAGTTAGCGAAGACCGAATGTCTCCTTAATTCTTCCTAGATGCCACAAGGAGTCACCTTATAGTCTTCTCTTCTTCTGAATATGAAGTGGCACTTTGGATGATTAGACATAATCAGACTCTTGCAGTTTATAGGCTGGAAAGGGACTTTTAAGAGGAATGGTCATTTATAAATAAAACAATCAACTGCTAAAACTTCCATGAGAGTTAAGAATCATTGCTAAAGGAAATGGCCAATTTCAATATAAAGGCCTGCAGCCATTTGGTGAGAGAATGTCTTTAAGGATTTTAAGTGAAAGCAAGTTCAAAGTAGCAGCAGCAGCTGCAGTCTCAGCAGATTACAAATTTTGGAAAACAACACAAAATATTAACAAATTGTGTGGTTTTGCCAAGGAAGATGACAGCATGGCCCACTTCCTCTTCAACCAGAGCCAAAATTCACATTGCCCACTTACAAGCAAAATTATATAAGATATTTTAATTTTTATCCTGTATACTTAATTTCTGATTTGTTCATGAAAAATTCAAGGGAAGAGTGAAGAAAGTGTATAACTTGATTAGTGCCCATGAGCTAGGATGAAGTTAGCAGATTTCTGTAACGTCTTTACATCAAACATATTTCAGTAATAGATGCTTAACTCATGGTTCATCTAATAGTATAAGTTCTTACAACTCAGTATGGTGTCCTGTTTCCCCCTTTAGAAGATGCTTTGTACATCTGAAAGATGTGCAAAACAAAAATCATCTAGGATTGCATCAAGCTTGTGCATTTATTTGTGGCTTATTAAAAATTAATTCACTGTTGTAAATGAATGATCATAACAAATTAGTAAAAACTTCTTCTTTTCTTCTGTTTTTTTTTTTTTTTTTTTACACAAATAGTTTTATTACAAACTTGTTTTCTTAAGAAATACACATGTAAGAAATTACACAAAGGCCTTGGCATTTGCAAAAATCTTTTGGTATTTTCATGGTAATAATCTATAAAACATCTTTGGACACAAACGTGCTCAAACAATGGTATCATTGCATAGAAATTCTTTAGAAATATTTCTGAGGCCACTTTGAAGAATTTTTTTGGCACAGTATTAACAAAATTAAGGCCTTATACTTTTCAAAATCAAGTCATTCAGTGTGTGAGTAGTGTTTAAAACCCTGAAAAATATTAAATACAGAATAAAGACTATAAGCTCAAAGCAGGATTTACTATAATAAACACAAATAGCTATTAACCTGGGTTCAGTCTCTGCAACTTCAGCATTGAAATGGCCTATGTAAAATGAACACTTCACATCATATTTTGGCATTTAACATCTAATTCATGACACTAAAAAGAAGAAAACTTTTGTAAGCTTTTTTTTTGAAATTATAAACTCAGAGCTTGATTTGCCCAATGGTTCGTATCTATATAAATTACTAAATATTTATATATAATTTTTTTCTTGACCATTGCTGTATCATTCTTTATTCCACAGGAAAGTTTGTTCTATTGCATAAAGAAGCTGCATAGTACCAACATAGCAGAAACACTTGCCTATCTGAGAAGCCAATTTGGCAATCTCTTCCAGATGTAGTCTTATTAAAACTGACAGCACTAAAGACTACAAACAGAAGCAAAGGTTTGCAGGATGGCACTCTATGTTGTGAAAAGATGGTTACATGTTACTTAACCACAGTCTGTAATCCCAAACCTCTTTTTTACATTAGTATTGCTTTGTACAGGAACAATAAGTACATACCCGAGAGTCTGGAATTTTAAGACACCTAGATAACGATAACAACAAACTTATCTGGGGAAGAAAAATGAATCTAAATATATAATACAAGAATAAGAAAGGGGGGTCAAACAGTATAAGGCAGAACTGCATACCTCCTAGCACCTTTGCATTTTTTTCTGGATAAATGCTGACTTTTTATTCTATCAGTGCATTGCATTTATATAAAAAATACATATACTTTGATCAAAAGTGCCATTTGGCATGTCAACATTTGAAGCTTATCTTTGTTGTCTCTTTTCTTCTTTAGCAAGGACAGGGCCAGTAAAGCAGTGTGTGTTAGTTACGCAAGTTCCTAAAAGGCACTTTACTGTTTTCATATTGGACAACAATGAGGTACATATGATATATGTCTAGGCTTCATTGCTGTTAAACGAATAGCACCATATTGTGTGAAATTAGTTGAAATTCAAAAGTCATTATGTTTTTCTCATACAGACTTGACAACGGCTAACATTTGAGCGTAGATCCCCTGCTTTCAGAGTTGAGGGAGTCGGTTTCCTATTAAAAAGAAATAAATGAAAACACCCATTAGCAACTGTTGATACAAAGAGACAGTTTTCAACTTTATAACTGACAACACAAACTTTGAATGCAGCCAAGTGTCTCTTCGAGATGTGTTGAGTCAAGAAGGTGTTCCTAAGTTCTCCAATGTGTAATCACTTCCAAGTTTGGTCACGAACTATGATAAGATTAGTTTTAAATATCACCCACTTGCATTTACTTCAGAATTCAGTTCTGTCATGAGGCAGAACATTTTCTCAACTAAAAACCACTATCTGTTAAAGCAGCAGTTTGAAAACATGGTAGAATTTGTGTAGTAAAATAAAAGTGGGCAAAGAAGCTGAAGACATTTGACTGTTCATGATTTTCTGCTAACTCTTGTGACTTTATGGAAAAATGGAAAGCCAGCAAAGGAAGTTATGTGATGTCATATAGAAAGAGAAACCAAAGCCTCTAGTCTTCAACTTATCATCAAGTATTTCCTAGCAACTGGAAGTACAACATTTTCCGACAAAAGTGTGCTTACATCTAATGCTTTTCATTAAAAAAGATTACGAATTTGCAGGAAATTCCAGAGTATTTGTGAATTATGATAGTAGGGCAGGTGCCCTGATCTGGGGTTATTTTAAGAATCTAAGGTATAGTTTGTACTCAGAAAAGAGTATGAAGTTGAGAGGTCTCTGGGAAGGACTCAATGAAGACAAACAACTGTAGTGCTGACTCCTCTAAATTTTCTTCCGACCACCTTTCCTCTTTCCTAGGGAGCCAGTGCTTATCCCAGTAATGAGTGTTTTCAGTAGATTTTCTGGTTGATGAGATTATCCCAGTCCCAGTGATAATCAGTCCCGGTGTTCAATTTTTCTACCTATCGAGTTGACAATTATCTGATAAACAAACAGTGAAAACTGGCTGAACAATTTGCTTCGTTCTGACTGAGACAGGCTAAGCAGTGTTCACAGATCTAAGAGACACTAAGAGATGAAGGGTACCAGGAGCAGCAGTTGGGACTGTGGTGGAAGAGGGTGCTTGCCTGCACTCCAGAAGGATGTCTGCTGAACAATTAAGCTATGCTAAAATATTAATAAAATTCATATAGAGCAAATTAGACTGTGTTGAAAAATGCATATGTGCAGGAGACCAGAACAAAGCCTACTACCACCGGCTGCATTTTATTCAAACATACTTCCTTTCACATTAGAGAAAGGTAAATAATTGTTCCACTCACTTAGTTCAACACCTGTACTAATTTCAAGTGGTTCTATTATATGTTAACATCCACTACAGGAAAATGTTTAATTTCAGTCAATGTCAGCCTATCCCAGTTACCTCTTGCTGAATACAATCAAGCATAGTAGAATTGTGAACATTGTTAGATTATTTCAAAAAGCAAAATACAGAGTACAAATGACACAGAATGAACACTAAATGATGATAGATTCCCCCAAAAGCTATTAAATTTTTTTTCTGTTATGAAAATAATTAACTACATATACTAACCAGGCTGGACGACAGCCAGTACTTGAACCCGTATTACATTTAAACAATACTTCTTTTATTCAGTGACAAGGCTCGACTGAGTCTCAAAGACTGATAAATAAATCATGAACTTACTTGAACATCTCATTCCTCTCTATAGTGGCAAGCCAGAAGCTGTAAGCATTTGCGTAATAATTGCAGGTGCCCCGGCCATGGCATTCAATGAAGGGAGCACTTCGAAACTCCTCTAGGCAGGAACCAGGAGATGCCAGGGCCTGGCCAGAGCCCTCTGCACCAGCACTGGTGTGCTAGAAAAATGCAAAAGCATTGATCAGAGAGGGACCCTTCACCTCCTCTGCTACAACATCTATGAACTCTCTTGCACAAATATTTCTTCATGCTTCTCTCCTTGTCCTCTCTTGTGTCCAACTGCTGTTTTGTTTCTCAGCTCAAGGATAAGTAAGAAGGTGGAGCTGAAGGGCTCCAGAGGCAGCACTGGGTTGTCTCACTTAACAGCAGCACAACACATCAGAAACATCAGCTTCAGGGCAGTTGTATGCACAGAAATCCTTCAGGACTGACAGTAGGACCCAGGTTATCTCTATGTAAGCAACAGGCCTGGGCCAGCTCTTGGCCCAAAAGGCATAAGGACTAGTACAGCTCGTATCGGAATATCTTAACCCAATTACCACCCCACATCACAGTGGCCTCTCTCCCACTGCAAACTGCTAGCAACTCCGGGTCCATGCTGTTTCTCAGACCTTGCCTAGGCCTTGCCTGGGAAAATGGTGAGATTCTTTTTAAAGTCATCAGAAAGGGTCATGGTCTAATGCCCTCGTAAGGCCTGAAGTGACATAGTCAGATATTAATTTTTGCAAAGCAGGAGTGTAGATCAAATGCCTGAGGAAAGTGCTTTCCTCAGCTCAGAGTATGGCCCAGTGCACTTACCATGACAAAGGAGTAACCAATCCAAAGTGAACTCCAGCCTTCAGGACACGGTGGTATTTGAATTGTTTGACTGTGAACAGCTATTACCATGGCAGGAGCTTCACACACAGAGCATCTAAAAAGACCAAGATATGAATGAGGATTAATACTTCTTTATTCACAAGTTACTTTCTTTAAGGAATCGTGAAATAGAAAATGTCATGATCAAAAACTAAATAAAATCACAAGGTTTCATTTAGAAAAACAGTCAACTAGTTCTTTTTTTTCTTTTTTCATTAATTTCCAATTTCTCTCTTACTTAGAGACAGTTTAACAATTAAGACTTATTCCTATTAGCCTTCCTATGAGCAAAGAACAAGAGACCTCTCATCTTAATATTTACATGTCTTTGCCCTTTCCTAGTCCCATTTGTACTGTAGTTTCTAAGAGTGCTCAATGTCATGAACATGGGAGGCAAATAGCCAAACATTGTAACTCAGCAAGTATCACTTAAAAGTGGTCTACTGTGATCAGAAAGGAGTAACAGCAATTCATCATCATACAAACAGCTCGGAGGGGCTTCCAGAGAAAAAGCCATTTCTCTGGAAAATGTCTTCCAAAGGTAACCACTGCTAATCTAATTAAATGCAGACTCTTCCCCATGCATTTTCCTTGGAAGTAGTTTTTATTTACATTTGTGCTCTTTAGCTGCATTAAGAGATTTCTAGCAAAGTAACTTGAACAAGGAACTTCAAAGCAATTCTTCAGAAAGCCATGCAGCACCATTTCTTTTACTTTAGATAAATTCACTGTGTCTGAGAACTGCTAGGCTAGTGAATAATTCAATCATCAATCATGCCTTCACATGAGAATCATAAAAAAATATGAGTTAGGCTAGAAATTTTAATATGTGGGCTAGTAATAAGGAATTTGGTAGATCATAATCTTGTACAACTTCTCAGCTGGCTAGTGTAGTTAGCAACTATGAAAATCATTCAAAACTAAACAGTTTAATTCCTGTTATCAGAGCTATGAAATCAAGGGCAAAATGGATTAAGTTGGATTCTGGAAAGTTCACAGCAGCAAAGGAATTCAGAATGAAAGCCTTCTATTTCTGCCTTCTGATGACTGCTTTCATACCTACTGCCTTCATCTTTAGTGCAGAAGCAAGACAGTTATTTTAAGAAACGCGTCAATGAAAGAGTAAGTTAAAAGAAGGAATGTAAAGCTGCCTCTATTCTTGGAGCTCTGCTTTGCTTCAAGAGGTTTCTGGTATTTCAGTAGAAGGCCTTACATGAAAAGAAGTCCCCTGACCCAAGGCAGCAAGGGACACTTCCACACATTTTCAACTTTAGGACTGGGAAAACTGTTGGTTGAAAGGCCTCAACTAACAAAATTAACTGAAAGAAGAGTGTTTCAGGTTCTTTGCTGGTTTTTTTGTGTTTGTTTGTTGGTTTTTTTTTTTTTTCCAAAAGATGTATTACAGTATCTTGTTTGCTGCCATGGCTAAAAACACACACATACATACATGTGTATATATATATATATACACATACACATTTTTATGGTGTAAAAGATACTGTACAGGCATAATATAAGACAAAACATCGGTGGGTACCTCCTTGAGCAGGAGTTTCGAAAGTGATTGTTAAAGACTATTTGGGGTGCGTAATATGGGATGGCAAAAAAGGCACATGAATTTAAGAAGCCAGTCACTTAATTTTTTTTTAAAAATTCAAGCTCCTTCCATTCACATGCAATTAACAATTGAAAATGTACCAACAAAAGCTATAGGCTCTCTTGAGAATGTTGTCCTCAATCTGTCACTCATTTTCAAGACACACAAATTTCTTTGGCACTAAACCAAAAATAAGAGTGCAGAGTACAACTGCAGACACAAGATGAATTCCACTATGCAAAATAAATATCAAATGTTTTGCAGTTGAGCCATACAGGTTTTAGAACATACCAAGATGTCAAGGCTACAACCCACTGAGGATTTAGATTGTCTTTTCTCTTCGATGGTATATACAGACCTGAGAAAACATTACCAGGAATCTCCACTCCCATTCACTATACATGACTGGAGGAGGGAACAGCAAGAGCTGCTACAGATTAGAAGCAATGACAGGAATTATGGTAATACCTATAACTAATGATTATTACTTAAGCTATGTGTTGGAAATTCCATTGTCAGACCCACATCTAACAACAGTGGTATGGTTTACTACACTTTTGCTCACAACTCTGCCTTCAGCATTGGACATATTAGGCCAGAATAGTTTTTACTAGTGGCCTTAAAATTTAAAATGGACCAAAAGTTCAACATGCTGGATTGATGCAGAATGGATATGCCTGATATGAGTGCCACTCTTTATGCTAGTTGAGAATCTGGAAGTATTAAAAAAAAAAGATGATTGATTTTGCAATTGTTTCCTTTAATTCGGACAATAAAGGCTGTATTCAAGCAGAATGTCCAAAACAATGGAAGAAGCCTGGCAGTCTACTGTATGATAAATAATGCTACCATTTTCAAACAAAAGGAAACTGAGCCCTAAAAAACTTCTAGCTATGGCTGGTGAAAAAATAAAAGTGTTTTGGACAAGAATTGTGAATAAATGCAAAAATTTTTCTCCTTCAAAGTACATCATAGCTTTTGAAAGACAACATTTCTAAGCAAATCTTTTCATATCAGTTATACTCAAAATCGACTACTCTATTTGTTTAGGTTTCCCCTAAAATGGATTTATTTTTGATCAAAGTCTAAACAGAAAAAATGAACATTTTGAAACATTTCATCAAAGGATCTCAAACTTTAAATTTAAAGGAAGTAAATAAAAATATACAGATAAAAAGCCTTTTCCAGAAAAATAGAGTACCCTATGCTTTTTCACAGGCTTCTTCACTTTATAAATACAGCAAGCTGAAACCTTACCTGCTGATGAATGGTCTGATATTATCACCAGTGATAGGAGCCATATTCATTGGCATGGGTTCAGGAGTGGACAGCCAGTAGGAATAGTCATTTCTTGATGCAAAATTACAAACGTTGTTGATATTGCAGAATAAGAAAGGCATGGTACTGAATTTACGAAGACAGCTTCCTGCTGTGCCTACAATGTTAAGGGAAAGGTTACTTATTAATACAGTTTTGTCAAACCATTGCCAACCACCAAACAATTATTTCCAGGAGCAGCTATAAAAAGCAGAGGACACTTGCTCTGGAGGCTCAGTTCTCTCAGAGGAAGTGACTTAGCTCCGTGAGGAAGGAATAGGGCAAAGCAAAGAGTAGTCTGGTCTTGCTTGTAGAATTATGGAATACATTAGGCTGGAATAGTCCTCTAGAAGTCTATCCTAATCCCCTGCCAGTTGATTGATCAGGTTGATTTGGTCCAGGGTCAGCTGAGTTTTGAGTATGTCCAAAGACAGAGATTCAACAACTTCTCTGAGGCCCTGTTCCAATGGCTGCCCACCAACATGGTAAAAAAGCATTTATTTATCTTTCACTGAAAAGTACCTCATACTTGTGTCCATTGCTTCTTTTGTCACAGAGCCCCTCTGAGAAGAACTTGACTCCCATCTCCTCTACCCCCTGTAGACAGCTGTAAACTCCAATAAAGGCCTGCCCCCAAAAACCTGTTAAGGCTGAGCAAACCCAGTTCCATCAGACTGTCCAGACCCCACTAGCCATGTCAGTAGCTAGCTGTGGTATTCACTGCGGTATATCAACATCTTCCCTGTTCTGCGATGCCTGAGTCTGGGCCAGCTGTGTCTCACAACAGCCAAAAAGAGGAAAAGAATCACTTCTCTCCACCTGCATTTTTTGCCACTATAATCCAGTAGGTTGAGCAGTGGGGAATGGGCAAGGGCACTTTGCTACATCATGTTCAGTGTTGCTCACGAGGGCTCCTAGGTCTTTTTCTGCAAAGCAGGTCACCAGAAATCTGTATTGCTACTACTGGAAGTAGCAGCCAGTCCCCAGTCTGTTCTGTTGCACTAGGTTATTTCAGGTGCACTGCTTTGCATTTGCCTTTATTGAACAACTTGAGACTCTTCTCAGCCCTTTTCTCTACTTTGGCCAGGTCTCTCTGAAAGGCAGCTGTTCCCAACAGGGGATCAACCATTCCCTCCAATCTGGCATTACCAACAAACAGGCTGAGAGTACATTCTATCCCATCACCAAGTTATGAATAAATTCATTAAACATTGGCCCAGTACTAATTCCTGAGGGACATCACTAATCAACAACCACCACTCAGACTTCGTACATCTGCTCACCTGAAGCTGATGGATCCACCAATTTTCCACTCACTTTATCTACTTAGGCAGCCCATATCTCACTAATGTGACTTCAAAGATACTAGGGATGACCATGTCAAAGGCTTGGATAAAGACTTTCTTAAATAAAGTGACACTGTTTCTACTATACACCAAACCATTTCTTGTACCAAACTGGAAGGCATAATAAAGCAACATCTAGCCAAGACTAATTACACAGATTTTTTCAAGACAGTTCTACAAATAAAAGAACCATTTGGTTTGTAATGAATTCTAATTGAATTCTAATTTGGTCTCTACTTACCCAGATCTTGGCCATGTGCTCTTTCATTGCCTTGCACATAAAGCAAGGAGTAGCCATGGTAAATCAGCCTTGTTCCAAATGGACACGATGGTTCTTCAATGGTTTGACTGTGTCTGGTAACAAGGAAGCCGTGAGCAACAGAAGGTGCACCTGGTGGGCCCATAGCCCCAGGCAAGCCGTCAGGGCCTGGTGGACCAGGGAATCCTCTGGGCCCTACAATACAGAGAGTCTCCTTATATTTCTACAGACAGCAGTACTGTACCTACATAACTAAAGAAGTGAAGTTAGATATATTCACATCTAATCTCATATATTATTTTTCAGTTAAGAAATCAAGTCCTTGAAGAATTCCTGGGCTTACCTGGGGGACCGTAAGGACCAATTTCTCCTTTTTGCCCAGGCTGACCATCAAACCCTGGACTACCAGGTGGTCCAGGAACACCTGAGGGTCCTGTCACTCCTGTTGAAGAAAAAAAAAAAAAAAAGGAATAATTATTACTGGATATGATTTCATGTTAGTTCTGAGGTTTTTGCTTTTAATACAGTACAGCACAGGTACATGTCAGCATAAACTTAAGTCATGAAGACTCAGTGCATTTGGTTCAATATCTAGGTCACAAAAGAGGGTTACTGCAGGCAAAGTGATTATAGTAGAGAAGACCAGAGAAGTAAGGAGAGAGTGTGCTTCTAAAATGACTAGTATTTGCCTGGAATGAAAAGAAAGAGCAGCAGTCTCTTCTCTCTCTGCTTATCATACGACTGAGTCAAAAATAGGCCATAAAAAAGGTCATGAAGAGTGGGAAAACTGGTATCCTCTTAGTTTCTTTCAAATAGGTTTTCAGACTCATATTATGTCTTCCCTTTATCAATTTTTAGGGATGCTTTGAGTCCTACATTAACTCAGCCATTCTGACTTCAGGAAAAAGACGTTAACACTATCATCACCACAGCAACATTTCTGCAACCCATCAGAAACTTTAGATATTCACAGTTCTCCTTTACCTGATCTCTCAAAAAATAATATTTTGTTTATGTATTGAATTGACTACAAGTGAATAGTGACAGATCCCATACAAGCAAATCCTTGCTATGCTCAATCACTGAAATTATGCCATAGCTGTCTCCTAAAGGACAGCAGTTGCAGAGTTGCAACTCCACCTTCAAGAACAAACTTCCACATCTACTGTATTAACTAGAAAGAAGATATTCATTATATTCCACTGTCATTCCCCATCATCTTATCATAAATCAATCATGAAAAAAGCCTTCCCTTAGAATCTTAACACTTCTGAGCTCCCACTCTTTATGTCCTGTCATTCTGGAGGACACATGTCCTTGCGCCAGTATTTAATTTGTCTTACTCTTTGCTCCATTCTCTTATCTTCTAATGTGTTTAATTTTTGCATTTTACTTACTCTTAATAAAAATTGCAATGAATAGACTAAAATAAGAAATTTAGGACCATGGAAAAAGTTTTCTCAGGAAGCACTTTCTGCTCCAGAATCAAGTGCATTTCCTCACACTTGTCTCCTCTCAGAGACACACATTAATTAAGTTTGGATTCAACACTGAAGACAGAAGATAGCCTAACAAATACATTCTGAGGAAAAGGTGAACAGAACATTTCAAGCCATTCTGCTTACTGCTAATCCCAGATACTGATGTGATGACTGCAGAGTGAGAGCCTATAAAAAAATAAGTAGGAAGGTATCTGTTTTGGATAAGCTTCAAAAGGGACTCTCTTCCTCATCATTGACACAATTTAAGGGGCTTATAAAAAACTAAACAATATTATACCGAAAATCTTCAGGTGCCTAGCCTACTAGTGGTCTATTTTTACATTACTTAAAATGTATGTTTATTAGCAAGTTAGAAACTCTCACCTTGCTGTCCTTTGGGACCTGGAAGTCCTGGGAATCCTTTGAGACCAACTGGTCCTACAGGGCCAGGCAAGCCAGGATCCCCCTTAACAAGCTGGAAAGGACCAGGTGGGCCTGGTGGGCCTTGTAAACCTGCAGAAGTTAACAGAAGAGATCAGCATGTATTAAATATTGTACAATAAACCAAACCAAACCAAAAGCAGCAAAAAAACAACACTCCCAAAACAATGTTACCTTGTATTGCTGTTTATGTAGTCAAAAACTAGAACCTATAGCTACAAGATATGAATCTGTTCTAGATTTTATTTGTAAATTAAACTGCAAGGCTTCCGGAACAGAAGCCTACGTACGCTGGTATTTCTAGCCAAACAGACCTCCCATGGACTGAAATAGCTTTCCAGATCCCAGGTTGCATGGAGTTTTCCCAGCAGTTTCCAAATGGCATGAAGCTGAGTCGTATAGTCAATATGCTGGAGGGAAGGGATGCCACCCAGAGGGACCGTGACAGTCTTGACAAATGAGCCAATGGGAACCTCATGAAGTTCAACAAGGCCAAGTGCAAGGTCCTACACATGGGTTGGGACAACCCCCAATATCAGTACAGACTGGGGAATGAATGGATGGAAAGCAGCCCTGCAGAGAAGGATTTGGGAACAGAGGTAGATGAAAAACTGGACATGAGCCAGCAATGTTCACTCACAGCCCAGAAAGCCAGTTAAGTTCTGGGCTACGTGAAAAGAAGCGTGGCCAGCCAGTCAAGGGAGGTAATGCTCTGTTCTTGTAAGGCCCGTCCTGGAGTGCTATATATAGTTCTGGGTTTCCCTGAAGGGCATTTACCTCTTAGAGTGGGTCCAGAGGAGGGCGATGAAAGTGATCAGAGGAGTGGAACAGATCTACAAAGACAGGCTGAAAGAGTTGGGCTTGTTCAGCCTGGAGAAGAGAAGGCCCCAGGAAGACCTCACCGCGGCCTTTCAATATGTAAAAGGGGCTTATAAGAAAGAATGAGAGAGTTTTTTTACCAGGGTCTCGAGTGACAGCACAAGGGGCTTCAGTTTAAAACAGAAAGAGTGTAAATTTAGATTGGACTTAAGGAGGACATTTTTTTTTTGTGAGGGTGGTGAGGCATGGGAACAGGTTGCCCAGAGAAGCTACAGATGCTCTATCCCTGAAAGCATTCAAGGCCAGGTTGGATGGGGCTCTGAGCAAGCTGGCCTAGTGAAAGATGTCCCTTCCCATGGTAGATGGATTGGATCTAGATGATCTTTAAAGTTCCCTCTAACACAAAGAATCTATAGTTCTGGGATATTATTTAAAGATTCTAATAATGACAATACATCAGTATTCATTTTTCAGAGCAGGAGATAAATACATTCAACTCTCTAACCAATAGTTAAATCTAATCTGATCATTCAGATGATGATACTATGATATCTGGTTTCATATTCTATCTTTTTACACAGAATAAAAGGGTGAAGGAAATATCAACTGATTTGTCACAAATAACCATTTTGCCAACAACATCTGGGAATAAAGAGCAAGTCTTTATACTATACCTTTAGAGCCAGGAAGACCCTGGTCACCTCTCTCACCCTTAAGGCCTGGGAAGCCAGGAGATCCTTTTGGACCTGAAGTAAAAGAAATATTTACATGAAAATTCAGTAATTTCTTGATTTGGAAGGATATGTGCAGAATAATCATGTATGACCCCATGATCCTGTAAAGGATGTGACTTTATTTGCACTAGTAGTTTTTAACTCTTTGCAGGAAAACAACAAAAACAACTGCAGTATGTCACCAAAGAAATTATGACTGAAACCAATTTTCTCTTTTTCTCTTACTTCTCTTCAAAACTCTCTTACTTTAATAATAAAATTTTATACATTATAAGCATTATTTTTTCTATTAATAACTATATTTTTCATGCACATGGTGTTCTTATGTATATGATGCTGTCA
Source organism: Pyrocephalus nanus (assembly GCA_038380795.1). NCBI lineage: Eukaryota > Metazoa > Chordata > Aves > Passeriformes > Tyrannidae > Pyrocephalus > Pyrocephalus nanus. Next base: position 93,411,663 of record CM076259.1, on the reverse strand, counting down.
GTAGCAGAAATATAGTCAACAGTGGAGGCATACTGAGCCCATGTTTCCTCATATATAATTATTACATTTGCCTCTTCAATTCTCAAGAAAATCCTGAAGATTCTTGACTGGTAATATCTAACAACTGATTTTACATCTGCCTTTCAAAGGAAGTGCACATTGAAAATTTGCAAAGCAAGAACAGGCAAAAGGCAAAAAATATTGAGAAAAATCTCAGTGTTCTTGTATACTTTCTGATGCAGTTTTCAATGTCCTGTTTCAGTACCTTGTAATGTAGAGTCAACATTCTTTGAGCATCTCTCTTGAGAGAGGAAGTATATAAAAGAAACATTTTTGCATACTTTTTAGGAGTATGGTAAGTTTTCTTCTCACCTGGAACACCTGGAACTCCTGGAGGTCCAAGATCACCCTTTGGACCCGTATCTCCTGGTAAACCAGGACTACCCTGCATAAAAGAAAATGTGAAGTATAGTTACCCTACACTATTATGATATGACTCTCAAATAGGCTGTCTATTTTTGGAAACTTATGAAAAAAACCATAATATGAAGAAAACATCAAGTTTAAGGAACGGTTATTCTCTCCCATGTTTAGATGAGATTCCTCTCCTAAAGGAACAAGTGTGACACTTTGTTCTTATTAAACTATCTTTTGCCTTACCAAGATACCAGATCAGAATAAGGTCCCACTAGCAGCATAGTTAATAAAAAGGTTCTCAGCCATAGACGATATTGTTATGAAAGACATCAGTAAGCACAAATCTCAGCAAACATTAATTTCAGTGCAGTCCTAGCAGACGGTTGCTATTTAGATAATTAAATGGGGTAATTCTAGACCACAGCAGACTTGAAAACTTCTACATTCACACATGGAGTGAAATTAAATGTGCTCAACAATTTACAGTCCTCTGAAGATTTTTACTTTTCAACAGGGCTAAAATATTCAAGGACTTAAAACACTTCAAACACAATGTGAATTCCTCCATCCTAAACTGTTCCCCTGAAATTTATGATAACAACTTCATTGTAGCCTCACTTCAAGGAAAACCAAGCCCTTATTTCAAAAGACACTGTAAATAGTCATTCAAATGACTGCTAATTTCCTTTTCTTCTTTTGTCTGTTGTAGATCATCTGCAAAAACCTTGTAAACATAGCTTAGAGTTTCTCCCTCACTGAAGTGATATGGCAGTGATAGTCCACTATATAATAAAATGTGGAACACAGGTGGAGAAAAGAAATAAAATCCCTTTGCTAAGTAATCTACCAATCAGAGACTGGAGATGTATATTGAATATTTGGGGAAGAATAATACCAATGGTAGGATGCATCTTATCATACTTGCAGAGCAATAGAATAGGCACACAAGAGCGACTTTTCATTTAATGCAGATTAGATGTTGATATTAAGGTGAGAAGAACAGCTCAAATGTGTGATTCTTTTCACTGACTATAAAGGGAGAAGAGATGACTAGTTTAAAAATAGATGTCAACACTTCCAAAGTTAAGCAAAAGAAATGCTACCCCCAATAGAGTGCTAAGGGATGCATGAATGAAGAAAGATTCCCTGGTTTCCTTCAGTAACAGTATGCAGGATTGTTTAAAAAGATGGTCATCTCTTCATATCAACATGTGAACTTCTGAAGCACAAAACAGGAGAGTTAAAATTCACTCAGAAGACAGTCATGAGTCAATCACACTAAAAGAGGGTTTTCTTTAAAAAATTGGTTTAGGTTATAATTATAAAATGGATTTATAAGAGGAATTTGTTAGAAGTTTTCCATCAAAATACTTTTTCCATAATAACATACATTTCTAAATTTTTTTTTCTTTATCAGATATAGCTCTGCAAACAACTTTATTTTTATGTGTTCCAAACAGAACAAAATTATTTCAGTTTGTAAAAATTATGAAAATGTTTCTTCTCTCATTACAACATCAAAACAAAGAGAAAAAACCCATGGGATTTGTATTTCACAATCTGACTTCTGCAGCCACTTTTTTTAAATAGGATTTTTGGACAGGCTGTGTCACCCACGTTGTAACAAAATCTCTCTTCTGACAGAGGCTACTAGAGACCTGCGTGAGCAATTGAGCTGTAATCAGGGCAGGAGTCTGTCACACTGGGAAGATGAAGACATTAGAAACTTATCTGAGTATGTATCACCAGAGGAAGTTAAATATTTAATATCATTCTCACTGCAGCATTTCACACTGAGTTAACAACCTGCTGTTATGCATTGTGGCTCGAGGATAGTAAAACATTTTCTTCTGATTGAAGGTATGGAATCAAAATCCTTAGGCATTTCCCATTCCTGATATACCAAGAGTCTTGGACTGGATATAAACCCGTGAAAAGCTTTACAGTTTCCTGGGGCATAACATTTTAGCTTTCTGCAGAAGTACTGCAAATTCTTAAGTTAAAATACACTGGAATGTTACTTTGGAATTTACTACCTTCAAAGCTGGTATTGTCTGCTACGATATGGTATGAAATATAGAAAGGTATGAACACTGATGCAAATGTCTCTGAAATGACTCTTGGATGCAGAAGAAGATGCAGTAGATCTTTGCATTATTAAGGATAACGTGGACCTTTAAAGACTTGTTTTTCATATCAGGACTTAATTCCTGAGTCTTTCTTCCTTTTGTACACTAGGAACTGTTTAGTCATACCTACCTACTTTCTTATCTCTTTTTCCATAAATATTATTGTTATTGTTATTATTGTCTTTTTTTTTTTTTTTTTAAAGTATAATCATTAAGGTTGGGAAAGACCTCTAAGATCATCAAGTCCAATCTTTTTTAACCCAACACTGCCATGTTCACCACTAAACCAAAAACTTCAGTGCCATATCCACACATTTTCTAAACACTTCCAGTGATGGGGATTCCACTACTTCCCTGGGCAGCTTGTCCCAATGCCTGATCAACCTTTCAGTGAAGAAAGTTTTCCTAATATCCAAGCTAAATCTCCCCTGGCACAACTTGAGACCATTTCTTCTTGTCCTGTCACATGTTACCTGGGAGAAGAGGATGAGCCCTACCTGGCTACAACCTCTTTTCAGGTAGGTAGTTTTAGAGAGTGATAAGGTCTCCCCAAGCCTCCTTTTTTCCACCCTAAACAACTCCAGTTCCCAGTGTAGAAGAAAAGAGAAAATGAAAACTTGAAAAATAGAGCATATTTTTCAGTGTGGTAAAAGGCATCAGACACTCTGAGAGAAAGAGTATAGAAGACTAATTATTCTGGGTGACTGTCCTGTTCTATTTCATTCTCCCTAATATCCAGAAAAGGGACTATTTTAGGCTGGGGGAAATGAATAATATATGACAACAATGTATTAATAGCATTGCCTGTTTGTATTTCTAAATCAGAGGCTATATTTCATCACTGACAGTACTGAAAGTGCACTTTATTTGAAAGCTTTCATAACAAAAGCAAACAGTTCAGGTATTTTCAGAAGGCAATTTATCACAAAATATGCAACCTTTAAAATTAAGTACTAATGCATTTGCAGGATTTATGGGTGTGTTGCAGCCATCCTGCACTCTTAAAACATTGTAAATTGTATTTTGGGTGTTGTATGTTACCACTCACTATCTATAAATTTCTAATACGTTCATTATCTCACCGGGTAGGCAGCCCTTCTAAGGAGAGAAATGAAATGTTTTCAAACTGACTTTACATCGTCAGCAGTTAAGTCCAAAGGCGCACTGAACATAAAGCATCATTACTTTGAACAAGAAACTCCATGATTAATATATCCATTAATTGCAAGAACCAACTTTCAGCAAATCCGGAATGTACTGAAAGTAACTTACTGGCAGTCCCTGGAAACCCGGATCACCTTTGATTCCTGGACCCCCAGGAGTCCCTGGCCAGCCGTTGCTTCCCTGCTCTCCTTTGGCCCCTTTCTGACCTGGAGGTCCTGGTGGCCCTGATGGACCTGGTAAACCTGCAAACCAGAAGAGAGTATTTAGTGGCAAAATTTGTGCAGAGCACAAACTGCCTATGAAGAGGAGTTTCTTTTTCTCTGACCTGTGAGAAGAGGAAAAACAAGGATATGCAATATTGATTACAATATTAATTAATTAGGTGAGCTTTGATGAACATCAGTACATTAATACTAAAGACAAAGAATTACCTGGAAGACCTGGTTGGCCTTGGGGTCCTCTGTCTCCTTTAGGGCCCTCAATTGCACTTCCTGGTAGTCCAGGGAGACCTTGGCTGCCCTTAGGGCCTGGTGGACCTACATATCCTGGTTCTCCTTTCAATCCTGGGATCCCTGGACTTCCTGGGGATCCTGGAAAACCCACTTCACCTTTTGCACCTAAGATTTGAAACAACCACAGAACATGATCAGAGAAAAGATCACAATGACCAAAACCTTCTACTTTACTATCCACTCATAGTAAGTTTTGTTCCTCATCAAAACATTGATTTTATACATTTCTACAAAAATGCAAAACTTTAGAAAAACTGCATTATTCTCCACATTATGATACAAAATATAAGGAAAGCAGTTTGACTGAAATACCTTTCCTTATCTAAAATAATCACTAGGCTATTTTAAGTTACTCTAAAAATAGATCAATGTTCAGCATTTCTCTATCACTCCTTACACAAGGATTATAAAGCCCCCAAACCCTTGTACTGCATTACAATTATTATTGTCATAGCCAAGTAATGGATGTTTTGCTTGACTAAGCACAAAAGGACTTGCTCCTGGAGAAAAATGGAATACTTTTTTCTTCAAGATCTAGATTCAGACATTTTGTACTTACTTTCAGGCTTGTGCAAATAGTTAACAATTGAAATTCAATCTAATTTTAGGTCATGATTGAGCAAAACGAATATAGAATAGCTGGTGTAAGTACAATAATAAGAGAAATAAAATGTATAAAGAACACTACCCCTAGCCCTTTCCCTAAGCAGAAAAATTTTTTTAAATACTGGACTTGTTTCTTTGGAACTATGATGCATTTGGAACACAAATTACACCAGCTGAATATATATTTACTCTAAACATAGATATTTTTAAATGAGCTAACATAATGAGAAATAGGGGTAAAATGAGAAAATTGTTGTCATAATCTAGCATTCTACATGCCCTACTGAGTTATGATTAGAAAATTTGCTTAATTTATTACATTCCCTAACATTAGGGCTTTCTCAGCAATTAATGAATGCTAATTAGTCTAATATGGTAAATGAAATATATTCTAAAATTCTGATTTATGACTTTTGATTGCCCAGACAAGTTTCCTGTATTTACAGAATGAATGAGTAAGGTAGGGCATTGACATTTAAAGCTATATAAGCTCTTCAAAATCTGCCATGTTATGTTAATTTCATAGACGGAGTAGTTTGATCATTTGTGTTTTCTGGATGGTTAAAACTGAAAATCCTGTAACAATTTCCTTTAACAGAAGCAGCTTCATATTTCTTCACTACTGTATCTATTGCAGTCTAGTGTCTCAGAGACACTTATTTCATAAAATGGAGCATGGTGCATTAAAGACACCTTGAACAAGCACTGACTCAAGTCAATCAAGCTGTTGTCACAGCACAGTGCAGTGACCTAAAATTGTGATAGCTATGTGCCTGTACCCAAGCTAATAAGTCCTGAGTCCCAGAAATAACAATTTGCAGTAAGATCTCATCAGGTCTCTGCTATCATTTGCATCTCTGCACCATGCTCCTGTACATAGTTTAGACATGCTCTACTGAGCTATAGAGAATAACTATTTTAGCGATTAATAAATCTGGGATGCAAAACAGATTCAGGAAAAAAGTTACTAAGGTATTCTGGCCACAAAACTTCTACCTATAGCTGTCTGGTGCACAGAGCCTCACTAGATTCTGATTCTTGCAGAATTAGTAGGAAAACAGAAATACTCGGGGTCAAAAGCACAGCACACAAATACAGGTGTTATTTAAATTACCTCACCACAGCACAGCTTGCAGTAAATTCCACACTATGAATAATTACCTATTTTAGGGCATATCTAACTCATGTTCCAAGATGTTGCCACTGTAACAGAAATTAGTATTTGAGCCTCTCAGAGCTTCTGCCTGCCCTGAGAAGGTATAGCATGTAAAAGAATGAAGTAGAAAATACATCTGTATTACAGAGTTACGGCTACAATACGTTGGGAGGGAGGTTTGCCTCTTGTTTAAGTAAGTGTTTTACCTTTATCTCCCTTTGCACCAGGAAATCCAGGAAGTCCTCTACCTGGAAGACCTGCAATATAGAAACAGCAAGAAATTAGAGGATGGGAGAGTACTTACATTTAACCTGTAATGAATAAAACTCTATCAAGCAAATAAAAACTCCAAATAAATGGCTTATGCAGAAGTTCTTCAGGGCAGACACTGTTTTTGTTATGTTTTGGTATTGTATTTAGCACAATGGGTCCTGTATGACTGAAAACCCTACCCTTAATAAAGGCAAGACTGCTCCACTGTTTCACAGCTAAGCTGCAGGCTGAAATTAATGCCAAAACAAAAGTCTTTAAAGTCTTGCCAGCTTTTGTGAAAGAAATTCTTTCAAGACTACAATGATTAAGCACATTTTCTCATCTAAATGATCAGCTTTACAATGATGGATGATAGTAAGCAGTTTTCAAGACACTATACTGACTTTATTTACTAAAGTTTCATCGAAAGTACTTCAAACCCAGCACACATCTCTACCAGCTACTCTTGTGTAGCCTGTCTCTGTGTCTTTTCATGCCACATAAACTTAAGATGACAGTCACAGTACCTTGTTCACCCTTTGCACCAGCTGCACCTGGAATCCCATCATAACCTGGTTCACCCTTCTGACCAATGGAACCAGCAGGACCGGGAGCACCAGGTTCACCTGAAAAATCATTGACATTTTCATTTCACCTATGACCTTTTTTTCCTCTAAAGAAAAACTTAACTTTTCCTTTTGCTACCACAGAGACCTAGCACATTCTGCATGATGACTCAGGTGTGACGTTTCTCCAAGGTTACTTCTAAATTAAATCAGTCTGAGACATGGCTCGAGTATTAAAGATTTTGACATAGCTAATTATCATGAATCTCAGTGAGTTTAGGACGCAGGAACACCAGCAAAGACTTGTAAATAGCATAGTCTGTTGTCCAATGATGTGTCCTCCAGCCAGAAAACAGAAGACTCCAAGATCAAAAATGTTATTATATTCTTAAAAGCAATGGACTTACTCTCTTCCATACTCTATTTCCTCTTTAATGTCTGTGTAACGATGTAAATGTGGTGATTCAGTTCTGGACATATTGATCAATTGTACTGTTTTCAAATGAACTCAGAAACAACAGAGCTAATGGCTATAGCAACAACCAGTCTTGTGGAAGCTGGTAAAATCTATTCCTCAACCAGTGAAAAAGAAGTATTAGCCTCCCACTACACTGACTCAGATTTACCTGGGAAATGGCAATGCCTTATTTTGCTTATGAAATGAATAAATGTACCATGACATATCTGAGCCAAAATGAATGTAGAATGTTACAGAATTTGTTTTAGCCACTGTATGGAGGTGAACAATACTTTAAATAGCATTTGGTGGTTAATATTTCTTTTTTACCTGGTTCTCCTTTTAAACCTGGAATGCCACTTAAGCCAGGAAGTCCTTTTTCACCCTTTTCTCCATGGCGGCCAGGGCTTCCTAAACAAAGGAAGAAGACATGGCTTTACATGTGGGATATTTTGTAAAAGTTTCACTTTAATTTTTCACTGCAATTTCTGTTTTATAAAAGCATAAGCACTTGCCTGGAAATCCTGCCATGCCAGGGGATCCTTTGGGACCTGGGGCACCCGGCATTCCAGGAATTCCTGAACTACCCTTTTCACCCTTATCTCCTGATAAACCTGGGCTACCCGTTCTTCCTGGTTCTCCCTAGAAGAAGTAGCACACAAAAATTCCACACATTAATTCTGAAACAGTTTTTCACTTTTTGTAATAGTAGATGTTACCCCTCTTATCCATCTGACTTTTAAGGAATTCCATTATTTTCCATTTGGAAATAGAGTAATTTAGGATTATATATGCCATTAAATTCCACTATGAGAGTTTTTAACTCTTCTAGCAATTACTTAATACCTACATATGAAAATGAGCAGTTTTCTATGCATTTTTATGACTATAATGCAAAGTCTTTTCCAAATTAGCCTTTGAACATACTTATTACATTTCATCATCTTAAAAAGAAGGAGATTTAGAGATTAAATTAAACTTTGCAGACAGTATTAAACAGTCCACTTTTCATTAATATCTGAGCCTTATATAGTTTTTTTCAGCTTCCAAATATCTCTGTAAAAGTACAGCGAAATTATTTCAGTGTGTTTATTTCTGTGTGTAAGATACCCTTTTCACATTATTTGCTTAGTGTTTTTAGAAGTTTTCCCCCATACACACATTTCCAGCACTGTGAATTAGCCTACTCTGAACAGAGAGAATAAATAAGAACCCTGAAGATTATGGTCCTATCAAACAGAATGCATCTAAACCTGGGCATATTCTCACCTTTCCAGTTTCTCATAAGATACTTAAATTAGCATGATAGAAAATATAATAAAACGGCTTAAAGGGCAACAGCATCTTTTTAAATTAAGTGCTTGGTAGAGACAATTAAATCCTTAGGGATATAAATACCTTCTCACCAGGAGACCCTGGAAAGCCAATCCCAGGAAAACCTGGTGCTCCTTTGTCTCCTTTTTCACCTTTTTGCCCAGGGAACCCTGGTGTACCTGGTGAACCTGGTACTCCAGGAAGACCCTTTTCTCCAGGTGTTCCTAGGAAGAGAAAAGGAAAATGGGTGCATTTGTGTCAGTAGTATCCTAGCAGTGTTGACAATGATTTTTCAGTGTTGCCTTAGCTATTCAGAGCTAAGTAAATCAACTCTAGAGATTCACTCTCTAAATGGGACTCTTTATGGGATGATAAACTCTCCTCATAAGAGAAGGTCATAGTCTTGGATTCAGAGTAAACAGAGTTCTTGCTAAAAATATGAGCAGAATAAAACTTTATTTTTAATTGAATAATTTCTAATAGGACTACAGTGACAAAACAGACTCTTCTGTAGCGTATTTTTTTGTCCTCCTTCACCATTTCAGACTTTCACCTTTGATTTCCTAAATATGCTAGACACAAGGCCATCTGAAAGGAGACAAAGTTTCCATGCTGAGATATAGGTTCTTCTCCATTTTATTCTTTACCAATCCGCTCTACAACATCACTCTTCCCAGATCACTACAGTTCATAATTAACATGCGGTACACAGCAACTCACCAAACTTTTCAGAAGGGGGAAAATACCCAAGAAGCATAATGCAGTTTACACACTAGCAGAGACAGACAAACAGGCATCAGTTGAAAAACTGCCATGCCTGAAACAAACACACAGATCCTAAACATCCAGCTAAGAGATTTGCATATAGAAACTTAGGAAACCATCCTATTATTTGTATATCACAATAGGATTGAAATGTAATGTTCCAAAAGCCTAACATTCAGTCACTGCAAATAGTGCAACAGTTTAGTAGATCAACAACAAATATTCCATACAGGTCTCTCATAATGTCCTATATTAACTTGAGGAAAACAATAACAAGAAACTTCTAGCAATCAGTACCTGGCAAACCCATTTCACCAGCTGATCCTTTTTGTCCTGGAACTCCTGGATCTCCTGGGTACCCTGGGGGGCCCTGATCACCTTTTGGTCCTATGGAAAACCGAGAAATTAAGAGTCCCATTAGTTACTAAGGTTTAAAATACCTGACAATCAGTCTCTCTGCTGTTAGCTTCAGACATACCTGGTTGCCCTGGAGTACCAGGTTCACCATCCTTCCCTGGAATTCCTGGTTCTCCATAATCCCCACGGAGCCCTTTTTCTCCTGTTGCTCCATGGTCCCCTGGACAACAAGAAGACAAACACAGTGAGATAATTTTATCAAAATTTATATTGATGACATATAGTAATTCTTCCAGTTGATTTTTGATTACTGCTGTTTCTCTCTGATGAACAAGGAAATGGCTGAGTAAAACACAACTCTACAATCACTAAATCAATACTGAGGAAAGGCTGCAAACTATCACAATTTTACAAGTGTCTCTGCAATTACAAAGCAAGTTACATCTTCAGAAGAAATTGAAATCAATGTCTGTTTGACCTAGATTAATGAGTTATTTGAGAAATGGCACACTATATCAGGTGTTAACAGAAATTACTGATTTGACTGTCCAGCTCTCTAAAAAGGCACATGAGAACAACTAGTTTGTAGCCAGAAATTGGCTGTTTTCCTGTTCCATTTAATGTTAAAGCACCTTCATCATTCCAGAAGGTTTAACCTCTTCTTCTGTGCTAGGCCTCTTCTCCAGCTTTAGATCCACACTTTTTGGTCATAAACATTTCTGTTAGTGTCACACATAGCTGCAGGACAATAGGTTACTGATGATAGCTCACTGAATGTTTTCAAGTAAGTGGTCTTTATTAAAAACATTTCAAGATGTCCAAACCCAAATTTTTTAATTAAACATCACTGACAACATGCCATAAATATGCTGTGTCTTCTCTGCACAGTTTGTATTTTGGAAGCTTTTAAAAACATTACTGTGATATTCATGTCTAGAGAAATGAAGGCAGCTAAAAGATCAGCAAAGTTATGCAGTATAACTAGCTTATTTTGCTCTCTTGATACTCAGTATCTTTGGGCTGAAGAGGACAATATAAGAGCAGAAAATTGCAGGCTGGGATCTACCCTCCCAGGCTGTGTGAGCCAGGCCAATGTGTAGACCATGTGTGGTCAGAAAAAGGGAGAAGCATACGGGTTTGTAAGTGTGCATTATTAGAGCAGGTGAGATTAAGAAGTTAGAAACCAAAGAAATTAACCACTTGAACTTCTAAGAAAAGGTTTCTTTATATGCATGTAACCAACGTGCCAAATTTATATTTCTGGAAATAAAATAAAATTAATTATCCTACATGGCAATAGTAGACAAGAAAATATTGAAAAACAATCTATGTGGTGTTGCTATAAAACTTTACATACCAACATATATATCAAGATCAGGAACAAATGAGAAAAAATAATCTAGGTGAAATCTTTATAGGCTGGGAGCCTCTTTAAATACAAAATGCTGTTAGAAGCTGCATCTCAGCTTAAAGGCAGACAGATGTACTCCACAGCTGCTCATGCCATTGCCTGCAGTCCCTGGCTGTCCAAGCTGGGAGGTTCTGTTTATCCACATGCCCAGGTTTCTCTGAGACCCAAATGGAACATATGAGCCCAGGTCTCATTCTCACAAGGAGTCAGGACACGGAGATAAGAGGCAGCTAGACGGGAAACTCTCCTGTTTCCACAGTTCAAATATAACATTGCTGACTCACGGCCAAACTGGAAAGGAGTCTCAAGTGCTCTGTCCTGGGCTCAACAGAGAACATACACTGACGAAATGTACAGATGACTCTGAACTGCAAAGCCTTGTAAAGGGCTATGAATTATAGCTAATCACAGACTCAGTCAACTGTTATTTCAAAACAGGGAAATGTCATTCTAACAAGGCCTAAGTTGAAGTACTTTGCTTGTTTCAGCAGTAGTCTAGTAAGGATACAGCCAAACTGGAGAGAAATCAGAAAAGGTAAAAAGAACTGTAATTGTTTCAGAAAGCATGATATACAATGAAAGCTTGAAGGACTAGGTTGAGGGAAAGGAAAGACTACATGATCTCAATAGCTTCCTTCCTACTCTACACTTCTATTTTAACTAAAAAACTTAACATTTATTAAAAACATGGCATCTTTTAATAAAAAATAATTTTAATAAGAAGGACAAATACTAAAATAAATATAAAATATAGGCTATTTTTTCTTTGAAAAGAAAAGCAGGAAAGAGAATAATCTTAAACAACTGATTTTTCATGTAGCAGTAAAAATAAAAATCCAAGAAGAATGTGTTATCTAAAAAAGCTAATAACTCTACCACCATAAAGTTCCCAAAGAGACAACTGATTGCCTTTGTCCTGCATATTTCCAGATCTTTCTAAACCAACATAAGTTAATCTCTTGGTATGAGTAGCATACATGTGTTTCTTTCCTGAATTTTCTTCTAGTCATGAAGAAATACATGTGTCAAACAAGGCTGCTTGCTTGTTTTCTTACAGTTATTAGTTGATCTTCATGGCCACAACAGGGTTTCCACTGTATGTTTTATGTGAAAGACAGCTTTTCTTTTTTCGAAAGCTCTAGTTTTCACTTTTTAAATCTCTTTTCTTTTGAGAGTCTTCTGATAAAATAGATAAAATTGATTTTATAAGGGCAAACTGAACTTCTTCCATTCAGCCAAAATCCCTTTGTTCTGTGATTATTCTTTCTTTCTGTGGAATTGAAAAATACCAGAAAAATATCTGCATTTGCTGTGTGAAATTCTTCAATCTTATTTTAAAAACTGTTGTCTAAAACTAAGACAAAACTGAACTCAAAGCACTACTGCTTGATAATATATGTGTGTTAATTTCACTTATCCACAGTTAGAGACTAAAGTTACCTTTTTCTCCTTGTTCTCCCTTCTGGCCTTTGAGACTAACCATGTCCATGTTGTCTATCGTTCCAGGTTTTCCCGGAAGACCAGCTTCACCTTTATCTCCTTTGACACCAGGATCACCCTGAGGTCCAACTATACCTTTGAAACCTGGGCTACCTATAAGGGGACAGCACTGAATATTATAAAGGCATATAAAACTGTGCAAGAATATTTAGTAGACAACAACAACTTAAATTAGCTATTTATTCAAATTTTGAGCACCAAATACCATGCGCTGGAACATCTTCTATGAAGTTTTTTTTCATACTAGGACTCCACAATAGCTTCATCAGAAAGTTGACATATTTTTTCCACTAGACAGACATTAATTTTAGACTTTTGAAACAATAAGGACAGGAGTTTGGCAGTAATACAGAGCATTATCTGAAGCATTTAATCAAGACCTTCCTGCTGGCTTTTTATAATTTCAAATATTGTATTTTTCTTGGAGTAATATCTATAGCATCTCCACACCTAGCAAACCCTTGCACTGTTGAAGAATGTATCAAAAAACATGTCTTAATGCCCAAACACATGACTTCTCCTAGGATATGGCTTTTTATAGTATTTCTAATTTACAGGAAAGCTTAGGCCAAACATACTTCTTAAATTTTCTTACTTCTAGACTTATCTTCTGTTGGGAAAAAGGTGGATTTTACAATTTTTTATTTTGATAAAATGTCTCTCTTACCTTTTTCACCGGGTAATCCTCGATCTCCAACTGGTCCAGGAGTTCCTGGCAATCCAGGAGTTCCCATAACTCCCATTTCTCCTTTGGGTCCTGAAGCCAAAGTGAAAGAGTGAATAACAGAAACAAAACAAGCAGTGCAAAGAAGTGCAGGAAACAGATTTACTGCCTATCATATAAAGAATTGCACTACTTAAAGAAAAATGGGACAAAGAAGATGAATTATCTAAAACAGACTGATAGAGGAAACAACAGTAAAAATAGTGTTATGAAAACCAGAAAAAGCACAGTTTGAAATAGGTTTTTGACAAATTCTTAAAGCTTCCTACTACAGAAAACAATGCTGTCATTAACAAAGGCATTATTAGAACCATACTCTGTCACTAAAACTGTGAAGAATAATCCCCTTTTATTACAGCCTAAAGGCTAGTTCATACAAGCTGCTGGATTTGATCCACTGACGAACTTCAGTAGCAGTTCAGTTACATGTGCACAGAGCTGCTTTGCTGACGTCAGCCCATGTGTTTTCCAAGCTTGGGCTCTTTGACGGATCAGTTCCTCACCAAGTGAAAGGTTATGCTATCACAACTTAATAAAATAAAACAGTTATCTAAGATGCAGGTTTCTGAAGGAAAAGATGTTTACCTGCTGACCCTTTCAGTCCAACAGCCCCTTGTGGACCTGGCAGGCCGGGTAACCCCACAGAGCCCGGTACCCCTGGCTGGCCCTGGCTACCTTTGTCCCCTTTTGGTCCTGGCATGTCCAGACCTGGGATACCAGGGAAGCCCCTTTCTCCTTTTACTCCAGGAAATCCTAGGAAAAACAGAAATTAGTCCTTAACAGAGAACGAGGAACACCATCAGTGTATCTGAGCATGTACACCTGCGGATCACAAGTTACATGGCATGGAGAATGAGACTCAAAGGCAGACAGCAGAACCAGTCCCCATTTTCCAAGAGAGGCTTTGAATCCACATATATCACCCACCAGTGACCCAAGGAGACCAAAACAAATGGCAGACCTCCTCTCAGGAGGCCTCGCCCTGCGTTTTGGACCAGATGGAGGAGGCCCCTGGCATGTGTCCCCATCCACCCTCCCTGAGCTCACATCACAAAACAGTTCACGAGCAACACTTCTACCAGCGTCAATATCCACTTAGACCAAAATTCTGCTCCTAAGCACCATCATGGGAGTCTTTTTCTCTCACCTGGTGGGCCCTGGGGTCCCGGTTGCCCAGCCGGTCCTGGCAATCCTGGAGGGCCCAGTCCCGGTGCTCCTGGAGGTCCCTGCAAGCCTTGGAGACCTGGGAGGCCAGGATCACCTGTGGGAAGACAGGAGAGACATAGACTGAGCATTCTCCAATGCTGTTTGACATCTTGTTTGCTGAAGATGCCAGACAAGGTGCTCTGGAAGCACGTGGCCAGCAAGACTTCATTCAGCTTCTAACACCTCCAGCCTGGGCTTGGAGGAAGGGCTGCTCTTTGCTGCTGGCATTGGCTACTGGTGGATGGCAGGAGAAAACAAAGATAAGGAAAATGGGCAATTCCCCAAGATATCAGTAGGATATCTCAGTGATGAATAGACTTTTTGCTGCATCTACAGGATGTGATTTTAAAAAGAAACAGAAATACAGAGCTGTATTTTTCTGGCGATGTTACCTCTGAATCCTTGCTGTCCAGGTATTCCCGGAAAGCCTTGCTCGCCACGTAAGCCAGGCAGTCCTGGACTTCCCTTTTCTCCAGGGATGCCAGCTGGGCCAGGAGGCCCTGGCAATCCCTTAGGGCCCGGAAGACCTACACCAGGTTCACCCTAGCCAAAGAAACACAATAGATTTGGAATCAATGCATCAAAACCAATATATCATTAACTAAATGTATTTCAATCATGCAGTGTAGAGCTTTTGTATAGAGCTGTTATCCTTATAGTGTTAATGTCAAGCATTCATCCATCTACTCTCGTCCTATGCATGCACAGTGGGAAACATAAGATGAAAGACAGTTTGTCCAGCTTTTAAAGAGAAGGATCTTGGCACACATTCTTGTTAACATGGGCAGTCACAGATAACAGTATAAGCAGCTGGCATCTACCTTTTGACCTTGTAAACCTGGAACGCCTGGCAAACCATCCAGGCCAGGGGTTCCTGGAGTTCCCGGCAGACCAGGTGAGCCAGGCTGACCTTGGAAACCTATAAAACAAAACAAAACAATACCCACATCATTACTGTCTCTGCCTGTAAGTCACCTCTGCTGTTTCTTCAAGCCTCTAACTGAACTATTCACATCCTCATAGGGAAGTGTTAAAAAAGTCCTGTGTAGCCTTTTATGTCAAACTTCTAGGGAAGCCAGGACTCAAATGTCCCAACAAAGATTCAAACACTGAGCTTTGTGCAGCACTTGGCTTCTGATGAGAAATAACCACCCAGAAGAACTAAAGACTCACCCTCCTTCTAAATGAATAGCCTTGTGGGTTCATTTCCCACCTCCCTCGGGAGAAACATCCAGTCTGCAAAACTGGCTTCCCAAAGTCTTTGTCAGAAAAAGGCAATTTAATATGGGGGCCATGAAACCGAGGGATTCACAACAAAATCCACCTGTGAATCAACATGTTTTGTTCAGTAGATATCTGGTGACATCTCCTATATGTCCCACTGTGGGTTGCATACAGAAGGTTTCTGTGCCATAGCCGGCCCATGAACTGCACCTTGGGAATGCAGGAAGGAATACCTACAACATTCTGCAAATCACTTAAAGATAGCACTCATTCAACACCAGCACATACTCAATAAGTTCTGATGAAGCTTCTCTCTCACAGGCAAACATCTCAGGGAGTGGGAAATACAGCTTTTAGGCTAAGCCCCAGGAATGTCACTGGGCAGAGCTGAGCTCAACAAAGGGTCCTCGAAACAAATGTATTTGATGTGTCATTCCTCTCTTGCTGGTATCAAAGTGCATACAGCAATTCTTCTCCAGATACAATGGGCCTTTTCTGTTCTGCTTTGTTCCAATGCAGTCTCAGAGGAACTAGAGGTGGTCACAGAGAAAAACATGCCATTTCTTCTTATTAGGTTTCCAACCCTCCTAGCTCACTAGTGTGTGGAATCATATAAAAAAATTAATGAAGACACACAAGAATTTTGGTGTTTGAAGTGGCTGCTGACATCTCATTTAGTCCTAAATGTGCAGCACCACTAAGAAATACATCTTAGGACAATCCAAAACTAGAATATGAACATTTAGACTTCCTTCAAGTTATGTGCATACCCTGTCAATGGCCATGGAGAAGACTAAACTTACATTGAGTAAGCTGGAATCCTAGCCAAAGCGCTCAGCTGTTTGGGATACAGCAGAGCTGTTAGGTCTGGTCCAAAACTGTTGCAAGTTATGTCAGCATATTATTTTAAGCAACCACACACAGTGTTCTCCATCTCTCAGAAGGGCCAACTCATTTCTCAGCAACCTCTGTTGCTGCAATGTAAGATGCTGTACTAGATAGTTTTCTATTCTGGCAGTAGCTGTGACACTGTCTGTGGCTGCACCACCTCACTGCACAAAGCAAGTGTACATCGAATGAATGCTTATTGGGGTGCTTATTGCCTTTCACAAGGGAAGTTCTTTAGCTGCACCTCCCAGTTTGCATGCAGCCACGGCTGGATGACAGTGTAGCCTCCATCCATACTCCAGTCACACCAGCTGTGCTACATGGATAACTTTATCTTACCTTTGGGACCTGGAGGTCCAGGGAACCCTATCCCTGGCTGCCCAACAGCACCTTTTTCTCCTGGTAGGCCGGGTCTACCTGGGAGCCCAGGATTCCCTTTGTCACCTTTACAAACAAAAACAAGACAAATGTAAATGCAAAGGCTAACTTTTGGGGAATAGAACCATTCTAATTATCACTCAAAGATTAACAGACTGCTGTACCTTGGGGTCCAGGGAAACCAGGTGGCCCTGGAAGGCCATCTGCCCCAGGAGGTCCAGGGAGTGATACAGTTCGTCCTGCTTCACCCTTTGCTCCTGTTAATGTGAAGTTGTGTTAAGTATAGGAACTGATGAAATTAAACAATGGAATTTCACCTAGCCAGCAATATTAGTTCACCCATACCATTACAAGTGACTTGTTATGAAGGATATTTTTGTATAAGATTCACCAGAAAACTAGGATGAACCTAAACCATCCTGTTTGGCCTAGAAAATTCTTCAAGAAAACTGCCCTCAAAGACTTGCAATTATACTGCTAAAAGCAAACACTGATTTAAATTAGAAAGTCTTAAATTCTGGTGATCCTATAAGCCATACCACTTAAAGGCCATAATTTTTTAAATTTTTTTTTATATATATTTTTGGAGCATCTAGAGCATTACCTGGAAGGCCTGGTAAACCTGGGGTTCCAGCAAAGCCTCTGTCTCCTTTGTCACCAGGTAACCCTGCAGCACCTATCCCAGGAGGGCCAGGAAAACCTCTTTCACCACGTACTCCAGGGAATCCAGGCTGGCCAGGGGGACCACGTTCTCCTTTCAAGCCAGCTGTACCCTAATTTTTGGAAAGTATAAGTGTACTTCTTGCCTGACTGGCAAGACAGAACACATTATCCTCTCTGAATGTTTTGTAACCTGGATTTAGCATGGGTGTCTGTAATGTTGAAGAAAGTAGACTTTTTACTGCTGAGCTCAATGGCAATAGAACTAGGTTCCATGTGGAATAGCACATGGAAATCATACCTAGTGTGTAATGCAGCTAACTGGACCATGTACACCATGTTCCCAGTGGTGGATATGGGAGTAGATGTGAGCTCCACATTCACATCCACATCCATATCAGCTGAACCATATTAGTGCAGGATTTTGAAGCATTAGTTTCTACCAGAAGAAAAATATGCTAGAATAGACTTGAATCTTGTCTTAACAATCTGTACTTGGATAACTGCATTTGTTCAATCATCTCCAAGTGTCAGCTAAATCATCCACACTAGTATTCACTACCAAGCCATGAGAAAGGGAGAAAGGAATAAAACTGTTGTCCACATCTACAACTTTCCTCTATAGTCCTTAAAGTAACAAGCCATGCTGAATGCATTTGAGTCAGACCACTTATTTGCATGACATGTAAAAAGAAATGGTCAAAATATAACTCTGAAATAGTCTGTTGTTGAAGGACTGTCTTCCTCACTATTTCCAGTGAAAATGAAATCTTTTCCTCTGAGGAAGAATGTACTACACAAGGTAAGGACAAGATGTGGAAAAATGAATGAGGCCAATAAACATAAAGCATTATAGGGCACAAAATCATGTGAAATCTGATCTGAAAGACAGAATGTATAGGACAGTATGTAAACATAAACACACAGAAGGACAACATGTAAACATCAAGAAACACACATACCGGTACTCCTTTTGGACCCGGCGGACCTGGAAATCCATCTTTTCCTGGTCTTCCTTCTCTTCCAGGCATACCTGGTTGTCCTGGGAAACCAGGATCTCCTTTTTCACCTTTCAGGATAGAATCATAAGTAAAATCTCCAGGTTCTCCTTTTGCCCCAGGGCTGCCCATAAGTCCTGGAGTGCCGGGTGGTCCCTGAAATTTTATAAATCAAGATGTCGTTAGTTGTCCTATGAACCCTTCAACTGATACAAAAGAAAACAAATATCCAGACATTACAGTGTAGACCCAAATCAAGGGAACCACTAAGTTTTTGACTGAAGAGGTCAAATGAGAATATTTTCCAACATGCAGCAGTGTGAATCAGGAATTAATGCCAGTCTTCTTGTCTTAACCACTTTGTCATCTATAATATCATAGGTACATCATTTTAGATGGTACATGTAAACTTACACCACTTACACAAGACCTGCAGACCATGACATCAGAAAACTACTCTGAATTTTCTGTAGACTACTCACTGGATTTCAATCATGCATTTTAATACAGTATCAACATCAAGGTAAATGAGACTTTTTAAAAAAGCATTTTCAGAGTTAAAGTGTCTGCCCCAACCTTTAAATGCTGAATTCTTTTAACACCGTGGAACCCATTTCCCTGATACAAATACAACAGAAGTATCCCTGCATTTCCATGAGAATGTCTAATACCAGCAGAAGCAGTAATAATACAGGAAAATAATACTCTTCCAGGTATGGAAAACCAAACTTAGCCAAAATTGCAGGTTTATACAAAGCCAACCAATGATTTCATTTCTTTCAAAACCTTTTAAATCAACCATAATATTCATCAAATATATCGATTGTATGCAAAATTGAAGTGATTATCTTATACAAAACTAAAACATTACTTGCACAAGAGCTAAGGCTAACTGAAGGCTGAAAGCTTCTCCCCAAGTAGTTTATTCATGACATTCAGCTGATGCAAATACATGTTTTCCTTCATTATGAGCATTCATTGATTTTGTACAACTGACAATCAGTAAGTTAGTACAATCAAAATATTATGCACATGCTCAGAAAGTAGTTTTGTAAGCTCTCTTGGAAAGAAATTATCTACCTACTAATAAACTATAGGATTTTCAGAATTTCAAATTTTCCTCTACATATTTTCTAGGACTTAGATGAACTTCTGTCATTGGAACAGCCTCTATAATGTAAAGTGAATCAGAGCTACTCACTAGGGTAGTAAAGCACAGACTTCATGGACAATGTCCACTCCTTATGTTTGTCTGCTTTTCACCTAAACCTGAACCAGAACATGGTCAATGGTAATCTTTTCATTAGTAATGGTGTGTTCTGGATCAGACTCTGATGCTCTGGTATGGCTTTAAACAATAGTAGCTTGCAAGGCTGGCTTCTCTGTAATTTCTCCAAGCTAAACTATATGCTGGATCACCACCTGGCTGAACTTTGTGGAGCAAAACAAGCTTAAAAGCATTCAGAACAGCAGCCAGTCCTTGTCTGATTAAAGACACGAACAGAACTTAGGAGGCAATAAAAGTAAAATATAAAGGTGTGGCAAAATATGTGCTGAGATCAAATGCCAGACAACAAAAAAGCTTAAATACATTAGGATGTCTTTCATTTTTTTCACTGTTTCTTTCACTGATCCATTGATGTTATAGTACATTCAATCATTGGGTAATACAGTGTTGTTTGTTTTGGTGGAGATAGATAATGGACTCCATCTTAATGAACTTTCACTGGCTGAATTCAGGCATCTAGGCTTTATTTATACTCAGTGGAGAAAAATAGATTCTTTGAGTAATGAAATACAGGTGGGGTTTTTTAATTTCTGAAGGTGCCCTCTCTCTCATCACTGGTGATGAAGGGAGCTTACATAATTCCTTTGTGTTTTAAAGCCATTGCACATGAATGTCACTGAGAAGTTATGTTGCCAAAAGGGTTCAGCTGAAAGGACAGAAATAGCTTTGGGGAGAAAAGATCTGGCAAGACTCAGTCTACTCACACTAGGAACGGTGTCAAAACTCATGTTATACTATAGGAACATATATGCTGAGGTAGTTTTGGACAGAAAACCACAGTGTACTTAGGGACACTCAAGTAGACTTCTACAAGATCAAATGTAGTTATGGTAGTACAGTGCTCATCTAGGAGTAATTTGTGTTACCTTTTAGACAAGTATTAAGATTATGGCTGTTCTGTTTCTGATATCCGGCCTTAATGAGAGCCATCTTGCTCTGGGTCAACATAATTGATAAGTAATCATATCAGGATGCTTTCACAGATTTCCTTTATTTCTTAAAAAATACTTAGCTTTCCTCCAACTAATTGTGTTTTAGAGTATACTACAGACATTTCCAAAAACCTGCATGAACAACCTGGACAGAGCACTTGAAGAAATGCTAAGTTTGCCTATGATACTAAATTGAGAAGAGCTGTTGACTCCCTCAAGGGCAGGGAGCTCCTGCAGAGAGACCTCAACAAATTAGACAGATGAGCAATCACCAACCGTATGAAGTTTAACAGGGAAAGTGCCGGATTCTGCACCTGGGATGGAGCAACCCTGAATTTCTGCACAGACTGGAGAATGAGAGGTTGGAGGGTAGCGCTGTGGAAGGGGGCCTGGGGGTCCTGGTCGATGGCAAGTTGAATATGAGTTAGCAGTGCCCTGGCAGCCAGGAGGGCCAAACATGTCCTGGGGGGCATCAGGCAAAGCATCGCCAGCCGGTCAAGGGAGGGCATTGTCCCACTCTGCTCTGCACTGGAGCAGCCTCATCTTGAACATTGTGTGCAGTTTTGGGTGCCACAATATAAAGAAGACATTAAGCTACTGGAGAGTTTCCAGAGAGGGCCACAAGGATGGTGAAGGGTCTGGAAAGGAAGCTTTACAAGGAGCAGCTGAGGTCACTTGATTTGTTCAGCCTGAGGAAGAGGAGACCAAGGGGAGACCTCACTGGGGTCTTCAACACCCTCACAAGGGCAAGCGGAAGGACAAGTACTGATCTCTTCACTCTCTTGACCAGTGAAGAACCCAAGGCAATGGCATGAAGCTGAGTCAGGGAAGGTTTAGATTAGATATCAGGAAAAGGGTTTTCACCAAGGTGGTATTTGAGCACTGGAACAGGCTCCCCAAGGAAGTGGTCATAGCACCAAGCCTGACATAGTTCAAGAAGCGTTTGGACAACACTCTCAGGCACATCATGTGATTCTTGGGGTATCCTGTGCAGGATGGGAGTTGGGCTCGGTGATCCTGATGGGTCCCTTCCAATTCCACTTATTCTATGATTCTACTACTCAAAATTCAGAAAAACTGCCACAGTAGTCTGCATGCTAATATTAGATTGCTTACGCTACACTAGATGGCACTGTCTCTCTCTCAATATATATGTACTAAAACAGCTAAGAGTTATTGGAACAATCCAAAAGAAGGTCAGGGAATCTGGATCTGTTTTCTGCGAAATCCTACTCTTAACCCAACTCCACTGCTTAGCTTGCTCAGACAGAAGGTTATGTGTCCCGCTGAGTTCACATGATAAGCAAAACCAGAAATAAAATCAATATTTGACAGCTCTTTTTTAACTCTCATAATTCAACCCCACTGCTTCCTACTTTATTTTATTAGGTATAGCTAATTTTATTATCACATCCTTGCACTGGTCTGTTTTTAAACAGAACCGTTACACAACCATGCCGATACATTGACTATCACGTGTTTTTCGATTGCATGCCTAGTAGGACGCAGTATTTGTCAAGGCATTACTTACAGGTACCCCTGGAAGCCCATCAAGTCCAGGTAAGCCTCTTTCTCCCTTGAAACCCGCTTGACCTGGAAAACCTTATCAGAGAGACAAAAAATATAGTTTTATTTACTACATGCTTTTACAAACAGCTCATTGTATGTGCATTCTTTGTGACCCTGAAAGTGTCTCATTCCATCCCCCATTCCAGTTATATCAACATAATGCAGCTAAAGTCAGTGAAGTTTTCTGGATTCATGTGCTCATATGTTGCACGTCAGAGTTCATTAACTCAGAAGCTGATGGTTTATTTGACTTAGGAATGAATTCACCTTATTATTGAGACTTATCATGTAACCAATGGAGTCTTGAAACTACCTAACCCATATTAATGTTCCTGAATAGCCACATGAGAACAAACATGAGGTATAACATATTTTTTTTGCATGTGGTACTTCTCTTACATAGAAGAAAAGAAATTATTTTTTTGGGACACAGAATTTAATGCTGGAATTTGGAACGTATATATGAGTCACTGTCAAGCCTGGGCACATAGGCAAATGGTTCCCACATTATTTTTCACCTTCATAGCCATCTGTGAAAATATTTGGACCACAGTTTGCAAAGACTCTTCACTGTGGCCAGTTTCTGCTTCCTTGGTAATTCTTGTTGATTGTTTTGGAAATTTGAAGCCAGGTAAAAAACAGGACCCCATTTCACCCTCCTTTCATTAGTTTCACAAACAACTTGATTAGTGGGACAAAAATTAATTAATTTTACTGTGTATGCTGCATTTTCAGAATTTAACCTATGTACTTCATTTTCAGGTAGTTAATGAGTTTTTACCTGCTGGACCTGGTGGCCCTTGTGGTCCTGGAAGTCCAGGAGGTCCTACTTTATCACACAAGGCACAGGCTTCACCTTTGTCACCTGAAAAAAAACAAAATAACAAAGCAAATGAATAAAACCAAAAAGATTTAAGATAACTGCAACCAGGTGGATTCAGGGGCAAATGTCAATTTAGTACACTTCATGTAGAAAGAATAAAAATAAACGTGCTACTACTAATTACATGCTTCAAAGAGAATTTCTCAGCAAATCGATGTTCAATATTCTCTAAATTTTTTAAAGGAGTGGCATGAAAATCAATATAAGTCTTATCCTAGGGATAATATTTAACAGAACAGGCTGAAGAGGATCAAAAAGAAGTATTTAGTGGTTAATAGAGGAAATAAAAAGGTTAAAGCAGCAAAAGGAGAACTTCTATAGTCAGTGTAATTTTGCGCTTTTAGAAAAGCAGTAAGCAGAATGAGATTAGGAAGCATCAATCACCATGTAAATGAGCGCAACTCATTTTTTTAAATGTCCATTTATTCAGTGCTGCTAAAACACATGGTTGACAGTCCTATTTATAGATGATATAATTTTATCTTCAATTATATTCATGGCAATGATTCATAAACCATTTTCATTCCCAACTCATTTGCCCCTCTCTAATTCTTCATCTCAGAATTCACATCTTAAATTGCAATGAACAGCTGAATTTACACTTCATGTCCTTCCTTGCAGCTCGTCTTTCAGCTCCATGCTATCCTTTATCTCTTTCCAGCAATGTGTAGGCTAAGTGAATTATAAGAGAAGTTTGTGTCACCCAACTGGAAATGTTTGTAAACAACATCTTTCTTGTATTCACCAGAGGCTCAAGAAACATATTCCATGCCCATGAACTATTTTTTTTAACTAACTTCACATACTTTACCATACTTTTCTCTTGCCCCAGCCTAATTTGCCCAGCGCCTCTACATACCTAAGCTCCAGGGTACTAAGATTTAGAAAACAATCACATTAAAATATTATTACCTTTCTCTCCCATTTCTCCTGGAAATCCATCTCTTCCTGGGAGTCCAGGACTACCTGGTGCACCAGGTTCTCCCTGCTGGCACTGATCAATTCCATCTGCAATGGAAATACAATAAAGAATATTGTTTTGACAAGTTCAAGTTTTCATTAGAGGGTTGCATTTATGCAATGTCATAGCTGAAATGTTTCCTATGAAGAGTGATAAGTAAGGCTAGCACTTTACCCTTTTATTTTATTTACTTTGAAAAATTTAACTGGGAGTCTGTATTCTGATTCCATATATAATGTTTAGGAAACCCTGAGAATTACAGAGAAAAGACAGGCTGTGCCATAATGGGGTTACAAACAACTTTCACACAAAATCTATTTTCATTGTACGCTTTGGCTAAGAAAAGTACTGTAGGTGAAAAACTGTTGTTTTGACCCTAAAGAGAATGGAGAGTATTGATGTGCTGAAGAAATTATTAATTGGGATTTTGGTACCCCGACTTCTGTTTTTAACATTTTAGGAAACTTTCTAGGTCAAGAACAGCTTGTTAACATCATTTAACCTCATCATGCCAATTAAGCTTCCTGGAAACAATAAACCTCATATGTTGGGAACTGAAATGGGCAACAAATAAGAATATTTTTCAGGCTTGATATGAGAATATAAATTATGCTGCCTCTGTTTGAGGATATGACACAGGTTCTGGCCCAATATAATATGACATCACTTTGGCCAACGCCAGTAGTCAAAATGTTAATGTGAAGTTTGGAAACAACATTTAAATGAAAAAAAAATTCTTTCCCATTATGCACTTGAAGAAAGCTAAAGAAGTATCTTGGGAAGGAAACGAATTAATCAATGACTGAAACATGTTGCATGGAAAACAGAAATTGCTCTTATCTTTAGGATGAGGTAAGATTTAGCTGTTTAACTCCATATTCTACATGCTGGATTTTGTACTGCTTCAATGGCAAACACAGCAACAACAAGGTATCTTCAACAGTTTTCAAACAAAGTATTTTTGGTTTAGCAATTCCATAGAGAATAATATTTCTTTCAATAGCTGTAAGGTACCTAAATTATTGTAACAGGGATATAATTCTTGATGTTGAAATGGCAATTTAACTCACAATATCAGTATCACCTAAAGCAAAAGTTTTATTTCCACAAGAGTTACAAACATCAGTTGTAAAGAGCTAATTATCATGGACCGCTTCCACATGTACTTTTGTTATTGCTTCATTGCAGAAAAAACTAAAACATTTTTCTCTTTGAAGTTGCTTTATCACAATCTCATAAAACATAGCTGTGTAATGTTGTTATCATTACTACTAATATTATTATATATTTGTCACATCATTAATAGCTTTTCATTTACCTCTATAAAGTATGTGTTGATCCTGATCTGTAGGTGGCATCCCTTCCTGTGCCTGGAGGGTTGGAAGTAGATGATCTTTAAGGTTGCTTCCAACCCAAGCTTTTCTATGACTGCAGTCTTCTCTATGATAGTTTTGTTTTATTTTACAATAAAAACTTCTGGCAGACTAGTTTTCACATCTGTTCAGTTTGTTACAAAGACTGATACTGCAGACTTGTGAATTGCGAGATTGAACAGCTACCTTTTATTTAAGAACAATATTAGTATCTGCTATTTTCTTAATTGGAAATCCACAAGGATATCAAGGTTGGTCCAAGAGGACAAAGAATAAACCAATATATATTAAGGTCAATTGTTTGGTTATATTGTAACAGTCCACAATGAACTCTGAAGAAATTTTAAAAAACATTTATTTATCAAAGAATCCTTGTCCCAGTAAGGAAACAAGTGGCCTCCTGCATTGTGGATCAACTTTTACTTGGTCCATCAACAACTCAGATATGTTTCTTCAATGACACAGATACATCCTGATTATAGCATTTATAATCTTGTCTCTTTTTTCTTTTTTTTATGTGCATTATTGAGAATTCATTGTGAAATGCAAGGTAGGGCTTTACCCACCTGTTACGCCTGGAGGTCCTGGTGGGCCAGGCAACCCTGGGGGACCTGGGAAACCATCTCTTCCAGGCATTCCAGGTGAAGGGAATCCTGGAGAACCCTTTTCACCTTTTTCACCTCTCTCTCCAGGGACACCAGGTGATCCTACCCTGTCTGGAACTGGTCGACCTTTGGAGAGAGTAAAACATATGAAAAAGTGAAAAATTAAAACACAACAACATTATCAACATGTTAGCTTCTATGGGGTTTCAGAGTAAAAGAAAAAAGGATCTGTCTTTTAATGACTTGTGATTTATACAAAATTGAGATTATATACTCACTACAGCTGAGTTATTCACTTCTGTTAGCTCCCTGGATAAACACATCTACTCTCTACCAAGTGCCTTCCTGAGATTTAGCTGAATTCACTTTTGCTGGATAGCAAATAGTGTCAACATAGGAGTCAACTTAGCTATTACACTTAGAAACTATTACACATTTTGTTACTTCATAATAAACCAAATCTTAAACATACCTAGAAAGGGAGAGCACATCTAATAACTTGAGTAAATAAGTACTCAACAATGCAAGCAGATGTCAGGAGTGTTATAACCAAAAGCGTTTGTAGGAATAGTAAGCAAACAACAGCCAATAAAGAGAAGCAGTTAAAGAGATAGAAAAAACCTAAAGGTCTCCTTTCAGCTATTTTTACAATCACACAGGTCTTCATATTGACTTATTTCAGTTCACAACTCATCGCTAGACTATTTTGGGTCTTGTGCAACACTGCAGGAAAATATGAAAGTCACAGAAATCTCCATTTCTGTAGGGTAATGACAGACTAAGAGCTATAATTACAGCCTGCAGTATATAGCATCTCCACTCTAAATTGTGAAAAATTTCCTGGAAACTATCTGACCCTGGCTCACATTAATTTTATATTTAGCTCACTGTCAGGATAGAAAATGAAAGCAAAGGAGGTAATAGTACTATTGCTGCAGGATGTGCTAGAATCGGGTTTCCATGGATTATTTGCTTAATTTTTAAAAATCAAATGTCATGGTTTACTTCAAACACATACTCATACATATATACATAAAAGCAGTGTCATCATGGATGTGAAGATGTTAAGCCTACGAAAAAGGCAACTTTTGCAGGCAAAAGAAATAACTTTTATTGATCAAGTGACATAGTCAAAAAAAAGAAGGAAGCCTTCAGGAATTACTTTGATCTAATAAATAGTATTATTACTTCTCCCTGCAAACCTTTTCTTATTATATTTATGCAATTATTATGAAGTAAGAGCAAAACAAATGATCTACATATGAGTATACATACTCAGGTATATATGCACACACCCACACACATATTCACACTTAACAAGTTGTCTTGCCCAAAGGAGCCATACTCTCTGGGCTATCTCTGTTGAACTGCGTACCCTACTTTTTCTGTTTCAGCAGAAAGTTATCAGGGTTCTACAGAAAGAATAAGACTGGATCACATCAAAGACACAAGAAAAGCTAAGGGTCTACAGGGATGATTTGACTGCTGGAGAAGTCACTGCTTGGTGTTTGGTAAGGAGCAGCTAAGGAGAATATCTCTCAGGACTCTTCACTCAAGAAGAATACATTAAAAATGTGAAAAAATCAGTGAGCGTAGTTTCATACCTGGAGGTCCTGGGATTCCTTGTGCACCAGGGAAACCTTTAGAAAGAGAAGTTTTCAATAGGCAATGAATAAGGCAATGCCAATGAGAGTGAGCTTTTAGCCTATATTATTTAAATTCACATTCAAGCTATTATATTCTGGATCAAATTTGAAGTTAAATAATCTATACGTAACTGCAAGCAATATATTCAGGGAAAAGACCCTGCTGTGTGCGAACTTCTCCAGTGAATTTTCTTAAATAGGCTAAGGTCTCTAATGGGGAAAATGGGAAAGGGTATCCTTGATTTTCTGTTTACTGAAGACTTTTTAAAATTATGCAAACGAATCTTAAGATGAAAAATTAGCTATGGACTTTCATAAAGAAGTCTCAAGATTCTCTGCATTATTATCCTCTATAAATTTGTGTTGATTTTCATATTTCTTAAATAATCTCACTGGATTATTTAACTGCATAAAAACAGATTCTTGGTTTTTTCCATCTGTAACTGAAAGACAGTTAAGATGAGAAGCAGAAGTGTCCTATAAGCTACTACAAAATGTAATAATCTGAAAGCAATTAAATAAATAACTGGAACATTACACCGTCATATGGAGCTACTGAGCTCACAGACAGTACAAATTTAATTTCCTTTAGTAAGAAAACTAAAAGTATAACTCAATCAAAAAGACAAAACAAAATACATACCTTTTTCACCTTTTTGACCTTTCAGTCCAGGCAAGCCTGAAACTCCAGGGTCTCCTTTTTCACCAAAGGAATCTATTGGTCCAGTATCTATCATCTGAATCACAGGACAAAGACTAGGACACTAGAAACGTGCAACTCTGCCTTCATTTTTATCTCTCACATCTTGATCTTATGGTACAGAGGCCATTTGGTTTTATAACAATTTTGAGCAGTTGTGGTTATATTTGCAGTTTCAGTCATAATGTAACAACTGCTGTGAGAGGGTTGTAGCTGCTGAGGAATTACCCGAGAAAATAAATATTTCCCATTCTACCAAAATTCCTTCATAGGAGGAGTCACAGGATTAAGTGGAAAGCTTTTATAGCATCTTCCTCAACAAGAATGATGCCAAAAAAAATCTCAACATGGTCTAAGCACTGACTCATTAAGTTTGTATTACATTTAATCTTAAAATATTATGTTCTGGCAATTTCTGCTAACCTTGATCTGAGCATGACATGTAGGATACTAACATTTACAATAAAATATTCAGGAAGCATGCACAATTTTTCAAATCAAATTAGCAAATTTTGGGAATTTTTCCCCATGTCAGGGAAGCAGCAACCTCAATGATCTATTTGTTGCTGACTAACCCCATTTTTTATTTGAAGTGTTAGAAAAATTACAAACTGCTGTCCTGGTTTCTTCTTGTGCATAGGGGCTGATCACTGCTCAGGGACTCATTGGTCATGGTGAGCAATTGTATTGTGCATCACTTGTCTTTCTTCCTCTCTCTCTCTTCTTTTTATCTCCCTTTTCCTTATTATTATTATTATTATTACTAATACTATTATTATTAGTTTTATTAACTTTGTTTTAATTAATACTCAAGGCGTGGGTTTTACCTTTTTCCAGTTCTCCTTCTCATCCCACCTCAGGTAGTGGTGGTGAGTGAACAAATGGCTGTGTGGTACTTAATTGTCACCCGCAGTTAAACCACAACCAACTGCAAAGCTGACAGACTTACTCTTTTGAACTCTCTTTTGGATATTTTATTGATTAACAATGTTTATAATTTTCATAGTCCAAAATGTTTGAAATTCATAGTCTTCAAGAGCTCCTTTCCCAAATTTCAAAGATACTTTAAAACAGTGTATTCAGGTTTTTTTCATTAAGAAAAAATAAGGATGTGACTGATGAGAATGAGATCTGAACATGCATAGTCTCTCTTTTTTCCCCTCATTGTTTGAGCCCTTTCACTTATTTAATTTTATTTTAAGTTTAAAATAAAATACAAATTTATTTTACTTACTCTTCCTGGAGGTCCTGGAAAACCTTGATCCCCTTTCTCACCCTAAATCAAAATAGAATTTATATTTTAAATCCAGATCAGATTTTTTTTTCCAAACAAATTGGATTTCCTCAACAAATGAACAATTCAATATAGGTTCATACAACTTCCAAATGATAAGTACCTGAAATCACTATAACAAGCAGTATTAGTAGGTAGTTTGTTTGCAGGCCTTTACTGTTTTGCACGATGTAAAGAGAAACTGCAGTTCTTAGGGAAGTACACTTGAACATATACTGGCTGGGCAAAGAGCTTGTGAAAATAAAGCCTGCATTAATCAATTAATATGAGATCTAAATCAGGTCTACCTACACTAACTTAATTTTGACTTCTGCTAGTCTTTGAGTGATGACACAGCTTAGCAACATTCACTGCTTTATGTGCAGTCATTGCTTTACTGCACATCTACCTTAACTCATTCTGTGTGAAGGGAATCAAAAGCTGCTACTACGCACCTTCGTACCAGGTTCTCCAGGTCGTCCTGGAATCCCAAACCCACCAGGCAAACCCTGTGTGTAGAAGACAGCAAAACCAGAAGATAAAAATACAGATGGATCTTAGCCACGGCAGCATCAAAGCTTTAAATTTTCAAACCAGACACTAATTCACTGAAAGCAAAGACTTTGAGCAAACAATTCAGAAGGCCAGAAAATCTCAACCCATTTTAATACACAGACAAATACACATTTGTTTTGAATGCAAAAAGCAGTACTGGAAATTGAGTAAAATACATACAGGTTCTCCTTTTGGTCCTGGTTCACCATCTTTTCCAGGCTTTCCCTGTAAAACACGAAATTCCACTCTGCTTAAACAGACAACCAAATACATGACATTTCTAAATACTGTGGATGAAATACTAGAACAAAACAATCATTATTGCAGTGCATTAATCCAAGTGTGCTAATGCAGCTAACAGAGCAGAGGATACAAAGCAGGCAAATTGTGAATGCCTAGTTCTTATATTATCCAACACCCTACAGGATGCCAAATTCAATAAAATCCTGTAAATCTATTCCCAGATCCAGGAATAACACAGTGATTTTCCTGCCAAGGAGACTTCAAGACAAAAATACTTCAACAGCACAAGAAACTGGAATCAGACTTCATAGCAATCCCTTTCTAGGTATATATACACTTTAGCTTCACAAACTTACTCATAGACATTAGGCAGTTCAGTTTCAGGAGAAGGCTTGGAGAGTATGAGGCCCTGTGGTAATTAGATCATGTGGTAATCTAGTGGTAAAAAACACTTTCCTTACATTGAAAGCTTTAATTTCAAATCACGTGGAAGATGATAAACTAGAATCCAAAGCTCCCTCCTCCAGAAAAAAATTATTACTTATTAGACCACTGTGTTAACCTACAGAGGGGATTAGATTCCCTTGAAGTAATCAACAGATACATGACAAATGACCTAGATGGACTAACCTACTTTTCAGCATTCCCTTCCTCTTCCTCTGCACCAGAAAAGGACTGGCATGTCGCCTTGTAGCCTAATCCACTGGAAGCTGGCTTTTATTTGGTGTCCCAATTCTTAGATTGTATGTGTAGCATAAGCAGTATGAATTTGTCCCATAAACTCAAGAAAATGTATGTACTTAATACACAAAGTAATAGTGCATATAGTTCAGTCTAAAAAGTAATCCCATCAGTTTAGGTCAAAAAAATTCTGTCTAAAACACTGCAATTGAAGGATAACGATACAACAAACATGAACATGCTGCCACCACTGAAATGGGCAACTATGGTGTCTTATAAAGAAGGGCTACAAGTAAGTTTTAATGATTAATTAAAACTATTATCTGTGAATCCAAGAGAGTCTTCAAATGTACATTGCGATCAGAATTAATCACATGGTTTAATTCTATTTAACTAGAATATTAGATCTTAGCATCTGGTCATCTTTCCAGCCTTATCTTAATTTCCGAAGTAGCTATGATTTCCTGAAGAATTATATATAAAATTTCTCAGCAACTTTGTTCAGGGAACTTTGCAGAAAATGAAAAATTTATATTTAAAAAATTCAGATACTCTAGTTTCCAAAGCCAACATCTCTCCATTCTTCCAGTTTCAAGCTCTCATTTACAGTAAGAATAAAAATACATATGTGATAGCAAAGATAATTCCATCATATACCTTTACTAATAGGATAATAGAACATCTGACCTTGAAGTATGGTAGAAAGGGAGATTTTTCTCTTTTTCAGAATGAAGTACAATGCCTATAGAGGTGCTGGACGTAACAGTTCAGGAAGACCCACAATTTGAGAAACTTTTAATACTTTAGATGCATTTGAATGTAGAAAAATGTACAATTTTACTACCAGCTCAGATATGAAAGATACTGCATGACTCATGCAGAAGATGTATGGATGAGATTATGATATAGATTGGATTAGGCAAATGTAATAGACATTATGGCCTCAAGTATCCAAAGTCAGGCTAGAAACCAGCAAGCAGAAGTATTTTAGTCACCTAAACCTTTTTCTCCATTCATTGTTTTTGCAAGGAACTGTACCTTTAGGCTAAGCATGCTTATTTTGTTGATTGCATGTGAGAGTATTTGAAATAAATTCAACATGTTCCATTTAGCTAAAGTCACTTCAAAAAGAGTGATATGTTTTGCTTTGCTTTTTCTTCTCTTCTGGAATGACTTAATTTTGCTTTAGTTGGGATCCATGGTAGTTTTGCCTTTGCCTTCAGCACTATGAGCTACTGTTGAATATCTTTAGTTATCTGAAACAGGTTACATTCTACTGCAATACTAATATTACTGCATGCTGTTACTACCTTCATTTGTACACCTGTCCTACAGCAAAGCTTGCTTCTATGAAATATACCAAATTTGCTCTTCAACTAATAGTTTAATCAGCTCATGGAAACAATACAATAACTGCGATTATGGTATTGATAAAGTTCAGTATACTTACACGTGGACCAGGCTTTCCGGGTTCACCCTTTTCTCCTTTGAAGCCTGAACCTGGCAATCCCTGGAAAACAAATATTCACCAGATTAAAAATACTGCCAAATTACAAAGTAAATTTACTTCTAACTAATAGCTGTAGAGATATTCAGTGCCATTATCAGATTCTTTGCAATTTTTCATAGTAGTAAAAAAAAAAATACACAATACTTACTGGGATTCCCTGTTCACCCTTTTCACCTGGATCACCCTAATGAAATTATAAAAAAAAAATTGTAGATTAGTAAACAAAGCCTTAATCATTATTCATTTAGGTTGTAAATAATTCTTCATACTAGCAAAAGCACATTTAATCCTGTTCTCCCTTTCAAGAACTATGCCTAATAGTATGATGTGCAAGAATTTTGACAAACACAAAATGTGAATCCATTAAACTAGTTTATTTTACTAGTGTATATTTCTTCGACTATTTAATTCAAGAATTGAAAAATTCATGAGCACTCAGATTTCATGTGATTCTGTATATGAAAAGTCAAATATAATTAATTCAAACAATACTTACTACTTAATTCAAACTTTAAGAATATTTTTATAATATCCTGTGCTTAACAATCCTCCTTCCTCAGAAAGTCATCTGCTGCATGAATTACTATTTTTATGCAATTACTGATGCATTTATCATTTATCATATATTTTTAGAGAGACTTCTAGAGTGGCATTCAAAATTCATGCATGAAGTAAAACAGGAAGAAATTTCTGAAAAACATGCTCTAGGTGAATTAATTTTTTTTCCTGTTTCACTTTTGTTTGCTAATTCCTATTGATCATATTTTAATGAAGAGTATAAGAAGTCATTTAACATTTAATCATTTAACATCTCACCTTTTCTCCCCTTATGATTTCACTCCCTTTTTCTTTCATATGTGGTGCTGGTCCTGGAGGTCCTGGGGGGCCCCTAACTCCTTGTTCTCCCTGTCAACAGCAAATCCAGGATAGTCCATTGAAAACAGCATGACTCTGAGATCAAACATCATGAAGGCCAATAACATTAAAGAGAACTGCCACTTGCTTTTAAAAATATAGCTGTGTTTTAAAAAAATTCTTATTTCAGAAAAAGCAGTGAAAGGATTACATACATAGTTACAGACAGAGAAAGATCTCTTAATCTACTCTTAGGGTATAGATTGATCAACACCAATTATCAGGAACATATCCAATTAATTACAGCAATAGTACAAAAGTTATTTAGTGCTTCCTTTAGGAGGAAGGAGTTTAGGAGGAAAGAGGTCAGGTACAGAAAGTCAGTGCCTAAAGGGAAATGTTAGTCAAAGTTTATAGTGTTCCATCAGCTTTACAACTGTCCATAAAGGTCAACTGCAAGACGATAATTGTGGATCATACTTTTTTAGTATGTATGTGTCCATTGCAGGGTCAGAATCTCATCTCCTTATATAATGCAAAAGCACTATCTTTTACAGTAAAATACCTCCCAAAAGGCTTGATACATTCCTGTCAAGCAATAATGCACAGTAATACCATTAATCTTTTGCTAAAGACAAACCTGAGGAGTACAGGAAATCTCCACATACTTCTGTCACCAACATTTTTCAGTAAATTTCATGATAACAGCTTAATTTCAACTATATATTATGTCACAAAAATTCTATCCATTGGGAATATTGTGGCTCAAAATATGTAAATAAGGTGGTAAATTAAAAAAATCAAACCTATCTCAGTGTGAGAGGTGACAGATTAAACCTGACATGTATTACCTCCCCCTTGATGCTGAGTAAGAGAATAAATGCAATCCTGGAGCACATCTTTTGGCTAAGAATCATTCAAAAGTAAACCCACCTGTGTGCTCTGAAACCCCTTCCTGGTTGTGGCAAAACACAGTTAAAGGGAACAACTGAAAGATCTGCTTCAAATGTATACACTACCAAACCAAACTAAGGCAGACAGGCCCACAAGAGTCCTATCACAATGAGTTATGATCTTTCTGAACAGCACATTAAATCTCAACCCTTGGAATTAAATTAATTTCAAAACAATCTCATGGTGACTCCTAATATACAGAATAAATGGTTCCAGATCTGCTTATTTCAAATTGAAGTACCTTTCCAGTCACAGCTGGAAAACAGGATAGTGACCTAAATAAGGTATAACATCATCATTAACAAATTCTGTAACTGTTCATGACTTTCATTCATTTAGGTATAAGTTACAGATTTAGTCAAGTCTTCCAAAAATTACTATGCTTATTTTCTCCATTGATTGATTCCAACAGTTTTCTTTATTTAAAAAATAGTATCAAAAATATTTCTGACAGTTGTTCACTAGAAGTTTACAAGAGACATACCTTTTCACCTTTGGGACCCTGAAAGCCCAAGCCCATGTAGCCCTGAAAATGTAAATTGTACACAATTAGTCAGTTTTTATCAGCAGTGCATACATGCATATATATACACATATGAAAGTATTTTGTACACATCAAACACCAAGAGAGAATATAAAAGACAGAATATGTCTTTTTAATGCATGTGTGAAATAAATAAATAATCATGTCCTAACCTCCCCGCTTTTTTTAGCCAACACAGCAACTTGTGACAAAAAATTGAAATTTATCAGATAATTTCATTGTCAATACGCTCTTTTTTCCAACACTTCAGAGAAAATTTTTGCATTTTAAAATGAATTCAAATAACCACAGAATGTTGTAATTACTACTGATTTCATTAAGCGAGATAACAAAGATAGAAGAATTTGAAAAAAATGTTAAAAATCTCTCTTTATGATGTCCATTAAGGCATAGAAATAGATCCCAAAGTGTAAAAAACCCCACTTCTTTAGGTTCACTAGTTTTCAGAGTTTTGGGGATCTGGTATGCCAAATAAACAGACAGATTTAATATTTATAATAAAGAGTCTTACCTTCTCACCTGGGAGTCCCGGTGGCCCTGGGGGACCCTACAAGACAATATATTTTAGCATGCATGTGCATATAGTACAGTAGGTGGAATAATGCCTTATTCTATGAAAAGAGTAAAAAGGCATATCTTTTAATTAAACCAAGATAAAAGGTCTTTTTCTGCTACCATGCATAATTCTTAGAATAAAAACAACTCAGAATAAAAAATAACAACAAAGAGAATCTGTCTGCGATATCTCATTAATTACCATAATAACAGAAGTTGATATCCTGCTTCCATGGTACTCCTCACTGCAGCTACCCATAAAAACAATCTCAGTAAACATTTGGGTTTAGGTCTGGCTGCTAGGTTTGTAGTTTAATTAAGCTGGGGAAGAGAGGACAGGAGGAATCACAATTACAGTCTCTCCTCCACAAAAACACCCTCCAAGAGTGCAAGAAGAGAAGATGACTGTAGGAGCAACTGCTGATGAAAACCTATGTTGCCTACTAATTTCTGTCATGGTAGAGTTCTGGAGGCTAAACCACAGGCGTGGAACCACAGGCCATCTTTCCCAAATCCCAACCAAGACCTTCTACACACACCTTCTAGAACATTCCTGTAATAAAGCTCTGTAAGAAAAGTGCAAATCACCATGAGAGGAAACTTACTGGCTCTCCTGGAGGACCTTGTGGCCCCATTGGTCCCTGAAATCCTGAAGTTCCAGGTGGACCCTATGAAAAATTCAAATGGCATCATAAAAAAGTGATATTTATTTCATAATTTCATGACACTGATTTCATTTTAATTGAAACTCACTACTATTCAAACATAATTTAGACTTACAGGTAGTCCAGGTTGGCCAGGAAACCCTTTATCACCTTTTAGCACACCAGAGGGTAAAAGACCAATCACTTCACCTGGATCTCCCTATAATAAGAAAAGAAAAAGAATACTTGAACACCAATTCAAATACATTCAAAAACACTAATATTGAGATGAGAGGAAAGTTGAAGCTATGTCTTGAATCATTTGGAAAGCTGACTTCAAAAAAATCACCTTACTTTTAATTCAGCTGACACATAATAAGACTTATTACAAGTTAAAGCCTTAATTGTCAGACATGCTTTAAACCCACTTGAAGAGATTCCAGTACAAAATCTTCCTTCCTACTTTCATTTCCCATATCATAATGGGTAGGCAGAATGATTTTTCTGCCAAATCTATCACTAATACAGTGTCACCACACATCTGGAGCATCTGACCTGGCTGCTGAGAGAAGTGGTAACCTCACAATCTCTTTCCCAGGCTAAGACCGTCAGGCTTACACTTAATTTTGACATTAAAGTAATTTTCTAAAGAAAAGGAATCTACTTAGTCTTACTTTAGAAAATTATTCTGATCATTATCCACTCTTTATGTCTCTTTTTTGATAGTAAAAGATCCCATTTTTCCTGCATTTTTGTACAAAGTTGGATTATTGCAAGTGGTTTTATTTCAGGACTTGTGTACCTATGCATACACACTAGGAAAGAAACATTCCTGTACTTTCGTGTTTATAGACTAAGTCAATTCTTCCCATGTAAGAGTAAGATATAACATGGGTTGTCATGTCATAACAAATCCAAGATTACATTTCTACTTATATTTAGCTTACAGTTCCAAATAATATCTGTTAATTTTAAAGAGCAAAAGCTCTCTGTTAGCATTCAGTGCTTCATTCTCCAGTTCACAAAATACACTCAATAACTAGTTAGTTAGTCTGATTTTTTTTTTCTTTATGAAAACTGTTTAGTATGTGTTGGAAGCTTTTCATATTGTGGGGTATATGACCTTCTTTCACAAATATTATCTATGTGAAACCACGTAGATAAATCAAATGTCAACACAAAACCAAATGTTTGAATCATAAAACCTATCTAAATCTCTCTACTCAATTAGGGGAGCACCATATTGTTTATACATAATTAATGATACGTACTACCTTTTTTCTGTTGTGATCCATTTAATACACTTTTAAGACCTGCATGGAGCAACACATATGTTCAGTTCTTATCAACTGGAGATCACACCACTGTCTTTATTTAGTGGGGTTGCAGAACAGGGTACAAAGTGAAACACGTCAGTACAATTTGTCAGTCCTTAAGTAAGGAACTGCTGGTCTTAGAGGATGTAGACTTCACCCAGATTCTTATTGTTAGAAGCAGGATATAAATATAGAGTAAAACATACCTTCATTCCAGGAGGTCCTGGGGGTCCCTGAGAAAAAAAAGACGTATTTGATGTCATTGCCCCTCAGTGTTGTATATTATACATCTTACACTCTGTATCATTTCATATAGTTATATTTGAATTTCTGGACTCAGGGTTGAAAAAAGTGAATCAAGCAGAAAAGAATCTACTTACTATACTCCCAGTCAGTCCTGGTAAACCTGGGGGACCTACTGGACCTCTTTCACCCTAAGGGGAACAGAGAAATCAGTTTTTTTAGGGAACATATCCATGAGAGATGATTTTATTTCAACACAGAGATGTTGTTATAAACATATGTAAATTTCACCTTTGTGCCATTACATCCTGGAATTCCAGGTGGACCAGGAGGGCCATCTTGTCCAGGAATGCCCTAAATGAAAAGAAAGTAAAGAAATTAACAATATATGTCATAATCAAGGTCAGATGTCATGATCAGTACTTTGATTAATACAAGTAGTTCTTTATAAAAATACCTATATTTCATACGTACAGGAAGGCCTGGGTTTCCTGGAAAGCCTGATACTCCTGGGGGGCCCTGCAATTGAGAAAAACATAGACTGAAATGACAAATCCACAAAACAGCAAGGACAAGCTGCAGCCCAAGCTGCATCTCCAGTGATAACAGTCAAAAACAAGCAGTATTTAAACTTCCTTTATAAAATCTTCAAAACCTCTCAGACATGTCACCTTAGTAATCACTAACTGAAATGAACTTTTTATATTTCTTTAACTTTTTAGGCAGTGGGAACTGGATCAGAGCCTTATGTACACGTAAAAACGAATGCAGAGGTGTTGTCTTCTCACAACCATTGTTCCCAAAATGAAATTTAATGTATACATCTCTTCATAGCAGGAGATGATGTTAATGCGCTGTAAAGATGTTCTCTTTCATAAGCTTCATCAGTGTATCAATTCATCCTTATTATCAAAAAACCCTCCAGGCTGAGATAACTCTATCTCCTCGAACAGCTTTTCAGTGCAATACATCAGGAGTTTAACTTGGCAAATCACTTTCATCCTATCATCTTACTTATTCACGCAGCATTTCCTAATACATGTATTATGAAGCAGAAAAGATGCATGGGAATCCTGTGCTCAGATAGTGTATTTGCCTCTTCCAAAATTCTGTAATTGTTATACAGGTTACTTGCACTGTAGCACACAAACACTTTTGCCAGAAGATGCCAGTTTACAGACACCCAGGATACCTCAGGGTATCATGAACATCATGGACTGAAATAATCATTTCTTGATCTAGCAGAACACCATCTCTTTAATAGCTCAGAAACTGCAGTTGGTTCAGTAAATTCTGTGTGCTGCAGCAACTGCAGGCAGATAGAGAACAAAACCGAGACGGTATTCTGAAAATCTGTAAACAAGAGGGTAGAGCTAAAAATGTATGCATCATTACTGGCCAAGTTATTTGAATCCTCTTTTGTCATTATGAGACCTGAAAATGCTCAGAATGAGCTTGGCATCTCACAAACCCCCAAAAGTCATGGCCCTGGCTAATATCAAATGCTAAAATAAGGGCTATATAAGCGCCCCATTAAACAAAAGTGACAACAGGAAGATCATAAAAATATTCAGAGCCTCTTCTAGAAACATCAAGAGATCTTTGTTCCTGGCTTTAATCTGGCTCTGCACTTTGTGCACACTTTTAACACATATGTACTTATGAGTGTCAGCTTCACTGCTGGAGTGCTGCAAGGAGGTTAGATGGCAAACATAAAGGAGAATTTTGCAAGAGGAAATAAGGCTGATTCATACTGAAGCTGGAAAAAAAGTATGTGAAAAAGATATCAAAGACATATTAAAACCAGTGCTGTCGATGCAGTGGTATCAGGTAAAAATGCAAATGGATAAAGGTATTGGCTGCCCAGTGCAGAACTTCAAAGTGAGAATTTTGACATTATTGTGCAGAACAAGGAGATGTCATTGATTAACTCAAAGAAGAGACTAACTCCATCTTGCACTTTAAGGCAGCCATGGAGAATTAACATATAAAACAGCTGAAAGACATCAGAATTGCAAATAAGTAAGCTAGAACTCACTCTTGTTCCCTTTGTTCCTGGCAGTCCTGGTTCTCCAGTATCACCCTGCAAAGGAAAATAGATAGCTTTGTCTATCTTTGGGACAACAATTTAGGGAAATTTGAGTGTTTCAAATACAAAAGCTTAAGTTCTTACCTTAAGCCCTGGTGGCCCAGGAGGACCTTCAGGTCCTTGCATTCCAGGAAACCCAATCACACCCTGTAGTCCCGGCAAGCCTCTTTCTCCCTGTGGAAGCAGAAAACTTATTAGTAACTACACAACTGAAGGTGCTTCTTCAAGCCACTCACATACCCCCTATTTCTGTGCTCAAGAACCCTGTGAGATGGTAAGAAAATACATGTGACAGTAAACAGTTCATGTTTGTACTTGAAAGAAAGATTACTATAAATAAATATTTCTGGTTCAATAATAGATTGGCAGGGGCTGAGTGTGGCATAACAGAAAAGCACTCTT
This sequence comes from Pyrocephalus nanus, assembly GCA_038380795.1. Lineage (NCBI taxonomy): Eukaryota > Metazoa > Chordata > Aves > Passeriformes > Tyrannidae > Pyrocephalus > Pyrocephalus nanus. The sequence continues at coordinate 93,371,158 of CM076259.1, read as the reverse complement.
TGAATGTCAATGAAAGCTTTTTTTGGTCAATCTGGATGGCAGTATTCATAGCACACTTATACTCCTGGGGATCAGGAAGGTCATTTTTCCTCTAATAAAACCTACCTGCATTCCTACAGAGATATTGCTAAATCCCAGTAGAAAATTTAAAACTCCAAATCAGCAATTAAATTCCTGAAAACCACAAACATTACTGTTCAGTCACTACTGTATGAATGGTAAACACCACTCTTCTTATACACCATTCATAACAGCAGATTTTGGAGACTAGGCTTGTCACTTAGAGTTGAATTTCAGGGTGCTTCAGAGACAGGCTGCTCAGAGATACAGGATCTTCCCAAGAAGCTGAACACTCAAACTGCATGTGTCATCCTTTGGATTCTCCTTTAATGTTGTATGGGACATCTGCATTTCTGTGCCGTCCATCTCCCTACAACTCCAAATGTATTTAAATCAGATAAATTTAGAGGCAGAAAATTCATCCATACTCTAGATCAATACTGCAGTTATAATATGTTCATTATATATGGACTCTCAGTGGAGGAACACTGTCTGAATAAAGGCTGCAAAATCTTCACGTAGGGAGAGGGGGGAAAAATATGCATGTCACCTCCTGGAAACAGCAAATCAAGCAAATCAAAAGCCACATGTTCCTCATAGGAAGTAACCAGAGTTGTCCTTTAAAGGTGTGATGTGAAACAAGGAGAAACACTTTATATTGTCAAAAACTGTGGGAATATTGGATGAATAAAATGTTAGTGTGCAACTGCAAAAAGGAAAAGTTCTATAAGTTTGGAAAACATACTAAAAAACATGGCTCCTGTTTTAGAAACTCAAAACACACCAATTTTCAAAGGATAGCAACAAGGTTCAAAACACACAAAAGGAAGTTATGCAAAGATTTAAGGATTTTCAGCAAAACAGTGAGATATGAGATTGCTCTTTGTAACTAACAAACAATGTAGTATTTGATTTAAGATGGTGATTAACCAGACACTTTTCTCCTGTTTGCTCAGGACAAAGATTCACAGCAATATGCTGGCTACTTGGAGAGGTCAGCTGAGGATTCAGCACACACAAGAAGAACAACATCTGAGTCTTGGAGAGCTCATTTGTCAAGGAAGTGTAACAGGCATCTTGCAAAGAAAAAGTTATGACATGCAGGCAGAGGAAACTGAGTGATGACCAACAGACATGGTGCTAATTACACTGTCAGAAGAGGAGAGGAATTGGAAGATTTGCGGAGTTAATGAGTTGATGTTGGTTTTTAGTCCTCTGTCCAGGATTTTGTTAAAATGAAGAGACAAGGGAGAAGAGACATTATTGATGGGTAAGAAGAGCAGGGCCAAGGAGGAAGGATGGCAAAAACTATAACTGAGATGACAAGAGCATGAGAAAGTGAAATCAAAATAACACTTGTTTATGAAAAATTCCTGCCAGAAGAAATCATCCTGCTGCTTCTCCTCTCCTTCCTCCCACAAAAATAAACTTTTCAATAAAAAGGTACTTTCTGAGGCAAACAATCAGTTTTTCCTTGAAGTGCTGAAATGGCATGATCTCCTCTATTTACTACCCAGTATTCTTTGTCACGGTTTGAGAATAAGGTTTGCAAATCTGAAGCAGTGTGTTAGACCAGGAAACACAGCAAAACAAAGCAAACATCATAACAGCTGGAGAAATATGTTACGAGGTCAGCTGCAAGAGATACAAAGTCCAAGTTCTAAAGTAACAAAAATCGTTTTCAAATATATTTTAAGGAAGAATGTATCATGAGCCAGGTCTCTGAATAAATAAACAATCTGAAAGATATCTGTAAAGTTAAACAAATTAGTCAGGTACATAAACCCATACTTTGGCTAGCTAACTGGCATTGCCAGAACAAAGCTATTTCGACAAAAACAGTTGTGATATCACTTCAGACCAGGATTTCACACTGAACCCTGGGCACTTGCTCTCATGACCTGCTGGGCGGTGTGTTAAGGAGGGAGAAGACACTCAAATACATGCAACAAGGTCTTTCGTTGCTGAAAAAAGTACAACATGAGCAAATGAGAAGAAAACAAGATTACTTTGACAGAGAAATATGAGTCATCTATAACATTTGTGACTCAGATCAGTCATGTGTAAAACGATTGATACTTTCTGCACTCAGAAGTTCTGTCCATCTGAGGATTTCACCACACTTTGAACCACTGCACCCTGCAACACAGGGAAATAGTTTTTCCTCTGGTCTTAAGAAAAGATAAAACTGAGGTTTACAGATCAGATTTTCACTTAGTGTAAAGCTCCCTTAAGATCATTCTGGCACTGTAAAAAGGCCTTAACATGCCTGTAAATCACTCACTAAGGTAATGACTGTTTCAGCTTGCCAAGGAGGTTAACTAAACGCTTAAAACAAATAAAAACTTGGGTTTCCAGGGCATCTATGGTCAATTCTCTCAAGACTGTCTTCAGCCTCCCAGGCTGCCTTGAGAGGTAAAACGTATCTGGAGGAGCAGAGTAGAGACCATAACAAGTCACTTCAAGGTAAGACACATCCAGGTTTCCCTAGAAACATTTTATTTTCCTGACTTGAATTGTTAGGCCAACAAGAAAAACACCTGGCTATTTTTCCAGAACTTCTGGATATCCAGCCAAGCTACTGGATGTTCCAAGGTCTGGAAAGTATAGCTCTCGAGCATGTGGAGGGCTATACCATCCCAAATACTGCAGGCTCATGGTTTCTCATACTGGAATTGAGTTCGTCTGTGATTTGCTAGAGGGAAGTAAAGAAACATAAAGGTGACTGCACGTGTGAGAGCTGTGTGAGAGCTCCCTGCATGCAACCTGCCACTTTGACTGCTTACTCATGGACTTAAACACTGTGAACACCTGCCCCTCTACTCTGCCTTCCCATTTGACTTTACTCCAAAGTAAGTTCAGGATAAATAGTACAAAGTAAGTATTGAGTAGGAAGCCCAGATTTCTGCAGTTTCAGGCTACACAGTTCATGGAACTTAACTCCTCTATGCCACCCATAGAAACTCAGAGAATTAGGACAAGCTATTCCATCAAGACACAGTAATACATATAGGGAAGCCTCCGGAGTTCCAGTCCCTTTCTTTAGTCCAGATATCAGTCTGCCTATGTGTGCAACAGCCTTAGAAAGCTAGTGGTGCCAAAACTTGAAAGGAAAGAAGCAGCGCTAATGAACAAAGGTCTTATTTCAATACTCCTGCTTGAGTTAGCACAAACTTCCGCCATAAGATATTTTTTGGCATCAGTGATATTATGCTAAATGACAGTAAAATTTCATCAGTTTCAGAGTATCTAAACTGAACAAGACAGTACAAAACCTACCATTTAGAAGCTGTAAAGTCATGTGAATGCACAGTGTCCTAATGTCACTGAGTAGATAAGACCCCAGAGATCACTGCAAACATTTGTACTACTGCTTTCCTACCAAAACTGGCTTAATTGGAAGTTCAGGCTCTGAGGAACCTGTCACTCATTATGCTGTGCAGTACAGACATAAGCATGTCCTGAAGATGTCTTGCATTGCATGGAAATACTTGAGCAGCATCCTTTCCCAGTTTGTCTGCCTGGTTCCTGTCTTCACTCGATGTTCCAGCCTAGCAGCACAACAGCTAATGTTTGTCCTACATTTATGCCGCACCCACCCTACATAAATTGGCAAGCACCAGGTCACCACTGCCACCCCACTTATTTTTCGCTCAGCACTGAGGTTTGTGGCTGTGGTGCATGAAGAGCATGAGACTCAAACTGCAAGGGCTGTGCATTGTTCAAGTTCCAACATTCACAGCTGCAAAGTCTTGGCAAGTAACCCTGAAAGAGCTTCTGCTTCTTACAAATCAATTCATGAGACTCAAAAACTAAAACAGATGTAACCAAGTCATCTGTACCTCTGCTGATTCAATGCAAACTGTCAGAAAGCACAAAGGAGAATTCATTACTCAGCTCACAAAAATGAATATTCTGACACTCAGCTGCTGAAAATGTGGAGGTGCTACGTAAAAAGATAGCAAGTGCTCAGTCACCACCGCTCTCGTTTAATAAGCAAGATGCCTCTGTTAGTTCAGCTTTTGTGAAATGCCTTTGCACTAGGTAGTTAAAATTAAAACTGAATGGACTTATAAACAGATGCGAACCTGTTAAGAGCTTAACTGCATGGGCTGATATTTTCTCTGGCACCTACCCTTCCAAATTAGCCATTAAATGCTGTTTGACACATGGAACAATTGCAGATTGCTAAGCAAGAGAATCACATGAAGTAAGTAGCTTCAGAAGATTCAGCTGTAATATATCAAGTGATGAGGGGGAGGAAATAATCACCACCCCATTATAAATTATTTCCCCTATTACTTTGTCTAGGGACTGCTGGACTGGGAGATTTTAGTCTTGAGAGACTGGTAACATGGATATAAATCAACTCTTCCAGAAGTGCAGGCTCACAGGGTGTCTAGGTCTGTAAAAATATGTTCTCACCCTCTCCAGAGACACAGGCACATGGTGAATAACAATGTGCAGATCTTCCCAAAGCCATCTGAATGTTTCATTCCCTAACATTTGCTTCTGCCAGTGATCACCCTGCAGCTGAGACAGCAGGACAGACACATGTCTGCCATTCAGCTGAAAAGGCACAAAACTCAGTCTTGGGGAAAGATGTCACAAGGCAGCTAAGTCGATTTACCCAGCAAAGGTGGCATTTCTTCTCCTTCTTTTAAAGGGATGGTGACACCTCATCCTTCTTTACACCAGCTGGTATGATTCCCTCAGGCTCCAGCGCTCCAGTTCAGCTCACTAAATTTACTCACTTTTCTTCAGCAAATGAGCTTGCTCTGGCCTCTGTGAGCTGAGGAGCTCATCAGGTGGCCAGGCAGCTGCCAAAACCAAGGCGAGGAGGACACAGCAATGCAGGACACAGGATGGAAAGGCAGTGAGAGCAGTTTCTCACACCAGCGCAGTGGGGTTTGCTGGAGTTCATCCACCACAGCTTCCCAGCTGTGCCTTTGCTGCAAGGGAAACTGAGCTGGGAGCCAACAAACCCTTGGCCTTGCCGGAGGGCTGTCTTAAGACCAGTGTTGCTGCTGACTCCAACATGCTACAAGCTCAGAATTCCTATCACAAGCACATATGCTTTCCTGTTCCCAAAAGTTAACATTCATTGAATAGAAATTCCATCAAGGCCTTGTTTGGCAAAGAAATGTAACAGTTTCAAGACAAAAACTGAGAATGCAGTTTCCAAATAGAGAGAAATAGTGCCGGATTGCTAACAAGAAAACCCGCCATTCAAACATTCATTACACTTTGATGTTGCAGTGTGACCTCATAAAATCCACAGCAATGGACAACAGCCTTGCAATGCACTTCATGGTTTCTACCCAGACTATCCCAAGCCACATGAGAGGTGAATGCAGGCTCTGTATTGGTTCCTTCAGCTCATGTTACTCAAGTGAATTGGCTTCAAGGTGTTAGATTAGTAATTACACTGCATGGTGGGAAACACTATTGTGTGATCTGAGCAAGACTCTCAAGTAACAGTGTTTCTCTCCACACTCTTTTAAACATGCGTTAGAGAATTGTAATTGGCTCAGTGTTACATTAGTGAAGACAGAGAGATGGGGAATATCCAATTCTTTGTTAAAAGTGTCTTTTCAACCACTAGAGGGAGCACCGGCCCTGAATATATTTCAGGAATAAAATAAACATGTACAATAAATATCATCTGTTTGTCCTCAGCTGCACTTACCATTTTCAGTATTTTATTGAATGTGTGAAGTAGATATCAGTCAAACAGAATTATTGCTATATGCTCACAGGACATGTGTCCTCAAATGCACTGAGGATGTTTAACATTACAAAATTCCCACTGCACATTCTTCAGCAGAATCTGTCTGTACTATAGCTATACAACTCTGGAGCCACACAAGTAATGAGTAATTAATTACAGAAACATAACTCGAAAGACATGCAAAGAATCTGTGTAGGAGCTCTGTAAAGATCTTGGCTCACCCAGAAGTTTTGGGGCCGAGTTCCTGACAGTATGTAGAATGGAAGAGCAGTCTAGGGGGGAGAGGGGGGAGAGTCAGCAAAATCTGGGTTCTTGCACTGCCAGGAAGCATCTGAAAGAGCTCACTCACATGGAAACATGAGTTCAGCATTTTTGGCAGGACTAACAGAAGGAGCAGCCATGACAGTTTCACATCACCTGCACAGCTCCACAGTCAGGCTGGGTGTGGGCTGGATGAGTCCTCTGCACAACTTCAAGCACTACCAAGGCTGCTCTGTGTCATGCACAAGCCATCCTGACAGCTGCTGGGGAAGAGCACTCTCTACTCATGACCTCTCTTGCTTGTTCTGCCATCTCCTTCTCCCTTTGCTCCCTCCCCAGTGACTTTCACCAATGTGACTCCTTCAGTCTCACAGTTAAATGAGCTTTCAGGCTGCATTTTTAGGGGGAACACTGAAAAGCACCTACTTATGGTGCAAAAGCCAGTGTCATACAGGTTCACATACAAAGGGGCAGAGGCTGCACCCTGACCACCAAATGATAGCATCTCAGCTATGGTTTTTCAATCCCTGACAGAATTACTCTTCCTACTATGAAAATACCCTTTCCAAAGCATCATGAATTCACAACACTGGGGAACCCATGCAGCTTGATACAAGAGGAGCCCAAACCTCCAACAGTGGGAGTATAAACCTCCAATGTTGGTATAAACATTTAGTTAGAAGGCTATTCAAGTTTAAGGTTCAGGGACTGAGCCTGGGCCTCTGTCTCCTAAATACAAAAGAATGCTTAGACCAAAAGCATATTTCTGTGGCACCTCATGGCTGCACAGAACATTCCTCAGGAAGCTGCTAAGTGCTTCCCAGGGGTACAAAAATAGAAATAACAATCTTTGACTATCCTTTTCCCTACATATCAGTATCTATGTGCTTAGTTGGTGTTCAAGTGGGTGGATATATAGTGTGTCTATAAGAAATTCTGAAGCTGAATAAGAAATAAAATAACCTGAGTGAAGTAAAATTGACATTCAAAAGCCAATCATGGCTACCAACACAGCCTCCATTTAACTAGTGTCAGGCAATTGGTTGCCTATCTGCATTGTACAATTTCAGTTAAACCAGCTGTAAGTAACAACCCCTCCCTACACAATTTAAAAAGACTTCTCATGTAATTCCTCTTCTTGCTCACCCCATAGTTATTCCTCATTTTCCAAATGTGGTCATCACCTTTTTCAATGCAGCTGCCCAAATGTCACTTCTTAGGACTTCTTGAGCAACGTACAGTCTTACCTTAAGCTCTCAATATTCCCTTACATTCGTGTGTCTTTGGTTGATATATGTTTTGTGTGATATTTCCCTGCAGTGCAGATAAATGTTAGGGATCCAGAAGTAGTTAGGATGCTCAGGGGGAACGTATTTGTTCATGGTGTAATTGTGGGCTTGGTATATGAAGGACAGGAATGCAAAACCAGAGAGCAGAAGCCAATAGACAGCAAGCAAACTATTTTCAACTGTGGAAGTCTGCCTGCTCAAAGCCTGGCAGTTTAACACCAAAGTATGTGGTTCACTGTCTTTAAATTTTTCCTGATTTTTGGAAAAAAAACCCAACAGAACAACACAGAGCTCATGATACTTCAGAAAGAAGTCACATAACTCTTTTTATAATAGTACACATGAGGTTCTCCAATTTTTTTTTTAGGTCTTTTATCAGACTCTTCCCCTCAGTTAGAAGAACCATGAGGGAAGAGGACATTTGAAGGACAAATGCTTTTGCACTGTAAAAAAAAAAAAAAAAAAAGGAAATTCTATCACCTGGAGACAGGTTGAATCAAAAGGGTGCTATATTTCCCACCCCTTCTAATCATCTGTTGAATACATTAGGTCTGAGTAACTCTTCCTTTGTTTTATTGCACATTGTGTTAAATCACTTCCAGGGCTGAAGGTCCAATAATATAAGGGGTAAAAATGCTCCACACCCTTCCTTCTTCATTAATGAAAATTATTTAGCATTTGTTTGCATTTGGCATTGTTTAAAGGCTACATATAAAGATGAAACAGCAGAAAAAAAAAAAGGGTCTTGAACTTTTCAGGGTTTTTTAATTTATTTTTGTTCAGATTCTAGACCTGGAATGAAATGTGACGTTACATGCAAGTTTTATTCTCTTGCCAAAGGTTTGTCATGGACATATTTACAGAAAATAATCTCTTCCATAAATAGTAAAAACATGGGCAGCTGGTCCTAGACAGTACGGACTGCAATAAAGTTCTCATAATGAAGTAGCTCATATCTTAGAGGGTACATGACAGGCAGTATTATTTGAGACAGTGCTAGTCTAGATGCTTTTTTTGGGTTAGATTGGAAATGGCATTTCTGAAGTTTTAAAAAGTTTGAAAATTCCATAGGAGTAAAATACATTTCCACAAAAGCTAGAGGAAATATTCTGGCTTGTGACTTTTAATCATGCAAATAGCACAAGGCAGATAACTGTGCCTCAAAAGTATAAATCACCACTTCTTCACTTCAATCTCTAATGTCTCTTGACTCAACCAAATCCATTGTAAAAAAGACACTAGAATATACATTTTTGCAGTAGCTCCAGGGTTGCTCAGCCTAAATCACTGCAGCTAACAAAGATGCAATAATCATTAATAATAATGAAAACAAGTGTCTTCCTTATTTTGACACTGTACAGGATATCAGTATTGTTGTCAGGGAATGCCAACCAGAATTTGGTCTGTTGCTTAGCTGGTGGCTTTAAGGTTCTCTTCCTGACCAAAAAAAAACAAACCAAAACAAAACAAAAAAAACCAACCAACCAACCAAACAAACAAAAAACCCAACAAACAAAAAAACAAAACCACAAAACCAAAACCAAACAAAACCCCAAACAAACAAAGAAACAAAACACAGAAGAAAAGGACTAGGTCAGGTGAAAGCGGCTTGACAGCTTGTCAGACTAAAGAATAAATGCAATCCGTGATGTATGACTGCCACCCAGAGGACCCCGCAGGGAAGTGACACAGCCAGGGTCGTAGTACATGCCAACCCCATGGCACAGCCCTTCCCTCGGGCCCCAATCTCTCCTGCTCTTCTTGAAAGTTGATGGAGCCCAGTGAGAGGTAGGAGGTAAGGGCAGTTTTGCTATCTAAAACTTATACTCTAGAGTTACACTTTCATAATTGCTATCTTTTCCCTTTTTTTTTGCTGAGGGAAACTGTCAATCAGTTCTCATGCCTTGGCACTGATATAAATTTATTGCATTTAATACCTAGAACTTCCTAAAGAGATCCCTTGGTAGGAGTTTCACGAGGTTGAATATGTCCTAACTGGATTTCCAGCTTCTATCTCCATACTTTCAGACAGAAATGAAGTTTGAGTTGAGGTTCTGCAATCACACCCTTAACTCACAAATCCCGTCAAAAATGCTGCATACAGATGGAGGCAGCACTGGCTTCTCTGTTCCTTGCTCCACTGTGCAAGCCTTTGATATTCCTCCCTTTCTCTCACCTATCTCCTGCCACTGGAGCCAGAGGGCATTTCAGACTGCCCCTCTGTACTAGAGCCTCTCTCCTCCATCACCATCACTTAAACCCATTTGTTTTACAGTTCTGCATCACCTTTCACTCTTTGCTTGGCAGATGAGCAAACCTACCAAACCCCCTCAAGGCTTTTAGTATTCTGCTAGCTAGCCTTGAAATGCTTTTGTTGCAGCTGTTTACAGTCAGTGAGAAAAGAGTGAGAAAAGAGTGAGATGATTTGATGTTAGTGGCTTTGCTCACTCACTCACTCAGCTCAGTACACTGTGCACACTGACCTTTGGCACAAGCCTTGGTGAGAATTATTTTTGTTGGCATGTCAATAAATTTAAAATGTTCCAGTTGAACTTCAGTGGAGGCTGTCACATGCATTCTTTAAGAGCTACAAAGTTTATGGGTAGGTTTTGTCATTCTAGTCACCTTAAATATTCTAAGGGATAGAACCATGATTTTCGAGGTAGAAGTCTAAGTTTCTTTTCCCTTGGTGTTACCTTAATTTTGCTTTATTTCGGTTGTTATAGACTGTATAGGAGAGAATTTTATCTACTAATGAAAACTAATTTTTTTCATAAAATTCAATTCAATTTTCTTTGGTGTGTTATCTATAATTCAATTAACTTACTGTTCTGTACCTTTTTCTCAGGTGTTGTAATTATCTGAAATGTAACCACTATGTAGCTGGTAGATACTGAAGGTGTGACACTGCTTGCATGGAAATAATTTTAAATTTGGGAAGATTCCAAGCTATGCATGGGTATTGCACAGGCACTGGGTGGCTCCAATTCCTGAGCATAAAGATTTCAGAGAAGTAGAGATCTTATACACGTCTTTTCTTATCTTTACTGACTTCACTGGAGATTCAAATACTTCAGATCAAACTAAGGCCCTGTAATTCTTTGAGACACCATAATGAAGACATACACTAACAGCAGTTGTACAAATGTAAAATCAAGCCCTGTGAGCTCTTTTTATTCCATGAAGAAATGTCTGAGCTCATTACACCAACACCTTTGCAAGCAAAGATATGCATCTAGCAACAGCTGCTTAAAAGGTCATGTTATGCCAACTGAAATACTACTTTGTGAAAACCTTCAAAAGTCAGCTCTGAAAACCAAATATGAGTATACCCCACCACATAGTACTATTGGGATATCTGCTTTTATAGCCCTCTTTCCCTAAAGATAAACTTACTAGTGTAATCCACTCATTCATATTAATCAAAGATACACACTGTACTGAGTACAAAAAAAAAAAAATCATAGAAAATTTTGCCGGAGACAAATGGGACAAATGGTTCCTATGACTATTTTGAACTAAGAAAAGCTGATGGTTTCAGATGACACTTAGCAGTTTGGTCTGACAATTGGGAAACAGTAGAACTCAATATTATTTAGTCATTTGACATTTTATTCCTTTCAAGAATAGCCACTCTCTTTATGAAACATGAATGTTCTTTTTCCCTGATTTGAATTAAAAGGATTTTTTCTCTGAGTGAAGGGTAAATCAACAAAAATATCCTACTGTCACTGCAGAATTGAAAAAAAACATTGTGACAATGTCCTGATTTTCAAAAATATTTATGAATCACAAGTTTCCCTGTAGAACATCAGATCTGCAGCTGATCAATATCTTCACGTATTTTATTACTGTGTTCTGATTTTGCCCTTTCAGGAATGATTAGATTATTTCATGTTACCTATTACCCTTTTCAGGACTGCAAACGCATTCTTTCCTTTTGCTCCCATGTTGCCTGTCACCTCTCTTGCCAACCTTATGGCCATCTCCAGGGTATATTATTTAGCTGTGGTTTCCTTGGTGTCCTCAGCTCATACTCTTTACAACTCAGGCATAATCAGGTGCTGTACACAAAGTAAGTTCCAACAGCAGCCACTTAAGTAGAAACACTGAACTGTATTTACTAAAACCAAGTAGAGTCGATGAAAAGCATTAACAAAACAATTTTGATTTAAAAAAAATGTCTAATAAAAGTTGACTATGAAAAGCATAGATCTGGTGATTATTGATTTGCTCCACTAAAGGAGCTGATTTGTTGCCCTCTGCTATATCTTCAAAGAAACTCAGAAGTACTTAATAGTGGTCTTCCCACTGACTGCTAGGGCTTCTCTCCAACAAAGGTTTTATATTGTGTTAAATCATCAATATTACAAATATTTTTGCTCTACGTTTTGATACTTAAGATGACAGAAAAACTCTCAAAGGTCTTCCCAATCTGGTAAGCCTTCAAAAAAAAAAAAAATACGGGAACACAGTTCACTGCAACAGTCAATTTTTCATTACACAGGAGAAGCACAATCCCCTGCAGACAACAAAACCATGAGTGATTTTTAAGACTGTAGAAATGTGCAGGAGAGAAAATAGTGGTCACTGGTGCTGTTGACAGGGAACTCCAGAGCTGTCCCACTGGCTGTCAGTCTAAGTCAGAGCTACCTGGCTTCCAGACCCAAAATACCTCAAGCAAAGCCAGTTTCTGTACTTGTGTGGCTTGGTCAATCCATACAGGAATGATGCACTCATCAGGGGAAATGAAGAAGTAATTTTTATGTACATATAAAAATATAGATACAGTCTCAGAATTAGGAAAACAAAAATAAGCCAAGATAAAATTATTTGCTCAAGTTTTCTTACCTCTCAAACAAACAAACAAAAGGTCAAAAGCAGCAATTTCATTTAAAATTAATTCTATTCTTCTTTTCTATTTTCTTTCAGAGTACCCCAGCAAGGATTTTTTTAAATTTGCAATATTTCATGCTCAATGACAAAAGCATGTTTGATATTCTTGTGACTTCAACTTTCAATGGGTAATGCTGAGACAGTGAAATCATCATAAAATATTTATACTAAAGAATGAAGACTAATACATCAATGCATCCTAACTGATAAGTCTGAGAAGATTAATCACTTTGTATTACTTACAGCAAGGTTCCAGTGTTGCCTCCATTTACACATGTTTCTGATACAGAGTAAAAGGAGTGCAAATGGTCATGAATGAGAGAATGAACATTCTTGGAAAAAGTCAGTTCATGGAGAATTTTACTCATCTCTGTACAGTCTTTGTTCTAAATGGTAATGAAATGCTTAACATGCTTTTTCTACACACACTAATGGCTAGGCACTTCTTATCTCCACAGATGCTTGAAATTGTTCTCAAAATCTAGGTAGGCATAAAAGAGAAAACACAGCTTCAGTCCACTTCAGAATAGCTCAATAAAATGTAGGCAAGCATTCAAAACTCTAATCAGTTTAAACAGATCTCACACTTCAGCGAGGCTCAAGAGAACAGTCAAGTTATTATGCTGAAAACCAAATAAAAAGTGTAAGAGGTAACAAATGAAGATGTTTTAGGCTAATCTAATAGAAAACAGTAAGGTATTATTTATTATTTTAGCAATATTATGCTTTTCTAAAATTTCTGCACCTTCTGTTCGGCAATTATGTGATACTTGATATTATATAGCTTAAAACAACAGCCTGATGTTCAGTGTAATAATAAAGGCTTTATGGGATAAGGGCCATCTGTTGCAATTATGCTCACTTTCCGAAATTTTCTGAAAGGGATGAAAACCCTTAGACTTTGTCAATTATACGCCTTTGATAAAGTATGAGTCATGTTAAAGGAGTTTGGCATAGAGATGCAATTTTCATGGAAACAGTCTGATGAGAGAATATATTAAATGTACTCTAAATATGGCCATCATATTGATGAAAATATTCTCAAGTGAGAGAAAAAATATGTCAATGTAATTTACTCTTCCATGTCTGAAATGCTCTTGGGTAATATTTCTTGGGCACTTTACAGCTTTCAGTCAAATACCATTTTCAGCACTTTTTCTGGTGCGATCATTAATATGATTATTTGGCCAAATGAATTTCAATGAAATCCCACCAAACTATAGGGTCTGGAACTTCTTCCCACACTACGGTAGGAAATATCTCTCCAGATGTTAGTAATTAAGGCATTAAAGGGTAAACTCAGCACCCACTTCCGCAGCTTCCGAAGCTCCCATGGCAGTAAATTGGAGTGGGTGGATTACTGAAGTGTGGGTGGATTGGAAAAGGCCCTTCAGTATCTGTGCACTTTTGCACGACATGGAAGCCAGATCAAAAGGGTTTCCAGTGTAGGCAACATGTTGGCTGTGGATGGTGCAGGGCAGAGTGGATATATGCTTCCCACACAAGTGGCTACGTGAGAAATGGAGAGCAGATGTTCTCTAATGTGGTCTCCTGGGGTACCACAAGAGCTGGGCTTGGCAGCCTTCTCCTAGCCCAGATCTTAGCTAGGATCAGTCTCTCCAATGCGTCCTCTGAAAAAGTAACATTCACGTAGATTTCTGAGGTAACAGGTACTGCTACTGATGTGTGTGTTAATGGGAACCATGTTCAGCAGAGACATGTTTCAAATCCAAATAGAATGGTTGGGAAGACCATTCCTAGAAATATTACAGAGGCAAGCAGGAAGGATGCTCTCCTTACTTTCCCTCACCAGCTTCTGTCTTCAGGCCTGGGACCTGGTGGTAGGCTGTCCTTATTCTAGACATTCATTAAATGTGAAGAATCAGGATGAAAAACTAATCTGAAACAAGGGCAGGGGGCAGATGTTTTTAACTAAAAGATTTTCTCTTCAAAATCCTAAGTACACAGTCAAAAGCCTTAGGGTGTTAACATAATGAGCAAGCATTGATCTGAATCAAGTTCCCTGTTAAATGCACTCCAAAATACCTTAAAATGCCTTTCTTGGCTATTGTTTTATAGGTATAACTATTCATTCACTTGTCTTGATGTCTCTGAGGTCAATAACTGCATTTCCTACACAGTTTAAAATTATGTCAACACTTCACTACCCTTCTGCCTAAAGTCAAAGAAGTTTGACTCCATCAGAAAGAGTAGAGAGTACATTGACATGCTGGACAAGTTTGCATGGGATTTGGAATTTACTATGATGTTTGTTCCTATGGATATTTTTCTCTCTTCTACATTTTTAAATAGCCTACGTTAATGTTAGGTAGTTTGGGATTCTAGCATACCAGACAAGTATCTATTTCTTTAAAAGAGAACATTTTGAGACTCTGGGCTATGGAAATGAAAATTATCAGCAAAAGCTCTAGCAAACAGACATGATTGCAGCTGGAAATAAATGAAGCATAAGGTTTAATGCTATTTATTTCCTCAAGCTATATTTTTTTAAAATGATCTTGTTACAAGATGCTGGCATGCTCTATGAACTGAAAACTAATGTCTTTCAACAAGAGAGTTATAACATGTCTCTTTCATTCTACAATGACTCATTTGTACTTGTTACTGAAAAATAAGATCAAGATATCAAGGAATAAATTCAGAGTTTTGAAGCTTTCCCGAATCTTTCTTGTATTTGTTTTTAATATATAGCTGACTTCTATTAAACAGATATTAATTGGTCATTAAAAAAAAGGAGACTCCATCTAAAAGATATTTTGAACGTCAACACTTTTCATCTGTGTCACAGATTAATCTATGTTCTGTTACAAAGAAAATGATCTTGCTTGGGTCTCCAGTTAAGTAATTTACATTCCCAGTTCTGGAAAACACCAAAGAAAAGCCAACAACAAATGTTCTTAAACTCCTCATCCATAAATATGCAGCTATTGCACTTGAGACAATGTAGAACACCAGCTATTTATTTCAAAGAACAAAACAACCTCCAGAACAAAAAACAAACAACCCCCCCACCTTTTCTAAGCATTCCTATGATGACCTAAACAACTTACCTCAAAAATGTACCCAAAGCAATCACAGGATGACAAAACTTTGGTTTACACTCATTTATAATGCTAGATTCACAGCACATGTGCATGCACAACAGAATACACTGTAGATTAAAATCTGTACAACAAAATTGGAAGAGATAAGGAGAGTGATTGAATGTCTGTAATATTTACAAAAGTAGGTAATTTAGAGGGGGAATTCAGGGAATGCTTAAATACACGATAATTTTTCTTCACTTTTACTGCTTTAAAAGAAGATTTTGAAGAGCCTTTTCTGTTTCGTACACAGAAAGCTTGGATAACTGTATGGGAACTTTAAAACTCATTTGCAGGATTCTGACAAAAAGGTTTAAATACTATTTTTTTCCTTGACCTTTTGTGTTTGTTTTTTTTTTGACCTGCAACACTTTTCTGTATTTAAGTTGATTATTAACCTCCTTCTTCCTATTACAGGTCATTGCCTCCCAGGGCTAACCCTGGTCAGGCTACATTGATTATGATGCATCACAGCCTTCCTGGAGAGCAATCATCTGTCCCCCACCTTTGTTTTGACTTAGAATAGTTTTCCATCCTGATTCTTTACACTGAATGCCCATTTAGAATAAGGACAGCCTGCCACCAGGTCTCAGCACAGCATGCTGAGAGGAGTATTTCTGAACTGAGCTGCTTGCCTTGATTCCAGCGGTGCTGGATGTCAAGCCTGCTACCCTCTGAAAAGACTGGAGATGAGACTTAGGAAAGGTGAGAGTGATGGGTTAGCATCCTACTCGATGGGGTGGAAGGAAGGCATGGCCAAGCATTGGGCTAGCAGCTTCAACCTGCAGTGAAGGCAATCGACTGCTTCCCATCCCTGGCCTCTCCTTCCCTCTGCAGCCTCAGACATCGAGCTGGCTGCTTTTTGGGAATCCCATTGAAGGGCATTGGCCTTGGCAACACTCCCTGGAGTGCAAGTCTTCACCAAAAGCAATGGTTCACCTGACTCTCAGTAGAGTACACATCCCGTGGTTGAAATAAGCAAGGAAATGGAGACAGCTGACTTACCTTTTGCCCTTTTACTCCACTGCAGTCACATTTTCCACAACCGGAACAACCCTGAAAATAAAAGAGAAATTGAGAATTAAACATCTGAACTGGGTGACAGAACATATTGCAGCAAGCCAGGGATATCAGCAGTACCATGCTGACTGCAAGGTTGGTCAGCATGGGGAATGACTGCTTAGGCACATATGGTACCATGAGAGAAGGCAGATTAACTGATGCATGAGTAAAATCCTACTGCCACTTTGTGCTACCAAAGTACTTCTGTGCATTTCAGTGCATCTGGACTGCTCCTTACTTTCCCCCCTCATAGTCATGAAGCAACTAGTAAGCAACTCAGCAGTCTATTGCCTTTACTGTTGTTATGCTCCTTAGAAACAAATTAAAAGGAAAAGAAGTAAAATGTTTGTATCAGTGAATATTCCACCAATGCACACGAGATCCTTCAACAGCCACTTTAAGCCATTATTTGGAAACAGTCAGGGATGGCACCTCCCCAGAGCCAGATCTCAGCACAAATGCTGGGCACCAGTCCCTTTACATCTGGGGGCTCCATAGCCTACTATGATCTCAGTACTTCTGGGCAACTAAGAGAAAACATATCTAATCCATTTTGTATTGGAAAGCCCCCCATGATGTCAATACATATTCCTCCAGAAAGTTAAATAATACATTAACATTTTTACTTGGTAAATACCTTTTACTTTAAAGTAAAGCATTAAAGAGAAATGGGGGTTTAATACTGAAAAAAAATTATTAAAGGCTTATATATATTAATTTTATTAAAGTATCATCTCCTGAAAAATTCATTGCTTTTATTGACATCCTTTTTTTTGTGTATGTAGATCCACCAAATTTGTTTTTGGAAGTCAAACTTTCTCTATATTGGCATAAAGAAAATATAATCACAATTTTTATCTTACATTATTATAACATTTTACTATATTATATTATAAATTCACAGAAAGATGAGAATTAACACTAATTAGAATGAGTATTTATCATACAATGCAAAAAGAGAATTGGATCTGAAGACAACATCAGCACATGCTGCAGTGCAGCCTCAGGAAGGATCAAGAGGGAAAAGTGCCACCCACGAAATAATCAGCTTTACTCCTTGCAGTACATGGTTATGCCTGGAAAAACATTGGGTCTCCCATTACAAGAAGTGACCTGGTGTGACCCGTCTTAGATTTTCAGACCTGATGAGATCACAGCTGGAGGACGCATGCTTGCAGCTCATACTTCCTCCGCCAGCATCGTGTAGAATGTTATCAGTTTTATGAACACATCCCCTATTCAGAAGAAGTCTGTTTTAATTGCATCTGGGAATGTAATTATAATACATCACTGACTCATTGTAAACATCTGTTTTGAAGTTAATCCCTGCATATTTCCTTCAGCCTGTTATTTAACATGCACTGTTTTAGAAAAAAAAAGTATGTTGTTATTTAAGTAGGGTTTTGTTCTTAAATTTAGCATGGCCAGAAGAATGGGCTTGTGTTTTCGAGTCTCTTTTTGTCCTTACAAAAATGACTGCATTATATTCAATTTTTCCTGTTTCTTAAGATTAAGATTAGAATAACCAGAGGCAAGGAAGGTAAGAAGGAGTGAGTGCTGTAGGCTGATGTGCCAGAACAGGACACCTGCCCCACAAAACACTGCCTTTATTTTACAACAGCATCATCTCTTACTATCACTGACTGAAATACCTGCAGGTGGATGGGAGGTTGGCCAACAATGACAGTCACTACTGGATAGCATTATCCTCAACTACTAAAATGCATTTAGAATCTGAGGGATGCGATAACATTCTGCCTATACTAGGAAGAAATATGAGGGTTTTCCTCCTGGTCCTCTGGGAAGATGGGAGGGCCAGACTGGAAAATGCTTACGGATCAAAGGTCACTTTGAGGAGGTCAAAGGGGCACTTAAGTAATGAGACACTAGGAGAGAGAAAGATGGTTACAGCAACTACAGGAATCATCACAAGGCAACTAAACTGAAACTATGCAAATGATTGCTTATTCCTAAACTTTTATGGTTATAAATCAGTCTCACAGCATGAACAATCCTGTTAATAATTTCCCACTACACATGACTAGAGATAATGAGACAAATAGAGAGAAATAACTTTGCCATATCTCTCAGACATCCTCTGCGAAACAATATCTTGCTTGAAACAATCACTGCCGTCCTCCAAGTGCAAAAAGAGATATGGAACAGTGCTGGCCAATAATCTGCAGGGGGGGAAGGGGAGGAAGGGGAGAGTGGTGGATGAAAAGGCAGGTTCTTTATCCCTTGTCTATGAGCCAGTTACAGGCTAAAAAAGATTTTGGCCAGGTGCGCTGCAGCAGGTACCTCACCTATTTTGCATGATATGCTCACAGTTTTCAAATAGCCACAGCTTCCTTGCACCACAGGCCAGCTTCTCATATAACATTTGAAGACATTAATTTTATCTTACTCCTCCCACAAAACATCAGTCCACCCAGAAACAGAAGCTCATTTTAGTGATACAGATTGCTTCATTATTTGACAAGCATTTCCGTTTCATTTCATTCTCCCAGACTGTCTGCAACTGATAAGCCTAGTGAATCATCCTAGCAAATCAGTATTAAACCATAAAATGATTATGTTCCTTCAACACCACACATACAGATGTGCTACATGCAGACTGTTTGCATAAAAGACAGTGATTGATTTACTACCACATTAATGTATAGTTCAAAAAAAGTTCTGCTAATGAATGGGCATCCCAGTCTGGACCTCTAACTTCTATGACCCACGTACTGAGCCTTAGAAGCCTTAAGCCCTGTTAGTGACAGAACTGAGAAGGCTGCTAAAATTCTCTGCAGCAGATGGAACAAACTCTGCTCTGCAATGCAGCCTGTAAGACATCTGTCAGATCTTAACTACAGACTTGTTGCATTTTGCCCTGTTTTTCCAGGTCCAGCTACTTTCCTGGCATTTGAGCAGTACTTGGAACTTGCACAGGAACGATGCAAACAGCCAGATGAGCAGCTTAGGAGGGAGACGACTGCCGTATTTGGAAATGCACCATTTCTGGAGGCTACAGACATCTCAAAAAAAATACAAAGGCCGAGTCAGTTCTTGGATGCTCCACTCTCTTACAGAAGTGCATTTCTCAAGACAAAACGTAATTCCCTTTCCCACAACATCACCTCAGACTCTGCTTACTGAGTTTCAGTTGCTAAACTAGCCACCAGGGTAGGCTAACTGCATAGATATCAATTAAGTTCGCATTGTACCCTGTAAAGCACACATGGAAGGTAGAAATTTAATTAAATTCTCACTGTTCACTTAAGTCTGTTCATGTTAAAAATCTCATTCCAGGGAATGTAGTCACTTCTCCTACCCAAAATACAATGTCTTTCAAAACACAGAAAATCCTGTGAACAGGTGAATGGCAAAACTTAGCAGAGGTATCAAAATTCTCCGACTATTCACAATTTCCCTAATTCATAGCTAAAATGCTTTAAAAAGTAAAAATAATCATAATTATTTCATCTCATGATTCATTAACTGTAAATTACATTTTCGGGTTAGATGTGATGCTTAACTGATTATGTTTTCTGATTAAACAGTGTAGATTTCCCACTCTACATTGCTTTAGTTTAAATCCCAATTTGAGCTGAATTCCAATACAAGTTTCAAGCTGAAACACAAGAATGGTGATGCCAATAGAATGGCTGTTTGACAGTGACAACTTCAAGTCTGAACCTTCTCCCTCCACAAAATCAACCCCTTTCCACCCCTACACTGACCTAGTCTTAACAGGGAAGGCCAAGGAAGATTTATCCCTATGTAGCAGACACCACACTTCTTCCAAAGTACATGTACATACAACTCATGTAGCTGACATGAGAGTTGGATAATTAATGTCTTCACGTTTCACATCCCACCAAATACAGAAATGAGGAGATGATGCCAACTGCAAGACACTTATCTTGCATTCCCCTCATATTTTCTTCTTTCTACAGAAAATCAAAATAGCTCCCTGTCTGTATTACTATTCTTGTCTTCATCCTTTAGATGTAACTACTGAATTAGCTGAACTGCTTTTTGTGTGCAGAGTACCACTAAAGAAAATCAGTGCTATATTGCTTTAAACCTTAATATTTTTGTTAACTGATTTTGCAGTCCATTAACAACTTTGAAAAAAATCACGTTGCTAAAACTTCTGATTTACTTAGTTAGAACAAAGATAACAAAAAATACAGATTGTCCTAGCAAATCAGCAAAATTCAGTTATACTCTCTTCCAGGACTTGACACAAAGCCAATTTTCCTGGACTGATGACTTGAACTTCAACTCTTAAAATGGCTCAGGAAAAGAAACATCTGCCATTCCTATATTTTCAGGACTTAAAGCAAAGACCAAAAATTGAGCACAGTTCTCATTTCATTTGTAAATCCATCAATTTCAGATCTCTATAGACAGATAAATAACAAAAAAAAGGGAACATTTTATGGCTTTATAATGTCAGCAAGCTCTAGTCTTTCCTCCTCCCCTGAGTTCTTTTTCTCCCCATTAGGAAAAAAAAAAAAAAAAGCAAAACAAAACAGTTGGCAGCTTATCCTCATGTCCCATTTTTACTTTTTTTCCCAGCAAATCATGGGGAGACTTCAGTTATGACTATTAAGGGAATTCCCCAAACCAAGGGAAGGCTTATTGGTTTTACAGCTTTCACCCTCTAGGTCACAAAGTGAAGTTCAGCTCTCACCAGCAGTGACTGGAAGTTTCTGTTGTGCAGTAGCTATTTAAAGTTCCTGGCTGTGTCATTTCAATTTCTGTGGATCACAGAGGACAGCAGAACAGTGCCATTCAAGATGTCCTGTGGGATAGCACTGTTCTCCTCTAGGTCCCTGCTCATATCTGCTCGGTCTATGTAAATACTTTGAAAGGCACCAGACGCCTACATTTAAGTAATGGAAGTAAGTGAAACCAAATAATCTCCAAAGGTTCACTAAACCTTGAATGGATAAGAAATAAAACACTCATTCTCCTGAAGACCTTCTTTCTTTGGTTTTAGGTAGATGTACATGAGTAGGACAGAAGGAAGCAGAATTGGTCCCCACTCATTTCTCTGTCAAAGCAGAGCCACTCTCCTAATATGTCCTCTAGGGATTGCTTTAGACCAGATGAAAAATCTCCTGGAAATAAAAACTACACAGTGGGAAACTGTGAAACTTCATGGTTATTTATATGACAGTGCATGAACTAAGCATCCTTATTTGTTTAAGGAAAACTTTTAGGTTTAGAGTCCCAAATTAACATATTCATTAATATCTGAAAGGAATTACAAGTCATTGTCTAAAATATCACAGTGCCTGATGAATTTTGAACTAATCACAACAATTCAACTCTGGTTTTATTTAAAAGCCTTACCCAATTTTCAGAAAACCAGCTGATTTTAAGAAAAACTCTAAAATACAAACGGAAAAAAAATCATTACGGCTACTGGGACACGAGTGGGTTGTTTATATATTTTTGGCAGGGTTTTTCTGTTTGGCTGGGGGGAGGGCTGTTTTGTTGTTGGTTTTTGTATTATCAGAATCATGCAGGATGTACATACGAAAATTGCAGACAGACCACAGATTCTTATCTGAGATCTCCAGTGTACTTTAGTCACTCAAGGGAATATTAGTAAATTTTAAAATGTTTAATATTAATTATTTCAGGAAATATTAATTTTGCAATTTAGCATCAGTTGGAAGAACTTCAATTAAAATATGTTTAAAAAAAAGAGTCATGTCTTCTTAGTCAAAAGAATATCAGATTGTTGGAGCTGAAATGTTTTGTTGCTGGGATCTCATTTTTTGCATTCTTCTCCAAATTCCCCAAGGGTCTATCCTGGAGGTAGGGTCATGGGAGTTCCCTGAAAGCTGCTCTGTGAACATGACTTTCCCGCTGGTGATGTGAACATCATTTTCACAAAGTAATGCAAATCCAGGGGGCTTCCAGTTAGTTCACAGGAAATATAGTTATTTCTGTTGTTCCATATTTGGACAAAAATGACATTTAAAGCAACTGTTTCCTCTAACTACATTCTTCTACAGGAAGCTCTGGAAACAATCAGGGTTTCTGCTTACTTAGGGAAATTTTCAGAATATCACATTATAGCATTCAGTTCTGCACAACTCAAAGCAAATAACCGGTTTGTGAATACAAACTAATGGCATTATCATAAAAATATAAAGCCTCCCATGACCATTATCTACTAGCAGGTTTATTTCCACAGACTGTCAGACACTGCTTAGCCTCCAGCAAACAGAAAAGACTGTATTTACCAAGCGAGTATTGATCCAGTAGGTTTTGTACCCTTTTCCTATTTAAGAACTCCACTTCCAGTGTGAAAAGAATTCCAGATCCCAGTAGGATCCTCTGGTGTTGCAGTCACTGGTGTTACTTAACTGAGAGCTGAGGATTAGAGCATATTCCAGGGCTTTCTAACATCCAGTGACAAGCGCTTTCAGGAATACATTTCAAAGAGCATGACCCTTTCTAAACTTGATTATGGTAATCAATGCTAACAACCCCCACTCTGCTCTTCCCCTTTGTGAATGGGCAAACTGGAGCCAGGTGATACAGGCAAGAAGTTCCCATTCCTCATCTTGTTACCTTGAAAATCTGCAGAGAGAACAGGAAATCCTGTGCAAAACCCCCATGGCCATTTCACAGCTTAGCCATCCACTTCATATACAACTACTCTGGAGTGCACAAAGCAAACTGCTCCTTGTCCCACACGGCACAGATCCAAATGCCCTAACTTGCCTGTTAGGTGCAAGTGGTGTTAGCAATCACTAGGCATACAAGTGGAAGGCTAACCAAATATCAAATTTCTTTCTTGCAGGTGATGCAGAGAGACTGTGGACTCTGAAAGAAATCACCTATGTTTGTTTTTCTTGCTGACTTACGGGATGGATCCACACATTTCTAGAAATGTCTTGGACCTTCTCTGGTCCCTGTGCCTTTACTGCTCAGTGCGCACCCCCATTTTCACAAGCACAGATGGTACACATAATAATTTTGGGTAAGGGTGCTCAGTGTGGTTGAAAGCCTGCTCCAAAACAGTGCCAGCAGGCAGGCAAAATGCAATACCACCAAAACTAGGCAGAGGCTGAGGGAGAGGCAGTGGTGGCCACCAGCCCAGCAGGCAATGCTGCTCTCCCCAGCCACCCTCCATCTCCCAGTGTTTCACCAACCCAGAGGCAGGACCAGGATGAGAAGGAGCTGCCCAGGTGCTCCCTCTTTCCCTCCTCTCACAGGCAGTGGCCCTCTCTAAGCAGCACTGCGCAACGTGGGAAGAGATGGCTGCCACAGTGGCAACCACTCCCAGAGCTGGGCCACCATGGGCCACAAAGGGCCCAGGACTGTCTCTGTGGCTGTGGGAATGGTTCTAGGTCCTGATGAAGAGGCCATCTCTTTGCCACACTGTCCACAGCCATCACTAAGTATTCCCTTTAATAACCAGCACTCGCCTGGCCCTGGCAAGCCGTGGTTACATCAGGGAGTGCAGTGAAAGAGCGAGTTGGCAGGGGAGACACAGCCCTCCTGTGCCTCAGCCCCCCTCAAGGCATTTTCATAAATCTGAAAGCAAAGGAGATGCCTCAAGAGAGATACACAGGAAACCGGTGAAGCCATTTTGCAAATGTTTACAGCATATCCATGAGCAGTGCTTTCCCTTCCGTTAGCTGACAAACATGAACATCAACATAAACAAATACATTTAAAAGTAACAGCTTTAAAAGAACACAGTGCTGGGAAGCTGGAAGCTTTGGCCTCTGCCATCCTTGCCTAGACTAAATAAACGGGGAAGCAAAATCCTCTTAGTTGGGATGCACACCAAAGAATGTGAGAAAAGCACAAGAAGATAAACTAGACTTCTAACTGAGCTCAGATAAGAAACCCAGGTGACACATATTCTAAATACAGGCACAGACTGCTGTTTCCTGAATGCACACCACCCGAGCATGACTTTTGTCTGGGTGTCTCTGAGCATCTTCACTGATGCAGCTCCTAAATTCCTTATAACACCCTCCACAGTGTGACCCATCACCAGTGGAGGAGACTCTGTGCATTTTCAGGTAACAGCATCACCCCAGGCAAGGCCTTGCCTAGGAGGCTCCTGCCTCCACATCACATATGCTGTGCAGGAAAGGTCCAGTTCCTCCTTCTTAGTCCTCTGCTCCCCATCACCAGTTCCTTACCCTTCGGTTTTCCCAGAGTCTGAATTTGCATAACTTAGGAAATGATGCAGCTTTATGCAGTTATGCAGTACCTGCAACAAGGGCTCTGCACAAACTGCACGTTGGCTGTTCCTCAGCACAGACAGATCAGTGCTGCAGTCACCCCCTGAAGCTGTGACTGTACCTGTACAGCATGAACATCCCCGATGCACAGCCCAGCCTGACATTAACAAGAAGATTTGACAAATGTTGCAGCTTCTGCAAGGAAAACCTTAACAGAAGACCCCATTGACCTCCATGGCATATTGCAGCTATATACAACTTGTCATTAAAACCCTTCCTGGAGGTTTCTGTAAGATAGAGTGCTTAAGGAGTAGCAAATTTTACCAGAATGTATGCAAATTTTATTGCATAAATTTATCAGAACTGTCCAACGATTTGTTGAGTAAAACATGTGAAGTCTTTTCTTCTAAAAGGAGTCTGAACCTTTTCAAAAATTCTGACAATGAAACAGTAATAACAACTAATATAAACAATTTTAAATACATTGTTCGTACTTAACAACACTAGCTCAATCAGCTCCTCAGCAACACCGGGAAGAGGAGACAGGTAAGGTAGTGATGGCCTCACTCTGGCCAGCAGACTCAACAAAGAGTCACAAGATTGTTATCGAGCAACTTACAATTACATTTTAGGAACCTTATGGTATTCTGGAAACAGCAGTAGTAACCAAAGCAGCTCAACATCCTTGTCAAACACAGGATTTAAAAAGCATGTAGCATGTTTAGTCTACTTAGCAGCCAGCCAAAATACACAAAAATTCATTCTATAAACCCACTTTTCTTCCCCACAGATCTCAAAGTACTTCCAAACAGGTTCATCCTATGGCAATACCACTGCTACAGTAAAAAAAGCTGCATTTAACTGCTGTAGTGAAAAATTTCAGCCACTTGTTCAAGAAGCCAGTTCTAAAAACTGCAGAGTCACAGGGAAGGTCTAAAATTGGAGGAGTGAGAGCTCTTCCAAGTGAAAACTGTATTCAGAGTATTTGCATTATAACCCTACCATAATTTCTGCACTGGAAGCAGTACCAGAAGTCTACACTATGCACTTGTTTTCAAATATTTTAACAAATTGCCAGTCAACAATCCACCTGGGCATCTTCTCTTAAGCTCTGAGGTACACCTTTAGTTCAGTTAAACTAATATATTTTGCAATGACATTGTTAATAATTTATCTGTTTGGACTCCTAAAAAGCCATTGTTCTGCTCCCTAAAAGGCCACTGAACTTTGCCTTTTTCTCCTGTCCAGGATGTCATTGATTACAAGCTGCTTTCTCTTCAGGACACAACAGCATCTTTTCTCCTAAAGACTGCATACCTCAGAAATACTCCATTCATTTCAAGTTACCTTTCAAAGGACATTAATGCATATTTAAAGACTCCAGATGGATATGGCCATGACTGTTGAAGAGTCACAAGTTGCAAGAGGTACATCTCTTAAATGCAAAGCTCACAGCTTTACAAAAGCCCTTGCTCAGAAGAAAAGTGAAGACTCTAATCCTGTTCAGAAGCACAAAAATTATTTTAAAAAGTCCAAAAAGTCGTTTTTCCTCCCTTTGCTGTTGCAGACAAATGATCTCAAAGGTCACTTTATTCCTCTCTGAGAAGCACCAGCTAAGTGGTAAAACTCAGGGGTTTGTCCAAATGGTGGTGTCCTTTAAGAAACAGTCTAGAGACAAGAAAACAGGATGAGGAAAAAGGAGGAGAAAAAGCCCCCAGAACAAATCCCAACCCTCAAATCACACGTTAAGTAACTGGGCAGATAACTGAGAAACAACCCCCAAATCACTGTTTCAGTTCACAAGCTTTTTGTGCAAGAACTTTGCCACGTGGCTGAGGCTCTACCTCATGGAGCAAAGCCCTGGCTCCAGATCCTGCACAAACAATGCCAGAAAGCAGGGAAGTACTTTCCTCAATAAACAACAGCCTCTGTCTTTAAAAAACACACTCGGGCACCCATAGCCTATGATGGTTTATTACTCCCTTCTACCTGACTTCACCCCAAAAAATGAAGATGAGCTTTACCACAGCCTTATCTATGGACTACAAAACTTCTCTGAAAATTAAGAGGTATGGAGAAGAGTCCACATCGTCTGCTGGCTGATGAGCAGCAGTATCACCACACTGGGATGTGAAAGCTAACAATTACTTGCATGACTTGAAAAAACTCAGAGCACTTGTGTACATTAGGCTCAAAGGGAGTGGATGGATCAGATTCCTTTCAGGATGTTACTGTCTTCCTCATTCATCCAATGAACATCAAAATTACATGGAAAGGGGGCTTAGGTACAAATTAGATGGTTTAATCTCACATTTTTTCCCATTAAATCCACATTTGTCATAGTTTCACCTCCTGTTGGATTCAGTTCTTAGTTAAGAGCCTTATGGCATAAAGGAGTTCAGAGAAATGCAACACAAATCATCAGGCTGGCATTTATTGCCCTGATGTCTTGCAGCCCATACCCTCTAATTTGCTCTGAATTCAGCTCTTACATAAATACAGCAGAAAATTCATAATTGTAGAAACTATAGTGTCAGCTCTTCCTTTATATTACAGCTCCTTAGGTCAAAACCATTTTCACTTGCAATTGGATTGGGACATTCTAAATGCACGTGGCACAGCAAATAAGTATATCTATTAAAGAGCCATTTGTTTTAAAATCAGTAACGAAAGAATAAACCAGACTGACTGTCAAACAGCTTTTCATTATTATTATTTTTCAGCTGTGGAACTCAATTTCAGTAATGTGGCTGGTCAACTGGATGCTTTTGCCATTTTTAAAACATAGTCACAAGGAAAAACCAATACTATCCACATGTATTGTAATATACTTGTCTAGCACAAATGAAAAACAGACAAAATTTTCTCAAACCCTTATTTTTTCCAAATTGACATTTGAAAATTCAGTTTTAGTAAAAATTTAAATGTTGGAACATCAGAGAAAAATAGCTACAGGAAATATTATTTTAGCGTGCAACATTAGCCAGACGCAAAAGGAAACAAATTTGTCAGTCCTCTCTTTCTTTTATGTTTCTTTGTTGACTAGACAGGAAGCTGACAAAAATTGACTTTTTCCCTCTCGTAAAGCATACAGTGTAATTTTTATTGTACCACTTCAGTAGCTGACTGAATTTGGTAAATAAAAACATACTTCACGAGCATCCAGGGAAGTGGTTGATATCTGACAGTTTACAAAAATGCCATACTAATTAGGTACAAAAAGAAAAGTAAATAGCTTTCATTGCAGAAACGGAAATAACGTGATTTAGAAGCTAAGCTGAACATCCATTCTTTTCTATGGCAACTTCCTGACTGATGGAAAAGTTATAGTTGAAAAAAATTAAACATTTTCTTAACCTGCATATAGAGGTCAGCAGAAGTGAAAACACTGATGAACGTGGAGATGTAGCTGTAAATATTTTGTGAGCAGTTTACTTAAAAACAGTAAGAAGCAGACAGATAATGTTTCAGCAACAAGATTTCTTCCTGCTGATTAAGCAGATACAAGTAGTCTTCAAAATCCATGCTTGTTATTTAGAATTAGAACCAATAAGCTCATTCATCTAGTAAAAGGTCAGTACTAAAGATCTCATCCTTTGTCAAAAAATTAATCAAAATTTTCTGAAATTAATAAACATGGGCTATTATAGAAGAGGGCTGAGTATCCACGTTAGAGTTCTTCCAAAAAAGATCCCACTAATAAGAAGCATGAAACACCCAAATGGAGGGACAAAGGACACAAACAAAGGCCATTCCTCCTGCAACTCCGTGAAGTGTTGGGTCATAACAGGTAAAGCCAGGGAGACCAGTGGTGGGACCTGCCACAGGTTTGTCCTCTCCCTTCTGCAGTCCTAACCCTACTCCTGTCCTGCCACACATCAAACTCATCCTGGAATTAAACTACTTTTTTTTGCAGTGATTTTAATGGCATGGTTTAGCTTATTGAATTACCTTCATGATGAGGTCAATTAAATAATGCTGCCATAGTGGAGGGGCAAGACAATGCAAGCAGGACCACAGGCTGAACTGTCTAGGAACAGTCTGATGGAGGGGATTTAAGACTGACATAGGCGTCACTATTACTTTAATTATCAAAGGCACTTACCATTTTATTGGACCCTGAAATAAATTGTCAAACTGATAAATTTATGAGCTATTGCATGCTATTGTGACAAAAAAAAGATGGAGATCCATGGAGTTTACCTGTAAAATGAAGTATTATTGATCATATTCCCTTTTCCAATATTCTAACTTCCACTTACTAAAACAGATATTTCAATTTTTATTAGCATTAGTGAAAGAAGGTTCAAAGTATCTCTAAAGTTATGCTTATCTAAATTATTCTTGAAAAAAAAGAGATAATTTCTTTCCATTTTTTATACCTATATGGCTTCCGTTTAATAATCCCATTTTATATTGGTTTGTAAGATATTATATCCTTTTTTTTTTCTTTTTTTTTAAAATAGGCTGACCAACTTTGTATCATTACAGATACTGGTGAATTCACAATAATAGTTACTTGTAATGTGACTGCAAGCTTAGCCAGGCTTCTTGACTTTACAATGATAATACACTGTGGCACTACCAACATGGCTTTATACCATAATTTCCAAATTTCAGGGGACTCAGGCAGATGTTGAAAAGGAGCTTTCCAATGCTCTTTTCTAAAACCTTCCCAGCCTGTGAACACCTCTGGAAGATGTGTCATCCAGAGTACATCTAAAAAAAAATAAAATTTCTAATTATCCATCATCCTTAAGCATATATCCCTGCGATCTTCAGTATGTTCCCAGCACTAACATACAAGCATAAAACCCAAGAACATTATCCTCAGGTAGTGAAAGTCTTCAAATCATGTACAAAAGAAATTTGAAGATTCACAGTCCCAACTGACCAGCATTTTGCTAGAAATAAAGCTGGTTGCAAATGACAAATGTCTAGATGTTTCAGAACATTCTGAGTAGATTCATGAATGAAAAAATGTTCAGCTTAATAATTTCACTACAAAAACTGCAAATATTGAGCATTTTGAGTAACAAGTGCCCTCAAAAAAACAGGAATAAAAGTGATAAATACAAGCAAAACCACCCAAAGTCACATCACGAGACTGCCTTTCAATGCCAGGACATCTGCAAAAGTCATATTAAAACTCAAAGTTCAGAACATGTCATTCTTATGGCAACATCTTTTAACACGCCAGATGTATTCCCAAATTGCTCTCTAGAACAGACCACACTTTCAAACACACATCTAAACAACAGTCTAAAGAAAACCTCATCTTTACAGTGCATGAAAAGTTAAAGAAAACTGAAGTCATTAAAATCACTACCCCTACTTAGTAAAAGGGTTTCATTAACCAAAAAGGCATCAATGCTGCCTATACATAACCTTAGACTTGTTACTGCTGCCTTACAGATGTGTTGCAAGTGCTCATGACTATTGGGATCCTTTCACTTTTGAAACTCCTCTTCACACTGGAGTTAAATGAGTTTATGGGTATCTTCTAGCTTTTTTTTTTAATTTAAAAAGTGTCATCTGTTTGACTGTCTCATAGGTCAGAAATCTGCAAACCAAAGATCAAAATGTATAAATGTCATAAAAACAAAAGGGTAATAATTAAAAAATATTCTTTTTTAACTAAAATCACATTTGCTTTGGGCTCAGCTCATATTTCTTGCACAGGGATAATGGTAACTTGATTTGAATTTGTTCATGTATTGAATTTTTCTACCTGATGTAATTCAGAAGTTAAAACAAAAAAAAATCCATTACTAAATAGTTCAAGCTGTTAGGGCAGATTCAGTCTGCTCGATAAAATTACCATTAGCATATTTTAGCTAGACTTAATGTAAGCAACAGTTTTACGAGGGAATTATTGCCTTAATTTCACTGCTGCTTGCTTTAAAGTAGATATTTATTTATATTAAGTTTTTATAATATTTATTGTTCTCTGTGTCTAATAGTTTATTTGATCTTCAAGTAAAATAATTTGGGCTTGAGGAGTACCCTATTAAGATAAAGATAAAACATTTAATTGAAGTCATATAAAGTGCTAGAAAGAAACAGAAGTTACTTTATATAAAAGCATTTTAATAATTAAACTGTGTAACTTCCAGTAGCTCCTAGAATCATCAGAAATAGAAGAGTTTACACCCTTGTCATCACCTGACATGACCTCTGTGAGCATCACCCTAGGCTGGCACTATTTGGAGCACTTGAAGTAGAGAAAGGAAAGCAGGGAAATAGTACTGCAGTGCAGGATTGGGCAACCCTGGATGTGGGGCAGGACAACCCTGGATGTATGTACAGACTGGGGAACAAGACACTGGAGAGCAGCATGTGGAAAGGAACCTGGAGATCCTGGTTGATGGCAAATTGACTGAGTCAGCAGTGCCCTGGCAGCCAGGAGGGCCAATCCTGTCCTGGGGAGCATCAGGCAAAGCATCATCACCGGTCAAGGGAGGGGATTGTCCTTCTCTGCTCTGCCCTGGTGTGCCCTCACCTTGAATATTGTGGCAGTTTTGGGCACCACAATAAAAGAAAGATATTAAGCCATTAGAAAGCTTGCAAAGGAGGGCAAAAAAGACGGTGAAGGGCCTTGAGGGGAAGCCACATGAGGAGTGGCAGAGACATTTATTTTGTTCAACCTGGAGAAGAGGAGGCTGAGGGGAGACCTCATCACAGTCTACAACTTCCTTGTGAGGGGAAGAGAAGGAGCAGGCACTGATCTCTTCTCCATGGTGCCTGAAGTTGTGTCAGGGGAGGTTTAGGTTGGATATTAAAATTAGCTTCTTCACCCAGAGGGTGGTTGGGCACTGGAACAGGCTCCCCAGGGAAGTGGCCACAGCACCAAGGCTGACAAGAGTTCAAGAAGCATTTGCACAATGCTCTCAGGTACATGGTGAGATTCTTGGGGCTGTCCTATGCAGGGCCAGGAGTTGGACTTTGATGATCCTTGTGGGTCCCTTTCAACTCAGGATACTCTGATTCTATGATTAGGAGTTCTGGTTGACAAATAAAAGGGGCACAAAGAACAGAGCGAGGTTGTCCCAAGCTGGGGAAGGTGGAGGAGAAGGACATTCAGATTGCAGAACCTGTAGGCATCTGCACAAGGGCACAGTTAAGGTCATACATTGCAATTTTATTCTATTTGTCATTGCTTCCAACTCTAAACAAAATAAAAAAAAAAAAGGGGGAAAAAAAGAAAAGCAAAACTTATCTGCAATTCACAGACTTCAACAGAAATGAGATTCCAAGCATCTGTCATCACAAAAATACTTGTGACACAGCATCTCCCAGAAGGAACATATCCCACAATGATTTAGAAACTTGTACAGCAGCAGAATGGCTAGGAAGACTGATACTATTTGCCAAAACAAACAAATGGACCCAGACTGAAAGAAGATACATTTGTTTCTTTTCTTTGATAAGCACCCATAGTATCTGACTCCTTGCCACAACTCTTCCAAAAAAGAGACAAAAGTGATGGCAAAAAAGCCACGTGAGTCAAAACACCTTCAAGAGGTTCTGAACATCCAGCAAGTTTTGAGCAAGTAAAACGGCATATTTCAGGATAGGGACACCACTTAAAGCATCCAATTTTAAAAAAATAAAAGTAATGAGAAACCACTGGACAAAACACCTGCAAAGTTTAGTTTAGCAATAGCACTAACATTAATATTAGTATTTCCTCTGTATAAGAGAAAATAAGCTTCACAATTTTCAAATTTGCAGTGCACTAAGCAAATCCAAACCTGTTGTTTAAACAGTGTTGCATGTATCAATCACATCACCTCACAATACAATCAGAAACCTTGGAGTACTTGAAAACTTTGAAAAATCTTGTTCCTCATTTAGATTTAGCTATAAGAGTACAACTTTGGGTACACATTTGTTTAGTAAATATGACTACACTTTGTCCAAATTTGCAAGTCAAAGAGCCTTAAGGAGGCACTCCAGCTGGCCAAAATAAAACAAGACCACCACAAATTCTCTTACCTTCAGTGTAGGACCCTGAATTTATCACTATTTATTCCTAAAGAATATGCATTCAACATTTTTATTTCTCCCATCATAAGAATTTTACATCCTCTATTAAAAACAGCATGTTATGAAGTCATCTCACCTCTCTTCACTTGGCAGATTGTCTAAAATAATCCAAAATATCACAACCAAAGTTAGGAGTTGGTTAGGTAAAGACAGTTTAACAGCAAAACAAAAATACAAATCTGTTTTTGTCTCAGAAGCAGATCATCACAGGATGTATTGAATAGGTGTCTTGAAATGTACACATCAAAAATATGAACGCTTTTACTCTACTCAAATTAAGGCCTAATGTAACAGTATCTTGTATCAAGTTTTAGATCATGGAACAACCATTTCATCCCTTGGAAAAAAAATCTATTCAAAAATAGCCTCTGGAGGAAAATGGAAACATCAAGCAATTAGTACCACAGAAGATTCTGCTATACTCATTAAGACAGCATCCTTCTTCCTTTGGTCTTATTTTTCACATCCTTCCTTCCTTTCAGATGGCCATGTGTCACCATTTTGTAAAGAAGCAAGCATCTGAATTTTATCTTTGGAAAACCTCAAATGTTTATTTCCACAATTTTTAGATAATTGTGGAGGAGTAATGGGACATTAAAAAACAAATGCTTTTTACCCCAAAAAAACCCACAAAAAAAACCCCAAAAAAACCCAAAAAAAACCACCCCAAACCCACAAAAATACTTATATTAAAAATTCTTTGCTTCCTCTTAACAATGGTGATTAATTACAAATACCTCATGAAAATGTTAATTCTAATGTATAGGACAGAAAGACCCTTGGCTTTCATAATTTATTCCTTCCTTGCAAACTCTTTTGGTCTTTTCTATTTCAAGTGCTACTTGTAATATATGTACAACATGCCCTGAAACCTCTTAAATACTTGAATCACAAGCAAACTTCAAATAGGCTCTAACAAACACGTGAAAAAGCACAGAAAGCTTTTGATTATTTCTGACCAGAAGATACCACTGGCAGCAAAATGTTGTTCCAAGAGTGTTGTTGGCAATGAAAAGCTCCTAAACTGGTCTCCAAATGCTCAAGTTGTTCTATTCTGAAGAATCCTTAGGCTGGCTTCTTTTATGTGCACACACCTGGGACAGCAGACACATTGCCAGCTCACATCCAAATCCTGCTCTTGGCAATTTCTGGTGTACCTTGGCCGTGTCCTGTGTGGAAACTGTCACACCAGTGACAAGTCCCTGGACACTTTGTTTTATTTCATAGCTTTCTTGCATGGTAATGCGACAGATTTGTTACACCTTGAGAAGGCACGCAGCACTATTAATATTTAGCTGTTGGTCTTCTCTATCAATTCATATTCTTTAACTGCATACTGCAACAAGATTTGGACTTGCATAACCATGAAGTGGCAAGAGCTGTTCTAGCAATGCAAACGCAGTGTCAATAACCCGGATAATGCATGGGAAATTCATGCGCCTATTAGCTAGTTGAGATGACCTTTCTTAAAGCAAAGTAACTTCCAATATGAACTGTAATGTATAAATGCACCTCACATGATGTGTGCCTCACATTCATATGTCACTGAATCAGCTGCACAATCATAAGTTTTCAGAAAGCAGAGTAGCTATATCACAAATCCCAGTTTCAAAATCTGCCTTTCAAGCTGAGGAAAATCCTGTGTGGAAATTATTCCTGATGAGAAAAAAAAAAAGTTTCATCTGTATCTTTCATAAGAATCACCATAATTTTCTGAGATGACTGCCAGAAGTGATAATCACTCACAATTACACAGAACAGAAATACATACTTTGTATGCAGCACACTTCCAGAAAGGGAATCCCTGTTTCCTCCAGCAGGATCAGCTATAGGAAAGACCCTTCCTTTTAGTTAACAGAATGTTTGGTTCTGCAGCAGCAACCAGTCATTGAATATATAATCTCTATAACTCCTTGAAGTATGAAAACTAGAGTGAAAGAGTGGGGAAATGTATCATTTATAGACTACATCAGTTTTCTGGAGACTAACAACACTTCCAGGCACTAAAGGATTCCCATGGTTTAAAAAAAAAAAAAAAAAAAAAAAAAGATCAAAAACTCACCATTTTCAGTTGCTTCAACATAGCTCAAATTCTCACTGAAGCTTTTCCTGCAGTTAGAATTTCTATGAGATATCACTTTTTTCCTCAGTTAAGTCACTAGTAGTGTCTTGCTCATTTTCACAGCACAAAAATACCTCAAGACCTCTACCCTTTTGTCAGCTTAGGTTCATAACAAGTATATGATGTTTTAGGAACAGGGAAATGAAGAAATAGAGAGAAAATGATAATTTAGTCTCGTGTCTGCATATTCTGTGCATTGTATATACGCTCCATTTCATCCCTCTCTGATTGTGCCCTATTTTCAATAACCTCCTGAATTGTTTGAGACTGACCCCAAGAGGGAAGGAAGACCAGAAGAAGCCAGGACCCTGCCCCAACAGTTCCTTTGCCAGGCAGGTTTTTGCAGGAGCAATATTTTAAATCCCAGCACATTCTCAACATTAGCCACCTTTAAAATACAAGATGCATTAAAATAATTTTAAATGCCTATCAAGTAAGGAACTCTTTGGCAGAAAAATGATGAAGTATAAAGAGGAGAGTAGGAATGTTAGAATAGCAGTTTCACACATGTTTAAAAAGAGTCATATGTATGTATTATCAGATTCAATTTTTAATGTTATGTGTTTATTCTAAATTAATGGTGGCAGCAAGTTAGCCATTTGGGCATCAAATATCTTATTTCATTTGTAATAACTCCCAGAAATGCACATCCCATAATAAATTTGCCATAAAAATAAATTCAGTTTATTTTTATATAGGGCACTAGCTTAAGAATTCTTGAAAGGTACTTTCAGGATTTAGAAAAGTGACACTTAAGATATTAGAGAAGTGGATTATAGAAATGGATTATTACAAAAATGGATTTCCTACAAAGTCTTTGCCCTTACCTGGAGAAAATAACATTTGAGAGGTATGTGTTGAACTGCTTTTCAGTAACTACTGTAATATTTGTCCTCCTATTTTTACTTCAAAATAGAAGCCTACTCTACTTCACTTTATGTTTTCACTTGCAAGCAAAACCAGCTGACTTTTCATGTACTCTCAGTTTTAGAAAATTAGTCCCTGGCACTGATTTAATCTCCCCTCCAAACCAAAAGAGATTAGATTACAATTACAAAGCCCCGAAAACAGGAAATGTTGTAAACTCTGACCCAGTATTAACTATGCTGGTTCAAATGACACTGTGAAATTTTCTTAAATGTGGTCAGTCACCATTTGTCTACATAGCTTTTTAACCCTTGACTTCCAGGAGAGCTGCATGAGAAACAGCTTCCTTTAGGAGTGAAGTCATCAACAGGCCATATGATTTAAGTAGAGGTAATGAAGATAATTCCAAACCATGGCACACTTGTATTTCATCACTGAAGGAATTACAGTAACAGATCTAGAAATAAAACATACCAAAATAATCGTCCATTATACTTCCTCTGTTGACAATGCCAGAAGTTCAGTTGGCCAGCTGGATACTCATGCCAATGGAGGCAAAAATTGTAGTTATTGTGTAGATCTTCATAAAATGTGCATTTAATTTTAATGAATTCTCCCAAAGACACAAATCAGATAAGCTCCCACTACCAGCATTCATTAGACAAGTGGACTATCTGGTTGCATTGTCATCAGTTTACTGAAATAGTACTCAGAGCAGACCAGTCGTCATAGTTTCTTTTAACATGGTTTACTAAAAGAAGAGAGAAGCTATTTCTGAGAAAAAAGCACAGCATTCTTTAGAACAGCAGCTTCAGCAGCAAACTTGGAATGAGCTGCTTAACCAGTTAGGGTGAGCTCTACTCTCTCTCGGCCTAGCATCATGTATTCAGGCTTTAACCAGACAACTAATTAAAAAACTAAAATATTATTTAAGTATACATTCATTGCAAGTACCAACATAATTAAATTACATGCAAATCAGCAGGGGGAGAAAACAGAAAAAAGACAGCCCTTGAACTATGATTAGCAGGATCAGCAGATAAAATGAAGCAATCTCCCAGAAGTAGCATACATTGGGCAGCATGGCAAAGGAGCCTCAGGAGGAGCAGGACAGGGGATACAGTTGCAGGCAGTTTCAGAACCTTGCAGGACTGATGGAGAAGAGCAACAGCAACCATGGGAAGGCTCCCTGAAATGGGAGACTGGGAGGATGGATATAGCAAAAAGTCAAATGGAAACAGTTTTGTTTCTGGGACAAAAAGGGCCAGATAAGAGGGCAGACTAAAGAGGCTGCTAGAACAAGAGCACTAGCTCATGGTACCTAGAGAAAGGTGAAGATGTCATCAGCTGTAACACAGAGCAGATAGAGCAAGAGTGGCCTTAGCAAGGGAACCATGAGAGCCTCCTGTTAATGAGGCAGCAGAGGAATGGGAATCAGATACAGAGAACTGGAGAATATGAAGGAGTTTGATTCGTAGAAGACTGGTGAGTAGATGTCAGGAGAAAAGACAAGCTGGAACAAAAGGGGAGTCCCCTAGATGAGCCACAGATAAGCAGAAAACTGAAACTGGGTCAAGAGTGTGGACTAAAAGAAAAGAGGATGCCATAGAGAAGTATATTTGGGTACATCCCTGGCTCTTCCAGCCTGGGTATGTTGACACACACATAGGGCTGCTACCCAACCCTAACCCATGGTAAATTTTTTGTTTTGCTTTCAAAAATCCTTCTCATCTTGGTTGACTTTCATGAATCACCATTTAAAATATCTGTAAATCTTAAGTACATGAGCTAAGTTTTCATCTCTTTTTTGGCTTCTAAGTAATGATGAAAACTACTTAAAAAAAATTGTTTGCATCCCTCTATTGAACTGTGTTTGCCTGCAGTTTAGAGTACCAAAGATCTGGGGTTATTATTATAACTACACACACAAAGTTTAAGCTCTGAAATGTCATCTCAAATTACACAGACATGTCACCGAAACAATACAGTCTTCCTTTTCCCACTAGGGGAAGCATTATCTTCATAACAAATACATTGCTTAAAAAAACTGCCCTGAAATACTAAATCCATGGCTCATGTAATTTAATGTAAGCCACAGATACGTGCAAGGTCATATGCTAAGTAAATTACAAGAACAACATATTGGCTCTGTCCTCTTGCTTAACTGCCCCAATACATGTGCTTTGTGTAAAATGTAGGCAGTGCCAAGAAGCTGTGCTGCATGGGAGGGCAAGGAAGAGGGGTAAGGAAAGAGCCTTTCAAAAGACATTGGAGTTTTCTTCGACTTTAACGGGCATGTTGGCAACACACATCCTTTGCTGTGAGAAAAACCAAAAGTCCTCTCTGCTTCCAAACAGGTCCTCACTCATTTCAGCCGCATTCACTGAAGATTTTCAAAACAGCCTCATAAGTCCCATGAGCATTCAGTCTCAAAGATGACTGAAAATTCAGAGTTATGGGCAATAGGAAGGGTCTAGGAGAATAATAAACTTAGCTACCATGAAAGAACAGCGTTAGACAGAGGTAAAGATTTTTTTTTTTGTGAAGTGTATTTCTAAAATTTCCTATTTCTCTGGTGAAAGAAAATCATCATTAATGTTTCTTCCTTAATTAAAAAAAATTTTTTGCACTTTTCTTCACTAAGATCTGAAAAATTGTAAACCAAGGGTCAGGAGAAACAGGCAGGTAGGCTCTCCACCTGGTGCACAACCCTAAAGAAAGAGCTAGAGATTCTCTAAACCTTTTGTATCTTTATTTTTCAGGCTGTTTGAGGCGCACTCAAGCAAAGCTGTTTTTCTAGTAACAGTCACCCATAGCCTCCTTCCAAAAGATAATAAAAAAATTACAGGACTTCCTTTTTGCATCCTACAAAGGGGGAGATGGGGAGCAAAGAAATATATGAATATAGCATGTGAAGAGGTTTGATTAGTTTTCCAAGTGTTCACTGGTGCACACTGAAACTGAGTTTAATTGCCAGTGTTTGAGACAACTATAGGATATCACATAATGCCTAACAGTCCTCCAGCTCCTTTAAAGCAAAATATCTGAAGATATCATTTAGCTTTATCAACTAAATTTCTGCTGGTGTACACCAGCACTCAAGCAGTACCTTTCCTTTGTAAGTTGAAAAACTAGAAAATAGTATCTGAAAAAGAAAAGCCAATAAGCCACTAAGCCTACTGTCCCAAGGGAGGATCAACTACACCTGCTTCATGTAGTGCTTGCCTGGTCTTTCTTAAAACTTTAGAGTTTAATGACTAAGCTGAATCATTCTCCTAGAAATGTAATGATTCTTGTCTTGCATGAAGAGCAGAGAGAATTTATTCTTACTCACTTATGAACAACTTTTTATATATGGCCATGCTGTAGGTCCACTAACATCAGCACAGCCACCAGAAGCAGACCTCTCCCTGATGCTTCCGCACCAGCAGCACAAGTATGCAGTGGACTGAGCTGGTGAAGCCATTTTCCAGAAACTAACATAGCAAAGGGTTCTTGAAACATCAAAACATTTGAGCCAAATCAACTCCCTGCCCTTCTTTACCACATAACTAGATGGATTCCTGTGGCAGCACAAGAAGGGGCAGAGTTCAGGAGTGGGAGTAAGCTCCTGGGAGTGGGCAGGGGCAAGAGAGATTGCTTCGTCTGATGGCTCTCTAGCTTAAAAAAAACCTAGACTGTGAGTGCTGCCATGAGTCTGAGTCATGAAGGTCAAATGTTTTTAAAATAACCATCTAATTTAAGTAGGTTCTAGATTGATCCCTCCCCAAGATAGCTCAGACTCCTGATGATACATGCGTTAACCACCTGAACATACAAGCCTCACTCACCATGAAGTTTTCAGCTCCAATTACTAAGGTGCAACTTCTTGCATTTGGTTTTCTTTACCATGTGCAAGCACAGGGAATATATCTTTATATACTCCTTTGTATATCCCAAGCTCCTTTTATCTCATTTGTCCCTTTACATATTTTTTCCTACGTGCCTGTGGTACTTCAAAGGTTTCTAGTAATTTGGCCTCTGCTATTTTCTGTGTAATGTGCTCCAGTTCCCTCAATTTCTTTAGTGAACCTCTCAACTAGTTTCCAGTTATGCTTTCTGTTTTTCCCTTTGTGGTTGTATAGTTTATGCAGCATAAAAGTACAACACAAACTGTTTAGTCTTGCTTCCAGCAAGATCCTACCAAAGCATTCCCAAGTCTGTTGAACAGACTCTACTTCAACTTACTGATTTTTAATAAACCAATACTCCTAAAAAAATCCCTATTCAGCTTAAAAAGTTACTCTCATTTTCCCATTTTCCTATGAAAAATGCTATATCAGGCAATTGGTGTATCCTTATGTTAGGGGTTATTTTTGTAGGATGTATGTAAATAAACAGGATATTAAGTAACAGAAACTGTAAGATGAACACAGGCTAGGAAAATATGCACTCACAAAAAACAGCATTATGAAACTTCACAAAAATTGTGGCATGAATGAAAGAGCATTTTATTATCTGTCCATTCTGATTTCTCTGCCACCCCCACAAATATCCCTGGACAGCAGACACATTATCCTTCCTATTCTAAGGATGTGTATCTAATCCATTACAGGGCATGCTTGGGTCCATAGAGCAAGCTGTAGAAAGCTGTTAGCTTAGTTACAAGCCAAACATTAACTCTCTATGAAAAAGAATCCCACATGCTTGGGGGAAAAGGAGTGGATGAGAAATGCTTGCAGCATTACACAGTGCACTGTGTAACAACAGTACTCAAAGCATATCAGGGAATGAATCTGGGAGATGCACCTTGACTTAAATGTTCTAGCTTTATTTCAGGTCTAGGTGTGAAGGTTTGATTCTTCCCCTACCATCTTTTATCCATTTCAGTAGAGCACCAAATGAACACAGCATAGCTACACAGACACAATTTCAATAAATGCATTATCCATATTACCCAGTAATTAATCATATAAATAACCCAATTCAAAACATAGAAACAGACATGTTTGCTACAGACTCAGTTTGCCCCCCCAAAAAAGCCCCATTCCTTTGATGTAAGATCAGATAATGCTGGTTAGTCTAGGCAGCTGTATGATCTCAAAGCTTATTTAGCCTGTAAATTCTCAGGCAGTCATCATCATTTGTTCCACAGTAAAGACCCACTTAGTGAAGAATAAAAAAAGAAAACACCCAATGGGAACTCTCTTGACTGTTTTTGGTTATTGGGAAGACTTTCATTGATATTCCTGGCTTGGCATATTTTTTCCACTGTACACAAAGATGACAAAGGTCATGCAATACAGCATTTAAAATTTCTCATAGAAAATAAATGAATCATGACTCATCCATGGGTACAGCACGTTCTTTACTTTTCCCCTCAAGTAAGAGATAGTACCAAGTTTTTGTTTGCAGCTGCACAAATGGAATATGAAAGATATATACTCTTGAACATATGTTTCTAAAATCCACAGTGGAACAATTGTACTCAAGTTTTCAAAACTGAGCATACACAAGGCAGCCTGGAAGAACATCAGCAATCTTCAACAGTAAACATCTAGTGACGCACATCTCCAACATGTTGCAATACAGGAGATTAAGAAAAAGCCATCTTCAATTAACAGATCAATGGTGGCAACTGACCATTAGTCTTCCAAGCATTAGTCATGCTTGGGACGGCATAACAAGGCTGCAAATATTAGGGCTCCTATATGTTACGTCTTCACTTGACCACCACTGTCACAGTCACCTTTCCCTCCCTCCACTGAGTCCCTGCTATCACCCTCATCCTCTCGACAGCTACAGGGTCCTCTCTTAGGGAAGAAAGGGACAAAACAGAGGCTTACTTTTGTCCCCTACTTTGAGGTCAGAAAGACGGCAACTCCTCTGAACAGAAACAGGTTTATCCTGGCAACCAGGGGCCCCATGCCTCCCACCTGCTTATAGCTAAAGCAACATGAGTGAGGGAGAGCACAGCACCCAGTACCAAGGACATCCAGACTTCCAAGTGAACTCCGTTGCCACGGCCATCAGCCACCTGGGCAAAGCTGCTTTCTCTCTAATCTCCATTTCCAGTGTTTTAAGATAAAATCTTTCCCACATGCAGTTCTCTGGTGTAAAATCCATCGGCCTTAAACTTTAAGGGCAGTCATCATCAGGCTCACCTGATTTTGATGCTCTGAGCTCACCGAACAGACACTCAGAATTTCATTTATTGCACCCTATATTAATTTCAGTAACTAATGTACTAACTTATTAACTGAAGAAAAAAAATAAATGAGGGCAATGAAATAGGCTACATCCACAGAGTTAGGTAGCTTTCACTTGCTGAAGCAATTTTGTGCTTCATAAATCAAGTTGTATATTTAACCAATTTAGGTTAATATGTATCAGGGAGCACAGCAGAGGCAGGGTGGACATTTTGGCAAACCTTTTAATCAACTCCTGAGCTTCAACTATTCAATCCCCTGCTTTTCAGCTCACACCGAGGCTCACTCTGCTGTCTTCAGGCAGGCAGAAAGTTACAGTATTATGAAAGAGCCAAGGCAACAAGGCAGAAACACAAGCTAATTTCTGTTATGTCATGTAAAGTTTTGTTTAGTACAGACATGAATTAAATTGGCAGATTAATTTAATAGAGCAGAACACAAGAGTGAAAGGCATGATGGCTTGCATTCCATTTCTGTGTGACACAGAGCTGCCCCCATTAACTTCAAATTATCTCCTTTTATGGACACCAATCTTTTTGTATTTTTCACAGCTGTAACTGGATGACGGGTTAAATACTCGGAAGGACGCAAGAATGGGTTTTTTCTGCAGCCAACACAGAGAGGGGAATTACTGAACTCACTGTTTCTATGAAACAGGAAACTGTATTTTGGGTGCATC
Organism: Pyrocephalus nanus; assembly: GCA_038380795.1. NCBI lineage: Eukaryota > Metazoa > Chordata > Aves > Passeriformes > Tyrannidae > Pyrocephalus > Pyrocephalus nanus. The sequence continues at coordinate 93,328,634 of CM076259.1, read as the reverse complement.
TGATTCACGCTGCTTCCCACCGTCACTCTTACACAGACATGGTTTGGTTCCCTAGTCCCCCTGCCATGGAGGGAACACGAAGCTCTACCAATGCTTTTGCTTCCAATTTTCCACCTCCTAATTCTAACACTGGCACATTCCTTAAAAGTAAAGAACCTTCCCCAAATTTCTATGCCTATAGTTCAAAACAGGTTACTGAGAATTTTTAGTTTATAACTATACTCATCCTTCCACTTTCCCATAAGCAAAGCCAGAATGAAAAGCTGCACAGCTATGGAAGTATTTCCACAGCTTTTCAAAATCAAAATATCCCTGACCATCAGACAGAAACAGTGTGTTAGTTCAAGCCCATAGAATAAATCAAAGCAACGGGAAAAACACCTCTTTCTGTATTCCTTACCATCACAAAGCAGAACCAGTGCCTAATCCAACTTGCTTGGTTTAAATAGTGGCCAGGCTGGATGCTCTGTTCATCTATCACTTTAACTACTGAGAAGGATAGTGGGAAGTGAAATGCCTCTCCCTCCCTTGTTTCTACCTCTGATAAAATCAAAAGCAGGCAGAGAGCTGAGAATTCAGTCTCTTCACAACACCAGAGCCCAGCATTGGGAGCAAGCAGTATAGAAAGCTCATTAAAGCTGGAGTGCATCCACAAAACAAATAGTCAGAAGAAAGCGGCAAAGCAGAGGCCTACACAAAGGCAACTTTTCTCTCCTCATCTGCTGGAGCCATCTCTCACCTACAAAAGCAAATCTGCAGGCACTATTGCGCCTGGAAGTTTTAACTTTCTCTGCGGTTCTTTCATCTCAATACGAAATGGGGCTCAAACTACAGGGGTAAGGTGGTTCAGCAAAACAAAGACATCATTGCACTTAACTCAGGTTATTCAGAACTCAGGCCTCTCAAACAGTTTTAGAAGAACCTGGTCTTCAAAAGGTCTTGCTTTTGTGAAATCCCTTTCAGGCCCAAATGTCCTGCTTTTCAGTGAAATGAGGCCTGTGCAAAATTCAGATTTTGATCTAAATTTGTTTAAAAAAAATTTAACTGAGCAATAATCCATTTAAGTACTGACACTCTTCTATAACTTTCCTGAAAAAGTAAATTCACAGCACTGTATTACTGAGGTGCCACACTGCCCTTGTGATATACTTTACCCCATATAATACCACTTGGCATTCAAAGTAATGGTTTACAGGAGAGTGATTAATGCTTTATCTGTACAATATTTTTTCTTTATTTTTTTCCCTCAGACTATGCAGGCCCAGCAGAGGTGAGATGATGGAAGAGAGGAAGGGTGTTGGTGAGTTTTGTCATCCTTGTTGGTACATCTAAACCAAGTGCCTGAAAATGGAAGTAGACATTCCAATGCCACTTTGGCCTACTTTGTATGTACTGGAAACAACACTCATGCTTCCTTCTTATGGCATTGTCCAAGCAAAACTGAACAGGCCTGGCCCCATCCCCAGCAAGTACAAGTGAACGCTAGTACTGCTCATCTGCATACAGTTCTTCTGGGGTGGGTAAGACTGACAAGCAAAACCTTAGTCATCCCTCAGGGCCATATCTCACTGCTGGAAAGCTGGACAACCCAGCTGGCCAGTTCAGAGCCTGCTTCTGGATTTCTACAGATTCCTGAGCATCACAATAAATGTGTTCATCTTTTGCTTCCAGTGTATGGCATTTTTTTAAGTTTGACTTCTCTAACATATAAAATCCATTTACAGGACATGAATTTTTATTTAAAAAAATTAATGCCACACAAAACCATTGCAATAGAATGAAGCTGAAGAACAGCTGAAAGTATTAATGTGCCACAAACACCATAAGAAAAGAAAGACACAGTTTAAGGTATATGCACTGCAGAAGCCACAATCCAGGCATCTATCTATTTCCCATGACCTAGAATCAAAACTGTTCTACTGCGAAATTTGGACATACCTGCTAACAAATATACGTACTACCTCATGAGACAGACACCTTGAACTTTGGTAGAAATAAAGCCTGACCCTTAGCACACACACAAACACACACAGGCATCTCTTGCTATGAAATTATGAATGGAAAAATAGAAGCAAAGGAGCTAAAGGCAGAACTTATAACACAGATGTACATTATCAGTCTGAGTCTAAGAACGTAAACTTATTTAGGGTGAAAACAATATTGGTATTATATTGGCATTACTTCATTTTAGTACTGTTGCTTAATCTGTATATCTAATTCCCCACATAAAGCTTGACTTTGTGCTAAATAAGAAATGCCTTTACACTTCACCAGCAGGCTCTGTCTGTTCTACAAAAAGGGAACATCCATTTATTTCATCTAAAGGTCAAAAGTGAAATGCCTTTGGGAGATCCCATGCAACCTTAAAATAAAAGTCACATTCCTAAACTCCGAACTATCTAGAATGCAACACAATGTCATTATTATTCCTTTGAAAATGTAAAACAATTACTCATTTATATTAAAAGCAAAACTCTTTAAAAGAATGAGTCCTAAAAACCAATGAAATACCAACAGTGAGATTTTAAATCTTGCTGTTCAAAAAGCACAACTTATTTTCCTTGCAGTTTTATGCATTATGGAAGCCACAACCCCCATAAACATTTAAAAGACATGTGATGTAATTCTAGTATTTGTTCACTTTTATTAAAAAAACCCAGTTCTTATTCAAACATCAACAATAGCCAAAGGAGTCAACTCCATTATTCCTCAAACTTTTTAGTGATTCTTGCTAAGCAATGTTTATGCCATGATATCTACCTGCCAGTGTTCATAAATATTTGCTGATCCCATTAAGAAAAATCAGAACACAGAACTCCAGTGGAGGAGGAACTTTTGGCTGTCAGGTTTCTTCTAGTTTCCTTCTTCATTTCTAAGTCTTAGTATAGCCCTAGGTCCAACGTTCAAGATCTAAACTAAAGCTCACTGAAACTCCAGAGAGCTTTCTAGTCTTTATAAGCTTTGAAATTACTGAATGTGCAAGCTATAAAACACCTGCTGTAATATAACATTCAACCCTCCTAATTTTTCCCTTCTACTGCATTTCCACTCAGCTTATCAGCAGACTGAAAACCACACATTTCTTTTTGTCTTAAGGGCTATATATAAAATTACATCACACTGCTTATCCAGATTCACAGCGTCAAATTACTTTATTCAGGAAAGGCATATCATGACCTTATTGGACAACTACAATTTTTTTTTAATTAATTATTACTTTAAACAGATAATTAGAGAAATGTCACAATACACTGCTTGTTTAATACATGTGTAATGCACACCAGGTTACGATCAGTTTCAAAGTGTTCACTGCCATCAGTAGACAGCTGGGGTTACCTGCTACCAACAGTGCATAGAAGGTACCAAGTGTAGGAGGACATGTCCTGTCATAGTGCCAATGCTGATCTGCCAGATAATACTCTCTAAAAAGAGACATGCTTAGGAGAACCTCGAGTTTTACACAGTTAATAGTAATATACAATTAATATACAAATAATTCCAAACAGGTTGCAAAAACCTGCATCTGTCTATATAAGGCCTAAAAATAACCATCTTGCTGTTTCACCATTGCTTCATCTGAATTCACAGATTTTATCATTCTCCAGTTGTTCCAATCAACCTTTTAGCTAGTTTTGAAAGTTTCATATTCATGACATAGAAAGCAGGTTTGCAGGCAAGTCCTGCGGCATCTGAACTTTCCATTTTCTCATGGCAATTTTAAGCATCGGAGGGGACAGAGATCAACACAACACTGAACCCCGCCAAGGCAAAACCCCACCGAACTATTTCCGGGGAAAAAGACAGTTGTTCCATCAACTCTTCCATGTTTTCAGACATGTGAGTTATATCTGGCAATAGTTCAACAGAAAGAAAGAGGAGCACAGACTAAGCATTTGTAATCAAACAGATTAAGCAGCTGTAAACTGGGAACTGCTGCTCATCAGCAGTTAAAATGGCAAAATACTCAAACGTATACAATGTTAACATCAAAACCTGTAGTTTGCTGCATACACTTTTCTTCATTAGTACAGGCAAAGCTTGTAGCCCTGCCAATATATATGTAAGGTCAACTGGCTTCATGTGAAGAGAGATGGTAAGACTGAAATAATAGTCAAACATACTCGGACTGGACTATTAGGACAAAAGAATGAGGAGAAAAAGGATGACAGGTAAGATAAATAGAAAAAGTTTTAAAAAAAAATAACCAACACAATCAGGGGAAAGAAACTGGGCTGACAAAATGAGAAGGAAGAAGCAAAAAGTGCAGTCTCTTTGATGTATCAAACAGTAGCCTGGATGAGACATAGAAAAATTAATTTCCATTTCAGCACTGCTTTCAGGAAGTAACTATGAAACCTTTCAGCAAGGATTTTAAACACCACACCTTCCTCCTGCCCTAAGAAAGTGATGACTGAAAGCAGCGGGGAACTGGTACCTCTCCTCACAATCTCTGTGACAGTGCTACACTTCACAATTTTATGATAAAAAAGTAAAAATCTTTCTTGAAAGAATCAAAATGGGAAAATTATTATATTTTCCTTTTTTTTTATCACCTCACTTTGTTCTTTGAATTATTTTTGAAAGTTTTAGATGTACAATCTTCTCCTTCCAAACTAAAGCAAATTAGGAAATGCAAACCCCATACAAGCCTGCCCTGAGCAGAGGTCTCCTTTCTTGTTGAGCAGCTCTCTGCTTTCCTGACAGGCTGAAGTCATTGAACTACTATTGCTCTGAGGCAATCCAAGCCCTCCACACCAGTTTGGCCTTGCATTTTTGCTGCATAGCAAGCCACAGCAAGGAACTGTCTGGTGGAAAACACTTAGCCTTAGGTATGAGCTGTGAGACAGCATGGCTGTCCCTGGCCAGCAGCAACCTCATTTAGATCCATTTAAAGAGAATATGAAATCTCAGCACTACGTTATGCAATCCTAAAGCAGACTGCCTGCATGACTGCCACTTGGTGGCTGCAGGTTCTTCACTCAGAGGGTGGGTGGGCACTGGAACAGGCTCCCCAAGGAAGTGGTCACAGCACCAAGCCTGACAGATTTCAAGAAGCATCTGGATAATTCTCTCAGGCACCTGATGTGACTCTTGGGAATGGTCCTGTGCAAGGCCAGGAATTGGCCTCAGTGATCCTTGTGGGTCCCTTCCAACTTGGCCAATTCTGCGATTCTGTGATTATATGCACACACAAAGCTGAGATAGAAAATTGGAAAGGTATTTCCCAGTTAATGCTGTTGAGTGGAGCCCTGGAGAATGGGATCCAGTCCCTGCCTCTAACATGGAACCAATTGAAGGTGCTGCACAAATCATTTCCACACTTTTCACAGGCAGTCACTAATTACACATTGCCCATTTTCAATGTGTTTAATGTTGGAACTTTTCTCAGACCAAAGATCTCAAAGACCTGGCTTCAGCCAAAGTTACTGTGTTAAAAGTAAACCATGAAATGGTACTGAATGCTAATTAGAAGATATTTTTTACATTACCTTCTCTAGGCTTCCTCTCCCAAAGAGTCAGCAAATAGCCATAAAACCTTTAGGAAAGGTTAAAGCACCACTCTGGCTCACACAGACAGAAGTATGCTTATAAAAGTCAGTACATGCTTCTTCAAAACATTCAGGTATTGCTGTGATAAAAACCATAGGTAGCCCATAAGAAGCTGAAGGCACTTATTCTGCCTTCAAAGCACAACTTGACTATGAGATCTTAAATAAGAAACAAGTCCAGAAAGTGAAGAGTAAGGCAAAAATTCCTGCATCCTCCCTTGCTCAGCAAGAACATTCTGTTCTGTGTATTGAATGAGATGGGATCCTGTGAAATCCATCAAGCAATTAAAGGCTAGAATGATGCAAAAGGGGCCCATGTTTAGGTTGCACAAAGCTTGACTACGAAAACAGAATATTCTTCCAGTATTTTTTCTGTACGAAGATGTGTTAGTATCATGTCAGCATATGGACAGCAGTGAGAGGAAAGTGCATTTGACCACACATCATGGCTGGCCACTGCCACTCCATATGCAAACAGGCAAGAGGGGAGCAAGGCTGCAGTGTGAGGAAGCCAGCTAGTAGCTGGCTGTGACCAGAAGGTCAGCCCTACTCATCCTCCACCCCTCCTCTAGGTCAGTCCAGCTCTAATGTGAAACCATACCTTGAAGCTATGGCTAACAGAGTTTCTGCAGCACAGCCCAAATCCCTGCTGCTGTTAACAACTGCGGTCTGGCCCCAGTCCCGCTCCCTCTTGTGTGCCAACATCGACTGTCATGCAGCCAGCCCTACCAGGAGCCAACACTGGGAACCAGCTGGGCTGAAATGGACTACAGCTTATTTCAAAATGAACACTGACATTGACATACATGAGAAAAAGGAGTGGAAATATCTCTTTTGGCAGCCCTGTGGGACACAGCCACTTTAGCAGCAGCCGGCAGGTCAGTCCAGCCTGCTTTCCTGTTCTGTCCAACCTTGTTTAACTATTCACAAAGCACTTAAAACAGAGAACAAACACCTTTATTCTTTTGGGAAAGGCAGCAGAATTTTTGCCCCACCAGTGGGTTCAGCAATACTTCACTGCTACCTGATATTACTGGGGCATGGAGCTGACAGTGGTTGGGAGCTGTCCTATTCAACTCAGCATGGAAAATTGTCTACAAGCAAAAAATAGCGCTTACAAAAGTAAAATCACATCCATCTCTCACTTTATAGTCATGTTTACATTTCATATTTCTTCTGAGCATCTCAAACACATTGCACTTTCAAGAGAAAATGAGAACAAAGCCAGATGATTTGACACTTCCTTTGCATTTCCATCTCGATTTCTGTATTTCAGCACCTGAATACAGAAAAATTTATTTTCATAATGATGCAAAAAAATTATTTAGTATTTGCAAGTGTATTTAAGACAGGTAAACTTTTTAAGTGCCCACTAAAAAATAAAAGTAGCGAAGAGAATGAAGTACAGAAGCGGTCTGCTGTATTACCTAAAATAGAAAGATATTATCTTTTCTAAATAAAAAACACAGAGGGGTGCCTAAAATTTTATTCTGGAACTCTACATTTATCTCACCCATTTTTCAACTGGTGGAGCATACATCAAGAATCCCCAAGAGACAAAGTACTACAGTATACAGATGTGCCTGTTTTGGAAGCAGTTGGATCACTTTTCCCTACGAGGTCAGGGTTTTCAGACCAAAAGAATAGCTCTACTGTTTGTTATCCAGCTGAGAACAGCCTGGATTCCCTGTGTTTTTCAATGCTATAAAATTAAATTTAAAGAATAAAATCATTCCCCCCTATTTTCAATTAGCAGTGGGGGAAGAGAAGAACAGGTATACTCTCCTATAATGACACTGAACTTTTTATAATTATTTACAACAACCTGAAGCTTATCATTTTTTGGCAAGCCTTTCCTCTATTAATTTACTTCATTTCCCCTTCTTTCACTGGAAAGGAATTTCACATTAAATCCAGAAAAAAAAATTAAAAAGTTAAAATTTCCATTTCCAAAATACTCTTTCTAATCACTAAAATAAATTTATATGGAGATTTTGGCTGTTTTTACCTCATAAAAACTGGCGGGCATCATAAGGTATGTAGATTTCAAGCTAGTCTGTCAGATTACTTTTATTTTCCTCCTCTACCTTTACTTGTCCAAATAATTCTGTGAATACTTGCCTTTTCTTGTAGAAAAAAGACAAGATTTTTCTATTTTGGAGTCCTAAGCAGAAACCATTTAGAAGCTATACTTTTAAATATATTGTAACTAAGTTTGGAATTATTTTATTCTCCCAGAAGGTCACAGAGACAACCAAATTAAAAGCTTCATATGGGAATCCCCGGTTAATCAGGTACACTATCCTGAACTCTATGACAAAATTCCCCTTGATCATTCACCTTTTTTCCCATTCTCATATTTAGCCTCTGTATTTAAAGTTTTTGTCTCTGTGGTTACTGCAGAAACACCTAGAAATGAGAGCAGCAAGGGCCAATACAGGAAAAAGCTTGGCAACCCAGAGTTACATGTTAGGTCATGGGGGCCAGTGTGCTGCCAACTTTTGGGACGTGTGAACTCCTTTTATTCCAGAAGCTGGTGATACTGAGAAATTAATCTTCAATATTCATCAAATTAATTTTTATTACACACTTTCAGGCTTTTTATAATCCCTATCACATAATTTATATCTTACTTTGAAGATCAGGAAATTTTGTTATCCTTACTTCAGTTTTGGGAAAGGGAGACACGGAGAAACTAAAAATATGCCTTATAGCTGCCAAATCAGCCTGTGGCAAAACAAGGACTGGATTTCTGCTCCTACATGTGCAGTCAGCCACACTCATCTGCTGCTGGACTGGATACATCAGTCCATCAGATCAGATCCAAGCTGACCTTATCCTTGGAGAGGAAAGAGATAAGCAGCTGAATAGTATTATGGAGCTAGAGATCCATGCTATTTGCTCAAACAGGGTACCTAAGCAGCCAGCTGGAGATGCTCAGGGAGAAGAGTTCCTTCCATGTACCAAATGGGGAAGAGGAAAGGGAAAGAACAGTACCAAGTTGGTACTAGGCTAAGCTCCTTACAAACATGCCGGATCCATCCCTTAAGACTGCAGTAGCTGAACCTGTTTGCAATTCTGCTTGTAGCTGAGAGAGCAAGGGGATGTGCAATGGAAGAGGAACAAATGGAGAGGTAACAATTGCACTGGAAAATTAAGACAAGAAATGACAGCCCCAGAGCAGTTTGTGGCACGTAGTGTATGTCCAGAGGTTTATTTCTGAAACACATACTCCTTTGGATACGATGCAGTGTCCATAGCTTCATATCTAAAAAGGTCTCATGGAATATGTCAGTGAACCAAACAAACTGGAAAATAAAACCGAAGGCTGCACAGGGAGAAAGTTCATAATTTAACTTGAAAGAAGAGGGGAAAAAAAACCCACCATTTTTACCACTGAAGTAGAATATAGGTTATGTCGGTTTTACTGGCAAAAATATTCATTGGAAATGTTATTCTTCCTTTATCTGTTATCTATCTGTTATCTATCTAGATCCATGGTCCTGACTTACATGTGAGAAGTCTAGCCAGAGAGGGCAGGGGTTATCATACTTTTCCTGAAGAAAAATAAAACAGAATGAGAGGAGAGGAAAAAAAGAATATCTGCAACAGATAACTGCTCCTCAAAATGAGGTTTCAGCTACACTACGAATAATGCATCTCCTAGTCTTAAAATGAGCGAGCAGTGCTAGATATGTTTGTATGAAATAAATTATAAAATACTTTTGAATATTACATGTAATTCTGATGGGGTTCTATTAGCACATACTTCGGTGAGTAGGCACCAATGGTATATGTCTAGAACAGAGAGAAAAAAATGCTGAAAAAGATAAAGTGTCAGTATCAGTAACTTGTAAACAAAAATGAAGATTTCAGAAACATGTATGTGCACAAGTACTTCACTCTAAAAAAAAAAACGGTGAAAAAATCTTACTCAAGAAACATAATATGCCAGTATACAACAGTGTACTTAGCACAGGACTGAGAACAGTACAGATTGCAGGGTACAGGAATTGTGTTTGGCTGACACTGTAGGTTCCAAAAAGAAGTTGTTTATTCAACTATTTATACTCTTAGAAAGAATTCTGATAAATAAAGTGCAGTGGCAATTTTTTTCATTACCCTAGTAATTATTTTACTGCCTATTCTGAGACAAAAATACAGAATTCAAAATTCAAAAATACAGAAAAATTCATAATTCAAAAATACAGAAAAATAAAATTCTTTTGGATTTGTCTCCAAGATTTTTCTTTACAGTATTTCTTGATAAGGCTTCAAAGGAGAAATAAAACAAAAAACCACGCAAGAGTCACCTTCTATTCCCATGCTCATTGCTGAATACTTTGGATTCCTTTTTTTCCAAAAAAAAAACCCCACACGTATTCCTGCATTTCACAGACATTGTAAATGCTGTGATTTGCACCAACTGTGAGTGGCCCTTAAAAATAGAAACAATACACCTGCTGGGTACAGCCAGAAAATTTTCTGGGTTTCAGTCACTCTTACATTCTTAGTCCAGCTTCCCTGAAAACACCTCTGGACTAAGAGACTAGCAGGAGATCCCATCCAAATCTCTTTTATACTGTTAAAAGTTACAAGGAGAAAAACGGGTACCAAGAAATACATCCACCATCTTTGAAGCTAGTTTGAAGTGTTCACTTAACAGTGGGAAATATTGGGCCAAACTCTATAAAAAAGATTGCCTAATAACATTCTAGATCTCTCTTTGTTAATGTTAATTAAAAAAAAAATCTCTTATGATGACTCACGCAAAAGTCTAAGGAGATACTTTTCCCTTGCTAATTTACCTTGATCACTACACCTAAGTAGTTTGTCACTTCTCAGCACATCCAGAAGCTTTTAATGGCATCCTGACTTTAGATAATAGCATATATTTTCATGTGTTATATTTTAATTGACTAAGTTTTTAGGAAATAGGTTAATCAATGAAACCAACATGGAAAAATAAAGAGATTAGAGACATGACATTGGACTTTTAGTCTAGGGAACAAGGCAAGGGTGGTTATAAGGGAGGAAAACAGGCACAGAACATCTGACCAGCCTGTTTTTTCCCTCAGTAATACTGTTAATATAAAATAACCCTCCAACAACCAAGCTGATGAAACTCATTTCTACTCTGCTGATTGAGACCACTTCCCCACATGTAATAATTCTCCAGTGACAGAAGTAATTTCTCATGCTGTAAACAAATCATTGAAACACCCTAAGAGTAAAAAAAGACATATAGATCTTACTGACGTTTTCTGGCTTTTCTACAGCTTGTTCCCTCCCCCTTCTCATCGCCTGTAGGTTTTGAAAGGGATGTAGCTGCCATTGCTCTGGCTCCCTACTGCAGTCAGCCAGAGAGTTCAGCTTCAAAGGCAGCTCCACAAAGGGATGCAGTGACACTACCACTTCAGACTCTGCTGGAGAACAAACCTCTCCAGTCCCAGCAAAGGGTGGTGGATGTTTGCTGGACATCCTTGAGCTCATACAAAGCAGATGCAACCTGCCAAGTGTCTGACTTGGAACGTACAGCCAGCCAGCTGATATGTGTTCCTCTGCCTCTCTCCTGGGATGATGGGCAGCGGGTCCTGCTGCTGGTCCTCCTGGAGCTTATCCTTGCTGCTGGCCAGTCCAAGCATCAGCAGCTTCAAATGCTGACAGCCAGCAAAAGGCAAATGGTTTTGATTCACCTGGAAGGCTAAATGTGTAGGAGGCACCAGCCAGGAAAGAGAAAGCCGGCGTGCCTTTTTCATATGTCACAGTAAAGCAGGTGCAAGGAACAGGCTGAAACACCATCCGTCCCACAGGGAACACATCACACACGGTAAGGCACAGGAGGATGACTAAGTGTGGCCGTTGATCTCACCCAACTCATATACTTAGAAATCATTTCTTTGCCCGGGTACTACTCCAGTACTATCACAGCATGCAAAGTCCCTTTACTCTTTTCCATTCCCACTTTTTGCACATTCCCAAACTGAGGCAGGTAAATAAAGAAGCTGATGTCCTCTCCAAAAGCAGACACGGATTTACACTGAATTCCTGCAGCCAGTCAGATATTGAAGCATCAGCATCGAAATTCAGTCAAATTACGAATTCCTATCAATTATATCACTTGATATTGGGCTATCAGGTTAACTATTAGTACTGAGGGAAACGCACAGATCAGTGCCCACCACCAGTGACAACTATGAGATAGTATGAAAGTACATCATAACTGGGCCTTTATCATGGTGTGCTTCAGATTTAAAAAAGTGTTTTCTTGGCAGCTTTCATCTAATACTATAAATCTAAGAATAGGAATTCTTCACTTTACACTTTCTAACATGGCAAAAAATAGTTACAAGAAACAGATAACTTCACATACAAACTTAAAAATTCTGTTTTCACTGGTGGTGGTGTACAAAAGCTTTACATTTTACCTAACATTCTAGAAATTCATCACATTGTCCTCAGCAGGAGAAAAACACATAAGAAGCTCACGTTTTAAGTACATCACAACATTCAATTATTTCAGCAGTACTTCATCCAATAATACATGCAACTTCACAGAGAAATCATTCTTCATTTTCATGACTGATTTGATATGATTTATATGTCTTCAGATTCAGAACTATGAAATAATTTTCTAGACAGCTGAACCACATTTACCAGAAATGTAGGGTTATTACCCTAAACAATACATGATATGACACAATCCCATGTGCAGCTTCCCACATCAATCAATTTCATAATTTCTCTTGGACAATACAGATATACACTGCACCATGTGCAAACCCATCCCATATAATTGCACATTACACACTGCAATCAGGGCACGTATCTGAGCAAGTCCAGGGTGGGAAACGTGGAACTTTTCACATTTTGGTCATGAAAAGTTCAGACTTTAATCTATGATGATGAATGGGGATTTACAAAAAACAAAGAATTGCTTATGGGCCTCATGGTACAGGGTAACAGTTCAGCTAAAATAAATCTGAGCTCAACAAAAGATACTCAGTACACAGACTGTTTTTGCATTGCATTAAGTTCTGCATGCTGTTCTCTTTTGCAAGTTAAATTGATTCCATTTAATTATAACCAAGAGGACACTATTTATTAAAATAAAGGATATTGATGTGTCAAACTGAACAAATATAAAAAGTCTTCTGCTGAAATAGAGTCTAGACTTATGTGTCCGTCAATGCACAGATGTGTCTTATACTGTGTGAGTGACTAAAGTTGTGCACAGAATTGGTAATTTGCAAACTCTGGATGAGAATCATAATATGCCAGCTACATAGGGGCCATGTAGATGCCATCTCAGGCCTTAACATAGGGTTAGTTAGTCTTGATAATATCCTACATGTGTTTTGCACAGTTGTGCTTCCTGCAGACCTGGCAGCATCCAGGAGTAGCGTGACTAGAAGATCGAAGAGACCTTCTCCTCTGACTTTCACACTGCCAAGTCCATTCCAGCACCAGCAGCTCCTGTGGTATCTGTGAGAAAGTGCTTTAGAATGCAAGGAAGGAATTTGAACAAACACCTTTTAGTAGGTCTGTATGTTACCTTCACAAAGGTTGTGGTGATACAAAGGGGTATAAGGCAATCACTTCCCAGGCTCGTTCATTAAAAAATTTTATTTGAAGACACTAAGAAGAAAACATGATTCTTATAGTAATGTTACACAGAAGCATCCTGACAAAACAATCTTCCATTTTTTTTACCCATGCAGTTTTCTGGCTTTGCCCTGTCACCATTATCTTCCTTGGTCTCCATGATACTCTAGAAAAAAAATCTTCTGCATCCTTAGCACCTTTGACTACTCTAAAACTCAATTAAATGGAAGCTGAAATTACTAGCAACTTTGAGGAAATCACTCTGCACCTGACAGGACACAGAGCACTGAGCTAGAATCACTGCTAGGTCAGCAGCTGCCTGCCTGCACATCTCAGGGGCTACCATTCAAAGCTCTTTTATACTCATGACACATCCAGTCCATTTACAATCACAAGCTCTGTCCCAACCAAGCACATAATTCCTGGAAAATGCATCAGAAATCAGCATCCACTGTTTGTCTGACCAGTGTGAATCAGAGCACATTTTCAAAGGCATGTCCCCAGCAAGATGGATCTATTTTTCTGCATGATTTGAGCTATTATTTTGGCATTCACAAGGACATGAGCCGAGACATTATTTGACCCAATGACTTTAGGCACTGGTGCAACATTTGCTGGATCACCACAGTCCATACTGGGAAGTAAGTTCTAAAATAGTAATAGAAAGTCACAGACAGTAGGATTACATTGCATAAGAACTAACAGCACCAGAAGCCATGTCCAAGTCTTCTCCCAGCTGGGATTTACCAGCAATGATCACAGGAACAATCCCTTCCAGGCTGAGGCTGCCAGCTGGAGGGTCCTTGCAACTGGTGGCAGGGGCCAGAGCCAGCTCCCACAGTTGTTGTCCAGCTAAGCATAACTATAAGTGCAGGGCTCTAGTGCTTAGTCCATTCCTGACTTTTTCTAATATCAGATTTTTACAATCTCTTTTAACCCCTGGCTTCTGGGATGTTTCTTGCACTGGTTTCTTACCCTGATTTCTACTCTGGCCCCTTGTGATGTTCCATGCAGCCTTGAATCCTCAGAATCACTGTGCCATTTGAAAAAAGAAGGAAGAGAACACAGACTTCCTAGGATAATGTTAAACTTTCTCCTTGCTTCTCACTTTCATTTATGCTGCTTGCTATTCCCTGCTTTTCTCTAAATATTTCCATGTTGATTCCAAAAACTGCAGCTGTTCTTAACAAAGATACAGCCCTAGTCAATACACTTCAGCTTAAATAATAAAAAAAAAAAAGATAGTTTCAATAAAAAAATTATTCCTATTTTTCTCAAGCAAAGCTGTTACATTGCAAGCATTTACATAATTTTAGTCTTCCTTGCCTATTCTCACAAATTGTTAAAAAACATGTGTAATTACAGTTTAAAAATCTTTTGAGTTTTGGCCACAATTAGTGCTTTCACATGTATCTTGGTTTTATGGCAGCCAGGATTTATCCTTTTTTATTCTGCTAGCAGATAACTGACTTCCATTGCCATAAAAGGGACAGAGCTTCAAGTACAATACAAAAATTCCTGGAATGCTTGAATCTACCCTCACTTAGCTGATTTTTCTCTTAATATGTGCACTATGAATACAAACCATTAATGTAATAATTTTTCTTCAAACTTTTGTTCTAATTCTTTTCAGCCCCATAAGTTCATACCAGCATAATTTTTCAGCCTTATTTGGGTTTCATTAAAACCTTAGGATTTGTTTCAATGCTTTTAGATTAACAAATATTTCAACAGAAGTCTTCAGTAGACTAGAAAACAAGTTTTCTTCAACGACATAAACAACTGGACTAATGAGACCAAAAGACTTACAATGTCCAGTCAACACATAGCTATCCAATGAAAATGGGCTAATTTATTTTATCCCTTAGCTACAATTGAAACATTTGTCACAACAAAGGAAAAGAAAAAACCAAACTTTCTCATTCTGATTTCTGGATACTAGACTAAGTAGCCCATAAATCATCTATTAAATAGAACCAGCTAATAAAACAATACATTTTCCCCTAAGTTAGTAATTATATGTACGAAAGATGACATACTTCACTGTGGATTCCCAACACATAGAAAGAATCCTCATGTAAAAATGGCATTAACTATTTTGATGAATTGGAACAATTTCATCCACTAAATCATTTAGAAATGCTCTACCAGATTCATGCCCCAGTGTTAAGAAAACATCCTCATGTACAAAAGATGTATGAGAGGGCACCATGACTAGAAGAAAGGTTGAGCATCTTGGTGAAACCTCATGTAGCCAGAGAGATTATAAATCCCACAGAGGTGAGACAAACACGGGCAGGGAAAATGTTGGACATTGGTGTTTATAGGTGGTAGAGGAGATGAATGTTAGTTGCATCAAATAATTTTCCTCTAGCAAATGCTAGGGAACACTACCAGGCTTCTATCACCTTTCAAGATAGTTCAACATTTAGACCGGATTTGTGGCTTTCATCTTATCTCAGTTCAGAGCTGAAGCACATCTCTTCTGCTCCCACTTTAACAGCTGGGCAGGGGTCTCCCCTCGGGTAACAGATATTACCTAAAAAACTATTTCTGCTTCCCAGTTGTAGCATTTGAAATGTTTTTTAAGGTATACATTGTTAACTACAGACACTATGTACCATGGTTAATCTATAAAGACTATATCTCTTTTGAATGCAAAAGAGCATTGTGATCTAACTCACTAGGTTTTTAATTAAAATATTCCAATTTTTTCTACCAATCTCAGTGTGTTAAATTAATTCTTGTATTTATTTTATAACTTTGATAATTTCTTCTGCTGGTTCCGTCTCAGCTGTCTTGAAAACTTTCATATCAAAATGCTGTCTCTGGCACTGCTACTAGCAGATGAAAGCCACAAAAAGATGAAAGAAAATTAATTATTACTTTGCAATTTGTTTACTCCATGCACTTGACAGCACTTTGTATTTTGTCCTTCACATTGTTCTGTTGAAGAAGCACACCCTTCCTCAGACACTGCAAGAGGCTGTCTGCCAGCAGCAGTAAAGGTGAAGGCAGCAGGAGCACACAGAGAGAAAAGGCAGTGGAAAGGAAGGGAACAGAGGATGTTTAGGAATTCTCTTGGATCCACCCAAAGAAACCATAAAGATCCACCCAAAGAAATTGTATAAAAGTAGCCGAATAACTTTGCTAAAATCACATTTTGTATGAATTAAGTTGGCACAACGATGAAAAATCTTCTGCCATTTATTTCAGAACATGTGTGGGAACAGCACCCTTTTGACATAAAGATAATGAAAAAAAAAAAAAAAGGAAACCCATTCTTTTCTAGCTCTTCTCTGGCTTCCCTAATTTCATTTTTGGACTTTTTTTTTTTTTTGCAAGCCGTGAGGCTAGGCTGACTCATCTCCACCTGACCAGATTCCCAAACTGCCAGCTCCCACAGCACCTGCTGCCTGCACCCATTCCTCAGCACCTTGCACCAGAATTGCACTGATGTCACTGAAACACCCCAGCACAGGTATAGAAGCAGGACTTACAATTCTTATTGGAACCCGTAAGTACAAGTTTTCAGATGCTTGATAACTTGGCAAATCAGAGGTGAAAAGGGGTATTTCCTACCACCACACAATCACCTAAGATAAGAAGAGCTAACATAACATTAAGGCTTACAGTGTTTTTTGCCCAGGTTGGAAATACAATGGAAACAGGTGGAATGTAAGAGGCTTCCTAAAAAATACATATTTGAGGTATTGAATCAATCAAAGTGGTAATAAGTGAACCTTGAGCTGAACAGAGTATAGCAGAAGTACAAGGGCCTGGAAGTTGAAGTGCTTTTAAATATATACACGAACATGTCAAAGATAAAGGAAGATTTAGCAGTCAGGTTTTTGATCCTTTTTCTGTTTATACATTTCAGAGAGTACAAACAGACCAGTTTTTTGCATGATCTACTTACACTCTTTATCAAGAATACACTTGTCTTTTTCTTTACTGTAACTCACTTCAGATTATAATGGCATAACTGTATTGACACTTGTTCCATATTTTACTTTCACAATGTCCAAGACACTGCCATATAAAGACCTTGGGTGCTAATGCCACATACTTTTCTGATGTATTAAATCAACGAGAATAATTACAGACAGTCACAACCCAGAGAAGTCAAAAATTTATCTTCCCACAAGCATCATGTTGTTGAAGAAGTATTTCATACCTTCAACTACTCAGTAAAGTCACAGGTTGCTCTTCCACTCAGGTCATAGTACATCCCCAAATTATTTCCTCTGATCAAATCTTGTAAGGCGTTAAGGGCCTTTGTGTTAGGAAAGTCAACGGAAATTCTGGGAAGGGCACACCATGTAACTTTTAAACACTGATGAAGTAAGTCAATTTATTCCCCTGTTGAGGTTGTTGAATCTTCCTTTGTTTAGTCTAGTTCTATAAAAAGAACAATATTCATAAGCCTATCCTAAAGATGGGTTTTGACATTTTAGAACAATCATCTTAGTTGCCTGCAGGAGCCATCCTACAGTCAAGGCAACTGACAGAATATACATCCAGCATAACCTCAGGCATTGTGTAACCTAAGGATATCCCAGGATTACATACACCAAGCAGACAAGCTGCAATGAAACGCTGCAGTAGTCCTGCAGGCATTTGATACAAACACTCAGAAGCAAAAACTGTGCTACTTGGGGTGATGGCCCATGACTGCACTTGCTTGTGCTGACACTTAACAGCTGGCTCCAGGAACAAAGTTCATGGAGATGAGTCAGGACTGACTGCTCAGGGACTGTGTTCACCAACACAGATAGCAGAAGACAGATCTGTATTTCCAAAACGGCCTGTTCTTCTCTCCTGCCTCCAGCACCCTGTGCCATGATGCTGTAGAAAAGGTGGCCAGAGGAAGAGAGGGAGCTGTCAGGAATGACAGCTGGAATATATTCCTCTAGGAGCAAGGAGTCATCAGGTCTCACCCCTCATCCCCAGAAGCACCCATGCATTTTGCTGTGTATATATATTGAGTAAATGACTCCCCACTGCTGGGGGTGGAGAGGTGAACCCATGACCACCACTTCCCCAGTAAGCACTCCTCACCATAGGCTGGAAGGCCACACTTCTGCCCAAGCTCTCATGACTCTCTCTGGTGCACCCTCAGCCACCGCAGATCTCATACCCTTTACGGACATGCTCTAACAGAATGACCCCTTACTGTTGCTCCAACATGAGGAAAGGGGAATGCTGCACTTCTCTTCTTCACCAAACCAATTTCCCATTTTTCTCTGAAGCCTTCTAGCCTGAGACGTGCTTGACTTATTGGAAATCATTTGGTTCTCCCCTTCAGACCATATTTATGGAATTGAAATGACCATATCTCCCTCCTGAATTAAGACTTGCCGGGGTTGTTAAACATGCTCTTGATATTGACAAATCCTTGAGGACATTCAGAGACAAGGATATCAAATGGCCTCAGGGTACAGGTGTCTCAGCACCAAAGACAGTGGCAGCCCTAGACATGAATGGCTGCAGAAGGCAGTTGCCCAACTCTGCCTTACTTCACTTGGGTGTGTTTTTACTAATGAAGTGCTGCCAGTTATTTAGACTCATTCTTATTACTTCTCTTCAGCCACATGCTAAAAGCCCAGGCCATTCTTTTTATCTGCTCTTGGTTTATGTGTCTTCTACATCTTCATCGCAGTAAATCATGTTTTTAATGAAAAGAGAATAGAAAATTATTCATATTAGTTGAAAGCGATTATACTATTTCTGCTTTTGGCCTAGAATGGCGTTAGATTGCATCCCCATATATGACATAAAAACAGGAGAGGTGACATAAGGAAGGCATGAGTACAATATAACAGAGTGGCCTCTGCCTGGCCATGTACAAGGCACCGCTCCCCAGACAGGGCTTATCCAGGGATAGAAACCTCCTGGCCTCCCACCAGTGTAGCTGCCACCACATACTCAGCTCAAATAGCACTGGTGGAATCAGCATTGCCCTTGTGGAAAAAATTATGCATGCTTTTATCACTGCTATGAAGTACCTCTCCCTATTAGCTCAACAGAGCTTGTTCTCAGCTCTGTCCCAGTAACCATTTTGGCAAGACTAAAAGTAGAAAGGGAGATGGACTGGGAACTTGGAGAGAATGCTAAGCCCACTGCTGAGCAGTGGTGGCCAAGACATCTTCATTCCACTAGTGTTATATGGCACCAGCCCACTTGTGTGGAAGCAACACAAGCGCAGCTGGAAGATCTTGCTCCACTGCAGAAAGCACAGGGGCTGCTGCTGCTGCAGCATCGACAAGGTACCGAAACATGAAACCAGGATTTCCATGGCATTGTCATCTCTCAACCAAGCAGTACTAATGTTAGGAAACAGACTTTCTCCAAAGGAAATAGCAGGCTGAAGAGTGTCAGAAATGAGAGCCCCTGCAGAGATCCATCAAAACAAGCTTCTCCTGTAACTGTCTCGTGGGAGCAGTCTCTCAGCCTGACCTGGAAACATCTTAATCTACTGCCCTGTCTTCCACTCTGCCCTCATTGTAATTTGAAAACAAATCTCCCAAGAAGAATGCAGAACAGTACAAAAGCCCAGATTAGCTATAATTAATATTTTAATTATAATTGGTCAACATAAAAAAATTACTAAACTTCCAGTGTCACATCTGGATACATTTTATAGTGTCCCATTAAACCCAACGGGAGCTGTAACAGAGCAGCTCCCTCTTTCTGTACTGAGGCACATGATCCTGACAGCAGCTTGCTCAAGGCTGGCTTTGCTATGTCAAATGCAGTGAGAGCAGTCCTCCCAAATCTCCTTGTATGTATTTAATCACAGATATGTCAGAGATTAAAACAATTTTTCACTCTGTCAGCCTTGACAGACTGCAGAATCACCACTGACAACAGTGCATGAGCTGCTTCTGCTGCGTTTGTTTGCATTCACAGGCACAGTCTCAAGTCTCAGTTAGTTACCCTTCCCAACCGTGATGCACATATGAAGAAACATTTACTATGAGGGTGACTCAGCACAGGCACATAGAGGGATTGAGCAGTCTCCATCCTTGGAGATATTGAAAACTCAGTGGCACACAGCCCTGAGCATCCTGCTGTAACTGGCCCTGCTCTGAGCAGGGAGTTGGACTTGATAATCTCCAAGGTACCAACCAGACTCAGCAATTTTGTGATGAAGGCCACAGGGAAATTTAGAAGACTGTGGCTGCACAGATGCCATTAAAAAAAGGTCTAGCTAATATAAGCTATTTTAGGGAAGGAAGGAAGGAAGAAACCAGCATCATTCTTTTTTTCTGCAGAAAAGTGGCTGCTCCATGCAGCCTATTGCAAAGAGTACTGCATACAACCTTCCCTATCACATGGTCCTCTGCTAACACAACTACTCTTTAAATGTAAACAGTGGGAACACGTTCATCTGAGGACAATGCGAGCACTGAGTCAGCTCTGCCAGCTCTCCAAAAGCAGAAGAGGTCCGGCCCAGGTGTACAGTGCTTCATACCACCCAGCCACAATCACGCAGAGGGATCAGCCCTGCTCAAGAATCTCCAAAGATAAGCCCCTTGACCACCACCCACATGTGGTATGGTGCAGGCCAACAGCAGCCTCCATCACCTTTTGAGTGGTTGCTAGTGACTGGCAACAATGTGGAGTTGGGGAAAATGCTAGAACTGAATTGACTGAAAAGCCACCCATGAACAGCTGAAAGTTTACCTAAGGCAACAAAATTGCAAGGAGGTCAACTTCCACAGAATACTTGTGTTTCCTGGTGGCACTGTTGAGGAACTATAAATCCACAGACAGCTTAACACATAAAGAACAGTCAACTATGGGAATAGCTTCATAATATAATTAACAGCTCTAGGTTACATTTTAAGGAAACTTGATTTTAATAAAACAATTTGTCCAGCACATACAGGACAATTCTAGAACAGAGCCTCATCAGAGTTGCTCCAGAAGACTTGAAATTGTACAACTGATATTAAAGTTTGTATCGTCTTTTATTAAGCACCTCTTACCTACCTATTGTTTTCTGTCTTGGATTAACAGTCATGGTTTACCCAATGACTTCACTTTACAGCACAAGAGGGGAACGTTTCTCACAAATAGGTATTTATACCTCTAGAAGTACCAAATTCAGAACCCAAACATGAATCACTTACTTCAAAATATCCTAATTAATTAACATTAATTAAAACCTGAAAGGAATAGAGTTTAATCAGCTTAATGCCAAGTGATGACAGCTAAATCACCTAAGAGGTTCACCATTCACTGATTTACTGCAACAACAGTAAACTTGATATTATCAGCCTAGGAACAACAGATAAGACATCAAAAGTTCAGTGTATCACTTACTTCAGCTGATTCAAGGCATATATACTAACCCCATGGCCACAAACTCATCATAGAACTTAAATTTCATCTGGAACTGCAGAAAAGTTTAAAATAACCTGTGAGAGACTGAAATGTTCATGGTTAATGACTCACGGAATTGACCATTTGCAAAAACAGGAGGGTGCTTTGGTGATGATGCGCCATGTAACTGTCCAGATGCAGAGGGCACACCCACCACCAGAGCTACAAGTTGGGTTATGAGCCAGGTAAAGGAAGAGGCAAATAAGAAGCAGATCCTGTGAGGTAGGATAACGCTTTTCATCATGCCAATGTCCTCCCTTACATAACTGGGTTAGGTGTGAAAACTCCCCTCTGGAATTACTGGGACATTCACGTGTAGGCCTGAAGGTATTCATCCTTTTTAATAGGGCATAACTGGCTCAACTACACTGAACTGAAAGACAGCTGCCATGTCTTAGAAGGTGTAATAAACCATCAAAGACCCCCAAAGTGCCCACAGACTCATTTCTCGGGTCTTCCACCAGAGGACTGCATACGATCTACAGTGTTGTATCAGACAGTAAAGCCCCAGTAGAGCATGGAGTGGGTGTACCTGGGCACTTCCATGTAAACCTGAACATATTGAACCCATTGAACTCTGTGTTTTCTCAGCTTTCCCCACATCTGAAGGATCAAGACTGCAACCATCACTCCAACCAACAGACATCAAATTGCAACATTCAAGTCTCACTGCTGGGTCCACGGGTGGTGACATCTTTCCACTATCTACTCTTATCCTTTCTCCCTCTTTCTTTATTTCTTATCTTTATATATTTTGTTAAGTGATATCTTTATACTTTTATATTGTTATATTACTATAGATAATAATAACCACATAACCAAAATGGCTACATATCTCCTTTCCATTGCAACCAAATTGTTCTGAAATAAGTCTGCCACATATATATTTTATCAGTGGTCATTTAGTGTCATTTCCCTCTAATCTGCCCCAAAAGACCTATTATTAACAAGAACCTCAGTTACCTTGCCTTTAGGGGCAGGTTGCAACATAACCATTAAAATTATTAAAATGTTAATACAAGATCTTCTATTTATAGCAGGAAGCATGACAAAAATCTATATGCCTATGCCTAATAACAAGTTTTCTGCACCCCTGAATTTCACTTAGACAGTATCAACCTAACCATATGCAAGAAAACAAGGAGACAGAAAAAGATGACCTATTTCAAATTATTATGTCAACTGCCCTTTACCTAGAGGTACAGAAGAAACTGCCAAAATACTTTAGGAGCGCCAGGAAAGAGAGTCCTTAAAATTTAAGGACAGCAAATAGCTATTATCTCTGTGATAAAATTAGCTCCCTTAGCAAAACTTTCAGACTACTTGCATGCTTTCGATTTTACAAGTCTGTGCCACAATCTGGCTCCATCGGGAAAGGTGCCAAAATTCAGCTTTAACTATTAACATTAGGATCCTTCCTGGTCTCCAGCCTGCTGCCCGTCGCGGGGGTCAAAGACAGCGCGCACGGCACTTTTAATCCAAGCAACCAACACTGCTCTGTTATCTTTTTTATTATTATTTGTTTGTTTGTGCTTTTTTTGTTTGTTTTTTTACCGTGGAAACACAGCTCGCTACTTCTAAGTCCCGTGTGGGTGCGCGCTTTATACTCCGTCCCCAGCCAGCGGCGCTCTGTGCCGAGCCGTGGGAGAGGGAGAGCGCGGCGGGCCCGTCCCAGCCCGGACCCCGCCGCCAGCCCCTGGCGGTGCCGCTCGTTCCGCTCCGCTCCGCGCCCGCGGAGGGGCAGCGGCGGGGCAGCCGGGCATCCCTGCACAGCCCACCTGGCTGCCCCACCTTTCCGAGGGCGAGGGCCCCGCGCCGCCGCCCCGTCCCGACCCTTCCCCGCACCTCCCCGTGAGAGGGTCCCGCGTGGGCACCCGGTGGCGCAGCCCGAGGGAGCCGCCCCCGCGTACTCACCGCGGCGGACACGGCGCTGAGCTCGGCGCTCAGCAGCAGCCCGAAGCCCAGCCAGAGCCGCATGCTGCCGCGCTCCGCTCCGCGCCGTCGGTCCCTGGGCGGCGGGGCGCCGGCAGCTCACAGTGGGGCTCCGCGGGGCCGGCCCCACATGCGCGCCTCTCCCCTCCGTCGCGGCCGCGCAGCCTGCAATGCCTCGGGGGCGAAGGACTCGCCGTACACGATGGGCGGTGGCAGCCCCCTCTCCTCCCCCGGGCGGGGACCTCGCCCGCTCCTGTTCCCCGCTGTCCGCAGTTCCTCCTCCTCCTCCTCCCCTCCGCGGGTGGCTGGCGAGCCGGGGGGGCGCGGGCGGAGGGGGGAGGCGCCGCTCGCTCGGCGCACACGGCCGCGGCCGCCGGGAGGGCTCGGCAGCGCAGCGGTGCGGAGCGGGCGCGGGGCCGGGCGGCGGGAGGGGCGGGGAAGGGCCGGGGGTGCTGCCTCTGCCCGGCCCGTCGGGGTCCGCGCCCCCGGGGGGGGACTGCGGGGAGCGGCGCGACACCCCAATCTCCCCCCGATCGGAGCTGCCTGGCCCGGGCCGGGCGGAGGGGCCGCTCCCTGCCCTGGCAGAGGCGGCGCGGAGCCCGGAGACCTCCGGCGGGGGGAGCGGTGTTACGAGCGGGTCCTTCTCTGCCTTGTAGGGGCGACCGTCCGGCGGGAGGGAGCCCTGAGCCGAGCCCCCGGCAAGGGAAGGAACGAAAATGGACATCTCGCAGCTTCCCAGTGCACGTATTTTCCTTTGTCAGTAAGTAATTCCGCTCGGCAGGCTTTTGGAAATAACTTTTTTAAAGTCGTATTGTCACCTTTAACTGTAGAGCGTTATCACGTGCTTGTTTTGTGCTAGCTCAAAACAATGTTGTCCTTATTCACCTTTCCCTGCAGGGATATGGGACTTCTGCTGATCCTGATGGAAGTCGTACTGTCAGCCGTCAAAGTGGATGCCGTAAGTAAAACGTCTTATGACTGTTACTGAGTAGAGAGAAAGAGAAAGCAGTTTCCTTGGTACCAGAAAGTGAGGAACTGCGTTTTCCTTTGCCAGATGGCTTATCTATCATTCTATTAAAAGAAACAACTAACAAATAATCTCTGCAAGCCTTACAGATTGCTGCCTTTAACAAAATGATGTTTAACAGAGAAGCATAGGGCTTCAAGTATCAGGTTATTTGAAGTATTCAGTTGTTAATTTTGCTCAGACTGGGTAATTTGTTAAATCAATAATGAAACAAATGCAGCAACTTCTTCATTTTTTAAGAAAAGCATCAAAAATGCAGTGCAGTAGATACCAAAGAGTACTTCGGAAAAGTTCACCTGCAGAAGAGAAGCCTCCAGTTAAGTACAGACCTCATCTGAGGACTGTGAAGCTTGTTTTTACAAATCAGAGCCATGTTTATAAATAAACTGTTGTCTAAATAAAACGGTTAAAACAACAAATAGGTGTTAAGTGCTATATAGGTGGTTGTAGCTATCCACCTGAAGTGTTGATGTTAGCAGAAGTTATTAAATGCTTGCATCATTGTCACGTGGATGTGAAAGAAGTGAGAGAGAACGGATATGGAAGTGCAACATTTTCCTGTTACAAAGGTTGGTGAATTTCATGGAAAGGTTGTCATTAATGCAAGTAGGCTTTGGATCATCGCCTAAATAGAGCAGACTAACATTGGTAAGGATTGGCTTGTGGCTGCATTCCCTGGTCAGCCACAAAGTGTGGGTAAGGCTCTGTGGTCATGTACAAGCGGGACCTTGATTACGTTTTTTCAAAAGCTATCCTACTTATATTTTAATCCTACTGTTTGCAACTTTGTGACTTTACACTCCTTATAGATATCTGATGTGGTTACATCTTTTTGGTGAGATGGCATACTGTATTAAGGAATAGGAAACAGTAGGACTTTTGCAGCAGGTGTTGTGACACGATAATCCTGCTCTCCCAGCTGCAGTTGGCATGTAGAGCTTGCCTGTCAGTCTGTGGAGATGGTTGATGTTTCCACAACATGTCTGAGCAAGAGCTGTCAGGCTGGGGACCCACAGCCCTTTGGGAAGGAATAGGAATGAGGACCTCAAGTGTCATGTGCTACTTGTCTTTGCCACATTTAGATACAAACATTGTTCTGCTGGGTAGCGCTGAATGAATGATAAAATTACCACGTGCTATTGAAACCAGAGCAGGCTGGTGATACTGCAAATGTTTTATACCAAGAATGATATCACTGCGATTAGTTGACATGAAACAGTGGCATTTGTGATATGACCCTCTTTTTTATGAAGTTGTGCTAGAGTGTACATTGCATGATACCTGAGTACTAATTCATTCTCCTTCAAGTTCTTATTGTATACTGCAGTTTGTGGTGTTAAAATAGAGATAAGAGGTGTTTGAGATACCTCAGTTACTAGATGCAGTCTGGTCATGACTGCTTGGATCTTCACATGCTGGTTTTCCCAGAGAATCTTGGAAGAGTAAATTTACCTTCTTGAAGGCCTAATTTCCCCAAAGTAACTATTCCTAAGGTTGTGGCTGCGTGGGAGATGAAACACCACAGTGATTGGGAAGGGGGAAGTTTGGTCGTGTTTCCATGAAAAATTGAGTTGCTCTGCCACCACAGTATTTATCCTATTTCCTATCTGTATGTTGCCCCCTTCCCTTTGGCAGCCAAGGTAGTAGTTGTGTGGTGAACTGAATTGGAAAATTCCTTGTTTAAACTAATCAACACCCCAAAGGAGAAGAGGGGTGAGAGCTAACTTTATCCCAGATCAGGTCACCACTTGTATTCATAGAAACTTGGGCTGGCATGGGACTGGAAGCAGGCAGCTGGGTGTGGGAGGAGGGTTGGGCTCGCTCCTTGCAGTGACAGCTCTGCTCAAATGTATTTGCAAAGTAATAAAGTAGGGGTCTATGCGAAACAGCAGCACCTCAGTAATTGCAGGCGGGTTGCTGGCAGTCCTATTCTTTATATTGTAATCCTGTTTGTTACACTGAATTTTCTCCTATTTGTTACACAGATTAACGTGCTAATGTTATAAAGTGTTTTATTAGCTTGGTTTAAAAATACCTGCTATGAATTATTAGAGTCTGTAGGACAGGGTCTTAAAAGTCACAGTTCCACCTACAATGAGAGAAGCAGAGCTGCTGAGTTTGACAGCCATATATATGTGAATGAGTTGGAGCTGCTGGAGATAAGTACTGTAGAATGAGTAAAATTGCACAAAACTGGAATGAGATTAAGGAGAAAACCAGGAAGGAGGGAGAGAGGAAGAGCGGAACTCAGAGAGTTTGACTGAATGTCTTGCCTGGCAGGCTGCTGCTAGCTGTTAGGGAGACGGATGTTTCTCACCAGAAAAACAAATAAGAGGAAGAAAAAGAAGAAGGATGTTTAAGATATCTGAGAACTGGGAGAGAAAAAATGGTGTCTCTGGCAAGAGGAGAGGATGCTGGTTGCAGGCTTTAAGAACTAAGGAAGAGAAGTCCCTGAAGGGAAATGCTAGGATAGACAGCCAAATGGAGCAGATCAGGCCCCAGTTATGTTTAGCACTCTTGGCATATGCTGGGTAGTGATGTTAAAGACCTCAAATAACTTTGGAACTGCCCTGAATTGTAGATTTGAGAATTCACATGACTTAAATAAAAGTAAGTAGTATTAACACCTGAAGGTCAACCAGGTTTGCAGATTTCTTCTCCCTTTCTGTCCCTGCAAATACATTTAATCCAAAATAAAATTCTTCTTTTTTTTTTTTTTTTTCTCTTCAGAGAGAATGTATCTTCTGCTAATGCTGGTGTTTTTTTTCCTTTTGTCTTTCCCAAAACACACTTTTTCCTAAGTAGTTTTGTAAGATTTGATTACTTTATTGGTACCCCCTTAGTTTATTTTTTAAAACTGCCTCTAATGAAAATTGCCTTTTTTCCAAGTTATATTCAGGTGGGGGCACGAGAATTCCAGAAAAAAGAAGGAAATACCTGTCAGATCAAAGAAAGAAAATTGAGACAGAATAAGTTTGAAACATTTGCAAAAATAACTGCAAATAACAGATGACAATTGTAATTTTAAAAGGAGAACATATACAAATATATAGAAAGAAAATGGAGTTGAAGTAATTCATGAGATATAATTCACTTCTGTGAGATTGTGAGGGCATATATCATGGGGAATGTCATCAAAGTGGGAGAAGCAATAATCCTTAAAAAGAGACTAGAACCAACAGTATTATGTTGATTTCATAATGAAATTAGATTGCTGACATGGGCGCCTAAGTTATTGCTCAAAGTTAAAATGTGTCAATGCTCTATGGCTGTCTGACATCCAGGTTTTCCCAGATGTGTCCTGTTTAATTCCATCTGGAAACTTTTGTCTGGTTAAAACAGGAGGACTTTTTACATTAACCCAGGATTTCCAGGCTGAAAGAAGCCAGGGTGGAGTAATCACTCAGTCATCCTGCTCAGCATGTCCACCATGAATGTATGCAGTGGGATCATAGTGTGAAATATGTGATAGGGCAGGCATACTGCCCCAGTGATCCGGGAATGAGGCATCAGTCTGATATATTGATTTCTTCTGCCACATTATTTAGTGCATTCAAAGTGAATCCATCTCTTCCTGGAAATATCAGACTCTGTGTGCTGCTACCAGCACCTGTGTGGTGCTTCAAAAATAGCTTTGTCTAGGAGATCCCCCAAAAAGAAACATTGCAATCCTATTTTAGAACAACTTTATTTGAGGTATTTCCACACTGGCAGACATGGCTTATCTATTCTGTTTAAATAAGCATACAATTGGGCTTATCTTTGAGTAAGAGTGATGTTTATGAGAATCAGACAGAATAATGATACCTTGAAAAAAACTCCAGCATTTTGGGGAGCCTCCCAGTATATCTGATTGCTTCATTCAAAATTTCTTTGAACCCTAGGAGAATTAATGGATAGTTCAGAGAGGACTCTTTTTATATTCAGTTATGGAGCTGTCAAGAAGGGGCAGGTCTGTTAAAGAACTATGAGAAGTCCTGAATGAAGGAGATGGCATCCAGATAGGCAAAAGCCAGATATGCCAAAGCCCCTCATTTTCACCAACACCAACAGCCATGACTTGGTCTGGCAGTGGTGTTTCAGTGATGAGGGTCACAGTGTGCATCATATTGTAGATGGGCAGCAGAATGGCTGCCCAAATGGGAATTTGTTTTTTTCTTTTATAAGATCCATGATTTGTCCCATCAGCATCATATGATGCCAGGGAGACAAACACATTCACTGCAAGTACTGCATACATGGAAATGTAGTCATGGTTGATAGCTTTAAATTCCTTATTTTTGTTCCTTCCTTTCTTGTGTGCTGTCTGTGTTCTGTCTGCTCCACTCACCAGTAAGAGAGTTCCCTTAAATGTCTCTTTCTCTTTTTATTCCTCAATTTCTTTCTTGAAATTCTTTTTTTGCTGTCATGTCTATGAAACTGATACAATGCTAACTTCTTAATAATTAATCATTCTTCCTAGGAAGATTTCTTTAAGAGCCATTTCTGCTATGTCTCTGGAATAAATTAGAGAGTCTGCTCTTTGTATACAGTCATATGCTAACACTGATTCACATTATTCATTTAAGGACTAAAAATACATTACACCAAAAGCAATATATTGTGTCTCCCTGGAGTTAGTGATGAAGAGGAGGAGGTTCTTGCACAGGTCTATGTTTTTTAATCTCTCAATGCAAAGATTTTAATCTCTCAATGCATAGATTCTTTACTCACTCTTTCTTGTGAATAGAAGTATGCTCAATGAATATCTACTATAATTTATTCAAGTTAATTCTATTTATTTAGTTATTAAATAGCATATCATATGGTCATGCTGCATTTGGTAGAAAAAGAGACAAGAGTTCTGTCAGCCTCCCACACTTCTCAGAGTTAAAAGTGTTGATACTGAGAGACAAGAACCCTGACAAGGTAAACTATCATGTAATAAAATTATCTTATTATTTTTGTCATCTTACCCTGAAAGTAGCTGAAGCAGTTTTAGAAATTCAGTATTGCTTCTCTTTGAGCTTTTAAAGTAGGACATCTGGATTTTATTGTGTAGTTATTGCACCACAGGAAGTCTTTAAGCATTATGATACTAAACCTACCATGTATTTTTTAAATTTGCACAAAAAAATATTTATAATCCAATCATATTTTCCTTACCTCGATTGTAAAGCTGCTTTGTGGCTTATTCAGTTTTACTATAAGCAAACACATTTGTTATAAATATTTTAATTCAGTAGCTCAGAGCACAGTTTATTTTAGTGGATCTTTTTTCTTTTTGCAGTAATGAATTTCTTGTTTGAGACCAGACCATCCTTTATTAGTTCTTTGCTTTTGTTTTTTCAAGCCAAAAATTGGTCAAGAAGTGGAATGTTCTTTGTACCATTTTATACTGATGGGAGATCTTGGGAGAGTAGCTTACAGTTATGATATCTTTGCTTGCTGAAGAAGGCAGCTTATCTTCTCATGCTTTGCTTTATTTGCAACACCTCATTCTCTCCTAAGGAGTAAAAAGCACAGTGACATTTTCAGTATTTCCTGATGTTTGTCAACAGTTATTTTCTTTGAAATGGCAGCAGCTAGGTGACAGCAGCCATTGACTCGACTCACAGTGAAAGTATGTGATCTTGCAAGCATTTCTGAGTGATCAAGCACTGACATTGTTAGTTTTCATGTGCCCTTTTTTGTCCATTTGGAAGCTGAGGGTGCTGATGTAAATTATGAGTGCAAGGGTAGCTCCTTGTTTTCAGACCTTAGAAACGATGCATAGCAAGGGAAAGCTCTCACAGAGAAGTTCATGAGCAAACTTACATCTGTGTGATTAATTTGCCCTACTTTAGCAGAATCGTATTTTTGTTGCAGATTCCCCTCCTTGACAAGTCTCAGTCTTTGACCAGACTGCTGCATCTTCTGAACATGCCTGGTTTTGTGCTACCTTTCAGTTTCTGCCTTTGCTTTCATACTTTCCGGGAATGAGCGGTGATGTGGATGTGGCTTACCCAGTGGCAGCATGGGCTGCTGCTCCATATGGACAGGGGAGCTGGGAGGCAGGAGGCGGAGGCCAGGGTGGGGAGGTGTGTAGAACCCTCACCCTCCAGCAGGTCAGGGTCCTCCAAGTGGTCTCCATGGTCAGAGACAGCCCGGGAAGACAGAGCAGGGCATGGGGGTGGAGCCTGGCAGAGGCCAGGCTGGAATGTTTGCCCACGGGTGGAGGAGGTCAGGGGGAGTTGTGGCACAGGCATGGCTGACCACAGCTCAGGCCAATACCAAGGCCCAGCATTCGGCCCCAGCTTATGAGCTGCTGGCAGGCCAAGGGGGAAGCCCCACTTCTCACAGCCCTTTTCCCACACAGCTCATTTCACACCCCTCTGAGAGCACAGCTGCACCAGGAGCTGGCCCTGCTCCCAGTGGCCAGACCTGGGGCTCCCCTGGGGTGGGTTGGGGGAGCAGGCTTGATGCAGAGGCAGCCAGCAGGTCCCAGTGCAGCCCAGCTGGCTGTGGAGAGGCTGGGGAGCTGGAAAAGCAGATGTGTAAGTTTAAAATTCAGTGGCAATTTTAAGGAAATTACTGTGTTTTAGGATAGTCAGGACAGAATTTCAAAATTGACCAGAGCCTTCTGTATAAATTGAAAGGGCAGCATTATTTGACATCTCTCTCCTAGCAGAGTTCCTCAAAAAGGGACTTTTTGTTAAGAAAACCCCCTGATCTTCAACACAAATTTACTAACAAGTTCTATTTTTATTTTAGACGCAGGAGATCAGAAGAACATTTAGATCATATCAGTTACTAAGGATGCACGCTTACTGGGATATTTCAGGCATCCTATTTATTTGTAAATGATCCCAACCTTTATTTTGAAGTAGCTTTCTGAAGTTAGCAAGTGAAGATCATTCAGAGAAATAGGGCTTGGCTTATATTTGGCAGGTCTTAGCTGCAGATTCTACCCTCACCTCTTCTCAACATTGGTTAATAGACCCAAGTGATAAATTTTTGATTACAACAGTATTTTTCCTTTATACTTCACCAGGCTTTTAATGGTTCTTTGCTGGCCAGAATTACTTGCCTGTATAATCAGGCTGTATACAAAAAAGGAAAACTGGGCAAAGTGAAGTATTTTGGATACAGCTCATACCCTTCCATTTGTCCTATTCTGCAACCAGGGTTTTTTGGTTTGTTTTGTTTTTCTTGTTTTTTGTTTCTGTCATTACTGGAAAAGTTTAAGTCATGTCCCAAAGTGCAGCTCTGAGCTTGTGAATTTGTATATCTGATGGAGCTCCTGGAGCTTGCATACCACTCATTTGAACCTGAGCAGGGTGTCTGCCCTTCTGCCCATCCTCTGGAGGCTGCAGCTCCTGGCTTGGCAGGAAGCTGACCTCTTCGCTGCACATCTCCCCCCTTCTTTCAGGCTTGGAAACAAACCTTCTGTTCATCCGGGTAAAAAGAAAAGAAAAAGGAAAAAGAAGAAGAAAAGGCATCTGTACAAATTGACGGTTCGCTGCCTGTACCGTATGAGTCTCCATTCTCAGGTCCTGCCCATGCTTGCTGCGCCTTGCAGCTCTGGGGAGCTGAATCAGTTTTTAAGGTAGGGACAGGAAACTGAGAAAACTTTGTAGGCTTTCCCTGACACACTCGCGCGTGCCTTGCTCTCGGCACAGCGTTTGCTCCTGCTGCTCTGGCTGTGAAATCCCCAGGAACTCTACAAAGAGATGAGGAAAGGCATTTTTACATTCAAGCTCCAGCCTCTCTGACCCTGTGTAATTGATGTTCAGACACCTGGTTTGAGTCTCACAGCATCCCGAACAGATGTACAGAGACCCCGGAGATCAACTCCAGGAGGAGTGGAGCAGCTCACCAGGGTTGCCGGCGTGTCCTGGGCTGAGCCGCGGCAAAGGGAGTGGGCAGAAAGGAATGCCGCTCCCGCGCAGGGCTGGGAATAGCCGCTGGGGCCACAGAGCATGGGAAGCCTGCATATCTCCCCGAGCCAGCAGCCAGAGAAACAGTCTGCTGGAAACAGCCCAAGCGTCTCCGCATGAAACTTAGAAAATCTTAAGTCACACTAGCTGGAAGAAGGAAGTGAATGGGGAAATTTAAGCATTTTCCTTGCTGTGTGGGGCTAAGGCCAGGTTTTTGGCCAGGTGCTTTGCAAGTTTGTGATAAGAATAAGTGTGAAAGAGTAAGTGCAAAGTTGCCCAGATCTTCTGTCCTCTGTATGTGCCCAAGAGGTAGCCAGCACATCTGTTATGTCTTAACTTGAGACAGCCCACAGGCTACTTCCTCTCTGGCTGTGTCCCTTGTAGTAAACCGCAGAGTCCCAGGTGTATTCTCCGCCTTGTGGTCCACTGGCACAGTGTGTCCATGTCCGTAATGGTAACAGCCTCCTTAATTT
The DNA here is from genome assembly GCA_038380795.1 of Pyrocephalus nanus. NCBI lineage: Eukaryota > Metazoa > Chordata > Aves > Passeriformes > Tyrannidae > Pyrocephalus > Pyrocephalus nanus. The sequence continues at coordinate 93,295,759 of CM076259.1, read as the reverse complement.
CTGAAACAGGATGGCTCCTTAGAGACTGCCTCTGTTCCTTGCATTATGTTGACTCCTTGCACCATGGCCAAAACTGTCTGTGCAAGCAAAGCAAGTGAAAACTTCCTAGCCCAAGCAACAGGCATTCATGGGACCTTTCTGACAGCAAAATGGCACGGATGGTCAAGCTGCCGGGCACAAGGCTACTTAATACATTAATATAAACATGGAGCATGTGTCCTTCAGACTGTGACATTGGCAGGCTGGAAATTGGGGCCCACTCTCATTTCTCACGTGCATCAGTGTATTGGGTGGTGTTACCTGAGTAAGGATGGAATAAAAGAACTGAGCAGCACTGTCACTCATTTAAATAGGAAATTTGAGCCAAGGAAGACCAAAACCTCTCCTGATAATTTTAAGTTTTATGTGATGATTCATGGCATTAGCATGCCCTATTTGTTGGTATCTACATCATGTAAGTAAAATAAGAGACAAAAATAAGCACAGAAGTAGATGTAAATGGCAACACATCACAAATCAAATTGTAAAAACTATTTATTAGTGCTATTTACTACATGCCTCAGCGTTAGGAAAAGTAGTCATTCCCAAAGAAAAGACGGTGACTAGAGAATGCAGACATTGGCTTATGGTGGTAGCTTACATTGCAACACCTCAACTGCACTTTGATCTGCCCTTGGAGAGTGTCAACACTGCAGTGCATCTTCTTCAACTGACCCACTCTCCAGAGAGATTTTCCATCTAGATGGAATGGTTAGATGAGGGAAATAGCAAAAATGTGCTCTTTTACCTTATAGTTTTAGGATCAAGTCAAGGGTAGATGAGTAATAAAAGGTAGTAATGGAAGGTAGGGGTTTTAATTGTACTCTTTTGATACAAACTAGTTTTCAGTCACACAATGCCAGCTTCCAGTCTAGATTTCTTTCTTTTCTGTTCCAGTCCTCTCCCATGGCAAGAGTTTTTATTTCTTTGGTGAATTACAGCCTTGCTGCCTTATCTATTAAGCTATTAAAACTGCCTTAAAAAAAAAAAAAAAAAAAAGTATCACAAAATTGTGTACTTAGCTTTTGCCTCAGAGAAGGAGAGGACATTTTGGGACTCCATCCTTTCAGTGACCCAGGGACTTAAGGGATCAGAACCCCTTTCTTCTGAGTAAATAGACGAAAGAGAGTGAAATATGGTACTATTTCCACACATCAAACTATCTATACCTGAATCCCTTCCAAGGAATGATTATTTAAATAAACTTATATGGCTGATGAACTGGGAAAAATCCAGAAAAAATATATTTCTCTTTTACATTGATTTCCTTTTATGAATTTATGCCATCAAATCGAGATCCAAACATGTTATGACATCCATCCAATGCATGCTATGCTAACATTTATCTGATTATTTTTCTGTGTAAGAGGGGTAACTTTAAACTCTTCTTGTTGTTACTTGTTCATTATAACTGTATTTGTGTCTTCAAGGGGATAAGATAGTAACCATTCCTTAAGAAAATGTTACCTCTGCTTTCACAACTCTAATCTCTTGTGTAAGGTTTGTATTGTCCCTTAGGGACACAGTATCACATAGAGTCACCAGTGAGTACATGGGTGATTATTAAGGTAGCTTGAGGCTGGTTCATAAATCATATTAAAGATTGGGACTGTAGTCTTGAATTTGTCTGAGTAAGAAATCTTTTGAACCCTGCAGCAATATGCTTGCATGATCCTGTGCTGCTTCATGCTTTGAACCAACTGGTCTGGTTTTGTTTTTTTTTCCCAAGGAAAAACAGACAGTAGTTACTATCACCAAATCATGGGCATCCAGAAACATAATAATAGCATGTTGGGAGCTTTTTATGTATAGAATCCAGTTGCCATGAGGTAAACTTCAGGATTGTCAGCTGCTTTATTGGAACTATACCATCTCAAATTAGGGATGATGTAATTTTTGCTACTTCTTCAAGGTATTTAATTTTCATTCAACGTCATTTCCATGTTAGTCATGTATCATTCCCTGTCATCCAGAAAGCCAGTAACATGTGTAAACAAGGAGAGAGGAACTGAAGTACAGTCATCATTTGTTATGAATGAGGGGTAGACCGAGATCCACCCTGGACACGTGTTCTTAGCCTCGAGGCTACTAATCTTTCATTAGGCTTTAAAAGAAATGTTCCATTAAGACAAGGACACCTAACTTCATAAAATAGCATGATTAATTTGGGGAGATTAAAACTCATCCTTCTTAGGAGATAAAGGAACAAGAAAATACACTTGCCAAGTAGTTTCAGTAGTTGCCCTGCAGCCACAGTTTGTAGAGAGATTTCAGTGCTGCATGCAGGTAATGGGCAGCCCCATTTATCCATGCCAAAATATGAACTCTCCAAACCCATTTATGTACATACAGGATTTTTTTCTTTAAAGAGGAACTGTCATCTCAAGATCCCTGCTATTTGGAGCTCTTCTGCAAATAAGAATTTGCTGTTTTCTTTGAGGGAAGTCCTAGTCTTCAGTAGCTGAGAAGCAAAGCCTGGGACCATTCTGTTGTCTTTTTGTGGTCAAATTGACTTGGAGTTGTTTGAACTGCAGAAATTTTGCTGTTTAATCTCAGAATTTCTACTGTATCTTCCTCCTTCCAAGTTTTCCTACTGTAAAAAGTGAATACTCTTTTCCTATGATGTGGGAAAATGGTGAATTAAAATAAAGGAGCAAGGTTAATGCTATCTTTTTTTGTTGTTTGGTTTTGGATGAAAGACCAACTCAGTTTTGCCTTAGCTTCAAGAAATGTCCTTTTTTTTTTTTTTTTTACATTTCAAAATTGAGTGTAATTTTAGATAGTCTGGTTAGCCTTTGCAGGAACTCTGGGTGGTAATGTCAGCTGTCCCTTGCATCTTTCAAATGAACAATGTACACCAAGACTGTGCTCCAGAACAAGAAAGACTTCTAACCTTTTGATCTGATGATCTCTTCCCAAAATCTCTGCATGTCCAAAAGCAGCAAGACAGAAAACTTGGAGACCTAAGGAAAGGGAGAGCTCCAGCATTTCACAAACAGAAGAAAAGAACAGCTCCCTGAGGGGTCCAGCTGCAGCACAGAGCTCACAAACGAGCCTGTGAGAGACCTGGAAATGCTGGCTACTGTGAACTCATGTAGCTCTCCTCATTCGAGCATGAATGTCAGACTGTCCATCAGCCTCCACAACAACAGAGCCACACAGACTCTCTTAAAAGCTGTGAGTCTTACAGCACGTAAAAGGAGCCTAAAAGAAAGATGAAGACAGACTTTTTATAAGGGCAGGTAGTGATAGGACAAAGCGGGATGGCTTTAAACTAAAAGATAGATTTAGATTAGATATAAGAAGAAATTCTTTACTGTGAGGGTGGTGAGGCACTGGAACAGGTCACCCAGAGAAGCTGTGAATGTCCCATCCCTAGAAGTGTTCAAGGCCAGGCTGGATGGGGCATTGAGCAATCTGGTCCAGTGGACGGTGTCTCTGCCCATGTGAGGGGGGTTGGAACAAGATGGTCTTTAAGGTCCTTTCCAACCCAACGTATTCTATGATTTTATGAAAACGTAACCCCAGTATGAGATCCATAGTTGACTAACTGGGGAGTACAAGCAAGCCACAACTTGCTGCCTGTCTATCCCTGTGATGCTGCTCTTACTGGAGCCGAGGTGAGGAGTGCCCCAGTCTGCATGATGCAGAATGTGTGCATTGCCTGGCCAAGAATACAGGCAAGAGAAAGCCCATTCTCCCTTTCGGCATCTAAGCAGGCTGTTAAACATTTTCTCCCTATCATTCAGTATACACATCTATGCCACAGCTGTATTACATTAACTGTAACATCTCTCAGCTTCAAAAATAAGAGGGAAAGAAATGCATCCTTGCACTCTCAGAGTATCATGTTGTTGCCTGCCAATTTCCATTACTACAGGCTACTGAGCAGGCTACCTTGCTAAGATGAAAGTTGCTTTCAGGAAGCTATGTGTTTTTGCAACTAGAACTTTCCTAGTGCATTCATCTAGATTTTATAAATGCACTGCAACCCATGCTATTGAGGCCAGATAGAGTACCAAAGTGGCTCACTTGAAATTTACTTTTTGAATCTCTGTGCTGAACTGCTATGTACTCCATAAGACATGCCCCCAAAAGTCACATGTTTCCAAAGAATATATTCAGCATGATTTGTAAAGACTTAGCAGTGTGAGATCTTGGTATATTATTGCATGGATTCTGTCTAATTACTAAAGACATGTGACCAGTTGCTCTAAGTCTAAATAACTAAAGCTGAAAAACACAATACTTTCCTGGCTTTACTGTTTTGTAATGATTAACTAAAATTTTATGAGAGCCATTTCATGCCACCAGCTTTTAAGCAGAACAGCATGATGTCTTCAACAGAAAATTCTAATTTAAGTTTGTGCTATAAAACAGTCTAAGGTTTTCAATGTTTTTAAAGTGAGATTCTAGCATATTCTATAAATCCCCTTTAAATCAATGGGTTTGAGCACACTTTGATTCAGGCTGTAAGCATTTGACCTCTTCTGTTGGTTGCTGGGAGATGCAACAGAACACAATAGGATTGACTGGATTTAGCGTTCAGGGTAACAATTAATAGAAAATTCTCCCTGTATGTGCTGACACTGAGGTTTCATGTTAATCTTTACTAAACTTCTGCTTTGCAAGCCTCCCTCAGGTAATAATGAGTGACTTAGCATTGCATACATCTTTTGGCTTTCCTGGTTTTGTAGTTGTATGTCATATCTCCTTATATGAGCTGAGAAATATTTTACCTCCATTAAGGAGGTTCAAGTTTTAATTTCTAAGAACTAGAAGTTGAGAACAGAGTCCTGGAAGAGTGAGTCAGAATATGTCCCTGGACTGTTCACTTACATTTGTTATCAACAAGTGAATTTATGTCTAGGGTTTGCTTTAAGTAACTATCATGCTAACAGAGAGCCAAGAATTTTATTCATTAGAGTCCCATGACACTCCACCACATTACACTTTCTTGTGCAAGACTTATAGCACTAAACTGTTAGGTCTTTCATCTCTCATCTGCAGTCTTTGTCTATCATCAGCTGAAAGTACAGGCTCAGTTTGATAGAGGACACTTGATTCATGTGGTGTATTGGTGTAAAGAAAAACATAGAATGTATAAAACAAGACTAATATTTATAAAGTAGGCTGTGAGAATTTCCTGAGTTTAATTCATGTTTGAATTACACTGCCAGTTCTAGAGAAACATCCCATCTGTATTTTTTGTTTTTCTGATTCCTGGGAGTCTATCACAGTCCTTACTAAGTTGTCCCAGGAGTTGATTACTCTAAGAATAAACAAACACAGGTTGATTTGACCACATTGATCTAGCTTTAAAGTCAGTCTCTTAGCTTTTGTTTTATCTTTGTGAGGTAAATAAAAGAGCTCAACATTGCTAGTTAATTGTGTATATACTTTATATATATATGACTTGTAGCATTTTGGAGCATTACCTGGAGCTGGGAGAATGGCATGTCCATAATGTTGGCTACTGTCGCTGAAGGCAATGGTATCTGGTTAAACAATTGTTTTAAACCCCTATTCTCACTTTCTTCTTAAGAAGCTACCTAGATTAGCCTCCCGTAATTTGTCGCTAAAGGAGACTTTCTGTCAAGTCTTTGACCATTCCCTTGGACTTTTCTCCTTTTCCATTCATACTTGAAATTGTCAGTCACAACCAGACCAAGCATGCCATTACTCTTAACGAAGAAAACTGCATAACCTCCCTTGTTTCTATTTGGTACTACTAAGTTCATATGGTCAAATGTTGTAGTACCTGTTTTCACTGAAGAGGGGGTACTGGGACTTCATATTGATCTGACAGATTACCAAAACCCTGTTATGCCTCTTTTCAGAGAAACAGATACCCCAAAAGAGTCCCTCTTATTCTGTGTGTCCCAGAAACTGTTCATTGTTTATGGATAAGAATTTACAATGGACAGTGCTAAAATGTGTTTTCACTGCTCCCATTTTAGCGTTCAACCTAGACTCTATTGTGCGCCATCTTCATGACATCAGTTAACTTTGACAATGAAAATGTCTTCCATGTAACTTATACAACAACTAAATAGCACTGGGTGAAGAATCATTTTGGGGTGTCACCAAAAAGTTATGTCTGTAACTGCAGTTTCACCTGATACTTAACAAGATAGCTATTTTAAACCCATTTAAGATACAGAGTGCTGATTTTATTGGATGCTGATTTCCTACCTGATTCATAATCAGAATGTCACGCAACGTCAAGTCAAAGAGTGATACAGCGGAATTGTTATCTTTGTCACTCAGTAAGAACAGTTTCAAAAATGGATTTTTCTCATAGTTAATAGGTGTTGCTTGATTGTATAATACTGCAAATGAATGTAAGTACTTTGCAAAGTTCAGCAAATCAGAAAAATGAACTAGTTTTTAAATCACAGCCAATCAAGGAAAAATAACCTTTCCTTCCTCATTTCTTGCATACCTTCCATAAAACCCATGGACCAGGTTATCCTGTCAGTGATGCAGTGCAATTGCCCTGGGGATGGTTATTGAATTTTGCAGATGTAAGTGAAAGGCAAATATGGCCCTTTATGTATGTTGGTATGCAAAGAGCATCAGAAGCATTCTTGCCTTCAGGATAATTGCAAAAGTGTTTCCTTTTTTTTTGTCATCCACCCATGATGCCATCTAAATTTTATGTTCCTTGGCTGCTAGCTGTTAGCCTCATTAACCTTACTTGATAGAGCGTTCCAACAATTATGATTCTCATGTGAAAAATGCTTCCTGACGGCTGGAATTTGTTTTTCTTTAATTTCTACCTTTGCCCTCTTGTCCTATTATACATTCTAGGCTGAAAATAGTAACTTGAGATTGGTGTGCCTACTCCTTCCAGTGTAATGAATTCCAGTCAATTCTCTTGCCTTTTCCTTAAGACAGTCATGGTGATTTAAAATTATTTAACTTAACAATCCTACTTATTTTCACTTAGCTCTCGTGTTTTTACATATAGTAATAATTCTTCTGTGAAAGGAAATGAGGAAATTGAGATATGTATAGTTCATCAGTTGGCCTATTTCCACAAATGTAACATTACCATGGTGTTCTTAACTTTATTGTCTTATTTGGCATGTGGAGTAGGGCCAATGCGATGTTCCTGTGGGCAGTATAACTTGACATTTGTAAGGTTAAAATTTCATCAGTCAATGCAATTTTGCTCTACAGACTGGCAAAATCCCAATTCTTAAATCTAAATCCATTTCACATAGCTGTGATGATCATTGTCAAATTTGCAGTCATAGGAAGTAGGAATTTAATCCCTGTTCAGAAATAAAAGTGATTTTCCCCCTTTTTGAGGTCATACAGAGACTTCTGCATTCTTACATTCTCCACTGATAGCAACAGATCTTCCTGTCCACCACAGGTCAGCACTACAAGTACCATCACAAAGGCAGAGTATTTTTATTACGTTTTCTTTATGATTTTGACCTAATAAAAAGGTTGGATGTAGGTCTGCTAAGGACTATTAATATAAATTAGGATTGGTCTGTAATGCAGCATCTTTTCTTTATAAGGATGCGGATTCATTTGAAATTTTAGGCACTTTTGGGACAGAGTGCGTTGTATTTCAGAAAGCCTGCAATATTATTTTAAGACTAATCAGGAAAGATATAAAATTATTTCAGATAACTTAAAGATTATGTTATGTTCTTTAAGTTAAGATGGTCTAAATCTTGGTGGCTAATTTCTTTTCTTTCTATTGTTTACTTTGTTGTTTCCTAATATAGATTTCATAGGGTAAAGAGAGAAACTCTGATACTTGATACTTCGGAAGAGAGGTTATACTACCAAAAATAAGTGTTTACTGAGTCAAGCATTCCAGTGCCAGGTTCTTCTCGGAGGCATTCTACAGAAGGAAGCTTTCCCTAAAGTACTACAAATTCAATGATTGTGGTACAATAATAAGATTCTTGAAACTCCATTTTAGAGACTTTTTTCACTTAGGACAGTAAAATGCATCTTCTCAAGTAAGTTGAGATTTTATTTGGCATGCATTTCTGATTTACATTTCATACTTTTGAATGCATGCCACACATCCATCAATCCTTTTGGTAGTTGTTAATCCAAGATTTCTCCACATTGCCAGGAAAAAGTAAACTCTATACCTGAAAATTCTGTTTCTTACTTGCTGATGTAAATTGTTGACTTGATAAACTTATTAATACAAGGTTTTCCCTTTCATAATAGTCCAAGTACTGCTGAGAGTGAATGTCTAGTGTGAGATGCTACAGAGAAGTCAGGTTTTTAAAAGGTTTGGCTTCCTTCATCAAGTGTTAGCCATGGACAGGCTCTGCAGTAGATCTAGGCTGGCTGCCTGGGAGGAGGTACCTGCCAGGCACTGCTGAGCCTCTTGTGTGATGATTGGGTGTCTAGACAGGCACAACAGTTGGACCTGGTTGTCCTCTGGAGATGTTTATGTCTCTTCCCAGGTTCACAGGCAGCAATGAGTGTCAAACAGATCCTTCTAAAGTGTTTCACCAGCACACTTGGTCTTCCAGGTATCCATAGCCTCTTGTCGTTTAGAAAACACTGCTGGCTTGTGCATATTAACATGGTCTCAAGTCTTTGCCTCCAAGCATGTTAAATCCCCAGGCACTTTTTTATTGCTGTGAGGCTTTCATTTGTTATGACCCTGCAGGGCACCCCTTAGCTGTGTTTCATTGCAATCACAGTAACAAGAAGCATCTTCCGCCTTCTCAAATCCATGTCTGGGGTGAGCTGCCCACCAGGGAAAGCTGCTGCCAGCAGCTATTAGTGTCTGCCACAGCCTCTCCTGAGGGAACTTTGCCTCAACTGTTGGCTGATGCCAGGGAACAGGGAGATTGGGGTTCCCCAAAGGTTATGTGACACCCCTGCTCTACTCCCCAGAGTGATTTGGGGTCAAGTGTGGGAGGGAGTGTGCCTGCTGAAGTGAAATGCACGCATGTTTGCTACCTGACTCAGCACCTCAGTCAACAGGGAAGCAGGGAAGTGCCTTTGCAGAAAGGGACACTTGGGAGGATAAGTACAGTGTGGTTCTTTTATTCATTTTTAAGTCCAAGTGCATCTCAAATGGTAATTTTTTGCTAAAGAAAGATCAGGAGAAAAGAATAAAGAAATCTAGTTAAATAAAAAGCACTGAGAAAATTAATTATAAAAAAGCAGCAACAGGAGAAATAACAGTGCTTTGTTTATTCTTTCCCTTTGAGCTTTGTGGATATATAATAGATTTCCATTTCTTGGTCCTACTTTCTATTTTTTCCTCCTCTGCCCTCTGTCTTGCTTCATTTTTTCCTGTGACCATTAGCACTGTGGGAACCTACCACCCACAATGTACTTTCATTGCCTCTCCAAAGAGGCCTGAGAGTGCAGCCACCCTGCACAGACTAACCTGGACTCAAAGGCCAGCATGATGTTGTAGCCTGAAGCCAGCTGCTATTTGTATAGCAACATGACATTGCAGGAAAATACTTCAGTCATGCTCTATTTTGCTTCTGGTATTGAAAAAGCAGTACATCAGTGATGGAGTGTGCAGATTGGATGGAACTAATTATATTAAATTGCTCCATTACAACTTTTTTAAGAGTGTTTCATGTAGAAGAGCAGGCTTTTTGACAAGAAGTTGATTCATATGAAAGCTTCATGGAACATTTATTTTTTTATATTTAAGAGTTCGGGTCACCTTCTTCCATGAGACAAATGAGAGGAAATCTTTACCAAATTCCCTGTAGAATTTCCTCCCAATTTCTTCAGGCGTTTTCCTTTCTCCACCTGAAAGAAGCAAGCTGCACAGATAGCATGAAATATATAGAGAACCGAACTTCATCTCCTCCCTGACTGACTGTATCCCCTGTGAATATCATTAGTAGTTTAGTTAAGAAGAATTATAGAAACATTAAGGTTGGAAAAGGTCTTTTAGATCATTAAGTCCAACAGTCAACCTAGCTCTACCACCATGTTCATCATTAAACCGTGTCCTCCTCTGTAGGATAGGTTTCCATCTTAAAACTCCAGCCTTTCACTCTTATTTTCCAGTTGTATGAGAGGCAATTCCTTTTCCCGGATACTGTATTTTTCAGCTACCTGGCAAGTGCTCCTAAAATCTGGTACTAAAGACTGGTGAATAACTTATCAGAATTTTTTATGGTTTGAAGGTATATGACTGAATGCTCCTGCTTCCCAGAATTCAGTCCAGCTTGTTTTCCTCTGTCTGAGATTTTACTGAGACCATCAGAACACTTCTGGTCAGGGCAGGCAATTATCTTTTTTTCGTCACTAATGATGAGAACTGGGTTCCTAGTGTCGCAACACTGCTACTGAATTTCCCTGATGGAGCTTCATCATGCTTTTAATGAACATTAGTTAAAAACATCTGCTACACAAATTCCTCTGGAAAATTCCATTTACAGCAAGTATAGAGATAAGAGATAAGTTTAAAGCTACTTTGCATACTTCTGCTAAAGAAAAAGCAGCAGCACAGAAGTTAGTGACTTTTTTAGTGCAATCAGGAGATTCAGAGTGGCAGTTAAATGATATTTCTTTTTTTCTTTTTAATGTGTTCCTTGAGATTTTAAGTTTAATAATTCTGTTTTCTGCAAGTCATCACATTTTTTTTTCTCGAATTTAGTCTTGCTTTTACAACTACTTCATCTGTATGATGCTTATAACACATGTGCATTTTAAATTATCTGCTTTATTGACCCAAACACAGGTCTCAGGACTAGCACTGATGAACATTTTCCCTTCATGGGCCAACATAAGAACTCCAGACTTCTAATACCAAAGCTCAACCTGCAAACAGGTTACTTTGGCCTCTTGTGACTTGGACTGCGTTAAGCATCCAAATGTTTGTGACTGTTGTTTTTCAGTTAATTTTCTTTTACTGCAGTCTCTTTTGTGCTTCCCAGACCATATTTTGTGAAATAGCCATTTAGGCACAGTGCTTTAAAGTGGAATATGTGTGCATGTGTGAGGTGGAGGCTTCTAGCTCTGCTCACTTGAGAATCCGTCTACATGTAGGCAAAATTAGAAGCACCCATTGCCACTGCTACCTGCTATCATGATGTACCTACAAAGAAGCCTCTAGCATATCTGCAGCTCCAACTAAGGTGGCTGGAGCTAGGGTTTTATGAGAGAGAGGGTATGTAACAAGAAGGTGAAAAGTTATTGCACTGGTCTGAATTTGTGAATTCAAGCTCGTTTGTAAGTGCAAAGAATAGATACATACACTTGTGAAGGCAAGAGTTGTTGCCATCATTCAAGCAAGTCTGGGACCCTATGTAATATTACTTCAACACTGAAGTTCTGCTTCTCTCAGTTCAATAGCTCTTCTCTTTTTTTCTTTTTTTTTTCTTTTTTTTTTTTTCCATAAGATATAACTCAGCTCCCTGTTTCTTAACTACAATTCCTCTTCCATCTACCTGCCAGCAGTTAGAGATGTAGGAAAACAGGAAGAATGGAGGAAACCATTCTTCTCAATATTTAATTAGAAAAACAAGTCCCAGAAACCTTTTTGCAGTCTTTGTTTTTCTAATTATAGAATACACCACACTTACAGAGAAGACATTTAACTTTGCTATTTTTGAGAAATGGAGGAAAGTGATGTTATGTCCTTACGTACCCCTTGCGTCTGCTTACATTTATCAAGTAAAGAATGACAAATATGCTAACTTGTTTTGTCATAACAAGATAAGTGGTAATGGTGCTGTTCTCTAGGCCAGGCAACCCACAATTATTTGACATTCAGCCACTCGGGAAAGTTCATTTTGCTGCCGGCTGTTCACCAAGGATCAGTCACAAAGAATACAGAGGTTTGGGAGCTCTCAGCAATATTTGCTCTTTTGCAAATGAGCAAGCAAGTGAAGAAAGATCCTCTTTTCTGCTCTGCTAGCCAGGAGCCTGTTTCACAGGCTGCTTGTGGTACCTTCTGTTCTCCTCATGCAGTAATATTGCTGTGTCCAACTAAAGGGAGACATTAAATGCCCAGAGAAACAAACTTCAGTTCAGGAAAGGATTTTAGTGAAACTAGACACAAATCCTTCATGAAAGGAGGAAAGGCTGTAGCCTCAATGAGATCAGATGGCAAAGTGATACCGAAACTGCCTTTCCCATTCTATTGGTCTTCCTCTGCTTTTGACTAGCAATCTGATGCAGAAGACTGTGCTACAGCAGTAACATCTGCAGGCTCTAACTGTACTTGGCAGGCAGCTGGAACAGCCTTGCTGTTCTCCACAGCTTGCAGTCTTGTCAGTCCAACCTGCAGCTTACCAGTTTTCCCGAGTAAAGTGGAGCTGGGCAACAACCTCCCTGGTGGAGGAATCTCAGAGCACAGGCACCTTGAGTCTGAATGGAGGCATGGAAAACAAAGTTTTCTGACCTTTCTATTGCTATTATTTTCCTGAAGGTGTGGACAACTTTTATTCTAAAAGAAAGGAAGCCATGTTACAAAGATACGTAATAAATTTCGTGGACAAGTATCTGAACAACATTTTTTCCTATGCAGAAGAAATTAATAACTCAAGTGATTTTGTTATTTTGATACTGAAAATTTCTACACTTCCTATTTACATTGAAAGTATGCTTCATTCATGTAACTTTTTCTGACCTGACCCTGCAGACCTAAAACTTATATCGAAGTTAGGAAAATCTTTCTTTGTAATCAAGTTCATATTTTTGTTTGAATAAAAAAATCTTAACACTTTTATGTGTTCCGATACTGTTATTGGTCTCCTATCACACATAATTAATTTTTGCTATTTTTGAGCCCAAGGATTTAAAAAAAAAAACAGTAGCAAAAAGCATATAAATGTATTTTTAGGCACTATATTGAACTTTCAGCCTATGAATTACTAGAAGAAGCATAAAGTGCTATTAAAAAACAGCAAAATAAAAGTGTTTGGTAGTACTGGTTTTGATCAGTTCCTCAGTTTGTAGCAAGAGATATTTAGGTAGGATGGACATCTGCCCTACAGCAAGCAAATGCAAAGTACATGCCCTGAACTTTGTGACTGAATCATGTCAAAAAATACATGCTACAGGTGCTGTGTTTTGGAAACAGTTTCCATAGAGAATGAAAAACAATGACTTCTGGGCTAACACAGTTTCAGCACGGCAAATTAGGAATAAATAATGCTTTTGGAGCACTATATATATGGGCAAGGAGGGTGCTTTTATCAAAGCTGGATACAGGCTGCAAACATGGGACGAGGAGCATTGGGATGGTGGGAGTCAGTAACAATTGGCTCACAGACTCTTCAGTTCCAGTGGCACATCAAACACTCTTTGCCCAGTTTTTTGAAAGCTGTCCAAGAAGCATCCTTACTCAGCTTTTGAAAAGTCCTGTAATCAGAATGCAGATGGTATGAAAAACATTGCCTATGCCTTTCCTATAGGATAAATATTTTGTTAGTGTATTCTGCACTTGGACGAATGGATGGTTCTAGTGTTGGAGGCCAAGGAAGTTTTATTATGGAAAAGCCAAAAATTCTGCATGTTTTCACAGCTAGCTCTCCAAAAAGAATAAATTCCTCCAAAATTTCTGTTTTCCCTGGAGTTTATTTAAACAAATGAAAATAAAGAAATGATGTTTTAAAAGGCAACCTATCTGAATTAATACAGAGAATAAATTAACATAGTTTGTATGATCTCTCTCAAGACCAAGAACTCAATAAAAAACATGTAATATCTAAGCATATACTTGAATAATTTTATTGTATATAATATTTACAAGTAAGCTTATTATTATGAAGTAGTCGACAGTGTTGCATTGTGCCAACTCAATTGCATCCTTTTAGTCACCTAGCTAACTTTAGGAGTCTATTGAGCAATCTTTAGCCAGGTCTGTAGTCCTGCCATCTGTGGATTACATATATGCATTTCACTGACAAAAGCCTCTGTTAGGCATACAGCTAGAAAGGCAAAACCTGTGCTGCTCCTAATTTGTGTTTTTTATTCATATAGGCACTCTGCTGGCAGCAGTGTGATTTGACAGTGTGACTGTAATAGCATCCTTTCCTGGCTGAGCTATCCAGGTGATAAATTACACTTCATCACATCCATCTATGTATGAGATGATAGCTATGGCTGTAGATTTGATACCTGTGTGTATGCATTGGTTCTTTAGAGGTCTGTATCTGCCAAAATCATTCAGGTAGACTGACGTCTAGCCCAGCAGGGAATTCAGTGTGAGGGGAAACCTCTCTGGCAAGAAGCAGTATACGTCAGAATCAATTTCAGCTCTCCTTACCAAAGGAAAACAACCCATCCTGCCGAGCCAAACAAACTGCACCAGTCTGAGCCTCCACCCAGAAATCTGGCAATCTAAATTATACTCTCTTATTGAGCAGTACTTCCCTCTGCAGGAACAATGAATCAAACCAAAGGGCATAAATAAATAAATCTTTACACTTCCCTGTTCTTTCTACCTCCCAATTAATCATACGTCATTTTGGAAAACCTAAGTAATCCACAGCAGGAGGCAAAACTGCTATCACGGAGTATGTTTGCAGCATCATACAGTCCTCCAGGAACTGGGGGTGACGGCTGTGGTGGCTTCCCGTTTCCACTCTGCCCCCTCACCCCACAGGAGCAGTGTGCCCAGGTCTCTCGGGTCATCTGCTCCGACCCTAATCCCCACATGTGTCGTGCTGCCCTGAGATCAGCCACTGGATTAGCTGTTAGTCGCTGCTACTGCTGCTGCTGTGAGCTGTGCCTGCTGTGCTGGCAGCCAGCTTCCTGACTACTCCCTTCTCTGGTCTCTCCAGCTACTGCACAGCCAGCCCTGCCGCGTTTCTGGTCCTTTACAGAAAGGGCAGCAGTGCGGACATCCACGCAGAGCCCCAGCCACGCAGAACAGTCTTACTGAATTAAGTCTTTTTTCTTTCCTAAGGGAAGAAAAGAAGAAGAAATAATCTGCTTGGAATCTCTTTCCCCACATAGACACATTTTTCCACTCCTCGGGACCAGAGCAGTTTATTAGGAACACTGTTTATCCCAGGATAGTTACCCAATTTTTTGCAAATGTGTTTTTGCATATAATTTTCTACAATTTTTAACTTAGTGGTTTTAAAAAAAAAGGTCCAAAAATGCTGGAAAATAAATGATGTTTAATTAAACCTGATAAAACCTGGTTCATTGTTCCTTTCCCCTAGCAGATGCCAAGAGATGATGTTTCTTTTCTAGGCTGTGGAGAAGAGTCATTGTCCACAGGAGTTCTTGGGAAAGGGCTGCTTTTCAGACCATCTGTTGTCACAGGAGAAACTGGCTGAGTTTGTCCAAGCTCCTGTTGCTGAGGAGTTTTGAGTTCTGAAATGCCTGGTTAGCACTTCCATGACAGGAGTTTCTAAAGTTACTGGGTTTCGAGTTCTCATGCTACACTCTCTCTACACAAGGTCCAGAGGTGAGGAATTATCACCAAACAGATCAAGTTTCTAGCCTGAAAGGAAGTTCTGAATTTACTGCAGAAGGCCTGCTGGAACAGGATTTCTGGTACCATATCACAGAGCATCAAATAGTCCCGATAAGCTTCAGATAAGTATTCTACATTTTGGATGCTTATCTTTAACTCCCAATCTTTTGAAGCTTGCTCCTCACACATTTCAAGTCTGTGTCCTTTAAACAGAGCTTGTTCTAAACGAGATAATTAAAATTTCTTTGCCTCTTCTCAGAAAACCCATATGTTCATTCTTGGTCCCCAGAGGGAAGATTAAATTAACCCTGCTGTCATTTCTTGAAGTATTACCAAACAACATTATTTATACTAGATTTAGCCATAAGCCCCTACTTCCAGGGGTAGTGTGTCCAGGAATAGTGCAAAAAGATGTTTTTCTTTCTTTTCATTGAGACATGAATAATATAAATGCATCTTTCCTTTAGAATCCCAGAGGACAATCACTATTGACAAGAAGTTTGTAGACCAAAATAATGTAAAGGTGTTTATTTAAATGTCTTTTTCAAAAGGTAGCAGATCAAAATGTCTTTTTCAAAAGGTAGCAGATCAAAGATATTATCACCAAAAAGTTTTCTTTCTCTATCAATGAGGTTCTCTGGCTCTTCATTGCCTACGACATTCTTGTCCCCACCACAACCAACCACCCCACCCTTCTTCTGGTACGTAGACAGCAGTTCCTTCCAATGCTCTAAAACATAGAGGTCTCTCTGACTTTTCTCTGATTTCCTTCCTTCAAATTCTCCCTTCACATCTCAGTGATGTAAAACAGCCAAGATAAGAAATAGCTGTCTCTTCCCAGGAGGTGACTGACGGATGTGCAATTCAGAAGAACAATCCCTTTTTTCCTATTGCCTTCCTGGGATGGGGGATGATAGGGGTTGGAGGGGAAGTGAGAAGTAAGCTAACCTCCTTTTTGCCAGCTGTGCCAGCTACTATGAACAAAATAGACACAGCAAAGCATGTCAGCATTGTACTGCTCTCCCCCTGAAAGAGCAGAATTGTTAAAAAAAGTTCAGATAGGGAACAGGGGTGACCAACAACTTGTATGTTTGGTCAATATACAAACCCAAACAATGTAGTGTAGTGCATCCTATTGCTTTCAGCATCTGGCATAGCTGTCGTCTTTGATCATGTAAGTCATGTTTCATGTAGGTCCCCTGTTGCTAGAAAAGGATGACAGGAGAGTTAGACTTACCACTATGGGGTAATAGTTACATTTGTTGTGGTTTTGTACCAAGACTAGCATGGTGGAGTTTGGGTCTGTAAGAGTTAATGAAGTAAATTCATGTGGAGGATGAGGGTTTTGCTTTTGTGAGATTTTTTTAAGAGTAGCTTTTTTGCATGATTTTTATATTATTGCTGTGGCTTAATGAGGAAAACACAAGAACTAATGTTTTCTTAGTTACCTAAATATAATAAAAACAGCAGAAGCAGAAAAAACTTTC
Organism: Pyrocephalus nanus; assembly: GCA_038380795.1. Lineage (NCBI taxonomy): Eukaryota > Metazoa > Chordata > Aves > Passeriformes > Tyrannidae > Pyrocephalus > Pyrocephalus nanus. The sequence goes on along the minus strand of CM076259.1, from coordinate 93,278,827 downwards.
TCACTTGCCTCGGGATCCTAGTTCACATGGTAGCAGAATTCACAGCCAAGAACATCACATTTCATTATGGTAATGAAGTTCTCTAGTATGCAATAAGAGGCTGAGTTTCTGTAATATGCAATAAGAGGCTGAGTTTCTGTAATTAAGGGATAGGATTGGGACAACTGGGTTCAGACCAACTGGCTATTTGCATTAGCAGATTTTTTTTGGATGAATAAAAAGAAGCAGGGCATTGAAATGTCACAAGAATTTCCTGGAAATTTGTTACTATAGATACCCTTTCTCAGTGAATAGGAGAAGGGAATTCTATAAGAGGGCATTTTTATTACCATACTAAGATCTTAAAGGATTCTTTTCATCATGCCCATTTTCCCAGTATCTTGCCTAGGTACAACAGTGGTGACCTAGACTCCAAAATCTAGCTTGCGTATAATAAAGAAGCACAGGAACACCAGTAGAAACAAGCCCTCTCCAAAAATACTAAAGCCAGTGTTCTTTGTAACAGTGGGCAGCAGGAATCAGTAATGCCTCAAAATAGGAGTTAATGTTAGTGTGACTGTAATCTACTTTAGGGAGTTATCCAAATGATCTGGTGATCTAGTGTTGTACAGAGAGAAGGAAAGAACATGTGTATGTGTAAGGAAGGTAATGGGCAGCACTCATAAAAGTCTGGGGAAACTAAAATATTATGCTTGGGTTATCAGAAACAAGAACAGCAGAATAAATGTTCTTAATGAACTGTATGAACAGTTAGCACCATGAGAACTATGGAGAAATTGTCCAACTGAGCTAAGAGATTGTACTTGAGCAGTGAAACTGAAATTGAAACAAAGTTAGCAGCTGATCTGGGATCTCTCACTACTGAGAAGTGGTTGCCTGAGTGGCAGAAAAAACAGAAAAGCAAAGAGAAGAAGCCAGAAGAAAAACTATTATACTTCACAGCTGGAAAATGAATTACACTTGTATGTGTGTAAGTACACACTAAGGAAATAAAGTGGATGAGGTTTGGAGTAAATGCCTCCAAGACTTGCTTTAGCAGCTTTCCAATTCATTTAAACAGATTCCAGGATCTGACTAGGGAAACCCTCTTCTTACCTTTCAGGATATTAAAGGGAAGAGGTTGCAAATTAGGCAATATAATGAGAGAGTGGTAATTTTCTGGGGACTTTTGCTTATCTCCATTAGATGGAGAAATGAGGTTCTAGTTATGCAGCTTGCACATGCTAAACCAACAGTGCTCAGCCCTCAAATGTGTGCATAGTGAGATCCATCTGTGTGACAACAGCTGTTGCTGATAAAGAGTGGCAGGACTCAAACCTCATTATTGATCCAGCATGTGTCAGTATAGTTGCCTTTTCATGAAAAAGACCTGCCTTTCAAAAATCAATTGGAATAATTTATTAAACACTGGAAAAAAAGAACACAGAAGGAAGGATCTAGTGAAGAGGCAGCAATGAAACTGTTTTACCATGCTTTCAGCAGTTGAATTAATTATAAATTAATTGGTGAGAGATCTATTCTTCTAGGAGGGAAAATGTAGTAGAGTTCTCCCAGCAACTTACTGCATTTGAGATCTGTCCTGCTCACTGAATACAGTGTAGATGTTGACTTTTCCATGATCACAGAAAAAAAAGACAAATATGTGATTTTTCTGTTATCTTCTGATGCCTGAAAATGAAGCTGTGGCTTTGTGGGGTAGAGCAAAGGACCCCTGGGCCTCTGTATGGTGGTTGAGCCATACCTATGGTAATGATTCACTAGAGGTCTGATTCCTCAGTCTACATATGCAGAGTTCTTTTCCTCTACCAGGCTTTTAAGTTTAGCAAAGTCTTGCATCTTACGTCAGGGAAAAGCCACTGGGTTTTGTTTCAGAGAAAACAGGTTTTTGGTTTAGGGAGGTGTTACGCCCCAGTCCAGAAGCATCGAGCTTTACTCAGCATTGCACTTTAATTTCAATCCTGAATAATTCCCACTCATAACTTTTGCAGAGTCTTAGTTCTTTCATACCTTGGGTTCACATCAGGAGAAAAAGCTACACATTTTCTCTAAGAGATTTCTTTCAATTTAGGGAGAAAATGGGCTATCTGGCATAAAGGGTTTACAGAACCAACATACAACAAAGGAAAATATTTCACAAAAACATTACACTTAATAGCAGGCTACTAGGAACAAACAGACTTCCCTTCCTCCCTCTAAACAGTGTTCTAAGCTCTGCTTCTACACCCTTCCAAGGGTTTTACTAGGCATCAGGCATTGCTGTGGAGTAGGGAACCTTGGTTGCACTTGGCAAATACCAACCCGCAGCTTAAGTGAAATACCACAACTTCAGCGAAATACCATTCAATGGATTTTAAGTTACCCATAAGAGGAAGAAAAGAAACAAGAAGGAGTAAAGAAAGAAAGAGAGGGAGAGAAGTAGTTACTGCCAAGAGGTCACAGGTTGGCTGGTCCGGAGACAGAAGGCCGAACTAAGATGGAGCCTGTGTGTGCACTTCTTCTGTAGACTTTGGCAAGCTGCATATGGCAAACTGAATATACACATCCAGTCTTCTGGTAACCTCTGTTGGATTTCGAATTTAGGGCTATTATTCCTGAGTTAGGTGAGGTGTGCACATTATACAAGAAACATGTTCTGGATGAAACATCACTTACCAGTTGCTAAGACCTTTAAGCTTGATTAGTGCTGCAGGGTTTGTTCCACCACTTCTAAGAGTCTAGCCTGTATCATTTCTGATACAGTGAATTGTAGGCGTGTTCTTTACCTTATTCTTCTCTATTTTCTACTCACTACTGCAAAGGCATGAGCACTTCTGGATTTTTGTCCATCTGTTCATTAAAAGACAAGCATGTAGTGAAAAAGGATGTGGAAGAGAAGCCAAAGAACATCCCTTAAGTCAGTTTAAAGAAGCTTGATATTTGGTTGTTTATAATCTCAGTATGTTAGTTGTTTGTTCTGTGATAAGATTTTTGGTGTGGAAACTGAGCCACAAGACTAATTGCAGCAATGAAGACAGTGTTTGTTTGTTATTTAGGGAAATGGACTGGGAGACAGGAAGGTCCTGGGTCCTAGACCAAGCCGAACCAATGACTCATCATGCAACTATGGAAAAGTGCTTTTAACTCAGTTCTGCAACTTTGCAGAAATCAGCCCAGCTGCCAAACTGAATTAAGGCAGGTTTTAAGTATAAAGTCAGTGGCACATATGGGAAAGATGAATCCTTTTTTTTTTTTTTTTATTCTGGGTAAATAAATGTAAATTCTTCATTACCTCTTGGACCGTCATTTTATGGTATAGCCGTGGTAATATTTTTGTATAGTCAAAGGCATATTTTGAAGGAAATGGAACCTCCTCGCCGCAAAAAAAAACACCTTCCCACTCCTCTCATGAAATTTATGGAGAAGCAGATATGATGGATGAGTGAAAAAACTGTTGTTTGTTTTTTAGGGTGCAGGATATCTTAATTCAGCCATTCCAGGTTTCAGATTTTGTAATCTACAGATACAAGTACACCATATTGACTTAAGGATTTTTTTCCCCTGAGTAGGTAAGTCATCAAAAGGATTTTTTGGTAGAAGTAGGAATTTAAATATATCAGGTGAGTTTTGCGAGTAGGAATTATAACGCTTCTTTGAATTTGTTTGGTGATCTTCACGTGCATTGGGACATCTAAAAAAAAAAAAAAAAAAGAGCTTTTACAGGTCCTTTCTTTTCTCATATGAGAAAGCATATTAAGACATTTTCCTAATTAGAAGTATATGGGTGAGAAGAGATTTTCACCAATAGTTGACTATCAGTTTTTATATCCACAAGAAAGAGATTGGTCTTTTACTGAATACTTTCTTCTATATTTTAAATTACCTTCCTTGACCCCATTGCAAATAGTAAAACTTTCACAGATACCTGCATATAGTCCTGATATGTCAGTTCCTCTACTGTACCTTCTTTATCTGCTATACCTTTACCTGAGGCTTTTACCAGTAGCAACACTGATCAACTCAGAGCAGAGGGAAGGCGGCTCAGGGAGGAGGTTAAGTTTTGAAATCTAAAGTGAAAAGTGAAATGGGTTAGTAAGAAAGCTAGTTCTCATGGGCTTTTTCTTGACTGAAATAGAAAGGAAATGGTGGGTGTTGCATTTGACCAAGCAGTAAACACTTCCATCATCAAATGCAGTTCTTTCTCCAGTTCGTTGCAAATCTCTTACCCATTCTTCTCACTTATAAGGAAATACCAGTCCAGTCCCAAGAAGCAGTTCTGAAAAACTGCATAGCAAATTTCCACATTTAATATTTCCACTAGAGTCATTTGTCTAACAGCCAACTCTGAAAACTGAGCCAGGGCTGTAAGCATTATACTGGACTGGACTTGCCCTTCGGCATGTATGATAAAAGTAATATCAGTCAGTCTATGTCCTCACTGATAAACCTCTGCAAATCCATTCCTTTCAAATCATGCTCTAAGGAGTAATTCCATACTTACAGATCTTCGTTATATTTCTAATAGAAATTTAAATTATTCTGCAGGAAGAACCTAAAATCAGCTCTCTTTATTTCTCTGCTATATTTCAATCTGCAGGCACAACAAGATTAAAAAAGATGATTAAAAATTGTCACCAACCTCATCCCTTACAAGGGAAAAAAGAACCCTCCCAGGATCTCTGAAGTAGAACCAGGTCAGCAGGTTATGTCTGTAAACAGTTGTCAGAGGAAAACAAAGTAACTAATTCAGTTGATAAAAACAGTTCATACACAATCGATTTAAGTAATTACAAAAAAAACATGAAACAGGAATAAAATCTCAATGGTTATGCTCACATTTTGGGAAACCATGGCACCATTGCACTGCAGTGAACAAATATAGATATTGCAGCCATGAAACAGCTGTACAGCTGTTTTTTGTCAGTCCCTACCCCACGAGCAGGGCTAGTGCAATTACACTGCTGCTGGTTCAAAAGCAAAAATCTTTCCTACATTTGCAGGCTGGTTCGTTCTTAGTGTAATAGGTGCAGATGACTTTTCAGAAATACTGGTTGCCTATCTGAAGTATGATTTAGCAACTTTTAAGATTAACAATCACTAAGAATAATATGTTCTTAAGTAAGTTTCCTGCGTCTGCCAATTTACGTAGGTGAGTAAACTAGACAGGTCAAATAACTGGCGTGATTTATAAATAGACTAAAAAAAAATATCTCCATATATAGACTAGTATCCAGACTTTCTATTGTTTCAAGCAAATGATATCATTATTTGGATGTCTTTCCAGAACTGAAAATGACTAGACTTCGGAAACCAGAAGTAGTTAAATATAGAATTGCTACTTTAATGAGTGGATGCTGTGTTTCATTATTATGCTACTAGTATGTGAACAAATGTCTTTCTGTTCTTAGGGATGGGAAAGGAGATTTTATTCCAGTAATATAAGATACTGGGCAAAAGCCAAACTCAGATTAAGGATTGATAGTGTCTTTGACCTCATTCCTTTATGGAAAATATTTTTGATCCACTGTGCAGTATAACTGCAGATGTGGGGGGATAACACTGTCCACTAAATTGCACCTTGTATAAGCCTTGTGCAGATCAAATACAAAATGCACAGAAGTTTACATAAATAAAATAATAGTATAAAAATTAAAAGAGAAACAATCTGTGCCTTTCAGTGTCACAGATTCTCTGGCAAGTGATTACATCTACTTTGACAAGTCAGAGGACTTTCTTCATTGCTGATAACTAGAAAACACTACTTCTGACTGCTGTAATACTGCTTTTTAAAACCACCCAAGTAGCTTCTGTGGAGATACATTTAATTTCTAGGGATGAGTAGTTGAGAATAAGAGCTCATGTTAAGGTATCTCAGCACTCTTGCTCTAAAGACCACCATCCTTTTAGATGAGGAATGCCATATTGAGATGAGAGTCTGTTGTCTCATAAGAAAAGGTAATAGACTAAAATATGCATCTCTAAAAGCATGCATTTACAAAGATGGAATCAAGTTAACAAGATATCAAAAAAAATTTAATTTACCCATCCAGATTTTACTTTAGCTACTGCTGCATTCTTTACCTTTCTCTCATATTTAGCTAAAAACTCTCCTAAATTTAGGGATTTAAATATTCACAAGGTGTCTTGAGTTCTCATTATAATCAAGAAAGCCAGTGGGCTTACCTTAACTAATAATAACAATGAGCATATGTATCTTTGCGCAAATTTATTTCAATCTTTAAAGTGTGTCCTCGTTTTCTCGAAGTTGCCAAGAGGGGGCAGAGCATAGAGCCGTGTGGGCATGCCTAGGTTGCTATTCTATACCACCCACGTTCTCACTGAGGAGCATGGCTTTTGGGGGAAGAAAAAGGAACACACAGTGGAAATGGTGATATTTTGTTCCTCTTTCCCGTGGGAGAACAGAGCTCCAAGCGGCGAACACAGCCGAGCCGAATGGAGCCAAGCCCAATGGAGCTCAGCTGAGCTGAGTCCGGCCGAGCCCAGCCAAATATTGCCAAACCCAGCCAAGTGTGTGCGCCGTGGGCACCAGTGCCAGCAGGAGCTGTGGCGGAGTGGAGCAGCCCAGATGATCTGGCTGGGGCAGGGAGGAGGGATGTCTGTCACTGGTTTTCATTGGCTTGGTCTCGGGGAAGGGTAAGCCGTGTGTCACCGCCTGGCTGCGGTAACAGCCTCCATCTTCTCCTTTATCTCTGGAATCTGCATATCACTGCTAGAATGCAGTAACATCCACCATTTGCTCCTTTTTTTTGGGAGGCCACGTGGCACCAGCTCAGAAACATCCACCATCTTCTCTTTGTCTCATCAGCCATGCAGAACTGGGGCAGGGTGGTGAGCACTTTTCTGTGTGTAAATCACTCTCTCTTTTGTATGCTTTGGTTATTAATGTTGTTGCTGTTACTGTTTATGTCCCATTGCTGTTTCTGTTCGGTAAATTGTTAACTCATTGTCTCTACCTTTGTCCCTCTCTCATTGGAGGATGGTGGGCAGAAAGGGAGCAGCACAGCAAAGTCTTACTAGGCTTATATCTGTAGGGGGTTTTTTTCTGCAAGCAAACTCAACTCTGGCCTTGGTAAAACTGAGCAACATTTTTATTGTCCTTCTGTAATCACTGTGGGCCACAGGTATCATTTAATGGCTGTGGAATATTTGCCCCTTTGTAAGATGTAAGAGGTACATACTCTTCCAAGAGCTTAATTTGCCTGCAGCATCACCTCTCTCTTTCTAGCACATATTCAAGCTTTAGTTGGTGACTAAGACAATATTTTTTATTTCTTTAGTCAGGTAAGTTACCTGTCTCAAATAGAGAAGTGCCAGATGACATTTTTCTTCCTTTGCTGCATGTAGTTTTGTTCTAGGAAAAGTCTTCTGCATCTTAACCCTTTTTCATTAGCTCCTGAAAGCTGGAGCACTTTCATGCAGAAACCTGTGGCTGTTTTTTAAGATTCACTTTCCCATGTCATTATAGATTATTCAAAAATAAGGAGGAGTGATGTCTACTTCCTATTGTTTGACATTGTAAAGTGTTTCAACTGATTTTTCCCATCTTACATTCTAGTCTCTTTCTTAGGATAACATCTCTATGGGGGAGGGGGGGGGAAAGCAAAATACAGCTGAATCAATCAACTGAATCAATCAATTAATCAACTGTAAAATATGAGACTGCCATTCACTGACTTCTTGACAGAAAATGATGTCACAGCGTACACTGCTGGCTTGGAAGTGTGCTGTTGGCAAACAAACTCACATTGGGCAGGTGAACAAGACTCCTGGACAGTTATTCAAATATCTGTGCTTTATATTTAAGCAGGTTTAAGAATTACTCTCTGACTCAGCCTCCTAGAGACCATACCTACTATATCACAGCAGCTCCTTCTGGATTCCATCTGTTTTTTGGGGGTAAATATGTGTTTGGATGAAAGCCACAAAATTAGAAATGCTTTTGTGAAAATGTGAAGAATAAGTTCACACTGTATCATGCCTGGCTTCTGCCATTTCTCCAAGACAGTGTCTCCAGACTGCAACAAGAGAAATTTTTAGTTTGAAGGGGGGATGGCAAATTAGTACCTCAAATAAAGAGAACATGTGGAGCCGTGAAGTTTCGCTTTGAAGTGAAACTGTGCAGCCTTCAAACCAAGGCTGCATGCCAGAAGATTCATATAATCAAGAGTCACAAGCCAGTCCATAAGAGGAAAGTCTTTTATAGCTTCACTTCTGAGAGATACAGAATTCATGTTTCCCACTGCTGGCTCAAACATACTTGTTGAGACATGCTTGACAAGACAAGTTTCTGTCTATCTGGGTCTTCTTAGACTCAGAGAACTCATATTCTCTTGCCCTTCCTTCCATCACCCCAAACATCGAACACAGGCATCACAGTCCCTGGGAACAGTAGGTCTTTTCAATATTCCTTCTCTGTTGACATTTTCATGCCCATCAGGACTCAGAACCGAAACAAACCACTTGCTTTCTTGGCATTTTGCCTCCTGGTTTTCTCTATACACTCCATCACAAGAGGAAGACAACATGTGAAACTCCACACCAGTTGATCCTGCATAATTGATTGCCACAAGTGTTGCTCTACTCATTGCATTGGGAGGGCTCCATGAGGCAGTGGTTAGGAGACCAGCTCTCATGGTGGTAAGTCTCTTCGTGTTCCTCCTGAGACCATTTCCTCCTCCAGTGTTTTTTTCATTGAAGAATATGTAAATATATGGCTCCCCCTATTTTTGGTGGGAAGTGTAAACATTCAGAAGATTTTGAGGTCACATGCTAAATTATTGCAGTTGCCATGCATCCAGTCTAGAAGAGGTCCTGGCTCCCATTCAAATATGAAAGAAAGAATTAGTTCTTAGTGAAATAATTCTCAGAACAGTTGGAGAGAGGATCCACACCCACATCTTTTCCTTCCTCTCTGACTGTGCCAATTTATCTCTCCCTTCACAGTTAAGGTCTTCACAGGGATCTTTACTGTCCCGTGCACTAGTAGCTGCTGGATTGTGGGCAGTTGGCTTTTGATGTTTGATTCCATCTGTGACATTGTAACTCGGAGGACAAACCGAGTCTGTTACTGGGCAATCCAGGCCTCCTCCTCTGACAGTTTTCTCCATACTTGTTTTGAATGGGTTTTTTATACATGTTTCTAGAGAAGTAAGTTTGGCAACAGGCAACAAATGTTTTCGACTCTAAGGAGCAGAATGTTGGTTTTGAGTAAATACAACTGTGCTGTCACATTTGAATCCAATGAAGTTCTTCTCTGCTAGTTCATCAACAGCAGGACTACTCTATCATACTCCTACTTTATTTTTTTCTTCTTTCTTTTGAAGGAAGCAAAAATTAATGTTTCTAAGTCAGGGCTATATAAACTGCATTTGAAATTAATGTCCATTTCAACAGCTGAAGGTCAAATGTGGAAGCAGAGGTTCATTCTGGAGGTGTGGGCCAGTCTGGTCTCCCTGGCGGTGACACAGAGGGCTGGCTGCCTCACAGGCATGCCAAGAATTCCCTTGGGACTTCCAGGCTGAAGTCTCACGTGAAGCACAAGAATGCGCTGTTCGAATGTGCTGTACATTGCCCCACTGCAGAAACACACAGTACGTCAGCCCCCCAGATCATAATCCAGTGTTTGTTCAGGAAGCTCCCAGGCCTTCTAAAACTTGTCTTGGTGAACAGAATGGGGCTTGCCAGGACAGACATTAATGCACAGTTACAACCCTCAAAACTTTATCAAAGAAGATGTCGGTGTGCAGCAGAGTCTTTGATTCTAAGTTGCAATATTTTCATTATAATTTCCGTAATTTTTTTTTGAGCTGTATGTGAGGAAATGGCTTATATTTCCTGGTCTTTCTGTACTCATAGAACTGTACTTTGAGGCCTGTCCTCTGGTTGCCTTTGTTCTTTGTTAGTATACCAAGCCTTGAAGTGAAGGTACTTGAATGGGCACACAGAGATGACAATTACTCAAGTGTGGCCAAGATTAGCAACAAATAAATCATTAATGTGTGGAAAACTTTAAAGAAAACTGCATCTTTGTTTCTGGGTTTCTTAAGAGTTTGGCTGAAGGAAACTGCATTTAAGTTGTCTATTGCTGGCTGAAGGTGCATAAGTACAGAAATAATACTGTTAGGGACAAAAAATTATGAGAAAACAAGAGGGCAAAAATGATTTTGTGTTGGGACACCCATATTTTATGCTTGCTGTTTCACATACATAAAAATGTGAAAGTATTTACGCTAGGCAAATACATAAGCTTTACAAACATAGGTGTCAGTTACTTACATGTTTTCTCTTGCTTGTGTTTAAGTAGTGTTCACGTTCCTAGAGCGTGATGAATATATTTATCCCAGCACAGTGACCCAATGATATTAAAAAGAGAGTCAGAAAAGTCCCTCCTCTCCCTTTCTATTAAATTGCTTTCCTCATTCCCTTTCTCCGTCCATTTTTCAATGGTTTAACCTGCTGGTTAAAGCTTTCCTATGTGTATGTGTTTGTTTGATTTTCTCCATCCGAGATCTGCATTTAGTTCTCCCATTTCCTAAGAGACTGTGTTGAGTGTTGTGCTATTGTGTGCAATGAATGTTCCTGAGTAAAGCTGCTTTGCTCAGTCTTCTTCTACTCCATTATCTTCTCCGGCTCTATTTTAAAAATAAAGGATCTGTAACCACATTTTCCAGTATGTCAGTGTCTATGAGCTGGGCCCCTGTGGGGATAGCTAAGCTAGTAGATAGAAGAGGACAGGGAGTGACTTGCAAATATTCATCTGTTCTGGACTGCTCTGACCTGGCCTCCGCAAGGTAAGCCAGCTCTTAGCTTTGAACACTGTGGATATAAGCAGTTCCGTGGCACTTGCCCCAATAGCTGGGTGTCTGTCTTCAACCCTTCATGTGTGGTAGTATCTGCCTAGTTTTCAGAACCAAGAGCAAGTTGAAATCAGAATCCACATGGCTGGGTCAACACATACGTGTATGCATGACCAGAAGCAAAACTTCTGCCAGCAAGAGGAGGAGATGGACAAGATATTTTGGTGCCTCCAGGATGAAGTGGAAGCTTTGTAAAGGGGTCTTACTCCACAAATTCAACTCTCCCCCTCTAGAATGGAGTTGTTGGACATAACTTAAGATTTGCTGATTAAAGAAAACACCTCTCTCTAAGAACCTAATAATTCTTTAATTGGCAAAGTAACATATCGCTGTTATTCGTATTAATTCACAACTACATCACTGTAAGAAATACTGAATTACAAATCTTATATCTTATTGTTTGTGTTAGTATTTGTACAAAATCACTATAAACAAAACTGATAAATTACTCAAAAGGCTTATTGAGTTACAATTCTATTTCCTTTCCTCCTATAGTTGGTATTCAGATGTAGGAGTATCCTTCCTTACCAGTGTATGCCTTCTTACCCCACCTTCTCACAGCAAACCTTTCAGGGACATGCCTGTTCTCTCCCACGGGGCCTCCCAGTAGCCTTGTGCCCACAAGTCAGCACCACTGCTGCCTGCAGGTGTCCCTGCTCTTGCTCATAGTATATCCTCATCACCTTCATTCTTCACTTAATTGGATCTCCTACTCCTCTGTTTTTTCTTTTCCATATTTTACCACCCTTGGATGTTGGTTTCCCTGCCTACACTCCTCCCAAATATACAGCCTGCTCCTAGTTTCTTTTTCCTCATTGGTCCCAATTTTTTTGCACTCAAAAGTTGGTGTTTCTGGCACTATTACCCTGGCAATTTTTTCTCAATACAGTAGGCTAAACAAGACAGCCAACCAGTTACCCTATGCTGCATTTCTAATTACCTTAGCCTTCTATGATGAGATTTAGCTCAAGTGTCTGAAAGAGACCTGATGAGATTCTCTGGATGGTCTGAAATGTTATGCCTATATTGCATAAACCTTAAATTAGATCCTATAAAGCCCGTTTCTAGACTCTGCCTAGACTCTGGACCTTTTAGAGATTAGTGGAATTAGGCATCACCCAAAACATGAGAAAGATCAGGAACTGAAAGTTTTCTCAGCAGGCACCTTTATCCTAAAATATCATTCCGGTGCAAGCACACTTTTCTTCATTTAACTGCATATTGCACAAATCAGGAGATTCATCTTCCCCGTTTTTGCACTTTTGCAGGGGATGGATAGCTGTATGTTAGCTGGTCACCTCCACCCACCTTTACGGTTGAGAGAAAGCAGGAGGTACTTTCTAGGAGAGGTGCAGTCGATCAGTTTAAATGCCAGTATTAGGATGGGGGGCATTGTATCCTAGGTTTTACTGTTCTCTCCACTGACCAAAAAGGCTCCTCCTGCTCAGATCAAAATAGCTGCTTAGAGTTGTCACCATTGGTGTCATGTTCCCAAAAATTTGGTTTCCTCAGGACATAAATAGTTGCAAAACTTTAAAAGTGCATTGTCCACCAATAAATTTTAAACTGTGTTTTTTGCTGTCTAATTATTGACTGATATATGTCCATTTATTTTCCTTCATCTTGGTTGTGTGCCCATGGGTATAATTGTTTTTGGCAAAGTTTTCGAAGAATCATAAACACGTTTATTTTTTAACATTAACAAGCTTATAAGTCATAATGTTTGATACTGTAACTTCCCAGTAATGTAAGATTAAACAATAGTGCCATGATCTGTCTTCGAGAGAGGATAAGCATTCATAGACAGTGGAAGATAACAGAAAATGGTGCCTGTGAAAAAAAGCTCCAAGTCATTCCATTAGCAGTTGAAAAGTAAAAAAAAGTGGAGATTAGGTAATACGGAAAGCCCAAGTATAATCCAGAAGAGGTATAATAATGCTGGTCTCAAATGTGTTCCCATTATGTTCCCTACCTTTGGAGAATCTTCCAGATTTTTATCTTCATTATCTGAAGAATCTGTGTGCATAAAAGGATACAAAATGTGAAAATAATAAATAAAAAAAAAGCTTCCTAAAATTGTGGAAAAAACAATTGTGTCCCCACATTAGCTACTGGTATTGTTACAGCATGCAAATTAAAATGTTGTATGGTGGACAGACAAACAATAGACCTTGAACTTCCATTTGAAATAAGCATTAGCAGCCTCCTTTTTTTTTTTTTTTTTTTAACAAGGGCACAAATATCTTCCCATAGTTCTGATTCATACTCTATTTTCTCCTTAGCAACAGTTTACCAAATTTAGAGTCACTCTGCTAATTAAAAAAAGAGAAATAAACTTGTTGTTCTTTTTGGGGTTTTTTTTCAGTAGACGAAATTGAAAACTCATATGATCAAATTACTGTATCTATCTGTTACTGGTAGGTTGGGTTATACTGTTATTTACAACACCAACAAAAACAAATCTCTAAAAGTTAAAAATAGATGTCTGAAATTTCAAAATTGGTTGTTATCAATGGCAGCACTACTTAGCACACAGCTCTTTAATGGACAACTCCATCCTGAAGAGCAATATGTTCACACAGGCCATACATCTGCATGGCATTCATAAAAATTAATAGAGCTATTCCTAATTTCTGAAAAGAGGCTGAAGGGAAAAGTCTTTAAAATTAAGGATACTGAGAAAAAGATGCACATTTCATCTGCAAATAATTTAATAAGAGAAAAACCCCACAGAGATAGTGAATTTGTGACCATCCAAATATTTAACTAAAAAATGGACCAACCATAGCAAGCTTCTGGAGTTTATAAAACTGCCTTGGTTTATTATTTCCTCTCAACAATAGCTTAAAAATGAAGCAGAATTCATAACATGACATTGAACACTGTTGCATCCATGAAATAATTTCCTGAATAAAACACCTAATCTTTAAATAGCTCAGGGCATGGTTTCATGGACCTCTTTTATTGTTTAGAAAACCTTACCTCTTTCTGTACACCCAAGAATTATATATAATGTTGAAAAAACATATTTTGATTTATAAAAATAGTTAAGATACAGACATGAACCTCCTCATGCAAGCATAAGAACGTGTTTTATGAACTCTGTGTTACTGCTTGTCATAAGATTAAGAGCCTGCTGTACAAATATAACCAAAGGAGAACTTAGTCAATGCTTGGTGCCTGCTCCATACCTTTTATTCCTTTGGCTGCCAGGGAGGAATACAAATACCAAAGCTGTGTTTTCAGGTAGTGTGAAAGCAGAAGGGGATACCTGAGAAATGTAACCCAAAAACCTCAGATGCTGAGTAGGGAATTGCTTAGAGCCATAAGAAAAATGCTAACCATGGCAGCACTGGTCCCTCTCTGTGTTTCACCTCCTTAAGTCAGCGCTAGAGGCAGGAACAGCAGCATCACTGCCTATTTAAGCAACAGCATAGCAGCTCAGAGCACCCATCCTGTTTTGGAGGCTTGTTTATACCCCTTTCACCTCCCTTTCATAAGATGGTGTGCTCAAGCTATGAAGGAGGCAGAAAAGGTTAAGAGACATTTGAATTGGGGTTCCTCCAGCTGGGAAGGGAGCAAGTGGCACAGAGCCTGACTCTGTACCCTACAGCTGGGTTGCCTTGCTCTAAGGAGCAGTGCATGTGAAGTCCCCTGATTAAGTGGCTGTGGCTCACGGTAGCCATTAGACTTCATTCATCTCTTTCTTCTGGCTGTATTAATTACTCACTGTGGGCAAGCCAGGTCCAGAAGTAGTGACAAGACATCCCTTCCTCCTTTCCCAGATTACTTACTAGACTGTGGGGGACTTTCAGCATTCAGAACCCCGGGTTTAGGTGGGATGAAGGCTGGTCCTCGCAGTATTCCCAATTATTAAAATTATAAAAGTCCTACCACAGCATGCACAGCAACTCTGCTGTTCAGGGTTTCTGAACAAGACTGCGGCTGCTGTGTTTCATACAGGCACTTACTAAGTACAGTCTGAGCTGGCCTGCCTGTTGAAGTCAATCCAAGGATTTGTGTGGAGTGGTGTGTATTTTGTGATCCATATATTTGCAGCCCAAGCCAAGGTAGTTCTGGACAAGCAGGAGAGATGTAACTGGAACCACCTACTTAAGATGGGTCTGACTTCTAAATCACAGTGGTTAGTTGCTAGAAAGTTTTATGTGCCTCCAGAATAGGCAGTCATTGAAAGGGAGAAGGCAGGAGTTCAGCATATGATTTTGAACATGATATCTACATCTTTCTTTATGTCCACTCATAAATATTTCAAAATACAGCAAGGATTTAGAGCATGCATAGAAGGGTGTGCTACATTGTGACCTGGGACTTAGTCTGTGTCCCTAAAGAATCCAAACAGCTGCTCTTCCATGACATATCTGTTGCATGTGTCAAAAAGATGTGTGAGATACTGCTCAGTGTGGAGCTGTAGTGTTTCAAAAATGTGGAAAGAAATTAATGAAGTAACCTTATACTTCTTGATGCTGATCTCCAAGAACTGGAAAGCCACTTATGGCTGCTTTTAAGCATAGATTAAAGAGGTTTCAACTGCAAGTCCTAGATCTGATCCTGGTCTTTGCTTGAGCAGTTCCCATGTAGTCTGCTAATCAAAGCTTATTGTGCTGTGCCAGGTATTCTAGCTGATACCTTTTAACTTTTGTTTTATGTGTGTTCTGGTTTGCAGGGTGGAAAGAAGAGTTACACAGGACCATGTGGAGGCAGAGACTGCAGTGGAGGATGTCAGTGTTTCCCTGAAAAAGGAAGCCGTGTAAGTAACGTTTTTTTCCTGTAAAACATTCTTGATGATACCAGTTTAATGCTGTTTGCTATAGGTGGACTTGCATCAGATTGCTTTAATTAAAACAATTATCCTTTTACGGGAAAAAGTTACCATTTCGTTTTACTTTCTTTAAAGCTTGTAGATTTGAAGAAATAATTTGTTATGAAATGTAGCAGGTTCTTCTCTCAAAGGTCATAGCCCAGGGACCTGATGGCCATGACAAGCTGATCAGATCAGAATTTTAGGAATGCTAAATGGATATGCTAAATGAATATGGACAAAACCACTCAATAATATTCTTGAAGTCTTTCTGATGAAATGTTGTCAGTTGAAAAGATACCCCATACATGCATGGGATACATGTATTTGATGATCTTAGAGGGCTTTTCCAACATAAATGATTCAACAATTCTGTGATTCTCTGTGATTTCCACTAAAGCAATAAGGAACTAAAGCAAGAAGGAAAGCATGCAAAACCTGAAATCCCTGCTGGAAGGGAATTGCTTAGGACTTCCAGCATTATGTTGTGGCTGATAGTCTGTTCTTTGTTTTGAGGTCTAGTGAGGAATGAGGCAGAGGAAAGGAGATGGGGTGGAGGGGATTAGCCACCTGCCACTAAGAGCTCTGAGAAATAGGGCAGTTCCTATCCTGTATGGCTGGGAGCCCTGGCTGGCAGGCTCCTTCTGTTCAGCTTGGTCTTCTGCAGCTGAGACAGTGACTCAGCCTTTTCCATCCACCCATCTCTAAGAATAGGTCAGGCAAGAAATGTGGCAGCAGGTCATGTACTTGTTGTTCTGCTATCATAAACCTCATAAGATTTTTTAGTTCTCTCCCTTCCCTCCATGCAGCAGGCCATCAGCCCTCATTCCCATTGCATTCCTCAAGCTTGACTCCACGTCTGAGTGGGGGGAGAGGTGGTAGGAAAGTCACAATGTAGGTGGGAGGAAAGGAACACTCTTGTTTACAGCAGAAGTCCTGATGTCTCCATGGAAGTCAGATGATCCTGAGGTTATCATGCCATGAGGACTGTAATGGTTATACTCCCATCCCCTGACCATGAGCTGTTCATGATCTGCTTTCCATTACAAGAATCCAATGGCAAAATGATGAAGCTGAGGACAAACAAGCTCTCCCCCAAGGCACAGATTCCCATGAGGCTCCCTCCAGCTGTTACTGCCTTACCTTCATCATCCAGCACATGAAGTTTGGCAAGTGCCTCCTGCCACTTCCCAATTTTGACTCAAATTCAAAACCTGATGCTGTAAGATGCTCACTAGAGTTCATGAAAATATCTGTCGCAAAACTACCAACTTTTGTGACTGAAATACTTTTCATGTTCTTCTTTGACTGAGTAACCTTGAATTTCAAGTTGCCAAGTCTGCAAGAAAAAAGATGTCTTTAAACAAAAGTAACTGCATGGGTTAGAAAAGCTGAAAATGTAAAATTGCCAGAGTACAGAACCACTGAGGTGC
The DNA here is from genome assembly GCA_038380795.1 of Pyrocephalus nanus. Taxonomy (NCBI): domain Eukaryota; kingdom Metazoa; phylum Chordata; class Aves; order Passeriformes; family Tyrannidae; genus Pyrocephalus; species Pyrocephalus nanus. The sequence goes on along the minus strand of CM076259.1, from coordinate 93,261,722 downwards.
CACTGACGAGAAGCTCGCTGTGAGTTGCTTACCATCTAGATTGAGAGGTGAGGGCAGATTTTATGTACTTGCTTGCCACTCTTGCTCTTGGATTTATCTCAGGGAAGTAAGTAACCCCTCTTACTAATCATACTGGCCTCTCTATAAATAGATACTCAAAAAGAGAAAAGGAGTATGGTACAGAACATAAATCATATTTTGCTGCATGTAGTTAATTGTGTAAGATGTGAAGAAGTTTTGGGAAAAGGGATTTACAGAATTTTATAACACTTGAAAAATTGTATTTTACCTCTCTGCAGTGATAAATGTCATTCTGACTTAGGATACACTGCCTGTATTTTCTGTCTGCTGATCTCTTCAGATGTCACAACCTCTGTTAAACATCTGGTTTAAGGAACAAGATTGGCCTTTAGAGTCTAGTCAAATTTGGCATAGCTTTTGGTCTCATGCTAATCCTCAATGGGAATATTTATTTTCACAAAACCTCTGCATAATCTGGCACGACACACATTTTCTGTTCGAGGTGACTCATTACATGCACAATAGACATATTGCATGTTTGCACTTGTAAGAGTGACTGAAGCAGTCCGTCAGAGCCTGATTCTGCAATGACTCTCCATCTTGGCTGCTTCAGAGCTGTCACTTGTAGGACACCTGGAACTCAGGTGGGAACAGCACTGCCAGGGTCTGCAGCCAGCTGTCAGCCCTACCATTCCCTGGAAATTCAGTCTGTTTGTGACAGATCTCTCAAAACCAGGCAAATAAAAGCTCTTTCTTTGGACTCCTGCTATTGAATGCACATCAGCAGCTGTTGAGTGAAGTGAATTCACTGAAGCGGTAAATACAATTGCAAACTATGAAAGGAGTAAAGGTCTGAAGAAATGCCTACTCTTTATGTGTGCTTCTACTTATTTGCTGTCATTGATTCAATTGCAGTCTTAAGAAACAGCATTTGAGTAAAGATGCTTATCTTTATTTGTTATCTGAATCCAATTACTTTTTTAAGTAATTAGTTTTTTTAAAAGGGGTTTTTGCAGAATATGCCCACTGATACATCCTGGGGCTCTGTGCTAGAGGCAGAGAGGCACTGTTGAGATGTGTGAGGATTCAGCCAGGTTTTGGTGATTTGTGTCAGGTCTCCAGGTGCAGGACAGCTGGAAGCCCTGTGCTTCTGTCTGCACTGCTTTTGTTTCAGGACTCATAAGTGTAGGCATGAAGGCACAGGAAAGTTGAATTGTGCTTCACACGAACAGTTTCTAGGGACAAAAGGCAACTTAGCAGAAATCAATGCATGCACTTAGCAGGCCTAGTGGACAGAGATATGCGGTTTTAGTTTTTCCTCCATCCTATTTTGGCTGGGTTCAGCCCTGCAATTTTCCCTGGGCTCAGACACAGCTGAAATCCAGTGGGGACAGAAAAATAAAACAGCAGAAGTGTCATCTGCCCACTGTAGTGGTCTGAGAGCTTCTGCAGCTAGGCAAAGGCAGCAGGTAGCCTGCAACCTCCTGCCTCTCATCAGAGCTGCTGCCAGGGTTCTGAGAACACTTGCAAACATTCCCAGGAGGAAAACTGGCCCAATTCAGACGTTTAGAGAATCAGGACACTGCTGATCACCATGTTTGCAATTCACAGCAAATGCTGAGCTATTACTTGGAGAAGAGTCTCTGAACAAATATTTCTCGGGCCGCACATGTTCCCACCTCCTGTCTTGCTTTTGAGTTCACACCTTCAGAGTAGAAAGAGTAAAGGGAATTTCCTCCGTAAGTTGGTTTTTTGTTCCTAGTCTCTAATGACACTCTAGTCTTTGTTCTTTTTCACTTCAGCTTAGTTATTTTCCAGTTGTATTTACTGTTAGCTGGTTACAAATATCCAATCTATCTAACCATACCTTGCAATTAGGCAGGTGGTTGGAGCTAGGGCTTCAGGAGCCAAGCTAAGGGATCAACCTCTGCCTCATCTCCCCTTCTCACAGCTGGCAAAAAGCTCAGTGAAGCTGCAGTGAGAATTGAAGCTCCTGAAGGAGTGTTCAAATCCACATGTAAAGAAACCATGGTATAAGCCTTAGTGGAGGGCACAGGGTGAAAAGGGAGAGGAAAGACGACAGACTCATCTTCTCCCTAAGATGAGACAAATTCATCCTCTCATTTTCTGCTAAGACAACTTCTCTTAAACTGTTCTCATAAGACTCACCCTTTCCCTAAGCTACATGTGGAGAACATAGTGTAAGGAGTACCCAGATGCCTGGGTAAGAGGGAAAAGAGTAAAGGGAAACACTGGTACAGTATTGAAATTCTGTTTTGAATGAAATGAAAACATTGGATTACAGGAACAAAACAAAAACAAAAAAACCACAAACAAATTAAAAACATGTGTTTTCTTTCTTTTTCCTCTAGATTTTTATTGCAGCTCCTAAAATCTTGATGTTTATAGTCCTTTGCAAACTATACATTGGTCAGGGAACAATATATGTGCCTTTAAAATTTGTTAAACATTAATGCACTTACATAGGAAATGATAACTCTTTTCAGTACAATGGCCAACTGTTTGACCTATTGAAGTTCATAATCAACCTTACTTCATAACCAACCTAGAAGGCTTTATAGAAAGTGGAAGTGAGTGGAAATCTTTTTGATCTTTCTATAGAGTGAGAAAATGCACCCTCTTTTGAAATCTCTCTTTGTACTTTCTGAGTCAAGCGTCTGACAGTGCTCAAGCCATTTAGCCATTGTTTTTGCAAGGGGCTGGAATAATGGAAGCTGAAATTAAAAGACAGCTTTTTGTCCCCCCATAAAGGCCATTTTTGGGAATGCCTGAACATTCCTTTTTAACCGAGACTAGCATGAGAGCTCAGTAGAACTCCTTTACAGATATCTGTTATATTGCTTTCACTAATGCAGTGGCCATGGGTAAGCTATTGCCAGTTCATCTATAATTACTACTGTCTGCTTTTGGATGCCTTACGGTTGGGAAATTTAGTGTCTGATATTCACTTACAAACATTTTCCGTACAAGTTTAAATCTTAGCACATGGATTAGACCTAGATTTTTTTCATCATAATTTTAAAAAATTAAAAAAACCCCACACCAACCAAATATAACACATAAATACCCTAATTCTCCTATTGTATCTTAGAGAAATGTTTAAATACAATAAAATAATTTTATTAACTGATAGTGTAATTCTTGTACATCACAATTATGGCTTCTAAGCTGGTATAATGGCAGTAGCTCTTTCTAACACTTTGTTAGTGTAAGCTGATATATCTAATGAAATCTGATATTTACTCTTTTGTATGCAAAATTAGAACATAAGAAGCATCTTCTCAAACTGGAGCAGTGATACATGTAGCTCACTACTCTGTTCCTGACCATGGCAGTAAGAGATGCTGTTTATGGGGAGCACAGAATTCTGGCAGCTTTTTGCAATCCATTTCACTTATACGCAAGATAACCAAATTTATATTTTCCCTCAGTATCTGTGCTTGTCTAATGAATTTGTCTAACCCTTTTTTGAAACTGCTGTAACTGTGTGTTACTGTGTGAACTGTCTTCACAACCTCTAGTGGCACAAAGGAGTTCACTACTCAAATTATATAAATTACATAAATCACTGTCTGACCTGTTCTGCGCAAATCTCCCTTTGGTTTCATCGAGTACATCCTATTTCTAGTACTGTAAGACTTGGAGCTGTTCTGTGTTTATGCTACTCACTGCTTCCCTCATTTTATAATTCTCTGCTTTATTTCTTCTCATCTTTCTCCTGTCCAAAAGAACAAGTTGCCGCCCTTTTAGGTTCTGTTTTTAAGGCAGCATTGCAATCCTTAGTCCCTTTATTTTACTCTCTCTTCTGCAAGAGATCAGAAGTGTACACAGAACACAGGATGCACTAAGCAAATTGGCACCCACTGTTTTGTTCTCAGTATCATTCCGGATGCTCCCCAGCACTCAAGCCTATCTGCCCACCCAGTTTGGTGGGGTCATTCTGGATCTCCCAGCATGGGAGATCACCAGATATCCCCATTCCTCATCACCAGCATAACATTTAACAACCTAAGAGAGATTAGTATCACTTATAGACTGTGATGTTTCACAGTTCAGTCTCTTCTGTGGATGACTGTTGAAATCTTTGCAAAACCAGTTAGAGCACACGTCTGAGAGGACCCATTGCTTTTGTCTCCATTTTGAAATGTGACCATCAGGTACTATTCTTTTCTTCCTAACAGAGAACAGTTTATCAAAACAGTCATGAGAATCCAAATATATTACAGTCACTAAGGCTTACTTTACCGTGCTTATCCTCAGTTATTGTATTCTTTAAGGTGCACTACTGCCTTGCCAAGCAGGAAAGTCAAATAAACTGGCCCACAGTTCACAGGGTTTCCTCTTGAGCCTCTTTTCCATGTGGAAGCTTGGTTGGCACCAGCCCACTGGTGCAGTGGAAGTTTGTAATGTTGGGTTGCACACTTTGACCAGCAGTTCCGCCGTTTCATACAGAAGTTCCTTCAGAAGTTACAGATGAATGCCCCCACTCCTGTTCACTCAGTAACACCTGCCTTACCTGTTTTACCTACTTCCTTTATATTTACCTGAAGTTAATCTGTCTCAAGGAATAACTTGGATCTGGGACCTTCTCAAACACCTTCAGCAGTAAAGACCTATGCAGAGAAGTCACTAAGTATTTCTGCTATGGCCTTATCATCCCTGAGTGCTTCTTATAAGTCCTTGGCATCATGTGGTACTGCTGTTTCCCTTGATGGCTTTTTGTTTTTCTTCAAACATCTTTTTACTATCAGCTTGATTATTTTCTGCAAAAATTTCTCATTAATTTTTAGCCATCCTAGTTGCCATTTACTCTTGATCTGTTTTTTATGGGCTTTCCTGGTCATTTCAGCAATTTTTTAAATACCAACCCTTTTGCCTACAATAGCCTTCTTAGCTTTTTTTATGAGCTATGTAGGGTTTTTATTGAACTGTTTTACTTTCTTTTTGATATGTGACACACAGTTTAATACAGTGTTTTTGAAAAGCCTCCAGGTTGCTTTAGGCTTCTTGCCTTTTTGACTGCTTTTTTAGGCTTTTACTATTTTTGTGATTTTTATGTATTTCCCCTTCTTGAAATTTGATATCTGTGTGATGTATTTGTTTGGCTTACTCCATCCCACTACACTACCGCAATAAGCTCAGTTTTACTGTGAAACTCTTACAGAGCAGTTCTCCCAATAGTACCTCTTAAAGCAGGTCCTGTGCAGCACTAAACCCAGAGCAGCATCCTGACTTATATGTCCAAGGGTTTACTGCTCTAAGAAAAAGTCAGTTGCTGTGTCCAAAACTTTTACCTCCTTATCACATCTGGATGAGGCATTGTGGCTGAGAGTTTGCTTGTAGTTGGACTTGCCCATTATTGCTACCTGACCTAGTTTTGCAGCTTCTCTATGTATTTAATTTCACGAAATATTTAATTATTAGTGTCTTTAGCAGGGGAATCCTAAATACAAACCAAGTCCTACTTTTCTGTTATTTCCACCCAGAAGGATTTCCTAATGTGCCCCTCTGCCCCAAGGACCTTTTTCTGTAACACTTTGCTGAAGTCTTCACATACTGTGCCATTGCCCTGGCTATGATTTTTCTATCTCTCCTGTAAAGCAGACAGACTAGTCTAGTAACTCTGTATGCCACTGATTATCCTCCTTTAACAAGCATAGATGCCTGTTATACCAGGGTTGTCATTTATTGCCAAGTCGTATAATTCCATAATCCTACATTGTAGATCTATAGCATTGCTGTAGAAGCATTTACAACTTTTGACCATTCATTTCCTCCCTTGCCTTCTCAGGAATATATTGAATATTGAATATTTGCCACATCTCACTCACTGGTTCATTCAGTCTGAACCAGGTGCTCCATGACTGTCAGTCTTCCCTGTTTCTGGTTTAACTATATCTCTGTGAACTTTTTAATTCTTAGTAGTAGCAGCCTTGTTCGATTTTGTATGGAACAAATCCAACAAATTGCTCCTGTGCAGGTCTCTCTTGTTCCACGGAGTTGGCCAGGACTTCAGTCTCCCACACAGCTTCCTTGAGTTAACACCTAGGACATCCCTGTTCTACTTTCCCTCGCCAGTGGTATAACTTAGATTGTGACCACTGGTCCCTCCCTTCTACCAGACTAAATACCTATCTGGACATCTCAGGGGCTCTGTTGCAGGGGCTCAGTTTGCACTCAGAAGGCCTTTCAGTCCTCTCAGCTGTTCCAAATCCATCTGTGTCAACTCATCAAACCTCCTGCTACCATCACTTCCTTTGTCCTCTCCTGGAAGTTTCACTCTGCCCCAGTAGCATCCTCGCACCAAGCAGACATTATAACCAACTAGAGATTTGAGTTATCAGAGATTTGATCCCTTGTTCCAAGCTGATTATTCTTCCCTCTGACTGACTATTCCTAAATACTTATTAGATCAACATCAAGGTTTTGTGGGGTTTTTTAGATGGTGGCCATGTGAGGGGAGCCACAGCAGAGATAGAACTGCTCCACCACATTCTGGCAGACCTCTTTCCCTGGAGCTCAGCCTGTCCTTCCTCTAGAGAATGAATCATGACTTCTGCTAGGACCAGGGACTGTATATGCAAAACCTGCCTCTGGGATCAGCAATAACACGCCTGGCACTCTCTTTGCAACAAACCAAGAAGTCTCTGCTCAGATGCTTATCTTCTGCCTGCATCCTGAGCTTGCAATCTGTTAGCTCTTGAAAGTTTGCATTAGCATAACTTCTTGTTTGAGAGGTGGTTGGGATTACTTTTCCCTTTCCCTGCTCTACCCATGTTAAACTTAGTAGCAACAAGGAAGATCTGGCTTCTCTGAGATGTACCTGGGAGTCATAAGGAGAAGGCAAACCTAAACTTCTCTACACAGATGCAGTTTCCTTCATTGAAAGGGTCGAGGAACCACCATGCCAGCTCATAGGCCCTTCAGACATCTGCATGAAGCCACTCAGCAAACATCCGAACATGAATCTACCACCGGAAGAGACCCCTCTGATCACACAAACCAAAATCCCACAAAGCTTATATACCTTCCAGAGGCCTGCCCTTGCTTGTCTTTCTCTTTTGGTTCTTACCTTCCCAAGACAGAAAGGGTTTGGAAAATTTCCAATTTGCTCTCCAGTTTTCGCCACATGCAAAATTTTGGGAGCAAACTTGATCGTATATCTTCTATAGTATTGTCAGATTCTGCAGCAAAATGGATATAAGTACCAAAAAAAGGTGTTTCAGAATTCACATTGCTTCATAGACCAAGGTTAAACTGTGGAAATTTCCAGGAAGAAGAGCTGCCCCTCAAAGGAGAGGTATTTGGGGGAGGTGTTTGTAATGGCAAGAGATTTAAAAGTAAAATGCTTGTGGTATTAATGATCATTATGCATGGACAGGAAGGCACCTTTCATTATTTCAATGCTGTGATCAAGTCTGGTATGGTACTAGAGATTTAATTTTGTTTTTTTCCCTCGTCATGGGAGTAGTGAAGAGCAGCTCCAGTGATGGCAAAAGACAGGAAATGAAAAGTGTTACCATAAAAAACTTGAACAGTATGAAGCTAAGTTCTGCTTGCAGATACATGAGTACAGTTTTGTTTTACTCAAATGTTTGAGAGTAGTTTCAAGTGCATTCTTTTGTTTAAGTTTATACTTTCAAACCCGAGCCTTACAAGGTCTTTCCAGCATACAGGAATCCTGCAAGTCTCGATATGGTTCCATAGGCATCTAAATCTTGGGCATAAAGCTTAATTGCATGAACTGTTAGCAGTACATAGACCTTTTGAGTTTGCTACCAAAGGCAGGCAGGGTACCCTGTTTGCTTAACAGAACTTGAACTTGTGTCAGTCTGAAACTTGATACGTAGTTTACGGTCTAATGTTTTATTTAGTGAAAATTGCTTAGCCTGGACTACGTTGACTATCAAACAACCATGCAATGGGATAGTTGTGTTGGTTGCTAATTCCTGTTCTTTAGTACATTTTTCCTGACATTTTTTGAGTGAAATATGCATGTTTTCTTTTTTTTTTTAAACTCTGTTTATACATGTTTAATCAACATCAGAGATCTTTTTGAACTGGTGGATGGAGGTTAGATAACTTTCCCATGAGCAAGAAGCATGGGATTCTCCTTTCATATATGCATTCTACACAAAATCTGACATTTGGGAAATTAGTGAAAGGTCTTCCTCAGAATCTGTTTCAAATAAAAAATGCAAAATATATTAAAATATATTAAAATATATTTAAAAGCAGGGTGTTTTCTTTGTCGATACATGCCAAATCACATTTTCATTTGTAAATGTTCAGAATATTATAAAGAATATTTAAAATATAAAATAAACTCAAATGGAGACTTTATTTAAATCAAACAAAATATGCACATTGACCAAAAATTATTTTTTTACTCTTTGTTATTCTTTTGCTGAACATTTCTGCTTCAGCCAGATGTTAAACATTATTTTATTCCATAAGTAATCTAAAGGACTACAGTGTTGTTAAGCCCATCCCATGCTAACAATTTGCACTCCCTGTATTTTGCTCCAGCCCTGAAAGCAAAATTCCCCCAAAACCTTTTCAAATCAACCATACAAGAGAAAAAGAATGATACTTGACTGCAAGGTAGTCAAAAGGACACATTCACCTTTTTATTTTCATATTCAACTTAATATTTTTAAACTTTGCTGGATTGACTTATGTTATCTCCAGCAAAGTAAGTGCAGGTAAGCAGCGTTCACAAGATACTGCGCTTTCTCTCTAAAATCTGAGCTCAAATGTGTGCAGATACTTCTATGAGCTTGTACAAAAAACCTTTACAATCTCAGCTGGTGTGACAGGAGAACAATTCAACAGCATTGGGCAAAGCTCAAGAATTAGTGTAATCAATCAAAATGAATACCAAGGTTGTAGTTTAAACAAACTTATGACTGAAGTAAATACGCCGGATTAACTCTTTGCAATGTAACTTCAGCTCTTCTGTTTCAAATTACACTATAATACCTTTTGCATTACTATGTATTATTCTGTTGATTTATGGGCTTGTTACACTCTAAGAAAACAATCCTTACGGCAGTTTGCTAATAAATTGAGAAGGTATTTCACTGGTATTTTAGGAATTTATTTTGAAGGCAACATTTTTAAGAGTGCATTTGGCCATCTGCATATCACAAATTTGATAGAGAGATGGAGAAAAAAAAGCAAGAGAAGTCACAGTAAGCAATCAAGAACCACTTTATTGCAGAAGATCAAACAAGACTTATATTTTAACTCTAGAAAATTTAACTGCAGTGAAGAAATAATAGAAAGGAAACTTGTTGGAGATGAGTAGTGCAAAGTTAACTTTGGTCACAATAGTCAATGCTGGGATAAGAACCCTTTGGATGTACTTAAGAACCATTTAAAAATATTGCCATACTTTTTTTCTTGAACAGCATTTTTTTTCCTTCCTGTCATCCTATGAAATCCTACATGTATACTTTACATTATTTAGAAAATAAGTACCTGCAGTTAAGCAATTTCCTGACTTATCTATAACCTATCCACTCATTCTGGTCAATAGTGTCTGCATAGCAAAGTACGTTCTCATGTATCACTGATCTTTTTGTTTGGTTCTCACGGATAAATTACACTTCATTACGGAAATTAAATGCGCTGTCAGGATTGTTTTCAGACATTTCATTTGGTTAGGCCTTCAGGCTTTGACTTCTAGAAGTCAGACTGTGCAACTACTGCATAAAAATATTCCTGGTGCTTTCAGCCAAGTTTTGCAATTTCTGCTTACTGTGAGCAGGAGTTTAAAGAAAGAGCAGCGGGTGGATGATAGTTTGATAGTTTTACTGTATGACTGGGTAGCTCTCACAGGCATCCAAGAGGGATAATCCAGGTCATCCTTTAGCGCTTAAATTATACTCTAGAGATTGTAAATGTTTCTCATGACATATGTCTGAGGCTTTACAAATTTCTCAAATTGTGCTTGTTTCTATTTTCTGTACTTTTGTCACATGGGAGCAAGTAACATTGACCCATTTTCCTTTTGTCTGCTTTGGTAAGTACCAAACTATTAGTGGAATCCTTTGAGTCTGACCTGGAGAGACCAGGAATGTGGGAATGGGCAGGCTGTCATCACGAACAGTATCTGCCGAGGCAGACTGAGCCTGTTCTCAGCATTTTCTTACTGACACTTTAGAGAATGAATGTGCCTTATTTACCTCAGTTTGTACATAATTTCCATGTACTTTGCAGTGTGAACTGAACTGTTAAGTATACATAAGTGCTAACCATTACATTGATCTGGGAAAGGATGACAAGTGTTAAAATATTTTACAATTAGATATTAACTTGGGGAGCATGTAGAAAGAAGATATTGGAGGATAGATGCCTGTGTTTTAGGCATGGAGAGCAGTTCTAGACAATGAATAAGCTGCAAGCCCAAACAAATAAAACATTCGTGAAGCATTTTTTCTCCCACAGGCTAAAATTATTTTTCTATGAAAAGATTGTATTAATCTGTCAGATTCCTTTCTGTCTACTGCTGTCATAGATGCTCAGCAAAGAAAAGCACTTTGAGTGTTTTTGTGGGTTTGAGGTTTTTTTCAGTATGGATCATGGTTTTCAATGAAATTCTATGTCTAGCTGTTTCTTATTTTATTAGCAAAACTAATTTTTTAAATACAGTATCACTGGTTAAATAGATACTATAAACCCTTATTAACTTTTTTTAAGCAGGTTTACTTTTCCCCAAAGTTGTTGGAAAAGCACAGTATAAGTGTAAGAGCAAAAAAGAAAGTTGTGCTTGCTGTCCTCACCACCACACGTTGTTTTGCTCCATTCATGATATAGCAACCTATTTGGTCTTCTGTCCAGTCAAATAAAGACCTGGGTATGTCTGTATTATTTTCTTCTGATCTAAATAATCCTTTTTCCCTATAAGCCATCCTTTTGCTGTTTCTCAGTTTTTATATCCCCTACTTCTCTCTTTTCTTTGTTGACCTTTTTGTTATCCACTCCCAAGCATGCAACATCTTCTTTTCCATTTCACCACTGTTTTTGTGTTAAAGGCTTTCCATAAGGGACTTGGTTTCTTGATAGCCTGGAAGAGGAATTAGAGAAGCTCATTCTGTGAGATGAGCTCTCCTTCCTGTAATGCGGGATGATGTGGTCTTCACAGCTGTCAGGGCTTGTCTGTGTTAAGATGTAAACTCCTTGGGCAGGAGCTGTTTGCTGTTTGCATTTGACTCTTTGTATGGTGCCAAGAGCATTGCTAGCACTTCCAGGGTTATGGCAGAGGTGGCATCATGCAGAGGGGCACAGTGACAGCTTTTTTCCAGTGGACAGGGACTCCAGCAGCAAGGGCCCAAAGGCACCACATTATGCTGTGGGTGTTGGACCCATATTTGTTCATTATTCTAGTATTTAATGAGGGTATGCAATGGCATACAGATTTATGGATAAAGTGTTTTTTCCACAGGAAACTCTTCAGTTCAAATGTGACTGTGTTGCTACTGCAGAGTTTCCCTTACCACTGTGAGACTAGCTCCCTTTCCATTACAGAGCACACTCCTCCATGTGCTTGGCACAGATGTGCAGTGTAACACCATCTTGCTCCCTTTTTCACAGCTTTTACTTTACTCAGTTTTTATTTGCTAGGGACTTTGCACCGTGGGACTGTTTCCCCACCATCAGTGTGCCCTGCAGACAGGATAGGCTATGTTGCATGAGCCCAATCTTATCTTTCTTCAACCTCTCCTCATAGAGCGAGACTGCAGGTTACAGAAGGGATGGGCCCCCCCTGTGTGACAAGGAAGTTTCTGTTGCTGTCCTCTGCAGCTTCTCATCCCTAGCCCCTTCCTTCAGAGAAGAGGCAGAGGTAAATGTGCAGACTGAGGACAGATCCGTTTGTTTTTCTTCTTGTTACAATGCCTCACAAACCAAACTGCGGAGTTTACACTCTGCTAGCTCATACCTAGTGCTGCCAGCAAGATCTTGACTGCACTGCATGGCCACAGGCACGTACAACTGCTTAGGACTGCCTGAGCCACAGCTCCCTGTACAGGTCCTCCCTCTCCTTCTCAGCTGGCTTCTTTCTTTCAAACAGTTGCAGAGTTGGTTTTGCTATATGACATAAGGTTATAATAAATCAAGTGAGAAGATTTGTGTTGTGCTTCCTACTGTATGGGAGAGGTCCCACACAGTTTAATTGCTTCCTCTGTACGTCAGATATATGTATATAAAATCTCTGAAGTCATGTAACTGCCAAGATCCTATGGTGTGGTTTGAAACATCCATGCAGTGAACTCTCAAATGCTGTAGATGTGCTATGAAATATAAATGTAAAATAGAAGTCAGTTTATCCAGTTAAACAATATTAGAATTAGGGAAATCAATCGAGATATGCAGATTTTAGCAGAATGGAGAAGGGGGAAGGGACCAGAAAACTTTCTCAAGGCTGAATAGAGTTTTATCATCAAAGGAGATGGGAGAAAAATATTTTACTGCCCAGGATAACAGCAGAGCAGCCTGAGGAGAGGAACCATGTCAAAGAAAGCCACATAGTGAATTGTAAAGCTATTTGAAAAGTGTCATCACAAAATATACCTGCTGGTACAGCTTTGGCCACCAGACAGAATTCTGCTTAAAAAAATTTATTGTTCCTGTGTTTTCAGGCCAAAATGCAGAGAAGGGTAAGTAGACCATGTAGACCTGTAAATCTAAGATCATGGTTGGGTCCATGCACAGAGCTACAGTCAGTGTCTCAGCAGGAAGCTGCTCACCCCTGCATCTGTAGAGCTATTTTCTCTGGGCCTGGCAGGCATGTAGTGACATATTTTCAATTCAGCCCAATGGCTTGAGCATCTCTTGAGAAGGGGAATGGTATGTATTGGAGTGGAGATGTTAAAGGTGCAGGGCACCTCCGCAGGATCAAGCATATCCAGGGCCTGATCTGCAACGGTAACCTTAGTTAAGTGCACTGGAGAACAGGCTTGCTTCTCCTGTCTCAAGCTGCTGTCCTTCTGTTTCATGCCTCTAAAGCTGCCTGAGCTATTCCAGATACATAGGAAATGGAGAATAGGTCTGCTGGGATTACTGGATCCGTTACTACCATCAAGACCTAGGAAGATGGTGCTCCTTCGTGAGAAAGCACCCATGGGAAGAATCAGGGTGTCCTCGGACTACTACTGAAAGTGACCCTGACACTGCCCCAAGGTGCCAACACTGAAAACTTAGCAGGACACTTCAGCCCATGCCCCACTGTGGTACATGGTGTGCAGAACAAGAAACATGCAGATGAGTAGGGGTCCTCCCCCTTAGGGGACAAGACCCTCCTAAACCCTGCATCTCCCTCCTCAGCATATCCAGTCCTCGCTGGAGGGACACGTGATCCTATTATCTCAGGAGTATTCCCCTGTCTACTAAAGTGCATATATAGCCATCAAAGATACTCACTGCTGTCACAGTAGTAGTTTTATTAAGTAATGTTTTCTACTGGCTAATCGTATCAGTCATATATACATTTAATCAGCAAAAATCCTTTCAGTATGTTCTGCCTTTCAGCATGTGCTGCCTAAGCATGACAGTTTGTCCCCTCATGTTTACCAAAACTAAATAAACACTAAATACCATTTTCAATAAGTACACTTTTTAAAAAAAGAGTATTTTTATCTTCTTCAATAGCCTCAACACCCTGGTATAAATATATACATGGTATTGTCTGCCGAGTCTGTGGTGTGGTGCATTTACACAGCTGCAGTATGGGCTGCTGTTTACTCTCCCCCTCATAGACATTGTGTTCTGCCTTTTCCCTGTAAGGATTTTCCTTCTCTATCTGTACTTAGTCCTAGACAGAGAACTATCTCGATTTATATAGGTTGTATAACTTAAGTGACTTCAAAGATGTTTTGCATAGTGAAAATCTGAACACCGACTGGCTGAATAAACCCTCCTGCAATGAGTCATAATTATAAAGCTAAATGTGTTCCTGCCTCTGTGTACTAAATCAACAGGAGTCCTTTTGGGTTTTGTGGGATAAACATACTTCTCTGTCATGTATTTACAGTCACTGGAACACTTGCAGCCACTTGTGAATCCTTTACTTCAAGGAGAGATTTTTCACACTCTAAATCCTGATTCTCTAAACCAAATTCTGTTGAAGATCTTGGGAAGCGTATGCAGTTAGAGGCTGCAGAGCTGTTATCCATACCCAGTGGAGTACAATTTCATTTTCAATTCAGTTAAAAGCATTCCCATAATGAAATTCAATACCTAGTATTAGTTTATAATTGTTCATCTATTCCTACAGTGTGTTTATTCAAATATCTACCACAGTTTTCAGAAAGATTGGTCAGCATTTTTTGTCTCTAATCTTGTCATGAGTTGAAATACAGGTCAAACTTAAGCTTATCCTCAAAATTCCCTGAGTCCGAAAGCAAGTCATTCCTAGATTCTTGTAACTTCTTTCAGTTAACCTGCTTCTTTAAGCAAGTACATGATACCTTTTATGCCTGTGTTACAAATGAGTCCCTTAAGCTGCAAGCACATATAAAAGCTGTGTGCTTGCCAAACGGACCGCACCGATTGCCACCAGACACAAGTTGGTTGAAGGCCTGCAGAAAGGACATCTTTAGTTTGACCATTTGTTTTTGTGGCTGCTGGTCTGATTAGCTTTCAGAATTGAAATTTGGCAAGAAGTAAGCTTTGGCTTTTAAGAGCTAACTAAGCATCTAAGAATTCATGAGAGGCTTGAAGTGTGTTTTGTAAAGAAGCAGAAGCATCACAGGCAAATTGTATTGTGTTTGACCAGGGGAAGACCCAGGTGTTTTAAATCAAAGCTGCAGGAGTAACGAAGACATTCCAAAGAGTCCAGGAGGGAAATGCTAAAGCTTCCAGCTTAGCCTTCTGTGAGAACCTTTCAGTTTCATGTTATGGAAATAGGAAATAGCCATCTTTGCTTAAAGTTAACTGTCAGACAAGAATTGAGATAAAACTATCTGCAGATATTAATCTACTGCTCTCCAAAGCAAAATAGAATTGAGACTTCCTTCTTAGAAGTGCCTCCTTCCATGGGCACAAAGCTTTTGGTGTAATCACAGAATACGCAGAAGTTTCCTTGAGTTGGTTAGTATGAGCTGGAAGGAGGAGAGGGTGGTAGTCAAAAAGAAAAATTACAGGAGTATACATGGTGATATGTAAACCAAACAAAAGACAAGTCTTTCAAACAAAACACTAATATTTAGATACTAAAGTGTTATGAGGTAAACTGAGACAAAGCAAAGAAAACCTCAGCTACCAACTGCTATTAAGAACTAGTGATTGGGTGAAAAAATTTAATTTTGTCTTATAGAAAGTATTTTTTTTCCTGGGAGAGGAAATGTTGCACAGCCCATAAACACTCCAGGATGCAGGAGCATTGGTCAGCTGATGACTGATGAATTTCATTTACTTCCTATCTGACTTCTGAATATTTGGACAGATGAAATTTCTGAGAATAAATTCTGATGGGGGCTGTGAAACAATCCCCTACTTTGTTTAACACCCTAAAACTTAGGCCAGTTTGGTCTATGGCCAGTGCATGTGCCTTTGTATGATGCCATGGTGCTTGTAATGCTCTGCTGGTTTTTACCTGCCTGACAGCTGTTCTCCTCTGGATTCTCTTATAGCCAGAGTCAGTTGTGCCCCTGAAATGATGTAATCTCCTCTGTTGCTGTCAGCGTGTTTTTCTGTTTTGTGGCTGATGGGTATGAAGCCAGAGTAATATGAACTGCACATTTGCTTTCTGTTACATGCATCTGTGTGTGTTCCTGTAGGCACTTCAGAATTATGTTACTTTTATCTCTATACTACGAGAATGTTTTCTATGTTCTGCCCCTCTCCTTTTGGTTGGGGTATTACATGTCTCAACTAGACACCTAGGGATAACCCCCTTGCACTTTTTCCTCCAAGGTTTTAAACTGAATCTTTAGGATGCAAAATTGGTGTCTGTTTATCTTCAAAGTAGTTAAGCTGGGGATTACCTGAGCTTTTGTTAGGGCTCTTTCAATGGAGAACTCTGAACAAAATTCCTTCCTTGGGTGAAAACTAAACAAATATAGAAATTAGAAATTTGAACAGTGCATTTGTGTAAGCTTCTCAAGCAGAATTTACCCACCTTACTCCTCCAGTAGCTTAATATCTTTCAATTAGGGTACTAGTCACCATCTATTCTTTAGCTGCTCTCCAGATCTTCCTCAAAAGAGGCAGCAGTCAGCAGCACCCTGGTAGGGCTGACTTGCTCTTGGATAGTAGCACAAATTCACTTAGAAAATCCTGACCTGTTTGTCGGTCATCAATCTTGTGTAGTATATCTCTTGTGCAATCCATAATCACGTATAAAAAAGTTTAAAATTACAACTATTCCAACTGTTATTCTCTTTATGCATTATTCTGTGCTGAAACTTCAGCCATCTGCATTCCTATTTGACTATGAAGTATCTCTTTCACCAGTTGCACATCTTTGTTTGTTTGTTTATTTGTTTTCAAAAACTTGGCCCCTTCTTATGGTGATACTCTGAGTCCTCATCTTCCTGTGCTACCAGAGCCCATCTTTCCTCTCTGATTCTCATTACTAATCATTTTCTGGTAGTGAAAAGAAAGCTTGCTTCTGGTTTCTTAGACACCTCCAGCTGGCAACCTACACTGACCTCTTCATCCAACAGCTCTCTCCGTGGATACGCTCCAGGCTGCTCCCTGCATGTGGCAAGGGTATGCCTCAGACACAGCCACATGGAATGCTTCATCTTCACAGAGCCTGGTCCTGCAAAAGAGCTGTGAGAGTCTGGGCACACTCAGGAGCAAACATGGGGTCTTCCCACATTCCATCCAACTGAAAGTAAAAAGCTGAGTGTATGCAGCTTTACAAAGGTTTGTAACTTGCCCAAGTTTCAGATGAAGGTCAAAAGTTGCTGACACAAAATTCTTTTCCTTAATGGAGCATGAGGAGAGAAAGAATCTTTTAAAGAAAGGTCCCCAGGAGACCCAGAGACCAAGGCAGACTTACACCATGACCCAGCACCGACTGACAGTGTGGGCACTGTGGGAGGCTCAAAGAGTGCCTCAGCTCTTCAGGTTTCTGTGTCTACCCTCATGTCAGCAAACTGAACAGGAGCATTTCTCACGTGAAACTAGTAACTGATGGCATGCACCAGCTCAGTAATTGCTTTCTGGAAGCCATGCCATAGGAAAGAGACAGATCAAGGAGACTAACAGATAGCAATTTATGGGGTTTGGAGTTCAGGATTATCATATATTTAATTCCACGCACTGCAGCCTTTTATTCAGATACCACCATTTCAATACATTTTTCCACATTAGATTTGAAATTTAAAGGGAAGAAGTAGTGGAATCCACATTCGGGATTGTATGTTGCAGTTTTGCGCATTTGTTTCTCTGGAGGGAAGGGATGTGAGTCATATGCTTAGGGAACAAATGAGTGATCCAAACAGGTGCTGCAGTTAAAAACTATACATGAAGGGAAAAAAACAAAACAAAACAAAATAAAACACTTCTCTCCAATGTTTTGTCTTTTACATCTTTAGCCAGATGTCATGCAAGTACTTTGGTATTGGTTTTGTGAACATTTTCTTGAAGTTTTACCGGAAGCTAAGAAATGGAAAAACTATAAATATGTGTGCATTTCCCAGATGAACTGCATTTGCCAACCAGTGCATAGGAACAAAGAGAGTTAAAAGTCAAAACAGACAAATTCCTCTGAGCATTTTGATTATGAGAAGATTTGTAGGGCTTTACTTTAATAACTATAAAATACTTCGAATTGGTTTCTTAATGTCAGCATTATTTATTTTTCAGAGCAAAGTTCAGAAAATTTTGAATTATTGTATATAAATTTTTTACATGTCGTGGCTCCTTCAAATACTCATATGTATACTTTTTTCTTCAGAAGTGATAGATTGCCAAGTTATCTGACCTCTCGAGAGAGGAAGTTGGGAGGACAGTTTAGTAACATTTTCTTTCATTCCCAATGTGGAATAAGATCAAAAAATATGTATTTAAAATTCTGCTAATAACCTTATCTTTTCTAAACCATAAGGTACTGGCAAAATAACAGCACAAGTAAACATGGCTCTTGATGCACCACATTAAAAAATGGCTTTTGTTTATGAAAACTTTTTTTGTTGTAGAAACTTGTGGGAATAATGTTGTATTAATGGTAGGATGTTGACCTTTTCCAGCTATGGAAGATAGTCTCAGAACAGGATCCAGGAAAAACAAACATGGAAACTACTTAACTCCTTAGTTGTGTGCCCGAAACTTTGTGAGGAAGCATTATTTAAACTTAGCTATTGTACTTACAGAGTGTGTCATTACATTAAAGTGCCACACACACACAACCAGTTTCACTAAGCACAAAGTTATCAAGAGCTTAAGGGACCAAATAACTTCTGTGAGGAAGAATATTGCTTTAATTTCATGTAATATATGTAAAAATATGCAGTCGTCTGCTATTGTCTGTGTTTTGTCTACATTTATTTATAGTCTCCTAGGTCAAAAGTAGGGCATATTTTCTCCAGATTTTAGGGTACAGTGTAGTACTGCTGAACAAGAAGTTACACTGAGAAAAAGAGTGAAAACAAACAAGTTTCCCTGTTACTTTGGACTTGAGCTCATGTTTCTCTTGTAAGCTAAAACTGTCCGCTTGGATTTTTTAAGTCAAAAGCCCCAAAACTCAGGTGAATTCTGTAGAACTGGTGTATGTGACCTTTACTGTACAGTCCACCTCTACTGAATTCACTCCTGAACTGAGAAGTAACCACAAAACTTAAGGGCTACTGACATCCACTCAGGATCTTGAAAATGAGGCTTGTGAGGTGTATAGGTGACTGTTGGTAGTTTCTGGAGACAAACCAGTGAAGGCCCATGGTTGGGAAAGAAGAGAAATACTCTCTAATCTGTCCATACACTGTGTCTTCATCTTTTTTTGGACCAGTTGTAGGCAGCTGTCCTGTAGGTAGCTTCTCTTCCATTGCCATTCCCTTGTCCACGTTTCTTCCAAAGCCTCTCTGATGACAGTAGATATAGGAAAAAGGATCTGTCACATCTTACTGGATAATTGCTGACTATCAGCATCAGCTTCAAGAAGAAAATGGAACTATCCCAGTTCACATCAGCTAGGCATCTCACCCATTGTCTTCACTAGATCTCATTCTCCATTCTTGTCAGTCAGGTTGTATTTGTCATTATGAACAAAAACAAAAAGTAGAGTTTATTAACATCAAGCAGTTTTAACATTTTCAATAAACTGTGTAAGTCAAGAATACAGTGAAAAGTGGTCACTAGTACAGCGTACCACTTCACCTTTCCGGTGATGTATACCCAGCACACAAACAAAATCAGAAATGTTGATTTCAAAATAGTGTGTTTGTTGTCTTTTTTTTTTTTTTTTTCTCCAAGGAGATTATATTTTTGTATTGTCTTTAGACAGCCGTTCTGGGGCTCTTAGGCCTGTTCAGACACAAGGTACTTCAATACGCATATTGTTTGTCAGTAGAGAACTCCAGTATCAGCTTTGAATAACATGGGATTTTGTGAGGAGTTACCACCGACAAACCAGAAGCAAAAAGTGTTTCCTTCTTATGGATACAATATCAATTTGTCCCTGCTCCTGGGTGGATTAACAGCCAATTCATGAAGCAGCAGCTGATCCTGCAGCTCGCAGATGACCCTACTGCAGTGAATCAGCATTGGTTTTAGTCCAGCTGTACCTACTTCTGATAGTTCAGTCATTACTGCATGGGTATCTGACTTGTGCCCATAGTCTGTGCATGAGCAGAAATGAGATGCAGGAGGTGCTGCAATCTCCAGGCAAGCTGTCCTACTTATCGCCTTGGGGTCTCAGGAAACACTGCTTCCCTTTTTGGCTTAGCCATGGACTCAAAATCTGTTGGAAGGGAAGTCATGTAAGGTCAATCTTCCAAGAGCTCAGTTCTCCTTGGTTACGTAAGTAAAACAGATTTCTGGAGTGTTTGACAATGAGTTACATCCCTTATGTGCTGATTTTTGGTCATCATACTTACTTAGTGAGAAGTGGGAGTTGAAGGCACCTTAGGGAACTTGGAACAAGGGTTTGGTACTGACTATTTTTGCAAACCAGGTTCTTGTCTTTTGAATAATACCACTGTGGTTGAGGTTCTCAACCTTAGTAAAGAAAATAACAGCAATTCCCTCCTTCAGCCCTCTTGTATATTTGCAGCACAAACTCTAAACTGTTACTCAGTGTGCATATAAGTGCCTCTCATGCAGAGGCCTTGATCTCTTTGAGACTTCGTAGATAGCACAACTAATAAGCACTTACTACATTTGACAGGACTTTTTTCCTTGTTTATGTCCCAGTAAACTATAAGGTATGCCATTTCTGCTACTGTTGCCAACACAGATACATCTAGCTTTTTCCTGAAGACCTCCAATGGTGGAGATTCCACAGTCCACAAGAAAGCTTGTCAACATATCTGAAGTTCCTGTGCTGGTATCTCTGCTGTTATACCCCACTTAGTCTTTGCTATTGCAGTTTATGGAGAGCAGACTCATTAATTTATTACTTTTAGGTAATATTTTTATTTTTATTGTAGTACTGATAATTCTTTATTGTTTTCCTCTTGGGTCTTGAAATACAGTGTCCAGAACTGAACTTAGACTATCTGACCACAACCATATCAATGCTGAGAAGAGTGTAAGGATTATTTTATGTTTTTTAATGCCTGTCTATGGTGTTCAAAAACTCACAGGTGAGAAAGGTCACTAGAGGGGTCATTGGGTGTTGGACTAGATGACCTTTAAGAGGTCTCTTCTACCTCAAATATTCTATAATTCTATGATTCTTTGAGACAATTGTCATTGTGCTCTTAAATTATGTTGTTGCTGTGGCCTCTCTTCAGATTTGAATCTGATTTTGTATGTGTATGTATCCAAATATTGTAGTTCAGTATTTAGTGCAACTGTTATTGCCAATTAATTTCTGTTAGCAGGAGCTATACCTAAAGGATATAAGTCTGAGGACATGGAAAATTATTCCACAGACTATCTCTGCAACAAATCCTGTAGGGATTGTTAGTCACTATGACAATTCTTTTTTTCCCCGTCACCAGAAGGTTTCTTCTGTTCCTAGTCAGAACCTCACCATCGAGGAAGCTCTGAATATTTCTAGGAAAAGTGTTAGAAACTTCAGTCTCTTGTTGGTAAAAGGTGGGGAGCATGAGAAGAATGTGACATTTGCCAGGAGTTGTGGAAATTTCTGTATGCCCCTCTGGGTTTTAATATCATTTCCCTTATCAAAGTTTATAAGGGGTGATTGCACAACAGCACATCTTGTTTTCATAACTGGGTAGTAAATCAGAGTGAAGAGGTATAAGTGGCAGCCTGCAATTGCACAGCACTGTGTGGACACAAAATAGCTTCTGCATGTGCAGTATGATACCTCCTTGGCTCCCTAAGCTTCTAGAAAGTGAGAAAAGCCTGTTTAGGACTGCCTTTTCAAAGCCAGTCAAAACAAAGTAAAAATAACAGGAATCTTAAGCAATCCTTGCCAATTGGCCAAAGTGACTGGGCATGCTTTGCTTAGGTCAGAATTTTGCTGGAACATATCAGTGAGTGAGAAGTTCATTTGCTATGTAACTATGCCAATAAATAGCCAAAACATAACACTTGGAAAACTCAGTAGATGGACAGCTCTCCCATTTGTCAGCAGCTACTTTTCCAATGCACTGAGAACTGTGGGTGGTGTTGGGGAGCTTGTAGGAAGGTTTTGGGAGGAGGGGTTGATTGGAATAGTTTTAGAATGATGAGGACTGTCTTATAGCTAATCAGTTCTTTGAGTGGAATTTTATCTCTACTGGGAGGTGAGCTCATTCGCCTTTATCGACCTCAAATTCATGTTTAGAAAAAAATCAAAGTAGGATGCATTCCTCTTCTTGATGGCTTATTCTTGCAAAACACAACTGTTTCTTACCACCCAGTGTCTCCTGAAAATGAGCTGTGTTTTGATTTCAGTCTGGTTTGTACTTTCTTCTGCTGAAACAAAAAATACAAGCCCTCAGATTAGCTCTTTGTATTTCTGGACAGTTTTCAGTGACGGATTTTAGAGCATCTCACAGCCCATAAAATTTTTATCAAAGTACTCCAGCCACCTTCTTCTTGTTGTTTTCCTTCTTATTCTTGTTTAAGACCAGATTATAGAGTAGAAGTAAGTCAGAATGTTTTATTTAACATAAGATTCACTGAAACCCAGCTGACCATCCATACTACCAGACATGGAATTTCCAAAATCTCTACATTGCTTTCCTACCCTGCTTTCACTCCCTGTTTGTTTTGCTTTTTCTCCCTGTCTATTCTATGCCAACCCCACCCTTCTCTTCTAGCTGGTGCTTTTCTCTCCAGGAATGTGCACCTGATGAACCTGAAGATTCTCTTCTTGCCAAGTGGCTATTTGGTGAAGAGACTTCAGGAGGGTGTGGGAGTAGAGAGTGAAAGAGACAGAAGGAGGAAGGTTGTAGATGTGACTTGTATAGGAACTGGCAGCAGATGGCTGGGACTAAGGCCAGGAGAGGAGCAGTGGGAGCAGGAGAGTCATAGAGAAAAGTGATCTGAGTCGTAGAGAAAAGTGGCCTCAATGCAGCAGGGCTCAGGTTGCACAAGAGGAAGGGAACTTCAGGCTGTTCTGTATCAGTATTTATGTGGGGGACATGATCCTCAGTAAGCTGTCATGGAACAGATTGTCATGTTTGTGTTCCTCTCTCTGTTTGAATAAAGATGCTGGAAATAGAGGTAATTGGAATTGTATTGTCAGTGTAATCTTTTGTTTGTTTGAGGGATGGGTTAGACTGTGAGGTATAACAATGCCCACCTCACTCACTGTGGGCAGCCAGCGTGCTGTTCAAATAGGCAGCTCAGTGCCATCTCAGCCGCTCTCACTGCAGGCACTGAGCCCCCCATCCCTCTCCCAGTGGTGGCAGTGAGGGAATGAAGGGGCCATTCCTGCCACGTTACTTCAGGGGACAAGGTGAAGGAGTTGGGGCAAGGGGACATGAAGATTATTTAATCACATCTTGAGTTTGTCCAGTCAGCAGCAAATGGCCTTTGCTTCTTATGTACTTGTTTAAAAGAACATTTCTGCTAAGCTGAGTCTGGTTCCCGAGTCAACCTTTGGAAGATTTTCAACAAACCACTTAAAAATGCAGGGAGGACATAGCAAAATAAATCTTATTTTAGTAAATAAACTGAATCACAATTTTCCAAAGCCATTCTACGAATGATATTGTAAGACGTCCTAGGTGACAGAGGAAGGTGGTGGGCACCGGGATCCAGCACTCTATTCCTTGGTTTTCCCAGTCTGCAGGAAGGCTGCCGGCCCTGGATGAGCTGAGGATGGAACTGCATGCCTTTGTGAAATGGAAAAAGTGACTCATCCATCCTCCTCCTTAAATACTGCCCAGGAAGGACAGCATAGGCAGGATTTCTGTGCCTGTCCTTTGCTATAGAGATCTTTCAGTCATTGAAGTTGGCTGGAGGAAAAGGAGGGAGTAGGTTAGAAGAAACGAATCCTGGTCTCCCCTGCTCAGAAAGCATCTGTATGGCCAGGGGTGAGCCCTACAGTTTGCCCCATGGAAAGGCTGTCTATCCTATCAAGTCCATGAAAGGAAAATTATTACAGAAACACTCATAAACTTCTTTCTTCTGAGTTGGTCACCTATAGCTCTCCCAGCCATCACACTGGAGGGCCTGCTTCAGCCTAGTCCCATATTTCAAGATCAGACATAAAAGTGATACAGAGAAGGATTTTTTTAAAAGGATAACTGAACAGGAGACGTTATATTTTGGTGGTGTTTCAGATAGAACTAATACATCCTGGAAGCGCCAATAAAAGGAGGAAATTAAAAAACAGTGGTGTGTCACACTGTAGGATACACTGTAGATTTTATTACAATGGTTTGAATTTAATTTTTTTTTTTTTTAGCTAGGCAATTGTCAGTATGAGGCTCAAACTTGCAATTAAATTGTAGTTTGTAGGAAAAATGTTAAACCTCTTGAACTTACACACATAAAGATAATAATCCAGTTTAGTCTAAAAGAACATAATGAAGGAATTCGGTGAATGGGAATTACATAAACTCTACCATTGGTGTTGAAGGACATGATCTATAAATTAGGAGATTAAGAGTAAACAGGAAATTCCACAGAACAATTTCAGGATAAAGAAACTGTAGCAGCAGATGGAAAGATGTTTCTGTTTCTCTTCTGAGATTTTAGAAGGTGGTTTTGATACCATCTACCTCTATTTAAATGAAATAACCACTCCATGTTTTGGTTGTGAATTCCAGCTGTGCATAGGCAGAGCAATGCTAGTGCCAGCTAGAGCATAATGCTGCACAACTCTTGTCAAAAGTTCCTGTTCCCCTATACAGGTCACATCTTTTTTGCCCTCTCCTTTTAATGACATTGTCAACTTTGTGGGCATGATATGCCTGAAAAAGCACCCTAAAGGTGTTAACGTATGGACAAGCATGTTTGAATATGTTTGGGTTTTCCTTAGGATTAAAACAAGATAACAGATAAAGGGTAACTAGATCTTACAATGAAAAATAATTAAAGCCTTAATGTTTAATGTATCTTAAATAAAGTAAAGTAGATGGGGGGCCATTTTCTATTTATTTCATTGGTATGGATCAGGCTGCAGTATAACTCCTGGGAGCAGTTAGTCACAAAAAGACTTATTCAGTCTTTTTATTTCACCAACATTTCAGTCTCACAGCAAAATTCAACCTGCTTTCTACAAGGATATCCCCAGAGGTATATTAACATTCCTACAAAATAAAAATAGGGCCTTTCAATATTAAAAATACAGACAGAAATGTTCATATCCACAAGTTATTATTATTTTCATAGTAACTACTTTGTAAAACAACAAAAAGCTCAAACCCCTCCCCACTCCAAAAAAAAAAAATCCAAACAAAAAAACCAGAAGAGAGACCAATTAGCAAATACTTTGAATGCTTGAGATAAGGAATCATAATGGCTAGTAGGAAAGAAGAAACCTCACGTTTAAGATAGTTTCTCAGCAAGCTGTATAATAATGTCCAAACATGCTTCCTTTTGGCACATGTTGTTATACGCAGACAAAGAAACAGGAAAGGATTTTTTTTTTTTGTTCCCTGTGTCAGAAGCATACACCGATGGAGAACTCAGCCATAAAAGTACGTTATTCTTACTAAAGAAAAAAATAGCTTTGGGTTTGCGCAAAGTGCTGTATTACAGTTGGAGCAATGTAACTCTGGAAAGGATGCTTTGGTGGATCAGGTTCTGGTTTTCATCTATACAATGTCTTGGCTCAGTATTACTGATGTGCTCTACAAATGCCAGTGGTGAATAAGCCAACTCATTTGATAAAGCAACATGTCTCTTTGCTATGCAGAGCATGAATTTTCAAGGCTGCTGTAGACATGGCAATAGAGAAGAAGCTGCTCCTTGCAGCCAACACTGAGTTTCTCAGTTGCTCTTGGATCTAAATATAGAAAGCTGCCCATATCACATTTCTCTTCCTGGAGGTGGACCTCCATAGAGTGGAGCTCAGTAGGCACACAATAAGAATGATGAGGAGCAAATGCAAAAGAACTATGATTCACGTCCTCCACAGAAAGGGACACCTGCATACCAGGCATGAAGACCTTTCCATGTGTATGTGCACCTGGTGGTGTGAGTGTGTGTGCAAGACTCACAGTTTTACTGAGTAAATCACTCTCACAGTTACCGTAAAGAAATTTCATGCAAATTATTTTAGTGAAGTTTTCTTTGCAATATGAAATAATCCAAAATAAAAACATGGAATTCTTTAATGAACAGTTCCAAATTAGCATGACGGACTGAGTTACAGATACAGAAAATGGGTAGGTAAGCATCTCGATCCAGGAGTTGGGCAACTGTGTTGGGTCCTTCTCTTTAAATGTAGCCTAAACTGAAAAGGAGTCTCAGCAACCGAAACCTCCCCACACTCCTGTGGAAATTCCAAAGCATTCAGTGTTAAAAATCTGATTTCTTTCCCTGTTGAGGTGTGTTTCAAATAGCCTTGCTGGATCGCTCTGCAGGGATGCTGACGCCACTCTAAACAAAACTACGCAAGCAGTCAGGCTATGACCACATTAATCTCAACAAGTATATTCTTCAAGTGCAGCTGAGTATTAAACCTATCACAAGAGCTCATGTAGGAGGAGATGATTATGCAGTAGCAACTTTGTTTAACATTTCTTCACGTCTGTGGTTAACAGCGAGTTCTTGAGTGCACTAGACGCTACTAGAAAAGGGAAGGATTTTGCAGCTCCTGGCACTGCATGTTATATACCAGCAGAGAAAGCAAAGATTTATTTTTGCTTGCTGAATGAGAGAGGGAATGAAGTGCTGAGAGCTCTGTAACGTTTCATACTCTCTTATACGCAAAGAGCCAGATGAATATTGTTGGAAAGAATGTGTTTATACAAGAATCATATTTATCTCAGAAGCTGGGGTCCTAACGTTAGACCAAGCATCAGATGAAAAAGCTGAGCATGTAATAACTCAGCAAAATTCTGCTTCTGCTATGTATTTGAGTAATCTTCAATTACTTATTTTTAGGAGGTTTTTTAGAACAGCTCACACACAATTTGTTTGCAATAAACATTCACATGTAGAATGAGAGAAAATAAGATAAATTCATTAAGAAAGTATTGTTTTCCAACTTTGCTGAACTTTCCCAAAGCAAACAGCCCCAAACAGTGCTCTTTAAATGCCTGCATTCGAGCCTTTAAAAAAAATAATCGCCTGGACTTCGGACGAAGTATCAGGCTTGGTCTCAACCTTGCACTACATCGCAGGTTGTTGATAGCACAATCTGGATGGATTCTTCTGGGATCTCAGACTACATTCCCATGCTCTTTGACTTCATTGATTTAACGGTAAATGACACATTCTTGGAATGCTTTCAGCGGAAGGATTCTATATAATATGGATAGGAATAAGCATGTGAAATAGTTTGTATTTTAAGCAGAGCTGTTATTCCCTCTTGTTATATTAGTGTAATTTCTTTCATTCCCATGTTATTCCTAAAGCTTATTATTGTGAGAGATTCTGAGCCTTGAGAAACTGAAGTTAAACTAGCTTTTTCTCTAAGCTGCTTTCTAAGAAAAAAAAGGAGAGATGTTGGAAATTTTCCCATCTAACATCTGTTAGATGTTAGACCCGAATTTGTTCCCAGTTCAGCTGCACTGGTCTAGTACTGGGGTAGTGTAATTGAACTTGGTGGAGTTAATCAGAGATGACAAGGCAATAGCATTTATTGCAACACAGTTACTGTTTAAATAGCAGTGATGGCTGTGTACTGAAAGCTAAAATAATCACAAATTAGGAAAATCTTATAGTGAGAGGCAGAGAAATCTATGCATTTAGCATAAAGAAACTGTAAATGGCCAGAAACTGACACAGAGAGAACCTTACTCTAGCGGACTTCCATCTTCAATTTCTTTGCAGTGGGAACTTTTTTTGCATCTACTGCTGCAAGCCAGTGAATATCCTATTCCAGCACTATATTGTCTGTACTACCTTTTGAATACCCTTTCCTTTTTCACTAATTCTTTCAGAAGGAAATATATCTAAATGTGAATCCTGATTTGCAGGGTGTACACTTGCATTTCAGTTCACATGAAGGTTAGAGAAAATTAATTACAATAAAATCCCATTAAATTAGGATGAGTATGTAATCTTTGCTTTGGTTATCAAAGCCATATTAGTAAGAACCTACATTGCTGGGAAGAAGATGAAAACCAAGGAAGACTGAATTTCTGCTCAGCACCCTTTTGGCGAACTGTGGCAGAGGAAAGGGGAATTAAAGTTGCTCTGTAAAAGCAGCTGAAGAGGTTCCCTCCAGCATGAGGAAATCTTGGGCTGGAACAAGGCCATGACAGCCAGCATGGTGACATTGACTCCATTCACAGCATAGCAGATGTAAAAGGCAGGAGTAAGATCCAAACATGCTGTCCTCCATCATAAAACCAAAGAGACTGCTCATAGGTAGTGTATGTCAGAACAAATGTTAACAGAGCAAATTTTGCTGGCCTTAAATATTTTCAAAACTTGTGATGTTTTATTCCTGAATAAGGAAAAATTGAGAATTTTTTTTTTTAAATCAAGATAAAAAATCAGTTTTAGAAAAAGAAATACAGACATGGCAATGCAGCTGTGCTCTAGACTTGAACCTGAGGTTCCCACATCTCCTATGAGGTCTGTAGCCATTCACTAGCATGAGGGTTGGCACTTTCTCTCATTTTGACCAAAACCCCCATTTTGGAATTGGGAATTCTGTCCCATTTTTCCTCTCCAATATCTTCTAAACAAAACCATTCAAGGAACCCTTTCTGACAGATTGCTGTTTTCATTCCTACGCAGCTCTGGTTTTAAAGCTGCTTAAGTCCGATGCTCTTTGGACTGCCCTCAGGATGGGTGGCTTCTGTGGCTTCATGTTCCCCCCTTTCTTTAGCCCTGAAGGTCTAGAAAAATTGTAAGTATGCAGTGATTGAGCTTATGTTTCACTTTGGTATTCCATAGCAAGTAGAGTGATAAGCTCTTATACAGCCCACTTGGAATCTGTAGGACTAGTAGCACTTAATTGTACTGATTTTTTTGCATTCATGTCCAGCTTTCAAACAGTGCATCATGACCAGGACTAACTGCAGCTTATTCATTGCTTTACCATCCATGGGCATAACATTTCGTTCCAAGCAGTGCTGTTGAGAGCACACTGTATTCTTGTTAATGTTACGTGACAGCTTCAGATTTTTTTTGAAATCTCCTCTCTCAGACTGTTTATCCATCTGCACTGATATTTGTCTAAAGATATGTTTTACAGTCTGTTTATTTACTGATGCGTCAGAAATTCGTTTACCAATAAAATGTGGATAAAATATCTGGTACATGTGTATCAGTTGGCAGTAATTTTTTTTCTATCTTCAATTTCTTTAAATGATAAAAATATATAAAAATGCAAAAATTAATACATTTCAGGGATTAAAAGTATGTCATTTATTGAGCTATATTCAGCTTATTGTGATATTCCTTAATCAAAGTCAACTGACCAAAAGAAGCTCTTTTTCTCCATTGAAACCTATAGAGTGTGCCATTTGGACCTCATTTCCAGAATCTTTTCTCACGGGAATTTCCCGCTCATGTCGTGGATAGTCTATGTGAGCAACAACTGAACAATCGGGCGAAACCGCAATGATTGTTGCAGGCATCTGATTATAATTACTAGCAAAACTTCTAATCCTTATTTCTCTAGCTATAGCTCCAAATGTTTAACTAATAGCACCACATACAAACATTATCATGATTATTTTGATGGGTTTAGGCACTGGGCAGCACAGACAAATTTTGGAGCAAGTTCAGGAGAGTGACTCAAAAACTCTTTGCTATGACTGCAGCTCACAAGAAATTTTGCAGGAGACAGAACAGAGCACATGAGCAGCAATGGAAAATTATCTGAACTAACCAAATCAACTTATCATGAATTAATAGTCTTTCACTGGAGATGATGAACAAATAGACCGGAATGGTGTAAGAGAACTTAAATAAGGACCTCTGTATTTCATGTTTGGAACATTAATTTTTTATAGTATTTATTCTCATTTTTAGTATTATGGTCTTCATGCAGGAGATTAAAATTAATCTCTCCAATCATAAGTTGAATTTTACATAACTTTGTAAAGAAAACTGAGTGCTGCACATGAGCAGTTCATTTTTTACATTTGTAGAGCCTATTATTGATCAATGGCATGGAGATAGAAAGTCGTCTTTTCTCAGGGAAGATGGAGAGCACTGACCAGAATTGTAGGGGTACAAATATTGGGTGCTGCCTCATTCCTCTCAGTCCATGTAAAGGCTAATGGAAGGAAGACCTGGTAGTGCAGAGTGTCACCAAAGACACTCTCAGGCAAGGCAGATACACATCCCCACCAAGGAAGTTCTCCCATGTTAACCCCTCTCTCCACCTTCCAAAAGGAAATCCACTCGAAAAAGGTGGTACAGAGATGGTTGTGTTGTATGCCTTGTTTCTGCCTCTCAGAGAAAGCTGAAAAATCTTTTCTGGCAGATATTATGCAAAGCAGCTGACAGTTTTGGATAGGTTCGTTTGGGCTGTCCCATGAAATAGGCACCACCAAAAATCACTGGTTTCATTTTTGGGTTCAAGTGTCCCATTGGGTTCCTCTGGTCCTTAGGAAGGAGAGCAAGGAAAGCAACCACTCTGCTCAGCACGTGTCTCTCCCTAAATGAACTGATGAGCTTCAGCCAAGAAATTGGCATGGACTTAATTTAACCAGAAGTAATTCATACTTCGCATTTTTTAGGCTGAAGCAGCAGGGCAGTGAATTGTAACCAGTAGCTTCCTGAGTTCTAGTGCAGCAGCCCCACCAGAAATGGTGGCTCTTCCATGAGCTGATGTGCATCAGGAACAGCAGTGGTGCAAGAGTCTCTGCAAGATAAAATTTAAGCTTTGGAGAAAGGAATAGCTAAGTACAATTTTTTGAATAGTTCATAGCACAATGTCATTACGAATAATTATTCAGTGTTGTACCATGTCATTCTCCTGGAAGATACATAGGAACATTTAAAAAGAGGTACTTGAAATTGCTTCACAGATTTCCCCATATACGTCTGACACTCCTCAACCACTGTGTGCAAAAAAAATAAGCAGGTGTGGCTGCAGGCAATTGACCTTGAGTGAGGCTTTGGCAATCAAATCATGTAATCTCATATAATGCAGTACTAAAGTTACCTGTAAAGACAAGCATGTTTGGGCCATATCTTGAAGGTCATGAAATGCCCATTTTTCAAGTCAATGGCTTCTTGTGTACCCACAGACTATAAGCTGCTGATAGTCAGCTTTGCTGTGAGGACGCTCTGAAATACTTCTCAGATTTCTTTGTCTTGAGTTCACTCAGAATGGCCTGCAAGGTGCCCTTTTGCTAGTTATGTCTGCCTAGAGCATTGCGCTTCAATACCCGCCATCTAATGCGCTTGATGTGGAACAAGGCATACTGATTATACCTAGAATGTAGTCTTTTCAGTAGTGTTTTTAATTCATTTCTGAAAATTCAAAATCAACTGTGTCATCAGTTTTTTCAATCTGGAACTGGTACTGGTGCATTTTTACTGAAAACATACATGTTCGATTAGATTTAGGAAAAGAAGTGATTAATAATGTAAAAACATGTTAGGTGATTGGATATTTTCTATTTAATTTCAGAGATTTAACTGATTTTTTTTTTTTTACTACAAATCTTTGGGACAGTGCAAGAAGTCCCACTGCTGTGTGGTTTCAGTTGTTTTAAATTTCTGGATGTTTTTTTAATTATGGAGGTGGAAGCATACTTTAGCTAGCCCATAACTGAACAAGGCTTAAATTAAGTCATAGCCTGGCTTTTAATGTTTACATTTTTGTCAGTGTGTATTATTATCCCAACACATATCTTTTGCATTTCTTCTCTGAAGTTGTTAATAGCTGCACAAAAACTGTCTTCTGAAATGTTTTTCCAAGCCTCTTCCTTAATGTTCTCCATAAACAAAAGAAGTCCTGTTTATCTCTGTGGTGAAGAATTGCTGCTGCTGCTGCTGAAGCAGTCTAATAATTAGCAAGTCTCAAACTGAGAGAAAATCACCTCAATTCAGAAGGGCTTGTCTGAGACTTGTGGCTCTCTTGAGGTGAGATAGGGATTGTGATACCCACGTGTTTCTGCAAAGGGTGGAAGGGGACTCACTGTGGACTTCAGAGAGGTGAGTGTGAGGAGGTACTGGGTATTGACTGGAGGGCAGTGTTGTCATCGATGGGTATTCCCATCTACAGTTCACTGCACAGGAGTGATACCATTTTAGCTCAGTGCAGGCCAGTCTCAAGCCAGCATCAGTATCTGGACACACACACTGAGAAATGAGAATGCTGTGGTTTCATCTGCTTATCCTACACTCACACTTTAATATCAGGCAAAGATTAAGGTAAAAGTAAATTTTATAGTAATTTGTTATGTAATAAAACAGTTACAGTTTAGCTACTGTTCGTCTAGAGAGAGTGTAGGAAAAAAAGGCAAAACAACACAGGAAAAAAAGAGCAAAAACAAAGCAAAAAGGCTATCTATAATTAATTTTCTTTCTAATAGGTTCCCTATTTTACCCAGTGAATGCTCCACCAGAGGTCTGTATTTTTCGATAGCAGAAGCACAGTTGTCATTGTAGGAGGTGTTCTGCCATCAAGACTGTCTCTATTAGTTTTCTTCTCAGGGGTTTATGTGTAGCTTCGCATCTTTTCCCAGTGGCCCTCCACCTCAGACATACAATTTCTGTCATCTCTAAATGGGATTAGTGGCTGACACGTGGTTGCCAAGGTGCTAGACATTCTGATGTCCCGTGGCATGATTTCATGGAGCATCTCTTGCACCAGTTGGTTGGGATTTTTTCCTAAAACAACTTCTAGTTTCTTACTGCTACTAATTAGTCCGTCTGTAGTGAAGGAAGTGACTCCTGCATACTATCAGTGTAGTGTCCATTTCTCTTTCTAAGTTGAAAACTGTATTCCTTAAAAAAATACCAATTAATAGCTGTACTTATGTAGGGAGGAAAGTAATGCATGTGCATTATGAATAGCATGGACTAGAAAAGGCCAGAAAGAAACAGTTTAACTGAACAGCCTTGTGATAATAGCGTTTGAAGAAGGGAAATGTGGATCCTAGCTTGTGGGGGTCCTTGCCTTTCCCATGCTGGCGAGGCCTGCCATTCCTCGAGGGTCTACCTCATCCTTCCTATTGCTTTTTCTGCCGCTTTCTACTTTTATGCAGCTACTTTCAGCAGTTTATTTTTTTACTTTCACCTATTTCTACTACTCATGTTGTTAGCAGCGGTCTAGGGCAGCAATGTTCCCAGCATGATGGAGAATGTTGTGTCCTGTTTTCAGTTAATTGTTTTCTCAAGTCATTGCTGACTTCTCCTGTCAGGGAATAAATATTCCATTGGGTAACAAGGTCATCAGTTCTAAGATATGAATTGAATGAAGTAGCATGTTGCTGAGTTTACAGCTGAAAAGCAGAGTAAGCCTATCTTTTGCTATATCTTGAAATATATTTCCAGCCATTTTCCTTAATGCTTCGCTGTACTTTCAAAGTACATTCATTTCACTTTTTTTTTTTTTTCAGATTTGCTGCACACTAATAATTGAATTTATTGGGGAAAATACAGTCTAGGAGGAACTTCTGCAGAAATCACATAACTACATTGCATAAAATAAATAAAATTATTTGAATTTCTGTGGTAACTTGAAATCTAAGACATCCATAGCTCAGTGTCTAGTCAGGCCTTTATAAAGAACCAGAATTAACTGGGAAATTATAATAAACCACATTTCTCTTCAGGATAAAATAGTTTTATTTAATCTTGAAAGGAGATAGTTTTGATTTTTTTTCTATCCACAGTCTATCTGAGTTAATAACACAAATGCTTTCCCTGTGATGCTTCATTAGAACTCTTCCTGAATTTCGTAACCCAATTAAGTAATTGGGTTACTGAACTGTATTCTCTTAGAATAAGTTTCTTTTTCTCAAGGTATCTTAGATGTGTAGAAATTAGATAGATGAAATCATCAAGACCAGAAAGAATATGGAAATAGGCAGATTGATGGTTTTCTTCATTGCACTTGGGTTAATATTTATGGAACTATTGTTGCATTAACCCAACCAGCCTAACCAGAAATAAGTTTTCACTGATTCTTAATGCAGTCCTTGTTACTGGAAACTTATGATCTGAAAATTCTGTCAGCCTTATTAAGACAAATTTCATTTTTGTTTGGATTTTTTTTTTCATTTGTCTGTTCCAAAGTCTGTTGTGGGTTTCCTGTTTGTTTGGAGGTAGCCAGGGGAGTAGAAAGCAAAGTGCAGCCCTAACTCAAAAATATTCAGTGGAAGCTGAATAATTCCATCACCTTTCTTTCTCTGACTCTTTCTTCAAATCCCTGCTTTTAAATGTACCCTCTTTTTTCATGCCAAAATATAATGCAATATCAGACTGTGTTCAGAAAAAAATAAATTTTGTTTCCTCAGGAATGCTCGCTGATGTCTTCCTATGGAAACAAATAACAGCAGAAACTTCTCCAATCTAATTCAGAACTGCAAGTTCTGCATAAAGCAGTAGAGTCAGTAGAGTGATAGGTCTGGCAGGGTTTTAGCTTAGATTATTAAAGCATTGCAGAGTTAGAAGCCTAGTTTTTCTTATAAATACTGTAAATATACATCTAAACTAAAGATACAGGAGACCTCACACATACATAAATATGTCCACAACAAGAACACAGCTATTGTATCATGAGCAGATAACTATAAACTTGCATCTTGGTTTTCATTAATAATGCTAACTTTACCCAATAGTCCATAGTAATTATCAGTGTGTAACAGTAAATTATTCTGCCTCATGTCAGTGACTGCCTCTCCTTATCTGCTCTGCAGAAACTAGAATGCTTTATGGCTTGTACATATTTATTCTCCTTTGGATTGCTGTCTTCAGATCTCTGTGTATCATTAGATACACAGAGATCTGAAGACAGCAATCCAAAGGAGAATAAATATGTACACAAATACAGAAAATTCCACAGACATCTTAGAGAGGAAAAAATCTAAGCAATAGAAGGGGCAAACAACTAAAATATGGGATCTTAAGGAGGATTTTGAACATCAGATGTATTGCTGTATTTCACTGAATCACAGAATGGTTGAGGTTGAAAGGGGGGTCTAAAATCATCTAGTCAAAGCCCCACTGCTCAAACAGGGTCCACTAGAGCAGAGTATTGGCTCTTTTCAGTAGCTAAGTAAAAGCCGTAGATTCTCCTAGGTGCAGAAATGGTAAGAAAGCTAAAGTTCAAACACTTTTTCATTAAAAAAGGGAAGAAGGCCATTAAAACCTCAAAGGAACCCCACGAATATTAAGTGAACTTGTTACTATCTCTGTCAAAAATACAGAAGATTGATGCTCCCTGTGGTAATTCAGTTCTTCTCAGGGACCTGGAAGATCCAGGATCTATAAATCTAGGGTACATATATTCCAGCATTAGTTAGTGTTTTGGATAGAAAGAGAAACTTCAAATTTGTCTCTTGCTTCCTTTCATCCTTGCCTGTAGTGGACATGGTAAAGCAGGAGAGGCATCCTAGCAGAGGTTCAGGGTCATGGTTAACCTGCAAACTGCACCGTTCTGACCTTTCATCATAATTCATCAGCAATTCAATTTCCCTGTCAATAAATGCAGCCTCTCTCACCAGGCTGATGGAAGCATCTCTGCAAGTACATTATAATTTCACAAAGACAGCACATCACTGCACATCAGTTGTTCTTTTGACACAGCTAATCCTACAAGCAGACTATGTATTAGCGAGAAGGCACTAATTTAACAAATGTTAGAGACACTCTTGAGTCAGGTTCTGAAATACTGTGGATACTTTCCTCAAGATGAAGCCTGAAACCATTCCCCAGTGAAGGGACCCAGATGGGTAGTCATGACAAATTGTTTAGCAGTCTCTCTGGTATTCTGATAGAACACAAAAGCTCCCTCTGCTGTTTCTCCTTGTCTGGAAGTCTCCTCTTTTCCTCCACATTACCTGCATTTGCTATCAGTTAGAGAGCAACCTGGTGTATCCTTCAAGTAAAAGCAACTTGCCATTACAGTTTAGCAATACTTCCACTCCCTCAGTATCTGCAGAATGAAAAGGAGTAAAGTATCCTTGTGTCTAAACTGGAGAGAAAAGTGGACCACTTGGTGCATAAGGAATTGGCTGGATGGTCACACTCAAAGAGTTGTGATCAATGACCTGATGTCCAAGTGGAAAGCAGTGATGAGTGATGTTCCTCAGGGGTTGGTATTGGGACCAGCACTGTTTAAGATCTTTGTTGGCAACATGGACAGTGGAATTGAGTGCATCCTCAGCAAGTTTGCTGACAACACCAAGCTATGTGGTGTGGTCAGCATGCTGGATGCAATGGATGACATCCAGAGGAACCTGGACAGGCTTGAGAGCTGGGCCTGTGCAAACCTCATGGCGTTCAACACGGGCAAGTGCAAGGTCCTACATGTGGGTGAGGGAAATCCCAAGCACAAATACAGGCCAGATGAAGAATGGATTGAGAGAAGTCCTGAAGAATAGCACTTGGGGGTGTTGGTGGGCAAGAAGCTCAGCATGTCTTGTCAATGTGCAGCCCTAAGGGTCAAATGTATCCTGGGCTGCATCAAAAGCTGTGTGACCAGCAGGCTGAGGGCGATGATTGTCCTTCTCTACTTTGCTCTTGTTAGACTCAAACTGGAGTGTTGTGTCCAGTTCTGGATCTCCCAGTATCAGAAGGACATGGACCTGCTGGAATGAGCCCAAAGGAGGGCCGTAAGGGTGATCAGATGGCTGGAGTACCTCTCCTATGAGAACAGGCTGAGAGAGTTGGGACTGTTAAGTCTGTAGAAGAGAAGGCTCTGGGGAGACCTTCTAGCAGCCTTCCAGTTCCTAAAGGGGCTTCTACAAGAAAGCTGGAGAGGAACTTTTTACAAGGGCATGTAGTGATAGGCTGAGGGGAAATGGCTTTAAATGAAGAGGGCAGGTGTACATTAGATATTAGGAAGAAATTCTTTACTGTGGGGGTGATGAGACACTGGTATGGGTTGCCAAGAAAAAGAGGTGGTAGGTAGATATCCTGTAACAGAAAGCATTCAAAGTCAGGTTGGATGGGGCTTTGAGCAGCATGTTATAGAGAAAAGTATCCCTGCCCCATGGCAGCAGGGATGGAACTAGGTGGTCCTTATGGTCCCTTCCAACCCAAGCCATTCCATGATTCTGTGATCAAACAATATGGTTTGTTCTGATTCTTATACCAATCCTCTGCTGAATCAGCTGCATGGCTCCCACTGTCTACAATAAATGGTTAAAAAAAAATTTCCAGTAGCTTTTGAAATAATTTCAAATGATAAATAGGCTTTCTCCTTGGACAGCTGTGGGACTGCATGCTGATGATGTTCTCCAGAACATCTTTTCCCATGAGTGATGAGATTTTGGAATCTCCAGATGTGTGGGCACTCTTGGCCCCCATTAGGGCTACCTCAAACCAAGTATTACAGAAAAACTAGATATTTTGTAATGGATCTGGACAACGTTCCTTTTCAAGTTTATACTCCACCCTTGACCCTCTCCTAGACTGTCATCACAAGTTACATTCTTTTTTTTTTCAGGTAGATGATACAAAACTATTTACTTCATGATTCAAAGGAAAATATTTTTACTCTCCTCCTGACTGATTTCGGGGGGGTGGGAAGAAATCGCAGAGTGTTCTCCGAGTAATTGGTTGCTGTAACAGTTTCCCCAAATAATTTAGCTTCCCTAGATCATTCAGCTTGATCTAGTACTGCCAATGTGTAAAAACCTTCTGTCAATCTGTGCATAGAAAAGACAGGAAAGTGAAATGTATTATATAAAAGACAACTGCTTATAGTTTTCAGTATTTCTGTTTACTGTCTGAAGATAGCAAGACTTCTCATAAATTACCTAGACTGTTTGTTTTTTTTGGAGACAAACCCAACATGAAGCCAGGCCCAGCTTAAAGACCATCAAAGTGAATGTGTTAAAAAATTTGTGATGTTAGCAAGCCACATACACCAGAAGGCATAAGGGTTCATTCAGCTTCAGTTTAAGCTGTCTCAACATCAGGCTTCAGCAGAGTCCCAGTTTCTTTTTTTTTTTTTTTTTAAATTTCTACTTGAGCATCTGCATTGATACATCAAGGTTGGGAAATCATGTAGAGAAAATAACTGTACAAACTCCATTCAGATGATATCACAGCACCCCACTGTTCTTGAGATGCATCTGTCCAGAAGTGTTAGAAGAAAAAAGGATGTCTCTTATTCTACATCAACAATGACTCTTCATGTTGCTGCACACATCTGCATTAAAGCCCCCTGTCCTTCCTGGTGGTTCAGAGCCAATCATCTGGCCTTGCTGGAACTCAGAGACTGTCCCAAACTATAAATTCCTGTGACTGGATTGTGAGGGTCTACACCAAGTCCCTTGTACATTCTGCTAGAACATGTATTCTGGACTCCCATGTGGAAAGGGTATCTCAGTACACAACTTACTCCTCTGTAAGAGAATTACATTCTTTCTATTGGATGGTTAAAACATCCAGTAGTAACTTCTATTTGCATGATCAAGTCAGTTTTGATAGCTGTTCCCACCACAAAAATAGTTATGCTTTTGTTTAAACAGTAGAGGAGCACAGAATGGAAAAATTGGCATACGATAGACTGAACTCCTTCAGGGGTTTTAATTTTCACATACTCTTAAACTCATGGAGCCTAATGAGCTTAACATTTTGGCCAGTTGCACAATTTGGAAATTTCAACAGTGAATGGCTTTTGGACTGAAAAAAAAATGTTCTCACAAATAGGAAAAGTGAACAGATGTTACTATTGGTGCTTCCAACGCCTACTGACAGAAAACATCTGTGTTGAACTTCCTGAATTTTGGGATCTTGAGAACACTCCCACACACAACTGAAAGCCATTTGAAAGCAACTGGGCTGGCAGATTGGCTCTGGGGTCTATGACTGAATGTTCTAACGCAAGCAGGTGCTGGTTGTTGTCCTGCCTTGAGGAGCCCAGCTAGCCAAGCAGCAACCTTACAGCCATCCGACTGACTCTGTTATCCAAGTTTTTAACAGTGTGTGTGAACTGTGCTTTTAAACAGTCCCAGAAAGCAGTTGATCTTAATAGTGTGATGGTAATAAAATGAATTGAATGAATTGAAAGGGAAAAGAAATTCATTTTTATGCAGATGCTAGCAGAATAGGAGGATTGCATTTCATTGTATGGTGCAATTCTATGGAAAGTTTTTGGCTTTTTAATCCTGTGAAAACCCATGTTGAAGGAACAGAATTTTCTTTTGTTCTGAAAATATAGTCATGGTGCTAGAAACGTGTAAGGAATTTGCCATCCTTCCAAATGTTTAATCAAGATATTTAATAGGTACCATGACAAAATCTGCCCTTTTACATGAGCATGATACAGCAGATGTCACAGAGTAACTGGGAGTTCCCTGCTTCCTCCTGCTCCTTCTCCACACCCATCAGCTTGACATTTGTCCGGTTATAAGAGCATATTTGGCAAGGTGATTTTCCTCTCTGATGAATTTTTTTGTTGGCTATCAAACCAACCTGCTTCAATTAATTACATAGTAATGAATGTTTGGCAAGTATAAATCAATGTCATTTTAGTGTTCTGTAAAACATCATCAGCTCATGATCTCAACTTCGAGTTCATCCAAAGAAACATCTCTAAATTTAACTTTAGTTACCTCTTTCTTAAAGACAGAATTAGTGGAAGTCAAAGGGACAGTATTTATGTGTCATTGAAGTAGGGTTTTTTCTGATTTTATATTTGTCTTAGTTTGGTTTAACCAACATAAAGTGAGTAGCTCCATAAACTGCACTTCCGTTCTCAGGCTAACCAAAAGCATCTCTCCAGGTTACACAGTGTCAGGTCACCCCAGTTCTGCAGGTTTCTGAAATCTGAAGGTTTCCCCTTGATCCCCTTACATCCTGAGAGAGCCCATATAAGAATTTCAGCTGAGCCCAATGTAGGTAGAAATTTTGTTACATCCAGAATAAAGATAGATACTGAGCTAAGAAGCTACATAGAGGTGCTGGTATTTATGTGGCTCACGGCAGCCTAAAAGAAATGTGTATCTGAGCAGTCAAATAGGAAGCGAGGTAGGGGCCAGATGATA
Organism: Pyrocephalus nanus; assembly: GCA_038380795.1. Lineage (NCBI taxonomy): Eukaryota > Metazoa > Chordata > Aves > Passeriformes > Tyrannidae > Pyrocephalus > Pyrocephalus nanus. Next base: position 93,221,856 of record CM076259.1, on the reverse strand, counting down.
TACTTGGAGTAAATAGATATGCTTTTTAGCACACAACATTATCATCTGATCACTGTTTTATGCTGAAACATTTCTAACTTCCAAGAAAATCCCAGTTTTGCACTACCAGTAGCAATGGTTCTGGCATATACTGCCTGCCAAGTTAAGTAAATTTATATCCAGCTCCTTTTTCATGCAGCATGGGGTATTGTCTTCTTGCACAGTTTAGAAAGCAGGGATGTGGAGGTCAGGTTTTGAGCTAGGGAACCACGCTCCTTTTACAGAAATTTAAGAAAAATGGGCACATTCAGGGTGCATTTGTTTGACCTAGTTTGAGTATCTGCATTAGGATATATCATGCCATGAGATGTCACCTGCACCTGATGGCTCCTTTTGATAACTACACTGCATATAGATAAATATCTACATCTGTTCAGTGAGTAAAATCTTTTTTAAAAAAATTCAGTGCCTTTCAAGTCATTCCAAGTCCTATCACATAATTCAGTAGAGCATGCTCACTGGGGAGGTATATTTGCTAATATATATGTTAATTCCCATCCTAAATTTCCCAGTTTTTCTGGGAGCCGTACTTCAGCAGAGATTCTGATTTGGACTTTCAGAGCTATTCCCTTACTCAGTATGCAAACAAAACCACTCTTTCCCTCTGCCCACCGCTTCCTTCCCGCATCTTGTCCTCCTTCCTCTCCTTTTCTCTATGCAATAACCTTTTGAAGATTTAGAATGGAAACCCTTGTGAGGTTTTGTCTAGACTTGCTCTTTCTAATGTTTTTCTTTGAGAAACTATTGCTGTGGTCCCAGTATTGTTCTTCCTACAGAAGCTCTGCAAAGCCCAGAAAGCATTTCTGACACGTACTCCTATGTATTTTGTGACATGAAGAAACTATTAACTGGTTCTTTTGAGTTCTTGACCTACATTCCAGCATATATTTTCTTTTGCACATGTTTTATCTTCTTGGGTGACATAGCAACTTTCTGGAAGATCACAAATTAAATTAAACTGTGGGAACAGAAAACAGTACAAAATTATTCCATTTACTGACTGCAGAAAAGGGATGTGGCTTCTGGTAAAGAGAATCCTTTCATAGTTCTTTTTTATGAAGATTTAATGTTTATTCCTTCCTTAATGAAAAAAAAAAAAAAAAAAAACCTTCTGCAAGCTGAATCACTGCTCTGGAATTAATGTTAATGTCGTTTGGTCACCACTGTCCTGAGAGAAAATGTCTCTTGTCCAGACAATGTAGTTGAAAGAGCAGCAGATTGTTGCCATGCCACTGGGCTGAACTAGCCTCATATTTTAGTTATTTTTAACTTAAAGTGAATTTTGTAAATTTTTTGTTTACTTTTTTTGTAAATAAAAAAGCTCTTTAACAAATGAGAAGGAAAGTGTTCTCTGAGAAAAAGTGCTGGAATGTGAAACTCAGCTAAATAACCTCCTCTGAAGTAGCAAAAGAGAAATTAAAAGTAGAAATAACCATTAGCTATGTACTTTTTTTTTTTAAGCCTGCTGACTCTTTCAGTGCTACTCTGTGTTTAAGAATCAAATATCACGCAACTCAAGGTACATGAGAAAGGTTTCTTCATTTGCTTATCAACATTCTAGTTAGACAACAGAAGTCCATCCCCCTCCGACTCTGGTAACCATGTGGTGGCAGAAGTTAATGCCAGTCCTACACTAAAAACACAGATTCAGAACATAAATTTGAGAAGATGCAGGCCTTGGACATTAAATGTAAATTTAGAAATCCAATGGAGAAATAAGATAATAGTTTGCTCTCATTCATCTTAGAAGACTGAATTCATCTACTACACAAAATAAAGGTTGAACGATGGAACATCTTCACTTCAGCAAGCTGTGCTGCTCCGTTGCATGATCCATTTCATCCCATTTCTTCTGCACTTTCCCAGCCCAAACAAGGGCACTTTGACCTGACCCGAACTTCTTATCAGATTTCCCAAAGGTTGTACCATGCTCTGGAAACCTGTACCTGCATTAGTGTGGGCTGTGTGCAGCAGCAATGGCTGGTGCCATCTAGTGAGGAGCTTCTGAATACTCTCTGCAAACTGAGATTGATCATCTGTCTTTGAGAAAATAGTCATTAATACAGTCCTGAAGACATGGGAATAAAGTAACATGCTATATATGTTTAACAACAAAGCTTGCACAAACTTGAGGACCTTCTCCTCCCAGGTAATCTTTCTCTCCAGTGACTAGCATTAGCTGTGTTTTACCCTATGTGTTTGTATTTCCTACCATTCCGTGGCTTGTTTTTATCCACTCTTCCTAGGTGGAATTGCAAAAGTGTTTAAATCTTGCTAAAACAAGACTTGTTTTTGAGTTGCTAAAGTAGATGAAACCATTCAGATGGAACCATTCAAACTGTATCATCAATGTACAACATAATGATATATGGTGTAAAAATGTTCCAGTGTGTCCTGCATTATAGTAGATGTTGTACTTATCAGTTTCTGAAGCGCTCTGAGATGGAGATCTGTCCATGCTGGGCAGCCTGGTGCTGCCAAAACTAGCTGGTGAGTCAAACTAGTTGAGCCACAGCAGCAGAGTGCTTTGTGTGGTCTGGTTTTCTCTGCCTCTCAGCCCAAAGTGGTGCAACCTCTTGGCTGAAGTATTTCTGGCACACTGTGCCCTGCATGGAGCTGGAATCCCAAACCCTTCCCTTACATGTTCTACTCTAGTATGTTTAATCCATAAACTCCTGGGTTTATGCTCCAGAAGAAATGTCAGGTGATATGTCCGTGCCACTGTGACTCAGTGTGCCACAGGAGGGTTCTTGACATTGTTCCTTGTAGTTTATATTTTTTTGGGGGAATGGGAGCACTGGGATTCTACAGTTTTTATTTGAGCTTAATGATCACTTTAGTATGCCTACCTCCATGGAAACTTCCACAGAGAATCATACATTCCCTACATTTGCACCCCATTCTACACATTTTGCCAGCGTTACATTTAAAAACTTCTCTGTTTCTTTCTTGTGTGCCTGTATTAGCACTTTCAATCAGCTGAGAAGTTTCTCATTTTCCTTATAAATTATTTTATTCCCTGGGGGGTTGCTTTCTGTTGTGCTTGCTGATCTTGCTGCGTAGGAGTGCATCGGGGTCCTTGCTGTCACATCCTTTCCCCATCTGTTCTTACAGACTGTTCCAGACCGAGTGCTCTTACAAAAAAGTCCCAGCTCCAGCTTGTCTGTCATGGTCAGATCACCCTTCCCACAGGAAATGAACTTGTCCTTTCAACAGTGACCTTTTTAAAATGTCAGGGAATCAACCTTCTTTCTTCTTGTCCACTGTTAAATAAATGATGTCCTACAACGATCATTTTCATGTGGGTAATACTGAATCATCACATTCCATATACCAGAAGCAGTTGCAAAATGGGATTCTGTAATGAAACATGGAGAAATGGGCTCAATGACTTTGAAGCTCTGTAGAAACTCTGGTTCTGTCCCCTCTTTATTGCAAATAAACAGTTTTCTTTGTATCTCCACCCTGAGATGGATTTCTCAGCAACTCATGATGATGTTCCTGTGTTTTAAAACCTTTGGAGCAGGTATTGTCATTTATTGTATCTTTATTTGTATAGCACATCAAACATTTGGTCATTCTCAAAATTAGCACACCTTCCTCTGCCAATTTTGTTTCTACACTGTAAATTTAGCAGTAAATTAGAAGGAAGAAAGTATTGCAACGTGACATGTCTTTCATCTGACTGATCATAAAAGAACTGGAAATTAAAGTTCAAGCTGCAGAACGTGAACATTAAGTACAAATTTAAAAGTCTGATCAAGATCTTAAGTCCATTGGCACTTAATTGCAAAGTATGTTTATTGAATTCAGTCACAACCCCAACAGCATACTCTTACATGCGCATCAGTGGAAAATCAATAATGTGTATATAACATGGCAAATATTTTCTGGGAAGATTTCCTGCAGGCTTCCTAATTTCTGACCTTTACTCCTCTCTGTAAATAACTTGTGCAAAATGGGCTGGCCACATGAATTGTGTGAGACCTCTTCCACTCAGCTGAAGCTGTAGGAAGAGCAAAGCAGAGACTGACATTGTGTGTCCTGGCATTGGAAGCTTTGTAATTCAACTAAACAGTTACAGAAGTTTTGTATAAGAACAAAGAAAAAACTTCTTCATTGTCTTCAAGATATTCCATCAGCCCATGTTTTCCTTTTCTTTTTGTGCACTCCCTTGGAGGTGCTGGCCATAACATTCCACACACACTTCAGTGAGCCTCTTAACACAGGCCTGTAAATCCGATGATGGGTGACGTGGGGTAATAGTGCCATACTCTGCATTCAGGAAGAGGTCCAGTTCACCCCAGCAAAATGGGAGGCCTTCTGCTGGAGAGCACTATGGGCCAGAGCACATTCCTGCAATGTTTTATCATTTACGGAAAGGGAGCAGTAGAGAAAGTACTTTATGAGTTGTCTAAAATATGACAGGGATAGTATGTTTCCCTAAGCTTTCCCTTTTTTGGTTGTTTTTGGGGTTTTTTTAGACCTGGAAATGTAATCCAGGCACAATTTCACAGCTTTGGGGAATTTTCTAGGATTTCTGATCCTCCAGGAGCACAGGCTGAATAGTACCCTGTGTGGTATGTGTCACGCAGGGGTATTCAGGACTCTAATAATTGAGTCATGCTTTATTTGACTGAACCTTTCAAATTGACTGTCTTTGCTTAAATCTCCTCAGTGACCTTTACCAAAGAGAGAATGTTCTTAGGTCACTTGCTAATGAAAAGGAGACATACTTGTTCAACAAAAGATCTAACATGAAAGCGGAATAAAAGCTGACAAGTCTGAGTTAACGAAGGTTAACAAAGTTAATTCAGTTAACAAGCCAAGGTACTAATTGTCTGAAGAATTACACAAACATTGTCATGATATTAAGTACTTCCTCAGTTCTGACTCTAGCCTCATACTGGACAGGTCCCATAAGGATCAATTCACTTGTCTTTATTGCAAATAATATTAAATAGCCCCTATTCCTCAACAAACAAATAACCAAATAATTACCAGGAAAACATGGGGAAGGAGCACTGGTGCCCAGCTCTCTTCCTTGATTTCCATTCCTGTTTACTTTTTCCTCCGCACCAGATAGGAAAGTGGGACTGGAAGTGGGAGAGTGGTATCTGGTGTAGGAGTTACAGAGATAACGGTGTCCCATGGAATATCACTGTTGAAGTGTACAGCTCTGCACGTTCCCCGCAGAAAGCCAGGCACAGATTTGACAATTCTGAACATAACCAGCATTTTATCAGAAATTACAGAAATGCCTTCTGCCTCCAGACAACTGCCCACAAAAGAGGTGTACGTAGATGGGCGCTGAAGAGATGGTTTGCGTATCTCAGGTGGATGAGTGGTTTTTGGAATTTATTTGATTTCTTTTGTCGTTCATGTACTCCAAAACTGAAGTGGTATTTCCAGTGTACAGAATCCATGTATTCCTTGCTTTGAAGAAGCAACTGAAACATTTTTTTAAGAACCTCTCAAAATTAAAATGCAACTGGAGACAAATTAAATCTGTATAACTCACTTTGAATCATTTGTCTGTGTTCTTTGCAGATGTATGAGATATATTTCCATCCTTTTTCAACCTTTTTAAAGGTTCCTTTCTAGATTTGGGTGTAGAAACAAGAACAAACTACCTTAAGTATTTACTGAAGTTTTAAGGCTTTATAGTAAACTGGGAATATTTTATATTGATATTTGCATAAGAATTGATACTGCTCTACAAAAATACCCAAAAACAATAAAGAATACAGATTCCATTTCTTTAAATAATGAAATGTCTGTTATTTCCCTTAAAAAGCAGTTTCATGCGATGTTCTCATATGCTCTCTTAATATATACTCTATATACTGTTCCTATATACTTCAATTTTGAGCCATAGTAGGTAAGAAAAGTTGAGAAAATGTGACAGCAGAAAGAAATTCTTTTTCCCAGTCTCAGAATTCACACTGATAAATACTGGTTAAAATTTAAATCATTATCCTAGTGCTTCTAACCAGCATCTTTCCTTATGGGTCAGGCAACTAAGAAATTATGTCTGCTATGAATCTCTTTAGACAAGGATCTGCACCTCCATTGAATGACTTTTAGAGATTCACTGGTTTAAAAAAAAAAATAAAAACTACTACTGCTGTGGAGATAGATGCATCTGTAATAGCCAGCTGTGACTGGCGTAAGGAAATTAGCAGCTGCTTGTTCAGACACATATGCCTCCTGCCAACACGAGTCACATTATGTTTTAGATATATTCATATAATCTTTGTTCCTTCTCAGTTTGTTAACCTGAAAAGACATGGGCCTCCCAGCATCTAATAATCCACATGAGCAGGCTTGGTTTCGAAGAAGGGATGCTGTATAAAGTTGGGCTTGGTTGTAAGCAGAGGGAATTCTCTTTCACACTGACAGCTCAAACACTTAAATTCATGGTGTCCTTTGGCAATGCTCCTAAACCATCAGTCTTGTCAAATTAATCATAACAGTATAGCAAAAGACCAGTACAGTACGAGATCCATCCTGCTGTCTTGTCCCAAGGAACTCCATGTGATTCAGCCTTCATACTGGCACATTCTGAGTCTTCTTCCAAGGAAAAAACTTGCACTGAGTTCTGTATTTTGTTTGGCTATTTTTTCATCTTCTCAGTATGGGCTTATTTGGTATCATATAATAAGATTTAGAATATGAAATTTTACTCCAAATGTTGTGTTAATTTGCTATGGAAGCACTGTGGAAAATCGATTTGTTTTTAAAACTACATGTATGTTATGTTTCAGTCATAGTATTTAGTTTGGGGTATGTGGAATGGAGGCAACTATAGCATAGGTGGATGTTAATTATGGATAGTAATTGACTGTGAAGTTTTGAAAGTGTATCACAAATAGGCCTATCCTTCATTATGAGAATAACGTAATTTTTTCCTAGTATCAGTAAGACATTGTTCAGTATCTTTGCTACAACTTCCTAATACAAGGAAATTAGGATATCTTCAGGTTCATTTCTTCTAGTCACCACACCCCTCTTCCCACCTCAATGAAATTAAATGAAGTTGAACTCTTAGCCTTCTTGGACAGGGTTTGCATTCATCTTCTAGCTCTGTCTTTGCAGGCATGGGCAAGACTGTAAAAAAGACTGTAAAGTTTATACTAAAACATGGTGTTATTTTTTTATCAGCTCATTTTTATAAGTACAATGTATTTGTTCATCTTTTGCTGTAATTCTTCCTTTGTGAGATACTGATGCTGTTGCAGCTGCTCTATGAAAAAAAAATCTAATTGCATTTTAAAAATCTTTCATTAGATTTGAATTAATTTGAATGTCTTGATAAACAGTGTTTTGCCCTATTTAAAGCGTATTTCTCCAGAAAAGATTTTGACAACTTACTGTTAATGTCATTACTGCAGTGAGTACTGCAGAGCATGCAAAACATACGTGCCTTCAGTGATCCTATGTCTGGAACAACATTCAAATACTTCGGTTCACAGATCTCAGACATTCTGCCACAACCCATTACTTAAACTACCATTGTGTCATTTCAAAATTGTTTTTTCCCCTTTTGAGCCTTGTGATACTGGCAGTCAACAGAGATTATTTTTAAACAATGTTTGAAGTAGCCTGAAGAGCAGAACCAGCATTGGAAGGGGAAATGACAAGGGAGCCCTGTGTGCAACTCCTCAACCTACATGGATGAGTGCATGTCTCATCATTTTCAGGCTCCACTGCTGAATAGAAATATCATCCCTAAAGAGGCAGAAATTCCTGCCATTAAATATCAGACTCCACTTGTAATAAATACAGCCACTAAGCTGATTTCACAGTTAAGCATATTTTAGCTGGTTGGAGTGTAATTGGTCATATTTTTGGAGAACAGCCGTGAATATTCAAGTAGTGAATGTTGATTTGAGTGCTAATATCCATGTGTCAATTTTGTGACCACATCACAATGTGGTCACTGCTGCTGGAGTTTCACTGCACTGTGTTTCCAGATAACATCCATCAAAGAGCCTGGCCTATTGGAATGGAAAGAGATTCTGTGTTTATTTTCTCTTTGAGACATTGACTCCATTGTTGCAGTGATAACTAATCCAGCTTCATGCATCACAACTGTTCCTATATAAATGCTGTTTTATTATTTGTATCAGGGCCAGCCAGGACTCCTTGGATCGCAAGGATTCACTGGACCACCAGGATTGATGGGGATCCCAGGAGTGCAAGGTCCTAAAGGTCACAAAGGTGAAAGAGGATATCCAGGAATAACTGGACCCAAAGGAGAAGCGGTAACTTTTGAATATCAAATGTTTTAGCTAATAAGCAAAATGTTGGGCAGAACTTCATTTTAATTGTGCTATTTCACTCCAGGGACAAAGAGGAGTCACTGGATTCCCCGGGGCAGATGGCATTCCTGTAAGTAGTGGGTTACTTCATCTTTAAGAAATCACCAACTGCAAATATTGCAGGCTAGTTTAAAGCCTTTGTACTTTAATTAAAATGTCTGGGTTAAATTCTACATCAGCCATGTACACACTTTTCAGTTAAGGGCGTTTGCTGAAGTGAGTAGAACTGCAGATACATAAGAAAGTATAATCTGTGCTTCCTCTCATTCCCTCAGATAATTAAAGGTCCATTTGCTTTGTCCTATAGATAAATCCCCTTGTAAAAGGGACACAAAAGTATAGAAAGTTCCTGTGCCTCTGGAGGTTACCCAGCTAAGTATGTTCTTTTGTAGAAAAGACCTGTGACATAAGTACTTCACATCTTTTAAGCTCATAAATGAAGGACACAAGTGGGTCATTCCCTAATTATTTCAAGATTTGCAAAGCACGTAGAAACACCAATGATTTTAAGAATACTAACCATTGTTAATTTGCTCTATAGCTCGTATGGCTAGTCTTAAAAAACTTACTGAGTCCTAAACAGTCTCAAACTTTGAACAAATTGACCAGGTCCAAGAAACTGAAACACTCAAAGAGGAAAACTGGGTAAAGTTCACAGCACAGTATTTTCCCAGCTTACACTTCTTTACATCTTGTGTCATAAAATAACAAAGAAATCTGAGTCACTGGAATCCCTGGACAGAGTTCCCAGGCTTGGGTTTCCTTTATAGTGCTCCCTGACACCAGGGCCCCGCTTTGCAGCCCACGCATCCACATCCACTCTGCTTTCACCCTTTTTTGTTTCCAGAAGATCTCCCTATCAAGTTTCAGGGATTTCTCTTTCACAGTCTTCCTCATCTTCCTCTTTCTTGCTCTTAAAGGAAAAGAAGAAGAACTATCTTTCCCATTTCTATTTATACTCCTGAGCCCAGGATCTAGTTCATCTCACTGCATCTTGCTGAGTTTTTTCTAATCACTGTAACATCCTGTGAAGGAGAGCAAATCACTCCCCTATAAAGCCCAGCACTGCTGTAGCTGGACTGCTTTCCTCACCTGAAAAGGTTTTCTTTCTCAGCCCTTTCTTCCTGACTTTCTCGCATTGCATTGTAAGGGGTAAATACCTTCAGACAGTACTTGAACCTGCGTTTTCATTGTGTCCTCTCCTCAAGCTCCCTTGCCCTTCTCACTCCCATACATTCTCCAACCATTTTTCTCAGGCCAAGACTTAACACTGACCATGGGAAGGTGGGTAAATAGGCACATGAACCAACTGTAATGGCATGGTGTTAGGATGTGGAGCTGGGGAACTAGAAAAAAAAGGTATCAAGACAGAATCTCTTCTGGGGTGAGGAGCAATGTGATGGAGATAGGTGAATACATGGACAGATTTCTGGGTTTTTTTCTAAACAATGGAGCAGATCAAAGAAAACTCTTGCTATAGATAAAGGAGAAGGAAGAGACATTTTATGTTAGTTTCTGTTTTTTCTGACTGAGCCCCTTTGAAGAAAGCTGCTCAAGAGAAAATTTGCTTCTCATTGGCCTCAGTGCAAACCAGAAACAACACCAATTAAGATGAAAGTAGGTACAGCAATGGAAATCCAGTTTGAGACGGGAGTAACTTTTTAGAAGCAGTTCTTCAGTGCCCCTGGCTCCCTACCTTAGAGCCCTGCTGTTTGCTTCGATACTCACATTCTCATCATGACACTCAACCTACCTCCAACAGCATCTCTGACTTTTTTTCTGGCTTGGAAGCCGTTCAAAGTCAGTGAGGAACCTTTCTTCCCACTCTTTCAGTTGAAACACTGAAATGCTTAACAATCCCAGTTTTTGGTGGCTCCCTGTGCAGCAGCCTCATCTGGCTTAGTTCTCAGCTTAACAGAGCCTGCATTGAGCATAGCTTTCTTACCCTCTCTGAAAGGTCCTTCACTACTCATTTTTTCATGCTGTCTGGGGCATCTGGTTCAAGCTGCAGCTATATTAAAAAAAGGCACTGTCTGTTTCTGTCTTTGAAAATCCTAGTTTCCCATGGATCCAAGTCTTGGGCTTAATGTGAGAATATCTAAATACTGTGTGACTACAGGAAAAGGAAAACTAGAAACAGATGGATAGATAAACACTTTTTTTTTTCCTCAACAGGGTCATCCAGGGCAGCCAGGACCAAGGGGGAAACCAGGTCATGATGGCTGTAATGGGACAGCAGGTGACCCTGGTGACTTGGGAACTCCCGGACGCTCTGGTTTCCCTGGTACCATTGTAAGTAGCTGTCAGTAAGTGAGCACCTGAAGCCAAGAACATTGCTAAGGCGAGTTTCATTCACACATGTGTTGTAAGCAAATGGGACATCTCTTATTGGAGCCCCCTTTTGGCCCAGCAGAGCATTAGCGCTGACTTACCATGGACACACAGCACTGTGCTTAGTCATTAAATTGCAGTCAGGGCCAGAAGGTCTGCTCAGAGCTATACCTGTCACATAGCTCTGGCAGAGATTACTTCAGGAAAGCCTGTACAGCTTTAATCAACAGCAATAAAATAATATTGAACTCAAAATTCCTGATGAAAGTAACCTTTTCTTCCCTGCCCCATGGAGAAGGTGTTAACTTTCCACGGTGAGATACATAGGATCACGCTGAGGAGAGCAGTGGGGCTTTTGGGTTTACCAGTGCAGGTGTCAGCCCAGAGAAGCTGCAGCCTCAGCTCTAGCTAAGGAGGTGCTACTCTATAATATTGCTCCCAGGTAGTGTGGGTTTCCTCCCACAGAATCAGAAATTCTTTTATGTACTGTGAAGGTTTGCACTTCTTTTCTAAACCATAAATTTCTAAAGCTAGGCACAGTCACTGCCTCTAAACAGTGATATGTTTATTTATACTTATGAAAACTCCAACAGATATTTTTCATTACTCTTAGCTGTTTATGTGTTAACATACATAATATGAAAGTTTACATTTTGTTTTCTTTTGCTTACCTCCAGGGAGTCCAAGGGCCAAAGGGCCAGAAGGGGGAGCCGTACATAATAGCACCAGAGATCATAAGCCGACACAGGGTACGTCTGTAGCTCCTGTGAGTTACTCGTGCTCAGTACAGTTTTTCAAGCAGCTGATGGAGACTGAATTTTTCTTATACTCTGATGGGCACGTCCCAAGAAGCCATCTTTGATTCTGTGCAGGTTTTGGAGGGCAGCTTCTGCTTTCTTTGTTTGCAGCAGTCTATCTGATATCCAAGGGAAAAAAATCTCCAGTCGGTTATTTGATAGGAATTCCAGTGTACAGGTGGATTTCAAGGACACTATAGATGATATAGTTCAAGTATTAACCTCTTTATTCAATTACTATCTTGTATAATGCATGGCAAAATCCTTCCTTTGCCATAGTTTTGCCCATTGGATGATTACCAAAAACATCCTTTCTGAAAAATTTTCATGCAGGTTTTTGAGGGACCTAGGGTAAAATATGCTTCAATATTTTATGTAGTTATTTAGGAAACCTCAAGTATTCCTATGGGTGTTTTTATTGTGTCTAATCCTTAAAACTTGTTTTGTAATCACTTATAGCTTTTTCTCATATATACAGTCTCATATAATTGAAGGTATCAGAAAGAGATAAGGGATTATATATGCTGATAAATTGAAACCTATTCAAAAGCTACATCTGAGCTCTACTCAGCACAGAAGTGATCTGCTGACATAGTTTATGTGTATTTTGTGCCAGCAGTGAGTGCCAAAATAGGGTTTTCTGTTGACATATTTGTAAGTTGCCTGTATCTTAATGGAACCTTCTTTTCCTTTTAGAAACTCTTCAAATTTGCACTTGTTAGTAAATAGCAAAGATTAAGGAATGATTAAGTAATGTTTAAGAAATGCTCAAGTGTGTTGCGGCCAAGGATGGATACTGACACCTGTGTTCATTTCAGAAAGTACTTGGTTCCACAAATTATTCTGTTAACTAAATTCAAATTAACTAGATAGTTAGCATGCTACTCAAAATGATTGAAGGTGTTTGGACTGAAAACCACATTATTTATGGGTATTGGAAGGTCCTTGCGCTAGAACATTTTTGGATCCAGTTTCCAAAAACATTTCAGCATGTACTGCAGTTAAAATATGTGGTCACTGAAAACAGTATGTTCTAAATGCTTTTAGTGACTCAGAAGAGAATAAAAATGATTCAGTAATTCCCATGCAACTCATGAAAAATGAGCTTGTACATTTCAGCTAAGGTTATAGCCCTAATTAAGCCACTGGTTAGATAGGATTTTTCAAGAAGGATTTCAGTGTGGTCTGTTATGTATTTCAGCCTCCCTAACTTTGTACCCTCCTACTGTATTGCATGCAACTACACTATATGTAGAAAGTGCAAAATCTGTGTGGCCCACATTCAGTTATCTCAGCATCTGTGTGGAATGCATCAGTATGTAAGGGTTTGTGTAGCATTGTATGCTATAATTAGTGTTTTGAGTGAGAAAAAAATTAATGAGTGAGAAAAGGATTCTATTCCATTTTTTATGTAGTATTTATTGCATTTCTTACTTCTTTGTTGTTTTTTTGTTTTTTTCCTAGGGGGATCCTGGGGATCCAGGGTTCAATGGTTTTCCAGTAAGTAGTATTACAGTCAATATGATAAAGTGTCAACAGTAACTGATATCAGAAAAAAATTAATTGATGGTTGGTGTTTGTTTTTTTTTTACTGAAAGGGACCTCCAGGTACGCTGGGTATTCAAGGACCTGTTGGTCCAAGAGGAGAGCGAGGAAGACCAGTAAGTATATATAAAATATGTTCTCTGGAAAATTACCCTAACAGAAGAATTATGTCAACAAGTTCCATTGTGTTGGGTTGTAACCTAGGTTAGCAATAGCAAGCAGGCATCAGTGGATGTGAAACCTTTTGAAAAGCACAGAGACACTGATTCTATAGGGATACTCCAGAAAAATGTATAGTTTCTTTTGCCCTGTGTTGTCAAAGGCTTTTGATTGGTATTGTGTTTCTTTAGCCTCCTTGGAAGACCATTGTTTAATACTGTCCAGTCCACACCTCCCTATGCTGAGTTATAAAAAATATCAGAACTTGAATACGTTATCTTTTCTGCTCATAAATGATATTTATATTAGCTCTCTACACTTTCCACAAGCCAATGAATAGTATTTAGAATGCTATTTTATTTTTAAACAATTTTTCTGTCATTTTTTTTCCAAAATCAACATTTAGTTGATTTGGGAAAATAGTTCTTTGGGAAAATTGTGTTCTCTTCAGATACCATTTTCTACATTTCTTATTTCCCTGTTAATAGTTTTATGGGTGAGAAACAGATGTTAAAATTCAATATATTTCATTTTCTTGAAGCTTTTTTTATTTTCCTGTGAGACAACTTTATAGCATTTCTTTTGTCAAAGTTCACTTTGGACAAAAACTTTGGACCTGCTTTATACTGCTGATTTTAGGGAGGAAAAATTAATTTAGAGCTTCTTACAGCCTCCATAGCTGTTTCCAGGGACATCCCCCTCAAAAAAAAAAAAAATCTAGGACTAAATCCACAGCATGATAAGCCTTACCAGAGTAACTTTCCAAAGTTACTTTCCTGAAGTAGCCTGTTTTATCACCTGGAGTAAACTGCACCTTGCCTTTCTCCTCTGGTTCTCCTGATGGGAAATCTCTTCAGTCCTTTATTCACCCTTCGTTTAGAGCAAACCCACAGAGTTCACGAGCTTCACACAGGAGCTCATCCTGCAATGACTTACATTTCCAGCACTCTTTCTTGGATGTTAGGAGTTCTATGAACCATACATTTTCTGAGCCCCATGACTACATGCCTCTGGTTACCATATTGGCAACACCTCTTTTGAATAAAATACATCCAGCTATACTTACTGCCTCTAAAGCTGTGACCCACCTTGTGAAAGTGTCCTGGAAGCATTTCAGAGGTCTGAGTCTGCATCATTCCTCATCTCTATGTCCTGGGTACTGCACGAAGGCAGGCATGGCTCCCCCAGGTCTCTGCAAGCTCTCCAGGCAGAGCAATACCTTGCGCAGTGCATCTGCCCAGTAGGTTAAGCAATGGCTCACAATGGCTCACTTGACTAACCAAAACTGATTCAAAAGCAGTTTTTTCAGAACAAGTCCAGTGTTCATGCATACAAAGCTACATAGCAAGACAGAGATGTCTAACAAGTTCAGATCTCATCTGAATGTAACTATCTTTTCCTTGCAGGTTGGGCTTGATTTTGCATAATGCAGTTAACAACCCCCTCGGGGCTCAGTAGATGGACAATTCCATCTGCAGCCTTCTCTCTTCTCTATGTCACTTGTTCACCATCTTCTCTGAACAGCTCATGCTCCTTATTCACCCCACTTTTGACAAAGTTTTTAATGTGTAGAGCCTTTTGGAGCCTGTTAACTAACATAGCTGACCAAAGCAAGGCGAGTCTCACCAGTTAACGTCTTTCCTACTGCTTATAAGCCTCTGGCAGATTTATTTCCTTCTTCAGTTTAGTTTCCACCATCTTCCTTTGGTTTCATTCTGTACAATTCCAAATAAATAATCTGAGATGCATATGGTAGTTCAACCCCCTTTACAGACTGATTGAGTACCAAGACACCAGTCTGGTGAAGCACTTAAAGATGTGCTTAACTTTAATGACCTTAAAATATTACTGTCCTTAAAAGTCAGGATCCAAAAGCACAAGTTCTCAGTACTTGATATAAAACCAAGTTTTTGCTTGGTCTAAACTGGGGAAATGTTATTCTGTTCAGAAAGACTATAATGTGATTTAGGACAGTATTTTTCAGAACAGTAAATATAGTGAAGATAACACATGAAATGCTGAGGAATACACTGCCTACTAAATATATACTTACGTTTCAGACAGAAAATAACTACCCGCCTGCAGGCATTGATTAGAAAGCAACAAGTAACTTGCTCTCCCCTATTGTGTTTCCCCAGGGACGACCAGGGCCCCCAGGACCACCAGGACCACAAGTAAGTCTTTCTGTCAAAGTAGTTAATGTTGATTTTGTGTTGCTGAGATTATCCAAGACCCACTTGAAGGCGGTAAAATAAAGAACCACAGGCTGCACCGAAGACTGCGTAGCACAAGACCTCCTGTTTTGTCAGCATACCATGAGAAGTTAATCTTACATTGGGATCGCCTACCCTGAAAATATTAAACCAGTTCTAGAGCCAGATTTAATTTCGCTACTGTAGTCACAGTTTCTTCCCATGAACAGAGAATCCTTGCAGTCTTTACAATATTCAATTATATCTCTGTGGAAAAAATACATGAGTTCATGTTCCAGCGCACTTAGGTTTTTTTATTTAGCATTCAATGCTATTGAAAATCTTGCAAAAGCAATGCTTGATCTTTTCACAGTGTTGCTTGGTGGATGACTCAAAGTCTTTTGTAAGAAGAGTTTATCTTTCTGAAAGTTTAGGTCTATAAAAATACTTCTAAATCTATAAAAATACTTAGAGGTAAACCTAGACTATTATTTGATTGCAGTTCTTCAATGGTGTCTACAGACTTGTAAGCATGAAAAGATCTTTAAGCATGTTTAAATTTGAATTTTATGTTCCAAAACTGAGTTGTACAGTTGGTAAATTTTGACCTGTTGTTTTTGCAGGGCAACAGGGGCCTTGGCTTCTATGGAGAAAAAGGTGAACAGGTAAAGGAAAACTAATGAATTAATATCACTCCTAAAGGACAGGTTGATCTTACCTGCTATTTATAAAGGAACCTATTTTAGATTTGCAATTGCATTATGTAATTATAATAGAAAAAATGAAGTATAGCTTTGATAGTATCCATAAGGAATGTCATAGCTGAATCAACTTCTACATGTCTATCTGTGCCTTCATTTACACTGACACAGAGGTATTGCTTCTGAAATTTATAAAGCCAAGCCACTTTATAGAAAGTGATAATCTTTACCATTATTGTGGAAACATACAGGGTAAAAGCAAGTATTGCTACATATTAACCCAACACAAAATAAATTTATCTTGCCATCAGTTTATTTGGTAGGTTGTATATGGTTTAGATCATAGTCCTAGCAGGGGCAAATCTGTATTGCTCCTTTTTTTGCAGTTTCATGATCCTATGCTGATCAACAGCTTGACAAGGGATTATAACCATGTGCCTTTATGCTTTTCCTGCAGGGCCCCCCAGGTCCCCCAGGTCCACCTGGGCTTCCTACAAGAGAACTGATGGGTGTCCCCTCTGACAAACACAAGGTAACTAGAGGATATTTTGATGAAATTAACAAAAAACTAAGAGCACTGCAGTATCAAAGCTAAAATATTGTACAAATGTGTTTTTACATATAGAACTTCGAAGACTTTAGTATATGAAAAGAGAAATCTGCTACTTTTCCACAACTTGGATCATGAAGTATTTATTGAAGCTATGGTGGCTAAAGTAATTCAGAAAGTACTAAGGTGCCTTAGGCAAATTCATTCTTTTTGTTTAAGTATCCAACTATTGGCTATCACTCACATCTGATTTTACAAGCAGAAATACCTGCTGAGAAATCATTACTGTGTTTGTTTTTATAACTTACCTATGTGGTGCAGATGTTTGTATACTCAGCATTAAAGCTTGTTCATCTGTATTGGAGAAACCCTCAACAGGTAGATGCAGTTTATTCTCCTCTGTTTCTTCTTACTGGGAGCAGAGATAGTCGTACCCCACATGTGTATAGTCTGTATCAGACACCATCATCCAGACCAGTAATTTTTCTTCCCAGATTTGAAGTTAGAAAGTTTTTGTGGTTCATGCAATTTCTTCAGTAAGATGAGTAAATTGGTATGATACTGAAAGATCTAAAAATGCTTTTAACACTCTGCAGTCTGCATTAAATTACATACATGTTGGGATTTCCATAACTAAGCAGAGATGTCTGCACGTGAGCTACTCACCTGGAAAGCTGTTATATTCAATGGAGATGTAATCAGTATGGTAAATAGACTTTAGGCTATGATTTATCTCATGCTAAGAGGAGCTCTTGATCAAATACTTCGTAGATGATCAGTAGGTAAAAATGGGAGAATGCATTTATTCACAATCAGTACTTAAGCACTCACCACCCAGACATCTCATGAATATGCCTGGAAACAGCCAGGCATTCACTCCTAGACACCTTTCCAGAAAAATTATAAAATATTTTTTTAACAAGCAACTTCAAAAACTTCTCATGAAAACATGCATTTCATATGACTAGTATATGAATAAAGAACAGCAAAAAAGCAGTGTTTTTTCTCTCAATAAATATTTGGCATTTTGTGTTGTATAAAAGTTACTGAAATGTAAATGGGAATGGCCAACTTATCTGAATGTTTTTTCTTTATTTTTAGGGTGAAAGAGGAGATCCTGGACCAAAAGGGGAACCTGGAATTCCAGTAAGCCAAGTGGAAAAGAATGAAGATAAATAAAAATATTGGAGTTAATACTGGTGCACTCTTCATTGAAGTGATGCAATACAGATATGGAGCAATATAAATATGGAGCAGTATCAATATGTTAAAGCAGAGACACCAGTTTAATGCTTTAGAAAAACTGAACAACTTGATGTATAATAACTCCACAGCACAATCAGTTGTTCTCTTATTGGTGGATCAAAATAAGATTTCCCTCACACATCTTCAATTTAGTTTTAAATATTAATAAATCTCTACTTACTCTTCTGATCCATGTCTTAAAGTCTCACTAGATTTCAATAATTAAGAATACATGGAATATTTTTTAATTCTTTTTAGTCTATTCTCCAATACATACAGAATTTTGGTGTCTTGAGTCTTTAGATCTGTTGAGTAAGTGGGCAGTAATTTCATATGTTGCTGTATCGTGCAGAGGTGCCAACCAGGCTTGACTGAACATGATTTAGTTATAACTCACAGGCAACCTCTAGACTGAATAAATAGCTTTGCCATTGAGTGGTTCCTTTTGACTTCCCAGAGCGGTTTAAAATACAGTCTTTACCAATCAGAGATGCCTCACTGAGCATTTTGCATAGCTTTATTTTCTCAGATGGTCTGGTCAGCAGCTCCACGAGGTTATGGGAGAAGGTCACAGTGTGAGCCCTGATGCCCTCTGTGTGCAATTGCTAGCGAGTTTTTCATCTGCTGGTCATATTTTACACATGTAGGGTTTTTTTTACTCATTAGGAAAACTGTAGATTATATGCTGATGTAGCAAAAGGTGATATGTGTTTCTCCCCCCCTGTTTTTTTCATTTTGTTTTTTGGACAGTCGAATGGATAGCGGTATGCCTGTGTTTGCCAAATAGCTCTCTGAAGCTACAGTTTGGGCATAAGCTAAGTTGTTTAATTAGTTGTATAGCTGCATAATTACTTTGGCTCTTCTTCAGAATTGCAGCTACAGAAGAAATAAAGGAGATGATAGGAGGGAAGCACTGTCTTTTCCCAAATGGCCTTCTCCTGCTATTGTAACAAAGCAAGCATGTTACACTTAATTTTAAGGACAACAGTTCTTTCACATGCAGCTATTATTAGATCCTCCATGTGTTACAGTGATGCTTTCTTCCTGTTTAGCTTCCATAAAACAGCATTGCCATTTTTTTTGCACTTAATGAAGAAATATGTTGAACTGACTTGCAATGTTTCCTAGGGTATACTTCTCTTTGCTCCTGAAAAAGGTGAAGAAGGAGTAATAGGCTTCCCAGGACAAAGGGTGAGTCACTTATTAAAATTCACCCACATGAACATTCATATTCAAGCTGACAGTTTGCCTTCTGGAACAAAACATGGATTAACAATTATAGAAATTACAGTTCTTCACCCCACCAGGTTTGACCACCACAGAACTACCTGATGCAGAAGAGCAAAAAGGCCATTTTGAAATGGTAGTGGGAGGAAGGCCCCACAGGACTCAAAGGAATGCCTGTGCAATCAGTGGGAAGCCCTGTGTTCACTAGCCACAGCTACTGTCCTTGTCCTCAGCACAGGCTGTATTTCATTGTTTCCATCTGAGCTGTCTTCAGCCACGGTTAGCAGGCATGAGTTTGACTACACTTACTTGTCCCCCTGTGAAACAAAACCTAATTTAAATTCTACCTTACAGCATCTATAAATGCTTGTTTTGGGGTAGTATTTCTGAAGGGGTTAAACAGAGTGAGAACAGTACTTAGCATACATTTTACAAAAATTGATCATCTTTGAAATCTTCATGGTCAATTTACAATGTATTGATTAAGACAGAAAAAAAAAAAAAAAACAGATTAGATTTCAGACCTGTTCTGTTTGCAACGTACAAAAATCTCATTGAAAACATAGCTGAACTGTGACTGTTAGTGTTAGAGTTTCAAGGTGTCAGATGTATTTTATCTAAGAAATAATAATGATTCTTAGCCATGAGAATGTTAGGATGTCACTTTATGTTTCTGATTTTTTTTTTTTTGCCTTCATAGGGACTGCCTGGCATCAATGGCTTTCCAGGACTCAGTGGAGAAAGAGTAAGTATTTCATACAAGACTGTTGTTTCCAATGCATATGTAGACAATCTGTCTGAAAAGTAAACTGTAGAGGACAAATTCTGCATGTAATTACATTAGCTTTAGTCTAGCAAATATTGGCTGGATTCGTCCATCGTTGTAATTTTGGGTCAGTCATTTTTCTCATCAGCGAGAAAAAAAAGTACACCCCATAATTAAAGTCTGGTTTTGCTTAATCCATGAGCATCTTTTAATAGCACTAAGGAGAGGTGTCATTTTCTTTGTTCCCATGACTGTGAACATGATGTCTATAACTTTCTTGCTACAAGCAGAAATTTAGTTTTTTAATAGCTTTCTGCAGATTTGGTTGATATAGTTATCTTGGATATCACAAAAGAAGAAGAGATGGAAATTGATAAATATACCAGTTAAATCTCTGTCTCCATAGAAACGCACCCAAATATTTGAAATAGCATTCTGTGGGACAGAGAGGAGCTCAAACTTTCTGTTTGGTCTCAGAAAAAGGCTTCTCTAGTCAGCATGAGAAATCCCTTCCATGAAGTAAATAGCTGTGGGATGCATGACTTTTCCATGTTTTGCCATCTTTAGTTGTTTAAGGATTTGTCCTGCCATCAAGGCATAACAATAATAACATGAAACACATGGGACATGAAAGCACATGAAATCCGAAAAATAACATTTGCATAGCTGTTCAGTCCCATGGCAAAACCTGGAGGTGTGGAAGGGAATTTGCTATTAGTAATACATACATGGAGAGGTTGATGCAAAACCCGCTAAAGCCCACTGGTTGACCTTAAGATAGGTTCATGCTCCAGTCAGATGTGGTCAGTGGCTGCCCCTTATTGAGGGTGAATCTTTTCAACCATTTTAGAAAAAAGTACATTGGTTTAGGTAGAATATCACTGTATAATGTGTATGTGAGAAGGACCACCCTACTCAGTATGCTATTCACAGCTATCTCCTTTTTGTTGATTTTTGAGTTATTTGATTCTTAAGAAAGAAAGAAGGATGGTTCGGTCCTGCCAGCACACAGATGAAGTCGCAGTTAGGAGGCTGCTGGCTTCACTTTTAGATCACCAGCTCCACCTAGTGTAAAGAGATTTTACACCTGATACTCAAGAGGCTGCTTTTGGAGTGGTGTGATGTACAGTTGCCTTTGGAAAGCTCTCTGAAATGTGTAGTCCAGTTTGTGGCATCTTGCTGAGAGCTGTTGTACTTGTAGTGCTTCGAAAACACTTCAGAAGTGATTTACAGAGCTCTTTATTAACATTCAAGTTCTATGTAAGAGTTGTACCCACTGTGAAATGTGGGAGATGCTGAATTTTGAAAAAGCTGACTAATAATCTGATTATAAATGTGAATTATACAAAACTACTGACTTCGGCAAAACCATGTTAATTGATATCAGTTGCTGATCTGGCCACTGTTTTCTATTAACACCAGTCTTTTTCCAGAGTACAACATTTTCTATAGAATACAAAAGTTGTCAAAGAGCTAAAAAAAAGCACACAGAAGAGATCACCTCATCTGTATTAGCAACTCTGAAACCTGCACTCCTCCTTATTCACCCCCATCAGATGAAATACAGTCTCATGTGATAACATGAACTAATTTTTTTAACATACGTGTTTTAATCCATGTGCTTTAGAATTCAAACCTTTTAAAAGAATCGAGTGGGCAGGATGTTAAATATTATAACATTTGCTGGGTAGAGATGGAAAATTTTCTCTGGCATGCTCATAGTGGGAGAGTTCAGTGAAGGTCTCTTAAGGGTTGGTCCTGGATTCTCATTCAGTCAGGGAGCCTTCTTTAGCCAAACAATCCCCAGTCACACTGAAAAGTGCAAAAAGGACCTGTGCACTTCAGTGCTATTTCACTGCTCACTGTTTACATTCCAGTGAAAATATGTCCACCGGTAATGATTGCGACTTGTTTAGTCTTCTTGCAGCAGGCTGGTGTGCTCTGGCTACCTTGCCCGTGTGTGTCGGGGTCAGCTGGCACTGAGGGTTCCCTTTCTCCTCCTCCATCCTGTAGCATCCATGGAACAGCATCTGCACTGCTGCCAGGGGTGACAGACCCTGCGGCACAGCAGGTCCCTCTGGCCTTTGGCAAGAGTTAGGATTGGTCCAAGAAGTGGAACATCAAAACTCAAAGAGTCTTAATGGTGTGACCCGAATTACTATACCCAGGGAGACAATCTGCTCAGCTATACTGCATAGTTTTCACACTGAGATTGGAGGAAGCCAGCTTCTACAGTTAAAAAACACTTTTGGTCTTTCTCTGATAAAGTCAACCATTTTTACGTATATTACAGGGTTTTCCAGGACTTGATGGTCCACCTGGTGGCTTTGGTCCTAGGGGAAGCAAGGTACTGCTTTATCTTTATTTGCCTGAAGCAATAAACCAGATGTCATTTTGCTTTCTCTTCTATTCTGTCACGTAGCAGCAATTGCCTTTGTTGTCATAGTAGGACGGTTATGTGCTTTGTTAACTTGAAATCTCCAAGGTTTCTTAAATGTCACACTACATCCTTTGAAAGCCTATTTCTTTATGTTTTCTTTCCATTTTAAAAGAAATTCTCTAGAATATATGCTTAGATGTGATACTTCAACCTCTGTTAATAGGGGGAGCCTGGCGAGATGGGTCCTCCAGGACCAGATTCCTATTTTCCTTCCCGCATCCCAAGAAAAGGTTTGTCTTCTTTGCTTAGATTGTTTATCTTAGCTGTGTTTTACTGCTTTCTGCATAGATCAAAAGCATGACATTCTGACAATTCAGCTCCTAAAACAGTCTGTGTTTTGCTGGAGTGTTCCAGTAGCTATAATTGCCTTCTGAGAGAGTGCCCTAATCACCTTTTTGCAGGCAGGTGACTTCTTTGTCTATCCCACTGAAGCCGGATTGCTATACAAAAGGCATCCATGCATGCCTGTATCCACAGAGAAGAAACAACCAAAAAAGCATGTGACTTTGTTGTCCAGTGAAAGGAAGAATGGGAGAGTCTGTCTTCTGTGTCCTGTTTCAGAGACTCTGGATAAAGTGCAGTAATGGCAGCGCAGCAGAGAACATTCTTACCATCTAGTATTTAGAAAGAAAGAAAAAACTCACACATTAAAAAAGCCTTGAGGAATAGAAGAGGATTTTTTTTATTCTTTTAAATTGACACATTTCCTTTGTGATCTCTTCACTAAACTTGTTGCACCCAACATCAGCTGTTCTGCAGAGCTGGGGTGGCCAGACTAGAGACCCATAGAAGGTGATAGCAATTTGCCAAGGCCAAAATTATTCAAGGGAAGGTGCCAGCAAACAGCAAGAGTGATCACATGCCAGTGCCCTGGCCCTTGTCCTCATGCCATTGAGTTTACTAGTCTTGCTAAAAGCCGGAGAGACTAGCAATGAATGTTTCCCTGCCTCACAGAGAAAGGGGGCAAGAGGCCCAAAACGGTGGTCAAATCACCCTGAATACCCTGCCAGGCTTTCAGGAGTGGGAGAGACTGTGTAGAGAGAGGAAGAAGCAGGGAGGGGGCTGAACACACCAGATGTCCTCTAGTATCACTGACCTTTTACAAGAATGTGATACTTTCTGCAAGGAATAGCTGGGCCCTGGCAGATGCTTTTGGTACTGGGAAGCAAAGCTCACATATCACACATCTGTTACAATGGCAACTTCCTGTAGGAAAAGGAGGGGCTCTCCTCAGAGAGCTGGTCTTCTGTGCTTCTGTGGACCACTGTAGCTCTACCTGCATATTAGTAAATGCTGAGAGATTCTATCCTTCTTCCTGGTCTTGGTGGCTCCACACACAGAATCATAGAATGAGACGGGTTGGAAAAGACCTCTGAGATCATCAAGTCCAACCCTTGATCCACTACCACCACAGTTACTAGACTACAGCAGTAAGTGCCACATCCAGTCTCTTCTTAAATACCTCCAGGGACGGAGAATCCACCACCTCCCTGGGCAGCCCATTCCAGTGCCTGATTATCCTCTCTGTAAAGAATTTCTTCCTAATATCTAACCTAAACCTCCCCTGGCAGAGCTTGAGACCATGCCCTCTTGTCTTACTGATAGCTGCCTGGGAAAATAGAACAACCACTACCTGGTTACAAACTCCTTTCAGGTAGTTGTAGAGAGTGATGAGGTCTCCCCTGAGCCTTCTCCACTCAACCCCAGCTCCCTCAGCCTCTCCTCACAGGGTTTGTATTCAAGTCCCTTCACCAGCCTTGTTGTTCTGCTTCACACCATTCCTATAATTAGATATCTAAAGCTTCACACCATTCCTGCTGTTTGATTTCTAAAGCTACTTTTTAGAAACCGTTGTAAATTTTAATACTCTGAAGCCCTTGAAGTTCCTAATGTTTGATTTTTAACAAACAGCAGCATCACACTAACATGTTTTGTGGAACCGGGGATGTCTTTCAGGTGCAAGAGGTGATCCAGGCTTCCCAGGTGTTTCTGGAATACCAGGAGACCGAGGAGAGGAGGGAGATCGTGGTTTGCCTGGTCCCCCTGGATTCTCTGATGGTAATATCCCAGCAATGCATGTTCCAGCACCTTAACTTTATTATGAGTTTTAACTGATGCAAAGTCAGGGTGTGGGAAATATATGTGCAGACCATGGAATACACAGTGCAGGGTGGTAGATAATAACTGTGAGGGCAAAAAATGAAAGAGTGATTTTCCTTCAACCCAATGGTGCTCTAGCAAAACAACTGAAATAGAGATGATGACAGAGCCTTGCTTCAGTAACTGCTATAGATTTGCTCGAGTGAAAAGTACAGTTATCTTTTTTGTTCCATGCAAAATAGCTGCACTTTTTTCTTACATGTTAGATGCAGCTGTATGAACTTTCTCTCATGTTACATTACAACTCTTTGAGCAGCATTGTTAAGACATTTTTTTGAACTTCTTCCCTGTTTTGGTTTCAGCGGATGGGGATAAGCCAGGCTTACCTGGAGAAATGGGACCAAAAGGTGAAAAAGGTGAAAGAGGATCTCCTGCTTATTATGCAGGCCCACCTGGGCTTCCGGGTAAGGATGGCTCACCAGGACTCCGTGGTCCACCTGGTCCCGTTGGAGCCCCTGGTAAGTGCATGAAGAGAGATGCTGAGAACTCACAGGACCATCTTTGCTTATTTTAAAGATAGTTTTGTCAAGGCAAAGTGAGATAGCAGATTGACAGAATGAAGGTAAATGAGCAGTGGGGATGTGTGGTGGGTTGACCCTGGCTGTGAATGCTTGCCTTCCTGCTCCTTCTCTCAGCTTTTATATCTGAGCTGATGGCATATGGTATGGAATATCCCTTTGGTCAGTTTGGGTCAGCTGGTCTACTTGGGTCCCCTCCCAGGATCTTGCCCTTGACTTGGCCCTGCTCAGCAGTAGCCAAAACACCGGTGTCTTATCAACACCCTTCTAGCTGCCAATGCAAAGCACAGCACTGTGAGGGTTACTGTGGGGAAATGAACTCCAGCTCAGCCAGACCCAATACAGGAGGTCACACAGAAAAGTCTTATATGCTCATCAGTGAAGGAAAGGTTTGCATGGGTTTTAGACATTCCTCACAACATTAGAAAGAAAAGATCTGTTTTAGGCTGGGAGAGGGTTATGAATACTGGGGGGGGGGGGGGGGGGGGGGTCTGAAAGAGCTGGATTTCTTCCTCATCCTGGAGTAGAGAAAACTAGGGGAAATCTTACTGCTATCTTTCCCTACCTCTTGGGAGGTCACAGGGAAAATGCTTCACTAAGGAGCCATCGACAGGGTCGGTGGTCATAAGTAGCAACAAAGTAAGTTCTGCTTAGATAGGAAAAGCTTTTTCACCATGATGGTGCTCAGACACTAGAGCAGGTTGCTCAGAGAAGCCTGGACATTAGGAGAAATTTCTTCACAGAAAGGGCTGTCAAACATTGGACTGGGCTGCCCAGGGTTGTGAAGTCACCATCCCTGGAGGTGTTTAAGAAAGGACTGGACGTGGCACTTACTGCCACAGTCTAGTTGATATGGTGGTGTCTGGTCAAAGGTTGAACTCAATGATCTCAGAGGTCTTTTCCAACCTAATTGGTTCTGTGATTCTGTACGCTTCATCTTTGGATATATTCAGTACTCAGCTGGACAAGGTCCTGAACAATTTGCTGTAACCTGAAGGTGGACCCTGCTTTGAGCAGAGGTTTGGACCAGGTGGCCTCCAGAGGCCACCTCTGACTGAGATTGTGCCGTGCTTCTGTGAAAAGCACCGCACTGCAGTGCAAGGGCAGGGTTGGAGAAAAGGATATACAGCAAATGAGCCAGAGATGGCTGTTTGTGCTAATGCAAAGTAGGTTGGGCTGAAGAAATTTGGGGTGAGAGAGAGTAAAGAATGGTAAGAATTGTCTGCCACAGCCAAAGTGAGGGAGGATGGGCGTGGAAAACTGTGAGGAGATTAAGAGAGAAGGAGAGAGTGGGGTACATCACAACAGGCTGGGTTAGACAGTAAGTTTCATTAGGGGAAACAGAAAGGGGCAGGTGCAGTGCAGGTCAAAGAAATAGGTCGGAAAGAGAAGAGTAAATCTACAGTAGATTAATTTATATTTTTATTTGATTAAACTTCCAGGTCCTCTGTATGGATTAAAAGGACAGGAGGGAGTGCCAGGTAGATTTGGTACACAAGGTTTTCCTGGGCCAAGGGGACAAAAAGGACCTAAAGGTAGGTTATAACAAATAACTCAATAGATGATCTGATGTTATGCATGATATAAAGCTGAATTCAGTCTAAGCTTATTGAACTTTGACATGCATGGGGAACGATACATTAGATTTGGGGCTAATACAGTGAAGAAACACTGTCTTGGCTTCTTGTAAGGAACAAAACAAAAAAAACCAAAAGAGTACTTTTCTCAAGTATTTGAGAAACTACTTAAGTATTCTCAAGTCTATGTATAAAATGATTACAGCTGCACATCTATTTGTTGTGACAGAGCATTCTTTCTTCTCTTTCCAATCCTTTCCTTAGGTGAAGAAGGGGATTGCACTACATGCCTTTTGGGTGAGGAACTCAGAAGGGGCTCTACTGGCCCCCCTGGCCCTCCTGGCTTTCCAGGAACCCCTGGCCAGCCTGGGAGGAAAGGAGAACCTGGTGATCAAGGACCACATGGTCTTCCTGGCTACCCTGGAGCAAAAGTGAGATAGTTGTTTCTTTATTGCTTAGTTTTATATGCCCAATAGAAGAAAAGAAGGAAAAAAGAGCCCAAACTATTCTCAATGTTAAAACAATGAAAAGTACAATTTCCTTCGTTGCCCCTTCAATAGTTCTCAGGTTGCTATCTACAAAATACCAGAAGCCAAAAATTGCTAGTATGGAAGTGAAAATAGAATGCTTTTGGGAAGAGCAAAACATTTCTACGTAATCCAAAGTCCACTTTCTGTTTGAACAAAGAAGAACCCTTTCAAGTATCTGTAGTACTGAGTGTGAGAAATTAGAAGCAGTTTTAAAACATTTTGATAACACTTGTGTGCTAAATTGCATCATACTGAACATCGAAACCTTGAAAGTAAAAAATAGCTATGTGAAGATCATACTATTAATGCAGTGTTTCTGCTGATGGTTTCTCCAGGTATGTAGTCAGTGAAATAATTCAGTGTTATATTAAGTTCCTGAGATTTCTTTGGCCTGAAAAAAATCAATGTCCAGAAGAAACATCTTTACCATGGAGTACAGATGTGGCTTCACTGACCATTAAAATTCAATTTTCAAAGATGGCCCAGGTAAAGCAGGATGCTTTACTCAATTCTGATCTCCCCCATTAGACTAAAAAAAGTGCAAACCTGTATCACTGAGATGACCTGCAACTGAGATGCAGCTTCCACACATGCTTTTCACCCAGAATGCCACTTAAAGGCAGTGATGCAAAAGACATCCTTTTAAATAATGTATGGCACAGGAATATTTTAAACAAAAAGTAAATTTATCAGGTACATCTCTTTCATTCAGTGTTTGCCCTGGAATTCAGTAAGAGGTGGCTAAGGACAACCTAACATGTACAGCTTATATTTTAGTGAGCATGAGTGTAATTATGCAGAACTAAAGCTAACTGGCATAGAATAGTCAATGGTAAATGAGTCTTGGCACCTACCATGGGTTTGGTCCTGTGGTTGCAAGGCACTTGGCCTGCAGTTGGCAATATGACTTTCAGATGGGCTGTTCAGGAGGAGGCTTCTGCATTGTGCCAAGGACTCAGGAATGCCAGAGACTGCTCTCTCTCTTCACCACAGTTTGCTTTTGCAAGAGAGAAAGTCTCCTTCACTGGAGATTTTCAACACATAGCTAGGCAAGGTCCTGAGCAACCTGCTCTATCTCCAAGTGCTGGGTTGGACCAGGGACCCCCAGCCCTCACTTCTAACCAAAACCTTCCCACAGGTCTGTGATTTGGAGCAGGTCATGTAATCCCTCTGTGCCCAAGTTCCTGTCTCTGGTAAATAAAGATGGTGCTACTTTTCAGCTCCAAAACAGTGTTTGAACCACAGTCCATTGCCAGCTATGAGTCTGTCCTCATTGGCAGTGGTGCAGAGGAGGAGCTGCATGTCAGTGTAACCCTGAACGTTGGTTCCAAAGTGTCAAAGAGTTGCTTACAGCATTTTCTTTGGTGACTAGCACTGAGTAATTTAACGTGTTTTCTCCAGTGCAGTTCTGCAGATAGTCACCTGCAGGACTCTATCTCATGGAAAAACACAGGTGTCCCAATCCATCCTCATGCAGAAGATCCCCTGCCATGCCACAGAGACCTTGATCCTAGTTAGAATATATTAGTAAAGATTGTGCACAAGAATGGGATTATTGAAGAGGAAATCATTCATGGAAAGTAATGGGAAAGAAGTAAAATTTAAGGAGACTTCTTTTTTTAAGCAGGACAGGGGAAATGCAAGTCTTGATAATTATTTCCTAAACAGTTCTGGTTTTTTTATTTTTTTTTTTTTAATGCATGTAACATCAGGGATTTTCGGGTCCAGCTGGATTTCCTGGACGGAAAGGAGAGAAGGGAGATTCTTTACATATAACTACTAAAGGTAGAGTAAAAATTTATGTCACGTGTATTTTGCTACTATTTATACCATTAATGAGAGATTGCTCTAACAATGAAAGGCCTTCTTTAGGCACCAAAGGAATTCGAGGAGATCCTGGGCTGCCTGGTATCCGAGGTGGAGATGGTTTCCCAGGCAGAGATGGATTAGATGGTTTACCAGGACAGCCTGGCCTTCCGGTAAGCGGCAAATACAGCTAAATCATTTCTACCACACCGTCACTAGTGCATTTAATTCTGAGGGATTACAATCACCAGGATATTCTTCTCTCACAGATAATGGTACACAACTAGATTGGCTTTGCTAGTTATCAATATTTTTAAAATCCTATTTTCTCTCAAGAGTTTTTAGAACAATCTTGCACTTTAATTTTCATTTCATTTAAACTACTGTCTGGTAGTGTATAACTCATCTAGACCATCTTGTTATTACTGGTTAATTTGTGGTAATTAGTGGTTTATTAGTGGCTCCTTCTAGCATTGTCTAAGAGAGATTCTCTGTGACTGAACTTCAACAGCTTTGGTTCAACTGAGTTAAAGAAAAGCAAAATTTACTACAATTTTGTGTTCTTAAAATGTACATTGTGTCATCATACATATGTTTGATAGTAGCTCACCTACCTAACTGTAGCCAACTAGAAGTTAGACATTTAGTCTTTGTTCATTTTCTGAGCTCCTGTAGGCAAAAGTTAAATGCTTCACAAGAGGAATTCATCTTGCCCATCATAAATGCTGGTTTTAACCGTTGGGATGCTCTTACATTATATTTTAAGAGGGGCAAGAGCTGTATTGTGCACTCTGGACCATAGTGATTTTTACTACCAGTAAAGATGTTACTTTATATTACTTCTGAGGATGGAAAGGTTTTCTCTACTGACGTTCATTAGCTATTGGTTCAATAATGTAGAAATATCACTAGGGGAAGAGATAAAGTCTGCCTTTTCGGCTGCATTTTTATGTCAGCTTTTCTCAGAAGTAAATGCCAGGACAGAACGTTTCTAGCAATGCTTGTTGTCTCCCTAAACCCACTTACAGCTTTTCAGAAAGGACATGAGCCTCTCCATGGCAGTGATTCATTTTGCCCAAGTGATATTCATGGGCCAGCATTTTTAGGGAAATGTTCCTCCAAGGAGTGCTTCTCTTATGCCTTTTCAGCTGTGAGGTCTGCATTAAAGTCAGATTGCTTCAAAAATACTTTATTTTCAATGTTGATTTAGAGAGCTGGGTTGCAACACTTGAGAAATTACTACCTAGAAGATGCTATTCATGAGAGTAGTTCAACTGTTTGAGTTGTGTTTCCTTCTCAGCAACGTCAGGAGTGACCACCTCTGTTCACTTCCCACAGGGTGATGGTATCAGAGGTTTCCCAGGTGATCCTGGTTATCCAGGTGAATTAGGCCCAAAGGGCTTTCCAGGAGAAGCAGGCCCACCAGGTGAAGGATTTCCTGGTCCAAAAGGGTTCCGGGGTCCTCCAGGTGATCAAGGACAAGATGGAATCCCAGGATCTCCAGGTCTGCCTGGTCTGCCGGGAGAGCCCGGACAATTAGGTGAGACATCACTCTGTCTTAGATCAGAGCCGTGGGAGATCATCACTGAATTGCATGCAGCGTTTGTACAGCTTATTGTTGAAAAGGTAGAGCTTGGTGGGGGTTATGTGGGGGAAAAGGGATTGCTGGTATTGTACGGAAATCTTAAAGAAGGATGTACTTCAGAAGTCCCAGTAGTTTCACGTCAGGTATTGAAATAGGGTGAATGAATGTGTTAGTGCCAGCAAGGAACATCTTTCAGGTTTCAAACAGTTGGAGGCAATGGAGCAATGTCCTGCCATTGGAATACTCACAGGTGGTTTTCTCTGACCTTTTCTATCCAACATAATCTTTAATTTATCAGAGAAAATCATGTATCCATTCTTCAGGGCTCTTCATAGTATCTCTGCAGCTTTCCAAATCCCTTCCAAGCATAAGAGTGCCAGGGCTACATTCAGAAAAGCTCAGGCTTATTGTTTGACTTCAAGAAGCATGGAAGAATATGCAAGCTAAAGCAGGCATATGTCAACCCTACACAGTATGTGGGACACACAGCCTCCTAACTTAGATAGGGTTAGGTTTTAGGCCCAGATCTAACCAATATATGGGTAGAGAGTTCCAGCATATTAAAGCAGGTAATTTGTTTTGTATGTGTGCATAATAGATACAAGAATACATTATCTGCTGTTGTAATAGACATTTTGGTTAGAATTGAGAGCATTTTTCTCTTTTCGCAGTTTTTCTCTTTTAATAATAACTGCCTTTGCCCATTTTTGCTCATAGACTGTGGACAGGTCACTGAAGACTTTCCTAGAGGAGATGCAACCGAGCCAATATGGTCAGGTACTGCACATGCAAATGGCTTGAATATCTTTCAGTATTTAGTCTTGCTGCACTTATGAGTTGATACTTTCTAATGACTGCTTTGGATGCTCTTGCTTGTTAACTATTTGAACTTCAGGTCACAAATAATCATGTACATTAAGTAAATAAATCTGTCACATCCTAAAATTATTGCACTTTTTGCCCTGCTATTCAGAAATTCTTTATTTCATTGTTCCTGACTGTTTATTGTAACAAAACAATGATTACTGTGCAAACTATACCACAATACCAGAAATTAGGTGCCCAAGAAAATTTTAGCAACTTTTTTTAAGGAAGAACTTTGAGTGAAGATTTGCAGTGCAATTTGACATCTAAGAAAAAAAACCCTTCAAACTGACTTGATTGCTTCAGGGGTGTACATTGCCTACAGGGAAACAAAGTGTCTCTCTTATTCTGAAAAAGACAGTCATCCCTCATGTTGGACTACCGTTCCCATGCTGGTCTTACTGGAGCAGTCACCATAGCCCCTGTAAAATAGGCAGAAGAGCAGCTCTTGGGGTGAAGCTCAGCCTGGGTGCTCTCCTGAAAGTGCTGCTCATGGCCAATTTTTTTTTTTTTTTTTTAATGAAGAATAAAACTTCTTTTGCCTCTTAATTTCATTCATCTCTTTTAATGAAGTTGTCCCAGCTGCAGGCACAGAAACGATGAGAGGCAGCATATGAGCACGTAAAGCGCGACTAATTCTTGGTTTTCTGCAGGCGCAGGCTGCGTGAGGCCACCAAAGGGATCC
Organism: Pyrocephalus nanus; assembly: GCA_038380795.1. Lineage (NCBI taxonomy): Eukaryota > Metazoa > Chordata > Aves > Passeriformes > Tyrannidae > Pyrocephalus > Pyrocephalus nanus. Next base: position 93,189,815 of record CM076259.1, on the reverse strand, counting down.
CAGGGCAGGCCAGGACTGCCAGGAGCCACAGGTAATGTTTTGCCTTCCCCTTTTTTTCCCACATGCACTACATTTGAAGGATATCTTGCCATATCGATGAAAGCTGAGCCTTAGCAGACAGCAAGTTTTAGAAATTACATTGAAGGTTTTAACCTGATTCTGGCAGAGGGATCTAAACGTGCAGCCCAGGTGACTGCACCATTCCTGAGCTAATTCTGCCTTTTCTGACAAGTGTCAGGCATGAAACAGAAGGCAGAAAGGACATAAAGGATAGCCCATATCTGAGCTATTCTACACATGCAAGTAGGCGTATACAGAGAGAGTCTACAGGTTTATTGGTAGAGAGAATACTGAGGTCTCTCAGAGCTGATGGACACCTCACTAGGCAAATACTGTCCCCTCAGAGAGGGGTGATAAAAGATTGCAATGGAGGACTGTGACACATCATTCTTACTGTTCCTCCTCAAGTGGTACACAGAGCACCCTCAGCAAATGTGGGTTTAGAGCCTTTAACTCAGCTCCATGTTGCAGGCCAGGCTGTCTGTCACAGTGCTGTTGTACTGTCTGTAGCCACACATGCCTTCCTTGCAGAGGTGGTCCCCCCTAGGCCAGAGGATGATGGTGATCCTTGGCCTTCCCAGTACTAACAGTTCCCCACCTCCTTCCAAGAGGAAAAGGAGGTAAGGGCAGAGTCTGAGGGATTATGAGATGGAATTGAGAGACACATGGGCAAGGTGTGCTGAGCGGTCATAATGACTAACCTGTGAGAGAGAACCTGTGTCCCGCACTGATAGTTCCTATAAACTTTCATAATCCCAGCCTAAGCAATAGAGCTGTTTTTCAGTAAATCCTTCTTATCACTGCTGTACATCCCAGCTGTAAAGATACTGACAAAACCCATAACTTCAGAGTTTGGGAAATGTGAAATTTGTGATGCATCTGTTCCTGTGCCCCTGTGCTTTAGCCATGGTTGGAGATCTGGAGTATAAATTTTAAGGTCAAGCTTTTTCTTTCAACACAAGTTTTATTATGGCATACATGGATTAATTGATTGATCTATCTCAGACTAATGGATCTTAGGATGGAACATTTTATCTCTGTTGAAAGATGACCTGTGTTTTCTCAGTCCTAATGCCTGAGTTTGTTAGCAGGATCAATGCTTCTAAAGGTTTTCTTTGCCATCCTTGTAATTTTTTTCTGAGTATAATGATTTGTTTATTCTTTCATTCATAAGAGCTTGAAGGATTTTCTTTCAATGAGTACAGTGAGATTTAACTCCCAGCTGTAAGACTGCTGCAACACAAGTAATGCTGTTTCATGTGTTTGATATTTTGTATTATTGGTTAGTTCTCTAACAGATCTTTCTGAATCTTTGTCAGTTTATATGTTTTAGTAATTTTAAGATTTGTTTTTCATCCTCTCCTCCAAAAACTAGAAAAGGTCCATTGTTGAGCCCAGTGCAGAACTCTGTTTTTAGCTGCCTTTCAACCTGAGGCAGTTCTGGATCTAGAAACCTGGGAGGAGCAGGACACATTTTCATGGCTTCCTTTTGCCATAGTTGTATAAACTGAGTTTTTTGAAGCATCATTCCTACCCACATTCTCTGGACTGACACAAAAGCACCTTTACACCATTTTGATTGTCTGATTAGAGTGACATGGTTTGCCCACAAGATTTCTTACCTGCTATTCAGCCAGGATGGAGCTCTGCTATAGACAGTCAAGTCTCTCAGTGTCCTGGGTGTTTATGGCACACATGTAGAGAAAGGAGATGTCTTTATAGTTTCAGGGCCTCCTGTCCTTGTGTTCCTTTGAAATTCCTGGCAGCTCACTCAGCCCACCCTAAGTTACATCTTGATTATTCAGGAGTCTAAAGACCTACATCATTGCTGTTGAATAAAATTTTTAAGTTGGCTTCTGTTTCAAACATACAGCTGAAGTGCTTGCAAACTAAACACTGGCCTAAAACAAAAGCTTTTTCTTTCTGCTGTTGGGCACAACATGTCAACACCAGCTAACATCACATAATGAGTTACTGAAATACATGGTAAGCAGTAGTTGTATTGTCCATTAGCCTTCTTTCTCTTAAATGGCTTTTTAATTAGTGCAATACTGAACAAAATGAATGAAAGTCAGTTATTGCAGATGGGAAACAAGACCAAGATGCCATTTGGGCAAGAGACACATCAGAATTTTTCATTGAAACCTGAATGCCTAGGATTTTCCTCTTAATTTCTTTCTGAGAAGTTACTTCTTATATAAGGGAGAGAATAGTCCTGTACAGCACTGCAGAATGCTATTCACACTGCATTGGCTGGTTATGTGCACCTTATTTCTGATCTTTCTAAGGGTTTCCTTCTCTCCTCGACAAACAATAGCTCAAACTATAAATAATCATGGTTAAATAATGCAAATTCAGAAAACTAAAGTGGAAAAAAGTATCAAAAGTCAAGTGATAGTTTCCATGGTTTGTCATAGTTGGGCATGGAGAGAAACTTTCTTTCAGTGTAATAAATAAATTCATGGTGATGCTAAGCAACAACACTTACAATGTTAAAGCATGTTGTTGACCTTCAGGCTTGAGCTGGGGACTTTTAAAGTTCAAAGTGCTGGGGAGGGGAGGGGCGAAAGCATTCCACAGGAATTATTTTCAAAGAACTTTACCAAAAAATCTTGATCTTGGAATACGGAATAAACTATTACATGGGAAAAAAATATAATTTTTGAAACGTAGCGAAGGAATCCTGCAAAATGCTTGCAGGTTTTGAGATGTTAAGAAACAGTAATATTTGCCCTTACTGAAATGTCAAATACTATATCACAAAGAAGCAAGGTCTCATTTTACCTTTTAGGAGACAACTCGGTATAAACACTATTTCAGGGCACAGCCCTTCTTTACTACCAAGTCTCTAGACCTGAAGTGTTACAAATATAGTAAGTAGGCTAGTTAATTTGTATTCAGTTTCTAGGATGATTAGATCTAACCTTTAGCCTTACATTTCTGTTTTGCGGTTATCTAAACCAGTCTGCTCTTGTTCTGTGATCAGTTTAGCAGGGAAGGGAAAAATTTGTTCCTCCTACAGCACCTCATCTGTGCCCATTTCTGTGAACATTATTCTTTGACATTGCCTTTTGACCTTGAGCTAAAAGTCTCAATTTACAAAATATTAAAAAGCTCCAAAAAGTTTGTGAGACTTATTATTTTCACCCTAGTAGTCTCCATATCATATCTTTAAGTCAGGTTAATCTATGTTTGTAAAAACACTTAGCCTAGATTTTGGTCCATGTTTGAGGATCTTGAATACTTCTAAGGAGCTACAGTATAGTCCCATTAAACCTTTTAAAAAGTTTCATCTTTGCCTCCAGAAACACATTATGATGATATTTACTACTACATTTTCTTACATTATATGCATATTTCTCTTTTATTTATTCAATTCACACTTTCTTACTTTCTTTTATATAATTTAGGTGCAAAAGGTGCAAGAGGATTCCCAGGTGATCCAGGTCCAATGGGCTTTCCAGGGCTAAATGGTACACGAGGTGATCCGGGTCGGGAAGGACTCCCAGGTCCTCCAGGTATCTTGAAATAATTAGTCATTCTTTATATACTTTTGACCTTTTTGTTAACACACACAAAGACTTGTTTCCAGATACATTTTTACTTCTCTTTTGCATTCAATCACTAAGCTATTAGACATAACTGCTGCTTTTCAAATCCAGAAGGATTTCCTCCAACTTCTATGATGGAAAGTGACATAGATGTCAACCTGCTTTAGAGTGCAAAATTATAAATGTGACAGTAAAAATTCATGAAATTCACATTAAAAAAATCAATAACAAGGTATTTCAGATTCCAAATAGATTTTACTCATAATGATGATGCAGAAAGAAAGAAAATAATAGTATTAGTACTTCTATTTAACTCTTTCTAACATAAATGATACTGCACATGTCAGAGGTGGAGTACTAGCTACTCACCTTGTGCATAGGCAACTCTGTTCCCAAAGTGTTTGCAAGTGTCCAGTGCCCATCAAATTTTATGCTAGTGTGTAATAGGTATGGATTTTTTAAGTCCCAAGGCTTCTGTATCTCTTTAGAGGTTCCAGGATGTCCAACATACATCAACTCAAGACACATCAAGACACATATATCTGTTTGTAGATAGTAAGTCAGATGAGCCCGTATATGTGTGCCACTGCACACACATATAAGCTGCAGTGGGTGTATATGTTCACATATCATCAGTCAGTCCAGCAAGAATTATCTCCAGGAACTACCACTTCCCTGTAGTTAACCAGGGTAATTTGGTCACAGAAATGGACACTGAGGGTTGTTTTTTTTTTCTGTAGCACAATACAGAAACCATGGATGCAACGTAATCTACAAGCTCTTTAGAAATTCTTTTCATCTTATCTGTTTTCAAAGTCCTAAATCTGCACAGATTCTGAAGTGCTGCAAACTTTCCCAAATCTGGTGCCAGGTGCTGCTTTACCCTCATGGAGCTTCGCAGCACATGGTCTGATAGGATTCTCTAGACTCATCTACAGCACCTGTAATAGCAAACGAGAAAGAAAAAGAAGAGTTGATGCGTGCCCTGGTCAACAGGCAAGCACTGCATAATAAAACATGGTTCTGTGTAGCATAGGGAAGGATCATAAACCTGTATTTCCCCTGCTAAACTCCACAGAGTGCTCTGAATGCTAAATTATGGCTCCCAGGACACAGGGACCAATTTTCTGCAGTGTTTTGTATTGTCTTTCATCAGTGCTTGGACTCAACTTCCACTCTAGATCTAGTTTTCCAGTCCAGATCTAGTTTCCCAGTCCACAAGAAGTCTTTCACCTATCATTTGTGGTAAAGAGGGCATTATGATGGAATATCTAGGATTGAACTCCAACATTTGTAGTGAACCCTGTGAACTCTAGTCCCTGTTTTTTTCAGGTTTTACTGGACCCAGGGGAGACAGAGGTCCAAATGGTCTACCTGGACTGCAGGGACATCCAGGCCTTACAGGAAAATCCGGAGCTCCAGGAACACCAGGACCGAAGGGCCTTCCTGGTGATGTTTTTGGAGCAGCAGCAGGTTCCCGAGGAGATGTTGGGCTCCCTGGCTTCCCAGGGTTGAAAGGTGCAACAGGAGATCAAGGAGTACCAGGAATTAGAGGTAACATCTTCAAATAAAGAAATACTTGAGTAAGAGTGTGATACAAATGTTGTCAAATTACAAGGATGTGAGAGTAGTAAAAGACCATGTTAGGAAGTGCCAGACCTGACTGGAAGCTGGCAAACATTGTCCCGATTTTCAAGAAGGGCAGGAAGGAGGATCCTGGAAATTACAGGCCTCTTAGTCTCACTTCAGTGCCTGGTAAAGTTATGGAGAAGATTATTCTGGAAAGTATTGAAATACAGCTGAAAGACAATGCAGTCATTGGTCAGAGCCAGCATGGCTTCATGAGAGGAAAGACCTGCTTATCCAGCCTGATTTCCTTCTATGGCAAGACAACCCACCTAGTGGATCAAGGGAAGCCAGATGATGTAATCTTTTGGGATTTCAGTAAATCTTTCAATACTGTCTCTCACAGGATCCTCCTTCTTGACAAAATTTCCAGCACACAGCTGCATAAACACATCATGTGGTAGGTGAGCAATTGGCTCATGGGTTGAGCACAGAGGGTAACAGTGAATGGGGGAACATCAGACCGGTGACCTGTCACTACTGGGGTTCTGCAGGGCTCCATCTTGGGCCCTGTGCTCTTCAACATCTTCATAAATGACTTGAACTCAGGACTGGAAGGGATATTAAGGAAGTTTGCAGATGATACAAAACTGGGAGGAGCAGTTGACTCCCTTGAAGGCAGAGAGGCTCTGCAGAGAGACCTCGACTTAAATTAGAGGACTGGGCAATAGCCAACCGTATGAAGTTCAACAAGGGAAAGTGCTGGATTCTGCACCTGGGATGAGACAAACTGGACATTTGTACAGACTGGGAGATAAGATGATGGACAGCAGTGCCACAGAAGGGGACCTGGGGGCCCTGATCAATGGAAGTTGAATATGAGTCAGCAGTGCCCCTGGCAGCCAGGAGGGCCAGCCATGTCCTGGGTGGCATCAGGCAAAGCATTGTCAGCCAGTCGAGGGAGGGGATTGTCCCGCTCTGCTCTGCACTGCTGCAGTGTCACCTTGAACATTGTGTGCAGTTTTGGGCACTGTAATATAGGAAAGTTATTAAGCTGTTAGAGAGTGACAAAAGGAGGGCAATGAAAATGGTGAAGGGCCTTGAGGGGAAGCTGTTTGAGGAGCGGCTGAGGTCACTTGGTCTGTTCAGCCTGGAGAAGAGTAGACTGAGGGGAGACCTCATCACAATCTACAACTTGCTCATGAGGGGAACAGGAGAGGTAGACACTGATCTCTTCTCTGTGATGACCAGTGACAGAACCCAAGGGAACGACCTGAAGTTGTGTCAGGAAAGGTTGGATATTAGAAAAAGGTTCTTCACCCAGAGGGTGGTTGGGCACTGGAACAGGCTCCCCAGGGAAGTGGTCACAGCACCAAGCCTGACAGAGTTCAGGAAGCGTTTGGATGATACTCTCAAGCACATGGTGTGACTCTTGGGGATGATCCAAAAAAAATTAGTGTGACTTTGCACTCTCTTTGTAAGCATTTCTGTAGAACAAACCTTTCAGTAATAACAAAAAATAAGTACAGTGAAAACAAGAAGCATTACCAGTTAGTCTGTTCATGATTTATTTTACAGTTCCGACAGAATGCCTCCAAATGGCATGTGAATTTTTATATGAGTAGTAAATTTTTTTTCATTTTTTAGGAAATGGCTAGGGATTGCTTTATGTCATCTATGCCACTTTCAGAATAGCAAACTGAAGTCTATACTCTGTTTTTGAGAAAACTCACTTCAAGTGATTGCAGTTATAAAGCTCACTTGCCAAATAAAGTTATAAAGTCAAGCCTATGAACCTACACTGATGTAAAACCTGAATAAAGAGAAGCAGATCCAGATTTAAAATCCTGGATTTTAAATGCCATGTAATACTTGTATGCTGCTGCTTCTCCAATCTGAATGAAAAGCAGGCATTAGCTTTTAAAGCTTGATATCCCGTTTACTCTTATATGGTAGAGACATAGAGACATAAATTTTCACCCAGTACATTAAGTCATGTAGAATCAGGGCCTTTTTGATAAGGAATTTGTATGAATCTTATAACAATGCTTTGTTACAATGCTTGCTATTTCTGAGCAATAACACAAAACACACTGTCTACCTTAAATGTTACTATTCTTGCCTATAACATTTTAGAAAATATACATAACAGTATTTTAGTGGTTCGGTCAGCTGCTTGATTCAATGCTTACAAAGATATATGCTGTAGAGAGATCAGGTATTACAGATTTATTGGGATTAAAAGTGAAAAAGACCTGCTCCATCTGTATCCACCTGGTCCCAAATTGTTACTGTTCATTTGAAAGAGCCAATCAGCCTTTCTGGATCAGTACTGGTAATGCCAATTATTTTAAAATTGATGAGCAGTCCTTTAATTTGCTTTTCCTGTTCTCACTCAATTTTCAAAGGAAACACCCTGGAAGACTAATGTGTACCCAGAAGAGATATGTAAAGATAATCTCTAGATTTATATGCTCTCTAATGCATCATTATGGTCTTTTAGGAGCGGATGGTAACCCAGGTTTGCCAGGACAGAAAGGAGATCCAGGGCCGCAAGGTCTCCCTGGTTTGATGGGATTACCAGGAATACCAGGAACACATGGATTCCCAGGGCCACCAGGAAATCGTGGGCCAGATGGTGGGCCTGGCTCTCAAGGACCTCTTGGTGAGGAAGTATTGCTGTCCTGTGTCATTCCTCTTCCCAGTTCTCTGTGTCAGGGCAACTGTATGGTTTTCACAGTGGAAAGTTAAGCTTGGCGCTGTGGGACATGTCAGGCATTAATTCCCAGACGAAGAAATGACCATAATAGTGCATTCACTGTGATAGCAAATTGTGTTGATGTCGCATGTGGGAAATAGGGGTGATGATGGTCCTCACTGGCAGAGCTACTGTTTTACCCTCTATAGCCACCTACGAAGCCAGGTCAGAGCTTGCTGCTGGCAGACTGGGAGAAGGGAGCTACCGAATGGGAATAGTCCTATGGAAAAGGGGCCTAATTCTTAAATTAAAGAGGAGGGGAAGTTCCTGTTGGCAGTGGGTGTGGAACGAAGCTGATAGTGAGACTGATTCACACTGATGAGCTGCTTTATCTTTACAATCATTTCTGCAGTTCTTTGATGAAAAAAAATCCCCATTTCCCCTCTCAATATGAAGCTGGTATGACAGCGGTTTTCTCCCTCTTGAGATACCTTGTATGAAGGCAACATATGTGTCCAAACACTTTTTAATCTCTCTGCTCTCATGTTCACATGGCAGGTCCACCTGGTGCCAGGGGAGAGGATGGTGAGCAAGGTTTTCCTGGCCCTGTGGGCCTGAAAGGTCTGTCTGGTGACAAAGGTGAAGCAGGTCACCCGGGATTACCAGGCATACGTGGAGTGACTGGTCCCCCTGGCATAAGTGGAATGGATGGCTTTCCAGGAGATAAAGGTAAGCTCTGGACTGTTGCTTTGAAAAAATAGCTGCTTAGAGATGAACTGGACGCATTATCTGATGGTCTACCTCTGTTTAAAACAAAATAATTAGGATCGCATATTCCAAAATCACTGTCCATTTTCCCCTGCATTGTGCTTGGCACAACAGCTTGGCACAATGCTAGGTTATTATAGTAAATCTATTTAGAAAAATAATGGCTGTTTTATTTCTCATTTTAAAAAATATACAGTATTTATTCTTTTCTCTCTCTAAAAATCTTTCCCTTGTCTTAGTCTCACTGGCTCTCAGTGAAATTTAAGAGATGTTTCCCCAAACATCTCTTTTTAAAGCTGGGAGCTGTGAACTGAGCAATGCCAGACACAAGACCTTGATGCTGACTTTTAGCAGGATACTAATGTTATGCTGAGAAGGTGAGATTCTCACCTGCGAGCCGTGGAAACACTGTGTATAATGCACTTTGCCTACACCACAGGAGGTTTCAAGTGGGTTCAACTCCATGTGAAGCCAAGTTAAACACATGTTTAAAAATGCATGTTGAAATTTCATCATCTGGAAAGACAGGACTTTTTTCCTAGGACAGCTTAGCATTACCCATCATATTTAGAAAAGAGTCATGGGGGTGAGAAAAGGCCAGTCAGTCCTGGACCCATGATTTGTATCTCTACATGTAGTAGAACAGGCTAACTAAAAGCCTTGTGTGGCACTAGGTACCTTTCTCTAGCTTATTTCAAGGAGAAGGGTTGAATTGATGTTTCAGAAGAATACACTAAGTTCTGGTTATCACAACACCTCCTCTTGGACAGTTGAGGCAGGTTAGTGCACTCCTGAGAGTACACTACCTCAGGAACTCTACTACCTCTCAGAGAGCTTGGGTGCCTGCTCGAGAGCTGTAGAATACCCAAAAAATAGGTAGTGTTGTGCTGAAGTTTTTGTACCATTTCAATCGTGTGTTGCTGCTTCACATTTACTTAGTTTGCAGAAATCTGAGTAAAGTAACAGTTCTTTTCCCCTTCTTTTTTTAAAGGTTCAAGAGGCTCACCTGGCATTGATGGTTTCAAAGGCATGACAGGCCTAAAAGGAAGGCCAGGCGTTAAAGGAATCAAAGGAGAATTTGGCCCACTTGGGCCTCAGGGCGATAAAGGCTCACAGGGTGCACGTGGCTTCAAAGGTATTTGTTTATGGGTGGTACCAGTGTATTTGCTCTTCACATCTGCAGAACTATTTTACAAGGACGTGAGGAAAAGAAGATGCATTTTTCACATGGTAAATTTAGCTCAGACATTCCTCTAACTATTTCACAGATGGGCCTCTGGCCAAGAGGCCTGGATTTTAGGCTCAGGAGAAGGTTACTTCTTTGTGAATCTCTACATCTTTAGAGGCAGACATACCATTATTCATCTGAGCTTGAATAGTGGCACCTCTGGGCATGTGCAGTAGTCAACAGAGCCTTTTCCAGGGAAGTGTGAAGTGTTTGGGGGAAAATACTTGGGTTTTGCTCCAGTTGCACTGTAAAGGCACTGAAATATTCAGAAAACAAGGCAATTAAATAGTTAAAAGTCACAAACGTATCAGTTGATATCATCACCAGTGAAATGAACACTGTAACTCAGTCCTCTTTTCTTTGCATACAATTATCTTTAAATAAATGTTTTGCCTCAAGGGCAAAATGTTTGCTCTAGGGACCTTGAGACTGGTGTTTAAAAAAACCCAGTCATCTGCAGTTCAGAGGTTGCAGAACAGTGATCTCAGACACTCAGATGAGATCTCAGCAAGAGGCAAGTGTGAAAGCAGCCCCGCGAAGAGAAGTGCAAATATACTTCTTGCTGAAGAAATACATAGTGCACAGTCATAGGAGACAAGTGTGAGTTACTGACCTGTCTCTGCACCCCAAAAAGAACTACCAATAGTCATACAATCTATGTGGGTCATTTCTTCAAGACATTTACTGATGTCACCGGTAACCATAAAGTCAGAAAAGTGAACAATATGACTGGTAACAAATCCAAACACTTTCTTTTGCCCAAGGCTTTTTGACCAATTTCCCTTTCACTTTACTGTGCTTTCTCCAGTGTGCTTTTTGGGGTTTTTTTTATATTTTGAGTTTCTTTATAAACACATGATTCCTAACCGATCTGCTGAGAGCTAAATTACCTATCAGAGAGGAGTCTGGTTCTTGCTCCCCAGGATTGTATGCACAAAAGTTTAACTCAGTTTTCATGTTTTCTTAAGCATGAGTGATCCACTGACATGTATTGACACAGGTTACTTTTTATGCAAGTGGATTTTCCATAGCTTATATATGGTGTGACTCCTGGGAATGGTCCTGGAATTGGACTCAATGATCCTTGTGGGTCCCTTCCAACTCAGCATATTCTGTGATTATTCCTTTTTCCTAATTCACTTTTTCTGTTCACTTTCTGTAACACAGTGCTGCTGACTAGCTTTTTGTAACATGGTTGGCTTTTTTACCCTTTAGGTGACCGTGGGGATCAAGGCCCCCCAGGAGAACCCCCGAAACTCATGCCCAGCATGATGATGGAAGTTAAAGGTGAAAAAGGAGATGCTGGAGAAAGGGGCACGAAGGGATTCTTTGGCGTAAAAGGTCAGTGGTCATAGCAAAACAAAGCAAGCATATTCAGGACTATCAATCAATGCCTTTTCTCAGCTACCATAATAAATATTCCCTGCTCATTTTACCATAACATTGCAGACTCCCCAAGCAAAGTCTCTGATACCAAAACTGAGTTTCCAGCTGCATTTCACAGTCACCCCTAAGGAAAGCTTTGAGGGATGATGTTGTGTGTGTGTGCTGCATTGTGTAGCACATCATGGTGCCATGTTTCAAGAAGGCCGCTTGCAAGAAAACTTCTTACACACAAGCAAGAAAACTTCTTACACATTATTTATTTTTCTTCTTCCCCACCTGCAGGCAGCAAGGGAATGCCAGGTCTTCCTGGAAAGACAGGAACCCCAGGGTCCCCTGGGCATCCCAGCTACGTGGCTGGTGTGAAAGGCGATATTGGCGCAAAAGGGCTGACAGGTCTGAAAGGGTATCCTGGTCCCACTGGCTCTCCTGGCATCAGAGGCTTCCCTGGCAGCACAGGAGTCAGAGTGAGTTCATGACCATGAGGGAATAAGGGTGTCCTCGTGCTGGCATTCAGTTTCTCTAAGAAGTGGTGTTCATTCCTTGGAAATTGTACTGCACAACTACAGTGCAAAGATAAAAATGCAGTAATCGTTGAATAAATAGATCAAATATTTTTACTTGATCCCTCCAACATTCATTAAGCAGAGTAATTTCTTTTCTCATTGTGAGACATCCAAATTTCATGTACCATCTTTTTGCCAATAAGAAGCCAGAAGGTTCCTTCTAGGTCCTTGGTCCTGTTGCTGTTGGTAAAAATCATTCTCAATGCCAGCCTTACTTTTCTTTCTCCCAGGACTGATGGTATTACTGGCAAAAATTACTCACTGCCACTCATCTATCAGTAGAAGAGCCTAAAAATCTTAGCTTGTAGAGGGTAATTCACTATTATTCACTTTGACCACAAAATAAATTACACTGGAAGAAATAAACACTTAGAAAAGGCCTGACAGTTGACTTACAAATATCATTTATTTAAGAGAGACAAAAACCATATTCCTTTCTCAGGTAGCTCTGTCCTTAAGTTTCAACAAGACTTTTTTCTAACCAAGGACTGCAGGCCTGTTACAGTTTAACCCCAGCCAGAAACTAAGCCCCACACAGCCACTTGCTCAATTACCCCCCATATCCCCAGCAGGATGGGGAGAAGAGAATTGGAAGGGTAAAAGCAAGAAAACCTGTGGATTGAGATAAGAACCTTTAATAATTGAAATAAAATATAGTAACAAATAACAATAATAATAACAGTAATAATAATGAAGAGGAAAAAAAGCAATGAGAGAGAAATAAAACCCAAGAAAGACAAGTGATACAAATGAAAACAATTGCTCACCACCAAGTGGCTGAGGCCCAGCAAGTCCCTGAGCAGTATTACCCCTCAGCCCACCATCCTCCTAGACTTATATGCTGAGCATGACACTAAATGGTGTGGGATATTGGCCCTTGGGTCAATTAGGATCAGCTATTCTGGTTGTGTCCCCTCACAACTCCTTGTGCACCCCTAGCTTGCTCTCTGGCAGGGTGGGGTGAGAAGCAAAAAAGGTCTTGACACTGTGTAAGCACTGTTCAGCAATAGCTAAAATAGCCCTGTGCTATCAACACTGTTCCTCACACAAATCCAAAACACAGACCCAAACTAGCTACTATAAAGAAAATTTACTCTGTCCCAGCCAAAACCAGCATAAGGACTCCCTACTATATATAAAACATAATAGGATATCCTCAATTTCAGACTTCAGTCTTTGCAAACATGGTTTGTCCTTTGGTTTGTTCTGGTTTAGCTTAACTGATGTGCAGCTCTATAAAGTACTACAGAAACTCAAAAATGGTAAATGTAATAGGGTTTGGGTTTTTTTAATATTTCCAAACTCTGCTACTTGGAAGGTCAAATAAATCCTCAACCTTGTTAACTGATACCTGTTTTCAATCATATGATAGGGAGAAAAGGGTGTTCCAGGAATTTCAGGCCATTTTGGTACTCCTGGCTCACATGGAGAAATAGGTGAGTTTGTTCTCTTATCTGAGTACTGTTTGTATTCATTACCCATCAAATACTTGACAGTAAGTTCTGAAGTGTCTTAGTGGATCTTCAATCTTAAAGAGCCTTCATACAGTCTTACAGAATGTTATTGCAGATGTGGGAGGCTATGAAAAGGTTAATACTGGTAATTTCATGCAACATGTACTGTCCATGGATAAATCCATCCATGGCAGGGAGGGAGGCTGTTCTAGAAACTTTTTTTGCCTTCTTAAACTTATTCCTTTTGTATTTTAGAAAGATAATAATTGCTGAATTTTGCCTCAGAAGTTGCAATTCCTTCAAAACAACAGGAAATAGTATTTAAACGAAAGCCTTACCGCTTATGTGTTCCTTTTTGCTTGAAATAGGTGATCGGGGAGATACTATAAACTTACCAGGAATGCCAGGCCTTAAAGGGGAAGTTGGTGTGCCAGGCTTAACAGGTATTAATTTCACAGTTGCTCTCCAGATGTATTTCTTTTCACATATTAAAGTCCACAGAGGAAGGGAGGAGGAGCTTGCCATGGGTTTTTGGTTGCTCTTGAACTGGTGTCCTCATGACAGTTTCGGGAGAGGTTCATCTTTTCTTTATTGAAATGAGTATGTGCTACATTTACCTCTTCAACTGGAAGTATAGTTGTAACAGTAAACATCACATGCAACTACAGTAAACATTTTTATAAAATTTTTTTGCCATTGATTATAAAAGGAGCAATATAAGGTCATTGTTATGGAAAACGGGTTAGCAAGATCTGGTACATTTTTGGTTGGGTTGGTTAGGTAATGCATGAAAATTTCCCGGCACATGCAGAACACTTGAACATCAGTGTCATATTCCACATAATTTGGGGAGTACTTTTAAAAACAAATTTAATGACGATTTGGCTAGATAACTGTTCATTCTCCCAGATTATGCAACTATCCTGACAAGAAGAATGTTTTCATGTGGCAAGACCAGGACCCATTCAGTAGCCAAAGTTCACATTATGTTTGTTAACTTAGAGTCATATAGAAATTATTGAAAGAATATCCGGGTTTTGTGGTTTTCTAGGCATAAGAGGAGGCGTGGGACAAAAAGGTGAAGGTGGAGATCCTGGTTTCCCTGGCATTGAAGGCCTAAAGGGCATACAGGGTGACCCTGGCTCTGTGGGACAGGAAGGTAAAATATTCTTTTTAACACTCCTAAGAATATAACAGTTTAAGAAGAGAAAGAAAAAAAACTAGTTGAAAGAAAATCATTGAGGTTTTTAACATGTTGATCATTCGGTTAGTGAAGAGCAGTGACAAGGATGTGGAATTCACAGTTGAATTTAAGAGGAAATATCAAAAGCCTAATTCTGCTTCATACCAATTTTCCCTTTTTTATGCCAACTATGTGTCCAGTCAAGTGTTCTATTGCTAGCATACTTTGGTATTCTAATATTGTCACAATACTATGAAGAAGTGGACTTTTCAATGATCTTTTCTTCTATAAATGAAGTCAGTGTCCTCCAGGACACAGTTATACAGCCAGGCTCATGGACCAGCTGTGCAAGAGAAACCAAGTCAGGTTCAGCTGTGGCTGGATCATACACTCAGGGCTTCAGAACATGTCTTATTGCAGAAGGATCATGGAAATATTCTTTCAGAACAGTTGTTCCCCATATTACTCCTAGAGGGCTTAGAAACTCCAGCTAAGACTGGAAGAGTTTCGATAGGTACCTCACTGGGAAACAGTCCTTGCCTGATCAGCTTCCTAGTCAGAAATGCAAAACAGGTGCAGCAGAAGGGGAAACTGAGGTGCACAGAAATGAAATTACTTACTGTGACTGGCAACAGAGGTCAAGTTATCATTTTAACAGGAGGAACCCACTGTCTTTCTGAGGTTGTCAGAAACCTGAAGTTTGTAATGAATCATTCTTTTATACTTTGTCTCTCCTGTCTTTGGTCTCTTTAATTTTCTTCCATTTGGATGAGCAGCGCAGTGTCATACAATGACATTAGGAAGGGAAAGTCTTTATTTTGCTGCCTGGGAGAATGGAGGTACCACAAGTCCCTGTTTTGGGCCACTGGTTTTAAGGACACTCATGAGCAATGATTCATTATTGTCACACAGGTTTGCCAGGACTGGTTGGCCCACCAGGGCAGCAAGGAAGCCCTGGGACGCCTGGATTTCAAGGTGAAAAGGGAAGTCCCGGCTGGCCTGGCTTACCAGGACAAGCAGGTATTCATACAAATTCAGCTATTCAACTGTTTCAGTGTAAGCAGTTGCTATTGTTCCACTGGTGTGAAGAAGAAGAAGAAAAGAGGCCTTTTGCAGTTCCATGTCACATTTTCCTCTACTAAATATTTATTCCTCATAAAGTCCGGGGACATTACCAAAGGTGTATTTTTGATTCTGTGGTTGCTTTCTGATTTAAGGCTTCTGGTGTCTTCTCAGCTCACTTTAACTACTGATGACCTCCTTCAACCAGGAAAATTTTCAGGAAATAAAGAAACATTATTTGAAATGCACCAAGGGTAGTGATATACAGGATAAGAATATCTAATGTGGCATTAGATAGCAAGCAAAATATTTGCCCTACATTGTCACCAAAAACTGAATTGATCCAGTATCTGGTTTCAAGAATAAATTACTTATGGCTTAGACAAAACTATGCTATCAAAATGCAGGTGATAGTTTAAAATTAAGCTGTTTGTATCACAGGATACAGAATCTTATCAGTTGCCACTTAATTCCTTAATATATTAAGCTAGCAGATTTTTTTTCTCCCTTACAATGACCCCAGAAATGACCCTGCTTTTATTAAGATTCTGTTATCTGAATCCACATCAAAGCTAAGCTAATATAGTTATGCAGGTTGCCCATGTAGACAATGAAGACAGAGAACAGACACTTATTTTTCTGATATTGAATTGTCCTCCAGAACTCCAGACACTGATTAGAGATACCTGTGTAGTTTTAACATAATGGTTACTACTTTGACAGGTACAAATAGATGGAATAAATTTTACCTGTAAACAACAGTAACAGCAGCTATTAGACATTTTGTTAGCATTTTGTTGGGGCTTTTTAAATGACAGCTTTATTATAACCACACTTAGAGCCTACAGTTATGCTGTATTTGTCTTGGCTTGAGGATTTTGGAAAACTAAATGGGTGTTAAAAAAAACTGTGGCAGCAAGACTCGAACTAATGGCATGCTACCAGACAGATCAGAGATATTTTAAAAAAATACCTCCAGAGTAGTGGGTTTGTTGGATAGTAACAGAATTTGCCAATCACAAAACCATCGTGTGGGTATTTCATAATAAGTGTATTGTAATTAATTAATTTGCTTATGATATACTAGATTTTAGTAAATAATAGTTTTTATTCAAGCATTTGAATATTTTCCTAGGAATTTATACAAACTCATAGAAACTATTACGATAATCATGAACGTTATTTTAAAACAGGCTTTCCTGGTTCAAGAGGAATTAGTGGACTGCATGGTTTACCAGGGACTAAGGGCTTACCAGGATCACCGGGTAAGTGAGACTCTTGGTCTGCCTGTTCATAGGCACATCTTGTTGGCTGTAAGTTTGATCAGTGAGATCTTTGTAACATGACTTTTTGAACTGTGCCCTCCAAAGCCCAGTGTGGAATGTGCTTCATTGTTGTAGATTCAGGCAAGCAACTTCATACAAATGTGCTGCCCCACAGATGAATTAGAACACAACTTCATAATTTCTTTCCTCTTATAAAGTACAGGCCTCAAAGCTTTTTTTTTAATGAACCTTTACATGACTCATGTATTTTGTAAATCCATATGGTCTGTGTATGTGCATTAGCATGCTGATGCATTGTCACACGCAGAAACATTTCAGCTTTCCTCTTAACTTTGAACAACTCCACAACAGGTCCGGATGGGTACGGCTCTGCAGGCTTCCCGGGTGCAGTGGGGGACAAAGGAGAAGCGGGAGAGCCAAGCAGAGTGCAAGGCAGCCGAGGACCTCCAGGCCAAAAGGGAGAGAGAGGTGTTCCAGGTTTGTATTCCTGAGAATGGGATCCACTTATTATTTGTTTCAGCTGTGGGTGTTGGAGATGTCACAAGATGCAGTAGGGTGTAGACAGTTGTATAGGAGAACTCCCAAAGTCAGGAAGGTCACTGATGGGAGTTTGTGCTGCAGCTCAGCCAGCCCTTGCTGAGAAGCAGCAATGTGTATTCCCCAGTGCTGGACAGTACGGGTCCTTCCCCATGGTAGCAGCATCTTGTAGCACCCACTGAGCTCAGCAAGCTGCAAATGCCAAAGGCTACTCTCAGCCATCAGCTCTCAAAATATTTTTAATCAGGTTCCAATTACACAAACACTATGACTTTTCTTTCTTTCTTTTTGTTGCAAATCTGTCAGTGCTTCCCTTTCTCCTGAAAGCTTCACTGTCCATCGGTGTGCCATTGTGCTGCTGACACCTCAGGGCTCTGTTTCCATGCACAGTGCTTTGCTGGCACCGTCACCTCTGGTGCAGTGTAAGGGCACATCCTTCCAGCTCAGACCCACCGAGCCATAACAGGCTGCACTTTTCTCAGGCCGGGTCACCACCTGGTTTTCTTTCATCAAGAAGCCACCAGGCTGATGTTGCAAACAAATGACTAATTATGTTTTGTTGGTTTTGTTTGTTGGGTTTTTCTTAATTTTTCCAACACTGGCTCTGAAAGGATTAAGAAATTATATAGATTTAAAAACTTACTGCCTTTTCCTGCTTGGTTCAATGGCTCATTCCTATTCTTTTGTGTTACACTTTATTGTTACTAACATGCTGTGCCATCTCAAACACCATTCAGCGCTTTATTATCAAGCATTGGAAGAAACAGCTTACCTCATTCAGGTAAGGTATATTTGTTTGTCCCAATTAAATATTATTCTTTTCATTAAAATGAATAAACAAGAGGGGTCTTTTGGCTTCCTGGCAACTTGAATCTACTTAAAAGAATAATCTGTTATTTGTGGGTCAGATTTTCAGCCATTTAATGATTTTTTCATCTGTAGAGAGCTTCTTGGATTCAAACTTTTGGTTTAACTGACCCCCAAAAATGCTAAGTGTTTGTGAGACCTGACTCTTCACGCACCAAGGAACAAAGCTGCTTTCTTACCTGCTGCAGGATCAGGTGCTGCTAGGATACCTGCTAGAATATTTTGAGTACTTCCTATCTTGAAACAATATGTTACCTGGCAGACACAAGATTGTTAGTTTTACACAAAGCGAGATGTAGTTAGCTATCCAGAGAGCTTTGGCAGAGAAATAGTATTTGGTTTTCTTAATAAAAACTTCCACAATGTCATCTGAAAGAAATAAAACAAGAATCAGTGGGAACTGTATGTTTTTTGCATTTTGAAAATCCCATTCTTTATACGTAGTCTGAGTCCTTCTAATTACAATTGTACAGTTTTCCTAGCAGTACTGATTATTTCTCCTCTTTCTTTCAGGAGTCCCGGGACCATTTGGTATTCCTGGGCAGGAAGGATTTCCAGGGCCTCCTGGGATTTCAAATATATCAGGATATCCTGGTGATAAAGGCTCCCCAGGTCTAGATGGAGTGCCAGGTAATTCATGCCCTGTTCCCCTCAGACAACAATAAAATATTAAGTACAAGGCTGTGCCCTCAAACTACAACAGAAGATTAAGTACTGGGTTAGCAACAGCAGTCTTTGTTATTTCTCTCTTGGTTAATTAAAACAGCCCTATTAAACACAACATTAAAGTGTATGAATAATAGTTGGGCAGAACTAATGGTACATAAGATAATAGGGACTGACTTCTTGAAAGTAAAAGGCAGTTCTTCCAGGTTGTCCTGATGGTTTTGATTTTCATGCAAATAGCAGATTTAATAATCCAGAATTCTCTTAAGAATTTTCAGAAGCATTGTGCTAATCTACTACTTTAAAATCTGAAGTCTATAGCACACTTACAAGTCCATAGAATATTTTCTTTATCATTTACAGAATTCTTCTATGTGAAATGACCATGCAGGCTAAGTTACACCAGGAAGCATTAGCTCTTCCCTCTAAAAGTCCCTGCTATGAGCCTGCCTCTCTCGCTCATAGGCATACGTCTTGCATTCATATCCACATGTTGATCCAACTTTGACAGGCAGCACAAGAGTTGCCCCACTTAAAACCCTAGTTAGTAAGTCACTCTCTTCTCAGAAACAAGGTCCAAATGTCTTATAAGAAGCAGAGGTAACTGAAGAGAGACCTGCCAGGTTTAGCCTCAGGCAATATGAAATTCTAGAAAAAGAAGCTGTTCCCATAATTCCCAAGACAGCATGAAATATTTACTTGGTTCCAGATGTTCAACTGAAGCACTAAGATACATGGAACAGCAAGTCTTTGGCTTATTTACCACCTGGCACTGAGTCAGGTACTCACTGCTCTCTGATTTCTCTCCAGTTACATGGAGAATTTAGGATGAAGCAAAGAGGCACATAGTGAAGTGAGGCATTTGCTGGGGAAGGAATAGCTCATTGTGGGCTATATCTCAGCAGGCACCACACTGCTACAGAAATCTGGTTTGAGCTGACACTGTGCTTTGTGGGACCTTCATGTTCTTATTTCTCTACCACTGGTGAAGAAGGGCATGCCAGCCTGAGAGCAGGAACAGGAGTGCTAAATAAGTCTATTGGGGAGCTAAACATTTGTTCCCTGCCTAAATTAAGGAAATAAAACCTGATGGGATACAGTTAGATAGTTCTGTTATTTTCCTCTGTGCCCAGGTTTTAAGTATAAGCAGATTACAAACTATATATCCTCTAAACAGGCTATCCAGGACCACCGGGGCAGCCTGGAATACCTGCTCCACCAGGAAGCAAAGGAGAAAGTGGACAAATAGGTATGATCGGAGAAATTGGCCCAAAGGGAAGCAGAGGTGATCCTGGATTAGCAGGGAGACCTGGCATTCCTGGATTCCCTGGACCAAAAGGTAAGGATAGGAAATGCTGATCTTGGTTGGGAGCAGGGAAGCCTCCTATGCTACAGCAGCTTAATTACCATGACTTTTGCACTCACTTGATCTGTGTAAAATGCAATAATGCCACCTGTCATTTTGCATTAAAGGTCGTAAGGGTGAACAAGGTGTCATCGGCTTTATGGGCAACGTAGGATTTCCAGGTGATTTAGGACCTATTGGACCCAAGGGGGATAGAGGAGTAACTGGTAAGTAAGTACAGTCAGATGTGTGAGTCCTTTCTAAACCACTCATTTTTGCAGCTGATCTAACAGGCTACACTTTGAGTGGGAGGTTGGGCTGAGTGACCTCCAGAGTCCTCTCCATCCTCCATGACTGTGTGAATCCTGGCAAATTCCAGTGGACAGATGGCTAAATTTAACATGAGTAGTCAATTTTTTGCCATTATGAATTTAATTTGCATGAGGTGCCATCTCCAAAATCAGAGACACTTTTGGGGTTAAAAAAAGAGAAGAATTTCTAATCTAAACAAGCCTCCAGAGTAGACATACTGAATATATAGAAAGAGCTTTAAAATCCTTCACTCCATCATGTATTTGTGTCTCTTGAAGCCCACCAAAAGATGGTGCTGCTCTTCAGAGAGGTGTTGGCTGTTTGGGTGGAACTTCCCAGCTCCCTATGTCATAAGTGAAGGAGCAGTAGCATCATTCATTTCCTTCTGCTTATCTGTATACTGTCCAAGAGAAAACAATCTCTTGGAGATTATCACTTACTTGGAGATTGTCTCATCTTGGAGATCCCATACTCACACACATTCAACCAATAAGATATAGCTGCTATACCCAGAGTGGTGAGTTGCAGACAGTAGTCCCTCACATACATATACAGCCAAGTGAGAGGAACATATCTGTGGATGAAACCACATAAAGGAAAAATAGTTGGCTTCTTCTTTTAATTGAACTATCTCATCTTGCTTCTAATCACAGGTTTCCAGGGACCTCCAGGCTCTCCTGGGCTGCCCCCTCTTCCTCCAAGGCTGGTTGCTGAGCAAGGTTCACCAGGTCCCCGTGGAAATATAGGACCTCCAGGAAGCCCAGGAGATATGGGACCTCAGGGTCCACCAGGGGATCCAGGTAGGCATTGCACACTCAGACCGAAAGCTCAGTTCCCCTTAGCAGAGTGAGGCCACCAATGCTTTGACTCTCTTCTACTTAAAATTCTGTGAGGAATTCTTGAGAAAGGAGAGTCAGCTGACTCAAGCTGGGGCTTTGGCTTTCCTCCTCTCATTCAGAAAATAAGCAAACATTCAGAACATAAGCAAAACAGGAGAAAATTTTGGCTATGCTCACATAGCCAAAGCAACATCAGATATGGATCTCACTCAAATCAAGACTGAACATCTTGGGTGTAAATGTGCACGTCGTTGTGGGCGTGCTTCAGCCCAGGGAATAATGTAGTGTTAGTGATGTGTGGACCCAATGCAGTGCACCTCTTGCTATGAGCCTCATCAGAGATGAGTGGTACCAGCAGTGAAGGAATAGGATTGTGGGATTCATATAGTCTTTCTTGATCCCAGCAACCTTTTCCAGTAAAGTTAGTGCTTTTTTTTTGCCTGAGCAAGCCCAATAAGGTTTTGCCTTTAGTGTAAATTAGTAAACTGGGCAGATAGGACCAAATGTACACAAGCACACGTTAACAAAGTGGGTAGTATGTTGATATCTCTGCAGTCACTGTGCTTACAACCATTGTTGTGCAAGGTCCCAGAGGTTCACCTGGAGAGCCAGGACTCCAAGGTAGGGGTGGTATTCCAGCTCCTCCCGGCTCCAGAGGTGAACAAGGAGGAACAGGATTTCAGGGTCCAGTGGGATTTGAAGGTAAGACATATCACATGGTACTTCTTCCCTTTTCTCATTTCACTGCAATAAATTGCTCTGTAGTTACTATGTCACTGGAAGGAGAGAAGAGGAGGGGAGGAAAGAGAGAGAGAAAGAGAGAAGCAGATTGTGAAGCTTGTCTTCATAGATACTTCACAAGCGACAAGCATTAATAGTTATCTCAAAGCAATATTTTCAGAATAAATTTTGATAGATGTACATATCTATTCAGTCATGAGTTTGTTTTGATCTGAGTGTATTTTTATATTCTCTTAAAGTATTACCAGGGTAGTGTTTTACTAGCAGTTACATTCATGGAAATCAATGGCTGGGTAGGTGATATTTGGACAGATGAAGTTTAAGGGAATGTATTTGTAAAAGAAATACCTGTGTGCTTGTCAAATCAAAGAGCAGAACTATTACTATCTTAATTAGCTAAGTACACAGAGAAAAAGGTATTTGCAGAGCATAGTTTCAAGTGTATGAAACAAATGCAAGCAATTCAAAAACCATTGGTTAATCTTAGAGTAAGAAAACATTTTAAAGGAAAAATATGTTTATCCATATTGTAGTAAATATCCTCAAACTAATCAGAATTTTATGAGCGACTTTCCTTAGCTCTGACATCATCTTAGAAACCAGGAAGCCTGATCCAGCACCAATCTACTTCAAAAGCAGCTGCTGTAATCCTAGAACTGCAGCTCCTTTAACAAT
Organism: Pyrocephalus nanus; assembly: GCA_038380795.1. Lineage (NCBI taxonomy): Eukaryota > Metazoa > Chordata > Aves > Passeriformes > Tyrannidae > Pyrocephalus > Pyrocephalus nanus. The sequence goes on along the minus strand of CM076259.1, from coordinate 93,167,028 downwards.
AACTTACCATGAGAAGAGGCATCGTGCAATTAAGCTTTATTCATCAGCAGCTTCGCTATCGTCAGATCATTTGTGGTTGCACAAACTAATCTGTATCTTTTACCCCCTGCTCTAAGGTCAGCCAGGCCGCCCCGGTAGCCCCGGGCCACCAGGCATGCCGGGTCGCAGTGTTAGCATGGGCTACCTGCTGGTGAAGCACAGCCAGTCTGATCAAGAGCCAATGTGCCCAGTTGGCATGAACAAACTCTGGAGTGGATACAGCCTACTGTATTTTGAAGGACAAGAGAAAGCACACAACCAGGATCTAGGTATGTACAGATATGGCTGGCAGCAGCCTCAATTCCAAAAGCTGGAACTTCAGCAAGACAGGCTTAGGAAACACCAAAATGAGAAGATAAAAACTTCATGGCTTTATAGAGTGCCCCTGAGAGAGCTCCTGAAAGTCATTAGTGTTGTTCCAGGGAACCTGTAAAGCCAGTGAAACATTCTGGACCACAAGGTTTTACGGGCAGGTGCTTGGGAAAGCGCAGAAAACTGAAAATGTGTATTGTCCGCTGTGAGAATGATTGGTTTTTTTCTTCTTCTTCTTTTTTAACAGGGCTGGCTGGCTCGTGTTTGTCTCGTTTTAGTACTATGCCATTCCTCTACTGTAACCCTGGAGATATTTGTTATTATGCAAGTCGAAATGATAAATCCTACTGGCTCTCAACTACAGCACCTCTTCCAATGATGCCTGTGGCAGAAGATGAGATTAAGCCATATATCAGTCGCTGCTCAGTTTGTGAGGCCCCAGCTGTGGCAATAGCTGTCCATAGCCAAGAAGCTTCTATTCCTCACTGTCCTGAGGGCTGGCGCAGTTTGTGGATCGGATATTCCTTCCTTATGGTATTTGGTCTACAGTGTCACATTTTGTTTGGCACTGGGGTTTATATTTGAGTCTTAGGTACTAGGAAAGCTGCTCTGCTTTAAAGCCAGAAAGATCATGCTGGCTGGATCATACTGGGGAACAAGGGAACTACAAAACTAGCTTCTAGGAAGCAAAAAACCAAAATTTTTGTGAATTTCAGAGAAAATTATCCCATCTCAGCATAGCATATGAAGACCTTATTTTATGTACAACATAGAGCTTTTCTTTCTGAAACTTAAAAATCATAGGTATTTGGTTGAAGATTTAGAAGCCAGTCTTTCACTGAGTCTGGAAAGAGAGACAGCCTTTGGTTGTTTTTAAAATCAAGCTTCCATGTTGTATCTGTCATGGCAATAAGAGCTTGGCTTATGGGATCTCTGAGATCTTGTAATTCAGAAGTGGGATATTACAGAAAAACTTAGTGCTAGGTGTGCAGCAGATGACCTACTGAAGGGCCTGACCTGCATTTCTTGCAAGACCATACAGAGGGATTATGTGAGCACTGGAGGGCTTAACATGATAAAGAGCAGCTAGAACGTCAGTGAACGATGTGACAGATGCTCATTTTTCTGATTTGCTTGGTGTACACAAAACCTGCAACAGAGGGCCCATGTTGTTAACTCACTGAAGACTGGGCTGAATACTGAAGTAAAAAGTGCTGGGAGAAAAATAAGATTTCTGTGGCAGAAGACATCATAAAAGAGCAATAGTCAGTCTTACCCACAAACCATTTGTATGTCCCAAGCCAAAAACTTAAATTTTTCAGAAAATAAAGTAAAAGGGAAATATGAAATTAGTTACAGAAAATATACCCCCCAATTTTAGAGAGCAGGTAAAATTTTTGACCAGCCCTATGTTTGACCTTCCTTTTGCTTCTATAAAAAGCCCTGATACCAATCTCACTTCACAAGAATTCCAAGGATTAATTAAATGTTTGCAAAACCTTGTGTAAACACTGAGAATTTTTAAGAGCAAAGTTGTCACCTTAGGAATAACTTTTTGCCAAGACAAAGTCTGTCAGCTCTATAGAACACACAGTGAGAAGAATTCACGTTTTCCCAGCTGGCTTTTGGAGCAAATGAAGTGTTTGGTGTATGCATTGTTGCTTCTCAGGCAACTGTGAAAGAAGTACAGCACACTTGTGGTTATCTCAGAGTACATATTGTTTTAATTCCTTGGCTTAAATGTATCACCTCATTCCCCTGAGTAAAGTACAACATCAGTCAGCGTGGACTTCTGCCCTTGCTAGGTGGGGACTTTTGGGGAGGAAGGAGTTTTTGCTTTGTGGGTTTTTTTTTAAAAACCACAACCATCTAAACCTCAACACCATGTGACACCAACCAGAGATCAGTCCTTTATTCGGCTAAAAGGTGGCCATTTCTGTTATTCTTCTAACACAGGAGACCTCTTACAGCAATAAACCAAGGCAGTTGCAGCTTGCACTTTCATGGTGTGGTGTTTATTAAAACATAGGCAGGCAAATCTATTGGATGTGCCCAGATTTCTCCCAACATTCACAAAACTATTTAAGAACTTTATTTTCAAGCTTCTTTCTTTTATATTGTAGATTCTTTCAGTTTCTAACAGAAAATTCAATGGTATCACTTAAAAAATACAGCTGTACAGCTCTGAAAGGGACAGAGAAAATGCCTGTTTTGTTAGCAATGTCTTTGACAGAAGTAATGTTCAGTTCATTATCACACTGTCTGTCAAAGGTAACAGTTAAATGGTGTAAAGATGCATGATTTTGGTGTAATTTGCTGTCAAAAAACATATCATAGAGGGAACTAGTTATCTGCATAGAAGATGATTTTGTTTCCATGGTGCTCCTCATGTGCAATGCAGAGTAAGACAGACTTTATAACTTGGGAAATTCAAGTTAGATATATGGTGGAAAATTCTTCTTAGTGAGGGTAATAAAACAGAGGAATAAGTTGCCCAGAGAAGTTGTGGGAAGTCCATTCTTGGACATATTAACAACTCAACAGCACTCTGGAGCAACTGAGGGCAACTTTGGGGTAGACCCGCTTTGAGGAGGAGACTGGCTGAAGTGACCTCCAGTGGGCACTTGCCAAAGATTCTCCAATTGTAAGGCTTCCAACAGTGAAAATCTTAACTAGAGAAAAGAAGATTTTAAAGTGGCATCAGCATATGAGCTAGCTCCTTTATGAAGCTGTAGCATAGCCAAACCCTTATAAAACTGTAGGATTGGCCGACTTTCTGCCCTGGAGATAAGAATTAGGAGAAATTCTAGTGTTTTTTCTCTTTTCACACATGAAAATTTTTGACAGCATTGCCTGAGGTTGCACTCTGACTGCTGCCCTCCTTTTCTCCTTCAGCACACTGCTGCTGGTGATGAAGGTGGAGGACAGTCGCTGGTTTCTCCTGGGAGCTGCCTGGAAGATTTCAGAGCGACTCCTTTCATCGAATGCAACGGCGCTCGTGGAACCTGTCACTACTTTGCCAACAAATACAGCTTCTGGCTCACTACGATCGACCGGCCCTTCCAAAGCAAGCCCTCGGCAGACACACTCAAGGCAGGACTCATCCGAAGCCATATCAGCAGATGTCAAGTCTGTATGAAAAACTTATAGAAGCCTTTCACAGTATAAGGAACCACCTTTTGATGTAGTTCTTATACAGTGGAGCCTTCTGTAATGGTTAGACAAGTAAATAGATCATGTTGGTGCTTTTTTTAACTTATTACCTCAACAGCTGAATGGAAACAAGTATTTTTAATTGTCTGTAAAAGCAGATTAAGTCTAACACACAGATATAGCGCTGCGTTCTCCTACTATGCAGTATATATACACACTTTTTGCTAGTCTAACATTACATCATTTGCCAAATGATAGAAATACTCACAGCTTTGAAACACCAAAAAAACTTGAATAATAAATGGTTACCTTGGACAGATACCCACCACATTTACTATGACAGAATATATGTATCTTTCTATTAACTGCATTTGTCACAGCAGTGAACACTAACAGCTGCAGTTCCATAAATTAACACAGGGTGATCAAAATACCAAACCCTTGCAAAATACTGAAAATATACTGTGATCCAAAATGCTTCTGTCCAACATTGAAACCTAACTTTAATTTTAGTATTTTATGCTTGGGCATTTCAAACACACACAAAACAGTCATCTTTTTGGTTTTTTCCAAGCCTCACCATACTTAAACACTTAATCATTGCCAATAGCAGAGAAGCCCACAAGCCTCCGAGAAACAGTAACCACAAAATGCAACTCTTCCTATCCTATTCGGTTAGGAGTCTATAGGACAAGATCAGCATTTTATTTTATATGCTTGATGATTTTTTTCTAGACATATCCCAGGCCAAAGGGGTGCTGTGGACATTTCATCTGTGTCACACCACCCACACAGCAGCAGCACCAGTTGGTTTTCTCATTGCAGCTTTTCCCCCCTGAAATCATCACAAATAAATTTGCTCCACTTGGTGTTGGAGCAGCTATTGCACATAGGGTGGGCTCTGCAGGAGAGCACATTGCTCGGTGCCACATGACCTTCAAACATAGAACTTGCAGACCTGCCAGCTGGCTATCTGATGGCATTATGTCCTGGCATGTGGGACATGTGGCAATGGGATGGCCACCGTCACAACTTGCATGCAGCCAACTTGCAAAAGGAAAAAGGAAGGAAGCAGGACATTTATCTGGCACCATCATTTCCCATAGTAAAGGCTTGATAAATGACAGAATGGCTAGCTCTTTCCTTCTGTGGAAAGAAGCAGTTTAGCCCAAAGTTGTCTGTCATCACTGCAAGAGAGTGTGAAAAAAAGGATCAACTGAAAAATCCTTATTTTCATAATCTGATTATATACCTGAATGTTTAATTTGAAGTGGAAGAAGAGACTTTTATAGCAATGACAGTTGATTTTTAATAGCTCACCTCACTCCTGCTTGAGGTGCTTCTTGGCTTTTATACTTACATTCCATCCTCACTGTATCATAAATAAAACCTGGGTTTTTTCTACACCTTTATTTGTTGATGATTTCTATTCTGTTAATTGTGATTTTCCATATGGGCTGTTCTGTTGAACTACTTTGTTTGCACCTAAGGAGTTAGAAAAGCACTCCCAGAAAGCTCCTCCCACTGAAACTCAAACTCTTCAACCAGGAACATACCTGTTTATTTCATGGCACTTAAAAGATCCAGTAGGGAAGATGTGTATCTAAAATTGCTTGTTTACGTTGAATAACTGAAGTAGTATTTCATGCGTTCTTAAAACAATTTAAGCAAATAAATTGTGATGTTGCAGAGTAAACCAACCTATTATTCATGCTCTACAATGTTCAAGAAACCAACATTTACCAAACTTGACATGTGTTACCTCCAAAAAAAAAAAATATAAAGTATAAATTAAGTTAAAGTTCCTAGAATTACAGAATCATAGGATAGTTTGAGTTGGAAGGGACCATAAAGATCAGTTAGTTCCAACACCCATGCCATGGACAGGGACACCTTCCATTAGACCAGGTTGCTCCAAGCCCCATCCAACCTGGTGCTAAATACATGCTGGGAGCATCCACAACTTTTCTGGGCAACCTATTCCAGTGCCTCACCACCCTCATAGTAAAGAATTTTTTCCCTACTATCTAATTAGACCTACTCTCTTTCAGTTAGAAGCCATCCCCCCTTGTCCTGTCACTGCATGCCCTTGTAAAATGGGCTATGTAAGGCTTCTTGTAGGCTCCCTTCTGGTACTTAGCTAGCACACTGCCTCACCTAAACTAGGTGCACATACAATTAGATATATCTATAAAAAGAGAAATTACCTGAGCTTGAAATGGGCTCTCTGGCCATACCATCGCTCTGAAAGGCAGCCCCTAAACAAACTTACCACACTGTTATTTGTTTCAGCTAAATAAAACATTTAGAACTGAAACCACTGCAGTCAACATCAGCTAAATCTATTCCACATTTGCCAATTCTTTTAAATTACACATGGCAGTAATAAATACCCAAGAATAGGCAACTTCCAGGTTGTTGCTAGGCATCAGTGGTTGTAGGATGATCACACAGCTATCACTTGTGGGTTGTACAGCATGCAACTCTGGCAATGCAGCACATTCAGTGTTTTAAGAGAATTCAAGTGGAGGCTGTACAAATCTGTAAAAAACGATTATGTCAACAGTAAACTATTAGGATTTTCATTGCTAAGATGTTGCCTAATCTTCTTATGAAGCTGACTTTTTTGTAAGTAAAACTTCAGCAGGTAAGTCTTCCACCAACACTTGCTTTGCGTCTCCATTTTCTCCGGTTCCTGTAGGCTACTCTTAAGTTTGTTCAGAGGGGTACCAGCACAGCATTGAGTTGAACACACCATCATGGCGTGGGAAGAAACAAACCAACCACAAAACCCCCCCAAGGTGCCAAGCAGGCTTGAACTTCTGTACTCTGTGTACGTCATGTGCTTCAGGTCTGTGTACTCACAGCTGTGTTTCCCCAAAGCCTGCGCAATCACCTCTTTGACAAGGGGAGGGAGCATGTGCACACAAGCACATGGAATACTTGCAGCAGAGGAAGGATTTCACTTCATGAGCTAATCTGGAGCACTGCATGGAGGGGAACTGACTCGAACTGTCTCAGCTGCAAGTTTACTTCCTCTCTTATGAAGACAGTCAGAGAGCTGGGGTTGTTTAGCTGGAGGAGAGAAGGCTTCAGGGAGACCTTCTATCAGCCTTCTAGTGCCAAAAGAGGGCTTATAAGCAATGTGGAGAGTGACCAAGACCTGTAAGAACAAGCCAAGGGGCAGCAGTTTTTAATTGAAAGAGGGTTGATTTAGATTAGACAGAAGGAGGCTGTTAGGGTGGTGAGACACTGGAAAAGGCTGCCCAGAGAAGCTGTGTATGCCCCATCCCTAGAAGTGTTCAAGGCCAGGCTGGATGGAGTTGTGAGCAATTTGGTCTATTGGAAATGGGCCAGTGGGTTGGAAGGAGATGATCTTAAAGCTCCCTTCCAATCCAAACCATTGCAAAATTCTGTGATTCTAGAAACCACTTTCAGGAGGATAAAACATTCTTATACAGGAAAAACTCAGATATAGCAAAACAAAGCAGTCTTTTTTATTGAACTATAGTGCTCCAGCCTAGAATGTAAAAAACACAAGTGTTTTGCCTCCTTTTGACCAAATCTTTTGATTCAAAGTGTCCTGTTTGCTTTCTACACTTTCCTGTTTGAAAACATGCTGAAGCATAACATGGTCCTGATCCTGGAGAAGGTGGATGAGATTATATTCCACTTCTATAGGTAATAGTGCATCAGTATATCAATGCAGATACAGTGAAATCAACATAGCAACATGAGCTGACACCAATTATTTCCTCTGAGTGTATCAACCAAATCAGCCGAGTTTGTTCACACTACTGGGCTTCTCCGTGGCTGCCAGAAATAGAAAATTAGCAAATAGCAGCAGTAAACATGACCTCAACATGGAAGGTGTCAGATTGCTGCCAGGGGAGAGGGCTGAGGGGTTACTGCCAATGTGCCAACAGCGCCCCAGTGCAGGCAGCATCTGCCCCTGTGACCACATGGGGACCAGCAGCAACCCCAGAGGTGGCCACCTGCCCCCACCGACGGTGAGTGGGGGTCTGGCCCCACAGCTCTTCGGCCACGATGGTGCAAGACATACTGGACAAGGGGAAGAAGTAAGATCACTGCTCCCTATGACCTGGCAGCAGAGAAGCAAAAACAGGCAGGGGTGGTTCCTGCCATGATGTGGGCAAGAAGGTAACTAAGCTAAAGCAGGCAGCTCAGCAGCTCTGCCAGTCCTATGGGCACTGAGGAGCTTCTGGCTCCTTTTGTGGCCCCCACAAAACTTAAAGGCTTGTTGGGGTTGTCAAGGGCCAATGGCAACCTCAGTCTCGCACCATCAGCGCCTGTGAGGGGCAGAAAGCAGAATGGATACGTCCCCCAGCGTGGCACAGATCCTCACCCGTTCAACCTGCCATCCTTCCCTCCCCCATGGGTCACAGCCTGGCTCAGCCATCACCTCAGGCACAGGCAGGCCTGTAGCTTACATTTTCTCAGCATGGCCAAAAATAACTACTTTTATTCCATTGTTCAGTCACCAGACATAACAGGGAGAGAGAGAGGGGAAAATCAACATTTGTAAAACAAGTTTCCCCTCCAAGGCAGGGTAGGCAGAGTCCCTGGTCCATGCCTTCACCTGCCCTCGCTAGTCCTGGCGGGGAGGGTTTCCCTTGGCTTCAGCAGCACCACCACAACCAGCCCAGCTCCAGGCCATGCAGCAAGGTTATTAATGGGGAAAGGGACCTCACAGTGATAAGGAAAATGTGCTGCAGCCAGTGGAGTGCAGAAGTGCTGGCACTGAACCAGTGCATGGCACAGCCACTCTCAGTGCTGGCCCAGCGTGACTAGTGGCCCATCCCACAGCTGCTGTGCTGGGCTGTGTGGCTGTGAAGGCAACAAGAGCTAGAACAAGCATGCTTCTGTGCAGTTCCTGTGCAGCCAGGCCCTACCCTGTAGCTTCACTGCTCTTCTCCATCAGTAGGCTGAGATGAATTATTCTAGTAAAATTATTTAGGATGGAAGTGGGAGGGGGAGAGGGGCAAAAAGATGTCTTTAGCAGTGCTAGGATCAGGATCCACCTGAAGAAGTAAAAGGGAAATTAATGAATTCATGTTAGGATACAGGCCATATTGCATTGTTTCTCTATGCTCCTAAAACAAAAAAGCAAAACAAAATCAAAATAAAGAAACAAAACCACAAAAAAACCCCTCAGCACCACTAAACAGAAAAAAAACATTCTGTGCAATTTCAGTGTTGAGGGTAGAACTGTGCTCTCTAATAATGCTTGCAGACATGCATAGGTACCACTGCTGCAGATAGAGCATCAAAACTGGGCTATAAAAACAGAGTTCAGCTACATCAGTTTAAATTACTAGTAAATTTAAAAAACAAACAAACAAACAAACATCCTACATCAAATTCCAGAATCTTTGAAGTTTTTCTTGAAGGCAGAATCTGATTCAGAAAGTGATAAAGAAATGGCACTAGCATGCACACTGAGCAATCCAGATCTCCTCCTGACCTCTCATCAATAGCTCCCATGTATTATGCAACTTCCCAGGTTGTGCTGTGCAACACCCACGATCTCTCACAGGCTGGTAGAATGACAACCCATCATAACCCAGACATTTCTCAAGAACAATAGCCAACAACACTAAAAAGCCATAACATCATGCCAGACAAGTGTAGTTCTAAGGCCAAAAGCATAGCACACAAGACTGGTTCATGTGTCATCTCTTTTGGTAAAAACACTCAAGTTGGAGCTTTTAGAAAGACTGTAAGAATTCCTTAAGACCTGATATGAATAAAGCCTCTCCCAAAAAGCTTCACCTTTTAATCACTACGTGCTGCAGGTTCAGACATCAACAGATGCAGCAAAGCCAGTGCTGGACCTCTCACAGATGTCTCAGCAGATCACTTTGGTCAAAAAGAAGACTGAGGTTGTGGCCTGCTTGCCTTTTTCCTGTCCTGAAGGAAGAATAGATACTGTCCCTAGAATTTTGTTAATAGATAAAGGGGTTTTAATTGTACACATTTTTATATTCCACACCTCAGGTGCCATCCAGTCTCTGAGATTGGTAGGTGTTAAACTGCAAACCCGAAAGATGACGTCCTTTAGCAGTGCCTGCAGCAATAGGAAAAGGAGCAGTGATTTTAAACCATGAGTGTAGATGCAGACTCGATATAAGGAAGACTTTTTTTTTTTTGCAGTGATGTGGTAAAACACTGGAACAAGATGTCCAGAGAGGTAGTAGATGTCTCACCCCTGGAAACACTCAAGTTTAGATTGGATAGAGCTCTGAGCAACCTGATTGAGTTGACATCCCTCCTCAATGTATGGAGGATGTTTTAAGGTCCATTCCAACCCAAACTATTCTATAATTCCATTATTTAATGTTCAGTGCTTTTCTTCCCACCTACATGTGTAATGTGAATTAAGTTGAAAGCAGAAAATAAAGCTACTACTCTGCAGCAATTTACTCAAGAGGATGTACTTTTGGGGGGGAGGGGAAGCGGCAACTTAAATATACTTAGTAATAATTTAATTCATTATTCATTTAGGAATTGTCTCCCCCTGTACTAACTGTGATTTGGGTGGGACAGGGAAAGGCAATGACAAAGCATAAAGAAACTAATCCTTTGGTTTTAGAAAATTACACCAGAGGCATCCAAAGGAAGATGAAGGAATTCCCACAAAAGAAACTGAAGAACTGAAAATACCCAAGCTACATCTTTGGGGTTTATTATTTGGGAGGAATAGGTCTTTTTTTTTTTTTTTTGAGGGGGATGGTGTTTAAAGACTCGAAGTTCTTCACTCTGGTCACAGCTGCTGGGTCACTGCATGCATTCTCTGGAGCCAAGAGCTGTAGAAGCTGTATTCAGCCCCTCCTTTTTACTGCAGTCAGGAGAGAAAACATTTACCTCATTATTGCTCCTTCACGCACTTTTTACTCCACAAAAGACAGCTTCTCTTCCCTGCAGAACACACCAGTCTTCACTTCCCTCAAGGTAGAGGTAATTACTACTCCAGGTAGTAATGTCATGCATAGCTGATAAAAATCAAAGCTGCAGCTTTAAGAAGGAATGGGAAGGGAGACAGAACACAGGTACTCAATGCAGTGGTATCCCTACAGGCACTAGAAGGAGGTCTTTACAAAAATGCAGACAAAATAGACTGCTTCTTCCCCAAAAAACACTTCGCTATCTACATTAAAAGGAAATACAAGACAAAAATGAACCAAAAAAAAGATCCTCCTGCAAATAGCAATTAGAGCAGCAAGAGCTGTGAGGCTGCTTGTTAATACATGGGAGCCCACTATGGAAGGAGAATTCACATTAATAAAGTCTCCAAGTGAATAGTACAGATCCACAGTGATTTTAATAGTTCAGCTTCTGAATCATACACTGTCATGTCTGACATAAAAAGATCGCAATGGATTTATTAGCTACAAATATACCTGGATTTTCTTTTTTTATCTGAAGAATAAAAAAGTACCGTGTGTTCAATATTCCAAAGTTAGAATCATAAGGGGAAAGATGATAATCATATGAAAGTCATCAAGAGTACACAAACAGATCATTTATATGCATCATGAAATGGCAAGTCACTAAAAATCAGACTCCTTCAAAACTGTCCAAATGATTGTCACTACCAATTGTACTAACACACCATAGAAACTGGCAAGTCTTACTCCATAATTTCACTTGCATTCCCATTTTTATACACACAGCTTCCCAGAAGCCTTTAATGGTCAGAAGATTTTTTTTTTTATTGTTGTTGAGGTTTTTTGGGGCTTTTTTTTTTTTTTTTTTTGCATACACCATTTTAGTCTATTTATTTATGCTTTGACTTTTCCTTTCTGGTGAGCTGCAAGAACTTCTTGCTCCTCATTTTGCTGGAGCAAACAATCCCTCCCCTTTTCTTACATCACGTAAACGGGTCAGGCACAACAACCTGATTTTGTCCTTTTTGCTGGCTTGTAGTCTGTGATGTCAACAGTTTGCGGTGGCCCCTCAGCTTTCTGCCGTGCAATTATTGGGACTACCATCTCAAACACAGTTTCAAAGAGGTAGTCCACCTTGTATCCTGTTTTTGCACTGGTCTCAAAACACATTTTCTCAGCTGCTGGAACATCCTTCTCATCTAGCATTCTGTATTTCAGTATCTTTTTGTAGAGCGCAATCGCATCCTCTGCACGGACTTGTTTTCGCACCTTCGAGCCACAGCTGGCAACAGACTTCTCAGGTCTATTTTCATCCGGTGGTAAAGTACAGTCATCACTGAGGTCAACTTTATTTCCAACAATAGCAAAAATGCAGTCAGCACTTGCACTGTCTGTCAGTGCCAAGAATCTTTCTTCCAGCTCCGTCAGGCTTTGGAAGCTGTTCACATCGTACGTGAGGATCACAGCAGCTGCTCCTCTGCAGTACATAGACCCAAGGCCATGGAACTGCTCCCGTCCTGGCAAAGGTTTAAACACAACAAAAAGTTAGTGTGCTGGAAGCCACATTATTAACCAAGTAAAAGAGTTTAAGGAATGTTAAGCCAATTTCACAAGCCTGTGTGAAGCAGTGAAGGTAAAAATGTTATTTGTAGCATTTTCAGGTTTTTCCTTCTGCTTTTCCTTAAGAGAGAGGAGCAGTGCCACAGAATAACTCTGCACACCACTTGCTCAATCTCAAGAGCAGGGGGACTCTGGAAAGACAAGTGAGCAAGCAAGCTCACACAGGATTCACACTAGGTGAAAGCAAAAAGAATTGGGGTTTCTTTATTAAACTGCAAACTAGTTGACTTATGTCATATTAACTACTACCCTGCTTAGACTCACAGATGGCCCATCCACCTATTTAACCATTCATAAACAGAAGTGTACTGCTTCAAATTCCTATAAATTCAGTACACATTTTCAAGTACATCCCATCAGAAATCTGGATCAAAATCAGTAACCAACTTCATTCCAGGTTTTGAGGGATTTTGTAAGCTCTTTAGTCAGACTAAACTGTAACTGCTATATGCCCACAGTTCTCAGGTACATTGGGTTACAGGAAAAGACTCTTGTTGAGGTATAGAGCCAGTATTGGTATGCATCTGTCCCACCACAAGTATTCACACTTTTTTACAGTATTAAACACACATAATATAGAAAACCCTAAGTACATTCTATGAGTAATTTGTCTTTTAAGTTGCCCTGGCCATCACTCAACAACCAACAGCTAAAACACTTCTTCCTTGTCATTCAGCAAGTATCTTCCAGCACCTCCAATAAAGCCTTGATAGTATGCTTCAAAATAATTTCTTGGAAGACAAAATTGACTCTTTTTTAAATTCTGGGAAGCAAAAATGTTCTTTAGTATTTGCAGTGGGACTAAGGGAAATGCGGCAGAAGACACAGTGTGTTACCACTGAGAACTGCTACTTTCCCCCAATACCTGCTACATGTAGAATATGCTGTCGTTCACTTTACACCCCAAAACCCAATTAAGAAACAGAAAAAACACACTAAATTTCAACCAGTCATCAGCATCAGCCTTAGGTCACTAGAGAAGTGTGAATGAACAAAGAAAAATAAAAGAAAAAAAAAGAGAAAAAAGAGGCAGCTACACTCTCTTTTCATACAATCTCTTTGCACAGAACCTCAATTTATAGAAAAACTGGAAGACCTCTGCTTACATTCATCTTCTGCACAAAGTTACTGACCACCATGAGTTAGAGCATCACGAAATCCTAGTAAATGACTGAGGAATAGGAAAGGGAGAAGAAATTCATGCTGAAAAATGTGGGTCAACACATATTGGAAAAAACACATCTGAACATGAACATGCACACTGCGAAAGGAACTCAGAATCTACTTCAGCTGGGAACATAACCATCACTGCAATAAATCCTTCAACAAATCTCAGGACTCTACTCCACAGGTGCCAAAAGAGAGACAAAATGTTCATCATTATTCGTAAAACAAAACTCAAAAACATCAAGGTAGAACATGAAATCCAAAGCTCACTTCACCTTTAACACTCAGTGAAACTCTGGTAACAGCCAAAGAAATAGCTTTGGAAAGGTGCAGAATTCACTATAAAGAGGAGTAAAAGGTGGTGAGAATGCACAGAATTATGTGAAACATTTGCATGAGGAAAAATTGTGGGATCTCAGGCTGGTGAATGATTGAAAAAAAGGGTAGAAACAGATGTCTATAAATTCAGGCCTAATGCTGAGAAAGTAACTGAGGAACAACTATTTACTCTTTCTCATCACATGGAAAATGAGAATTTCACATCAAAATCATGCATGTAATTTAAATACTTTCCTGCAAAGTGAATAATTGGCAGTAGGCGTTATATGACATTGCAGAGGTCAAAAGTTCAATGAATGGCATTCAGAAAACCATTAGGCAAAGTTAGTGGAGAACTGCTTCTGTGCAATTTTGTATAACTTCCAATTTGCTTTCTCCCAGCAAAAGAAATTCTTTAATGATGTGGTAGGTAGGAAAAAAGGAGGTGGTAAAAAAAAAATCCAAACCAATGGTTATGCCCTTGTTTAGGTATGTCGGGTAAGGACAAAGGAGATTGGGATACAGGGGAGGGAGAAGATCAGTGCTTTAGCAGTTTTTCCTCCAGTCTCATGTTTAAAGTTGCACTGCAACTGAGTCTGTAAATGTCTCCAATTTTTCAGTAAAAGTTTGCACCATGACCTATTTTGTTTTCATACGAACCCTGATTATACTGTGGCTTGGAAACCACAATGGAACATATGTCCTCCCCTGTTCTCCCACTTCAGATGCCTAAACCATAATATCCAGCCCCCAGAATCATTTGCTACAACAACCGAGTACTAGAACAATACTATTATTTGTTTTATGGAATTCATATGCTAATCTAATCTTGCACAGCATAACATAAACCATGAAACTTTTTACATGGTAACTACCAACTGATTACTTCTACAACTAATACATTGTTTAAAAGGGGAAAGAAATAGTAAGAATTTACCTTGCATAAGGAGTTAATTATGCCAGAGGAATAATGGCTAGTCTCCCTGACTCACCCTACAGAACAATCTACATGAAGAAAAAACTGCATAATGCACTTTTTCAGCAGTTTCCTTGTACAGACCACTTCTGACACCTAAGGACTGGAACAACTCTAAATGTCAGAAAAAAAACCAAAACTACACAAAGTATTTAAACTAATATCAGTCCTCAAGGTGTCAGGCAAAATAGCATCAGACATTAGGACGAAAAACGTACCACATGGCTTTTTTTTACCAGTTTTCTTTCCCTGGACACACCTGATCCCACTCCAACCACATTCCTTTTTATATAATTTGCTAAATTAAATGGTAAGCCCTGAATCCAGCAATCAAACAATTTCACCCTTTCAAAAAAAAAAAAATAAAGGTAATGGTAAGAGTGGTAGAACTATCAAATAATTTGCAGTCAAAGGATCTGGACATAAGGGAAATTTTTTAAAGCCAATCAACCAAAAACTAATTTCCATTTTTTCTTTTCTTCTTTATATTTTGCCATATTTACAGCAGTTTGTCAACCCTACAGCTGTAGCCCCACCTGCAGCACCATAAGCTTTCCAGAGGCTCTTCCAGCAAGTATATGAAGTCTTGTTGGAGACTCCACCCACTCAGGAACAGTGCAGCCCCCAAGCCTTTTCAAAGTCTTATGACGGTCATCATAAACAAATCAAAGAATTTTGAGCCAAATGGACCTCAGCATACAAAGTTTGTAAGAAACCCAAAGGAGAAAGAAGGGAAAAGTAGACTTGCAAGAGGCCTGCCTAATAAATAAGCGAGGCTAGATTTAAAATGTGCTGAGACTTGAACCTGAAGCCTAGGCTTTGATCTAGCCAGCCTGCTATTGCCCCCTGACCTCTCAGCTGGAAGTCAGAAGCCCCTGTGAATGCTTTCTCTGGATGGGACCAGAGCCTGACCAAGCATTCCCATCCCTTCCCAGCTGTGGAATCCACTCACATCAGAAGTGCCTCAGTCTTCCTCATGGATTAGAGCTCTCCTCCTGCCCAGCCACCTCTGAGGGTGGTATGCAAAGTAGCCTGCGAAGTTGCTGTGGATATTTACAAGGGCAGAAGACTTCCTGCAGCCAGATTTGAATGCTCCTTACCTACTACCCCTTCAAAGGCTTTCACCACAGCTTCTGAAGCGGCACAACTTCCCACACACACATTCTTTCAAGAAAACTACCAGAAGAACAAGTTTTAAATCTCTCAGTGCTGAGCACGTACAAGAATGCAAAATAGGCTGGTTTAGTTTTGAGGAATAAAACACAGCAAATACTAAAGAGCTATAAGATCTTCCATAAAGTTGCTACACTGATATCAGTCTGAGCAGCAGCCTAAATTCCGAGTTCCTAAACCAAATATGTAGTGGGAAAAAGTACACAAAGATGGGCTACAAAGGCACATTAACATTGCATTAAAATTGAACAAGAGTGCAAAATTATCCACGAAGTTCTCAGTTCATAAATCAGGTATCTTCCAACGATTTTCACTGTGATTTAAACAGTATTGCAATCTGAACAGTAGAGAAGAATTAACACAAACACAAGGTATCAGCTAGGTTTTGCCTTTCAAATTCTCTTTCACCTTTATAAAAGAGTCTGAACTTGAGTGTACATAGAGAGGGACAGGAACTGTGCCCTAGGGAGTTAGCTAGAAGAGGAAAGAAAAGAGAAAGCATGACACCCATGACACAACACAGAAATCAGTACTAAAAAGAAATGAGCTTTGAGGATTCAGCTGCAGTAGATGAAGGTTCAAGGGGTGACCCTTATGCTCTCGAGTTACCTCAGCAGGAACTTCCGCGTGATCACAAGAGTAGACAAAGAAGCTCCCTTTTGAAAAGGCAACAACATTTCCTTCTGTTCCCAGACAATGCAGTAGTGTTGTGACCCTTTAAAGGACATCAGGGGAAACAATTTTGCTGGGAACTGAGATTTCTCTTTCTGCACGTATACTCAGATATGTACTGACTATCAAACAAACCATAAAGGTCCCTAAAGGCTTCAGGAAAATTCTACTGCCCACGCGTGAGTCAGGCTGTCAAGCTTTGACAGGATTAAGTCAGAGTTCTTTATTACCTTGTTCAAGGTTGGTATTTATTTCTCGCAGGTGACTTTATCACATTTCCCTTGAAGTAAGGAGCTTTCTAAAGAAGCGGACTATGCCTGTGGTTACTTGGGGATAAAAATAAAGCTGTCCATCCCAAAGGATTAACATGGAGGACATAAGTAGGAATTATTGGAAACATGAGTCAGAAAGCACTGGAGAATTCGTTTTCTACATATCCATGAGCTGTCCAAATATATGACATCCTGATCTGTCAGAAATATATCAGTGTTTGGTTTTCCTTCAAGACAAAATTCCCCATGGAACGAAAGCCTCTGTGAGGGAAAAAAAACTAAATAATTAAACTAATAAACCCAAACAAACAAACCCTGTTCCCCCTCCTCACCCAAAAAAACCACAATCACTAAAAAAATTACACTTGAGTAACTAAAAAATTCATTCAAGCTCCACCTTTCCCCAGTATTATACATTCACAAAGCTGCATTATAGAAGATACTTGTGTATACTAAAGTTTCAGAATGCAATAGATGTCTAGTTCTACTAAATAACAAGATGGCATTTATTTTGTTTACATGCATTACTTAGATATGGATCAACATTCAAAGCATGAACCATGCCCTGTTTTAGAAGCTTCTATTTAAGTTATTAAAATTAGATATGGATGTCTTGGCCAAAGCAGAATGTAACATAAACATAGGAAAGTACTGATCTTAATACCCAAAGGGCTTCACTTTCATGTTTTAAAGTAGAAAGAGGCACACACGGAAGAAGAAAATAACAACCACATGGGTTAAGTGTACAATGAACAAAGGAAAATTCTTTAACACAGCTCTCCAAAGAAAAAAAACATCAAAACCAGCCAGTCAAGAAAGTGGGCTCAAGGTAATATAGGATTGAGACAAGCTTACTCCACTTCTGAACACAATTTCCTCTGAATTGCTAAGTCAAGGATCTTTATCTCATAATAAAAGAAGACTTAAAATTACGAAAGAGACCATCTCTTCCCTTAAATCTATGCATTTTTTTCTAAATGAACAAATACTTTGAGTTCTGAAAGAGTCTGAAATTGCCAAGACCCTGATAACATCCCCACTCTACAAACATGAAGAATCATTTTAGGTGTAAAAAGCTCCTTCTGCAAAACAGCAGCTCAGTGTGAGAAAGCAAGCCACATGAACCAGGAGCAGTCATTTACTTCTCACTTAAGCAAGACAAGGAATCGTGATCAATCTGAGCCCTGATCTTCAGTCAGCTTTAATTACCATACTAGAAATAGCACACCTCTACTAATGAATATGTCCCTTGGACACAAAAATCAGTGACTAGAAAGGCTAGAATTTATCCACTGCATAATCACTACCTATGAATTACCTAACCCCCATCAGATCTGTTCTTAGAAAAATGGACATTATTCAAAAACACTTTTACAATAAATAGAAACAATGAACACAGCTTCAGTCTTTATAACATTTTTTTTTCACTCTGATTTAAAACATAAAACCACATCATTGTGTTGCACACATGGTTCCTTCTTCCCACTGCCTCCCACACCAGGGGTGTCCTTCTCAGATGGGTTATTCACAAGCTTGTATCCAAAGTTACTAAGAACTAAGCCTGATAACATTTAGGTATTTAAACTGCTGCTTTTAGATAGATAAAGGAAATGTACTGCATGAGCTGCTTCTCCTCCCCTGGAGGTTGGCATTCAAGAAGGCAAATATACTCAGGACATTACTTTCAATCGCTACAAATATCTTCCCATAAAAAAGATCACAATATCCAAATAGAGGCAAGTCCCAGATTCAGAGGAATCAACGATGTATCTGAGTTGACTGCCACAGATGAGAAAGCCTTATGAACTGTAAACAGTGAAGCAGAAGATGCTTTCTAATACATTTAACTCCCTGTGTTTTGATTTGTGCCTGTTGCCCCTTGTCCTGTCACTGGGCACCACTACATTGTCTCTGGCCCCATTCTCTTGAGATATTTGTATGCAATGGTAAGATCCCACCTCATCTTAACAGCCAGCTAGAATAAATGACAGCAGTAGCTTTTATTAATTTGCTTGTCTTTATAGTTTTCATCCCCAAAAGTGCTCATAACTATTTTCACTGCGTTCTCTGTTTTTCTTTTTTTGCTCTATACACACAGAATGAAAACAGGCCAACCCATTCAAGAAAGCCCAGATTTGCTGGGAGAATAATCCCCTTCATACCCCTGTCCTTTCAGAGAACATCTTTCCCTTTCAAACTTGAACTATACCAATAGGTCAAGTTTCAACTGACTCTTTAATTGTTGTTAAAACACCAATTCAATTAACATTCCAAAAGTGATACTTTGGCACAATTCGCAACAAAAAAACAATTCTACCAAAGAAATTCACTTAAATGGGCCTTTCATTTCTAAGACAAATAACATGCTGAAAAGTTATGCAAGAATGTCAGCGTGGTGAGTTGCACATCACATGCCAAACGCTGTAAGATGTGGTTAATGATCTACAGGATCATCTGAGCGTTATCTGAAGAAGGTGGCTTGTTGCAATACGCTTTTCTTCAGCAAAAGAGCACACTCAAAATCCCGGTCAATAAGAATGGAAAACCAGAAAATAATGGGAATTTTTTTTTTTTTTTTACAGGATTAGTTTCATTTCATATTCTCCAAGGTTATTGATATAAGTATGTCCTGGCAGAAGCTCCAAAATAAAAGTCTAGTTACCACATTTTTCTGATGTGCTGAAAAAAATGCCCTGAAAGCATATAGCCTTAACTTACAGCACACCTCTAAAGAACCCACAATTGAAATATGGGTAAAAATTTGCTGCGCTTTTTCAATGGTTAACAGTGCAATAGTTTATGGAGAAATGTGCTTCTAAGTAGAATTTTAATTTTCTAAAGGCAGATACACTAAAAGCAGATGCCTAGCAGCTCAGACTGGTGTTGATCAATCCACTGTTACATCCTGCAGAGCATTCTGACTCCCATAGGTATCCAAAAAAGCTGATTACTGTAGATAAAGACTTCTCACCCAGCCTTCAACTTTAATAAACATCCCTCTGTTATCTTGTCAAATCCTGTATTATTTGGTCACGAATTAGTTTAATTATTCCCAGAAATTTTTTTAATCCAGCCCTGAAGAATTGTTTGTCCATTTTCGTTCCATAACTGATAGTGAAGACTTGCATTACTGGTTCCCACTGACAGGCCTATCAGACACACTCAATGGAAGGAGGAGAACAAGTTTATGTGGGAGAGAAAAGATGAGGAAAGGAAAAAAATCATTAAAAAAAACATTTACAGAGTAAGAGCAGGGACCATTCAAATATGACCTCCTGCATAATAAAAATGATAGACTTTCACTCAGTTATCTTGAGACTGAGGAGGAATTTGTGTTCTATAAAGCAGCTAATGAAAGTCAGTATCCCACAAATTAGGTTGTTGTACAGTTCAGCTTTCAAATTCTGAATTTTGATAGACTTTCACCTTCATGAAGTATCTTCTTTGAAAAACAAACAAAAAAGATGCCTCAAACCCCAAACTAAAAAATATTACATTTCCCAAAACCCAGAAAAACTTCACACTCCTCCCTTATGACTCAATCTCCTTCTTGTTAGGCTAGAGAAATGAACATTTTTTCATATTCAGACTCTTTGCCTCTGCCATATTCCTCTAAACTAATAACCATACCTGTAGTTCTTTTCTCCAGTCTTTCCATATTATTCTATAACCAAGAACGCCAGAGAGTCTCACTGAAGCTATGATGTTACTTAAATTCTTTACTACTTTCAACCCTCTCTATACTTGCTACACTTTTCAGAACAGTTCATAAGTTCTGGAACACAAGGCACCAAGAGCTTGGTTTGCCATCTACTACCAACTCAATGGACCTTGCAAAAGATGCTGCTGCCCAAGGAATTTAGCTTAGCCTGTTGCCACTACCCCATAATATTTGCAGCCTTATACATTTGTTTATTCTGTACATTTCTAGCTGCAATCATCTTTTTCTAAGGATACTTATAAATTGAGTGTCTTTCAACTAAATTTAGAATATCTATAACCACCAATGCCTTTAGCTGCACAATTCCTATATAAAGGAGAAGATATATTATCAGAGAAGATTCCTATTGTCTAGAAGATTTAGGCCAGTAACTAGTTTCTGCTTTTCTGGAACCTGGAAACTGTTCTGCTGCATAAAAGCAAAATTATTTTTCTTGATGGCAAGAATGAATCAGAACTTAACATTCTAATAATGAAATTAAGATCGAGCTTCTAAACTCACAAGAATTTTAATTTCAAAATAAAAGTTCCCATAGAAACATCATTTTTACTCCATGAATATGCTTTCTATCCAAGGTTTTAAACTTAATCATTGTCTAGCAACACAAATAATTACACAGAAAAAAGCTCCTAACCACACTACCTAGCATGTTTTTGCCAACAAAAACTTTGGCTAGACCTGAAATTAAAAAAAGAAAAATACCCCCCAAACCTATTTGTAGCTAAAGATCTCCTCGATGCCTCAACAAACCTGAATAACTTTTGCATTTAGCTACATAAGGCTTACTTTTTTCAAACCACCCATTTTATTTAGATCTCTTGATGTACTGTGTTTATTTCTTGAAAAGGGAGATAACTCCAGAAGCTTCAAGCAATTCATGTATTTTCAGCTGTCTGGAAGAATAGTGCCTTGTAAAAGATGAACAGAACTAACCTTAGCCACGCCAGACCAGCAAGCATATCGTGAATGCATCTTCTACACAAACTGAAAAAATTAAACCAGTATTTATCTATTTCCCTCTGAAATCTCACAGTGGTGCAGGAAAATGTTCTATCTAAACACTTATATCTGGCAAAACAAATGAGGGTATGACAGATTGATAGGACATTACCATCCTGTCTATAAACAAATACTCCACCAGAACACCAGCTGAAATCTCACATCAACACCGTGTCTACCAAAAATAAAACGTGGCAGGGTGCTTGAGAGTTAAATTTATGAAGCTCCAGTATGACTGTACTGAAATGAGAGCAGGAATTCAAGAATGAAACTAGAAATTTAAATCTGAGTAGGTAAAATGTAAGCATCAATGTAAAATTCTTCTGAAACTTTGTGTTTCAAAGACAAGTTTAAACTGCTACTTAAAAAGAAGTGGTTATTTTGCAGATTTCCTTTAGGAATGATATGATTGGAGGCAAATCATAAAGTAAAAAGAAAAAAAAAAAAACCTTCAGATTTACTTTGGAAGAGTTCTGCAGGAAGCAATAGCACTGAAGATTAAACTGCAGCAGCAGAGCTTGATGGTTAAATATTGCTCAGCAGCAAATAACAAGTGGCCAGTTACAGGATAGGGCTGTAGAACAACCTGACCTGGGCAAGACAATCGTTCCTGGCCTGCAAGAGAATCCTTTCAGCTTCAACACCCGCTGGAATATCAACCCACCTCCTCAAAGAAAAGTCCCTTCTACAGAAAGCCAATTCATTTTCCACAGGTTGGGATCTAAAAGCAGCTGGTTTTTCTTTCCAGTACCAGAAAACTGATACTTTTCGTTTAAATTTACAATGCCTTTCCACAGGGGAACAGACACTGCAGATTACCCTATTTCTCTATGTAGAGAAGCTCTGCTAAGCAGAAGCTGTTACCAGGTCCTTAACTTCAGAGTCACTCAGAAAGGTGATCTTCAAAGCCCATACTCCCTCCCAAAGCTTGCTCTTCAAACTGAGAAGTAGGTCCTCAGCTCAGGCAGGAATGCATGGCTGGGTGTATTTTAGCACGGTTCAACTGGCACTGAGGGCCAGGAGGTCATTCCACACTTACTGGATGTTTTATATTGCTCAATAAGGAACTGGCAACTTAACCCGGTATGCTGGCTTCGCTGGGGCAGTTTATGGGGCTGCATTTTGAATTTGTGCTGAAAACAGCGTGGATAACACAGGGATGTTTTAGCCATTGCTGAGCAGTGCTTGCATAGCATTAGGGCCTTTTCTGCTCCTCATATATTTCAATAGGTACTTGCATTTTAAATAATACATACTTTAAGAAAGAATTCCTGAAAGTGCAGGAGCAGGCTGTCCCTATGTGCCAAAAGATGAGACATGGGGAAGACAACCAGCCTGGCTGAGCAGGGAGCCTTCACAGGAACTCAGAGCTAAAAAAAGAGAATGTATCACCTGTGGAAAAAGGGCCAGGTAACTCAGAAAGTGTTTAAGGATGTTGTTAGGTCATGCAGAAAGCAAATCAGAGAGGCAAAAGCTCAAAACTTTATCTGGCCACTTCTGTAAAGAAAATAAAAAGTGTTTTTATAAATACATCAATAACAAAAGGAGGGGTAAGGTAAACCTCCACTCTTTATTGCACACAGAGGGAGAATATAGTCACCAAAGATGAAGAGAAGGCTGAGATATTTAACACCTTCTTTGCAGCAGTCTTCAACACTGAGACCAGTTATCCTCAGGGCAACTGGTCTCCTGAGTTGGTAGACAAGGAGCAGAATGGACCCCCTGTAATCCAGGAGACAGCAGTTAGTGACCTCCTAAGCCACCTCGATGCTTGCAAGTCTATGGGACTGGATGGGATCCATCCTAGAGTGATGAGGGAGCTGCTGGAAGAGCTCACTAAGCTGCTGTCCATCATTTACTATCAGTTCTGGCTAACCATGTCTGTTAAAAACTTAACAGGCCTTTTCAGATGACTGGAGGTTGGCCAGTGTGACACTCGTCCACAAGAAGGGCCTAAAGGAGGATTTGGGGAACTACAGGCCTCTCAGCCTGACCTCAGTGCCCAGCAAGGTTATGGAGCAGATCATCTTGAGTGTGGTCACATGGCAGATACAGGACAACCAAGGGATCAGACTCAGCCAGCACAGGTTTACAAAGGGCAGGTCCTGCCTGACCAACCTGATCTCCTTTCATGACCACCTGGTGGATGAGAAGGCCATGGATTTAGTCTACCTCGACTTCAGCAAAGCCTTTGACACCATCTCCCTCAGCATTCTCCTGAAAAAGCTGCAGCCCACAGCTTGGACAGGGGCACTCTGTGCTGGGTTAAGAGCTGGCTGGAGGGCCGGGCCCAGAGAGCGCTGGTGAACGGGGCGGCATCCAGTTGGTGTCCAGTCAGCAGTGGTGTTCTCCAGGGATCAGTGTTCGTCCCAGCCCTGTTTATGATCTTTATTGATGATCTGGATGAGCAGATTGAATTAGCAAATTTGCAGACAACACCAGGTTGGGTGGGAATGTCAATCTGCTGGATGATAGGAAGGCTCTGCAGAGAGACCTGGACAGGCTGGATCAACAGGCTGAGACCAACAGTACAACATACAACAAGGACAAGTGCTGGGTCCTGCACTTCAGCCACAACAACCTCCTGCAGTGCTACAGGCTCGGGAAGAGTAGCTGGAAAGCGACCCAGCAGAAAAAGACCTGGGGGTGCTGGTTAACAGTGTCTGAACATGAACCAGCAGAGTGCCCAAATGGCTAAGAAGGCCAATGTCATCCTGGCCTGTATCAGCAGTAGAATGGCCAGCAGGAGCAGGTAAGTGATTCTTCCTCTTTACTTGGCTTCAATGGGGCCGCACCTCCGATACTGTGTCCAGTTCTGGGCTCCTCAGTTCAGGAAGGATATTGAGGGTTCAGAGCACGACAATGAAGCAGGTGAAGGGTCTGAAGCACAAGTCCTATGAGGAGTAGCTGAGGGAGTTGGGGTTGTGCAGCCTGGAGAAGAGAAGGTTCAGGAAGGACCTCATCACTCTCCACAACTCCCTGAAAGGAAGTTGTAGCAAGGTCGGGGTCAGTTTCTTCTCCTAGGCAACTAGTGACAGGATGAGAAGACACAGTCTTAAGCTTCACCAGGGCAGGTTTAGGTTGGTCATTAGGAAGAAATTCTTCACAGAAAGGGTGACTAGATATTGGAAGGGGCGGCCCAGAGAGGTGGTGGAGTCACTCTCACTAGAGTTGTTTAAGGAGAGACTGGATGTGGCACTGAGTGCCATGGTCTAATTGACATGGTGATGTTCAGCCGTTGGACTCGATGATCTCAGAGTTTTTGTCCAACTTAACAGATTCTGTGATATCACCCCACCAGTGAGTAGATGGGGTGTACAAGAAGTTGGGAATGGACACAGCCAGGACAGCTGGGCCCAACTGACCAGAGCAATATCCCACACCATTTGGCATCATTCTCAGCATATAAAGCTGGGGGAAAGGAAGTGGAGGATATTCAAAGTGATGATGCTTGTCTTCCCACATCAACATTATGCATAATGGAGCCTGGCTTTCCTGGAGATGGCTGAACACCTGCCTGCCAATGGGAAGCGAGGAATGGATTCCTTGTTTTGTTTTGCTGGTGCATTCAGCTTCTGTTTTACCCATGAAACTGTCATTTTATCTCAACCCGTGATTTTTCTCACTTTTACCCTTTTAATTCTCTCCCCCATCCCAGTGGGGCAGAGTAAGCATGAGGCTGTTTGAGGCTTAGTTGAGATTGCCCTACTAAATGTATTGCAATAAGCACTCTGAAATGCTACCACTTGTCAGCATTCCTGTCAGCTCTCATCAAAGAGTTGGTAGGTCAGAGTCTGTCCTGAAAAGAAATGTTTCCTGTTTTTCTTCATTTTTACTTCCTCATGAGATACTTTGCTTTTGCTTTAGATAGCTCTTTACAACTTTTTTTAAAAAAATAAATTCTCCGTACGATTTTTGGCAGAAGAGTAACTACATATATACCAGGTCAATCAGTACAATGCACCACACCATTTTTTGAGCGAGGAAACCCAGTTAACTTAATAAACACCTTAATTAATCATATTGACATTTTAGAGAAGAAAAAAATAGTTTACTGTTACTGACTGCAGAGCCTTTTTGGATTAAGTTTTGCATCCAACCATAAATAAAATTAAATGGTCTACTCTATTAGAAACATTCTTCTTTTTCCATATTACCACTTTAACCCCAAACACATTATATGCATTTCTGCCTCCTGGCTGCCAGCCTTCAATTCCCTTCTCTTCCCAAGTATAGGAAACCAAACCACCAACTAGCAGCTATAAACTTTTTTGTGCACACCCTCTCAAGGAGAGTCACACATGATAACACAGTAAGTTAACCTTCTTTCACAGACCCACACAAGAGCTTCAGAGCTTGTTGCCCAGAAAGGTTGTGGATGCTTCATCCCTGAAGTGTTCAAGGACATCCTGGATGGGGCCATGAGCAAGCTGATCTAATGGGTGGCATCCCTGCCCATGGCAGAGAGGTTGGAGCTAGCTGATCTTTAAGGTCCTATCCAACCCAAACCATCCATTTACATGAATGTTAAGCTATGGATGAACCTGTTTTGTATCAGCCCCACTTCCATGACAGGTCTTTTCATCAATATTTCAAAAGCATCAGCATCAGAGACAGGCCAAAAGAGCCAAACACTGGCCCTCAGTGATCCACTTCATGGCCATCCCAGGTCACCAGCCAGAGGCTTTTAACATGCTGCAAGAAGCACCATATTTAGACAGTTTCAGGGATCCTCAGGTTGCTTCTACCACAGCATCAGACCACCAGAAGCAACAGTATTTTATCCTTCAGTAATCAGCTTGGAAAGTCACATATCCCTGAGAATGTTCTTTCCAACCCTACCCCACAGCCAGAGACCATCCCCTTCCACAGCAGCAGCACAGCTTTGTTCACTAACAGGCACTGGGGCACTTCAATATAGAGAGAGGGACCCAAGCATATGGGCCATGATTCCTTTTGGAGATAAAATTAATTACTAGGTCCATATGTAGACAGCACCTCAAGCACTATTTTCATAAATCTATCCTACTAGTACCTTTCCAGGTTGATCAAGAGTAGAGGACAAGAAGAGGAGAACTAGAAGTACTTCTAGATGGCCTAGCTTTTACAAAACTAAAGTTATTGCAGAACAGCAGCTATTGGCTGGATTCATCAGTGATCACTGCTGGAGGACAAGGGGAAGGCATCTACAAATCACAGCATTCACATTCTGAAAAACAGAGTTCAGGTTTCACAAAAACATATTTGAGAGCTGGCAGGCTGTTTCATCAGAAGTCACCTGTGTCACATGTTTCAAAAGTGAGGAATGATTCTTGCACACATAATGACTAACAGAGTTGTCCAAAACACCTCAAGAAGCTTGGATTATCAGATCAATAACAGGCACCCTCAGCAGGTCTTCCTCTGCAGATACTTGATAAATGCCTCTTATTTGAGGTAAACTATCTTCTGGTGAAGTAGAACTGAGGTGTAGTAGATAACTATATGCTAGCTTATGATTTGTAACATTAAGTTTAACTTCAAACCAGCCTCTACTAGCAATTTGAAAAAATATTTAAACCTTGCTAAATGGGTAGAAGCAAAGGCCATGGATCTTGCAAACTGAATGAAAAGATGAATGGTTTTATTTTTTGGAAGAGAAACTCACATCAATACCATGGGACATAAATCTAGGCCCACTCAATAGATAATTTTTATGACTTGTTTCAATTTCTTCAATGGTTTATAGGTAGATTCTCAAGTAAGAACACATGCAATGAATTCATGCATAATTAAACTTGAGAAAATTACAAATTCTTCTACTCCTCACTAACCACCACAAGCTTCTATTCAGTTGAAATCTTCTTCACTGGGTGCTTCTAAATAGTTACTATTTGTCAAAAGCAGAAGGCAGTTCTGGTGATTCAGTGAGCTGCTTTCAGCTAGTACCAGAAGTGGGAGACTGTGCCAGACATAGTGCTGCTGCCTGGGTTTTGTGGGAATATATTTAAAACTTGTTCATCGCATTCAGATACTTTTATCACAAGACATGTGACTTGTGCTTTCAGAACTTGTACTGGTTAAGATAAACATATGGCTTTTACATTTCCAGCCCTAATTCTCCCTTTCAATTCCACTTCTGGCTTCTCTGCCTACAAAATTAAGAGCATATTTAGTATCCACTGTTTAGAGGCATTAATTCAAGGATTAAAGAAACTAAAACAGCACAACAGGCATGGTAAATACTCAATCTCATCTTATCTCATTAATGTTCTCTAACCTGGTACAAAGGGAGTGCCACTAAAAATCATAAACAACTCAGTTCTGAACTTTCTATACAAAATAAGCTACAAAGAGCAGTGTTATCACTGTCCAGTGTCCACCCATTCAACCCTCATGCCAAGAGGGGAAGCTGCTTACAAAAAGGGAACTGCCTACAGATTTGCTTGCATTGCATCCTTCTCTTTCATAATTAAGGCAGTATCTCTAGGTCACAAAATGCTCTGCCACTCAAAAAAAGTATAGACGCCAATTATTCCACTGGGCTTCCAAGGCTTGAAGACAAAAAAGAAGTTGAGCAGGACAATGTGGAAAGCACACACAAGGCAAGAACAGGAAAGGAGATAAGGAAAACAATACAAATTAGATACATACAGCTATCTACTGAGGAAGGGAAAGCTCCTAAAGAGTCTTACAGTCTCACAAAAACAAGAAGCAATCATGCTGGTAGGGGTTGGAAGAGCTTTTTTAGTTTCACAAAATTAGAGATTTACTTTTTGAATAAGAAACAGCCTGTATCAGGAGGGAAAAAGTAAAAACATAGATTCACTCTCATTATACCAGTGGGGATTTTTTGATTTGTTTTAAAACACCCAAGTCTCACTTGCAACAAATCACAAGATCTAATGATACCTTTCACGAGGCTTGGAAGATGTCAACTGAACTACACAGAGCTTTTTCTTTCATTTATTTTTATTATTATAAACCACTACAGATTCTGGTCATTTCTCCCTTTTCTGAATGAACCAAAATCTTTGCATTTTTTTGAGAGCAAATGACAGTCGGGAATTAAACAAAAAACCCTGTAGAATATTACTGAAAGCCTTATTTCTACCTTCAACAACTAAGAAGACAGCCACAACAGATTTAGATGTCCAGATCACAGACCCCAGTGTGAAGAACAGAAACTGAATTTGCCTTTCACAACATAAGGCATTAAACTGCAAGAAGCTTCAGTCCAATCACTTAGGTAAACCTGCACAACCAGAAAGGGAAGCTGGTCAGCCCAAACCCCTCAGGGAAAGAGAAGCAGGGAGTAGGAACTCAACTAAAGGTCATTGAAACCACGGCACATCATCACACCTCTTTGTCTTTATACTGCTGTCCTTGAGTGGTTTGAGAACACGAGCTTAAGTAGAAATCAACATTTGTTGATCCCATGTAGAGAAATTATTACACAACCAATAAGCAGCATTTAGACATTGCTTTTATTTTAAAGGTTACTTCAATCTTCCTAACTTTTGCTTTACATTCCTAAAGAAGTTTACTACACTTTCATTTCTCTTGCCCTGCCTCCCAAACTGTTTCTTTGTGGTTTCTAGTTAGTATATTCTTACTAACATTTTCCTGAAGGTCTAACTAAACTAATCTTCATTTTCCAGATAATTAAAGAATTAAGAGAAAAATAAAATCTCACATATTTCAGTATCTATGGTTGAATATTATACATGACTAAAAACTCATAAGTAGATATCAGCTGCAGAATGTAAATCAAAAATTATCCTGCTATTTCAACTATACTGAAGACCACTATTTTTAATCTAAGTATGTAAGAACAGTTGTATGGCCAGACAACATCCTTTCTCTGTATTTTGTAAGAATTTCCTGAGGTACAAAAACAGTGGTTAGGAATATTAAATCATGTAACAGAACATAGAAAAGATGTCAGTGTATCAAAAGAAGAGGCTGAGGGGACAGGGAGAAGTATCTACATGACATGCTGAATTCTTATTGAACAAAATTATTCCGATCATTGGTCTGTAAAACAGAAAAAAAAAACCAAAACAAACCAACCAACCAACCAAACCAAAACAAAACACTTATGAAAAGGCAGACCAGATAAAACCTGAAAGCACAGAAGCTTTAATTCATAATAAGACATTAGACTGACTACTGAAAGTTTTAAACGTGTCTCCTCCTGGAGTCCTGTACATGAAATTTCTACCAGGCTACAGCCTACACTGAAACTTACTTTTGCTGCAATTGAACTGATGAAAAGGCAAAACCTGATATACACATTTTCCTGGTTTTGAATTATTTATAAAATAGTAATAAATTCAGGCTCACACAGGTCTTTAGGCTGTCAGCAGAG
Source organism: Pyrocephalus nanus (assembly GCA_038380795.1). Classification (NCBI taxonomy): domain Eukaryota; kingdom Metazoa; phylum Chordata; class Aves; order Passeriformes; family Tyrannidae; genus Pyrocephalus; species Pyrocephalus nanus. Next base: position 93,137,348 of record CM076259.1, on the reverse strand, counting down.
ATCTTCCATGAATGGCTTCTTGGTGGCCCATGCAAAGTCAACTTCAATTCTTGCCTGCTTCCTAAGAGGTGGAAAGATATACTGAAAGATTCACAAACACATCTGATTATCTATCTCCCTTTACAAACCACATTAAGAAGTTCTCTTCTAGATTTGTTTCTTTCCGCACCCAGGTAGGTGTGGAAATCTTGTACGCTTATTGAGTTGGTTATCCTAAAGGAAGTTATCCTGGATCTCCACTGAGGAAGGATGACAAACTACTTACGGTAAGAATTCAAATGAGGAGCAAAAAACTCACTCCTTTCCTTTGACCACCTCTGCTCTCTGCAGCATCACTTGCATAAATTAAATTTAATCAACAAGCTGAAATCTCATTTCCTAGGCATATCTTCAGGTGCTGAATATGAAGTTACAGTTAATATGACAGGCACGGGAAAAGGAATTTATCACAACTTCGATGCCTTTTGATCAGCCCCCTGGATGTTCTACCCAGTGTTCCCCTGAAAGAAAGGAAATAATTCAGACTTGGAAAAGAAAATTATTCTTTCTGTTCCATAATTTTTAATGGTTCCAATCGTATCCACCACAAACGATGTCTTTCTAGATGGAGACCCAAACAAAGGTTACTTGTTTGGATATTTTGCAATAGCACAACGTGACTCAGAGGAGGGATTACTAAGTGTACCTTCAGTTCAGGCAATGAAACGCTGCCTCTTCGAAGCTCTCAGGGCTTGTGGCTTCAACACGAAACAGTAATGGCAGTGAAGCAAACAACTCATCTAGATACAAGATGTGATTGTAGTGAAGTAAAGATACTTAAAGTAGTGTAGAGTATCAGGAGCAGCTCAGCCAAGGCATTGTGAAGCTGGTTATGAGTCTCCCTGGCTTACACATTTGTGCATGTATGTGAGACGATACGAGAAATGTACTCGCCATACATGAGCGCTCAAAGTAACTGTAAAACCATACAGCTAGCAGCTAGTTACCTGCCCCACACTTGTATTTTAAGCACCTTCCTTCCAAACAAAAGACTAAAAGTTCATTGCATAGTCAGTAGAAACCCTGACTCCCTAAGTTCAAGCACCTGAAAATCATAATTTTAAGTGGCTATTTGTTTTTTCAGTATGGAATGTGACTGGTATCCCAGAAAAAAAAACCACAACTGAGTCAACATGAGTTACTTTGTACATATTCATCTCTATGTTACAGTTTATGAAGCTTTCTGCTGCTCTGGGCAACACTATTTACTGAGCTAGCAAAAGAACCATTGGCCTTCCAGGTGTTTTCCCCCTCATGCTCTATTTAAAGAGCTGTTTTTTCAGACAGCTCAGGCGTACATTTCACAAATCCTGAAGTCAAACTGAAGAGTGCAACAGGGCATTAATAACTTGCCTTCTTGCACAGAACACCTATTTTGCCTTTACATATACCCTACTAGGAGACCAGTTCTTGGACGCTCTTCTGAAATTTTCTACAGTCTCCCAGTCCACGAGGAAGATAAATTTCCATATGTCTGCAATTTTTGTCAGCCGCTTTGCCATTGTATTTACATTGTTTTACTAGCCATTTTTCTTCTTTACGCCTCCCTCCCTTTCTCATACATTTTCAGTACTGTCACAAAGCAGACAGTCAGTACTTTAACCTTTCAGCTATCAAGTCAATTTTGACAGATACATGTGGAAAATACACCTCTTCCTTCAGTAACCAGAGAAGAAAGAATGCAATGTCAAAGGCACAAACTCTTCATTATGAAGATTCTCAGTTTTGCTCCAAACTACAATCTGTGACTTTAAAACATGACTTATTCAATCAATTCAAGAACCTGTTCAAACTCATTTGTCCTAATGAGGACTCCAAAGTTCCCCCTGCTTCTCAAACCACAATGCCTTGGCATGACACTGGACAGCTTTAGCCAGGCACAGATTGCAGGTCACTGATACTACTCAGGGAGAGTCTCTCTAGAACTGCTGAGTAGTTTCCCACTTAAACTAGAACAGGACAGTCACTTTGCAGGCTATTATTAAATACCACACTCAAAGTGGGAATTTAACGATGGGCTGGAATACAGAAGGTATAGCAGCGGTTCATACACAACACTTATCTTGGCCTGCCTCAAGTACTCACAACAAGGTGTCATAACCTCCACGTTAGCTTGCCTCTGCAAGAGTCATTACTAAAACTACATACTAGAAATAAAATTCCCCCTCCAATAAAGTGAGAGAGCCATAGCTGAATAAACAAAGTGTGTTACTTTGTCTTCTGTTTCTTTTGGATATGTACTTTTCACAATTCTCTCTGACAAGGTATTTTCTTATTTTTACTTCATTTGCATACCATAGCACTTTCAGCTGCAATGAATTTGCTACCTTTGACTTAACTGGTGTATCACTGGATTTTTAAGTTGTGGAACATGGAAAATAGAACTTCCTCCAGTACTTTCACCAGACAATTCATTATTTCTTCATATTTTTAATCACTGCTGAGGTTAATCTGCTCCTTTCAGAAAACTTTCATTGCAGAAAGAAGTAATCTGGTGTGCTGTTTCACAACAACAAAACCATGCTTCCAGTGATGATCTAAAGTTAAACCTTTATTCCTGCCTCTGAATCTGTTTCAGAGGCTTTAGATACAGAGCTCATTGAGAGTGAACTCTCTTCAGGGATTTCCTCATGTACGCAAGAAATATTTCTCAGCAGCTAGCCATACTGTCCCTTCGAACTTACACTCTTATGATTTCCTTTTCAAGATGTGAAAAATATATAACCTATAACCATGCACAGTAATCCCAGGGAAACTATGGTATGTGTGTATGAGGCACTGGTCCTCAGCCATCATTGTTTTACATACAATTACAAACAACTGGCACGCAGAGGCCAACATAATATTCTGCAGAATAATTTTTTCCCGGGGCAAAAAATAAAAAAATAAAGTCAAAGACTCTAGGAGGTAACTGGCCCCTGAGCCATGACTCACCAATAACAAATTAAGAGCTTTTTATTCTTCACAATTTCCATCTTTCCACCTCGTGTGTTGTTTAGTCCCTGCCTCTTGAGTACAGGTACACACTCAGTAGCCTTCCTCACTAAATCATCTCTGATGCTCAAGACATTTTTCGAGTTGATACCCCCTATGTTCTTTCAAAAAGCAACCTCCTCAACTAAAGACATCTCATTACACATTCAGCAACACCCCACCCCAACCACTGCCAGCATTCCACCAGGTTCAGAAAAAGCACATGCATCAGAGTCCTTTCTGGCTTTGACTAAACTACCCAACCATCTCATCTGCAGCTTCTTTTTCCTTGCAGTAATCCTCTACTTCCGAAAGTCAAAACCAGCAGAACAACAAACACAGTAGCTTCTATCAGTCTTCATTCTTGAGGAAAATACGTCACTTAAATCCTACTGTTTCTTCATTCTGTTTCAACGTGCTGGAGGACCATCTTTCCACCTTCCCTACTGCCAATTTGCATATTGTTCACCATACAGGAATGTTAGGCCCCAGGGCAGCCAGGAGACCAGCCTGCCTGGGCTGATCTCATATTACAAGGACCAAGTCACATCCTATCCCAGATTCCTCCTGAGAACTTCACTGGGCCTCCACCTTTATGAGGAAACAGAACAAGGCCACATCAGGGAAAGTTCAGATTAGACATTAGGAAAAGGTCCTCCACTGAGAGGGTGGTCAATCCCTGGTACAGGCTCCCCAGAGAACCAAGCTGTCACAATTCAAGAAGCATATGAAGGATGCTCTTGGTCATACCATTTAGTTTCAAGTAATCCAGCAAGGAGCAGGGAATTGGACTTGATAGTCCTTATGGATCCCTTTTAACTCATGGATCCTTTCTGCACATATTCTATGTGCAGAACGAAGTGTACATCATCAACACGGATAGATTGTGAGGGGGAAAACAAACAAACAAACAAAAACAAATAAAAACAAACAAAAAACCAAACAAACAAAAACCCCCAAACCAAACAAAAACAAACAAACAACAACCAAAAAAAAAAAATCAAAGCCTAACTAAGCAAGGGAGGAACTTAACACTTCAACACTTCTTACCAGGAGGAACCTAACACATCTTAACAGCTAAACATTCACACCTAGCCCGAGAAAGTTCAGCACAGGCAGTTGCCTGAACTGCAGCTTATGAAACCCTAGTGGTCAGAGATCAGAAGGATCAGCAAATCAGTCACAAAAGATGTATGCACTCATTAGGCAGGTACACTGCAGTTGACCTAAGCCAGAGAAAACCCTTTTCCAGGCTATATTTATCTCCTTTGTTCCTAACTCTACTAGGTCTGAAAAGTGGAAAAAAAAAAAAAATCTGCAGGTGCAAAATAAAAGGGGGGAAGGTGTAAAAATATGAACTGATAGCTGAATATTCAGAGAGGAAAATAATCCAGTCAGTTCTTGCAGAGAGATAGCTCACAATGAGAGGAAGGAAAAGAAGGAAAGTCTGCTTTCGCAGTTAACCTTTATGTTTCCCCATTATAATGCTGCATGAATATCTGTTGGCAAGTTCAAAACTCAGCTTCTTAAAATAGAATTACAGGATCCTGATGTGAACTTTCTAAACCACTTGTCATTAATTTACTGGTTGGCTGCTCTAATACTAAGCCAGCAACACAAATAATTAAGAAACCTTGCTGCTGAGGGCACCACTTATCAGTCAGATGAACAAATGTTAACTTAGAGAGACTGAAATCTAACACAGAAACAAATTTCACCTTTTGAAATACAGAGGCATCAGAAAACATGCCTGAACAACCACAAGACTCCCACAATATCATTAGCTGCAGCCACCTCACATTATTATTTTTGGTTCAATGGTGGTGCAGGACCAAGACCTTCAAAACTTCAGATGCTTTCAGCTATCAATGACAAAAGACTACATGCTAGCTCAGAGCTGCATGCCATCATCACCCAGCAGGAAGTTTTGGTTTACTCTGCAGCTGTTGTCAGCACTGCCTAGAAGATATATATACACACACACACTATATATATATAGCTTTGACATCCTGAGTGTCCAACATGCCTTCACGTGAGAAAGTTCTTCTGGCTGATGCTGTTAATTACTTTTCCTGTACCAGAAAAGTACTACTTCAAATATATTGGTATGAAGGTCTCAAAGAATGTACTCAAATGCTTTAGAGACTAGGCCATATCCAGTAGACTAGTCCTTTAAAACATGTTAAAAGTGTAAAGTTTCTCTTTTTTTTTTTTGTATGGTTTATGTCACTTTTTTTCTTTATTCCTTTGAATTAGCTGATCCAAAGAGAAAACAAACAAGGGCAATCTGTAGCATCAGAAGATAAGAAGTATTAAATAATTTTCTGCACCAACCACGAATACAACAGCAGCAACGCTAGGTCAGACACAAGACATCTATCCAAAGCCCTGACAGTGAAGAAATAGTCAAAACCAGATGGCTAGGAAAAAAAAAAAAAACAAACTTCAAAACATGGCAAGCATATGATACTTCTCTCAAGTATTCTTCCATCTGTGGCTCATTTGTTTCTTTGAGTTGAATGCAATTTCCAAATAACTTCTCTTGTAATCATCAAACTGGAAAACTGGAAATGTTGAACTATTTGCCATGAGCATTTACATAAAAAAGCCAATCAAGTCTGACAACTTCTCCACACCCATTTGACAAGACTTGTGGATTAGAACATGAAAGATTTAGACTAGACTAAGCAGCTGATTTTTCCAAGATAAGGAGGGGTGTGAATGTACAGCCAGTAGAAAAAGAGCCCTCCCTGGAATAACTGATTTGCACTTCAGTCCTAACTTAGTAGAACAGGTCAGGTGTGCACACTGCAATTCACTGAGTGATAACAACACATAAAATACATTTTAAGCATTGTGGCAAGAAAATTTCATTCTTCCTGGGAAAATGAGAGAAGTAATACAATATCAATTCAGTGATGAGTGAAAATGACACATTTTAAATAATTCAGAAGATGGGCAATTAAATTTGTGTCATACTAATATCAGTCCATACTATACTTTTGATCCATCACCCCTACTGCAGATATTCTCATCAATCACTGAAATCTAATCTTGTACAAACAAAACTCTGTATTACTGGAATGAAGCTTCAGTGTATTGAGGCTTCACTGTTACAGCCAAATGCCTGACCCACACCAGAACAACAAAAACCATACAAGCCAAACTACAGGTAAAATATAGGGGACTTCTATGGAGATAACAGTCTCCAAAATAATGCTGATAAGCAACAACAAAAATGAACATACATTCACATACTAAATATAACACAAACTGAGAAAATTAAAAAAGAAGATGAATTCCAGTTTACCTTGTTGCAAATCAGTTATTCTAGGGAGGGCTCTTTTTCTCTTGGCTGTACATTCACACCCCTTCTTATCGTGAAAAAATCAGCTGCTTAGTCTAGTCTAAATCTTTCATGTTCTTATCCACAAGTCTTGTCAAATGGGTGCGCAGAAGTTGTCAGACTTTACTAGTCTTCACTAGTAAAGTAGTTACTACCAAGCCCCCCCATTTTTCTAGGCCTAATATTTCATATTTCTAAAATGTATATTGTATAAAGTAATATTGAGGTGGACATCTTGAGCTGGCACTCATTATTTAGTGAGTATATATATAATAGTTCACCTGTTTTAGGAAGGATGAATGTAAACTTTAAACCATACTTTTGTTATTTTGCCATGCTAAAGAATTTCAAATCTCCTGGATGACTGTTTCTTGCTGGATTTCTCTACAATACCTGCACATGCATAATTGAAGAAAACAATGTATCTGTATTTGATAACCATGCAACTGCTTCACAAGAATGCAGTACTAAGCAACTCAAGTTAATAAACAGACAAAAAAGCTAAATTTTAAACTCGTCCTTACTACATAAATTCCAAGCTTAGTTGGTACCCACCTGGTAGAGATAAGATAGTGAGACCAATAGAGAGATAAGAGCCACCGGCCAAGGTCTCCAGACACATTGTGGCTAGCAAAAGCATAAGGTCCGCACAAAATAAAAATAATAAATAAATAAATTATGCAGACTTTTGAATCCCCTTGTGACTTAACATCAGGGTTACATGTGTCCACATGGTCCCTTCCTTCTTCACCAGGACAGGAGAAAGCATATATAAGCCCTGGGAGCTTCTATTTCTTCTAAGATTAATGAGACCCCACATGCTTTAAAACAGTCTAGCCCCATCTTAGCAACTTCCATTGTTCTGCAGGATCCCAAGTCAACAGAGAGGTGGTGAAAGAGTCCACTCCTGCCTGTGAAACACAAGAGAAGGGACAGCTGGGCTCAACACTCAGTCCAACAACAGAGAAGGATGCAGAAGATGTGTTATACCTCCCCTGGTAAAATACAGCAACACTTTTCAACAAGTGTTCAACAAGTACAGCTTCGGCAATCCTGCTACAGAAGTCCTGCCCAGCCTTAGGGAGCAGCAGGAGCTTCCACGGCAGTGCTATGCAGGCAGCAGCATCGGCAGTGGCCTCCTCCAGGGTGCAGAGGAAACTGTGGCCACTGGAAAGGTAATTGTTGAGTTCTGAACACTTGTGTTCCCCTGAGACAGGAATCACCTGGGTGCTTCATCTGGCATATGGAGAACCCAACTCTGGAGCTTTCCAGATACCACATAGAGCTAGAACCTGAAGCCTTAACTAACATGAACTGCAATAAGAATTAATGACTGGGAAAAAAAAAAAAAAAGGGTTCTAAACCCAGGCAAGGCTTGGAGGGACTTATTTTATTGTCTATGATAAAAAAAAATCAGAAGGGTGTAATGGAAATTACCAAAGAACAACATCACCAAGATAATTCTTCTGTTGAAATAAAGCCCACTATTAATGTCCGATGTGGTCTGGCTTAACAGAAACAAGCAGCAATTGCCCAGAGGAGACTCCCCACAGTAAAACACATCAGTTCCAAAACTGAAGTAGATTTTTTTTTTTTTTTTTCAAAAATACTGCAAAGGACATAGAAAGTATTTTTAAAACAGAGCTACTGGTAGAAAGCTTTCATCATAGTAACAAATTAAGAAATGCAAGAAGCGAAAGTTCTTAAACATCTTCTCCCCACTCCACAAAAGTGTTTCTGCATAATTTCTCGGCAGTTTCATCTCTCCCCTTCCTCCTTCTCAATTCCTGATGCAGGAAAAGCCATTTTGGACTAGATTGTGACATGAAGTGACACAACAAATGAACTTCCCTCCCAAACGTCACCAAGAGGAAACTGGAATATTGCACGATGCTGTAGCTCCACAAGTTTCACAAGGACAAATAATCAGCATTCTTCATGTTGCCACTAATAAATCTTTTAAAATCCAGCTAAACATGAAAACAAAAAAATATTGAACAAGATTATTTTTCCCCGAGATCAACTTAAGCGTCAAGAACATTTATAGACCTCATTTTTCTGGACAGTCTTGGTCCTTTACATGACAGAGGGGAGCTTCCTGACTTAATAATCAAGAGCAAGACATTCATATGACTACACATGACCACAACCCATGCTCCTTCCTGCATCCCGGAGATGGTGCTTGCCACAATACAGTGGGCCAGACACTCCCTTGCTGCTATCCCAGACAGAAACTTCCTGCAGCCCGTGCTCTCTGAGCATTAATTCCTTATGCTCTTATTGCTGTGGTGAAGGGGAACACCACGTCTGAACGGCTGGCGAGCGGCGCGCTTTTGGAAGTCCAAGTCTGACACCAGCTGACATCAAAGGGATGCTCAACACCACACATCGAGAAAGGATGAGCAGAAACTGTAACCTCTCGAATTCCTACCTGAATTTGCCATCAATAGCAATCTACTAGGGCAAAATAAAGCAAATTGGCGCCGCAATCTTCCCTGTACGTCCACATTTCGCAAGCAAGCTCAAAAATATCAAAGATGAGCAGATGTAAGGCCCCTTCTGGCCCGTCAAAACCGTATTCTTTTCAGACTTTGTCCTACCGCCAAACCCTGTGTTTCAGGGGACTGACTTTACCGTAGTGCCGAAACAAGGCGCTAAGCACCAGGGCAGGATTCCTGGGGTCAGCCTTCCCCTCCGAGACACCGGGGGGGTCACCTCTCCATCTCCTGCCCGCCGCTTCTCGGAAAGGTAAGGCTGTCCCGAGCCAGGGCACCCGACCGCAATCTTTCCCATCCACAGCTCGTACATTAGGGCAGAGCCAACACTAGGGAAAAGAAAGCCATAGGTATCGTGACCCAGGCACGGAGGGTGTCAGGGGCAGCGCCGCTCTCCCCAGATTCGGAGGAGGCAGGCAGCCCGCCGGCAAACGCCGCCCAAGTTTTTGGGAGCCCCGTTCCGCCGGGAAACGCCGGGAGCCCGCGGGGCCGGAGCCCCGCTCCTCCGGGCCGCCCCCGCTCACCTGCGGTGTCCCAGATGGAGATATTGTACGGACCCCACTGCTTCAGGTAGAAGGCGCCGCCGACGGTGCTGACCGTCTCCTGGAAGCGCCGCTCCATGTAGCGGTGCAGCAGGGAGGTCTTGCCCACGTTCATGTCCCCCAGCAGCACTACCTTCCCGTCCGGCTTCTTCATCGCGGCTCGGCTGGGCAGGGCTCGGCTCCCCGCCGGCGGCCGCTCCGCCCCCTGCCCCGGCCGCCCCCCAGCCCAGCCCGGCCCGGCCCGGCCCGGCCCGCCCGGCCCGCGGCGCCCGGCGGAGCCCCGGAAGCGGCGGGACGAGGGCCCGGAGCCGCCTCCGCCGGCAGCGCAAACTTCGGGCGCTCCGCTGGAGCCGCCGCGATCCAGCCCCGACTTCGGCTCCGGCTGCTCCTCCTCCCCGGGCCGGCCCCGCTCCCGCTCCCGCCCCCGCCAGGGGGAGGGTTCGCGGGCAAAGAGGCGGCCGGAGCACCGCGAACCCCGAGCCTCCGCCCCGCCCCGCAGGAGCCGGGTGATGTGTCCCGGCCGCCCCGGGGCAGAGTGGCTTCTGCGGGGCTGCCGAGCAGCTGCCACCCGCGGGGGTACCGGCTGAGCCTTCGGGGAATGCTTCTGCCTCCCGGGCTGCCCGCATCCTTCCCGCCGGAGACACCACAGCCACCAGCTCCGGAGCCCTCCTGGAGCCAAGCGAAAGCTCGCTCATCCTGCTCCCCTCCCAGAGTGTACGTGGGGGAGCGGAAAGTGCCTCCGAAATTAGGAGCACAGTCAGTTGCTCAGCTGCTGTGATTTAGGTTCATTCCATTTCAGGTGACAGAATTGCAACCATTTAAATTACCCAGAGATCTAGCCTATCATTTTTACATCAGTCCTCTTTGTGCCAAACAAATCCGAGAAAAAAAATATTTTAATAGGATATAAACATGCGACAAATTTGGGGCAAATAAAGGGAAAATATGCAGACCACATTATGGAGGGGAAACAACTGTTACAGGATTTTAAGAGAACTTACCAGTTAATAATTTCCTCTCCCTCCCCATACAATAGCAGCACTTTCCAAAATAAATGAACACACATCCTTACTCTTGCATGTCTCGTGTTGAAACTGTTAGAATTTCTTTAGCCAGTCTAAGCTTCAGATTTATGAGATGCTTTGATTTTTGTTTACCTGCTAAAAACGACTAGCTATGTAGCAATGGGGAGTTTTAAGCCATGCCTACTTAATTTTGCTTATTCTGCTTTTACTGCCCATATTTGTGGTTTTGCAGCTGTACCCACTGATACATAATTTCAGCTCAGAATCAGATACACTCCAGATATTAAAGTACTGTAAATACACAAAGAGAGAGGATGTTATATTATTTGGTTAAAAAAAAAATCTTACAAGTGACTCCAAAATATTAATATAGGACGTGATTCAGGACTATGTGAACTACTATGTGTGGGGGGTTGTTGCACTTTGATAATTGTGTGGCAGTATTTTTCTGTGGCATGTGCAGCCTTTGCTTCAAATTCCCATCTCAATCCCAGAGTTAGGAAACGTACTCATTGAATCAGGGTGCTTCTCCGAGGCAGTGCAAAGCAAGTAGTGTTCCTTCAGGTGCTTGGTACGGAAGTGTAAAAAGAACAGACATTCTTTTTGCATGGATACTGCTTGCAAATTCCCAAGTGCAATATATATTACACCCTTTTGAAGTGGCAGATGCCATTTCAGAAAGAGTATCAAATAGTTTGGACCATAAGCATCTGCACTAGCAAAAGGATCCCGAGTTTATGTACTCTCACCTTATGCATTGTATTCTCTCTGCAGAATAAACAGCTAAAAGCTTAAACACAGTCACTGATTCACATCAGTGCTTCTGCTACCAAATACTGGCAGTTCAAGCACTTGAAGCATTTATTTCTGAATTTTACTAAAATTCTGCTGTACTTGAATTATTTTCATGTACTAGTGAAATGTGGGTCTTTCTGGTGTTCGAAACAGGTATCAATAATTTCTAACAGTGATGCAGAAAAGTAAGGACAGAAAATAATTTCAGTAATATGGTCAAAATGCAACTGGGATTTTAGGTTTTGTTAATAGCAAGCCCTGTGAAAAGAGAAGCCTGCTCCCTTTGCAGATCTTCTCTGCAGTTTCTTGAAACACATACCTAAATCCCCATATTTTTGAATGTGTGTATTTCCAGCTAGCAGCAGTCAGACACACAGGGGACTCTCCTGAAAGTGTCAGCAGCCGACTTTAACTGATGGCAATGTATTTCTTTTGTATGTTAACCATGACCTAGCTAAATGAGATGCCAAATCCATCTGGTCCAGTACTTATTTGGACCTCGGGTCACGGTCCCTCACTCAGACAGGGATGTGCATTATCCCAGTAGTGTGCATCTCCTATTCACCACTTAAAGGATGTGTCTGTTCCACAGCAATCTATGCCTAATAATCAGGTGCAATAGGATTGGAGAGTACTGGGTGTTGTTTCAGATTCTTGAGAGAATTTAGGAATATGATGATCTGGACAGGTTCCGTGTATGCAGAAGGGCTCCTGAGATAAGCCCTTAAAGACTCAAGTTTGTAAAGTCCTCAGCAGTCTGAGCTCCTACTGACTTCAGGAAAACACCTTCATTAGGCACAGAACAGTGTCCTTGGTTATTACTGCTGATGTCTCCTTGGATGAATGCACTCCAATCTACAGCATACAATTTAAGTCACCTCTTGTTAAAGTCAAATAGCTCAAGATAGTCTGTAATGCAATATAAATAATAACAGAGCTTATGCAAAAATATTTGGGAAAACATTAGGAGCCTGTAATTTGCTCTCTAGCTCTCAGATGCATCAGCTTGTTGCAAGATAATTTCCCAAAATCATTGAGACGTCTGTAGCAAGAGATCTTCACAGTAGAAGTCTGGGCATGAAGAATGTCTAAAGTTGATTGATAGGAAGGAATATGGAATACTTTGCTGTCTAGGAAGTGCATGTATGTGGACTGCACATAATGTCTGGTGTTTGTTTTTCATTTTAGAGCATCTGAAGATGCCTTTAATTATAGTGAGGTTGTTCATTAATCTTCTTGACAGTATGAAAACATGGTCACCATGGTTGGTCTGCAGATATTCTGAAATTCAGACACTTGGGCTAGGATAAAGAGGTGCACAACACACTAAAGTTTCTTAACCGTTTCTGTGCTAGAGTGAGACCCTCCCAACGATAAGAATGTTAGCCTTGTACACAAGCCAAAAACCCAAGCCAATAATGACTGTACTGACGTCAGGGTAACTCAACCTTTCTAGTCTCTCACAGTATGAAAACTGCTTAATGTTGCAGGAGAAAATTAGAGCCTGTTTATTTGTTTCCTTGCCAGCCTTCCCTGGGTATTTATATACATTGTCCTGCTTATGGGCCCCAATTGGTCTCCAGGCTAACAGTACTTTCTAAGTTCACATGAGGTGAAATGTTTGCCACAGAACAGGGTTGTTTTTTGCTGAGCTGATCTTAATTTGGAAACAAATTGAGTAAGTGATTGAAGGCATATGTCATGTCAGCTACTAACTGCTGCCCCCAACATGTCAAAGGTGTGCTGTAGCTTTGGTGTTCAGCAGCACAACACGTCTCTGCCTTTTGTCTTCCAGCAGTGTCTCTGTCTTTTGGGATGTTGAATCTCCATGACTAGATGCGTGCTTTCTGGAGATACCGAAGGGGATCTCAATGGGACTGTTTGTAATGATAAAGGAAGTACAAATTGCTGAAAGAAACATTCTGCTTTTTAAAGACAGATGAATCCATAACTTAGAGGCATGTATCTCAGTTATCGAGTGAATCCTAGTCAAAGTTTTATGAAATAAGGAGAAGGGCAGTAAGAGAGGCTTATCCCTTGTCCTTAGTACGTGCTGGCACTCCAGTGTTTTGTTTGTTACACCTCTTTATGAAGCATGAGGTCACTACAAAAGCTATGAACAGGTACCAGGTGGTGAACCACGGCAATTTCTGGTTTTGTTTCTGCTTATTGCCTTCCTTTATGACTTCTTTCTTCTAAATGAGAAAATGAGTGTGCATGCTCATTAAACAGAAATATTTGCACTCATCATCTTCCAGACAGCCCTAACTAGACCTCACTCTCGAGGTGCTCTCTTTCAGGCTTCAAAGCCTGAAATATGTACACAGAGCAGTGGCAACATGATGAATAGCCTGAAAGAGCTATTCATCTCATCGCCACTGCTCTGCCTACATATTTATCCTAAAATATACTGGGTTCTTCCTCTTCACCCCACAGATTAGCCCACAGCCTAGATGACCTAATCAAGGGGAATTGCCCTCTACTGCATATCAAAAGTTAGTCTGTTTTCTCTGGGGTTGCAATTCCACACCTTTCTCCCCCTCCTTTTCCTAGCCTTTTCCTTAGACTGGCACTGGCTTCTTCTTGACTGTCCCCTGTACCAATTTAGCTTGACGAGCTGATGAAAAACTAGCTCAACAGTGACAGTGGGTAGTTTTCTGCTGGTTTTGTGATCAGCACAGAGAAGGCTGATGATTGCACCCATGGAACTTCAGTTCCCTGGGGCTTTGGATGGTCAGTGCTGGCTGCTCACTGACCTTTACTTTCTCTTGGCAAGTGTTCCTGCTCTGCCTCCTCTTCAAACCTTACAGGTTTTGGAGCACCTCAGTTGTAGGACTGTTTTCTTTCACCAGGATTGGAAAAGCATATCACTGTATTATTTCTGCCTCATCAGTGTGTGAACCACAGCACCCTGAAAATGACATGGGTAAATCAACCAGTTTAAGATATCCTCATGACAGAAAAGCCTGACCTGAGTGTTTAGAATTTGCCTTTGTTAAAGGCAGTTGAACAGAAGGTCTTAGATGGAAACCATGAGGCAACCTGAGCTATAGATACAGCCACTGAGTGAGCAAAAGTGAACTTTTCCCTGATGCACATATGCTAGAGATGCAGATGCAAATAGGAACTCAGGAGGAATTCTCCACACAGGTCTTCCATAGGAAGTTAGTTTAGCCTTTGTTGTTCAGCTGTGAGCCAAGGTCTTAAGTCAGCTTTCTGCAGGGAGGAATCTGAGTTTGCAAACAGCTAGCAGCTGGCACTGTATGGAAGGAGCAGCCTTGCTGTGCCCGCACCACCAGCCAGCTCAGTTCTCTCCTTACTCATATTCCTGCTCACCAAAATCACGTACATCTACAAGAAGTTACAGAACTATGGCCTATAAAAGGATGTATTAGGTTTTCACTCTTCCTGGCACCATAAAAGAAATGGAGTAAGTTAGCCAGTAGCAAGACAGAATTTGCTTTAGTTCTTATAAACTCATTAAGATTGTTGTCCACGATAAACAGACCCATGTACCTATGAGACATCCTATGGACTGCAGGAGCCCACAAATGGGAATCTGAATACAGATTTGGTAGAATCAGATGGAATCATCCTAGTGACTAATAGTGACATGGGAGCCAAAATGAATGCAACCTGTGACCTTTAAATGTGAAGTTATTTTCACAACACAGGTTTGTGACAGTTGAAAGAGCTTAATTTTCATTTGCAAGTTCAATACTGTCATCATATGAATTGTTAAAAAAGAGACATACATAGAAGAACAGACGTGTGTTTTCAGTTGAGCTCACCCCATCACTAATGACATTCATGAATATCAAGTATCTTCTGGATATTATACATTAAATTAAAGTAATTTCTCTAGGCTGTAGCCATAGCTACTCTCTGTGAAGAAATTCACATGGTGCCAAGCATGCCATCATTGTTTCTGGTCAGGAAGAAAAGTCCACTGAAGGGTGTCACAGACAAATTTGTCTCAGGGCAAAATCACATTGTCCTAGTTCTGGACAGGCAGGGTCAATTTTTTGCAGTAGCCAGGACGAGGCATAGCTAGGACCCAAAAGTTATCCTATACCTCCTCAGGTCATTTTCCAGGGACAGGGAAAGAGGTCCCTTTTGGGTCATATAGAGTGGAGGCGCGTTGGGGTACTGTCAGAGGTTTCTGTGTGGTGAGCACTCATATTCACCTCTTGTACACTTCGTTATTAATACTGTTGCTTTTACTGTTCATTTTCTTATTTCATTGTTGTTTCCAGTTAATTGTTCTTACCTCAATCTGTGATCTGTACTTTTTGTGTCTCAAATTCTTCTCTCCATTGCACGGCAGGGGAGGAAGTGGGGGGGGGGGGACAGGGGAGCGAGCAAGCAGTGCGTGGGTTGGAGTGTTTGGTTGGGAATACTAAATTGGGGAATACTGTTCCTAAATCACAACACAAATCCAGTCAGGAGTTACACTTTGTCCTGCCTCTAACCCTGTTACTACACTTCTTTCTTCCCTTTTGGCTGGATGAGACATTGCAATCTCCTTTTCTCCTTCCTCTTTGAACTCCTCCCCACCCATACTGGCAGTATGCAGAGGGAAGTGGGATTTCTCCTCCTGGTGCTTGTTAAAGGTCAAAAAAAATTTGGATGAATTTGCCAGGAGAGAACAGCTATCCTGTTTTTATCCCCTTGAAGAAAGATAACCTTCAAAGTACAAACTGATCACTGTGAAATGGAATTTATCACTATTTCTCCTAAAAGCACTGCACCTCTTCATGGGCTCTTTTTCCATCCACTCACATCTGGCTCTTGGGTGAGAGATGCACTAGCTATTGGTGGATAATGGACTATATTTATAAAGGAAATATTAATGCAATTAGGAGTATAAAGATAGTAATAATTTACTTACATGTGTGAAGATGGACTTCAAGATTAGGAGGAGAAAGGATGATCAAAGTGGAATTTAGAATATGCAAATATAATTGATACTAGCATATTTTTGGAGAGTAATGCTGGAAATATTTGCCTAAGTTGTAGTCCTCAAAGTAGAAACTTACTGCATAAAATGTGCCAGTTCTCTTCTAGTCCTAGTTTAGAATTAGCAAAAAAAAAAAAAAAAAAAAGGAAGTTGTGATGATTTTCTTAGTAAGAGTTGCTTCTGTAACAGAAAATCTTTCTCTCCTTAAATATGAATGAGAACTTCCTAGCTGCTTTCTAAATTGTATAGAGAGACAGAAAAATCCAAAATATTTCAGATTTGGATTGCTAGCTATTTAGTTGGACTTTCACTGTATGAGACATTATATCTAGGCACTAAAGACTACAGAAACAACACTAAGGTTTATTAAAATAATTTCAAACATGGCAGGAGGGAAACGTCATTACATTTGAAACAATGCCATACTATAATATCCTGTAGAGAGTTTACACAGTTTCCTATTTTTCTGTGACTTTAACCATATATTTATTATTAAAATTAACTGCACCCCTCTCCAGCACATCCCTTTACATCAGAGTGTTTCTGGGAATTAATTTCTGTGTCATTCTTTTGAGTGCATTTTCAATTTCACCATTTAAATTTTTCCTGTTGATTGATCTTAGGAAACTGTTCTGGTTTGCTTCTATCCTCTCTTTTTTAGTGACTATGTTTTTCATCATTACTCAACTTGGGTACTCCTCTGGAAATCTTACTGAGATCAGTAAAACTATTCATAGCCAAGGTATAAATAAGTATGATAGGATTTGACTTTCAGTCATATCAAAAAAATATTCTCCCATCTAATTATATAGGGAAATTACTGCTCTAAATTCAAGAGAAAAAATACATTAAAATTGCCTCTGACTAACAGTGTCCAGTGTTTGCAGCTGAAATGTAAACTTTTTTCTCCTGGTATAATACAGTTATCCTCTCTGTAGTGCTGTTATAAGAAAATTTGGTGTACGTGATGTTTGCTGAAGCAGTATATATTTTTGGCACTTCGTTTCTGAGTTGCTAGGAATTACATGCTACTATTTTGACATCCTTCCAGACTGGACATGCTGCTGTGTTTCTTGGGAGGCTGGGAAGTCACCTAGAAATGAAATCTGTTGCTGGTGATTCCCTTTACAAAATCAAGTTGCTGAAGAAATTGCTTTAGTACCTCCAGGTCTGGTTTCAGCTCTGAAAATATTATTTGAAAATCCACTTCCTTGGGTTTTTTCCATTTCAAATGCCGAGGGGGAGGTAACATAATTGTCGATTGGCTTTCTTTGCCTATTTAGTTATCAGTATTAATTAGTATTGTCACAATGTTTCCACCTTCGGAGCACTGCAGAAATATAGCACCACCTTCTGTGCTCATATATGCTTATGCCAACTTCACTAAAACATGGCTTGAATTGCTTATGGGAGAAAATCAGTTCTGTATTCAGCCTGGCATATCACTGCTCAGTACCTGCAGCTTTGATTATAAGGTATCCTAATACTCCTTCATGTCCAGGGCAAGAAATTCTTAAGTCAGCAAGGAAATGCAGAATGGTAAAGGATGGAAGAAATACTCAAGGCAAAAGTTTCTCTCTTAAATTTTTTTTTTTCATAGAATGTGAATTAAATGTATTCTGTTAACACACTGAGAAAACACCTTCTGTGAGGTAGAGAAAATTGCAGAAATTATTAATGCTTGTTGATATTTAATCTAAATCCCTAATTTAAACAGAAGTGCTGGGTGAAACTTACTCCAGGTTTAATATGATATAATCTAATTTACTTCAAACACCTGCTTCTGTCAAAGCTGGTCTGTTTAAGGAGTAAAAATAACAGAGTAAAGAGAATTTTAGAACATATTAGAGATGTTAGCATAAGATATTATTGCTATTCCTAAGTCTCAAAAAGGAGAAAGGTGACAGTAATGACACTGAATGGAAAAAATACTTAAAATTAAAAGGCAAAACAGAAAGGGGTTTGTCCGAAGGAGAAGAGAGATGATATGAAGTGTAAAATAAAAGCTTCATGATTGAGTATATGCATGGACAATGAGAATGGAAGGGGGTAAAAGCAAAATAAATAGGGACACCCAGTCTGATTGTAAGATATCAGTGACTCTAGAAAAAAAATCCCATTCTCAGTGAAATAGCAAGTATGGATCTGATCCCATAGCATGTTGCTGAAGTATTTTCTTAGCTCTTAGGAATACTATTGACAGCTAAAAACATACCTAAATGAAATCTATGCTTAAATTCTCAAGTGAAGAAGGATGGACTTGAATTTAAATTCTGTTACAAGGTTTTGATGTGAGTTATAAATTATATCTCATCTGAACATACAGATAATGCATAGTAACAAAAGGAAATAATTGAGTACAAATGGAGAAATTACAACGAGCACTTGTTAACTGTGTTCTTCAGAGCAAGTAGGAAAAAATCCATCCATTTCAGTGAACTTCAGGTCAAAGCCTGTGTTTTGATGGATAAGGCACACAAGTTCACAATGTGCTTATACTCATTACAAGTACATCTTGTGATCATGAAAGAGAAAAGATCTGTAACAAATCTTTACATGAAGGCACAAGAGCTGCCACAACTTGAAACTCAAGGACTTTTTAAAATTGAAGAATTGAGGCAATTCAGGGAATGGAAGGGGAGTTTGTTCTTCAGATAAAACATTTACCTCATTGGCTCTGTCCTCAAATTGCCAATACGAGGGATGAAAAACTATCAGGAAGTTACCAATAGTGAGAGAAACCGTTGCAGTCTCGTGGTAGAAGAATGAAACGGAAAGGAAGTAATTGTTTTTTTCTTAGTGCATGATGACATTGCAGAACTCCTTGCCTTGTGGAGGTCAAAAGTTAGACTAATGAAAACCAGAAAGTCCCAAAGCTGCTAATTCTCAGACACTTGCAACATTTACCGAGAAAGAGTTCCTGTACGCTTGCTCTGTTTCCCACTTGAATTCTCCTCACCTCTGTGAGTGGAATGGTTTTATGAAGCAGTTGCAGTTACATATAAATATAAACTGAAACATATAAACATGTACATATAAACTGAAAGCTGGGTCAGCTTGGCTTAAAGCATTAATCTAAAAGCTGTGGCATTTCAGGAGATGAAAATGATGACTCATTTGTCCCTTCTGTGAGACACTGAGAATTTGAGGTGCAGCCAGGGTAGGAGGTGACTGTAGAGAGGAGCTGCAAAGGTCTCCCAGATTCTGCCAACCACATCCTCTAGTACAAAGGGTACTAGACCCACATCACCCACACGAAGGCTAACGACTGTCCGAGGCTTTATTTTCCAAGTTTTTGAATAACAAGCAGTAGGAGCTCTCTTGCTTCCTGATTATCAGATGGAAAGATCATAAAAGTTACATTGATGTGATCCATGTAGTCAAAAGAAAAAAGAGATTAAGTAGTGCAGATTTTAGGAAGAAGTATAATATATATTGGATTTGTCAGAGATATATATATATATGCCAATATATATTGGCAAAGTCATGTAGGGATAGTAGTTAGAGATTATGGAATGGAAAAGTTTTTGAAAAATCTGCATAACCTGATCAAAACTTAGGTGAGGGTAGATGTTTGGCCTTGAACTGCCTCAAACTGCCTGATTAGCAGTGGTAACTTATTATTCTGGTCTTTGTAGCTTCCTCTCATCTGGTGTTCTATTTCTGAGAGATTCTTCTGATCAGCTCTTTTATTGTATCTCCCAGGCAAGGTAGGTGGCTGCTTGTGCTCCATTTGTTTCATGCGGGAAATAAAATCAAATCACAAGAGGCTACAGAAATAAGTGGCTCATATTTTCACCCTGCTAAGATAAACATTAACTCTGAGTCCTCAGATGTTTTCAGGAGATCTGACCCAGAATTTTTCAGGCACTTGAAATAAACTGTTAACTATTAACAAGTCGATGGAGGCTGTTTGGTCACATTTTGAAATCAGTCATTGCCAAAGAATGAGATGATTCATGACCTTGATGTACTCAATTACTGATGGCAGAAAAAAAATCAGCCTCTTCAAAGAGAGGAGTAGATCAACATCTACTGTTTATGCATATTAATTGCATTAACATAACATGATAACAAATGTAGAAGTAAAACTAACTGTTTACCAGGATGCAGACTCAGGGGCTAACAGTCCAGCCTCCAGTTTTGACATTGTTTATCTGTATTAGCAGAACTGAATTCTAGCCTTCTTTGCAGTCCACTTTTTTGCAGAAAGCATTGAGATATTAAGGTGCTGCAGCATGTCCAGAGAAGGGCAACAAAGGTGGTGAAGGGCCTAGAGAGTAAGTGATATGATGAATGGCTAATGGAGCTGGGGTAGTTTAGCCTGGAGAAAAGGAGGCTCAGGAGAGACCTTGTCACTGTCCAGAACTATCTGAAAGGAGGGGGGGAGTGTAGCAAGGTGGGGGTCAGTCTCCCGAATAACAAGTGAGAGGATGAGGGAAAATGATCTCAAGCTGTTCCAGGGAAGGTTCAGATAGAATACTAGGATAAATGTCTTCACCAAAAGTGTTGTTAAGCACTGGATTGGGCTGCCCAGGGAAGTGGTTGAGTGACAATCCCTGGAAGCATTTAAAAGACCTAGTTTAGTGGTGGACTTGGCAGTGCGGGGTTAGCAGTTGGACTCAATGATATTAGCGATCTTTTCCGACCTAAACAATTCGATGATTCTATTATCTGAACTGAGCTATGGTTACACAGTATCCTGAAAGCTGTATGTTGCTTTCTTTTGGCCCGTGAGCCACATTTCTGCCTCAGTTCCCAGACAGAATGGTTTGGGCATAGGCTATACAATTAATGAAGAGATTTGTTTTTGAAGGCCTCCTATAGGAGATCCTGTCAGGTCTAGGTGTTCCAAGGGTGGACGATTTTTCATTTATTGCCAGTAAGGTTCATGTGCTATTGTGTTATCCCTTCATTTAAATCCAGTTAACATTCTCTGAATTTCTGCTTTGTCTGTTCTGGGCATGGGTAAATGAAAGAACTTGAAGCAGGAGGGGTATTCTTTGGAAGATTGGTATGCTTTTGAAAGAGAACCTTGAAGAATTGACAGTGCAAGTTGGTGCCTGGTCTCATGCTATAGTATGAGGGAATTTTGCAGATTTGTGTTGTCGTGCCTGGAAACACGAACTACTCCAATTACCATAGGATGTTCACGATGTCCCTGTGTTGTGGAGCATGAGGGCATCTCTCTGTTGTCAACTCTGGATGCTGAAAAATTTGTATCCTGATTTTATGCTCAAGTCACCATCCATGTCTTTTCTCTGTTCATTTTTTTCTACGTAAAAGAAAACTTGACATACAGACAGGAAGGAGCAGGTGCAATCTCAGGCAAGTGCCTTTATCTGGACAAGTAGAAAAATCAAGACTGTAGATATATATGGAGTATACGTGCCCCAACGTATTAACAGCCAGAAACTGGAGGAATTACTTCGGAAGCAAGCTCTTGCAAAGAAAAAGAAGTGATTGTCATTTCTCTCGGCCATACTGGTTTCCAAATTCTCCTCTGTTACAGATGCAGTATGCGATATTAATATTTATTTTACAAAGTAGGATAAAACACACTGGATGTCATGGGAATGCTGGGGATATGCGTGGTCCCGGAGAAGTTTGGAAAACGGGAGGTGCTGTAAGACAATTCTCAGAGTGCAGCAGGCGGGGGGGATGCCCGGGTTCCGCTCCGGGGCCGACAGGTGGCAGCAGGGCCGGCTCGAACCCGGAGCTCCAGAGAACGGGCTCTCGGATCGGGGGGACCGCCAGGTGTTTGGGGGTTCCGCTCTTGCCAGCCTTCTGAAGCCCAGTAATGGGAAGAGGCACGGCGGGAGGCAGCCTGACTGCCCGCGCTTCTCTCGTCTTCCTCCTTACAGTATCATTTCTCAACACGGCAACAGGTCCCAAATATGGAACGGCTTCTGGACAATTCAGGCTACACCTGTAATCTTGTTGAGGGATGAACCCCATTCGTCTTGCTGTCCTGCAAAAGCTTTTTGCTGTGCCTGTGAGTCCATGTGCTTGGACTCTTGAACTATCATGAATGTGAATGAGGAGCAATGAGAGAGCATCCTGGCTACTGATGGCCAGGTTCAGGTCTGTCTTCTGAAAACCAAGTGACTTATAGCTAAAGTCATACAGCTAAGGGAAATGTGAGTGCCATGACCCAAGGAGGAAAGGGGACATCAACATAGGCTCAGGGGTCAAAGCATACACTTCCCATGGAAATTAAGTGGCTATAGAAACCATATTTTATGGAAAAGCTGTTTACAGTGTTTTAAGTTGCCACCCCATTACATTTAAATAGTCTGTTGAAATGTTAAAGGTAGCAGTACCTTTGGCAGAGCTCCCATCCCTGAGTGGTGGTTGCCAGACCATCACGGACCTGCTGAGCCTCTGTGGGGCTTTGCAGAAGTGCCAGCCCCACTTCATGGGAAAGGGACAAATTCTGGTAAGCACTGACACATAGCTGTTATTTTTATTGTTGTTTCCTGGCTGCAAAGAGTAGGGGAAGCCCCTTGGATCTGAAGGCCCAGGAGACTGGTTGTCTCTAAGTATTTCCTCACTGCTCTTTGCTCTCTGTTTAACCTGAAAGCTCAAATATGTAAGTAACGTGAGTGCAATAAGAAAGCTTTGCTTCTGGAGAGGGAGACCTAGAGCTGCCCAGAGTCTGTATCTGGAGCTGCCACCACTGCAGCTGCTCAGAGGGTTTCACAGCAGGAAAGTGGTGTCTCTGGCTGGCGGGGGCCCTGGTGCAATTCAGAGCTGGTCTTGGTGATGATGAGATAGTCTGGCTGAGCAGGGGCTGCATTCTTTTCTTGAACACCTACCTCGTGTGCCAGTGAAGAACTACAGAATCTCTCTCCCTCCAATTCAGGAACAGCAGCATCATGAAACTGCAGTGATATCATGTTAAGTAAGGACCATTATTTATCCTGTTTGGATACAGCTCTTCTATCACCCCTCTGAAGATGAATGATCCTACCCACAAATTAAACTGAAAGCTTATCACAGGAAGAAATACTTGGCAAAGATGAGTGATTCAAACAGCAGAGATTACCTAGGTTGTCCACCCTCTGGAAAAGCTCTGCTGAGAAGCACTGTGAAGGTACCATGGTGGAGATGGACACTATCTTCCCCTGAACAGTCACAGCATGAGTCCAAAAATAATTTGTATTGCAGTCACGCTGCACTGAGATGTTGACATTCTTGGGATATTTCTGTTCATGTTCTCTGTCAGCACTGTAGTAATCAAGAATGTCCCTAAGCCTAGAAAAGAAGAGATTTTTGGGCCACCACTGAAATGAAAGAGACAAAAGATGGTATACTATTTTTAGGCCATTGATAAAATGGTCGATTGATACATCATTTCCCAGAATAATCTGGTACCATTAGTCAGAAAAGTACTATTAAGTCAGCAATACAAATGAACTGCCTGGTGGAAATTACTTCCCCTGTTTTCTGAACTGGAAGAAGCATTGGCAGAGGGCAGCAGTCAGCTGATGGTAAAGTATTAGTCACAAACCCAACAGCCATGCAATGTGTGCAAGTGTCCAGAGCCCGTGGCCATAGCCCTGTGGTTGTCATGACAGCCCAGAGGCTGCTGCTCTCTGGGGATTTACCAACCAGTGTGAGACCCCTGTTCATGCCAGCTGGAAACGAATACCAAGGGAAAAGTGCTGAGTGCAAGATCTCTTGGATTTCAAGACAGATGCAAACAGCCAACTCCATGTTTAAAGCACTGAAATGAGAAGGTTTTCCTTTTTCAGAGACTTTTTTTTCTGTCCTGCTTTTACAGTAAATTCATGGAGTACTCTTCCTAAGCATGTTTTATATAAAAAAGCAATAGAAATTATGTTCCAAAAATGCTCAGATGTGCAGTCAAATGCTGCTTAGATCACAATAAATTTCCAGAAAAACTTTTTTGCAATCTGTTTCTGATGAGCATAGTGACTAACACTATTCCTTAAAACATGAAAACAAATAACTTCCTTTAAAGTGTCAGGTGTCCCATTGTTTCCTGCTGGATAATTTTCAGGTTGTGTGTTACCACTTAACTGTGCTGTGGGTGCTGCTGTGCTTTTCTTTTCCTCCTGTGCTTACACGGGGGCAGAAAATATAAACTCTGCTATTCCTCATCAACAGCAGGTGATTGTCTTGGTGCAGGGGCTCTGTCTGCCAGAGGCTGCCAGAGCTGCCTATCCTGAGACTGTTTCGGAAAGGGACACAGACCTCTGTCAGTCCTTCTCCAGCCTGCCTTTTCGCCTGGTAAACCTCAGGAGGGCAGCATGGCTGATGCAGAGCACAGCTCTGCTAACTCTGCATGCCTAATTCCAACGAAAAGCTCCTTTGTGTGGAGAAAGTTTTCTGCTGGCCATCTCCAGTGTGTGCTGCTGCCCTTTGCTGGTGTCTGAGCTGTGCACAGTAGCCAGAGCAGAATAGAAAAAACCCTGAAGGCTGCAGAGCAGTGTCCTGGTAGAGGGATACTGCCTTGGCCACAAGAATCAGAGAGGCCTTCACCTTGAGGGAGTAGAAACACCTCTATGGCTTTGAGAGGAAGAATTCACCTCTCCTTAGCATGCACAGCCTGCAGGAAGGAGCAGGTGTACTGCGTTAGGCTGTTGGGGGTGAAGGGTGTCAAGTCAGCTTCCAAGTACTTTATCAGCCATCAAATAACATTTTTCACCTCTACATTCCCTACTTCACAAATCATGATCTATATTTATACACAGTGTTAGTATATCTATAGCAACAAAATGTCTATTCATTGTTTCCTCACATATCTCAGAAATTACCTACTGACTGGACTAAGCACTCTGGTAGCATGAAAAAATACAGTCATTTGTGGCAAGAAAGTATCCAAAAAACTCTGAATTAGCTGTGGTCTAAATATCCTAGTGTCTTAACCCACATTTGGGTACATGCCTTGCATAGTAAAAGCTGCAGTAAAGAAAGAGCAGCTGGGGGTCAAAACCAAGCTGAGGATTTCCTTTGATGCAAACTGCAGTGCTGAGAGTTTGAGGTGATTTGAGGGTTTCTCACCCATTTTTAATTAAGCCTAATGTTAATATGTGGATTCTTGATGGTATTTCAGTGGTTGCTCATGGTGAGTAAAAAGCTCTCCGTGGCTGCTATGGAGCTCTGTGGAGCAGCTTCTGCCAGCCCTGAGCACAGGAGCAGCACTGACATAGCCAGCATTACTCTGGTACCTGCAGCTAGTTAGAAACACTTTTGAAAGAGTCAAGCCACCTTGTTTTCAATTTATCAACAATGCCCTTATGTTGGTGGGATGGTTAAAAAGAAAAGCTTCTTATAATTCTGCTGCCTTGAAATACAGATGACAGTGAAAATCAAAACATGACAGAGAAAGAAGATTCTTAGGCACAGTGTAGTGTTGGTAATCCATTAGAAATAAAGCAGCAAAATGACTAGCCAAAAAGTTGCCATACTTCCAAGGAGCCAGTGTCTGACAAAATCTGCACTATTGTAAATAGTGATACTATCCAAGTGGTTTCAATTAACAACTTCAGTACACAAATGGAAATTATTATTCAAGTCTTCTGAAAGTTAAGTAACTTTATATGGAGCATTTTGAACCCGTAGAGTTATAGCTATATGAGAACAAAAGCAACACTGAAGTTTGGGTGAAATTAAATTTTGTATGATTTTTTTTTTAAGTGTAAAAAAAAAAAAATCTACTTTTGTCCATATTGAAAAGGGTTGATTGAACTTTTTCAGTCTGGAAGCAGGCTGAGTCTTTTAGCAGTGGTATAAAGTAGCACAAAAATATTCCATTGGCTTTGATTTCATTTACTAGTTCCAAAAATATAGAACATTGTGAGTAACTGGTTTTACTCGTAAACCTAAAACTCGATCAATACATCAAATGATCTTGGTAGGGCCAATAAGACAGTTGTTATCTTCAATCAGTAGTTGTGGAGACGATATTGAAGTGCATCCCATAAGGCCAAGCCTGTAGCTGTCAGGCTGGTACTCTGTAAGAGACTCTGGATGATTGTTCATTCTAGATTCGCTCTCTTTCTAGACTAACACTATGTTCATTAAAGAGCAAAAACAATGAGCTTCCAAGGTATTTCCTTTAAAACCATAAAGCAAAAATTCAGGGAAAGAAAAAGTGCATGTGTGTGTGTTTTCTCTCAAAAGGGTGTTTTTATCCAAGGGTATATACTGCCTTTTCATATAACTATGAGAGGAGATATAAAAGAAAAAATTACTCTGTGTAAAGCACATATATTGAGCAAACCCTGTGCAATCTGAGCCATGGGAAGAGTAACAGCAGCAGAGCAAAATGCATTGTATTTCACACTGATCAAAATAAGTTGTTCCATGCCTGTTCAGCCAAATCATACGTGCCAATTTCTGAAGGCAAAATGAAGTAATGATACTGTAATGAACATATTTAATTTCTTTTTCATTTCTCTTATAATCTGCAACCTTTGAAATGGCTTGTTACATCCCCTGAAGCCACATACATAACAAACTGTTGATAGTTGAGATTACAGACTCATTCATGCAGCTGAGCCAGGGTTCCAGAATGTCTTTACTAAATTTAATAGGAGCTGTCTTCTGCAGTCTTTCCTGCTCTGCTGAACACTCTTAATTTTTATTCATTTGACTCACATTTTAACCTGATGGTCTTAAAAAATAAATATAAAAACCAAAAAAGGGATGTTGCAAAGTTTTGATTAGCTCATTGGGAAAATGCCATCCTGGCCAAAACTTTAGGAGTGACTTTATTCATATTTCTTCACTATACTGTCTCAGTTTATGCCTGCAATAAAGAGAATAATGAAGCTCTCATCTTGAACAGTTTATTTGACAATCTAGAGGCACTGGATAAAGGGAAATGACCGTCATATTCTATAAATTTAATCTGTATGCACTTCACAGTC
This sequence comes from Pyrocephalus nanus, assembly GCA_038380795.1. Lineage (NCBI taxonomy): Eukaryota > Metazoa > Chordata > Aves > Passeriformes > Tyrannidae > Pyrocephalus > Pyrocephalus nanus. Next base: position 93,110,272 of record CM076259.1, on the reverse strand, counting down.
TTTAATGGATGTGTTCGTGATGCTGACTGTGGTTCTGGAGCAGATTACTTGGATAGACATCGCTCCCTCAGCTACAAAAACAATTCTTGTCCAAAAAGCCACTGTGTTTCCAAGGACTGAAGACATGAGTGTGCAAAAAGAATGGGTACGATCAAGACCTTGTCTTCAACAGGGCTCAAATGAGGTTAAGAAAGTATCAGACTGACTTAGACCCTTGTTCTCATCCTTGTAAGCAAGAAAATGCTTCTGTCAGAAGCTGACCCCCACTGAGACCTTCTCCACTCAATATGGTACCCAGCTGTGAGACAGAGGGCAGGTAAATGAAACTGGCTCCGAAGGTTGTGGTAACATTACCTGTGACAGCTGCTGTGGCTCCTATTGTGTGACACCTTCTTGGTGCCACAAAGTGTAGAAGGTAGCAAAAAAACAACCTTGGGTTATTTCCACACTGCAGGAGTTCCTCCACTTACCCCACCCCTCCAAATGTGTGATACTGTATTGCCCTTGTTCCTCTGGTCAAACGTGCTTCTGCACCAAACCTCTTGAGAAGCGTGTTCTGGAAAACCTGAAGCATCTCTTCCATCCTACCTCAGCTTTCCAAGGAACGAAGAACATGTTTTTTTCTTAGCTCACTCAGTTGCATCCGGATGCTTCCTAGAAAGTGTAAAAAGAAGCATCTGTGTCCCCAGCCAACCTCAGAGGACCACCTGGTCAGTGCAACTGTTCGAGCCTTAGGGTTTCTATTTTGTATGCCACTGGACAAATGCTCAAGACAACATACTCGTGATGGCACGCTTGTGGCTTTTTTCCAGGCTATAATATGTCAAAAGGTATAAAGCATGAGCAACTGTGACCAGCTGCATTCCCATCCTACTCTGTGGACACCAAAAAACGCAGAACCTGAAATGCAGCAAATGGATGTATTCCAGGGGTTTGGATAAAGAAGACAAATCCATCTTCATTCTATGCGATACTTGAATAAAGTAATACTGTAGGAAGCTTTTGCAGCACAGCTGAGTGAAATGAAGTTTGATGAAAGTGAGTGCTAATCTCTAATTTTTTAGATCTGTAACATTTTGCTAATTACTTATATACACATTTTATAGTAATTGGCTAATTCTGTTTTTAACTCTGATGATAGTACACAAGAAAATTTTACATGTAGTGGTCACTTGAACAATTCATACTTAGCCTCATTTCAGACTGATATTATTATCCTTTGCTTCCTGTCTCTTACAGGTTTTGATTAATGATAGAATAGCTCCTGCAATCCCGTGGTTTTCAAGTTTCTTTTACTGCTTGTCTGGTTTTCTTTCTCCCTTCCTATATTAATTTGCTAAAAAAACCTCAAAACAAACAAAAAAAAAAACAACCCACAAAGAAAAACCCAAGAACCAAAACAAAAACCAAACAACAACCCCCCCCCAAAAAAACCCAAAACAAACCAAAACAAAACACAACACAAAATTAGCCAGAATTTATCTTCATAAAAGAAGCTGGTAATTTGCTCTTGAATTGTATGCAACTCAGTATTTTGTCATTCTCAATGTGTTTGCTCTTACTACTCTGGTTGGTACTTGGTTGGTATTTCTTTGCAATTTGTCTAGCATGAGTCCAGTGCTAGCAATATTCCTGTTCTTCAGGATAACAGAAAAATAAAATATAACTTAACTGGTATTCCTAGGGCTACAGTTAGAGTCAGGGTTAGGGTTTCATCCCAGTGTGGCATAATAAATGTGAGATGAACACTTGTAGATATTTATTAACAAGTCAGCTGTTCCACTCTTTATTGCTTCTGGAAGAGAGCCAGCTAGTCCTGATAGTCCCTGTAAATGTCTGTCATTTCAGGTCCTTCTGTCCCTTCTTCTTATGTCCCTTCTTATGCCTTCATATGTTCTACTTTTCCCACCTGTGAAGAGGGACGGGCAGGTTCCATAAACATTGAAATATTGCCACCATTCCACAGTCATCCACAACAGTCAGAGCTAGTATCCTATGTTCTCTTTAAGAACAAAGAAGAAACAGAGGAATTGTCTCTCTTACTTGCCTAACTTTTCACAGGCATTAATTTTAGTATGACGTGTATCGAATTGAATGGTACATTTCCCCTTTCGTTGCTTATAAAAAGAGCCTACGTCTATCTAAGGCTAAATATTTTACCTTCAAAGACCTAAATTAAAGCAAATTAGCTCTACCCTTGCCTTTCAACCTTCATAGGGAATGCACGTGCCAAGATATTTTGGACATGTACACACTCAAATACACTCTAGTCTTGTCACAACCAGTGGTGTAAGCTCAAATCTGATTCTGTCTACAAAAAAAAAAAAAAAAAAAAAAAAAAAAAAAAAAAAAAAGAAAAGGACATTGGTGTGCCCAAATTTCCTCACAAGGCATTTTTGTAGAAGGGACCTGACTAAGTCACTACAGTCACCAAAAAACATTTCTAGTCCATTTACAGACACCCAGAAGAGTACCAGTGTAATTAAGCACATACTTTAGGTGTTCCAGTTCAGAGCCCCTTTTAGCCAAAATCCAGTCTTTGCTATCCTGACCTACTGACTGAATTAAAAGGCCATCATCTGCATATGTACGTATTCAGTATTTGCAGTCCATCTTGTGGTATTCTGCTGGAAGCTCCCAGCAGCATGGGAAGCACTCTGAGCACGGGTTACCACCCCAGAAAGATTTCTCCTTGCTGGTTGCTCACCCATTCAGGGACCCTGAAGCTCTTTAAATTTCTTTATTTCAAGTGGACCCCAACACTGCTGTTTTAATTAATCTCTCAGGCATTCTTTCTAGTCACAAGCTTCACCTGTTTCCTCATTAAAGAAATGAGACCTCCCAGTTCAGGTGCTGCAGAACCACAGAGTCTTCATGGATTCTTTAGCAGCCCCTTGCTCTAAGCTTGTGTTTCATTTTCTTGCTTCTGCCACCTGAAGGAAGGAAGAGAAGGAGTCACACAGACTTACAGGCACTGCAAAAATCTTTTGTTTGTTTGTTTGTTTGTTTTAAATAAAGGAAATGTTGGAAGAACTGTGAAAAAAAACTAAAAAAAAAAGTACCATCCTTCAAATTCAATCTTTCATTTTCTGATGGTGTGGCACACATTCAAGGATGGATAAAGAAAGGATGAGGAGATATTCTATGATGAATAAAGGCATCAAATCAGTTCACAAACACGAAAACGGGACCATTTTCAAAAAAGTCAGGTGCACAGTGAGTGGAAGCTGTTCCAAATCTCATGCTCTTACAGCAGCCAACAGATGTTGTACATCCGTGTCTGAGCAGCCAGCTGTCTTCTCATCAGTATTAAGTGTTTGGCTGACATTAAAGGCACAGGCAGAATTAAATCTGAGAGCTCAGAAACATAAACAGCTTTTATGAAGTTTACTATGTCTACAAATTATTGTGTGTGCTGTTTTTTTCTTTTTCCCTGAAGCAAAGGTATTAATGAACATTTTGAAAATTATAAGAATCATGAGAGAACAGCCATGGACAAATAAACAGCTCAATAATAATATATACATATTATCAAGCAATAAATACAGGAAACATATTTGAAAACAACATAAAATTTCAAGTGATTAGTATAAAAATACAGGAAAGAGACAGAAGTGGTTGATAAAAGCTTTTGGATATAGTCCTATTAACCTCTTCCTGGTCCTGGGTTTTGTGACCTGCTTTGTGAAGAAGATACAGATTTGTAGACCATGTCTGACAGCTCAAAAATCACACCACTCTTAAGTAAAAAATAGAGAGAGAGATTACTTGGTATAACATGGCATATTTCAAAGAACATCAGGCTTCAGATACCTACTCTGACTCCATGCTGACTGCATATCTGGGGGAAAGCCAGATGTTTGTGCTCCTTCTCCTTCCCTGAGGCTCTTTTCCACCAGAGGAAGTCCCAGATACATGAGAAAGAGTTGGGTAGTGATGTACTCTGACTATCAATACAGGATTTTCCTTCTAGTTCACCTGAACCACGTTTTTGATATCAAGGTCAAGAAAAAATTGAAGCCCAACCTTAGAGGACTTACAGTATCTTTGCAAAAATAAGTACACACTTATTTTTAAGGAATTAAATGAACCACTCTCTCAATTTATTTATCCAGAACTAAGTCAGTAGATTGACTTTTAGATTATTAGTCTTTTAAATGCCAAGAGTTAAGTAAAAATAATTTCACTGTTCAAATTTTTGCTTCAAAATGTCTTTTATTTTATATTAAGAGGGGACTGAGAGGAGGTGAGTGGCTCTGAAGGCAGAAATGCTCCAGGGGTAACAGGTTGTAGCACAAAAGATGCTGAGTGGTTGGAGGGAAAACTTAGCAAATTTAAGAGACACTTTACATCCTTCATATAATCTAATGTGAACTGTGCAAGAAATGGGTTTATTTGGATACAAGTGTCTTAGTCAGACATCACAGTTTTTCTCTAGCCAGCTAAATAAGTCTGAAAAAAATTGTAACTATAATACAGGGAAGTTTCTGGTGTTAATTCCTGCATCCTATAAATGTTCCTTACTCTCCCATTTGTCCTGGTAACAAAAACATGGCACCTGAGCTCATGTTCCACTGTTGGTCATTAGATGTATTTAGAGAAAATAATGTACCTTTCAGTGCAAAGTTTACAAAATATTTGACAGTACAAATGCCTAACCCTACTTACAAGACTTCTCCTTTATACTTACCTTATCTCACACTCCTTGAAATCACCTGTGGAGTCCCAAGGATGCTCATAGTACGCGCATTAAATTAGAAATTGAGAGGGCTCCTTTCTCTCTTCTATATCCAGCAGTATAGGGGATTGCTCTGATAAAGGTTACCTTACCTTACCACCTTATGTAACAGCTTCTGCTCTCCATTTGTTTCTTTCAGTTCCTCTCAAATCAATTTGTCTTTGAACTCCACACATTTATTCTCTGCTCATTTTTCTCATTCATCAAATATACCCTTGTCCTCTTTTCCAAGAACTTCCCTTATGTGTTTGCACTGTGTTGTAATCCCTCATTCTCTATAAAGATGCTGATTCCAGCCAACAGTTGGCCACATGTTGCATTTCTCAATGCATCACTTTGGTACTTTTTCCCTTGCAGCCATCACATATGAGAAGAATGCCATAAGCATTTGTGAAGTGAAAGCATTGTGCTTTTCAAAGCTTTCCAGCAAAAATCTTGAAACTCTTATGCTGCAGGTATGCTGCGAGTACTGCCCTCCCCATGTTGGTCAAAACTGACTTCTTGGTTCTCTGTGTTCCTGTCTGCTTCTTTGCATACACTCAAGTTTTGTCTCAGTATCCACTCAAGTTTTATCTCAGGTTATAAATCTGACTGACAGAAAAATTGTGTTGTCAATAGTGATTACAAAGAGCATAGGAGAGAGGAAATATTTTGTTGGGTAGCACAGTGATATATATGGGTTACAAGAGATAAATCACTTCTCTTTTGAGATCTCTTGCTTAATTGTAAGAAAAGAAAGCAGTAAAAAAGGAGCACTGCAGCTCATCAGGCTGCTTTGTGTTTGCATGAACAATGGGCTGTACATCAGTCAATTTGCTCATCTGGGGAATGTAAGAGGCTCAGAAGTCCAGGCCTACAAAATTCTGCAGGGCCTAATAACTAATGTAAAGGTGCACTGTTTAGTATTCAAGATGATCTTGCAGTCACTAAAATCCAGGGCTGACAGCTACTGTTTTGGTGGAGAAACATTTCTGTGGCACACTGCCAAGGGACAGTGAGAGTCTTTCAGAGGCAGATTTTTGCCCACAGCAGATGGAAGTAACAGCCTTTAGTTGCAAACAGAAGCCTAACAACAGCAAGAAAGGGCAGGACTGTGTAAAAACAGTGGCACAGACAAAGCTGACGATGCTTTTAAGGCAGATGTGTACCACAAATACCGTGTGAAGGGAATGCACAATGAGCAGGAAGAAACCAAGAACATTCTCATGAAGTACAAGTCAATTACCTATGCATATATCCTCCTATATTAGCTGATGGTATCTATTCTTCATAACCTGATGTTCCACTGTGAAAATCCCTTAATAGTTCAATTCTTGTAGTCCTTGTGCAATACTCCATATTGTATACATAATACTCCATATGTATAAGGTGCCAGGGTTGTCCTGCCACATCTTTGCAATTAATAGTGGTTACTGCAGAGATATCAAACCGCTCTTACCAAAGAGCCCTGTCCACAGGCATACATGCTCCTGCCCACAGCCCCATGGATGAGACTATTCCCATGACAGCAAGCCTGGCAGAGAGATTCTGAACAGAGGCTTTTGGGCATCCCAGGAGGAGATGCTACCATGTTTATGGTCTTCATGTGTCTACCATGTGAAACAAGCAAGTATATGACCAGCTTTTGGGACATTCAAGGAGGCTTGCACTAAAGGATGCATTACACTCAGTTGTTTCAACCATTTGGTGTGTTTCTGTCTGGGCAAACAGGTTCCTAGTTTCCCTCTGCTGACACAATTACCAGAGAGATGTGTGTGATTCTTCTGGTTTCGGGGAACCCTAGGCATCTGGGTATGTGCCAAATAGACTTGTCAAACTTTAAGAAGTACCTTAGCAGCAGCACGAGTGCGTCTTTGACTGACTGGACTGGTAGGTATCTAATTTAGGATGAGCTCAGTAGCTCCTCAGGCCCCAGTAACTCTAAGGACTTGATCTCCATTGCTTGAAATGGAATTTGAGGTATGTGACTCACAGGCAGTCACCCACATTCAACATCTAAATTTAGATGTCTTCTATCTGGAGCTGAATTACACTCCATATTTCCCGTTACAGCTCGTGACCTGGCAAAAATACTTAGCCAGAAGCATCTTCTGAAACTCTGACCTCCTTTCTTTCCATTTTTTCCCACTGCTCTGAAACAGCCCTCACACACCTCCACAATTAGGTCTTCTTTGTTGTCTGTCACTTTGACCTCCAATTCTGAGCTTTTTTACTCAAACTGAACAGCCTGTCTTTTTTTTTAACACACATGAGACTTTGAAAGCCCAGAAAAAGCAAAAATTGTATCTCACAGAATCAGAGAACATGCAGAGTTGAAAGGGACCCACAAGGATCATTGAGTCCAATTCTCAGTCCTGCACAGGACCACCCCCAAGAGTCACACCATGTGCCTGAGTGTATCATCCAAACACTTTCTGAACTCCGTCAGGCTTGGGGCTGTGACCACTTCCCTGGGGAACCTGTTCGGTGCTCAAGCACCCTCTGGGTGAAAAACTTCTTTCTAATATCCAACCTAAACCTCCCCTGACACAACTTCAGGCCATTCTCTTGGGTTCTGGTCACCACAGAGAAGAGATCAGTGCATGCCCCTCCTCTTCCCCTCACAAGGAAGTTGTAGACTGTGACGGTCTCCCCTCAGTCTGTTTTTCTTCAAGCTGAACAGACCAAGTGACCTCAGTCACTGTTTGGAGGCTTCCCCTACAAAACTGGCACACATTAAATGTCCATACATGAATGTATCAATAGGTGTTCTTTGCATCTTTGAGATCCTAGAATCACAAAAGACCAGTCAAGATTAAACTTCAACTTGCAAGTAAGACTGGGAAGCTTTGTCACTGAAGCAGCTTGCTAATGGATTCTGGCTCAACAGGACAAAAACCAGGGAGGGAGAAGGGCAGACACGGCACCTCTGAACAAGGAAACACATGCAAAACCACACACTTGACAGAAGAACTAACAATGCCAAGCGCCAGTTAAACCTGACAAACAGTATTTTTTCCACTAAATATTTACCATTATGATATTACTGAGTAATATTTTTGTCTCGAAATATTGCAATGGTTTTGAAAGGTAACTGAGTCACTTGTGTAATCACAATAAATTGCAATAGGTCAGATGCTTTAATAAACTCAGATCAAGAGGAAGGAAAGTGGGTCCCTCTCTGCAAATGGAATGACCTGAGGTCTCAGCCATGACCTATAGGTATCAGAAAGACAGTTAAGCCCAAAACTCTGGCACTTCATTTCCTTTGGTGAGTTTGATAAAATTTGTTTTGGAATAGATAAACATGGGGTGAATTAAGACTGTGTGTGCACAGCTGCAAATGAATCACATTTTATCTCAAAAGAAGGCATTTAGTTTGCTGATTTTTCCTACCCAGCTGACACCTGTCTGCTCTGAAGCATTATAAAAGAGCTCTTCCAGAAAAAAAACAAGAGCGATTAATTTTTAATTCCCAATGCTTTCCCTCGCCGTTACAAAGTTTCTTTGTACAGAGACATTTCTGAAAGCCTGAGCAGAAGGGGCAGTCTGTTAAATCCTTTTTAGGCTCTTACAGCCTTAAAATGTGCCACTACCGTTGCCAGAATAGAGCCAGGACCAGTTACTAGAGGCCTCAGGGAGGTGACTTTTTGTTTATGCATGGGAGATCTTTCTACTTCTTCTGACAGATGAACTGATAAGTGGCTGGATAGGGACTGCAAGTGACAGCAATGGAAGGTGGTGCTTGCCATGCCAATATATTTCAAAGACCAGATGGAGTTTTTACTGAGCAAAATGTATATTTTATTACTCCCTAGGAATGGATCAAATAAGTTCAGCAAAAATCCGGTTTCTATGTAACAGGAGAAAGCCTTCGTGGCCACTCAGAACACAGCACCTTGAAAGACTTTTTTACAGCAGGTGACTTATCAGCTGACAACTGGGCTGAAGGCAGCTTACAGACTACTGCTTTGGTTCTCTGTTGTCACCTGCAGAAACTGCTCTCCTGTGACACATGCAGTACATTGCATGGAAATGCACATCAATCTGGTCAAAGTGTGGGAGGCTCAGTGCCCGGCTGTGGTGCCTGCTCCACTGCAAGGTGTTCCCTCACAATCAGCATAGTGATGGGATCCAATTTGAAAAAGAAAACGCAGAGCTGGGACCAAAGTGTGCTCTGCAGTAGGACAAGGAGGTATTTAAGAGAAAAGAAGGGGGAGAGTGCAGATGCAATGTTAGGGGCGCTAGCCTGAGTGACTGATACGTATAACTAAAGAATGGGGAAGGTAAGAGAAACGTCCTGGAATTCTTGTTTGCAGAGCAGGGTACCTAAAGAGGGCTTTTAGCCCTCCTCTCCTTGCATGGTGTTGAAGAGGTAGGTTAGCATGACAGGAGGCCAGGCAACACTGCAGGCTGAAGATGATGCACCATGGTATTGCACCCTCACTAAAGCTCTGCATCCCTTGCTGAGGTTTGGCCCCCAAAGACACTCCAGTTACCACTCTTCCATCTGTTCCCTCCACCACAGTACCAAGGGTTGGCAGGATTAGTCCTTGCTAAGGTGTCTGGTTTTCACCACACATGCCTTCACAGAATCACAGAATATTCTGAGTTGGAAGGGACCCACAGGGATCATCAAGTCCAGCTCATAAGTTGGCCCATATGGAGTTCCAACCCACAATCCTGGCATTATCTGCACTGTGCTCTAACCAGCTGAGCTAATCTCAGGTCACTCTTCTTTCCTCCATCAGGATCCTGCCTGGGTCGGTTTGGGGAAGGTGCAGACTGTGTCTGCCTGACTGCCAGTGGCAGGAGCCACTTCTTGCTCAGGGAGAGGGGGAACAGAAGGTCACTGTGGACAGCCTCAGTGCATGGCACAGGGAGGATGGGGCCAGCTGACACCAGGTGCAGAGCCACAGCATGGCCAGTGAGGGAAGAGGCTGAAAATGGACAGGCACAGAGGCAGAGGAAAGGTCCCAGAGCTGGGGACCACCATTGGAATGTTCTCAGAGCAGTGAGACTTTCCCCTAACTGCAAGGGCACGCAGAGACCTCTCCTCTTCAGTTACTGAGAAATCCTAATTTAATGAGTGATTGAGGCTCAGTTTTGATGGAAGACACTGGATGATGGTGGGAGAGTGCAGGAATGTACAGAGTGGTGACCCTGGCATGGGCTGTCTGGACACTTAGTGTGAACCTAGAGGTGGTAGCAGGAGCCCAGGGGCAGAAGGGCTACCTGCCTCCCTTCCTCCCTGGCCCTATAGCCTCTTTCTTGACGTGTGATATTTGGCAGCCTTTGTCCTGGCGAACCATGTGTCAAAGCTCTCCTTTTCACACCCTCACACAAAATTCCCACTCCTCCTGATCTTTACTGTTCCTTCTTGAACTACACTTCATGAAAATGTGTTAGTAGGAGAAGAGGATTCATTGATTTGGTGTGCCTTTCTGGAAAGGTGTTAACAATAATGAAAGATAGAAAATGGAAATAGGGGTTTGAAAAGTTTACTTCACATCAAAGAACAAGTTTCTTTGTGGAAAACCATTTGCCAAAGGAAGTAATTTTAAATTGCCATACACTATTTGGGGCTTGTCTGTCAAAAATAGGTCCCATTTTAATTATCATGATAGAACTAAAGCAATGCAATTTCCCTGCTATCTCGATGTCTGACATGTCATGTCTATAGCTATATTTGTATAAAGGTGCTCTATACTGGAATAGCTGTTCCCATACAGCAAGGAAAAACATCATTTGGATGTGTCATCTTTATAACGACACAGTTATATCCATCCTCTCACCCTATTTTAGCTTTTATTTTTACATGACCTCCTCCCCCAATGGGATTAATTATACCATCACAACTTACAGAGCTGGCCTTGGCATGAAGAAAATGAAAATATGCTGACTTTCAAGTAGAGGATGCTGTAATCAAACCCAGGGTACGTGTGGTAAATTTTAACACTTGTAAACTGAAGTGCAGGCATATTAAGGACTAAACTATATTTTCCATACATGAGAGCTCAGGAATATGTAATAGGAACAGCTCTCACAGGGAGGTATAGCATGGAGCCTTCTTCCAGCAGTCATGCTCAAATACACACAATGTGTTTCCAAGACTGAACTGTGTCACTTATGATAAAACAGATTTATTCTTTACAAATGTGTCCATCATTCCGAGCATCCCTGTCTCTCTTAAATTCACATAAAACTGAGTTTTGAGCAAGGGGCTGACATTTGTGTATATACAATGGATAAGACAACACCCAGGAAAAGCCACCAGGCTCAGCTACAACACCATTAAATAAAACATCATGTTTAAATAACATTACTGAACAGTAAAAAAGTTACATAAATGAGTAGTATATTTCATAATAATAGCAGTGTTCTAAACTGTGTAAGTTAATGGATTTAGCAAATGTTACTTTCTGCCACCAAAGGACAGAATATAGCAGTTTATAGAAAACTGACTAATCCTTTGCTTTCTGAGAGTCTCATTATTCCCTATTGGAATATGTTTTAACTTTTTGGTTGTTGCTAAAGAGGTTATACATGTTTGTTTGCGTTAGATATCAGGAATTTCTTTGAAGAAGTTGGGAGAGCCCAAAAAAACCTTCACTTCTATTGCACTACATAGATCATTCTTACTGCCTGCTCTAAGAAGAGCACAAAACAGAAATATTCTCTCTTTTGTTTTCTTGATCTTTGGGTTTTTTACAATTAACACTCAGCAAAGAGAGTGTTCACTTTGGGTAAAACAAAAATTACCTAGTGAAGCACAGGGCTTGACAAATAATATTAGACTGAATATTTAGAAGCAATAGTACCTGTATTGTCCTGGTAAGAATATGAAGAATTACAGAAGCTGTGGAGATAAGCTTATTACACAGTATTTAATCAGATGTGGGCGTATTTCTTCTCATATACAGTTTCGTTTTCCTTTTTCAGCCCATGTGACTTCTGTTCAGTAAACTTTCTAGGGGAACCAAAACGTGTTGATGTGCTTTTGTAACAGGTTGCTGGTGATTATTGCTGCTATCCTTTCTCTTGAATATAAAAATGTATATGTAAGGTAAAACATCCACAGGTATCTTCCCCAAGAATGCCAAGGCAGTGGAAAGGGTTCAAAAAGGGTTTATTTCAGAGGCAAAGACATTACAACTTTAAAAATTCTCAGCATTCAAGGCAGTACCAGGCCTCAGAGAGCAAAAGGCAAACCTCCTGTTTGCTCCCCAGCTTTATCATCCCTAGTCCCCCCCTCCCTGACTCTCCCCAGGCTGCAAGGGCCCTGCAGCATTCCTGTACATTATCTCTCTCCTCACTCAAGAGAAGGCTGAGAACTTCTCTTGCTATGCAGGAGAGCAGAAAGCATTGAAACTCCCTTTGAGAAAGAGTTATTTTTCAGGCAGTAAGCCTTCCTAGCGAAAACAGTTTCTTGCTTTCCTGTTACAAATTATTCCAAAAAGCACTACTCCTACAGTAGTGACAAGAATAATTATTATAGATTCAGGTTTTCTTAGTTTCTTTGCCAGCCTAAAGAGATATCAAACTAACAAACTAAAATTGACACCATATAACCACATTGTGTCCTGCACTAAAAAAAAACATATCAGTGGTATAAAACATGCTCATTTCACTCACTGTAATGACAGTAAATAGCATTGCTAATAACACCTGCAGGATTGGCTCCCTTTTCATCTGAACACATATACCATTACTGTCTTCTTGATTAGCACTATCAATTCTAAGTTACTTAAGTAAACATTCAAATGAAATTAAGACTTTCTAATTTTCAGCTTTTTCACGTTGAAAAGTGCTTCCAGAGTCCCATTTCAACAACAAAGAGATCTTTGTTCATATATTATGGGCAGTTTCAATTAAAGCTTCTTATTACTTCTGAGTTCTTCCAATCTCCTTCTTCACAGGAATACTTAAACCTCCTGTTGTAATGAACATGCATATGTTAACATGGATATGTTTATAATAATTCGGATATTGAATAGTGATTTGAGTACAGGCTGGCAATTATTTGAGTGGAGAGAACTTGATCAAAGGATGCTGCAAGCTCTGCTATTGCCACCTGCTGTCCACGTTCACCTTGGAATGGCTTCAGTGGGCAGGGTTGCACAACAGTTACAAAATGGATGGCAAAGACTAAAATGCTGAGTGGGTGCAAAATGACCAGGAGCAAAGAGCCAAAATACTGTGAGCAAAGATTCATCAGCAACCTGCAGAAGAAACGATAGTCCTGAATGGTCATTGTTTTGGGGTCTCCACCTAAGGACATCTAGCTTACAGCCCATCCCTCACCCTATTTACTTACATACCTTCTGTTCCCAGCAAGCATCAGCTGTCAGTGACTGTTGCCACCTACTAGCAAGTCAAACCTCAAAGCTCTTGCCGCCTCAACAGCAATAGGGCATTCCCAGGTGGGCCATTGATGCCTTTCTTTGTGTAGCAGGAGAGGGACAGGTTGCAGTAATTATTCCACTAATAAGGAGGATAAATTGCCATGACAGTGCAGCTAGAGAAGGGATAAAATGCCAGAACTGGAGGCTGAGGTCAAGAACTAAGGAAGGAGGGGCAAGACTGAGAAAGTAGAGGCCAGTAATAGAGCAACAAGTGATGAAGCTAGGAGGATTTTGACAAAGTATGAAATGGAACTCTGCAAGGTCATTCCTCCTTCTGTGTAAGACGCACAAGTGGACAAAGCAACAGGACTGTCAGAACACGAAGCTCTAATTAAAGAAAAAGAGCACAAGCACAGTATATACCTGAAGTAAGTGCTTCTTGCAGCTGCTTTTTCTCTAACTGTATGATGGGTGTGTGAACTTTTGCCTCATACACCTCTTACCTTTCTGTAGTTCTATTAAAGGCCCTGCCTTATGCCCTGGTTAAGTATTATCACTGTTGCTGGGCTCAGAGATGTCACTAGTGCATGGTAAGGAAATGGCAGACAGTGCTACAGCAGTAGAAGGGACCTTGACTTAGATGCAGAGCAGGAGAATGTTTGAGGAGCAGTAATGTGTTCTACTCAAAGTTTTTACGCTCATGTTGGCTAACAATAGCAGCAAGACCATTTTAGTGGATGTCAAGGTTGTGCATAAAAACCTGAACAACTGTGGCATAGGGGAAGTCCATAAATACCCTTGGGTTTTATTCTACACATGAATTGAGAATTGGGTCCTCCACAAACAACTTCTGAGGATTCTGCAGCATCAGAATTCCCTTCTGTCTCTGCTACAAAGGCAATCAGAGAATCCAGCAAAAAAAACCCCATTACAATTACATTTTTTACCTCTCTTTTGTTGGGCACAAGACATGCTTTTAGTGGGGTCAAGGATATCTGATGGGGTGGAGAAAACATCCACATCACTCTTTCCCTTCTCTCTTCCAGTCACTGAATCAGTGCTGGAGTTATGGAAATCTACATGTTCTTTATCCTTCCAGCTGGAATCAAAACATGAGTGTACAAATTGTGGTGTTCAACAACATGATAATCTTTATTTCATGGTTAAAATTAATGTAAAAACTAAATGTGATTGGCTGTTTAATGTATCTTTTAGGCTGCCATTCAGATAATCAAAGGCTAAAAAGCATTACTTAATGCTGACTGAATGGAGGGCAAATTTTACTGACCTAGTATTGGCTTCAAAATTGTACCAGATACCAGGACTTATAGAAGAGTAACTTTTCAGTGAACAAGTTAATACCCAACAGCAAATTTGTCAGGCATCCAAGTTCCTGCTCTGGAACCTGGGTTACTGTTTAACCTGGGTTACTAAAAGCTCATGTGGTTTATCCTGTAGTTTGCATACCCCATGGCTGTTTTAGGTGATGCTTTCGAAGCTGAAGGACACAAATATCTCCTGCTTGGGTTTGGTCCAGGTAAAACCAGCAGGTCTGTTTGACCACAGCCTATATATAACACAGGATAGTAAAGGAGAATGTTGTCTGTCTTCATCCCTCCAAAGTATTGATTGAAACATTGATGTTTTATTGCTGTAGTTTGGCTAGCAGCTTTTATGAGTTAATAAACACTCTTTTCCTTGAAATACCCAGGAGTCTAGAGCAGAAATTACAGCTGTTTTGAGCTTTAGAAAAATGATTCAAATTTCTCTTGCATATAATCTTGGTAAGTTTTTCCTGGGTGATGCTGCATTTTGATGAGTTCTGAAGATTAAGCAGGTGCCATAGGACCAGAGGTGAATATCAGATGGTATTTAACTAGCTCTGGTGTGTTTTAAAGTAAAAGAAAATATTACAAGACTAGTGCTATAAAATCACAGAATCAATTAGGTTAGAAAAGACCTCTGGAATTACCAAGTCCAACCTGAGACTGAACACCACAATGTCAGCTAGATCATGGCACTCAGTGCCACATCCACTCTTTCCTTAAGCACCTCCAGTGAGGGTGACTCCACCACCTCCCTGGGTTGCCCCTTCCAATATCTAATCACTCTTTCTGTGAAAAATTTCTTCCTAATGACCAACCTAAACCTGCCCTGGTGCAGCTTAAGGCTATGTCCTCTCATCCGTTGCCCAGAAGAGGCTGACCCCCACCTGGCTACATCCTCCTTTCAGGTAGCTGTAAAGAGTGATGATGTCACCCCTGAGACGCCTTTTCTCCAGGTTAAACAGCCCCAGTTCCCCAGCTACTCCTCATAGGACTTGTGCTCCAGACCCTTCACCAGCTTCAATGCCCTTCTCCAGACCCGCTCCAGCAGTGTCCTTTCTGAGCTGAGGGGCCCAGAACAGGACACAGTACTCGAGATATGGCCTCACCAGAGCTGAGTATAGGGGAAGTGCAGAGTACAGGGACAAATGATGTATCTGAACTAGAAACAGCAGCTTAGAATCGAATCACACTCAGAAACGCCTGGAGAGGCGAAGGACGTGAAGAGTTTTAAATGCTGGGAGCAATAAATGGTAAATTCCAAGGAGTTTTTAGCAGCTGTCAATTAAACGGGCCGGGAAGGCAGCCCCAAAACTAGCTGGCGCTCCAAGCTCCCCCTCCCCAGTCGAGCCGGCCCCGCCCGGCAGTGGCTGCGCCGGGCGCGGGGGAGCCCGCGGGGAGGCGCGGAGCGGTGCGGGGAGGACGCGGAGCGGTGCCGGGAGGCCGCGCCCGCCCTCGGAGCCCTGCCCGGCCCTGCCCGGCGCGGAGCGGAGGCGGAAGCCACAGCCGGGCCGATGAGCTGTGCGCGCTGGGCGGGTGTGCGGAGCCCCGCGCTGTGCCGAGGTAAGAGCAGAGCGCGGAGCTGGCCCTGCTTGCCCCGCGGGAGGATGTGGGGTCGGGGCGCTGTCGCCGCTCTGGCCGCGCTGGCCGTGGCGCTCTGGCTGCGGCGTGAAGAAGGTACAAACACCCGAGCGCCAGCCCCGGCGGGCAGGGGGCGGGGACCGGGAGGGTGTGGGCTGGGGGCCGCCGGAGCCCGCGGGCGGCGGGTGTTTCTCACGGAAGGAAAGGCCGCCCGGCCGGGCAGCGGGAGGAAGGCGGCTCCGTGCCGCTCCCGCGGAGAGCGAAACCAAAGCGAAGGGGCGGCAGCGGCTGCCGGCGCGATGCAGCCCACCCCCGCCTGCCGCGGGGGCCGGCCGGGCCGCTCACCTGCTCCGCGGAGGGACGGCCGGGGGCGGGGGAAGCGCTCACAGACCCGACCCCCAGCACCGCCGCAGGGGCTGCCGCGGACAGCGGCTGCCGGGTCCCCGCGGGCCTGCGGGCGGCGCCGGCTGCAACGCGGTGCTGTGGCGGCCTGCAGGGGCAGCGCTGCCGCGCTGTCTGCGCCGGTGCGGGTGCGGGAGGGAGCCGGCCCGCCCCGCTGGGTGACACGGCGGGCAGGGCGCAGCGATGTCGCTGCCCGCGCTGGCGCGGCGCGGCCCGGCGAGGCGGTGTGCGGGGGTGAGGTAGGCGCCGAGCTGCAGCGCCCTGTGTATGTGTATGTGTGTGTGTGTGAGCGTGTGCAGGGATCGCGCTCCACTGCGGCGGGAAGGGAGGGAAGAGGAGGAGGAGGAAGAGAGGGAGGCAGGCGCACTGTGATGAGCAGGGCCTCCAAGTCCGGCTAACGCCGTCGTCCTGCCGCTCCCCGCGGAGCCCGGGGCGGGGGAGCGGCCGCGCACGGATGGTTGCCTGAGTAAGGGGGAGGAAGGGGGCTGCGGCTCCGCGACGGCAGCCCGGTTGTTATTTTTTGTTTATCCTCATCGCTTTTGGAGGGGGCGAGTCGGGAAGGTGCCTTTTTTTCTTTTTTTTTTTTTTTTTCCCCTCTCTCCACCTCACCGCCCCTCCTCTTGCAGGTGCCCGCAGCGCAAAGCGTCTCCTGGAAAGTTTTGTTTGCGTGCGTGCGTGCGGGCTGCGAGCGGCGGTGGCCCGGGATGCGGGGCCCGGGGCTCGGCTCTCCGCCGCTCCCCGGCGCACCGCGGCTGCCAGGGCTGGCGTAGGCGCCCCCTGGGAAAGCCGAGTGCGGGCATTAAACCCCCTCCCTCCTCCCCGCCGCCCTCCTCCGCCCCCTCCGTCCCTCCCTCTCTCCCTCCCTCCCTCCCTCCTTCCCTCTCCCCGGTGCGCGGCCATTGCAGTGACCCCGGCCGGCCAAGGATGATTACGAACACGCGGGGCTTCCTGTGGTCGGACCTGGAGACGCGGGCGCTGCTGGAGATCTGGGGCGAGGCGGACGTGCAGTCGGCGCTGGACGGCAACTTTCGGAACAGCCATGTGTACCGGGACGTGGCGTGCCGCCTAGCCGAGCTAGGCTTCGAGCGCACCCCCGAGCAGTGCCGCATCCGCATCAAGGGCCTCAAGCGGCAGTACTACCAGGCCCGGGACGGGCTGAAGAAGAACGGGCACGCCCGCAAGATATGCAAGTACTACGACGAGATGGACCGGATCCTGAGCTGCCGGGGGGGGCCCGAGGGCGCCCCCGAGCCGCTGGCCGGGCTGGCCGCGCCGCCAGAGTTTGTCCCGCCGCCCGCGGGGCCGCTCCCCGCGCCGCCCACGCCGGGCACGCCGCACAACAGCCGCGACCTGGACGAGGAAGCCGGGCCGGAGTCCCCCCGCGACAACTTCACCGAGGACTCCGGGGAGTGCTCCTCCTACGCCGACCACCCCATCAAGGTGGAGTGCCCGTCCTTCGCCATCCCCGTGCCGCCGGGCGATGGTGAGTAGCCGGCGGGCTCCCGGCGCCGGGTGTCCTCCCCTCACCCCGCGGGCTCTCGCAGTGCGGCTGCCGGCGCTTCTCCCCAACTAGAGCGCTTCGGTTGCCTTCTGCCTTACCCTTCTCCCTCCCGGCCCGTCCACTGCGCTCCGAAATCCGCCCATGCCTCCCCTCAGACCTTGCACCTTGCGCGTTCCCCTGATCTGGGGAGCCCGGAAGGGGAGCGGGCGGCTGCGGGTCCTGTAAATACAGCACAGCGGGTAGGGGGAGATGGTGCGGACAGGGGCCCTAGGGAGTTTTTATCGTATTTATCACTGGGAAACCGATGGAAAACTAGCACAGAGGTTATCGAGACAAAGTGTCAGGTAGCACTGTACAAGAAAATAGGCATTCTTCTCGCTGGAGGATTTTCCCGTTCACTGCGGGCTGTGTGCAGTTTTGCTAATCGGTATTAAAACGATGATGACGATAATACCTGAAAAATCTGCTTATTGTTGCAGATGGGTCAGAAAGCTAGCGAAGTGCTTTTACGTAAGAATTGCATGCGTTGTTTCAGAAACACTGCTTCTAACTTTAGTGGCCTTGCGGACAGAAGCAGCACTTCGATAAAGCCTGTCCTTTCCCTGCTCGATCTTTACCCTCCGTTCCGCATTTGTATTGTGGAGGTGCGGGAAAAGTGTTACTTGTTTGTTTTAAATCTAGATTAGTGCGGGGGTTTTAATACAAACATGAACCTGTCTTCAGAAGTTGACATCACTGAGGAATCAGCCAATTGGTTGACGTTTAACCAACCTTCTTTTTACACATAAACCCCATCAAAGAGTTGTTTACACTAATGTTCTTTTGAAATGCAAATCTAGAATGCCAACAGACTGAAACTCAATTTAGATTAATGTAATTACTTGGAATACACAAATGAGGCTATACTGTTTAATAGCCTTCACTTAAACCTTTTTAGAAGATCAAAAAGACTCCTATTGTTGAAGTTAAGTACTACAGCAATTAAAAGATGCCTCTATATGATTTTTGTGTTACCTTTGCAACTTTTTTGGAAGTTTGTCTTTTTGCTTTAGTACTCTGAAATAGAAATATCTGAAATAAGTTCACATTGAAAAAGTGGAACAACTTTGTGGCGCATTAGGTGCATATCTTGTAGGGAAATTTTTTGCTGCTTTCCTCTTAGAAAATTATTTTTCATCGGAAAAATAATTGTTTCTTTCCTTGCTTTAGGCTTTAAAGAAGTCAATGCTCCAACTATTACCCCACCTCTCAGTCAGCCCAAAAGATCAAAAAAGCGCCATACAAATTTAACATTGGATAAAATGATGGAAAAATTCTTGCAGCAGAGCATGGATACAGATGAGAAATTTTACAGATTTGAAGAGCAGAGGCTCAAAATTGAGGACAAGCGTCGAGAAGCTGAGCATGCTCGAGAACTCCAGATGTTACAGATGTTGGGACAGATGTTGGCAGGAATTTCTTCTACAGTATCACAAAGGTCACAATCTATACCAACAAGTCCACCTCGGAGAGTGAACCATCGTTCATATGCGGATAACTTTAATTATAATGCTATGACAACAACACTTTCTCCACCGATAGGTACTTCCTTCTACAGCATAAATAAAAGCTAGGGGTTTTTTTAATACTTCTGTGTGAAAGCAGTGGTAGTAAGCAGCTTTTGAAAATAAAAGCTAATTGGAATAATTTAATATTGTGGTGAAGGTGTCTGTCTGATAAAAAATGAAATTAAATCGTCATTCGTACCTTTGTACTGGTTATTTAATACAGGTACATTAGTTGCAACAAATTTTAATGAGCAAAATCATACCTTTTAAACACTGTAAACATTGGGAACTTCTTTCCATGTTCACATCTCGGTGAAGTTTGGGGAAGCTTTATATATCAAAGGCAAATAGCACAGTTGTGAAAGCTACTAGAAACATTAGGTGCTTTGTAGCAGAAATTTTGCTGGTGATCTGCTTGAAATTATCAAGCATAACCCAGTGCATGAAGTTAAGGCTGTGCATACGGTTTTTCAGGGCTGGGAAAAAAAAGGAGTTTTGCCTACACTGAAGTAAGTCAGATTTTACAATCTATGTTCTTTAAAATAATTTTTTTTACAACAAAATTCTGATCTTACCAATTAATCAAATTTATTATTGTAGTAGGTGTAATAGAAGATGAAAATATTTTCTTGTTTTTCTTCAGCACCAGCTCCTTTATAAATTCTTTGGGCATCTGAATTTGCTTTAAAGAAAAAGGCAAAGCATTAGCTCAAGAATTGGTATCTATGCACAGACTTTTCCTTCCTTACCTTATGTGTGGGCCAAAAGCTGGTCATTAACGTGCTGACTTATCGGGATCTGTGGGTCTTTGGCATCTATCTTTATCGTAGTCTCTTTCCATGTGGAGGTAGACTGCTAGAGCAGGAGGAAGTCAGGGATGCTCTCAGTGCTAGAACTAGTCAGGTTAGGGTTTGGTGGTTTGTAGCCTGCCACATGGAAATGAAACAAGTCTTACTCTGTTCTAATGCTGAATTTCACACTGCTTGGAAGGAAAAAAGTGTAGTTTGAAAAAAACAAAAAAACCTAAAAAAAGCCCAAACAACCCACCCAGCCTCAGTATTGAAAAATAATCTGGCATGCCAGATCCTAATGGGCATTCTCTGAGTCCTTAGAGGATCTTGGAGCTGTTTCAGTTCTGCGTTACATACTGTGTTTTCTGGTAAAATATGTAGGAGACTGGGTGATTAGGTCTGTTGAGGATTTAGGCTGGCAGATCTGGTTGTGTTTCTTCTTGAGTGAATAGCTGGTCTGTAGCATTTCTTGGTGGCAGCAGACTTTCATAGATTAATTGCAACATACAAATAGATTCAGTGTTTTAAATGTTTGACTTTTAAAATGACAACTGGAGTGCTTTAGAAAAATCCCTTTGGAAATCATTTAAGGTTCTAGACTGCAGTGATGGTATCTACAGGGCCTTACCCTTACTTCTGTAAGGTTTTTCCTGAGAGCTTCGTTATCCCTAATGTCTCGAAACTAAAGTTCAGTTTTTCTTGCTGGATTTCATCATGTCACTATACAATCATGTTGCACTGTGCAGAAATGCATTATATTTATTTAACTGTAGCAAGAGAAACTCAGGATTCTAATCTTGTAATTGGTGGAGGTGTAACAAAGCATTTATACTAAAATGTGAACATAATGCTTCAGGCAACACATCTTTTAAGGAATTAAGATTTCTGTTTATAGCTGAATATGCCTTAGTGATTCTGTAGGTAGGGTAGGGCTCTTTTAAGAATTGCTTTTTGCATTAATTCTCTGTTTTCATTTATTATGCAGTCGCTTCCTATTTACATATAAACAAAAAACAGCAAAAAAGAAATGAAGGGCCTTCTTAACAACATTACACTTTAGGGGTTACAAGCTATATTATATTCTTGTGTGGTTGAAAACCAGCAGGTGTATGAAGTGTGATTTAAAGAAAATAATCTGCCCTATTTCCAGAGGAGACGAGCATTTTGTTCTCCTCTGGCTCACTGCAATGCTATTTTGGCCGTAGTCCAAAACAGGTTGTGGTTTTGGTGGATTTTTTTCTTTTTCTGTTATTTTAATTTCTTTTCTTTCCTTCCCCTCCCCCTTTTAAACTTTGTCTCGGTAGGAGTGGGAAATCTGTATTACACAAGGTTTTTAAAAGCAAAAGATCAGCCATGAATATGTAGCGTTATTGAACACCAAAGAAATTTTATTACTGAAGAGTAGCCTGTCTGGTTTAGGTTTAGATCCTGTGGAAGACAGAGAAAAAGATGCTTTTTGCTGATAGCACACAGATGTGGAATTTTCTTGTTTATTTTTTCTCCATTATTATGCCCAAAATTGCTGGAACAGGTGTTTTTTTTTTTGTTTGTTTGTTTTTTTTGTTTGTTTGGTTTTTTTGTGTTTTTTTTTTTTTGTTTTTGTTTTTCTTTTTTTTGTGTGTGTGTGTGTGTGTGTGTTTTTTTTTTTTTTTCTTTTTTTTTTCTTCCTATTTTTCCTCCTCTGTATTTTGGAGTTGGGAGGTGGGGTTACTGAGTTTTATACAGCGGAAAATAAGGAATATTGTGGGAGTTGTTTTCTACATAATTATGTTACATTGTATAGCATTTTCTTGAAAGCTTTATAGAAGATCTGTAAAAAAGAAAATAAGCATGACTGTGGTCTAGGACACTATTATTAACGTCCAAATAAACCGCTCTTCTGAACAGAATTGTACAGTTAATGAGGACCTTAGTTGAAATATAAGAACTTCTTCTTTTAGTGTATTTGCTGCAATTTATAGTTAACACGTGGTTGAAAGAAGTACTGATCTTCACATTTGTCTCATGTTAGGTAAATGTCTTAATTCTCTCTAGTTGTAATTGTTGAAATACTTTTTTATTCTAAATTTTTGTAGCCTTTTGAAACAGTAATTTGATATGTAGCCTTCTGAGTGTGCAGTTTTTTTAGTACGTGGCTTGACGTGTAGTTTTGCATCAGAAATCTGGAGTTGTATTATAGCTAAAAATGATCTTTGTGTGGTATTTGTGATGTTTGCATCTAGTGAGTCGGATTATAGTTTTGCAGAAAGACTTCCACTATGCTTTGTAACTGCCTACCAAAATAAAAAAGCAGAGAGATAGGCCCTGATTCTGCTAAGAGTGGAAGTCTTTAAGGGGAAACGAAATATAAGGTAGGGTGTACGTTTAAAATTTGGTTTTAGTTGCTTTGTGCTTGCTCTGTGTCTGGATGTGTTCAGTCCCTGCCAAGTGTACCTATTTCAGTTGAGCTTAATTATGGAAGTGATTTCAGGCTGAACTAAGATGATATTTCTAGTTACAAAATGTTGATATAACTATTCTGGGTTGTTATTTCCTTCTCTACCTGAGCCCTAAATTAGGGCTGTGAACAGTCAGTGAGAATATTCTCTGCATCAAGACCCTAAATTAATTTTTAACATCATCCTCTTCCCTAGTTACTCACTGTTTTAAAAGCCTTTAAGTGACAAGGCATTTTGTTTTCAGATGTATGTCACTTCGTATGTCTTTGTGTGATTTTATTAGTGTTCATGAGTGTTTGAAAGAAATGCTTGGTAGTTTAAGAAAGAGCATAATTTAACACTTATTTTCTTCTTTTCAGTTATAGAGAGATCTTTTTCACTGCACAGAACACACTCTCTAAAGGATATGGAGAATATTTTTCAACTGGTGCGCAATGTTATCCCTCCTCTAACAGGGAAAAAGCATAAAGGTCAAGATGGTCGTATAGGCATTGTTGGAGGATGTCGAGAGTAAGTTAAATAGAAATTTGGGGGTTGCTTCTCAGAGAGTTTGAGGATGTCATAAGAACTTGTAGAACCCATTCAAACTCACATTTAAAACATGAGCATTTTCCAGGGAGCTTTACTAGTCCATCATCATGACCATGCATGCTTAGGAAAGAACATGTTTTCTTGCAGATGTGTTGCAAAATCTTGGTGCTGAATGTGAGTGGAACTTAATATGCTGTTTGTATCTGTGTCTACCTTCTATGTCTTTATAGAATAAGTAGACTAGATTATGACAGTGGCATATCTGATTTGTTTAATATATTTTTGTACCTTGGAAACTGGGTCTCTTAAATCAGGAATAGAATATTTTCTTACTGTGCCCTTTTTATTTTGATAAATTGTGGTGTTTGCTAGATTCTGTCAAAAACTTGTTTTTTGTACTGGAGTAAAAAAAAAATAGCACATTTCAGGGAAAAAAAGATACAGCGTAAATCAGTTAAGTGCTGTACTTACTGACCTAGAAATAAAACAGGCTTTGTATTCTTGGCCAAAATATTTTGAAGTAGCCACTACACCTCCCTGTTTTTCATTTTCCCCTTTTGAAATAGTGACATCTTTCTCCTGTAAGAGAGATCTGCTGTTGGACATCTGCCATTAATAAACATTCTATAAAGGGCAAAAAAGTGCTGTCTTATAGCTGAGTTGACTAGCCAGGAGTTAGAACCTAATGGGCTAGTAAGTTCTTACCTCTTGGCTGAAATAAGCACCTCTGGAGGGTGATACTGTTCATATCTCACTATTCAGTCTTTATAAAGAGAATTTACGGCAACTAGAATCACAGTTTAGGCACTTTAGATGAGCATCTAAAACCAGATGGGATTGATGCAGGTCACAGACCCCAGATTCAGCTTGCACACAGTGCTCAGCTCGTTTGGTTTGTCTCTAAACTTTTACCTTGGTCACCTAAAAAAATTTTGCTGTTTTAAAGGGCATGATCTTTGTAAATATTTCTGTGAAAAATCAGGTGGCTAGGGTAGAATTCTGTACCTTTGAGGTCAGAGCAGGGTTTGAGATTGGCTTCAGTATTGCGGGATTTTTTTCTGGATTTTACAGCAAGCAGAAGAGAAAACGATTTTAAAAATTTGCTTTTGAATTTGGGATTTCATTATGGCAGAATGATTTCCAGGTCATTGAATCTCGTGACTGTGTTTCCTAACCTAAATTTTATTTCATTTTAGGTACACTGGAGCACCATATTTTGCTGCAATTACAGCTCTCAAAGTGGTATGTGTTCTTTTGTACCAGTCCAAAATGAACTTTTCATCTTTTTTGTTGGCTAGGTGCCATTTTTAAAAGCATTCATTCTCTGCTGCACATGAACTTTGAGTTCTAAAAGGTCTTGTGAACAAAGAAAATCCTTAGTTATGGATTTTTATAAATACTTTTAAAATATGTCATTTATTGTGTTTTCTTCCTCTGTGTAAGGTGAAGTTAGAAATATGTCAAAAAATTAAAAATATCAGCGACTTGGATAAGAAACTTCAAATCTGATTAGATATTTTCTTCAAAAATTAACAGTAAAATAACTTTAGGTTATTGTTTAAAATTATGTTTTTGGTGCTGCAGTGAATTCCTCATTAATTTCTTCTGGACCTGATAAGTGTGTTGAATGAAGTAACTTTCAAAACTTAAATTGTTAGTCTAGAAGGATTCTTATTGTTGTAAATCTAAAGATTATTGGTTGAATTTATTGTAATTTTTAATATCACATTTTATTCGCAATCTGATTTTCAGCAGAGGTATTTTCTAAGCTTTTTTTTCCTAGAAGGGTGAAGTTCCTCACTTTATTGACATATTAACTGGCTCAATGTATTTATACAGACTACATAATTACAGTGGTGATTGTTCAAATGTAAACAAGTCATGCTTGCATAATACATCTGATTTTCAATACGCTATGTATAGTGTGTCAGTACTTCCAGTTCATTGTGTATGTTTTTCTTTTTGAAGATTTCTTTCAATAAGTGAATAATCAACCCAGGTATTTCCAAGCATCTTTTGCTCTGGATACAGCTCCTTAAAGATTTAAAATTAAACGATACTGTCATGCTATTAGAAGACACCAAAGCCACTCAGCTTTCTGTTCACTATGTGCAAATACAATGTCATACTAGGAGGCTCCTTACTGAAGTCACTTGGTCTCAGATCATTACATCTGCACATAAAGAGTCAAAGGATCAAATCTCAGCATTGCTTAGTACCTTGAATGTTAAATACATAGCAGTAAAGCAGAGGAGATCCTTCCTTAGCCTTGGGAAATTTCGGTATGCACAACATACACAATCAGGTTTTCTCGTGACCACTTACATAATTTTTATGTGTATTTCTGTATTTTTGAGTTAATAACAGAAGCTTGAGACTCAACCATAGCTTTAATGTTTATTTCAAGTTCAGGGAGTGTTGTTGAAATTGTGCCCACCTTTTATCTTGTATGGATTTGGCCCATTGAATGAAAATGGTAGGACTGGAAATGTACCCATATTGCCATAGCTATATTTTGCAACTATGTTACAATCTTATTATTGCTCTCTAGTGTAGCTTGTCTCATGTTCATCTGTATTCTTTTGCCTTTCTTCTTACTGTACATGTGACATTTTAGTCGTTGTTCATCTGCAAATGAGAAACCTTTCTCAAGTTGAGTAAAAATTCAAGATTTGTGTTTACAGTCATCCTATCAGCGAGAAACAGAAAAAAGTTATTTTGGAAGCTAGATTAAATAAAAAAAAATTCATGGTAGTCTAAGCCAAAATAGAAAAAATAATAAACTTTGCTTTAACTGTTGAGAAGTAAGAATTCAGATGAATTATTTGTTGAGTAAACTTTGGAATGGTAAAGTTATTATTAAGTATAAATTTGATAATACTGTTTGCAAATTTTCTTTTTTAGGGTGCAGACTTATCCCATGTGTTTTGTACCAAAGATGCAGCAGCAGTCATCAAATCATATAGTCCAGAGCTGATTGTTCATCCAGTTCTGTAAGTGACTTATGTTTTGTTTAAATGAGCTAATCAAGCTTACGAGTTTGAACATTTCAATCTGATAATTGATTAATTTGTGTTATTTCTTTTTCTGAGTTACTGGGGGGGTGAGCTATGGATCACAAAAACTCCGGTTTGTCCCTTCGCTACAGTTGGATATTTAATACAGAACAATCAGTTGTGAATGTTTTTTTCATGACTGTCAAAGTATAATTTCTAAAAAGCAAAGATCTTGCTTTCTGCTATTTCCTGACATGTGTTCTGTGATTGTAACGCATTTAACTATAAACAGTTGCAAAATCCAGAACTAAGAAACACTGCAAGTCAGCATTTTGAAATTTGCATTTGAAAGGCAAGTGGAGCGTGTCCTCTTGATTCTTCAGTCCTGGTAGTATTTAACAGTAGTGTCTTTTCCCCCTCTTGCTACTATGTGTATAGACACCTTTGCAAAATGGCTGGGCAAGACAGATGCTGATTCTTTTTTCTCTCATGAGTATGTGGCTTTAGATACACACCTGTTCTTGGGAATAAATGGATGTTCCAAAATGATATAAAATTCAGATTTTATCAACAAGAAGATGGAAAGTTTAATAAACAACTGCCTTCTTAATTGGGAAAATCAGTGTGTGGTTTTCTAAATTTGTGTTCTGAAATGTGTTACTGACTGATGAACTTTCACAGGATAAATTTGTTTCAATTAGCTGTTATGATGGTTTACAATGAGCACTGCAAATGAGAATTAAGATGTGTGCCTTAGGTATATGCCCCTGAGCTTAGTTTGCACCAGTGCATGTCAAAGTCTGTTGGTGTACATAGTGAAGCTGTGATTAAGGTAGAAAAAGCATAATTTAAAATCATGTTTGTCAGATACTGCTGTCAGGAAGGATTTATGACAATAGAAATATTTTGATGTCTCAGAAAAAGAATATGATCTTCCTTATGGGGAAGCCTGTGGTAGGAAGCCATAAATTTATTACATTCTAAAGGCGCACTGTACTTAGAAAGAAGAAATTTAAACAGGGTTGTCTTTTGTTGGTTGCTTTTCCCCCAGCCCTCACCCCCTCCAAAGACAGAAGAAACCCATAACTTTATGGATTTTAGACAAGATAAAAATGATGCTTGAAAGCAAGGGAAAAACACACGGATAGGGGGGTTTTACCAGTATGACTGTGTTTGCCTCTGAAATCTTAAAGACACATCTTCAGTAGATGTTCTATCTGATACCATATGATAACAAATGCAATGGAGAATCCTAATGGCAGGATTAGCATTTAACTTTTGTTGTCTTGATGTATGACACTCAGGATTCAGCATACGGTTGTCTTGTATGATAACGAGTTGACTTTGCCTTGGGAAAAGCATTTTTTGTGTACACAGGGGTTCTTGATGTCTGGTAATGGAAAAGGTTAATAGGAGAAACAGAAGCAGCAGAGGGAAAAAGGGAGGTGCCGAAAGTGTAGACAGTAAACTTTCAGCTCTTGGAGGACCAGATTGTGCCTGCTAGGTACAAGTGGGGTGTTTTTAGACACAGATTCTCAGTGTCTTCTGTGGAATTCAGATCTCAGTGAAAACTCTGATCTTTCTATTCACAAAGAGAACTTTTGATTTCAAACTTCAGCTCTGTCTATAAATTTCTCCAGATGCACAAAGCAGAGTGAATTTAGAGATTTTTGTATGCATGTGTCTTTAAGTCTGCAACTCAATATTTAATACTTTTATTAAAACTGATTAATTTCACCCAGACAGCTGGGCTAATTGCATGATGCAGTGGATGTGTAAATATTGTTTACATGACATTCAAAATGAAAAAATGCAAATATATGAGTGTTTAGATTTTATTAGTTCAATTTTTCTCGTATTTTTATCTCTTCTGCTTCACTTGAGGGAAAGAGAAAATGGTTATAAAGGAAAAAAATCTTGACTGACTCTATTGAGCCCAGATTTTAAGTTTACACTAACAGCCTGTTTTTCTTGTAAGGTCCTTTTGTCTTCAGTGTCACACTTTTCATATGATCTTTTATATGTTGTGGAGCCGTTCAGGTTCTGCAGCACAGCCGGCTGATTCAGAGCCTGATCTCTTAAACAGTCTTTGTACTTTCTCCCGGGCTGCACTTCACGCATGGAAGAACCTCCGGGAAAAACCCACCGAGCAGCTATGTCATTGTTTTCTTTTGTGTCTCTCCTTAAAACTGTGCTTTGTTATGATTTCTCCATGACCCTTCAGAATAACTAGGTAGCTGTTGTACCACTCTCTTATTATGCTAATCATAATTATGGCCCTGTGTACTCAACTCACTGAACAGTTTGGCATTTTGCCAGGGTTCAGCTGCCATTTTGTGCTGCCAGGAGCCTGACATTTTATCATCTCTGTGACTGAGCTGCCACTACCTTTCTCTAGTGCCTTCACCTCACAGGGGACCACCTCAAGGAAAGAACATGCTCTTTTTTCACCCTTGTCTAAATGCGAGGGCTTTTCTGTCTTGTTAGAGCTGCTGTGGTGGATCTTAGCAAGTATGACTAGTGAAGGTATGAGAGCTGGAAGTTGGACTAGAGTGTTTCAGGTCCTTGGCAAATGTGTGTCACTTCAAGGATGTTCAAGGAATGGCATGTGAGAATGACTGAGTATTATTGCAGAGGAGGGTTGTGAAAACGAACATCCATCTTTCAGCATTGACAGGGGAATTCCTTGAGACCCCAGTTGTAGACCATCCTGGGATTCATTTTGGTGTAACATCCTGTGCTGGGGACACCCGTAATGCAGCTTTCTCTGAGGTTTTTGTCCTTCAGTTCATTCTTTGTGAGTAAACGAGGGAGAGCTGGGACTATACATGGCAGCTTGGGATTTGGAAAGATGAAGTTTCAGCACCTAGCTCTATGTGTCCTCACCATCTGAGAGGAATAATGATAGCTGGGTGTCTAGGGGCCACAAATAGTCAATATTATCAGTAGTAACTTTTCCTTTTTATTCAGCAATTCTGTCGCATGCATTATGGCCCCTTCCACAATGACCTGATAATATTCAAAAACTGACCAGCTAACCACTTCAATATTTTTGCTGTCTGAAGTGAAAAGTGTGTATTGTAGAAGTTGGGGCCTTTTGAATAGTGGAATAAATGGAGTCTTAGTGACAGCTGCCTTCCTTGGTCTTGTCACTGCTACTCCTGGTTTGTGCTACATTTTTCTGTTTTCCCAGCTATCATGTTCCTACTGTAAGTGCTACACAATTACAGACAAGATAAAACTTAGGGTTGGCATTTTCTTAAAATTTTTTGAAGGTGTTTTTTGTGTGGATTTTTGCTGTAGATCAGTGTGTACTTCCTTCATGTATTAGTGTTGAGAACTTTGTAGAGAAGAGTTTTCAGCAGCTTTTTTTATTTCCCCAGTTAATTCCCTGGCTCAGGTCAGGTTGAATAGACTTCTTGGATACTTGGGGGTGGCTTATCCTATCTTGATAGGCAAGTGATTACAGAGCTAAATGAGCTGTATGAACCCAACTGGTTATATTTTAAAAGAAGATTGAATAAATCTATTGTGCTTCTTGCAAGTCCCTCTTGCAAGGACTTTTTTGTAGTTAATTGTCCAGAGATTTTCTTCTTTGTGGGCCGGGAGAGATCCAGGTTCTACTGAGTAGGCGTCTTGTAACCTGGTTATCAGACTGTTTGTAAAATCAGTAGTCTATACTCCTTGATCTCAGGCAGTTTATCAGAGAAGTAGAACGAAATGTTGGGGTCCAAAGAAGTCAAGTAATTTTTCCATTATTTACCAAAAAATTCACCCTTGAACTAGGTATGGCTTTAGAACTAATACCTTCCTCACAGCTGATTGTATACATGGGCCTGTGTGGACTAGGAAAGATTGCCAGAATTACTGGAAGTCTTATAGTTAATTGCAGAGTTTGAGTTTTGGATTGGATTTTGAAAGATTATTCTTTTGAGTTAAAAATAATTGGGAAAAAAATTCTCATGAGGGTGGACTGTGTGTTGAGGCCAGTCACCACTAATGAAGAAACTTAATGAAGATGGGGTTTCTAGAACATATTTTACTTAATTTTATTGAATTTTGTCCACATTTTGATAATTTGATAAAGTCATGAATCATGAATAGTGAGCTCCTGATAAGTTATTTGAGTACTTTTAAGCAATGCCAAATCTCTTAAAGAAAGCCCAGGAACAATCTTTTTAGCCCTTTATAATTCATTAAGTGGAGAGGAAGCTCACACCTTTCAGTTGTGTTAGCTAAGGATAGCTATTAAACAGAATACTTCTGTGTAGTGGTGGGACATACCCTCTTTTGGATCAGCTGCTGGAAAAAGTAAGGGAGTTCATGTCACCAAGGAAAGTCAAGGAGAAAGCAGAGATTGCCCCAGTTATCAAAAAGATGTCTCCCAAGTGACTTGGCTGCTGGATCCCCATTATACCTGTGGAGAAGATAAAGGAAGGCCTAAACTTTGTAATCTTTCTCTCAAGCCCTATTTAAACAGCAGCTCAGTTAGGAACCACGTAAAAAAAATTTGTATTTTTTTTTCTAAAGTTCTCAGGGAGAGATAAAGGTCAGTTTGTGTGCGCTGAGTCAGAGAATTTATATATTTAAACTGTGTCCAGTCCTGTTGTGCAATGCTGTGGCCAAAACTTGCTTATGGACGTGTTTCTTGTGTGCAGCTTTCTTGGGAAAAGCTGCTGCTTCTTTACTGTGTTGCAGAGTGAATAAAAGCGGGGAGGTGTATTCACCCCATACTATAGTCCCTTTCCTCCCTGATGTTGCAGAGGTCCCATGTGATATTAACAGAGGTTTTGTCACCTCCTCAAAATGTGAGAAGTAGCCAAAGGTTTTTTAGCATCACTACAGGGAGTGCTGCTGTTCTTGCTGCTTCCTGATGTGTCAGAAAGAGATGTATTCCAGTTAGATCCTGGCCAAATTCATCCTTCTGAATGCTTGCCATTCTGCTGTGATTTGAAACCAGGATTAAATTTCTTTGTTTTTCAAAGTTTATTGAGTGTTCAACCTTTCTTGAGTTTTAATGAAAGTAAGCATGCCTGGGGTTTGATTTTGCATGATTTTTTTAATTATTGTTTGAAGGTTTTAGGGTCTCATTCTTTTTTAATTGTTGTGGGGGTTTTTTGGTTTTTTTTTTTTTGTTTGTTTGTTGTTTTTTTTTGTTTTTTTTTTGGTTTTTTTTTTTGGTTTTTTTTTTAACAGATGACAATAAGTAAAGCAGGTATTTAGGCTGAGACTTGTTCTGTCTTCTCATGTGTCCACAGCCGATTGGAAGTACTGTAGCCTTCTGGGTATTAATTCAACTACCATCTGTGCCTTAAGAGTTGAATGAGAGGGCTACCAATGTGAGAAAAGCTTCTCACTTTATTTACTGGTTTTAACATTAAAAAAAAAAAGGCATTAGTTTTTCTAGGGACATTTTAAATGTGTTTCTTTCTGAGGGAAATTACAGTGTCATCTTCATTCTGTCACTTTTAAAGTCCCAGGTCTGGTTGATTGCGGTTACTTTGAAGAATATTTGACAGATTCTGCTTACCAAGTCAGTTCACAGGAAGTATTAATGGGTCAAGGCCACTTCCATGAACTCTGAAAATAGGAGGTCAAGACTTTTTTTGGTTATGCTTTTGGGGAGGATTGTCATAATACACACTGGTAGTGTGGTTGAAATCAAAACAGACTGCAGCTGCTTTGAGTATTTAGATATATCTAAATGCAGGTCATAAAGTGGTTGTGTTATGGAGCTGTGGTATCTTTACAAGGCTAGATAAGGTTGACCTTCAGTGCTGTTGTTATGTCTGTATGAGAAATCTCAGGAAATAGAGTCAGGAATAGCTTCTTCTCCTTTATAGGTCTCTCACAGGATGCAAGAGGTTCTGTTCTGCATGAGGGGTGATCCTATGGGTATACTGCTTTTGGGTTTCTTATTGAAGAGGCTCTTGTTAGCTCTGATGCCTGTAGCGTGTGACCACCTAATTCCTAGTGAAACAGAAGATCTGATACCTAAGTGAGAGTCTGGTTTCCAAAGAGGAGCTGTGGGCATTTTCAGTTTTGTTGTCATCATTATGGAAAAATGCCAAAACAATGATATAGCAAATATGGCATTTTTGCTAAATGTGTACCTCAGTAGGTCATTGAAGGAAGAATGTGTAGTGGAGTAAGTAAAGACTCTGGTATGTGCATATTAAGAGGAGTCTCTTCCTATGACCTCATGATACCAATGCTTCTCCCGAATAATGCATTGCTATTCCTCCTGCTGTGTTTTTAATATTTAGAAGAAGCCTACCAGGTTTGCTTCTGGTGTCTAAATTAACTTCATCAGTAGCTGGAAAGGAAGACTTGATTTGAATAGAATTCAATACTTCTTATTAAGGTCTTTGTTTTTCTTTCATTTTCTTCCTTGTCATTTAATCAAGTTGTAGCTGCAAAATATGCCTTGTCTATCCAGTGTTTACAGATTGTACACTATTCAAAGATACTTTAACAGCCTGCTAGGTGAAAATAACCATTTTGTCTTCTAAACTTTGAGGGGAGGGGCATTTTAATATGCTAAATTTAATTTATTAAATGTATCTCTTTTTGGTCTCTGGTTGCATCTCGCCAACTTCATGCCACTGTGTTGTCACTGAGATTTATTCCACCTGATTGAGGTGCCTGGTGAGAGACACAAGTTGATAATAGGCTTAAAGAGCTTCTCTAGAATAAGTTTATTATTTCCAATTCTGTTCATGGGACTGAAAGAGGTTGCCTGAAGCCCTTGGGCTTCTGGAGATTTGGCATTTATTTACAAGAACAATTATTTAAACACTGACAAATAGAGCTAGTCTTGGAATAGAGAGTTAGTTTAATTTTATGCTCAACATTTTTTTGCATTGTTTGGGTTTGAAATAACTCATTTGACCTAAACTCTCCAGGATAATCTCACTCCCTATCTTATTTACCCAGTTTCCAATAAAGACCTTACCCAAGATTTACCACAATAGTTAACAATTAGCTTTCTGAGATGACTACATTGAGTTCCAGAGCTACACATTATGTCCTGTCTTTTGCTCTTTTGATGTGTTGTATAATATGATGGGTTATACAATGTCAGCAGGTCTAACATTTGGTTCACATTAATTATAATTACCTGCAGTGTTTGGACAAACAAAACTGAAACTCTTTCATCCTCAGATCAGAGACTTTTTCCCATCTTTGAAGATAAGTCTCTAAGTTGGCTTTTGAAACTGGCCACTTAAAATGGCTTTGTCTGAGTTTGCATAAACGGAGTTCTGCAATGGTGCATTTTAATGCATTTGGAGTTGCCTCAGTCACACCAAGTGTGCACAGATAATGAGCAGAATTTGAATAATATACTCTCCAGTGAGGAGCCATATAGTTGATGGGGTGATGGCAGTCTTGTTTTTGTCCTGTGTTCTTCTCTAGCAGGAGGTCCTACTTGATTGGCATTTTGTGGCGTCCAAACCACATCTGTGATTACTAAGGTGTTTCCAGCTCTGCTTAAAACACATGTGAAGAGCTGCAGTCCCACTGACTCCTATTTGTGCTGTCATTCATGCTTATCTACTATTTCCGTAGCTCCTGGCGACACCCTTGCTGACTTTGCTTCACATTTTCTTGTTTCCATGTAAAATTTGACAAGGCTGCACGTTATCACTTGTTCCTTTCCCTCCTCTAGAAAGCAATGCCAGTAACTGTCATTCATCACGAATGAGGAAAGCTGCTGTGTTTAGAGCTTACTGTAATAATTTAAAGCTATTGCTTGGTGGCTTTTGGTCATTTGGTAAAAGCCAGCCTTTGAATAAAAAGAACAAAATTTTTGGTTCTTTGGAGGGATGGGGATGGGAGTGGTGTTTCAGGCCTTAGCTTCAAGTGTCCTCCCACTCTAGGCAGTGACCAGACTAGAGCAGACATTCAAGCAGATGGTACCTGGTAAATAACTATTACAAACTGTTCTAGAAGGTGCTTAGAAACTGTGAGTGATATTAGGGCAGTAGCCACCATCTTTTTTTTTCCGTTTGGGGTTTTTTTTTGGTGGTGGTAGTGTCATTTTTGGAAAAGGTACTGCATCAAGCTTTCTCCAAGACGAAGATCTATGGAACTGTGTTTTATGACAATTTTTATTGTGTGATCGTGAAATACAGAAGAGTCCTGAAGAGCAAAAAGCTTAACCTGAAGTTTTTTTTTCCATACTAGCTCATCACCTCAGGGCTGCCCTCAATGACTTTTCCCAGTCTGTACTGATATCTAGGATTGCCCTGACCCAGGTGCAGCATGTTGCACATATTGAACTTCATGAGGTTGATGTGGCAAAAGTTACCTGAAGCTACTAATAATTTGTAGAGAAAATTTATCCTCACCATTTTAGAGACGCAGTGCTGTTTAATTTGTAGAATCTTTGTCTATGTTGCCATGGAAAGTACTTTTCTTGTTACATTCTGGAAGCAGAGAAAAGAGCAAAAAGAAAAGCATGGGAGATGCTGAACACCATGCCTCGGTCCTGTCCACATAGCGACTTAAGGGACAGCAAATGATAAAGCTGTTGTGTCTGTCTTCCCAAGAGATCACAGAGTTCTCAGCCTCCTTGAGCGAAGCTTTGTCTCTCTCTCCCCTTACCTCTCATTAATAACCAGGGAAAGCTGGTCAGACCATATCTGTGGGGTCCTTTTTCATCATGTGTCCCCCTGTGACATCCTCTGTATGTTGCTTGTTTGTTTAGGTCTGGCTAATGGACAATGCATGAAGTTGATTCGATGACTGTTGACGTTAGCTTTAGACTTTCTTACCTGTTCAGCTTCACAGATATGACATGAGTTACAGAAGCTCCTTCAGTTTTCCTTATTAATTATTCTGTTATCTTGAATTTGTTAGTTGTTTTTAGCCTGTGATAGGTCTCGTCTGTATGCAGTCAGAGCTTTATTGGTTGCTTTGCAGACAAGCTAAGATTTTGAGGAAGCTTTTGGGGCTTTGGAGGGGTGTTGGCTGGTTGCTTGATTTAGCAACAGTGAGCTGTCATAATGATTTTCATCAGAATGGCGTCTGATAGCATGTCACATAACACATAGGGATTAGCTGAAAGTTAAGTACGTGTTTGAAGATGTTTGTTCCCTGCTGTGGTTTGTCACTAGAATCTTTAATTGCACACATCTTCACAATGGTACGATAGTTCAGTCTCATGTTTGCAGGTGTTACTGTTTGGATTCAGCTTCCCAGATTATTCCTGTTGTATATGTCCATGATGCAGAATTTGTATTTTAAATTATGGGAATTTCCCAAATTTTTGCCCTATCACTTTCCAAAAAAAAAAAACAACTTTCTTCATTTTGGAAAATCTCAGACTTTTAATTAATTGAAGTCTCTCTCAATGGTTTTTACCTTCTTTACAGAAACTCAAATGCTGTTGCCTCCTGGCCTTTAAAGAGATTTTCTGAGTCCTCTTTATGATAATATGAGCTTTTTCCTTTAGAGTGAGGGTATTGCATTTCTCTTTTGGAAAAAAATCAAGTTGCATATCATATGGCTCTGCACCTCTAAAGGCAATACTGATTCTTGCTTACTTGATCCAGTTCTGTCAAAGCCTGAAGATTGCATCTCTTTTGAACAAGGAGTCGTCTTCTTCATACCTCATACCTTTCTAGATAGGTGTTGGGTTTTTTTAAACACAGTGCTAATTTCAAATGTTGTTTCAAAGTCTTGGGCAGTGGAGGTGCTAATTAAATGAAGAGGTTTGAGATCAGGTTAATAATCAAGCAGAGAAATTGGCATGAAGTGACAAAGGACATTAACAGTGTTCTTTGTGTTAGTGTAGTATACAGGGAACAGCTGAGGACCTGATGGTGTTTTGTGCTGGTGCCTCCAGAGTCTTTAGAGGTTTTTGTCTGGTTTTATACAAAGGCAAACAAGAAACAAGGTTTTTTTTCTGTAGTAATAAACTAAACACTGCCAAGGAAAATTTATCCCTCAGTACCTCCAAGCATGATCATCTGCACAGGCAAATTATCCAAATAATCCTTTGCAAGAATTTTGGACTATGCCATCTAGCCTTTCCCAACCACTTTTTCCACTGATGAGGGATTACTGTGGTCCAGGAACTGTGCCCAACGGGCAGGTTGAGCTTTGCCTGCTCTGAAACCTGAGGGTGTACAAGGCCAGCTGTCCTCAGTGTCTGAGAGCTCTTCTGGGCATATTAAGTCGTGTATAGACTGTAGCTCTTAAGAGCTGGAAGACTTTCTGTATTTATGCTGAATCCTGTGGTCAGGAACATTCAAGGTGATGCCCCTTCGTGAAGAAAGTTACCTGTTGATCATTTGTACCCTGCCAGCTTTAAAATGCTAATATTTGATGTCTGTAAGATAACACAACAGCCCTTCCACTTTCAGACTAGATACAGGGTGTTTGTAAGGCATAAGTAGCTGCATAGCCACAGCTGTTTTGGACATTTAGTGTCTTGAAGTGAAGTTGGTATGATGGTTCTGCGAGGCAGTATTTGTTCTGCTTTCTTTATGAAGAGTCAAAATCCATCAGTTACTTTACAGCATGTTTTTATAGCTGATTTTGCAGTGTAGTAGTCATTATCACCATTTTTAATCTCTCGACCCTTCACGTCTTGGGTTGCTTCTTGATGTGAAGTTGCAAAGGAGTTGAATGTAATGTTTGCAAAATGCTTTGAAGATGAAAAGCTCCACGGTAGGTTTTTATTATTACCAGAGGCAAAGTAAGCAGGAGTGGCTTAATGTTGGACTGTTCATTTCCCGAGAGATGGCTTTGTTTTGAAAAGTGCACATTATCAATTGGGTTGTGGATGAAATTATTTTATTTCAATCCTGAATATAAATAAAGTGGCAAACTTTCTACCTTTAAATTATTTGCACGAGATACGGGTAGAAGAGCGGAACATTTATGAAACTACGTATAGCTCTGTTCTTAGCTTATGTTTACTGAAGCATTTTTTAAAATGTATTTGGCATCTACTGTCCAAAGTTATTTTGAATCCAATCCATTCACACATCCTCATATATGTGTATATATATATGGAATTTTATAACTATGTGACACATAGATACATTTATTTGAGAAATACATATATTTGAGGTATATGTTGCTCTTCAAAGACGAAATAAGTTCAGCATGTTTACAGGCAATTTTTCATATGTTCAACCTATCACATATTAAAGAGCTGCTTTTTTTGTTTTAATGGTGCTTCAAATATTTCTTGAAGAATTTTTATGTCCAGCCTGTACCTACATCATAAACTTATAGATGATTGTTCGGAGTCAAATAAAAAATAAAAAGTGAGCTGTTTGGCAGTTCTCAAGCTGCTACTGTTTCCTTTTGAGTTAGAGAAGGGAGTGAGCTGCACCGTTCAAATGGAAATTGAGCTGCTAAACCAGGGGACTGCTTCAGAGACGCTGCTGTCCTCACGTGGTTCGTTGTCTCCCTTGACCTTGCAGTGGGTCATTGCTTCTACGCAGCAGCCTTGTTTTGACAGAGCTGTTTTGTGGTGTCAGCACAGGGCGCCTTTGGGGAGCCCTGGCTGGCACAGCCGGGATTTCTGGAGCAGCTTTGTCTGTGGAGGGGCTGCTGGGCTGCGGCCAGGCGGGAGGCACTGCATCCCTGCGGCCTTGAGCGCTCTGCCTCACTCCCTGCAGCTGCCAAGGCTTTGGGCTCCTGCCTGGCACTTGCAGAAATCATTGTGGAATGTGCTGATTCTGCCAGATGCAAGCTAAACACTTGTTCCCAAGTGGTGTGTCCCATCAGTACAGCTGTTGGTTATGAAAAACATGCAGTGGCTTTCATCCGTAATAATACAGCTTTGTTGAAGTATTGCAAGCTTAAAATATTCTGAGTAATACTGTGAAGCAGCACCTCCTTGCTCAGCCTACAGGGAGCTTTATTCCCCGTGCTTCAGTTAAAATGCTCGTTATTTGTTGTCACTAATGCCAGAGGTGGGGAGGGAGGGAGGCTAAATTTTCCCTCCATACTGTCAGTAAGGATTAACTACAACTGGTGGGCAGTGCTTTCAAAATATTCTGGCCTATTTACACAACAAAACTGATCAGAACAGAATAAACAGTTCTGGTCAGTGCTGAATGCTGTATTGTGGCAGCTATATTTGGCAGCAGATTTTCGCATCATTTTTCCAACGTAGACAAAAACCTGAATGTTGCAGAAATCTTAAGCAGTACAAGCAGATAATACCCCTACTGAATAGCTTGTTTCTCCAGTTGCCTTTTGGGGTAACAGGACAATTTGGCTGTAATTCAGTTGGAACAAATGCTTATGAAGCAACTGACAAAAAAGCATATGAGTAGATTTATCATTTTGCCGTGTAGGGAAATAAATAATTGCATCATTTCCAGCAAGCCACGGTATATACCTATGAGATGGTGGATCTCTCTCCAAGGTATAATCTCTGCAAAGAAGCATTAGATAGGAATTGTGACAGACCAAAAATTGTTAGTTTCCTTCTTGGGTTTTATTTTTTTACTTTGTAAACAACTGTAGTGGGCACTTGCAATTACCTCCTCATTTTTATGTGATCTTCCCTAAGGAGTGAATTGAGAGAAATGTTTGGCAACCATTCCGTATTTCCTGGGTCATAAATTTTTGGTAGTTTGGAGGATAAAATTGCCTGACATTCAAGATTGGAAATATCTCTTTCTATCTTGCATCTTGAACTCAATTTCTGAGGCTACTAAAATGAAGCCTTTTTAAACTTGTCTTTTTGTCACACTTCCGTTTTAGTGATAGTCCCAATGCTGTCCATGAGGTGGAAAAGTGGTTACCACGACTGCACTCAGTTGTCATAGGACCTGGCTTAGGTAGAGATGAAGTTCTACTTGAGAACGCTAAGGTAATGTGCATACTGATACTTTATCCTGTGTCTTTATGTTGCATTTTATTAAATACTCTCCTGTATTTTACATCATTACACAAATGTTCTGGATAGGGTTGATAAATAACAAATTTAATAAAATACTGTTGACTGAAAATTGCAGTTACTGTTCATGGTCTTCATTATTATGCCTAATCTTCACTTGGAATTTTAGGCATTGGTATGGTTGCTTTTGTTTTGCTTGTGGAAGTCACTAATGAAGAAATAGATGTTGGCCTATGTAGATAAAGGGCTCTGTGTTTTCTTAGGTGCAAAGCACCTGTACTGTAAGTGCATAGATACAGATTTGATTTCCTTATTTTTGGAACCATATTTGACATCTTTTATCAAATGTATCAAAGAACAGGGACTGTGTCCCCTTGCAATAAGAAATAATACTCTTAATTATAAAATGTTGCAGATTTCTACTGTGGATAAAGAGATAATCCTATTTTCTGTCAAGCCTTGGTGGAGAGATGAAAACAGGAGCTTAGATAGTTTTGTACTTTAAATAATACATACTTAGACTGTCTTCCAGATGATGTTTCGTATAACCATCAACACATCTTTGTATATTTGAAGTGTATCTTTCAGTCTACTGTCAATCTAATTTTGTACAGTTTTTTTTTTCTTCCTGAACAGTATTACTGAACTTATCAGTGGTGCTAACAAGTGAAATTAATATAATTTACAGAAATTTTGACAGTTACATAGTGAAATTGCAAAACAGGGGAGGCAAGAGACTGGAGACCACACTATCCAAGTGATTTAGAATACCTTGAAAACTAGGGAGGCTGGTTTTGTTAGGATTTTGTTAGAGAAAGTTGCTACTGGAGATTTTCACTTCTTTAATTCTCCTGCTTCCTTTTCAGAAGAAAAATGTGCGTATTATGATACAGAGGTGCAAAACTAATAAAGATTAGAAAGTAAAAAATAAATTATTACACCTGATGGAGAAATCAAATTTTATTCTAAATGGACTATTTAAACATATTTTATTATTTTTTAAAGCAATTTTTCAGAATTCCTTCTACAGAAAAAAATTTTGGTCAATGATTTTTCTATTACCTTGGTTTAAAAAGAAATTAACTTTGTCTTCTGTTCCTAAGAGAAGAATACATTAAACGAAAGAAAATAAGATTCATTTGTAATATCCAAGATATGTAAGATAAGCTTCTTTTATATCTGAATTCCATCTGGGGTTTATGTGCTTATCAGTACTAAAGAAATATCTGGGAGATTTCTTGATTGTGTTTTTTTTCATCATTGCTAAAAATAATTTTGCTTTCTTAGTGAATTACAAGCATACTTTTTACTTCAGCCTGGCTGTCCTGTGTAAGCTAGCTTAGAGTTAAAGAAACAAACCCAGCTGATAAAGACAAGGCACTTGGAAGTCACTTCATGCTAAAATCTCAGGATACATTCATATAAGCCGAGGGTCTGGCCTTATTAATTTCAATTCACATTAAAGCTCAAGGTCTTTGTCTTCACTCTAGTTATATAAGTGTTCATTAGTTACCCAGTGTTGTGGGTTCTAACATGTCACTGGGGACAAGTGACCCCTGTTTTCCTGCTTGAGGAAGACCTGTGCTTCTCTGTGCTGAGGGAAGGCTGAGTCTCCCTCTTGCTTCAACAGCGAGTTTTAAGCTTCAATAAAAAGCAAGAGATGATATCCTTGCTATTTAAAACTCTTATAGGAGATTGGCCTGGTACATAATTTTCTGGTTTCCCTTTAAGTTGACCATGGCACATGTCTTAGGAACACAGGGCTGGTAAGTAGGCGAGTGTCTGCTTTCTGGTCAGGGTTTTGTGTCACAGTGGTAGTTTCAGTGGGAAACAGCTTCCCCTCTTCCTCCTTCTGTCCCAATAAAGTGCTGAGGCATAGTGGTCTGTCACCACTGATGCTGTTTTTATGTCAGTTCTTGTCAGTATTGTGCCAACACATTGCCAATGAATGTGCTTCTCTAAACAGTCATGTGTTTGGGCTCCTTCTTTATCATAAACATTGAGAAATTAAGAAATTAACTAGTGCGGTAACCTGCAATTTCTGGTACTTGTTGACCAGATGGTTTATCATCTCCAGATCAAAGAATGTTTTGCTTCCTCAGCATCTTTAGTATGTCACCTGCCTCCCTCATTCTTAATGCCTGCAGCAGTGTGTGCACTGTCGCACTTGAGCTCCTTTCAACAGTCTGATTAAAAAATCCCCCACCCTGTGATCAGTTTCCTTTGACACTTTTTTTTTCCCTTGGGCGCATAGTGATATTCTTTGAATACATACTTACTGGCTTCCTGTGATTTTCTGGGTTTGGATGCAATTCCATTTACGAGTCCTATTATGAGAAACCACTCTGCAAGTTATATCCCTCTTTCATATGCTACTTTTGTGGGTATGTGCCAGTAACCCCGCTGTTACTCAGTTGCTTGGGTGGGGGCTGATGCTCTGTCAAAGCTTCCTAGCCTTGAGTTTGAGGGACCAGGAGCTGCAGCTTCAGAAAATTCTCCTAAAGAAAGCATTTTTTGTGTCCCAATAGCTGTGCAGCTGGATTCCTTGCAGATGTGGCAGTTGTAGTCTTGGCCTGATTAGACCTTCCAACTCTGGAGCAAGTAAGCACTCCAAGCCTTTCTCTTCAAGAGAAAGGCACAAAAACATTTTTGCTCCACTTCTCGGCTTTGGAGTGTGCACACTGAAGCATCTCTGCTCCCCATACTAATTCAAACTTCTGAAATGCTGTTACCACATTTGGTGTGGAACTTGGCCACCGTGTCAGCTTTCCTGTAGGAAACATCAGGCCATCCATTTCTCCCTTTCAGTGCCCATGATTGATTCTGGCCAGAGATGACAGTACGTTACCTCCCCGAGTTCACCTCAGTTGGAATGCTGCTGCTGGTGGTTTAGACTGTTGAGAAAGAGTTTAGCTGCCACATGGAAGCAAGGCCAAGGTCCCCATGACTATCCTCTGCTTAGAATCTACAGCATATTTCCAAAGCTATTGGACACTCTCCTTTTTTTCACATAGCACCAATATTATGTCCCTCTCACATCTACCCATCATAGTGTTCTTCATTCAGCTGTTCCAGGGATGTTAGCACTTCTGGTCTTACTCTGATCTGATTTTCCTTGTAGCTGAGGCTTGGAAATAGTGAAGTTTCTGCCTGTCCCATCTAGAGCTGTTCCTCGGGTGTGTGAAAGAACCACATTCTTCTCCTGGAGGATGATGAGTGCAGCTCCTAAAAGCACTTTGGAAAAATGCCATATTCCTTGTGTAGCCTCCTGGGAGAGATGCTGCCTAATGCTCAAGGATGTTCTGCATTTTGCTGCCACCTAGCAGTTAGGCAGTTACAGGTTGAGCTATGTTCTTTATCAGTTTCCATCCTTTTGTCATCTCCTTTCCCCTGTTCCTTCTGGCTTTGTGGTTCAATGGGCTGATACAGGATTGTTGGTGGAACAGCAGTTACTGTCAGGATCAGGTAGAGAGAAGCATTCATCCTTATGAAGAGCTCTGTTCCTTAGCAGAAGTCTTTGACATTGGAATCTTCTTTGCCTGTCACTGGGTTACTTCTCTCTCTCCCTGAAGTGGTAGCACAGAATCCTGGACGCTGGCACTTCAGACTTGCTATCTTTTACTTTGCAGCAGCAAAGGTAGATTGCTGTTTTCAGCAGTGCATTCTTGCTTCCCTCCTGTGAGAGGTAATGATTAATAGCAAGAATGGCTCTGTGTAATTCAGATTACACGATAAAATTGACTGGTTTCTCAAACCACGTACTTGTTCCTCTCGCTCAATTTTCAATCTTTGTTTTAGCTCCAAGAACATATCAGCCTGGGTTTTTCCTTTGCCTGAGGCCCTGCCTAGCTGCCATTTGTGCCTATTGCTGTTGCTGTGTTGCTGTTTCTCTTCTCTCACCCCCCTTGCCTTGCAACACTACCCTCAGCCAGTTATTTGCCCTTAAAGATCTGTCCTGTCTCTTGAGATATAAATTTCAGAAATCTCATTTTCCAACCCTAGTGACATCACTGTATAGTTGTGTTGAAAGGTTGTCTTGGCTGTAGTTAACATCTCTATGGTGAGAGAGTTTGGGACTGTTGTCAGGGGATCACCTCCATTGAGTGTGCCCAGAGAGAACCCATTTGAAATTGTCAGATGGATGGATTCTCAGTTCCACCTTGATGGAGGCATCAGCCTTTCTGTGTTTGGTTAGCTGGATTAGTTTCCCACTTTCAAGCCTCAGACTTTCAGGATTTAGGCAGCAATTCATAGCCTTAATAAATTGTGAGAATGGGACCAGGTGTTTCACTACACTATCTACACTAGCTTTTCATAAGATCAAGAGGGCTGTAGAATACAGGGCCACCTGTATAGCTGTCTGTTAAAGCTAAATCCGCCACTATGGACCTTGAGAAACATTTTCCTCTTTATATCTGAGCAGCTCCCCGTTCCATTTGTACCAAGTATAAGACACCTGAGAAGCATCCCAGGCTAATGCTGCAGGTGA
This sequence comes from Pyrocephalus nanus, assembly GCA_038380795.1. Classification (NCBI taxonomy): domain Eukaryota; kingdom Metazoa; phylum Chordata; class Aves; order Passeriformes; family Tyrannidae; genus Pyrocephalus; species Pyrocephalus nanus. The sequence continues at coordinate 93,066,738 of CM076259.1, read as the reverse complement.
CAGACAGATTGGTTGTACTGTCTGTGGTACCCACCACCATGCACAAATGTGAACAACAGGATTTATTACTCTTTAGAATCACTGCTTGTGGCAACTCAAATTAGCAGAATTACTATTTTCCAAAACTTCATTCTTCAGTGCGTGTCACATGCATTTGCTTCTTTCCCTGTTTATACCCTCTGGAGGTTCTTGCTGTGGGAATTCAGCAGTTCCTAGGGAACTGAAGTAGTAGTGAGGACATGCCACTTCCTGTTCTCAGCACTCAGCCAGGAGGAGGTGAGGTAGCTTGGATCTTGTGCCTGCAGTACTCATTATGACCCATCCTAGAAGGGGAGGGTAACCCAGGTTCTGGTTAATAAATCCCTTGGGGTGGATTTGAGTGAACACTAAATCATCGCTGTTTGTAAATATATTTCTATATATATGCCTGGCTTATTTTAGAACAGTTTTGTTTCAAAGGAAAACAAGTGTAATTGTTTTGGTTGTTATCATCTATAGTAATACAGCAATATTAAAGCATAAAAATAACACTTAAGGAAATGTATAAGGAAAGGAAGAAAAGAAGGATAAAGGTGGAAAGATATAGTCACCAGTCGCTGGATCTAGCGATGAAACTTGGCAGTTTTCGTGTCTGTTGATTGAAGTGATGGTCTTGATCTGTTGGGGCTGGGGGAAGCCCCCCAGAACTCAAAGATTTCGTGAATTATTATACACTTCAGGCGCAGGTGGGAACACCTTGTACCTTCCCTGGGGTGGGGAGTTTACAGTGGATGTTGTCTCACAGGACATGTCACAAGTCTTCAATGCTCCCCAGAGGGGTCTTCACAGCAGAGTCATCATGTGAGGGAGGACCTTGGCATGCTAAGAAGGATTATCCCACCTCACAGGGATTGCCTCTTTTCTTATCTGGCAATCCAGTTTGTAGCTTCAGGTGTGCACACCCTTCTGCACCTGGGATAGTTGGACAATGACACCCACTTATCTGAAGGTCCTTCCCAAGTAAGCATATTCAGGGAGGGGTGGGCTTTGCTGGGTGAGCAGTCTCTTAGTGATCTTCACAATGTTTGAGCCATTAACCATTTCAATCTCTGACAGTACTGCAGAGGCAAACCCCAGAGGGCATGTGTGTGAACTTGCTGTGAGAATGAGTGTGCAAAATGCATTCTTCTGAACCTTCACCCAACCCCCAATATTGATGCATGTACCACAAGTAGTATCCAGTGAAAAACCTCTTATTAGCCAAGCTTCATTGCTCCCAAAAGGCCTGATGAAAGTCAGAATTTGTGCATGTTGTCACCTAAGATGAGGCACTTGCTGGGATAGGATGCAGTTCTTTCTCTGTGTTGTGTTACTGGTGCAGATAAAGCTTGGGAACACCTCTCAAAGCAGAGAGATCCTCTTGGTTATGCCAAGACTATTGCTGCTTGTGTTAAGAACTATCAGTATTCTTTGGCTTCCTCACAAATGTCTTGATTAGAAAAACAGTGTTTGAATATATGCTAACAGGACCTTAAATACAGGTTTATGCAGCTTGCAAACAGAATTTATTTTCTAATATATGTAATGGATCTTGATGAAAGTCATTCACAGTGAAGTGGGATGTTTATTTTTCTGTATGTAGGCTTATATTGTTTTTTAAGGTGATTTTGTTACTTAGAAGCATTTATAAGCAAAACACTGAATGGTATACCTTTTCAACTCTTTCTGAGCATCATTCAGCTACAAACTCTGCAGAGAAATCTGCAGTGGTAAATTTACAGAGTTCATTTTAAGTTTATGTTTATTTTTTTTGAGACAAAATGCCAGCAGCTGACCATGAATATCTTAAGCCAAATCTAACATTAACGTAATCAGTTATAAATTGGACACCTTGTAGAGTTTGCAAGAGCAAACATTTAGTGGATCAAAGCATGAGAGAAATGGCTGCTTTTATTTATTCTGATTAATGCTTAAAGTGGGTTTGGATGTGTTTAAGGCTGAAAGTGTATAAATGTAGCTTCTTAAGTGGTGTCTGGTTGACCATAATTTTGAGAAGCAAAGCCAAAAAGGGAGTGCACTGGGGTTTTGCATAACTAGGATAGTATTTCAGAGGATTCTACTTTGTTTGCTTGTGTTCCTTGTGTTCAGGCATTCCTTTGGATTATGTCACTTCTTTAAGAATTTAGCATATGATTGAAGCTGATATTAAGAAAGTGTTAGCTGAAATTTTCCTCCACCTTTGAGGACGAGTGATCTAATTTGAATTCAAAGAGGGAATTTACAAGTGAATAATTTTCGTGTTTTTTTTTTTTTTTTAATGTAGAATAGAACACTTTCGATTAGCTGCCATCTACAGTGTCTTCAGCTTTGTTAGTTGTAACAACAGCTTTCAGTATTTCCCAAAGCACTTAATGAGCCTGATCATGTAGCAGGGTACTCTTTAGAGTCCTTATTACCCTCTACCTGCCGTAAATATTTAGCTGTGCACCTGAAAATCTGTTTTGGAGAATAGGGCCTAGCATGACGTACTATGGTTAAAAGAAAAGACCAACTTAAATTGAACGAAGCATAAACCATGAGATGAAGCTATTTGTTTCAGAGAAAGGATTTCATCTCTGTTATATGACTCTTCATTCAAGAGTGGTGGTCATTCCTTGTGTAAGGTTTGAGAGCTTAGTGGAGTGGAGATTAGTTGGAGCTTAGATTAATGAACTAGTGATAGTTATGCATAAGAAATATATAAAGTAAAGCTCAGGCAATTAGGCTCGTTAAGGGTGATTTGTATATATCTTGTCCACAGAGAGAGTTTTGTTTGTCTTTGCTGAATTTTGGAAGGAGGATGAGGAATCTTGGATCAGTTTATAGGAACTAACGAAAGCAAGTTTAAGAGTTAACTGCATGGTTTTTTTGTAAAAAGAGCAAGTAAATAAAAGACCCAAAGCAAGTTACTGAAAATATGTTTTCAATTTGAAGAACCTCAAACAGTAGAACTCCATTCTTAATGTTTTTTAAACGTCTTGCACCAAGCAGAATACATTTAGGGAAGCTTCTCCCTTCCTGCCAACCCTAACTGTAGCCTTGAGCACAGCCTGAGCTTGGAATATTTGCCTACCTCTAGCTGTGCAAGATTAGAAACTTCTGCTTGCCAAGCCCATTTTCAAAGCATCTCCACCACAGAGCTGCATCCTGACCTCTATTACAGCTGAGTCCCTGCTAACTCTGCATTTATCCAGACTTGAAGCAAGCAAGGCAGAAATGCTTCCTAGGGCTTTCAGTGCCCTAGGAATTTTGTAGGAATTGATTTGCAGTGTGTTGTGGTGGAACTTATTTGTTCCTCCCGGTCACCTGGGGGAAGAGGATGTGCAGAAATGCTTCCAGCTGCAGCATTTACAGGAAATTTTGTCTGTTTCTTTTATCTCTCTGTTCCAGACAAAACCATGGATCCAGGACTGCTGGATGAGAGCAGCATCCATGCAGAAAATAGAAGCAATTATAGGTGGCATTTCAACAGCAGTTTCTGATCCTAGCTTTCAATAGAGAGTTCTTTATAAAAGGGGCTGCCACTCCTTTTTGATTTTTTAAGGTTGTATGAGATGTAGCCAGGGACAAGTTGTGCACATTTGCATGTCTCTCCCAAACCAGAGTGTGTAATTGCATACTTGGCATTTGCAAATTGCAGTGGACTGCACTTTCAGTGGGCTGATGAGAAGGTTATACAACTTCCTAAAGGGTTTGCTATCATCACAGCTAATTCTCTCCATTATTATGGCATCTTAAAGCCTGAACTTCTTTTTGAGAACATGAGTAAGAATTTTGGCAAGGGTAGGCCAAGACATTACTCTTGAAGGGACTGAGGAAATGCAGTGTTGATTGCTGACATCAGTAAAGCCATCTTTCCTTTGCAAGGTAGAAAGATAACAATGTGAAAATTAATTACTGTTGTTGTGTAGGTGTTGCTTTATGATATGCTGCTATTGCGGTTTTCTGTTAATTTTATTAAAATTCAGTCTTTTATTAAAATAAGCGGCTCTTAATTTCCTGATTCTTCTCAAACACCAAATGCGAAAGTTTTGTGTAGCTGAATCAGTTCATCAGGAAAAATGCAAGTAGTGATAAAACTACTGTTATATTAAAAGTCATTGCAGGCATTCTGCTGCTAATCCACATCTAATTAAAAAGGCTGAAAAGTATATCTAAGTCAGGTGTGGGCAAAACTACAGAATTGTCTTTTCCATGGAGCAGTGAATAACCAGCTTGTATGCTGTTACATGTGGGCAGAGTAAATAGGATGTGTGTTATTGCTGGCTTGTGGACTGGGGTGGAGAAGTCCAGACCGACTTCCAAGAGGCTGTGGGTTCTTGCTGTGAGTGCACCACCTCCTCTCTGCTCCTGGTGCTTCAGGATGGCTGCTCTGTGAAGACTTCCATGACTGATAAGATATCCTTTGGTTGTACTTAGGAGCTCCATAGGAATTCATTCCTCCCCTCTATTACCCCTCTAGCTGTTTTTTGCAGCCAGTGTCTCACATTGGCTCATCTCAGCCCCATTTTTCCATAATAATTGTGGAAGTGTGCGGGAGTCCTGGATGTCCACGTTAGTGTAGGTGAATCTTGTGTTTCATAGCACAGCTGCAGGCTATCAAATGCTTAAATCATATCATGCTTTTCTGCATTACTGTGCCCTCTTTCAGCCTGTCCATTTGTGCCTTCCAGCTTCTGTCTCCTGCAGTCCTTTCCAGCCTGAATAATTTCTCCTTTGTCTGTGTATTGTTCAGGTGTCAGTGTTTTGGGGGTTTTGTGTTTCATTTTTTGGGGAGGATAGACCAGTGGCTTTTACTGTGACACAACTTCTTTTTGAGTTGTTACCGAGGAGGTTGCTTACATACAAGTCCTGGATAACCAGTCAAAGAACAAAATTTTTTCAGGAAATTGTATATGTCAACAGTACAGTAGGAGTAGATTCAAGTTAATTTTACCCTTTCTGGGTTTCCTCCCCTTGACTGCCTCCACCAAAAACTGCAATCACTGAAATACTATTTGGGCATTCCTAAATGTCAGGTATTTGGTGCAGGTAACAAATGATAACTGTGTGAGAGGTTGTTCCGTAAAACATCTTCATGAGATGAGATACGTGAATCCCAGGCAATTTCCTCTTGAGTTTAATGAGGATAGAAGCTTCAAATTTGACCTTCATTTATTAGGAGAGGAAGCTCCTCTTACAGATTTGTGCTAGCATGAGTCCTGCAGCCTTCTAATGCAGTTTGTCATCACTGATTTTAGTAAGAGTGCAGTGATGCCTCTTTCCCTTTTCTTGTGCAAATGTAGACTCATTGTTTCAGAGGGCTATCAAGAACTTAGCCAACTCATACAAAGCAGAATATGTCTAGCATGAAGAGACTGAATTTTGGGCCTGGCTGTGAATTGCAGTGGAAAGATCAAAATTTCAGTCTTTTATATCTTAGCTGACCAGTATGGCTGTAGGTCATAAGGTTGGATGACAACCATGTATTACCCTTTCTTCATCCTCATCGATGTCTCTGCTTTGTGACTAATGCCAAGGTTTCCCTGTGAGTCCAGTCCTTCATATTTGGATGTCCTTGAACGATTAGGAATCAACTAAACCTTCCTTAGTCTATGCCAAGCTGAACCACCACTGTTGTAGTATAATACATTCTGTGCACAGAAAGGTTGTCCACTGGGATATCTTGGAGCTAGAATCTTCCAAATCTTAGTATTCAAAATGCTGTTTGAATGGAAGGGGTGATGTCTTGGGTTTATCATTGATATCTATATGTTTTTCTGTTCACTTGTCATTGTTGTTTGGGTTTCAGCTTTTGTCTTAGTAACATTTCTTAATATTTGTAATGGGCAATGTTCTCTTCTAAATCCTTTCCCATATAAATAATTGCCACATTGGGTAAAAATGAGCAGATGGTTTCTGCTCATACGTAGAATTCTATAAAAAACTGTTAAATAGGTTGTGGTTTGAAAGTAGAGTTAGTCTGAGCTGTATTAGTTGTGTGGTTAACACAAGTATTAACCAGAAAAGTCCATGCCAAATATTGAGGTACAAATACAGCTCAAAATTAATTTTTGCTTCCAGAAACAAAAATATTCTGCATAGGAGATGTTGCCATTATTTTTGAAAACTCTTCTTAATGTAGGCTTTTTTTTTTTTTTTTAATACAGTATCTGCAGTAATAGAATGTTTAAAAGTAGACCTCATTTCAGTTCTTAGTGTCTAAAAATAAAAAAGTGTTTCTGTACCCTCTATGATAGCTGAGGAGAGACAGGTATGTGTGTTGGCCATTCATCCTACCCTAAGTCTACGCTCCATGGGATAAACTACTCTCCAGTGCTGAGCCATTTGGCCTTTTTAAATGGCAGCAGCTGAGATGGGTCCTGTCCACAATCAATGGGAAACAGAGGTTCTCCCATGAATGTTGTGTCCTTCAAACCTGTGGCTGTCTTATGGGGGTTCCCTTATCTTTGTTACTGCTTTATTACGGTTTCCAAATTACCCCTTCCATCTGTAGGACTCCCTCTCCGGAGGTTCCTTGTTTGTCTCCAAGCAGTTTCTGTCTGGGTTTAAGGAATGAATAGGAAAGGAAAATGATTGGGGTAGGGTTTTGGTTTTGGTAGGTTTTTGTATTGTTTGGGGTTTTTTTTAATCAAAAATGAGCTTTCTGAATAAGACAAAGGACTTTGTGTCTCCTAGGATAGATGAAGGAGAGAAAGAAAAAGCAAAGTTCATTCAATATGTTAGATTAGAAAGTGATGCCTCAGAGACTTGGTACAAAATAAAAGTTGCTTGGCCAGTAGATTTTACTTAGCAAGGTGAAATTTCTCTTCAGAGTAGAGGTCAAATCTTTCAGGATTGTGGAGGATGTGCTAGAGAGGTAGGAACTGAAAACATTATTAGGAAAAAATGTGTTATTTTTTTGGAGTGTACCAGTGATCTGCCTTCCAGATGCTATTTACTTTCATGCTTTCTAACTTGCACTTTTTTTTGTATCTTATACATACATTCTTTTGGTAGACAATGAATCTTCAGGATTCTTTATTTAGTCTGTTGTGTGTGAGAGAAAGAAAGACAGGGAGAGAGAAATTCTAACCAGTAGTCAAGATGACAGTTATGAGGAAACAGGAAAGGGGCCAAAAAATAACAGCAACTCCCAAACTGTAAGTGCTTTGGGAACAGAACTTTGGCAAAATTAATTCCCTAGATTGCTCATAGTGCTTTTAAGAGAGTAGTTTGGAAGGATAAGGACTTCTAAGATTGGGTATATTCACTCATACTTCATTATGGAATCTGTCGGGGAAATCTTTTTTAATTTTGGAAGATGAAGTGTCATGAAAGACTTTCTTAGTAAAGTTGACATACTAGAATAAACTGGTGATTTGTATTAGTGGGAAGTGGAGCAGTAATCATTTTAAGTGTACTGAAGGAGTTTGGTAAAGCTGCTAATGTACAAAAATATTCTAATTATAACCAGTCAGAAAACAAGGTTGCAGTAAATGGTATTTGTATCTTCAAAAACTGTGGGAGGATGATCTTCTTGAGCTCTGGGCCTCAGTGCCATATGATATCTAATCAGAAGAGGTTAGTATGATACAAAAATAATTGGGCTGTTGGATGTATAACATTCGTTTATACAAGGAAAATACAAACAGCAAAACATGAACCTGGTTGTTGGATCCACAGCCTTATTTCAGCGGGGATGAATTTCTACTGGTATTGGAAAAATCAGAATGAGGTTGTAATAAGTTTGTGAGGATATGTATATGTCATATTTAATAATTATTTACAGGAATCAAGGTGGGCAGTATTTACTTTTACCACAGTACAAGAACAGACATTTAATTAATGTTCAATACCCTGAACATTAATTAAAGACTGCTTCCTTAGTCCTTACATCATGTCTTGCTAACCTGTGAAGCTCAGTGCTGTGTGATAGCTAATCTGAAGAGCTTAATAATATTAAAAAATAATTAGACTTTTGGATGGAGACCATCCTCTGTTATCTTAAAAGGTAAGGAAAAAGATAAACCCTCCAGCTTCCAAGATGAGTTGGTATGGCCAACACTGAAAAAACTTGACTGTTGGCCATCGCTCATTAAAAAGCTTGTGGATCAGTCATTGCTGCTGCTGGGTTAGGAGAGAAAACAGAAGGGCAAACAGTCTGCTAGGAGATACTGCTTGCTGAAGAAAACACTTTTACAAATGGTTGTCTGGGCCACCTTGGTTTTACTTTCAAAGCATAAAATCTCCAGGACCAGGTGTGAAATAACATCATACATACTGCTTTTCTTGGATGTTTGTTTGTACATTACCTCAAATACTGCAATGGCGATGTCATCAGAAAAGCAACTGAAGTTAGTATTACAGTTACTGGTAGATTTCTGTTATGGCAGTACTCACTGGGATTTTTCTTTTTTTTTTTTTTATTTTTTAATTAGAGATGTATGTTTACTTTGTGTGACTAACGTTGGCATTACATGCCTCCTGCAGCAGGGAGAGTGAGTGACATTGCTTGCTTGTTTGCATACTGTGGTGAGTGAACCCTGACTGGATGCCAAGTACCCACCAAAGCTTCTGTATCACTCCCCTCAGCGGGACAGGCAGGAGAATATATAAGAAAAGGCTGATGGGTTGAGATAAGAACAGGAGAGATCACTGGCTGATCACCATCAAGGGCAAACCAGACTCATCTTGGGGAAGTTAATTGAATTTTATCACAAATCAAGTCAGACTAGGATAATGAGAAGTAAAACCAAATGGTAAAAACACCTTCCCTCCATCCCTCCCTTTTCTCCAAACTTAGCTTAACTCAAAAATTTTCTACCTCTCCCCTCTCAATGGTGAAGGGGTTGTGGAATGTGGTCAGTTCATCACATGTTGTCTCTGCTGCTGCTTCCTGCTCAGGGGGAGGACTCCACACTCTTCCCCTGCTCCAGCATGTGGTCCCTCCCATGGGAGATAATCCTCCATTAACTTATCCAGCAGACTTCCCATGGACTGCATTTCTTCACAAACTGCTCTAGCACGGGTCTTTCCCATGGAGTGCAGTCCTTCAGGAACACGCTGCTCCAGTGTGGGCTCCTCCCTCCATGGGGCCACAGGTCCTGCCAGGAGCCTGCTTCAGTGTGGGCTTCCCATGAGGTGACAGCCTCCTTTGGGTGTCCACCTGCCCTGGTGTGGAGTCCTGAATGGGCTGCAGGTGGATCTCTGCTGCACCATGGACCTCCATGGGCTGCGGGGGCACAGCTGCCTCACCACAGTCTGCACCACAGGCTGCAGGGGAATCTCTGCTTCAGAGCCTGGAGCACCTCCTCCCCCTCCTTCACTGACCTAGGTGTCTACAGGGCTGTAGCTCTCACATACTTTCACTCCTCTCCTCTGGCTGCAGTTGCTTCAGCACAGTAACTCTTTCCTCATTTTAAAGACCTTACCCCAGAGGCGCTACCCCTGTCACTGACAGGCTCTGTCTTGGCCAGCGGCAGGTCTGTCTTGGAGCTGGCTGGCATTGGCTCTGTCAGACATGGGGAAAGCTTCTGGCAGCTTCTCAAGAGATGCCACCCCTGTGGCCCCTCAAACCCAATACAAATCAATTCTGTGGACAGTTATACTTGAACCAGGGAGAGAACACTGTGACTGGAAAATTACCAGCTGATACGAAAGTGTCTTATATTAGTTTGCAGAATATAACAGATTTTTTTCTATCAGTTTTGTAAGAACAACTTATATGGTCAGATTTATTGTGGGAATTTGGTTTGGATCTTATGAGATTTAAATTAGCAAGCATCTTAAAGTTATCTGCATTTTTTGCAGGGTATTATAGAGAAATCGAAAGTGAAAGGAATTCCTATCATTATTGATGCAGTAAGTATTTTCTTGATTTCAGTCAGTGGTGTGACATTTAAGAATCTGTTTAGTAAATATTCTTCTTACTGTGCTTTGCAGGATGGACTGTGGCTCATTTCCCAGCAGCCTTCTCTCATTCAAGGCTACCAGCGAGCTATTCTTACTCCAAACTATATGGAGTTCAGTAGGCTGTATGAAGCCATGGTGAGCTGCTCTCCTTTTTTGATACGTGCAAGTTTTATCTTTTAGTCCTTAAACATAAATAACTTATTACTGGCTTAAATATTATGTGCCATTTCTTATATGTGAGGGAAGCACTCCCTGGGGTTTTATTCCATGGGATAATTGCCACAACAATGCATGTTCTTAAACAGAGCTCTTTTTTAAAGAAGACCCATTCTCATGCAATTTTTGGCATTGCAGTGGGTATAGGAAAAAATACCTGGAAAGATGATGATGTTGCCTTTTTTCTTCCCTCATGCATATGCTGAAGTAGAGTGTGTTAGAATGTGTTGTTCTGGTACCAAAATATGTACTGTGTATGGAATTCTTGTGTTGTAGCTTAGAGACCCTGTAGACAGTAGTGATCATCATGGATGTGTATTAAGACTCAGCCAAGCCATGGGGAACCTGACAGTTGTTCAGAAGGGAGAAAGAGATCTTATTTCAGATGGAGAGAAAGGTAAGTGAAGCCTTTTGCTTTGAATAATGTGATTGTTTAATTTTGTTTGCTTTCAGTTGTAGTCTAGTGGTTGGACTATGTAGCAATTGGTTGCATTCCTCTGAAGATTGAAATGGAACGATGGCTGTCTTTGCAGATCACCTTTAGATGATTTGGGTAAATTGATACTTTAAGACTGCAACTCGACTCATTTACTGAAAAAAGTTGCTGATTTTATTTCTCATTTAAATGGTTATAACTTACATTTTACATTACACAGGTATTGAGAAATTTGTCACTTATTAATGTGGTTAAAGTAGACTTAATAAAATTAGCTGCCTGTCTGATGCTTTTTATGCTGATCATTTACTGTTATCAATATAAAATTCACAAGTGCCTTCATCGCATTTTGACTGCATGGTCTTATTTCAAATACATAACAAGCAGCAGCTCTGCTTCTAATTACTTGAAATGCTAATCTGTGATAAATGTTTATGCTGCTTCAGAGCTGTTTTGTATATACAGTCAATTTTTCATTATTGGGAGCCATGGGAGTATTTTGTAACCAAAAAACAGATGTAATATGACAACGGGTTTGTGCAGAGCCACCTTCCACACACCCCATTAGTGCAGATACTGTAGCAGATGTGAAACAACTGGTGCCTGGAAGCAATATAGTAACACCCATGTGGTAAAGGACTTTGGTCATATAGCACCCAAGTTGCCTCACAGGAAGTCTGCTGTCATATTTGCACCCATGGCAACCTTGATTTGTAGCCTTGGACAGTCAGGCCAGGCTTAAGGGAAGATGAACACTGCCAGCAGATAAATGTCTTGACTCCAGTTTATGCCAGATAGAGAGCTTTAGAGTGCTGTAGTTGTCTTCTTTTTCTGCTTTTATGTCAACAATGTTCCTTTTTATGCAGGAATGTTGCTTTCTTATGAATGTTGGGAAAACTGATGAGTGCTTTAGATTGGATACATTGTCTGGTATATATGTCTGTTCCCCTTTTGAGCTGTTATTCTTGAAAAAAGTGTACAGCCCCCTCCTCCTTTCCCCCCCAGTTTCTGGAGAGAAAGTTCACTGTTTCCAATGCCTCTTGTCATGCAGGATTCAAAGAAACAGGAAACAACTGAAACTCTTTCCAATTTCAATTTTGAATATTCACATGTGGCACAAGTTTGGTGTATGCCTTATGTGGTTTGGGGGTTTTGCATTGGCTTATTTTTTTACCCCACCTTGGTTTTTGTCTCTGTTGTGTTCTGATATTTTTTCTATTAGTGAAGTGGCTTTTGATTTGAAATAAAACCAGTTCTGTGCCTTTATAGCCATCGATTGATGTCCAGCTATAGGCTGCTTCCTTGTTCTTACCTTGTTTCCATCACTGATGCTTTGTCTCCTGGATTATAGGCATTATGGGCAGCATTGCTGTGCTGAGCTGTAAGAAAGCAATTGTCAGGTTTAATGCAGGTTAGAATGTCTGCTACAAAAACTGTTTGCGTGAGTTTGCATGACTTGCAAGAAGGAATTACAGACTTCAGCTTCCTTTTAACAAGAATGTTCTTTGGGTCTGGTCTGGTGGTCATTTTTTTAAAGCTTCTCAAATGCAAAATTACATTAAGAAAGGAGATTATACTATGTGCTCTGTGCCACAACATGGAATATGTTGCCATGTCACTGACCTTTAACTTTCTCCCAGGTTTTTTGCTTTTTTCATCTGTCTCTTCTTATGATCTGATGTCATTTTTTTCAGCTTAGACAACATGCATCTTGATTCCTGTGTGAGGGAAGTCCAGATCACTGGATCAGGCCAATGTCCTCTGAGCACAAACATTATGAAAAGATTTGTGTGCTCCTCTTTATTTATCATGTCATCCTCCCTTTTTAGTGCTTAAGGCCTGCCTATTTTCAGGCATTTCCTGCTTGAGCTCCTATGCTTAGCATACTGACACTTCAGTTTTCATATATCACTTTTAAACTTTCTCCTTTAGGAGTACACTGCATGCATGCTTTCTGGGTAAAAAAAAAAAAAAAAGGAAGGGGGAGGGGAAAGTAAGTCTTTATGCTCTCCAGGAAAACCAGAATTTGAGAAATTGCAAACTATGTAGCTTTAGTGTTTTGTGCTTGGCTGTTGTGGAAGGAAGGCTTTTTGAGGGTGCCAAATTTTGCAGTAGGGAAGATTGGCTTGGTGAATACTTTATAAGTTGGAGTGATTGTAGTGGTTTTTGGTTTATTTTCACGGTACTTTTATTCATGAGTCTGTAGGAAATTCAGTAGGCAACTTCTGTTAGCTGAAGACAGAAAGGGTTAGCAGGTGATTTGGCATAAGCTGAAGTACATGTGTTGATGAAGGATTAGTGTCAGCAAATAGCTTGTAGTCTAAGCAGAGAGGCTCAGTAAATTCTGTTTGGGACCTGAGTCTCAATAAATTCAAAGTAAGGCAGATTTTATTAATAGATACAGAAATTAGTTATTACAGTAACATACCAGGGACTTCAGCAGATTGCTGTACTGTGAAGTGTCTGGACACCTTTGAGGTTTGTTTTTGCTGATCAGATTAGCTGATGCAGGTGGTTCCTTACGGCCTCAGAGTCAGTACCAAATCACATACATGGCCTCTCTGAAAGCAGTAGTAGTCCTCCACTGTAAGGAGGTTTTCCTATAATTTGTCTTCATTTCAGTTATGAGCTGCCAACCGCCCTGTAAACACAATCAACAAAGATTTTAAATTAAGTTTTATATACTCTTTTTCTCTTTCCTTTTGCAATTTCACATTATAGCTTGGTCTACAGTTGTTGATTCCCTGCTCTACAAAGATGAGCTTCACCATGCTCTTGGTAGGTGATATCAGTGCCATCACTGACCAGGGTAGGAAAGAGTACTCAGCCTGTGGGTAAAAGGTAAGTCAGCTTTTATTCACTATGGCACAGCTCTCTAAGGTTATCATTTTATTATTCTTTGGAGAACTGGTCAGTAATAAAGTGTGGTTATACCAGTCTTAGTTCCTAACATGTTTAAAATTTGGTTAGGTCCTTGAAGCAGAGGATTTGGATTTTGATTTTTAAACATTATAACGAGTTTCTCTGTATTTTCCCCCAGCACCTGTGTTTAGCCCTCCTCCATTCCAAGAGGCAGGCTTTATGGGTAACCATCCTGCTACTCTCTGTGACTATTTTTACCTGAAGCCAATAGCCAAATACAGTTTCTCTCCAGTTGCCCAGCTGTGACTATGGTCAAGAGAAGCAAAGAAGCATGCAAAAGGGAATACCGAGTACTGACTTTGGGTAAAAAGCCAACTCTTGTCCTAAGTCCCCAAGCACTACTTCTAATTTCTGACATTTGTCTCCCTATACAGCTGTAAAGGAAGCTGTTCAGTGCTTGTCACTCTCTGGCTCACTCACAGCTGCTGAGCAAATCTTGCCTGGATTTTTAACTGAGAGGCAGCACCTTCATCTCCAGTCCTGCTCCTGCAGAGTGAGCAAAATGGGGAGGTCATGGTTCCTGTCCATTGTGCCCCTGTGTGCTCTACTGCACATGCAGCCCAGCCTGCTGTCTCCCTGGCACGGCTCACCTGTCATCATGATCATAACCTGGCTCCTGTGCCTGTCCAAGAAAACTAATGTAAAATTTGGGTCATTTTCTTTTAACCTAAATTGCCTGGTATCTCTCCTTCAAGGACTTATCTAAGTTTTAAAAGTGTGATTAGGGAATATAAAAGTATAAGCACCCTTTATATAAAAGCCAACTTACATTTTCCACATCAGTTGAGTTATTTTTCCAGCCACAGTCATTAAACTTGGTTTCCCTGTCTGTATGCACTCTGGGACGTGTTTCTAGGACTCCACAATCTCCAGCTATGTGCTTTTGTGAAGTAACTTGCAAAAGGAAAAAGATAAATTTCTTACTAGTTTAAGTATGTGTCACGTCAGAGATGTATACTGGGATTTTACTCAAAAACTGATAATGGTCTAAATCAGAATCTTGCATTTGATGGAGCAAAATGATCCTTGATAGCTACATTATTTTGCATAGAAAATTGAAATCTTAAGCCTTTTAATTAAACTAGAATGTGTTTGTTGTGTGGGGTGGCTCATGTTAGCTGATTAATCCAGTTGGGTCATAGCAGAAGTTAGAATGGCTGTTTGTGTCATACATGGATTCCTGAGCACATTAGGGTGAGTGTAAAACTCCTTCTCTGTAAGAGGAAAGCAAGTGCAAAGAATTGCTCAGGATGTCTGAGATTCAGGAGTTAATTTTAATCTCTGGGCTGTCTTTCAGTCTGCAGTCCCAGTAAATGTGATGTTTCACAGGCTCTTTAGCCTTCTTTACCATCATCAGTACTACGTGTTTAGCCTTAACTAGCTATATTTCACATGTTGTGTTCTAAATACAGACATAAAAGAAATGAATCTCTGGGATGGTTTGTTTCACTACTGTGTGAATTTGGTGAAGCAGGCATATGTGACTTTTTATATTACTTTTGTTTTCTGAGTGTGATGTATCTAGGAGCTGGCATTGTAAATGGCGCTGCCTGCGTACAGCCATATCAAAATTTGTGCTTCCCAATTAACTTGCAGTGCTTAAGCTCAGCAAAACTACTACATTCTGATTTTTTTCCTTCAAAGAGAGGACAGCTATTTTCAGTTACATAACAGACTTGGGTTTTGGTTTAGTTTGTTTTTTTTTTTTTTTTTTAGTTAAGCATACAATACCCATAAATAGGTCATTCTTCTGGACTTTGATCTCCCAGCAGATTTGGGGCTGGGAGTTCTTTCAGATTAAAACTTGGCAGTGGTACAGTTAAGTGTGGCATTGTGGTCTGAATGCTTTCCCAAATTCTAATGTGTATCATATCTTCAAGGAGTGCTGAAAAGGTATGATGGTATCTTATTTTATGGCCTGAAATATATTAAACATAGAGCTACTAAATGACTTCACCATAGTTGCCCAGAAGTTCTGGGGCAGAGTTTTGAATTGTTTGGAGCCTAAAACTCTTGAATTTCTACTTTCCAATATTCTATCGGTATGACAGCTTTCATTTTTTTGCTTCTATTGCACTCATATTTCATTACAAATTATTTCCATGGAATTAGGTACGCAGGAAATCCATGTGACTATATGTGAGGGATGTGTTATATTTGCTGCCTAAAGCTCTGGCAGTATTATGTGCTGTTTACTCACTGGGACTGTATTGAAACCATCGAATAGGACTGTGGTTGTTCTGACTCTAGCAGATCTCCTTGCCATACTTCATGCAGGCATTTCTTCACTCATGACATTTTTATTTCATCTAGCCTTTTCTAATGATAGTATGTGTGTGCTGCATGGATAAGTGCTGGGAGCTGGGTAACTTTTTTTTTCCTGCAAAGTTACTTAGCATAAAAAAACTTTCATTAAAAAACTGTTACTTATACTGAGGTGGGTTTTTTTGATTCGTCACCCTGATAATGACATCAGATTTGGTTGCCCAGACCTATTAGGAAATGAAATAAGACACCCTGCCCCAACACCCAAGCCACCTTGACCAGCATGAACTGTGTGTGTCTCTCTCTCTTACGGTGTGTCAGTTGAATTACAGCTGAAACTCTCCATTGTTTTGATCACACTGGTGTCAGACTGGTGTCTGCCACCTTAAGTGGCACTGGTTGCCACCTTCCAAAATTGACACATTGTGGTCATGTTAGTCTTTGTAGTTTCCTTGTTGTCCTGTGTCCAGTCATTCTGATCTCCTCAGCTGTTCCAAGAACCATGTTTTCGAGGTTTTCTGATGTACATGTCCCCCCTAGTTGAACGTGCTGCAGCCTCGCTGAGCAACGGACCAAAAAATTCTCCATCCTCCTGTAAATACATCGTCCTGTGTATCTCCAGGGAATAGAACTGCCCACCTGCTCAGCATCATCGCTGACTGTTCAGTCATGTCTATCTAATCGAGGTCTTGAAACATTGCCACTGGTTGTCACTGCTCAGTGCAAACGTAAGGATGTCACCCCCATGGTCCTTAAAGAACTGCAGGAGCTGACTTCACAGCAGGGCACAGGCATTTAGTGGGGGATGTTGCACTGGGAGAGTGGGAAGACAGCAGTTTATTTTATTTTTGTAGGAGAAGGCTGGGAAAAACCATCCAGAAGACTTTGTGCTATGTTGATTTGGCAGTGTGCCAGTTTGTCTTGATGTTAGTTGGGATTCCTTCCTTTGTTTTAAAAGCTTTAATAGTGACTGTAATTCAGAGGAATTTTTAAATCCTTTTCTCATCGCCTGTTGTAATGTTCATCATGCTTTTATTTTGAGATGTTCTTTGATCAGTTGAGCTTCTGCACAAAGAATTGCCCAAATGTTATACTTTCCCCCCCCTCATTCAAGTGAATTTCCTGTAGTTCTGCTTCTCTGAAGGTATTTCATGGATTTGTTTTCCAGCATCTCTATGCAGAGTACAAAGGTCTGCTTTTGTTGTTGCCTGTGAGGTAGTCTGCACATATTTGAGACTTACTTTTTAAAACCACAAACAAAAGACCACTTTTTTTTTTTTTTTTTTTTTTAGCAGAGTATTATAATTGGCCTAGTTTGAGGAGAGCTTGCTTTCCTGTACAGCACAAAAATGAGTGGAAGGTTGTGGGGCTACAGAATAGTGGCAGATGGTGACATACAGCTAATAAGCAGGGGCTTGTGCTCAGCTGTCAGTCAGAAGGCCCCAAAGCTTTTGAACAGAGGATTTCCATCCTGCCTCCTGCCAGGAGTTCAAGCCCTCAAAGTGAAAATCCTGTGAGATAGCATCTTCAAAGTAGCAGAATTAGAGGTAATTTCTCCAAAGCACTGTATTTAAAATAAAAATAAGAATAAACCATGCACCTAAAAGGGCATACCTTCTTCAGATAGCTAACTCAGAAGGGCATTTAACTTGTGAAATTTGACATTAGCTACTGCTCACTGAGAAACACATCCAGAATCTTAATTTGAGAGGGGGAGGGGGAAGGGGAGAAAGAGTGATTGGGAAAATGAACTGCTGGCAACGCTGCAGTGGTGTCTGCTGTGTTCGTGGTGACTAATGAATCTTTGCCCTCTCAGTGGCAGCAAACACACACAACTGCCTGGCCTCACAAGCCCAGCAATTACTGCTGGAAGAATTGGTAGGAAATGGAAGTGAAGTACAATTCTTTGCTGTTCCATCATTTCTGGTACAGAAATGGACTATGCTAATGGACTGGAAGGGGTTTATTTGCATTATGTAGTTTTTTACTGCTTGCTATTTAAGAAGATTTATCTGCAAGTCCTTCAGTTTTGTTCCGATTTTTCCCATTAGTTCGTAAGAGAAAAATTCCATTTAAAAAATGTGGGTACTACTCCCTCTAAAGCAGCTGGGCTGCTCTGTTTATACACCTTGGAGAAACCCAGCCCAGGTGACTTGAGATAAGAGCTGTTGTCCAAGCAATGTCTTGCTTTATCCTTTGCTTGTGTACTTGGTGTGCTCAGGAGCACAAACAATTGTGTGCACAGTCCTGAACCTGAGTGGCTCTGCGGTAGCTGGCTGGAGGTGCTCAGGATCACTACTTGCTGATTCTGCCAGCTCTTCCATTCTCCTAGGAGAGGAAAATAAATTTCTCCTGGGGTTTTTTTCAGAGCCAAGCAAGAAGAAAAGCTAGGGGTAGGTACACAAGAGAGTTTGGAGAAGGGTAGCGGAATCAATGCTGTTTTCTTTTTGTGTGCCATAGGTATCCTTCAGGCTTCCCGCCTGGGCTTGTTAAGAGTGGAGAACAAAGGAGTTAAATGTAGTGAAACCATTTGCATATTCTTCATAGTTAAAGCTCCACGAAGAGATCAGTTTGACCAAGGTCCTTTGTATATTTAAATTAGAAATGTAACATCTGATAACCTGACAGGGCCTATCCACAGTGACACTGCTGACAGAGACATACATGGATGTTGAGGACACTGTTGAGGGGCAGAAAAATTACATCTGTCTTGCATATGGTTTTTACAAATCCTGAGGAAAACGCTGTTTTCAGTAAAATACCTTTGCGATGAGCATGGTAGAAGATTTGAGATTTTAGTTCTGTTTTGCATTTGCTCTTTGTGAAATGCCTTGGTTTACATTCACAAACTTGGAAGGTCAGAGACTCTGAAGGGCTGGGTTTACATGACGGCTTTGTGGAGGGACCTGGTCCCATTTGGGTGATGGCTCATCATGTCACGTGGATCACTGAAGTCATCTCTGCAGGCTGAGTGAAGTAGAGAAAGTGTGTATATTGTGTGATGTTATTTGTAAAGTATTAAAAGGTAATCAGAAAAGTATTTTTAAAAATGTTGATGTAATAATTGATTTCTTTTTAAGAGTAGTGTGCTTCAGTATATGATGCTGTCTCTGATTAGTCTCTCACCTGTTAATTGCTGTGTGCCTCAGAGGTTCACCCTTGCAGCTGCAGTGGCATCATCGTAAATGGAAGGAGAAAAGCACCTGACTTTGTTTTTGGTTTGTCTGTTCATAGTACTCGTATGCAGTCATGAAGGAAGCAGCCGGAGATGTGGTGGACAGGGGGACCTTCTTTCTGGTTCTCTGGGAGTCTTAGCACACTGGGCATTTGTTGCTGGAGCTGAAAAAACAAATGGGTATGAATATTAATAATTAACTTAATTGTTGTGATTCTGTGTTCTCCTGTGGCAATGGTTGTAGACCTGCTATATAAATTTCCAAATGAAATCGGAGTTGTTGGTACAAAGGTATCCACGTACTTTTAAAAAATGTGTGTTCTAGAGCAATCTACATAGTAATAATTTAATAAGACAAGCCCTTCAGTAATCTAACATCCCCAAGCCTGAGGCAGAAGAAGAGCATGAATCTGGATCTGTTCCAAGGATATTTATGTATGAGATATGTATTTTCAAAACAATTGAATGTAGGCTGAAAGTACGAAGAATAAGTAAGTGGTAATCACTGGTAGTACCATCTCTGTAATTCAAAAAACATGTCATTTGGCTTTGTTTTTATAATTTGATGAATCCTTCTGCATTGTGCATAAGTAATTCAGTGGGGCAGGTAAGTTGAAACTTGCAAATAAAATACAATTTCAAAGAGTGAACTCTTTTAAGGCCAAATGGCAGTCCAGTTTGGTTGTACATAAAGCAGCCATGCAGCTGACTGATGGCTTTTTGTAAATTACATCAATTCCTGTCTGACTGGTTGGTCCATATAGTCATGTAGTCTTTCTGTGAAAGCAGCTGCTTTAAATGAAGTTGAAAGGAACCCTGACATAGGGAGTTACAGTCCCTCTTCTCTATAAGTAATAAGCTATGAAAGTTTGAGGAGTGGAGATCTTTTGTAGTCTTTTTGATGCTGTATGCAGATGCACACAATTAGATGTTCATAGGAGTCAATTAGTCTGTGCTCCAGGAGGAATGAGGGACCAACTGAACCAGACCTTAAAATTCTGAAATCTAACATACCCAAAATGGAAGAGTTGCAGTTGCCACTAAAGGAGGAATTTTGTTTTAATTTGCTAAAAGGGTGACTTCATTTTTGTTTGGGGTACAACAGAGCAGTATTAAATTGTTGGAGAAATTAGCAAAGGCAACACATGTTCTCCAGGCTCTCCTGACTTGAGCTCCTGTAGCTTTTCCAAATAGCTTGTTCAGAAGCTCCGTTATTGTATAGATGAAGGAAAGTGTAATTGGCATCAGCAATACATTGTGTCTCCTGTGGTGGTGTTAAGGTGACCCTTCACAAACACCTGCTGTACCAATCCTGTCTACCGTGTGTGTTTCAGGAGAGGAAGATGCTCTTGGGTTCAGTGACTCAGGACATCTGCTTGCAGACTGCACTGCAGGCAGTCCAGCCAGTGTTTCCACGCTTGTGCCTGACTCTGTTGTTTCAAAACAGGTCTGTGCAGAGTGGAATTTTGAAACAAGTGTTTTAGCTGCCTTAAGCCCAGGAGCCTGTGCACAGCTTGTTTCAGAGCAGTATTTGGGCATCCAGGATTGACTCCCAGGGTGGCTTAAATACTCCTGCACCTTGAGTTGTATGGAGTTGCCCCTTAGATAACACTTAATGGTAAACTCATGTCCTGTTTTGCCTGCGCTTTACATCAGGATCCTTCACAAAACTCTCACTTGGCAGAGAAGTAAGTAGGTCCTTAGTGACTCACAGGCAGCGATGCCTCAGCTGTGGCTGAGCTTTGTGAGGTTTTTAATCAGGCAGAACCTGGGGCCCAGGCTGCTGAACTATTCTGCAGGTGTTTTCTGTTGTAAGGCAGCAGAAGTGACTCCCATGGCCCAGCCTGTGAAAAGTGCTCTGGCAGTGGCAAGACCGTGCTGGCTTTTCCAGGGGAGGTTCAGCATTTGAGGTCTGGGGCTGGGTACACTCTGTTAGGCAGTTTGTAAGCATGTAGGAAACATTAAGGCCGTGTGCTTTAATTTCCATCGTGGGCCCTGGCTGTCACTGTACCCCTTTTTGGCTGGTATCATGAGGGCTCTGGAACAGTCACTATGGCCCTGTCAAAAATCATCTCATCTGCATCCCCATATCCTTCCCCCACTCCCTGCAAGACAAAACTCAACAGTTACCCAGCACATGGAGAGGAAAGGGACTTTAAAGGCTGCTAGGTGATATTTGGTCTTCTTCTGTAGGAAAGGATGAAGTATTACATCAGTAAAACTAGACATGGACCACCTTCTTCCCTACTTTTTAAGCCTGTTTTCCTTTTGTGTCCTTTGGCCCTGGTTTCTCATTCATTCACATGCTATGCCATGAGTAGGGAAGTATTTGTTAAAAAAAATTCAGACAAAGATGTTCTGCAGTGAGTCTGAGAAAAAGATGATTGCTTAAGAGGCTTTCCTGGCATTCAGGGGTACAAAGATGATGTCCACCACCTTATGGATTGCACAGGAGTGTTCAGATTCTCTTGATAATGTTATTTTTTTTGTTTTTTTCCTTTTAGTCAAAATCCCTTTCTAGTGGCTGCATTTGGAGCTTGCTCTCTCACAAGGCAGTCTAACCACCAAGCCTTTCAAAAATTCGGACGTTCAATGACAGCTTCTGACATGGTTTCAGAAGTTGGAACAGCTTTTAGCAAGCTTTATGAAACCTGAAGCCAAAGCAGCAGAGAAGAAAAGGAAGAACAATGACTGCAAGAGTAATTACATGTACCGTAGAATTTACATAAGTAATGCACCCTTTCAAGTGCTGTAGCGACATTGGTATGTTAGGTAGATCTTTTTTTATTTTTAAGAATAGAAAAATATGATTAATGTAGATATTTTTTAAGAGTTTGGAATACAAAAATGTTTTGGCTGAAATAAACTGTAGTTGCAGATCTGTTATAATATAATAAAACTAAACTGAAAGTATTCCTCTGTTCTTTTTGATAGTTATTGAGCAATAACTAAAGTGTGAACAGCAAAAAAAATGCACTTGATATTTAGATAAAATTCTTCCACCAGCTCAACTGAATTTCTTGGATTGCACCAAGGTTGTCATGTTGTCATTCTTAGAACCTCTGTCTAGAATTAGCTATTGCACTTCAGTTTTTTGCCATGCTAGTATATTAAGAAGCAAAAAAAAAGCCTCTTTGGAAAGGGAATGCATGAGAGTTGCTGTAGATTTTGAATGTAATTAGTTGCCTTTTCTCATTCCCGGTCCCAGAGGCAGCATTCATTTGGACAGGGCATCCCTTCCTGCAGTGTCTTATTTTGTTGTTTTTTAAAAGGTTCCCCCCCGCAGAATAAGGATGTACTGTAGGTATCTTAGCAGCAAAATTCATTAAACAGTAATTAGGCTTACCTGCAAAAAAATTAAATTTCAGTTTCTTTATCTGGTCTGAGTTCCTCTGGAACTCAATACGATAAATTTGTGAAAATACCATTTGGAGAGGTACTAAACGGGGCAAGAAACTCGGTGGTACCCAACAGAACTGTCAGACTCTCAGTGATCATGGAAGAGCAGAGTGCTTTTAAAACTCCAGTTGCCTGCTGGGTTAGAGCTCGGAGCAGACCAGCACACGGATCCATAGGTGGATAGTAATTAGCCAGCAGGAATACAGGTTGGAGGAACAGAAGGCAGCCCACAGCATGTACCTGCACCGCCGAAGCGGTGTGCAGGCAGCTGTGCACTGCAGATTAAAGGCAGGAATGAGAAAATGTGGTTGGGTTTGAGCTTCAAGTGCAGTACTTAGTACTTTTACTGTTTTAGAGCAAAAAGCATGGAGGCTTTTTGACTGAACTTTGCGAGACACAGGACACTGTTAGGGCCACACTGATCTGGCACGTTGGCAGGACAGGTAAGCGTTAGGTATAAAGACTTTGTGTGTAATTTTTGCACACTATAATTTGGTGAATTTTTGGAGATTCAGTCAAAGCTTGTAGGGACTGAACCAGTATGGAGAGGGGGGCAAGTTCATGCCAAGGGCATTTAAGTGGGTACTGCCCTTGAGCCTCCAATCCAGCTCCCAGTGCTTATGCTCATTAAAGCGCAGGAACAAGCATACAACGTGTCTGGTTATTGCAGTAGATGTTACCTGTTCACCACAGCCCCTCCTGTGCACGGCTCCAGCTCGAGGTTGGGATGTGGTGTCCCACAGACCAGTCAGACTGTGTTCTCGTACCTTCAATAGCTGCCTGCAGTAAGGACCCCAAATCAGAAAGGCTACTCCAAGTATTTGCCTTCAGCCCTTAGAGTTGATATTTCTGGATGCACTGTGACTACTACCTCACCCCAATGCGTTTTTGTTTTTCTTTTTAAACCAGTTACCTATTTTTAAAATAGGTTTTTAAATGTTTGCTCATGTTGCTCTATGAGGGTTCACAGACTACTCTTAAGAGATGATTTAAGCAGTTTTGTAAACTGTCTGCATCTTTGGGGAAACTTAAGCTATTGTTATTTTTTCCCCCTTAAATCTATTTGAGAAGCCTGACTACTTTTAAATTAAATCAGCAATTTAAAACTGATTTTAAAACAGCTACTGGCGGTTTTTTTTGTTGTTGTTGTATTTAGAACATCAGTGGTATTATAATCTAAATGGCATTTGTAGGCGATCAAGTCAATCAATTAACAGAGCTCAGTACAGATTTCAACCTGCCGTGTTGGTTTTAAATCTACACAGAAGTTGTAACTCTGTTATTCACTAATGTATACAAATTAGTACATTTTTTAAACATTCTGGAAATGTAGCAGTTTCTTTTGGTAGGAAATAAAAATAATAGCAAATTGACTGTGTGGACTTTGTTTGGTGTGTGCTGATCCCATTTCCCACAGCTGAGCTGCCTGCTCCCCCTTCGCTCTAGTTTGCTACAACACTGGCGCTAGCAGAGTACAGTACCAGCTGTGTCAAATAAGCACCTGCCCCAGTGCTGGTGAAGAGACACCCCCCTCTTTTCTAGGAGTACCAGTAATGGAGAAGGGGAACAGAAAAACAGCTACACGTTTTATCCCCAACAGTAGAAAAGAAAGCCTTAATCCTTTGGAACAGACAATTTGAAAATACAATGCACAGAAGTGCCCTGTAGATGAACCTCTGTTCTGCTTGGTTTTTATCTTTTCATAAATTGATTTAAAGAAAGTGTGCTTAGAGGTAAGTATCATCCCCGTACCAACTCATCCCCTAGAACACGTGTCACCTCACATGTAAGAGAGGCCTCTGCACCTCTGCCTACAGCCACAGCATCCAGGGACTGTTTTTAATGCAAACAGTGGCAAAGCAAAAAGGTAACTGAACAGGTAATAGCTCAACATCCTAATTTTATCTTCCCAATTATGATAGATCCTGAGTGTGCTGCACTCCCAGGGCCAGAGAAATCTCAGTGTATTCTGTGCAAAAGCAAACTGCATACCACCATATCACAGGTAAAGGTTTCACAGGAACAAACCACCATCACTGCAACAAGGAAATACTTGAAGGCTAAAAGTGCCCTCCACTTCTCTGTCTGAAAGGAACAGAACTGTTGAACCAACAGGCATCAAACTGTTTTCACCCTCAAAGACAGGCCTAAGTTCTTGCCTCTTCCTTCGCTGTGTTCAATTCTCAGTGTCAGCTCAGCAGAAGAGGTTGCAAAGGCAGCTCACAGAGCACTTGGGGCTGGGACATTTCTGCAGCAGGGTATGCCAATGTCTGTGTAAGTCAGTGCAGCTGCTTCCTTGCTGCCCTGCATTCTGGGTGCTTCTGCCATGTGCGCTTCAAAGCCTGTATTTATTTACCCAATGGTAGTGCCAGCAGTTTTGCTCAGATTATTGTTGTTAGCCATTCTGTTCCACAGACTTTATTTGGAAAGAATTAGTATTTACAACAGTTGCCAAAGCAGCTGAAATAAAAAACAAGTCCAAAGATGAGGGATCAGCTTTTTTTCTCAGTCTGCTGCTCTGTCTGCCGTCCTTCCACAAATTCCCAGGTTGAAACAGCAGCTCTGTCCTGTAAGAAAAAGTATCCAGGTCAGTCCCAGCATGTGGAGGCACAGGTTTTTAAACAAGATTCATACAGCAAAGCTATTAATCCAGTTAGTAGGCAAAGGAGGTGGTGATACCATCTCAGAGGAATGCCACTGCTACTAATAATGCCCAGAGCTGTAAAACAAACCCAGATAATCTTTCCCAGCTAAGAAGGAAGAAATACAAAATGGAAATGTCACCTCTTCAGCGTGGGATGCTGTGGCAGGGTGTAGAGTCTCACAAAAGTAGCTTCTGCTCAACTCCTGCAATCGCGTTTTCATGTTTGAATGGCTCATGTACATGGAAAACACTCAGGGTCAATGCATGAGAATATATTGCTGAACATGTCTGATTGCCTTCTGAACTTGGGGATAGTCTAATACTGTCATATTTTTGAAAGACAATACTACAATCAAACAGAATATTTCTGACTATTAAGATCCAGCTGTTTGCAGTGGTTGAAAAGTTGATCTGAATATTAAAATATGAGCTCTGACTCATGAGACATGCTGGGATGCAGTGCTGAATTTTTTTTACATCGAAGTGAAAACTATTTTTGATGCATAAATACACAATTGCTACATTTCACTTAGCAGCACAGCTGAGCTTGCATTTCAAGCATGCCATAATGACATGAAAAGACAAATGGGTATTTTTTTAATCAGTTTGTTGCAAGTCATGTAACTTCAGCCAACATCATCTGCATCAAGCAGCCTGAGAGAAGAAACTACAAATTCAAAGCTGAAGGAGAAATTACCCTTTTTACAAAGTTGATTTTTAAGGAGATTGAGTTGCTTCTCAAGCCAACCCATCCCTGCCCTCCCTCAAATCAGTGGTGTTCCTAGTCTCCTGTGCATGGAGATGAGGCTTGTCTGCTTCATCTGCTCCACTGCTTTTCCTCCTGCACATGGACTTGAGAAATTGCTGGCTTACTTGAGCCTCATGTAACAGAGTGGAATGGAACCTGTTAGCAGAGGCATTGCTGCATGCATATCGTCAGGCTCAGAAGTTTTGTGGCACGTGTGCTCTGGTGAGCCTGTGTGAGGAACTGCAGAGCTGCATGTTCACAGGACTATTTAGGATTTGCAAAAACCAAGCTAAAAGCAACCTCCACGACACACCTTTGGATACCTCCATGGTATCAGCAAAAAAAGCACGAGTTCAGCTTTGGATCTGTGCTGTGTGTGCTCATCTGTGCATGTGTGCTTTGTCTTCTGGAGCAATCTCTTCTAGGAGGAGCAGAAGACAGATTGTGCTGAGCTTCAGGTTATTAAAAACATTTTTTAAATAAATGGAATGGTCTGAATCCTGGTTCTGGCCTATTTCTGTGAAGTTTTCATTTTTAAATCCCTTCAAAAAGAAAGCAAAACAAATCTGCACAAGGGTAGAAATGGGGCTCTGGCTGTTCTGCCAATAGATCAAAAGGCAGGCTTCTTCTCCAAGACTTTGAAAATCCAAACAAATTAAAGGAAGCAAATATTCCAGCTTTCCAGAGTCTTCCTCTGCTTTCACAGCTGTAGCTCACCACCACAGTGCTTTGCCCCTGACCCCGTTTGTATCAGCACGCTCACTTTCATCTCAGACCCTCAGACAGCGACCATGCTCCGTAGCTGTTTTTAACAGGTGTGCTGACAAGTGACATTGGGCAAGCAAAGCAGATGTAAAATGTCCCTCCCTGATGTCACTGTGCTTTATATCCCCAATGGCAAAAAGGATGGAAGCAGACTAGGCAGGCTCAGTTCCCAAGCGAGGGAAAAATAAGCAGCATAAACTGGAGGGAGGGAAAACAACACCGTAGAGAATACAAGGATTTGTCTGCACACAGGGAGCAACACTGACCCACCAGTGGGTGGAGCAGAGGGGAGAAGGGCAGTGAACAAGAGGAACTGGAAGAAGCAGTGCCATTACAGAAATAACACAGCTCCTTGAAACCAGGAGAAGGCAGTAACACAATGGATGGGCTTCTCTTGAGCAGGAGGTGCCATTGAGGTAATGGAAAAGAACAGTGGCGTTAGGTGTAGGCTAAAAGGAGAAAGCAGGAAGGAGAGGAGTGGTACAGGAATCAGGCAAAGGGAATGGAGCTGCTGAAGACGGAAGAGGCTTTCTTACGAGGACTTATTTTTGGTGGGGAATTTGGGGAGGGTAGAAGGAAGGCATTATTTTTATAACTTATCTCAGTTTACTTTCCAGTTCCTTTGCAATCTTTTTTAATACTGCACACATTACTCATACCTTTCCTTCTGGATTGGACTTGGGCAACTTAGGGATTTCTGAATATTAGATTTTCAGTGGCTAAACAGCACACACTTAGTAACTGCAGAAGTAGGTACAGCTTGCATGGAGACACGAGGCTGAGGGGAAGCAGAAAAGAAGGCAGCAGTACCGCCAGACAAGGGCTGGACTTTCACCTCCTGCTACTGCAGTCACACAGGGAGCAGGGGACAACACTGCAAGCTGCTGAAGGGGACCAAAGGGCAAAAATAAGTGTTGTCTTAAAAAATGATTAACAGTCTCACAAAGAGTGTTACTGTCTTCTACCTTTATGTGGATTCCGAAGGCAGCAAGGTCTTCACGAAGACTGTCACAAGCCTCCAGGAGGGGTTTTCTCTCACGCATTAACTGCTTCCTCTTCTCCTTCTGCTCTTGTTTGGGTTCACTGGCTCCTGGAGCCCCCTCCACTGGCACAGCGCCTGCTGCTTCGGGCAGAGCCAGCGCGTAGTGACGGACCCTTGTGCGGAACCTCACAAGCTCGTCAAGGACATTAGAGAGCACTGCAGAGTTGTCTCCTCCCACAGCCACCTAGAAATCAAACAGAGTGCTTTACAAACATCTGAGAATGGTATTTAAAAAAATCAACCCCAGCTCAGCAGCACACATTTGAGGCCTCATCACCTCTCTTGGTTGTGCATTTTCCATATATTGGAAGGATTAAAATGGCACCATCTCACTAATGCTGGACAAAAAGTTACAGTGGAGTCACACTTGGAAGTAGTTCATTGTATTCATACACAGGAAAGCATCTATGTTGGAGCAGAGTGCTCTGACATGAGCATAACACACTGCATAACCTGAGTGTGGAACTTGTCACCACAGGAAACCTCCAAGATGCCAGAAGTGTGCATAAGTTAAAAAGGGGTTAGACAAATCAATGGAAGAAAGACCTGGCAACAGGAATCCAACTCAGCAAGGGATGTCCAGCCACCAGCTCAGACAGCTCCTAGGCTGTAAAAGTCCAAAGACCTCACGAACGCATCAGCCCTTTACTCTGCCTTTGAGCTCCAGGCCTCCTTCAGGAAATACAAACCAGGAAAAGTAAGTATTTTCACTTTAAGTCTCTAGTCTAGCCTTTCTCCTTGCATCAACAGAAAAAATCTCCCCAAATCCATAAAACTTTCACCTGATCCACCTTGCCCAAAGTCACAGCCACTCAACCCAACAGAGCAGCAGCCATTCCACACGGTGAGTGGGCGTTTTCTGGCTGTAGCCAAGCCCCTCCTTCCCTCAGCCAGCTCCGAGCTTCCTCAGCCCCCTCTGGCTTGGTAGAAGTCTTGCTCCTCCTAGAGAGTCCTGGTCCAACAGCTGCCACAACGGGAGCTTGGGAGTTAGCTGAAGAGGAAGGCCACTCCTCAGCACTGGCACAGCCAGGCTCCTGGTCTTGGCAGAGACCATCTCTGTTTCTCATTAGAGGCAAACTTCTAAGGGGCAGGAAAAGGATGAACCTCCAATAAACAAGAGAAGGCCACAGCGGTATTTTATCAGTAAGACGTGAGAGGGGGAGCAGCCAACAGAGCAGTGAAACATAAAGCACACCGAGGCCAGGGGTGAAGCTGCCGCCAGCAATGCTCATCTGGGAGCAGAAGAGCAGCTGAGTAATTAAAGCCAGAGGGGACTGTAGTCACTGAACAGCAGGATGGAAAGTAAAGGGAGCAGTTTCAGAGGTCACTGACAAACAGGAGGAGGAGGAGGAGGTGAGGGGAAAGCTATTGAAGATAAAGTATGAGATGCAGCAATTCCCCAAGCTTTCAAAACATGTAACCATACTAAAGAAAAGGTTTATGAGATTGAAGAAGGTAATAAATCTAAGTGCCAGAAATGCTCCAGAGTAACCTGGGGTAGGTAAAAGAGCAGGATAAATGCTTAAATAGAGAAGGGAGAGAAAAGACAAATGATGATGGGAGTAGCAAACATGCCTCTACAAACATGGAGTTCTAACAAGGCACCTACTCAAACGCTGCTCCCTGTATCCTCTACACTAAGCTGTTGGCACAGCAGTGGCCAGGCCAGCCAGCCCTCTCCCTGGCAACCCACATGCCAGGACTCACGGCTGCATGCCTGGGGCTATCTGGCTAAGGGGCAAAAAAGGTGGGATGCTGAGCTGTTGTGGCTGGTCTCAAGGTCAGAGAACAATGTCTGCACCATTTTATTTACTAACATGTGGTAGCCCGTGGACCTTTCTGATGAAGATTTTGATGGATTAATATACTGGAATCTGAAAGAACAGAGGGACAGAAAAGAGTCTGATGTGCTTGCTTCTTTCTTCCTTCCTCCCTTCTTTCCTCCCTCCCTTCCTCAGACCAGCATCTTCTGCTGATCCTGTTGCCACAGAGAAACTAGCACAGCTTACAACAAAGAGAAGCATTCAGATACTTGTTTCAGGAAAAACATAAGTGCAACAGACACCTGCATACAGACAGCCCAGAATCTGGAGGACTGACTTTACCACACAAATTAAAGAAAAATTAGTGTTTCGTATGCCACTAAAAATTAAGATGCAAACTACAGGCTATGAGGAGTAACACATGGCCAAATCACATCCAGCTGCTGTTCTGAAAGAAATTTTGTGAAAAAATAAAGAACTGAAGTAAATAAATGCATTTATTGCTATACTGCCTGACTTTCAGAGCATGAATAATGTTATGTACATTTTCTTATCCTCTTGTCCCCCTCCCCAAAATAAATTTTTGCAGAACAGTTTCTCTAAAGAAAGTTCTCCACTTCTTGGTATTCAGCTCTGTATTTGAGCAGGAGAGGAGCACAGAACAGCCTGCTATTCTCCAACATCTTGTGTCATTTTAAATGCTCCCCTTCCATACATCAGGATATCACCTCCATATTTTTGACTCTCTTTCCTGTGCAGTAATTTGCTTTGAGCTTTTTTCTTCTTTTTTTTCTCTCCCCATTCTTATCTTTCCTTTTCTTTTAAGGGCCCCCTCTGCACCTCAGTGCACTCCCCTCCCCACACCCCACCATGGCTCAAGGCAGAGCAGCCCCTTTCCCCCACCCCTGCTTTCTGAAGAGGAGCAGGACTCCAGCTCCTGCTCAGTGCAAGGGGGTCACAACTGCAAATATTTGCACAGCTACCGAAGCCAGCCTGGGTGCCACCATCAGAAAGAAGAGGAAAAGCTGGGGGAAAGCCAGACACACAACAGGACCAACTTAAAGGCCTCCAATGCCAACTTTTTCTCATTTCATTCCTCAGACTTTCATTTCCACAGCACCCTTGGTGCAGAAACCACACAAGTACCTCTGAGAAGAAAAAAGCCTACACTTTGTTCCACCTGCTCACACGCTCTCCTAAGACATCACAGAAGAAACTGGAAGCAGAAAGGTTTACTAAAACCATCAATTACTTTGTTACATCTGATGCTTTCGGAAAGCATTCTATAAAGCATAACACTGGGGATGCTACCATATACTAGAACACACAGAAGAGATGTTTCATACCTGTCTTTCTCCAAAGGACATCCCAAGGGCATTGAAAAAACCTTCTACATAGGAAATAATGCTTCCATACACAACAGAGCTTCTAGGAGATCCGGCATCCTGTTTAAAAAACACTCAAAAGAGATTGCCCAGTCAATACATATTACAGAACCCAGTATCTCTCTGTAGCCTAGTCCACAAGGGAAAACTCTTACTAATTATATAGATCTACCTCCACCAGGAACACCTGCTCAGACAGGCAATCCTACAGAGATACAAAAGCACCTCACAGCACAAAGGGAAAAGATTTAAATAAATGAGGGAAGGGAAGAGCTTATCACCAACATGCACGGTGAGGACAAGAGATGCTTGTGAAGCTGCCGTGCATTACATGTGTGCAGTGAATTAGACATAAAAATAGCACTTCTGGGCATGAAAGGGCTGTGTGTTTGGCAACAAAATAAAAAGAAAAAAAAATCCCAGATTCATGGGCACCTATAGTATAAAGGATAAAAAAAATAAAATCATTCTTTGAGTGTCTTACTGATTTGATCAATGTGGAGACCTCTTAGAGATAGTGTATGATACTTTGTCATGCCCTGGTAGCACCAGAAACCAGCAGCAGCAATAAAATCAAGATTAAATGATAGACTGAGGAGCAATTTAAGGGACTAAGCCTTGCCTAAAAAATAAGAGTGATGACACACACGTGCAAATGAACAGCTGGTACTGGATTTTATCCAACATCTTCGTTAGGGCCTGACATAAACCATAACCTAAAATATGTGGAAGATCTGAACTGGGAGGAGCTGGAGCGGGACACTGAGACAAAGAAACTGGAACATGCTAACTAAGCTAAGAATGGCAAGAAGGTTAAAGAGAGGAATAAGTAGTTATGTGGATTTACTCGCAGCTCTTAAGGAGAAAAACTACAGACAGAGCCAGTAACAGGGAACACTCGGACATCTGGGCTGTACCCAGAAAAGCTCCACCACCCCAATCAGAAATCGGAGGCAGCTGCCCCACAAATATCCCATCCCATTCTCAACAAAAGAACTGGCAGGAGGAATTCGGGGGAGAATAAGAAACAACTGACAAAATGAGGTTACTTGTATTTAGGAGTGAATTTGCTTAGAGAGTTATTTTGTAAAAGTGCTTCTGTAAAAGGCCAAGGGCAGAATTTAAAGCCAATGCCGAAAGAGGACCAGCAGGAGGCAGGATTTCTGAATCAACAGGCTAATTCTCTCTTAAAATCAGTTATTACCATGTATTCAACATTTCTTTTACAGCACAAACATGGTGAACAGATGACACCAGCAATCAAGGAGCGCAGCAACAAGACTGAGGTGCTTGCCTTGAGTGACAAAGGGAGCTGTTGGTAAATGGAGACCCACAAGTGCTTTAGATTGTGTTTATCACTCAGGTCTTGTCCTTTCCAGCTGCCTTGTTTGTGTCAGCATCAAGAGATCATAACAGGGTCTCAATTCTCCAAAAGTCATCTGAAGACAGACTCATACAGGAATCCTGATGCCACAAGTTACAGTCAGCAGAATCCACTCAGTCCCCAACCCTGAGCTCGCCCCCAGGACTGCCCCGTGCATATAGGGTTGTCTGCCAAAGCCCCTGCAGGAAGCCCCCACCCCCATTTCCCAATTTAGGTTAATTTCTGTGCATGGATATTAAGCAAAGAAGCAGAGTAAGAACACTAAAATTAGCAGCATGCCACAGTGGCTTCAGGCCTTTCAAAAGCCTTAGGTATAAATAATATAGGAAAGAAACATCGTCTGGACAGAACGAAGCACAAAACAATATCCATGCACAATTCCTGTGATAGGGTCAGGACAAATAGGCTCCATTAAGGTCAACAATTTATGGAGCTTTGTTTCTGCTGGTTTCTTATGTGAACAATAAACTAATCTGTCTGCATTAAACAGTAGGACAGTGGACAGCTGTCATTTTCTGATCTCTGTATCCTAATGGGTTACCTTAGTAACAGCCTTAAGCTGTCTGTTGCCATGGTGAATGAGGTCCATAATTGCTGCAACAGCCCTGGAGGTGTCAAAGTCATCTGCAAACGCAGCCTTCACGGTTACTTTTGTGTTGGCTAGCCTTCAAGAAGAAAAGGTAGCATTTAAGATAAGACAAACAAGATGCCAGCAGAACTCTGAATTCATCAGCTATTCAGCTAGAGGGAGTCATTGAAAGGACACTGTCACCTCCTTCCTAGCTGTCCTGTGATGGGCAATGCTACACTGATCAGGGAGAATACATCTTTCAGCTGTGAGGGAAAAAACTTGACACATGTCAAAATCCGAAGTGTTACATCCATTCAATAAATATACATGGTTAATCACAAGAACCAACAACAAAAGAGCAAAGTTTGCTGTAATCATTTCAAAACAGATGGAAAATGAGGTTGATATTAAGCACATCGAAAATCTTGCTAAGTTCTGGGTTTTTTTCCAGCAGCCCATTTATCATGCTAACAGCACGCTTCTCTTCCAAAGCCACGTCACAGGCATCACTCCAGTGCCTGGCAAGAGAGCTGTCTTGGGGGTGGCTAGGATCCTGTTGGCAAGATCCAGCTCAGAATCAGGCACTGCTTCCTCAATTCCCAGGTGATTCCAATCCCAGCCCTGGGACTCCACTTGCCTTGGGCCAGATGGAAGAACCATTTGTGTACACAGCCCCAAAAGCCAGCAGGCAACCAGCACTCATCCCTGCAGAACCAGTGCCACCAGCTGCAGCCACTCTCAGCAGGGGGATGAGGAGAGCAGCAGGAATAAATGGGGAGCTGCAAACAGCTGCTGGCAGCAAGTTCTCATACACAGCCAGGCGAACCAGAACTCAACAGCACTGACCCAAGGATGCTGTTTCCCAATAAAGCTCAAGGATCAGGGTTAGCCGGGGAACCCCAAGCTATCCTAGTGTGTCTAGGGCTCTCCTGAACCTTATTTTGCTATTTCTGAATGTTTCTGTGTAGAATGCTTGCCTCCCCTCTGATATCAGATGGCTGCTGTCCTAATTCATTCCTCCCTAATTCATTCCTCTTTCCTGCAAGCTTCCCCCTCTCCACTGAGTATCCAACACTTTCCTAATTAAGAGCTTTGTTACATATTGGTTGTTTTTACACCTAGAAATATACAAGTTGTGCCTTCCCACACATCCCCTACTGACAATCCATTTCAACTTCCTCGGGTTTCTCAGCTTTATCTCTCACCAACAGATCTCCTGCAGCCTCCTGCTGAAGGATTTGCTTTTGCCAAATACCACAGCAAGTTAATTCAACTTCACTTCCCTGTAACATGCTCCAATGCCCTTTCCAAACCTTAGTGCAGCCACAAGCTTCCCCACCAGTGAGGTGCTCGGCACACAAAGCAGCTGCCTCTCACTTCTACAGCACAAGACCATTCCCCCTCTGATGCTACGTTCCAGAGCTGCCTGCACTTACCTTGTTTCAGGGCACTCAGCACCCCTCCCACCCTGACTCCAGAGCACTGTGCTCCTCCTCTCAGCTTTGCACTCATCACAGAGCACATCTCAGTCCTGGAATATGATCTGGTTTCCACAAGGAACTCCAAAGAAGAGTCTCCTCATCCCTGTCAGGTTCATAATTCCTGTGACATCCCTGCCCCTGGACACTTGGTTAGTAACCCCTTCTCTCCTCTGCTGCACACCACAGTGCCAGCCAGCTTGATTTCGAGTTCACATGCCCAAAGTGTGTTACTCTTCAGTCGTTCTCTATCTCCTCCAGTCGCTAATGCACTGAGCTCTCCTTATGAGCTGGGGACCCTCACAACTGCCATAGCTTTGCCTTCTACATCACTCAAGAGGGGCAAAGATGCCTGTATTAGGACAGCCACACGAGATAAATAACACAGATTTTAAAACCACAATGAACTAAGTGTAGTGGACTATAATGAAAAGAGTTGGCTAGAAAGAGAAGAAAAAAAAGCTGCCCTTGGTGAGGGCTGGAAAGGAAGACTGCTGCATAGTCCTTCTTGTCCTGCTTCTTAAACAGAAGTCAGAACACTGGACAGCCCTCTGAGCCTGTCAGCAGAGTACTGCTCAAATAATCCCAACCTTTAACATACAGGTGCACTTACTGTTCCCACAGTATGTCTTCTCTAATAGGGTCACACACCAGCTGTCCTTTTATATATGCATTTGCATCTGTAATAAATGAGGAGGTTGCCTGAAGAAGGTTCTTTGCATCATCCATGCTCTTGTCACTGAATTCCACTGCTAAGAAAAAAAGAAAATCTTCATTATGATGAAGATAATGTTGTCTGTCATACATAAGAACACTATTTTGAGATGAAGGAAAATTTTGTTATTATTTGTATAGCAAACTTTTCTTATCATTAATGCACATTCTTCATGGACACTAGGCGAATTAAATCAATATAAAAACAATCACCACATATGACAAAGTATTACCAATGGGAAAACTATCAGACTGACTCAAAAAATTGAATTTGGAAGTTGACTGAAGCAACCACTGTTTGACTTTAAATTTTTTTCCCCATTACTGAATCTCTCTGCAAAGTTATTAATCCAAAGGTTTAGGATTTAATATATTTCTAAGCATTTCCCTAGATTTAAAATGGAAGTACACACCTCTTAATTTTGTTCCTAATTTAGGTAGACATAGTCTGTATTTGGAGACCTCCAAAGAGGCCTAACCCTCACTACTGACTCTGTGAGGAATCCAGGCTTAACCTTTAAGAGTTAAAGGTCTGCTTCACCGACATCTAAAATCTAGATGGACCTTAAATTTTGTGGCCTACCTTCTTCACTAGATATACAATTCCCTCACAATATCAAAGCTCAACTGACCACACCAGTTTGCAAAAGCAACTACTAGAGAAAATACAAATTGCTGAAACTCATAAGGGCATGTCTGGGATGGGATTCATCACACCTCTTAAAGTCACTGGAAGGAAAGATAAAACCATAAAGTAAATGATTCACTGCATCCCAAGCAAAGCTCTGCTTTATGATGAGATCTGCTGCACCCTAACCCTACAGTGCTTCTCTTCCTCCAACCGGAAAAACAACATTAGCCACACCACTAACCAGGCATCCATGCACACCGACAACCCCTACACTGCATTCAGCTGAACTCCAGCTTCAGCAGACAATTCCACTTTGGGAACAACCAGCATCCACTCCTGCTGGCTATGAGATCAGCAGGCTCCTCTCCTCCTGCCTGCGCCCTCAGAAGTGCAGGTGCTAGACTGGCTCCCTCTCATTTCTACTGTGAGCTGCTATCAGCAGGAGGCTTTTTTTTAAATTTGTACAGTAATGTGCAGTTTTCTATAGAAGAGCTCTTGGACCCCACACAAGAGAGCTCCCCTGACTGTGGTGGAAGCTGTGTCCACCTAGGACAAGACTAAATTTAAATTAATTCCTTTTCACAATATCACATCAGAGCCATATGTTGCCAGTGCCATATTGCTTCAACATTTTATACCAGACCTCTGCAATAAGTGTCCAAACTACATCTTGCAGCATATTCCTAATCTCATCAGCACTGACCATCACCCACAACAATCTCACCTCAGCTCACCCTACAGTCAACTGTTTTGTGCAATCACCCAACGCTGCCCAGACACCTTAGGGCAGACAGTCTTAGCAAGGGGACAGATTTAAGAGTGCAGAAGTAGCTGGATGTGAGACCTGATCTCAGTTCAGTTAGCGCAAATTCCAAGGAAGCTCAACTGTTAAAACCACTCTCCCTAGGATTTACCCCAGTATAACTAAGGCATAAGCCTGGACCTGAATTTGTCAGATTTTTTTACTTGTGTGTAATTAAAAATCTGCATTACTGCCTTATTAACCTATTACTGATTTTAAAATTAAGCTTTACTCAGTTTTTAAAAAGACCAATGTACAGGCTTCTAGAAAACAGATATTGAGAGAGATCATTTATATACACTAGGATTACTCAAGTGATTACCCTGGTTACAGGAACTCTGCAAGGAATACCTGATGCAAGTTTATCCTGATGAAGCCTGCTTTCATTAAAGCCATTCTTCATCCCCAATTCAGGGCATTCTCCTAAACCACCGCCTGCAGACACTGTAAACCCACAGCTCAGCAGGGGAAAGCCCAGCTCTATAGACTTTCACCACAGTCCCTACTCCTTCCCTCCTTTGCCACTGAGGGCATCATCACTGCATCATCCAAGTAAAAAAAAACCTATGCTTATTAGCATCAACAAGTAATTACAGACCAGAGGGGTCAAAACATTGCAGTTCACTCAGGTCCACAAAAGCTTTCTGGTGACCAGGAGAGCATTCTGGAACTAGAACTCCACTGCCTGCAGCAGGCTCACAGCCCCTCCACATCAATGCATTGAGTGAAGCCACTGCTGATGAGATGCAAGAGGAAAAGCACTGCCTCACAATGGGGTCCCACAGGGCTTCAGAGATGGCACCTCCCCTTTTAAGCTGTACCCAGAAGCACCTGGCAGGCACATCGGTGGAGTGTTTCACTATGGTACCTAGGAACAATCTTTTCTTTCAGGTGTGTTAAAGGGTGGTGATTCAGGCCTAGAAGGGAACAGCCAGAAGCATCAGCCAAAGCAAAAGGCCGAGATAATGACCAGTGCCCCCAGAGCTCAGCTTCATGCCGAGCAGCTCTGCCCCACCAGCCTGAAAAAGGGTGAAGGAGCACGGGGACCCCCAGCAGAAACACACTGTGGAAGGGTGACGTCCTCCATCAAAGTCTCTTCTCTTTGTCTTTTCTCCTCTTCCCCAAAAGCCTACAAAAATCTTTACACGTTCAGCCCAACAAGTGTGGCAGCACCACCTGATCCCCCAAACCTGCATTTTACAAAACGCTTTCCTTAACGGGCAGGGGTGGCAGGAACCATCGCTGACAGGTCTAGGTTATAAAAACCTTTTAAGCAACAAACAGAAGGTGCTTGGAATCTCTCTTCTATAAAAACACTTAGGAGCAGACAGCAAGATGAGCAGGAGAGCAGTAAACTTATCGTTAGACCAAAGTGAATGAACAGCAGGGACACAAACTGACAGGCAGCACAGTAAATACAGGCTCAGCAGGGACTGACTCTGGCTCTTTACTGGGCAGTAATAACACACACACCTCGTAAGGTGGAGGTGCAAGCGCATCAGACTTCCAAGTAAACCTCACAGCCAACAGAGTTACTGGCACTACACTCTGATAAAACAGCACTGTATCCTTTCATCAAAGCCGCCTCTATCTGCACAGGTAGCCCTCTTTTTTTATCACAGAAAGGTGTTTAACCTAGAGTTAATGCAAGAAAAGGGTCACCTCCTTCTCAAAGAGGTTCAAATGCAGCCAGCTGACATGCAGTGGAGAAGGCCTGCAGGCAGCCCTCCCTGCAGGGCTCCAGCGACATTCCTTGCCCTGAGGCAAGCTTAGGAATTAACAGACATTTAACTCTCCCTTGTTTACATGACATACATATAACTGATAGTGTAGTAGATGTTATCCTTTTTCCTTCTTTTGTTTCAAACACACATTTGTTCAAGTCTCCCAAGTGCCTCCAGCTACAGCCAGGGAACTATTTTTATGTGTCCATGGCATATTTCAACTCCTGACAACCCAGAGGAAATGGCCAGGGGTGCCACTGCCCTGCAGCATCATCCCAAAACAGCTAGGCACACCACCAACCCACTGCCTGCCCCAAAGGGGATGTTGTTTTGAAGCAGACCTCCCAACTGTATGCACTTCTCCCCTCCTACCACGGTAGAAGTCGGAAGTTAATAACCACCTCTCACTTTACTATCCCAGGCTGTGATATATTTCAGGGATCCAGGGCACTCCTCATGCCTGCAGCTGTCCTAGGAGAGGGAGGCTCGACCAGGAATATCAGATGGGCCTCCTGCAAGCAGCTAGAGGTATTAACAAGCAAAAAAACTTCTCAGTCCAATGACTCCACATCTATAAAGGCTTGCAGCACTCTGATGGACACTAGCAAAGCCCCAGAGCCTTATCCACACCCGTGCCCCATCATTCCCTTGCCATGCCAGGGGTGAGGACACTACCATCTGCTTTTGGCAGGCCCCAATAAACTGGTAAACCCACTACTCATGTGAAAACCTCTTCCAGTTCAAAGTATCATCTACCTGCTGGAAGCACCATAGAGTAGATAAGGAAGCTGACAAAATCTCCCACACTTCTCCCCACCAGCAGAGTCTGCCAGGTTAAGCTGATCATTAGGTTGCCAAGTGCTGGTGTAAGCGAGCTGCACTGCAACACAGAACTGCCTGAATACTCAGTAACTCCACAGGACAAAAAACTGAGAACACAGCAGGGAAATAAAAAGTTATTAGCGAGCCCTCATCATACCCTACGGGAATGTAAGGCAAAGCTCCACCTAGATATGTCTCCAAAACCAGCTGATCGTGACTGAAATACAAGTAACTGCAGCAGATGCAAATCAGAGACTGAGGTAATTCATTAGCTGAAAGTGCAATTAACTGAGAGTCACAATTAAGTGCAGCTCAGGAAGGTATTTAGATGAATGGTTACGTACTGTGCTTAGGAAAGATGCTTTTCTAAATGCGAGCCAAAGAGCAGCCCCACAGAGCACCACCAAAACCTTTCCACCCACTGAAAGGGAACTGCAAGGCCCCGCAGGGAGAGCTCGCTCCACCTCCGCATCACCAGCTTGGAAAGCCTGTGTGGAAAGCCAGGAACAACACCACCTCAACAAAGATGGGGCTTTGTCCTTACCTGAGCTGTATCTGCCGCGCAAACAAAACATCCTGAACTGATCTGACGAAAATTTCTTCAGGAAATCCTAAACTCCATGCACAAAAAGACAGCATTAGCATTATTCCATTTCTTCAGGAGCCGTTCCACCCCCTTACTTTAGTTTCACAGCATATTTCAGACAAACTAACATGAACAGTAACATAACTTTGCAGTTTAAGATAGGCAAAAATTTTTTAATTCTAACACTGGTTTAAAGCCTAAACTAAATAAAATCTAATTACATTTAAGATAGATATGCATACATTTAGACACAATATAAATATACACACAATGTCTAATGTAAGACAGTGAAAACTCCTTTGTAATTACGATCAAAAATACACTGTATTTTTTTCGCAAAAAAACAGAAGTTAAAGTATCGGACTAAAATTGGAATACAATCTTACAGGTAAGAAAAGCTCATGAGTTTTACAAACTTTATGGAAAAAAAATTATTTCTTTAAAAAGAAAATAAGTGTACTTTTTCTGCAGGACTAGAATATGAAGGAAAATATGGAGTGAACAAAGATAAATCTTAGCAATATATATAAAAAAATCTTTATTAATTATGAAGCCTAATTAATTTCACTCTAATATTTACCTAGCTCCACAAATAATTTACTCTGGTAATAGGAAATTATTACTATTACTACTAGTATAGTAGAAATATGCAATAATAGTATAAAGAACTTTTAAGTGTTTGGAAGGTACACTGACAAAACATTCCATCGCTTCCAACCCTGCAAGGCTGGACACTGTGCCAGATTGACTGTGAATACTTCATTCCCATTTCTTTTTTTTTTTTTTTTCTAATTTGCAAAATGGTGGTGATCACTGAAGTGCCATGGAAATCAAAAATCATAAGAAGTCAGTACAAGTGAGAAAATATGGAAAGTGTCATTTGCTTAAATTTGATATTTTGAAACAAGGCTTCCGCTACCAGACTCAACCAGCCTGAACACTAAAGGTAGCACAGCATCAGCAATGTGATGCCTCTCAAGCACAAATAGAAATAACTGAGGCAGTCAAAATCAAGAAATAGTGATTCTGATGGTTTTGGTGGGTGTTTGTTTGTTTGTTGTGGGTTTTTAAAAATAAACTCTATATAAATGAGTGTATCCAATGTGCCCAGAAGCTTTACACTAATATACAGAGGTAGAACATGAGTAAAGCATGGACATAAATTCAAATTTGGGAAAGGACCATCCAAACTGGAAAAAACAATTCTGCATTTCATTAAAAACAGAGAAAGTATCACAGCTCTTTGAAAGCAGGTTGCTTAGCCCTGTGTTATCACAATCTGTTTGATTTTGGGGGTCAGATATAGCTATCAAAAGAAAGGGAAAGAAAAAATTGGAGTAGGGTACAAGGAGGTGAGGGAAAACAGGGCAGCTGGATCTAAGGGATGCAGGGCTGCTGTGCCCAGGTGACAGCCTGGGATGCAGGTGGGCCTCCTCTCTTCTGGCACGGGCATAAAAACTTCCTGTAGGGCTTAACTTTCAAAGTGCAAGGCAGCTATAGAGGAAAAAAAAAATGTTTCGCTGGACTGAAAATCACTTACTGGGAAGGATTAATACCTGTCAGCCATGTGTAAGGGCAGATGTGGAAAGCAGAGACCCACAAGGAAAGAGAGACAGGCCTGAAGTCTTTGTTATCTCAACACAAGTCCCACCATGGGGGACATGGAAGGGAACATTTTTGTACGTGGATTTTAACTTCATGCACTGCATTTGCAGTAATTTCTCCACTCTGTCCACAACATCTGCTGAGACTCATGAGATTTCTGTGAAAATTGTGAGCTGTGGGGAAACAGGGCTTAACTGTACCCAGACAGCATCAGAAGACTTAAAAATAAAGCAGCTCATATTGAACTTCTTTTAAAGGGATTTTAATTAAGTATTCCAAGAGGGCAAAGGGGAACATATGTGCTGAAGCAGCTTCCTAAGCTCTGTCTAAAGGAAGGAAACTACCCTGTTCTAGCAATAGGCATCAGCCATCACGGGAGCCACCGCAGCGCCAAGCACAGCTGTATCACACACACCTGGCAAAGAATCTCTGCTCTGGGCTGCACCAGAATTTGGGACACAGTAAAACAGTGGCTTGTGGGTATCAAAAGACAAAGCTTGTGATATAAAAATAAAGGCTAATACAAGAGACCGCTGGAATACTGTGCCCTAACAGTTTCCTGACAAAACACTGACATTATGCCTCACTTCACCTAAAGCAGGACGAGGAAAAACATCCGCTCTTTTCTAAGTCCCGAAAGCACAAGCACTAATAAAAGCAGACAGGTGAGAACCCATCACTACAGAACAGAATCATTCATGTTGGAAAAGACCCTAGTAACCATCAAATCCAAACGCAAACCTATAATTGCAGGACTCTGGTATTGGGCACAAATGCTCACAGCTCAGCGAGATCCATCGTTCCAAGCAAACCCTGAGTGACAGGAGGTATCCTACATCCAGATCCACAATAACAGACAGATCCGTGCTGGAGAAACACTTTCAGGTCTTTTACTGCAGCATAAGCACACACTCCAAAGTTTTCTCAAAAGAGGGCTGTGATGAATATTTACATATTACAAACATACTTTGCTTCAATTAATAGGAAAAGATTACCTTAATTGTTATGTAGTTTTTCAATGACTTCGACATTTTTTCTTGACTTCCTTTAACATGCAAATGCCCTAAAACAAAACAACAACAAAAAAAGAGATTAATCAGGATAAGTAAGCATGCTTCTGAATGGGGAGAGAATGAGAAAGACTGCACGGAGACCCTGGAAACGCTGGAGGCAGCATATGCTGTGAGGAAACACACCAGCCATTTCAATGCAGTGTGCCACATTTTTCAACAGCTTTGTCTATAGTCCTGCACACCTCTCCATCCTCAACTTCCACTGGGTCAATTTTAAAACATTAAAAAAAAACATTAAAAAAAAACTCACCACCACCAGAATCTCCCTGCTCAGAATTGATAGCAAACTGATAAAACCAAGCAAACAAATACATTCAATCCTCACAGAACAAGTACCTTACCTGTTACTCTTGACTTCTCAGAAATATTTTAAGACCTTTAAAGATTTTCCTGTGATTTCATTTTAAAAAATCCCTGAAACTCAAACAATTTTCTGTACTTATAACTTGCTGGTGGCTGTTAACATTAATTTTTTTAATCCATAGTTTTATAGGGCAAAGTTTTATAGTTCAAAATATCTTACATGCAACTTTGTAGAGCTTGGCTCTCAGACTGAAGGTTCTGTCAAAGCAAGACAGGAGAAGTATAGCCTGAGGTTGCCCATTTCTAGGTCTCATCCATGCTTGCCGCGGCACCACCGCTGATGGAAAGCACAGATTATTCACAGCACTGGAGAGATGCTGAACATGCTGCCACTGAAAGACTACTCAGAAATGTTGTTAAAAGCCTTTTATTGGTCTCTCCTAATAATAGAGTAATT
The DNA here is from genome assembly GCA_038380795.1 of Pyrocephalus nanus. Taxonomy (NCBI): domain Eukaryota; kingdom Metazoa; phylum Chordata; class Aves; order Passeriformes; family Tyrannidae; genus Pyrocephalus; species Pyrocephalus nanus. The sequence continues at coordinate 93,023,916 of CM076259.1, read as the reverse complement.
CTGTAAGCTACCAAGCACCTACAACTAGCATGCAGTTTTTAGGCACTTCCGTGATCTGCAGAGTCCAGCACTTAGTCATACATAGAGGCAGATTTTTAAGCATCAACTTTCCTTCTCTGTAATACCCCACCAGCACTCTACATCCTTTCAGATTTGGCAGCCCAGTATTACCAGTGCCTGAGTGCTCTGCAAGGACAATGTATAATCATGCTCCTGCTTTCACAGGTGGTGGCAGAAGTGGCATTTCTTGCTCAGCAGCCCATGCAGCTGTCTGAATTTTGTGCTACTCTCCACACAGAGATGCTTTTGCAGCCTTGTTTGGAATGCCCTCACTTCCAAAAGTGGATAAAGACCTCATTACAGTCTTCTGGATACAAAAGCAACACACTCAGGCCTGGTAAATGGACGTGAAAAGCACCTGGTTTCACTTCTTAGCCATTTCTAACAATGATTCAAAGCAGCAGGGACTCACCATAAAACAGCTACCTCCAGTCCTACCCCGACTACCTGGAATATTAAGCTTGCACAACACACTAGGGAAAGTAGAAAAGAATCAAAAGACCTAAGTGTGGAACCAGCTACAGCAGAAATCCATGGCTTCCATGGATACACGAATCCAACCCAAAATCTTGCTTTCCCTGTATTTGTCCTGCCTGCCACCTGGTGAGACCACTTTCACCACTGCATCGTTAAACTTGGGACGCTCAATAAGAAGACATTAGACATCTGCAGCTCTTGCAACTCAAGTAAAACCCACAGCCAAAATTCTCCTGGAAGAATGGGAAGAGCCTGGGTATGATTACTTTTTTCCTTTTGCACAGGTGCCTAAAATACTGACTTACTTAACTTTGGGAAACCAAGCTTAAAATAGTTTGTGCTTTCCTTAAAAGGTACAGGTAACATCAGAATTTGAATTAATATTCCACTTCCAAGAGTTTCAGTACCTAGAATGACTTCATTCAGGAATCACAAAATACAAGGATTTTCATAACTTCAGTTTGGCAGTCTTCCCAGAGTACAAGTACTCTAAAAATAAAGTCCTTATAAGAAGATTTATCCACAGTGCAGGGATTTTCTTCCTCTAATGGGGATTGCTCGTCCAATTCTGAGCCTGCAAAATTCTGAAGTCTTTTAGCAGAATAAATTGTTTCTGAAGCTGATTCATCTGCCCTAATAATTCACGCCATCAACCTCCAGCAAAATTTTTTGATTTAATGAATGCAATCTGTCAGCTCCTAGAGAACCTCAGTGTACAAACTGCCCTTGGAATTAAGTTCTCTTTCTTTTGTTTTTTTTTTTTGATTGACTTCTCTTTATTTAGCTAGTAGCAAAGAGTTTTCCCCTATAGTTTCAATTCCAAGCTTGAAAAGTCAGATTCACTGTTTTTCAACAGAAGGCTCCCCTTGGCACCAACCAATGCATCTCAGTGGAAGTGCAGAGGATTCCACATGCCTCAGGAACAAAGCACACCCTGAAGGGATGCATCAGCCTCTGGACAATTGCTATTGATTTACAACAGGCTCTACACTGGGAACTGAAACCAGAATTCAATATTCATCCCATACAGTACAAATATATAAAAATGAAAGCTCACGTAATTCCCACAGTGTGCCACAGGCTTAACTCTGCAGCTCTTCTACTCAGTGAAGCAGCTCCAAGAGCTCACAGAGACATCTTGCCCAAAATACTGTTCAGCAAAAAGAGAGACTGCAGACTTAAACCTGACCTTCTATTGGCTTCAGCTGTCCATCCAGAACCACCATGACTGCAATAGAAAGAACAAATTTCCAGGTTTCTATCAATGGGGACAGCACTACTACCATCAGAACACAGTGTAGTTCAAAGTACTCTACAGCACAAACTTCACTGAACGAAACACTGTTGTGCAAAGGTAGCAAGAAGCAATTCTACACAATGCCAGGTGGTAAGACATGCTGAACACCAAAAGACAGTTCTGTACATTTTAGTCAGGCAAAGCCAGCAAGGTCACCTTGGGGGAAAAGACAAGGTCAGTGACATCTGAGGGCTACACCAATACCAAGTCACCCACACTCCACAGAAAAGCAGAGAGACACTGCAGTTGGTCAGCACTACAGAGGGACAAGGGATCACAGTGATGAGATTCCATGTCTCCACTTTTCTACAGAGCCCAGGAGTGAGCAGCTTGGTCTTTATGCAGCCCACAGGTGTCACAGACCTCCTTGTCTCCACCCATCAGCAGCCTCACTGACCATTCATGACCAGCACAGACCAAAGCATCACTTGGTCCTCAGCATAAATCTTGTTTCTAATACCCATCCCTAGGTGTAATGCTACTGGTGGATAAAATAAAGGTTCCCAGGAGAATGTAAATAGTTACAGGTACGTGAATTGCACACCCAGAACAGTGGTTGGTTGCTGCAGCAGAACATCTGCCTGCAAGGCTTCACTCACATTTCAGACCATACAAAACATCCCAGCTCAGATACTTCTCTGCAGGATCACAACTTCGTGGGCTTTGTTTCTTCATCAGTTGATGTATCTTAGCATTCTCTCCATTCTTGTTTTCCAGTAGTACAGATATTTTCTCTTATCATCATTAAAAGCCTTTCACTGTATTTACAAACTCATTTATTTTATTCTGCATGCTACTGAAAACTTACTTTTAAGCCCACAAGCAGCTGAGAGATGTTGTGAGAACAAGACTAGTTTATTCTTTTCTCAGTGCTTTTAAAATGTTACACTGGGCTACCTGCTCACCTGCCACCTCCACTCCCTGCCTTTGGATACTGCAGGTTCTGGTTCTAAGACAGCAGGAATTTCTGGTTTTAGGAAGACTACATAAACACATATAGAAAATATAAACTATTTTCACCCTCCCTTTGACTATTTTCACCCTTTGACTGTTAGAGCCAAAATACAATTAAGAAAGAAAGCCTATCAAAAAATACTCTTAAATTTTGAGGAAACTCAAATTAAATGGAATGAAACTCTACAGGAAAAAGCTCTTTTAATTAGGAGTAAACACTGTACATGGCTATTGCACCTACTGTTACTTTTTAGAGACTTTGCCAGATGAAAATCAGGTATATTTCACCATAACTCTTTTAATAAGTTTCAAGTCTCACTGACATTTATGTTTCTTTACTTAGTGAGGTCACTGTAGTAGAGCGTCTGTTTTCATACCATAAAACGCCAAATCTAAAAAACCAAACCATTATATTTGTACAGGCCTTTCAGGTGATTAATATTTTACTTACCAGAATGCAAAAAGTAATTCCCCCATTGCTCACACTGATGATACACCTCACACTGTGCGATTTCATTTTCGTGGTGAGGAAATGCAAGATCTATTCCACCAGTATGGATGTCCAGCTGCTTTCCAAACACTGCACTGTAACAATATTGTCCTGATCGGTAAGTAGAACACTACAAAAGCTTTTTGTAAAAAGAAATGCAGAAAAAAATAAGATGAAACAACATAAATAAATTTAAAGTGTACAATTTAATAGGTACAGTTTTAAAACAAGACTTTATGCACATCTCGGATACCAAAACTGCAGCCGAACTTGTATGGACAGGACCCATATCTGGCCACAATTACTCCTCCTTAGCAGAAGCAATTATTATTCTATCTTAGTTTAAAGGATGGCAAGCAGGATGTCCCCCTTCCTTGTTCTGCTACAGTTTCAGTATCAGACAGCTGCCTTCACATGCAAACCTAACAGCTTTGAAGCAGTGAACATTTCTGTAAATTTGGTATTACTATTCCTTATCTTGTACCTTTTCTGTAAGAATTCAGACAATACTGTGTGCAGTCACAATGAAAATGCTCAGTCCTATATTGTTCTAATGTCAAAACAAAGTGTCAGTGACTCTCATCTTCCAGGGCCATTTCTCATATCCCAGCAGCGCTGCTGGATCTGTGTGGGGCACCCACGGGCTTGCCATGGCACAGGCCTCTCTGCAAACACTGGTGGCTGGCAGTAAGGTATTCGTGTGTCTAAAACAGGATAGCCTTAGACACTTGCAGGTTAAACACCAGGAGTGTCAAGGCTGCTACACTCTGTCCACTGCTCCAGGCAGTCCCTGCCAGGTCATGCTGGGCAAGTTAGCAACTTTATTTTGCCCATCTGTTGAACAAAGGCAACACTCACCTACTCACAGGGATTGTAAATCAACCCTAACTGCCAGAAACCAGAGGTGCTCAAGCAGGGGAAAATGCAAAGCCTACACAAATAGAAAATAAAGGAAAGTGTCCCTGCCAGTGCATGTGTGTGCACACAGACACACACAGCCTTCACCTTAACAAGTTGCTCTTGGTGGCTGGCTAAACATTAGTAGTTTTGTCCCTTTTTGAGACAAAACACTCTGCTAATACCGTGGCTCATAATAGCTCTGCAGAAGCTGTTGGGGCACAGGAGGAAAAGAGAAGGAGAAGAGGGGAAGGCAGGAAGGCAGGCAGGCATTTGGGAAGATGGGCTGACACCATCTCCCAGGCTTATCCCCTTCTGCTTCCTGCCTACTTCAAAACTGGCTAACACACAAATCTTTCTAGAACTGGCTCTCGCCTTCCCTTGTGCCATCTACAGAGATGGCACATCTACAGGAAACAGCTACTTGCTGTTTCCTCCAACAAAACCATGAGGAGCTGGAGAGAGGGAGAGATGGATCTGCCAAATGCTCAGGGGGAGGAGGAACAGCCCACCTCACAAGGGAAAATGCAGAGAGGAGGTCAGACCTGAGGGGGTCACAGCGGCAGGTTCCCTCCTTCAGGGCTGCACTATAGCCCAGAGACCTCCTCATTCACCTTCACAGACTTTTCAAAATTAATTCACCTAGCTTAGTTAAAGTGTTTTGAGATATCTGGCAAAACACACGGCTAAGTAAGTATTGCTTAAAATGGGCCTTGGACGGCTGACTGGGACAGCAAAATATTTTCAGTGCCTTAGCAAAATAAGCTCTCCATTTTTCACAGTCCAAGATCACTACATTTATGCTCTGCATGGGTTAGCTTTTATTTACATGGCAGGAGCCTCATACAGCTGCAGTAAAATACATTTTTACAGAAAGAAATGCAGACTACAAACAGCACCGCATTGGTGGACAGGCCATTTTGTAATTGGCATTTCTTATCTGTGCACTTCTGTCACAGGTTGTACTTCAAACACAAGATGATTTTGTGCACTTCGGTTGCTTTAAGGACTGCTTCTCTATACTGAAACTATTTACAGACAGAAAATCACCCTTATAAATGCTTTTTGTAAGCAGGTAGTAATGACTAACGATCCCAGGTGCTCCAGCAAAGCATATGAAAGAGGAACCTAAAACAGCTGGTTCCATGTCCTTTCAGCCCTGGTCAAAAACTTAAAACTAAACAGGGTCAGAACTAAACAATTTGTTATTAGCTTCCAAAAAAAAATCTGAGACTAAGGAAAAACTAAGTACCACTACTAATCTTCCAAGAGAGAAGATTTTTTTTCTCCTGTGGCAAAAATAAAACTCTAAATTAAGAACTAATTACATTAAACCAGCTACAAGCAAAACACAGTACAATTTACATAGTGCCAACTGAATATACTGTCACAGCGTATTTAACATTGTGGCTGACTTTTAAAGGAAGATGAAAACCACTTAAGATTATTAGCATGAACACCCATAACTGCTGTTAAGATAAGGCCAGCAGGATCTGGAGCTAGGATGGAATCCCATGCCCTGTCCTCCTGACACATGCTGAACTAGGTCTGATCGAGACTGCTAGAAGGGGGAGGAAAGCAAATCAAAGAGGTACCGTAACTTTCACAAAATCTTTGGTTATTCAGTTCAAGTTAAAAGACTTGCTAATCAACTGTGATCCTGCACTAAGTTTGACTCAAGAGAAAGTGCCAAAACTTATCAAGACAGCTGTGATAAGGTTGAAGCGCAGTTTATTTGGGCCACATGTGACATCCCAAATTGCATTAAATGGTCACATTAAAACCAGTGCTATTTAGTGATCAGAAAACCCTTTCAATACTGCTGCTACCATTGTACTGTGACTGAAAACAAAAAACAGCACTTGATTTAAAATCCAAGAAATCTGACCTTGATATTGTGGAACACTCAATGTGCCATCCAGGTCTTCCTTTTCCCCAGGGAGAATCCCAAGATAGCTCTTGAGGCTTGGCAGCCTTCCACAGGGCAAAATCTTTACCGTGTCGTTTATCAGATTCAACTGCCAAAAAGAAGTGATTTGTTAATGGGATATGTCTCAAAGAAAAAAAATGACCAAATGAAAGCAAGAGGAAATGTGTGTTTAGTGAACTACTCAGATTTTAATCCCCTTCAGTCAACCTCTTTCTTTTCACTGCAACTTTCCTCCCTTCCAGTTTACCAATGAAGCATTTGAAAAAAACAGAATATTGAAATAGGTTTTTACAAGCTAAAAAGGTGGCTCAAGATTCCTTAGGACATCCTATCCTTTCAGTCCTTTTGGCCTTCCCTGGTTACTTGTATCATTCATTTAGTTACTTATTAGCCAGCCTCCCCACCACAAACTACACCGCAACAGAAAAGGTAACAAAACCAAACCAAAACACAAATTAACAAAAAAACCTCACTTTTTTTTTTTTCTTTTTTTTTCCTGGGACACAAGTACTTTCTGTTTCAGATTCCGTAAAACCAAGTGCACAGAGATGAGAATCAAAACTATTCTTGGACAGTAGCAACTTTTCACTACCCTTTTCACCAATGAGTTCTCTACAAAGGCCTCCTCCCCAGCTATATTTGTTGCTTCCCTCACTACACAGCCAAGGAAAGGATGTAGTTGTTTTTGCCAGAGTACTGCAGGATTGTTCACCTCTGCTGGCTCCTAACCCCCTGTTGATTACACACCACTCCCTGGCAGGAGCTAAAGAACTGCATCTTTCTGGACTCCGCATTTTTTTCTAACATGACCTCACATATGGAATCACAGAATTCAAAATTCATAAGAACTACAGGGACGGAAATATAACCCTAGTTTTACCAACTGAATCTTTATATTGGCTCTTCCACTAGTTTTCCAAGCTCTGGCTGACCACTGTGTGTTGACTCTATCCCTCTTTCGCCTTTTTTTGAGTGCACTGCTACAAAAGAGCACTTTTCAACTTCTCAGTTGTAAGCAAAACAACTGTCAAAATCTTTAGAAATATCAGTACATTTAGTTGTGACTTTGGAGTAAAACACATAATCAGTCACAGTTGAGGCTGGAAGGCACATCTGGAGACAGACTAATCCAAACCCCTGCTCAGGGCAGGATCAGCTACAACAGGCTCACCAAGATGGTGTCCAGTTGGGTTTTGGTTAGCACCAAGAAAGGAGACTCCACAGCCTCTCTGAGCAGCATGGTTTATATTAACCATCCTCAGAGTAACAAGGATTTTTCTTAGTTTTAAATGGAATTTCCTGTGTTTCAGGTTGTGCCTACTGCCTTGTGTCCTGTCATCAAGCTCCACTGAGAAAAGCCTGGCTCCATCTGCTTTACTCCCTCCATCAGGTATGTGTACACATGGGTAAGATTCACCCAAGCATTCCCTTCTCCAGGTTGAGCAGTCCAAGCTCTCTCTGCTTTTTCTCTTATGGAAGATACTCCAGTACTTTTATCATATTTGTGGCCCTTTGCTGGCCTTTCTCCAATATGTCCATGTCACTCTTGTACTGGGGAGCCCAGCAACAGAACTGCACCCCAGGCATGTCCCACAGCACTGAGCAGAGAAGGATCACCTCCACTGACCTGCTGGCAAAGCTCTTCCCTGTGCAGCCCAGGAGGCTGTTGGCTGCCTCTGCAGGCAGTAATTGCCTCTAAATAACTGTTGACAAAATGCATTCCCTCTGTGAGCTGTAATGCTGAAACAACTCCAGGGCAGAACTGTGAGACGTTCTGGCTGCAATTCACCTGAGCATCAGCCTGCCAGGAATTTTCAGTAATTGCAGAGTTTTTTCAATGACAAAATATTGAACTTCAGTGTACAAAAGGATGCAGGAGGCCTGCATCAACTTTTCCAATGCAGAGATCTGATGAGACCCAACTTACAGAAACCACAAGGAGGCTCAGCAATCCTGCAGAGCAGGACCTGCAGCAAAAACCTCACAGCCCAGGGTATAGGCCTGCTCTAGCACAGCCTATCAAGAGATTGCTCACCCTCACACAAAGGGGCTGCTTAGCAGTAGTCCAGTGGCAAGTAAAGAAGGAAGCAATTCATCCAGTTAGCCTTCATCAGAGGAGTGCAACTGCCTATGCACCTGCCTCAACAATAACATGGTAGATGAGGTTTCCCTGTGTTTACCCTTGACTGGCTACTGCACCGGCGAGAACACCACCTTACTGTGAAGCTTCTATGTACCACTGCCAAGTATTTAATTAAAATTGATTAAGAATACTAATTGTTCTAAGGAACCAGAACATAGGGATAGAGGGAACCAAGGATGAAGAGACCAAGTTTCCTCTGGCACTGGCAACAGTGAGTGCCTCAAAAAATAATAACAAAAGCAGTGTAGTCTTAATTAACCATAAAGTTAGCTATACACAACAGGACAGAAAACTGTTTCAGCCTGTTGAATGAAAGTTTACTCACAGACACACAAACAAGTTCAAACAATGCATTTACACGAACAAATTGGTGCCATGAACTTACCTGCTTCATCTTGGGTATCAGGATTAATAGCAGTTAATACTCCATATCTTTTTCCCCAGGACTTAACATCAAAATAAACATTGCCTAATAGAAAAGAAGAGTTTAATTGTATAGCAAAGATGGGGCACACTGATGAGAAGGAGATAACATTTCCCTGAAATCAAAATAAAACACCCTTCAACTCCCATTTTAAATTCTGATTTAGAAATTCAGAAATACTGCAAAAGTAGCAGCAGATGTTTCCATGTTACCCAGCTTCTCAGTAATCTCTGTGCACATGCTCATCCTACACATCGAATAACTTCCAGTTCTGGAGATCTCCCCAGGTTCTTCCCTGCCCGTGCACAACTAGTAATCCCCTCCTTGCCTGCAGCACAAGCTACAATGCATTCGAATCCTTCTCCAACCACCAGCTTGGCTAAAGAAAAATCCACTCATTGTGCTTTACAAACACATCTTTCACTGCGCATTGGAGATACACAGTTCCTGTTTAGAGCTAAGAGGTTTCCCCAGCTCACTTGTAGAAACCAGGCCAGGACTTCCCCACAGGAGCCCAGACAGCAGTTTGTTACTGTAAACAATTCTATTAAGTAATGAGCTACATTTAACTTAGAAATTGAATAACAGTTGTTCTGCCCACTCATGTCATCACAAACAAGTTGCTCACACCTTGCCTGTTAATCAAAGAAGGAAGGCCTGGCACAGGTTATCTCATCTGATTCCAAAATAGGACTACTAAAAGCAATGACTTCCTGTACATGTGCTGAACAAGGAGTTACCTTTCTCGAAGTCTTACCTTGTGAGGTTGTGTAAGCTTGTCCATTAGCAATTATTGTTTTTATAAAGGAAATTATCTGAGGAATATTGTCAGTCACCCTCATATATACTGTAGGAGGGAGGACCTTAAAGAAAGAGTAACATCTCATTAATCTGAATGAAACACAATGCTCATGAGTCCCTTTACTCTAAGAAACAAACTTCAAAGAACATTCTCCTCAATTTTATCTTAAAAAAAAAAAAGCTGCAAGTAGCATAAAAAGATCATAAGCAGCATTTAAAACAATATACATAAACAGAAAAAATATTTGAGGGGTGACAAAAAACCCCCAGTTTTTCCCAGTGGCTTATTCCATGTCTCTGGAAAACATTTTGGAAAAGAAGTAAAGTCACCTGAAGTCAGTGAAAGAAGATTAGTTATTTCCTATGCTTTCAATCAGGCTATTCCAGCATTATAGTAAATTTGTAATATCTGTGAACCAAAGCTCTACTGCATGTGGGAAAAAATTATTCCTAAAGAAATTTAACTTGTTCATTCCAAAACTCAGGATTGCTCCTCCCCCATTTCCTTATAGGAAATAGGTATACAGTATCTTTCCAGAAAAACGAAAAAGTAAATCAGTAATCAGCTTCCAAAGCAACAAATTTATTTTTTCAGGTCAGACTATCAACATCAGATTCCTTACCAAAATAACTGCTGAGAAATACTCTTAATTTTAGATTCTTGAGTATTTGTACCTTTAAGGCAGCCATATCTTGCTTAAAGTCTTCTTCATAAAAACGAGCAAGAGCTACTGGCGATACATTCATCTGAAAAAGAGAAGTAGATCAGTAAGTCATAAATCAGAGTAATAATATAAAATATGGCAATCTTTTATCAGTAGCTAATTGGAAGACTTAGAGAGCCCCCAAGGTAGAGTCAGAAAGGCTTATTAATCTAACATTCACAGGGAGGAGATTTAAGTTATAAATAACTTAAAAGTAGTATTTCATTTACGCTTCTGAATTTCCAAAATATTAATACATATCTTTTAAGAGAAAAGCAAGCAAAGACTAAAATAATAAACTCCTTCCCTCTCTCATTATTTTCCTCTTGAGAGGGTCTTCCATTTCCAGTGACAAAATATACTACAGGACATGGAAATCATTCAACTTACTGGCAGGAAACACTGATACCACCTATATGTCAGAAAGATAGATCAGAGACTTGCAGAATGAGACAAGATATTAATTTTCAGTGATTAAGAAAAACAAGCTTTTTCAGCAGATCGTGGGTACTCATAGATCTCAATACTGAAAGTCAATCCCACGCTTTGCCAAGTCCAATGTTTCTCAAGCACCTTCTCTGCACTTCTCATTCATGGGACAGAAATAGGATCCTCTTGCAGAGGTAGTGAGAAAGTGCAACCCAAAAGGAAAGGAAACTTGTACATGATAAGGTACTTATTCTCAAATATTCAGAACAGACTAGGGATTGAAAGATGCATGACAGCAAAGCCTGCCCTAGCAAGCAAAGCATGGTATCAAAGTGCTTCAAATGCACGCTTTTACATCTCTGAGAATAAACTGCTGGGGAGAAGACAACATACTGTCAGCCTCTACAGCTGAACTGGATCATTTAACAACATAAATCCCATTTCATCACTTCCAATTCATTACTGGAGCATCCTTATGGGTTCTGATTTTAAGAGCGCAGGTGGCTACCACGATTTGGACAAGCTCCTGGACAAGGCAGGAGTTCTGGTGAAGACAGTCCAGATGCTTATCCAGCAATGAAACGAGGAAGATGCTCGGCACTGGAAAACAAAGACGCACCTACAGACCAGCATACTTGTGCTCTTCCAGACCCCAGTGACCGGATTCATCTCCCTAGACAGCTCAACTGCTTCTCTGATCAACAGAGAAGAAAAGGTGCCTATAGAAAGAAGATGGGGAAATTCCTCCCATCCACACGGATGTTCAACACACAAAGAGAGTCATCTCTCTCTCAAAGGACCATTGAGTGCATGCAGCATGCTCACCATAGACTAGATATCCAACTTTCGCATTTCCCCCAGATGAACCCCACCAGAGAATGAAGAACAAGCTTAGGCATGTTGATTCAACTGCTGTAATGCTTAAGGTACATAGGTTTCAATAAAAGTAGGCTAGTGAGGTAGAGGCCTTGGCCATCCAAACAAAATGGATGGGCAGGCATTTCAAAAAGTCACAGAAAAAGCTACAAAACGATTACTTCATAGAACCAAAGGCTGCAGTAAATGAACACAACTTCTTTTAAGAACAACATGTCACTTCCCCCTCCTCAAACATAAAATCTCCAAGATGTTCTGACAATAAGGAAAAAATTAAAATGTACACATATAGATTTAAAATGCCTTCATTTGGGGGGGGTTGTTAGTTTCTAAATTGTTTACTGCCTTAGAAAACTGCAAATAAATAGACTAAGGGAACACATGTATTTCTATATGAGCAGTGTGCTAGTATTTATTTGAACGCAGTGCCTTATACTTAACTGCTAAAGTAACTGTTTACTTAAAGATTAAATAAAAGTGACAGCCGTCAAATTCTCTGGCACCAAGAAACTATCTTTAAGTTGCAAGTGCAATTTGATCCAACACATTTACTTATCATCCTGACAACATGAGTCTGAGATTCTAAAAACAAAGAAAACAGAATATTCAAAACTCGAGAGTAAAACACAGAATACATTCTTAGCACTTCAGGATTCAAAAAGTGTTTCTAAAAGAATAAAAGAAAAAGAATTGGAATAATCATTCACCAAGCTCAGCTGGTAAAAAAAGTCAGATTAAAATCCATCTCAGAACTACTTACAGCTTCAGTCTTACCAAGACTTACCCCTACGCTCAGTTAACTTTCCTGTAGGTGTCAAACACAGACAAGACTGATAAAGCTCTCCAAGGTGCTGACATGGCAGCTAGATGGTGCTCGGCACCTTGCAGGATCTGCCCTCAGCCTTAGGCAGTGGCTTTATATACTTCCTTTAATGACTGACAGCACACAGTTCTTCTCCAGAATTCAGCCATAAGCCTCTTGAGTGCTAAGTTTTAGGATAAGATAACTTTCACTGTGCTGAGGATTGACGCAGGATTTCTGTTCCCTGCCAGCCTCTGCAGGTGTTGTAAAGCAGCCCTCCTGCCCTGCCTCTCTCCTCACACAACTCTGCACCCATTTACCTACACACAGCTCTCGACACCCAGCCCTCTGCACTCCCAGCCCCATTACAGCCAGCTAGGGCACCAGAAATCTCAACATCTGCTAATTAAAACAAACATAACAAAAGAACCCCAAACCCAAGTTAATTTTCCTATGTACATAGCTTAGAAAATACCAAAAGTTAGAGTAAGAGACCGCAACAAACACCTACCTCATTGGATCTTTTTATTATCTTGTCATCTATGTCTGTGATCCCCATCACCATGATAACTTCAATTCCAAAAAACTTAGTCATTATCCTTCGAATTATATCAAATCTAACATAGGAGCTGGAAGAGAAAAAAACATGAGCTTTTAAACATGCACTAGCAAAAATAAACATAAACAAATAACCAATAGGACTAACAGCCACTGGGACAATTTAAATACCCCAACACTTGCAATAAAAAGATCTTCGGTGTATAAAGTATTTTTTCAAAACCATTTACCACCTGCACAAATGTCAAGGAAATTTCCCTTGAACTGGCCTACCCTCTTCTGGCATTAGTGACACATTGCATCAAATTTTCTGAGTGTCTTCTTTTGTTGCATCTCTTTATTCAAGCACTGAAGGGCATCACAAGCCACGTGTGAGCCAAGAGATTCTAAGTGAATAGCACTAACCAAGATACAAAGAACAGGTATTCTTGAAATACATCCCTTAGGCTTTGTGTATTTTAACAGGTTTTCAAAAGTCATGGGGCAGAAGATCTTTCCTAATAGCAAAGAGTAGCTGCTCTGTGGGTTGTTTCTTACACTTGAGAATAAAAGTTATTCTCAAAATTACTCATGTTCTTTGTCACAAAACAGAGTATTTAACACTCATAGATCAATGTATGTACAAGCTTTATAGGGCTGTTGAAGCTCCTTCTGCTCACAGACTCTTTGTTTGTAATTCTCAAAACACATTTTCACTGAGTAAAACCCAATTAGGTGAGATCCTAGAAGGTGAGTAGAAACTCTGGGTCTGCCCTGCAAAGTGATGAGAACCCTCAACCTTTTTGTGGGCTCTGTTTTCTTCAAAGCCAAAAAGGAGATTCAGACCTACAGGTTGCCATTTCACCCACAGCACCACATAAACTGCCAGTCCCGTGGCTGCAAGAGCAAAGAAGTGTAACCAAATACTAGAAACGGATTTGCACCCTTCCCCTTAGCTGCAAGTGCTAGGTGGCACCAAGGTACTGATTTATGGATGTGTAATACATCGTGCAAGAAAAGTATTTTCTGTTGTTGTTGTTTGCGCCACGCCCACGTTGAGAAAAGACCTTCTGAAAGCCTTGCTGCCAGGGAGATAGTTTTAATGAATAGCAGCTCAGTGGGAATAAGGTTCACCTAATGTGGTGACACAATTCCATAAGAATATTAAATTGGTCTTTGGATCCTGTTCAGAGGAACAATGTTAGCATCAAAAGCTTGATATTAGATTTAACAGCCCTGCAGTCACTGTTCCCAGAGCAGACACAAATTTCACACTGTTCCTGCTCCTCTGATATTCCAACTGAATTGATGGAAGAAATACTGAAAGAGCCAGAGCAGATCTCCTGGCACCTCAGAAACCAGAGTCCTTACTACTTCAGGACTGAAAATTAAAAAAAGAAAAAAAAGAACAAAAACAGACAGTCAAAATCAAGGGGTGGCAGAGCAGGTACTGAATGAAACATCCTCTCATGCTTGATTTTACTCTTATTTCCAAGCATCAAGCCAGGAACCTGGATGCCAACCAGGCTACAGCTCAAACCAGTACGATCAAGGTCAGTCCCAGAACTGTGGCAAAAAAATATTATTTTCCTGACTTACTTTTTCTTTATATAGAATGGGTGTTGGATGTCATATGGAGGCATACAGAGCACCTGTTTTTAAGATTGGAAGTAAAACATACTAGAAAGTTGGACTATTTAGAGAGATAAGAACTCCTTGTGGAAGGGAAGGAGGAGGGGAAAAATAATAATGCCATTATTTTCAAATTCTTCTCAAGAATCTCAAGCTCTTTTCCATTATTCCTTTCTGCATTATTACCTACTGCATTTGTTGTGCATGCCACAAGCCAAATGTAAGAAGGAAGGGGGAAAAGGAATTCTAGTGAGAAGATAACACGTTGCAAGAGTACAACAAAACAATGATATTTGACAAGAGTGGCACAGCACCAACAGTCACCACTGCATTTGACTTCATGCTATTTCCCAGGGCATCTCCTGCCTGTAGAGCCGCCATCAGCAGCATACATTTCAGGGTGTTCTGTGGTTGGACCTAGCTGCTGGGAAGAAAACATACAATCTTTATAAATAAATAAATAGAACAGAGAGTGCTCCATCATCCTGAACAAATCAGCTGAGCACCAGGACGTCAACACTGACAAGTGTAACACCAGAGATACCAGAAAGCAACAGCCATCTCCTCCCATGACACACGGTTTAACTGATGGGAAAAGAGAGCAGATCTTCAGTGCAGGCACCTTGTTGCACAACAGCATTACAGGAACAGCATGTGAAGGTGCAGCAGAAGAGAGAATAATACATGGTGTATCTGCACCAAAGGCAATATTCAGCACTAACTCTTTTTTTCTTAAATCAGCAAGTGAAAACCCAGGTGATGTGGATGTATGGCAAACCTCCACGTAAGGAAAGCTTGAAATTGCTGTTTGGACACAAGATAAGAAAAGATGGGTAAGAGAAGAGGCAGAGTGAGCAAGGCCTCTGTACTCCCTCCTTTAACCGAATGAGTCTGAAGGCAGGAAAACTACTGACAAAAACAGACATTTAAAAGCTACAGAGCGCTGCAAGACTGAAGGGTAAAATTCTCCACCCCTATAAACACTGTGCTTTAGATCCAGCAGCAGAAACAACTTGTGATGTACTGAGCATAAACACCATTCCCTGACTCCCTGAGCCACTGGGTGAGAGGAGGTAGAACTTGGGAAGGAGGGAGGAGTGGAGGGAAGGTGTTTTTAAGACGTATTTTACTTCTCGTTATCCTGATCTGATTCTGTTAATAATAAACTTAACTAATATCCCCACTTTGAGTCTGTTTTGCCCATGACAGTAGTTGTTGAGTGATCTCTCCCAGTTCTTAACTCATAAACCCAACATTATATTTTCTCTCCCCTGTCCAGCTGTAGAAGGGAGTGATAGAGTGGGTTTGGTGGGTACCTTGGACTCCAGCCAGGGTCAACCCACTACAGAGTGGAATTTTAAATCTTCCCTTTCAGAGAACAAAGCAGTAGTTGTGCAGTACTGCAATGGCTCAACATTGAGCAAAATTCAACATGAGTTTCTGAATGAAGTTAAGATAGGACCAGAAGCTGTGAAATCCCCTACATTAAAAGGAATTATTCAATTACTGGAATGCACAATATCTGATCTTCATACAGATGGTAACTGAGAAAACTCTGCTCTTCCAAAGAGCCCAACACATCTTGTTTTTTAAGAATGAGGAGGCAGAAGTTCAAGAGCAGCTTGAGCTGCTGCAACTCCCCTCAGCCTCACAGGAACAGTGGACACCCTGCATGTCTATTCATCAGGCATATTCTTTCAAAACAACAGGCAGCAACCTTCTCTGGTGTATTTAAAGTACTTCTTTATAGTTACTTAGAATGAAGCTGGTTTACTATTGTAATCATCCTAATGAACTACAGAGAAGATGTGCTGTTCTGGATCTTTTTTTATTTTTAAACATAGTAAGCCACAGAACTCCTACTATGTAAAAAGGCCTTTAATCTACCTGGGCTTTGAGATTTAAGAATTGATGCTAACCTTAAAAGTACCTTTTCAATACTCAACCCTGTACAGCTTTTCCTTAGTGCCTACACAGTGCCCAAACTAAATTTGAGGTGAAACTATCATTTTACACAGCTGAGAGACTCTGCTTCAGGACCGCAACTCCCCTGCATGAGAGGATGCATTATGCTGATATGATCTGAAACAACTCACCCTACCCAGACAAACTGTGCACATTTTTAACACTTCTTCCCAACACACACACGTTTGTCTCTGCCTGAGCCAGGGGGCACCAACAGCCCCTTTATGGGCTCCCCCAGCCCAAGAAGAAAAAATACATAACAAACAGACTTTTGCCCTTTGCACAGCGCAGGAGGTGAAGGGTCAGGCCTGGTGTCTCGGTCCCGGCTCTGTCCCCGGACATCCGCCAGGGGCCGGGGATGCCCACACTCCCACTGCCTGGCTCCCGCCTGGCACCCTGCACTCACCAGGCGTGCCCGAGGTGTGCCTGGTCATACACCGTCGGCCCGCAGCTGTACCTGGGGAGAGGGGGCAAACAGAATCACAAAATTGTTAGAGTCCTCTGGAGATCATCTCGTCCAACCCCCATGCCAAGGCAGGGTCACCTAAACCAGGTGACACAGGAACATGTCCAGGTGGGTTTAGAGTGTCTCTACAGAGCGAGGCTCCACGATCTCCCTGGGAAGCCTGTTCCAGTGCTCTACCACCCTCAATGTAGAGAAGTTCTGCCTCATGTTGAGGTGAAACTTCCTGTGTTTTAGTGTATGGTTACTGCTCCTTGTCCTGTCTCCGGGCACCACCAAAAAGAGCTTGGCAGCATCCTCTTGGCACCCATCTTTAAATTATTTAATAAATGAGGTCCCCTCTCAGGCTTCTCTGGACTAAACAGGCCCAGCTCCCCCAGTCTCTCCTCATATGAGAGATGCTCCAGACCCCTCCTCATCTTTGTGCTCTCTGCTGGACCCTCTCCAGTAGCTCCTCGTCTTTCTTGCACTGAGAAGCCCAGAACTGGGCTTGGGAACCGTTTCCGGACACCAACTACGGCCGTCACCCCGTCACCCCGTCACCCCCACGCCCGCCCGCCGCCAGGCGCTACCAGGTCGCCACTCCCTCCGTGGCCAGCACGAGCGGCTCCTTGCTCCGGCTCCGGCTGTTGTAAGCCACGATCCCACAGTCACGTCCCGCCGGCGGCGCCCACTCCCGCCGCGTCCCCGCACCACAGCACCGCCGCGTCCCCGCCTGCCCCCGGCCGGGGCCGGGGCCGAGGCCGAGCCCGCACCGCCGGGCCGTCGCCGCCGCCCCGCGCAGCATGGCCCGCACAGCGCCGGCCGCGGTCGGGGAGCGGGGCCGTGACACAGCCGCGCCGCCCGGGCGGGACGCCGGAGAGCACAGCAGGTACCGCCGGAGAGCACGGCGGGCACCGCCGGGGCGCAGGAAGGGGCGGCGCCTGCGGGCGGGGCCGGGCCGGGCCGGGCCGGGCGGCACCGCTGCTCGCTGCGCTCCGGAGCGGGCCTGTGGTGAGTGCGGCGGGCGGGGGAGCTGTGGGTGTGGGGCTTGGGTTTGCTGAAAAGGACTGTGGAGCCTTGGTGGGTGACAAGTTGACCGTGAGCCGGCAATGTGCTCTTGCGGCCAGGAGGGCCCACGGTACCCATCGGTAAGACTGTGGTCAGCAGATCGAGGGAGGTGATCCTGCCCCTCTGCTCAGCCCTAGTGAGGCCACATCTGGAGTGCACATCTGTCCAGTTTTGGGTTCCTCAGTACAAGAAAGACGAAGAGCTACTGGAGAGGGTCCAGCAGAGAGCACAAAGACGAGGAGGGGTCTGGAGCACCTCTCGTATGAGGGAGAGACTGGGGGAGCTGGGCCTGTTTAGTCCAGAGAAGCCTGAGAGGGGATCTCATTAATAAATAACTTAAAGGTGCATGCCAAGAGGATGCTGCCAGGCTCTTTTTGGTGGTGCCTGGAGACAGGACAAGGAGCAATAACCATACACTAAAACACAGGAAGTTTCACCTCAACATGAGGCAGAACTTCTTTACATTGAGGGTGGTAGAGCACTGGAACAGGCTTCCCAGGGAGGTCGTGGAGCCTCGCTCTGTAGAGACACTCTAAACCCACCTGGACATGTTCCTGTGTCACCTGGTTTAGGTGACCCTGCCTTGGCATGGGGGTTTGCACCAGATGATCTCCAGAGATCCACTCCAATCCTAACAGTTCTGTGATTCTGTGAATCTATTTTGCATGGCCTTTCAGGTCAAGGAATGGCTGGCAGCCTGTTAGCTCCTGAAAGAAAAACATGGTGTGACATTCCCAAGCTGGACTCTATTAAATCATTTTCAGAAAATACTTCTGCACACCCCCAACTCCCACATATCTGTATAAAGTCCTACCTCACCTGAACATCTTCAAAAATTATACGAAGTACTGCTGGGTACTTGGTGAGGTACCCTGGGCTTTACCCAGCTGACTGTCAATGTCAGCTTTCGTTTCTGGTGTCACAAGTTAAGGGTGAATGTTTTCTGATGATGCTTCTCTCATCTCGTTGTGGATTTTTTTTTTCTTTCCTTCTTTCAGAGCATACGAAGAAAACAAAGCTTAACTGGCTGCAGCACCCTGATCCACTTTGGACACTGTAACTAGAATGAATGGAACAGACTAATGGAAGTTAAAAATCTTTTTTTAACTAACACCTTGTTTTCAAAAGAAACTATCAGCAGGTACCAAGGAAACAAGTCAGAACTCTACAAACATACATAATATGGTCACAAAGATGATCAGAGGGATGGAGCACCTCTCCTATAAAGACAGGCTGAGAAAGCACAGGCTGTTCAGCCTGGAAAAGGCTCCAGGGAAACCTTATAGCAGCCTTCCAGTACCTAAAGAGGGCTTATAGAAAAGGGGGAGAGCAACTTTTTACATGGGCACATAGTGATAGGACAAGGGAGGAACAGTTTTGAACTAAGATATTTAGATGTTAGGAAGAAACTCTTTATTCATATGATAGGGAGATAACAGAACAGGTTGCTCAGAGAAACTGTGGGTGTTCCACCCCTTGAAGTATTTAAGGCCAGCCTGGATGGGGCTCCGAGCAACCTGGTCTAGTGGAAGGTATCCCTGTCCACGTCAGGCAAGTTGGAAATGAGTGATCTTTAAGATCCCTTCTAACCCAACTATTCTATAATTCTGTGAATATTTTCCCAGATATTTTTCCAGCTTCTGACCAGATGACATCCTCAGCTGAATGCCTTAGGGGTTTTTTTGGCTCCCCTTCCCCTCAGTTTTTGTACCCTCCTGTGGTAGATTGCTGTACCATTACTTTCTCTGGTCTCTGTGAACCCACATCAACTCCAGCCTTTGACAAGGGGTACTGCAAGTCTACTGCCATTTTTAGGGAGCATCCTCTTGGCCTGTGTTGAAGATGAGGCCTGTGAGCTCCAGTTGCACCACCCTTGCTCTTGTATGAGGAGAGTGAACTGTCAGTGCCAGCACATGTTGTCTATCCCACTCCAAAGTGTCACTTTCCACATGAGCCTCTAAGCAGGCTGTTCAGAGCAGAGCTTTCCAGGTCTCCCAGACCACTGTGTTACCTTGTTGACCTTTGGGAAGAAGGCAATACTGAGCGATCACAGCCTTTCTTGACTGGATGCTGCAGGTCTGCCTGTGGTGAGCTGCCTCACAGAAGTCCTTGTATTGTTTTCTCTTGTATCTACCAGGGACAGATTTGATAGATTTTTCTCATATGTAATAGAATAATTTAAAATTTGTCATTTCAACAATCTTAACTTTTTGATCAAATAGAAAACCTAATTTATGGGCTTGCTAATTTGAAGCTATCTAGATGAAACTGAAGACACCATCCAATAACCTTTGTAAATGTTTACTTTATATATATCTCAGGAAGCTTCACAAGCCAATTATTTCAGTTTCCATAGTGAGCTGGTTTTGATGTCTTTGCTGTTCCACACACATCTAGGTAAGAGTTGTCATTAACTCTGTTGTCTTCTTTGTTCTGTATGGTTCCAAGCACTTTGACAGAGTCCAAGTCAATACTAAGTAACAATGGATGTTTTTTAGTCTTAATTCCAGATTTAGCTATCATGGATGAAACTGCTAACAGTTCAGAGGAATGCAGGAGCTTTCTCTTTTCCAGTGCTTTCAGAAGGCTAAGTGTCTGTGCTATCTAGACTGGCTTTTAGCTTTTAGTCCAGAAACCACTATGTTCTGCTATAAAACGTTATTTTCTGATGGTGGGAAAGACCACAATAATTAAATGTCTGAAATAAACAGCTAACATCATTCACACTTGAGATTTGTTTTAATGCAGTAAAATATATTCAGTGGAACAGTGGAAAGTATTTTTCAAGCACTGAAGTACCCAAATAAAGTAATTTCAAATATAAGCAAAACTAATCCTGGTAGATTGGAACCATACATTAATTCATTTTTAAAAAAACAGCATTCTCAGAAAAAACTGGTCTGTGGCTGTAGCACACCTCCACCTATGCCAGCTATACCAAAAGCCTTATTCCTGGCCTAGGACACAAGCAGTGAGACAATAGTCACCTACCAGAGAGGCAAAATAGCAGCAAAGGATTTTCTGCCTCCATCAGGAGACCTCTGCTTCCACCTGGAGTAGGAGATACCTTTAGAGGTTGCCAGCAGTTGGAGCCAGGGTACACCCAATTGATGCCAGACCTGGGCCTGCTGTAATCCTGTTACTTCTGTATTTTCTGAACAGCCAGTAAGAAATGGGATCTGCAGAGCAGAATATCTCTAAGTCACAATACCACTGGGGCATGGTGTCTGAGCTTCAGGTAAACTGTTCTTTCAAGGGGACGCACATGTATGTAATATTGTCAGGTCATCTTATGTTTTTCTTAGGAGGCGGTAAGGCTAAAACTTCCTTTTAAATAAAAACTGAAGGTAAATAAAAAATAAAAAATAAGGTAAAGGGGTGACTCCTGAACACCTTAGAATGGGTCTATATGTTTTCTGCCCCTTTATCTGCACATGCAAGAAGGCAATGTTTCCCGTTCATCCTTATCAAAAGGGAAAAAATCTGTTAGCAGCACAGCTGTGTATGCTGTCCACCAGCAGCACACATGGCAACACATCTGTGGGAGGCAGGGAGGATCTCTGGGGATTTTGGCTCACCTGGCTCCTCTGTTTTCCAGTTTACAGTCCCAGGAGTACCTACAAGATTTGTCCCTAGAGGTAAGATCAGTGGGCAAATCCCAGAGCATGTTTTGTATCATACATGAATAAAGCTAAAAAATCATTCTTCCTTTCCCTTTAGTATTAGGATACACATGCTTTGTAAGGTTTTACGGTTTTCCTTCTGTTGCTAAAGGTGCTGTATTTTTCTTCTAAAAAATTAAACCATACTGGCTTAGAATTTTTGACAGAGGAAAAAAAGGCTGCATTTGCTGTGTTATCAAAGAGCATGTTACCAGTATCTGTGGCTCTTCTTGTCAGGTTCTAGTTCAGGAACCTGGCAAGGAAGCTGACCCTGAGAAAATAAGGTAGGGAAAGATTATAAAGACAAACTACAAACAAAAGCAAAGATGAGCTAAATCCACTGCAGTGGATGAATTTCTCTTGGTGCTCTGTAGCACTCTATAATAATACACACATTTTTACTTACCTTTGTAGTCCTTTTAGTTGTACAACATCTAGGTGCATAATGGTTTGCTTCAGAATCTTGATTTTTAAAAGCAGAAAAAAAATTGTCTCAAACTTATTACCAAAAGCTTGGCTCAGAAATATTGTAAATGTTGAGTGGCCATTCCACCAAATATTCACAATGTAAAGAGCATGTTGTATATATGAGAAATTCTCTTGAGATTCCTGTTTCAAAAGGGTGATTCTGGGGAAATGGAATAAGACTGCAAAAGAAATTTCACTGGTGGACTTCAAGAACCAAATAAACTTTCCTGCTTTTACCAAAACTGTAGTAGTTTTTAGCATCATCTACTACTGTTCGGACAATCTACCCATCAATTGCTCTGACAAACACTGCCTGTTTTTCATCATCCAGAAGTGTTTGGGTCCTGCACCACAGCTGACAGAAACAAGCCTGAGGATTGGTATGAATTCAGTCAGGGTTCCGAGTGGTGTCTTTGTCAGTGGTTTCCAACTGTTGAGGTATAGCTCTCTTGAACTCTCCAAAGAACGTGGAGCCCATGGAATAGGCTGCCCTTGATCTGTTTTGACAGTATTGACACTCTGGGAACACAGATGTACTTCTGTCTTGGCCTTCTACTGCAACGCACACTTACTAGTTCCACTCAGAGTTTTTTGCTCACCTTTAATGCCACATTAATGCTGTATAAGCTCACTAGAGCTTTGGAGGTGCACCAGCGCAGCAGGTGCAAGAAAGTGATGGCCAGTAAAAGAGTATCCAGAAAACAGGTGTGAGAAGAGGCATTGAGTGCAACTGTCTTGGGGCAAGCAGAGGAGATGAGCTGTAGCCAGTGAAATCCTTAAGTAGGACTTAACTGATTAAAAAAAAGTTTAGAATGGCAGGCCTGTGTTAGGTAGGTGTTTGGGAAGTTCACGAAGTTCACAAAGTTCTTGAGCCTTTACTGGGAAGCAGAAAAAGGAGAAACTCAACTACATTTGTTTTCTAGATTTTGAACACATTAATCTCACATCAGTTTCTGACACGAATGGGTATTTCTGGCCCAACTATCCACTGCACAGCCAATGCATATTGCATGAAAGTGTGAACCATGATTTCTCTGCTGGTTTTCATACTTGGAAACCTCAGCTCTGCTCACCTTGCATGTTAACTGTTTGCCCTTTTGTTTCAAAACCTTCAACAAGCAAAATGAATAGACCTGTAAAATGCTATTAACATAAGGTAAGCATTATGTCCAAGTAAGCATGAACTTAGCCTCAAAGAATAAACAGATAAACAAGCAAGGAAAAAAACCTCCAACTGTATGTAACTATAGAAGAGGGATTAAGCTATTAAATGGCGTGGAAACAGCAATTCATTAGCAGGAATAACTCATCTGATTCATCTGTACCTATAAAGTATAATGACCAACAATGAGAAGACGCTATCTTTTCTACTAAACAGAGACAGAGCCATAATGATTACATAGTATTTCATATAGCAAAATTCAGCTAAGGCAGAGAAGGAGAAAGGAGGCAGACAGAATTCCTTGCACCAGCCATCCTGTTATATACAATGTCTGCATATTGTGGAACATATTCAGAGGTTTGGGATCCTCATATGAAGTATTCTGAACTTTGATGAGCTCAAATAACAACTGGAACAACTATAATTACTAAAATATTTATCTGTTATATGAAGCATATAATATTTTATATATATATAGTATGCATATTACACAGTAGTTGTATGAGTTGTTGGTCTGGTTATAAGTTCCCTTGATTGCAATTGCTGTGAGTTTAGATATCTAGTAAGGTAACAGCTTCAAGAAACTTCTGAAAACCCCAGAGATTCAGGTTCCTAAATAGGATTCTTTATAAACAGAGCAAACAAACTTGGGAGCAAGAAGAGGAGAATTAGATACTTGCATCCTCTAGTGAAGTAGGAAGGAAGAAAGGAAGAAGGAAGAAAATGAAATCCATAAGTCTCTTCCTTCTTTGACACATCACAATCACTTCTACTTTTGAGTTCTACACCAGGGTAAGAAATGGGCTCCTGATTGGAAAAAGAAAGTTCTGAAACTCCATTCAAAATCTCCCATCTCTCACCTACTGTAGTTCAGAGACAAGAGGCCAAAATAAAAAGAAAGCAGAGGAAGAGGAGGAAAAGCAGAGATGGGCAATGGGCATCAACTCCGCACCTTCCTATATCAACTATACAGAGCACTGAGCGTCTTCAAAAGGGGATCTTCAAAACAGATACTAAATGCATTTACAGGTGAGCTCAGTCCCATCCTTTCTTGAGAACTTATGCAAAGTTCGATGGTGGTTTTCTCTCTGTCACTCTTGTACTGGCATAGGAGAAGCTAATAGAGGATGATCTAGTAGACAGCACTTTTAAGAGGCAGATGATACCAAGCTCAGTATCTGCTGCATCCAATTTATCAACACCTTTGAGATGATTACTTAAGCTTAGCAGGCTGCAGCTACACTTCAAAGTTTCCCTTCCTAATTTTGTCTATAAGGAGGGACAGAAGTTCCTGTTTACTAAATTAGCAGGTACTTTTACAAACTGATTTCTTATTTGTATATGTAATTACTACTGTGTGTCTAGAATGATGATTACCTTTTTTTTTTTTTTTTTTTTTTTTTTGCAAGAGTTACTCTTTTTAGGAGTCATCTGAATTCTTTTCAGATGTCTTGCCTCTACTGAGTCATAATTATTGGCTTGGGTTCTTACACTACCCAGGGGACTGTTAACTACCTTTAATTGCTGACAGTGGCTCAGCTTCTTCAAGGCACGAGTGAAACAGGCTCTAACTACCAAAGTGATGCCAACAACGTGGAACAGGTGTCCCCAGGCCAGTGGTGCCATCAGACAATTCCCTTTCTGTGCCACCACACACAGGTCCAGAAGCATTGGCTTGGAGTGCTGCCTAGATGCCATAGTGCTCACTCTAACTTAAAAACCTAAGGTCTTGTGTATATGAGGTTTACAACATCAACTCATTTTTTTACAGCAACTCATGAAAACAGAAAAGGAGAGGAAGAAAAACCGAGAGAACTTACAAATATCTTCAGAAAACAAGCAACTGCCCTCTGACACCTGCCCGAAGAAGTGGGTCGGGGTCGGATCAAAACAGGCTTAGTCTGTGGCACCATCTCCACTCCTCAGAATTATTTCGGTACCGGCTCCCACTGGAGGGTGCGAGGTATCGGTAAAGGGCTGCCTGTGCTTCCCTGAAAACCCAACTTTGCGCTTTCAGGCACCGATTTGATGACGACAGCAAAAACACTTCAGTAGGGCTGAGGCGAGAGTCCCTACACACGGGCCGCCGCTCCCTTCACGCCCTGCAACAAGCAGAGCAACGCCGGTGCCTCACCGAACAGCGACTGCACCAGCAGGTCTGGGCGCTCAGAAGTGATGAGTCAGTCTCCCCTAAATTAGGGGACTGCCGGTGACGTCTGCTGAAAAACAAGAGCCAGAAAGCGCGCGTTGTTTTGCTCCGCCGGAGCAGAGGTAGGGCTTTCCAGCCCCGCCTTCCTCAATCCCGGCCGAACTGGGTGCCTGCGGGCTCCAGGACATGGCAGCGACTGCAGGACACAAAGGCGCTGCTGACCGACAGCGGGGTCCCTCCGCACGACCGGCTCGCCCTTGCACGGAAAAGGCGGGCGGCACGGGCTGTACCCGGGGCCCCTTCTCCTTCTCTCCCTCTCCTCGGCGGCGCTCGCGGGCCTCTCCGCCACCAGGCTCCCCCACAGCGCAGCCCCCCCTCCCCCCCCGCCGTGTCCCGGCCCTCTCCGCCCGCCGCTGCGCGGGACGAGGGGTGGTGGCACGAGCTGTCCGGGCCTCCCGCGCGGCCGTCCAGGGGCCGCTGGGAAATGTAGTCCCGCCTTGTCCCTCACGGCTCCATTTTCTCCCCGCCGCCGCGGCAGTGCGCGCGCGCAGCCCCGCCCATCCCTGCGGGCGTCACCGCCCCCTCGGCCGCGGTATCCCGGGCAGCGCGGTCACAGCTGCGCGCGCCCGCCCGCCCGCCCGTCATTGGCCGAGGGGGCCGCGGGGCGGGACCCGAGAGGCGCGGCGATTGGCTGTGGCGGCTGTCAGGGTGATGGCTGCGGGTGCCCGCTGAGCGGGGAGGGAGCGCTCCCCGTCCCCCTCCGCGTCCGGCGCCGCGCCGGGCACAGCCCTACCCGCAGCGCGGGGGGGCGTCGCACCGGTCTCAGTGTCCCTCTCTCCTAGGAAAGCCCTTGGAGCTGCTCCTTCCCGGGGCGAGCTGGCAGAAGGCAGGAGAGACTCCTCCAAAGTCCCGGTGCCCTACCGCAAAAGCATCCACCTGCCCCCGCTATCCGCCCCAGCCTCCCCACGGGCCGCTCTCTTCGCAGCCTCCGCACAACTTCACCGGAGCCTCCGCCTTCCCCGGGGCTTCCTCCTCCCCACGCCCACGCCGGCCCTGAGCCGCCCGCCCCCTGGCTCGGACCGCATCCCCGCTGCCTTCCCTCCCTCCCTCCCCAAACGTGAGTAAGGGGAGGCGGGCCGATGGATATGCGGAGGTTCCGGGCGGGGGAAGGGAGCGGGTGTGTGCGGTGAGTGTGTGTGTGTGAGTGTGTGTACACAGCGCTGGGAGGGCAGCGCATGCGCCCTGCCTGGCGGGGCCGAATGTTTCCCAAGTGTTTGAAACTGGTATTTGGGTTTTCCACGTTGGATCTAGCGCGGCGTATGGGAGCGAGGAGGCTGCGTTGATATCGGCGGGGAGCGGCGGCGGCGGCGGTGAGGAAAGAGCGGGGAAGGGGGTAGCGGAGGAGAAGCGGAGCAGAGCGGCGCTGGCGCAGGCAGAGGGGCTGCCGCTGCCTCTGACAGACACTTTGCAGAGCACATTTTGTTTCCAGATTGTTTCGGAGGAGCTGGTTTTAGCCCCCCTCCTTTCTCCTCCTCCTCCTCCCCCCCTCCCCTCTCCACACACACACACACAAATCCCTCTGATTGTTCCTACCACCTCCTTCGTGAATTACCCACAACGACAGCCATTCAATCAGCTGCTGCTGGCTGTAGGGGACTAGCGGAGGGTGTGTGTGTATCTCTCCCCCTCTGTTTCACAGAAGAGGAGTCAGATGTAGCTTCCCTCGGTTTTTTTGGGGGGAGCTACCGAGAGAGGTGGGCAGGGAGTGAGCCCTTCACCGGGGTTACCGTCTTTGAAGGGAGCAGCACTTGCTCTCACACAGAGAGAGGTGTGGGGAAGGATTTTTTTTTCTTTGCCGGATGAAAATGTTGAGTCCTGCAAACGGAGACCAGCTTCACCTAGTGAACTATGTGGAGGATTATCTGGACTCCATCGAGTCTATGCCCTTCGATCTGCAGAGAAATGTCTCCTTGATGAGGGAAATTGACGCCAAATATCAAGGTAAGTGCTTTCTATATGTGTGTGTGTGTCCGTGTGTGTGGTATGGGGCTCGGGGGGGGAGGGTGTCTTTGCCTTTCTTTTCTTCAGAGCTGAGCCTCGGCTCCTTTTGCCCCTCTGCACCCCACAGGGATGGTAGTTTTATTTTTGGGAGGTGAAAGGAGGGAGAAAGCCGGGAGGAAAGATCCGAGGAGAGAGAGGGGCTGATCTGCAGCGTTAGCTCTTGTCATGGGGCGGAACAAAAGGTCTCCGGCTTCTCTTATTAAGCAAGGACTCTGCTTTTCTGTGTAAATTGCTGGCCAAGAAGGCGGGGGCAGGGAAGTGGGGTGTGCGGTGCACAAAGGGGGGCCGTCCTTGGCCATGGGGCTGAGGTGCAAGGATTTCGGGGTACGGAAGAAAGTGCTGGGTGGACAGAGAGTGAGAGATTACAGCACAACATTTAGGAATGTACAGTATTCATTATGGCTGTAGTAGGGGAGAGAGGCAGCTAGTGAGGGAGGGAGGGAAGGAGGGAGGGAGGAGAGGAGGGTTAGACGAGAGTGGGGGGCAGGGTGTGCTTTCTTCGCTCCCTCCTCGGTGGGTTTCGTTTCACCCGGTGAAACAGCCCCGCTCCGGGGGGCGGGGGGACAGGACCAGCGTGTGCGGTATGAGTGTGGGGGGGTTACGGTCGCGTTTACGGCTCGTCTGAAGCGCCCCCTCCCCTGCTCGTGCTCGGGGCACGCCGTCCCCGTCCCCACGGGCGGAGGAAAGGAAGGGGAGGCCGGTCTGCGGGACTCGGGGCAGCTTTGTCACTTGCTCGCTGGCGTCCACTCGGGAAGGGGGGAGGGGAGCGGGGGCTTTATTCGGTGCCGCCGGCAGCGCTGACAGCCGGGGTGCCGGGCGGGGGAACCCCTTTTCCCTCCCCGCGCCCCCATGCATGTGGCCTTAGAGGCGGTGGGCATCGAGCCCTGCCTGCCTGTCCCCCAGCTCCTCTGGCAGCCCGCCAGGGGAGCCCGGCAGCTCCTGGCGGAAGGGTCCGAGGGAAACTTCCTCGGGAGCCTACGGGGGGCTGGCCAGGCGGGAGGGGAGGACAAGACAGGGCAGGGCGGGCATTATATCCCCAGCAGCCACATCCAGCGGGCACCTCCGCGCTGTGCTAGGGAAGGGGCCGCCTTGCGCCTTTTATAGACGCCCCTCGTTAGCATATCGCGTTTCGTCCCGCCCCCCGGCGGCGCTGATAGGGCGGGGCCCTCCCCGCGGGCCGGCCGCGCTCCGTCTTCCCCCACCCATTGGCTCGCGGGCGCCCCGCCCCGCCGCACGTCCCGCCCGCTCGTGACGTCGTGAGAGGCAACTTTTCGGTGGGGTTGATTTGAATATCTCGGCCGGCCCCGGCTCGCGCGCTCTGATTGGCCAGGGCAGCCGGGGGGGCGGGGCAGCCGCGGCCGCCCGGGCCGTGACTGACGTGTCCTCGGCGGGGGGGTGGGGGGGGCTGCTCCTCGCGCCTCCCCTAGCTCCTCAATGGCCGGCGGGGGGGGGGGCGGGCGCGAGCGCGCTCCGCTCGCCGCGATTGGCCGCCTGTCCCTGTCAATCATTGTTGTTGCTCCGGTTGGTTCCTTTGGGCTCCGGGCGGGGGCGCGCGGCGAAGGGGGCGGGGCCGCTCCGCCCCCCCCCAGTCCCCCCCGTTCCGCCGCGGCCGCGGGACCGCCGCCGGTTTCCTGCCGGAGAACAATGGCGGCTCCGTCACCTCCGGGGCGGCCTCGCAGAGGGGCGGGCGGGGGGCCGGGCCCTCACCCGTGTCCCGCCCGCCGTCGTCCCGCGGTGTCTCGGTCCCCGGGAGGCCACGGAGCTGCGCTGGTCTGGCAGTGGTTCCCCCCTCACTGTTTAAATGACGTTTGTGATGCCGGGGGGTGCGTTCGCAGATCGTACAGAACGCAGCGTTCTGCTCCCGCTGCTACCGCAGGGCACGGGAACGCGGTTCCTTGGGATTGCCGTGAGCTCAGGCTGCCGTCAGCGGGCAGCCCCAGCCCCCCGAGCTGCACAAATGTGACTTTTAGTGCCGCACTGCTCGAGCAGCGCTTTCCGAGTATCCCTTTGGCCCCGCTCACCCCGCCTCCACACCGAACATGTCCGTGCCGCGGCCGCCCCGCGGGATTCCGGATCGCCGCATCCCGCCGCCGCTCCTGCAGGGCAGCGCTGCGCCGAGAGGGGGAGCGGTGCTGTGGTGTCTGTGCGGCACCAGAGGGGAAGTTTTCCTAATGCCCAACTCCAGGCATAAATTATGTTGCGCTGTCGAGAGAGACTGTTCTCCGTGGAAGATGCCCGCCTACCAAATTCAGATGGGTTAAGCTGATAGCACCAGTCAAGTGCCAGAGCTCCAAGCATTAAACTTATGCATTGCAGCCACTTAAAATAACTAACACTGCTTTTTCAGTCTTCCTAAATGCTTAATCTGTATTCAGCCGCTGTTTCAGTGGCATCTGGGTTTGACTTTTTTTTTTGTAGGTTTTTGATATTTTGGTTGTTTGTTTGTTTGGGTTTTTTTGTTAAAGGGAGTAAAAACAAATGCTTAAGATGCTTAATAACGTATCAAAATACCGATTTGTTCAGATGGGCTATATTGCAGTATCAGCTGACAGGTCGTTCTTGAACAACGTGTGAAGCACGGGCTGCAGCTCTAAAATCCAAAGTAAAGCTTGTATAATATTTCTGTATCTTCACTGGAAATTAGGATCACATGTGTTCAAAAATCTGCCCAGACAAGGCAAAACCTAAATCACAGGGTAACTGTTGGTTGCATATGTATCATGTTCTCCTATTAAAAATAAATAAATAAAAAGTTTTTAAAAGTTCTTATAATGCTGTTTGCGTGTATGAGAAATTCTGGTTTCTGTTAGATGAATTGAGGTCAAATTTTATATCTCGGTATATTTTGCATCTCTGAGGCAGAATGTTCAGACCTATGAGAAAGGGAAAATTCAGAGAAGGAACGAGATGCAGGAAAAACATTCTGCATGTTTTTGAGGACTTAATATGGAAATGCCAAGTGTCCTGTGTGCTTTAGTTGATTTGAGTATCATAACAAAATTCAAAAACATCTGCCTAAAAATAGATTTCCTGAACCATTCTTGAAACTTTAAACACTTTTTGTGCGCTGTTGTTACTTACAGGCTGTTGGAACAATCCTTGAGGTGCAGTTCAAAATCTAACCTATTTTCAGTGCCAGCATTTTAAATTGGAGGCTCTAACTGCTTTTGTTGTTGCCTATCATCTTTACTGTTATCTCCTAGCTTTTTTTTTTTCTCCCTTACTGCAGGAAATATTTAATGAAGGTAATATTTCTGTGTTTTAAAAAATAAGCAACATATATGTTACAGAAGGTATAGGGCGGAAGTAATCTAAACATCTTGGATATTGTAATCATAATTCCATAATCCAGGGATTTAAATGGCCTCACATTTTCAGCAGAAGTAGCTCATCAAAATTGGATCAAACTTGCCATAGCTGAAGGTCTGGACCATGTATCTGGTGCTTCTGCATCAGCTCTCAAGTAACCCAGAATCTGGCTTCTCTACTGATCTGTGCTTTCTTTCTCTACCACTCTCTTTCTCCCACTCTGTCATTCACTAAAAATGTTAATGTTGTTATACAGAAAATATCCAGTAATTTCCTCTTTAATTTTGCAATCAGTTTTGGAACTCTCAATGGTATGTGTATTTGTTTAGTTAGTTCTTTATAATTACTGAAAATTTTAAGGGGAAGAATTAGCAACATATAAAAATATTCCTTTTTTTTTTGCTAAATCAGCATTTGCATTCTATTCCTGTGGGGCCAGCTAGAACAAAAGTAATCCACTGGAGTCATGAGCCGCTTGTCATATATCAGCTTCAGGGGATCTGTCTTTGATCAGCTTTGCACTTTACAAAAAGGTGTTGCCGTATGGAAGGAAAACTATGGGAAGGTTTTGTTAGCTGTTCTCCTTGTCAAAAATATTTATAGCTTTTATTTCTTCTTTTCAGAGATTCTGAAGGACCTGGACGACTACTATGAAAAATTTAAACGAGAGACAGATGCTGTGCAGAAGAGAAGAATGTTGCACTGCATACAGAGAGCCTTGATTCGGAGTCAGGAACTGGGGGACGAGAAGATCCAAATCGTCAGTCAGATGGTGGAGCTTGTTGAGAACAGAACGAGGCAAGTGGACAGCCACGTGGAACTGTTTGAGACTTGTCAAGAGACTAATGACACCACTGGGAACAGCGGGAAGGCCAGCCAAGATAAGTCAAAGAATGAGACAATCGCGCAGGCTGAGAAGCCCAACAACAAGAGATCGAGGAGGCAAAGGAATAATGAGAATCGAGAAAATGCCTCAAACAATCACGACCATGATGACATCACCTCAGGAACACCAAAGGAGAAGAAAGCAAAAACGTCCAAGAAGAAGAAACGATCCAAGGCTAAAGCGGAGCGGGAAGCTTCTCCCCCTGACCTTCCTATTGACCCTAACGAGCCAACATACTGCTTGTGCAACCAAGTCTCCTATGGAGAAATGATAGGATGCGATAATGATGAGTGCCCCATTGAGTGGTTTCACTTTTCGTGCGTGGGACTCAATCATAAACCAAAGGGCAAATGGTACTGCCCCAAATGTAGAGGAGAAAATGAGAAAACTATGGACAAGGCATTGGAGAAGTCTAAAAAAGAAAGGGCATACAATAGGTAGTTTGTAGACTTTTCATAGTGAAGAAAAAACCACCAAACCAGTGTATTTATTGTCAGTGTCACCTTTGTTGAGGTGAAAGGATTGTCAAATGTATATTTTTAAAGGAGGTTTAAAACTAAAGCATTCCTGTTACAGGGACGGCAATAAGCAATTTTGTTTTTCATTTGATAAGCTGTAACAAGAATGTGGTCTGTGGACCAATGTATTCCAAAAGTAAAGCTATAAGAATATTTGGGTGTTTCTTAAAAGCTAAATTAATAATTTTTCTGTATTTCTTTTTTTCAGTGCTTGTAGCACTCTGCCCATTAAAATTTTGATGACAAATATCTCTGATATGTAATTTTGTTTTCTTTAATAAAAAATGTTATTTACCTTTTGAGCAAAATTGTTAAATAGTTTAGCCACCTGGTTGTATCTGAATAAAACTACAGTACATTACAAATGTTACTTCTTTTGGTGATAATCAGTGCAAGAGCAAACAAAAGGAGGGTAAAATTTGGTTCCTGCTACAAAGTGTCAGTATAACAGTTCAATAGCAATGTTTAAATAGGCTTAGGGGATTATTTTTTAAAACAAAAGGTTAATGGTTAAATTTTACACAACAAATATTTTATATGCTGGCCAGGTACCACAAAGGCCATTTTAAAATGATTGAATATGTTTTATATTTAACCGGGAAGTGGTTTAGTAATGAGACATAACATAAATGAAGCTTTATACTGTCACAGATAGTGGTGTAGCAATCCCTAATTTGTTTAAGTTGTATAAATGTACATTTTAAGTGGAGTTGCACTTACTGTATTATATTTGGAAATGCAGCCAAATGCCATTGTGTAACCAATGTGCATTTCCTGCTGTATGTATGAAAATTGTACAGATGTGATATTAAGAAATAAATGAAACTACTTTGACAGTTTGCTTCTTTAGCAATCATGTTTAATGATCATTCATATAGCTTAAAAAAATAATTGTCTTTAGCCTTAGCAGCTCCAGCAGGCTGCTGCTGGAAAGCCTGAAACTGTTGTAGTGGTAACCAAATTACAGTTCTGATAATGAATCTTCACAGAGCAAGGTTGTAGGAGAGCCAAAATAGCATTCAACTTTCCATCCAAATCTTCTCATTTTGTGCTTGCAGTCACCCCCAGACCCAGACATTTATCTGAAAGTGAGTGGTATAGAGTTGGTCTTGTTCAGTTGTTTTTATGTTTTTTCGCTATGGATATAAATTACTCCATTTTTGTTATCAACTGAAGGATCTTTTGCATTTCAGCATTGTCAAAGTGGTGTTGCAGCCATTCCAGGCTGCAACATTATTCTTCATGGTCACCTCATACAAAAACATACTTGCTATGACCAAGGTGCAATGCCAGGTATCCAGGTCCTCTGCCACTTAGATGGATAGTGAAGCTTGGCCAGGCCTTTTCCTTCATCTCTGTGGCTTGGAGGAACTAGTAGGAACTAGTGCGGACAAGGTTTCAAACCAAGCCTTTTTCACAAAATGTCTGCATTGGTCCTTCAGGGCATTTTGAGTGTGAAAAACCAGAAGGAAGCAACAGAGGTGCAAAGGAGGACGGTAAGAAAGTTCAGCTGAAGATGGATCAGTACATCCATATTTATACTGCCCCTAAATGAATATTTTTCCAGCTACTGAAGGCTGGCTATGGTCTCCCATGTTTCAGCCTTTTGCTGAAGACAGCAGCTGGCCTGCAAAGCAGCTTGGAGTTATATCCCTTTCCACCTTTTTTCCCAATCTTGTGTTACCTTCACAACTCACCCTGTTACAGCCTGCAACGCTGTTTTGCTCCTCAATCCTGAGGGCTGACTGGACTGGCATGGAACCATTTGACAGGTCTGGTTTCAGTCGATGGGCACGATTACTTACTTTAATTGGATGAGAGGACTCTGCTGTAGCACTAAGCTCTTTGTTGGTGGAAGTGGAGCCATCTCGTGTTCTACTGACACACTGCCAAATGCTGTGGACTGTGCAAACTTTGTCCTGGCTTTGGTATCATGTCTGAAACGCTGCCTTTACAAAAATGTCTTGACAGATCCTCCTTTATTAGTTATCCGCAGTGAATTTAACCACCCCCATCCTTGGGGCCAGTTTTCATTATTTCTGCATGACAGATCAGCTACTTTGCAAGCTTCCTTATATTGCCCAGCAGAGTGATGGTGCTGTGATTTGGAGAGATCATCTGCAGGTTTGAGAAAACATTTTACTCTCTTGGTGACCCTTTCCCACTGAGGCTGCTAACAAAAGGCTTGAGTGAGAGGGAGGCTCTTCTAAGAGCTGAGCTAAGGCTTCTGACCCATTTCCCACAGGTTAGTAAGTGGCAATCAGGTGTGGTAGCATTAATGCAATGTATAAAAGTCATTGGGTGTTTGCTGAGGAGAAAGTCACAGGAGCAGGAATTGCAAACTTCTTACGCTTCTC
The DNA here is from genome assembly GCA_038380795.1 of Pyrocephalus nanus. Taxonomy (NCBI): domain Eukaryota; kingdom Metazoa; phylum Chordata; class Aves; order Passeriformes; family Tyrannidae; genus Pyrocephalus; species Pyrocephalus nanus. The sequence goes on along the minus strand of CM076259.1, from coordinate 92,989,413 downwards.
AGTGAAGTCATTCAGGCAGCTGTAACCCCTACTGCTCTATGTGGTAGGTTTCACAGGCATGTCCATGTTGTGTTGCTGAACCCCTGAGCTGAAAGTCCTTCCAGCTACTGGAAGGTGCCATTTCAACACTCAAATCAAGGGAGTTGACAGCAGATCTCACCCCTGAGTCCTCAGCAGCAGATTTGTTCTGCAGGGGGGCAGCTGGCAGTGCAGAGCTGGTGCTGAAGGCACAAGGTGGGAGGTAAAAGACATCAGCAAGGGAGCCCTCTGGGTGCTATGGAGCTCCAATTGCAAAATGTTCCCAGCAGGATGGCGAGAGAGAGACCTACCAGAAGCCTGAACCAGCAGAGCAGAGCATCAGTTTCAACAATTATACCATCTGAAAGCATCCCAATTAAGCAGAACTACTGTCTCCATTGAGCAGCAGCAACCCTGGCCATGCGTATCATTAGGTTTAAATAGGTTTCTTACTAATTATGCACAGTTGCTGATAAACTGTGTCCTAATTTCTTGGAGCATGCAGAATAAATACAATTGAATTGGACTGCTCCACTGGTTTCATTTTTCGGTAGGGTATTTTTAGTTAATCTTTTAAATTGTAATAACAATGAAAGAAAGAGAGAAAAGTATTGTAAATTGTTTCACAGAATATAATAAAAAAATTTTCTGTAATAAAAATGCTTCAAAAGAAGTTTGAATATCTTTGGAGTGCATTCTGTTGCTTTAGTTAGATTTATTATCATTCTCATGGCCTGTTTGCTCTGTGTCCATAAAAAAAACCCAAAACACCCTTTTGCAGGAACAGTTCTAAATGGCTAATAATTTCTGAATATCAAAAGTAGTGTGAGTATCAAAAGAGTAATGCGAGTAGTGTAATGTCAAAAAATGATCAAACTAATAATGCTCTGTGCAGTTTCCCACCTTTCCAGGTGTTACTGAAGTCCCAAATATAACAAGCAGGAGGAGCGATGCACTAAGGAAGAGCACTGGAGCAAATGCAGTATGTATAGGAAATGCTTGTGAACAGTATTAAGGTTTTCTCCTGAGTTTAAGATTACATTTCCAAGATTACTTTTCCCAGTAAGCATTTGTTGTTGGTAGTCAAAAGAAGCTGAGGTATCCTTGTCCCATCTCACAGCAGGAGAGGTGTGTTAGTGGCTGGGGCAGCCGTGTGGGGGGCTGGTGATGTTCCTCAGTTGCAGGCTTCTTGTTGTCACTATGTAGAGCCTGATTCCCAGGCTGGACTAATCCTTCAGTTCATTTTATAAACATCTTTGCCAAGGGTGGAAGAAGAAGAAAGGTGGTTGATACCAAACTTTTAAAAATAGATACCATCATTTAAGTTTCCAGGTCTTACTTGAGAAGTATAAGTAAACATCGTGGCTTAACATCCCCTATTGGATCTGGCTTGAGATGGAGTTCAGCCCTCACAGTGCAGTGCTTTGCATTGTTAGCTAGAAGGGAGCTGATAACACACCAGTGTTTTGGCTGCTGCTGAGCAGTGCTGGCACAGCATCAGCACTGTCTCTCCAGCGTTCTGCCCCCCATCAGCAGCCTAGGGGCGTGCAAGATCTTGGGAGGGGACACAACTAGGACAGCTGACCCAAACTGACCAAAGGGATATTCCATAGCATGTGACGTCTGCTCGGATATAAAAGATAAGAAAAAGAGGAGGAAGGAGGGGACATTCATTATTTACAGCACTTGCCTTCCAGAGCAAACGCTACCCGTGCTGAAGCCCTGTCCCAGGAAGTGTCCGGACATCACTTGCTGATGGGAAGTAGAGAATAAAGTCTTTAGTGTTCTTCTCTTTGCTTGTGCATGCACAGCCTTTCGCTTTTGCTTTGCTGAACTGCCTTATCTCAACCAACAAGTTGCTTCCCATCTTTTTTTCTTTCCCTTGTCCAGCTGAGAAGGGAGGGTGATAGAGTGGCTTGGTGGGCAGTTGGCATCCAGCCAGGGTCCACCCACCACAATCCTTCTTGGTGCCTAATGTGGGGTGAGACAACGGCATTATATATCTGCATTGCATTCTATAGTAATAGTAGTCATTGAGCAGCAAGCTCCTGTGCAGGGCACAGAGTTTGTCAGCTGCACTGCTTATCGCTTTATTTTGCTGAGTTTGGGAACATGTTAATACAAACAATGGCTCTGTGCTTTTCCCTGGCATTGATGGCCTTGCTGGGCTGGGGGACCTATCTTGTGGAGACAATGAGGGAATACATCTCCCTCTCCCTACCCAGAACTGATGTGGATACTCTTATTATGCAGGCTCCCGCAGTCCTTGTTCATCCTTACATGATCTGTTTAATACTAATTGGTACCGCAAGCGTATTATGGGGTTTGTGGAATCTGGTGTCGTCCTGGTATAAGAGAAAACAAATTTTGAATGAGGTGATGTTGAAATGTACCCTGAAGAGGCCAGTGCCTGGGTGGCAGGGGGTGTGGAAGGATTTGGGCAGGTTCCTAGGGCGGTTATCACCTCCCATAGCCTGGGACTTTACACCTGAACAGGTATTCAACCCTGGCAAACTGGCACATCACCTGATAGAAGGGTGCCTTGCTCAACCCAATGAAAACCGGCAGCTTTTTGCCTTATGCTGGGGCCTGGCCTGTGCCTATAGAGCTGCAGTTCAGTACTCTCAGAGGACTGTATTGGAGGCAGGGACCCAAACTGCATTTGAGGACACCATGGTTGAGAGAGGGACTCAAACCACAACTACTGTAACTGTCCCTGCAGTGGAAAAGAAAAGGGGGACAAGGAGAACTACAGGTCCATATTGTCAATTAGAAAGGGAGGAAGAAGAAGCAGAAAAAGAACAAGAAGAAAAAGGAGAGGAAGAAGAAGACGAAAAAGAAGAATCAACAGGAAAGGAAGAGTCTGATCAAGAAGCCAGTCCTTCAACAAATAAATCGGAGAAAGGAGTGAGAGAATTCAAACAGGAAACGGAAGCCATTCGGTCCCTGACCTCATCAGAACTTCGAGACTTGTGGGAAGATTACAGCCGCCAGCCAGGTGAGCGGATTTCTGCCTGGCTGCTTCGATGCTGGGATTACGGGGCTGACAGTCAACTACTGGAAGGTAAAGAAGCCCAGCAGCTGGGATCCCTCGCTAGAGATCAGGGAATTGAAAGAGGAATTGGAAAAGAGGCAGCAATTCACAGTCTCTGGAGACGGCTCCTCTCAAGTGTGAGGGCAAGATATCCATTTAAGGAAGATCTTGTGAGCTCCCCAGGAAAGTGGACCACTGCAGATGAAGGTATCCAGTATCTGAGAGAATTAGCAGTTGTGGAAGTCATCTACAGTAACTTAAAAAATGAGAATGTCTCTAAAGATCCAGAGGATGTCCCCTGCACAAGGGCCATGTGGAGAAAGGTGATTCAAAGTGCCCCTGCTTCTTATTCTAACAGCTTGGCAGCAATATATTACCCAGAAATGGATACACCAACTGTAGAGAGAGCATGTCTCTGGCTCAAAAACTTAGAAGAAACCCTCTGTACCTCCTCACCCCTACAGGCCAGCACCTCAGCTGTCAAGGGAAACCCAAGAAACCAGTCTTCTGCCCTGATCAGAGGGAAAGAGAATCCCAGACAGATGACACGTGGTGCACTCTGGTTCTTTCTGTGTGACCAGGGGGAAGATATGAGGAAGTGGGATGGTGAGCCCACCTTTAAGCTGGAAGCCCGTGTACGTGAACTGAAAGAGAAGAGTGCTGTTGAGAAGGGACCACCCAAGAAGACGGTCAGCGTAGTTTCTGTAGACACACAAAGGCAATCAGCGATCTCCCAGATATAGAAGAACTGAAATTACCTCTCTTGATCCTGGTGGGGGGACTCCTGGTCTGGCACTGCAAGGGTCAGACAGCGAATACTCTGACCAGGAGCAGGAATAGAGGGTCCCTGCCTTCGGCCAGGAGGAGGAAAGGGATGACTGGGTATATTGGATTTTATGGCCTGGCACATCAGAAATATATAAGGCTTTGGTAGATACTGGTGCAAAGTGTATGCTGATGTCATCGGGGTACAGGGACACAAAACCCATTTTGATCTCTAGAGTGACAAGGGAATGCCAAAAATTGTCTGTGTTGGAGGCCTCTGGAAAGACTGAGAGGGTATAACGGGCTGCTGAGGAGTTTGTTAAGAGCATTAGGCAATGGGTCATGGAAGCATTGGGATACAAATGCAGAAGCCATTTGGCTGGTTAACACCAGAGGATCTGCTAACCGCCCTAGTCCTGCCCAAACAAAATCCCTGCATACTGTGGGAGGAGACAAGGTCCCCTTATTACACATGGGGAAGTTGGTTTAGATTTCTCCTCACATGGGAAAAGGCAAACCCATCCGTGGGATTGTCTTTTCTCGAGGGCCTGGGTATACTTGGTGGGTAATGCAGAAGAATGGGGAGACCTGGTGTGTGCCTCAAGGAGATTTAACCTTCGGGGGAAAATAATCTGTGGTGTAAGTTGTATGTTGCAGGAAGTAAAGTAGCAGGAAGGACATGAACTGATGAAGAATGAATTTTGCAAGGAGCAAGGCGAGCGCGATGACAGCCCAGGCTGAGCCACTGCTGGTGCCCGACGATCAAGTGTGCTGCTTCTCCTGCCCTGACCACCAATCTTGATGGGATGGAGTCCAAATCGTAGCCTGTTTCTCTACAGAAGGAGGAAGCCCGTGGAATGGGAAAATAATATCTATCTATGAAAGGACTGAGGATAATAGTTAATTAAAATGTATCAATTTGTATGCTGGGAATAAAGATTGTTTAAGGATGTAGTTAAAGGTGTAAGGATTGGTAAGAAGGGATTTCAGTAATGAGAAGTAAATACAGTGGAATAGTTAGAAGATTAAATTTTGTGGGTTCTGAGTATGACACAAATGGTATGGAATAACCTGTGGAGATTGTATTTAGTCTAGCTGAGATGGAGTTCATTTTCTCCATTGCATTATTAGCTAGAAGGGAGCTGATAACATACCAGTGTTTTGGCTATTGCTGAGCAGTGCTGGCACAGCATCAGCACTGTCTCTCCAGCGTTCTGCCCCCCATCAGCAAGCTGGGGGCATGCAAGATCTTGGGAGGGCACACAACTAGGACAAATGACCCAAACTGACCACAGGGATATTCCATACCATGTGACATCTGCTCGGATATAAAAGACAAGAAAAGGTGGAGGAAGTGGGGGCAGTTGTTATTTACGTTTGCCTTCTGGAACAACCACTACCCATCCTGAAGCCCTGCTTCCCGGGAAGTGGCTGGACATCACTTGCTGATGGGAAGTAGAGGATAAAACCTTTGGTGTTTATTTCTTTTGCTTGTGCATGCACAAACTTTCATTTTGCTTTAGTAAACTGCCTTATCCTAACCTATGAGTCGTTTTCCATCTTTTTTTTTTCTCTCCCCTGTCCAGCTGAGTAGGGGGTTGATAGAGTGGCTTGGTAGGCACTTGGCATCCAGCCAGAGTCAACCCACCACACATTCTTGAGAGGGACTGATTTCTTTGCTGTCCTCTTCAATACCTTAGTAGTTCAGCTAACCATTTTTAAAGACCTTCCATATTGTGCATCTAGTCATAGTAGATGACTACTACAGATGCTGCAGTAACAAAGAGTGTGAAATTAATCTCATTTTGGTGGATGGACACACTGTAGAGGTCAAAAATCCTTTCAGTTGTTGGGGTGCAAATCTAACCTCTATCTAAACTTTGGGAAAGTAGTGAAGTAGGGAGAAAAAAATGTGTTTGAAAGGGCAGAATTCCTTGCAGTACAGTAATTTGAGTTTATATGTGACTGTGCTGTAAACACCATGTATCTGTGCACTGAGTCTGTCCCTGTCAAAAAAAGTTTGAAGGCAATTCTTCCGATTACTTATCAAATACAGTCCTATGCATAGTGACAGTAATGTTAATTTTTAAGCTGCTTTAAGTTGTTGTTTTTATTTTTAATAGCTTATCTTAATAAGTCAGCCTTCCTCTATGGCTGTCAGCCGAGACTGAGGGCTGGAAGAGGCTCCATGGGATCTGCAGAGGATGTAGGCAGTGGGTGAGTTCATGCTGGTGGTGCATCAGTTGTCCACACAGACACTGGCTGAATGGGTCTGAACTTCTGTTTATGCTTCTTGCTTTGGGGAAAGGATCCTGATACAAAGAAAATGGAGTTGTCTCTTGCATTTGGCTTGCTGAAAAGTCAAGTAAGGCCCTAAAAGGTTAACATATCCTGGACTCATAGCTCAGCATTATAAAATAAAACCAACCAAACAAAATCCCCAAAAGACAAAAAAGAGGCAAACAAACAAACAAACAAACCTCAAAAAAAAAAAAAAACTTAAAATAAACTTGGGTACATTAAGTGAATGTTATAAAACTTAGATGAGACAGTCACCTTTATGCTCTCACCTTGTGGAAGAATTATTGCAATTTAAATGGCTGTTGTCCCCTTAGTGCTTTACATCCTGAACTCCCTCATCATACAATACAATTTGCTAGTTCAATTTTTTTTTTTTTTCAAAATAAATCAGACTAGGGGGAAAAAAAGGGTTTTAGTGATAAGGATTAGAAATACAAGTGAACTGTGCATAAATGATTTACCTGCATACAGAAAGGAATGTTTTGCAATGTTAATTAAAAGATATACATCAGGGGAATTTTCTTTCTGCCAGCCTCCTCTCTCCTTGAGATTTGCGCCGTTGCATCTTAAATAAAATGCTCTGTTCTCATAATAGCTTCTCCAGTCTTATAACTTTAGGAACAGACAGTTTACCAAGAGCCCTATCAGTAAAAGATGAATTGTTAGATTCATGTTCCACACAGCGATTTTATTCAATAACTAAAAGATTAAGGACAATTCGTTCAGGAAAGTCCCCTGAGTCTGAATGCTTTAGTTTGTACATGTCTCTGGAGGACATTGGAAGTAGAAAAAAAAGAACATAACATCTTAAACTTTAATCAAGTCTAATTTATGGTCACAGTTACTTTAAAACTTTGATCGTGTTCATTTAATTTTGGTAGTGTCACCATAGAAGAGAAATATGATTGTTGGAATGTCCTGATTTTGCATTTCCATGCTTTATCGGGATTTTATTTATTTTATGTTTTTTATCTGCTGACCCTATTCTGCTTGGAATGGAGACAGCTTCAAGAAGACAAAAGTAATATTTTTAAATTAAAATTACTGATACTGCTCTCAACCTTTGTTATCCACATTAACATTTTTTTTTTTTCCTGGGAGTAGAAGGTGTCATGAGAGCTCCTTTATGCTGAGCCCTTAGAATCAACACAAAAGAAACCTCACAAAAGGTAGAGAGAGACGTGTAAAGAGTGGAAATAAGGTTACAATACCAAAATAAACAGCTGCATTTTGTTATCACAGATAATCCTTATTGGGCCATAATAGATTTAAAGGAATTCTGTCCAAATAGATTTAAGGGAAATAGAGCATCGGATTTCCCTGAAAGTTAAACGCAAGTTATGTGACACTCCTGCTGGCTTTGACGAAAGGAACTGAGGCTATTATGTGCTGGGGCAGCAGTGACATTTTGTAAAGCCAGAACTGTGTCATGCTGCACGAGAGAATACTGAAGGATTGTTAGAATTGTGTTTCCAAGCTATCCTATTGTCTGTAGTTGCTATTTTGTGGAAGGCACCACTGGCCAGAAGGTAGCACTCATGCCCATGGAGATTTCAAGGGAAGCCAAAGAATCTTCTCTGTGCCAGTCAGAGGCCAAGGGTTGTTTTGTTGTGACCGACAGAGCAGAAACAGGCAAAATTATATGAGACCTCAATTCACTGTCAAGCCATAACTAAGCAAAGTTCCCAAAAAGCACAAATATTAACTTTCAGGAGTAAATTGTTAGTATTTTCCATAGGTGACTGGGGCAAATGTCAGACGCTTGTATTTTAGGAAATATTTCAGGTGTTCAGTGAAGAGATCTCTTATCACTAATGCTATTAGTGTATAGAAGGTGAAAACAAAAGAACTTCTGGAGGACTAGCTGAAAAGGCCTAGACCAAAGCTCAGAAAGAACAGGTGTATTTTTTTTTTTGTAAAACTGATGCAAATCTTATTTTAATAGTTTCATCTAACTTAAGGAGGTTTCATTGCCTCATCCTTTCTAATGGACTTTTTAGATCACTTTCCTGCTTGAAGTAAAAACTAGAGCCACAGGCTCAGATATGCTATCAGTGCGGGTGGCTCCTTTGTATGCTGGACCTTCACCTGTGTCTTTTTGGACAACAGAGATTCCCTCCAGTGAAAATACAAGTAAGGCATCTCTACTTTGTATCAAGCAGCTTCTGGAGGCTGTTTTGTTAGCAACTTGAAAACACTGGTCAACAAAGCTTTTTGTCTCTGGGGTCTCTGTACTTTTGCGGAAACCACTTGGGACACATCCTCCTGGAAGGTAGACAAGGATCTCACACACTCTCTTTTTTTTTTCACTGTTCATTTTGGTGGTGGGGGGGGTAGGGTGGTTCAGAGGGGTGTAGTAGACATGATGAGTGAATGTGCTTCATTTTCTGCAGTATGCTGAATGAACCTTTGAAAGCTTATCTATCTCCTTACCTGTCAGTTGTTTCTGGTAGACAGTCTGTGGCAGTGCGTGCAAACTGTGGATTGGCAAATTCTTGTGGGGTGAGGTGAGAGTAGTATCAACAGAGCCACTTCTCTTTGTCCAGCACTGCTGGAACATGGACAGACTTTAGGGGACAGGGCTGGGTTTCTCATTCCAACTCTTCCCACCCCCGCAGTAATTTTAGGTAAAGTGGGATGATCAAAAAAATGACCACAGAACAGAGGTAAAAGAAAGGGCAGAAAAGAAAGTACAAAAATTATGCCAGGTGTGCAGATGACTGTTTATATGTAACACAGTGTGGAAAAGGTTGTCATATACGATGGTCTTAAAAAAAGTCAAAAGCAAAATTTTGGGAATGATGGGCAAATCAGCCTTGTTTCAGCCCTGGGAAAATCACAGAGCCCATTCCTGGACACATGAAAATGAATGACATCCCTCAGCACAGCTTTACACAGGCAAACCATACCTGACCAGCCTGTTCATCTTCTTTGATAAAATGACCACACTTGTCAATGTAGAGAGAGCACTGGATCTCACTTACTTCAGCTTTAATAATGTAGATGCAGTTCATGTAAACAAGGCTTTCAGTGTTGTCTCCCATAATATTCATGCATCTGAATCATGATTTTGAAGTCTGACCAGATGGAAATCTCGATGGGTAAGCAGCTCTTTGGATGGTTGGGCTGAGCAGATCATGGTTAGTGGGTCACACACCTTCTTCCTGGGAGCTGGTAATGAGTGGAATACTGCAGGTCTGTCCTGTGACCTGTCCTGTGTGACACTGTTAGCAGTGACCCGGAGGAAGTGATGAAGAGCCCTTCACCTCGTCAAGGCTGCCAGTGACACGGAGCTGGGATGGTTGTACCAGTCCATAGGCTCGATGCTGCCATCCAGAGGGACCTGGACAGGCCGGCATGGGCATCTGGCAGGAACCTTGTGCAGTTCAGGAAGAGCTGAATTCATGCAGCTCTCCAGAAATCCACAGGGAAACACTTGCTAACTCTTATCTCCGAGATAAGAGTTGGAGACAAGCTTGTTTGATCCATTAGGATCATCACCATAGAGAGCTAATAAGCAGAGTAACCCTATTAGCCCCTTCTTAACTGATCCTGATACAAGTTTACAGCTCTGCAAGGTGTTTTGTTGGTGTTTTTTCTTGGAAAAAGGTATTCCACGGTGACTTCTGTCAAATACAAATGGATGAAAATATAGAACCAGCTTTTCTAAACCTTTTCCTTGGGGTGCAGGAGAAGGGAATCCCTGGATTACATAATTTATCTGAAGATTCATATTTTGTTTTTGCAGTGCCTCAGGTAAGTTCCCGGCTCCCCACATCTTGTTTCTGATAAATTTTTGACAAATTCAAAACCTGACAACTATTTCTGGCTGCAGTTTCTTTATTACTGTTTTAGCACCTGGATATGAACAGAGCTGTTTGAAACACTCATAGTGGTAAGAAGGAGATTAATGCTGAAACACTCCTGAGTTTCTTAAATAAACTTCTGTAGCAATGGGATTTTCTGAGCTTAGCCATCCATACAACCAGAGCAATGTGGAACTTGTTTTGGAGTGGTGTCTTCATTATTGCAATTTGCTTTCTATAGATCCTGTAACTCAGGAAACAGGAGATTTGCAGTGAAGACACCATATTTCTCAAAAGGAAGGTCAAAATTTCTGATGAAAAGGATGAGAGAAAACAGAATTGTGCCACCTTGTCCTCTGTGCAAGGTGTAGACTCGCAGTCTGGAATGGCTGTGTTTGCAGCTGATGTGATGCCTGGAGGTGTGTGGCTTGACACAGCAGCAGTACCATACCTACCCAAACTACAGGGGTGTTATAGGCTCTGGGGAGAAATTAAATTCTTCTAACAGAGCTGAACCTAGTTCAAGAGTCATCTATGGGATGTCATCTGCTTCAGTGCACAGCCTTCATGTCCTGGGACCTGGACATGAAAGACTCCAGCACTGGCCGTGTATGCCCACTTTTATATGCCAAGGTGTGTCTGAGAAACTCGTGAGGGGATCCTACAAAACAGGTTTACTTATGAACACAGTCAAGTTTGGGACTATTTCAGGAAATAACCTCTGCAGCAGATTGTTGCTGGACATTAAGTCTGACTTTTGACTCAGGATGCCAGAGGAGAGGTACAAGTGGCTGGAAAGTTATGGAGCAGAAGGGCACTTTCATCATGTTGCAAAAATAGCAGCTGTGAGCCTTGTGGAGGGTTGGCATGAGCCAAGGATGGAACCAGCAAGTCCCTGACCCTGTGTGTGCCCTGGAAGGTCATTGGGCAGGGTGCTCCAGAGGGCCACGGAGGCACGTCCAGCCTCAGAAAACATGCAAACCATCAATGGGTGTTTTTCTTGATCGTAGTAGTGTTCCTGTGAAGCCACAGGTTATCAGTTTGCTGTAATTTATCTGCTTTATGCTAATAGAGAATTGTTTATGTAACTTCTGAATTTATTTAGCCCAAAGCAAGACCAACCAGTTCTCTGGAAGCCTACTGTAAGAATCAAGAGTGAAGATGAACATAAATGAACCCAAGGTACTGCCACAGAAGACTGGGAATTGGGACTATCATTTGGAACTATCGTTCACATGCATAAGCACAATTCCTACTGATTTCATATCTCCCATCTCTGACTATCTTCATTCACTGTGTCTTATCACCACGTCCTTGCTGTCCTCCCCATCTTCTGTGCCCAGTTCTGCTGTGAAATAAACTACTAAAGCTTTTACAAAAGCAAATTTGAATTTCAAATATGTTTTACAACATATGTCATGTTTTCACAAGCTTCAATACAACTGGGGGTTCATTTTGTTGTATTAGCAGGTCTAGATTTTTTTGCATGATGCAAATGTTGCCAGGCTTTTATGAGACTGGGCACATTAAATTGCTCCTTATGTTTCTCTCTGACATCACGAAATGTCTTGCTCACAGTACCTGGGTAAGTGCAGATTTGCCAATCATACAATAGAGAAAGTATAAGAAATTGGTTAAATATACCAACAAGGAAAACAAATTGGTGTCTTCAAGTTGGAGTGGCTAGTTAAACTGTTAAAAATACTAATATAACAGGAGGTAGCACTTTTAAACTGTGAGTATTTACAAGAGGACAGAATCTAAGATTGAAGGTAAGGCAGAGAAATACCTTGAGATATTCATATCAAAAATCTGGTCTTTGCTCTTGTGTTCCACTACCCACTAGAGCAAAGATCTGTTTGCATTAACCTGCCTTACAACACCTCTCCACTTATTGCTGTGTTGTGATCCAAGACCTAAAATTCCACCATGAAAGACCAGACACTGTACTCGGGCAGTCTCACTCTTTTTCCCACGGTGCTGTCCAAGGGATGACAGCCACCCCTCTGCTGAGTTCTTCCTCTGCAGTTTGCAGCTCAAGAATAGATCTCTGCTCAAAGCAGGCTTGCCTCCAGTCCGTACTGGGCCCATGGAAGTCCCCATTCACACCTAAAGTTAGGAGAGAGTCTGGAGACACACAAAAGGAAAAGCTTTTGGCTGCCCCCAGTCCCTTCCCATGGGGCCACACCCACACTCTCCCTTGCAGGAGCCAGATGAGTAAATGTAGATGAGGCGCAGTGAGTACAATCCTATTACACGTTTGCTTGTCACTTCCCCAGCAGACCTTGTGCTCCTCTTTTGCAGAAGATGAGCTGATCCTTTTAGCAGGAGAGCAAAGAAGTGGCATTAGTAGCTAGGGTTGCTGCACTAGGATTGTGTTGCCTCCCCAGTTGTGCAGGAGTGAGATCTACAAGGGTTATGTCTTGCTCAGCCTAGGGAAGATATGAAATAAAAGAAACAGCTAGCAGCTAGTGGCAGAGAAAGAGAGGGAAAGAAAGGAGATTTTAAAAAAAGATCTCTAGATGTGGAAAATTGTGGAAGGATGGTGCAGCAGGGCTGTCACAGTAAACTCTGTTAGTTTCAGCCTTTGTCCAAAACCCCATGGTACACATCTCTGCCACACGAGAGAAGCGCTAATGAGCCATCCTTATATTCTTTATTTTTATTTTTATATTTCAACAGAGAAGCACTCTCAGAATGGTGAGAGGCTCCAGCTGTACTACAGTGCATGCAGCCCTGAGGATTATTCTTCCCTTTTTCCTTGGAGTTTGTCTCTATCCTGATTTAGAAAGGCATCGTAGAGTTCCAGAGAGTATACTGTGTGTTTTGGGGAGCTCACTTGGCTTTTCTCCAGGCTCACAAGCTCCAGAGGCTGGTACCTGCTGCCACTACAATCACTCCCTGCAGTTAGGTTGCCCTAGTGAACCACAGCTTTTGTCTACCCTTTCTTCATAAGGATGCAGAAGCTGTGGAGTGAGGCATTAGCAGGAGAAAAAAGTCATTTAAACAGCCTGCCAAAGCAAATTCCCAGCCTCTTTTCTGTGTTCAATGCCAAGCACTCTGCAGGTAGAGCACAAGACCTACCAGCCTTCACCTGAGCTGTGATACCTGAGGCACAAAATAAGAAGGGGAAGGCCAACGGCTGTAGCACCACTGGGATGCTGGTGTCACATGGGATCTCTGCAACACAGGATAACCACCAGTCCAGACGAGTACATGTGTTCTCAGCTGGGCCCTGCAATTGGTAAGATGTTTAATTGCAAGCCAGCTTTCTATGATGTCGTTTTGGCTACTGTTGTAGACCCTTACATTGTTTGTATAGGGTTTTTTTTTGTCTGAACTAGGTATTATGTATGTTTTGCCTCTCTTAGAAATAAGTAGATCAGCAAACATGCAGTATTAGAAGGGGTGCTTTAATGGAATGTGGACAGGCTGACATTTGAACAGCCTGTTGGATTCTGATGTTATTGGTCCAACCCTTCTCAAGTAGCTTCTCACATACCTCTAGCTCTTCCTCTGCAAAACGCTAGGAAAATAAAATTTAAGAAATAGCAGCAGTGTTACAACAAATGAAATCCACTATTTTTAGAAGAGTTGATAAATGCCAATATTTGTTTTTAAAGATTAACAACTTGTTACTGGGAAATTTCTATGTGGTCTGCAAAAATATGTTTATCACCCCACCCCAATGTAAAAGTGAAAGCTGAAGGACACAGGAGACATCCATGTGTTCAGGGTGGCATAACAAGCTGAATAGAAACTGTGGATGGGCAAGCTGGGAACTTGTAGCACACTCAGAGAAGGGAAGAGCAGAAGGTGACATGCTTTGGCAGGCATATGTATTTTTAAACTGGGCTGTTGTTACTTTTCCCCTTTATCTAAAGGTTTGGCTAAATATTTTATTTCTTATTTTTATTTGTACTGTTTAGCAATCAGGACGCTTACGGAAGGGTTGGCCGGCAGCCCCAGGGAGGGTGCCCTGTCCCTCGGTTTGGGGACAGTTTCTCCATGAACGCTGCCCAGCCTTTCCTTTACAGGCAGCCATCACCTGTCCTCCTTGTGTGGCAGTGGCCAGGCTCTCCTGTAGGGAATGATGCTGCAGCATGAGGCACCCAGGAGAAACCACAGTCTTTGGTTATTTGTCATTTTGCCTGAAGCCTGAGCTGCCAGTCCCTACTCGGACACCTCTGTAGCTGCGCTGTTGTTTCCACTCCTATGAAGCTTTTTATTTGCCTCATTCATATTCTTGGGGAAGTGTATAAATTAAAATAGATTCTGCAAACTCCGTGGGTAATATACAGCTTCAGTGACACGGCCTGAAGCTTTTACTGGCAACTGTTACATCTAACTGCAGATTCTTTTTTTGTACACAGTTCCTTCCCACTAGGTTATGGAGAGGTTATTGCTGAGACAATACTTTTCTCATATACCTGTTTATGTTTTTGTTCTTTTAGCTCATAGGAGAGGAAAAATCATTGTCCAAAAAGAGTGTTCAAATCCAGGTGCCCAGCTTGAAAGTGTGATGCAATTTTGGTGAGGGAGGGTGTGAAGCAGGAATTGCTGGATGAAATTTCCCCATTTGCACTGTGCAGAATTTATAGCCTGAGGGATTTCCCCAACATTACTTTTAATCAGTGACATTTTTTTCAATACCCTGCTTTCTGCATTAGCAGCACATGGACGGTTGTTTGGTGTTTGACCATGACTGCAAGCAGTGACTACTAGGCTTGTGCTTAGAGGGGATGAAGAAGAGCCTGACTTCTGCTTCTGTGGCAGGTTGCTTCATGTCTCTAACTACACTGGGGCCCTGCTAACAGTAGGCAAGAAAAAGGCACTGTCAGTTTAGAGAATCATAGAATCAACTGTGTTGGAAAAAGTCTCTGAGATCATCAAGTCCAACCCTTGATCCAACACCGCCATGGTTACTAGACTATGGCACTAAGTGCCACATCCAGTCACATCCTAAAAACCTCCAGGGACAGTGAATCCACCACCTCCCTGGGCAACCCATTTCAATGTCTGCTTACTCTCTCTGTAAAAAATCTCTTCCTAAACCTCCCCTGGCATAGCTTAAGCCCATGCCCTCTTGTCCTGCTGCTGGTTGCCTGAGAGAAGAGTCCAACCCCCACCTGGCTACAACCTCCTCTCAGGGAGTTGCAGAGAGTGAAGAGGTCTCCCCTAAGCCTCCTCTTCTTCAGACTAAACAACCCCAGCTCCCTCAGCCTCTCCTCATAGGACTTGTGCTCAAGTCCCTTCACCAGCTTCGTTGCTCTTCTCTGGACCTGCTCCAGCACCTCAATATCCTTCCTGAACTGAGGGGCCCAGAACTGGACACAGCACTCCAGGTGTGGCCTCACCAGCGCTGAGTACAGGGGAAGGATCACTTCCTTGCTCCTGCTGGCCACACTGTTCCTGATACAGGCCAGGATGCCATTGGCCTTCTTGGCCACCTGGGCACACTGCTGCCTCATGTTCAGCTTCCTGTCAATCCAAACTCCCAGGTCCCTTTCCACCTGGCTGCTCTCCAGCCACTCTGTGCCCAGCCTGTAGTGCTGCAGGGGGTTGTTGTGGCCAAAGTTCAGGACCCAGCACTTGGCCTCACTGAACCTCATCCTATTGGAATCAGCCCAACTCTCCAGCCTGTCCAGGTCCCTCTGCACAGCCCTCCTGCCTTCCAACACTCCCTTGCCAGCTTGTTGTCATCTGCAAATTTGCTAATGGTGGACTCAATCCCCTCATCTAAATCATCAGTAAAGATATTAAGCAGAACTGGGCCCAACACTGATCCCTAGGGGATATCACTACTGACTGGACACCAACTGGATTTCACACTGTTCATCACCACTCTCTGGGCCCGGCCCTCTAGCCAGTTCTTAACCCAGCACAGAGTGCCCCTGTCCAAGCCATGGGCTGCCAGCTTTTCCAGGAGTATGCTGTGGGAGACAGTGTCAAAGGCTTTGCTGAATTCCAGATAGACACATCCACAGCCTTCCCCTCATCCACCAGGCAGGTCACCTGATCATAAAAGGAGAACAGGTTGGTCAGACAGGACCTGCCCCTCCTAAACCTGTGCTGGCTGGCTCTGATCCCTTGTCCATCCTGTAGGTGCTGTGTGATTGCACTCAGGATGATCGGCTCCATAACCTTGCAAGTCACTGAGCTCAGGCTGACTAGCCTGTAGTTTCCCAGGTCCTCCTTGCAGCTCCTTTTTTTGGGTTGGAGTGATATTTGCCAACTTCCAATTGTCTGGGACCTCCCCATTGAGCCAGGACTGTTGGTAAATGATGAAGAGTGGCTTGGAGAGCTCTTCCACCAGCTCATCACCCTAGGACGGATCCATCTGGTCCCATTGACTTGTGAGGATCCAAGTGGCTCAGCAGGTCACTAACTGTTTCCTCCTGGATTACAGGGGTCTATTCAGCTTCCTGTCTCTGTCTACCAGCTCCAGAGACCGGTTGTCCTCAGGACAACCTGTCTTACTGTTGAAAACAGGGGCAAGTTAAGTACCTACCAGCCTTTTCCTTATCTTTGGTGACTATGTTCCCTGCCATGTCCAACAAAGAATGGAGGCTTTCCTTTCCCCTCCTTTTACTATTGATGTATTTGTAGAAGAACTTCTTGTTATCCTTAACAGAAGTGTCAAGATTGAGTTCAGATTATGCCTTTGTTTCTCTAATTTTCTTCCTACATGACCTAACTATATTACTAGACTCTATATGAGTAGCCAGACCTTTTTTCCATAGTCAGTAAGCTTCTTTTTCCCCCTAATTTCCTTCAAAATCTCCCTGTTCAGACAGGCTGGCCATCTTCCCCACCAGCTCGCCTTTCGGCAGACTGGGACAGCCTGTTCCTGTGCATTCAAGACTTGCTTCTTAAAGCATGTCCATCTCTTCTGGACCCCTTTGTTTTCAAGGGCTGTTTCCCAAGGTACCCTCTGAACCAGCCTTCTGAGTAGGCCAAAACCTGCCCTGAGAAGTCCAGGGTAGAAGTTTTACTGATGGTCCTCTTTGCATCCCTGAGTTCAAGGTATATATGTGTCCCAGTGTTTATATGGTAGAGTGATGTAAAAAAGACCTTTGCCTGGAGAACTACATTTCCCAGAGTAGTTACAAACTTGGGGATTTAGTTTTGCAGGATGCTCAGACCAGAGCTGTGGATGTCAGAGCTGGGATCACACCTGCTACCAACCAAGCAGCACAAGGATCCGCTCACATTTAAAGCTGCTTTACTTTATCAAAAGTCTAATAAAAATTTTGCCAAGGGTCTCTCAGCTGTGCCAAAGCTGACAGTACCTTCATTGTGCCCAGTTGCCTGGTCCACCTTGCACATCCTCAGTAGACTTGATGGTCTTAAGGGTCTTTTCCAGACTCAGTGATTTTATGATCCTTATTTTGCTCCTCAGTTTGCTGAGCCCTAGCATCCTTCCAGCCCTATTACCTTGGGCACTTAACACCTTTGGACTCTTGGTGAAGGGGATCTCTCCTTGAAGGGGAGCAGCTCTCATGGTGGGGTTACAGGTTTGTGTGTGTGTGTGTTTGCACACACAGCCATCAGCCCCTCAAGGACAAAACCGTGAGCCCTGATGACCTGACAGTGTCAGGCACCTCAGCCAGACTTGCAGATCCCACAGAGACTCCAGCTACCAGACCCCCACCTCCCTTTCCTCTCTGACCTTCCCACCCTTCTCTCAATTCAGGGAATGTTTTAGGCATTTTGGTGTCACCTGAAGAAGCTCTGCTTGTGGAAGAGTTTAAGTGACACCCTTGTGTTCCAAGGAAAGAGAGAGGTCGAGGCAGGAGGGAAACAAAGTCCTCAAGGGTGGTATGTCAGATGCTTTTCTTGAAATGCAAATCACAGTACTACATAACACTTACAAAGGTTCTAGGTATGATAAAATAAACTGACTAACCTATTCATCTAATCTCTGACTGGTTTGGACTGGCCTTATTTTCTCTTTGTCTGCAGCTCTCTGACTGAATACTATTTAATTTCCTCTTCCATTGAGACACCACACTTCCAAATATGAGTGTTGTTACCATGCTCTGCCTGATTAGTTATAATCATCCTTGTTGAGGGAGGCTGAATTCAGAAAAATCCAGTAAAAACTGATTATTTCCCCCCTCCCTCACCATTAGCCTTGCCTGTCAGGCTGGTTTTTGTTGTTACAGTGCCAACCACAGCTGGTAAAATTTCCACAGCTCAAAGGCCATCAGTAGGGTCAGCCAGCATGGAAAACATTTGGCAGTGTGTGAAGGAGGATGGAATCAGGGGTGGGCACCACCCTCCAGCTGGAGGCAGCCAGCAGAGACCTTAGATTGAAGCTTAGTTTACGGTGCACTCCTTCCAGAGGGGGTGTTGTGGCATTTTATTTACAAATCCTCAAGGGTTGCACTGCCCACCTGTGGGAAGACATGTCACCAGAGATTTTAGGAGCCTCTGGAGAAAGCAGATCCTTGTTTTGCTCTGCAGGAGGAGAGCTGCCACCGGTACTCTGCAGTGGCACAGCCTGCTCTGCCTGCTTCAGCTATCACTGCCCGGCTGGGTGTTCTTACAGCTGTTACTTTCTTGAGGAATTTATTTGCACTCATATATTCCCTGCTTGATTTCTTGATTGTTGCCTGTCCTGAAAATACCTTTTGCAGAGGTTTACAGCCTGGGCTTGATGGAGCCTTTTCCACGTCTACACAGCCCATCCTGCACATGAGGGAGGAGCCCATACCAGGCTGGCACTGAGCTGCTGACCCCATGGGAAGGCCCATTATGGATTTGTCGCCTTGGATCTCACTGTGGAACCAGGCTGATAGCCAAACTACTGAAATATGTTTTCTTGCAGAAACAGCACGGTGTCTGATATGTAACTGCACCCTTTGGCCTTCCATGTGTGATGTGTAACAGTGCCCTGGCTTGACCCGAGAGATGATCCAACTTGAGGTGGATCTAGCGCTGCTCTTTAGGAAGGTATGTTGAAGCCAGTGCCCCCCACTTTATGCTCTCAGGCACATGGTGTGATTCTTTGGGCTGTCCTGTGCAGGGCCAGGATTTGGACTTGACCCTTGTGGGTCCCTTCCAGCTCAGGATATTCTATGATTCACTTCTGAGGCTTTGGACACTTAAGCATTGGGCTTGTAGGGTAAGGCAGCAGCAGCTCTGCTGGCTGTGCATGGCAATGATATGCATGTAAGCCGCAGGTCACATTATAAGGGCTTTTCCTGGGATTCAAGAAAGCTTTATAAATGAACCATAGAGAAAGTGGCTGTAATTTTTCAGAGCTCACTGTATATAAAGATGGCATTTACCCAGAGAAGTGCTGTTTCCACAGCATACAGACATCTGGAATATGCTGTTAGATTGATTCCTTGTAGCTGAAAATTACCATTACTGTTCAATTGCACACAGACATCTTAAATTATTAATGGAATTCCTGCCTGAGGGTAAACATTGTAGATTCACATTCTGAGATTTTTTAAGAGCTCTTTGATTGCTTGCAACTAGGGCTGTTAAATACAGTTATTTGCTTTATACATCTTAAATGGATCAATATCAACTGAAGAAATATCAGGGGGATAGAGAGTGAGAGTAAAGGAGGAGCAAAGCTACTGCCAGTATCCCTCCTATCTTAGGGGATTTCTAAATCTGACTGAGGTCTTGTCCTTTAATTGCTATGGAGCAATTTTGGGAACCGGTCCCAGACCTGCACACACCACTGCCCTTGCAGTCATGGATGTCCCACAGTCTGTTTACTGGAGCACCAAAAGTCTGCAGATTATACAGAGGGAAGGAGATGTCCATGCATCCACACATGGGCCTTCCAGCAGGGATGCTGTTCTGGGCAGTCCCACAAGCTCCTGGTGACCCAGAGGACTCATCTTTGCATTTCCCTCTCCATATGGAAGGTTATATTTTACTCTTGGACCTGAATGGCTTCTTTCTAGAAAGACACACCACTGAAGATGGCCCATGGAACTTCAGTCTGCTCTTTGCCTTTGTGCTACACCTTGATTGGGCACCTGTGTCTCTTGCTGTTCTTTCTACTCTTGACCCTCATCGGCTTCTTAAAGCCGGCTGCCCTTTTTCCAGGGTCAAAGTGAGGCTGAGGTGGAGGAAGCTGCTTTGCCTTCTTTCCAGGTTCCTGTTCATGATATTCCTCCTTTTGCAGCTGTCTTGGGGTAAGGTTTCAGAAGACCGCGTGAGCCAATGTAACAGCTCTCTGCTGCCAAGAGGGGGTGGTACCACTCCAGCCCCCGCCGAAGTTCCTACAATCACCTCTTCTACAGATGCCACGCACCGGGCTCCTCTTTGAGCAAAAGCAGAGGCCAGGTTTTGCTGTTTTTACAGGTAAGTGGGCACAGGAGCGGGTATAAGAGGGTTGTAGCCATACGAGGGAGGTGGTGGGATAGTGAGGCCAGCAGCAGCTGAAGTGGGACCGGCTCCCTTTTCTCAGCTGTGGGCAGCTCTGCAGGCTCAGCTTTCTGCAAGTGCTTCCCAGTTGCCACTGCTCTCCACTTAGAAGTGAAGAGCCTTCGGGGTGGCAGACACATGCTGTGTGCTGTGCCTGGATGCCGGGTGCCCATGCTCACAGGAGAAATTCAAGGGGGAATTTCAAGCCCTCCCTTTTGGCAAGAGGGTGCTATTTGCTATTAAAAACTCAGTCTTGTGAAAAGAAGAATGCTTCTCCAGATAAAACAGACACATAAGCAGAGTAGTGCTGCTTTCAAAAGTACTTATGCTCAGACTCTGAAGTATGTTTCATTTTAATTCTTGTAAGAAAAATAACTTCCTCTTCAGGGATCCCATCAAAAAGAGAGACCAACCTAGCTATTTTCTTTTTAATCTGGGCTAAACCTATGCAGGCACTGGCATATCCTTTCTGATATGAAGAGTCATTCTCACTGAATTAACTCATAGAATTTCTATCTATTCCCTTCAATCTACACCTTTCCTCATGCAACCCTGCTGCCATCTGACTTCCCAGTAATGTCAGAAAACTTCACTGAAGTGAGGAAGGTGATGATTTAGTATACTCTGCTGGAAAAAGAGAAAGGAATCTTCTAATGTTGTGGAGAGAACTGTTGTTATGGTGGATGCCTCATTTGCCACAAACAATATCTTAACGTTTCACAACATATTAATCTTAAATCAAGCATATAATTATTAAGACCGATGTAACACACCTAGAATCACAGCACAGTAATTAGTCTTCACAGTGCCACTCGTTCAGGGCATTTCAAAATGAATGGTGGCATTTAGAGATGCCATACACTATGTTCACTATTCCCAAACAGTAAAACAGATAATTTCATTTTTCCCAATGTCAGCAAACATGTGGTCTGCTATAATACACACAAATGTATTTAGGATTTGCAAATGAGAATGAATTAATAAGATTTTTGAGTCTGGAGAGATTGGATGGAGTTTCAGTGTTAGAATTTGAACCAGATATTAGGTGGATTCTGTGGCACTTTGCAGAGTGGTCCACACACAGTGAACAAATACAGTGTAAGGCTCAGAGGTAAACAAAAATTGAAACCCCAAAGAGCAACAATGTTGCTTTATGTGGAATAACCTCTTAAAAAAACTTTTAGTAGGCAAAATATCACAGTGGTATATCATGATCCTTCCAAATTACCCAAGAAACAAAAGCGCAGGGGATATTGATACTAGAACATATTTTTGAAGACTGAAAACTCAAATCTGACCCCCAAAGACAAATTTAGCTAGACTTGACATTCAGGCCCAGAAGGCTATGCCAAGTCAGTTAAGAGTCTGGGACTTCATTTTTGGGCAGCTGTTTCTACATTACAAATGCCATTCAAACTTGACCTAGAAAGAATTACATGACACTAATATCGTAACATGAACCCACCTTCAGGAGATGTTGCACAGTTCTGATTTTGTCTAATACACTGGACTTGTAAAGCTGAGGTTCAGAAGTGATGGCACAGTAATTTCTAACATAAGACAGGAAAATCCAAAGCTGTGATATTTCAGCCATCCATCAGGGCTTCAAAAATAACTACCAAAAATCTCCCAAACTAAAGGAAAGTGCTCAAGCACTTTGAATGTATTACAGTCCATAGTGTGAATATCAAGGCCAGCAAGGTCAAGCTATTGTCCATCATCAAATCAGAGGTATTGTGAACACTTTTCAGTTGTGTACATGGTCCAAATCCTTCAGTGGTATAAATTAACCTGATTAGAGTCAAGGAGGTAACAAATAATTTCCTTAAATCACAGACCCCTCTCTGGCAAGTCACTCTCCATCAGAGATGTTTGCAAAGGCCATGGACTGGCTGCCAGGACTTCTTTGCTAGTCAAAGCCAGAGCAGAGAGCAAACAGAACTTGTGGATGAAGGCACCACACCTGCAGATTCAGGCATTGAAGTCTTCCATGTGTGTCAGGACTCCCTTTTCGTGTGTTCTTTGCTTATTTATTTTTTCATTAAGCATTGAACTTTTCTTCTCAGCTGCAGAAAAGCTGCAGATTTTTGCCAAAGAGGCTGTTAGAGGAAATATTTCTCCTTTGGCTAGCACTTGATACTGCTAGCTCCTACAGTTGCCAGATGACTTATGACAGCACACATCCCTGTGCTTGACGTCCTCCAACACACATGCTGAACCGTATGCACTGTTAGTTTTTCCCAAGGCAGTTTGCTGTTTCTGTAAGGAACATCACCACCTCCTGGCTTACTATGAGATCACTTTATTACTAGACAAGACCCCAAATGGAAATAAACCAGGTTTATTTGATCAAAGTAAAATAGTAAGCGAGTATAAAGTGGTATCCTGCTTACAAAAGACTGTACTTGCCACCCATCCTGTGTTTTAGCTGTTCTTTTCTCTCTAGCTGTTCTCCATGCTTGACACTGCTTAACTTCAAACAAAATATTTTTAGCAAGAAATCTTGTTCTCAACTTTTTAATTCCTGTTTGCACATGGACGTTTTATGGTTGCTCTTGAAGCACTAACTCATATTAACTCATTTACAAATATAAGTACCTCCATGTTGTGCTGATACCAGTGAATTATCTTTTAAATGTGAGCTGCTGAGTACAGACTCCTTGATTTCCCAGTTTTTCTTCATTTACCCCATGTCTTGAGAACCAAGAAATTTGCAACCATCAACTGACTTCCTAACATTTTACAAATCACACATACAGAAGGAGCCCTCTGGGACAGCTTCTTTATCTTCTCAGAGATGATAGGAACCTTTTCAGGAGCTGCATGAAAATTTGCCACTTACACATTGTAAAATGCCCAACTTTTGACACACTCCTATTTGTGCAGTTCATGTGGTGCCCTCAGTGTTCTTGCAGGGGCTGCACATGACTGAGGTATCACAAATGTCCAACCCAGCAGGCCAAGTGCCAGGGTATTCTCTTGTAGACCATTGGTGTTTAAGTTCTGTGGGAGAAGCGTGCTTTAGGGGGAAGTGGAAAAACTAATAAAGTCACCATCACAATGAGCCTCACTGTTTCATTTCAACTTTTTTATCTCCAGACTGGTCTTGATCATTCTTGGCAATTTTTTCAGATTTCTCCTTCTGACCACAATAATAGGCTAGTGAAGACCTAACTGGTGAATTGTATTACTCCAGCCTCAACCTTTAAAATTCAGTGCTAACATGGTTTGATGATGTGAACAAAAAAAGTAAAACTATTTTTCATTTAAAGGGATTTTTGTCCCTCTTGCACAGTAATCTGTCGCACTAAAGTAATAAAAATTGAAGAAGCTCCAGATCTCTGTCTTATATTGAGTTCAGAATTAAGTTCTGCAGCCTTAGATTAGGCTGAAGGAGAAGCAACAGGCAAAAAGTACTGAGAAGAGGATGAATTGCTCTATCTGTGCTGTGACAGACACAGAGCTAACAAGTTTCCTTATTCACTTGGTAGCTTCATCCGAGTGGAGAGCAGCACAAGAAATCCCTCATACTTCAAGTGTTCCCTCTGACACTGAGCATGTGAGACCAGGGATGGACCACAGACACGTTTTCTGGCTCGCTGCTGCACACCAGCCAGATCCAGGAGCAAACAGTGTGTGATGTCTGTGGGATGGGGATGCTGTATTTGCTCTGGGCTGGAAAAGTTTGGAGGCCCTGCCTTATGAAGAGCTGGTCTCCATGCCCTGTGCTGAGTGAAGAGCTGGAGGAGCAGGCACATGTCCTACATGAAGAAGCAAGTGGTCCTTCCTGACTGTCTGGGGGACATATGAGGGAGGTGGGCTTGCAGAAGAGTCCAGTTAGTGGGTAATGTCCTTCTCCATATTTCACCCCATCTTGGTGAAGTATGGACTGTCCTTGGACTGATGACACTGTGAAGCTGTGGTAGAGATTTCTGAGGAGTCTTCTCCCAGGTCCCTGTCTCAACTCTCTCACAGGCCCTTCTTGGGCCACTGCTGGAGCAAGGGTTTATGGGCAGAAGAGTGTCAGGACCACCACTGGTTAGGGTTATTTGGGCTAACAGTGTAGAGGTCTTGTGGCCCTAGCAGGGATGGCCTCAGCACCTGCATTTCCAGTTTTCCCTCTCCCTTGACTTCCCCAGTCCTCCCGCTCTGCTCTGCTCATGAAAAGGAATTGCCTGACAGGCTGGTGACCCACAAGGTGGTAACTACACAATCCTAGCCCGTGTCAGTGAGCTGCTGTCAGCTTTGGGCTTTCAGATCTTCTCTAGGTGAGTTTTCTGGGTGGCTTTCCATTAAAACATGCAGCTTCTCCCTGTTAAGACAACATGTCTCCTCAGATGTGAAAGCATTCCTCAAATGTTACAGTAAAAGGCACGCAGGTGACACATTTACACAGGGTCCACTTCCATTTCAGGAAAGTTATGGAGAAATGCTGGGTTTGTTCCAGGCAGAGGCTACCCTTCCTCTTCCCTGAGGAAGGTCGTACACTTTATTTGACTGCAAAGAGCAGATGGTGAGACTTGCTGTGGTGCTTTCCTGTACAGAACTGGGCAGCCTGGAGTCTCCACAAAGCAGTATGAATGGTCCTCCTCTCTCAGAGGATGAGGCTCTTTTTCCTCGCAGCCCCAGTGAGCAGGAACCTTCACAATGTGACAGCACAGCCTGTAGCTCATTGAAGTACAGCTTTCTTAAAGGAGGCTTTGTCCTGCCCAAAGGGAAATGACCAGCTCTCCTCCTGCCAGGGTTGCACTGGTGTAATGCCACTTCTCATCTATCCCAGTGAAAGCAACCTTGTACTAAATATTTATCCAGAGCCTTCTTCATTTGAGAAGGGCTGGTACCATGTAGTTTCCTAATAACTGACGGAGGTTTTAGGTTGTGGGCGCTCTGTGGTGCAGACTGACCATCTTCTGAAAGGTCAGTGCAGGCCAGTGGACACAGTGCTGCCTTTCGGTTCTTCCCCTAGATCCCTTTATCCAAGATCTTTGAAGAAATAAGGATACAGGAAAGCTTTAGTGGTAGCTTTAGAAATAGGAATATAAAAGTAGAGATAAATAAGCAGCTGGAAAGAGGATATGGATGAATTCTGAGAGAAATTTATGTTGTGACCTACATTATTCAAAATACTTGTAAGTGATGTAGGAAGAAAAGCATCCATCATGAGATGAGAGGGTTTGTTGGTCAGAGAGTCTAGAATTTCTTAGGTTGGAAAATACCTCTAAGATTATTGAGTCCAACCATTAACCCAGCACTGCCAAGTCCACCACTAAACTATGTCCCTAAGTGCTTCATCTACAAAACTGTCCAAAAATATCTGAACTGCAGCCAGCTGCAGACAGTTGCAGAAGGATCTCATGGTACTGATTAACTGGAAATAAAGGCAGAGATGAAAAGCTGGTGTTATTACATTCACGATAATTCACTCAGGGCAAACAATCTAAACTACATACATATGCGTAATGGTGGGCTCTCTATTTCCTCTAACCACATAAGAAAGGTCTAGTAATGCTTTGAGAACATCAGTTCAGTGTTAAGTAGTAAAGAGACTCTTGGTAATCACTAGGAAGGGAAGCACAAAGCAGGGTGCATCATTACACTGTAAATTTATGATGCATCTTCTTTTTGTATACTGCCATCTCATCTCAAAATGTTATCATGGAAATGGAAGAGAGGCACAGGGAATAACTAGAATTTGCTGTATAGACCTACTTCAAAAAAGTACTGAACAGAATATGATTCTTCTGCTTGGGAAATAGATGATTGAGGAGAAATATGATGTAGCTCTATAAAATTTTAGGCTGCATAAGAAAATTTATTCCCTGCTTCTCCCAGAACTCGGGGTCACCAAATGAAATGTCAGAGACAGCAAATAAAAATGAGCACTTTTTCATGAAAATTGAATTTTCACAAAATACTCTCTTTTTTTTTTTTTTTTTTAGCTCATAGGCAAAGGATGTTGTACAAGTCAGAATTATGAACAGGTTCAAAAATAATGAGACAAACTGATAAGGGAAGGTAGTCAAGGGCTATGGAAAACTGGTGTCCAGACACACATCCTATCTGGGACAGTGAGCTGGGCAGGAGCCAGCAGTGAGCCCTGGCAGCAGACAGCCAGCAGCATCTGGGGCTGCAACAGCAGGAGCACCACCAGGAGCTCGGGACAGGGATTGTCCCCTCTGCCCAGCACTCCTTGTTAGAGCACATCTGGGTACCACCATTTTGGTGCCCCCAAATGCAGAAAGACACTGATAGCCTGGAGTGAGATCACCCCTGCAATGCTCAGGGTTGGAACTTGGCCCCATTAGTAAAGACTGGGGCAGAGGGGCTTGTCCAGCCTGGGGCAGAGATGGCTTTGGGGGCACCTCACAGACACCCCAGTGCCTGTGGGGAGGGGATGGAGAGGAGGCAGCCAGGCCCTTCACAGCCGTGCATGGCAGGGCAACAAAGTACAGCAGGCAGGAACTGAAACGAGAGGGATTCATTTTTGGTACTGAAACCTTTCCCATGAGGACAGGCAGGGCAGGGGCAGATGGAGAGGCTGCACAGAGAAGGGCAGGCTCCATACTGGGGATTACGAGACCTGGCTGGGCAAAACCCTGAGCAAGATGGTCTGACCTCACAGCTGGCCCTGCTTGGAGCAGAGGTGCACAAGGGCCCTTCCACCCTGAATTTCACAGTGATCCTGTCCTCTGATCCTCCAATCCCAGTTCCTTTAGGGTGAAATATGATATCAGAGAATATTGCCCCGATTCAAACTCAATGCATCTGTTTATTTTTAATGTGTTCTTACGAAGAAATAAATGTAGACAGTAAAAAAAAAAGTGAATTTTATGAAAAATGGAGCACAGTTCTGAAGATACCAGAGAACAATTCCATGAGAAGAAACCCTGAAGCCTGAGAGTGACCTGAGCCTTATGACTATGAATCTGTAATGGCAGTTGATTCATGTCTACCCTACGGAGGGACTGCAAGGAAGAGAAAGTAGTTTAAGACATCCACTCTGTCTGGTGCATCCTCAGCTGGTTCCTTTTGCAACTTCCTATTACACAGCCCATCAATCACTCCTGCCCTGTGGCTGCAGAGGTGTCAATGAAAGCCTTCAGTGCCCTGCACGGTTCTGAATGCACTTGGTGGTGTGCCAGGCAGAAAAAAAAATAAGCTAAGACTTATGTTCCTAGGCTGAGTTTGTAGGGTTTGTGGCTGGTTCAGCAATATCCATCTTTTTATAAGAAGGACAAACCAGCTCCTCCATCAAGTATTAGCCAGATGCTGGCAAACGGTGTTGTTTTGCTCATGCAATTGGACTCTCTGAGATAGTTCTGTTTTCATGAGTCATTTTGGGATGATGCATATTCAGTTTTACCCTCAGGTAGATTTTAGGCATAACCTGCTTTTCACAGGCAAAGAAGAAAACCTTGGTGACATTGCACCTGAAATGTAGACTTAGCTCTGCCATCAGACAATCCTCGAATCGCAGAATGGGTAAGGTTGGAAGAGACCACAGGGAGGCATCTGGTCCAACTTTCCTGCTCAAGCGGAGTCATCCTGGAGCATGTGGCACAGGATTGCATCCAGACAGTTCTTGGATATCTCCACTGAGGGAGACTCCACAACCTCTCTGGATGGCCTGTTCCAGTTCTCGGTCACCTGCACAGTAAAGAAGTTCTTCCTCATGTTCCGGTGGAACTTCCTGTGTAACAGGTTCTGCCCAGTGCTCTTGTCCTAGTGCTTGGCACCACTGAGAAGAGTCTGGCTCCATCCCCTTGACACCCTCCCTTCAGATACTTATAGACACTGATCAGGTCCCCTCTCAGTTATCTCAGCAATAAACAGGTCGCGCTCTCTCAGCCTCTCCTTGTAAGAGAGATGCTCCAGTCCCCTAATAATCTTCATTGCCCTCCAGACCTTCAGGAGCTCTCTATCTCTTTGTACTGAGGACCCCAGAACTGGTCACTATTGGTTATATCTTAATCAATGCCTTGTTCCACTTTGTGTAAGAGCTGAGGTACAAGCTTAAGGAATCATATCTTTCTATCCTTGAACAGCAATGCCTGATTCCCTAGAGTGAGACATCACACTTTCAAGTTAATTGATATAGGTGTTTCCAAAGTTTGATACTACAAATCAAGCAAGACATTTGTTTGATACTACAAATCAATTAATTTCAGAGTGCAAGAGCCCTAGACTTTTTCCCCCTCTCACGTCAGTTCCAAATGCTTCACTTTACAGATTTCTCTTCTTTTCAATCACAGTACCTTGTCAAGTAATTTGATTTCTTTCAAATATTCAATTCACATCCAGCAAATGTATATGCCAGGCAACAGAAATGCATCCTAGGCTCTACCTTTCTGTGGAGGCTTTAAAAGGTGCATTTTGTCTCCATTGCCTCTGAACTGACTAAAACAGTTCAGGAAGAGGTACAGAGATCATATAACACATGTAAGCTGTGCAAGCAGGCTTTTGTTTGGGCCATCTCCTTTGATTACAGCAGCTGCCCTAATCCAGCCACAGTAGTGATAGGAATGCCTAATGTCAGAGTTCCAGCTTTATTTTGATAGAAATATATTAATTTTTATTTGCAATTTGCTGGTGTGACAGTGAAACCCAAGAAGGCTTTGTCATTAGCTGCTGTGGGCTTGTACTTATCACCCTCTCCTCTTCACTGAGCAATAGAGGTGCAGGAGGACAGGGCTTTAGATGCACATGCAGTATGGATGGAGGGATGAAGGAACTGGAGTTCAAGGACTTCCTCAGAGTTGAGGACTTCCTCAGTACAGCCTCTGGTTGCTCTAGGACCCATCAGAGGTGTGTCAGGAAAGACTGGAGGACCAGGCAATCTGCCAGTACAGGTACGCTATCCCTTCTGTGATTAAATTTGGGACTGAGGTAACGATTCGGTTACCTTCCACATGTGCAGTACTATATATTCAAAAAGGGAAAAGTGGAGAAAAACACACAAGCTAATTACAACAAGCACTGACCTAAACTGCCCACATAGCACAAAGGGTTTCAGGCAGTGAGGTGGTGCATGGCCCTCACTCGGAGCAGCAGAGATACGTGGTTGGACTCTGGGATATGTGTTCATTCAGCCCACTGAGTCAGTAGCTTACTGAATAGGCAAAAATATTTCTCCAATGTTTTACTACAGCCACCTGTCAGAGGCTGGGTAGAGCAGTTAGTAATCCACAGAGATCCCCAAGGAACTTTCTGCCGCCTTTGTTCATTTAATCACGGCAGCAAGTAAAGATGATTCAGGCTTTCATGAGAGCCGTATAAGTGTTATGAAAGTGAGAGAGAGCTCTCCTGAGTCAGCTCTCCTGAGCTTGTATGATCTGATCTCTACAGCTTGCACATGGGGACAGAGGTGCTGCGGAGTGTTTGTCCTTCTGGCCAGGCCCCATGGCCCTGGCAGATCACCGAGCAGGCAGGCTCGCTCCTCTTGGATGGTGCTGGGCAGATTGACTTCAGTGCCTGTGATGGAGAGTCACTACCAATTCCTGACGGCCAAGAGAAACAAGTGTTCACACTTGCTCTCATTGTGGACATTAAAATAGAAAGCATGTTTCTATCTTCAGTCTCCTCAGCTAATTGTGGTTTATTTCTCTTTGGACTGGGCTTTTATGTGCACCCTGACTGACACTCGTTAGTTTTATTAAGTAATTGATGAGATTATGCTTTTGTTTTGTTTTGGTTTTCTTATTTTTTGTTTGGTCTTTGTTTCTTTGTTTTTGTTTGTTTGATTGATTTTTTTTCTCTCCCCATTTCACTGTAGTTGCAGTTCATTCAGTAGTACCCTTATTCAACAGCTGTGTCTCAGGATCTGGCACCATACTCAGTCTGTCTCTGCCTATACAACATCATTTCTTTCTTTTCAAAGACTTGTTTTCCTAACATCTAAATTGTGCAGAGAGGCCCATATGTTCCCATGGCCCATGTGCACTAAAACATAGCAAATTACTATTTAAAAAAGGTGCTTTGCAGTCCCCTGTGCAAGCCAAAATGCACTCCTTGGCATGACACCATTCCCATTTACACTACAGAGTAATCTCAGGGAGAAGGCTCTCAAGAGGGCACCAGAGCTGATGTGCACAGAAGAAATACAGGTGCAAGCAAAGACCACCTCAACCAATACACTCAATATATGGTATTCTGAAAGATGAAAACCTCCCACAAGTTAAATGCTACACAAAGCACATGCTGAGCTCCCCTTCCTGCAATATGCAATGATTAAACTTCTCCAGAGATTCCTAACTACACAGAAACCAACCTCTAGCCATTTGGAGCAGAAAACGGATTGTGTGGGAGCTCACAAAGTGCTTGCTGGGGCTTCATTAAATGCCTTCCCCACTTTGCTTTTGTCCTTTCCGATTTCTTTTTCTGTGTCACACATCTGTTCTCACAACCGTCTCCCAATTTACTCCCCTGACAATTTGAGAAGGGACTTTGTTTTCACTTTACCAACACAGCTCCTTGAAAATCTCAGTAGTGGAAATTATGGGAGGGACTAGAGCTTGCTTCTGACCTGCCAAGAAGAACCACCTACTCTTTCTTGGCAGTCCCTGGCTTCTGCTGAGCAGGGGAAGTGCACCTTGTCAGCAGCCCAAGGCAGGGCTGGGGACACACCTCCTGTTTGCTGCAGGCAGTGGGGAAGGAGCTGTGCTGCATCTTGCTTGGAAGAGCCGTGTGCTTCTGCTCACCTTTGGGCTCAGACACTGGGAAGGGACAGAGGGCCAAAGTAGCTGCTGGAAGGCTTCTTTTAACCTCTAACTGGTTATCCTCTACTTCTGTCCTGTTTAATCCAGATAATTCTTTTCAGGTGGGAAATTGGATATGGAGTTTGCTTCTCACTTCAGAGTCTTCCTGCAGAATTTAGGCTACCACAAGGCAGAGAAGCCCTCTTTGGGACTGAGAGCTCCTTCCTATCCTCCTTCCTCCTGTGAGCCCGGCACCTCTATAGCTGCAGTTTCATTTCCCAAGTACTGCTTTTCCTTCTTTTGATTTGGTTTCTTTTTCAAAACAGGTTTGTAATAATCAGCTTTGGTTTCTCTCTCTCTCTCTCTCTCTCTCTCTCTCTCTCTTTGCCAGTGCCTCTGCACTTTCAGTTTTAGGGTATTGCCCAAGCTCTGCACAACCCAACGAAGTGGCAGAGCGGGATGAGAGCAGAGCTGCACTCTGGGCTGCAGACAAGAAATAGTGTAAGGATGGATGGGGAACACACATTTGTGCTCACTGGGAAGTCAGAAGGGGATCTGAAAATGAGACTCAAGTTAAAGAGAAGCGCTTTTTCAGCCTGACATGCTACAGAAGCAGGATGTGGAGGAAGACTGTCTTTAAATGTAAATAAATCAATCAACCTTTTCTTGCAAATAATCATAGTGGGACACAATCTGTAACATTCATATTATTTGATATTTTTGAATGTGTTCCTATGGAAAGTGTGTAGAAGAGGAGGACAAAAGATGACATCTCAGTGTTACTGCCACCATATTGGAGCTGCTGCTGGGAGCTGTGGTTTTTGGTCCCATCCTACCATGGGCTCACTACAAAAGTCCTGGGTTATATTCTTAATTTCTTAGTATTGTTGTTGTTGTTGTCATTATTACTATCATTCCTGGAATCCCTAGCACTAGACTAGGACATCACTGCACTAGATACCATCTAAACACACAACCAAAACCATCAGTCTTTGTTTCCAAGCGTATGCAAACTATACCTAGGATAAGAGATGACTAGTGGATACGGGCAGGCAGTTTAAGAAATCAGACAAAGAGTGGTGGTCAAGGTGATAGGTTTTAGTACCAACCCCTCAGTGATTCAAAAAGTATATAAAGGGTTTTTTTAAGGCAGTTCTTCAAGGAAGCATCATAAGGAGCACAGTAAAGTAGACTAGTATAAGGGAAAGAGGAGTTTCCCTGAGCATGGGAGCTTGCACAAGAAAACCCTGAAGATGTATGCTTAAACGTTCAGCAAGTGGGTGAAGGAGTTGGCAGGATGGCCCTTGCAGAGTCAGCAAGTCCAGACTGTACTGAGTGATGGGTGATAGGGACTGGAAATGAAAGAAAGGCCTTAGAATTGATAGGAAATTGCATGTATTTAACATGTAGTGAAGGAGCCCAAGGACGAGATAGGAGAAGGTTTGATACAATCAAACCAATAGGGTAGGAAATGGTTGTGAGGGCACCAGTGACCTTCTCATCCTTATCTCCTGATCTCACAAAATTCAGACTTACTGTATATACAGTATCTTGTGTATCTTTCAGGCACTTCAGTGGTGCACCAGGTGTGGTGGCAGATCACTTAGAGGTTTGGAGTCCTTCTGATATCCATGAGTTCCCCATGGACCTCTGCTCCTGGCTACCAGGATCTGGCATTTTCAGTTCCTCAAGCCCATGTTGTGCTTACACTGGGCAAATTCATTTGTTGCTTAAGAAAAAGGGAAACCAAACCTGTGCACCAGTTAAAATGGGCACCGTGTGTTGTTTGTACCACGTACAAACTCAGGCCTCTTGAAAGCAAATGACTGTGGAATATGTAACTGCTCTAATTCTGGAAAGGTTTTACCTTGCTAGTCATAGCAGACTTTGGTGTTTGCATCTGCATTTTCCTTTTTTTCCCCCTTGCTATTCCATCTACAACTCCCAGGAGTAATACACCTGAAGACATAGGTTTGAGAGCATGTGCTTAAACTGGTATTGATCATTGCCTTGGGATGACACGAAATGAAACACCATTTCTGGAAGCATTTCCTTCACTCAAAAACAGTTTTACTTTTTGCATATTTCAGCCTCTCAGTGGTTTCCCTGTCAAAACCAGGGTGATGATATAATAAGTCAGAATTTATTCAGTGCCTATATAAATTCCTCAAATTTAGTACAAACTGAATTCCTTTCAGGATGAGGCAGTCATGACCCTGTTTGCTGTCTTCAGTCTCAAACTACCCAGCAATCCTGTCTAAGAGGTCACCTGTGCATAACTCAGTTCTTTCACTCTGCAAATACAGTCCAAGGGATGATCTTATTCTCCTGTCTTTGGATTCAGCAGGATTATTCCCTCAGCTTTTCTGCCTGTTACTACTGGGTTCACGGCAGGCTTAACCTCAAGTGGAGTACCGAAGACCTAATGATTGTTATTTTGGGCTTGGTGCCACGATTGACCTCCAATACAGCAGTTGGAGTATTCCTGCCTCCTGTAAAACTGACATCCACCAGAGGCCACAGGAAAACTACCCCCATTGATGGACCCAGCACTGCATCCAAAAAAGCAGCGATCCCCTCTGCCCACGTGCCAATCATGTCCCTATACCAATGCTGCACTTGGTTACTGTCAGCAATGCCACCCTGTACCCGAGGGATGATGCTCCAAGATGAAGACTAAAAAATCTATCTGGCAAATGGTGACAGTTTCTAGTATAACAGTGTCCAACACATCAGCTAATGAAAGACATGTCCGTGACTTACCAACACTAGAATTACAGCTGAAAACAAAGATTTGAAACATTAATTATTAACATCGTCCAATAAATAAATCTCTAGGCATTTTTCAGCTGTCCTGTATATAAAAAAATCCTGAGGATTTTATGCTTCCTAGAATCTATAAAATTTTCTGGTTGTACATCTTATAGTCAGGAGAATTGCTTGATCCCAGGAACTACAATTTAAGTAAGTGATTCTCTGCATCATGCATGTACTTTTTGCTTGGTTCTTCTTACCCTGTGTACCTACCTGATTTTTTTGAGTTGTCTTGTTGGTACTGATTTTTATAAAATATTCATATTATATAATGTGTCAAAGATAAAACAGAATAAACTGAGGTTCCAAGCTACACACATAACGTTATGGAGTCTTGATTCAACTCACAACACCTTTTTAAAAAACAGTGAGAATAAAAGCAAGCCCCCAAGTTCTCCTCCCCCAAACAAAACATGGCAAAAACTGCAGATACTGTGAAGTTTGTGATTGCCACTGGAAAGCACACGAGTCTTTGGTGAGATCAAGCTGCCAGCTAGCACTAACAAACAGTGCTTGGCCTTTCAGTAACATCAAAAGAAGAGCTCTATTAATATGTGGTATTTCCTCTGTAGTAAAATTGCATCCTGCCTTTGCAGAAAAAGAAACTCAGATAAACTTGTTTTTCTCTTTTAACTTACAGGTTTAGCCTGGCAAGAAGAAATGTCATTCACACTAGGCAATAGAGTGTTGTGTTCAGCTTTAAGTGCTCAGATTAGTGATTGAGCCTGGGCACTTGTCTTCAGTGTCAGAAGTGTGTCTCCCCTGACTGCACTTCAGTCAGTTGAAGCTAATTCCTACTGATTTGGAAATGGTTATCAAGTCCTGTGTGTGCAGCTGAGTCACACAGAAGAGAAGTTATTCATTAAAAACAGCTTTTTGGAGGAAGCGTTGATGTCCAATTTTCATTCTCATACCACAGATAACATACATTACACTTTTTGAGGGAGGGTATGATTTTGAGTGTGGCAAAGCTTTTAAACTGAATATTAATAAATGTTCATAACAGAGCCAAGTATATGGCAGTGTATTTAAAAAAAATATTACAGACGATATGCTTTTAAAATAAACCATCTGCAGTAAACCAGAGTTCTTTTGATCTTTGCCTGTGAACAACCAGGCACCCATTTGAGACAGGAAACTCTGGGCAACGAAGGAGAGGTGTGAAATGTCTGGGAGTCATTAAGCAGTGTAGCAGAAATGTAGTTACCAGTTGCCAGGAATAGTAAATCCTGTTTACACAAGGCTTTTATTTTTTTTCCTTTCCTTGATTCAGATGAGTCTCAAGGATGTCCTACCCTGTGGTTCTGTGGTTCCTAGTCCAGCAGCAGCAGGGAAATGGGATCCTCCTAGGGCACCACCTTCGCTCTCCATCTTCATCACCCTCCACTCCTGCCTGTTCTGGTGCCACACAGTTGCTGCAGCTCTCAGCACTGTCCAGCACGGGAAGCTTCCCCTGCCCTTCCTTTCTTTTGTCACAAAGGTCCCTAGAAAGCACAACTGAAAGGAATTTCACCGGGGTAGTAACCAGCCTGGAGAAAATGTAACAGGACTTAGAGGTGCCAGTGTGACCCTGCAGGGTGTGTCACGTGTAATGGCACCAGTAAGGTGGTCCAGCCACTTCACCCTCTGCTGCTGCTGCCCCACATGCCCAGATCAGGGGACATCAAGGACGTACTGCAGTGGCTGTGTCAGCGTGGAAACACAGGCTGGGCACTGCTGGGGCAACACAAAGTTTCTCACTGACCGGGAGAAACTGGTGGGATGCCAAGTAAGGGGAGAAGCGTTCAAGGCCATAGCTCAGAGGGTGTGTGTTACTGTAACAATTGTACTGCAGGCTGGCTCTAGTGTATGGGACAGCAAGGGATCCTTCTCCATCTAGGTGTGTTTGGACTTATTTCCGTGTTTTGTGAGGCAGCTCCTTTGGATGTGTTATGTTTGTAATCAGAACAGCAGATGCTCCTTGGAGATTTAAAATGTGGATATAAATACGAAGGTGGGGTTCAATTTCAGGCTGCAGAAGGATGAGTGTTAAAGCTGTGAAACACACTGTGCAACAGAATGTCTTTTACTAGCTTACAGAATGTGAGTCTGAACAAGGATCAGGATTTGATCACAGGTGCAAGACAAACTTTTAGAAAAGTTCACAGGGTGTGAAAGCATTTGAATGGGTCTTGACACCAAGCAGCATCTCATCTTATTCCAATACATACCTCAAATGAAAGCCTTCTTTCACAACTGTTATAAGTTTAGACTAGTATTTTATCTGGAATCAGGGGATTGTTAAATATATTAAAGACTGTAACCACGTATGAAGTGGAGTAACAGTTCCCTTTTCCCTCTTCCAACATTGCTGAACTTAAATACTGAGTCAGAAATATTGCCTATTAAAATTCTTTCTGAATCTGTACTTATTTGTATTTCTGACAAAACTCTGAAATTCATTTTGAAAAACAAAATAGGAGAGAAGCTACATTTGTGGGGAATTAGGGAAAAACATCTGCACAAGCCAGAAAGAAATAAACTGAAATTTCACACAAAATTGAGTCTCAAACAAAGAGAAAACAAGGAGGATGGTGAGAATGGCTGTTTAGTGCATTCCATATGATATGCACGGTGGTGCTATCATGTTAAATATAGGCAGATGGAAAGACAACTCTGATTTTGGACCACCATTCCCAGAACCAAGATAACAGTAAGACATAGCAACACCTAAAAAGACATTTGATTGATACAAGTCCTGAAAATTCTAGACTTGGACAAAAGGCCTAAGTATGAACAGTCCTACAATACGACTGCCCTTGCCAGGCAACAAGCTTGTGAGACTTTAACTTCAGCTGTTTAAAACCCAGCAGTCTTTTCAGGAATTGCAGAGCACAGCATAATCCAAATGGCTCAGCACTGCTGTCAGCAGAATCTGAGACTTGGTAAGTGAGGCCTGAGGAGCTTGTGAGCTCTGCCAGGCTTCTAGAACTACCTGCTGGTTTAGCACAGCAAAATCAGAACAGTCTTCTGTATTTTAACAGCAAGGTATTTAAAAACAAAACTTCTGCATCATCAATAGTTACGTGTGCTTGCACGTGACAGGGATTTGGAATTAGATGATCTTCCAACTCAGGCCACTCTGTGATTCTGCGATACGGAAAGACACAGCTACACCTGGCAGAACTCAACCCACACTTGACAACGTTAAGTTCTGCATATATTAACTCATTTACCAGAAGTGCAGTTGGATCTATTAAGCTCATTACTTTTATAGTTTTATTGCTCACATGTCTGAAATTACCAAACAAACTGAAAACCAGGAAATTCCAAGTAAACATGAGAAAACTTTTTTTCCTGTGAGGGTGGTATGGGTTCACAACAGCACCATATGCTTGGGTATGTATCCACCAACTTCAACCAAGCTGGGATTCCATGAATCCTTATTTCATGTTCTATTGAACATTTATGGAATAATTTAAAATTAATACTTTAGGTGGCCTTTGTTGTAAGTATTGCCTCAAAGAATACCTGTAAAAAAGCAGTCTTGTACTTCTTATCCTTTTTTGATGTTTTAAAAATGATATATCTCAGCTTTTGGCTGAGGCATACTCTGTCACAGACTTCTGCCTTTTGCAACGTAAACTGTAAACAAAGACACCCAGCAAATCCACATAGTGTGTCTACATCGTATGGCCTTCATTGGTCTTCTACATTTAATCATAATTAACAATTGTCTTTGATGGGGCCTGACAACAGATAGAGACGTTGAAATCTGTGCCTCTGTCAAGCTTGTGAGATGTAACTCAGCTTGTGGCTGAACGCACAGGCATGGAAGTGCTTTTTAAAACAAAGCTGTAAGTTCTCTCTTTTGAATTTGAAATACATACCTCCCAAGGTATTTTTAAGTGACAAGATGTAGAGAGGAAGTGACTGAAAACCAAATGGACATGAATTCTAAAAACCTTGCCTTATGAACATATAAATCTTACCATGCTAAAATTATGTGCCTAAATTTCCACCATCACATAGTAGTTTCTTTGCACCTAAAGAAAGCCCTTTAAGGATCAGTTTACAGCCATGGAGGTAAGCTGGCAGTGCTCATGATAAGTTGCTTTGATTTATTTGAAGAAGCACAAGCAAGCATGTGTGGCAAACCTGGTAAACACTAAGACGATCCCCAGAACCAAATGCTACCGCAAATTGCAGTTACTGTGTTGTGGTAGTATGATGGCAACGGCACTTGCTTCTCTGGATCTACATCAGCAAATCAAACTGTCTATGAACTGGCTGGTCTGGCCAACTACCCGCAAAAGAACTGGTCAATTCTCCTATCAGGGCTACTCTCAATCTGAATACGCTGTGAGCACCTTGTGTAGAGTAAACCATGTGAAAGTGTAAAGGCTATTTAAAACACTAACTTCTCTGTAGTTAGTAGCATTTTGTTTGAAAATGTTTGAAGTAGACTATAATTTTTATAAAAATCAGACAGAGAGTATTTTAACCCATTTCTAGAGTTGAAGGCTGATACACATACATACGTCATACACACGTCATACACAGAATATCCAGTATGTGTTTCTGTAATTCAATCAAGAACAACTTCTTCGGCTGTTCCCATTTGCTTCCATATACTGACAAAATGAAGAAATTCCACAACAGCACTGAGCAATATTATAGGGAATTGTGGGTTATAAACTATTTAAGGCTTCCACAAGTTGCTACAAAAATAATAACATCTAAACAAAATATTCAGATACAACGGTAGTATGTTTATTTTTTTAATCCAATTTGTAAAGGTCCCTTTTTAAACAAAACAAGAACAAAAAAATCAACACAATTTAGAGGGCTTATCTCATTTACCATATTCTTCTCCACTCTTCACTTATAACACAAGCAGCAACTTATATTGTTAGTGCTCATATAGTGCACTTATATGAACTTTGATTTGTGTATTAAGCATTAAATACAATGTATTTTCCATGAGCATAGCCCAAAGAGTACACAACATTACATTTTCAAAGCATATGTTAAAAAAAAGACAATAAATGTATATCCAAGACAGTCAAACTCAAATATTTTGACTTGGCAAATTCTATAACGAGTAACAGCAATTTTAAACTGTGTACAAAGCAGAACAGTGCCAACATGCCTCCTGTCTGTGAGCTATGGTAAAATATCAAGCACACACAAAAGAAGCCAAAGAAACCCACCACAGAGCAAACCTGAGGCACACCCAACTGCGACCGAACTTTCCCACTCCGTAATGCAAAGAGCCCAACAACAACAAAAAGCACTTCTACGCTACAGGAAGTGAAACAGTAACTTCTTCCAAATTTGTCTCGGTGTTTCTAAACAACTTGTTCAAAAAATTTAAAGATGAACATCTAATTATACCAAACAAATGTACAAACTATAAAGTCAGAGAAGCTCCAGAAGATTGCCACTTTCAACCTTGCATAGTGAGAGCTGGCATTGATATTGCTACCATAGCTTCAGCAGAAAATACGGAAAAGAAAAATCTTTACCTCTAAGTGATGCACATACGTAACATTTTCTTCACAAAATTCAGTTAAACAGTTTTAATAAAAGGGAAAACAGCTCTAAAAAGGGAAAAAAGATAGTGTTCACAAGCTTAGAAAAAAAATACAAAACCAGAACATTCCATAACAAAAAAAATGAAAACAATAAACATTCCATCATGACAGCACCTATTATCACTAAATAAGCCCCATACATGCAACAAACTACAACTATTGTATAAGGCCGTCAAATTAAGGGTTTAATTTTCATATAAACAAAGTGTAAAAATAGCAACAAGTTGCAATCTTCAAATTTAATGCTATGTGAGGACTTTGTCTCCCCTGTTTCATTTGGTAGCAATTTCAATATGCATTTGATATAGAGGTCATTCATCTAGGAACCGTGATACAAATACATTGTGCCTAGGACAGTATTGTCATATCTCTGTTCGACCTTGACGGAATTGGAATGCTCAACAACACTACTAAGCTCGGGGATGCTTTCAGCAGTATCCCCAAAACCATGATAGTGTCCATAGTGCAAAGTATCTCCAGGGTCTTCCACCCACGAGGGCCGGTTAGAAACACAGCTACTTGGGCTTCCATTCAGATGGAGAGATCCACACATATCGGTGGAATTACTCATGGCCTTTTCTGGTTCCTCGGTGCCGTTACTGGTATGGACTCGGTGCCTACTGGGGGAAGTTATTCCAGGAATTACTCCGTTGGGTGTTAATGCTAAGCACTCCTCACGCCTGGCATCCATCCCACTGAGCTGTTGTGCAGCGGTGAAATCCAAATGTCCATTGATGGCACATCCATTTGTCAGTGCATTCAATATGGAGCTACTGCTATTCATATCTGCATTAAGAAATACACCTGTCACCAACAATTAAGAATAAATGGAAATACATAAAAATGTCTCCACTGTACTTCACTTATTTAAAAAATGTTTCCATACACAGCTTTGAAAATAAACATACCCTTTCTTTTTAACAACGCAAGCAGTTCAAAGTAAAGAGAGCTGACCAGTAAGCTTGTAACATGGATTCTCATGTTGAAAATGCAACTATCTGTCTACATTCAATTTGTAAATATGCCTGTATTATTCTTTGCAAAGACAATGTGAACTCAGATTTTTTTTTCATTTAACTGTATGAAATAAGTGCAGCAAACATTCGGGGCAGTGTTTTCAAAGGTGGAATAAAAGGCATTTTCCCACCTTAACTATAATGCCCTCTTGGGATGAAAGACTTTGCACATACAAGAACTAAGTATCTGTGAGAGAGAGGGTGAAGGGCTGTTTTTTTTCATTTTTCAGCTGTAATTTAACCATGGCTTGTTGTGGTGTGTTTGTGTGGTTTGTTTGTTTTTGGTTTTTTTTTCATTTTAGTGGTAGCTCTCACAGTACAATATGCACTGAAATACGTCAAATAAAGAAATGTTATGCTGGAGTGCTAATATAAAATGTTTCCAAGTTCCTTTATTCAGAAAGTACTTCAATTTACCTAGCAGTTTGCCAGATAACATACTGGGCAGGTTTGTATTTAATGATAAGTTTATAATAGCATCTGTACAAACCACATGCAAAATGCCATACAATAGCAAGAGCAGAGTGCACAGAAGACTAAAAAACATTATTAGTAGGAAATAAAATTCTAAAATTGTGCATGCAAAACCCACTGGCAACTGTTTTGAAGCAATTTCTCCTTTGAAGTTAGAAATTAGTACAATAGGTTTTGTTTCCATGAAAAGATTTCATTAATCTGTCTGAAATGCATGTTTTTGCAGTGGTACTCAAAAGTACTAGCACAAAAAAAGCGTGATATATTCTGCCTTAAAAACAAAATTTATGTCTATATTGGTGAAGACGAGCAAGGCAAGCATGGAAACTACAGACCTATGTGGTGACATTTACAGATTTTCCATTCTGTGGTTATCCTTGGATACGTGCACATAAGTTTATGTCCACAGGAACGCATAAACCCATGTGCAAAGCAGGACTGCATTTACTGCGTGGATCCAAATCAAGCCATAAGTCTGTTGGCAACTTCCCGCATGTGTGTAACACTGGCCCCCCATTTGTGACACATAATGAGTACCACTGTTTGACAAGGAAGAATCTGAAGTTTTGGTTCTCTAATAGTCTTTTGCATGGCTATTACTTGAAATATGTATTACAATACTGATACTCCCCAGACAACAATACATAATGCCAAGAAATGTGTTCAGTTTGTAACTCACTGAATTTACTAACTGGAGTTTCCGGTTTAGTCCCTACAAAAGTTAAAATAACCACATCAGCTGAACTCACTAACCACGAATTCTTATTGAAAGTGGAAAAAAACCCCACAAACTCATCAAGACATCAAAGATCTAATATTTCAGTGATGAAAACGCACAGAAGGAATTTCATATAGTGTTTATTAACTGAAAAGTGCAAAGTTTTAACTGTTTAAAAATCAATGACTATAGGCTGGCTTTGCCAAATCAAATTTAATAAAATTGGCACTTCTGTTAGTTAATACGCAAAAAGTAGGCAATGAATAGTTCTAGTGATAATTCTAGAATGTTATTATTTGTTAAAAATGAGCACCTATAGTAATAGAGTACATTTATGAAAGACAATCATTTTTCCATAAATAAGAACACTTAGTAATTATCACTGGAAAATATCAGTCTACTTTTAAAGTATTGATTATATATATGTATATACATTTATTCCTAATATATTAAAATATCTACTAATTATCATTCCCTTTGGCGAATCTGATCTGTGGTACAAAGCATAAGCAAATTTATGGCAGAATGAATCAATCAATAAATAAGAAATTAATTTCTGAATGCAACACTGCACTACTGCAGTAACTCCATGTCTTAACCTAAGAAGCGCAAGGAAAAAGCTGACCCAAGATATTTTTAATCCAACTTTACACATACCCTGGGGTTACCATAAGTGTCTTAATTAAGCAGCCCTTAAAAAAACTAGAGCATTAATATTCACCAATACTAGTAACATTTTGACTGTCTCATGAAGATTGGTACAAAACACAAAAACTATTTTTCAAGGTGCACTTGTTCCAAATAGTAGTTTAAGACCTGTGATGTCCAGTCTTTTAACATAAGAAACCCCATAGTAGGAACCTGCTCCTATGCTATTGTGTCTGAACAAATTCTGAAGATATTATGTATGTCTAGATTATTCTTTATAGTATTTGTTGTAATATTTTGAATATAGTTTTGTCATAACATGTTATTTTCAAAGCTAGAATATGTTTCCCTATCAAGTCTTGTTATTAGCAATTAAATCTATTTAATCAAAATTAAATGAATAATTTAAATTATTTCTGAATTTTCTTTAACCTGAAAGTATAGCAACAAAAGGCAAGGCACAACGTAATACAAGCCTCAGGTTAAAAAGTGAAACAGCCATCGTGGATTTCTGTTTATCTGAAATCCTAAAAAACAACTAATAAATCTTCTCTTTCACGATTACAATACATTGCGTGAAACAGCTCATTTTTGATGCCTACTAAACCCCCAACATAATGGGTGTTACAGCAGTACAATAGTTTCCAAGACTCTAGACAACAATGTGCAAAAAGGAAGGACTAAGTTTTATATTCAAATTAAAAATAAAATGCATATTGATTCTTGCAACGGCAAGGAGTTTGCATTGCAGAAACAGTGTATATTTCAATTTCTTTTGGTCCAACAGAAGTACTCTCCTGTTGTTTGGTGTCTTCAACCATTTGAATGTTGTTGTAGTTAACAGGAAACTGTCCACTCCCACCTGATACAACAGCAAACTCTCTATCAACGTGCATATTGTCAGCATCGTCCTCAGCGCCTCCATTCATCATTGGTATTAAGCCATCAAAGCTGTAAGCTGATAAAAAAGGAGTCATGTTTAGTCACTCGTGCCCACTTGAAAACTCAGCCAACAAACAGAGGAGTACTTTGATTACAAAAGCAAAAACTTAACAAAGAAATGTAAATTTTACACATCTGAGAGCTTGTGATGTTTGAGATTCAAAATGCAGAGTAAGTAATTGACAAGTACTTGCTCATTCATTTTAATTCCTCAAAATGGAGAACTACCAGGGTACCTGTGAGACTTTGCACCTACACATCAAACTTACTAGTTTGATGAGCTAAATGACTGAATAGAGAGCAATTTAAGTTACTCATGTTTACGCTTTACAGCTAATGTCCTCAACAGATAAAAAGTAGTCTCTACCTCACAGTTGTCTACTGTCAGTCTGGACTATTCCCTCTTTCACTCCCAAGGGCCAGGCCCCCATAATTCACCCATTTGTGTAACAGACTGCTTCATGGATCCCTTCAAGAGCTGAGCACACAGTTCTGTATTCTGAGATAAGATGGCAAAGTGGTGAGACTGCTGTGGGGAAGGAATGCTTTAATAAGTGTTCTACTTTCTCTTTGACTTCACTGCTACCTCTTATATCTACTGCCCAGAGTACTGCTCCAGTTTTATCTCAGCAGGCTCTGCCCTGCTCTCACACTGACATTAACACATTTCTATTTACACTGCACACACTCATGTTATAGAGGGCTGCTTAGGCAGACTGCAAGTCAGCTTTCATTATCTTGGGTACAATCAATATCTTCATAAACTGCTCAGTTTTAAAGAATCTTAAGCAATAGCTAGCAATAGCTAAAGTGTTCCAGGGCCAAAGAGATCACAAAGGGCTTAAATGATGCCAGGGCCCTTGGATCAATGGGCTTCAAACTCCTCTAAACCAGGAAATGAAAGGCATTTTCTCCTAGTTATCTAGAGGAATGTTTCAGATGCTGTTTCATGCTGGTCAAGTCAAGGGTGCACCTGGCAATGCTCTCCATCCCCAC
Source organism: Pyrocephalus nanus (assembly GCA_038380795.1). Lineage (NCBI taxonomy): Eukaryota > Metazoa > Chordata > Aves > Passeriformes > Tyrannidae > Pyrocephalus > Pyrocephalus nanus. The sequence goes on along the minus strand of CM076259.1, from coordinate 92,945,213 downwards.
CTTACATCAACACCCAAAGCAGCCATGACTGATACAGTCAGTCCCTGGCTGTGTGCAGCAAGACTTTGTGCGGCACACAGTGCAAAGTCAACCCATTAAGGGCTGACCAGAGTGGCCAGGATCAGGACTGCCATGAACAGCTGCGGGACCAGATGGCCTGGTGTGCATCATCATCTCTGACACTCAGCACCACACTCTGCCGACCTGCCCAGGCAGAACAGTGAAATTTCTGGAACTGATTTCAGAAAAACAGACATAAAATCCAGCTCATGTTTTTAAGTCAAAATTAAAACTACCTGGTATATATTTTGAAAGTGGTCACCAACTTACTTCAAGTTCAGCTTCAGCCTTCAGAACTCATTTTTGCATTACTTTTGAGAGAGCTATTACTTTGAATCATAGCATAAAGTGTATCAGTGCCACTTAATTTTGAGGCCAAAGGTTCAATACTATGCACCTGATAGCAGATCCATGTGTATGCATATAAATAAAATTACAAGTTATCCCCATCCAAAGCCCAGTTTAGCTATTCCAGAGCAAAGTACAGCTTCAGCATTTATCTTCTTCCAACTCCACTGTTTAGAAGTTCTTGTAAGAGACACAAATCCTCACAAAGAGCAGTTTTTTCAAAGCAGTGGTTATTCTGTATTGGGGCATTATCATCAACATCGGACTCTTCCCCGCAAATACAGGTTGCTTGCATTCTTTGAACATCTGGGGTCTCCTGTGCAAATAGTATTTAAAGCACAACAGACCAGTGTGGTTTTAGTAAGGGCAAAATTAACACAAAATTGGACTTCTCTTGTAAAAAGGCCAGCTAAGCACAAAGATGTACTGATGAATCCTCATTACTCAGCTCTGTTGTTTACAAAAATGCCTCAGGAACAGTGACTCATTCTCACTGCAACAGACTTTTTACATTGATACGATAGCTATTACTGATGCTGATGTCTTTGAGGGCAGACATGTCAGATTAAAAACTACAGCTTTCATAGCTGAAATACATCTCTTAGTTACTCCAAAAACCTTCAAGCAAATGCAGTAAGGCCTTTGCATTTGTCTGCAAAGGTCTTAAAAAATCATACTGGTAACGATTTCAAAAAATTATCTACTCAACTGCTTTTCCAACATCTTTGTAATTACTTGGGAGGTCCTGTTCACTGCATTGTCTTTTTTTTTGCTTGCTCTAACTTATGCACTGAACCAGCTGTTTAGAGTGAAAGCTGATGCAGATAGTGCTATTTCATAGAAACACAGAGAATACACACAGCTAGCCCAGTGCCATCCCCACAGACTTTGGGGAAACGCTACCTACAGCCTAGCTTGGAGACACATCCTGAAGCTGAAAGGGATGGCTGGAACACTCAGGAGTGGCTATTCAAAATGAAAGATAAATTTTACTTCAAGCAGTGCCTCCCTGTAGCAGAACATCAAAGCACTGAACACATCTTTCTGTAACTGTTACGGGCACCTGAATACTGGGCAAGTTTTCTTACTCCATATAGCTACTTAGGGACATTATTCCCAAAGTCTTGCATTTTATTGCACAGGGACTCATCTCCAGCATAGAATTTATCATTCAAACCAGCTACATGAAGCAACATATCCTGTTCACGACTGGCTATGGAGTACCCAGTTAAGGCCTCTGATCCTGCTATAGTTGGAAGTCATGGCCAGATAGCAAGTACTGAACAAATACTACAGTTTCAATATTGATGTAATTTATGTTGCCCGTGTCATATTTAGAAACATGGTTTAGGTCTCAATTTCCCTCTTATTATCTGGAATTAAGCGCTATTTAAACCCATTCTATTTGGCCCAAGTCACATGTTAGAGTAACATCAATTTTAACTGAAGAAAGAGCCTTCAACAAAAACCTATAAAGTCCCTTTCCTGATGCTAACCACAGGAAAAAAGAGGTTGGAGTGCAAAAGTGCTTTGTTTTTAGTGGGATAGGCACAAGAAAGAAAGATATTCTCTATCATGTTACCCAAGGTGTCTATAAGATGCAAAAAACTTCTTCACAGAGCTACTAAAAAATATCTTTGGGTTGTACTATTGTGTCATTGCTGGCAGAGAAAGCAGCAGTATCCTCAATGCACAAGGCTGACCAGGGGTCCTTAAGATTTATTCTCATCTTACATCCTCCACTAAGACAGTTCTCCTTGGAGCACGATCCTGGAAACTTCAGGTATGTTAGCTCAGAGACATAATCCCTCGATTTGAGAAACCTTTTTGCATTAAATTTCTTTCATTTCTTTCTTTTCATTTCTTTCATTCATCTTACCTAGCAGAGTTTCTGAATTGTGAATTAATCCCCAAGTGGAAAATTACCATCAGGACATCCGGGCATCTATGTGAATCAACGCAATGTTATTTGGCTCTCCTGAAGGTGAAGAAACTGAGGAAGGAGTAGAAACTAATTTTAGCTCCTACTCCTCTGCGTAATTATTCTTGGCATCGTGCAGCTATAGCACTCTCTGGAAATAGAAATTTCTGAACACGCCAAGATGATGACAGGGAGAACTTGGATTTTGCAGCATGGAATCATATTCATCTGCTTCTTATATTAATATGTAATTTAGATATGTGAGTGAGTTTGCCAGTAATACTCAACATCCACTCCAAAAGGCTTTAAAATGTTTATTTTCCTTTCTCAGCAACAGTATCAACCCATCCCTTTTACCTCTGGGGTCTCACCTTCTGTTCTAGCCTTCTTTGCTCCAGCAGACTCCGTATCTTCAAAGGATCTCTTTCGACCTGTCCCACCACTGAACGGATTGGGACCTGCATTCTGATGAACCCCATTTAAGGTGCCATTGCTATAGAAACGATTCAGGTGACTGTTCTGGAGGTTCAAGAGAAACTGGGCACATTCTTGGAAGCCCTGGGTATGTGCAAGGTCTGCTGCTGTCAGGCCACTGGCATTTCTCAAGCTGCACAATACAAAGACACTGAATTACACTCATTCATCACGCTAGCTTGCTGCTGCTGCTGCCCTTACTGACTATCTATCTGCAGGTGATGAGAGAAAACATACACTTAGCAAATTTCCATTAAGAAATTAGTTATTAATCTTAGTTTTATAACTAACTTTTTGCACATATATCTGGCTTCTAAGCAAAATTTGGAAGACAATACACTGTTAAACAAAATCAACAGACTATGTGCCTTAAACCATCCTCCTATTTAAACATCTCAAAATGCTTCATTCTAAAATAGTCTGAAGTACCTAATCTTTACATAAACTTCAGACTAATTAAGTGTTGAATTTTACCATCTTCTGCATTTTATTCTGCAATCTATTGCTTTAACTTGAGCAAAAGATCAAATACTCAAACAAACTTAACATGACTTGGCAATTGTCCATGGCATTCTGGTTTCTAAGGTAACAACATCATCACTATTCTTCCTAACAACAAAATATATACATATATAAAAGAAATAGATAAAGATGCTATACTTAGTTATGCTTTGCTTATACTTTTGTTTCTGGTTTGTTTCTCATTTCAAAGTGTGTGACATCATAAGTACTTGCTTTTTTAATTTGAATCAAGACTTTTCTGTGCATGAGAGAATGGCATTGATTTTGAATATTCTAATGCATTGAAAAAAGGAGGTTATAAATGAAATCATGGAGGACATGTAGAGAGGTAGAGGTTTAATTTGAAGAAGTATTGTATATCACATGCATTTACACAAACATAGAGTAATCTTGTGCTTACAAACTTGGGCTAACTTGATAAGGAAGAGCATAAAAGTGGAGACAAGAAGGACAGAAATGACAAAACTAGAGGCAAAGCTGAAGATGCCAATTAATCTTTCCTAATATTTTATGCCTTTCCAGACAGATGTAACTAGTCAGAAAAACTGATTTTTTGTTTCTTGGCTTTAATTGTTCAGACAAATCCATTACTTAAAAATCCAGAAACAGACCAGCCGACAGAATAAGAACTGAGATTAACAGAATCATTCTGTTGAAACTCATATAAAATAGAACTCAATCCAGTTCATATGAAGACATCGTATCTGCTTCCTAGATCATTGTAACTTATTTGCTATAAAAATGAGACTTTAGAAGCTGCCTACTACAGCAAGACTATATCCATAAATGGATAAATCAAAATACTACAAATTCCCCAAACCTATTAGGTTAGACCAGGGTAATTTCATTCTATACTACACTACTATAAGTCACCACTAACTTGGACTACTACTGAGAATTCAGAGAACAGCAGTCAAGAGTGATCTAGAAAGTAAGACTTTGAAAGACTAAAAAATCTAGTTATGCAAAAGAAATGAAACTTCAAGGGGGAGTTATTACTTTTGAATACCCAGAAGATAGCTGCAAAAGAGAATATTCTGTCCATCCAGTGCAGGTAGCTTAAGAATGAGATTAATACAAACAAAGGATAACTAAAGAGAGGCATCAGGAGAAAGTTTCAGAGTATAAATGTTGCTGAATCTTGAGAGGGGTCTCTTCCCCTCCTCATTTGAAGAGTAGCCTATGATTTCAGAAATTCTGCAAAATACAGTCAATCGTTTCCCACGCTGAATCAGGTGGCTTGTTGCGGTCCCAGCTAACATTTAAAGCTTTTAGTAGTTCTGACTTACTTGTGCAGCATACAGATGAATACAACGAAACTACAGCTTCAGAAACAGAAATTTCAACAGATCTGTTTTGGTCAAAAAGAATAGCTCAGTTCTCTGAAATCTCTTTTAATTTGCAAATCACCAAAGAACAGTAAAGGACATCTCAGCAAGAGCAAATTAAAGTTACACAAAGATAAAAATGACAAAAAACAACATGGTATTGAATGACCACCTAATTTCATAAAACTTCAAGGAGTCAATAATTCTATTATTTACCCAATGTTATTGAAAAATAACTGCTTTGAAAAGCTGACTGTAAGACAGACCACAGTTCAGTCACCATTCCTCAAAGGAATGTCAATATGAGATGCCAGAGGCATCTGGAGATGTATGACGACCTAAGTGTGTAAGGCTACATGACCAAATTCCAGGAAAAAATAATTAGGTTTCCCAGACACAAAATAAGTGAACTTAAAAGATTCTGTCATATTTTAAAATGTAATGACCTTTGATATTTTAAGATCTGTCCCATCTTGAAGAGATGACTTAACAGGTAGGCAAAGATGTACTTGTTCTACAAAAGTATCTTGAAAGCACTGCATAGGTTTTTAGGGGATTCAAGCCCACTGGATTTAACATTCTTGCTTCTAAGAGTTTAGAAACCTTTCTTTAAAGTGCCAGCCTGAATTTAGCCTATCAATTTCAAGAGAAAATCCTGTGTTCAGAAGCTAGTAGTGGAAAAAAAAAAAAAAGAAAGAAGTTCAATCAAATAAAAGGAGATAACACAGTGTAGGATGACTCTAGAACCCTTTAGGTCAAATGCTAAGAAAGAGAACACAATTGTCAAATTTCCTTTGCTCCCTCACAGTGGGACCACTAACTTGAGTATCTTCTCTATATATCCACTTGTCAATGTTTATTATTTTAATCAAAGCTTGATTATTCTGGGACTTACTTTCAAATTTTTAGCTAAACCGGCTTGCATTGCAATAATAATGGGAAGGAGAAGATGAAAAGCTGACAAATTCTGAAGAAATTTTCTGTCACTTTCTCAAAACCAGGCTAGAAAGATAAAAACCCCCCTATTTCCTTGGCTGACTTTTCTAGGAGGAAAAAATCTGTCAGTGGGAACACAAAAGGCAGCAAGGGTTAGCCATGCTACATTATACATGTTATATATATCATAACAAAATGCAAGTAATCCAAGGAAAAAAACTAACTCAACTAGGAACAAAGTAGGAAAGAAAACACTCCTAAGAGATATCACAGAATTTTACTAGATGGGAATAGTTTTATGTATTTCTAAAATAATTTCGAAATACTGCCATCACTGTAAGGATTCTGAGTGTGATAGAGAAAAATAGAATGTAATACAATCCTCCCAGAAACCCTGGGGCACTTGAATGAACTAAAAAATTAGGACATCTATCAGATCATTCTTTAAAAGTGCCAACCTGGACTTGGAGCGGAACCACCAAGTTCCAGCAGGAGTTACAGGGAAGCGAGAACACATCTGTTACTAAATGTGCAGTGCGTCGTCTGTCTCAAACGTTGCCAGTGGCTGAAAATGAAATGGCTACCTGAACTTAGCCCAAGTGCTAAGAATGTAAATGTCATTACTGTACACAGACTAGATTATAGGGATGAAAATAGAAACGGCTAAGAGGAGTTTAAACTCTTATGTGCAATTCCTATGTCAGCCCTTGGTTATGAACCACAATTATATGTAAACTGACTGTAAAGTGAAAAGGACGAATAATAACTGAAGATTTATTTGGCTACTAAAGTAGACAGTATGTGACACGGTCTGTGTGGTTAAAAAATAAATAAATTAAAAAAACAACAAGCAGAAAACTCAAAGAGATAATCACTATATTCAAGTAAATTTTCAACTACTTCAGTTATCAGGTGTCCCTTGCTTGAAAGGTACTTCATTTCTCATAGATGCTGACATAAAGAAAAAGAATAGGTAAAAGATATCATATCTGAAAGCAACTTCAAGAACTGAGCTGTGAAAGGAAAACAGAAGGAAAAAAAATTTAAACCACTGGAAAACATGGACAGAACTACTTCAAATGTCATGTATCTTGAAAAAAAAAATTCTTTTCCATCCACCCATCCTCCATTTTTTTTTTTTAAGTTAAGAACCCCTTCAGTACTAGCTTTCATCCTTTACCCTAAACATCTCAAAATAATGGAAACTCCAAAGAAGCTTGGAGCACATGTTTGATATAAACCTTCAGGTAAGTTGTCCTTTTGCTAATCGTACAGCAAATACGACAGCTCTATTTCTGTAGCCGCGTTATTCACAATTCAAAAATGAGTGCAGAAACTTCTTGGGTTTTTTTTGTTTTGTTTTTGGTTTTTTTTTTTAGTTTGTTGTTGTTGACTTTTTTTTTTAACATTTTTCCCCTGACAAATATGCCTAACTTGAAGACAAACTTCTGTTGCTTTTGGACATTTTTCTCTAAGCTAGGCTATCTAGCTGAAACAAGACAAATAGCAACCTACACACACTGCATTTTTCAAAGATGATATTATGAAGGAAGAAGCTACCAACAAGGAAGGTACAGAAAGATGGAACAAAGTCATAAATAATAAAATCAGAATAAGCCTTGTAAAGTTACATGTGTTTTGTGATTAGTCAACCTTTATTAAACAGTATTCATTGACTTAGCGCAGTATATTCATTGACTAGGTTGGCCTAATTACTGTCAAATCAGACAGCTGTGCTCCAAAAACTTAATTCCCTTTCTCTTCAGTAAAAAAGAAAAAGGTCAAACACTGAAAACAACTCTGAAGGTAAGTCCAGTTCCAGAAAGAGGTGGAAAAACTAAAGAAAGAAGACTAAAGCTCTGAAAATATCATTTCCTTTTTGGAACCTACTCCAGACAGGAACACACGTGAAGGCTTGAACTGACAAACAGGAGAAAAATTCCTTACTTAACATTGCCCAGGGCTAAATGCAGTTTTGGTAAGTTGTCAGAAAGCCAATTCATTCCATGTTTAGAAAACACATACCTTGCATCCTTTCCAAGGCAATTCAAGCATTTCAAAAATGACTGAGTCCTGTTAAGGTTATTTCACATGGCAGCACTTTTTTGCTTTACAGTTTATTCACTGTTTCCATGTAATTCTTATTAATAGAAACAAATTAGAATCATGAGGCATGATATTATTTACCCTCAGCCTTCTTGTAGGCTAAAATCCAGGAGCTGGAAATAAAGACATCTTGTTTTCTTCAGAGAACAGAAGTATAAGATGCTAACTCCAAAGCAAAAGAAGAAAGACAAATGTAACTGGAAGGATACATTTTCATATTATAAAGTTATTCTAAATAGAAAAAAATCTATGAGAAAAGTTGACAGAAGTCTGAATATGGATGAGTAGGTGATCTTGAAGTTCCTTGACAGATGACACTTAAATAGTTGTGTAGTGACAGGTACTTTATAAACAAATTCCACACGTGCACTGATACACTGAATTAAAGCTCTGATTTTTGCATTTACATTTATTCGCACACCTAACAGTGCTTAAAACAACACTCTTATAACAAGTTTTTCTTCTTCCATCAAGTGATGTCCACAGGCAGTCTTCAAAACTGACTAATCTTGTTATGAAGAAATTTTTTTTTTAATACCCATTTTTCTTCCTTAGGTTGACATCAACTGAACTCCCATTCTAAAGGCTGAGTTCATTTGAGAGTCCTGGTAATCAAATTAAAGCAGCTATAAAGGGCACACTGATGAAGCATATGTTTAGGTATTTCCTTCTTCTGAAATGCTTTTTCAAAAACATTGGTGGGAGGGCAATTCAATTGTTGTCCAAAACCAAGAGAGACGAATACATTATCTGACCAAACAGGACTGGTGTACAGAAACATGAAGTTAACTTTCAGTTTAAATTTATTTAGGAGGATGTTTCTATTATTTCAATCTAATCACAATTTGTAGTTTTCAGAAGTTCACTAAAGGAAGGAAAAAAATCTGATGCAAGCTCTCAAAACACAATCAAGACAGGTCCACTAGGGTTAAGTCTGGAAAAGTTAAAAAAAAAAAACCAACCAAACAAAAAACAAAACAACACAAAACAAACAAAAACAACCCCCACCAGCAACTAAAAACTTAGATTTATTTAAATCTCTATATGCAAGAAAGATTTACTTCAGGATAACTTACAAATTTATTCTTCAAAAGATCTAGACAAAGAAAACAAAGACTTGTGCTTCTTGCATTGGATTCTAAATTACACTGAATTTACTTTTTAAAAAATTGCTTTTAAGTTGCTTCAGTTGTTCCTTTTTCATACTCATTGGTGGAAAAAAAGCTGTGTTTTTAACACAGAAATACATTTGAAACACATTATCTTCCACTTATAATGTCACATACCTTGAAAAACAAAACAAACATTTGCTGCAAAAAGTCAACAATAAATCTTTTTTCAAAAACATTCATATATGTAAAAAAAAAAATCTCCTAAATGTTTAATTTGAAATAGTGATTACAGTGCCTACAGCTTACTGTGTTTTTGTTAATGCCATGCGACAATCTAAGAAAATAAACCACAGTTTTCGTATATCAATGTAATATCTGTTAAAAATTACTGATCTCAACTTATCTATTGTTAGTTTACAAATAAAAATGTAGATAATTGTAAATTAGGGTAAGCAAAGCATGCAAATCTATAGATTCTATATCTGAATTCCTAGATTAGCATTAAAACCAATCACCGCAACAAATACCTCAACAGTATGCCTTGTGTGCAGAAAGGAAGCGATACTGAACATTCAATGCCACAACTGTAAGGTTTTCGGAGAAGCACCTGTGGCAGTTTCAGCAGTTTCTATATGGAATGCTCCCCCTTTCTAGGATTACTTGAAAAAATCAAGTCAATTCGAATTACGTAGCTGTAAAACATTGACATGTGTAGTTTTTACAGTTTCAGAATCTTCTGTTTGATTTAAACGGGCAATGGTGCATAAACAGGAAACTTATATCATAAGGGATCACATATTTGCAGGCAACATTAAGATTAAAAGTACATTAACATACATAAAGTGCTGTAGCACATTATTCAATATGTAAGCCATTATCATGTGACCACCTTAACAACAAGATACTAAGCCTTTTATGCCTTTTAAAGCATTATTACTTTCATCCTGAAACCAATTTGTCAGTTCTTCATTGAAATTTATATAGAATGGATTAAAATTACCGGTCAACTCATGGCTTCAATTACTTTAAATTTAGTAGGCTGTATCTCAAAAGAATTAGTAGCTATTCCTATACAAAAAATTAGCAGATACAAGGATTAAAACAAAACAAAAGAAGAAAGAGAAAAAAAAAAAAAAGATCAGAATACTAAAACGCCCACAATGAGAAAAAAAAACGTTTCCTATATAAACAGCAGTATACTAGTCTAAAATTTCTAAAGCAGAATGATTTTAAAATACTAAACTTTCAGTGTTTTAACCCTTTGGTGTCCAAATACATAAGTTATGAAATAGTTTCAAACTTTTTTTTTCTTCACAGATACCAAGAGAATAATACTCTTAACTAAACAGACCTGTGTCACTGCTGGGGACAGCTATAGAACTTCATGCTAGAATTACACACTGGTGATCTACAAAAGCACAAGTTGGTGCCAAGTTTTTATTTCACAACAAAGCATTTGGCAGCTGAAATTGTTTTAGACTTTTAAAAACAGTGGTAGAGTTTCTATGAACATCCTTCAAAATTTTAACAATGTGAATATACTGGACAGAAGCACTCTTCTCTGTGAAGCCACTTTTTCCACATAAAAATCAAGGTAAACTAGGAATTCTGTAGCCATAATTAGCTCCTAGATTCTTTAACTCATGACTGAACAAATGTTGGCAGGACAAAAATTTCATTAACCATGGTAGGCAACGTTAGAATTACTATAAGCATCACCATCAGGTGGTGATTTATGCTGTATCTGTATTCCCATTTGTATGCTTTAATAAAGACTTTGATCTACAGTAATTTTCAAAAAAAATATTCACATTTTCAAGTAGACTTCTGCCTGAATGATGTAGGCCTATCTGAGTTGGCCTGGTACCACCAAGCAAAAATATTTTTAAATCCATATTTATATTTAAATCCATATGTAGTTATGTACAAAGTGATTCCTAAATACAACTGACAAAGAGAAAGTATGAAAGACTATGGTAGTTCTTAAAACAACAATCTGATTGCAGTATAACTTAGAAAACCTTTCCTTTTAAAATTAAAATATTTCCTAGATCACTGGCAAAAATGAATTCCAAATAAGCACCTTTATAGTACTGCAGCCACTTTAAGAGAATGTAAGAGTTATCCAGCCAACTTCATGACAATGAGAATTATCATTGATGCTGCTTTCAATTTTCTAGAAACAGAGCAGGAGTTGCAGATTAAGTTGCTTACAATGAATAAAGAGTTATGGAAAAGTATGAAGGAAAGGTTCATTGCAAACTCTGACTTGAAAAGATAAACAATGTTGCAACACAGATTTTGCCAAGATGCCCCTAGCAGCAAATAAAATGATGTTATTTCTCCTCAATACAGCAACCAAAAACCAATGATAGCATAGAACAAGAAAAATGAAAAAAGCAAGCTTCTCTCAAATGTGCTAAACTTGGAATAAAGTTCAAGTGATTCAGTACAGAAAGCATAAAGCATGGACAGTGAAAGTTCGTGAACAGAACTAAAGAAGAGGTACATTAATTTTAAGGTATTTTTGTGCCAAATAGGGAAAAAAGTCAAGAATGAAAGGACAGTATTAGATGGATTAATTATTTTCCCATAATAGGGGGAGACTATTGCACTACATGATTTGTTTTTTGTGACCAAAATAACTTGATCCTCTCATTCAACCAGACAAAAGACCTTTCGGATTAAGAAACTGCTGAATTACATAAAACCACTTTAAACAAGCTTCACAAGAAAGTTTTTCAAACTTAGATATTCCTCCATTTAAAAGAAAATTTATCTATCATTAAGAAAAGAGAATGAAGCTGAAACTGCAGAGTAACATTTTCCTTAAGTTACAGATGCCAAAGCTCTTCCAGGGCTTGTTAGGCCTCCATGCAATGAGATACATTTTGTAACCAGAAGCACATTAAAAAACTTTTCTGATCCACTTGAACATGTTCTGGGCCATGCCACAACTAACTGCTGGTTTTCTGTCCAAGTACAGGGGTACTAATTGATCTATGAACAACTTTACTAAAAAGACAAACTAGATCAGCAAACAAAACCCAAATCCACACAGCAGGTTAAAGCAAACACATTGCAATCAACAATTCTCTCATCACATACCTGGTCAAAAACTATGGGCAGATCAAGCACAGCACCTGTACAGATCACCACCCCTGACATCCAGACTAATCATCAGAACTAATCAGACTATTATATTTGGGAATATACTGCACCTTTGTTTCTTTCACTGTATTTAATTGGCCAAGTTCCACTTCATAACACTTTGGATTCTCCACCTGACTTAACTGCACCCAGGTTTCTGTTGCCAGAACAGCAACAGAGTATCTTCTCTTACAGGAAAAAAAAAAAAAAAAAATCTTAAGGGAAACTGAACAGTGAACATTAGCAGAGTATTTTAAGTGAAAACAGACCACTGCCAACAAAAAACCCCAAACATTCCCGTCAGAAATCTGAGATGTCCTCATAAAAAAGTCTTGGTAACATTCAGTGTTCTTCATCCAGCTCCTCTGGACTGAAGAAAAGCCAAGAAACCAGTGCTAGGAGGCTTTTCACAGAAGAATAAGCTACCCCATCAAGCTCACACATACCTTGTGACCTTCCTCTGTATGTTCCAGAAAGGTCATAAAGTAATGATGGATCTTACTTTATTCATAAAAGGCACAACCTCTCATATTCTGCACTATTTTGGAGCCGATGTCAGTAACCACTGTTGTTATTCCACATCCATGAAGAATAATCCGTATTCAAATTGAACACGAATTCAGTGGTAAGAGTTTGCCTCAGTTTCCTGCGATTATTTGAAAAAGCTGAAAAAATTAAAACTGCCCTTTTCGACACTGGTTTGCTCTAAGACTGAGACTCTCTCATTTTATCAGTTACCCATGCATATACATTCTGCTTCAGTATTTCCAAATCTTTTCTTGAGACTAACCCCAAGTTACCACCTTACCTCATGGTCACAAGCTCCTACAGGACACCTTAAGTTCTTCTACAGTCGCAGCAATCAAACAAGAAACCAAACACGTAAGAAACTATCAAGCTTTCCTTGCAATTTTCTTGCAGAATTAGTATTTCGCCACTGAAATGTACATGCCACTTTGAATTTGCCTTTCTGTAAAAATTTTTATAAAATGAGAAAGGCAGAACAAATTCTAACACATGTATACCCCTGTACTGCAGAATGGTCACTACAAGAATACCACAGGGATGGCCCTTAAAATGCTTGTTATGCACAATTAAGCAAGAACTGCCACACGTTTCCTCACCTATACAGCACTGACTAATAATGCAACAACAGTAATCATCCTGCAATTTAACTGCTATCTGGACAGCAGGCAATCAGGTTTACAATAAGAATTTTGTATGAAGTGGTCCAACTTTGAAAAGTACAAAACCAATTACATAAGCATTAATATACTAATTAAGAGACAAGAACCCCTCTGCTGAAAAAGCACCTATATCCTATTCTCAGACAAATGATCAGTAAAAACCTGAAGCTCTATTCTCGAGATGAGGTTAATGACCATAAGAGAGCAGGACGTTGGCCCTTCTACACTGAACCCATGTAGCAGTGCAGCTTCTGAAGCAAAAAGATGACACAGTCATGGTACTTCACAAATACGCTGACACCAGAAAGAGACCGCATTTCAATATTAGGAGTTCGGTAGATAAGTTAGCCAGCCAAGAATAACAAGCCCACATCAAAAACCTGCAAGTAGCTGTCAAGATTTTAAGAAACCAAGTAGAAATCTGGAAACTAATGCAGGAGATCTCTGAACCCTGCGACCCTTCAAGAGAACGGGCCATGTAAGCTTCCCCTCCAGACTGAAAAGGAACTGAGGGTTTACCTCAAAAGAATGGCCGATTTCTGTGTTGTCATCACAAAATCTACACATCACTACTCTTCTGTCTCTTCACTAGAGATGACTGGTTTTCAGAAAGTTAAGCAATCTCAAAAGTACAAATGAGGAGAACAAAAGCTGAGATATCAGAAGAGTGGTCACAATTAAACTGTGAAACAGACTTCAAACGGAAACAAGAATTTCACAAATGGCTAATCCACCATAAAATTCACAATAGACAGATTTCTGCTATGAAGGATGGAGAGATTTTGTGAAGAAAAAAGAAATTGATGCCTTTTTAAAAAACACCATGCAGTTTGTGACATATGAATTTGCAATGAAGAAATAAAATTAAGCCACTGTCAAAGAATGAGAATAAAGTTTTTGCTGAAAAACTTAATACCAGTGATAGGACGCTTCGGGCATTATAGGAAGAGTGAATTTACAAATTCAAATGGACGCCAGACAGCTTTAATGCTTTTAAGCTGAAGTGTCTGCCTAAACCAGATGAACACCACGATATGAATCTGTCATCTGCTAGAAACAGATGTACTGGTATATTTTTCCCAGCATGTCAGTTCTTCTCCTCAAATCTGGAGACCAGAGTATAAGAAACTATAAAAGAAACTATTTCTTTGGAGCCTTGTAACATACCATCTGGGTACATAAACCAACTTTTCCCTGAAACCTTAAGATTTCTGGCAGACAAATAAGAAGCTTTCCTATGATACTATTCAAGTATGTTGATCAATAAACTCTGAAGCAGGCAAATACTTGTGTGCAGTTGGATGGCTGCATACCAACACACATCCTGTTCACAAGTTACGCCTCTCTATCCCAGGATAATAGAGTGTTTGAAACTTCCCTCATAGCTCTAAAACAAGACACTAAGGAATACACAACTGCCTAACTAACAATTGCAGAAGAATTTTTATTCAGAAATAAGTGGACAAAAATGCTCAAGTGTACTGAATGCAAATGGACAAGAAACAAAGGAAGTTCAAGTCAGGTTAATTAACACCTGCATCTGCGTATTCTTTTTTTGATTCAACACTGTCCTGCATTTACAGCTGCATTTAATATTTTTATATATGCTGTGATGCAATCTATATAACTACATTAATACACAGCATTTAAAAATAGTATAACAGAGCAAAACAAAACATGGCACCAAGAAGGCTTTTCCTCCATAAAAAGCTGTGGACGCTTGTCTGTCACCATGATAATAAATAATACACAATTAACCATACATGAATATGCTTTTTAGTGAAAATCCAGCAGTTATGGATACTTTAAAAGGTACTATCCACATTAAAAAGTCAGTTACACAGCAAACCTTTTCACTCATATGAGGACATTGTGACCACCTGCTTCCCCCTCTTCAAGGGTCCATGAATACCATAGTTAGTGGAGCAACCATTTTTATGGCTGTAGGACATACTGTGCACAGAATATGCTTCAGCTAAAATGAAAAGGTAAATACCACAAAAAAAATCAAAATATTTTCACTAGGGTACAATTATTATTTTTTAATATTATTAAAAATTTACACAGGAATAGAGACCCAAATTCTCTCTCATCAATTAGGAAAACAATGCAACAGCGTAATGAAATTTAGAGGCTGCAACATACTGTCTTTCTCTGTAAAAGCAATACACTAGCAAGCCTGACAAAACAAATGAGAACAATTCCAGTGAGGCCATTTCATTAAAACTAAATTTCTTACTTTTATCCCTTACTGGACTATTGTCAATACTCTTTGGCTTCCAATATAACCAAAGGAGTGAATAAAATAGAATTGGTAACAAGATTACACTAGTCCAAGTTACTTCATTTTAACAGCAGTATTTCAATAATCACTCATTAATAAAAATACATTTCTTGAAATGTTACACAACTTATTACTAGTGTTTGTGTAATAGCATCCCTGTTCTACTGGCTAAAAAACCAAGAAGGGTAAACTCTGTATGTATAAATATCATGTAAAAATAGCATATTTGACTATTTGCAGACAGAAGGGACATTTCTCTGCATCCTCACAAAACTGGATTTAATAAGACAATTATATGAAGAAAAAATGGATTAAAAGATCTAATCCCAGTAAAAATAAAAAGGTCTTATTCATCATCACTACAGATCACCAATAGGGTTTAGTTCTGTATTGAATAAAAGTCTTGACTTAGTCTTGACTTAGATATAGTTAATTATAATTTCAGTTAAAATATACACATTAGAACTCAATTTTATGGCTCAAATCCCTCGCCTTTTCTTCTAATTGAAGCCATAAAATAAAGGAGTAAAAACTTTCAGAGCATCTACATTTTTTTTACAAAAATCAGAAAATCAACATAACCATTAATATAGGGTCAGTTTTCAAATTCAGATGACCCAAAATAAATCAATGTCAAAAGCATATACATTGATTTGGCCTAATTTAACACATTGAGCCTGGAAACTGGATTCTATGGAAAAAGAATCCACATCCCTATCAGTCAATAGCTACTTCTCTCAGGTGACAAGCCCAAGTCCTTATCCTCTAAATGACTAAATGCGGGTTGCTCCACAAGCCTACTGCATTTGCATCACTGATTTTACCATTTCCTGGATAGGATCTGATGTTTAATAACCTATAAAACCTGTGACCAGTCTAGTCTACTGAAATACAGATAGAATTCAAAGTTAAAAACCTGAGAATTCAAATTATATCCTGCTCACTAAAACTGCTATAAACCTACACTACTACTTCTGCAAATGGCTTTGGTCAAAGGCAGATATCACTCACTTCACATGATTTATTCAGTTCCACAACTTCTCTTTTGGTTGGCTACTTTGTAAAACCCACAAGATTATATACTAATTGATGACGATAATTAAGGTTTGCTCAATTCCACAGTAAAATTTAAATCCAAGTTTATCTTTAAAAAATCTGAAAGCAAGAGCAAAATGGGAATTTACAAATTTAAGACTGATTTCATGATCTTGTCAAAAAGTGAAACAGCATATTTCATTTTTCTATGAAGCAATCCCTTCATATAAAGCAATTTGTTCACTACGATTAACTTAATAGGTAGTGTATTTCCTGAATATACTATGACACCACTGAAAATAATTATATTTTATGGTATATTTATCAGGGCAGCATTACAAAAACAGTAAGATGGAAACCAAAGGGTAAAACAGGAAATTAACTAAATGAGTCTTATTTCACTCACAACTTCAGTTTCATATTGCAGGTTAAAATACAGTAACTAGTTACCATTTCAGATAATAAAGCTAGTTCTAATTAAAACAAATTGCTAAGTATTGACATTATTATAAGCCATAGAGCTTATACTCAACATTTCTAGGTGAAAACTGCATCCATTTTGTCCATGCTGTAAGTTGCAAAAGTTTGTGAGCTTTCTGAATGTTTTTGCAGTACATAAACCTTTAAAGAAAAAAGTTAACAAGGCAAATACACGATACACTAACAAACAGTATGAAACTAACTGCAAAGAGTGTGTGAATTGCTGTTTTGAACATAATTTTGCTTTTGCATTGTTTTCTGTATTTATTCACCAGTGCAAAGTGTAGATTTGTTCCAAAAATAACTACATGTTGAATAAAGTGTACAATTTGGGGTCGTCCGACAGAAGAGTGATAAATATTATAACGTATCAGATATAAATAAAGTAATAATTTATCTCACTGCTATAATTTAAATAAAATAATCTTTACTACTAGACATGCAAAACATTTTAGGCTTCATTACAGTTGAACATGTCTAGCTGTCTTTTAATCAGGTGTCTGCTGTTTTGACTTTTCTTTCTGAAATTAGTATCTACATTTACTGGTCTAAGTTAGTTAGCTACACACACAACAATCAACAACAACAAAAAAACCAAACCTCACTTACTCTATTTGCGCACCATGAGCCACAAGGGCACTTATGGAATCCATACTACCAGACCGAGCTGCTTTATGAATAGGAGTTTCACCAACATAATCCTGTAAAGACAAACTACATTTTGTCAAGCATAATCTTTAAAAAATTTAAAATCTTATTGTTACGTTACTCATTTTAATTAGAAAGCAGATATATAAAAGCAACATTTATAAACTAGCAAATACATCAGGTACTTTATCATTACTTTAAAGTTTGCAGTAGGCTGCCATGTACATTAGATATTTAGCAAGAAATAACACTAAGGGCATTTAACTCACAAGATAAGCCTAACTAGGCAATCAGCAGTCATATTCAGCAAAACTTTTAAAACCCCCCACAACATATATAGCACTGCAACAAGTTATTCTAACATTTTTATCTCCTAGCACTTTTGTTTCCCAATACTATTGAACTAAACAAGCCATCCTGAACTCAGAAACAGCAAGGCTGAGCTTGTGGGACTGTACTGCTTTCAGATCTGGAGGACACACTTGCACAGGCCTGTGCTGCTCCATCAGCACTCAGGAGGAGAGGAGTATGTAGGCAGAACTCTACTGTAACAGAAGGATGCCCAGCATTCACAGGACAGGCCAGATCTCTCACAAGATATAAATATTAACCCATATCCTATATACTTGTCTTCTCTGAATTTCTTTGTGCATTTACATTCCATTAGTATTAACCAGCACATCCAATCATTTAGTCTTTTTGCATTATGAGTAAACATACTGGGAGGCTTTTCAGGCAAATTCTTCCTACCAACTGTCTTCACAACAGGGAGAATCTACAGCAATTTTACAAATCCAAGCAAGCAGCAAGTAAATTCCATGCACTGTGATCTACAGGCTGCAGAGGAAATGCAGCACTTGCAATTAACCACCAGTATTAAGAACAACAAAGAAGAATCTGTAATGAAACATTGCCTTGAAGTAGCAAGTAAATGTTGTTATTGGTTTGTTAACATGATTTAATCATCACAGTCCTTAACACTTCCAGTGGATAGCAAAGATTTTTTGTTTTCTTCCCCATCCTCTTTCTTTCTCTCTAAACTTCTGATGGACTTCACTGGTCTGTTTGACTAATATTAAACATGTTCCAACTGTATGTGCCTCGGTTCTGCTCCCCTGTTCCTTTTATTAAAATATCAACACTAGCTATCTTAAATTCAGACAGCACCTTACTGACTCACCAGTCTTTACACACAACAGTGTTCATGCCTAACTCTACAGTACTCGTTACACTTAACCCCTATTTGAAATGTGATTATATTCAAAATACAATTATACTATCACTTTGATAGACAGAAGGTACCAAAGTTCTAAACTCTCTGCCAAGCTTTTGAGACGTTTAGTCACATCTTTTAGACCATGTAAATATAACTTGAATTTTGGATTATGTGTTATATACTCTCAATTTCTAATTTGCCAATTTTATTTCATGGTAAATTATTTTTATAATGAGTTACAAATTCACTGACTAAGCCAGTTTACCAGTGCTTAAGGTAGATATTCAGCCAAACAGTGAACTACCTAGCACACCCAGCAGGGAACAATAATGGTACCAAACAAAGTTTACTTTCTTATAAACCAAGGAAAATTGCTGAGGCTGACAAATCTTGGAGACAGAAAAGAGTAGAAAATTCCTTAGAGCTTATAAAAGAGCCATACAGCCCTCCTTCCAGAATGGCTGTCTGTGGCTGAGGGATAGAAGACTTTCCAATGCTTTCCAATGAAGTTTATGTAATTTCTCCTAAGTTTTCCTGAAGTAACAGGAAGACAAAGAAGTTTAATAGAGGATACAATTACATTAATTATCATAAAGGCAAATTCATTTGACACTAGTTTATCTTGAAAAAATTTCTTCCTAGTGTAATAAGTTCTCCAATCATGGAAGTTGTCTTTTATTCATCATTCTGTTATTATTTTCTTTCCCCAACCTGCCCCTTCCCCCCCTTTTTGTTAAAGAGGTACAAGTGTAGAAAAGAAGTAATTAGCCTCTTGTGCTCAGCATTAGTATTTACAAAACCAACCCTAAGATAAAAGAGGTTCAGTTTAGGGAAAGTCAGCTCAACCAGCCATGCATGTGATAAAGATGACAAAAATCTCTACTAGCCCCATAAAACCAGCATACTGTCCACAGTAAGACCTAGAGAACTGCATTATGAAGTCTTGCTGTGGGGAAACACAAAAAGGATGAGCAAGGATCTTTACAGAAGGACCCCTCACCACTGCATTAGGATGAGCTAAGCTTGTAGCAGCTATAAGATTCCATCACCAAGCAGAAAAACATTAGTATCACAGAAGAGAATATATGTCTTGAGAAGGACTTCTTTCAATCACTGGCCCAGAAAAACATGTGTGTCTAAAGCTAAGAAATTGAGAAAGGACTTAGAAAATTACAGAATACACAGATTTAGATTTTCATAGCATTCCTTTTAATTACAGCACCTAAATTTCAGCCATCACTACTATTATCTTCCTTTGAAATTCTCCTAAGGGGCATTGAAACAGTTTCTGAACTAGTCTCCTAGCTCTGCTAAAAATTTTTCTCTGGATTACGAGAAAAAAGTTATATGCCACTGAAAAATGGCTTTTAAATTTACTTATTTTTCAACGCATCCAAAAAGAAAATTAATCTGTATGAGCATCAAAGAATTCTGTTTTGATTCAACAATTGGAATCAATGTGACCAAATAAAAAAAAGAGAAACAGTTTTTCCCAAGAAGCTTCTGAAAGCAGTTCAGGGCCTAGCTTACCGGCACATTTTCATATTTTTTTGGCTATGTGGAGCAAAAGAAGTTATTTTGAGGGGCTCTACAAATTCTTAATTATCCTTCTCAATACCTCATAATCCTTCAAATTGTTCACACTTCCCATATGTGCTTCAATCTGATATAGTCCCTTTTTGTAGTAATATTGCAGGAAGGGGAGCGTAAATAACTAGTATTGGCCTTTCATACCAACAGCAGAACTTGTCAAGGTCCCATTTACCCTTCTCTTCCAACACTGCACCAGCCACACAAACCACAAACTTGTCTCACAATCTAGAAGTTGTGTTATAAATAAATAAGCAGAAATGCCAATTAAGTTTCATTAATTTAGCATTCAAGATAACACATTTATTTCTGTGGAAATTAAGTATTTTTTGTACAGTATTCCTGAAGAAATGACAAAAAGTCACAAAGAATTAGACACACATTTTTTGTGAGTCCCTGATGAACACCTTCTTCCTCTCCCCTGGAGAAGCATGGCTATCCTTTCACAAAGACAAGGGCAGTCTTCTCTACCTCGGGGTCATGGCTAGATTACCTTTGACTTCTATTTAATTTCACTGAATAGGTATCTGGCTTCCTTCTTTACTGTATTTTTATTTATGTGGCTGAAGAGTCTTCTGCTTTTTTTGCTTTAATCAGTACATCTATCTCAGCTTGACTAATCAGTTTGCAATTCCTCACTATGCTGCTTAACCTCAAAAGACATTTCCTCTACTGATTAAATACTTTTCCTAAACTCACTGCTTATTCCCAGGCCTCTTTTAGATGTGGGTATTTTTTCAGTTCATTCCAAAGCCATTTTTTACTCTACTTTCCCTCTCTTTCCCTCTTTCCCTTTTTGGGTCCACTTTGGGACCCAAAGTTCTGTTGGCTTGGATATGATTCAGTTAATTTCACTCACTGGTACTTTTACACACCTTCCATTTATTAAAAAAAAACAAAACAACAAGCAAACATACCAAACCACTAAAACCCAAACCTAACCCAAAAAAAAACCCTAACCAAAACCAACTTACCTGCAGATATTTAAAATAAAAAGCTCCTACACACATTTCCACTGAAAACTTTCAAATATTTGTACTGTTTTAGCTGGCATAGAGTTAATTTTCTTCAGAAGAGGTAGTAAGGTGTTTTGGTGTACTAAAAACACGGCTTTGGTCACAAATCTAAAGTTTTAGCTAGGAGTGGGCTGGGACATAGCACAGCTGGGACCACTGATCCAAACTGACCAGAGGGTTATCCTGTACCATATGACATCATGCTCAGCAAGAGAAGTTGGGGCAGGTAGGGGGAGAAGTTCACCAGGGCTGCCATTGCTTGGGCACTGGCTGGGCATCAGCCAGCTAGTGGTGAGCAACTAAGCTTTTCTGGTTGTGGTGTGAGATTTTTAAAAATGTTTTATCATCACTTGATTTTCTTGGATTTGTTTTTCTTTTCTTCCTTTTTTTTACCTGTTAAATTGTCTTTATCTCAACCCATGAGTTTTCTCACACTTCCCTTCTGATTCTCTCCCTCAACTCACTGAATGGGGGAACAAGGAGGTAGCTGTGTGGTGCTCAGCTGTCCACTGAGGCTAAACCTCAACAATGTGCAAGCACTTGTAAAACGCTTCCAATGATATCTCACTGAGACACAGAAGCACTGTTTTACCTGATAAGAAACAAACCAACTCCATTCCTTAACTCAACTGACTGAATTTTAAGTTCTATCAGATGATCACATTTCCAGAAGCTACTCTGATGTCTTAGGCCCAGCACCCTACCCTTCCTGAAGCTAGGAAGTAGAAAATAAAGAACAGAGTAACTTTTCCTCATTCTTTACTAAAAATGCTTTTAGTTTGTCATTGTTTCTCCTTCTGAATTTTGAGTGCAAATGAGAACTGATGGAATATTCCTATCTGGATTTAGTCCAAGTTCTTGTTTAAAATACAAAACTAAAACATAGTAAAAGAATGAGTGGGGGTTTGTTACCTCCCCACCAAGGATTTCAGCATGTTTACAGTTCTTGCTAGTATGGGGAATCTAACCCTCCTAAATCTGCCACGTGATAACTGACTACATGAAAATTCAGCTGCATCACCTATAAGGATGCAGTATTTCTTTCCCTTCTTTTACGACAGGCCACACAAAACTTTTTGGCCAATCAACACAGGCAACATACAATAGACATGTTTAATAGGCTGAGGCTAGAGGGAAAAAAGTATTTAAATGAAGTTAATAGTCTTCTAAATCAAACAGTAGTCATGATTATCTGGTGTTAATATGTACAACAGCCCAGAATCAATCTGCATTGTGACAAGGATAAAACAGAAAAAAATACTCAAAAAAAAGTAGCAACATAATTGCTTTGCGCTGTGACAGTGACCTAGAGCGGGCAGGCAGCCAAGTGCAGGTCTTGAGTCACATTACTAGGAACTATTAGCAGGCACTGCCCACTGAAATAAAAAAAAAAAGAAACCCGAATAGTAGGACATTCTTTTGGGTTCACTGCTGGGTAAAAACAGTCAGATCATTGCTTGGCACTTCAGCTTTCCTCTTGTGCATTTTTTATGGTGATCCTGGGGGAGGGAAGAACTGCCCACAGATCACAGAGATGGTTCTAGCCAGCGCATACAGTTATATAAGAGGGCTAGGCATCACAGGATATACTCAAAGAACTTATCCGGGGAGCAAAGGACAATTGGGACAAGCACTTTTCAGCATTTGTCCTTCACTGCTGGTGCCTCAGAAGTGTCCTGGGCACCTGTCACCAGCAAGGAGATAAGACATTTTTAAGTTTTCCTAAACTTTAGGACAGGCAGCATGGGCTACAATACAATACCTCAGGGCAGATATGAGAAAGCAAGCATGCAAGTTCTACTGAGTACCGGAGGTTTACGTTAAAACTGAGAGACTCGAGTGGATTCCTTTTCAGAAGCTATCCTTTTCTTTTTCCAGAAGTGATGGGTTAGTCTGTAGCCAATGACCGGGAGTCAGTTTGGAAGGAAAGTTTACTAGTTTAAATATCAAGTATTCCCAGATCTTTCTCAGCATGTGTTTTGTATCCAGTGTCCATGGAACACTTGTCCTCACACAAGCATTAGCCAGTGACTATGTCTGTTTGGAGTACAGCATCAGTCAGCGAGCTGGAAGGAATAAACAAAATACACATCAGGAAATAGTGCTCCAAAAGCTCAAAAGTGTGCGTGGAAGCCCTAGATGATCACCTGAAGGTGCTTGCAAGTTAAATAAGGAACCAAGATCATTTAAGGAACTGAAATCAAACAAGAGTAGTAGAATTTGATTGCAATTTAATAAATAGCTGGAGGAACTAGGGAGAGCAAAGCATGCATTGTGCTTTACATAGCTACGTATCCAACTATCTGTGGGATGAGTTTTCTGCCTTAGCTATCACCAAGGCACACTGCCTAGCTTACAATTCTCATGCATATGAAACCAGTGTGATTGACCAGTTGCATCCTAACAAAACTTGAGAGACATTCTTTTTTCTACTACCATTTTAAATTAACTAGAGGTATCTTACTTTATCAAACTGAGTCTGAAATGCCCCTTATTGTATGTTCAATTAGTATTTTGTGGGGGCAAAAAAAAGCTACTACATTCAAGTGTAACTCGATCCTACCATTAACAACACACAAGGTGCCCACAGCATCAACTCTCAGTACCCATCTCTGTTGCACCCTTGGCCTGTCAGTACCTAAGTCTGTCCTTAGAAGCCTATTAGATACTACCATCACTATCTGAACTTGAGAACCAAAGTACTCTTCCTCCTGTGGAGGACCATTTGCTCTGGTGACAAACCACTAATATATAGACTCCTAAGTCACTGGCTTGCCTTGGTGACTTCTGTAAGCTGGGATGAGTTTCCTGACAATTTTAACTGCGTATTATACTGCCTTCTGCTTTCTTTTACAGTCAGACTGTTGCCCTCAGCCCATGGAGAGATCTCTCCACTCTCTTCTCTTCTTCTGGGGGCTAGTTGCTACTTTCTTCTTTGCTACAGCCTCACTCACTACATGTGATTTTTTTTCCCCCCATCATGTTCCGGGACAGCAAGCTTGTTCTTCAACTCCATTTCAACCTCACTGGTCAGTTCTTCTCTTTATCCTCATAGCTGGAAACTTTCATTCTTCTCATTCATTCATTTTCATTCATTCTTCTCTTCTCATTTAGCAGTTATTTGTACATCTTTATTCTGTGCATGCCATGTTTCCTCTCTAATCACCGTTTCTTTACATTCTTACCTGGTCTCCAGATGCATTTATAGTTCTTGTATTTTCTCTTCTGAAGATTCTACCACTATGCAGCAATAACTTATTGCATAAGTTACTTTTGTCAGGTATCAAGGAGAAGATGCGATCTATAGCCTCTGCATCCAGTCACCTTCATTGTTTCTACAATTCTCCTGGTGTCTCACAGCTGTTCTCAATGCACCAGCCTTCTTTTCTGAAAACTCAACACAAACTTCCCCATTTCTTATTTTTGCATAGCTTTAAAAAAAAAAAGAACCAAACTCTAGAAATGCAAGTGTTTAAGTTCTACAGCAGACTTAGCTTAACTCTACTGCATGTAAAACAAAGTCTGGCCATTAAATATTTTAAGAAAAGTATGATATAACATTTAACAGGCCAGACATTTTACAGATGCTGTGCTATACCACAGCTTTCAATAACAGCATATGCTGTAATATTAATTACTCTCATAGAATATTATTAAAAACACTTTTTATTACCATTAAAAAGATATTTGTTATGTATGCCCAGCATACATAATAGAATCACTCAGTACTTCAAACATTTTCTTCAAAAATATAATCGATTTTAAGCACCCAATTCTGATACTGTACCAGAGTACAGCAGTCCTTTACAGGTATTTTGCTATATTTATACACTCTCTGCTACCAAATAAATAACATATTCCCAGTAAAAGTAACAAAAAATTATAGTAAAAAAAAATTTAAGTCATCTATTCATTCTTTGTTAGTAAAGTACATGTTTCTGAACTATTTTCAAGAAGTTACTAGAAAAGCTTTGGAAATAATCTAAGAAGGAAAAAAAACAAACCCATGTGCACCTTAAAATAAACCACAGCAGACCTTACTAGTTAGATGCGTGACTAAATCATGAAGCACCACAAGGGTCTCATGGTTGTGTAGGTATTGGTGAATTTTCCAATTCTTAGCATATTTAGTATGCATTATGTTCCTCACTAGTCTTCTGTCTTGCCCCTAAAGCAGCACTACAATATCAGAATATTTGCTAATGCTGCCAATACCAAGGCAGCATTATCATTTTGTTCAAGAAGTAGCAAGATATCAATTCCTAAAACAAATGTCCTCCAAACCCCTAAGGGCTTAAAGGACATTTATTAGTCCCATCTCTACTGTAATATAAAAGGTCTATAGCTGATAATTAAGTCATTTGACTTCAGCTGATGTTAAAAATAAAGTATCTGTATGTTAATGTAAGGATCACATATATCATAGAAAGGGATCAAGACACTTCTTCCAAAACTATATGCATAGGTGAAATACATGTGAATCCATACCTGTTTGTTTATGTTGGCCCCCACTTGGATCAACCAATTCAGGCACTGTGGATGTCCTCCAAAAGCAGCAATGTGGGCTGGTGTTTGAGCAAAACGGGTCGTACTGGCATTTACGGAAGCTCCAGCTCTTACTAACTGCATTAGGCACTCCAGCTTTAAAGACATGAGGGAATAAAACAAAAAATGTTACACAGATGTGCTATGACCATTAGCATTTGCTAAATAAATGCATAAACCCAAGAAAAGCTAAACTTCCTAGTAAGACTACATGGGTGCAAAACAAGAGAGAATACAAAATTTAGGATATCCCCCTCCTCCTTGACTCCTCCCTTCTTTGGCTATAGACTATATCTCAAAAGTACTTCCTACCCGCAAAACTGAATTCCACACTTCTTTTCAGGAAAAGGGGAAGGAGGACAAATACTTCAGACCTAACTACAAGAGCTATTTGGCTCACTTTTGTTAAGAAGGAAAAAAAATAAATTATACTAATCAGACATTATTAGGTACCATTTGCCAAAACAAGAATATTGTTAGGAGATACACAGATGTACTCTCAGAAGTTTAGAGAAAGGTAAATCAGAAAAACACAAGATTTTGCATTTCTTTAATGTTTTCCTGGAGTGACAGAAGATTAGTAATGAAAACTTAATTCTTAATAATATCTAGTATGCTAAATCTATAAAAGGAATACATTTCTCCCACCATTTCCTGTTATTACAGATGAGGAGCTGTTAAAAACAAAACAGGTTACATGTTTGTGGCAATTAAAAATTAATTTCTTTATTTTAAAAAAATTGCAGTGTTTTGTCCCATTACATTCTTTTATTTTCCCAACATACTAACCAGAAGCATCAGATAACCAGATACTATTTTTAAATGTTCATAACATCTCATTTGTAGAAACTAGGCAAACCACAGCCACAGTGACCTCAACTTGCAAAAGCAGTCAAAACAACGCTCCTTTCCTGTCACACAGCAACATTGTCTTCTTGTTGAAAGGAAAAGGAATGCACTATGCTGAAATAAACAGTTTAGTCTAGGCATCCATTAATTGCGGTTAGAAAACAAACACCACTGCACACACACATCATAATCCCACACTGGCTCAAGGCATTGGTTCATATAAACCAAAAATCCGTGGGTCTTTCAGTCTCTCACATTTAAACGAAACATCAGCCATATCACAGCTGTGGAGTAGTCTGTCCATAAAGCAACAATTAAAAAGCACCCAAATGTGGGCTTGCAGCCTGTTTCAGATAGCAGGATTACAACATTCGTGTTTTTCTGTATGTCAGCCTTTCTTTTAACCTGTAAATTCCTGATCTTGCTGAATTACATATATGAGGTAACAGTACCAACCACTGTAATTAATAACATTAGTTTTGCAAGTATATTGTGAACTTCAATTGTTTCTTTCCCTTACATAGTTCAAACAAACACATATGAACCCTATCGTTCAGGATATACAAAAGTACTTTTTTTGGACTGTAATGAAGTTCAGGCTGGACATAGAGGTACCGTTAGCTCACTAACTGCATGAAGTAAGGGTGAGGGTAACTGGAATATTGCAGTATTAATGAATAAACCTCAATATTAACAAAGACAAAGTACCTTTGCAAAAGAAAACAAGTACTTTTCCTGGAAAAAAAATTACATCAAAGAACTGGTGTAAGCAAACATATAATTCTAATACTAGACTACTCAAATACATTTTGTGTTTGCCAATCTCAGACTTTGCTTGATGTTCACATGTTAGTACCCCTAATATTGCTGTCAACCCTCAGTAATCATTAATTAAATTGTAACACTAGTTATTGTCATGTGATGGGAAAAAACCCCAGCTACACCAAGAACTTCACCTACTGCAACTGCAAATAAAAACAAATTTCAGCTAGTTTTTAAGACAATAGACTTTGAATGGAGTTAATTTGAAAACACTTTCAGATAAGCATTACAACTTCAGGAAAGAATAATATTTCCTGCACAGGCACCGGGCTGAAAGAATTCCATAATTAGACAGACGTTACAGCCCATCAGTTGAAAAGAGAAAACCAGAAACTCATTCACTAGCCCTATCTTGCACTGTTTAAATCTGTTCTATAAGATGGCTACACATCATGATTATCTGTACAAATTCATCTTTAAATGCTGGGTTTTCTTGCTTTTTTTTTTTTTTTTTTTTAAACATCCTCTGACAGTGCTTTGACAATGAACATTTCAACCCATTAAAAGCTAAAGCGTGGGTCTCCTATAACATGGCTGTAACAAAAACCTGCTTCTTCCAACATTATGGAAGAGTGAGGCATGAATGTAATTACATTCATGGGCAGGAAAAGTCAACATGACAAAAAACAATACCTCACTTGATTATTTATGCTTGATAACAGGACACACAATTCCACCTTCATTAAATAACCTAAATTTAATAGAGCAGATATTTTCCACTGTATAACTTAAAGCAGAGGTTAAATTGATTTGGTCAAGAATAAAGACAGGTCCCTGCATAGGCCACAACACTGGCCAAGGAAAAGATGAGCATTTTTATCTGTAGTACTTTTGTTCCAAAAGAAACAGAACGTACTTAACAAAATTGTGCTTCCTATAATGTAAACAGTCAAATGGAAAAAAACCAAAACAAAACAAACAAAAAAACCCCAGAAGAGCACAAGCAAATAGATGCGGTCAGAGAAAATAAAAATTCACATCTAAGTGATTAAAAAGAAAAATTAAATTAAGGTTAGTCCAAAACAAAGTGAATTAATAGCAAGTTTGATTTTTATTCAAGCCCTTCATTTTCTACCTCTTTGGTAGCTTTTTTAGACTGTTAACAATTCTACATTCTGACCCATCGTCTCAGAAACCTACAGAATGCCAGGGTAATTTAGGGCACTATATAATTAACTCTAATTAGAATAGAGCAACTCTAATGGGAATTAATTCAAGCACTTCTCTGCAGTCAGAGAATGTCCTGAAAATGCAAACTCCACCACAGGTACTCCACACAGCAAATAAATTTGCACTTGCTACTAACTCTAAAAGGAGGTCCATGTTATCATTAAAACCCCAGATATTACAACCAGAAACACTACTTCTAATATCTATCATGTCCAACTGAATTTGCTCGTATTTTATTTATTACTTGCAAGCTGTAAAAGTATGTTTCAGAGTAAGTTATTCAAGATTATTGTGTTTTCATTTTTAGTCTTAAGAGACTCCATTTTTACTGGTCCTAGTGTTACATCAGTGTCCCCCCCCCACCTTTCCTCTTTTGCATATTCATTTATAACCAACTTGACTGTTGCTGCTGCTTCCTTACTGAAGCACATCTAGAGCTCTGTGCAATAATGTAGTTGTACACAACTTAACTGTAAGATTATTTTGTACTGTCTTTTGATACAGCCAGGGCCATCTTCCATGTTCTATCTGCGCACAGGTGAAAGCACAGAAATATCTCTATTCTAGTAAAGTTCACCAAACTCAGACTCCTGCTGTTTGTTCATGTACACAGGTTTAGATGTCACTGCTTATGAGTTGTTCCACAAGGACTTCTTCCAGAAAGGAACTACATCAGTTTTGTCATGCTACAGAGTTGCAGTTAGAACCAATACGTTTGGTGGACCAGGTTGCTAAATGGCCCTATATCAGAAAGGCAGACATTAAGTTCTGTCACCATTTAATTTCTTTCAGAAAAAAGAAAAAAACCCAAACAAGTGAAAATCCCATGAATTCTAGAGAAACAAAGAAGTGAAGAGGAAGATTCCTATTCAATAACTATTAATGAACACTTCAGAAATTGACATTTGAAATCTGTGGTACTTTGAGAAACAGAAGAACTCTACACTTGGCTTTGATGAATTTGGAAAAAAAACCACAACACGTAAATAAGAACATAAGACATGCACCTGACTGTCCACTAAAAGCAGCAATTGTGTCACTGCTAGCAACAATTAACTGGTGAAAGGTAAAAAAGTGTAACTATGCCACAGAAACACAAAGCCTGATTTGGTATCCAATTACACTACTGTAACTTTTTCAATATTTTGTACAATCTTTGGCTCTGTGAAAGGAACACTACTTAACAAGACTATAAAAGATACAGATAACTTACATAAATTCAACTTGCCTAGATCTGAAGGATTTTAGGAAAGTACATATTTGCAAAATTGTATAAAAGCCATTTATAGCCTATGTCATCTTTCCAAGTCTCATTTCATTTGTCAGATTTTTCCTCCGATATGTAATAGCACCACCAATCAAATTTTGCCCATACCTAAGACTGAATATGGCAAATAAAGGCACAACATGTTGCAGACTGACTTGTTCCCTTTGTTTGCTGTTTCTCCAAGTCTTTTCAACAGAAACTGGAATGCACGCAAAAACTCACACAACCACCGATGGTTGGCAGAGACCTGAAGATACTTAAAGAAAAACCACCAATACAACATGTACACTGTCAAGGTAAAATCAAGGCTGCCACAAGCAGTACCAAAATGAAATTCTTATGAGACGTAAAAAGGAAAGAGAAGACCGTAACATGGATTACTATCTTCACATTTGCAATGAGTGTACTTCCCAATAAAATTTAAGGCACTCCAGTTTTTCCAAGTGTGGATTATTAGCTTCTTTTTGAACACGTAAAAAGCTGCTTTACATTTTGGATTTTGTGGGTTAAAGGGTTTTGTTCTGCTTTATTTTAGGACTGAAGGACTACTTAGCTGTGCTTATAAAACGTTTCTCTAAGAAGCACTGCATATAAGATAATGTAATATATATAAACCATCTCTTAATGTACTTTTATAAACCATGACAACTGCCTAAGTACATCTATCTTCTTCCTCTGGCACACAACCAATAAATAAAAGTATACTGGAAATGGGAGGGAGAACAAGAACAAAAGCCCCTCGAATTCCAAACCCAGACAAATCAACGAGGTAAAAGGACCAAATCTCAATCCTCTGGGCTGGAATCTTGCATAGGCTGGGACACTCACTGCATCACAAACAGGAAAGGCCTATATAAAAATCAAGAAATTAAGATTTAATTCATTTTAAGACGTGAAGTTAGTTAGCAGAGCTACTTCCCATGTTTCACTCTTTTCTGCACTGCAAGAATGCGAACACAAAAAACTCCGTATGCATAAACCACAATCTATTTTTCATCCTGAAGGCAAGGGAGGAGCGCCTCACAGGCACAAGCGTCCTCTCCCCATACTCCCAACGAGCCGGTCGTCATAACACGGGCACCACAACAAAGCAGTCTCCAGGTGCGGAGCCCGAAGACGACACGGATCACGACCAGAGTCTGCAGACAAAGCACGAAGCGATCCGGGAAGGGGGGTCAACTAGGGACGGTCAACGAGGGGACTGGGGATTATCCGAGGGGGCGTGGAAGGGGTCGCGCCCCGGCGGTGCCTCCCGCCCGGATGGCCGGCGCCCGCTGGGGATATCCGGAGGGGACCAGCGTGGGAGGAGCCCCCTGCCCTGCTCCTCGCCATTGGCTCCCGGTGCCGGTGCCCGAGGGACCGTCTGGAAGCCCGGCTGCGAGGCCGCTACTGTCACCAGGGAAGGGAGGGGGGCGGCTGCCGCCGGCAGCGGGGAAGGGATGAGTGATGCGGTGACGGCAGGTGCCGCCAGCCCCGTGACCTGCCCACCCCCGCCTCACTGACCGCGGAGGCAGGAACGGAGCCAAGCGCCGCGGCTGTCCGCTGCCGTCCCGCCCGATTCCCTGAGGAGCGGCAGGAGGCGGTGAGGGAAAGGGGGGGGGGGCGGCGGCGCCTGCAAGGGGCAAAGATGGCGCCGCGTTGCGCGCGAGCGGGAATCGTGCCCTCCTTCCCCTTCTCCTTCCCGTTCCCGTACCCACCCCCGCTCCCGCCACCGGCCGAGCCCAGCCGGGCCCCACCTTGCCGAAGTGCGCGGCCCAGTGGATGGGCGTCCAGCCGTAGAAGGAATCCTCGGCCGCCAGGTCGGAGCGGGGCGAGCTCTGGAGCAGCGCGCACAGAGCGGGCAGATCCCCATCGCGGCAAGCGCGGTGCAGGGGGAAGCGCAGGGTTAGCAGCTCCTCGCTGGAGAAGCCCGCCTCGGGGCCGGCTCCCAGCGACATGGCGAGCGGCAGAGCAGCGAGGAGGAGTGGGAAGGAGGGGGGCAGGGGAGAAGGAGCGGGCGGGCGCGCGCTGCCCGGGCGGGAAGCGGCGGCGACTGCGGATCGCGCGCGCGGCCCCGGCACAAAGGGAGCGGGGCGGGCCCGCGCGCGACGCTCCGCCCTCCGCGGGCGGGGCCGCGCGGCCTCGGGGCGCCCGGGCGGGGGCGGGGGGGCGGTGCGAGGCGGGCGGCGCGCGGCCTCTCCCTCATTCGGTCTCCGGCTCTCCCATCCCTCCCTCTCCTTTCCCTCTCCTTCTCTCTGCCCTCCCTCTTTCTCCTCCACTCTCTCCCCTACCTATCTCTGTCCCCCTTTCTTCCCTCTGGGCCCTCCTCCTCCTCCTCTCTCTTCTCCTCGCCCCCTGTCCCTCCCTCCCTATCCCTTTTTCTTTCTCCCTCTCCCCCTCGCCCCTTTCCCCCTCGCTCTTCCCCTCCTTCTCTCTCCTGCCCCTCTCTCCCTGTTCCCCCTCTCTCCCTGCTGCCCGGCAGCTCCCGGATTTCCCGTTCCCGGGGCGGCAGAGCCGCTCCCGCCCGTGTGGCCGCCGCCGGCGGGCAGGGACGGCGCCCCCGGGCCGGGAGGGGAAGGCTTTGTGCTCTCCTAGCGCCGCGGGTGAGGAGGACGGTCCGTGTTTCCGCAGGGAAAATCTGCCGCCGAGAGGGCTGTGCCGTGGGGCACCGGCAGTCGCGGTGTTCCCACTCACTATGCAAGTGCTTCCAGGCACTCGCAGATCGCTGTGGGATTGTGCTGCACAATGGACTGCAAACCAAAGGATAACTTCCCTGCCAGTGTATGATTAAAATGGCAATGCTGGATTTTGAATGGCAACCAGAAGCCGGTCCTTGAGTAATGGCCCCACAGAAATTTTAGGAAACTTCTGTTGGTTGCTCCTAATTGTTGTCTGCCCAAAGTATTTTTGAACTGCTTTTTCTGACAATATAACTTAATTGATGGTAATTCACAGTAATGAATACTAAAATTTAGTTTTTTAATTATAAGAAAATTCATCTGCCCCTGAAAATTGTAGAATCACAGAATCATGGAATGGTTTGGGGTGGAAAGGACCTAAAGACCATTTAGTTCCAATGCCCCTGCCATGGGCAGGGACACATTCCACTAGACCACCTTACTCAGAGCTCCATCCAGCCTGGCCTTGAACAATTTTAGGGATGGGGCATCAGGGGATATTCCTTTTTCAGTATACACTCTTAAGCAATACAAGCCAGGAATTATGTTCTGCTGCAAAGAAGGTACTAAGTAATTTCTGCTAAAGGTACCTAGAGACCCAGACATTTAAAAAGCTTTTCCTCAACATCAGTTTGAATTGATCTTTAAGGTATTGTGGAACATCTTTTTCTTAATATAGGAGTTCTAGCTTCTCAGAAATTGTGGTTCCATAGGCATTCCTCTCATTTATTTGGCTTCTTTGGATTTTGACATAGATAAGGCTGTGTATGTACAACATCCAGTGCTCTAAGATTCTAACACAAAGGAAAACACCTGCAAGCAGAAAGAACTGCAGCCTGGCTTACAGCCCAATATGAAACACCCCTCTGACATACGCCTCCCATAGCAAATACTCTTTTTGACACATATGTAAAATAATGTAAAAGAAATTGGATGTTTAGCATATGGGGTAATTTTTCAGTCTTCAAGAAGGTGATTAAGGAGTTCATTCATTGTGGAAGGGCACTGATACAGGGTGGGTGCTTGGTTGAATTGCTCTCATGTAGAGAAGGTGCTTTCCAGAATGCTGTTGCAACAGCAAACTGGAGGTTTGGCTCAAGGTTTTCTTTAAAACATCACAATCAGATGATTGTGATGTTTTAAAGACTAAGCCAGAAACAGTGGATTTAGACTGTAAAAATCATAGCAAAATGAAACACCTCGCTTGTGTTCTCAAAGTTTTGTTTTGATCTGCACAGTCAAGAAGTAACATATGGCTCTCTGTACTTACAACAAGCAGCACAAGTCTGATATCAAGATATTTAGCTATAAAATCTTAAAAATTATTAACTTGAAATGTGGTTATATTTTTACAGCAATATCAAGACAGAATATGAAGATGGAAAGCTTGCTTTGAGAAACTTTTGTTTTAAGCTTAGCTATCTTCTTATTGAAACTGCTGGGGCTTATTTAATTATTTTTTTATCTGTGAAATGGGAACAATAAAATCATGTCCTGAGTGATGGTAAGAAGCTCAATTAATCAAAGTGCTTTGAGCTAAAAATGTAACACCGTGATATGAATATATGGATGAGGCATTTCAGCATTAGGCATTACTGCAGCTAATATTTGTATCCCCTATATATTATTCTATCTTCACCAAAATAAAATATCGCTTTGGTTTCCAGAGTGCTGCGAAGCTGTAGATCTCAAAGTCACGTGCAAAGGAGGATGAATTACATATAGACAGCGGCGCAGAAGCATGGGTAAGCTAAATGCTTTGGCCAGGGGAGGGAGTACTTTCAGTTACAGCATCTCCCAGTTCAGTACCTTATCCTTTGCCTTACAAAAACATTCCTTTTATGTTGGATCTGGCCTTTGTTTTCACAAGGTCTAAGAGTTCATCATCCTATATGCACTTCAGTTCCTGGGTTATGGGGATTTTTTCCCCCACGTACAGCTAGGCAGATGCTGACACTTTGTATCAGTGTGCCTGATTTGGGGATTAAATTATGCAGATCCCATGTGACAGAACGCTTGAAAGAAAAAAAGAGAGGAAAAAAGCCCAACCCAAAAGAACAAAAAACCCCAAACCCCAACTTATGTTATAAAAATGGTCACTGCCAGAATGTCTGCTATTAAAGAACACAGTCTCTTAGACTGAGAAATGGCGAACTGTTTCTCACAGTGCTGTGTATAAGCATTGACATAGTTGTTTACATATGGCTTATAACTATTGTAAAAAGCAATAAATATCAAAAACGGGGCTTATAGTGAAGATGAACAAGAATTAAGGATTCCTGAACTTGAGAAGATAACTATTCAAGATTTGCAGGTGTTTTTACAGAAACCACCACACCAAATAAAGGCAGTGGTCTAACTAGTTTGCTTATGGACACTGACTTAATTTACTTTCTAGTAATCCCTACAAGGTAGGCAACTACCACTGCATTCCCATTGCCAAAGGGGAAGCAGAATGCAGAGAAGGGAAGAGGCTTTAATAATGCTGTGCAGGAATTCTGCATGTGGAACTGAACTCTGGTATGTCTTGCTTCGTGACTAGATTCCTCGTTATGAGGTCGACCTGTTTTATTTCCATACTAGTAATCTACACCAAAAGTTCCAAAATAGACAAGCACAGTGCTCTCTATATGAGACTGATTCCTTAATCAGCCTGTAGTTGGCATATGACTTGTGAAGTCACATTTGTCTCTCTATTTTTTGAATTGTGATTCATTATCCAAATAAATGTGAAAATATGTATTTTTTTATATTCTTCATTTCCACTGACTTCCTTAAAATATTTTGGCAATAGGCTTTGTTAGTTAATTAAATTTAATAGAAATAAAATCTATACTGTCATATCTTGTGAAACTGAGGACATGGAAATTGTGGTTTTATGTTTTAACATTTTATTTCAATTATATTATAATTCATTCTTTTGTACCTTCCTATCATTATTGTGGTTAGATTTTGTACAAAACAATACAAATCTTGAAGATATTTTCAATAATCTTGCTGTGCAACAGATCAGATACATAAAATACAAACCTGTTTTGGGATTCTAACTTCCTTCTAGAGGACAGATTTGGTTTCCCTGACCTGCTATTATGGTCTGTTTGCACATAGCTTAATTCAAGAAATTGACAGTCATGGGTTAAACTGTGATTTACAAACTTTCATGAAAAAAGCAGCACAGTTATACATAACATTTCAGGTTCTTTGCATTTTCTGTTTTATAAAAAGACATTTTTAGCATTTAATATGTTTTATAAATGGGACTCTTTAATGGAATTCAATAAACAGTATGCTTACAGTATTATTTATAAAAAATACATTCTCAATTTTTTTATGATTCAGAGAGTTCACCTACTAAACTTACTAGAACACATTCTCATATATTTGAGAAAAAATAGTTATTTTTAGGCCTATTTGCATCAATTTCATCCTCAGTTCTATTCCTGGTCTTTTAAGGGAAGTGAGAAGCTTTCTTTCTGTTTCTGTCAGGAGGTAGACTTAATTCTTTGTGGGGTGTTTAATTTTAACAGAACTAAATTTCTTCTAAGAGAGAAACAGAAAAAGGCACAGAAGAGCTAATAGGCAAAACGAAGTGGAAGAAGAGATTGGTTTTATTTTAACTAAGTTTGCTCTAATGTTCTCTTTTGGCTAAAGACTGAGAAAAAAAATGGTCTATAAATGAGGACTTCCTGAATATTCAGTAGTCTAACTAAGTATAAATTTAAAAAGTAAATACATTATTTTAAACACATGTTTTGTGAAAAAGGATTTGCTGGGTTACATAACTGTAACATACTCATCTGTTCTGTGCCATCCTGATACAAATAAATTATATTTGCCCATTTTTCCTTACAGACAGGTTGAATATGGAGCATTTTTGTAATAACTTGTGCAGAACAGAGTCATGTGCGTTGTTTTTTTTTTGTAAGAGGTACTGTACAATTTAATCAAATACTCAATTCATTCAAATCCTTCCATTCTCGCTGTAGCAACCTTGCATTGGTTACCACTTAGGGCTTTATTTAGTTCTCCATACATACATTTCTAGTGTCATTTGAGATGCCCAAGAGTATTCCTCCCTGTTGTCAGCTGCTGCTGCGGAACAGGATCAGTTTACACAGGTCGTCTGCCGTGCCTGCACAGAGCCAACGGATATCTCGGGAGTCTGAAGGATTCTTGGGCTAACACGTGAATCCTCCATAAATGTCACTTGCATTGACGTGCCCAGTCACATAAGGCGTTCCCTACATTTTGTCTGGTTCTGAATCCTGTGAAACTTCTTTTCTTTGGAGGAGGTTGTCACAGAGTCACTGGCTGCCTCCTACATTATGCCTGAATCTAGTTCTGGGTCTGTGGGTCATTATAATAGCTACTTCTGTTCCTAATTTTGAGGCCGATTTTCCAAAAGGACAAAATTATTCACATGTTATTCATCCTCTTTTTTCTCTCTTCTTTTTTATTTTTTTTCTCTGAAACTCTCAGTGAACTGTGATGAAAATATAACATTTCTTTAGGTGCCATGATTTTTTTTTAGCAATGGTAGGAACTTCTGATCATTTTCCTAGTATAAATAGAGGCTGACTCATAATTTTCAGGGACTAGTTCAAAGTTTAAATTTACTTCCTATTTTTGGTTAAATTAAACCATAGCTGAGTGGTGTGCCTCTTGAAGTATGTTGTTCTTATCTAGATTTCTTGCTGTCTTCACCTTTTTTCAGCAAAGTGTTCTGTTGAAATCACTCCTAAAACAGAATAGGAAATAAACACTTTTTTTTTCAAATGGAAGTTATTGGGGAAAACAGCTGAAACATTTTGTAAAAATTAATTTCATAAACTTAGAAGCATTAGTGTTCAAGTGCTAAAACGGAGTTTGCATGGTATGTGAGGCCTCTGGAGGCACAAAAATCAGAAAATTAATAGCAGCAGTAGCTGCTAACATGGAAAAAAAAAGCCATGAGTGGAAAAACAGTAAACTGAAAGCCCTTTATCCTCCTTTCCAGACCTCAGTTCTCAGAGTTTTGTCTGGCAGGGAAAGCAAGGAATCTGTCTGACTTTCAAATAATTACTGATGTATTACTCCACTGGAAGCAAGTAGCAAAGAGCAGCTGTGCCCTGTAGACAGAGCTAACTTCTCCCTTTCCCATCCCCCATTTCTGACTGCCTTCCCTGGAGAAAGCAATCTCACTGTTAAATAAACTAGGGTTGGGTTACAAGAGAAACCAAGAGTTCAGAGGAAAAATATTTACTCATGCGTAAAGAAGCCCTTTTTAAAAACTTTGCTGCTTAGGAAACGATGTGATTTCGTGGATAATAAATAAAAACAGATTTGTTGCACTACAGTTGTAAAGCTGCCATCTTTTATGAGCCTGGGAAGAGTGACCTTTTTCATCATAAGGCTTTGTCAATTCTGCCTCCATGTAACTATTCTCCTCTTCATACATGTGAATCATTTGGACCATGCTCAGCTGAGAGGTCTAGTCCCTAAATGATATGGGAGTTAATTATAGTTGTTGGCTTTTTGACAAACTACCCTTCTTTTTCCCACATTCCTTACCAGTTTTAACTGAAAATTAACATTTCCTGAGAGGCAAAATCCCAGCTTTGTGGTAAAAAACAGTTCTGTAAGGAATCAGTACCAAACCATCTCTGTTTTCCATTTGTATTGAATCTGGACCACAGTAACAAAAAGGAGGTCCTTTGATGTCCTTATCTTCAAATTGTGTCCTGATTGTAAAAACAAAAAAAAAAAAAAGGTGATAAGAAAAAAGTAGACATTTTAGGTGAATATAAATCTGACTTGCTGAGTACTTGCATTCAGTAACTCCTATCTGAAAAAGCACATGCACATGTAGAGGAGTTTTGCTCGAGTTCTTGTTTAGATAATTGAGATGGTGACTCCTTGAATTCCTCCTGATATTTCATTAGAGATCCTATAGTACCCCACTCTCATGCTGTAAGGAATTGCCACGCTGTAGCCTGCTGTTCCGTGTCAGGGGAAGTGACACGTTCACATCATGTGTGTTGTGCTCTGAGGTGATCTGAGATGTGAGGAAAGCAAAGGATGCCATGACAACATCCACACTCTCACACGCTGAGGAGGGCCACCACGGGGCGCTGCACATTGGCACTCCGGGAATTCATGGCTGCTGATATGACATCTATGTAATGGATCATAACAAGCCTTTCACACCAAAGCAGACTTCCTGATGTTAAGAGCCATATTACCCATAATTACTGTGTGTACTGTTTTCTTTTGCACTTGGATGGATGCTTGAAATGGTACATTTATGTAATATTAATTCAAATGTTAAATGAGACAACCACCAAGACTGTAGCTTGATTGCATCTACACGGATGTGGAGTTAATGAATCGTGTAATAATTTTACAGTTCAATAATCTAGGAATCTTCACATGGAAAAATATTTAATTAAGGGGGAAATGCCATGTCCACTTACACAGAGAACAAACAAAAATCTAGGGGAAGGTGAAGAGTGTGAAATATCTGTGTCTGAGCCTGGAAAGTGTTCTTGAAACCTGCACCCTGTTCAGTGAGATTAAATGCTTGTATTTGAGCATTTTAGTCCTTACTCATTCAAGAAGAAGCATGCTCCTCCTTAAACTGTGATTTAATAAAGCAATTGTAGCACCATCTTTTTGTCAGAGGATGGTGCCTGGTGTTTCAGTTGTTTGTGAAGGGGATTGAAAAAGACTAAACAGCCTATGTTATTAGAACAGGTTTCTATTTTAGCTAGCATCATATGAAAGGAGCCATCTTGTGGTTGTCTCTTCTGCAAATAAAATGTTGCTGTAAGATTGCCTTGGAAAGCTGAAGACATGTCTATACCTCTGCGATGATTTTTCTTTTGGTTGTTTAGAAATGTTACCTTCTGAGTAACACTTGACCTTACACATGTTTTTACTCAGAGGAATTATTTCATTCTATCATATTCCAATTCTACCAAATCTTTAGAATTAAAATAGTACATCTATCTATTTATTAATAAAGGATTAAACTTCATGTGTTAAATCTGTGTCCACACCAGTATTTGCTAGTCCTCTGAACTCTTGCTCAGAGTCTAATCCTCACTCTAAATTTTGCTTTAAATTATGATCAACAGCATATCCTCTGAAATATGTCTCTTAATAGAACTGCTTGTGGTGTTAAGTGTTTTTTTTAATATAATCTTCATTAAAATGTGTTCCATAGGAACTCCATGCATTCCAGGCACACGGTATCACCATCCTTCTCTCCGGGACTTCATACTTGACTTGGGGAGACAATATTTATTTAGATGACACATCAGTCTGATTTCTTCACCTCTTTGCTGATACACAATGGCACTTACCAGTTTTAGAGTTTGATAAATCCACACAATCCTGAGTAGATGGCAGCAAATTTATTTTATATAGATTAGCTCGATGATGCTTGTATCAATTTAATTAAGTATATTAAAAATACCCTCCCCAAATAACCCTAGTTAAATCATATAAACACAAGCTTCAGTCATAATGTTTAAAGCTCAGTTTCCCTAATAATATGGAGTAAGGCTGTGTGTGATACAACTTGGGTAGCTGCCTGCCTGCTGCAGTTGTTGGTAACTAAATGTAACATCTAGGTCAAGGATCACCATCATTTGCTGGCAGTATAGAAGAATGTTACAAATTTGATTTGATTGCTATTTGTCTGGAATATTGCTTTGAAGGCAAAAACGTGGAATCTGTAGTTTCTGGCAAATTCGTGCACATATGACAACTGAGAGATAAGCAAAATCTTACTTTAGAGTGTGCCATTTGATGTTTGTTGTATTCCCCAGAGTTGAAGAAAGGACTGTTCTAGGAAAATGCAAATCTGGAATTGAGGTTTGAAGTGAGACTAATACTTATTCCTCGTGGAATGAGAGGTAGACTTTGAGAAAAGGAGAGACAGGATTAGCAATAGTTTTTACTACAGCTGGTTTGGGAAGACATTGTAAAAAGCATATTTTGAGAAAGTACTTGAGACATTAAACTAAAATTAGACCTGATAAAATTTTCAATCAGAGAGTTTTTTGACTGAAAATGTGTGTGGGCTCCTTCAGAATATACTTTCTTTGCTTTAAAACTGGAAATATAATATTTTTTGATGAAAATCCGATTTCTTTAAAATTATTAAAATAGTTCAAAACTTTAGATTAAATACAAAATATTTTAAATTTTTAAATAAGATGCTTAAGTTGTTTTAATTTTTTAATATTTTACTGATGTTGTTACTTTTTCTCCTCAATTAAATAGAAGATGTAAAAAATTTATATTTGTCATGTGAGGGAAAAATATTTCCAATGTCACTCTAAATAAGATCAAAATGTCAGATGACATCTCACTATTTGAGAAAATTACTTAATTGAACAAAGTGCTGTGGTTGTAGAGAAGATAAGTAGGGAAATCAAAGGTATCATGCCATGTAAGATTTTGACATGACTTTCAGTAAGATAATGTTTGATCTGATGTAAGCAACAATAATTTTCAGGCATAATCGTTGATCTTTACTTTCTTTTTTAATTACTGTTCTCTATCTTGCATCTAGTAAAGCAGACACAGTCTCTGTAATGAATGAAGTAGGAGAGGATTCTTGCCTGGGAAATACCTTAAAAGCAAATGAATTAAAGTATCTTCCCTCCAAAAGTGTTGCTGGTATGACAATGATGATTATTTTAAGTGCTGGCGTAAGAGAGACAACATATATATTGGATTATTTTTCACACAAATAATCTGCAGCCTTTTTTCTGTACCTCTTAGGATGCAAAAAGTCTCCTTTAAAAAAGTGAGTCTCTGTGCATCTTCAAAAACAACCACCCCAGTTATCCAGACCCACAGCCTAACCTCTGTGTTGTCAATTTGAGTGGCACTTGAAGTAAAGGCTTATTTTTTATAAGTTTCCACAAAGACATGGATTTACTTTGGTGAAACTGAAATCCTAGGTCCCAG
The DNA here is from genome assembly GCA_038380795.1 of Pyrocephalus nanus. Taxonomy (NCBI): domain Eukaryota; kingdom Metazoa; phylum Chordata; class Aves; order Passeriformes; family Tyrannidae; genus Pyrocephalus; species Pyrocephalus nanus. The sequence goes on along the minus strand of CM076259.1, from coordinate 92,903,529 downwards.
ACAGATGTAATTGTGCAACTTTTTTTATGTAGAGACATATGACAGTCCAGAATTTTGGCAATTGTAACATATTTGGAGCAGAATAAACACACATTTTAAAAAATGTGGAATGTAATGAAGTTAAAAGAGAATCAAATGTGAGAGTAGACTGCTTGGAAGAGAGTACATTTTTAAAGTATTACATTCCCTGTAATGGCTGAACTCTACAAAAGCTGTTGGAAAGTATCAGCATATCCTTACTTTACAGAACGGAACAGAGTTGATTAGAATTACCAGGATTCAGTTTCCAGAAATTTCTTGTTGCTAAGTGAATTTGTAGTCATAGATACCTTTTTTTACCTAGGTCAGCACTTCCATATTAATAAACAAGAAGTAGAGTAAGAGTTTCCCTAGGTATAAATCACTGCCATCCACTGTTTATGGAAGCTTGTAGCAGATCAGTCTTAAAGGTACCTTTGTCCATATTTTTTTCAATTAACTAGGATTATGCTGAGTTGGCAATCAGAAATTGTGTCATTCAAAATGTTAAGGAAAGCATTTTTAAACTGTATTGTGAAATAATTAAATGGCAGAATCTGAAAGGGAATGTTGTAATGCCATGATCTGGAAATTCATCCAAAAAAGAAACTATTTGTCTCTCTGCTTCTTTTTCCTTTGGCATATTGAATGAAGTCTAATTTACTTCACTGAAGCCTTTTGCTTTCATAGTAAACTTCTGATTTTCTAAAAATAGAATACTTTTGGTACAAGGAGACATTTCATACATCTATGGCAGAAAATGAACTCTATTTGTGATCTGAAAAGTTTTCAGATGTTGTATACATGTGACTGAATACACAGGGTGAGAGTCTGATGGAAGTTAATCAGTAATATTTCTTGTGAATTCACCTCCAGATGAGTGTTGTCTCCTTTTGTCATTTACTTTGGTATTATAAAAAGTGAATATTTTTTCCTTTTTATAAGACCTTGAATTTAATCCTGAGAAGCACGGCATATTTTTTACCATGTCCAGCTAAATGCTGCTAAAAACCTATTGAATACCCTTGTTTCTTGCAGACACCAGCCTGTTCTTCCCCAGTGCCATCTCTTCTGCAATATCAAAATCCAGGTTGGAATAAGGTTAATTTTCACTGACCTTACCAAAATAACAGAACAGCTTTAAACTAAAATATTAACTTTGTTAATTGCATTGGACATTTTACTATATAAATCTGTGCCAGTGATAACTTTTTGGCTGGACTGAAGAAATGGCTACAGCTTAAGTGCAGCTATGTTGAAAGTTACTGTGAAGACCTTACCTTTACATGCAACTTCAGTACATTTTCCCCTGTCTGATGGGCATATCAGAATACTGTCTGAAATAACAGTTTTGAGCAGGAAGTACCAAGAGTAGATGCTGCCCTGAAAGCAAAAGCTTTAGGCAGTGCAAGCCAGCATGTTAGCCTCGAAGCCTCTCCATGTAGTTGCTTTGGTTTTTTTTTCTAGCAGATGCTCTCTCTCCTGCTGTAGTAGCTACATTCTTGTATCAAAATCTAATATCCTAACAATTAGATATTCTTTTTATTGACCAGACTCTCTCTGACAGATACAGGGATTTCAGGGAGAAAAGATGTGTTTTGTTTAGTCATGGTGTTGCCATCCTGAAGAAGTTTCTGAAATTAGACCTAGCAAGTCTTATGGAGCATCTTACAAGGAAGCTTAAACCACAGCCATTATTTATATCAATATAAAATAATGGTGTAATCCGAAAGGAATGGAAATGTGTTATTTTAAGAAACAGACAGGACATGAGAGACTGTGATACCACATGTTAGCATAATGTTGAAGATCTTTAGCCATGCCAGGTTTTGAAATGACGGATAGTACTGTGTCTAAAATGTCTTTTTTGAAACACACATAATTTTCTCCCTGCTTGGGGAATAATTTTCTGCTAATCACAGTAATGAAATGGATGACCAAACTTGCAGATCCACCTAAGACTTTCAAGCATTTGAGAAGCTGAGAAGTATCCAACTAGTTAGGATACCATTAAGGTATTATGGTAGGACAGGTTTGATTCATGCCCTATTAGAGATTTCTTATGTGGTCCCAGATAAGACATACTGGTCCAGATCCACAAAAACTTCTTGCTCCCATCAGTAGCAGCTGAAACCCACTTCAAACAGCAGTTACCTTCTGTGGTTCTGTGGGTCCTGTTCATTGGGAAAATAAAGTCTGAGAGGACTGTTAGGACTCCATCATTCCTCAAGGTTTGTGAGGCTAAGTATAATTTATGTGAAGTGCTGAGCTACTACAAAAGACAGGGAAATAGAAATACATCAACAAAAGCTTTCAAGTTTCTCTAATACATCAATCATGAAAAAATCGTTGATACTAAAGCTTTAATGTATTCATATCATAAGGCATATTACCACTGGAAAAAAAAAAAAAAGAAAAAAAAAAGCCAAACAACCCCCTAAAAGTACAAGCTATAAAACCATTGTGTGCTTGGGAGATGCTTTGCTTTTTTTTCTCAATGAAAGGGTAGGGAAATAAAGGCCTGTATGTGGATTAGAGCCATTTGGCTCAATGAACTCCACAATTTGGTGCTATTATCAAATTAATATTGAAAGAATTCCAGGCAGTTGTGTTGCACAGTTAGACCAAAACGATAGTTCTTTGCTTTCCATTTCAAGTGTATCATCACTTGAAATTTACAAATTTCACACATTTATTAATGGGATTTCTTAGCTTAGTATGGATGGTTTGTATTCAAGTTATATAAATCACAGCCTAAACAATTACTTGTTCACCTGTATGTCAAAATCAAGCAGGAGTATTTTTCAATTTTAAAAATCACATTTCTGATTTTTTTTTTTAATTTATGACCTTGAACTTGTGGATTCCTGCTCAATCACCAGGCGATATCTATTTTCCAGAGGAGAGGCAGCACTGGTGTGCTCCTCTCCTCTTCTCAAAGGAAGGGAACAATGTAGGCAGCTAATTACTACCGCTCACCTGAGTGGAGCTAAGGGTAAGGCCCATCAGTTTGAGAGATACGTATAGCATAAGATGTACGTGATACTCTTTTCCCCAGTATCACCTCTGGCTAGTGCAGGCAGTCCAAATTCAGCATATTGGATCCACATCCACTCCTGGGGAAGGCAAGGAAAAAATCTGCTGTTTTGAACAGCTCACTCTGAATTGGGTTTGCCCTCCATTCCAAACTGCACTGCGTAGGAGCCAAGGCACCTATTTGGGTATAAAACATCCAAGGTTAGATGCTGTAGTTCTCCATCTGAATCAGTTTGTAAAACAGGTGTACAAGTTTTTTGATGGTACTAGACTGAGGAACTGACTTAATTCCTTTTATAACAACAGAAATGGCAAAGGCAGCAGCAGGACCACAGTGCTGAGAATCATGACCTGCCAGTCTGTCTCAGCCTTGACCAAAGGCCAAAATCTTGACGGTTCATTCTCAATGTCTGTTTCGCATTCAGTTTTCACTAAAAGTGCCAGGGAAAGAAAGAGGATGCATACCACTATTTATGTTTTTAAATATTCTAGACCTAATGTGTTGAGGTGTGTGACCTCAGAAATTAAAGTTATGCATGTACCGTGTGTGTTTTGAACTTTATCTGGGAAACTGCATGCTTTCCAAAATGTATAGGACTTGGAATGAAAAGAGAATATATTTAAACTTACCAGTTTTGGGAAAAAGGCTAACTAAAACAGGAATATGGGTCCATAAATTCACCAGGGAATTGTAAGGATAGTCAGGAATCAGGGCTAATTTAGGAATAGAACCTCTGAAGTGAGCTCGGGAATGGGCACAGTGATGGAGCCTCAAACATATAGGACATCTCCTGAAAAATGAGAATCAGGAAGGAAAATGCTGATGATTATTTCAGCCTAACTTTGTGTTTTTCACCTCTAGCCACCTATTTGGACTGTTCTGACCAAATGCTAAAGAGCTCTGCCAGGACAGATCTTGCATAACAAGTTATGTTATTCGAGTTTAATTCAGCAGCCTAGATTTGGGACATACTTAGCTATTTCCTAGAAGTATTAGCTCAGTTTTATTCAGGTTTTCCATGGTTTTACTGCCAGGCAATTTAACTGAAAGTAACTCAGTTTTCCCCTGTGTCTTACGTTATGGGCAAGAATCCATAACTGTCAGGAGTTCATATGATGCTTTATGATTTTTTTTTCAATGCTGATGTAATTCTTGCCCAATATATGTGTTACAGTGTTACCCAGACTCTACAGTTACTACTATACAGATGACGTACTGCTGGAAATGTAAGCAGGAAACCCTATCGCTCAGAACTAAAAGCAGTATGTCAAGAATAGGAGCAGTGAGGGTGCTGACTCACAAGTGGTGAGGCTCACCCAGTGATGGTTGTGACACTTCCTGCTCCCAGCTGTCCTTTCCATCCCATGACATGCAGTTTTCCACCCTCACTGCAAAGATGGTTCATCTGCTTATGTAGCAGCTGCTGAATTTCTATAATTTGCAGCCAAGCCTATTAAGGTAACCCCAAAAATTTTTGTCTTACCTTAAAATTAGACTAATTTAAACTGTTCTGCCAACTAGTCCTTCAGTAGTGGTTCTCCAACTGAGACACAGTTGCAACAGAACAAAAATCTCAGGGCAATTGGGGACAGGACTTTTATCAGTGGCCTTAAGGGACTGAAGGTATTGGATGGGGAACATAGTCATATTGTATTCTGTCCTTAAAAGCTCAGGAGCATTTCCAGGCTCTTTGGTGTGAGTACATGCCTCGGCCTTAACCTAGATACAGATTTGCATGAAACACACATCTAGGACTGCTGATCTTGAATCAAAACTCTCGGACTGGGAATCAGCTCCAGATTCAGAGCTAAGTTTAGATGTCTGCAATGTAGATTTCTACATGTGAGGCCTGTGCTTAATGCACAAGAGATTCAGCAAATGCAGTCAATAGTGCTCTGAGACCAGTGTTGTGTCTTGTTGGATTATGTTCTCTCCTTTCATTGACCATTCCTGGAATAACAGTCAATGAATCATCTCTCTATTTATATAAGTACTAATGACTCTTCAGTGATCTCTCTCTCTTTGCTTCCTTTGTCATTGTTCTTTTCCATTTGTTGGTAATACTTCTCAAGTCTATTTGAGATGTAACTGTCAGAAACATTGTCTTCTCTTGCAGAAACCTCATGAATGTTAGTAGATAAGAATAGTATTTGCTCTATGTTATGAACTCAGCTTCTCAAAGTGGCGATAAGACTATAAGCAGAAGACAGGCAACCTGCATTGGTGTCCCACCTCACACACACAAACTGTCAAGGGTCTCACTGAATGCATAAGATTTGGTTAAGAGTACGTAATGACATGCTCTTTTTTTTTGTCTTTCATACACATGAAAAGGCATTATCTTATTAAACATTTAGTTGTGCCTTTCCCTCCACTGTTCTCTTCAAGAGCACAGCTGTTGTCTTGGGCTAAGTTACACCAAGTCCTTTGTGGTTAATTTTATCCCTTGGTGTCTTCATCTGCCATGAGATTGTCCATATAGACAGAGCACCTACAATTTTCTTCCAATATCCCCATCATTTTAATTCTACAAGAATTTTTCATAGTCTGTGAAATGTACCCTTATGCTGACCATCATTATGTTTCCCTTCCCTTCCAATACTTTCCAGGGTTTTCATTAGTTTGTCTTTTAAACACTGTTCTTAATAAGTGTGCCTGAGGTTTACGAGAAACATTGTTCAGGAAGAAAAGGGCTTCTGGTGAAACAGATGTCACTTGCAAGACTATATATCTCCTTCTTTTGGCAACTGGCACAGATTCTGGCCAACTTATCAGTGGGCATCCTGCTCTCCAACAGATGGTCAGAAGTGTGCAGAGCCAAAAGCCCATCTATGGACACGGAATATGTTGAAGAGTGTACATCTAGACACAAACGTTGAATGAGCTCTTTAGTCTGACCTTCTGTGCCTGCAGTCAATCTAGGGGGAAGGACAGCTTTTTAATAAAGAAACATTCTGCATCAACATATGGCTGCATCAGTGTTTAGGGTGGCTGGTTATTACGGGAGGGCTGGGGAGAGGGAGATCATGAAGTCATCAGCGTATTAGAAGAGTCACTCCATTTTCGATTTCTTTCTATAGGAAATACCTAGCAAGAGACCAAACACAGTGCTTCTGGTTCAGCTAAGTTTCACAGAATTAGTTCAGGAAGTTGGAAAAATCTGCAGTACAGTTGCTCAAGTAAACTTCTATAGCCTTAGAACAGAATTTCATGGGTGTTTTAATAGAAAATCTAACTTGTTTTCTTATGACTTTGTCACATTTACCAACAAATCTGAGAATCAAGGATGTTTCTATGGTCACAAAACCATCTCACAAAATATAGAAGTTATTAGATGGATCAGTGAGAAGTTTGTGTGGCTTCTTATAGTCATGTTTAGGAACCTGACTGGTTCTTAGTTTTTTAGGGGAAAGGCAGTGACATATGCTACTGTAGCTGAGCCAGGAAAAGTGTATTGCAACAAGTATAAATATATATAATTAGGTCAAGACTTTTGCCCTACATTTTCCTGCAGCTAGAAACTCTCACTAATATACAGGGTGTACTTTACACATCATCTGTCTTTACTTGTATGTGTAGAACTGTTAACCCATTTGAACCCAAAAATCAAGCAGGTTTAAATCAGTTGCCTGGGGTGTTAGATGAAGGCATAGCAAACTGTGATAAACACTAACAAGAAATTTACTGGATAGTATCGAGAAAGTTGTAGAGATTTACTCAAGGGAACTCAGCTACAGAATTTGTTTCTTGCACGGGTGTAAGGGGGAATTGACTGTAGCTTTGAAGGAAAACAGAGTCAGGTATTAAAGAACTGAGTGGGGGACAGATGAGAGAATGAAGGAGCTGGCTCCTTATTTGCTGTGCCCTGAGAAGAATGTTACAGATGCTTGCATGCCCTGGAGCATCAACCAGTACAAAACAGAGGCAAGTCAGTCTTCACTCCTCACCATCAGTGCATCCAGGTGCATTCCAAAGATCACCTTTGTTGTGGCAAAAGGGAAAGTTCATCTTTAGGAATGTCATGCAGAAATGAGACCAAATGCAACAAGAATTTGGTAGTGTGTGTACCTTCCTGTGGAGGCTTGGCTAGAGACTACTGGGATGGTTCACTTAAAAGTCATAATAAACAGCTACCAGGTTATAATTATTTTCACTTACTATCAAGACTATTTTGGGTGACTAAAGGACAGGAAGTAATCTACCGCAGCCATTCACCAGTACTTTTTTGGATTCATGTTGGTGGGGAGGCTTTGAGAGACATACATACACGACCTATGAGATCTAAAATATGTCCGCTTTATTAGGATAGCTCAAGGTTTTTATAGCATCTGTATACAAGGTCTCGTGACAAGAAGTACATAGTTGGTTACAGATCACTGACTAGATGTAAACATTCATTGCAAATACCTTTATAATTGGTTATTAACAAGTAACAAGGCCATTATTTATTTTATGGAACTCCATTTTCTTCTTGGCACTGAGTTCCTTTTGTTCTAGCAAAGACACCCATGGCCATCTTGACACCTATAACTTACAGTACTTATAAAACTATATGAAAGTTTATAAAAGTCTGTAAAAGTACGTCACACAATATAAATTGCTCACACATTCATCGTATTTCTCCCACAGATTCAATGCATCCTGCTTTTGCACTGATTCCCCCTTGCACTTTTTTGCTATCATTCCTGATGTTTTAAATTCTGTCATTTTTAGAGTGGCCAAAATCGTATGCCTTGTTTTTTCTTTTAAAACTTGATTCTCTGTGGATATGTTATTTGACTTCATACACGTGTTCCTATAGTTGATGATTATAAGGTCAATCACCAAGTGAGCTCACTAGCAATGTGCATTCAGTAGCAATCCTCATTAGTTGGTTCATAAAAGCATGGTTTTCTTTTCAGTTCTTTGTACATTGTACCGGTATGAAGTGCCCCATGAACTCAATACCAGCTTTCTGGTATTTACCAGCCTGTTTTCTATTCTTTTAGCTCAGCTGAAGATTACTTTGACTAAATACTAGCTGATGCACAATCTCATGAGCAACGTGAGATGTGCTTAGTAACAGCATTTTATTTAAATAATGAAATCCACAATGGTGTTGAATTATGGTGCGTGCTTCAGAAATGTTTTCAAGTTCCTTGCCTTTCTCATATTTAAAGCACATACTGCGGGTGTAAGAAAGGGAAGGACACAGCCTAACTCTCTGGGTAGAAAAGTATGTCTTTGTGTTAGCACTGTGAAAATGGCCCAATCAAGGACCTAATCAAGAGACTGCAAAAGCTCTGCAGGCTCTCTGTGATCAACAGGCCTGGTATGGGGCTATTGTGTACTGTTTTATAGCTGAGGCATTGTGTTTGCTATTCTGATGGAGCCTTGCACAGGGTATGAATAGGAAAATGGAAGCCAATGCCAGTTCCTGTTATTTTTTTTTCCCTGTACCAGAGTCTGTTAGCTCTTTGCCACGCACCCTGAAGTCCTACTGTCACGTGGGCTTGTTTCCTGACTGCGTCTCTGTCAAGTTATTTTCACCATCCTTTGTTCGTTATTCTCTCCCAGCCTATCTGCTGCACCTCTGTGCTTCTGAACTCCTTTACGCATCTGGAACTGTTTGTCAGACTCTGGACAGCAGTTTTTCTCCCTTGGCAAATCTGTCTCTCCATACTGTTTGAAGAGATCTGGCTGTGTTCCATCCTGCTTGAAAGCATGGCTTTGCACAGTAAAGTGTGTACACATGAATACCCAAGTGAGCGCTTAAGTAAATCTCCAGAACAAATCTATGCGAGTGTTACCTGGGTGAGGGCTGAGTGACTTAAATCAGATGACTGGGGAGTCATATTTCACAATTCAACAATTACCTGCTACCAGATCTGAATCCAAACGGTTTTTAAGGGGTGTTACATTTTTATTCTTTCATTTATGCCAGAAAGGAAGAGCTTTTCATCCTCATTTACTGATCTAATATAAATGCTACCATCATTAACAGAGAAATTCATAGGTTTAAGTTACAGAAAAATTAATCTAATAGCTATTCATACTATTGGCAGGTCAATAAAAAAAATCTCACTATATTGATTTTTAGAGTTACAGCACACACATCACAATCTGCAGATGCAGGTGCACACTGACAAGTCTGATGCCCACCTACTGCCCATAGGAGTGCTTTAGCTACTGGGCTATAGGACAAGTTGAAGGCAAAAGCTGTCATCAATCTTGTTGAAGCTTGGCCATTGTGTGACATGAAAAGCTTGAGGAGAATCTGAAGTGCTATACCTTCATCTGGGGGACAATAGGAAAAATGGCCGTATTTAAAATGTGTAGCTTCAGATTTACATGAATTCTGCATAGAAAATAAACTGGCCATCTGAGTCTGAATATGTAAGAGCAGCACTCACAGGAGCCTGCCTGTTTTCCCCACTTAGAAGGTTCTAGCTTATCAAATTATAATGCAGACATTCAGTGAGCAAATGTGTCGTGTCAGTGAACAAATATTAATTGAATGTACTTATGCCTGTTACCATGGTTAATTCTACATACTTATCGCAGAACTGCTAGAAAAATGAGGAGATTGTTGGCATGGTTGATTTGTATTCCACATCTAATGTGTAATACGCAATTTTGCTTTCTTATTCGTGAACAGAATAGTTGGGACTCCAGGTAGACTTGAGAGAGCCAACAGGCACTGCCATCTCATGTCAGTTTGGTCTCAAGTAAATGCTTCAGTTAGAAGACGCAGGGTTGCTAATCTTCATGGTTGTATTGCAAAATGTGACATTTTTCTTAAAACTTCAGCCTCTTTTTGGACTTCAACAAAGCATTCAATATGGTTTCCTTCAGCCTTCTCCTGCACAAAGTGGCCAGTGAGTGGATGGATGTTCTGAGAGATAGGCAGGAAATTGGCTAACAGTCACGAGTAGGATTCCCCAGGGATTCATTACTGGCACTGTGCTGTTGAACATCTTTGTAAATGATCTGAATGATGAGATTGAAAGCATCCTCACCAAGTTTGCCAATGCCACCAAACTGGGTGGTTGAGGTGGGCACATCAGAAGGAAGAGCCACCTCACAGAGGTGCCTGGTCAGGCTGGAAGAGTGGGCAAGCAAGAACAATAAGAAGTTAACAAAGTGTGGCTGGGGAGCAGTCTTGCTGAAAGGGACCTGGGGCTGCTGGTGGACAACAAGCTGGGCAGGAGTCAGCAGTGTGCCACTGCGGCAAATCAGATCCCAGGCTGCATCCACAGGGCTGTGACTGGCAGAGACAGAGACGTGATCATCACACTCTACTCAGCACTTGTCCAGCCACATCTGGAGTGCTGTGTCCCATTGTGGTACCCACAATGCAAGACAGACTGGAGAGAGTCCAAAGGAGGACTGTGAAGGTGATCCAAGGGCTGGAGAAACTGCCCAGTGAGGAAAGACTGAAGGAATCAGGTTTCTTACCCCTGGAGAAGAGTCGGGGGGCACCTCATTGCAGTATTGCAGCTGCTACTTAAAGGGTAGCTACAAAGAGGACAGAGGCTCTCTCTTCACAAGGAGCCACGTGAAGAGGGCAAGGGGCAATGAGTAAAAGTTGCACCAGGAGAGGTTTCATCTCCATATAAGAAAGAAAATTTTTACAGTGAGAACAATCATTCACCGAAACAACTTTCCCAGTGTCAGAACCCCTGTCACTAGAGGTTTTCAAGAAGTGATTGGATCACTAAGGTGCTGATAATCTCATCTAGGCTCCCTGTCCACACAAAAGGGGCCAAAGAATATTTTAAGGTAATTTCTAATGTGGGTTGTTTTGTAATTCTATTACTGCTTAAAAACCTGTTTTCTTTTAAGTAAAAGTAAACTTTTTAGACCTAGATGTTGTAGTGTCTTGAAATGTTAAAAATAATGTGAGAAGGGCCTTGGAGGGCAAATAAAAGGATCTGAGAATGATTTATGGGATGAGAATGAATTACTGGAAAGCAAATCTGAAACTTTTTGCAAGTCAAACCTCTTTCTGTTTGAGGAATCAGTTCAGAACTTGTAAAGGCATAGAGTGTTCAGTATTGTAAAAAGTCTCTCTTTGCTGCAGCTGGTTGTTATTAATGCTTATTGAGAGGCTAAAGGAACTGGTACCCCAAGTGGCTTGCTAAATTACCCTGTAAATTCTGTAGTTTATGTTCCTTGAAACCAGAAGAAATTTTTCTTCATTTTTTTCAGAAATGCTTATGCTTTTCCAGGCCTTCTGCTGTAAGTTTGATTATTTCCTCCTCAATTTCCTCCACACTGTATTGCTAATCATGTAATCTTAGGTTTTTTAAAATATTTTTAAAAATTTTTAGATTTTAAAGAAATCATGTTTCTCTGTTCTGACTTACTACCTTTATGAATGCATCTCAGCTTTCACTGGAAATAAAGTATCTACACATTGCAGTTTCTAAGGAAATGCTTGAAAATATGACTGGAGCACACTCTAGAGGTTCAAAATTTCAATGGCAGATAAATTACCCCAAATTTTTTCATATATCAAATCTTATGATTTTAAAGCCAATCTCATGATTTTTTTAAAGCTTTTTTTTTTTTTTTTTTATTTCCACTGAAGATTTGAAGCAAGGTTTCTGAATACTATAGTCTCATCTGGCATTCCTCTGGAGAACTATATTGTATTACTCTTGATCTGCTGACAGGGAGCTGGGTTTTGTATACTCTGCTAAGTCTTATATCTGGGTCAAAGGCAGATGACATTCTGGCAGTTCATAAAGGTGCTGATATTATTTCTCTAGTGTTCTGCAAACTAGGAAAATTTATCTTGGTAGGTTTTATAAAAGGACTGTGTCCTGAAAAGGACAAATGCTGCACTTCATAGATTTGTTTGAAAGACTGAGATAGAAGTATAGATAAATTAAAAAATTCTAAACAGGTCTGTGGATGTAATAAAGTTGTATAGAATGTATTATGCCACTTAAAAAAGGGTCACTACCCTACCCAAAGACTATGTATTTTCTGCTATTTTACATCGTTACATGACTAGGAAGCTTGCATGAAGAAGATTGACAATCAAAGATTGACCTTCAAATAATTTGAGTTTGAACATGTGCCTATCCATCTCCACTTTACAGATATTTTTGGTCTGCATAATATTTCCAATCAAATGTGAAGCTTTTGTAGCTTAGAGCATAGTGCTAATAGCATCAAAATTGTGGGTTTGATCCCTGTATGCACTATTTACTTGAGAGTTGGACTCAATGATCATTGTGGGTGCCTTCCAACTCAGAATATTCTGTGATTCTGTGATTCTGTGAAGTGCAGCAAAAGGATTAGTGCATTTTTTTGGACTGTTGACACTTTAGGATCATGTTTAGTAGTAGTTTCATATTACTCTCTAGAAGGATGGTGCAAATTGGGCTAAATGTCCGGTTGAGTGACCTAGACAGCTGAATGCTGTCACTGTATCTGAGCAGCAACTTGTGGAATCATTCACAATGCTTCTAAGCTGCCAAGTAGGTAACTATCAACATTGTAAAATTTTTGTTATTATTTTCAGCTATTTGTTAAACATACACGTTGCCTGCTCGGATTCTGTTGATCCTGTATTATTTTACGCTGATACTTCAGAGCCTTGAAAATGAATCAAACTCAGGCATCCCTGTCTGGGTGTGGAGCCCACATTCAGTAATCACAAGATGTTTCTTTTTTTAAACTGCAGTTGCTCTCTCTGTTCCCACTTCTCTGGCTGGTCGTATGCTCATTACACAAGAAATGTGTCCTCCAGTCATCTGTCCTACATTGCCTATGCTGCTTATTTGAAGAATTTGGGGCAGAATCAGGCATAGCCAGGAGCAGCCCTCCTGGTTAAGGTTCTAGGGGTGTGCAGTCTGTCTGCAGAGCAGCTGGCCTGGCACGGAGCCACTTGGCACGCTCTTGTTATCAAGACCCTGCAAGTGCTCAAGACCTGATGATGTGGCCAAGGCAACTGAGGGGTGTGCTGATCCAGCATGTCCATGCTGGAGCATGAATTTCCAAACTGTAAGCAGTGTGCTAACATTTACATTTGGAACAGGTGGCTGGGGTTTTTTTTCTTTAGTTGATAGAGAGCCTTTGCATTTTGGAAATTGTCTGAATGTCTGTTCAGGTCCATGAACTGCTGTGACTGTAGTTACCAATCCCTGGCAGAAATCCCACAGCTGGAAGTCAAGGATAAAAGAACAAGGATAAAATGGACAATGCATCTGAGCAGATCTTTTTTCTGAAAGGTATGGATCACTATATAAAAGTAAAATTTTTGATTCAAAATTGTCCCTGGATTCTGGCTTATAAGTGGAGAAAGACAAAGTATTTTTATTTAGAAAGTCAAAGAAAATTTAAAAAACTTTTAATATTTTTTGTTAAAAGGAGATTTCAAGGCAAATTTGTACTTTGTCAATGTCACACTTTCCCATCAGAAAATAGTTTTACCAGTTTACTGGACAGTTTTCAAAAGCAGACCAAATACCAAGTTTTTCTGCCAACCAAAATATCTAAATTCTTTTTTAAAGGAATTTTTACTTCTTTTTAAAAAATGGCCAAACTGTCCATTGGCATTTGATTCTTTTTGGCATTCTGTATCCCTTAAAATCTGGAGTTTGTCTGAACTCTGGTTACAGAAAGGGTTTTGGCAGTATTAACTATTGATTTCTATGTTCTTGTAGTGAAATCCCTCTGGGCAGGAAAGCTTATGTTTCAATAGTAACTACCAATAATGACAAAGAAAAAGAGGAGAAGACCCACAAAGGAAAAGTAAAGTAAATATGAAGAGGGAGGGAACATTAAGAAAGAGAGTAGGAAAGAAAGTGTGCCAAAAATGTGCCATGTGACTGGAATCAGAGGGGGAAAGATCATTCTTGGGATTTGATCCTGAGCCTTCTCTTCATTTACCTATTTTGGTGTCTAGTACTGATGCTGTGTAAGACATCAAAGATAGTTTATATATACCATGTTACTTTCCAATTAAATAAGAGTAATTAATAGCCATGCATAAGACAGGATATTCTTAGGAAAGGCGTCATCCATACACATTCTTTCAGAGTTTGCTACAACTCCATGGCTTTTATATTTTCAAAAATTGTTCCTGATTGTGTAAATGCAAAGAAAGGCACAGAGGAATTTCTGCTTGCACTATAGCCTTTATGTATGCAAACAGCACTGCCACAGATATAGCTAAAAATAGAGCTAAAGGCTAGGGAAAATTAAACATGGAGTGGGCTTGTTTCTTATCTGGAATTTTAAAACAATATTTATTCATACACCACTAACTATAAGTCTTGAGAAAGATTCTTCTCTTTTTTAACCTTATTTTAACAATTACAAAATTAAAATGTTGTCACATTAATTAATTAACGTTAATTAACAGTTAATTGTTAGTCACGCTTGGATATTTTTTAAGACCTTTATATAAACAGGTTTTGATTTCTTACTATTTAATTACTACAGGTTAGCCTTTAAATACACTAGTTTTAACTGCTTGTACAGATACCTTTGTCCACTGCTAAAATTCAGGGGGAGAATTACACTACAATAGAACTAAGACAATTATAAAGTGGCTATGTTGTTTTGTGCTACTGTTACATGCATGTATGTGTAAAATCAGTCTGTGTGCACTGACAAAAATCATACTGCCTGAACAAAATTTGTATGTACTGAGTGGTCTGAACTCTGCAGTTGGGGAGAGCCTTTCATAGCCAGAACGTGACAGGAAGGAGAAGCCACTTCTGGCAAAGACACATGATGAAATTAATTCCATTCACTGAGCTCATCTTACTGGTAAGGGGAAGCACTGTAAAAGTAACTATTAAGAGACAGAGCTAAGAACATCAGTGAGGTCAGCATACTATGCTTTTCAGCTTTTGTGATTTTATTAGATATCTGGATGAGATCACCTCTTGAAATAGCTGAGAGGAAGAGAAAGGAGAAAAGATGCCGGCTGCCGAACATCATCCTGCTAAAGAAATTGCATAGCCTCTTGCTAACACCAAGAGGTTAATTTTGAGTTGTTGTTTTCTTTATATTGAAGTATATGCTAACAATTAGGGATTTTTTTGTTGTTGTTTTCATTCCCTGAATATTCTTGAAGAGTAAATCAAAGCCGTTCTCATGAATGCAACTTCTTATCCTGGCAAATCATACACAATTGCCATATTGTTTCAGTCTTTCTGGTCTTCGGTGACAAAAGAGAAATCCTTTTTTATGCTTGCATTTTAAGACCAGAAGTGTGAATGATGATTATTTAGCCTGACATTCTCCATAACACAGGTCACATCTGAAGTCATAGTCACAGAGGTTCTGTTAGATAAGTGTCTGCTGTCTCATCTGCTTATTCAATACGGAGTAATAAAATGCCTTGAGCTTATTCCTATATGTTGGGGTTTTTTATATCAAGGTGATTACTACGAATTTCCATTAGCAAGTACTACCACAAGGGAAGACTGGCTATTTTTGTCTAAAATTCATCGATTACTGATATTTTATTTATAGCTGTAATTCTGGTTCAGATGGTATTTTAGATTGTAATTTAGACTTAGGGTTTCTGTGTGGGTTTTTTATTTATTCATTTATTTGTTTATTTTTATTGTTAGATATATAGAAGCTTTTGTATGAAATCATTGGGCTTGAAAGGACGTCAAAGTTCATCTAGTGCATCTTTCTGTTGCCAGGCAGGAACACGTGTACATATATCCCTTCTGACAGATACTTGCCTACTGATTTCTTAAAGGTTGCTAACAATGCTAAGGTTACAGCACCTCCCTAGAAAAGCTGTAAAAACATTTCCCCATGTTCAATCTGAATTCACCTTGCTGCAGTTTAAACCTGTTCTTTTCCATTGCACACACCACAGATATGAAAACCACCATATTTCCATATGGTTTGCAATAGCCAGTGTATGTATTTGAAGATACTCTCCATCTTTTTGCATAGGTCATATTTTGTGTACTGTGCTGTTGTTCCTGCCTTATATTCTCACCTTCCCCTTGCTATTATCAGTAGCTTCATTAGTACATGTATCTATTGTTATTGTTCTTTCATTTTTGCCTCAGGAACTTAGAATCTTCAAAGTGAGTACTTTCTTGATAGTAAAACATCAAACCTTGCTTTTATATTTTATATAAATTATTTTAGCCATATTGGTAAAGATAGAAGATTTCTAAAGTCAGTACAACAAGAATTTTTGTCAAGTCACTGGAATTCAGATGTTCTATTTTGGTATTTTTTTAATACTGATTTCCATTTTCAGCTCTCCAGAATGAAAAGCAGGGAAGTTTTCAGGATGTCAGATTGGATGATTTTGTGCAGGTGACATTCCTTTTATGGAAACAGCTTTGGGAAGCAGGACTATATATCTTGCCCCTCAGAAAGATTTAACTTTGAATTAGCTTTGCTGTGCTACCCGCTGGTGAAGAGTTTGAGTAGTCTGCCCCTAGAAGATAGCTCCTCTTGTTGTACAATGGGACTTACCTTCCATGGCCAGCTTCCAATGGTGAAACCTCTGTGCTCCCTTCAAGATGAACCTGGATCATTTCGCCTCACACAGTCCCGGAGCAGTATCACGGAATAACTTGGGTCAGAAGGAACCCCTGGAGATCTCTAGTTCAGCCTCTGGCTCAAAGCAAGAGGTACTTTGTATAGTTGGGTTTTGAGTAAATACTAGCATTTGGTCTAGTCTCCTCTACGTGAGATAACATGGAGCCAGTTGTTTCCCAGGAGGAGCAAGCCCAGCTTTCTCAGCCTCTTCTTTCAGGTGGTGTGCTTCAGCCCCTGGACCATCTCTGTGGCCCTGCTCTGGACTGGCTCCAGATAGCTGGTGAGTCTCCAGTACCCAGAACAAGATGCACCCCTTCAGATGTGGTCCCTCAAATGGCCTCACAAGAGAGGAAAAAACCACTTCTCTTGGCTGACTGGCCACACTCTGAATGCTCGAGGTGCCAGGGGGTTGATGCAGCTGAGATAAAATTTCTGTATGGATTTAAGTTTTACTATTTCGAATGCCTCTCTCAGTCTTTTTCACTTCTTCATGCTACCAGTGCCATGCACTTCCTGTGTCTTTAAACAGATAATGGTAACTAATGACCATGTGGGACACGGATCCATTTGCAGGCTTGCACCATCTAAAGCTTTTAAAGGAAAAGTTGTTTGCAGATCTCATTTTCTTCTAGAATATGTTTCAATATTATTAACTGGCTATTCAGATTATTTGCAGCATTCCTGATGTCAGTGTATTTATATCTCCCTGCCTCAGTAGAAAGCTGAGGCTTAACTGCACTGTGATCAGCAAACTCATCCGTATTTTGGGAGCCCAACTGGCTGTTACGGAGGGGCAGTTTCCATTTCATCTGAGCACATCCTGTGCTACTGAAATAACTTGATCATGAACATATGTTACAGGAAATACAGTTGCAGCACATAGGGGGGTTTTAATTTATTCTTTGACTTATGACTAAAGGGCAGTGTCAAAGTTTGTGGTCTAAAAATGAGCATTTCTTGACAGTCATCTTATTTTTAGGTCCTTTAACTTGAAACAGGATTTCTCTTGGCTTGAAATGGTGATCAAAATATACACATCTGTAATTTGCAGTAAACAATCAAATGTTTTTGTTGATGCTAAATTTGCTTCTGTAAGATTCTAGTGTTTACTAACCTAGTAAGAGAACAATATTTGACTACAAAAAGTGGAAACCTTTCAAAGTTTGTTTGCTTGGGTTTTATTTTCCTTTTGGAAGAGGAAGCTAAATTATATCCAGTTTTGTAGTCCTGCAGGCATGATGCGCCATTGTTTCTCATTTCATTAGGTAGTTTGGCTGTAAATTATACATGTATATTTCAGATAAACCTATACTGTTTAATAAATACACCCCTAAAATGTACTTTAAAATAAAGCAAATAATCTATCTTGTGCTTTGCACATTAGAAGGTACAAAACGAGTCTTAAGTAAAAGTGTCTTGGGCTCAAATTTTGATCTCCTTATTGTACAGAGTAGCAGATGCTCCTCAAACAGTCCTGGTGTGTCTCTTCAAGGAGTAAAGCCCATTTCCATGTGAATAAGACTGTATCAACATTGTCACAGAATATTTAATTACAAAAGATATATCCTTATAGTTGTCTTATAGTTGCTTAAGCAAAGATCTCAGTGGGTTTATCAGCAACTGAATAAAAATTGTGGGGTCACTGGAGCTGCTATTGTTTAAGTCAAATGCATTACAGTCTGTTTTTGTGTAAAGCTTAAATAAGTACATATGGTGTCAAACTACTAGATTCATAATTCTCACCAGTTGGAGTCTTCAAAGGCTTTTGAAGACCTTTCCTTTGAAGAAACTTGGATACTAGCTGGAAGAGCATAGAAAAAGACCTCATCTCAAGTAACTGCAGAATTCATTACTTCATTGTTTTCACTTTTTATTTTTTACATATGCAAAATCTGTAGCTATGGTCCAAACACAATACTGCATTTATTAAACTAAAAATTTGTTGCAACTTCTGTATAAAGATCAACCTTTGTTTACATCAATATTTAAAATCCAGAGAAGTTCAAAACAATTTTCCCTGGCCATGAAGAATTTCTTCACAAATTAAAAACAATAGGAGAGAATGAGGAAGGAAAATCCCTATAAAGATCCCATCAGACTTCTCTCCTTACCTTTTAATTTGGCAAAAATTAAACTTGGTATTCAATATAATGAGCTATGAAGCCTGGAAAACATACAGTCTTCCTGTATCAGTGTTTCTCTCATTATTGTGCACTTCCTCTACACGGCAGGATAGTGCAATGGTGTATGGTGATATATGATCAGTCTTCTGTAGCAACAGAGAAGCATCCTTCCTGGAAAGATGTTAAGTGCAGATTCAGAGGGGTGTTTCCTTACCGGAGCTGATAAACAGTCCAGTTCCTCTTTTAAAGGCAGTAGCAGCAGTGGACAGTGTCTCTAACTTCTCATTTGCCATCTCAGAACATTATGAATTACAGGAAACAGCAATGTTTGCCTTTTCCTTTGAAATATTTCATAAATGTATGAAAGTTGAGTTCAAAAGACTATTTTTATGTTCGTTTGAGCAAAAGTAGTACAGTTTTACAGGCATGACAGTGGCCAACGGCATTTTTCTCCCAGCTGGTTTAGAGAACAACCCAGGCTTGAAGTTAACTTCTGAACAGCTCTCATGACAAGAACAAGATGTTGAAACTGGCACAGGGGAGCCCATTTTTGGAAGACCTGGTGGTTTCCGGTGGGTCAGCTTCATCTGTGCCATATTGGTTGAGTTGTCTGAGCTTGAAATCAAAGGCGGAGCATTACTGGTGAAAGCTTGTCTCCAGTGTACCTGCTCATTCCTTACAGGTTTCTATGATCAGCTCCTCAGCCTGGGAAACTGCACCCAAGAAAATAGGATCTTACTTTTTAAGTGTTATTCATCTGCAAGTTTGATAGAACAGTGTATTCTTGTCCACAGAAGTTGCAGGTATAAGTTGCCACAGATGAAATTTGTCTGCTGAAGTGATGTCTTTTGAATAAATAATAAAATGAGCTTTTATACTTTGTGTTTATAACAGTACTTTTCCTTTGTTTTGTGTTGGAATTTAGGATACAAAAAAAGCCAGCAGTGGGCTTTTTTTGTCACTCCTTTCTCATGTAAACCTTCTAGTTACTTTGTGCAAATTTGCTTTGAGAGTGAACTTTGGTGTTTTGACTTCTGTGTTAATTAATTAAATAATCCTATTTTCAAGAAGGACTTGACCACTAGACACAAGTGCTTATAATGTAATGTAGTGGTGTCAGATTAATGATTACTGGTCCAGACAGTCCTGTGAGTTTGGGCGGAACAAATGATGAGAAAATAATGTGCGCTTGAATCTCAAGGACTATGCTCTATTTCAAGCTTGCGCCTTTTTTTTTTTTTTTTTTAGTGCATTTCAGCATCTCTTTATGCATCAGTTATACCAGAAATCAAAGCTGTAGGCTCATATTTAGGTCTAACCCCACCCATATTATTAAATTTTAAGATGATGTCAATACTGTTGTGAGTTACACATCAAATATAAATTGGTTACAAAACATTTCTGAATGTTAAACTACCTAAGATTGCCTCAATTGGTGCAATTAGACAGTGAATGTAATTTACATGTTGAGCAGTGGAAAAATTCTTCTTGTACTAACAAGGATACATTAAACAATGTCTCCAGCAAATTTCCTTCCCTTAACATCCTTTGCTTCTTAAGTTATTGTTTAATACACTTCCTAATCCTAAATTAGTGCAGGTAATACAGATTTAGTACTACTTGGCATTGATGCAGGGATTGCACATTTTCTTTTGACCAGCATACCTGATAAGAAGCTTTTCATTTCTGAACTGAACAATTATAGACTTGTTTTGTTGTTGAACTGAACATACAAATAATTATGAGGAAAATAGGCAATGCTCCCAGGAAAGCCTCTGGTTTCCAAGTCCAGTCCAATTAGTAAAGAAGGAAGCTTTCTTATACAGCTTTTATTACGGTCTGTTTCACTGATCAGATAGAGATTCTTAATAGAGATGGCATTGAATGCTCTCCATATTGAAAGATAACTAGGTATAGAGTCAATTCATTATATTGATTACTGATTAATCTACTACAGGCTTATAAATATCATCACATCGATCATCACATGTAATGTGCTAAAGATATAGTGATTTGCAGTGCTTTGAAGGTGCACTATAAAATCTAAGCTAAGCACTGAAAAACTTACTTTGCTTAATAAAAAAAAAGTTTTTGTCTCACCTGTGCAATGTTGCTCCTTTCTGTAGCTATATCTGACAAGAAGATGGAATATGCCTTCTGGAAACTGACTGTAGAGCAATGGCTGTAGAGCTGTCTTCAAAATATACTATCCATGAATACAGAAACCCTCTAGTGGGAGCATATTTGCCCATAGAAAACAAGGGCAAAGAAAAAAGAGACAAAAATTTCAGACAACCTTCAGGTTCTTTCAATGGTTTATTGTCCAGTTCCTGTGTTTAAAAGCAGGAATATCCCATTACTTTGTTGCAAACATGAAGTTTAATGCAAGGCCACCAAGTAATGAAAGCCTGACACTCTCCTTATAAGGGGCATTTTTATATGGGGTAATAACTTCAGTGGGATTACACCTAGAATCCTAGAATCATGGAATCATTAAGGTTGGAAAAGACCTTCCAAATCATCAAGTCCAACCTTGGGTTGAATACTGCCATGGCCACTAAACCATGTCACGAAGTGCAATGTCTACTTCTTTTTTTGAACAATTCTGGGGATGGTGACTTCATCACTTCCCTGGGGAGCCCATTCCAATTCAAATATGAAAGATTACCAGGAGAATAGCATAGGAGAGTATGGCCTATGAAGGCAGACCTTATAGAGAGTTTTTTTGCTAAATGGTTATGTTATTGGAGCTTGAGAACTCTAGGAAATCCAGCATGTCAGTGATGCTTATTCCTCTTTTGTAATCAGCTCTGGTGTGATTCTATACATGCACCTTGGCTTTTATAATGTTGTAGATCTTTAGGATTCAAGGCCTCTGGAAGATTTTGTTTGGTAAGCTCTTTGTCAAGGTATACTGATTTATCAGAGCATACTTATTAGTTTTATTTGGCTAAAATTAAGAGCACTGAAAGTTATAATCACTGCCAAAAGGACTATAAAAGCCAAGGAAAATTACACAAGATTGGTCTCCTTAAACACTGGGAGCTTAAAGAGAAAAAACTGAGGGCTGAGCCAGATGACCATCACCATAATCCATCTCTGTTGGGTGGCTGCAGTTTTAATCAGCAAAAAAGAAAGTAGCCAGAGATGCCCAGAGATTCTGGGGTTGAGCATCAGATTTTAGCTGTTGCCATCTCTGTGTGTTCTGTCTGAGAGGACGGGGAGCATCTTCCACAACTGGCTCGCCACCTTCGTCTTGGTACGGGGTGACAGCACCCCTGCAAACCCTATGGAGTAGTGAGGTGAGGATCCAATAAGCTAGGAAAGCCTTCAGCAGGGCTTGTGCTAGAAGAGTTTACTTAGTATTTGGTTTCTTTCAAAAGGAGCACTAGGAGAACATCTTGCTGCTGATTGAGAGTGTCAGAAATAAATTTGAAGTGAACCATGATGATACAAAGGTCTATAACCTAAATTAATATAATAGAACAGAAATAGAGGCTGGAAGGGTGCAAATGCTTACTGTAAGGCCGATGGTGACATTTATTGACTGTAACATTTATTGACTGTAACATTTAATGATGGATCATTAGAAGGCTTCTAGTGCCTTGGCACTTCAGTACCTGCTGCATAGGAAACAGCCTTAGTCAACAAATTATACGGTGGGACTAAAAATAAAAGCTCCATCATCAGCTCATGTGGTCTGCTGCAAAAATAGTCTGGAGAGCACTTAAAGCCTGATGGAGCCGATAGATGTTACACTGAGCCTTGTTGTGCGCCAGGCTGGGGCTCTGGCCAGGTGCCAAGGGGAGCAGGTTCCCAAAACCCTTCCCTGAGTATGCCAATGCCAGTGAGTGCAACCTCCGTACCCAAAAATTAGTGAGGGTGACCCAGCAGATGGTGACACTGTGCTACAGGGAGACAGCAATTTCCCCGGTGAATGAGGATTAATCCAGTTTTACAGTTTTCTTAAATGTACTCAGAATGTCAATCATTCATAAAACTGTGAATAAGAATCCTCACCAAATAACCAATTCTATCAAATTCAATCATCTTCCTCTTTACCTGAGCAAAGCGTGGAAATTTTATAATAAATACACTGGGGGAAGAACTGTACATTTTGCTGCTCCTGCTCAATGCATTGACCAAGAGCTTCAGAAGTATCTTGAAAACTGTCTGTCTACTGCCAAGCACTTTGGAATACGTGGCCTATTGACATCACTAGCAGGACACTATTTCACTCTGATAATCCCTGTTTAAAAACAAAAGAGGCATAGATCTATAGCAAACTTTTAGAGGATTGAAAAATTTGAATAGAAAAGTACTCCACAAAATATACCCAAGGTTTGCTATGTGCAGCTTCCAACCCTACGAGCCTACATCTGAGAGAAGAGGATTTTCTTCAATTAACCTAGTTTACTAAATGTATTTTCAAAGCGGCAGTGGATGAGTGTCATTAGCATTCACTTGGAGTGAGAGAATGGCTTTGACTGTGGTTCTGCTTATTTGACTTCTCTCTCTAAACCTTATCCATCATGATGAATGCTTGGCCCACTTCGATTCTGGTAGGCATAACGCACAGTCTGCTGATGAACGGAGCCTGGGCGGTGTCCAGTCCCTGCTACTGCAGTCAAGTCATAGAATCACTTTAACCCATTCATTATACTCCCCTCTAAAAACAGTTGGGTTATTTGCCCCACTATTTCTTATGAGCAGTGAAGAATTTTACGGCTAGGAGAATCAAATATCTTTTTCTGATTTCCAGCATAAATTTATTCAGGACCTGTTTGCTCTTGTGCTAGCATTGTCCTGAAGCTTAAGTAGCTGCATGCCAATCTGTGATATTTACCCACTGATGTATTTATAGACAGACTGTAGCCTTTCTCAGGCTTTGTTTCACCAGGGCAAACAAGCCGAGCTCCCATAAGATCACTGTCAGTCTTCTAACAACTCCGTTTCACTGTGGTTTAGTTTTTCCTGAACACAAGTGTCCAAGTTTCTGTGCTATATTCCAAATGAATTTTTACTACTGTCTCTGTAACACTCTTTCTTACCTTCACTTTGCCCAAAAATTCTTCATCAAATATATCTTAGAATCCAATTTGCCTTTTCTATGGATGGTCAGTCAGTTCTCTGTGATCAAAGCTCTTTGCAGATTTTAGAGCTCGCTGTTAAAAAATGTCATAGATGCATCAACTTTAAGGGAGCCGTGACAGCTTCCACCAGCTGGGGATCTGCATCTGATAATTCAGCTTGCAGGACACAGCTTTCTCTGCGTCTGGCCCGAAATGGTGGAGCTCACTGCCAACTCCCCTCCCCCAAGACCTTCCCCAGGGGAACCACTGATTTGCTTCTGCCCAGCCTGCAATGTTAAAAAAGCACTTACTCCATCTCATGCTAAGAAAATATAGGGCAAAATTTGGCAAATACTGTGCATTCACTATGCATATGTTTAAAAAAATGTGAAAATCTTAGCTCCTTTTTTTGTTTGTTTGTTTAAATTCAAAACATTTTCATCCATTTTATCAATTTTAATTTCTCGCCATTCAATTCTTGTCCTTCATTTCCTTCTCATTCCTCGTTAAGTGTGAATAAAACTTTTGAAACGGCAATTAAAATAGACTTCTTTCCATTAAGAGAACCTACGTGTGACTGTGCTGCTGCCTATTGTCCTGCTTCATTTCTTCCTTTCTCGGGTCTATCCTTCATCTTCTATCATCTGTGATTTAGACTAAGCCCTTTGTGGCAAGGACTTTTGTATTATATTCATCTCTGCCTAAAGCAGAGGCACTTATTATTGCTTTGTGAAAGTATAAAGAATGTAGCAGATCAATGCCATTATCCTGAACTGCACTTAGAAGACAAAGGCAGTGTAGCTCTTGAATTGATGCTCTTGGGAGCACAGAAGCAGAGCTACATTTTGGGCTACCACAGATTTGCCAGAGGACTCTCTGTGTATTTCCCTCTAAAGATCATAGGCCGGGCAAAACCTACAAAAGCACTGGTGACTGCAATAAAGCTTGTACGACAGAATTGTCTTAGTTGCCTTATCAAATCAAGCAGATGTTAACAAAAATTTTGACTGCTAGGACTCAGCTAAGGATTCAGGATTCTGAGCTCAATCAGAGTGCGGTGTCAATAGGCTATATTGATTTAAAATAGACGTGGTGATGGTATTTCTACTTTTGAATAGACTCTAAAGGCACTTGCAAAGGAGTGTCTTTAGTAGAGCAAGTGGACTAGAGGTTTGAGAGATTTGAGATCTGTGATCAGGGGAAATAGATCAGGGAGTTGAGCACTGGGACATCTCTCCCCCAGCTAAAAGCTCTAATGATGCTCAGCACCCTGTTTTCCTTAAATCCCACAACAGGTGCAAGCAGCCTTCATGAAATAAGGAGGTTTAGAAGCACCTTTTCCTTTACTTTTTTTCTTTTTGGGGATGGCTTGGACATTGGTGCATTCAGCTCACTGAATAATCTGATCCCTGTTTGAGAGGCCAAGCCTGCTTGGCCACCCATCACACCGCCTGGAGTCAAGCACTGCAGCCCTGAGCATCACGCTGCTGTCACTCTTGGTTGAACACCTGCTCTGAGAGTCCCACATTTGTCCTTCTGTGTCAGCTCTTTAGCTGCACTCTGTATGGCATTCATTTATTTATGCTTCTTAGGACCAGAAACTTCACATCAGCCTATTAAAATACTTTTCAGCTTGTAAGATAATGAAAGAGTTTGTTCTCTGTTGTGTTTTTTCTCTCCATTGACACCTGTGCCAGTACCATTGATCTGCCTTACCGAGTTCAGCAACACAGTCTTTGGTATGTGGGTTTTAACTTCAGCTGATGGGTAGTCAATCAACAGCAAGGAGAGCTGGTGATACTGAATTTGTGATAGCTGGTTTCAGGAACTGCAAAAGACCAGCTCCTCTACAAGTCAATTAACTAGACATGGAAATACATCTCTGAGTTTAGCACAGAAGTGTGCTTTGTTGGGGTGAGATTTTTACTACAGAGAGATGTAAACCTCCCTAGGCTAAAACTACAGAGATAATTACATATAGCATGGGAACCCCATCACAGCAATTGATCCAGTATGACCCTTATATAGCTAATTACAGACTGTCAAGGCAATTTCTGTTCAAGCCGGACTGATAGTTAATTGGTTGCTACCCATTGAAATCCTGACCTTGGTTTGGCACAGGGAACACAGAGAGTTGTGCATCTGGCCAAAGCATCTCATTGCTGCCCTGGGGGCAGGCAGACAAGGTATTAACAGCTGAAAATGAAAAATGGCAAATGAAAGTCCAAAAGAAGCAGCAGCTTTCTCTACCTGTTCTTTTCTTCCTCTCCTGCACTCCTTCCTTCAAAACCTGTTGCTCAGGCTACAAGACTAAGTAACACACACAAGAATAATTGTCTTTTGAAGACTTTCTGTTAATTCGCAGCGCAGGATAGAGGACGTGTCTCTACCGGTAACTTTTTGGTCAAATTGAAAACTGGCAATTTATTCCTGCTGCTTTGTCTTTTGCTGCTTTGTCTTTCAAGCACACACTAATCCACGGTAGAAATTTATCTTCTACCTTGTGCCTACCTGGTTTCCTTAGTAACTTCTCATAAGAATATGACAAGCACTTGCAAAAGCCCAAATAAATTGTCAACTGCCTAATCTTTATTTACAGAAAATGATGTGGTGTTAAATCTACTAGATCTCTGCCAAAGCTGGCTGATGCATTTCACAGAATATTGCTTTCTCTCTTTGTTCAAAAAAGGATCCAGATATTATTAAAACAAAATACTCCACCCCAAAATGTAAAAATCTCATTGCTTGTGTAAAGAGATTTAAGACCTGGAAGTTACCTGAACCTTCATGTGTGCTCCATATCTGTCCTTTGTTTATGAGTGTCATTACCAAAATTACTTTTTCAGCTTTGTTTATATTTAAAATGTCTTGCAAAAAAAAAAAAAAAAAAAAAAAAAAGAGGTTAAAATCCTCCCTCTTGATGACTTCAGAAAGTGTTTAGATTATTTAGACAGTGTCAAAATGGATGCTTGAATAAAGATGTTACCGGCTTGTGATTTTGAAGCAAAAGTGGGACCACGGTCGGGACAGAAGAGAATCAGAATGAAGGAGTGCAGATTGGCAATAATTATATGTTTCATTGTTTATGCTACTTCAGAACTTCCACCATGGTGTGGGTTCCACCTGATGGATGGTGCAGATGCAAAATATCTGTCTGTTCTACAAGCTTGCAGTAGGGGTACAGTTGAGGAAAGGATAAAACAAGGAAGCTATGCAGAGAGTTCTGGTGGTTTGCAGTAAATAACTTGTAGGGGAAAGTCTGACAAGGAAGAACACCAGGAAGGGAGTGGCAAATCTTTTGTGCATTTCCATTTTTTTCCTTTAAATATTTGGAAATTGTTCCCCTACCTGTAGTAAGCTTCTTTCAAAAGTCTTCAGGCAGGCCTTCCACACAGCTTTCTGAGGGCAAAGAATTGACATGTTTGTGTTCTTCATAGATAGCCAACTATTGGATAGGAAGCTGTTGCTCAAAATATATATGGAAGGGTGTATGTTTAAGTGCAGAAGAATGGTGAGGAGATAAGTGATGAAGATCAATACAGCAATAACTCAGATATTGCTTATAATGAAATCCTTTATGCTTTGTTAAGATCACCATTCTGCATTGTAATATTGTAATTACTTACATTGCCTCCTTTGGCTGGATTTTCCCAAAATGTGTCATGTATCATGCTCTCTACTGCAATTAGCTGTGTGCTTTTCAAATTATTCATGTGATGACTACATCACACTTACTGCTCATGTGCTCTCTCACATAAAAAGCTTCATAAACTCATGTCCATTTTTCTGTGCCATGGGTCGTGGTGCCAGTGGTGGCACAGTAGTGCCAGGGATCTCCCCACTTGCTGCTTACCTCACTCAGTAAACTATTGGAGAACCCCTACAGGGATGCTGAAGTAATAAATGATTTCTGACCATTGCTGTGTGTGCTGAGCTTGTGGTATCCAACCCTGCTCAAGTTTGGGTGGGCATCAACGCTGGCAGAGGCCATTCTGATGTTGTCACCTGGACTAAACAAGGGGCAAAAGGAAAGACAAATTTTGGAAGAGCTATCACACCTCAGGCATCAGAGTTTAAGAAAATCTGCATCTATTATGGATTAGAAGGAGACAATGTTGGAATTAGATTGTCTCGTCTCCGGTCCAAATGCACTTCTGTTTTTTCTGGGCTGGTCTGTGGTTTGGGAGGAGACTCTGGGTCAGAAAAACTTAGCAGAGGTGCTGCTCAGGGGCTGCGATGGTAGCAAATGTAGCAAGCCAGGATGGAAACAGAACCCCAGAGACAAGTTTGGGGTTGGCAATATCCCTTTTAACACTCCCCTCCCTAACCCTAACACTGCCTCGAAGGCGGTTTTGTCCCTTGATGGGGTCAGGTGGAGTGTGAGGGGAAAGGGGTAGAGCATGGGCTGTGGTGACATCACCTCTCCAGGCTGATGGCAATAGAGGTGCCACACCAGGTCTTAACAGAAAAATACCGATTGCTCCTAGAGTCCTGTCCAAGCAAAGCCTTGAGGAAATTGGTTTTGCCAAAATAAAAAGCACAGGAATGCTTGCACCGCCCAATTTCAGGTTAGCCTTCACCGTCCGTCTGAGTATTTACGTTGGCTTTCCAGGCGGTGCCGCAGATGCCGGGCGGACGCTGGCGGGAGGCGCACTGGGAATGGAGCATCCCAGGAGGCGCACGGCAGGGACGGTGCTCACCGGGGCGAGCCCGCGACCCGGCCACTGGGCCAGGCTCCATAACGGGTTTCGTTACGCAGGGCAACGACGGACAAAGGCAAAAATCGACTTAATACTACCACTCGGGCCAGGACCCTCTGCTGGTGCTCCCAGAGGTACATGGTTTGAAATCATTGGCCCCAAGCGTGGAGCAGAAGGCTTGTGGGGGGTTGTTCCCAGCGCGACGGCGCTGCCCGAGGAGGAAACGATGGGCCGGAGGATCCTGCAACTTTTCCCCACCGCTCCCGGTGCCCGCCGGCTCCCGCCTCCCGCCGCGCCCGCTGCGCGCCCGCGGAGGCGCCGCGAGCCCGCCAGGGGGCGGCCGTGCCCGCGGCCGGGGCGCGGTGCGGGGCGGGCGCGGAGCGGGCGCGGAGCGGGGCGCGGGTCCCCGCGGGCGCTGCCCCCGCCCGCCGCCGCTGCCAGTGATGTCATGGGGCGGCGGCGGCGGCGGCGGCGGCGGCGGCGGGGGGGCGGGGAGGAGGCGGCACTGCAGCTGCATGTGTCTGTGGCGGCGGGGCCGGGGCGTCGTCATCTGCATTCACATGGGGGCGGCGCCGGCCTCCGCCTGAAGCCCCCGCCCGGGGAGACACAAAACCCACGCGAGGCGCGGGGCGCCGCGACCCCCGCCCCGCCGCCGCCATCGCCATGAATTCGGCGGAGCAGACCGTTACGTGGCTGATAGCCTTGGGCGTGCTGGAGTCGCCCAAAAAGACCATCTCCGACCCCGAGGGCTTCCTCCAGTCCTCCCTGAAGGACGGCGTGGTGCTCTGCCGCCTGCTCGACCGGCTGCTCCCGGGCACCATAGACAAAGTAAGTGCCCGGCGCCCCCCGCCCCGCCGCCCTTTGTGCGCCCGGGCCCGCCGCCCCCGGCCCGGCCTCGGCCCCGGCCGCCGCCCCCCGCGGGAGGGAGGACCCCCGGTCCCGGGGAGGGGGGCGAGGTGCGCGGTGGGGCCGAGCGGGGGGTCGGTCACTGTCGGGAGGGCCGGGGGGAGCGCGGGGAGCGACAGCGGGCAGCTTGGCTGGAGGGGCTTTCCCCTTGAGGGCCACGGTTCTGCAAGTGTTTTACAGAAAAAACCGCTCTGCTCTCCATATCGAAGTCCTGGGTGTGCACGGGAGATTCATTAATTTTGGGGAGTGGGTTGTGAACCCTTTCTGGCGCGCCACGAGCCGGCTGTAAACTTGTCTACGCAACTGCTGGAATAGCCGGTGCCTCACCTCGCTTGGGAGGTGATTCAGCTCATCCCTTCCAGCCTCTGAAGGACATTTTAACGTTTGATGCTTAGTTTTCTTGAAGGCTGTTTTAGCGTGATTTGGGTCTTTTACTGTTTGGTAGCCCGTGGAAAAAATCTCATAATTTTTTTTTCGGGTTAAAAAAACGCGTTACAGCTCTATTCTGCGTTGTGTTTGAAGAAAATGTACTCTGTCAGGTAACTTTTATGTGTTCTGTGGGCGTACGTAATTCCCGTCATAGCTCGGCTAGAGGGGAGGGTTTTGATTTCTGCCTCAAGACTTGGGACGGTGCCGTTGTCTCACCTGATGTTCAATAACGTAGTGCACACAGAGACCCACATATTGACAAAACTTTCCTTGTGAGCCAGTCCGAAGTGGTGAAGAGAGGATTGATGAAGGTCATCTACTATGCTGATGGGATAACTCCTTTTTGAAAATAACACCATATTTTTCACCTTTTGCAGTTGGCAAAGTACTCCACTCTTTGGAGCCTGCTAACAATGGGCTTTTTTTTTGTGGCTCTATTTCCAATAGTCCACAGACCCACAAAGTTGAAACTAGTGCCTTGAGCTCAATGGGGCACTGGACTGTGCTGTCTCCCTTTGATTCTTCAGTTTGCCACCGACTGCAACTATTACTGTTTTGTGTTGCACTATAGTGTGGAGGTCCTGGCTCTGGATTGGATGTGGTTCTACAGAACGTAGTAGCTCATTTCTGCCCCTCTAAAATTGCAAGCAAATTAGGATGTGGCATGTGAATATGGAAAGCCTATGGGAGCCGGCAGTGTTCTTGGCGGGTGATGGAGGTGATGAGAACGGAGGCAGTGTGTTGGTGGCAGTGTGAGCCACCACGGTGACCAGCAGAGCTAGCTGGGACAGCTGAAGCCACTGCTGCCAACTTTCCCTGCCCTCATTTCCCCCAAAGTGGCTGTGCGGGCAGTAGAGCTGAAGAGGATGTGCCTGCTTCCAGAGCACCATGGCTTTGCAGAGATGGTACATGAAGTGCAAACTGCTGTCCAGTACTGGGCTGCAAACTGTGGCTCCAGAGTGGATAAATGTTCTGCTCTGCCATCCGCAGTGACACGTGACGTGGGGCTGAGGGCAGGGACCCCCTCTGTGGGGATCCTCCGTCTGGCTATCCATCAGCTTTGGCATGCTCTACCCGTGCTTCCTTGCCCCTAGGTTCTTTTGCCTGCAAGCCCAAGGAGGGTTTTGGTAGGCTTGTCCCACTGTGCTGCTCCAGGCACATTCTCTGAGTACTTCTTGGACTTCGGGCTCTGAACTTTGGGGCAGAGGAGGTGTTTCCCCTTCTGTAGATGTCAAGCCTAGTAAAATGGGGTCCTGAACTAAGTTTGGGAAACAGGCTCTACTGAAAAACAGAATAAACAAAAAAGCACAACAGAAGTAAGTGTTAGAACAGTGTTTCCCACTTAACATGCTTTTCTGTGTACATTGTAATTAGGGACAGCTCAGTTAGTGAATGAAAGGCTCTCTTTTCATCTCAGAGAAGTGAACACCTCTCATGTTCGGGTGGGGGTCCCTTCATAGCACCCTCACTCAGAGGAGGGTTTGCAGAGGGGCACAGCTCCCCACAGCCAACCCTGACACCAGCCTAGCATGCAAGGAGCTGTCAGTGGGACTTACCATGGACCTCGTGGTGCGGCAGCACGGGGTTTGCAGCGGGTGGTGTGCAGGCTGGGATGGCAGCCAGAGCAGGAGGAACGCTGGCACCTTGCAGCCTCCCACCTCCCCGAGCTCGTCCCGTGTCGAGCAGGGTGCTGGGACAGGCAGCTGCCCTGGAGGTCCCTGCTAACCCAGTGTGTCTCCTCTAGCTTTGACTTAGTTGTAAGTCTGGGAGAAATAATCCTTCTTAAAATTTTTTTCAAGAGGATCTTTGTTTTTGCGAGGGAAGCTATACTTATTTTTTGGACCATTAACATTGCACTTTCTAATTCATAGGTGCCTCTGAGAGACTCACAGACTTACTTTTCTTAATAACTTTGTGAATTTTCTTTTTCTGTATCCTCACAGTATATATCAGTATAGGTATATATACTATATATACAGTATATATACTGGTATACATATATATATATATATACACACTATGGCATATATATATATACATATACACACTATATATACATAGTATATGCCAGTATATGTCTTTCGTGCTCTCACCTACCATTATAAGTCTGAGTTACTTCCATGATACTTTATTCTTTTTTTGTTTGCTAATAAAAGCATATAAAAGTTACATCTTTTCCTGTATCATGTTGTTTTTTCCAAGTCTTTTTTGCTACTACTCTTCATTAGGTTACTTTGTTTATACTGAGTGCATTTAAAATATGAGCCCTTTTATTCCTTATTTGCCCTGAAAGTCTCCCATTCGAACTGGACATTTTTGAAGTCTAAAAGATTCAAAGTTTGTCTTGATGTAGACTGATTCAGTTCTTACAATCATTTGAGATCATAACTTTCTATAAATATCTGACATTAACAGACACTTTGAAGACTCACAGAGCTCATTTTTCTATAAATTCAAAATAGTAACTAAAACCAAAGAGAATATAAAAAATACAAATTATAAATATGAAGGAATGTTTGTAAGTTTGGGGGTTTTTTAAAGATGTTTTCTAGAAGTTGATATAAATGCCTTTCTTTCAAAAACAATTTAGATGATTCAATATATGCAGGAATGCAATAATACATTTTTTGACGTTTTGTGCTTTTTAAAACCTCTGGGTACCCTGAGAATAATTAGTAGAAGATTTTTAATAAAATATTGTGTGACCATAAAAGGAATCAAGTATTTCAAGGTCAAAGAACAGAATTTTTTTGAGTTGATAAAAACAAATTAGTGGGTTTCAAGCCTGGTTAGTATGTTCTTTCTTTAGATTGCTGTGTGTTTGTGTACCGTCTGTGCACAGAACAGCGTACAGAGCTTCTTGCCAGGAAGTTTTGGCTGAATTTGTTTACATTACAGTCATCTTCTATCTTGAACAACAGCAAAGGACAGATATTAAATTCACCAGATTTCAAGATGTTCAAATGAAAATACCATGAAAAGTAGTGTTATTATGGATTGTCTCTTATTTTTGGGCTCCCATTTAGTGTCATAATAATTTCATTGCATTTTGAGAGAGACCATGACAGAGTAAAACAAAATAGTTGGGTTAGGCAGTGTGATGGTACTGCTCAATAACCTTATCCTGAAGATAGAAAATGAACAAAAATGAGAGCAATTATGAGAAAATCCCAAAAATCGCAAAACCAACAAAAACCACAACAGCTTCCCCCACACTGTCCAAACCCAGACATGTCTTAGCTTTTTAAAGCACAGAGATCTGTACTGAAACACTCTGGTTTAGTTGATCTGCTCTAAAAGATAGGGAATTGCTGAATTCAAGGAATTTTAATAAAAAGACGTAATTTCAATTTACAGGATTTAAACCCTGTGTGGTAAAATTGAGTTACTTTGATGGCAGGGGAAGGGATCCCCCTGGAAGCATTGCAGTGCAGTTGTCTGCCGCTTAGATGCTTTTCCTCACAAAGATCATTTTCCAAACAGATTCCTCCATCACAGACCAGTTTGACCCACTTTCAACGTTGTAAACAGAGATCAGAATTGGAGCGGGAATTTTCCTTGTCATATGAGGCTTCGCGCTCCATTAAGTTTTGTTTGTACTTTTATTTTTGGTCAGCTGCTCGACAGAAAGCATCGTTTAGAGGACAGCTTTGTTCTGTTTGGGGAAATAGGGAGATGCATCAGGGGATGCGAGTCAGCAGCCATTTGACACCCTGTTACCCCCCCTCCCCTCCTGTTAGGGGCTTCTGGAGGGCACAAGAGCAGCTGGTTCGGTGCTTTGAAGCCAGGGGATGGGGAAGCGTGCTGGATGCGCGGCTGGGTCTCTCAGCGCCCTGGCCCCCCTCTGTCGAATGGACCATCCCCGGCCATTGCACTGAGCGTTCGATTGAACAACCCAGGAGCTGCTCTGCTGCGCGTGGGAGGCTGATCCAAAACACAGCCGCTTCCTCTTGCTGCTCCCGCATTGCTGAGGTGGGAGACGGGCAGTGTGGGGCTGGCCTCGGGGAAACAGATACAGCTCCCTCTCTTGCTGGATGAGACTTGGTGCATGGCTGGAAGGAAACATCATTCCTTCTCCCTGCGGATGATTGGGTACTGGTATTGACATTAATTTGGTTATTAATTGGGATAGTATCAGGACTGATGCCAGCAAAAATTAAGATCCTTATAAAGTACCTTGTATATCCATATGATTCTCTTTTTATTTATAGAGGTCTTTGGCTAAATGAGGCATTCTGCATTGTAATTTAGGAATAGATTAACTCCTTGCAATTCACAAGGCAAATGAATTGCTGTGTATGAGCACAAGCACTGAGAGTCAGTCTCCAAAACGGAGGGTTTGGGCTGCCATGTGCAGCAGCCATCTCGCCAACCTTGTCCTTGCGATGAGGGTGTGTGCCTATGGCTCAGGCAAAGGGAAATTTACATTCACTTGTCTCTGATTTCACACAGATGTGTTGGGGCTAAGTACTTCTCTACTGTTGTGTCAAGGTGCGACCTGAATGTGGTATTTCAAGTGTTGCAAAGGAAGAAGAGAAGGTGTTTTGGAGCCAGAATTAATAATAAATGATGATTTTTATAGCCCAGTACCCTTGCAGAGGGTGCAATAGTGGCTGTGAGCTGTGGAGCCCAAGCAGAGCTTGGAATTCGTGGTGAGCATTCCACTAATGATGCAAATGTTATTCCTGAAATAGAAATTTCCAGGTACTAGTTGGCCCTGCATAACCTACATTTTGGAAGTTCTTCTGGCAGGATGGTTTTGACCCTGAAGCTAAAGGTGAGGCTATTGGGGTCTGCCTGGCTGAACCCAAAGGGTCTCCTGCCTTTGCTCATTGAATTCTGTTGGGAAGGTATTGTGGAAGCTTGCATTGCAGCAGCAGCAGCAGGTCATCACACAACTAGACCTGGGAGGCAGAAAGCAAAATCCGCATTTTAAAGTGCATATGCTCTCTCCCCTTGGCAGTGGTCCTCCCAAGGAGATTATTTGGCTTCTGGCAAGAATAATCTGCTCCAGACAGCTGTGCCTGCCATGGCTGCATGCTTGGGGAATGCCAGTGGGCCTGCAAAGGCTATTGCTCCAGAGTGGAAGCACTGCAAGGGCTAGCCAAGCTCCAGGGGAAAGTTATCTTAAAAAAGCTTGTTAGAATGCCTTTTTCCTGAACACGTGCTGTTTTCTCAAGTGTTGCTGTGAGCTTCTTAGGATTGTTTGGTCCTGTTACAGAGTTGTCTTTTACCATGTTATTCTTATTGCCTTGTGAGAGCAGGGATGCACAAATGTTCTGAAGGATAATGCTTGTGCTTTTCCTGTCTGTGCACTGGCTCTGTAGTTCTGGTGACTGTTGTCCAGAGAAATATTTTCTGCCTGTGTGCATTGAGGAAGCAGAGGACTTGTATCTGTGTTTGCTTTCTTTTTCCTTGAAAATCAGATCCTGTCAATTCGTAAAGGTCTAGACTGAGTTAAATAAGGGCATGCCAGACCCTGAAAAGAGGGAGCAGTTAAGGAAACTGTTGGTGATTCAATTGTTTTGTGAGATAATACAGAAAAACAATGTAGTTTTGCTGGTCTTACTCTCATTAATGTCCTTTCTACAGTTTCTAGATATGTTCTTTCTATGTCTGTGCATAATATGGACTGCAGAAAAGGTGATTCTTTGGCCCTTGAGTGGCCTACTCACTCTATCCAGACCATCATCCAAATGCTATGTCTGTGTGGAGAAAAAAAAGAACTGTGGGGATGCCACCAACACGCTTCTCTCTGTTTACTACTGCATGCTTGTGGCTGAGGGCACCACATCGTTCAGCTGAAATAAGACTGTAATTCAAGCCTTAATAAAACTAGAAGTCTGGCTTCAAAATTGAAGTTTGCAAATTGTATATGTATGTAAGTGTATCTGTATATATATACACATAATGCATATTTATATGCATAATGTATACATATATATTCTTAAAATTTGGTTTTGAACAACTGAGGGTCATTCGATATAAATCATCCTTAAGTAACAACTGTAATTAGTTATTACACAGTGTCTGTGATTTGAAGAGCTGGAACCTTAAAACATTTCAAGCATGACAGGGCTTGCAACAATACTGTGAGCTGGCAGCATGGAAGCAGTGACAGTCTTGCACCTTGGCTGGCTGAGCTTTGCTTCCTGATCCTCAGCCAGTGTGACACTCCTGTGCTCTCCCTCACTTTGCTGCATAGGGCAAAGCCATTTTCTCCTCACATCTCTCAGTATTATGCGGTTGCTGCCATCACCCACTACCAGAGTCATAGAGTGATAGAACCGTTTGTGTCAGAAGGGTCCTTAAAGATTATCGAGCTCCAGCATCCCTGTGGTGGGCAGGGACACCTTCCACTAGATCAGGTTGCTCAAAAGTCCTATCCAACATGGTCTTGGATGCTTCCAGGGATGGAGCATCCACAACCTCTCTGGGCAACCGGTTCCAGTGCCTCACCACTCTCGTTGTGGTGAGGAGTTGAGGAGGGGTGGCCAGCTTCATCGGCAAGAAGTTTCCGTCATGCTGCTTCTTTTCATGGATCTTTGGCACCCAGTGGGCAGAGTCCCCTGTCCCCTCCTGGCCTTCGAAACACTGCTCACATCTACAAGCATTTCATTCAGATCTCCATTTTCCTGCTCTGCAGTGAGTGCTGTTGGATGATGTTGGCAGCTTGCCCAGGAGAGGATCCTCACTGTAGGGCTTTGGTAGTCCTATGGAATATTTTCACGGAGAGAGGCAGGGGGAAAAGCAGTAAAAATCGTATAACCCCTCCACTGGTGCAGCTGTGCTGACAGAAGTGCTTTTGTTGGCTTTGTTAATGTTACTGGGGGAAGTGGTACTGTTAGACTGGCAGAGGAATTCCCTCTCTGGCATATGTTACATCCACACTGAGGAGCGATGCCAGCATATCTAGCAGCAGAGCTCTCCCAGTGTAAACAAACCCTGAGTGATTGGACTCCTGAAGCCTGAGCTTGCGCTGCACCAAAACAGCAGTGCTCCACAGGAAATGCTGCAGGGTTTATGTGAGAAGGGGTGAAAAATCCCTCCCCACCAGCCTCCCTTCACAGGAGAATCTCTTTACTTCAGTTCTTGCCAAGCCCACACTTGGAGCAGCACTTCACTGGGCTTTTTCGACTCACTGACTTCAGGGAAATACGTCTTCCTGTGGACACCTAGTGCTGGCACCCTGGAGCTCCGCAGCCTGATGATGCTGCGTGGCATTGATGACAGTTGCATGCTAACTAATTTCCTCTTTTTCTTTAAAATAGTAAAAAATAAGTAAACCCACAGGAATTAGGAATATTAGTTCTCAGTATTTAGGAAACATGGGAAAGCAGGTTGCTCCTGCAGCTGGAACTAGACTCTCTTACGCGTATATATCCTTCAGGCACACTCCTGTGCATGTATTCCAGTAGGACTCCTGCCTAGTTCAGGTCACAGTGTGGACCTGCAAGTGGACCCTGATTGCATTTGCAGGGGTAGCTGCCAGTCTTGTAAGCTTTATGTGTGTGACATTCTCAGTTTCTTAAAGCTGTTAGCCTAGTTTTTTTGTGGGAAATATAAAAATATAATGAAAACTTGAGAAAACAAAAGTCCTGTACAGATTGTCCTGTTGCCCTTAATGTACTTGCATGTATCTTAGAGCTTGGTTGAATATCTGCCTCCTATGAGTCAGTTTATAGACTTTCACAGAATCACAGAATCAGTTAGTTTGGAAAAGACCTCTGAGATCATCAAGTCCAAGCTTTGAGCAGACACTACCATGTCAACTAGACCATGCCACTAAGTGCCACATCCAGTCTTTTCTTAAACACCTTCAGGGACAATGATGCCACCACCTCCTTGGGCAGTCCATCCCAATGTTAATCACCCTTTCTGTGAAGAAACTCCTCCTGATGTCCACCTGAACCTTTCCTGCTGCAGGTTGAAGACTATGGATTTGATGGGGATTTAAACAGGGTCCGAGAGAAGTGACAAAAGTACTGTACTTCCACTGCAAAGAACCTGCTGTTTTCCTGAACATTGTTTAATACAGGTGCATATCTGAAAGGATGAGCTCAAAGAGCTGTATCAGTTTTACAGGATCATTTTCGCAGGGCAGATGAAAGGGAAAAAGTTGCTCTAGTTGTTGTGGAAGACTCCAAGGTCCAGTTTATAAAGGCTGCCATAAACCTGGCTGGTATTTTAGCCAAACTCTACATTTCCTTTGCAAACTTATCTGAACTTAGGTTTTGAGGGCTATTTCCAATAAAGGACTGAAGCAGCTAAAGCAGAACATGCATGTGTTTGAATGTAGGTCACTGTTAATGAAGGCTGGTCAGGCAGACAAGCATTTCTGAATGTGAATAGGGGAAGAAATCAGAAGAGCTGGAGGAGTCTTTGGTCAACCAGAATCGCTCCTCGTTTCAGATACCATAGCAAGGTGGAAGTTGAGGGAGCACTGAGCTGTGGCTTATGAGTTGGTGTGGTCCATTGGGCAGTAAAGAAAAGGTGGTGGGGTAAGCCTGTATGGTAGAAGAGTAGGGCTAAAATGTGAGATTGGAAGATGGTGGTGTGTGATCTGAAGTAGGACAGATGGAAGGATAAGAGTACAGGGACTGGTGTGGGGATGTAGGATGTGCAGCAGAGGAGTGTCAGATGTGGAGTTAGCTGTGCTGATGGCTTTGCAGCAAGGCAGTGGGATCTTAGAGCTGCTGCTGTGGCTGTCACCAGTAGTGGTGTCCAAGCAAGAGGTTTGGGAACCTCTATGCTGTATTATTTCATCAAAAATGGGCACGTGTCACTTCTCAGAGAGGATGCACTCTTGAGTTCTTCAAAAGACACTTAAAGGACTCTTGGAGTCCAGGAGATGACTGGATTTTGGGACACTAAGAAGATGAAGTCTTATTTTGTTTAAGTCCTGGATGGGGTCAAGAACATACGTGCACTCTTGCTTTTACCGTCTGCTCTGTCTTGGGTTAGCTTCGTGGCCCTGTATCCTTCTCAGCAAATAAGAATTTTAGGGCATATTTTAAGGCACCAGCCTTCCCCTTTGTACTGTGTGCAGAGCCTAGGTGAATCCTGGGAATATAAAATTTGGGCACTTTAGTGCATGGCTTATAGAAGCTTCAGTCTTCTACTGGATCTAGTTCTTACTATCTACCTGGCTGCCTGCTGCTGTGCTTTCAGAGCATGTGTTCCCCCAAGCCAAAATACTGCTGTCTATCCCATGGTGACTGCTGTGGGGATTATTATTGAAAAGTTTGTGGGCAGCAGGTTTTATAGGTTTGGAAGAGTCAGTACTAAAGAGCTACAGTACCACAGAGACAGCATCATAGTAAGATCTGTTGTTCTATCAAGACACCTCATTTTAAAACAAAACTGTGGCTTTCTGAGAATCCTGATCTGTGTTTTTAGTTTAATTATAGTATCCTGCTCATGTGCCATCAGTACAAAGTGCAATTCTTGAAGTGTTTGGGCAACTGCAGAGAGCTTTGCAATCCTTTAAAGTGCAGCTGTGCCTCCTGTTGTGCGGGGAGAAGTGTGGGGCTCCATCCGCAAGTCCTCTGAGCTCAACTCTATTTTTACTGACTGTGGAGGGAGTGCTTCCCCTCTCGTTGGTCCCTAGCAATAGATGCTTCCTCGAGAAGCAGGGGATGTCCTCATGTGTGACTATGTAGCCACTCTTTCCATCCCTGCTGGCTGTGATTTGTGAAAGAGGTGTTCTGGGACAGAGCAGGATACCTAAATGCTGCAAGGGATGGACTGTGCTGGGCACGGGTGCAGGTGCAAGCAGAAGGTAACACAGCTGGGAGCGGTGGGGAGGGAAAGAACCTGCAGGAACTGTTGGACAGTTGCAGCTTCACCACCCAGGCTAGTATGAAAATGGCCTGGCTTCCTCCTCATGATGTTTTTAATCTCATTTTTTTCCCTGAATGTGAATCCTGGCAACAAACCCCAGCCTGCAGCACTTGGGCAGGAGGTGTTTGGCTCTTCATCACTGTGCTGTGTTGGAAAATCAGTTGTCCTTGACCAATCAAAGAGGCTGGAAGCAAAGCACAGCTGCTGTGGGACTGAATGTGATCAATAGGACCCTTTCATTATCTTTGCTGTGTTGTTCATTTACAGTATTTTTACTGGTCAGATTGTGGTAATGCTTTATGTGTCCAAGGTGTTTTGAAACCTGGAGATAAAACTGTTTCATGCTGAGAGGGGGATCTGGTGTAAAAGGCTCCAGGCAGGACGAATAGGATGAGGGAAGAATGGTCCATCATGTGGTGGCAAAGGACAATATCCTCATCAACCAGTCCCTACAACTCTTTCCTTTGTGATTGCATTCTTCTGCAATGCTCTTTACAGTGCAGGATTTCCCCCTGGTATCCGTACTTGAGGGCTGAGTCTTTGAACTTCAGACTTGAGCAGCCGTACTGCTGTACAGGACATTTTTAAGTGTCTGCTGGACATGCCTACTAGTTTGTAGCTAGCTGTTGTGTGCCCCGTTAGTTTTTGCTTTCTAGTAACTGAGACAGTTTTCTAACTCACATAGTAAACCATGTACATATTATATATTGTGCTAGATAAATGATTGATTTAATTTATATGTAATAACCCTGCTGTCATTCAGTCTCTTCCTATTGTTCTCTTGGTAGATTCCAGTTTATATTTAAGACCTCATACACCTCTCTTCCTTTGACCCATTTTGTCAACTTGTTCTGCAGATAAATGCAAGTAAACAGCTAATTTCTCATACATATAGCTGAAGATGTCTCCTATTTTTTATTAATTTCTCATGGTTACTCATTACAGTCAAAGAATTTTTTTCTTTTAAACTCATTATTCTACACATCCCTGTCTCTGCATTGCTCTTTTTTATTATTTTGTTGTTGTTAATTAAAGCCATCGATTTAAACTGATTAAAAAGGATGTAGCATTTAGCTAGGTACCATCAATTTGCATTGCATATTCTTCTCCACCTTTTCTGGATGGTGGAAAATGTACTCTGTTCCTTGATATCTGCAGTGCATCACATAAGTGTCCTCATTGAACTAGATGAGATTTCCAGAACTCCTCCCTGAGAGATTAAATCTTAATCAGAACCTGTCCCTGAACAACAAAGAAGTGGTTTAAACTGTGGCTTCTCTATGTATTACCTTTCACTTGTCTCCTTGGATTCCACCGTGGCACCCTGGTCCCTAATTAAGAATCTGTCGTGCCCCTCTGGAATCCTTGTCTTTTCTAATTACTATTAACCTTTTTTATTTGTATTACTAGAGCACATAGAAGTTCCAGTTGGACACTGAGGTCTCTTTGTACTAGGAGCTGTATACACATATAAGAAGAAGACAACCCCTATTAATGAACTGACATTGTTGATCTGTGAAAGCAAGAGGATGAAGCAAATGCTGGAGAGGAAAATATGTAACCATTTCATTTGCTTTATGTACATGCAGTCTAATTTTTATAAGCTAAGTAATTTTGGAGTATGACCCTACTTACATTTTGTTTATTTTTTCTTCATGGAGTGTATTTGGTGTCTTTCACGCAGGCTAAGACTTACCTGCCTGTGGCCTGCCTTCATCATGTTCTGTTACATTTTGAATAGCCTGTGAGGCTATAAATGTGGTCTGTGAGAGAGAGGTCGTGCTCCTGAGCTTCCTGTAACTGTATGTAAAGGATATTCCATGTGTGGTTTTAACATGGGCTTGGCCCACATAACTGCACTTGAACATTCTGTGGGTTGTTGAGTTTGTTTCTCAGGTCCCTTGCTGTGTTTCTCAGCTGTCTGTAGGAAAAGGTTGCCAGACTCACATTAAGATTTCCCAGGTAAATAACGGGTTTGCTTCTTTTTATGGCATCATTAACACTTAAAAGTTCTAGCAGGATGCAAATGCTAAGATATTTTTAAATTCTTTATCCATATGCTTCTGTCTTCTGTTGGATAAAAATGCCACTGCAGCCACAGAGCTGAGAAGACATAGCCTTCTTCTTTTATTGCCCCAAAGTCTTTTCCCTTGTTTTGTGAGGGAAGAAATAGCATTTCTGAAGATTTACTGTAACTTATTTGTTTCGAGGGAAGATGATTTTTAACTGGAAACATGCATTAGAGAGCTGGCAGGGTTAAGGTCTCAGACGTGTATTTGGCATGTATTTTGGATTTCCAGACCTGACACAGAGCAATTTGCAGGGTTTGGGTTTTCTTTGTTGTTTCTTTAATCTTTAACTGGAAATGCTTTCCTTACTCTAATCATGTCTCCCCTTACATTCCCCCCTTTTTATTTTTTTTTTTGGCCTCTTTCCAGGTATTGTGCAGTCTCTTACGAACTATGTGCAGCTTCTTATGACTTGGTAGTCCATATATCTCGGTTTCTTAGAATTATGGAGCTTAACATGTTGGAGTCTTTGCGACATTTTGTGTTAATGTGGATTATATTATGAGACAAGACATTTGTTTCTTTTAAGAGAAATGTAAGTTTACTGTGATTTCTTACCAGGGGTTGTTTGTGTTTGGAGAGCAGAAGTAATGCTAGGGTTTCTCAGAATGAAAAGAGGCCCTGATGAACAAAGTAGAAAAAAAAGAAAATGGGGGGTATAAAAAAAGAGATGAGGAAGTTACAGCTATAAAGTTAGATAAACCCCAGTTATTATGCAAATAGTTTAAGAAAAAACAGTTTTAAATTGCAACTATATAATTCTTATGTAAATGTTAAGAGTCTGTAGGAAAGAGCATACTAGAAGCATCAACATAGAAAAACTGAAAGAATTCTCAGGATTCTATTTTAACAAGGGATGTTGGCATGAGAGACTGAGCTTGAGAGTTCTTAGTAAAATTAGGAAGTAAATTAATAGAGTAATCAAAAAGTATACCAAGCAAGACTGATGAAACTCATGATATCTTCAGGAGGGTTCTCTCACTTCTTGTATCCTTCAAATTTCCTGAATTTGTCTTTTGGGCTGTTGTACTTGCATAGGACTTCTTTGGCATTCCATTTGCATTATAGTATGGTAAAAGGCTTATTCTTAACCCATGGTTTATTATAGTACCAGATAATTTGAGGAGTTTGGAGGGTGTGTGTATGTGTGCTCTTGCCTAAGGAAAGAAAAATTCTTCAACTTGTATTGTTATCAAATTCCTTGTATTACAAAATAGCGGCTTTGATTTAAAACCCACCTGAATTTTGCATTTAGAAAATGATAGTGACTTGTGTCTTAAATTTCTTTACACCAGGTTGACCCTGTCATGCTGTTGCATCTGTTAATTTTTGTGGTATTGTGGGGTCAGAGGTATCTTTGGTAACATATAATGTATGGGAAAGCACCACATTGGATTCAGCTTGATAGACGTTTGGAGTCGACTTTGTGTGAAGTTTCCAGTGGTATGCAGGTGGATTATACTGTGAGATTTTATAGCCTTGACATACATGTGCATTTAACAAAACTTCCTCTGATTGTAATAATCAAAGGTCATGATGTTGCGTGTTGCAACACCTTGGCTTCCAGTGACTTTTCCAGGGCACTTGGAAAGGCTTTCCCCTTCCAACAGAACAAGG
Source organism: Pyrocephalus nanus (assembly GCA_038380795.1). Classification (NCBI taxonomy): domain Eukaryota; kingdom Metazoa; phylum Chordata; class Aves; order Passeriformes; family Tyrannidae; genus Pyrocephalus; species Pyrocephalus nanus. Next base: position 92,860,191 of record CM076259.1, on the reverse strand, counting down.
TGTCCAGGGCTGCAGCTTCACTGCAGGTCAGTTTCAGCAATGATTTATTTGCTGAACTATTTAATAGAAATCAGTGAATTTCTTGTGAAACGATGCTTATGTGCACACAGAATTGGAGTGAAGCTGTGGGAGGTGAAGCCATGCTCCTGAAGCATGTGGGGCTGGCTGCTCTTCCGTGCTACCCTTGATTGTCAGGGTAGAGGTTGAGCTGGAGGCACCGTGAACGTGGCTGCAGAAAGCATATCTGCGTTGCCAAAAACTCTCTTAGGTTCAGTGAAGGTTTTCCTCTTTGTGAAATTGCTTTTCTTCTGGGGTAGGAAGGGGCTGTTTAATAAACTACAAATAAACAAAGCTCGTTAACATCAGACCCTGGAATTGGTAATTATTAACTCCGGGTGCTAATATTTTTCCACAGAGGTCTTCGGGGCATTTTTCATGTATTTCCTAGTTAGAAAACCGATACCTAATGGTGGACCGGCATCAGAACAAGGAGGGCACCGGCAGCCTCACGGAGGATACGGGCCACCTGCAGCGTGCGCCTTGTCCCCTGTGCGCGGCCACTTCTCGTCCCGAGGAAGGGCTGTCCCCGGGATACCCCCCGTGCAGCCGCCTTGCCCTGCAGCCAAACCCGTCACCGGGCTCTGTGTATCACCATTTAACAAATTCAGAAACGCAGAGGCCCGGGGGCGCTCCCACGGCGGGTCCCCGCCCGCAGCCGGGGCGGGGCCGGGCAGGGCCGAGCGCCTCCCTCCCTCCCTCCCTCCGCCCGCCCCGCCGGGGCAGAGCCGCCCGCGACCGCGCCTGGCCGGGGCACCCCTGCCCGCGCTCCTGCCCGCCGCCCCCCGCCCTCGCACGCCATTTCCTGTGCTCCGTGTTTACTTCCCGGTTCAACCCCTCCAGGGGGAGCGATCGGCGCTGCCGCCTGCGGAAGGAGCGGGAGGTGAGGGGAGCGGCGGGGCGGGGGACGCTGGTGCGGTGCCGTCCCCTCCTATCCCCGCGCTGAGCCGCCCGCCTCTTCTCTTGCAGGTGTACCCGGAGCCGCGGACGGAGAGCGAGTGCCTGAGCAACATCCGCGAGTTCCTGCGGGGCTGCGGTGCCTCCCTGCGCCTGGAGGTGAGTCGGGGCGGGGGGCGCCCGGCTCGGTGCCGGGGACGGGGGGTTTCTCGCCCTGCCTTTGTGCCCGGGCTGACAAGATGGTGGCGGCCGCCCCTCCCCTGGCTGCGGGCGCGGGGGGCGGCGGGGAAGCCGCTGCTGCACGCCCGGGGCTGCCTGGGCGGCCTCGTCGCTGTCCGCTGCGCTGCGGTGGCGGCTGCGCCCGGCCTCGCCTCGCCCCATGGCCGCGGGATGGCTCGGCTTGCGGGCAGCGGCAGCGCCGAGCGCGCTGGTACCGCGTGCAAGGCGGGCAGGGCGCGCCCCGACCCGCTGTCACCGCAGAGAGCCGGGGAGGGGGGTTCGCCCAGCCCCGGGGCGGCTGAAACCACTGCTGTTCTGTCCTAGGGGATTCTTGGTACCTGTCAGTTGTGACTGATAAATTCGTGAGATTGCTTCGGAAGCGCCGCGGTTGTCTTACAGAAAATTAAGTTGGTAATAGCCGAACGAAATGCTAATTGAAGAAAATGGCAGGTGCTGTTTCTTCTATTTAAATTTGCGTTACATAAAAGCCTAGCAAACTGCCATCTTTTCCGAACGGGTGTTCGCAGGGTTTCAAATTAGGTGCTTGTATATTGCCAGTATATTTAGCTATAGCAAGTACATAGCGTTGTCGAGTTTACTTGATGTTTGTGTGTGGGAAGGAACTGATGGGATTAAAAACAGGTTTCAGTGTCTCTGCGTTGGGAAGTGAGAGGTACTGTATTTTCAGTTCTCAAAGACATTTTTTTGGGTGAAAACATAGTTTCTGGTGCTTCTGAATTTCAATTAGTGAAGCGTTGCCTTAATTAATTCTCAGGGTCTTATGGTATCTCTGGTCCTGCCTGTGATTTTGCCAGGCAGTAACCAAATATCATTAAAAAAGACTTTGATTGCTTTCTTGAGGCCTCTAAGTATCATTAGTGAGATTAATGATACGTAACAGGACTTGCATTTAATCTTAGGTTTCTTCATGGGTAAGGATGGAAATTAAAACAGCTTTTAGCACTGATCATATAGAATATGTCCTTACATTTTTACTTGCCATCTCTTCTCCCCTCCAAATACATAGAGAATCTCGTAGAATTTGTTGGGAGAAAAACCAGATTAAGTTCTAAAATACTCACAAGCCATGTCCTGGGGTGAACTGTCCCTTATGTCAAGTTTTTGGTGGTTTTTTTTTTTTTTGCTTTGGAGCATCTGTCCCTCCATTTGTCTTTTCTGAGGCTGCACTGAGTTTTTAATGCTTTGAATGTTCATGTGTGAGAGCTGATCCAAATTTCAAGTATTAGATATGCATGAACTAGAGAGAACTGGGGAGGAAGGCACTTCAAATCTCAATGCAGAAATAAATTGAGTATTGCAAATATTACAGGGGAGAAAATAGCACTTATATCTTCCCTTCCCCTTTACTAATTTCCTTCATCTTGTCTTTCACAAAGCTTGGAAGTTATTGCAATTGTGACAAGCTGGAGATAGTTACAGCATTGCAGTTTAGTATCTCTTTTATAGTTGCAAAAAGCTTTTGTCAGCTCTTTTCCTTGGGTGACAAGAAAATGAAGAAAAATGATTAAAGATAATTTTTGTCTTGCACTCAGAGCCTGAATATTTTTGGGCATAGTCAAATTGTTAACCTGGCCTCAGGGTCTTCTCAGCAAGACTGCCGGAAACACCTTTCTTACGTGGAAGTAACTGGCAGCAGTAGCTTCCAGCTCAGCATGTTGGAACAGGAATTACTCCCAAGCTACCAGAGGAGTTCAGAGGCTTGCAGGAAGGGGCACAAATGCTTGGGCTTATGGAGCCTCTTATGTATGTATTTATGGCTTGTATGCTGGCCATTCCCTGTTGTTTTTTCATTAGTCTTTCCAACCCCCTAGCTGTGGCCAAAGATGAGAGGAGTGGTAACTGAGATTCAACCAGTGAGTAGCTGGCAGGGGCCTCTTGGCCATCGGCTACTCCTGGGCTCTTTCTCTTCCCTCCTTTAACAAGGTGTGAGTCAGCCCTCATGGATCTCTGCCTTTTTCACTGTGGGAACTGGGAAGATGCCATAGCTCCCCTGTGCAGCATCCATGTAATGCTTCCTTAGTCGTGATCAGGTTTAGAGATTGCATTGAGCGAAGTGTCAGGAGCATCTCTGGAAGCAGTGAAGGGGACATTTTCAGAGAGAGCAGATTAGCTACCAAGGAGTTAGTGGTGAGTATAAATATTTGACAAAGGGGTAGATGTGTATGTGCTAGCTTAAATAATAGAAACATTTGGACAGTATGGGTGTCAGAGGAAGCTTTGGAATGGTTTGAAGAGATGTGACCGTGTTCTGTGCACTCATGTGGTGCCTTTCTTAACAAGTATTCCACAGTGCAGAGTTTTGCATGACCTCTAAGGGTTGTACTTGAGCCTTACATTGAATCTGAGTTATATGTAGCTGGATCAGGTGATTTTTCAGTGTGTAATTTTGTCAGTATGGTAGAAGCACGGTAGTGCTTTGATTTAGCCTAAGTTTAGCATTGCACAAGCACTTTTTGCTCCCAGATCTGAACTCCTCTTGGAAATAATGGTATTGTATTTTTACAAAACCATGTCAGAGCTCCTTGCCTTCCTGGAGCTCTGAACGGCTACAGTTTTGGAGACTTTGTCACAACATGCTTGAGAACTCCAAAAACTACTGTGATTAATGGAAAGTTGCAGCAGTAGATGGCTTCTTAGAGATGTTTTCTCCGTGGCATCCTCTTTTTAGAGGACATGATGACTGTTTTTTCCTACCTGAAAAATAAGGGGCAGAGATGATAAATGTTGTTGGTTTGGAAACATTCTGGTGTCTGAAAGTTGTTCTTATTTTCTTCTTCTTACTTCCCAGTAAGTTTTGGCTGTTAGAAAGATAATAAGATATTCAGAATGGATATTTCAAATTCTAATGAGAGGGATTGCTATTCCTCAAAGGAAACCAGTGGATCCCTTCCCATATGCCCTAGAAATTTTTGATATTTAAATGTTCCAGAGAAAAGAGAGTACTTTATCTGGAGCTTGCAACAGTCTTCTGTAAGATGAAATCTGTGTTGGTAAAGCAGAGTATGTTCCAAGAAATAACCAGGAGAATGTTCTGCAAGTGTTGGTTTTTTAAAAATTATTCTTTAACATGATTCTTTTTTGTTTGTGGATACAAGGAGCTGAGACATTAATGAAAAAATGTTCCTAAGACCTCAACCAGGGACTGAATTCGCAACTTCATGTTGTTTTTCCTGTCTGAAAACTGTTAGTATTTGCTTAGAATAATTATAGTGTTGAGTAGTTTATTCTATTTCACTGCCAATGGTGAATGCCTGTATAGATGGGAGTGTAGAATAGCTGCTTATGTTGTCAGATCACAACTTATTGTGCAACTTTTCCTTAGGCATAGGATATTTGCTGTGTGCTGTTCTTGCCATTTTTGCTTTAAAGGCAGTTTTCCCCTACAGTTTTCGTTTTGGGTGAGAAGACATTTAACTATACTCTCTTCTGAGAAGCATGACCTGCTTTTCAAAACAGGGTCTAGATACTTGTTGTACCTGGTGGATTCTGTTCTGGAAGAATGTGGATCTGTATGTATGGTTAAGATGGAACTGACTGCAGATATATCTTCCACAGAAGTCTGGCAAAAGAGACAAAAATGAAAAAGTGGTGATCACAGAGCATTTGTTTCTACCTGAGCCCTAAGAAGTTTTGCTGTCATGATCATCTTGTACCTGTATCATGTTACTCTGGTTTTGTTCTCTTTCAAAGGAGTTTCAGCTTCCTGAATAAAATACAGTCTTTTTTTAGGCTTTGACCAGAGCTGTTTGACAGCTTGCAGGGCCAAAAAGAGGCCCTAGAGAAATGGCTGTGTAGTTCAACAGCAGTGAAATTTGTTTGGGGAGCAGTTAAATGTGGAATAATAAACAAAAATAGGTTAATGGAAAGCCATGTTAGTGCCTACTGTTTAAAGGGCAGGCTGCTTGATATAACCTGTGAACAATACCAAGCTCTACATTGTTAAATTTCATAAGCAGTGTCTTGGAGCATTTTTTTACTGGCTTTCATGAAATAAAAGATTAATGGTTACTTATCTGCAAGGATCTAATGTTAACAGATTTCTTGAGCTCAAATATTTTTTGTTTTTGACTTTTATACTGATGGGCCAGATGGCTAATGGATATGTAAGAAAAGCCATGGATCTGAGAACCTTTTCTCTACCTGCCAAAAAACCTGCTTGCCTTTAGGGTTCAGGATGGTCATTTTAATACATTGGCAGCAATGCCAAAACCAGCATTTTATTTCTACAGTAAACTAACCAAAGAAGAAGTAAACCTGGCAGCCTTATGTAGTCTAAGGAGATCCTGTGTTTGCTTATTATAAAATCCCTTGTACAAGAGGGATTTGCCCTTAAGGTTCAGAACACTCCATGCAAATTTGGGAAATATAATTCATGGCTCTCAAGATTTAATCAAGATATACAAATGCCTATAAATGCCTATAGCAGAGCTCCAGCCTTGGGGAAAAGTTTGTAAGGGATGCCAGTGTCATTCTGTTAGACCAGCTAATCTTTTGGGAGCAAGTGTGCTTGTCTGTCTTCTTCCCTCACACCCACCCCTACCATAGCAGTTCATCTGTTAGGTAATGCTTCTTTCCTCTGAGCCTTACATACTTCTTTGGATCATTATGGCTACAATCCTACTACCACTGTGGATTTGGAAAGGTATTCTGCCAGATGGCTTTCAAAGATGTATTTGGATAAGGAAGATATAGGCTCTGCTGCTGGGGTGGATGGACTTGGCTGACATTTTTTAGTGAATTAGGAATAAATAGATTTCTAGTACTGAAGAACTTTATACCAGTCTTATGATGATGTTACAGAAATTAAATCATCCACCTATTCCTTTCAGCCCTTGTTCAAACTGTTGTCTTTATTTTGTCAAGAACAATATTCTTTGAATTTGCTCTTGACTTTATTCCAGCAGAATGTCTTTCTAACCCAGAAGGTGTACTGCCAAACACTTTCAGGATTCTTTGTCATAAACGTTTGCCAGAATGTTGGTGTTTTAAAGTTACCATTCTTTGCTTACAGACCACACATTGGAAAGTTTTATTTGGAAGCTGAGATCTCACTGGTGTATTTTTCAAAAGGGAGAAGTTGTACCAGAAATTTGTAGCTTTTAATTGAGATGTGTCTACTGCATTCCTTCCCCCCACTCTCACCCCAGTTTCTCTTGTTCATGATACTACTCTGAATATATAGTAGATAATATTTACAGCTAAGTGCAGTGTGTCACTGCAACTTGTCTTGTACGTACTGACCTCCAAGACATGACTTCTTCTTGCCACTGGTTTGTATAGAGAAGCACAGCCTGAGCTGCGTGATTGGAAGTCCATGTTAGCATGTCTTAGAACCTAAGATAGAAAGATGCTGTTACTTCACTGTTTACATTACTTTAGTAAGAATGGCTTTTTGTGATATGAAGGATTCTTATAATTCACAATCCTTTGTATTCCCATTGAAGAGAAGCCTTTGAATACTACTTTTGGGGGGGCCTTAAAAATAAAATGGCAGAAAAATAGTCTTTTTTTGTGAGGTCAAGCCACTTCCTCATCTTGTATACCATTCATGCATGGTGTCGTGGTAGGTGAGGACATGATGCAGAGAGGCAAGAACATACAGCATTGGGCAGGGAGGAATGGCAGTACCAGAAGCTGTTACAGTTTTATTCAGTAAGGTATAGTGTAAAACACAAATGTACATGGTAGCTTTTGAGATCCTCACACGGTTCTCTGTTCATTTAAACTTGAACCTTCTTTCTTCTTCCATGAGAATTTATTTCTTGTGATTCTGCTGAGCTTGTTGCATTACCAGTAGTGTGGTATTCTGCTATCACCTTTTGACTAAAGTGGCTTTGACTAAAATGACTCCAGTGGCTTTCATTAAATAGGAAGAATGTATCTCCTTATTTGGGTTCATGTTCAAAAGCACCTGATAAGGAATAGTTTTAAAAAGCCTTAAAAAAAAAAAAGGAAAAAAAAAAAAAAGAAAAAGGTAGCAAGTAACAAAAGTGGATTACAAATGTGTGTCTTTGTCATGAGTACTGTAACAACCAGCTGGGGAGTATTTTTTTGGCTATTTAAGGTTTATATTCACTACTTCTCAAGTAAAAAATAATTTTGAAATTTTGAATTGGACCATGAATATTTTAATTCTTGCCAGTTCTTTTGAACTGCATGCTGGTGTGATACTTTGAACACAGAAATACAGGAGAGTGTGCATGTAGACCCTGGCATGATGGCTCTATGGTGGGTGCAGATCCCTTTGCTGCATGGACCATACGTGACGATGAGTCCAATGTGTCAGAATACATCCCAATTGTTTCAGTCGAGTCTTGGTGATCAGCATGTACAAGGCAATTACAGTGACATTGTAAGTATTAACTAGTTCTTCTGCCTTTGGCTGAGATAGAGTTGGTATAGTGCTGCATTTTGTATTCAGGATGAGAATAACATTGATAGCACGATGGCTTAGTTGTTGCTGAGCAGTGTCTACACTAAGTCAAGGACTTTCTAGTTTTTTGTGCTGCCCTGTCAAGGAGATGATGGTGGGGACAGGAAGTTGGACACCCTGGACAGCTGACCCCAGGTGACCAAAGGGATATCCCACACCATGTGACATCGTGCTCAGCAATAAAACTGGGGGGAGTTGGCTGGGGGCTGTCTGCCTGCTGCTTGGGGACTGACTGGGCATTGGTAAACATTGGGTGGTATGCGCTTACATTGTGTATCACTTCTTTTGTATATTCTTTTATCGTTGTTATTTTCTCTTCCTTTTGTGTCCTATTGAACTGCCTTTACCTCAACCCATGAGTTTAACCTTTTTTTCTATTCCTTTCCCTATCCCACTTTGGGGAGGAGGGAGCGAATGCCTGTGTGGTGTTCAGCTGCCTGCCGGCTTAAACCACAACACGGGTATGGATCTGTTCAGAGCAGTTTTGTGAATGAGTTGCTCTGTGGTTTGGGAGGGGCTTCTGCGTAACAGCCTTACTTGTGGTGTTAGTTTGGATCTTAAGAATGAAATGAACCTTCATCTAACAATAAAAATGTATTGCACTATTAATTGAGAATGCACAGAAGATTTCAGCATCGTACTCATGCTCAAATACACCAGACTGTTTTCACAAGGGGGTTTCAGTGCTTCTTTAGAAGAGTAGTTAATCATGTGAGGGAAAGTGTGGAAACTAGGAAAACTGGGAGAAAAAGGGTGGGTAGAGAGGGCTGGAGGGTTTTGAGCAGAGCTTCAGGCGTAAAAAGCGAGAAGGGGCTGCTTGCTGACTTATTCTGTTCTCCTGATTTGTCAGAGGAGTTCTTACTCTTTGATTTCTTTAGCACTCTCTTGCCCTCCAGCTCTTTATTGTGAAGTACAGTGAGGAAGGGCTCATCTGCTGGTTTTCTGAAGGCTGAGAGCTGTGGGAAGGGGGGCACTTCTGATTAGCCCTGAGCAAGGAGGAAGCTGTGCAGGGTGGTGGGTATGCCAGGTGTGAAGACAGCTCTTGGGAGGAGAACAGCTCCATCCTCCTCAGCAAGAGAGCAACAGCAGGTACAGTAGAGAGAGGAATGGAAATGGCATTGGGACAGTGTTGCACTTGCTGGGAGGCAAGTGCTGAGCAGCGAAGTGTGTTTCAGAAGTCAGATCTGTGTACATGACAGGACCTGCCTGCCATTCTCCTTCCCAGAGGATGGCTATGGTCTTGTTAGTTGCTGTTGCGGTTTTTAGGAATGCCCTGTGAAGTTGGATTTCAGAGGTCTCAGACTCCCTCCCTACACACACACTTCTCTTTAATAGTTTTGAAGACTTGTAAGAGATTTTTTTAGCTGGTAAACACTGAAAATAGGAATGTAGTTAAAGCTTTCACTCTACAGCTGCATTTGTGTATGCTGAACACTGTTACCTTGTTATTAGCTCTCAGATGAATTTCCCAAGTCTGTGTGTGTGACAGGGAGAACAAAAGATTACCTCCATACCTAATGGCTTATAGGTGGTGGTATATTGTGTGAAGAAAACTTGAGTACCTGGAGACCTAATGATGTAGCATTGTGGTTTTTTAACATATGTGTTTGGACTAAGAAGGTCCTTGGAGCTGAAGCGCATCCTGCACTAGGGGAGATGGCAGTGCTCAGTCTCTGCAGAAACTTGGAAAACTTTCTCCTTTCATGACGACTATGTTGCATCATTTTGACAAAGGATGAGTTCTGGCAGAATGTTTGCTTTGAAGATTACCTCAGGACTACACAGAAGAGAGTCCAGCCTCGCAAAACAAGCTGCTGTTTTTGTTTACTGTCATCCTGCCAGAATGTTTTGATTTTACTTTGAACTTAAGAGTCGGCATAAATCACTCCAGTTATCTGTAAATTATGCAATATCAAATCTAGGTCTTTTGTGACTTGCTCTGATTTCTTAAGTGCTTCCGGGTTTGCAACTGTTCCCAACTTCTGCTTGCACGTAAATACCTTGGCGTGTGTGGGAAAGGTGATATGCATTCTGCTGTGGAGAGTAGGTTTCACAGGCTTGATTTTGCAAGATGGTGTTGATGAGAGGAGAAAAGTGCCTTGCTCTAATTGAAAGGAAAAGGAATATTAGAATATGGTGATTTTTTTCTTTTCCTTAAGGCAAGTTATCTTAGTGTGCTCAGCTGAATACACAAGCAGCTCTAGTACTTGCATGTTTCAGCTTGAGCCCTCTATTTCACTGTAGTTAACTGTGTTTAGATGTTTCATCAGATGCTAGGCTGGTCCTGTCAGTATTACTGAGAGATGGAGTTTGCCTGTATGGGAAGCAGCATGGCTTTGTGACACTGCTAGCTTTTTCCAGGTCTCTATGTTTTTCGGGAAATACTGAAAAATTCTGGGTAGTGGAGAAAATTGTTAATGATGAAAACCACAGAGACTTGTTACTGAAAATTAGCTGCCTTGAGCTGTGTCTCGGTACCTCACCTGTCTGATGAAGCTAGCAGGATTTAGCTGTTTGGGTAAGTTGGGGGCAGGTGAGGAGGGAAACTCAGCTGTGTGGGAAGATGATGTGATGTTGCAGTTTCAGTAGGTGGCAGTCCTTCTCTGAATCAGTCCAGGGCCACTGATGAGCTTGGTTGTCAGAGGGAGATGGGGGGAAAAGGAGGGAGCAAAGTCTTTCTGTCAGTGCCATCTTGTGGGCCAAGTGCAAATACATGAGCCTGAGCACTCTTTGGGTGTTTGGGAAAGAAGAGGGATATTCCTTCTGTTGCGAGGTCATCTGCTTGTGTGGTGTGCTAAGGTGGCTCTGCCCCGCTGGCAGCCTTTGCTGGGAGTGGGAAGAGCCCGTCTGGGCAGCCCAGCAGCAGCTGCCCTCTTTGCCTTTGGGGCCAGCAGGGAGAGGATGAGGCATTCTCTGGGTACCCTTCCTTCACTTTCTGAAGCGCTGGATCTAGAGGCTTATATTTAGCAGATGAAATCTGATTGATCCCCCCAAACCTCAGCTGAAGTCTATACAGACTTCTTACAGTTTTTTGACTGTTGAGTGTTTTGCACCATGGTGGAGTGCTATCCGCTTGGCCGTGCTTCTTTGAATGAGGTAGAGTATTTAGAAACTGTTAAGTAGCAGTTGCTTCTGAGTCCAATTTAGAAAAAAACCAAACATTAAATACTGAGCCAAGTCCCTGCTCTGATAAAAAATCCTCGATCTCCTTGCTTTACCAGTCCTATGGAAGGTAGCGTGCAGTAGTGCAGCTGCCTTAGATGGTGAAATAATAAAGGAAAAAATAAAGGTGCAATGTACTTCCTGGTCATGAAGGGCATCTTCACAGATCCTCTCCTGCTAGTGCTGAGAGGGTTATTTTATATAGTTTTTTTTTTTTTTAATCTATTCCCATGCTCTCCATTGTCTTGTTTTCTACCCCCTCCTGTGGCTTGTTTTCCTTTAGCAGGAGGGCATGAGAGTGGTTATCAGAGAGAGGACTGGTGGTGGTTGGTGAGAACATGGTGATGACATGCTTAATAGTTTTTTGCAGACATATGCTTGTTCAATATCTTGCAAAATTCCTGCCTGATCAAGTCTTTTCTATGGGATGTCTGCTATTGCTTCACAAGAATCCCTAGGCTGTTTTGCATGATGATTTTAGGAGAGTGTTAGCTGGAATACCAGCAAAAGCAGTCCTCCTAGGCTGGTACTGCCGAAAAACAAACTGTTGCCATTGCTTTAGTTAAATTATCCCTTCCTTTTTTCCTCTCGTCTCTCATCTCTCCAAGAAGGGGCTTTAACTGGTTTGATTCTTTCATGCAGCTCACTCAGCAGGTGAAGGGAAGGAGTGTGTGAGAGGGGCATTTGTCTTGTAATGGCATTTTCAGTATTGGAACAAATGAAGTTTGTTCCAATGAACTCAGTTTTTAGGTTTGTTTTTTTGTTTTTGTTTTTTTTTTTTTGTTTGTTTGTTTGTTTTGTTTTGTTTTTTTATATTTAGGGGGGTGTACTCTGGGTATTCCAGGCCAGGGGTCTGAGTGCTGGTTAAAATGTTTTCCCATTGCCCACCTGCCAGGCAGTGACTGAACATGGTGGAGCAGGGCTTCTGTTCACCAGACAGCTTGCTCTGAAGCCAGGAAAATGAAGTTCAAGTGAAATAGCAAAAAGATAATTGATGGTGGGATTACTGGTGGTTCAGTGTAGCATTAACTGGTGATGAATTTGTGCAGTGAAAGCTGCCAGTATAACTGGGTGCCGATGCCAAAGGAGGAGGTCTGCTCCCACCTTTGCTTTGCCCTTCCTTCCATAGCCATTTCATTTTGTGCTGATTCTCTCAGCATGCCAGATGGCTGAGTAAATCTATACAACTCCAGCCTCTTCCCTCACAGCCCTCCCAAAAAAAGGAAAAGGGAAGGGAAAAAAACCCACTCCACCATGGCAACAGAAAATTGTGCTTCCGCTATCCCGCTGCTGGTGGGATGGTGAGCCATGTTGCCTCAGGGCAGGGTCTCAGTGCCACAGTTGATGCTAGGAAGGAGTTAGGGGCACCTGTTAGCTGCTGAAATAAGATTTCCTGCTCTTCTCTGGACGGAATTGGAATCCTGCTCCAGTGTTTCAAGCAGAAATTATTTTTGAGAGTCCCATTGATGGACAATTGCTCAAGCATCTGTCTGTGTAAAGGAGGGAGGGATTGGTTTGGTTGGTGGGGGAATGGGAGGGTATGTTAGGCTGTGGCAGCACACTGGTTTAGATTAGCGCTATCTGCAATGGAAACACCCATAGTCAGGCATCTACTGATTCTGTGTGTGGCTCTCCTTACAACTCTGGTACCAAACGTGTACTGCCTATTTTTATGTCATCTGTGTCAGTTTACACTGTATTTCATGATTATTTCTGAAAAATACAAGCAGGAACACATCTTGCTTTATTTTTAGATGATCTGCCAGACTCCCAGTTTACTGCTGATTACTTCCCTGATGTTCTCTGGATTAGATTTTTGTTCCAATATAACTGCCAGAACTGAATCAGGGTGGATCAGCCGAGTGATTGTGGCACACAGGACACAGTAGAGAAGGGAGCAGTCCCAGACCTCCTCTTTTGATAGCAGCAACCCAACCTAAATTAAATAAACCTTTACTTACTTTTTAACAGGATCAGTCTATTCTTCAAATGTTTTGAGTTCATTCAGTCAATACAAAGCTAAGAGGGGGAAGAGTGGGTGGAATTTCTCACCCTCCCCCCAACTTGTTCACTTAATTAATGAATAAAAATGAGGTAAGAAGAAGGCAGTTTCTAATTCTAAAGTCTGTTACCAGAAGTTGCCTGGAAGCACTTGGTTTTAAATCAGCAAAGCAGGCACAAAGATTTCTTTCTACTTGTTAAAATAACAGGTTTTCAATTCAAAACATCTTGAAATGCTTTATTTCCCCCCACATGTTCTGTATGTTGATTAGCTTCATAGAGTGCCTTCAAAATCTACACTTTGATGACCATCTTCTGTCTAAAAGTAACCCTCTGCAGAAATCATGACAGTCCATCATATTTTGTCATTTGATCAAATTCTTTGTTCTCATGTATGTTAAAGCATTAAACTATGTGGAGATAGGGTAATTACTTTTTTTCCTAAAGATTGATACCAAATGTTTAGGACAGTGTTTGAACTACAAGCATGGAACAGGATAATAATCTGTACTAATCTAATAATTATTTGAATAGGCCATTTAAATCCATCCACCCTGTGGGCTTGTGAGCAGCATAAAGTGAATTACAAGAAAATGCATTTTCACACCCTTTGCTTTAGGCTAGTTCTTCACCCTGGTGTCACATGAACATTTTGCAAAAGATAAATTTAATGGATAAATGCAGCTAAAGTATTTTCTGTACTTGGCAATAAAACTGAAAGAGCAGTTCTTCATTGTTAAAATACAAAGTTGTTGTAATTACCTGACTTTGATATTGTAAACTGCTGATAGTTAAATTGACCACATCTAGGTATTATTTATGGCTTAAGTTAATTAGTTGGCTTGAAGGGCTCAGCAGTTTTGAAGATGCCAGTCAGCTTGTTGGTTTCTTTCCTGCCTGTACGTGCTTACTAAGATGGCTTATCTCTTAATTTTTTTTAATTTTTCTTGCTAGAAGTATCTCATTTTCAAATGTCAATATAGCATTCAAAATTAAGAGAATGAGTGTAATTTTATTTATAGATGTTGTCAGGAAAGGCAGAAGAAAATGTAATGTGCCTTTGGAGCACTCAAAAAAATCTGAGGTCTTGCGAAAGTACTCTTTGAGATAGTAATGGGAGACTATTGTAACTATTTTTCTTAGTTGACACACTCAAGAGCAGGTAAGTTGGAGTTGTTTGACACGTGTAAATAAGTCAGGTTTTGTATTAGTTTAGCTTAAAAGTAGGTGAGTGGGATACTTACCTTTGTATTGTAAAAACATTTCAAGACCAGAACAGCCACAGACTACCTTTTGCACACCATGTTTTCCTCAAATCCATTTTTCTTGTGCATGCTGCTAAGGCTTTGACTAAGGTAATTGCTATACAAAACCCAAAAAGCGTTATTGGACCATTCTGTGTGTGCATTGTGGTAATACGTAATTGCTAATTTTTTTGGTAAGAACCTTGCCTAGTACCATCTGGAAAGCTGTACAGTGCTCTTCCATTGTTCATTGGATGGTCTCAGGCTTTTCTTGGATACAGTTTAAATCTTAGTTTGGGAGCAGAATTAATAGCTGCTGTATGGATGTTTTGTGGTGCTTTCCACAGTACTTTTTTTGGTTTGGTTCATGAAGAAGTGTTGTTACCCCTGTTTCACAGTGCTTGAGCTGCAGGCTCAAGTGTCCGTGGTTTGACACAGCTCCCGTGGGCCTCAGTTGGAGCTGTGAGTGCAAAACGTGATGCAGAGCAGACTGAAGCCAGGCTGTGGTCCTGGGGTAGATTAAACCCTTTGCAGCAGCACAGCAGCACAGGCATCACTTGCATATTTTTTGCCCATCCCTCTTCTGGCATAGTTGCTTGGCAGACTCCAAGGTGAGATGGGGCAGGAAGGTGGGCTGGTAGAAGCCACCCTACTAACCTGCTTTCTTTCCTACCAAATTGGCTTGCTGTGGGGGTCAGGAGGGAGCTGGGACTGGCACAAAGTGGGAGGATAGATTATTGTATAGATAGTGAATATGCAGATCATCTTTAGGTGATCCTAGACTTAAAAAAAGGTGGGTGGAAAAAAAAGCGCCCTGTATCAGCTCAATGATGTGTGGGAAGAGATCTGCCTCTCTCCTACTCAGCCTCTGCACCTGTACTGTCATTTTATCTGCCAGTGGTGGTAAGCTCACGTTTCTTTGTGCTGAGCTGGGAAGAGATGGGTGTGTTCTCAACTGCTGTGTTTTCTAAGTGTTGATAGCAGAGGGATGACATTACTTGGCTTCTACACCAAGCTCCTGACAACTGTTTGTTTCTCCTCTCCCATTCTGCTTTTCTTGCTGGCTCCATTTTCCCACTTGGATTTTGAGTTCTGATCTTGCTTTCTGCATGTTTTCCCAGGTGACTTGCCTCTCTGTTTCCTCTCTCCTGTCATTCCTAGCCTAGCATCAGCTGATTTCTGAGGTCTTGGAGGTCAGTGCTGTCTCTAGTCTGAGACGAGTGTTTTTCAGTGTATTGCAGCTGCTCTGGTGCTGCTCAGGCCCTGAAACACAGAGAACTACCCCAGGAAAAAGCTGGATTAACTTAGTCTTCAACCACTTCAGTTTGTTATAAGGCTCAAAAATTGGAGGAAAAGGGAGAGTGCAACTTTGTAGCTGACAATGTAGTTAAAGCAACTGAGTTTTTCAAGTGTCTGGTCTGCAGGTCTCTGTAACACTAAACTTTTCCCTTGCTTTTAGCACTGTCTCATGAATCTCAGCTAAAGTTAATTATGGAGGCTTCATTTTATAGTCAACAATAGAAGTCTCTCCATAGGATGCCCTGTGGTGGTCTCTAGGTATACAAAAGGAGACAGCATGGACCCAGACGTGAAAAACAGTTTCCTAAATTTAGGTGAAGCTTAGTACTGGCAGTGTAATTCTTCCTGCCAGCCCTCCACTTCCCCCTGAGTTCTGTGTCGAGACCTCCAGGAAATGTTCTGCTCTGTGCTTTGCAAGTGGACTTTTCTGTGAATCCCTCACATGCTCAGCCTGTCCTAAGCATGTGTATAGACTAGTTTAAAGAAGAAATAAAGCTGAATGGTTTCAAGATGGTCAAAATTGTTTGGGTTTCTTTTTTCTTGGGAACAATTTCTAGTACAATTTGGAAGGAAATTTTGATAGAGAGAGTATAAAGCCTTTAAAAATTCTGCAAAGAGAGTTAAATTGCTTTGAGGTTTTCTTGGTGTCATTTCTGGTAATGACAGGATAGGGAAGTTGTGGTTATGATAAAGTGAGGCATGAGACATGTGCACTACATGAAAAGTACTAGTCCAAATGTTTGAAGTTTAGGAAAGCTTAAGAGAAAATAAAGAAAAGATCTGATAATGGGAAGTGTTAACACTGACAGAGCTACCTGGTTCTGCAGACTGCTGATCTGCAGTAAAGCTTGTCAGACATCTACTAGTCCCTCTTAAGAGACTTGCAGTGTTGGGGTGATGTTGTACTGCAGTGCTCAGCTGGTCAAGTAGGATCTTAATGGTTCCGCTTCACTACTGAAAGTCCTGACACTGGATTGAATTCTGCCTAATTGCTGCCTGCAATTTCTCTCAAGTTTGAGTCTGTTCTTGGTAGTAGTTAGGGCAGATCTCATTAAGGAGTGTCCTAACTACCTACTGAATACTACTGATTTCACTAGATATACTACCCAAGGGAAATAATTGTATCTTCATGGAAGTGTCTACCCTCAGGTAACTATGGTGATGCTTGAAGGGAGATACACTGAGGTTTGTTTGAAATAATCATGATTTTAATGTTAAAGCAAGTTTTTCATCTTTGTGCGCTTCTTTTGCTTCTGTAGAATAAGGAGTCTTTGTAGTCCAAAAGAGGAAGCCTTGGATGCCCTTCCTACAAGTTAATGAAGGGCATGAAATCCCATCATGAAACTCTCTCTTCCTTTGTTTTCCTGCCTGTTAAAAAAGTCTCTCTGAGGGGATTTATGCAAGCAGGTGCAGCCTGCTCACAGGCGGTGAGCTGTGGCTTGTCTGACCATCGGAGAACAGAGGGCACAGCTGCTCACCTGCTCTCTTGGCTTGAAAGAGATTTGGACAGAATGCCTTGGCCATTAGTTGGGGTGGCAGGTGGCATTGGGAAGGAGACTGTTTTATAAGGGGAGTCACAATGGTTTTTAGGATTATGGAAGTGAAATTGTTCGGAAAACTCTAAGATCATGGAGTTTTGCATGGTGAGTTGTGATGAAGAACTTGAATTGCTTTGGTATGATCCAGACATTGAATTGTGGCTTAACTCCATTTTAGAAGATGTCATGAAGTTGGAGATTATGGTGTGAATGTCTGTCTCGAAGGAACTGCTTCCATAGTTGGTAGTAGGTATTATGGAAACGACTGTTGCAGGCTTTAAGGACAGTCTTCATGGCTGGATTTATTATCTGGGTACCCTAAAACTACTTATGTAGCAGGGCACAAATATGAGGATTATGTACCATACATGTACAGTATACAGGTATTGCTCTATCAGGTGTGTTGTTTAGGGTAACATGCCAAACTGCAAGGTAAGGCAAGCTCCTCTAGAAGCATTGCAGAGGCTTGGGTAAAACAAATTTTGCTTGACAGACTCATGGTACAAAACAAGCATTTTCAGTCTGTAAGCGTTTTCAGTTTGTCATTAAAAACAAAGGAGAAGTGCTTTTTAGGAGTTACTCTATGTGTCAGATTTGTTTAAAAACAAATTTATTTCCAGAGCTACCGAAGTTACTCCTTAGATTAAAAAGTCTGTTCACTTAGGATTGTTCTCCAAGAGTTGTGATCTGTTGGAAAACTTCAGTATTGTCCTAACTTCTGCTTTTTTTAGCTTTGCATTGTTTCTTGCAATGTATCTGAAAAGGTTTCTCACCTGTAGAACAACATAATTTTTTCTTTTTTTTTAAATATAAGTCACCTTTTCAATGATGTCTTCCATAAAGATAACTTGCTGGCAGTACCAACATTTTGAGAGAACACTCCTGGACGTTTTTAAGCAATTCCACTTTGTTGGAACCATGTTTTTGTATTTCTGAATGCTTCTAGAGCATCCTATTGAAAATATTTGCTTAACTTTTTAACCTACTTCTAGAATGGCACATTTTACACCATATAGGATGTGATGCCTGCCTTTTCCATGTGCAGAGCCACTTTGGTGGTGTTTTCGTGTGTATTGAACTCCTCTGAGGCCACATATTTGTGATCACTGCCCTAGTCACTGCTTTTAATACGTGACCTCTTACTTTTCTATTTGCTGCACTGGCATTTTCTGTGTTAATAAATCAGTATTTTTGCAGACTGCATGTCTTGTAGAAGTTAGGATTCCAGTGCAATATGACTCTGGAAATAACGGGATATCTGCTCTGATCTCAGAGCTAAAGGGTTGAGATCTTGAGACTGATGTTCCTCACATCAGTGACCTCAGCAGGAATTTTACTTGGGTTTTTTTGGGAGTGTTGTAATGGAAATCATAATCTGAAAAGAGTTTATATATGCTCTTACTTCGGCTGGTTCTGAGACTTGTGCTAAATGCCAGTGTTACAGCCATTTATGCCTTTAGAGGGATATCCATGATGAATTGTCTTTCTGAGGATGCTGAACTCCATGGGATCTGGTTGGTATCCTTTCATCTTAAAGTGTTATGTAAATGATAGTTTCAGTTTTAAATGCTTTCCTGTAGGTGTTTCAGTTGTACTTGAAGCCTCATCCTTAACTCAGCAAACTTGACTCTGTGGGAGGCTCATGATTTTCTAATACACAGAATACCCATTAGTATCAACTGCTTCAGCTCCATAGTATCAACTGTGAAGATGGGTCAGTCTAATAATCCATAACTTGATCTTCTAGACTGAGACTGACTTTTTTGTGGTATTTAAATAGCAAAGATTAAGTGGGGAGAAAACTCCCACGTGTTAATATACCACATGAAAATTTAAAAGCAAAATGTTATTACACTTCTGTGCTGTAACTTTAACATATTGGTATAATGATATTTGGAGCTGTTTCTTCTTGCTATTCTCCTAGCTATCATAATTGCTAGCTAATTTTGAAGTAATGCAAAGTTATGTTGGTGTTTTGTTGGTGCATTTAATGATACTAACATTACAGTCTTGTCATCTCTTATGGTGAATAAGGTTTGTTGCAAATCTTTTGCTGTAGCTGTGAGTTGCCTTTGTCAGGAAATCTAGATAATCCACAGTCTCAGACACAGTCCTGCCACTTCCCTAGATTGATTCCTTGGTTTCTCTGTGACCACATTGCACACTGGAGAGCTCTTATGGGTACACCTGTAGGAGGCGTTGAGTCAGCATTGCACATTGGGGTAACAGGGTGTAGTTAAACTGAACTAGGTAAAAAATTCTCTCCATCTTCTCACAGGTAACTTCTGTCACTGTAATATTTTTGTCTTCCAGTGTGACTTCAATTGCTTAGCTCAGCTTTTAAACCCTGTAATAGTTGTGAAGCAAAGTTTGATGCATGGTTTTGAGAATTTTGGTAATAAATGCTAATAATTGTTACTCATGCAGTGTTTTGCAGAGTGTTTTTTTTCGTAGTAGCTAAGTTAGCATAACAATTTTTTTTTTCCTAACTTGGTTTTGGAGATGAAAAATGTAGAAATAGTTCTACTGTCTTCAGTGACGTAAGGATAGCTATGTAATTCCAGATCAAAGGTTCTGTTACCTTGTTATCTTGTGAGATGTGTGTCTGCAATAGTTGCCTGGAAGAAAAGGTAAAAAACCCAAACCAGAAAAAATACAGTGTGATACCTTTTGTTAAATTTTCTCAGCTTCTGACAGTCCATAGCTGAGGAGCTTCTTGAGGAGTCATGGATGTACAACTGTATATTTAACAGCTCAGTGGACCTCCTTCTATGGCTTTTTTTTAATTTATTTTTAATAGCTTTCTAAAGATACTTTGAACTCTCTTTACCTTCACATCCTAGGGCAATAAGTTCCATGTGTAAATGATGCATTTTATAAAAACTTGCTTTTGTTTGTTCGGCTGCTGCGGTTGGTGTGGGTGACTTTGTTTGTTTTAGGGATTTTCTCCATGCTATACGTGACTTCGTATGGCACCAGTGTGTTATATCCCATCTCTTTCTATGATAAACATTTTTAGTTTATTTACTCTTTCCTCATATGAAAATCATTGCATTAATTTAGTTGGTTTAAACAGCTTACATTTTTGTACCCTTTCTTGTTTTATAGTATTATGGTGGACCACAGCTGGTCCAAAATACACAGTGAAATAATAAAAAACATGTGGGTTTTGCCTCTGTCTCGTCTAATTTTCCAACATTGTTTTTTTTGGACTTCATGACTTGGCTGATCCTTGATCTGAAGTTGTTAGCTGCCTGTTGTCTTTTACTTGTCAGGGTGAATAGCTAATTTAAAACCAATTTTTGTGCAAGTATAATCATGAAGTTTGGGGATTTTTTTTTATTATTTTGTCTTAGGGTAGGTTTTGCGTTTGTTGGCAGTGGATTTCACCTGCCACTTTAATGTTTGGTCATCCACAACATCGTATAGTACCTGTTTTCTGTGACTTCAAGTTTTGACTACTTTGAATACTTTTGTATCCTCAACAAATTTCTCTCTCCATGCCCCTTGTGAAATTGCATCTACATTGAATGTATGTGTTGAGTAGTGTGGATCCTAAGTTGGATATGCGTAACTTTTGAACTCCCTTTGTAGCGAAAACCAGCTCAAATTACCTTTGTTTAAACAAAACCAACCCTTGTTGTGTTGTCTTTTCAAGGGATATTCAGTTATGATGTATTGACTGGACTACCCTATGTTTAGCTAATTGGTTCAAGGAGCATGGAATAATTTTTGAAAAGTTACTTCCTTCTACCAAAGCAATTCTTTGTTCATTCTTTCTTATTTCCCAATTTATGCAGACCCTACCAGTTTTGTTCTTTGTTGCAGCTTTTATCAATTTACTAGGCTTTGCCGTTGGCTTAAGTGGTTCATAGATCTCTGGATCGCTTCTTTCAGCTTTAAAGGCTTAGTTTATGTTTGATACCTTCTATTCCTCTGCTACCAATGCTGTGCCAAGTACTATGTTGCATGCTGTAGTTAAAATTTCAGTTTAGTATCTGAGTTCTTGCTGACAGGTGTCATGGAACTCCTGGCAAATCACGAAGATGCTGTGCTTGGTCACTCTGACTGTTCTGCAAATTGTAGCATCGAGATGAATTACATTTATAGCAATGCCCAGGAGAAATGCTGCATTTAAAGGCAAAGGAGTAGTCTGCCATTTCAAGACTTAACAAAAATTGTTACAAGAAAAGGAAGGAATGGAGTCCATGTGAGCTGCAGGTAAATGTATTGATTCTTCTGTCGACCAAAGAGATGAGTGTCTGAGGTCGACAGGGTCTTGATAAAGGTCAGCATGGAGAAAATGGGAAGGTTGTTTTCTGTATCTCCTTGTACAGGAGTTAAGGGTTGCTCAGAATAAAACAGGCAATTGGCAAGGTTATAACAAATGAAAGCAAGTGATTCTTCACCCTGTAACTGAGCTGTGCAAATAATTTCTGTGGGTTTTTCTAATAGTTGAAATTGCATAATTTGCAGAATTGACTAGAGAAGTCTGAAAAATCCGTTTGAAGTCTTCAGATGCAGACAGTTCCTGAGACAAATTGTTGGAAGAACATCTTGGTTAAGTGTTTCTATGGAATATTTGCCTTTTATATCCTTCCTTATTGGCAACTCTGAGATGCAGGTTTTGGGGCTGGATGGGCTGTCATTGATTTTTCTTAAGATGCCACAGATGGCATCCATCTAGGCTGCTTGGAGGAGTGTATGGCCCTCTTCTAGAAATTCTTGTTGAGGAGCAGCAGTTATATTAGCAAAAGAACTCACACTGAAACAATCTTTGCCAGTCACTGAACTGTTTATAAGTTGTAAAAGGATGAGGTAGCATACCTGTGTCTTCAGAAGGTCCCAAGCTGTGCTGCCTGTGGACAGACATTCCTTACCATACAGGGCATCAGTTGCCACAGGCCTGGACTCCTCAGAATTGGCTGGCTGCCATCAGGTGACAGGACTAGGCTGTGTCTGTATGGTTATCATTGATCAGATGGTTTCCAAGGCTTGCTCTGTTCATGTCTGCTGTGGAAACCCAGGACCCGCCTTCTGGATCAGGATGCCAGATCGGGGCCCAGACAGCACTGGTGGGGCAGTGTGTGTTCCCAGTGAGAGGCTGGGTTTGGGACTCTGTTCTGTGGAGGTTGGAGTGTGGGTGGTTGTGTTTTGAGAGAGCATTGAAGTTAGGACGTTGCAGTGGGGAAGATGATGGCATGAGGCTGGCAGAACCTTGGACAATGGAGATGAGACCATTTAGGAGGAATTAAGGTAAACTGTTGGGCCTGACTGCTCATAGTCTAGCTGCCCTTATCGGCTTGGCTGCTCGAGCCTATCATATCAGCTGATGAACCAGAACTATGATATTCTTGCAGTAGCTGATTTCTTGAAGGATTTATCTTTATTTCCTTCAGATTGAATCCCAAGGCATTATCATGAGTAAGCAGAATTGGTGTGGATTGAATTTTTGTTGTTGATTGTAACCTGCTAGAGGCCATCTCTTATTAATACTTGGAATGTGTAATACACCTTTCCCATACACCTTGTTTGTATTTCTTACAGAAATTTATTACTGCACATGGGCATGATGCTAGATGACTGACTGGGGGTGGATTGTAACTAAGTTGAGGAAGAGGGGGAGTGTTGGGGTTTTTTTGCCCCCGTTGGAAAATATTTGAACTACTGTGAAATGCCAGTGCAATTTCCAGTACTTCAAGTGATTTTTTTTTTTCTTTCTTTGACAGATAGCATGTTTTTCTCCCATGGATTGGCTCAGGTGCTGGTCTTGTTTGATTCTGAACTGTGCTATCTCATGAAATTTGCAGCAAACTTTCTACTTCTTGCTGGATTAGTCTTCTGCAAGTTCAGCTTCTAGAACTGGGTTGCTGGGGGAGGAGTTTAATGACTCTCTGAGTGAAAAGAGTGTAAGGGAGTGTGGGAGATTTCCCCTCCTGAAAGCTTACAGACTTGTCTGCTGCCCTGGCAGGTGCTGGATGCCCTCAACTTACAGGCTGTTGCATTAAATTTACTTCGGTTTCCTTTCTTCCTTGACCAAAGATGCTGGGCCCTCTGGCTGCCTCACGGCTGCCCAGGCAGATTCAGCAGCTTTGCCACAGGAGGAGTGGTTGGTCACCACAGCAGGCTGTGGTGAGGCTCGTCCCTGCTTCCTGGATCAAGTCCTGTGCCTGCTTTTCCAAAATGTGTGTTATAAATGGTGGGGGGTGCTGGATCACATTATTGCAGGTACTTGTGAGAGAGATCCAGACTCTTTTTTTTAACAGTATTTGTACTGGCTGAAATCAAAATGGTAAGCTCTGGATCAGAAAGGGTTTGCTTGGAAGGAGCTGTAGCTCAGGGACGTGCATGCAGTTTTGTGCTCTTCAATGGATTTTTAAAAGGGAAGTACTGAAATGAATTTAATTGCAACCTGAAATGTTGGTTTTGGGTGCTTGCTCATTTCTGCTAACTACTTGGGAATTATTTTTTTTTCCAATTGGCGATTCTAAATTAAGTGAAATTTTCAACAGGCTACATGAAAATTCAGTAAGCCTTTATTTTTAATTTTTGGCACTTAGCACAGCATATTAAGGAAGCAGTTGAGATTTCTGATTAAATCCCTTCTTACCAGAAGGGTGTAGCATTTCTTTTTTTTTTTTTTTCTTTCATTCTTGCATTTCTGTTATCTTTTTCCCCTTTCCCATTTTTTTCCACATCTAAGCACACTTAGTCAGATTCTGACTGTTGCCAGAATATCAGTTCCCCTTCAATCTTTCTCCTCCAACTGCTAATACATATTAAATGCTCCAATTGTTTTCCTTCTTCTGTTAATATGTCTATTTGAAAAAGTGTGTGTGCACAGAGCAAAACAAGACTCCCAAGCTGATGAGCAGTGGGGGAAATAGTGCTTTTGAGGTCAGTGGGACTGTGCTTCTGGCTCGTGCTCTGGCTGGAGTTTGTTCTCCATTGATGCTGAATCTGTGCATCATCTGATCACTTGGCTGCACACATTTGTTCCAGATGAAATGTGAGCATGTGATAGCATTTAAGTTGTGGCTTGAGCACGTGGTAGTGTAGTAAAACAGCCAGCAGGCTATTTTTGGAGGGCAGATGATAACCTCATGTAGTACAAAATCTTTCGCAGTAAGATGCCTCCTTTTGCCTGGCCCCAGCTCTTGCTCTCTGACGTGCTCTGGGCTTGCCAGTGTCTGTGAACACTCCCGTGTCTGTCTCATCAATCTTACCATGTGTCTGTGGTACTTGGATTTGATGGTAATGACTTAAACTGGTAATTGGCTGCTCTTTTCCCTGTTTTGCAAGTAGAGGTTTGGATTGCAGGCAACACGACCTATTTTGGACCCAGAGAAACAGGTTTTCCTAGTTTTTTTTTTCTTTATTCCAAAATTTTTGTAATATAAATTAAGCTTTTTGCTTCAGTGTAGAGGCCTCTTCTCCTTTCTCCATACAGCATGGCTTTTCAAACTAAGCTGATATTTCAGAAATTAGTTGAGAAATGTTGGCAGAACATGCATTTAGACAGAAGGCATCTGAAATCAGTGGTGGCAAGCTATCCTTCCTGTGTGTTTAGGTAAAGAGTATGGAGATGCTCACAGTTTAGCTGATGTGTCCTTTTTTTGTTTTAGAAAATAAATCTAGATTTCAAGTATTCCAAAAGGAGGCATCTCTTTCCTAGGTTTGAAACCTAGCTGAAAGTTTCCTGAATGTATCAATTTTCTCTTCATTAGGAACTGTTTTAATCTGAGTCTTAAAATATTTAATGTGCCACAACTGACTTCAGCCACTGGGAAAGAGCAGTTTGTAAAACTTGCACAGAAGTGATTTCGTTCAGAATGTTTATGTTCAGTAAGTGTTTTCACACTCTGGCCAGGCCATTTGGGCAGCCTGTTTTGGTAGTCATAACTACTGTCACTGTTGCTGCCTTCTCATTTTGATTTCTGCTGTCAGCATGAAATGTTGGTCTGGTGCTTGTGTGGAACCATTTTTTCTTATTGTTCTTTCATATTGTTTTTCACTTGTTTCTTTTTAACTTATTGAGGAAAAAAATTCAGGAATAAATTATTGGTGTAGCCATAATGTGTATTTCTACTTCAAGATGGTAAACAGTTTGTAGATTCTGTTACAGTAACTCCTGATGTGATTAAAAAAAAAAAAAAAAAGTGCCGCCCCTGGACTGACCAGTCACTCCCATGACTCGAAGTAATTCACATCTAACAGGGGTTGTAGTCTTGAGGTGAGCCATTGATGGTGTTACAGACATCATGTGAGAGTTTGGAAGACCAAAAATCTGCCCTATTTGTTTCTTTTTTTGTTTGTTTGGTTTGTTTTGTAATTGCAAGTTATTGGCAAACTGATTCAAATAATTATCAGCATCTGTCTCATAGACTGACCTAAAAACTGATTTCATAGGCTTTCTCCTGCTACACTGACCTTTAATGAACTATTCATGAGGGAAGACAGTAGCTTCATGAAAAGTAAGTGTCTACTCTCAGAGTCAGGATCACAATCCCAGAGGATACATTAACTTTGTTCTTGTGGGGGATGAGGGGTGACAGGAGGGCAGTGAGACTTAGCAGCTGCTTTCCTTCTCTGCAACCTGTTTTATTTGGGAAAATCCTTCACCTTGCTCTTGTTGTTTTCCCCTAGAAAATGACTATTTAACCATATTCTTGTTTTTAAGATGCACTGGCAGTCTCTGTCTTCTGCAAAAAGTTAATTTTTGCCATATTTATCACTGAGTGCTCACTCTGTTTTATAGCAAGGCTGACTGTATTCATTCCCAAGTGTATATTTTGTGGGTTTTTTTCTTGGTGCAGTGTGGCTTCTTACTTATACACAGTATTCCTTTGCATTTTGGCCTGGATTTCCACAGCTGTGTTTCCTGATTTATTTTAGGAGAGTAGCTTACACATTTCTTGTCTGTGTGTATCAGGAAGAGAAGTGGGTTTTACTGGGCTGAATCTTTCTCAGGGTATGTTTCTGGCCAAGTTTGCCTGTTGAGGGTGCCTCTCTTCATTGGCACTCGAAGGTGCTTATGCAGTTGCTGTGTTTCAGCCAAGGAAGTAGGTGTAACCTGTTGCATTGGCAAGCTCTGAGACATTTCAGCTTCAGCATCCCGATAAAATTTTATCTTTTGGTAATCTAATTCCAACAACTTTTATTTTTGCTTGTAGTTCAGGAGTGTGAGCTTCCTTAAGCCTTAGTACTCAGTCATGTATTATTCCTGGATGCCACTGAATGTCTCTTCTCAGTGGCCGCTGAGATTATCACTTTTTGGTGTTGTCTGTAAGACTCAAAAGCCACAAAGCAATTTGAAAATGATTTAGGATGAAGGTGGAATAGATGTAGCTTTTGTTTTGCCATGCAGGTAGAAATTTGGAACAGGCTTAAGTTTTCTTACTTAAGCAAGTGTAGGCAGTGCTTACCTTTCTATTTCTGTGTTTTAAATTACATCTTTGTTTGCTGCTACTAGGAGTTTTTGCTCAGAAATACCAAATTCTCTGACTTTCTTGCTAAGATTTCATTTGAGGATTCTAACTTGCTGTGTCACATTCTAAAAGCAGATTTGGAAAGTATTTCTTTTGTATTTCTTTTTTTTAATGTTACTTTTACTGGGGTTGATGAAAAAAAAAGTTGTAAATGTTTTGGCCATGTCTAGATGTTTACTTTGAAGCAGTGGCTTAGGTAAACTGTTTAGTATTTGAAATTAATATTCTATAGTGTCCTTAATAATTTGCTGTGACTGGTTTGGGCAAAAATTCTTGGAGCTGGAAATCTTTAGGACTCTAAACCAAGGTTTTTAACCTTTGTCCTCTTTAGATTTGTGTCATAAATGTATATTTGGATGCACACACAGATGTGCAACAGCTACTACAAATGTCCATGTGCATTTTTTATGACTGGTTGTGCTTGCTTTTGGGGATAACATGTTACACCTTAGAAGTATTACTAGTTGCAGGAATTAAATAAAGCTTTCTAGGTCATGTTCTGGTTTTAGTACAGTTAGGTTTTTACTTTTGAGGAACAGGCTTATATGAGCAGCAAAATTATTCTAGATTTCCTCTTATGTTGTATTTATTCTTTACCACTGACTTTTCTCTTGTGAACTGTTACAGAATCGTACAAAAATCTTGCCCTGTACGTATGTTCCCCCAGTTATTTTTCAAATTTTTCCTTTTGTCCTACTCTTAATTTTTGAAACAGAACCTAATTTTTTTCTTTTAGCTCTCCCTTGAGCTGTACATTACTACATTTGGGCAACAATATGCTTCATAGATACTTCCAGAACATTTGTAATCGTCTCTTTTCCCCCCTCCCCTTCTTTTCCTCTCTCAGTTGTCATAGTTCCCTGCTTTTCTTATCTCTCCTTTTACTGCCGCAGCTTTCAGATGATAATGCACAGCTCAAGGAACAGCTGCTGCTTAATAGCTGAAGGAGACTCAGCACCACTTAGAGCTGACCTAACCTGAGAATAAAGGAGGAAATCTATGATTTGCACTGTAGGCTTACCTACACCGTCTTTTTTCCTGCTTGGATGTATTAGGTGTCATCACAGGAGGGTGAACCTCCATGGCTTCCCCTTGCCAGCTACCGCAGGGGTTGTGCCACACGAGCTGGTGGCACAACAAAGCAAGATGTTGGGATTCTTAGTGTTTTTCAAGAAGATTATCTGTTTCTAACCACGAATTGCTTTTTTTTTCCTACCACTTCATTGTTTGCGCTCCCGTGGCCAAAAATACTGCAGTGTGTGCACAAGGAACAGGTGGAGTGACACGTTGTCCGTGTCATGCTGTGCATTGCCAAGCCATCCTGCTCATTTCCTTTCATTTCCTCCGGGTGAGTGAGCCAATGTTCTTCTAATCTTTAGCGCTCGCCTCGAAACTGAGCTGGAAAGTGTCCTGGTGGTTTAGTACACCCAGCCTGGGGGTTACAGCTTATTTTGGGGCTGGCTGGTGAGGTTAACGCCAGCAGCAGCCCTATCTCTGCTGCACAGATGCCTGAGCTGCTCTGAAGTCAGCTCCTCAGCTGCTGCAGTTCATGGTGCAGTACTGTAAAAGAGAGCTGTCATCTATTTTTGTCAGATGCTTAAAGTGTTGATACCCACTGAGAATACTGTACCGGGCTATATTCAAGGCAGTAGTCAAGCAAGGAAATACTCATTAGGAAAAACCTTTCTATTTTGCTCCTAATCAGTGTGTTAACTTTTCTTGGCTGTTAGATGGCTGTTAGATACAGCCTCACTGATACTTTGATCATTTAAGGATGATCTTAAGCAAGTTAAGATTGGTAGAAGACATACTGAAGAAAAAGTGTGTCTGGAAGCTTGACTGAACTACCCACGTTTCCCCCCCCCCCCCCCCCCCCCTTGCCTTATCAGGTGAAGTACCTTATTTTAAAAATACTTCCTCCATAACTGGCTTCTGACTTTAAGGTCTAGAAGGGGGAAATAAAATAGTATAAAGGTTACATGAGGTTTTAAAACTGACTGATTTGAAGAAACGAATCCTGCTGCAGGCTTACTGAATGCTGTAGTCTGCTCTCAGCAGGTATATTTTCAACTTTTTCTCATTTCCTTTTTCTTATTTAAATTTCTCAGTTAATGCTTTTACCTCTCCATAGATACTGGTTGTTGCAGGAATATGAGGGATGAGCATTGTTATGTTAGTTTTATTTCCTTACTCGTATTAGATCATAAACACTGTTTGAACAGAAGTCTCCATCTACTGAGGGTTAGTGATTTAGATGACTTTAAAGTTACCTGAATGTATTATCATGACCATTTTGATGGAGTTTAAGCAGATCCATGCATTAATCTTGTTTAAAATGGGAGGGCAGATTTGGTGTTTGAACAGCCAGTCTGTGGGTTAAATTAATCTTAAAGGCATTTTGTTTGATATTTAAGAGTTGTGCATTTGGAATTAGTGTGGTGTGTGGAAAAGGAAACCAGAATCTGTGGGTCGGGGCAGGCAATTGGCAAGTTTTGGCAGTGAGTGTGCTGTGACCAAAAGGGGCAGAATACTCTTGAGTGTATACAGAGTTTATAGGTCACGTAAGACCTCTTGCTATTAGACTGCTAGTTCTGGTCTGGTAGAATTCAGTAACTGTCTGAGACATTTTTGTGGTTTAACCCCATCTGGCAGCTCAGCCCCTTTACAACCACTCGCTCACTCTTCCCTGGTGGGATGGGGGAGCGAATCAGAAGGGTAAAAGTGAGAAAGCTTGTGGGTTGAGATAAAGGCAGTTTAATGGGTACAGCAAAACCTGTGCACACCAGCAAAGCAGAACAAGGAATTAATCCATCACTTCTATGAGCAGGCAGAGGTCCAGCCATCTCCAGGAAGGCTGGGCTGCATCACTCCTGATGGTGACTTGGAAAGGCGAACACCATCATCCCCTTTCTCCTTCTTTTGTCTTTATGCTTATAGAAGGCATATCTGTGTGTGGTCTTTTCTATGGTATTTAAAAACAGATGTATGTTAGTTAAATAGTTTGGTCAGAAGACGTGGCTTGGCTGGGTCCTCATCTGATGTGATTTATGACAGTTTTATTCTTGTATTCTTCCTAATGTTTTATCTGACTGTCTTGGTCGAAGATAAAGATTGCATGAATTAGAGGGTGAACTTCATCACAGGTAGAGTCTCTGCAGAGTTATAAATGTTGTTTGCCTGGAAGGGCATATGGAAAGTATTTTTTCCAGTAAAGCCTTGTTGAATGTCTATATAAGCCTGTTGCATAATGTTTAAAAAACAAATCTCAGTATTTCTAAGGTAATATCTTTCTAAGTGTTTGCATTTTTAGGTTTAAAGAGGTGTAAGCATGTGCAAGTTTGAATTCATGTGTGTGTGACATGATTAGAAAAGTGGGTTATGTTAGTACTGTAGAAGATAATTTAGCATGCAGACCTTATTATTTGGTAATATATTGCAGTATAAAAATAACTTTACTTGATATTTGAATCTCAAAATTCAGCTTTGATTTTTGCAATTGCAGAATTAGGAAGGCTGTGTGGAGGGGATTTTTGTCATCCAGTATCTCTGAATAGGGAAGTTATTCTTCTTCACATCAAGATAAAATTTAAGAGTCAGTTCTACATTTGACTTGTCCATAAATACTGGAATAAAGATCACAGGCCACATGTAAGTGGGACTTCTCTTGAAAACCTGGAGTAGACTGTTTTCTGTGGAAACATGGAAGCTCCTTGATGCTCTTACTTGTATTAGAGTTTTCAAATACATTGTGAAATGAGCAAACCTTCCTGTTTTGTTTGGTTTGTGGTTTTTGTTTGTTTGTTTTTGTTTTGTGGGTTTTTTTTGAGATAAGGTTTTTATAATCAAGAAGTTGAGTTCATAATAAATTAGCCTCAAAATGTTAGAGCACCTAAGTTTTTTCCTCACTTTTTATCTCTCTAGTTTATTTGTAAACATTGGCTATGTTAGGAGAAAAATCTCTCTAGAGGGTGTCATGGCCCCCTCCCCCTTTATCATTTACTGCTGATGAACATACTGGCCATGAGCTGCTGAGTGTGGCTTCCTGTCAGAGTTGCTTCATGTAAAATCACAGGGAAGCAAATGCTTCTCGTATCCTCCCATTGTGTTGTTTCCTGTGAAGTAGCAGACTGGATGCATGTCCTGGATACAGGCTTTTTTATGGCACTATATATCTTGGGATGGTCCAATCAAATTGTTTTGGTATCCCCTATAGTCTCCGCATAGCAGGAAACGAGGCTTCCTCGCATCCTGTTGTTCTCAAGTTAGCTTGACTTTGGAGAGCTCTTGGCTCTATCAGAATCCAGAATGAAGGTGAGCTTAAAGTGGATTTAGGTTTGGGTTGTTTTTAAGTTTTTGTAAGTTTAAGCTGTAGTTTGTAACCTTTTCCTTAAACATTCCTTTTCTTAATCATTCCCTCTCTCCCTTGTTGTCCCTTTCTGATTGCGTTCTGGTGTCTGCATGAGCACCTGTCTTGTGTATTTCCCTATTTAGTATCAGGGCCAGTCTTTCATGATTCTGTTCATACTTCAAGTTTCCTTGTTTAAAAACTACCACTATAAGCAATGAAAATTTCACACTCATGAGAATTTTTTGTTCCATAACAGCTTAATTTTTTTCCACTAATTTGAGCAGTTGTTAGGCTGATCTCCAGTCTGGTTTTGCATTTATAAATTATGCTATTAATAAAACCTATTATGTCTTTATTGGTGAAGTCAGATTATTTCTTATTTCTTTAACTGTATTCATATCTAGGCAATTCCCTGGTCCCTCTCTTTGCTCCTTACAGCTTCAACTAAGAGTAGTCACTTAAATTATCTGTAGCCCAGTGAAGTCTGTTGAAATAATTGATTTATTTTATGTGGATGATAACTGCTTGGAGTAAACTAGTGTGCCCCTCTGCTTTAATAATTCTGTGTCTGTTCTGTGGCATTGTTCTTTGGAGCTGTGCACACACTACTCAAGAGATGTTGGTACCAGAACAGCCCAGGTAGAACTGCTGTGTCTGGGACCAGACATGATCCTCAGTCTGAGAGGGAGAAAAATGTGCATGGTAACATATTTGAGTACCTCAGATACTGGGGATGCGCTGGGAGGAGTTTTTGCTTACAAAGTAATACTGTCATTAAATATTTCCTAAATCTCTTCTACCTTTCTTGGGATATTACATAACCAGTCACAACTGGTCTGGCAGCCCCTTCTGTGACTATTTAGGTAGATTCTGTTAAAATTTTCCCTTCTCTTAGGTTCATCTAGCTTTCCTTTGTTTCTTTCTTCCTTCTCCCTTGGGAATACGGGTTTTTCCTCTCCTGTCTTGGGAGACTGTTTTCTGGGGTATGGACTTTCTGATAGTGCCTGGGGAATGGTTCTGTTATCAGGAAAATGAACATGTTTTTGTTGACTTTTTAGATAAAAACTGCTATGCTGCGTAAAACTAAATCTCTTTCTGTTTCTTAAATCAGTTGGAAGAACTGTAGTAGCTGTCTTTTATTGTCAGCTTTCTAGTCTTGCACAAAGAAGTACTGTGACTCCTTCCAACCCTTGCAGAATCTATTGGAAGAGTTATATTCATGAGGCTTCGGATAAGTGTTTCCATTACCTCAGGCAAATATTACGGGTCTATTTTTTTTTTAATCTTCTCTTTTCCCCCCAAAATCCAGATGTTTAATGTCATCACCCAGTGCTTGAAAGATTTCATCCCTCTGCTTCCCAAACCTCATTCTCCATCCAACCTATCCAGCAACTTAATTTGTTTTAAAGTTCATTAATGTTCAGAAATGCTGTTTTCCTCTTTCTTTTACAGTGAAGAGATAGCATGTACATTGTAGTGCTTCTTAAAGTATTTGTAGTAGTTTTAAAATTACTTTGTGAATAATCAGGTACATCTGTGCACTGCTTCAGAAGAGGAGTATGCCAAGAGTACTAGTATCCAGTAACTTTTTTGGTCAAAGTGTCTGAGGAAAGCTTCTCTCTTCTGATAATTATCTTATTCAACTTTCTTGTAGCTTAAATGAATCTTGATATTTTTACTTCATATGTTCTTAACTTTTTTTCAAGTTTAGCTGTTGCTATATTATCCTTCTATTTAAAAATGACTTGGTTTGTTGTTATTGTTTTTTTGTGTGTGGGGGGGATTTTTTTTTTTGTTTGTTTGTTTGTTTTTTTATGGGAAAAAACTCCTCCACAGTTTTGCTGGTCCATAACAGTCACTGGAATACTGATACCTTGATCAGGAAATAGCTTCTGCGTTCATGATCTGCATGATAGTATAGAAATGCTTAGTTTAAAAGGTTGTTTCTATGACTTACTGCATTTTTTTTTTTGTTTTCAGACTTTTGATGCAAATGACCTGTATCAGGGACAGAATTTCAGCAAAGTTCTCAGCTCTCTTGTGGCTTTAAATAAGGTGACTGCAGGTAAGTAGACTGCTCTGTCTTGGTGTTGGCTTACAATTAATTTCAACTTTCAATCAGTGTATATTTTTACATGTTGCTGTACCCATGATGAAATGAACATGTGCAGCATTTTTGTTGGAGTTGATGTTTTTAACACTTTGGCAGTGGTCTCTGGGTTTTTCAGTGGTGTCTTCTGCAGAAGGAAGCTTTTTAGTAGAGCTGAGACTAAGCCTTTAAGCTGGCAAACAATCTTAGAAAAAGGGCCTGATTTTTTGTTGTTTTTCCTTTTTTTTCATCCCTGTTTGAAATACTAAAGGTAACTTTTGCTCCATTTTGTCATTCTCATGTTTGAACAGTTTTGTCAGAGTTTTTACCCTCCTCACTCTTTGTTCCCCAGCACTACCCTTTCTTGCCAGTAACAAAAGAATAAGCCAGTGTCTTTGATCCCTTAAGCCACATGTTTCATTTAGGTAGCAGCTAGAAGTCATGAACCATTCACCTCAAGTTCTTTGGTGGGAGGGGAGAGAGCTGTAGAAATAACACACAGGTGAGAGGTGTCCATCCATCCTTGTAGGGTGAGGCTGTGCTAAATGATGCTAACTGGACCTGAGGACAATCAAGAAGTGTTGACATTGGTGACCCTTTCAGCTTCTTGCTGCTCCTCCATCAGTGGCAAGTTTCAGTAGTGATCATCAGGTCAGAATCTGGTGAAAGAGATTTAAAAATGAACTGTACTTTGTCAGTTTTTATGTGAGGAAGAAAAGTGATAGAAAAGTCAGTGGTGGATCAGT
This sequence comes from Pyrocephalus nanus, assembly GCA_038380795.1. Lineage (NCBI taxonomy): Eukaryota > Metazoa > Chordata > Aves > Passeriformes > Tyrannidae > Pyrocephalus > Pyrocephalus nanus. The sequence continues at coordinate 92,826,649 of CM076259.1, read as the reverse complement.
GGATCATTTAATACTAATGTGATAAGTATCTTGTCACTTTTATAATACTTCTCTCATCTATTTCAACATAGATTTTGTTTTTTGGTGGCTTTTTTTTCCCCCTTGCATTAGAAAGCACCCCTAAAGATTGAGTTTTGCAAGCAAATTCTTAGATTTAGTGAATGGGCATGGAGTAATACCATTGACTTCTTCTTTTAATATACTTAGGTCAGTTGGAGATACTGTGTCTCATCTGCAGTGTAAGTGCAAGTGCAAACCAGTGCAGTACATCTTTAAAACTGCTGTACACTATAGCTGCCTTTGCTGTCTTTGAAGTGGAGAAAAAGTGCATCTATTTTGTCCAGACATTAATAGGTTAATGCCCACAGCAAATAGCCACAGTTGCAGCTGGCTTAGAAAGGACCTGGGTGACCCTTGTCATGGCAGGGGGGCAGGTGGTGGTGTTATGGAAACCAAAAATCGAAACCACATGCAGGCTATGGTGGTGTCTCATTCCTAGGAGTGAGCATAAATCTTCCTGGTCAGCTGTTCTTCCAAACAATTTTCATTACCTAGGTGATTGTGTAGAAGACGTTTTAGACTCTATCCCCCTGCTCTAGTATTAGAATATGGCTTTCAGATCCCTGTGCAGGTCTGCAAGAATTTCAGGCATACACAGGTGGTTCTGAGATGGGCCTTCCTGCAATATAAGGAATGTGAGTAGTGAGCATGATTACTGGTGAAAGCTGCTGTGGATGTTCACTCCATCAGATTTTTAGTTTCAGGACAGGTGGGATCAAGGAACCAGTTGCTGTTTGTGGACAAATAAGGGAAGAAGAACTGATATAGGGAAGTTGAGATAATGGTAGGAGGGAGGAAGGGTTTTGCAAACCCTGGAAATCTTTATATGGATGGAAGAGTAAAGCTTTTGAGGAAATTATCAAATTAATATTCATCAAACATGTATTCTGCTGCCATGCCAGATTCTTGATTGTTTTAGGAGCAGACCTGATTTTTTTTTCCTGACAATAATTCCGTTGAGAAATTCATTGAACATGTTTGTTAGGATTTTAGGGTATGTGGGGTCTGCAAGCCTTTTAAATCTATCAGAAGTTCATATTGATTTGAAAGTATTCAGATATTATCGGTAAAAATACTTTCAATTTGCATATGGTTTATCTTTAATAATTTTCTTTGTTTTCACCATATACAGTTCCTAATTCAAGCCTTAAAAGGTGTTCTTATGTTGGTGTATTAGCTCTACTGCTGGGAAATAAAAAATTTCAGGAATCAGGCCACACTTAAATGCAAGGTAGTGTGCTTTAGGGCTGCCCAGAAGCCAGAACACGCTGCCATAACCCAACCTGATTTTGTTTTTTGAGGTGAACTGTGTCAAGGTATAATGCTGGATTTGTCTGTTCTTCTACTTGACTGCAGTCAGGAAACATAGCAAACTGGACATGGAGAGGTTTCAGGTTAGTTTCAATCCTTAGATTCTATTAGATAGTGGTGGTAACGGCACGTTTGAAGTTTCTGGGAGCATTAGAACTGTCCATATAGTTATGATTTAAAAATTAAGCCCATGATCTAGTCCCATGTCTCTCCTGGTTGTCTGTGAAAACAAAGATGTATGTCCTTTCTATAATGAACTGCAATCATTAGTGTTTATCTTAATACTGTGGCCTTTAAATGCTTTTAGGAAAGCAGGTTCACAAAATGTGATGTCTTTTGTTACTTCAGTGTGTAAGGATGCTATTCATACAAATAAGCAACTTGATATGTATAGTTCTAATATTGCACTATTTCACTAGAGTGTATATTTATAGGGTTTTTTATGAAGGATAGTGATTTATGAATGGTAACAATGTCTCATTTAAAAAAATGCACCCGAGAAGGTGTTTTCTGCTCAGTCACTGCAGACTTGGAACATCCTTTGTCAACACCACTATGTTTGTTGTCATTCTCACACTCTTTCCCTCCTCCTGCATCTCAGCTGCTGTTGGATGCTGTACTGAAGTTTAAAAGCTTTCCAGTTAAGATGAATCAAGTTATCACTTCAGGTTTGATGTGGAACAGCAGATATGCCTTATTCACAGGTCTCATGGATCTGAGCCTTTATGTGTTGTTTCCCTTAGACAAAAAATGACCTGGATTTGCATAATCATGGTTTACTTTAATCTTAAAGTAACTAATAGAAGACTATAGTTGTGTGTGTACCTTAGATACTGGGATCAAGTGTTGGAAGAAGAGTAAACTACTAGGAAAGAGTAACAGAGGCATAAAAACCAGGAGAGCATTTTGGAGGCTTGTGTAGTGTAATGAAAGCATCCAGGTTTGGGACTGAAATGACTGCATTGCTTTCAGGGCTTCTTGAAGCTCAGATGCTCACTGAGTAATTTACTTGTGTGTGGGAAAATGTGAGGAATGACTTGCCATACTTGTGCAGAGAAGCAATATTTGTCTGCTGTCCTGTGCAAGTAGCCTGGGAGCATCCGCCTCCTGGGAGTTCGGCTTTGAGAACTGGGGACATTGGTGCAGCCAGGAGCAACCCCTGTCCCACCAAAACGTGGGGAGAGGCTCCCAGCAGGGCTGTGGGAGGCCACAGCCAGCACTGACACTGACCCTGGCCCTTATGAGCTGCTTTTGGTGCAGCCCCTGTCTGGCTGTGGCTTGGTAATCCACATGAGGACTCCTCACCTGTAGGTGGGCAACATCCCCATCCCAGGGAGGTGCCAGCTCAGTGTCCAGGGCTGGGGCTGTCCCGGTGCCTCCCACTCCTGCCTGGGACGGTGGGATGAGCCCTGCCCTGGTGCTCCCTTGATGCCTCCCAGCCCACAAGGGAGCCCAGGAGCCCCTTGATGGCACTGCCCTTCAGAGGAACATACCACGTGGGTGTGCTTCTCAGAGCAGAGACAAATGAAAGAGGGCAGAGGTTTCAGGAGGGTGTTGTTTATTTGAGCAAGCAGTTTTTCTCCTTTCTATTCCTATTCCTCCCTCAAAAGAAGAAAAAATAGCTTAGTTGGCAAAAAGAGAGATGAGACAAAGAAACTTAGGGAAAAAGACAGTGTAAGGAATGTTTTAATTGAGATGGAGATGGTGAAGGCGGGGTGTGGTGCTGTGGGAAGAGCTAAGAAACAGATGTGGCTGGCTTCACTTCAAGCAAGTTTTATGCATTCAAAGTTCTTGGCCACCAGCTAAAATGATGCTGTTTAATTACCTTTAAATAGACTGGTAGTGAGTAGGAATAGAGAAATAGAACACTAACCCTCCTCTTTCTAAACAGCCCAAATTGTTTTTCTGTCTGTGTGGGGAAGAAATTGACAATGTCTCAGGATTTTAGATTATTTATTGCTACAATTTTTTGAATAGTGAATTACTGAGCAACTGCAGATGTATCAAATCTGGTTTAAGCACATGAATTTTACAGAGGTAAGCAGAAGTTATATGCACATTTTAAAAATTCTAATATTTACCTTTTTTTCTGCTCTTCTACAGACATAGGGCTGGGCAGTGACTCTGTATGTGCACGTCCCTCATCTCATCGGATAAAATCTTTTGATTCTCTGGGATCCCAGTCTTTACAGAGTAGAACTTCAAAACTCTTTCAGGGACAGTATCGGAGTTTGGTAAGTTCTGGAAAAATGAAACATGCTGCAGTGTGATTTTTTTATTTAATTTTATTTTATTTTTTTCCTTTTGCCAAGTTTTATAAGTAACCAGTAGTGTAGCAGAGTAACTGTTTCCTCTCCTTCAGCACTGTATTTCTAGCCTGACATCATGTTTTTGCAGCTTTTCTTATGATGTTCCAAAATATATGCAGCTTTCTGTGAACTTCTAATGATTTTTTTCTTTATTTAACACTCCCTGTTGTCTGCATGCACAGTGTCTTACTGGATTTTTGTCTTTCTTTTTCCAAAGGCAAGAATCTCATTTTCTCTCTGAGTTCAGGAGTGTTATTGAAGGATATTCAAACCTCAGCAGAGGTGGTACTTTTAATGTTGGCAGTAGTGGTAGTTATTCCTGTTTTCTGTTACGTTTTGAGGTTAATCCTTGGAGTGGCCTTCAGGTAACGAGTGCGGGCAGTTGTTTTATAGTGCAGCTGAAATCAGGTTTGAGTACCTCATAGAAACGAATTGTGATAAAAGGTGCTTTTAGTGACTGAAGGTTTGCAAGAGGGTTCAGATCCCTACCAAAAGCTGCTTTTTCTGTGCTTAAAAGAGGTTGCCTTGACTGGCGTCATGATTATTTTGTGAAACTTGAAACACTGTGCTCTGTGCTGAGCTTTATTAGGTGCAGTTTGTTTTCTGTGCAAGTTTTTGCCCTAGGCCACCAATTCCAGCTCCTGTTCTGCTGTTCACAACCCACTCAGTTTTGCTGATGCAGCTGTTTGTGGGACTAGCTGTTAGCTGGATCACTGAAGTGATCAGAGTTTTAAGTATTTCTGTCACTTTGGTGATCTGAGTTGCTCTGCACAAAGTTAGAAAGAGCTGAGAAGTGTAAGAAGGAGGGAAAGAGAGAATTTCCTAGCCAAACCCAAAAAATTCCTAGTTTGGTTTTGTTGCTGTAGGTGATCAGTTTGGAACTCTTCTCACCAAATTTGTACTCAGTTTCTTTTACTGGAAAACCATTCTGACAGAGCAAAGGGACTGTAGTTGATCTCACTGTGCAGTTACTGCTTGTTTTGTGGCTTTTTACCGTTTACTAAGCCAAAACATTTTCTCTTGTTGAGCAGTCAGAGTGGATGAAAGCACATGATGTACCAGCAGAGCACTAAGTACCTGTTCGACTGTGCCAATTTGATTGTCAAACACTCTGACTTAACAGTATCTTGGGGCTTTCTGTGTATTTTTGAAGTTGTTTGTCCTCATTTTTCTATAGTTTCTCAGCTCCTAAGTCTGATTCTTAAATTGAGTTGTGATACAGTAACAAGATTGCTGTGGATACGAATTAAGCTGACGTGGTACAAGATCGAAGTGACAACATGCAGTTCATCTTTTGATAATCTCAACTATGTAGACAGCATATAGGTGAAAATCCTCTACCTGATTAGCTGACTAGGATTGCTTACACAGTCATTTTCTCAGTAAGTTACCTTTTTAGTTACACAGGTAGTCCTTAGTTATAGACAGAAAAGATTTGTTGTCCTGTTCTCTTAGTTCCAGTGCAGTGTATTTAAAGCTGTCCAAGTATTTAGCTTTTCTAGTATTCAGGTTTTCCCTGACTCTTTCAAAATGCTTGAATGGTGCAGATATTCAAAACTGACATCCATGAACAAAATGCTGAATTTGAATATCGTTAATTTGAAAGACTTCTTAGAAGTATCTATAACAACGTTTAGTTGTTATGACAGAGCAATAATCTGTCTTCACATCTGTGAAAGAGGATGAGTATGCATACATATCATTATATGGACAGCTGCATGTCTGACGTGCTGCAGACTTCCAGCTTTACTAATCTCGAGAGAAATGATTTGTGAGTACTTATTTTAGGTAAGTTGCATAATTGTTTTGTAGGTTTTTGTGAAAGAGCACTGTCCTTCTCCATTTGTTGGAGGCCGTGGAGTCTTTTACATGGTCAGGCCATGGAGACCTGTACATTGAGCTGTGGAACCTTTCAACCTGATCTGTTACAGGAGAAAAAAAAGAAGGTTTTAAGCTGAAAACTCTGTTTATATCCCAAACTAAATTAAACCCAACTCATTTCCTATCCCCAGCCTAGTTTTTTAGAATAAGACTCTTCCATGTAGAGCTCTTGGTTCTTTGTAGATGCCAAAGGCAATTTATGCTATTTATAAAAAATATGTGTGTTTTCTTTATTGTTGTTATTACTCTCATTTTAGCTCTGTTAACCCTTTCTGATTTGAAAGGGCTGTAATAAGACAATATTGGGCTGGGCTGGGCTGGGCTGATAAGAATTCACAGACTAAAAATTAGAGAAATACTAGAGATGCCAAATCAGTCCTTATAAAGGGTTTTCAGTAAAAATATGTGGTGAATATTGTGTGTGGAGCAGAGGCTATTTCCATTCTCTGTTTTCTTCATGGAATAAATGTTTAAATGTCTAACGTGATCATTTTGTTCTTTGTGTTCTCACTTACTAGGACATGACAGATAACGGCAACCATCAGTTGGTGGTGAGAGCAAAATTTAATTTTCAACAGACAAATGAAGATGAACTTTCTTTTTCAAAAGGAGATATTATTCATGTCACAAGAGTAGAAGAAGGAGGCTGGTGGGAAGGAACTTTAAATGGAAAAACAGGGTGGTTTCCAAGTAACTACGTACGAGAAATAAAATCAAATGGTGAGTTTTGAAGGGGAGAGCATGTTTGCAGAAATTCTTGCTTTGGATAGAGATTGATAGTTGGTCGATTCATTAAAAATGATAATGCTTTTTGTTTGCACTTTACTGTATTTACTGAACTTCATTCACAGAGATCATTAATCCTCAGGAACTCATGTTTCCACACCCTAGTTGCCTACATAGAGTGCTCTGAGGCTTCTGAGTTAGCAGTAAGCATGCAGCAAACTCCCCGTTTTGTTTGCCTAACTATCTCTGTCACAACTGGGCTGCTCTGAGTTCCTTGGTCTGAATTCCTAGAATATGGGATTTTAACTCAGATGCTGACATATTTTGAATTGGTGCTTTGTGTTTAAATAACGAGAGATTCCCTACAAATCTCTTTAAAAACAACAAAACAAAAAAGCATATCAGAAAAAAACCCCAAACCAACCAAAAAAACTACAGAAAAAAAAGTGCTCAACACATCCCATTACTTAGAAGCAAACAATTGCAGGAAGGAAACCCAAATCTACCAAAATCCACTTTTGCAAGACAATGTATTTGTGATTTTTCTTTTTCCTTCTTGCTCATGTGCCTTCAGTTTTTCTTCATAGAGGCTTCACCCTTCCATTAAAGTTTTATTTTAAACTTTATACAGTGAAAGTGCCTTCTGTAAATGTCATCTGAATATTAAAACTAACATTACTTTTTAATCTATTAGGACATTGCTGTGAGTGACATAATTTCTCTGTCTCCTTTATTTCCTTTTTTTTTTTTTTTTCCATGTCTTTCCTGTCTCGGCTTACTTTCAGAGATTAGGGATAAACCTGGTAGGATAAAACTACCCAGGGACTCTGGGAGGATTTATCAGTCTTTCCCACGTCACAGCTCTGGTGAAAACACACATCTTTTGAGGCCATGCTAAAGTGATTGGCATGGCTTTTTTCTTTAGGCAGCCATACAGATGCCTGATGGCAAAGTGAGATTGTGAAGGTGATACTGTTTTTAAACTTACTCTTTCTCCTCCAGTTGCTTCCTCTTATTTTCTTCCTTGATTTGCTGTCTGCAGTCCATTGTTGCAAAATGCTGGTCTTAGATCTGCAACTTCATTGTCCTTTTCAACTAGATTCTTAGACAATTCTCCTAGTCACAATGTAAGACTTAGCTTTAATGTTCTTCATAGATTAATCAGATGCAGCTTATCTTGATAAACAATTCATGAAACTTGTTTTTTGTCTGTAGTGTTGTAGCATCAGTCATGGTGACCCTCTTGTCCCATTGTTACTCAATTAAATCATTGTGGCAGAGGTCTTGTTTGGATTTCATCAGTTTTGATCTCCTCCAGCGCTTGAAACTGGAACCTGGGTGGGCAGTTAGGCTCCAGAATAGAAATAACTTTTAACAGTGAACATGCAAGAATCAAAAGTTTCCAGTAACCGAAATTAAGGTGGTTCTTGTTTTATTGAGGATATTGCACTTAAATGAAGTACGTCTTGAAGTCAGAAGAAACAACAAGCTGTAGTGCCAAGGTTACTACCAAGTGCAGTATGATTCTTGCAAGTCCTTGCAACTCTGTCTGATCCCTGGGGCTGAGATGAACCGTCTCTAGTCTTTACCTTCTAACATTCACTTCTTGCCCTCAGAAAATTTTTTTTCTCAAGTCCTTTTCCCTCTCTTGTACAGGTGTGTTAGAACAGTGGGTGTTCATGAGAAGTTTCATCTAGGTTATATGTGTGGGTTTACAGTCTCTGTTGCCCTCCTGTGTCCCTGTTCTCTTTAGCTTGTCTTCATTAGGAGGTTTGGCCTTTCTTGAGTTGATAGTCTTACATGGTCCATTTTTCTCAACTTCTTGCAATTATAAAATCCTTACCCCAGAATTTTCATAATTCAGAAATATTTTAAGTGCTTTCATGCCTTAAGCATGAGGTTGATATATAAAAGTGCCTTTTTTCCTTATGTATTTCAAAACTAATGAGGAGATTTTGCTGTTTTGTTAGCTCAAATTCAAAATGTGTTTTCTGTCAGTGTTACAATGAGTTGATTTTAAAAAAGAGCAGAATAGGATTGTTAAAATACTTGCTCTTGATTAAGGTCTTGAATATATAATCTGTTTTCAAAATACTTGTAAAGTGTTCTGGCATTGACAGTATGACTCTACCCTTCTTTCTTCTCTTCAGATGTGGCTTAAAATACTGCAGCTAGTTAGAAATTCTGTACAGATTACACTGCTTTCATTTTTGATGATGCATTATTTGGAATGCTCCTGGGAAATCGTGAGTTTGACTAAATAAATCCTCTCAATCTGCTGTAACCTGCAAACTAGGTAACAGAAGAAATGGAAGAAGTTCTTTACTCATGTATGTTTTTATTTTAATTCTCACAAACTTCATAGGCATTAGATGCTTAGATAAATGGATTCTTGTTTTACATTAAAATCCTCTAATCAGAAAATTGTATATTTGTAATCTTAGCTTGTAGGGTGTCTTTGAAGTTAGATATTCTAGGAAAGGAAGAAACAGCTACTTAGTAATGAGAACTTAACCCACACTGATTTCTTAAAACTTTTAGAAGAAAAGTAAACTGCATTACACATATTACACAAGCAGAGCATGTTACGTGGTAAGGTATCTCAGAATAGCTAAAACCTTGCAAAGTTATGCCCACCTTGTACCTTGCTTGTTTAGCCATGCCAGAATGATTAGTATCAGCACAGAATGCTAAGTGCATGAGATGAGCTGTGAATGGTTGTAGGACAGATACTGAGATTATGGAGCAAAGCTGTGAATAGTCAGTGACTATTTTGGGGAAAATGTATTTGGTTGAGATGGAAAACTAGTTTTATTTTGCTTTTGAGTCTGTGTTTATTCTCTCCCCCTGACCCAAGGGGAAAAGGAGAATTTGTCTCAAATTGTGATAGCTATGATCAAACATATAAATAGAAAAAAAAAATTCCTATTCAGGTATGTGCCTTTCAAAAAAATGATCCATTTCTCTCTCCCTCTCCCCTTCGTGCACATTTTCATTTCCATTTTCAAACCTGTAACATCTTACCTTTTTTTAATGTTCTTTGATCACTAGTCAGGAAGTACTTTGAAATGAGGGGATTTGTTTTCATCCTGCTGTACTGTTACACATGACAGAGGGTAAAAGGTAAATACTGTGTAAACTTGTCGGATATTTGGCAGTGTAGCCTTATTGAAGTTTTTTCCCTAAAGTGAAGCAGGAATGGGTGGCATTGTAGGTGGACCCTCGTCTTTTACATTGCTGTTTCTGTCTTGCACAGTAGAGAGATTTGGAGACATAGTTTTGAGCGTTCCCTTGTGATGAAAAGAACAGTAGTTAGCCAGAATGGGTTGCACTTGCTTTGCTACTGTCAGATGTTAATCAGATTTTTAAAAAAATCACATGATCACTTGCTGAATTTTATCCAAGCGTAATCCCTTTAAATGGCATGAGATTATGCAGAAGGGAATATAGCTTGTAAAAATGACATTTGATATGTGACAAACTTTATCCTAATTCTTCACAGAAATTAATGTGTCATTGCTGTCCTAGTCTCTCTTCTGTATGCATTCTTGACAGTTATGTCAGTATCAGTGCTGCTGCAAACTACAGTGTCAGTGTTTCTTCTGGTTGGATGTTAAAAAAAGTAAAAAATCAGTGTCAGGAAAAGGTCAGAATATAGTGGAAGTGTAGAACATCAGCTGTTTCCATCCTGTGGAAGGGAAGGACGGATTCACTTTAAACTTTAAGGAGAAGCAAAAAAAAAAAAAAAGGGGGAAGAAAAAAAATACACCACCACCCCCCCCTTGCCAAGAATATTAGTTTTTCTCTCCCCTGCCATGTAGACTTGGAGGAGCATTTTGTTCTCTTGTCAAGTGTTATTCTACAGGCATAAATGGAATAGAGGTTGGGACCAATGAATACTATTGGGGAAGAAGTAGAGTCTGTATTGTAGAGTGGACCACTTTGCAGCGATGCTTGAGCCAGCTTGAGAACTGGGAGCAAGTTGAGGTCTGCCCTCCTGGTGTTGGACGTGAACCAATTAGTCTAGAAAGACAGGGTTTGCTTGTAGCACTTCACTAATAGAGACCACATAGCTTTTGGTGTCCCAGTTGGCACATCTTTCCTCCTCTAATGTAGGATGAAATAACCCAAATCAGATCTTTTTATCTACATTACGCACCATAGCCTAAGTGATCGGAGAAACATGTGGTGCTGTTCTTGCAGTAGTAGCATTGAAATGCTTTAGTAAAGTATGTTCTGAAGGCACTGAATACTTTGTGGAGTAGCACAAAGTAGAGTGTTGCATGAAAATGAATATGACATAAGCTGGAGATGTGACAGAAGGGAGAGAATGTGAGAATGTCAAGTAATTTGAAGGCAAGTGAAAGAAATACTTGCATGTAAATTAAAATAGAATGAAACAAAACATTGGGAAGGGACTGGGTAAATTGTCTCTTTGCAGTCAATTAGTAGATGTTTGTAAAGGATAAGAACTTCATTTTAGAGAATACATTGCATCTTATGTACTACTTAGGGAAAGGTTATAAAAGCATTCGAGTTGTTATAAAATCTGCTTCAAGTCGTTTTGGCTCTATGGAAGATAATGAATTACTAGAAGAATAATGTTGAAAAGCCTGTGCCTGTGCCTCCACCCAAAGATGATCTGTTAAGTGAATTCTATCTGGTTTATCAGTAGCCACTAGACACTTCAAAGCATTATCAAGTGTAGCTGAGGGCAGATGAATGTAATGCTTTGATCACAAAAGAAAGTGATAGTGGTAACTTACCTCCTGGTTTGAGTCACCAACTGGATATGGTCTCTTCCAGTAACTGAGGAGACGCTTGTTTGCTTTGTATCTGATCATACACTGTGCCTGTTCTCATTGAGGTTCCAGTGTTAATGTCATGGATTCAAATTGTGACTAGGGGAAAAGTGAGGAGAAGGGAAAAATCTTCTGTATGGGAAAACTTGGTGTCTGGCTCAGGTCACTCTCTTCCAGTGCTTTGAAAAATTGAATCTCTGTGTTGGAGAGGGCAAGGTGCCAGGATTTTGCTAATGTTTCAGAAACCTATGGACTTTATAGACATATGGACCTATAGGATCTATATATATTCCCAGTATGCTGAATGGGGGTGACGCCTCCTTGAAATGTTTAATGAAATATGCTTTGTTTGCAAGAATACTTTTAATGTTTTATTACAAGAATAATAAATAACACTTAAATTAGCATAAACAAATAAAGTGATTTCTTATGTGCAAGATCAGGATTTTCTTCTGTGTAAATCATTGTGCAATAAACTAATTGCAACAAGACTGTTTTTTATTCCTCCTTATGAAGCAAGGCGGTGCTTGAAGGCAGAATACCAGACGTGATAGACAGCTGGACTAATTTGCAGCATCTAATTCTGTGTTTTTACAATAGAAGTGGCCTTTATGTTATAAAAGCTAAATGTTGCTTATGGCTGTTCAGGCAAAATGATTTGAATGTGTGATTATTTTTTTTTCTGTCCTGTTTTTAAATCTGAATTTGGACGTGTATGTGTCTCTGCTGGATAATTGAATCAGCTGAACAGCTGGTAATATAAATGACTATATATTTCAACAAAAAAATCTCCCACTTTCTTCAGCAGCTTAAGAGGAGAGATGTATTTTTATACCCTTTACAATAACAAAGAGCCAAAATTCTATGACTAGCTGGCTTTCTCCAGATGAACAATGGCCAGACATCTGTATAATGATAAACTCAGTGACAAGTATTTACCTTTATCCTTAAATAACTGTTGTTTCTCCTTTCCAGACATTTGTATTATTATAAATTCAGTGACAAGTATTTACTTCTGTGCTTAAATAACTCTGGTTTCTCCTTTCATACTTTTTGGCATATGATTAATAAAGCTTTAGCTATTTAGTGAATCTAAATTGGAGGATAAGTCAAGAGCTTCCACAAAGCATGAAAGCAAAAAAACAAGTTCATGTGAATGACATAATTTTCATCATTCAGTACAAAGAAATTAATTGTAATTGTACCAAAAAGAGTAGCATTATAGATGAATATGTAAATGAGTAGCCATACATACAACATGATTTTAGGTTCTTCTTTCACACTGAGTGATGGCAAATCTGCTTGAGTTTATGGTTTTGTTCTAAGGGGATGGGAGGAGTCCTTGGAATTACTTGTCACTTGGAATTACTTGGTTTTGTAGCAGAGCATGTATGTGCTGCAGGGCTGGTGGCTGAGAGCATCAGTGTTCCCAGCTGGATAACTGCTTGGCCTAATAGTTTTTGTGCTGTCTGTTGGCTTAGATCTGACTTGGGGTGGGTAGGCGGGGGATATTAACCAAAAGGATTTTATTGTCATCTCTGAAAATGGTAAGGAAAAAATGTTTTTTTGCCCTTGTGTGGCAGTTTTAAGACAATGTTTTATTTTTAGATTAGGTTTCCTGAGAATTCCAGTGCAATACAGAGAAAAACCCCTTAAAGATATTAGCACTTGTGTGCTCATGGGGAGTGAGCTGTGCCTTATGGACCATGAGCTAAAGCCTCAGGTCCTCCTGGCCTGCCAGGTGCTCCTGGCATTGGAGTTGAAAGGATGGCCTTCATCTGCAGTCAGCTCACCTGAGATAGCTTCATCTGTGGGGTTGCAGCTGGGCAACCTGAAGAAGCACTTAATTTCTCAGGAGAGGCTGGTACCATATGGACTTCTGCTTATGATGGCAGTTCCCTGATCAGCTTTACTGTCCATGGGAATTTTCCATAGGGAGCCCTTAGAATGGCTGACTGGGCTTCTGGAAAGGCAGGTCTGTATTCGAGACTTGCATAATTTATTCGTAGCCTGAGGTATTAGGTAAGCTAGAGTTAAATTATTTATGTATCTTTATTGAAATGTGTTTGAAACAGGAGCTTGCTTTTAAAATAAAGGTGAAACATCCAGTCGATTTGTGTTGATGATGGTTTTTCGGTCTGGTGTGGGGGATGGGGGAAGGGTTGGTTGACAACTTGCCATTTTATAGTTTGGATACAAATTACTCAAATGCATATTTCAAATGGCATATTAGACAAGCCTGATAATTTAGAAAAAAATAAAAAAAATACCAAAATACCAAAGCAAACAAACCAAAGCACCATAATATCCTGATAAATGTGGTCTCACAAGTTGGTTGAGTGCAGAGTCAAATGTTAGAGATCAAAAAGAGATGCTGTAAATCTTACTGATTGTTTCTCCAGTGTGCAGCATCATGCTTTTGATTTTTCTCTCACCTCATCTTTGCTCCTCTGTTGATTGACTTAGAGGAGTGGTAACGGTGGGAGGGGAGGCTTTAGGGGTGTATTTTCTGTGCCTCTCTGTTCTGGGAGTCAGTACTTTGGTAACTCTCAGGACTGTTTTTTTGATCTTGTAAACCAATATTTTCCTTCTAGGAAGAGTATGCATTAGTGAGGGATAGATTCCCTATGGGACTATAGGAAGGATTTATGTTATGAAGATATTATGAACTCTTTGATGCTAGGAAGAGCTCTGTTCTCAAGTGCATAAGCACTTTTATTTTTGACTTCATTGATAGCAAAAGATGATTTGTTTTAAAAGATGTTTTTCTGGGATAGGCATCTGGTAAGTCACTTCACTACCGTAGTGTTTTAAATCTCTTGTTTCAACCAGACTGAATGTAATGTCTTACCTCTGGTATGTTCAGCTTTTGATTGGTCACTTGCTTTCACCAAGTTCATTAAAATGATATTAAAACTTAATACTACTTTTGTTTGAAAATGCATAGAGTTTGGAAATGTCTGTTGTTTCTTTTTTAATTGCAATCTGTGACATTTTGTTTTTAAAAAATAATTTTTGGAAAGCTTAACTGACTTGCTGGTTCCAGGAAAAAGAATGGGAGTTTTTCTGTTTTCCTTCTTTGAGGCTAAAGTTTCATTCATTGTAAACTTATGACCCATTTTGATTCTTTACCAATAATTTGAAGTGCAATTATGCATGTTTCTCAAGGAAGCACTATTTTCACTGTATTGCATGATTAATGTTTTAAAGCAGTTTGTTTGACCTCTAGTGTTGAGCTATGAAATTGCACCTTATTGACCCGAAAACATTTTACATTTCAGAAAAACCGGTTTCCCCCAAATCAGGTACATTGAAGAGTCCACCTAAAGGCTTTGATACTTCTGCAATTAACAAAAGCTATTACAATGTGGTGAGTGATCACTTTTCCTCCATGGGAACTATTATATACAGTAGAATGTAATTTAACTAAATGCTTTTATCTGCACAGAAAAAAGGCAGCCTTGTCAGAAAGAGCCAAAACTAGACAGGGGTGTTAGTGGGTTCTCATATAAACAAGTTCATCATTAGTTTAATAGAATATCACACGTACAGATTCTTTAACATGATGCAAAATTAGTCTAAAGCAAGTGAATAATAAGCATTTATGTAATATTATGCTAATATTACTTTGCTAGTTGTTAATTTCCCTGATTTCCACATCTCCCAAGTATGCAATCAGTGTTCCCGAATCTCTATGAATTACTGAAATTCTGCTGTGTTAAAATGATTAAGAATACTTTTGTGCTTTTTGTTGAATAAGAGATTGAACATTATAAAACAATTTGCTTCCTTTGTATTCATGCTTATAAATCAACTCTATTATTAACTTTAGGAACCTCTCCCTTACACTGGTGGATAGATTTCACAGCAAAGCGGTACAGCCAGAGTCAGCCTTTAACACATCCCCAGGAATTCATAACCTGGTACTCAGACCTCTTTAGTAGATGCATGTAAGAAACATTCCCAACTCTGTCTTTAAGTGTGTTGTAACTATTTTGAGAATAATTTATTTATTAAAAGCAGATACAATGGAAAGCAAAAAAGCATCTTACTGGTTTTGTTAAGCACTGCTCCCTGCTGGTGTAAAACCAAACCACAACATTTCTTTCCATTTTCTTTGAAGCAGCTGCCATTGGTTTTTATTTTATTTATCAGTTTTTAGCAACAATCATAAAGAATTGTTTTATGCTTTAATCTTGTGTGGTCGTGGCATGAATAACACCAACCACCTGGAAGAACAGGGGAGTTTTGTTTTCTTCATTGAAAGTGGTGGAGCAGCCTCCTGCTCCTCCCTCTGGCTTGCCTCCTGCCTCTGTTGGTAGCTGCAACTCCATGGAAAAGGGTGGGCTGCAGTTCTTTGGCTGTTGTATCCCACACCTGCTAGTCAGGATGGAAAGTACCTGTGCAGGCACACCCTTTCTTCTGCAGGAAGTAAAGACCTTACTGTGGTATATTTAGTGACAAAGTATTGGTTGTTTTCTTTTTCCCTTGGTTTTCACTCTCTCTCTTTATAGTCTTGATTTTTTTTTTCCCAGAGTTGTTGTAGTGTGTAGTAGAAAACGTTTGTCTTCTCTGTTTGATGTTGAAACCTATAATTTTCAGTGCAAGGAAAATGAAGTTACTGCAGGACAGGAGAAGATTTAGTTCCTTTGCTAGGTAGAAGACTGCTCTTACTTATGTTTAATCTGCTTTTATGTGGAGTTTTTAATCAAAACAAATTGGGACCTGCCTTGAACATCAGACCTTTAGATTTCAGGGGTTTAATTTATTTGTTTATTTAAAGTAATTGGTCAGTACATACCTCATTTACAATTTTGTATGTTTTTTTCTGATAGAATTCAATTTGATCAAAAGTAAGAGTTGCAGCTGTTTAATTTAGACTTAACTAAAACTTCAGTTTGACTGTGTCCATAATAAATTGAATCTTGTGGTTGCATATTTTACTTTATAAGAGCAATGCAAGCCATTTTGGGGGATGATAGTGTACTTTATTGAAAATAATACACTATACAATTTTGAAATACCACCTTTTGGCTTTTGTGGTAGTTTTTTGTTTATTTGTTTGGTTTTTAATAATTGTTCACTGGATAACTTACTGTCATCATGGAGGCTGAAGCTATTCTATGCTTTTAGAAGTAGTGCTATAGCTGGCTTTTAAAGAAATTTAATTTAGGAAAATAAAAAAGAAACTAGTGACAGATACCTAGTCCTGGACTTAGGTTATTTTTTCATGTTTTTCAGGTGCAACTTTCTTGGTGCATTTAACTTGATGTAATAAGATTCAAGCTGTTTTGACTGCTAGCTCTTTACTAACTATTGACACATTGTGGGGGGCAGAAATGACCAGTTCATAATTATGTATACATATATATATATACATACGTATATATGCTGTAAATTAGAACACTGACCCTAGAGTGCTGTTCTCAAATATATCTGCTGTGAACTGAGTAATTGCCTGTTTTCACATTTTTTCACACTGTGACAAATACCTCCACCTTTTTTTTTTTTAAACTTGCCTTTTTATTCTTTTTGTTCAGAAAATGAGCGGCTTTGCTATAGCATGCACTTTGTTTCAGAGAAAGCAAGACTCCACTGCTGTGTCTAAATCTAGATGTCAACATGCCTAATTTAAGTTTTTCTAGAAAACTATTAAGTGCTTCTGATGGTGTAGTAGATTGACCCTGTATGGATGCCAGGTACCCACTAAAGCCACTCTCTCTGTCCCCTCTGCAACAGGACAGAAGAGAGAAAAAAAACCCAGCAAAGGATTCATGAGTTAAGAGTGGGGAGCAGTCACTTATTGATCACCATCATGGGCAAAACGGACTCAGAGTGGGGATATTACATAAATTCATTACAAACAGGATCAGAGCAAAAAAGAGTGAGAAGTAAAATAATCTCACCTGCCCCTCCTTCCTTCCATGTTCTCTCTCCTCCTCCCCCAGTGGTGCAGGGTGATAGGGAATGGGGATTATGGTCAATTGTTATTTCTGCCACTCCTGAGGGAGAGGAGTCCTTCCCCTGCTTCCTTTCTACAGGAGACAGTCCTTTGCAAAACACTGCAGCATGAATCCATCCCACAGGCAACAATTCTTCGTGAAACTGCTGTCTCGTGGGTCACTCCTCTGTGGGGTGCAGTCCTTCAGGAATGAGCTGTATCAGAGTGGGTCCCACACAGGGCCACAAGTCCTACCAGGAAAACCTTCTCCAGCGTGGACTCCTTTCTCCACAGGTTGCAGGTCCCTAACAGGACCCTGCTCTATCATGGGCCTCCCATGGGGTCACAGCCTCCTTCAGATACCCAGCTGCTCTATCATGTGCTTCTCCATGGGCTGCAGGGGGGTCTCTGCACCTCGATGATCCTCCATGGGCTGCAGGGCCTCAGCTCCAGCTCCTGGAGCACCTCCTGCCCCTCCTTCTGCACTGACCTTGGTGTCTACATTGTTGTTCACATTTCTCACTCTGCTCTCCACTGGCTGGAATTTTTCAACTGTGCAATAACTTTCCATTCTTAAATGTATTATCATGGAGGTTTTACTATCATTCCTAGTTGGCTCAGCTTTGGCCAGCATCAGGAAGCCCATCCTGGAGCTGGCTGGCATTGGCTCCACCAGACAGGGGAAGCTTCTAGCAGCTGCTAACAGAAGCACCCCCGCCCCCCCTTCACTACCAAAACCTAGCCACAGAAACCCAATACAGATGCCAATATACTTATAAAATAATAATTTTTCATAATTACTAAATATATATGATTTTTAAATGTAGTGAAGACAAACAGCAAACTCATTCCATGAAGTGAAAGCAGTTTAACCTGAGTTGAGCTTTTGTTCTGTCTTAATATGTAGGCTGCAGACATAGGACTTCTCTGTGCTAGAATTCTTATCAGTCTGTACTGATAACAGAATTAAGGTAAAGACAGAACAGCTCCAAACAAACCTTTGGCAACTGGTAGCTGAAAGGATGTAGCTCAAGTTAAAGAGTAAGTGTTAACATCTGTGTTAAAGGCTCTCTTGACAACCAAGCATGTATTGAGGCTGGTACTCTGGGACTGCTTGCTATTTTTGAGTTGTGGCCATTTCCCACCATATGAGGATGTGCTGAGACCCTGTAAACCCTCTTGATTGATTATTGCTGTTTTTCTTGGGGAAGGTTTTGTGCAGGCAGCACCTGTGGCTACATCTGTTGGACTGAGGACAAAATCAAAGGGCAGTTCAGAGGAAGTCCAGAAGGGGTAGGAGAGGCTCCCTTTCTGGGAGGAGGACTCGGATAGGCTAAGGGAAAGGTGCTTAATGTCAGAAGAGGAACTGCTTTCACCACTTTCCTTTGTTCTTCTCACCCTTGTAAATATGTTTTTTATGGATTCACAGAGCTCTATCTGAAGTTCATAATACAAACCGCATACCTTCTAATATCAGTGTGCTTAATTGGTTGCACCTTGCAGTAAGTGTTGCTGACAAGACAGACATTTGTTATACATGTACATTTTGCCTGGCTGAGGAATGCAGGTTAGTAGAGAATGCCAAGGTCTTGTCTTCCATAGAATGGTACAAATCTACAGCAGACTTGTGATCAAACATGGAGTGTTCTTCATATAGAAATAATTTAGCAACAACTCAGTGGGCATTTTGTTGCATGTTGAAGACAGAGCAGGTGTTACACTTGAGTTTTATTTTTACTTGAGACCCCTTGAGAATTTATAACTTAGTGTCCAAAATAAAATCAGATTATCTCCACTCACTGTTGCCTTGAGATTAAGTAGGTAAAGAAGTGGGCAAATTCCTCCATAGTTATGAGTATTTGGACGACTTCATTTTTCATTTAACTGTTTGAAAAGTAATGGAAAATAAACACTTCTTTTGAGGCCATTCTGTTAAAGCTGGATCAAGAGTTTGTGTCTACTGAATTTCATAAGAGTTTTTGACAACCCTTGAGATATGGTACACTTATGCAGTGCTTTACACTGCCCCTCTCAAGGGCCTGTTTTAAGAGATTCATCTTGCAAATTCTGACTCAGGAAAATCAGATACTGATCACAGTTTTGCTGAAGCACAAGATATTTTGGTTGAGTGCCATACTGCTATGAAAAAGTGGGAATGTGCTAACAAATTATGCCCAAGTGTGTCTGTGTTCTGCATTTTTTTCCCTCTGAGTTGGAAGGCAATCGGCTTTATGTAGGTCATTTTAAATCCATTTTTGGGTGGTAGTTATTGCCTTAGGGAGATGGCTGAGGTTTTGTGTGACAGAATTGTTAACCATGCTTGAATTTTCCATGCTGTGTGATTGAGAGAGCTGGTGCTGTATGAGCTCAGTTGTCTGTGTCTGCCATTCATCAGTGTTACGGACTGCAAAAGCTGCCACTTCAATGCTGCTCTTTTGGTACTCAGCCTTATCTGTGCAAATGTTGTGGTGGAGTTGTGGAAACAAGGTCTTCAAGGTCTCATGGGGTCTTGCAGCAGCCAGAACGCACAGAAAGCAGGAAAGGGAAGAAAGGTGATTATTAGATCATGCGGGTGAGATGTGGATACGAGGAATTGTAAGGGTTCTCTGGTGCCAAAATACTGAATTGCAATGCTGACTACTTGTCACTTCAAAGCACAGTCCAAGCGTTTAATCTTCATAGCTTCTCAGTGAGGTAGGTAAGTCAAGCTGGGAGAATGTGAGATTTCACAGAAATAGTGTTTTAGAACTGTGTAAGCGAAGTTATTCTTTAAAAAATATATTCAAAGTAAAAAGTGTATGCAGTGGAAATTGTACTTGTTAAAAAAAGGGAAATAAATTTAATGTGTCCTGGGAAGTGTTTAAAGCCATGTATATTTGAAGTTATGTGTTGTAATAGTGTGAACTATAGGTTTTGTAGCATAGTTTTTTTTACAGTTGGATTTATTTTCCTTTTTCCACTAATTATCAGAATGCTAATTCTAGTTTCTAAGCTTTCTTGTTATTGCCTCCCTGCCCTGTTTAAGTCTTTTTCCTCCAATCCCATGTTCTCTGTATTGCAAAGAAAATCATAAAAAATTCAAGCTAGCACAGGAAAATAATGTGTGTCCAACATAAAACTAGTTTTATTTCAAGCTTTCCAGACAGCTGTTTATAGCAGAGAATGAAAATACTCCTTGAGAAAACGGACCAGTGGTGCAACCTTTCAAGATCTCTAGGAAATTTGTTGATTTTTATTTTTGAATGTCTTTTACTACTGTTCAGTGCTTCATCAGGGCACTGTGTCCTTGGTTTTCAGTCTCCTTTTACCTGCTAACGACTGTGTAAGAACTTAGGGCTGGGAGATTTTTGTAGAAAAAGCCATATTGAAAAAGATGGGTCTTGCTTTTAGCTTTGAACCTCACGGATGCTAAGTACGTCTGTATTACCATTTTAACAATTTACTTTCTTTGTTTTATATACGTATAAGAGAATATAGGGTTTAGTTAGTACTATGGTCAGTGGAAATATTTCTGTAGTCTAAATGGTCAAAAAAACCCTTAGCTTTTTTAAAATTTGTGTCTCCATATTGTACTGTATGCTGTAATTTCTTAGTAGCCATAACTTTCCCTTTGACATTCATCTGCCAGTGTTTAGAAGAGAATGGAGACATTTTAATCTTCAGTTCGGGATTCAGTTTTGCAACAAAAGAATGAACTCAAAAATGGTCTCTCTCTCTCCCTCCAAATGAATAGAAGCATTCAAGGAATAAGCAGAATCAGTGACACCAATGAAAAGAACAGTGAATTCTTCATTGACATACTGATCTATTTAAAGTTATTTCATCAGGTTTGCATTTAGGAATGAATGGCTTTTTTTATTTCCTAAGAAAGAGTATTGACTACAACAGTGAATAATGCACTCAATTACAGTCGTTCTTATAAATGCTGAAATGAGATATTACTGTAGGCTTGACAAATGTGGCATGTAGCAAAATGAGAAGGTTTGTGGTGTGGCTTATGACCAGTGAATACCAATAAGTTTTCAAAGTTCAGCTCTGTTCAGTGAACTGCATTTAATTCTGTTGATTGCCTTGCTAAACCATTAACTTTTTGGAGGCAAAAAGTAATTTGCTATCTAGAAGCACAGTAGAACCTGATATGACTATATTGGAGGATATCCTAAAGCAGACTCCCTAGAGATGACCCAGTAAAATGTTTTCCTGTACATATTTGGGGGTATTCCAGTTGTTGGTTTATAATTAGCCAAAAACCAAGTGTGTGCTGTATTTTATAAATTCTTGGCTTTGCATCAGAATCTGTTGTAGTTTTCTCATGGTAGTGTATTCCCAGTGGAAGGTTAGGCAGCCCCATTTAAAAATAATGTAATAATGCCAAACATTTTGCTAAATAAAGTTGGCAATTACTTGTTATTTGTAAATCTGTTAATATTCAGATGTTCTAGGTAGAACAGCACATCGGAATAAGTAAACACTTTGCTATCAAGATTAATTGTAATGTGTTGTAATTGAGACTGAGAAAACAATTTTATTTGTTAATTTCTCTCACAACTTCTATTGAGCTTTACCAGCCTCTGATGATCTGTGACTGTTCTGAAGAACATAGGAAGAATAATTACTCCTGGGTTTGGAGGAGCACTCTGTGTAGCATTCAGATTTTGCAATAAAGTTTTTAAGTAGTGAAATTCCTGTTAGCTTACCTGTTTTTGCATATGGGTAAAGGATGGCTCATTATGTGTATAGTGGATTTTTTCCCTATGAATTTCATACATGTATACTATTCAATGCTTTCTTGCTGATATTTGCATTTTTAATGTAGGAACACTCTATTTAAGTTTTTCTTATGCTAAGTAAATTTTAGTATGCTTTAAAAATGGACTTTAAAAATACCAATTAGCAATTGTCGTTTATTGTAGGTGCTACAAAATATATTAGAAACAGAAAATGAATACGCTAAGGAGCTACAAACAATGCTTTCAAACTACCTGCGACCATTACAAGCCAGTGAAAAGTATGTGAGTTTGTTCTGTGTTTTAAATTAAGTTTGATATCTCTCATGTATGGGGGAGGGTTAAAATTTCAATATCAATGTGCATTTTCCTCTGTGGACTGTGAGATTCTTGAGGCAGGCCTTGCTTTTATTTAGTTTGCTTGCTGACTTAAAACAGTCAGGTCCTTGATCTAAGAACCAGTAAGCACTTTTCTTTTGATGCTGTAGATTGTATTAATGCGCAATTAGTCAATAACTGCAACCTAAGCACGTTTTATTTACTTTTGCTCCAGGTTAACATTGGCAAATACTTCATACTTAATGGGAAACCTGGAAGAAATAAGTTCTTTCCAGCAAATGCTTGTACAGTCTTTAGAAGAATGCACCAAGTAAGTACTATGCATGCCAGATACAGTAAAATTCTACCACACAAATTTTTTTATTACTTTACTTGTTGCTTATGTTGTTGGGCATAATTTTTTCTTCCGCTCACTGTAAAAAGAGTTGTTGCTACAGCAGTACAGTAAGAGGTGTTTGGAGAATGTATTGATTGCTTGTACAGATAGATATTGGCCCTAGCGTGCAATTGCAGAGGTAGAACTTTTGATTTAGTTTAACAGCAATTTACAGATTTCCATGATGCAATTGCATACCAGTAGGGAAATGGTGGGTTTTGTTTTGGGGGCTTGAATTTTAAGTACTTTCTTAAAAGTAGGAGAAAGAATGAACAGACCTTATGTAATGGTGGAAGTGGAGAAAGAGGTAAGTGACTTGGATGAAGCGCACTCTGAGAATGCTTTTGCTTATTATTCTGGCCTGAGCAATGGTGATTGTCAAAAGGTACTGGGAGAGGTGTCCAGGATAGGCAGAAAGAACAACTTTAATTAAATAAAACACATCAATGCTTGTGCTGCTATAAGGAAGCATGAAGCACAGAAAGAAGGGGATGAAGACACTTGTCCTCCCTTCCATAGTTGAGGCTGAATTTGTAACTCTGTATTTTTCAGCTTGTTACCTCAGCAATTGGGGGTGCTAGAGAGAAGGTGACCATATCACATTTGCATTGTCCTAACAACTTTCTGGTGTTAAGACTCCACTGAAAGTAAAACTTCTGTTCCTAACCTCAGTTCTGTCATTTTCCTTGCCTGTCTTCTGATTTTGTATGACCACATGGTCACATTCCTAATTCAAATTTTCTTAGTTTCTGCCAAGTTAGTAATTTGAGTTGTTTGAATTTGAGGGCTTAGACAAGTTTCAGTCTGCTGTGAGAATAAATGAATGTCTTGGATGCAGGAGAAAATACCTCTTTTGGCAACATTGATCTTTAGGTCACCTCAGTGTGTCTTGTTTTGACCTCTCCCTCCTCTCTTCTGAGCTGCTATGTGTGAAGAAACAGCTTTGTCATGACAAAGTATAAGCTGCATCTCCACCAGGCAGTAACATATATCTAGGACTGTTGCTGGCTTCCCTCCTACCCCCTGGCTTCTGCCCTTCTCTGCTGCCTCTATACAGCTTAGACCAGAGAGAAGGGAAGGGAGGACGGTGTAGTTCAGATGATTGTTCAGCAGAGTAATGGAAACATTCTTGAAATGGTCTTTCTTTCATGCTGTGTGTGAGAAAGAAGGATATTCATTACAGTAAGTTAGACTTGATCAGTAAAGTGTCTAAATCTCTGAAAGTGGCCATTTGTCAACAAACAGTATGCTTTGTTTTCTCATTCTTTTGTTACCATGATTTTGTTTCTATGAATCAGACCTTAGGGAAATAAAGTACCTTGCATGGGACAAACGGTCATCTTTTGAAACATTTTGTTAAGGTGGTCTTAAAATCAAGAGTAGGAGATCATATGCCTTAAATAGTAATGCATAATGTCCTTTATTTGTTCTTTCTGCTTACTGAAATGTTGCTGTGTAATAAACTAGGCACATACTGGATGCTAGTAGGTGGGCAGAGGAAGTGATGCCCTAGAGTTACTGAAGGGTTACTGCAAATATTCTGTGTTACTGTCATTCCATGAATATACTGGTCATGCCAAGTTGTTTACAGTTTAATTTTCGTCAGTGTCCTGGTGTTTGGAATCTAGTCCATCATGTAGAAGAAAGCTTGCTCTGCTGCCTTTTTTTTCTTTATCATTTTGCCACGTTTTTTTGGCTGGTGAACCTGTTCTGTAAACTCAGACTAGCTCCCGGGCTGAAAACAGATTTATAATTCTATTTTATTTTTGGCAGAGAACTTAGTTACATTATTGAGGCATTTTATATTGCAACATCTGGTGTGGTGTTTTTTCTAACTTGACGTGTCAGAATGAACAAATGCCAATGTCCTGCCTGTTGTAGAGCTGCCATCCTACTTTGCTCGACAAATTTGTGTTCCTAGGCATGAGGTGAATTTTGTATTCCACACCCACCTTGAGACAGTTTTTCATTTGAATTTTCTTTTTAACAAATCCTGGCATGTACTTCAGCAGCAGAAACTTTCTTGTACTGTACTTCTTCTTGCCTGCACTACTTGGGCTTATTTAAGTCTTGTGTTGTTAAACATTGGGTTGTGGGGTTTTTTGTCACATAATATGCTGTAGTGGGTACGTTGTGTGTTTTAGGGGAAACAGTTGTTTGAATTTTGGGTTGGTTTTAGTTGTGTGCCACCCCCCCACCCTGCCCACAGCCTTGAAGCTTTTCTGGTTCGTTGCTAAAGGCTTGTCCTCCTTGAACGTGTCCAGGTTGTGGGGTTATTTCTACCTTTGTAATCTCTGGCGTAAGTGATCGCAGTGGAAGTATTGCTCTATGAGTATTTTTGTAGCTGGAGATTGAACCTGATTTGAACCTCTGCTCCAAAAAATATTCTTCCATTTACCTGGGAACAGAAGCTATCAGTCTATGGCTGTACTTGTCAGTAAGGACAGGCACATGACACACAGGCCTGACTTGTGACACCAACCTGTATGAACTGCTCAGGTATAATCTCTGTAGGAAATGGAAGTCTTTTAGGTAGTATCACAGACTTATCCCCTTGCCCTGTAGCAACCATAGCTTGATTTTGTCCCCTCTTCCTCATGTCCCTTCTCTTGCAGTCACAGTAACTGTGTCATCTTGTTCTGTGTTTAAGTGCAAGCAGATAATTTTATTCCTGAAGTGGAATGGAATTTAAAACAAAACAAAACAAAAAACCAACAAAAAACCAACAAACAAACAAACCAAAAAAAAAAAAAAAAAAAAAAGAGAGAGAGTCCAGGATGTGAGAGGGAGGCTATTTAAATACAATCCAAAACTCATTAGTGTTTCAGGTTTAGTTTTGAAGTGCAGATACAAATTAAATCTGTTAAGGATTTATCTGAGTATCATCCTTTACTTTTGGTTATTGTGGGTATCAACAGAAGCAAGACTATCAATATAAAGTAAATTTGAACACAGTGAGTTTAGATAACCTGAAACAAACATGCATAGTAACTGATGTCTGATAGGTAAGACAAATAGACAATTAGTGAAAGGTGTGGTTTTGAAGAGAGCATTGAAAATTAGACTGAAGGGTTGTAAATGAGTTGAATAGTGCCTCATTTTGTGCAAACAGTAGCTCAGAAAGTTAAGAAGTGGCCCCTTAAGTTTCAGTAACCTTGTTAATTGTGAAGCCTCTGGAGATGACATCCAATCTTATGTTTCTTCACAAACTGAACCCTTTGGAGTCATTAATCACAATTATCCTGTAATAATTTTTACAGACCTTCACTTCTCATGAGTTTTCTCTGCTATCAACTTTTAAGTTCAAGGAATTTCTCTGTACTGACCTCCTGCAAGCATAGCAAACTTACCACTGGTGCTCCAGCTCCTTCAAGAGGCTGAGACAGTGGCAAGAAATTCTGCTGTTTATCTTTGTGGGAGGAGGTGGAGAAGATTAGATATTCTGTAGTAATGCCACCTTTTTTCTGTCAGCTGTCAGTCTAGCTTTAGTTCAGTTCTCATTGCTGGTTTTGATCTGTCTTAAAACTAACCTTATTGTTCTATCACACTTACTTTTTATTTCTTTCCTTAAATTACCAGGCAGTGGGAGCCCATTTTAAGTCTGGAGAAACAGAACTGATAGCCATTGGATATAACTCCAACAAGCAGATAATGTCAGGTAGTTTAGATATAGTCATATGATGATTCCTCTAGCATGTGTACAACAGCAGAGCCTCTGTTGTGATTCTCTTACATCTGTAAATAGAATTAAAAGTTGCCTTTGGCTTTTTATAACTGAAGTTGTTAAAATTTATATATATGTATAAATATTTATATGTGATTGCTTTTTAATTAAAGTACCAAGTATGAGAGGAATATTGGGATGACAACTTCAGAATGAATTGTGAAATAACTATGCTCTTTATTGAACACATTAGTTACCAAAAGATTTATATGATGTGGTGATACGCATTAAATTGTTGTTTTTTCAGCAGTTAAAGGAGGTATAGATAGCTTACCTACTGAAAATAGTAGGACAGTTGCAAGTAGTGCATGAATTAGAAAAGTCGAAGGGGATAGTTGCCACCCACTTATGAAGTCTTTTA
The DNA here is from genome assembly GCA_038380795.1 of Pyrocephalus nanus. NCBI lineage: Eukaryota > Metazoa > Chordata > Aves > Passeriformes > Tyrannidae > Pyrocephalus > Pyrocephalus nanus. The sequence goes on along the minus strand of CM076259.1, from coordinate 92,800,092 downwards.
ATTAGCTTAATTCAACAAAGAATGTGCAGTATAAAGTGGCAATGCATGTGCAACATATGAAAGAGAATAATGTCAGTCTTTGATTCTGCTAAAAAAAAGCAGACGGAGAAGACACAGATGTCTGCTTGGTGCAAACAGCCATAATTCACCCTCCACCCCCATCACTACAGTATGAAACGGGAATTGAACCATTTTTAGCAACTGTTTATTGGAGCCTCCTGTTCTTTAATACTGAGTTATATGCCTTGAGTACGTCTACAGAGTTTGAGACTTTGGCTGCATCTATTACTCGAAGAATGTATTATTAGCTCATGCTTAGATTTTTATTTAAAGGGGACCAGCTGCTAGGCAGGAAATGCTGCTAGGCAGGCTGTAGGAATAGCATTCCCTCAGTATGCTGGGGAATGTCCCTCATTTTCCTCTAGAAACCTGCAAAAGCAGAGACTCAATCAATGCAGCAGCATTGATTTTAGAATTTAATTTTTTTTTCCCCAAGAGAAATAAAGATGCAGACAGTAAAATATGAGCCCTAGCCTTTAATATAGGGAGTGCTGATAACGTGATCAGAGTGTATCTGGCATGATGTGTGTGCTGGGGATTCACTCAGCTGTCGTTTTCTGGGAGTCTATAATGAACATCACTTTCAAATCAGAAAGTGTGTTTCCTCTGCCTTGCATTTTGAACATCTCTACAGTCAATTTTTACTTCTTCTGGGATAGGTCTTCCCACGCTGTGCAGAGGGACTGAACAGCTTAGTAGGAGACAGACGTAGTGTTTTGAAATTTGGGGGAGTGTTTCTTGGCATGAACTCTGAATTTTGATTACTATGAGCAAACCTAAGGAGTGGGACAAGATGACTGAGCAGGATGGGAACATCCCCTGCCTGGAGGAGTGGTTGTCCTGGAAAGCTAAATGGTTTCTCTTCTACTGAGGTTCACTGGAGCATCTCTCACTTTTTTCCAGAGGGAATATACTAAATATTGATGTCTAGGAACTTTATGTACATGTTCAGGACAACTATAGAAAATCTTGACTTCTAGAATTACTTTTTTTTTTTTCCAGAAAAACAATATTGTTCAAGAGAGAATTGTTGAAACTAATTTTAGCATGAAGCCCTTTGACTGTACTAACACTGGTTCTATTGAGGACTCATTTAGCTTTATAGCAGAGTGAAATACTGGGCTTAAGAGTAGTAAAATAGATATCAAGGACAACAACAACAAAATCCACTGTCTCATCTTGCAAAGAAGCAAAGACTGCATACTTTTGTTAGGAGATTCAGTCTTTATGCATGGAGAGTAAGTGCATGGAGAAATTGAAACATTTCATCTTGCACATGTTGTACAGTGGGTTTAGGCAAGATACCAGGAACAAGCTTGTAGTCTAGGACTGATGAAAGTTTAGTGTCTCATCTTCTGGTTAGCTTCAGTGTGGGTTATACAGTTGGCTGTTGGCTGTACCGTACAGCCTACAGCTGAGGAGGCTTAGTCCTTCAAATGAGAGTTGCTCTGTCAAAGAGTTTCATCCCTTCTGACACCCTTACAATATTGCTCTTTTTTTGGTCCAGTTTATTTGTTCTCACATAGGAAGCATCCTAGTATAGATATTTTTGAGTGATTCTGAGAATGGGGGCATAGTAGCAGGTAGTATGCATATCTGGTTAGGGTATATGCTTTTTTCCATCAGTTGATGTATAACTTGAAAATTATTTTAGATTTTAAAAAAGTATGTGAGTGTGCTTTTTTTTGCATCTGACCTATACAGCTTAAGGAGTTAATAAGACTGGAAGAACTGCACTTTTTCTTTCACCCCTACCCTGCTTATACTGATGCAAAAATCAAAAGTCAGACTTATACTCTCTGTTTGTACCAGATTCTACCAGTTCTAAGCTGGAGTCATGCAGCCAATTTCAGATATTTATACTCCAGATATTTTCTTGCTGCAATTTGTAATAACAGTTTGTGCTAAAAACTTTTGAATATCACATTGTGTCTATTCATACTGTCTTCCTTCAAATCCTCTCCTTCTTTACTTATATGACTGTGTATATTTCTCTGGAGAACCTGATCAAAACTGATTAGGTTTTCCAAGAGTGTGTGAAAGTAAGCTTTTCTTCTAAGTATGTTTCTCTTGCTGAGTCATCTTTTTTTGAAGTCACTGAGGCTGTTATTATTTAAGCACCATTTTATGCTAGACAAAATAAGCTCTTCTGAACAAAATTGTGAAATTTTCCTTTACTGCTTAGCGAATGTGGTGTATTTGAACATAAAAGATGTAGAAAGTATGAGTTGTAGAAGGTATTTCTGCACTGATGGTGGTAAAGCAGCACTCTTGCCCTGGTTACAACCCAACATAAAAGTGCTTTATGGTCCTTAAAAAGGAAGATGAGTGACAGTTGTGTAAAAACAGCCTCTTAGTGCACTGTCACTGGCTTCTATTTGTGTTACCAGAGTTTAAGGGGGTACTTGGATCTTTTAATGAATATTTAAAGCCTATCATCTCTGCTGGTGTAAGGTAGAAGGAGAGAATCCTGTTGCTACTCCGTCCAGTTTTTGTCTTAATTGCTGAAATACTGCTTTTAAGATTTGTCATGGCATATATAAGTGGATCATAAACTGTTCTAACAGATGGGTATATTCATTGAAAATCAACTCATTAAATTTTGAAAATATTTTGCTGAATGACACTTCTACAGGTATATCTTATATTCTGCCTATACTATTGTGGCATAAGCAGAAGGAAGAAAAAAGTGTTGGATGCTGGTCAGTGAACATAGAAATCTATCTGTTATTTTCATAAAAAAAAAACCCAAACAAAAATAACAACAAAACTCCCCAAATGAAACCAAACAGGCAGTATGTCCTGGTTCTACCTCAGCCAGCTGCCAAGCCTCACATAGCTGCTCACTCACTCCCCCACAGTGGGAACGGGGTAAAAGCTACAAAACTCGTGGGTTGAGATAAAGACAGTTTAATAGGAAAAGCAAAAGCTGCTCACACAGGCAAAGCAAAACAAGGAATGAATTCACCACTTTCCATGGGCAGGGAGGTGTTCAGCCATCTCTGGGAAAACAAGGCCCCCTCACGTCTAACAGTTACTTGGGAAGACAAACACCATCACTTCAAACATCCCTCCCTTCTTTCTTCTTCCCCCAGTGTTATATAGAGTAAGATGTCCTGTGGTATGAAATATCCCTTTGGTCAGTTGGGGTCAGCTGTACTGGCTGTTTCTCCTCCCAGTTTCCCTTTCCCCCCCTGCCTTCTTGCTGGGACAGCAGTACAAAAATCAGAAAAGGTCTTGGCTCTGTGTAAGCACTGCTCAGCAATAGCAGAAACATCTCGATATTAGCAAGCCTGTGTTCGACACAAATCCAAAACACAGCCCCATACTAGCCATTGTGAAGAAAATTAACCCTACCCTGGCCAAAACCAGCACACGATATACACTGCTTTTCTAGGCTTTATTTCTACGTCTGGTTGGTATTACAGTATTTTCATATTCATTACTCTGTTTTTAGGTTGCCTGAAGCTCAGCAGAGGGTTGGAGGATGTTTTCTAAATTTGATGCCTCAAATGAAAAGCTTATACCTTACATACTGTGCCAACCATCCATCAGCAGTAAATGTTCTCACAGAACACAGGTATGTTTACTTTGTGGTCTTTTAATACAGGTATGTTTACTTTGTGGTCTGATACCAAAAGGTGTGCAACATACGTGCATTGTAAAGCTATGATGCGTCTTTTGACATGTGTTCGGATGGTGAACCTTGTTTAAGGAAAAAAAATACACTTTTTAAAAAGAAAAGACAAAAAGCCCCACAACATAAAGCTGTTCTACGTGATCAGGACCAGCTTGTCAGTTTTGGCTTTTTTCATTGGAAGAACATATGCTGGACTCTGAATATGTAAAACTTTACTGGTTGTCATCTTTGTTTTAAAAATCTTGAGGTCAAAACAAGTTTGTAAAATCATGGCATAATTGACCTGACTACTAGTAGGCTTTCTAGACACTTAGTGCGCCGTAACTTAACCCTGTAAAAGTCGATGTGTCTATATGTACTTGACTTCATAATTGTATACCCTTAGCTTTACTTTTGAGTGATATGAGTTTGAGCTTTCCAAGTTTACAAAGTTACTATTTTCTGTGTAAGAAGTAGTAGGATGCCGAGTTAACACAATTGCTCAGCTTTTGAACAGGCCTTGACTTTGCATAGAGGATGCCCTGTATCACTTTGAGGGAAAAGTATTGAGGCCAGAATTTGATTCAAGATGTCTGCTTTCTTTTGTTATGTATTTGTATTTTTGCTATGTATTTGTATTCTTCTGATGACCCACAAGCTGAAGCATCTGTTATTTTAGGGCTGTTTATTTGCTTGTGTGGTGCAGAACAGAACCATGACTTCTTCTTGAGGGTTAGACATAGGACAAATTCTAGCAAGATACATACTCAAGAATTTTGAGTATTCTTAGCACTTTGTAAATGAAGAGGAGCACAACTGATTTTTTACTAAAGTGTTAGCTTCTTTCACGAACTCAAATTTCATTTTAACAGCAACATCCTGTGGCGTTTTTGTGATCTTTACTCATAATATTATGAAGATAAACGCCATAGTTGTAGATAAAAACCCTAAGTATCACTTGTTAGTAATACATGCAACTATGGTTCAACCCCAGTTTACAAAATCAAGATGCAAATTCACATTACAGTATAGGCAGAAAGAAGGTAAGTTTTTGTTACTAAAATTCAGTAGGACACTTGTGTAAAATTCCCTGATGAAATCCTTTAGTGTTTGCTGGCTTTCAAGTGGCCCTCCTCTAATACCATTTTTGATAAATGGTTAAAATACTTAGGTGATCTGTGTCTGTGGGGTTTTTAATACTCTTGGGCTTGGATTTTTCTGTTTATTTGTGCCTTTATGCTCTTTCCATACAGAGGTCTGGGATTTAAGCTATAGATGGAAGATGGCATGTGATAGCAAAGGATTATCCTAACTTTCTGAACTCCAAAAAACAGTGGTAGAAATGTGAGGGAGGAAACCTGTTTGTTCTGCAAATGGAGAAGAGAAGCATTTCTTCTCCTTCATCTTGCTTTATGCATAGATTGTCCTAAGAAAAATTCAGCTTCAGGTCTGTGAAGTCAGCTTGATATCAAATTTGGGCAGAGACAATATAAGTATCATAGAAGAGTTAAATAATTTGGATGTGGAAGTATGTTCAAAGCAATTGTTGTTCATATGAGATAGCTTAAGGGGAGAGAAGTTGTGATAGACAGTTCTCTGTTAATGCTATTGTGTTGCCAAACATGAGTCAACAGAATTGAGTCCTGTTCTTTTTAATTACCCTTATTTTATTATTCTAATACCTTAATTTTTGTTGTTCAGCATTGCTGTAGGTAGCAAGTGGCTTGACTAAATATTCTTCTTGAGACAACTCCCATGAAGAAATCAGAAAGTGGTTTTAAGCAGTTCTGAACCTTTTCTTCTCACAATCCCAGAAAACTTTTAATTACATCGTTTTAAAAGTACAGGGCAAGAGAGGAATAACAGACTGACTGGAAAATAGTCAGAACTGTCTCCTTGTTTATTTAGCTGAGATGTTTTTAGTGTGTAAAAGCATCCATTATAAAATTTAGTGTAAAAATTACCATGAGGTTTGAGGATAGTCATGATTTTAATAATGATGAAACAACTACAGTGCAGTTAATACTGGATAAAAGACCAAACTTGAAAGCGTTTAAGAAAAGATGTTTTGGTGTGGTTTTTTTTAGGAGTACAGTTTTAGCAGAGGGTCCAAAACCATTCTATGTGTTTTAATACCAGTGAAAAATAGGAGAGAGAAATAGGTATCTGTGGAATACTTGGATTTGAATATCATGTTTGTAACAGCTGTGCTATGCAGTGACATTGTAGAGGGAGGAAAAAGGAACAATCAGGAGTGGTTTGATTTGGAACATATTTGATTTGTAACAATCTTATTGTCTACAGAAGATTATTTCTTGCCATCAACTCCATGCGCTTCATAAAATGAATAGATATGCATTAACTGTGCCTCAGAAAGCCTTTTTACAAAAAACCTAGCAAATAATTTTAGGTTAAATTCTTATATCACAAAATTAGTATTTTCTGCAGTTTATTAGGCTTGCTTGTTTTTGCTGGGAACCATACCAACAAAAAAGAAATCAGAAACATTTCCTAGATAGTTGCCCTAGGTGAAATTTCAGCAACTTTTCCTTTATTTTGGTTTTGGTTTTCTTTATTCCATAAAATATAATAATTTTATTGTTGTTTTTTTACTGTTACTGACCAAAAACAACTTGAAGAAAATTGGCTGTCATTAACTGAAGGTTTAACTGTATTGCTTCTTTAACCAGTTGGATCACTAACATGAAAATTGTAAGCAATTGTCTGGTTTGGTGGAGTATTACACATATGAGGTTTTTACGTCATTTGCTGAGGTTTTAAGCGTGGTCTGCAAGCAGTGTTGGTAATACCTGTTAAAATGTTGTTGACATCTGGTAGAATCTGGGTCTATGCACATGTATAGATAAAACAGGATATTAAGTCACTCAGAATCATTGTGGACTTCTAGACAAAGACTTTGAATAGCATTTTTGTGAAGCCAGTTCTAAATAGCAGTACTTGGGATGGAATTGGAGATTTAAAAGGGGCATTCAATTGGAATGTGACTGTCTTTTTTTTTTGCTTTTTTTCCCTTTTTTATAAATGGCACCCAATATGAATGCCAATCTGTTTCCTCTTTCTCTTCTTTGCCATTGCAGCAGCAGTGTGGGAGCTTTTTATTCAATTAATACAGAAAAGGGGATGTGTGTGCATATATGTTCACATATGTGCATGTTTATGTAAATACGTAGTGAGGCGTGAAGGAGATTTATTATATTATTTAAAGAATAAGAGATTTTTGATGTTCAAATCTTCAAAGCCACAAAGATATTTCATTTAATGAATTATTAACAGTCAGACTATTAAAATAAGTATCATTAGGGGCTGAGTGTATATGAACATGAAGAAATGGGAATAAAACCTAATGGAGCCCATACAAGAGTTCAGGTTCCAGAGCTGTGTGTTTCTGAGGTTGTATTTTACTCTGATAATCATAGCAACAATATCTATTAAGTTTGGAGACAGATTCTCTTGGTTCCAGTTGTGGCTTTAGAAGTTTTATTTCTGTGTTAGAGTTGGTACACAACATAATTTCTCCAATTTTATACTGTCTTGAAATTTGGTAGGTGCTTTTTGTCTCAGAACATGTTTTATATCTATTGCATACTTTTTTCCCCCTAAATTTAACTTTCTTCTGTGTAATAAATCCAGTATTTTGAAGGATTAAGTAATTTTTTTTCATATCTGTTATCATATCTTATGTAATTGAGTCTTAAGCTGAAGAGGTGGAGTTTGCCAGGTATGCTTGGGTAGTGGCTCTGGCAGAGCAGTGTTTTGCGTGTACCCTCCACTGTTCCCTTCTTATAGTGGCTATAATGCCAGTGTACACAATGCCTGTTTTGTTTACTTTATTCTGTAACAGTCATACCTTGTTGTCTCCATTGTGTCAGGTTTGTTTCTAGTATATCATAGTTCTGCCTGAAGATCCCAGTTCAAGTGCAAGGGTAGGTGATCCAATATATGATATTATTTTAGGAGAGAATTTTGCTGGCTGGTGAGAGCAGTACTGCCTTGATGGTGTAGTATTTAGTCAAAGAAGCTCTGGTTCCTCTGTGTGCTTCTGATCCTAGACATATGTTTGCATTCCAGTAAGAGAAGGAACAGAATGAGCAACTGAAGGCGTGAAAGAATGAGTTTCCCTCAGATTAAGAAACCCAGTTGAATACAAAGTACAGAAATGGGTAATTACAACAGAGTAAGGAGTGCCAGGAACATGAAGTGTTACCTACCTGGGGAAGATCACAAGCCACTAAGTTCAGTACAAGGAGAAAATCCAGTAAAGAGGAAGCAGAAGTTAGGACTGGCACGTTGTGTGGACTGCATCTAAAAATGACAAGAGGAAAGGTATTTAAATACAGAACTTATTGAAGGGTGGATAGCATAATTGAAAAAAAAAAAAAAAAGTTTAACAGCCCCCACCAATCAGTGGACATAAAACTCTTCTGAAGAAATATGGTCAGTGCAGACTGAATGTATCCAGAATTCGGTATGTAATTTTTGGAGGGGTGGAGTGTAGTGTTAAGTATCTTTTTACTTTGTTTAAACAGCTCCGTGTTTATTTTAAAACAAACAAAAGAAAAATGTTCCCAAAAGAAAATTAACGAAAAGGCAGCCAAAAATTACTAACGCACACCTGCCTCTTTTATTTTGCTAAGTGGCAAGTATGGAGCCAGTTCTCAGCTGCAAGAAGGCTATTCACAAATCTTTGCTTGTTCAAACATTAATTTTGCTAGATTCTTCTGTTCTCTTAGATAACATGTCCCAAGCATATTCTACACTTGCATCACAGACCTACTATTCTGGATAAAATTTGTGGAGCTGAAACATCACAATTACTCTGAGTAACTGGAGCATGGAATACAGATCAGCTTGAGTCAGAAAACTCTTTGTGCCTCCCCCACTTTAGAGGATCCCTGAGCCTGCAAGTGTGCAGGCTGATGTCATACGCCAAGCAGCAGTCCCTGGGAGAGGAGCTTGACGAGGAAGTTTAGCCCTAGGAAATTAAAAGCTGCAGTAGAGGGGTTGCTGAGCCAAGCTGTGTCCCAACGCTCTCAAAATGCGGTGCCTGTGTTCAGTCCTCAGACCCCTCAGCAGTGATAGCTCGTGCTCCATCTATTACAAACAGAGACCTACTTCAGAAGTGTAAGTTGTGGTTTTAAGTGATTTTTCTGGATCTGCTTCCTCAAGTTTAAATGGCCTTTTTTTCTTTTCCTTCTGTTACTTGTGGGTACACCTAAACTTGTTTTCTTCCCTCCCCTAGTCTCATTTGCAGCTTTTGAGGCAGATGTACTAAGAAAGATTTGAATATATTAATATGGCTTAAAGACACTTTTCATGGTGACTTTTAAAATATCTGAAGTGTGAACTAGCTCTGTGTTGGAATGGGGAGAACTCTTCAGCTTGAGATTCCAGAATACATGAAGCACAGCACTTTAGTATGCTTCTCTGCATTTTATTGTGTAAAATGACGTAAATAGTGAATTAAGGTCTCATCTGCCTCTTTCTGAAAAGCTACTTAGGCAGTTGTGACCCAGTTGATGATTTCACCATTCAAAAGCTTTTCCTGTTCAGCTAAATGATACCTTTTTTTTTTTTTTTTTTTTAATGTATTGTGTAGCTGTGGGCTGGAGTTTTATTTAGTGTATACTGCTTAGGAGACTGTGGTGCTTACAGTCATCAATTGAAATTGTGACATGAAAGAGCCATTGTCTTTGGCAAAGCAGCTGACACTGACTTTTTTAAAGCTGCAATTAATTAAAAGCCAGTTGTGAACTGTTATGTTTGAACAGGATTTTAAGCCACTCATAGGTTATTGAAAGTAAACCCTTCCATTATGTCCTGTATTGTATTTATCTTTTGTGACTAAATAAAAGATGTTCACTTTGAGCTAAAGTAACATCCACATTTTGATGGATATTTTATGTCAACAAAGCTACAGAGGTGGCAGATTGCTATAGCATGAGTAGAATGTTAACGGGGTCTGCATGATGGAACTACTCAGACAAAATTTTGGGAACTGTTATATTAGTGGAGTGTGTGCATATGTTCAGACTAGAGCTTGAGCAAGCTGGCATGTCAAAACTTGTCAGAGGGAAGTGCAGAATTGTATGAAAGAAAATATTGTCCTCTTGGGAATGTTGGGAGGAAAACTACATCATTCAGTTTTAATTACACCTATTAACACTGCTCAGTGTAAAAGGCTTGCCGATGATGCCATTGCTAAGCCTGTTTTTCAGGACTTTGTGTAAATTTCCAAGTGAGCTGAGGTTTAAACTTGCTCCATAGGTTCCTATACTGTGATTAAGTAAAATGGTGATGATAAACAACCGAGTATCACTTGTGCAGTGAATGGCACAACCAAAAAGTGTGCGTAGTTTAAGGGATTGCAGAGCAGATAGCAAAAACAAGTTAATGCCAGGTTTTTATTTCAGCTCTCCATGTAGTTGGTTTTAACTTAGGCTACAGGGAGTTTTTTCGTGTTCTCTTGCATGTCACTGTTATGATGAATTCAAGATGAAATGGAACAACAGTAGTGAAAATTAAAGATGTGAATATGGGTGAAATGGTAACCAGTTCTTCCTTAAAAAAAAAAAAAAAAAGGAGGAGGAAGTGCAGGCATTGTGTTAGTGGGTAGCTTAGCAAATATAATTTGTATAATGTGTTTGTATGCACCTGACAGCATGGAGATGGCCGAAGTAATTAGGAATGGGGGTTTTCTCCTCTTTGCAGTCTAAGGGCAAAAATCAGCACTGATCAGAACAATGTTAAATTGAATGGCCTGTGGTATTTGAGATTGGCACATCCTGTAGAACATCCTGCTGTGTAGGGGTGAAAACAGAAGCTGCATAATACTTGAATAAATTGTGCTGCCTGAAATGTGGAAGAATAGCAGATAATGTAAAAGGGCAGAGTTGGTAAAAAAGGCTGTGTGTCTGACTGAAGCAAACAAAATGTAATGAATGCATATAAATAGCTACTTTCTCTTGGTTCTAGTAGCAAATGTCTTGCACTTCAAAAAGATGAAATATGAAGAAATACCAAGTACCGTGTGTAACCTAAGTTTATGATGCTGACATGGATGGGGGTGCTTAAAGGTAGAATTAGTGAATAAAACAAAATAAGGAGTGGTGTGCACATTATCAGTGTCATACACATAGTGAATTGAAAGCTAAAACCCTTGGGTGTCTCCGAACAGAATGACTTTCACAGGTGAACTTTGGTAACGCTTCCTGTGGAAATTGGGTGTCATAGCTTTATTACTTACTGGAAACAGTTTCTTTCCTTTAAACTGAGTCAGGAGGAGAGGACGTGCCACCGCACCATATCTGTGCAGCTTGATGTTTCAGTGAGCTTCCTGGAATACTTGACCAAGAAGTGGCTGGTAACACTGTAAAACCAAGACATAGTTATCAGTCAAAATCCTTAGTCTTGTTTAGGATGCCACTGGAATCAGTTGTCAAGTTCTGAAGTTGATGTGATTTTCTGCTGAGCAAGGGCTAGGACTAAGAAAGCATTAGGCAAAGTAGGTCTTCAGACTCTAGATATTCAAATTTGGCCAGCTTCACCTAATTTTAAATTTAAGTTCGGAAAGTACTCAGGCTTATCTGTGTTCCATTATCATGACTCTTCCTGCATGGTATTGTAGGAGGCTGTTCAATGTGTGTTAATTTTGGCTAAAACCTGATTATGTCACAAGCTGATTTTAGGAGGCCTGGAGTTGCTGATACATCTTGCTTAAAAGGGATGTAGCCAGGTCTTTCTTAAGTGTGCCTAGCCTTTCCCTTTGCATCTTTAAAATGCACAGCAGGTGTTGGGAAATCCCCTCACCCCTTTTCGGAATTCAGCAGTTGAATGCAGCAGAAATTGCATAAATACATGCACCAAGGAGTGCCTGGGCCTCGTTAGAATGAGGGTGATGAGCTCTAAAAAGACAGTGCTGCATATACATAAGCAAGGTAGTGTAAGTAAATACTGATTAATTAATCGGAAGACAAATAAACTTGGAGTAAACTGTATGGAAAAGTACCTTCTCTTCTGTGAACATCTGGGAGATGAATGATCCACATGAGATAGTGGGGTAAAGCACTTACACTGGGGTGACAATGTCACAGTTCATAGAAATGTAGAATCATTTAGGTTGGAAAAGACCTTTAAAGATCGAATCCAACTGCCAAGTCTGCCACTAAACCATGTCCCTAAGCACCATGTTCATGTTCTGCTGTCTTCATCTACTTGGACAAATTATATTAATAAGCAGTGTCACTTGTTCTGAAATGAGGGGCAGTATGTGTGTGTGTCTTGGGGGAAGTACAATGGTCTGTTCTGTCTTAATCTACATAATACTTTTAAATAGCATGACTCACTGATAATTGAGTGTGTATATTGTGTCAGTGTCTTGTCAGTGTTTTTTCCCTGTGGAATTTGAGCAGGTCAAGATTTGCTTTCACTTCTGCATGGAAACACTGTGCCCTAGGTTTAAAGATCCTTGCCCTTTCCTTTTGTTAATGTGGCCATAATGTACAAGTGTACATGTCCTTTATTGCTGTTTGTTATTTGACACTACTTTTTTTTACACTTTCTGAAAGTACTAAATATGGTATCTGGCTAAGGTTTCCTTTGAAGAATGAGACTATGCCAATGACTAGGGAGGGGGAAAAATTAACTAGTAATTCCGATTTACAAAAGCATAATGCTATCAATCAGTAGAAAGTAAGGACTTTCAGATTATCTTAGAGTGGAATTTACTCCACTGTCACATGAGAATAGCATTTTTTCTTGTGTGTTTTTTTTTGAGAACTAGTTAGTTTACTATCATAAGGGCTCAAAACATGAGCAAGCTCATCTGTAGATTTCTAGAATACTTGAATGTAAGATGCTATCTTTTTAATAAGTGGCTTTATGAATTTCTTTTATTTAGGTCTTGTCTTTAGAATCCCATGCTCTTCTGCAGCTTGTATCTTATGAAGCCTGGCAATCAGCCCAGATGCTGCTGTACATTGTTTTCCCAATGGAGAGGGCTCATTTTGTTCCTGGTAATTTAAAGTCTTGAAAAGCTAGTCCTCCTCCACTATAGTCCTCTGAAACCTCTGATTTATAAGGAAGCAGAAGATGTAGCTATTTTGTTTCCTTGATAGCAAAGTGAGCTGAAATGCAGATGCACTGCTTTTTTAACTGAGTTAATGTAAAAAGTTGAGTGGCCAGGCCAGTTCTTGTAAAAAACTCAAATGGAGAAGGAGCAGGAGCAATCCATGATACTTGGAGAGCAAGTACTTCTTACAACAGCTTTGCTGTCAAAACAAGTTATGTTGTGTTAAGCACACCTTTAGTGAAATCCTAACTCAATTTAGGAGTGGATTAACAGTAATTACTTCTACCATTTGTGTGGATATTTGTTAGTTTTTTTGCAGCAACACCTTGGATGTGTGAGATGAGGTCATTAAACATGTAAGTGTGGCAGGGAAAAAAGTTCTGAAATATTCTATCTTCTCGTTAGTGCCTGACACCTAAAAAATACCTATTTTTGTTTAAATATTAAGCCATCGACTTGTATATTACCTGTGTAAACCACCTCTAAGGTCAGGTGTTATTTTACTAGAATAAAGAGCTAAGCAGTAAAATGTAGTGCAGATGGTTTTGTTCTTTATTCATTGCTTGGATGGGGTAGCATTTAGGAATTGTCTTTGAGCTATGGTTTCCTAGAAAGGTGGATTGGATCCTGTATCTCTTTTTCCCTGGATGGACCCCAAATCTACAAATCATTCCTGTAATTTATTTAATGCATAGACTGATCACAGCACTTAAGTTGTACTTGAATTACTTTTTTATTTATTTGGCCCCTTGTTTTATGGGCATATTTCATTGTAGGGGAAAGATTGAAGTCAAGAATCCAATGTAATTTTAGTTGTCTTGATAATTTAATCCTAATTTGCTTTAATATCTTGTGTACACAGTGAGGAGCTAGGAGAATTCATGGAGATGAAAGGTGCCAACAGCCCTGGGATCCTTGTACTGACCACGGGCCTCAGCAAACCTTTTATGCGTCTGGATAAATACCCCACGTTACTCAAAGAACTTGAAAGGCACATGGAGGTATATCTTATCAGCATTTATGTTCCAGCTTAATGATGATTTGACAACAATTATTTTAAAGGTACATGTCAAACATGATGGGACCCAAAATTACGTTTGTTTGCTCTTCCATCAGCCTTCTAAAGTACAGGCTGCAATGGTTTATTTAAGACTCAGTGCAGTGAAACTTCCTTTAAAAGCTAAACATTTAAAGTAGAACTGTCCAGAGAAGCTAATCATCACTCCTAGAACAGTCTTATCAGGGTCTTTAGTTGGCTTGGCATTGAATATGTCTCCTGCATACTACTTGAGGCCACTTTATCTTGTAGAAGGAGTGCTGCTTCTCACCTCAGCACATTGAACACGTTGCCAAAATAGTCCCTCTGACTTCTACTGAACGCTGTCCAAAAGTGATCCTTGCAATAGAGGAAGGTGTTCGAGGAGCTACTGTTTTCACCTTTGCATTTTATAGGTTAGATACTTGGAGTGTGAACAAAAGAGAGAAATAGAAGGCATATGGGTCTTGTCACACAAATTTCACTTGTCAGTCAGTGACAACGGAACATGCTAGAAAGGAATGATGTTTGTGACAAAGCTAACATGCCTAATAAAACTCCTCATATACTCTCCTCTTAGGATTTCAAAAGCTCTTATCCCCTAGGTCTTGTAAAACCTCTGTGGCTCTATTTAAAGTATAACTAGGAAAGTGGCAAATAACTGCAGTTTTACTAGAAGCAACACCCACCAGTCTTTGATATAAGAAGGTCACAAAAAGAGAGCAGATCAGTCTACAAATTCAATTTTGCAGAGTTGTTTATTTGTTTTTAGTTCAGCCTCTAACATTTTTTAATTAAATGTTCTAGAACTAAACTTTTTATGTATGTTTTCTCTGTTCTTTCTAGGATTATCATCCGGATCGTCCAGATATTCAAAAATCCATGACTGCCTTCAAAAATCTTTCTGTAAGAGTCATAAAAGACTAGATTATCTATTTTAAGTAGAATATTTTCTAACTTTATCTCCCTCTACTGCTTAAAAAAGGGAATTTTTTTGGTAGATGTTTGTATAGTAAATTTTTGAAAGCCTGGAATTGATGCTGCTTGTAGGCCGAGCTAAGGATGGTAATTTAGGATGGAGAGTTATAGCAAATAGACTCTGTCTGCCTTTTCATCATGCTTCATCTCCCTCTCTACCAGTGCTAACATAAGTAGTGCCCTGAAGAAGGGCTTTGTTAAACAAAGGAGTACATTTTCTGATGTTTTAAAATGCATTCCTTCTTGGGTAATGGTGTTGGAGCTGGGGAAGAGAGAATGAAGAGGAAAATGCTAGTGAAGTTCAAAAGATGGAAAACGGCCAGTAATAATTGTAACAGGGAGCCTGATTTGAACAAATGAGCTATCTGCTACTGTCTTTACAAAAGAAACTAAAACCCACACCTCAACTGCATCAAGCATATAATTAATACAGTCTGAGTTACAATAAACCTATTGTTTTATGCTTCCTGTTAGGAATGTGTGCTGGTGGTAATCTGGTATTTTCTGTTTTTTATTTTATTAAATCAGAGAGTTATCAGTGTTCAGAAGAGGTTTGTGGATTCCGTCCTGTTGGGTGCTATACAAACAAGAGGAAACAATTCTTGCTGAGAAAAATTCAAATTAATAGAGACAGGTTGGAGATACTTAATAAAAATAGGAACACAAGGTCATTGTTTGCACAGGTCTTTTTACTGAAGAAAGATGCTTTATTGTATAGACATATATTTCTGACAGCTGTGTTACTTTCTTCTGCTGAACATACTTGGACATAAAGAAATTTGAAATATAAAAAAAGGAGAAATTTGAGAAATAGAGCTATGACTGAATTTGGAACAATAATTGAAGTCAGTGTATTGAAAGGAAAAGGAAAATATTTACATTAACAAAACTAGTTTATAAAAAATATTGGTAATAGTCTTCTAAATGAAAATGCTTCAAGTAAGGTGCTGTCTTCTGTGTAGCAGAAGCACAACAGTAAATACAACTGTAGTGGTGTTTCTATCCTTAACCCATTCCAAATTGATGGAGTTAATAGAAGTGGTATTTTTCCCTCTGTTTGTTAGGCACAATGTCAAGAAGTACGGAAGCGGAAAGAACTTGAACTACAAATACTGACAGAAGCTATCCGTTGTTGGGAGGGAGAGGATATTAAGACACTTGGCAATGTGATTTACATGTCCCAGGTCATGATTCAGTGTGCTGGAAGTGAGGTAACGTCCTTCTCATCTTTACTGCTGGTCTTTCCATTTTGAATAAAATTCATAATCATCATTATGCAACAGAAATAAACAGAATGCTTCAGAGATGCTAATCTAAGCTAAAATCTGTCTCTGTTGATTTAAAACCATTTTTACAAAACCTAAAAAAAAAATAAATTCCTTGAAGATGGATGCTGTCATCTGTAGAACTTACTGAAAAGTGACTGAATGCAGCAGTTATACATGTTGTAAGATGATTTTTGCAGGACTGTTTTCAACATGCATAATTAAACAGGATTTTTCATGTGTAGTTATGTTACAGGATCATTTTGCAGAGCAGTTATCACAGTGTGTTTTAAATAGCAAATGTTTTCAAGTTTCATGTTGTAAAGTGTCTGGGGCACACTTTTCTTCCTGTTTTGGGCACATTGCTCAAGTAGTAAATTTTGAAATGCAAGCTTGAAATATTCTGATATTCTGTGATTCAGAAATAGATGATACATTAGAAAGTTGAAAGTGTCAAAGTCCTGGGTGATTTTTTTTTTTTTAACCAAAGAAATAAATAAAATGCACAAAGAAAAGCTTGTCCTACTATTTTACCAATGTTAAAATAATCTAAAAAGCAAGTGTTAACAGAAGGGAAATGTTATACAAGTTACTGACATGTTTTTATTGCTTGTTGTTCCCCTGAAAAATTAATGAAGCTTTGAACCTGGGGGGGGGACTTTTTAATTGCAACCTCATTCAGTCAGCTTCCTGCCTTAGAACAAACATGTCCATAAATATGAAGAAAGATGTTTATGCAACTGAATATTTAAAAATTAGCCAGTTGATATTTTTCTCTCAGCTATTTAGTTAGGTGCTAAAATAAAGAAATAAAATTCAGTAGAGCTGATAGTGCATCTTCTGCAGTCATGTCTCTTTTTGAAGTCTTCAGAACAAAACAAATCATCACCCCCCATTCATTATGAGATAAAATGTCAAATGTAATGGACTTCTAGAAGTTTCTGCGTAGCACTACATCTTTTTGACTAGAAACAGAATAGCTTCGTTTGTGCAATAGCAATGAGGTTTGGGTTTTCCCTTTTTGAAACTGATACAGGCCTTTGTAAATGTTTACTGAAGAACAGGAACACTAAAACTAGCTAAGCACTTGTATTTTTGCAAAGATGCTGGAAATTAAGGTGGTGGCTTTGTCAATGGATGTACTAGTGTTGTCATAATATTTTAATTTAATGCTTCTCTGTTTTGTTGTCTATAGCAGTAGCTTAAGAGTACATTTACTGCTCTTTGCGTAAAAACACCCCAAAACAAGACCACAGTGGACAATTCCATACATGAAACCATCAAATTAAAATCAGACCAACCAAAATTTCAGTGCTTTCTTTGTGACTATAGAAATTATTGCTTTGCTTTTAGTACTTTGGGGCATAACCTAATATTTAAAAATCTGCTGTCTCCAATTTGAGAGACCGCAGTCTTGGTACTATTGTAACAGTATCCCTCTAAATTATATTAAGAAATATATCCAATGTGTAATTTTGTTTTTGCTGAACTCAGCCAAACGGTGGTTTTCATATTAAACAAGGGCAGTATTTCACACAGACTGTAAAATTTTTGTTTTAAAATATTGAGCTATACTCTCCAGGACTCAGTATAGGCATGTGTTAGTAGTATTTTCAAGTAGAAAATAAATAATTCTTTCTTCTTTTTTTATTTTCTTTTATTTCTTTTTATTTCCATAGAGAGTTAATTTTGCATCAAGCAAATATTTGCAGAGTAACCGTGGAGTTGTAATGTTGATAGTTTTTAATAATATAAAATGGGAAAAGGGGAGAGGGGACTTGTGATATTGTATTGACTTTTTTGTTTTCTTCTTTTAACAAGGAAAAGAATGAAAGGTATCTTCTTCTCTTCCCTAACATTTTGCTAATGTTGTCTGCCAGCCCAAGAATGAGTGGGTTTATCTATCAGGTAAAGTAATGCATGTACCTGTGTGTATAAATGTGCTGGGGGGTGTGTTTTTTCCAAATCGTATTTCATAGAAAACTTGGAAAGATTATTAAACTTCCGCATTTATAAAGATAAAAGGTAATTTCTGCAGTAAGAACCGGTCATCTGTATGAAAGTCTGGCCTATGAGTCCAGTGTTTGATTTTTTTTTTTTTCTAGCTGTTACTACCAGCAAGGAGGGTTTTTTTACCTTGTTAGTAGTTGCTAATAAGAAGTATCAGTAGCTTTTTAGATCTACTAAAAAAACTGTGCTGTTGCATAGGTGTGTTAGTGTTCTTTGACTGCTGCTTGAGTCTTAACAAATTTACACAGTCATTTTAAGCTTTCCTTGGTGTAAGTTAGGCTTTTACCATCAATTTATTTAGGTGGAATTACATTAGTGTTTTATATTTGAATTAGCAGAACACTTGGAAAATTAATCTTTCAGTTTTTTCAGTTTAATGATCGCTGAGACACAGTTTAGAAGTTGTTTTGGGGCTCACAGACTAAGTTCCCTCTGGATGAAGTTGAATTGAAGGCATGCTCCAAAAATGCACTTCATCTACTCTGGCTATTGGAGAAGATCAAGTTCACGGGCTGACATTCAGTCCTTCGTCCTGACCTAGGGCTAGCCCAGTGTAATGCACCCAGAAATGCATACAACATGGCTTTTGGGACCTTAGCACTAGGTGTTTCCCTCACAAGTTCTCTGCTCACTTCTGGTAGGCACAGTCCTGGAGCTCTCTACCAAGTTTCATTTCCGAATACTTGTGGCTGTTGCCACACAGGCCTGTTCAGAGATGGAACAGCTCTGCTGTAGCGCAGGAAGATGAGTGGTGTTTGGGTTGGTTCCCCTGTAGCTCTAGGGCATGTTTCACAGAAGCACTTTACGTTTTGGGTGTGTAGTTCCAAAGACTCCCGAGAGGCAGATGCACAGTCCATGACTTCCTGAAATCTGTGTAAAAGTTTTTCAAGTATTGCCACGCAGGTTCGAGGCATCACAATAAAGCACCAAAAGCAAGGGAAAAACAGCAACCAAGTTCTAAAGAGATTTCACCTGCTAAAAGTGCTTCTGTAAATCCGGCACTTGAGCAGTTTATTCCTTTCTCCTGCTTTGCCTGGTTTGAAGGAATGCTAAGGCTTAGTCATTTGGTATTTCTATGTTACCAAACAAAATGCGACTCGTTTTTTTTATTAAGAGCAAATAAATTCCAACTTTTATGTTTGGATTCATGCCTTACCTGCTACAGTAGTAGCTGTATTTATCAGAAATGGCGTTGCCTTAGATAGTTCAAGTGGACAGTCAAGTTTGTTAGCTTTGTTCTGCTTCTGATTGTTCCAGTGTTGGTGAGATCCTAGAAAAGGCACGTTCCAAGTGGCAATTTCTGATGTAGGTAGAATAGGTATTCTTGTGTATTGATTAAAAAGGCAATTGACTGCAAGTTTAGTGTGTTTAAAAACTGTATGAAATTAAACAATCTGTGAGGTTTTATTTTGCCTCTCCTACTGTATGTCACTTACATTTCTTCCTCGTCCCTCCCACCTTATCCCCTAGATCGGCATCAGGAAATAAGTAAATAAGCAGTTTTCTGCGCATTTGTCTTCAGCTTCTACTCAGAATGGCCACAGCCCCTTTTTAGAGTTCACCATCCAACACTGTTGAATGCAAATATCTTAATTTCCTCCTAACTTTGTATATGATTTTCTTATACACTGAGAATGTCTCAGATTTGAATGACCGCATATTCACAGCAAGGTAAAATTATTTTCAGCACTGTTTGTGTCTGAGACAGTGGCTCAGAGCCACGTCTGGATTGTGTGATGTGGACCTCCTGGACAGTTTTTCTGAGGTTCATGCTTCAGAACTCGGATGGATATGGAGAGAAGATGATGCAGTTCCCTCTATCATTCCCACAGAAATTATGCCACTGGAGGCTGCATCCATCTTTACACCCTCCCTACATTTCTGAATAGTCCAGTTGTCAACAGGCTTCAGATTTTCTGGTTGATAGTGCTGATATCTGCCACATGAGCTAATGGGGAGAACTTTTAGCAGTGGTAAACTGAAGTCACATGGAGCACAGACCATACTTCACAGGGGCACTGCACAATTGTTTGTTGAAGGAAAGGGAATATAAATGATTTACAAGTTCAGTTCCAGTTTTCTCTGTGTTTTGCTGACTGTACTTTTTCTTGCCATGCGGTTCAGGTGATCTTTGTCACCAGTCTTTTGCTCAGTGTACCCCCATATTCCCTTCCCACCTATGTCAGCAATTCTTGCATATCTGTCTTATTGTGGTTCTATGCTGTGTTATTCATGAACTTGAAAACAGGGAAAAACAGGGAAAAGCAAATTTTAGCTGCATTGTAAGTTCACATGTCCACCGCTTTTCCTTCGGTGAGGAAGCTGCTGCAAGAAAACTCTTCCTTTCTCTTTGGTATCTTGGGCTTGAGCACGTTCTGTGCATACAGAATACCAAGTGATTTTTCATTTCCAAGCTTGTAAGAAACCTTTGTCCATTCTATAGTTGTTAGGAAAGAAGGAGAAATAAAGCTGGTTTTTATTCTTTTCTCTCGTTGGAGCCAAAATTCCGCAATACATAGTATTTGCTCTTTTGCCAGTGTGTGTTGAATAGCATTTCTGTGCAGGAGAAAACAGGATCTGTCTTAAAGAACTTTAATAATAAAGTTGAAGTTTTGGTAAAGCCTTTCATCCTGAAAATAGTCAATCTGATTTATTGTTCTGTATTTTTAAAGGGTCAAAAAGTTATCCTAAACTGACTTTTTTTCCTCCTTGACTGTGTTTAAAATGAGATCTTCTGCAAAATTACTATGTTCTGAACAAAGATTACAAATTTGAAGGCATTTACTGCTTTCCCCTCCCCCACAAATATTTCTGTGAGTGAATTTAGTAGCGGCATTATTAGAGAAATAAATATTCAGTAAATAATTGATGCATTTGTTTAGTGGAATCTTCCTTTGTAAATTTACTTGTTCTGCAGACCTTATTTTGAGAGCTAATCAAACAGTTTGCAAACAAATGTGCTTAAAGAAAGTCACCATTGCCTCTAATCATGTAACATGGATGATCCTGAAGGTCTCAATGTCAAGAACCCGAGGGTATGAGGAGTGATCACTATTACATTTGTATGGATTTCATAGCCTGCATAGGTACCAGCTATTCTTATTGAAGTCACAGATGTCATTTGCAGAAGTTGGACATACGAAAAACCTTTAAGATGTTTGTGTTGAGTTTTAAATGTTTTTAAACCCATCAGTGTGTGTGTGTATGTGTTTGTCAATTTACTATGAATGTTTTTGTTCAGAGCTTAAAGTTAGGTTTTTCTTTACTTGGTAATGTTTTTGTGTGTTTTGGATTTAACTTCAGTGTTACTGCCCTTTTCTTTAAGGGAAAACTGCCCATGACCGGAATGACTATTACAAAGCTAGAAGACAGTGAAAACCATAAAAATGCATTTGAAATATCAGGTATTGCCCATTAATATTTTTATTTGCTACTTATTCAGGATATACTATTTCAGACATCAGATGCTCTATCTTGATGGGAAATAGCTTTTTTTACTGTGAAGGTGACCAAGCACTGGCACAGGGTGCCTGGAGAGATCTCCATTCTTGGGGGGCGCTGAAGCTCGCTGGCCATGATTCCAGGCAACCACCTCTAGGTATCTGTGCTTTAGCAGAGGGGTGGATGACCTACAAAGGTCCCTTACGGCCTCAGCCATCCTGTGATTATACAAATTTTGTAAGGCTGCTACCCAGAGCCTTACTTGAAGAGTACTTTTTACTGCTTGCCTTAAGCAGTTAGGGAGCTGTTTTTGCATGGGATTCATCCAGGAATTTCTGTATCTCAATGAATAGAAGCAGTAGCCTCGGAGAAGGTCCTTTATAACAAAGCAGTTTACAGTATGCTATTCATGGGAAGAAGAGGAGTTCTAGAGACTCTGGAAAAGCTTTGATCAAGAGCTTGCTTCTGGAAATATTTCACCTCTTTTCTGAGAGACTTTTAGCATCTCTGGTACTAATGATGATTGCCATTGTGCTTATTTTGGATAATTTCTGTCTGTTAAGTCATTTGTTTCATCGTATATCATTTGTCCTTAGGCAGTTTAAAGGACAGTGGGAGCAGGGTCCACAGGGTGGAGCTTCATACCTTCATTTTTTTCCTGGATTAGTTCTGCTCCAAGCAAGTTACATTTAAGTAAAGTGATTTTGGCCCTCTCAAGTGGTTGACAGTATCATATCAATGCCATGAGGCACAGGGGAAAAAAACCTGTTGATGATGTGTGTTTTTCTGAGATAATGCTATGGAGCTGACTTCAAGAGGAATGTGATGGGTTAAGTGGAGTTAATTGCAGAAATTATTATTTGGTTAAGATTGCATTAACAAGTGACTTTCCCTCAACTTTAATTCTGGATTCAGACCAGTTTTGTGTTGCCTTCTGAGAGACCAGTGAACTCTGTTTTATAACTTTTTCTGTATTGTAGCGTACAGACTCAAGAAAGACTTTAGGATCTATGCTGGCTTTCCTGGGGAGAGGTGTAAGGCTACTAGATGAGCCTGTCTCCTACATCTATTTCTTGACATTAAGGTTGTGCCTGATTACTAGATCTGTGGAAAAAAATAGAACTCCTGTGCTTGGCTGAGAATAACTACATGGAGGCAATGTCTGTTACAGCCTGGAAAAGTGGGATGCTGTTGTACTGAAAATAGAAGTTAAAATTTTTTGCTTACTACTTAGAGTTAGGAAATGGCTTTTATAATTACATCACATTGACTAAGTTGTTCTTCTATGGTTTCCTGTATCTTCTGGTATGTTTTCACCTAGGAAATATGATTGAAAGGATACTAGTTTCTTGTAACAACCAACAAGATTTGCATGAATGGGTGGATCACCTGCAGAGGCAAACCAAAGTCACAACTGTTGGGAATCCCACCATTAAACCTCACTCTGTGCCATCTCACACGGTAAGGAAGAGCTTCTGGGTTGAAGTGAATGAGCAGAATTAAGTTGTCTGGCAAATATAACACAATGGAAAGTATTATGTTTTTAGCCATTAATAACAACATCTGAATGTTGTGACTGTAGTTTAATGGGTCAAAAGATCATTCTGTTTTTACTTGTGGGAACAAAAAATGCTTAGATCTTGGTGTAATAGTTTAATTGGGTAAAAGCAAATTAGTTATCGTTACTTTTTCTATTTTGACCAAGTAGTACATCACCGTCTTTTAAGTATACTTAGAATAGTAGGTTTTAATTGGTGATGTATTTGACAGGCTGTGGAGAAACAATTCACTGAAGTAATTTCTTTTGAGTTCTGCATTTGAATTGTTGGATATGAATGGATCTAAATTTAGCTCTGCCCTCAGTGGAGAGAGAAGTGGGAGCAGGGCTGCTCGTAGCTAGTCTTTCTTTAGTGTTTGCTCTGTGGTAGACAATAAAAATTGTTTAAGCTCCATTTTTTCAAAGAATTTAGTGTAAAAATTTTCAGAGACCAGCTGTAATAAACAAGTACTAGATAGCAAGTGAGATTATTTCACCAGTCCTTGGTGATACTATGTCTTCGTTATGATAATATGCTTTCTTTCCTTTCCCTTCATGTTTGGCAGCTTCCTTCCCATCCAGTAACACCCTCCAGTAAGCATTCAGACAGCAAGCCAATACCACTGACTCCTGCATACCACACTCTCCCTCATCCATCACATCATGGGACTCCGCATACCACGATAAACTGGGGACCGCTGGAACCTCCAAAAACCCCCAAGCCTTGGAGCCTGAGCTGCTTACGGCCCGCGCCGCCACTGCGGCCTTCAGCGGCTCTCTGTTATAAAGAGGTGAGATGCAGCAGCCAAGAAGTAGGACTCTGTAGCAGGCCTACAATGGGAAGTCTTAACTTTTTTTCACACACCACCATTTAACGATTTTGTGCGTGTTTTTGTATAATATAAAGATGATTTGACAGGCAGTGCTGAATCAAAGGTAACCTACCAGTGCTGTTTATTTCAAAGAGAAATTTAGTCTTATGGTTTAGAAGATACAAAGGCTTATTTTGTTTTGTTTTTAAACTAACAGGTAATTTATTGTGTTGGTCATCCAGGCTTATTGCAATCTAAGTTATATTCTAAGGACACTGCAAAGTACTTAGGATAAGGGATCGTTACTGCTTCCAATTGCTGTACCAAATCATTCCAAAGAGCGCTGGTGGTATGGTTGACTCTTGGTTCTTCATATCTACCACTGTTACTAAGTAACAATAGAATATTTTTTAAAAAGAAGACTGGTAACTGTCAAAATATGTGTAATGTTTCTGTACTCAAAAGAATCTAAAGACTAATGCTACTATTAGCAGAAAAAAAAGCTTAGATTTTAAGATGTTTTTTTATTTTTTAAGTAGCATATGGTATGAAATAGAAAACCGTTCCAAAAGATGTGAGTGGTTTTAGCCACAAGGTAGGTTAATTTGGTCCTTGCACTACATTTTATGTGTTTTTTTCAAGAATAAGAAAACTTCAGATTTATGTTGGAAGTTTGCACATATATAAGGAGAATATTCATGCTCTCTAGCCTGGTAGTATCTCCTATTTCAGTGTTTTTATTGTGCATTCTCATAACACTAGTTTAGTGTAGAGCAACAGGGCCCAGAAAGTATCATACAGTTATGCCTTACAACATTTTATTCTGTAAGCATGAGATGTTGACAGCAAAATTTTATTTTGCAGATGTCTAAATTTCAGATTCTTAGAAACTGTAGCCTAAACATTGTTTCCCAGAGAGGCCTGCCTGTGTTGTTGTTATTGTGGATTTGGGGTTTGGTTTTTTTTGTTGTTGTTGTTTTGGGTTTTGTGGGGTTTTCTTTGTTTGTTTTCTTTTGTTTTGTGAAGGCTGTGTGTGACACTTTCCTTTTCTTTTGTAAGTCCCCTAAACAACAGGGAAAAAGTGATAAACTGATCTACAGTGCAAGATTAGTATCGAGGCTTAGTTGCTACACCAGGTTCTTCTGTTTGGCTGTATTAGTTTGGCTGTACTGTATGCTAATTTTGGTATTTAATTCTTTCATGCTTTCATGTGTAGGCTACTAAATTATCTGATGTATTAAAATTGTATCATCCTTACAGTATTTATCTTACAATGATGCTCAAAACCTATCCTCATTTTCTTTGGTCTGTCCTGATCATTCACCTTTATACTATCATGTTCTTTGTTTTCATAGAAGATGTTTTGGGTCCTTAGGGTAAGGGGTCCTTAGGTCCTTAGGGTAAGGGGTAGACCATCCTTTTGTTCCTGAAACCTAGCATTATTCCTTTAAATTAAATGCATGACCACATTTTGAGCAGAAGTGCTACTGGGGTTTTTTTGGTTGGTTGGGTTCTCTTTCTTTTACTTTTTGGCTTTTTTTGCTATAGGGCTTTGTAAGAACAGACCTAAACTTGTACAGATTTTGGCTTTGAGGAGTATACTACCTGCCAAGCTTCCTTGTCAGGTCATTTTTTATCTGCTTCTAAGTAGACAAGTGAAATGGATTGTGTCTCATCAGTAGTTGAGGAAAAAACCCTGTGTTAATGTACTCCTGCCTCTTCCCTTCATTCTAGCTCCCAAACAGCCTGTTTGCTTTTGCAGCAGGTTTTATATATATTTCTGTTATTAGAACATATAAAATACCTGGCTTAGTGTATAGTTGGAGGAAGGGTAGAGTGGAAATCAGCCAATTCAGGCCACTTGAAGGTGGCAAAAAATATTAGAAAACTTAGTTTTGGTGCTGTTAAAAGGTTTTTAGTTAGTAACTTCTGTATGTGTCTTAGAAGTTAAACTTCTGAAATATTGTATAGGAGCTCTACTCTTTTTATTTTTCCCCATACAGGATCTCAGTAAAAGCCCTAAAACCATGAAAAAGCTGCTTCCCAAACGCAAGCCAGAACGGAAGCCATCAGATGAAGAGTTTGCTCTGAGAAAAAGTAAGAGAGATGTGAACAAATGTCTGCATAATACAAGTGCTGGAATTAACATCAGTTTAAATTCTGTGAAAGTTAGATGTACAGTGTAAGCAAGTCATCTAATTTCCTCTCTTGTGTCAGGGGAGAGGGGTAGGTATCTCCAGAGGATAATTTGTTTTATTCATCTTAGGTGCTTATGCTACAATGGCATTAGTTGTTTTCTAGTGCTTTACTGATTATGATCCACTGATACAGTGAATGTGTGCTTGTGAAGTGCCTATTTCTACCTGTTAGTTAGCAGGAAGTGAGGTTGAAGGTAGAGCCATGCAAAGTTTCAGTAAGGTAAAACTGACTTTTAATAATGGAAACAACAATTTGAAGATTGTGTACCATTCTTGCAGAATACTTTGTAGTTATGTTCTTAAACAGATCCTGGTAGGAGCTTCTGCTGAGGTTGGTTTTGGCAGGCTGCTTATTGCTGCCAAATTGGAGATGAGTTGCTTCCATTGTCACTTCTGAGATAGAGCAATCTTCTCTAATCTTCTCTAAATAAGATCATTTGCTCAAGTCTGTAAAATAATAATTTGTGTCCTGGGGGGCATCAGGCACAGCATCGCCAGCTGGTCAAGGGAGGAGATTGTCCTGCTCTGCTCTGAACTGGTGTGGCCTCACCTTGAATATTGCGGCAGTTTTGGGCATTGTAACATAGGAAAGATATTAAGCTGTTAGAGAGTGTCTAAAGGAGGGCAATGAAGATGGTAAAGGGGGGAAGCCATACGAGGAGCAGCTGAAGTCACTTGGTCTGTTCAGGCTGAAGAAGAGGAGACTGAGAGGAGACCTCACTGCAGTTAAAATTTCCTTGTGAGAGGAAGAGAGGGGCAGACACTGATCTCTATTTTCAATAGAGTGCACTGTTGAAAGGGATAAAAAAACATATATATATATAAAAATACATGTACAAACCCCAGAAGTCTTCGATGTGTCTTCTGTGAATTAATACTCTGTTCCTTTGATTTCTTTGATTAAATAATAAAGTAAATGCAGATGAAATTGTATGCGTATATAATAACTGGAGTATACAAAATGAGTGTATATAAATATATATATACTGGAGTATACAAATAACTGGAGTACTTCAAAACCCATTCAGTGCAATTTCAGATGCTCAGAAAATGTCTTGAATGTGTGGGTGATTAGTCTGACTTGGTTTTTTTCTAAGCACTTCAAAATAGTATTTGTCTTTTAAAACTGTTTGTTGAGGTTTGATTAAAATTGTATGATTAAAGAGAATTTTCAAGGGTTGATTAGGCTGAACTTTGGACTCAGCTGAAACGTAGTGATTTGCAAAGGCTTTTCTGTATTAAGAAATATGGCCGTGTTTAAAATTCTGTTTTTCCCATTAATTTTAGGTACAGCTGCTTTAGAAGAAGATGCTCAGATTCTTAAAGTCATTGAAGCATATTGCACAAGTGCCAAAACACGTCAGACACTAAATTCAAGTAAGTTAGAAAGTAGTCAAATGGGTAGAAATGGCTAACTAAACCAGGAATTACATAGTTTGCAAAAAAGCGTGTTGTGTGTCCTCAAGCCTTTGCAAATAGCTAGCTGGACCTCCAAGAAATAATAATCTGTTTCTGGCTTAACATCAGTGCCAAGTGTTTATGTGTTGGATGCCAAGGAGCATAGTTAGCGACTGTTATTCTTTCAGTATTTAAAAATAATCCAGAACAACAGAAACCCAAAAGTGACTACTTGTCATGGCTTAAAATTGTACCAAGCCTTCACTAGTGAATGAGAGGTGTGTGAACTGAGTATGACAGTTAAACAGTATGCTTTTGATTAAATTTCAAGAAGATGGTAAGTAAAGATGAGGAATGAAGAAGTCATAATAATTTTGGAGAACTGTATCTTTGTTGTGTTTTATTTAACAAAGACTTTCTCTGTGGAAAAGTAACCTAGACTTATAAACATTTCTTTCATTTTACTGCCACTAGTTGTTTTTAGTATTAATTACAAATTTTAACCCCGTCTCATAATTTCAGAAGAAATTGATCTCAGCTACTATGTGTGTTGCTTAAAGCCATTTTTAGTTTCTCAGATCAATACCTAGCATATTGAAAACCCGTAACGTGCCTCTGGGGTCCTACTTCATTTAATCCAAATCAAGGTTGCCATGTGGAGTTCCTCTGTATTGTAAGTAAAACATTGCGCAAAGCAGGGGAGTCCACCAGCATGTGTTCCATTTACACAAGGGAGGAGAAAATGCTGTTGCCTTCGTTCCTTTTCGCACTGTTGAATACAGATTTAATTCAGAGATCCTTGGAACACAGTATTACGATCTTGAAGTATTTGGCTGGTTTTGCTGTAGTCAGGAACCAGGACACTGGACATCATAACTTCTTGTCCACTAAAGCTGTTTAAATTTGCAGTTTAATCACTGTTACCGCTGTCTACAGGGCTCTGGGCCCATTTTGCTTCCAAGCAAAAGCACTTTATGCAGAGAGTTGAGAAGCCTCAAAATGCAATTACAAAATCAGTTCATGGATTTTCCTAATACGTGTCCTCTTACTATTATCACCTTGAAAAGAATGCAGCTACTTTGTATTCCTATGTAATCTAAAGTGGGAATATGGCTGTTGTCTGTTTCTACAGTTCTGCAGACTGTAGAAACATTTGAAGTAACAGCAAAAGCCTTCCTTTTAATTTTTCTGTCTTGATGAAATGTAGGTGTCCAAGGTGATAAAATTAACTACTATTACTATTTTTTATTAATACTATTTTATAGCCCTGCAGTCATTACAGTAGCGTGTTTAATTGGATAAAAGGAAATGAATGTGATCAAAGTTCTGAAGATATACTGTTGTTCCAAACAAAATTAAATATATGGTTGCTGTTTAAATGCCTGAACTATGATCTATTTATTATTTTCAAGGATAATGTGACAAGAAATGGTTGGGAAAACATTTGCACTTGCATAATAGGGTGTGTGTGCAGATATAAAATGGATATGATTTTTTTTGCTTGGCTGTTTTTTCTTTTCTATGTATATTTAAGAAATATACATATTGCTGTGGGTATCATTGCATACATCAGAAGTTGACAGTTTTTATTTGCTCTTAGCTGTAGCAAGAAACAAGTTTTTTTTATTGATAAGCACACAGCTGCTTTGTTTGAAAAGAATAATGTTGTATAAGACTCTAGGTTTCAGAAAACCCGTTTGTAGACTGGAATTGGAAATGGGCAAAGAACCAATCAACCTGGAATTGCTTCTCTAGGAGCAGTAGTCAGTGTAGAATAATAGAATGAGAGAGTTGCCTGTCATCCATGAAGTATGCTGTTGTTTTACATACTCCATTTTTACTTCTGTTTAATATTCTGCCTGTCCCTCACAGCACTCACTGGGCAATTCTCCTGCCTGCACCTTAATCCAAACCCGAAGGGGTGTGGGTTTTGGCAGTGTCAGTTCAGCAGAGCTGTGGCACCAGTGCACACTAGTAAGGTGTGGCATTAGAGGTAGCAGAGCAACTTTTTTTCAGGTCTTTGGGTTGGAAAGATGTGGGGTTCAATTTGGGGAGACAGATGGAAATGAAAGAGCAAACTTTTACTTTCTTGTGCTTCTTGA